>JAQMRL010000006.1:57084000-59629000 GCA_035578175.1 Catonia carolina
AACACTGTCACCTCACACACTTGGTATGTGACTATTATCATCACATTTCCTTACATTCTGGACCTAGAACGACTCAATCGCTTGTAACGCAGCAATTCTGGATTTTCTCCGCTCGCAGCGTCATCAGACAGCGCATACGGCACTGCACCCGCTGTATTCGATTTAGCAAAACAACCATTCAACCAATTATGGCCGATCTCCCGTCATCCAGAGTTACTCCTTCTCGTCCGTTTCACTCGGTCGGCATCGATTATGCTGGTCCGTTCACAGTAAAAATAAACTCGCTCAGAAAATCCCCAACTACTAAGGGATACTTATGTGTTTTCGTCTGCATGTGCACCAAAGCTGTCCATCTGGAATTCGTATCAGATCTCAGCACCAACGCCTTCCTCGCTTCTTTCGATCGCTTCGCTTCACGCCGAGGACTTCCCGCTCAGATCTTCTCCGACAACGGAACCAATTTCGTCGGAGCCAAGAACGCCTTCCACGACATTTACAGTGCAATCCGAACGTCTTCATCGCAAATTGGCGCCTGTTTAGCCGCCAAAAACATCGAATGGTTTCTTAACCCACCTTCTGCGCCTAACTTTGGTGGTCTGTGGGAAGCAGCCGTCAAATCTGCAAAACATTGCTTACATCGTCTTCTTCGTCAAACGATCCTCACTTATGAAGGATACGCCACCCTTTTCGCTCGCATCGAAGCCGTGCTCAACAGCAGACCGTTACTGGATTTGTCTCCAGACCCCTCCGAACTCGAAAACATTCTAACGCCTGGACATTTTCTCATCGGAGCTCCGCTTTTACAACCTCCCGAGAAATCTATCGCCGAAAATACCCCAATCACGTCCAAATGGTTGCTATTAAAAACCTTAACGCAATCATTTTGGAAATCCTGGTCTCGCGATTATTTACACACTCAGATACAACGCCACAAATGGACCAAAGTCGGTCAAAACGTCGCCATAGGGCAAATTGCAATCGCTCGTCAAATGTCCACCTTGCCATCCCAATGGCCTTTAGGTGTAATCGTCAAATTGTTTCCTGGTCGTGACAACGTCGTGCGCGTCGTAGAACTTAAAACCTCTCATGGTAACTACCTGCGCCCAGTATCCTCGCTCATTCTTCTTCCAACGCACTAACTCGCCTTTTTTGCGTCCTGGGACGACGTTAAACTCACCCCGCAGGACTTCTGTTTCTTGCGAACGTCTCGTCTCGTCAACGCTCAGGGCCTCTAGCTGCCTTCGCCGTGGATCAATCTGTGCATTGATTCACACTTGTAACGTCTCGTCTCGTCTCGTCAACGCTCAGGGCCTCTAGCTGCCTTCGCCGTGGATCAATCTGTGAATTGATTCACATTCGTAACGTCTCGTCTCGTCAACGCTCAGGGCCTCTAGCTGCCTTCGCCGTGGATCAATCTGTGAATTGATTCACATTCGTAACGTCTCGTCTCGTCAACGCTCAGGGCCTCTAGCTGCCTTTGCCGTGGATCAATCTGTGAATTGATTCACATTCGTAACGTCTCGTCTCGTCAACGCTCAGGGCCTCTAGCTGCCTTCGCCGTGGATCAATCTGTGAATTGATTCACATTCGTAACGTCTCGTCTCGTCAACGCTCAGGGCCTCTAGCTGCCTTCGCCGTGGATCAATCTGTGAATTGATTCACACTCGTCTCGTCTCGTCTCGTCTCGTCCTCTTCGCAACGTTTCACTTGAAGTTCTTCCTGCTTGAAGACTTCGAGCCTCTCTTCGTTTTCTTCGCTTTTCGTCGTAACTGCTTTCAAGCCCTCGCTTGTGAGCACAGCAAAATTTCCGTTTTCTCGTGGGGCTCCCGTGTGAGTCCGCTCAAGATGTTCCTCTCTTCTGGGCCGCTTCAGTCCGCGCACTGGAGACGCCACCTCAAGATGTTCCGTCCTGCGCTTCTCATCGTTTCTGCATCTTCGTCAACGATTTCTACGCTTCGTCCTGCCTTCCTGCCTTTGGTGGGCGGTAACCTCTTCGATCACCGACGTTTGCTCTCGTCCGCTCGTCTTGCTTAAAAATCCTTTGTATTTTTAGGTGGGCGGGATGTTTAGTATCACACCAGTTAATTTACGCGCCTGTAGATCTTTCTCGAATAACGATCTCCCACCCCATGTAAGGCTCATTGATATTATATCGATCAACGCACTATTTTTCTTCGTGGATGCGTAATCCAGCCCTCACGTGACTCGATTTCCTCCAATCGCAAAATTCCCCTTTTTCCTAATCCTTCGCCATGTTGTCTTCTTGCCTCTCTCCTCACTCGCTTGTGTTCTATCGTCCGAACGGGTCAGCCGTGTGCTGCCAATTTGCATAACCGACGCTATGGTCTCGAGTACCGATGTCGCCTACAATTAACGTGCAACGCATTTTATCGTTTTGTCGCCGTATAAGTACAATTATTCGGCCCCAGTCTATGCTACTAACGTGCAATTCGTATTATTATATAAATCTAATTCTTGTATTGTGTGCGATTAACGAAACTTATGCAACTGTCCTGCCGCGTGCGTTACCTTATCCGTTCATGTATTCATGCTGCAATTACTAATATAATCAGTGTTTTGTGTGACTTTATAAACGTGCTTTACAGTGACTTTAGTGGTTTAATATTTGCAAATATCAACGAACATTCAAGTGTGTTACACCGCAGTTCGCCTTCATCTCATCAACGTGGACAATCAGCGTATACGGAACAAAGTGAGTACCTCAATATTCTTAGTTTTTGCAGCCTTATTTCCATATATGTGTTCCTGTCAAATCCCTTTCCATTTACCCCCTTGTCGAGTTTCGTGTAGTAGCCTAGCCCTTGCTTCGAAACAGGGCCGTGTCTTATGTATCCGGGTGATATTAGATCTCACCATTTTAACGTTTAAAGCAGAGTGTAGGGGCTGTACTACCATTCAGCTACCGCATTCAACAGCAACTATCTGCCAAAATCTCTCAGTTCCTTTCTATCTCATCTTGACTTGCCGCGGGATCACCGTTTGGCAAAACTTCACAACAAGCCAGAGGTTCTTCATTAGCTGGATAACGTTATCTCAAAGATATCTTTTATCACCCATTTATTCCCTTTCTGAGTGATTTCTTTTCGAACTAACGCAGCTGGGTTCTCTTCCCTTCATCACTTTCTGGATTAACTCCTCAATGGCCTTCCAGCTTTCTTCTTCTGCAATCATAAAATCACAGAGGTTTTCTGGAGAAATCGGCATCCCAAGCTTGGTCGTTAGAACCTCCCTCTCTGGTATCCATCTTCTGCAATCGAAAATTGAATGTACTTTGTTGTCTTTTTCCGCCTCACAATCCAGACAGCTTATTTGCAGGTTATGAAGCGTTATGATTTGAGGAGCTGTTATAATCCAATATATGACTACATATTAGGACAAGTAAGCTACTATATGTAATTAATAGTATAAGTACTAATTGTTCTCATTCAAATAATTGTAAGAATTCATTATAAGAATTTTCTTTAATATTGTGAAATATTGGTTAAGGTTTATAGATTCAATTTGTTGGCTGTTTACACTTCAGTTCTTCCTTGTTCCAATTGCTGTGAAAAAGTAGCCATTTTCTTTACTTAAAATTTGTTCTTTGTGTGTTTTTATTAAATAAAGCACCAAAGGAGAGTTGGGACAAGACCCAACTCTCCCATGGTTGTTATAAATACATTTTTTTTTAACAGAACCAAAATTAATTGAATCACTAAAAATATATCAGCTAAATTGAAAAAATGTTATTAGTCTGTTTACCAATTATTTGATGAAAATACAGGTTGTAAAAAGTAATTTATTTGGACCTGTATGTTTTAGCAAATATAATTGCAGGTTTTTTTGCAATCTTACAAAATAAGGACACAAATTGTATAAAATATGGGCTGTATTTTGATCAGTGTTTATTTGGTACGTTGTATTGGATAAAATATTCAACTTTTTCACTAAAACTTATTTACAAATACCTTTTAAAATCAATCTGGACTTATAGTGTCCTGCTCTTTGGAATAGCGGCAGAGAGTTATTTAAAGTCGATCCAGACATTTCAGTCAAAATTCTTAAGACTTGCTTCCGGCGCTCCTTTTTATGTAAGCAATAAAACACTCCACGACAATTTCAAAATTCCGACAGTAAAGGAGCTAATTGCATCCTTGTATACCACATTTCACAAAAGACTAGATGACCATCCAAACCAACTAGCCCGTGATCTAGCTACAAGGAACTTCCCAACTGTGCGATGTTTAAAGTGAAAATGGAGTAGAGACATTGGTCTGAATAATGGAAAATACCCAAAGTTTTAAACGGAGAATGTACCACTGGGTACGTCTTCTCCATAGAGTGAAATTTCCCACTGCCATTGAAATACCATGTACGGACGTTGTGCTGCTCAATGTACAGTATCGTAATAAAAATTAAAGCAAAAAAATGATTTTATCTCTTTTATTTACCTACTATTAAATAATTCATCCTGCTTATTTGTTACTTTTTCTATGCAAATACTGAAGAATGCCATTAATTTACAAAAGGAAGAAAGAATCCTCAACATGATATAATGGGAAGAGCTGTATAAGAGTGAGAGCCACAAGAAAAGGCCCACGGCAGGTATCTCAAAATGATGATATTCCAAAGTTTACCCTTGCGCAGTGGGTCAAAGAATATAGATGAAGAATCTCAGGCGAAGAAGAAAATTTTACCATCAACAGTTTTGTTACAGTCAAGTTTCCTAATACGAAAACTTCTGTTCACTATATAGGAAAAATTTTAAATGTGGAGCAAAGTGGATTTCAAATTAAATTCATGGATATAGGATACATTGTTCATTCCATTGTTTTAATTATCTTTTACACGACGATGTTGCCTTTGTTGATGAAAGTAAAATTATCATTAAAAAATTAAAAACACCAATGATTTCCTCTGGAACTGAACGAACTGGAAAATCTTTTGTTCTCAAGTAAGATTTTTAAAAATATTGAAAATCTATGTTTGTGAAGACTAAAATAAAATAATCAGAATTAATCTAAAAATAGTAAAAATTTGCCAGATATATTCGATGTAATTCTGTAAAGTGTACAAATATACTGTGGCTTTAAAATTAATAAATATATTTGTGCAAATAAAGATTTTTCTAACATAATTATTATATGTGTCATAAGTCTCCCTAAAGCTGTACCATGTCTCACATGCAAAGGAAGACATGGTACAAAATTCTTTTTCTAAAGGAGAATTCATTTATTCATTTTTCCTACATTTTGAAAACCCGATAAAAATGGAAAAATAAACAACTGATTGAAAAGTTTGCCAAGCTGAATTTCAGTTAAATATTTTCATAATAAAAACAGGTAAAAAAAATATCAAAAATTTGTCCCAACTTTTCCACACCTCCCTATTTAGAATTATATTATTTACTATGTTTGTTTTTATATCTAATGTGTGTACATTGCAATCTGTTCAATTCAGAACAATAAGCAACCCTGTGACCCTATTAGTTGAAAATGATAATTATGTTTGACGTGTTAATGTGGTGTAGTCTTGTTCAGACCCAGGCCGGCCATTCCTGAGAGAGTATGGTTAATTGAACCCCAACCATCAAAGTACACCAATAACCACTGCCTAGTATTCAAATTCGTATAAAAGTAACTACCTTCACTAGGATTTGAACCAGGAACCTTCGTCTCCGAAAAGTAGCTGTTAAACAGCTGATTCATGGCAACAGCTTTACCTCTAGTCCAACCCGGTGAGTCAATTTACTATGTTAAAATGCATTTAGGCTACTTGACTTTTATGTAAGCAAATTGTTTTGCTTGCAATGTTTGTTGGCTTTAGTGTGTTTGGGTCTCCCTTGTTGTTGCCATAAATAAGAAAATATATTAATTTTCTTAATAATTGGCATTTTATTATCATTGTATAAATATTAATATTGCAATTTAGTGCTGCATTATTATTCTGTCTTATTATTAATTTTCAGCAATAATTAGAATTGATTCCCATTACTTTCCTCACTGAGTGGAAAAGTGTGCTTATCAGCATGCCAGGCACTACGAAAAGCACCTACTTTCAACCCTGCAAATGACAACTTTACTTCATTCACCACAGGGTCTGGCTGTATAATGAAATTCATTACTCTTGGAGGAGATAACTCTGACTAAATTCTTTTACATCTCTACCTCATCTGTTCTTAAATGGTTTAGTCATATGATTGGCTGACCATGTGATAAAAAACAGAACTATTTTAGTAGCCCAGGAACTAGCAGATCAAGTGGAAATAATTTAACACTCTTCCTGCCTATTATGGGTATTATTTAAGTTATATAACCCATAAAAATTTCAGCTTTGTAGATCTTGTGGAGGCTTAGAAAAATGCACCTAAACTTGCAAAAAGTTAAATTTTACGGAAATTTGCGTTCAAAGTAAATGAAAGACATCCTGCTGAATTGCACTAGTTACAAGATCACATGATATAAACTCGTACTGTTTACAGACACAACTGACCAAACAACAACCTAAAAGAGCATAAACATACTTCCAATGGCAAACAAACACTAATAATATCCATAAACAATAGCTTTTGATAATGTTTAAAAAATATTACCTATCAACTATCATGTTCCTCAGAAAATTAAACTTATCATAAACATGAACATGTATTTGTTAAAAACTGATCAAATATTTTGTGGTTGGCATAGAGATAAGATTACTATAACATTGGAAAGAGGAAATTTCTAATTTCATTTTAAGTGTAAAATCCAAAAATCGAAAAGTTGATTTTTTTTGTGCAGACTCCCTTAATTAAGGTTACTTTAACTAGAAAAGTAGTTAGTTTTGGAGACAAAACTAAAATTGCCACATTTTTTGGTGGCTCATTTTATTAAACGTATTTACATTAATAAATTAAATTCGATTGTAGGAGTCTGTAGTATTATGTACTTTGCATTGTGACACTCTCACTAAGAAAGTCTGTTACAGCATAAATTACTAAATGTGCATACGTAATGGATATATTGTGTCTTAATGATATTCCATTCAGGCTCAAATTTACATTATAAATTTCAACCAGACTAATTTTGATACATACTGATATTTATTAACGATTGGAATAGTAATTAAGAGACGAAATTTAGTTTACAATGATTTTAAAATGAACAAATTTCAATTAAAATACAGTGAACCTTCGCTTCTTTGACACTCTGTGTACTTCGACACGACTAGTGGAAAAGGCACATGATGTGGTGTAAGAATATTTTTAAACTGATTGTAAATGAACTCAAATATTTAACCCTTTCACTGCCAAAACAATATTAAAAAGTTTGATATAACGTGCTATTTCATTTGATTAAGGGTGTACAAAAAGTTCGAGCCCTTCTTTGGAGAAACTTCTCAGTTATCAATGGAGAGACTTACAAACAAAACAACGGAAGATTCTTTTCTTAATACCACAATATAAATGTATACAATCCAAAAACCAGGAACTTAAACAAATCACTGTATTTATTTTTTATTTTGAATTTTTTGTGAAATAATAGACATGCAATTTATAAGAAAGTATATATAATTCAATGTATAAAAACCAATTTACATTATTCAAAAAATCAATTAACATAGTCTACCTTTCAATTTTTATTTCCAATCATTTTCCAAATCTAGTCGAATTTGATTATTTACTTTTACATTATAATGCAATCCTACATTACTTATAACCATAAACCTGTACTTAAAAAAAACTTTTGTTTACATGTTTTATTACTTTTAAAAAATACAATTACATGATATAAAAAAATCAGATATTAAGTATAACTGACCTTTTATTACTTTCTTACTATGACTAGCATTATTACAGTACTAGTTCATTAATTGCAATCATAATTATTACCATTCATATTTCTTGAATTCAAATGCCCATTATTTACTACTAGTAGACCCCTTCTCACAACTCTCGTAACACAATCCGTCCATTGTCTTCTGGAACCTCCACTTTCCGACTAACTGGAACCTATTCCTGAATCTACCATGGTAACCTGTCCTCCTTTATTCTTTTTTAAATTTTGTTAGTCTATAAAACTTGCTTTAAATACCTTCATTCCTAACTTTATCTAGCTCAATCAACTAACAACTTTTTCTCCATAATCTCGTTTCCATAGCTGTAATTCTGTTTATGAATTTAGGTTGAAGATTTCAAACCAGAGTTCAATTTTATCGATTAATGAAATTTTTTTGTCAATTCTCTTTAAAATTTCATACTTTTTCTTCGTCTTAGCTCTAGGTCATTTACTACAACCAAAACCCTTTTCGTATTTATTGAACACATTGTCATCTTTTAGACTAATTCTTCCAATAGCTTTCATGACATCATCTGTTCATTCTTTTCTACCCTCATCTTCTTTGTCTAACTGGATCCCATAATCAAACTTATGACATACCTGGGGCATTCTGTCTTCTTCCGTTACCTGAAAGTGATCATACCATATGAGTAACCTTTCTTTAATTTTATTAATTAATACAAATTTTTGTCTGCCCTTTTTAAAATTCCATCATTTCTAATTCAATTTAGCACAAACACTTTACAATTTCTTCTCCAGAAACTAATTTTTATATCTGTTATTTTCTTTTATATCTTAGTTGGAGAGTTCAAACATCTGAGCCATAAATGAAGAAGCTTTCAACAAAAGAACGAAAGTTTCTTTTGTTAGTGTTACATGATATGTGGTTAAACAAAAAATGGAGGAACTATCAATTCGTTTACTTTTACTTACATGTCAAACCTGTCTTCTTCCATTACTTGAAAGTGACCGTACCATGTGAGTGAGCTTCCTTTAATTTTATTAATTAATACAAATTTTTGTCCACTCTTTTCAAAATTTAATTATCTTCTTGTTGAAAGCCAACAGAACTTATTAAAGTGTATATTTGTTATCTTAGAATTATTTCAAAAATAGTTTATTGATAAAGATTATTATTTGCTAATTTTTATAAAATTTCTTAGCTCAGCACATTTTGTAAACAATAAGTTCATTTTTGTGATAGCTCTACCTCTGCCAACGTTTTCTGAAAATCATTGTCTAATACACAAACTAACGTTGAAGAGTGTGGTAATATATTTTTATAGTCGTAAACTACTTCAATAATTCATTTACAAGTTTGTATATCTTATCCTGACCCTCAACAACCGTATATTTTTTCAATGCTAATGCCTGGTTTTATATTTGTATTTCTCAATCAACTCTCGAGTCATATTTTCTCTATTCTGTTCATATTTATCCAATGCCAACACAGAAGACTTTAATTGTTATCAACCTTTATCAATTAGAGAAAAATAACTCATCTGATTCCTTAGAATAAACATTTTCCGTAACAAGTTTTGAGAAATTTGGTAAGCCTTTTGATATTATATTAAGAATAGTTATTATGTTAGGTTTCTCTGTATCATCTATAGAATTTTTAATTCCTTTATTACTTTTAGTAGGTGTTGTCATTTGACTGGTTGTATCAAAAAAATTAAATAAGATTTCTGTGGTTGTAAAATTGTTAAATTCATCTTTGTTTAAACTCATTTGAGGTGTACTATTTTTAAACATTTCTTCATTTTCTATATCTAATGACATAATTTTTGTCAAGGTATCATTAACATCATTATTAGTTGTCCAATTTTCAAATTCCCGAACCAATGTTATATTAACAGGAAACGGTGTTACATTTTCAGTTTTTGTAAAATATATTGATTGGGCTGTGGTTGTAGTAATTGATGTTAAAAAAGTTGTTACAGTAGTTTTATTATCTTGATCATTAATGCTTGTAATTGATGCAGGAGATGTATAATTAATTGTCATATTTGATCGGTTTGTAAAATTATTATTTTGTAAGTAATTATGATATAATTTTGATTGATTTATGATTTCTTGCAACAATTCATCGATTGAGTTTACAAGTTCAGTACATTTTGTTAAATGATTTGAAATATTTTTTAAATTCACAGTAATGTAATCATTGGATGGTAACGATGACTTATATTTTGAAATATTTGTTAAACTATTGTTTATATTTTTTAATATACTTTCAATTTGTTTAGTTGCATTATTAATTAATATTTCATGTTTCTTAATCTTAGGTAATTTGTTTTGAATTTTTATCAGATTTTCATGTAAATCCTTTGTTGATTTATTTGTATATTTGTTCTCCATGCAATGTGACAAATTCATTTTTATATGTTTAAGTGTCTTAATCGTATGATTTAAGGACTCATTGATCAATGATTTCTTAAATCCTATATGTTTTCGATTATTTTCAATTTTTTTCAATTTCATAATGATTGGGATACTTAAGTTGTTAATTGATTCATTACCACTAGAACTTTGATAATTAGTTATATTATTTTTAATAAATTGATTTAAATCAATCAAAATTTTGTATGAATCTTTTTTTAAATCAACCATTGACACGTTATAGTTAACTATATATATCTTACGCTCAACCTCCTCAGCTAAATTAATAATTTTCTTACAACTGCTGATATCACGTGATCTTAGTGTCCAAAATAAACGAATAAATGTAATTATGAAAATTAATCCAACAATGGCTAATATAATGTATTTTTTATTAAAATTTGTCTTACATTTATCTATAAAGTTTTTAGTTTTTGAGACTGGTTCTCTAATATCCATCGTCACAATACTATTCAATACATAAGTTGTAGATTCATTACCATCACATGATCTTTCGTTTTTATTGTAATATTTTTTTCTACATTCATCTTCTGCAATACTCATTTTTCTTGGTGTGTAATTATTTTCCGCTGTTCTAGGCATAAATTTTGTTTCAGCTCTTTTCATTTTGTTTTTTATGTTTAGAGTATAATAATTTAGAATATTAACAATATATTTTTAAGTATATTCTTGAGAGCTTGACCGCAATACGTGACAAAATATATCTCCTGAAACAAACAAATAATTTTAACATTTACATCGAACTACTCACATGGAGAAGTCGTAAATGGACGAAACGAAAACAACTTGGGCTGAAATTATATCAATTGTTCTGGCTCTTAGGCAGTAAGTTTCAACTTCCTCCTGGAAAGTTTCCTTATACAAAGTAATACTCAAACCAGTTTGGACTTACGGGTTAGAGCTATGGGGTACAGTTAATTCGTCAAAAAATATAGAAATACTACAGCGCTTCCAATTAAAATATCTCATACTCATCACTGCAGCCCCATAGTACGTAACAAAAAATAAAATATTCCACAACGATCGAAACCTGCTCTTCATAAAAGAAGAATTTAAGCCACGTAGCGAGAAACCTTAAAAAAGGTGGGAGGGCGTCACAATCCTTTCGCAATTAACCTCCTAGACAACAGCAAAAATACTAACAGACTGAAACGTTTTAAAACATTCGACTTACTTTTACGATTTTGTTAATCATTTAACTTATTTGGTGGGTCACATAGTAGTCTAAGTGTTTAATAATTGTGATTACTAAACGTATTTAATAAAAATTTAGGTTTTTAATTTTCTACAAATTTGGTTATAAGCAGTAGGTATACATTTATCGTAAAATGCATTTATAAGTACTTGGGCCGAAATCTTCGAAACATCCATTTTTAGTTCCAGATTTTTTGATTTTCTACAATATCGAATGTAGGGGCATTCAATATTTTCAATAAAAACTATTATTTTTTCATGCGAGCACAGCCTCCCACAAATTCCATGACACATGACGCTTATCCTATTTTGTAGAGCACGAAATACGTAGATAATGAGGCGATTTCAATCAAAGTAATAAAAGCCAGTTTTGAGAAATTTGCAAAAAATTAAAAATTGCATGCATTAACTTGTGGTTGACAGATTTTGATGAAAATATCTGTGTTGGGCCCAGTTGTAGTAGGTAAGTTTTAATTTCAGCTTCATATAGTATTCCGTTTTTGAGATATTTTGTTCATACAAACACCCACCAATCAGTAAAAATATTTTTTTATGTTCAAGGCGTCTGAAAACGAGTATTCCTGCGTAAATCGATTTTAAAAAATCGATATGTAAACAATATTTTCCTAATTTCACATATAGGGCAAAAATAACATAAAAATGCTCACAACATAATATTAAACTATGAAATTCTCTAGGCCTAAATGAAAGCAATTAGGCTACCATGAAATTATCTTCGCAAACTTAGCGTATGTAAGAATTCCAGAACGATTACTGAAGAAAAAAAATTCTTCGTAACTTCATGGTCACATAATGTTAGGGAATATTTTCATAGTTAAGGAAAATTCTACTGTCTCCCTGTAACTTGATGGCCTCCGGCAGAGGGGAGCAATATGCGTATTGTAAACCAATTTCAGAAAACATATTACATTTAATTTTCTTTAGGTAACTGAAACTTGTCGGAAATATCATATTTTTATAAAACAAAGTATTTCGTATGTTTTTTGTTCTATAAAATTATTTCAAAAAACAAACTTAATAAGATAATGTATAATTTAGTGAAAGTTTTGTTTTTGAAGAAAAACCCGTATTTTTTCAATTACATCGTCATATTTCTATAACTATTTCACGGATTAACATAATATGTGGCAGTTTTGTTCTGTAATTATTATGGATAACGATGATGCAATAAAATTTAACAGAAAATTATTACTTTTTAAGTTACGAGGATAGGTTTTTCTTCAAAAACAAAACTTTTACTGCATTATACATTATCTTTTTAAGCATGTTTTTCGAAATAATTTTATAGAACAAAAACATGCGAAATACTTTTTTATAACAATATGTTATTTCCGACAAGTTTTAGTTGCTTAGAAAAATTGAAAATTTTTTCTGGAATGGTTTTACAATCCACATATTGCTCCTCTCTGTCTGTCGGAGAACATCAAGTTATAGACGGACAGTATGTAGACCTACAATCAAAACATTACTGAATCATGAACAATTTGACGATTAAAATAATTCACGGTACTTGCAAAATAATGTTCTAGTTTTAACTAGAAATGTGATAAAATGTATCTTACCTTCACATGACGTTACTCTAAAATTACTTATATAATATTAACAAAAGTTTCAATCGTTTCACCAGTAGGCCTACTGTATTACGTTATTTATAACTAAAAACTACATGACTGATATATTAACTAAAAACGAAATCAATGACACACAATCACAGGTTGGCTTGTCTATTTACTTCTCCTGTGGTAACTAGTACTTTACGTTAAACCAATAAATATAAAAGTATGTCTATTTAATGTTATTGAAGTTAGATATTAAGGTTATACGTAAAAACTTGATCTTTTATCTGTGGTTTCCTGTTTGATTAAACCACTGAGCTTATCATGATAACTTTATTTGTCATAATATTAGATAATTTTATTTGTCAAAATATTATTTATTACGTATATTTTATGTAATGATAATAGTACAGTGAACTTCTTTAACTTTTTTACGGTTTTTATTTTCTCTTGGCCTAAAAGACAACAAAACTGCCCAACCGTTTCCATTAATAATACGAGGTGTGGCTATTATAACAGACTGACGTTGTAAAAAGAATTATTTTAATTTTATACAATCAAAATCACTTAATGTCACCTTCAATATACACTACTTCTCTATCCGTACAGCGCTCCATGCGAATTTTCCATTGTTGGAAACAGTGCTGGAAGTCATCTTCTGTCAGCTCCATCAGGACACGTACCGCTTTCTCTTTTACAGCTTCCACAGACTCAAATCTTGTCCCTTTTAATGCAGATTTCACTTTAGGGAACAGGTAGAAGACAATAACATGTGATGAAACGTGGTTTTTTACTTATGATCCGGAAACGACGCGCCAATCCATGCACTGGAAGAGCCGAACTTCACCGAGAGTCAAAAAAGCTCGAATGAGCAAATCAAAATTTAAAGTAATGATGATTGTTTTTTTTTATATCCATGGGATTGTGTACCTTCACTGGGTTCCTGAAGGTTAAAAAATTAATTAATAATACTACATTGAGGAACTCTTTAAACTACGTCAGAGTAAGGAAAAAACGCCCCGAAATGTGGAAGGATAAATCATGGGTTCTCCACCGAGACAATGCGCCAGCTCATTCCGCGTTATCTGTCAAGAGATTCCTAGCCAAGTACAGCACCTCAGTGTTAGAACATCCACCTGATTCACGAGATCTTGCACCATGTGACTTCTACCTGTTCCCTAAGGTGAAATCTGTATTAAAAGGGACAAGATTTGAGTTTGTGGAAACTGTAAAAGAGAAAGTGGTACGTGTCCTCAAGGAGCTGACAGAAGATGACTTCCAGCACTGTTTCCAACAATGGGAAATTCGCATGGAGCGTTGTACGGATAGACAAGGAGTGTATATTGAAGGGACAATAAGTGATTATGTATAAAATTAAAATAAAGTTTTTTACGTCAGTCTCGTTATTTAATAGCCACACCTCGTATTCCGCTCCCTCAGACTACTCGAACATGCTATTTAGCATTACAAGTGAAAAACGCGTGAAATTGGGTTGGGAGCTGTTGTCACATTCTCAAGAAAACTCATTGCTCCGTCCAACTTTCATTTGTTTGGCTTGGTCAAAAACCTTGTAGCAAGAAATTCGACGACAATGAACCAGTAAAAATAGTGTAACATGAATGGTTCAAACAGCAAGGTAAACGCTTCTATGCTACGGGAATAAGAAATATCACAGAACGGTTAGAACAATTGTCTAAATATTACTGGAGACAATGATGATAAGTATTTTAAGTTTCATTGTCACTGAATAAATAATTTTTCTACATAAATTTGTCTCGTTAATTATTGAACGGTGCTCGTATTTAAACAAAAATTGTTAGTGCCGTAGTGGTTAGCACATTAGCCTACTAAGTGGAAGTCCTGGTTTTGACTTCCGGCTAGGATCGGAAAACTATACGTGTCAAAACCCACCTTCTGGTTCCCTAACCCTCCATTTCCGCTAATGACCAAACTTTTGATAAGATTATAAATAAACTAAAAGAAATGTTAGCATTATAAAAATCATACAAAGGTTTACAGTTCTGTCCTATATTAACTAATAAAATCATAGAGCAAAGCAATCATAATATTTCCATAATAATGAATAATTCAAAAGAATTATATTATTTTTACATACCGTGTTATGATAGACGAATTGAATTAAAACGATTACATTTTGTCATTTGAATATCTAAAGATAATATTTCAAGGAATCATAAAATGTTGGTACATATGGATAAGGTAAAAAAATATCAAGTTAATAATTTAACCGGTGGTCTGATTAGACCCTCAAAGTAGCAAAATTACGTAAATCGCCACAAATTTATTACCAAATTTTAATTAACTTAATCATGAAAAATTTATCACAAGATATAAAATACAATACCTTACCATAATTTAGGTTAATAAAAGTTAGACCTGTTTACCTGTGCAACAGTTGACATTTTTGTATTACTCCACGCTGGTCATACATAGATCTACTTTGTAGCATAAAAATGATGTCTACAAAGTTCGAGCTAATATTTTTATACGTAGCTCTTATTTTAGGGTTTTCAAGTCTTGTTGAGTCCAAGTGCAGAGGTCCATCTCGAAGGAAGGAAGACGATATTGATCCTATTAATTATCTGATTAAAAAATATGGAGATAAACTTTTTGAAGAACCTAAAAATACTACAGGTTTGAATTTTATTTATATTATTACTTAATTTTTTTCAATAATGATATAAGATCCTTTTCTGAGCATAAGCTTTATTCAAGAAAGTAATATCTATTCAGTTAGTTAAAAAATTGCTCATTTTGTAAATTAATACAACGGAAGTAAATAAATGATATACATTTTGTTTATAGTTTATTTAAAGTCGCATGAACAGCTTGGTTATTACCAACTACAGTTGGTTATCTAACTGGGAGGATGAGGTTTCATTTGTAAATTATTTTTAGAAACTAGCCGGGAATCAAACCCGGCACTTTCCCGTTGTAGGCTAGCACGCTACAACTACGCTACGTAGATCTCCAAAGTATGAAATATGAATTTATTTTCCAGAAAAAAAAAATTTTATTTATAAATTACCTTACGTTACACACATACATATACTAATGCATTTTTTACTTTAATAATAATATTAGGTACATGTACATACAACTAAAGTACTTGAGCCGAACTTCACCGAGAGCCAAAAAAGCTTGAATGAGCCAGTCGAAATTTAAAGCAATGATGATTGTTTTTTCTTTGATATCCATGGGATTGTGTACCTTCACTGGGTTCCTGAAGGTTAAACAATTAATCAATATTAATTACTACCTTGAGGAACTTTCTAAACTACGACAAAGAGCAAGGAAAAACGCCCTGAAATGTGAAAGGACAAATCATAGGTTCTCCACCAAGACAATGCGCCTGCTCATTCCGCGTTATCTGTCAAGAGGTTCCTAGGCAAGTACAACATCTCAGTGTTAGAACATCCACCTTTTTCTCCAGATCTTGCGCCATGTGACTTGTACCTGTACTTTCTAAACTACGTCAAAGAGCAAGGAAAAACGCCCCGAAATGTGGAAGGACAAATCATAGGTTCTCCACCAAGACAATGCGCCTGCTCATTCCGCGTTATCTGTCAAGAGGTTCTTAGCCAAGTACAGCATCTCAGTGTTAAAACATCCACCTTATTCTCCAGATCTTGCGCCATGTGCCTTGTACTTGTTTCCTTAGGTGAAATCTGCATTAAAGGGACAAGATTTGAATCTGTTGAAACTGTAAAAGAGGAAGTGGCACGTTTCCTCAAGAAGCTGACAGAAGATGACTTCCAGCAATGTTTCCAACAATGGAAAATTCGCATGGAGCGTTGTGAGGATAGAGAAGTGTAAAGTCACTTAGAATGGGTTTTTTTCATAAATGAAATAAATAATTACAATTGTTGTTAGTTTAAAACGTTTAATGCAAATAATAAAAAAAAAAAAATTAAAAACAAATATTAATTATAAGTTTACAAAATGTTATGATTTTAAATTTTATTTCAGGGTTTTAAAAATGAATAATTGTTTATTATTATTGCTTAAATTAAAAATGGCTACCTGTAAAAAAAGAAAACATTTAAAAAGCTACAACGAAAAACAAATAAAAATCGATATACGGCTAATGAAATTTTACTTACGGGCTTTGAATTTACTAAATGTATTGTTCTTTAAAGAATTTAGAGAATAAAATTTTGAAAAAGTGAATTTAAAAGTTATCTCAGCTGTATTTATAAAATGGTTAATAGTTTTACCGGTTCTTCTTTCTTGAATCTCGGTGTTTTCTTTTGATGGAGGTCGGCGTATCGCGATGGTTCTTGATTCGGTTATTTATTCGGTTATAAATTGAAGTTATTAATTAATTTCACGGATTACCGATTTGGTTTAATAGTTAACGATGTGTTTAAACTTTTATGGTTAGGACCATATATATTTTTTATCGTATTAATTAATTTTTAATATTGAAATTTTAAAATTTGTCAGAGCGTCTATTAACGATGTGAACTGCACTGCTGCTGGAATAATACAGCTTCTCGAGTCCATGGTTCTACCAACTATATTGATATTAAGTTTGATTCATTAAATATAAAAATTTTCTTAAAATTCAGATCACTACCTATATTAAATGATGTAGTATGTATTCACTTAATTATTGATGTTCTTAATTTGTTATTCTGTTTTGATTTCGATTTTTATTTCCTCTTTAGTAAATATTCATTTAGATGCTAACGTCAACAACGTAGTACTAATTTGAAATCATCTTCTTCCACGGGTTAAATACAGCGTTATTTTACTGAGATTAGCTGAGATATATTAATAAAATTATTATAAATGTTTATTTTGCCAGTTTCTACCATTTACAATGTTAATAACTCTAAAAGTTTTTACACACATTAATAGCCACCATCTACCTAGCTCATATTTTCGTGTTAAAAACTAGGTAGTGGTACACCTGTACTCGACCGTGTCCAGTAAAATAATTTAATTTAACAAATTCATATTTTTTGTTTGAAATCTGATGCAGTGGCTAACCAGTAACATGACCGTTGCCAGCTAGTATTACATAGGTTATGTTTCTACAGAAGGAGTGTATATTGAAGGTGACAATAAATATTTATGTATAAAATAAAAATAATTTTTTTTTACAACGTTAGTCTCGTTCTTTAATAGCCACACCTCGTATGTCACAGTATTAAACGAGAAATTTTAAATTCTTTACAGCAACTTACCTTAACATTGCTTGGTTTTACACAGGTGATAAGGTCGCTGCTTGGTGTCCTGAACAAGGGATAAATGTAGATGAATTAGGAGAATATCCTGAAGGAGACATATTATTCCGTACTCGTACACCTAGAAAACTTAGTAGAAATGGATTTCGAGATCCACAAAGACATTGGCCGGACGCAATAGTTCCATTTGTAATAGATTCTAACTTTGGTAAGAAATTTTTATTATTAATTTTATAAAAATACAATATTATAGAGATAGACCAATCGGTACGAGAAATGTGGGATGACCGAGGAAGAGATGATGGGGACCGTAACAGGTTCACTAAACCTAGACTTTGAAGTAGAAGAAAAATACAACAAAATTATTATGTTTATGTCCAGCAACCTCTACACAACTACTTGGTTCATTGTGTTGTTTAGGTCATCAGCCAAAAGGCTGGTTTGAACCTATAGAGGTTTTACTAAGTAAAACGAGGAGTGAGGTGGTTTACTATTGCCTTCCTCACTGAGTGGAAAAGTGCACTTATCAGCATGCCAGGCCCTCTGAAAAGCATATATTTTCCACTCTGCAAATGACACTTACTTTCACTTCATTCACCACAGGGTCTGGCTGTATAATGAAATCCATTACTTTCAGACGAGATAACTCTGATTAGTGTCTTTTACACCTCTACCTCTTCTTTTCTTAAATGATTCAGTCATTTAATTGGCTGACCGTGTGATAAGAAACAGAACTATTTATTTTAGCCCAGCAACTAACAGATTGAGTGTAAATAATTTGACACTCCACCTGTCTGTTATGGGCAACTTGGTTCATTAAAATATGGAAATTTGGTTGCTATAGCGGTAGCCGCCTTTAAGTTCGGAATGACATAGCCTACACTTCTGGCTATCTAGTCAAATAGTTCATTCTCACTGGAAAGTATTTGTTCCCACTATACATATGTTACGGGAAATGAACCGGTGATGTAGATAGCGATGCTTTCAAACGAAACTCTTTACAATGTACTGCCGCATCATTTTTCCTTTACTTCAAGTACAAGACACTCAGCTATAGTCCATCTTTCATATGTTGAGGCCTGGAGCAAACAGACCTTCTGTGTGTTAGTGCAAGTAAATACACGAAACAGATACATTATTACTGTGAAACTTCTACTAACGGACACTTCCGAATTGCAGACATTTTCTAAGAGCGGACAATTCTAAAAGTCCCGGCATTTTTCCGTAACACACAATACTAAAATATTTCCTAGTAAAGGACCCTCCACATAGCGGACGTGGACAGTTAATTTGTATGGTTTTGAAAATTTAAGTTCTGGAAAGCGGACAAAACTTGTCCATAAGAAATGTTAGTACAATACATGTATGCAATACATTGCATTTCCAAAAACTGACGGATTAACCATAGACAGCATAACATATGATTGGTTTTCAATACCATTATCCGATTCGATAATTCGTAAAAAAGCGTTAGAAGTAGCCAAAAATATGGTATTGTGTAAATTGTGTAATCAACTTATGTACAATCCTGGAATACAAACATTATGTATGTTGGATTACTTATAAGTACTGTACATGCATGCATATTTTTTATATTACATATTAGTTAACACGTTTCTTTTTTGGTAATTTTATATATAAGTACTATTGTATAAACTATAATCACGTACGATATAATATAACAATAGCTATAGATGTTGAGTCACGAGAGCGCCTTTTCCGTATGGAAGGGCTGTGAGGAAGAAAAGGAAATCTGAAGTGCTGCCAACCTCAACAGTGAGACACTATATTTTACTACCATGCAATTCCACCGTTAGTTAACCGCATGCTTCCTTTCAATATTAATATACTTTGTTGTGACTGACACTTTTTACACTTAAATCCCATTTACTTTAAAATTTTTCTTAAAGTATAAAGTTTCTAACTAAAATTTAGCCTTTCTTTCAGAACCGGTAATAAATTTACATGTCGGGATTATTTTGTTATTGATATAACCGTTTCCTTTTTTACGAGGTGTCAAAAAAACTGTTGATGAAGAATAATTATCTTCTTCACTGTCTTTAACTTTCTTTTTTTATATTTTGAATTGTGGAAAGAGAAAAATCACAGTAGATAGCCTACGCTCACGGGTTTTTTTAAGAGGCACGGAAAGGTATTTTTGTAGCCTATTAGCTTTAATTTCACAGCATTTTATTACATTGCATATTAGATTTCGTTCAGCACTGTGGAAAGTTAGGCCGTCTTTTCGAGAAACCGACATTTTTGTTTACGGTTACAAACAGTTGTTATATTCGTACAGTTAACCTACCAAAGGTTCCGCAATAATAGTGTATGTCCCTGGTTTATGTTGTATTGGTGAACTGATACTAAAGCAGTCGCGCAAGCGCACTGATGCTTTCCCCCTTTGCCTATCGTTAAAACCATTGGCATATAAAATTTCTGAAATATATTTTCAACATTACAGTGGAACCTCTCTAATTCGTCTCGTTCGGGACCAAAGGAGTGACGAAATACAGAAAGTGACGAATTATGGAATTTGCTATGAACGGTTAATAAATAACATACTCGTACGTATATTAGTTCCATAAAAGTCGAATTACATAAATGAAACTTACATTAACGATAAACACAATAAGTAATTCTAAGTCCTATAACTACAGTAAATTTGTATTAGTCTACGTATCTAGTTTTATACTACTTCAGAAATTCTGTATATGGTTCTACTTACATTTTCTAATTTGTAGAACGCAAAACACAGTACACGTTACCGAATATAAAATTACAATCGAAGAAGTAGGCCTATACATTTGCAAAATCGATGAAACGAATCTTTAACTATGTATCACTTAACACTACAAAAAATCACATTAAAATTTAGAAAACGTTACTTAATTACACTAATATGTATGTAGGCCTATGTATGTAAAATGCCAAATTTATTTCTTGAAAAAGTGGGTTATCTTCTTTTCTACCAACGAGTTCTTTTCTTTTTCCACAGCCAACTGGCGAATATGTCGTATTACAATTAATTTTGATAACTCTGCTTCTTTCTGTCTCTCATACCATTCGATGCACTTCGTCAGCATTCCTTCTATTTCTCGATTCGTACGAATATTTTCAGGGCTTGAAACATATTCTTCGTTGCTATCTTCCTCAACAGGTGAATCTTTGTTTTGAACGTAGGCCACAATTTCTTTGTTACTTAAAATCTCATACCCAAGTTCGTTAGCATCTTGGTCTATCCATTCAACTAATTCCTCGTCGGTAATATTTTTAGTCACAGGTATACTCTGGCACACTTCTTTTAATTCTGATAAGACATTGTTTGTTTCATTGTAAGAACGGATGCTACTAGTTTCTTCTCGGTCAGCCCACTGATTGTTCCAACAAGACTTAAGTGTTGTTTTTGAAATGTTATGCCATGCTTGTGATATGTTAGCATCTATGTTGCCTATATATAGCATCTTTGAATGTATACTTTTTCCAAAATTCTTGAACCTGCGTTTCATTTTCGGAAAATATCAAACTCTGCAGAAATATTTTCCTATAATGAACTGGGGAGGGCTGACGAATTATAGAAGGTGATGAATTAGAGAGTGACGAATTAGAGAGGTTTTACTGTATTTTTAAAACTATTACATTGGTGTTATGAAACGTCAGTGTTACTTTTCACTACTGTTAGGGGACTATTTTTTACTACTAGGTAATAAAAAAACGGTTGAAAGTCTCATTTTTATTTATTTATGTTAATGTCAATTTCTTCAAAAGTGTAGAGTCTGCTAAATCCTGATAACTATACTTCACTGCATTCGTAAGTATTATAACTGAAAAATTAGTTTTATGGTTGTAAACCTGATTTAGACTTAAAAAAATAAGATTTTTTTATTATATGCTTAAATTTTCACAAAAATAATAAATTTTTCACTGGTTTTAGTTTTTAAAATAATTAAAAGGCTTAATGTATAGTATATAATACTTTTAAGGTCTCATTGGACAACTTTAGTTCATAGCTAATTTTCTGCTTTTAATCTTCTTGCTGCACTTTTGCAGTTCTTTCGCTTCTCTCTTGTTCCGCCAATATTTCTTCAAGGCTACCGATCTTCTGAGCGTTTCTGCTTCAGAAAACACTGCTTTTAGACTACCAGATTCCAATAGAAAGCAAAGGTGGTAATGCTTTGCGTTGAAATCTGGTTATTGGGTTTTTGATTCTGTGATAGTTTCCTGATGTAGGTTTAAGTCATTTATTGTGATATTGAACCTGTCATGTTCTTCTTGACCTCCTTAATCCATTTTCCTGTATACACTTTGTTCCAGATAAACCTTATCATCTTACTAATCTTGTATTGTCAACTCTGTTCAAATTGCCCAGGAACGATATTATTTTCTTCCAGATTGTACCTGTCAGTGGTTCTATCATCTTGTACAGTTCACTGTTTGGGATGGTTTTCTATAATTATTGTCCTATATTTATTGTAGAGGAAAATAAACTATATTGCCTTAAGACATTGAATCCCAATCCGTAGAAATCTACGGATCACGAAGCCCGAAATTGAACCATGTGAGGACCACCGTCACACCTGACTTGGTGAGGGGCGAACTTTCACGGGGGTAAGGGTGACACGGAATAACCCACCCCGCAGGAAAGGTCAGATTACAAAAATGTCTCAGAAATGAAATTTTATTCAATATCTGATAACCATAATCATTATCAACCCATCTCGTTCAATGAATATCGCATTCAAAATGTCCATTTAGTAACATTTTTATAAAAGAACCATTGCCTTAAGGCAACCCGACCACCCTATACAATTTGCATGTTAAAATTATCTACCTATTCTGAGCCTATACTCTATCCACAGATCTTAAATTTTCACCATATCTTTTTAAGTGTCTTTTACAGGCTTTAACATCAGTATTTCTGGAAATTTCGATTTACAGCCAAAAAAAACATTGTTTTCAAAATATGTTCTCAATACTTCAATATTATTAGTTTCATTGTTGAATAAATTCTGTTTAAAAATAATATTTTGAAAAATCCTTACGTTAAAGTGTGCAACAGGTCCCAGAAAGCATTTGTTTAAAATTTCAAGTAGAAGCTGAGAAATGTTCATTATGTCCTAAACGAGACAATTTTCGGGAAAACGCATTCATAAACAGCAGAGACACATAATACAAAAACTGGTTCTGATGTTTAAACAATCTACAAAACCTCATATGTATATTGTATTAGAAACAAACCATGATCACCACAAGATGCAGCGTAAAACTTATCTATAATAAACCAAAAATTACCTTTTCATGTCAATTCAATTTGAAGAAAATCTGAATTTAATTCTTAATGTTGTATTGGATGAAAAACTTTTTGGGGTGCACAATAATTACCTACAAAGAGATTATAAAAAATATTACAGAGTAATAAATACTAATACATTATAAATTTTGTTACAGATAAAGGAAAAATAATCATACGAGCTAATAAAACCTAAATTGAGAAAAAATAATTCACAGCCGGATCGCTTTGTAGAAATCCCTTCAAACCACCTAATATACCAACTAAAAGATTATAAAAAATATAATTTTATTTAAATTTTTTGTTTGAAAAAATCCTATTCCTGTCCGTTAACCCTTTATAGGTCTTTGGTAAGTGTACTTACCACTGGCAATAAGGTTGATTTTTTTAAAAGAATAAGCTTTGCAGTTGAACCATTTTGGGATTTTATGGTTTTATCGATGTTCTCTGCAAGTAGGCCATCCACATTTTGAAATTACGCGCAGCGACCATTTGCTTCGTGAGGCACGAATGTGGTAAGGAATCATACCAACGTATGCAACCGCATTGTTTTGTTGTTACTTTTGTACAGTGCTTAGAAAATTCGAGTTTTTACGGGAAAGCAAGCATTCATGCTAATATAAAGTTGAGAAAATTTATTCTACCCATTTTTCTGTTATATGGAACTACAAGCTGTTTTAATAAGCATTCTTACTATTAAACATTATGTGATTCCCATTACAATAAATGTTCCTTCGTAAGTATACTTACCAGGGCTTAGCATAAAAAAAGAAATATCTTACTGTTCTGGCACTAGAAATACATTATTTAAGTCCCTATAAAACAAAATTTAACATTTTACAACATACATACTCGTATTTTACCCCGTAGTACTGCCCTATAAAGAGTTGAAAGGGTATAGGTTTAGTTGTAATTTTGGAAAGCATTTGCTGTAGTATTACTACGCTATGTCTTGAAAGTTTACATCTTGTGTTTCAGTTACATTACGAGGTGTGGCTAAAAATAACGAGACTGACGTTGTAAAAAAATTCATTTTTATTGTATACATAATCACTTGTTGTCACCTTCAATATACACTCCTTCTCTATCCCCACAACGCTCCATGAAAATTCTCCATTGCGGAAACAGTGCTGGAAGTCATCTTCTGTCAGCTCTTTCAGGACACCTGCCGCTTTCTCTTTTACAGCTTCCACAGACTCAAATCTTGTCCCTTGTAATGCAGATTTCACCTTAGGAAACAGGTGGAAAATAAAAACATGTGATGAAACGTGGTTTTTTACTAATTATCCGGAAAGGAAGCTCCAATCCATGGACTGTAAGAGCCGAACTTCACCGAGAGCCAAAAAAACTTGAATGAGCAGTCAAAATTTAAAGCAATGATGATTGTTTTTTTCTATATCCATGGGATTGTACGTTCACTGGGTTCCTGAAGGTCAAACAATTAATCAGTATTACTACCTTGAAGTATTTTCTAAACTACGTCAGAGAGTAAGGAAAAAACGCTCTGAAATGTGGGACAAATCATGATTCTCCACCAAGACAATGCGCCAGCTCACTCCGCGTTATCTGTCAAGAGATTCCTAACTAAGTACAGCTTCTCAGTGTTAGAATATCCACCTTATTCACCAGATCTTGCACCATGTGACTTCTACCAGTTCTCTAAGGTGAAATCTGCATTAAAAGGGACAGGATTTGAGTCTATGGAAGCTGTAAAAGAGAAAGCGGCACGTGTCCTCTAGGAGCTGACAGAAGATGATTTACAGCAATTTTTCCAACAATGTAAAATTCGCATGGAGCGTTCTAGGGATAGAGAAGGAGTGTATATTGAAGGTGACAATTAGCGATTATGTATAAAATAAAAAGAACATTTCTTACAACGTCAGTCTCGTTTTTTAATAGCCACACATCGTATGTGTTTTAATTTACAATGATAAATAATTGTTTTTTTAATTTTATTTAAGGATCAGAAGATGTACAGAAAATAAAAGATGCTATTGATGATTTCCATTCAAATACGTGTATACAATTTGTTGATCGTTCTACTGAAGATGACTACGTATTCATAACAAATTATTATTCTGGATGCTTTTCAGCTATAGGACGAGCTGGTGGAGATCAACTACTAAATTTGCAAACACCTGGTTGTGTTTATTATAAGGGAACTATTGTTCATGAATTAACACACGCTATCGGGTTTTTTCATGAACATACCAGATGGGAACGTGATGATTATGTAGATATTTTCGAGGAAAATATTGAGCCAGGTGTGCAACAATTATTTTTTAAATATTTTTAAAGGAATCGGTAGAATATGTTGTATCCATACAACTATGGCTATGTTTGCTGATGATGTGGCAGTACTTGCGGTTGATGCCAATCCTGTAATTGCAACTCGAAAGACACAAAACCATTTACACCTGAAAGAGTCATGGCTTAAACTTTGGAAAATTAAAATTAATGAAAACAAATCGCAAAAAATGACATTTACTTTTAGACGACAAAACTGCCCAACCGTTTACATTAATAATATTCCGCTGCCTGACACTACTCAGACACGCTATTTAGGCTTACACTTGGACAGAAAACTTACATGGAACGCACCTGTTACACACACACGCCACAAACTCAAAACATGTTTCTATCAACTGAAACGCTTACTCGATAGAAGTTCTAAATTAAACATGTCACACAAATTAAGAATCGACAAGACAGTTTTAAGACCAATCTAGACATATGGAGTTCATCTTTGGGGATCTGCTAAACTTTCACACACGAAACGTATACAAGCGATTCAAAACAAGATTCTACGAACGATAACGCAATGCCTCTTTTACATCACAAACTCAATGTTACACAAAGACTTACAAGTGCCATACGTAATTAATGTCGCGAAACAACTATACAAGACGATGCATGACAAATTTAAATTACATGACAACTCTCTCATACAAAACATGTACACTAGGGCGATACCGGGTGCTCAGCGCAGACGTTTGAAGCGCCTCTGGCCAAGAGATTTTTTGGCCAACGGTAGGACTGTTGTGATGACTGCACGCTCTTTCAAGTAAATCAAGTTTTGGAACATTAGCTTCACATTCAGAAGTTGTATTAATAAAAAAACAGATAATATCAATTTAAAGTGTAAAGAAAGTAGTTTTATTGCTGTCATTAATTTAATGGCGGGCTTCACCAGATTTAACATTTTTTCAATTCCATAGATTTTTTTTATTTTACTCATAGTTTTAATTCACCAACTAGTCTTGTCATTATAAATTCAAACCAATTTCTACTGTCACCGCTACCCTTTCTAATTAATCATTTACTGTGTTGCCGGCCTTCAATACTTCTTCCGGCCTATGTAGGCGCGATGGGCCCTTTAGCGGTGAAGGACAACCCTTTAGCGGCGTCCCGACAAACCTTTTGGCTGCCTTCCGATAGAGGGCTTTGTTGCCAAGGCCGAGCGACTCACCGACCCCTACCACAGCGCTCTCAGTAGCTATAAAAGCACAATGCACTGAGCCGCTTGTCATTACGCTCTACATCTCCGACGAAGATCGACCGACTACATCCACGAGATAGAGAAGGAAGATGCTCTGGGACTTGCAGCAGCCAGCAACGCAGCAGCCGTCGCCGGAGTTCTCGCAGCCACACGCTGCCTACGCTGGTCTCCTTCGAGACCAGTACAACGGTCCTTCTCAGGACCAATTTATTAAGGTTTTAACCGGCCCTCCTCAGGGCCATCAACCTGAGCCACGGCTCTCATCGCAGCCACGTGCTGCCTACACCGGTCCTTCTCAGGACCAATTCAATAAGGTTTACATCGGCCCTTTTCAGGGCCACCAAACAGATAAGATTAGCCACTTAATGTCGCCATCCGGTGACACTACTATCATTATGTTTACTACTTATCTGTAATCTCGTACAATATAGTATAATTATTTCAATTTTCACAAAACGAAATACATAAATATCCAGTGGCCGTTCCAGTTATCCCCGGGTCTGGGTGTTCACCAAGCGTATACATCTTTTTCTGTCCATCCACCATTTCTCCTCCTCTATTCGTTTCCAGTTGTATCCCCGTCCCTCCACACTCCTCTTAACTTTATCGTTCCATCTTTTTTCTTGGTCATCCTCTTCATCTTATTCCTTCCAGCCATCCTTCTAACCTTCACCATTACCCTACCTTCACCATTTCTTCACATGACCATAAAATATTATCCGCATTTTCTCCACCTTCTCTATCATATATTTCACATTTAGCTAGGCTCTAATTTTAGTATATTCTTTATTCTATATCTTCTTGTCCGAGAGTTCATTATACTTGTGACATATGCGTTCAAAATCTAAGTTTTAATAGAACATACTTAACGAGATATTGAAAATTTTCAAACTATTCTATTTTCGTGTTTAAAGTTAGCTTATCGTATTTGACTGTACAAGACTACTGCACACATGTTTTATTACCCGGAAGGTTTATATTTCGTACGAGTATTAAAACAAAATGTAAATTACATTTTGTTTCACACCCTACGATTAATGTAGTTAATATAACATTTCAAAATAAATAATTCAATTCCGTGGATTCAAAATTACAAAAAAACAAAGTAAAATTACGGTAAAACCATTGTTATTTGTTATAAACATTGTTATAATCTAACAATTAAAAATAGTGTACTTCTTGTAACACTGCAAAGAGCGTAAGGGGAGTCTAGGAGTCCATAGGAGGTTTTGGAGGGGGATTCAATAGCAAGAACTCGACCTGCCAAAATCTTTCGTGCCTAGTATAATTCCCAATTGCATTGTGTTAGTAAATATAATGTTTTTAGTTACAAACAATACGATGCGGAAAAACAATGAGGAGGTTCATAGGCTAGTATACACTCTAAGAAAGCTTTTGGTCGGTAAAGTATGAAAGGAGACATTCCTAAGTTATTTTAACACCTCGGTAGTACTTGTTTTACTACATGGTTCAAAGTATTGGACTCTGACTGCTCAGCAGATATCAAGAATAGAGGCTGATGAGATGAGATTGCTAAGATATTTGCGAGAAATACCGAAATTAAGATATTAGGCATCAACTTGGTGTGCCAGGACGATACCAACTATTCAAATATGACGGTAAGAGTAGTGTAGTCGTTTGTTGAGGATACCAGATGATCGAATACCGAAACAGGTGTTTACTTACAAGCCAACCGGAAAACGTTGTTTTGGACGACCTCGGAGTAGATGGGCATTACAAATTATTTATAAAATATCAGACTACTAAGTTTGAAGCTGGAACTGCCACGAGGTTTACCCGTATTGCTTATATTGGTGATGATGGTGATGACAATAAAAAAAAGTGAGTTGAGTGGAGATGATATCAAAGTAAAACTGCTACTTGAAGAGAAAGAATGGATCTAAACTTTAAGCTGTTGCCTCTTTAATACCTGAAATATGACAAAAAATACCTCGTTAAAGAAAATAAAAATCTTATTTAAAAACTAAAGAATTTGTAAAGGCCCGAAGTTTGTCAGCCTAAACAAGGCTCGATTCTAATGAAATAGATATAAATAAATTTTTATGTCAATTGGATTAAAATTCTATGTTATGGTTTTCACCGATTAGTTCATCGATCTTTTTTGATCACATTTTTGAAACGATTATTAAAACTTGGTAAATAGAACGAAACTTGTGCTGGAGTGTGGAGATCATTGATTTCACTATTTTTTTCAGCTAGATTTCTGAGGTAAATTGAAGTCTATTCTCAAGCTACTGCATTTGAAATATCGTGTAGGGCAGTGGTTATCAACTAAATCTCATCAAGATTCGTTTGAAATTTTTCCTAAGCTGTCAAAATTATTTGAAGCCTACTTTACCGACTCAAAATTAATATATGAAAATCATGCTTAATCATAATACTAATTTTTTAATTTGAAAAGGTTTGAGCAATAAAATGTAATAACTGCTTCATCATACTGTAGACCAGTGTAAAAAAATTGTAGTTTATATTATTTTGTAGCACGGCGTAATCACGAGTTGCTTTCAGCCTGATCGAGGCCGTAACTTCTCCAGCTAGCATCAACTCCCTTCAGAGAAAATTGATCATAATGTCGTGTTGACGTCACCAGTTGCTCTAAGTATGAACAAAGCCTAAAAGTAAAAAATTCATGTCACAACCAAAAATAAGATCTCCATAAAGAAAAATTCTTTAGAGCGGTTCGCAAAAAATGAATCCGAGGTCCGCTAGTAAGTGACCACTGTTGTTGAGTTTCATAGTGTGGTATTGCCATTTAGAATGATTATGATAAAAGATGTAAACAATTATTTTTTCTACCTAATTAAAATTAAATTACGTTTTCAAACAAAATTACCGAGTTTAAAGTAATGCATATTAAATATATTTCCTTTGTAAGTTACGTAAATTTAAAAATACCAAAGCTACCTTGTGGTGAATGAAGGGACAATTTATAGTTGGAATACGATTATACTTTTCAACCTCTTGAACAACTTATGGTAAACTGAATTGCTCTTTATTTTACAATGAAAGTTTTATAGGTTTATATACCTAACTTCTGGCATACGCGAACCATGAAGTAATAATTTTAACATCATCAAATTATTGATTATCACGTTTAGTTTAGTAATTTAATTACTACATTTAATTTTGTATATTTATTCATGTGTTTAAAGGTAGAGAAAGTCAATTTGAAAAAACTCCAAGAAGTATCACAGATGATCAGGGAGTTGAATATGACTATGGAAGTGTTATGCATTATGATGAATACGCTTTCAGTAAAAATGGGAAACCAACAATACTACCCAAGGTAAGCTAACTCATTTCATAATTTTTTTTTTGGTTTTACGTCTGACTATCCTCCAATTTCTGCTAATGCAGACGGTGGGTAACGATGACAATGAAAATGAGCGATGAAAAAATGCCAGACCTGAACGGGAATCGAACCCGGGACCCCGGGGTAGAAGTCAACCACTACGCCAACGGGCCGGCCGTTGTCGTAGTAGTACCTCATTTATAAGAAAATAATAGAACATATTCTACAGCAATAGGCAGTTTTCTTTTTGTCGAGAAAACTCATGTTCACTCACTATTGGCGGGGAAGTAGTGTTGGAATCAATTGAGGCTTCCTCGTCCAGTCCTAAGGATGCTACAACCCTTTACCAACTAAAGACCCCTCTTGGTCACTTGATTCGACAACTACAAAAATCCTCCACCTCCCTGGGAACTGTTATATAATACTACGAGGAAAATTCGGGTTAAAGAATTTACATACTGTCAGCGGGAGGTGGATAGGAACCGTCGCCTAATTCCCTCTCGCTGGCACTGACCAACACTCACTCTCTCACTTCCATTCATCTCTCTCATCACCAGCTTAGGAAACAAGTGTGTTGATTTTATGAGATTAGTACAAGATTTATTTACGGTGTGAGAGGGCATTCCCAATGATCTCCAGATGTTTCCTTCCTCCGCAGTCTCTCGATCAATCTCTCTGCAAACTGAGCGACCAACTTCCAGATCTCATCATCTCGCAGCATTACTACCTCTACTCTCTCTAGGTTTCACAGTGCAACTCCCATCTTCTCAGGTGTCTCCATTCTTTCGAATTGGCGTAGTGGATAACACCACTGGCTTCTACTTGTGGGTCCTGGGTTCGATTCCCGGTCAGGTCTAGCATATTTTATCGCCCATTTTCATTGTCATCATTATCCACCGTCTGAATTAGCAGAAATTGCAGATCAGACAGAAGTAAAACAAACAAAAAACATTCTTTCGAGCAATACACCTGATACTTTGACAGGAACACCTTCCAGAGATATCCGCAATTGACTTCTTTCTTCACTTTCGTATAGTCGACATTAGCACTAATCTAATATACCGCAACCAAAAATGCAATTCATTTCTATTAAACACATTTTCATTCCTTAGACCCCTTCTCTCCAACGTTTAAATAACACCAACCGTCCATTATTTTTTGGGTTATCCTCACATCCTCCGTCAATTTGGAACTACGGTTTAAAAGTATGGTAGTGCAACTCCCACTTTCATATTGAGGTAAAGATTTAAAAATTTGCCCCTTTTAGCCGCTTGGATCGCTGCAGACGGTACGGATATTATTAATCATTTATATTATTATAATTCATTTCTATTGTCACTAAACACAATATTTTGGTATACCGCAATTCATACGATGATTTTATTCCACGATCTCATTAAAAATTAAATTTCTATCGCCAGTAAATATTGTAGCAAGTCAATTTTTATTAATATAGTCTGTTGTTGTTTAGGTCATTAGCCGAAAGTCTGGTTTGAACCTGCAGAGGTTTTATTATGTAAAACGAGGAGTGAGGTGGTTTACAATGCTTTCCTCACTGATTGTAAAATTACACTTATCAGCATGCCGGGCCCTCTGAAAAGCACAAATTTTCCACTCTGCAAATGACACCTTCACTTTATTCACCACAGGGTCTGGCTGTATAATGAAATTCGTTACTTTCAGAGGAGATAACTCTGATTAGTGTGTTTTACACCTCTACCTTTTCTGTTCTTAAATGATTCAGTCATTTAAGTGGCTGACCACGTGATAAGAAACAGAACTATTTATTTTAGCCCTCCAACGGACAGATTGAGTGAAAATAATTTGACTCTCCGCCTGCCTATTATGGACAGAATTATAATCTATGAATTGTTAATTAACGAAAAAAAAATCATTTCAACTGTAACTTTAGTGAGTGTAAACGAAATTATTCGTGTAATGCAGTGAAGCCAGTGTTATTGTTTGCTTAACACAGCCGCTTAGTGAAAATATGGAACTATAACACAATAAGGTAGGATAATTTCCCACATCGTTAGTTAGTTCTAAAATGACTGGTTTATGGAACATTTTTTCAGAATCCTATGTAGCATTTAATCCTGAACCGGTTGATACAGAATCAAACAAACTGGAAAAATATGTATAAAATAAAATGAAATAACAAATATTCCTAAACTGTTGTGTTACAGGTCAGTGGTGTAAAATTAGGACAAAGAGATACTTTTAGTCCGAAGGATATAATAAAAATTAATCGTATGTATAAGTGCTGAACTGAAGTGTTTATTACTTTTAAGATCTTTGGTTTTTATGCAGTACTGATCGGAAATAAAAAAGTGCGATAAAAGAAGCTTTCTACAAAATAAAATTTAAAAAAAATTCTAAAATTATCAATTTGTGTTTATTTTGTGTTATGTAGCATGTTACCCAATTTCTTAACTCAATTTCAATGCAGTTTCTGAAGAATAACTGACAATTTTTACTACGGTAAACAACAGGTAGTAGTTTACTAAGATAGTAAACGTACACACGGGCAAAAATGTTTTGAATCTTTACAAATAAAATTTTTACTTGATTTTGTCCGTAAAAATTTTTAAAAAATGCCACAAACTTTCTATATACATTGGGTCTGCCAAGTAAACATTGAAAACAATAATTTTCAGTTAAATTTTTATGTATTTTTTAAGCATCACAGAACCACTGTTGAACACAATTCAATGAATTTTGGCTTTATTTTTCGGTTATATATTTGATTATATATATATAATAGGTAATAAAACAGACTATATATTTTTTAATATCACTGAGTGGTAAAGGAGATCACAGGGAGCTGTAAATAAAAAAATAGAATTATGAAACGTTTACATTAGTTTCTTTTTATGATATTTTTCATTTTAACACAATACACGGACACATTTTCAGTATTTAAATGTAAAAAATAAGCTAAATTTTATCACAATATTAATCTGTTAAAGTATCAGCTGTTACGTACAATAGGGCTTTGTGTTCAGACAAGCAACTTTGACTCTATTAGACTACTCGACTACACTCGACATATTGTCGAAATTTTGAAAAATCAGGCGCCTTTAAAAATTGTTTTTTATCATCACGGTTACTATACTAGACGCTAGCGGTCACGCGCAACTGCTGTGAGATATAATATGAGTGATGACGTAGTCTGGTTCCCAACAACTCGGCCGGTGCGTAGTGACAGCAGGATTATTGCATTTTTTACTTGTTCAGGTATGTTTACACGGGAAATCGATTTTAATTTTAATAATTCTTCGTTTACGGTCTGAAGTTTTTCTCTAAGTAACTTGTTGTCTTCTTTCAATTTGGTGTTTTCACGTTTTAAGATATCTGTTTTCTCTGACTGCGCCACATTTAAATTTGGCGGTTCTTCATTAAAACGAGTCCTACCTTCCTCTACCGCTATTCCTTCATTTTTTTGAACTACCTGTGCTTTAATTGGATGATGAGTTTAAAATGAACTTCCTTACGAGCGTATAGTTTCTCTGCTCGATTTTTACGTTCACAACAAGTCGGGTTTACCGGACGTAGAACGGCACTACAAATCGGAAAATTTAAATGGGGAACTAAAATCGTCTTTAGGACACGTTTCAATGGAAGATGTAGCAACTCGGAATTTAAATGACTGGACACAAACGACCACTATCAGCAGAAAATAAATCGTCCCGCTTGCAAGCATTTATCCATTTCAATCTAGTTTCACTGGCCTTTGGAAAACGGTGAAACTTAATGCCCAACTTCTTTTGGTGTCTATCGTGATTAGAACAACCGTCAATCGCACAGCACGCTTTTATTAACGACTAGTAAAGTATTACAGACCGTATTAAGACTAGTAAACTTCACAGACCGACACCGTACGCATCGTGCGTCGGCTGTCATTGGTGACCAGGGACGTCAGGGGGAGGGGCTTGTCACTGCGTGTATTGTTGATGATCCCTACCGTCTAGTAAAGTAACCGTGGTTATCATCGTGGAATGTTACTTTATGGTTCAGTTATTTTTAACAAAATCAAGATTGCAATTTGTTTACTGTGTAATAAAGAATTAAAATTGCTACAGTATAACTCATCTAAGTTTAGTTAATCGTAAAAACATAGATACGCGGTAGTCAAGTCTTTGGTGATGTCACTACTATTAGTAAGGTGGAGGAAATATTTGATAGGCGCTATCCTTCTTACCAATCTACATTAAACCTTCCTACCGGGCTAGCAATCTATCCTCACCCTGCCCGACAAGCAAGCGTTATAAACTATAGTCGATCTATTGTAAGACTACTCCACCCGAGCCAAGCGCCTAGAGGTTGTGAACGATAGTCTTACACTAGTTGGCGTGTATCTACCTGCCTGCCTGACAGTTATAAGTTTTACAGTTATAATAATATAGAAGCAACTAAAGATTTCTTTTAAAAACGAAATGATAAAACATGATAACTTATACGTTATAATTGTTACTATTTTTTGTTTTTTAAATTATTCTTCTTGTATCAGGTTTTAAATTTATAAAAAAAATTAACTCGAATTTTTTAAACATTATAAATATCTTCTGTAACTTAAATTCAATTGAAAATATTTTTTATGGAAAGAAATTAAAAATTAATTAATCTCAATTAAAATTCCTCATGAGTTATTGATATATACCTAATATCTAGTTAAGTTAGTTGTAATATTAGTTTTAACAATGTTGAGTGTTCTCATCAGTAATCCATATGATTTACGGTGGGGATACGAACCGTATCTCACCCAAGTGTTATTTGCAGAGATAGGAGTTCGATAAAAATGATGCGTCAGACATCAATTTTTTTAATTTATAATATACATAAAATTAGTACACCCACAGTGTACCCATTAAATAATTGGTTTCATCGGAAATCAATTAATATTGTGACGTGGTAGCATAATTGGTTTCAAACTGACAGTTTGAATGAAACACAATTTTTTTGTATGTGATCCATGAATGGATTGATCCACTGGATATTAGATTCCGTGAACTGAATACCTTTCTGCCTTGACACACAATTCCACAAGCGAAAGTGCTGTTAAGGACACTTGTTCAGCATCTGAGCTGGTCAAGAAAAAAGCTTTTTAGTTAGAAAGTTAAAAACCGCCCTTATTAATGTGTCCGTAGTTAGCCATAGTTTTTCAGAAGGTTTCTAGTTTTATCCTAAAAATTCAGTGGTGGAGGCAATCGCAATACCAAGCAAAAACTACTCATAAAGCCGTTTTGGCTTGTAGGAGCCAGTTTTCTCGAGGGTGCCCTTCAGTATTAAAGTATCATTAGGTTACAATACCTGGTAAGTTTTTTTTAAATCTTTTTTTTTCTAATTAGCTAACTACATGAAGGAGAATCACTTTAGCACCGGTGAACGGAGGGTCTTTTCTTTAACATATACCCATCTTTAAATCTAATTAATTTTTTTTATATAATATATTACAGTCAGCTTATTCGCAGAACTTAAATATCCCTCCACTGAAAATCTTGTTTAAAGGGGTAGTCAACCCAGAAAATTAAAATCAAAACTTCTGGCTATAATTTTTCATTATTTACTCGTATTTTTAATGAAAGAATAATTTACTAGTAATGATCTACCATTTGAACCAAGCCAAAAAATTAATTGCAGTCGCTAATATAAGGGTGAGGTTGGAAAAGCGGGCTTTTACGGGAAATCAAATATCTCAGGAACCAAGAAAGATATCAACATGATTCTTACACTACAAAATACAGAAAATTGCTGACTATTATCTGTTACATCCGCTTGTATGTATTTTTTCTTACAAGAAATTTATTGAAGAAAAACCATTTTTTCAAATAAATTTATTTTATGTATTCACAAATTACTTTTTAACTAATCCCCTTTTAAGGTTTTTGTAACAATCATTCCACATATAATAGCAAGAAATTATGAACAATTGAAAAAAAAACATCATCCAAATACCTCCAATACAAACCAAAATATTTGATTCCCAGAATGTACAAGAATGTCCAATCATGCAAAAACCACATTTCCGAAAAACCTAAAGTTGAAGGAATAATTTCACTCTCCTTGCTAGTGAGCTTTATTTAAACAGATGTTTTTATAACTTTTTGGCAAACAATATAAACAAATGTTGTAATTCAGAAAATTTTAAACTTCAAAAAAATGCAAAAAACAATGGAAATTTAAAAAAAATCGTATTCTTGAGTTGACTGCCCCCTTAAGAGAAAGCCTTTCTCTGGTCGAATCAGTTAAATTGTTAACACCCAATTCCCTAAAAAAAGATAACTCTTAATTATAAATGCCACATCCGTTACTCATTCGTAAAGTAGAGTGATGTTATAAGGCAAGAGTTGCAAATATTCAGCCTGGAGAAGATCAATGAGTACTGAATTAACTGTACCAGTCATCTGGAATGCAAGAATGAAAGCCGTTTGCCTAGATTGAAAATAAATCATAATTGAAATGGTCGAAAGGGTGTTGAGCGTCCGAGGGAAACCTAGTTTCCGGAACAGGCAGTTCTGCCTAAACCGTGAAGTGAAGAAGCAGAAGATGATATTTAATTACTCTTCTGGTATTTAATGTTTACATTCTTTAATACTGTTTCTGTGCTAGCTCTGTTACCAGTGTCCTGTTAATGGTACCACAAATAGCTTGAAATTTATTTTTTTATATTATCGATATCCAAATCCCTATCAAAGCTCTTATCGCAGCACAGATAGTTATAGTGAGACACTTGATCTAATACTACATTGTCTAAAACAATCTTCGAAAGTGTGGAATACTTCCCTCTGAATGCCATATCCTATGATTTAGCAACCGAAGCTCGTAAATTATACCTTTCACATAAATCATATAAAACATAAACTGCTCTTTGAAGCTCATTACACTCACTTGTATAATCCACATGTCATCCTCAAATAGCAATGCATTGATGCCCCAGTCCTTTTTTATGAAAGTGAGTTATGGGTTACCACGAAACGCCAAGAAAGTAGGATCCAAGCAGCTGAAATGAGGTTTTTAAGAAGGGTGAAGGGCTGCTCGAGGCTGGATCTATTACATAACAAGGAAATTAGATCTGACTTGGGTGTATTTAGCTTGAATGAAAAAGTGGAGGAGTACCGTAATCAATGGAGGCAACACTTGGAACAGATGCCAGAGGAGAGAATACTCTTAAAAGTGACGGAATATGTTCCAGTTGGAAGAAGGGAGGTGGGTAGACCTCGAAGAAGATGGCAGTAGTCGAGATGTACGGGTTGGAAAATCTTGAGTCTGTATAGAAGTAATACAGGATAGTTTGTGAGTTCGGAACAGGCTTATGCCTATTCCTTGATAGTAAGAAGAAGAAGAAGAAGAAGAAGAAGAAATTTTTTAATGTTTGAAGTGAAAACTTCTTTAGCATACCTTGCACTCTTTTTGAACAGTGAGCGAAACTGAACTGTCGCACGTCACACACAGGAATGAAAGGTTATTTTTATTCAGTTCCTTAATCGATCGGGAAATCCGAATTTCTTATTTTATACTTCTTCTTCTTCTTCTTCTTCTTCTCCTCCTCCTCCTCCTCCTTCTTCTTCCTCTTCCTCTTCTTCTTCTTCCTCTTCTTCTTCTTTTTCTCTTCACGGATTAGGAATTCTACCTGTTCTGACAATCATATTTTCTTCGGCGTGCCAATATCTCTAGTTCCCATTGGTTTGTATCTTTTCGCTGCACTAGGCATGCGGCTTTCTGGAGTTATATTTAAATGAATGACCCATTGGGCACGATACAACGTTTTTTTGAGTGGAAAAATTCTCAATTCTTGCCTTATGTCTTCAATTCTTATCCCGTCTAGTCTTGTTCAATCCTTGACAACGTTAAGAATTTAATTTCTGCAGTTTGGATGTTTTTTCCTTCCTTTTCCTCATCACCCTTGCTCCACTGTCATATGTTACGGCTGGAAACTGCCACAGTCTTATAAAACTTTAACCTTGTTACGGGTCTTGTCTTTTGCCTCAAGGTCCTATGAATCCGCTCCATGTATTTGATTAAATTTATATAGTTTCTTTTTCACATCATAGTCATCTTTATAATATTAGACATCAATTGTCAAATCTTTGTTACCTAATTACGTAATACATAAAAATAGAAACCCTAGAAAAAATTAACTACATGCATTCCCTATTGTTAAGTAAATATATTAGCTACTTATAATTCAGCAATAATTTTACTCAGATCGATTCATATGATTTCAGTCTACTGTTTATAATATTTAAAGTGTACGAGAATACATTCATACTGTGTGTTGCTTTATTTAAGGTTAGGGTAATACGGGATGGTATTGTACATAGGCCTAATGAAAAGTGTATTTTAAAGTACATCATGTAATATTTAAATATGGAACAATGCTTATTATTAATTTTAGTTTATTTTTGGATACTAATTAGATAAAATTAAATTTAAATTATTCATAACGTATTTCAGTTACCATAAAACCTATTATTTTATTCTTGGAATATAAAAATAGCAATGAAGTAGTCCATTCACAGCAATATTCCACTAAATGATTAATTCACATATATAAATGTATACATTTTCATTTAATACTACCTGTTGTTAGGGTCAACAGCCGAAAGGCTGGTTTGAACCTCTAGAGGTTTTACTAAGTAAAACGAGGAGTGAGGTGGTTTACCATTGCCTTCCTCACTGAGTGGAAAAGTACGCTTATCAGCATGCCGGGCCCTCTGAAAAGCACATATTTTCCACTCTGTAAATGACACCTTCACTTCATTCACCACAGGTAATACCATAGGTAACACCATAGGTAATACTACCTATCTAATTAATATTACTAATATTACTTTACAAGTATCAAAATAAAAAACTTGCGTTAAACACTCACACAACTTTCTCTTGCCAATGCAAATAATTACCAATATAAACTAACACTACCTACTAATAAAACATTAGAAATAAAAAAAAACTAACCTCAATAAACATAACCTGATTTTAAAGCCGAATTTTAAGTGTGCTCGGTTCTTAAATTTGAATAGACTTTCTGCTAAGTGGAACGACAATAAATGCTGAGAGGTATTGTGAAACCTTATTAGAGCTTAGGCGCGCTATTGAAAACCGTCAGCGAGGACTGCTCTCTAGCGGCGTCGTTCTATCTCACGATAACGCTCGGCCTCACGTTGCGGGAAGGACAAACTCAACTGGACAACATTCATTGGGAAATTACTGGAACATCCCACCATAATGCCCTAACTTAGCACTATCAGAATTTCATATTTTTTTCAAAACTTAATGGATTCCGTGGTGGAAAGTAATGGCATGTTGAAAGAAACTATTTCTAACTGATATAACGGTCAGGCCGCAGAGTTCTTTGATGAGGGGATCGAAAAGTTGGTGCTTCGACTTAACAACTGTTTAGATAATAATGGTGACTGTGTAGAAAAGTAAAAAATTCCATATTTTAGTTTCTAATACAAAATTTACGCTCATAAATAAATTTTCTCTTACTGAATTACAAAACGTTTCTTGCTTAAAAAAGTACCCTCGTTATTAGCGTAATCTTTATTTTTACTTTTCTTGCCTTATGTACAGGGAATATAGAGAATATAAGGAAAGAAAGTACTGTTTTCATGTTGATTTTTCGAAGTAAAGTTTTCACCGGAAACACTCGATTTCAGGTCCCCTGAACGCAAAAAAAATTATTTTTACGTGTTGTTCTGTGCAGGTGCGTGTGTTTGAAGTCATTCTCAAATTTTCGTTTATTTTAGTCAATTTAAAAATGCACCAACTGCTTGGTTATTAGCAACTACGGTAGTTTATGTATCTAAAGTTTGGATTTTGACTTGGAAAAATTTCCAGACTCCTGCTGGGAATCGAACCTGGGACCTCAGAGTTGTAGGATAGCGTGAAAACTACTACAAGACGGAAACAAGCAATTTTATTTTTGTTATTCTATTTTCATAACAATATAACATTGCCTTTATTCCTAAAATCATCCATTTTCAAGACAATAGCCTACAGTAGAATATGAAAATGAAAGACCATTGTGGCTCTTGATAAAAAATTTAATTTAAAAGACTGTGTTTATAAATGGTGGCGGAAGCATAGAATTTTGTGAACACGACCATCTTAAAAAGAGTTTAACAAAATTGAAAGGCATATCAACTAAGGAGGTGGTACAGAAACAGAAAGGAGAGAAAAAGAAGCCTGACGAGGGGAAGAGAAAAACTAGAAAGACTGACATGTCACTTGAGGACAGAAGGAAATATCGTTTTAAATGTTCCTAGATGTTTTCAAAGCAGTGCAACGGAAGCGAGTGGCTTCCTTGTGATTCTTCGAGACCTGGATTCCAAATTTTCAGTGACGATGAATTCATTTAAAGTGTGAGAGAAGAAACTGACGAACAGGAAAATGAGATTGCTGGTAAAACAGATGCGGGTCCGTCGGCCGGAAAGGCGTTTGCGTGTCTTGATACTGCGCTAACATCAGCCTGAGTGTGTTTACATGCAGCTGCTCACCGTCAAGCGAGTGCTAGACTCGGCTGCACGAAAACTGTTTAAGGCAACCAAACAACTGACATATATGTTTAGGAACAGACAAATGTATGTAGCTTCAGTACTGCATAATAAAATGTAAATATCATTGTACTTTAGTGATTATAGTGGGGTTTGATACAGTGGGAATGTTATATGTCCCAGTTAATTGGAGTTCTACTGTACAAGTAATTGAGCACGGATTTCTTGCTAGCATAGACAGTTTGCAATTGATCGGTTTTGTTGATTCGAATGTCATTCAATAAGTCCTCAGACAATCCAAGATTGTAAAAAGTTTGCTTTTATAGTAAAAACCATTTTAATATAGTCAAAAAAAAAAAAAAAACACGACGGGAAGACCGTGGCTTAGAAACAATTCAAGGTAAGTCGCTCCATTATTATTATTATTATTTATTCATAATTAAATAGGTATTATGGACATAAGGTAAGAAAAGTAAAAATAAAAGTTACACTAATAACGAGAGCACTTGTTTAAGCAAGAAATGTGTTACAATTGAGTAAGAGAAGCTTTATTATGAGCGTAAATTGTATTAGAAACTAAAATATGAACTTTTTACTTTTCTACACAGTCACCATTATTATCTAAACATTTGTTAAGTCGAAGCACCAACTTTTCGATCCCCTCATCAAAGAACTCTGCGGCCTGACCGTTATACCAGTTAGAAATAGTTTCTTTCAACATGTCATTACTTTCCACCACGAAATTCATTAAGTTTTGAAAAAAATATGAAATTCTGATAGTGCTAAGTTAGGGGTTTAGTGTAGGATGTTCCAGTAATTTTCAAGTGAAAGCTGTCCAGTTGCGTGATTGTCCTCCCCGCAACGTAAGGCCGAGCGTTATCGTGAGATAGAACGACGCCGCTAGAGAGCAGTCCTCGCTGACGGTTTTCAATAGCGCGCCTAAGAAAAATAATAAATAAATAAATATATAATATGTAAATTTTTTAAAAACGATAACAACACGTGATAAAACGTGGGTTTTACTTATGATCTGGAAACGAAGCGCCAATCCTTGCACTGGAAGAGCCAAACTTCAGCGAGGCCAAAAAGGCTCGAATGAGCAAGTCAAAATTTAAAGCAATGGTGATTGTTTTTTTATATCCATGGGATTATGTACCTTCACTGGGTTCGTGAAGATCAAACAATTAATCAATATTACTATCTTGAGGTGCTCTCTAAACTACGACAAAGTGTAAGGGAAAAACGGCCCAAAATGTGGAAGAACAAATCAGGGGTTCTCCACTAAGACAATGCGCCAGCTCATTCCGCGTTATCTGTCAAGAGGTTCCTAGCCAAGTACAGCATCTCAGTGTAAGAACATCCACTTTCTTCACCGGATCTTGCACCATGTGACTTCTACCTGTTCCCTAAGGTGAAATCTGCATTAAAAGGGACAAGATTTGAGTCAGTGGAAGCTGTAAAAGAAAAATGGCACGTATCCTGAAAGAGCTGACAGAAGATGACTTCCAGCACTGTTTCCAACAATGGAAAATTCGTATGGAGCGTTAAAGGGATAGAGAAGGAGTGTATATTGAAGGTGGCAATAAGTGATTATGAATTAAAACTAAAATAAATTTCTTTTACAACTTCAGTCTCGTTATTTAATAGCCACACCTCGTATATGACTATTAATATTTAACACTATAAGTTTGTACTCAAATTCATAAACGGATTCCGAATGTGAAATATTTTTCGGTATCTGTACAGAGAAAGATTTTTTAGATTTTTAATGACCGATTGCGTCATTTGTTAAAAAATACATAAGTATTTTATTTTGTGTATTTCTTACAAATTGTTGAATTGTTGCGTATGGTTTAGAATTGTTTAATTTCTGTTGTAATAAGTTACGAAATGTACTTATATTTGAATGGAAATAAATAATAACTAGGTGAACCTGTGCGGGAAAACCCGCACAAAAGTGTAAACGTACAATTTATTGTCCATGTGAAAATACCGGCTGTGGCAGATAAAGGCCAACTTTGTTGAATGTTTGGCCTTGGGATTTATTTATTGTAATCGCAAATGCTAAACGGATAGGGAACTGTCTTCTCTTAAATGTAAATGGCAAAGTACCATCCGAAGGGGTTAGATCTAATGGCGGTAGTAAAACCCTTCTGCCTTTGGCTGCCCCTGTTATGACTTTTAAACCAAGAAAATTTTCGTACATTCTTAGATTCTTAGATTTCCGATGTTACTAATTTCCAAATTATTTCGGGTTTTATCTAATTGAATTTTGTCTTCACGCATTATAATAAGGTATCTGACAAACTGATTCCGTTCGAGCACTTCGAGGCGTGCCTCGTCTCCTTCCTCTTGGTCTTCCCCCTAATGGACGACTATCCATTACAAAAATAAAAAGAGAAGCAGAGTAAGAGAAAAAATAGGAAATTAATTTTCTGAATATATTATCGAGAATAAAATGATATCAGTGTGGTTTTTTTTCATATAACTTTTTATTTAATGCATAATCTGTTATAAATAACAATAAATGCAACTTATCAATTAGACACAACTCATGAAAAAATTACAACCCACTGGTGTAATTAACAAATTATAACATGAAAACATTTCATACTGTTCTTAATTAATATTTACAATCAAAATTTTATAGTGATTTTTAAATAAATAAACAAAAAAAAATAAATATAAAATAAAAAATAACCAAAACCTCCTTTAAAACGAAAAACAAATAAGAAGTAATAAATAATAAGCACATGATTCCGAATATATATACACCTAACTTTTCCGAAAATAATTCGAAACGTTCATTCAGTAATTTACAACATTCACACTCAAACACGACAGTCATCTACAAAACACTAACATTATATTATTTACAACTTTAAAATCACACTATCAGAAACGCCCTGGGAGATCCAGTACTGTAGCACGTTTTAGCCTATTGACTGTTGTCTAAGAGATTCAGTGCTAAGTGATTTACGTGGTTGTTTAGACGTTCGATGTATTTACAACTGAAACTTCGTATTTCTTCTCGTACCGTCTGCACATCCATATCGCGATGTATATCGGCATTGGTAATATACCACGGTGCATTCAGTATGGTCCGTAGAATTTTTGATTGAAACCTTTGCAGAATTTCGATGTTTGAAGTTGATGCTGTCCCCCATAACTGAATTCCGTAGGTCCAAATCGGCTTCAGCATGGATTTGTGCAAAAGTAGTTTGTTGTCAATCGAAAGCTGAGAACGCCTACCAACGAACCAATACATCTTCCTAAATGTTAAATCCAGCTGTTTCCTTTTCATCTGAATGTGTTTGCGCCAAGTCAGACCTCTATCTAAGTACATTCCTAAATACTTTACATCTTTTGCCTGTGGAATATTCTTGCCATTCAGTTGGACAGGAGGACAAGTTGCCCTTTTGGTAGTGAACGTTACATGCGTAGATTTGCCCTCGTTCACCTTGATCTTCCACTTTGTCAGCCAGACTTCCAGCTCACTTAGATACATTTGCACTCTGCGTGACGCAATAGTTGGGTCTGCATCACATGACATTATTGCTGTATCGTCAGCAAAGGTGGCAATGGTTACATTTTCAAGAACAGGCAAATCAGCTGTGAACAAAACATATAAAATTGGTCCCAGAACGCTTCCTTGCAGAACACCAGCCTTGATCTCTTTCAAACCCGTTAAGTAATTTCCAACCCGGACTTGAAATAACCGTTTGTCAAGATACGAAACCACAACACTGTACAGATTCTCCGGAAACACAGCTTTTAATTTATGGAGTAGACCAGGATGCCAAACTCTATCAAATGCTTGAACAACGTCTAACAGCACAGCCGAACAGTACTTCTTTTCCTCTAAACATTCACGGATTACGCTTGTCAATCGATGCACCTGCTCTATTGTACTATGCTGCTGCCGAAATCCAAACTGATGATCCGGAATAAGATGACGATCTTCTATAACTAGTTTCAACCGCTTTAGACATATTCTTTCAAAAACCTTTGACATCACCGGGAGTAGACTAATAGGACGATACGAGGAGACCTCATTTTCCGATTTACCTGGCTTCAATATCATAATAATCTTTACTACTTTCCACTGGCTAGGAAAATATCCTAAGCGGAACACAGCATTAATTATCATAGTAAGCATTACCAGGGCTTTTCTCGGTAATTCCTGCAACATCCTCCCTGTAATGAGATCGTACCCTGGAGCTTTCTGAGGATGCAATTCATAAATCGCACGCTTAACAACACGAACTGAAACCCGTTCCAAACGGTGCTGTCGCTGCTGCGGATCCTTTACTACCGACCTTAAAATTTCTGCTTCCTGTGCCGGGTCACATTGTACATCATGGGGCTGAAAACGCTGCTCCAAATGGTCTGCAAATAGAAGCGCCTTGTCACCATCACTTCTAGCCCAGTCATTGTTCTCCATCTTTAACGGTGGAATAGGCCGGCAAGGCTGTTTAAATCTTTTAGTCGCCTTCCACAGGGAGTAATCTGTATCAGCCGTGGGACTTAGATTCTGAATATAATCATTAAACGTTTCTCCTTTTACATTCAGGATCATCTCCTTTAGTCACGTGCAGCTCTGTTGAAGTTGGTTCTATCCTGTGGGTGACGAGAATACTGCCATAAACGTCTTAATCGGCGTTTCTCAACAATCATTTCCTTAATCGCTGTAGGATAATCCAAGTACTTGGTCGTAGCTTTTTCTTCAGGTGTTGACTGCCAAGAAGCGGTCTGGATGGCCTCATTAAGGATTTCTACAGAATTTTCAATATCATCTGACGTTTGTAGAGGAATATTTCAGTGTGGTTGCCTGAAGAAAATAGTGTTTTGATGATGCAGTTGCTTCTAAGATAATTACTCTACTTAGTTCAAGTAATAACTGGAAAAGAACTCTGATCAACCAATACTAAACTTGCCCCCTCTCCAAACTGAAATAGCTGTGCGAGATGTGGGAGAGATAGGTGGAGAAAGAGAGAGGCCTATACTTCAGTTCGTTGAACTTGCCCCTCTCCAATCTATTTTAGACCTCCTATTTTACGGTCATAAATCGAAATATTTGATTTTGGATAGTTTTCTGCAAATCTACTCGAACAGGCGATTCATTTGAGCCCACTTCGGGGAAAATCGGTCAAGGTTCAGGTGGTTAAAATCGTGTTGAAAAAAACCCTGCTCGCTATTAATATATAGATAATAATAATTTGTTCAAGGAATAATAGATACATTTTGAAAATTATTATATAATTATGATAAAAATAATTACAACTAAAATTGTAAAATTATCAACTAAAATATTGTAGTAATGCGCCAAGTATGTGACTCACTACTGAATAATATAGAATGCAGGGAAGACAGGTAAGGTGTTGTTGCGTGTGTGTATGTGTTTGTGTGTGTGTGTAGGAATCGGTTTATGGTCTAGGTTTCATGGAGCTATGAACATATTGTAGATAAGCATTATTAGCACAATTCTGAAATAAATAATTATTTACTGATCTACAATGTAGAATCTGTAGTATAAATGCTGTAAATTTGCAGGTTTTTGAGGTTCATTGAAAATTTACTTACGTATTATTTTATATTATTCATTTTGTTAATAAAATGTACCAACCAATTACTTGGAAACTAATAAGCAAAAGAGTTAGAAATTAAATTAATAGCAAACTTGGCTCTTCAATACGACATCGATCAAGCAAATTCTACAATTCAAAAGCATTTGCAAAAATGGAACAGTAATGTGTACGGCTAAATATAGGCTAGCATAAATTAAACGCAGTAAGAGTTGATAAACATTTATAACTACTACCCATAACTGCGAACATATTATTTTAATTCTAAAATACAATAGAATTAATTGCTATAAGAATACAACTTAGAGCACGGATCTGGCTCATACAAGAGTACAAATTTTTGAATTAATTTATACAGTTACAATATAAATAAAAATGAAACACAATATTTCAATTAAATTAAGATTATAATTAAATTTTAAAAATAATTACAATTAGATGATCAGTTTGAAGTATAGCAGCAGTATACGAAAGCCTATTTCAATGTACACCAAAATAAAAATTGACTAATACTTTACTCAATTTCAAACTAGAAATAATATACAAAAAAAAAAAAATTGTTCAACTTTAGATCGTCATCATTTATAACTAAAATATACTCGAACGAGTGAAAATGCTTATCTATTTAACTAGATAGGAACCTCTGCCTAAAAACTCTTTAAAAGTTTTGCATTCCAAAAAAAATGGCACAGATTATCTTTTTTATTCCATACTCACATAACTTGCACACACTTTCTGGGTCAAATTCATATTTGCCACATGTGTCAACTAGCCTAAATTTCCTATCACTTGAAAAAAGACGCATTTGGGATAAAATTCTGATTTGTTCTACGTGGCAATTAAAACGAACACATAGCTCTCCAGAGCTATTATAACTCGACAACAATCTAAAATTTGAATAAACAAAGCATTCAAAATAGAGTTTACGTCCTTACTAATATATGGTTCTCACATAACAGCAGTAATAAACCTCCTTTCTGTCTTTTAACAAAATTAGAATCGCAATGTAGAAGATATTCAGATCCAATAAAACATAAATTCTGTTTTAAACAAGCATACCAGTTTGAAAGGTAAAACATTTTTGAGCACTACTTCTGAATCAAATGTCAATTCAAAATCACTAAAAACTATAAATTTGTTTTTTGAAATAAGCGAAATAAGCTAAACCAATTTGCTCTATCTTTTCCAGTTAGAAATGTACTGACCATCCTGCCACAGATGAAAATGTACACACCAGTGATTATGACTTAAGCTTACATTTTGGAAATATGAAACCGAGAAAAATTCTTTGATTATTATCGGATGCGCTCAGAGATGTTTTTCTACATTTTATATAATGTAGAGCCATCAATCGCATAAACGTCATCTTTTAGTGAGACTTTAACACCTGTAGAATGTTTAGCTATGATACTGAGGTAAGTCTTCTTCTTCTTCCAACCAAGGATTAGGCTGCAACCTGTTTCAAACTCACAAACTATAATATCATCTATCTCAATCTTCTCCTTGGCCTACCGACATCCCCTTTACCTTCTGGAGCATACCGGTGTGCCTGCTTAGGTATCCTGTGATCTGAAATATTTGCCATGAGCTGTCTCCAACTTTGGCGATAATCCTTTATCTTTTCGTTCAAGTTGTCTTCTTTTTCTTCTTCTCTTCACGGTTTAGGCCTTGGCCTGTTTCGATATCACTCTCTTCAGCTCCATATTTTCCTCGACCTACCCAGAGCTCTTCTGCCTTGTGGTTTATATTCCAACATCTGCTTCGGTATTCTTCCATCCGTCATTCTGTTTAGATATTCCTTCCTTTTCCTTGTACTTTAAAATTCTCGCATGTACGTTAACAACCTGTCGTTCCTCTCGTATGTTCTCACTTCTTATGTGGTCCACTTTTGAGCATCCTTTTACTGAAAAAAGAACTCATTTCTGCCGATTCCAACATTTGTTTTTTCCGTTGCCTCAACACCCAAGCCTCTGAGCCATACAACAGGGTAGGAACCGCCATCACCTGATACAATCGTACTTGTGAATCTCTTCTCGTCTTATTTCCCAGCGTCCTTCTGATTGTTCCACATATATTTCTAAAATTTAAGAGGTTTTTGGAATTACTGACAAACATCATGGTGTAGCCTCGGATAAGACTCGTTAAAGTTGTAAATACCCAATTCTGAACTGATTTCCTCATTCCTTATTTTGTCCAATCGTGTACACCCCTAAGTTGTTCGAAGAAATCTTATCTCTGTCGTCTGGATTCCCCGCTCTTGGGTTTTTGTTCTTGTCCACGTCTCAGTTCCATACAGAATAATAACTGGAGCTGCCATAACTTTGTAGAACTTAAGTTTTGCCGCTCTATTATCCAAAGTTCTGCTTATAGTCCCGCATATCCTCTTGAATTGGCTTAATTTCTGAGGTAAGTAAAATAAAAGAGAATTACTTTAAAAATTTTTATTATTTTTTAAAGAACAAAATATACAGTATAAAAAATTACTTTATCTTCGTTTGTCATCTTGAAAAGGAACCAAAGAATTGTCCTATGGATGTCATTTGAACAATATCATAAGTTAAAGGGGCTGGTTTAGGTGTTGAGGTGGTGGTCCATGATGACGGCTGGGTTGATGTAAAAGCAACTTTGGCTATAGTTTGTAATCTCGAGAATTATGTGGTTTGTCTGTCATATTCCATAGAGGTGTATTTTCACAAACGCACTGATTAATTTTTCATTTTCCATGATAAAAATGTAGTGTAATTAATGACGCGGAGCGATTGACAAGGTTCGATTCACTGACGACTACAAGCAATCGATCCCATTTCAGGAGGATCAATTCTTGTCGGCTTGTAGTCGCGAGAAGTCAGCTGCTCAAGATCGCTTGCAATGGACGCGATTCCGTTAACTGTTTGCGTTGGAATCGGAGTCCATTGCTCTACGATGGACGTAATCGCGTGGTCTCATAATCACTCGTATTCAACTTTTTAACTCTTTGGTTAAATTAACTAAAGGGGCCTCTTTGTTAAATTCGTCAAAATTTAATGATAATATAATAAATTAGGTTGAAAGACATAATAAATCTGTAACTGCTGATATTTTACTCGCACGTATCAGCAGTTACAGATGCAATATTATTTCGTAATAGGTAGTACATTTGATAACTTTTTTAACAGGAAAGCTTTAAAAATAAGTTTCTAATAATTTTAGTTAGTTCCAATACATAGGCTATTAAGAAAATAGGCTATTATAAGAAAAAGTTGACTTTCTTGATATTTTGTGCTGTAGATGTACAAATTTCAATACGAATGGAGGGGTAAAGTGGACCCACTGGGTCATTTGACACATTGTAAATTGGGTGTATAGTTACTTGAGTCACGAGTTTACCTTTATTTGCAACGCGGGGTAAAGGGGAAAACATCAGTGCGCATGCGCGACTGCTTGAATTTCAGTACAACAAACACAACTCATACTATATCCAGAACGTATACAGTATATTGCAGAACCTTTTGTAGGTTAACTGTACGAACATAATTTTTTGTTACCGTAAATAGAAATTTTAGTTTCTCGAAAACGTGGCCAGACTATTCACAGTGCTGAACGAAATCTATATGCAGTGTATTAATGCTGTGAAGTTCAAACTAAACAGATAATGCCTTTCTCTGCCTCTTAACAAAAGCCATGAGCGAGTGGATAATTACTGTGATGTTTCTCTTTCCACAATTTTAAAAATAAAGCAGGATACTAAAGACGTGAAGAAGCTATTATTCAACAGTTTTGTCGATACCTGGTAAATAAAAGAAATGTTTAGATAGATATTAGTGAGATAGATAGCGAAGACGCCGGTGACAGCGATAGTAAAGAAGCAGATTCATTCGTAGAAAATTCTGTACCAATGAAATAAAGTAGCTGGTAATTACAGTAAATCAAACAGTTCTAGACGTGTAATTAAGCTTTAGACAATATTACTGGTCAAATTTATTTCTTATAAGATTTATGAAAAAAATATGTTCTCGGAAAAAGCCATAGTGTACAAAATGTATGTAGAAACTGGTGTCTCACTGTTGAGGTTGGCAGCACTGCCAGATTTTTACTTCCTTCCCTCACAGCCCATCCATACGCAAAACGTAATCTCGTGGCTTCAGTATCTTTACATCTGTTTTAAGAAAAAATCAGTAGGCTATAATAGAGATTCATAACAGAAATAATTTAATTGTTTTACTATTTATATACAAATTTGAGAAATGCATGATTGAGATTACATTATACTGATGGAGGGTGAAGTGAACGTGCATCAGCAGGAGCCACTTTATCCATGTGCCTTCTTAAGGTTTGTGGTTTTATTGCGACCAATATGCCACTGAATGAATAAGTGTCATGATATTAAAGTAAATTAAGGCTACTAGATGAAAAGAGGACATAAATGAACGGCAAAATCTTTTAATGTACTGAAAAATCAGTTATCTTTAAAAAAAAATTTAAGAACGTCGAAAATAAAATTGTACTTTCATGAATTCAATATGGCACAGACAGCTACTACAACAGATTAACTACTACAGAGAAAAAAAGAAGATAATTTCGTCAATACCCACTAGTAGCAGCTCAGTACCACATGAATTTGACAGAGCATTCACTTTACCCGGACTTCCTCTATTGAATTTAACGAAATTAAAATATTTCGTGAGACAAAAGTGTAAATTAATATAGATTAAAAAACCGGATTTGATATGCTCGAAAGGTTCTTTCTTTACCTAGAAAACAGGTTATATCAACATGTTAATTATATTAGTGTCTACAACGGGCTGTAAAACTGTGATTTTATACTTTTTATGATGAGATTTTTAGACTTCATCTGATAGACTTTTTTAGACTTCATCTTCATATGATGCCACTGTTTCACTACAACGAGCATAGTATAATGTACGTTACAGGTTATTAAATTTTTATTTTACTTTAGTTAGTATCTAGCAAACTGTGGTTGATCAAACTAAAATAAACCTAATTAAAATGACGAAAACACTACGTCAATGCGATTATGAAACAAGCAGAAAATAATCAAATAACAAAGTTTCAACCACGTTAACATTATATCCGAAACTTGCACAAAAATAACTGGTACAAGTAGATTTAGAGAAATAGTAAGTAATTTTTTCGAAGAGGATCACGTAAAGTAATAATGATATTTTTAATATACCTGTAAAAGAATTTGTAAATTACATCAAAATTATTTTATTCGTCAATACCCACTAGTAGCAGCTCAGTAACAAATGAATTTGATAGAGCATTCACTTTACCCGGACTTCCTCTATTGAATTTAACGAAATTAAAATATTTCGTGAGACAAAAGTGTAAATTAATATAGATTAAAAAACCGCATTTGATATGCTCGAAAGGTTCTTTCTTTACCTAGAAAACAGGTTATATCAACATGTTAATTATATTAGTGTCTACAACGGGCTGTAAAACTGTGATTTTATACTTTTTATGGTGAGATTTTTAGACTTCATCTGATAGACTTTTTTAGACTTCATCTTCATATGATGCCACTGTTTCACTACAACGAGCATAGTATAATGTACGTTACAGGTTATTAAATTTTTATTTTACTTTAGTTAGTATCTAGCAAACTGTGGTTGATCAAACTAAAATAAACCTAATTAAAATGACGAAAACACTACGTCAATGCGATTATGAAACAAGCAGAAAATAATCAAATAACAAAGTTTCAACCACGTTAACATTATATCCGAAACTTGCACAAAAATAACTGGTACAAGTAGATTTAGAGAAATAGTAAGTAATTTTTTCGAAGAGGATCACGTAAAGTAATAATGATATTCTTAATAAAATACCTGTAAAAGAATTTGTAAATTACATCAAAATTATTTTATTACAAAACACTTATATCTGTCATAAAATTTATTTCAAAACCTGAGAAGATGGAAAACAACATATGAAACGATGGTTAAAAACTATTTGCCTGGATATAAAAACGAATATTTCACAAACCTTAAATAATGTATCACAAAAAATATACCCTAATAAGTTAGCTTACAGGTAATTATGTGTTAGACATACCATGACTTCCATGATGTCCCTTCCAACATTGATTACCCATTTCTACATTATGTCATTCCTAAATTTATTTTAATTTGTTCTAATGTATAAATATCATTATCGAAGCCAGTTATCAAATATGGAGGCCAAGTGAGAAAAGTGTCATTCATATAGTTCGTTACTCGATTTTTCTGGATTGATAAGGTGTTTGTTTCTTGAAGTAACTTTAAATATTTGTAGAAGTTTTTTGTAGCCCGTATTTTCATAATTTATTTACTGTGGACTTTTCTCATTTCTTCTGTCCATCCAGTGTTCTGTTTTCCATTTCGTGGAAGCCCTTAAAGTCAGTAATCAGTTGTCTGAATTTAGTTCAGTTCATTACATTTTCTTTGTTTAATCCAGTTTTTCATACATCCTTTTTGACTTCTTTACCTTAGGTTCATCGTTCAGTATCTAAAAAATTAGTTTTATTAATCGTTTTGTCACCTATTCAATACAGCCGTACGTAAAATCGTTATCTTCGTTTTCTGATCTTATTCTTTGACCGTTTTGTTTTTGGTACAGTTCTTTTCGTCTTTGTAATCTGGACTGTCCGTCTACTCTCTTTGGAATGATTACCTTGTGGTGAATCTAGTATTTCTGAAACTTCTTTGCTTCTCTTAAACCAACCTTTTCGGTCATTCTGAGACATTCACTCACGTAAAAAAACGCAGGTTTTATCACAGTGTTCTAATGTCTCATCCTTCGTTTTCTCGAGAGTACTTTCTTCTTACACAAGCTATTCGGAGTGGCTACGTATAATGTGCGATGGAAAGTTTTTTCTTAAAAAAAGTTTGTGACACTTATCGCAAAGGTCCGGTTCGAGATTTGGGTAAAATAAAATAATTAAAACACTATAGTTTAAAATTACAAGTATTTATTACACTGTTAATTACTATCAATCATGTTACTTAAATCTGCAAATAAATTACAACTACTCCAATTCAATTAATAATTACAATAAATAATAAACTATAACCCAACGAACTAAAGACTGCAGCTGATAAGATCTAGCCAATAACAGCCAAGGTCGGGTGTGAGGTTGCCCCTTCGCTAAGTCACACTCTGTTCCACCCAACTCCAGCTGACCTTTTGTAAGGCTGTTATACACAGAGGGGTCACAACATGACAACGCAGGATGCGATTAACGAAAATCAATTGGCTCTGTGCTGTGATCTAGGTCACTATGCTCCGCCTTCATCTGTAGTCTCTAGTTCGTTAAGGTTTAATTAGATATCTCTCACTTAATACTACTACTTAATACTACTTAATACTACTTCAACCAATTTAATTACACAGAATACGTTAGACCTTTTTCAAAGTAACTTCTACGCCATATACAATTCAACGCACTGAATAACCGAACAAAAACTGAGACTAACAAAACCGGCTGAATTTATACGGGTAAGCTATAGAGATTTCAAAAAGAACAAACATTTTCGATGTAATGGTAAAAATACAAAATCTATCTTTCTGTTAGTTTCTGGATAAATTTTTAAAAAAGGTAGCTAAACAAATTAGTATTGAACAAAAGGTGTTACAAAAGGGCCATTTATCTAAATACGAGATATCTACTCGTAGATATACTGGCCATTACCAGACACAACAGCCTCTTCAACACCTAACCATTTATAGTACATAATATTTCTACCTATTTCTTGAAAATCCTATTTATCATTCTTATTAAGTTATTTTATATTAACATTTTTAAAATCTTGGATCTATTCCGTTATTTCACATCATCAAAATATCGTGTGAATGCACCTTTACTGTTCAACCCAGCGTTCGCCAGCGCGTGCTCTGTACTGTCGAGTAGCAATCGCCTGTTTCTTTTATTTCGGTTGTTTTCATTTTTTTATTTAACCGTAACTGTATGTTATTATTTAACTGTAACTGTAATTGAAAAGAACGATGGTTTGATAATCGAACTTCCTATTGCCGAGAAATTTGTCGCATCTCAGAGGTTTACTAATTCTGCACTCCAAAATCTTAGTCCTACTAGGGCATTTTGGAACCAACACTTTCCTTTTAGATATTGTCAAAATATTTTAAAAACTTTAGAGCTTTGGTGAGGTACAGAATTTGTACAGGATTGTACGTTATTACATAAATGTAATTATTTCTTTACTTTTTTAAGCAAACACAAAGAAAATCACATTAGTTAATTTTTATAAAGAAACTTTAGAAAAAAGGAGGGGTCTTCCCTGTAATTCCCTCCCCCTTCTAGCATAACTTTTCACATTTTGTGGATATTTCGTATGTAGGTATTCTTACAGTATTTTGAACGGTAAAACCGGGAAAATATTTTTAAAAATCATACGAGGTGTGGCTATTAAATAACGAGACTGACGTGGTAAAAATTTTTATTTTTATTTTATACATAATCACTTATTGTCACCTTCAATATTCACCCCTTCTCTATTCCTATAACGCTCCATGCGAATTTACCATCGTTTGAAACAGCGCCGGAAGTCATCTCCTGTCAGCTCCTTCACGACACGTGCCGCTCAAAAATGTTTGTACTGACACTTTGTACGCGATTGAGAATGGGCCAATTTTTTTGGAAACGATAATAACATGTAATGGAACGTGGTTTTTACTTGTGATCCGGAAACGAAGAGCCAATCCATGCACTGGAAGAGCCGAACTTCACTGAGAGTCAAAAAAGCTCGAATGAGCAAGTCAAAATTTAAAGCAATGCTGATTGTTTTTTTTATATCCATGGGATTGTGTACTTTCACTGGGTTTCTGAAGGTCAAACAATTAATGGATATTACTACCTTGAGGTACTCTGTAAACTACGTCATAGAGTAAGGAAAAACGCCCCGAAATGTGGAAGGACAAAATATCATGAGTTCTCCACCAAGACAATGCGCCAACTCATTCCAGGTTATCTATCAAGAGGTTCCTCGCCAAGTACAGCATCTCGGTGTTAGAAAATCCACCTTATTCACCAGATCTTGCACCATGTGACTTCTACCTGTACGCTAAGGTGAAATCTGCATTAAAAGGGACAAGATTTGAGTCTGTGGAAGCTGTAAAAGAGAAAGCGGCTCGTTTTCTGAAGGAGCTGACAGAAGATGACTTCCAGCACTGTTTCCAACAATGGAAAATTCGTATGGAGGGTAGGGATAGAGAAGGAGTGTTTTATATTGAAGGTGGCAATAAGTGATTATGTATAAAATAAAAGTAAAAGTTTTTATAACGTCAGTCTCGTTATGTAATAGCCACACCTCGTAATGGGGATAACGAAAAAGTTTCAAAAGTAGATAGTAATGTTTAATAGAGACGGTAAAGCCTGGCCATATATAGTCTATCTACTCTAAGAGTACTCCGCGTGAGGCAAGCGCCTACAAGTTTTAAACAAAAGTTTTACTCCTTTTGGCGCGTACTACTTTTCCGCCTGACAATTTCTTGCACTACTTTCCATCATAAGCATAAATAATCTATAATCTACATCCAGCTAAAATAAACATAATCCTTTAAGCGTTTTCAATTATAACGTTCAGATTACTTGTAAATATTGTAGTTTCATAAAGAGACTCCTTAATTAATTATTTTAACCGTTAGATATAACAAAACAATTTTTTTCTACTTTTTAATGTTTGCCGCTTTCATGTTTCATATAACTCAACACATTTACTATCACGCATGTTAACAAAACACAGCTTACAAAACGTTTCAACTTCAGTCTACAAAAAAAAAAAAAAATCGAAACGAACCGATACAATACCAAAATATAACTAATGAAACAAAAAATGAGTTTGACACGGGCAAGTGCAACAGTTGTATTAAACTAGTCACAGATATTAATTTTAATGATATGAAGTAAACAATCTGAAATTATAAACAACGAATCACTGGAATTGTTTACTCTCCTGTTATAATTCAAGCGGATTAATCTTATTTTATTAATTGTTACCAAAAATAAAACTGAGTCCTTATTAAAACCTTACTAATCATAAATAATAGGTAATGTAATAATAGTAAATAATGTAACAAAAAATATCAGTGTAAGAGTAACATTAGTAAAAGTTTTAGTTATTAATGGTAAACTAATGTTCGATTTAAAAAATATTTTCTGTTGTTGTTTAGGTCATCAGCCGAAAAGCTGGTTTGAACCTCTAGAGGTTTTACTAAGTAAAACGAGGAGTGAGGTGGTTTACCATTGCCTTCCTCACTGATTGGAAAAGTACACTTATCAGCATGCCAGGCCCTCTGAAAAGCACATATTTTCCACTCTGCAAATGACACATTCACTTCATTCACCACAGGGTCTGGCTGTATAATGAAATTCATTACTTTCAGAGGAGATAACTCTGATTAGTGTCTTTTACACCTCTACCTCTTCTGTTCTTAAATGATTCAGTCATTTAATTGGCTGATCATGTGATAAGAAACAGAACTATTTATTTTAGCCCTGCAACTAACAGATGGGGTGTAAATAATTTGACACTCCACCTGTCTGTTATGGGCAGAAAATATTTTCTAACAGATGAATTGAACGTGTTTTCATTATAATATTAAGCTTAGAGCGAATTAGTGTTGTATGGAATTTTGTTTTTGATCATGCTGTGCGTAATTGAGGAAGTAATAATCAAAACGTGCTTTCTCACATTTGTAAAGTTTTTCAGGAGATGAAAAAACTGATTTTACTTTATTTCTTTGGATTCTACGTAAATTTTTTCTTGCGTAATACCTGGCTGGAGTAGCCATATTAAAATGACTATTTCTGATAGTTACCACGATCAAAAAGCTTCAAATAATTAGTCATTAAACAGAAATGACATAAAAAAACCATGGCGTCCGTCACATCTTATTGGTCAGTTGGAGAAACCACTATTTGGTTGTTCACAACTGTTGGAGAAACTTTGTTTTGAATAAAAAGAAATATTTCAACATGTTATAACTTAAGGAGAAAGTACATTATGATAAAATATGAAGGATATAGTGGTGTCTTTCATTACAGCCAATAAAAATCCATCAAAATCTCGATTTTCGAATTTTTGGAGAAAACACGTTTTGGTTGTTAGCTCCTGAATTTTGATTAATGCGCATGCTCGCTGTGTTGCTGGTTGCATACGTCGGAGTACTCTTAGCGTAGACAGACTCTAGAATATTATTCACGATAGTCGGTTTGTAAAAGTGATTATGCCCGATGTGGCATTTCTGCCACTGACGCTATCGAAGTAACAGCTGCGTAAATTAAAACTGAAAATCTTATGCGCTTTCATAGAATTGTTTTAAACAGAATAAGGTTTTTTTTTACTAACGTTTATTAATGAAAGTTTATTGGTGAAAGAATGAATGCAATGACATGAGTGACGTGCATGGAGAGCACCAACTTTAGTCAGGTCTCCGATATGTTATTTAGTTCGTTTTAATAATTCATAGAATTATTAATTTATGTACATAAATATAACCATTTCTAAATCAGAAGATCCCTGCTCCACTTCCTCCGTCTGTGGTGAATGTTGTTTGGTAGATGACAGAATAAATAAACAATGAATAATAACATAGATACGGGAACAGATCTGTATTTCGTTATTAGTGTACGATTTGTAGACAAAGGAAAAAAACCAAGCCAGTTATCGCTTATTTAAGTTGAATAAATTCAAACACACATTCACAACGTTTAAGTCACGTAGCTATAATTTTTATTGTCTTTAAATCTTTATCTAGCTAGTTAGTAGTCTAGTAAACACAGTTGGCTCAGTTCATATAATTTTATATTGTGCAGTTTGTTAAACTTACGAATGAGTTCGGTTAAGTGTTATTTCAATATAATCAGAGTTATAGACTTGTGGTAAGTAAAATATATTTTCACAATTTGCTACAGTCGTTTGCACATCAGTTGGCCCAATGGATCTTACAGGAATCGTCACTACTATTAGCGCAACTAAAAACATCAATTAAAGGCATCTGCATGCTTATATATAAATACAGTTTTTAAACCTCTGTAGAACACGTATTTTTTATGGTAGAACTACAATTCAAGTTTTGCTTGACAGAAAAAAAATGTATTGTAATAAATCCAAAAACTGTAAAAACATTTTCTATTAAGGGGGTTAAAATGAATATCTTATCTATTTTACTGCAGCGCTACTAATGCCTTCTCCACATTCCCACGCCACACTTTCTAAACATTGCGTGATAAATGTAAACAAATGACGGAATCGGTTATTACAAATCTAAAAAATCTTTCCCTTTCAGATATCGAAAAATATTTCACGTTTGGAATCCGCTTATGAATTTGAGTATAAACTTAATGTTAATTATTAATAGTCATATAGAGTATTCTACATTACAAAGGTTTTTTATCGAACGAGCGAAGAGGGGAATGTTATTGGTTATGATGGCATTGATTGATCTAAAAAACCGATGGTGTGTACGTGCTAGTAGCAGTAAGAGCCCCATAAGTAATGCTGTCCTTTTACTGCTCTATTGTGTCAATTGAACAATTGAACGTGCAAACGATTATAGTAGCGCGTTGTATTCGATGTCGGTTAGAAAGAGTTAGCCAATTTCCCTCATTCACTAAATTCCTGCTACTGTGAAGCATTCCCCTTTGAGTCCGAGTCCTGAAAGAAGTGAGCTTGCGCTCGGAATGACGACGTCATGGCTACCTTGTCGTTTGGAGAATTGGATGAAAGGAATGTTTTTGGAATTTTTCTTATTTGGAATTAAAGATGATTAATTGGGGGAAAGATGGGCTCGGAATCGGGATAACAGCGAGAACATTACCTTGGGAAGGGAAGCTTTTTCTAGTCGGGAGTGTTCTTTACTAGTAGAAAATATTTAAAAGGATGTTTGTTGGGAGTCTACAGAAAATCGTGGAATGGCTGTTTAATCTTTACTTGTGGCGGGCAAGGTGTCTTGTAGATTTCTCTGACAGCTGGCTGAACAGAGCGTTGACCGGCGTCGTGAAAAACTCTTGAAGTTCGGTGTATGAACTCTTCCAGAATGGGGTGAGAACGTAGTCGTGGACGGTTTTATTATTGATGAGGTAGTGGAGGTTAGATTTGTCTTGCTAATCAGCGGTTGTGAAAAGAGGAGAGTTTTCTTGTGTTGACGGAGGAGAAAATTCCTCTTTGCAAGCAAGGTCACAACAAAATTACTGTATACGTTTATGTAAATTAAGAGAAACTATTTGTAATTGTTATAAAATATGATGTAAACATGTTTTGTTTTAATGAATTTTTTTAAATATAAACAATATTGTGACACTTATTGCTAAGGTCCGTTTCGGGATCTAGGTTATTAAATAATTAATACGCTAAAGTTTACAAATTACAAATATTTATTAGACTAAAAGATTACAAAATAAATGATTAAACTAATTATAATTAAATAACACAATAAATGATTTAATAATTCACATAAACTAGATAATAAATAGTAAATAACTTACAATCACTTTTATAGCTTACACAGACATACAAAACATAGAAATTGAATTCACATTAACTTTACAATACACTAACAAAAAGACTTTACACAATACGCACACAACAAAAGCAGTATAACAATCTTGAATCACTACAATACTCGGATGTATAACCTGTAAATACACACCCCGATAATCTCTCGGCAAAGATCACACGAATACTGACTGGACCGCGCCCGGGGGCCTCCTTTTATAATCATTCACAAAGATCGTTCCAGAACAAACTCAAGTACAAAAATAACTCTTTATTTATGAATGCTAGAAAAATCTTGTTAATAGGTCAACAAAAAGTCTTTTGTAAATAGAAAACGTAAACAGCCTGCCTCCCTCACAATAGCTGTACACAATACCTAAACTTTATGATAGTTATTACCACAGAGTATAGAAGTAATAGAGCGGCCTAGTGTGGGAGCGAAATGTGTCTATTTACCCCCACTCTTTGGTTACCCATATCGCCTGCCACTTCAGTCATTTCCCTTCCGGCGAAGCGGTAACTAACCTATAATCTGTGAGTTTCTTTTAATTTTTTCATTTATTGTTTAATATTATACAGTGCGTTTTGTTTATTCACTTTAGTTATTGTGTGTGGATTATTGTGCGTGGATTATTGTGTGTGGATTATTGTGCGTGGATTTGTGTGTGTAAATTATCGTGTGCGAACACTTATCTCAGTTTTAAAATGGGTATGTGTGTGGCGTACGGATGCAATAACCGAAAAAAGAAAACGGAAGCTGTAGAGGGAATGAAAATTTCTTTTCACCGTTTTCCTAACAATCCAGAACTCAAAGAAAAATGGATTCAAGCAATCAGGAGAGACAACTGGAAACCATCTAATCACAGTCGTATTTGTAGTGACCACTTCAAAGAAGATGATTTTGATAACTCTTCTCCTTTTCGAAGATATTTAAAAAAAGATGCAGTTCCATCGATATTTGCAGCATTTCCACCACATTTACAGCCGTCAACATCAACTTCAAATGTAAGGAGAGTTTTAAAGCGTGCTCTCTCACCAATTTCGCCCCCAATATCGGAAAAAATACAAAAAGCTGATTTCGAAATAACTACCGAAAAACTTAAGAAAACCCAACGGAAACTAACTGAAACAAGAAAACGATTAAGAAATATGACATTAAAACAAAAGAGACTAAAGTTAAAGGTGGCTAATTTAAAAGATATTATAAGAGAATTAAAAAAAAAATCTTATTCAGTCGGAGCACGGTGATCTATTGAGCAATATTTCAAAAACATCGTTCTGTCTTATACAGAGAGAATCACAAAAGCACACCAACCCCAAACTGAAAAAAACTGTACGATGACCGCCTTCGTAATTTCGCCACGACTTTGCATTTTTTGTCTCCTAAAGCGTACAACTATGTTCGACACACTTTTCAGACTTGCCTTCCTCATGTCCGAACAATAGCTAAGTGGTATTCCTCAATTAATGCCGAACCAGGGTTTAGCTCAGAAGTTTTCCGAGTGCTAAAAGAAAAGTGTCAAAATGAACATGGTTTGGTGTGCAGTTTAATATTCGATGCAATGGCCATTCGGCAGCATGTAGATTGGGATGGAAAAAAATTGTATGGGTACATGGATCTGGGACGCGGAAATACTGACGACGGAGCTCCAATAGCCAATGAAGTGTTTGTAATTCATCTCGTATGTGTCAATAAGTTATGGAAAATACCTCTGGGGTACTTTTTTATTAAAGGAATCACTGGCGAACAAATTTATTCTTTGATATTTCAATGTTTACAACTTCTATCTGACGTAAACATCAAAGTTGCCTCAATCACTTGCGATGGAACATTGTCTAACTATTCGTCTTTCGTAAGATTTGGTTGTTATTTAAAGGACTCAAACCAACTGCTGACACAGTTCACTAGTGGATCTCATTGTGTCAATGTTTTTTTAGATCCATCCCACATGCTGAAGTTAGTTCGGAATTCGCTCCATGACTTGAAAGAACTTTTGGACTCGGACGGGAGAGTAATCAAATGAGATTTTTTTGAAAAATTACTCCAACTGCAAGAAATTGAAGGTCTTAATTTGGGTAATAAAATTAAAAAACACCATGTCTTGTTCAAGAATCAAAAAATGAAAGTTAAGCTAGCAGCTCAACTGTTAAGTAGAAGTGTGGCGGATGCTTTAAAGTATTGCAAAATAAAGAACATTTTTGGCTTTGAAGACTGTGATGGGACGATCCAATTCATTACAATTTTTAATGATTTATTTGATATTTTAAATTCAAGAAGCATCAAAGAAAACAATTTAAAACAAGCCATCAACGAAAACAATGAAGTGCAAATTTTTCTCACGTTAGAGAAGGCTGAGAATTACATTCGATGCCTAACAGAAAGAAACGGCAGACTGGTACTCAATGGCTGCCGGAAAACTGGATTTATGGGTTTTCTTATTTGTATTAACAGCATGCGTAATATGTATGAGAGACTTATAAAACACGACAAATTATTAAAGTACTTACCAATGTATAAAGTAAGTCAAGATCATTTAGAGAGATTGTTTGGTTACATCAGAAGGAGAGGAGGAAACAATGATAACCCTAGTGCTTATGAGTTTTGCCACTTGTTCAGAAAATTAATTGTCCATAAACAGTTACATGAAAGTGATGCTAACAGTGGAAATGCAATACCACTTGACAAAATAGACCTTCTTGGACTGGGCACGAGGAGTAAATTAAGCAGTGAAGATAAGATAAATTTATCTACATCAAAATCACGTATGCTAGAGTTTGAAGTTTCAAAAGACAGTGATGAAGATGAAGACTCTCCCGAACCAACGGAACCAGTTTTTTCAAGTTTAGTTTTGGATGTTGTAGAATACATTGCAGGATACGTTGTGCAAAGCCTGGCGAGAAAAATAACATGTGAAGAATGTTTAATGGCAATCACCATGGACGAGAACAGCCCTTTAAATTTAAATACGAATTTAATTTCAATTAAAAACCGTGGAGGATTGCTGCAGCCGTCATCAGATGTTAACCGGTTATGTAAGATTTGTGAAACAATTTTTAGGATGGCTACTTTGAAGGGCAAAATCAAAAGCAATCTCAGCCATTATACTAATCGTTTACTAATTCATTGCTCAAATATGAGCTTCTTTGTACAATCGTCTCACATCTTAACTGCTGGAGAAGACAATCACAGAAACTGGTTGATTGAAAGCATCGGAAAAATGTATTTTAGTATAAGAATTAAGAAATACATACGTAATGAAAATCAGAACATTGTGGAACAAAAAATTAGGCAAAAGCTGAAAAAAATAGTTCATTTCAAAGGACAATAATAAACGTGGTAGGTAAGTGATTATATTAATAAAGTTAATAGGTTAAAAATATTATTTTTGTGATTAAGATTTACCTAAAACATATAGGTAAAGTTAAAAAAACAAACATTGAAAATCTATTAATTACCACTAAATTATTATTTTTTTCATTTATTTTCTTAATGTATTAATTATAATAATAGTAGACAGCCAATTTTGGTTTTTGATCACAGTATAAAAAATTAAACCTAACAATTTATTACAGTAACGAATCAATCAATTTACATTCATTTAGTACTTTTTAATAAACATAAATACCAGTCATTTCATTTTTTGTATAATTTTGTTCATCTGGCTTTCTATATTATTTAATTTATTCTCTTAGTTACACTGAAAACTAACAGAAACAAAGCCAAAGAAATCTGAGAAAGGCAAAACACTGAACGAAACAGAAACAGCAGTGTGATGGCAAATGGCTGGGCTAGGCGAGGTAGGTAACCAAGGAGTTGGGGGGTCAGCGCACACAACCGCCAGTCTGTCGCTTATGGAAAGGCTTCTCTAGTTATTCTATACTCAGTGGTTATTACAACCCTTACGAATGAATAGACACACTTTTATGGTTACAACTGTCATTTACAAAACTGATCTTATTGTGTATTGTTATTTTATTATTTCTTAACTATTTTTATGAATGGAATTCTGGAACATTCGTGTCGTTTCTTGGATCTTGTTACAATATTTATACAGTACTTTCAAAGCTGAAAAAACTGACAAAACATTGATTTGTCAGTCATTCGTAGCCTTTCGCGCGTGCACGTGTTTTCTTTCGTTTATATTTATTTTCAGTGGTTAGTTTGTTTGTGTACACATAATTGCGTTTTTTTTCTCTTTAATTCTTTATTTACAACTGTAAAACGTTACAACAAGCAAATGTGATGATTATCATAATAATGTAAATGACATGATAGGCATGAGAGGGGTAGGGCCCCCATTGGTGCCTCCCCAAGAATGAAATTTGTATATCAAATTAGCAGGTCTCTACTTCAGCGTCTTTTAAGGCGTCTAGGGGGATTATCAGGTAAATGGACGGAGGAAAGTGAACGCACCAGGGGGTTCTCGTGTTCGTGTGACTTGTCGTGAAAGCGTTTGTATACGTATTCAATGGAATTTTGTACAAGTGGTGTTTTCAAATCTGTATGTAAGGTTTTGTTGCTAACGTAAAGAGGTGCATTTGCTATAAGGCGTAATGTTTTTGACTGGAATGCTTGAATTCGTTGCAAGTTAGAGGGTTTGGTCGAACCGTAAATTTGGGATCCGTAGGTCCAAATAGGTTTCAAAAGAGAACAATATATGCGTAATTTTTGTGCCATTGGTAATTTTGATCGTTTGTGAAGTAGGGAATATAAAAATTTAAGTCGGGAATTCGGTAATAAACGTTTCCGTTTCATATGTCGTTGATGATATTCCCAAACCTCGTAAGTACTTCAGGACTAACTTCCCACGAACAACAAAAAACTGTTTTATTTGGTCAAAATCATTCAAATGCTTACACATTTTTTATATTTTCTTTAAAATGTTATACATTTATGGTTTAGTAAAAAATATTTAAAATAACTGTGCCATGTAATATTAAATAGGACATACGAAGTTTGAGAACAACAATTTGATGGAGATACGAGGTTTGGTATGAATATTTTTATTCCTAATTTGTGTACGTTGCAATCTGTTCAATTCAGAACAATAAGCAACCCCATGACCCAATGAGATAAGGATGATGTGTATGACGTGTAAATGAGGTGTAATCTTGTACAGGCCCAGGCCGACAATTCCTGAGAGAGTATGGTTAATTAAACCCCAACCATCAAAGTACACCGGTAACCACTGTCTAGTATTCAAATCCGTATAAAAGTAACTACCTTTTCTAGGATTTGAACCAGGAACCTTCGTCTCCGAAAATCAGCTGTTGAACAGCTGATTTTAGAGTTATCTCTTCTGAAAGTAATAAATTTCATTACACAGCCAGACCCTGTGGTAAAAAAATGGAAGTTGTCATTTGCAGGGTGGGAAGTAGATGCTTTTCAGGGGGCCTGGCATGCTGATAAAAATATTGTTCTATTCAGTGCGGAAGGCAAAGTAAACACCTCACTCCTCGTTTTACTTAGTAAAACCTCTACAGGTTCAAACCAGTCTACAGGCTGATGACCTAAACAACAAGAGGTTGTGAAACACAAAAAAAAATCACAGTGTCAAATTTTCAAAAATATTTATTTTAAAATACAAATTTAAAAATTACTTAATATTAACATTAGTTAGGTAGCTGATCATAAAAATGGTGGTAATCTTTATGTAGTGCTTTCTTTAGCTCTTGTAAGTCTTTAATCTTTTCACATGAAATTTTTCTTTTCTCACTGTATAAAACAGGTGGCTTCTTGTTGGAAATTTTCCCAGGTCTTCTAGGGAGAAGTTGCCATTCTTCGAACAGTAATATTTTATAATAAATTTTACCATCTGGACTGTATTTCAATCCTTGTATTTCTGTAACAACAGGGTCTCCAGTCTTTAGTCCAGGACGAATTGACGTGTACGCTCCCAGTGATGAATAATTTAAGGGGAGCACTATACCTCCTATCTAACCCATGTTAAATTGACCTCTTTTTAGGTACACGTTTCTAAGAAACCATTGAGAGTTAGGGCTTTGATGTTTTTATGCCTTTCTATGACGCATTTTTAAGCTCTGGTACTAGAATTATTAATATAGAGCTAGCGATACCATTTCAAATTTTTTTTTTGAAAAATGCAAAAACAATTTAATTTTATTTGTAAAATTTTTTATTTTATTTCGAACTTAGTAAATGATTCTAGTACCATATGTCACAATTATACTGGGAAACATGCTCAAAAAATTTCAACCTTCCAAGTCAAATAGTTTTTGAGAAAACTGTACCTTTATGAAAAAAAGTGAATTTGCGGGAAATGAGCGGTAAAGCTTGACTTACCCTAAAATCGGCCTGCACCATTATATTGATCCTCACCAGATTGTTCTTCAAATAATTTCCTCTTTTTTCTCTTGTCTTGCTTCTTTTGACACACTTTTTATTGCCTTCTCAGCTTTCTGTGTTCTTTGAATATCGCAACTCTTAATTTGTTTTCACGGATTAACTCTGTTAAAAGAAATTCTGGTCAAAACATTACTTAACAAAAATCTGCAAAGCTTCCGTAATTTCTATCGTACAGTTATAATTTTTATATGTAATTACACAGAAAAAGATACAGAAGGCAATACCGCCAAAATTAGAAAAATCGATATTTTTCGATTTTCGAATAGTGCTTCCCTTAAAAAAATTATACTCCAAGTATCTGACATTATAAGGAGCTGAATTCTTTCTGGCTGTGCTGATTATGTTAATGTAGTATGCTGGTAAATTAATTATTTTATTCTTTAATTTTCTTTCAACAACACTATGAACAGAATCACAGCTCATTTGTGTATGGCCTTTCTCCAAATACTTTTGGTAGATAGTTATTTTCCGCAGTACAGCACATTGTAGTAATGCGTTAGATAATATTGCATTGCGGTTTTGGTAGGTGCAGCCATCACTCCACAGTATTACTTCGTCTACATCTAAAGCTTCAATGTAGTCGACTATGCAAGATGCAAAGTCATTAGCTGTCACAGATCCTTCCACCTCATTCCACACATAACATTCTGTCTGTCTATTGTTATTATTAAAAATTGTAAAATTGTGCACAATTAATTTAGTTTTAAAATAAAGCGCAGACGCTTGTAGTGCAGGACAGAGGAGCACACCTTGAAGATCCATAGTGGCAACTACAATACGTGGATTTGTTTCAGCAATTTCTGTATCTCTTGCCATTTCATTCCGCGCCATCATCTTTCTTTCCTGATGCGTCACCCACTTTTCTTCTGGTAAATTACCAATGTTGTGCATTATACACAGATCACACTGGTCTTTCTTAGGCTAAAAGAGTGAAAGGTTCATTTCCTCAAATTTATTTTTAAAAAAAGTTAGCGAAAGAGGATTACTGTTGCCATTCTCTTTACAATACACACAATATAATTTGTAAACATCTGCTTTAATAGAGAATAATGGCTCTAAGTAAAGTTTGCTACTTTGAGCCCTGCAATAATGGGATGGCATTTTTGGCAGCATGTCTAAAAAAATTTTTGAAATTTCAATTTCACATTTTTTAATACCATTTCTTAACACAGTTTTGTTTAAAACTGATATATGTTTAGAATTCATAATCAGCATGGTATAGGATTGTTCGGCTGTTACTTCCATGCTGTAGTTTGTATTGGGCGCCACTGGAATTTTTACTTTCCCAGAAAGTGTCGATTGCAGTTGTTGGGTCCTATGGTCGTTGGTCCTCACGAAGCACTCTTCGCGAACAGCCCTACGTTGGGCACCATTTGTCGCCACCGGCTTGTAGTAGCGCAGTCGTAGAACTCATAGGACCGGCCGGGCATCCGGCGGCGTAGTTCAAAAATGAAACATCGAAGGGGGGATGTCGTCTTTACCGCTGCCTAAATGATTAGGAGCAGCCGCCGACGCAGCGAACACCTTTCACCGCTGCCTCCGAAGAGGAGCAGTCACCAGTGAAGTGAAGCGGGGTCGTCTGTACCGCTGCCTAATCAAATAGGAGCTAGTCGCCGACGCAGCGAGCACCTTTACCGCTGCCTCCTAAGGGGAGCAATCGCCGGTGAAGCGAGGTGTAGGGAATGGAGGTGCAGATGACGGAAAGAACTGACTCAATGTTGAGATGTCAAATCCCCGTATCGATCCTCGATCACAGAGAACTCGATACTGTCACCTTCTCGACTATTGAATCGCCAGTGCGTAGATACTAATGTTGCCACTTGGTACATGCGCTGTGAGAGGTATGACCGCTGCGCTATCTATCGGCAGCAGCAACCCCATCACAGCGCCAACAACGGGCAAAATATGAACTACGGACCGGCGTAAAAATATTACAGTATCAAGATTTATTCTCTTCCATTTTTAAATTCATATTAATTTTAGGTTTCCCTATTTCATTTATTTGTTTTGATAAACTGTCTCTTAATTCTTTTATGCTACTATCTATTCTATTATTCAGGTCATTGCTGGTCTTACTTAATTCTATTCTGAAACTGTTTTTTATTTCAGCAATATTGTCATCTAATCGTTCATTTCTTTTATCAAATTTCATGTTTAAATCCATCATCATTTGAAACATTTTTTAAAATTTCATCTTTAAAACTAATTTGTGGTAGGTCAATCCCTTCATCACTAGAATAATTGTCTTCCTCGTGACCTTCTACTAAAACCTTTCCTGATCTTAATAATAGCAATTATTATAGAATCAGGGCCCATCACCGATTGTAACGAATTTTTTTAAATCGATACTTTTTTGTGTGCTGAATCCGAATATTAAATTATTTTTCTTCGCAAATCAACAGGAAATTAGTTATAAGCCCTTTTATGTTACGAAACTGCATAACCACACTTTTCCGATACTTAATAATTATTTTATTGAATAAAATTTTAATTTATTTTCAAATTTTGTTAGCTGACTATCTAGGTTTATCTTAATATTGTTTCATAATTGATAAATAACGGTCAATTTACATTAATTGAATTGATTCTTGTAGAATACAAACAGTAAACTATTTAACATATTATTTAAACTGCATTGTGACGTCATTATGACTATGACGTCACAAATGCTCTGTTATAGTTTTCTGTAAGAAATATTGAATATAGGTTAAACAGTACCAATAATTTATTAAAAATATAACAATTTATTAATTTTTACTAGAAACTACCTGAATTATGAATGTACACTGACCCTCCTAATATCTTGGTGGGTACAAAGCAGTTACCGGACAAAAAAATGATGTAACTTCCGAATGTTTGGAATACCGGCATTTGAATTGCATTTCAGCCAGGTGTCCCACGAAGCGATTTTTCCTCACCCCGTACCGAGGTATGACATTGCTAACCTCTCGCCCCTTCTTTCATTTGTATTTGTGTTAGCGCCCGTCTGTCGATCGACAAAGTTGTACGTGTGGTTGACTGTTAGGCGCCGGTAATCCTTGTCAAATAAGCATTCGTATGCCTTGCAACAGTCACTGATGATTATCCACTTATTTATAATACGCAAGAGTTTTTGAATCCCTCGATTCTACCGGTACCAAAAAACTATCGCAAGTTTCCCGTTGGATGCCTCCAAACACCCACTGACCCTGCACCAGCCGACCTCGATTGTATTTCTTTTAGCCGAACTTGTCCTGATCAATCTCCACAGTGGTGTTAGGCCCACCTATTTTTTTCAAGGTATTCACGATATGGTCAATGAATACCTCTCGGCAAACGGAATACCAATCAACCACAGGAATACCAATACGGACCTATAAATGCCTATAACAACCAATAACCTATTAAAAATAAGGTTATTGTTTAGTAGACAGTATGTAGTGAGTAGGTAATCGGCTACTATACTTAGATGTAGATGCATAAAACAACCGATACCTAACCTACCGACAATAATTGGTTTACAGATTTATTAGTTATAATACGCACCTATAAATGCATATATAACAACCAATAACCTATTAATAATGTGGTTATCGTTTAATAGACATTATATACTGAGATGCAATTAACTGTTTAACAAAATAAATGTTTTGGTCAAATGTATACTTTCCTCTGTGCTCGATTAGTATACTAATGATGTCAGATATGACGTCAACACATATTTACTTTTTAAACAATAGTTTACAGGTTAGTTGTTCAGCATTTTCTTAAATCTACAAATAATAATATTCAATCCCATAATTATTATTTAAGTCTAAGTTAAAAAATTGTAAGGGTGGAATAATTTTTTTTTATGCGTAGGTATTAGAATTCAATATCAGTGAAAATAAATTCAAAATTTCGAAATTAATATAAGAAAGTGAGGTTATGTAGTTTTCATGACATAAAAAGGCTTATAACTAATTCCCTGTTGATTTGCGGAGAAAAATAATTTCATATTCGGACTCAACACGCAATTTGTTGGTTAGTTTCAATTTGTAGGTTAGTACATTTTATTGTGTTTGTGTTGTGAATATGACTGGTTTGCGTGAATCTGAAATAAGTGAATTATTATTATGAGATATTCCAAGTGGAAGTGAGTTAAGTGATTTTGATGATGATATTACTGAAGAAGAACTTATTAAAAATTGATAATATGTTTGATACCGTGGTACATAAAGAAACAAACGAAACTGCTATTCCACGATGGATATGATAATAGGAATCAATAGAATCACAATGCGAACTAAAAAGTGGTACTTTAGAATGTTCTACCATTTGATTGACATGTCGATTGTTTATTCATGGCTTGTATTTAGAAGAGTACATGGAAAATCAAAGACAATTACTAGTTTTCGAGAAGAAATAGCCATTACCTTGTGTAAAACTGGTGACGTATTTCAAAAAACTAAGCGTGAACGTCCAAACCAAGAGAGTGTACAATAATTATTATGCAAAAAAAAGTGAGGACCGATACAACCGGTGCCTACAATTGATACAAGGACTGATGGAGTTGGACATTGGGCAGATTTTGTGCAAAATAGGATTAGATGCAAACATCCTAGGTGTCAAAAGCAGACATTTTGCAACTTGTGTTAAATGTGACGTCGGACTTTGCCTAAACAAAACCAATAATTGTTTTCGGGACTACCATTGTACATAAAATATTGTAAGTAAATTTTGTTTCAAATCTATAAGTAAATTAATTTTTACTTTTAATTTCCATTAACTTATTTCTGCTACAACTAAAATAACTTGTTTTAGTACTTAATAGAAAATTTTTATTGCCATGTAATGAAGGGAATACAAGTATTAACTTTTGTTCCGTACAGTGCATACTGATTCATTTATGAATCAATTTAGTTTTTTCAAAATTTCAACCCTAAAACTAAAAAAAAAACATTTTTAATATTTTTTGGTGTTGTGTTGTGACATTTTCAACACAAGTATTTTGTTTTGTGAAGATTGTAAAAATCATGCAGTGAAGGGTAGTAAGTAGTGCCAACCAAGTCGTGTTTCACCAGAAACCGAAGTGATACTATGCCTTTCATTGAAACATTAAGGCGTAAAATCATCCACCACCTAGTTGAAAGACAAAAAATTGTGGCTCAATCAGAAGAAACCACAATTATTTAGATTAAGAATATCAATCTATTCATCCACATAACCCAGAGATAAATTTTAACTACTGTAATCACTGTCTATGCAAGTTAGTATTCAAATCCGTAAAAATATAACTACCTTTACTAGAATTTAAACCGGAAACCTTCGACTCCGTAAATCAGTTGGTTTTTAAACAGCTGACTCACAGCGATGACAAAACCGGCGAGTTGATTTATTTTATAATATGAAAAATGCTTTTTAATTGAATCGATTGTTCTGAGAACATCACATGTTCATTTTTTTGTACAGTGGTTTTTTGGTCCTGTTACCCAATTGTTAATGTCTGGTAATTTTTTTCTAAGAAAAGGAAATTTTGTTTCGTGTCACGAAGTTGGTACCCCTACTTAACGGTTATAGATTCGGCTGTGTGAGTTGATTCTCCTTGAACTGCGTAAAATTTTGTGCCATTTTTGGTCGTGTTACGAATAGAATGTCTTTTCCCTATAACAACGGGTTTTCATTCTTGAACAATATTTTGCTACGAAATCGTAAGCGAGTTTAAAAATAATTTCAAATTAAATTTTTCGGTGTTCCTCCACTAGAAAAAAATCATTTTCTAGACTAACAAACCGATTTCGAGAGACAGTTAGGGTTTGTGACAGAAAACGTAGTGGTCGACTAACTCTCTTGACAGATGTCGTTTTAGAGAATGTAAAATCAAGATTGTTCAATTCTTCACGAAAAAGTTTACGTTTTCGGTAGTGTTTCGAATAGAATGTCTTTTACCCTAGAACAACGGGTGTTCATTGTTGAACAATATTTTGCTACGAAATCGCATGCGAGTGTAAAAAAATCATTTCAAATTACATTTTTTGGTGTTCCTCCAAAAGAAAAATGTTAATTTATAGGCTAACAAAGCAATTTCGAGATACAGTTCGAATGTGTGACAGAAAACGTAGTGGTCGACCAACTCTCTTGACAGATATCGTTTTAGGTAATGTAAAATCAAGATTGTTCAATTCTTCACAGAAAAGATTACAAAAAATTTCCTCGCAGGAAAGTTTGTCATTATTAGCGTTCATAGTTATTGTTAGTTATTTATTAGTTTGTCATACTCGAGTGTTCAGAAAGCTGTTAAAAAATAGAAATTGTATCCGTATCGTGTACGATTAGTTCAATAGCTTCAGCCCCAGATTTAAACAAGCAAATTGTTCTAGGGTAAAAGACGTTCTGTTCGAACACGACCGGAAACTGTACAAAATTTTACACTGCTCAAGGATAATCAACTCACACTGCTGTATCTATACCAGTTGAGCAGAGCTACCAACTTCGTGTCACAAAACAAAATGTCCCTTTCTTAGAAAAAAATATTACCAGACATTAACAAATTGGGTAACAGGACTAGAAAATCACTTTTAGAATTTTAAATTTTGACTTCCCTTGAAGAAATATGCGAAGAAATCTTTGTCGACTCTGAGCCTTTTAAAATAGTTTTCTCTCTAGGAAAATATATTTTTGTAAAAAGGTGTTTTTATCCCGACACATAATTTAATGCGTCTGTTACATAAAACTAATTCCATCCACGAAAGTTAAGTTTTTACCATAGTGTAAAAATTTAATACTTTGTAAGAACTACATTTTTTAGTACGAATTTTAATGAATATACTGAATTTACTTTAAAAGCCAATTTTTTAAATTAAACATTTTAATTGAAAAAATTGATCATTTAAAAAATTACACGTGTTGTAATGTAAGATAGTGGGTTTAAAACTTATACCCGAAGTTTAATTTTATTGGCTTATTACTTTATACAATTAATTCATAAAGCATGGTAATGAATTAATTTTTTTATCGTATTAAAAACGAAGCAAACAAATTTATTTTTCAAGTGTAATGCTACAGTCTCATTGCAGGATAATTAAGCCGAATATGTTAATTTGTTCACAACCTACGAAAGATATTTGACGCAAAGATTAATTTAATTCCATATTATTCATTCGGTATAATATCGTACATACCAAATTTTACTGTTCGTAGTTACAGTTATCTACCAGTAGTGTATTTTATAAAAATTTTAATATCATAAGTCTTTGAATATTTTTTTAATCAAAATCTGATATGCCAGCTTTAAAGGATCACCTGATATTAACCACTAATTTTACTAACACTTTAGAAAAATACTAGCTGAGCACAAACATGTCGTTGGAAATGTTTGTTCAAATTAAAACCGTTATATAGGGGTATAGGGTAAGGGGTAAGGTGGGTAAGTTGAGGAGAGATGACCCCCTTTCGAAAAATCTTTATGAAGTCGTTAATTTTAAAGTTATAAATTTCAAAAAAACATGATTTATTTGCATTGTTAATACATATTTAAAATTCTAAGGTTTATAGCGTTCGTATTTCTACTTTTTTTTAAAGGTAATTTGGAAAAAATGCGAAGTAGTTATGTTTCTTAAGCTTCGAGGAGAGATGTCCATGGTTTTTAGGAGAGATAAAACCTGGGCTTAAAAGATAAAGTAAGGCTGAAATTTAAGAAACAAGCACTGTTTGAAGAGTTTCTTGAATTTATTGACATCAATTACCGAAATATATAAACAATTTTTTTAGAAAAATCCATAATTTAAACAAAATTAAGAAATATCAAAAAATAAAAAAATGTCAAGAAAAATATTTTACTTATAATATAAATTATTGTCATTTAATTAAAGAATTACAATTTTAATATCAAAACAAGTGTCACCGCCACCCCTTCTAATTAATCATTTACTGTGTTGCCGGCCTTCAATACTTCTTCCGGCCTTTGTCGGCGCGGTAGGCCCTTTGACGGCATAGCGACAAACCTTTCGGCTCCCCACCAACAGAGGCCTTTGTCATCAAGGCCAAGCCGGTAGCCGCTCTCTACCACAGCGCTCTCGGCGACTGTAAAAAGAGCGCTGGACAGGGATTCAATTCCGATCAAGACACCGAGGGATTCACTTCCACCAGACAGCATCGACAAAACGTCCACCACGGCACACGGCTGCCGGACTCCAGCGAGGACTAATCGACGACCCCGCAAGAGAGAAGATAATTTTTCCGCTCGCCGTCCCGTCACCGTAAGCCGTCGACCGGACCGTCATCGCCCGCTGACGCGAGCGATGCCCACAGCGGTCCCTCGACCGAGCCTTACGCCCACCGGACCCGACGAAGCAGCCATCGACGCACTACTGCGAGGGAAGAAGATGATGTCTCCGCTGGACGACGACGCGCCGTGTCACCCAGCTTCTCGACCGCCACGACGACTACGACCGACGCCTCTCCAAGACGACCACCGCTTAAACGGCCCTTTTCAGGGCCACCAAACAAATAAAGTTTGCCACTTAATGTCGCCATCCGGTGACACAAGTAATAGCTAGCTCTTAAAATTATTAATTAATCCTTATAAAAATTTATATTTTTTTATGAAAAATGTTATCAGCTAAAATCAAAAATGATTAAAATTGTAAAATGACGGAGAACTGTCCATAGCTATTTTGAAACAGGCAAGCCACATGGGTGGCAAATATCTTGTTAAGAGGAGCAGTTGTCATGAAGCCATTTCTTACATGGGACGCATTCAAACTATTTGTCCTTAGACGTTGTATCTTCAAGTTGTCTCCGCAACTAAGACGGATAAATTCAAGATCTGAAAACTCCTCAAGAGAATCGGATCCATCATGTAACACTAATGTATCAACTGATTCCGCACCGCTACGGATGACTCTTTGCGTTTACGCTTTAATATTAAGTAAAATATTGATATTTAAACCCACAAATAAGTAAGTACTTTAGAAATCCGAGTATGCCATCTATCCTCAAAAACAAGCGGTCAGCTTTCTTTTTTGTCGAGGAAAGATGGCCACCACAGTAGCGTCCGCCATATTGAACGTATGGAAGCAGTTTAAGGTTATGAATACATGTGAGTATACGGCACAACATGTTATGCCATGAAAATTCGAAAATACTTAAGTATACAACGTTTAAACTCACTTATCTTATTTCAGATTATAATTTCACAGGTCCACGTAAAGTGTTTTCTTTGAAAAAACCGAAACTATTTGCAAAAACGTAACAAAAACTACGGTACTTTACGGTACGTTACATCTTTACGTTTACATCGTGCAGTAGCACGATGTAAACTCTCCCTTGATTGTAGCACTATTCGGGAGCTGATCAAGGAAACACCCTCAGGTGGCTATCTATCCTAGACACTTACCTACTCAAAAATTCTACATGAACCCATTAGATACTTAAGAAGGTGTTTTCTAAAAATATAGAGCTGTAAATAAAAATAGTATTATTGTTAATAAGAGAGCTGATTTAAAAAAAAGTTGACTTGAATTAGTTCGTAAAATGTGAGACAAAACTTCATAAAAACTTATCATTTTAAATATACCCCTGCAGATATTATAGAAACGAAAAGTAGGCCTACTCACGCACATATACACTATAAAACCACATACCCGGCAATTTACAAAAACAACTGGCACATACCATTGTACGTTACAAATTATGTGCTGGATAAGTGACAACACCGTGAAAGAAGAAATTATACAGCTAAGTTCAAAATATCAAGTAAAATTAGCAGATCACCCGAATTTTCATTTCCGCTTAATTTACTTGATAATACTGAAGATGTAACACGACTATTATGAATAAAATTGCTTGATCTTCCGTTTGGTTGTAAATACAGAGAGACCCCACTATTTCAGACTTCTGTAATTCGGAATTTGCAATAATTTAACTGCTTTTAGAATAAAATATGTGTATATTTTAAATGAATACATACTTATAATGCTTTTCACCGTTTATGAGCTCTGCTCTTCCTCGCGTTCAGACCAATCAGAACGTTTGTCAGCATTGTCAGATTGTACGAATGTATCAGTCTGACAAACATTGCGCGCGCATGCGTATAAGAGCCACAGTAGTTTGCTCGTGTCTTGCATCTCGTACTCGATTAAACAGTGCGTTTACATGCAATACATTATAATGTAATCAGCTGGTTATATTTTCATAGGTTGTAATTTATACTGCCCTGCTAAGAAAAAAGGCAGTAACTGCAAATTTCTTGATTTTGAGTTTTATATGTATTCTTATGTTTTGGAGCACAATGAATCTAGCGAACTTACTAAAAAAGCCCTACCTACAACGGTTACTTAGATATCGAGGTATTCAAAAGCATTATTTACATGTTTTTGCCAGGCTTACAAAGGAAAAGAAGAGTATATTCAAATACTAAGAGAAAAGGCAGTATCTGCACTATAGTTACTGCCTTATTTCTTAGTATGCTACAGATCAGTCATAAAAGTTGATTAGTCATAAAAGTTTAAGGTTGCACCACCTTAAATATTGATGTGTGGACAAATTCTTGAATATGGATTTAAAAAATTACAATAAAATATTGGGCACAAGCCTTAGCAGCCTGTAGAGCTTGAAAAAATTAAATAAATTAAACTATGTTTCCCTCTCCTACCAACCAACCAGGTATGTTTACCAGGCAAAAAAGCAGTATCTGCTTTTTTAATTGTTGTAACTAACTTTTTCAATTTTTAACTTAAAAAAAGTTAAAAAACTCCCCTTTTTACTATATAATCACAAAATCATGTTACATTAATAATTGTGTTACAGCTGTTGAAAATACTATAAAGCCATTTTCCCACACTTGAGCTTTTTGCACTTACTGCCTTCTTTCTTAGTAGAGCAGTATATTGAAAGACAAAAAAAATACCTGACAGAATATATAACAGAGCTACGAGATCAAGTATTGACAACGTTGCTGGCAAGTCATTGGCTAGTTATCAATTGGGTAGGGGTAATGCGTACGTTCAGAGCACAGCAACTTTGAAAAATAACTTAATTCATATATGCCTAATATGATATTAATCTGTTAGTTCCAGGGCTACAGAAAATAGTTTTGTTTGTTATCACATTATCAGCCAGTTGTATGACCGAATCATTTTAAAAAATGTAGAGGTAGAGGTGTAAAAGACACTAGTCAGAGATATCTCCTCAGAGTAATGAGTTTAATCATTATACAGCCAGACCCTGTGGTGAATGATGCGAAAGTGTCATTTGTAGGTTGGAAAGTAGATGCTTTTCAGAGGGCCCGGCATGCTGATAAGCATAATTTTTCACTCAGTGAGGAACGAAATTGTATACAATCTCACTCCTTATTTTACTAAGTAAAGCCTCTAGTAGTTCAAACTAGCCTTTCTGCTGATTAAACAACACCTAATATGAATTAAATGTAAAACAATGTATTTAATTATTTAATTAAAAATTTTATTATATTATATAAAATTTATTAGAATTGAGAAGATAGAAAGAAGAATACTGAGGAAGTGCATAAAAAAAGCATATGGTGGAAGGACAGTGGCGGTTAATCCCAAACAAAGACATCTACAAGCTAATCACCTCACTGACAGACAACTTCAGAAGGAAAAGGGTATCATTCCTAGGACACCTACTCAGAACAGAAAACTTTAGACTTGTGAACCGGTTGATCAGCCATTTTAGGGATAAGGTGTCGAGACCTAAGTGGCTGAAAAATGTACAGCAAGATATGGAGGAACTTAAGATCACTAAACAGGACCTACTAATGAAGTCAACAGAGTACGACCAACTGGTCAAGGCTAACATGATAACATTTGCGCCAAGACCCAGGAGAGTATACAACAGGGTGTTTACCGATGAAGACCGGAGACAAAGTTCGGAGCGTCTTAAGAAAGTGTGGGCCAAACGAAGGGAAGGCGGTCTCAAGAGAGGGTGCTTCTTAAGGAAACCCAACCCTGGAACAAACCTGAATTTAAGCTGAAGTGATCCTATGCGGTCTCAAAAGTTAAAAAAAAATTATTAGTTATTGAATTTAGTTTATATACTGTATTCTTTTAAGTTTTTCTTGAAAAAAAAAACTCAAAATCTAATATTTACTTTTAGCAATGGTCTTCTGGTTGAATTTCCGCGAAATATTTTACAATTCGGAATTTTCATTAATTCGGACTAAGGATTCCTTCACATATAGTCCGAATTAGTGAAGTCTTACTGTAATTTTGTTTTTATTTTGGAAGTAATAGCCTACCATTCTGTATTGTCTTCGTCATGTAAACTCTTTCATATTATTTACTTTTTATTTAACTTATTTATTTACTTATTATTATAATTATTTTTTACTTATTTTTTAACGGATTGTAAATAAACTCAAGTGTTTAAAATGTTACGTAGATTCTGACAGTGAGGTTACCAAACTGCTACAGAGTACGAAATAAATCAGCGTTCTAACATTTATGTTTCGAAAAATTTACGGTAAGAAGTTAAAATACGAGCTCGGGAGGGATCTTTTCGCTTTCCATACCTACACATCTGGTCAGTAAAGAGTTACCGATTTCTCGCATTGTCAGTGTTTTTAAAGAACCCTGTGGCCGTCTGTTGGTGTTATTATTCACATTGAAGAATCTTCTATTTAACCTTACCCCATGCATTCTAATCAACCAAACCTTTTGGCCATAAAACTTTAACACTCTCTTTTGTGTAGGTTAAATTTTTTTATTGTTTCAATGTTATTGTAAATTTTCTTATTTGACTTTAAAAGATAACCCCCGTTTTCGATCAGGTTTTGGACCGTAGAGTTGTTTTTTAATACACGAGGAAACCGAATTTACCGGTACCCAGGTAGGTCTTTACTTGGGGTATGCTAAGCTCTGCCGAAGGTACCTATTCGCCAAAACCTCTCAGTTCCTTTCCATCCCATCTCGACTTGCTGCGAATCACTGTTAGGGATAACTTCAAAAAAAAGCCGGAGGTTCTTTATAAGCTGGATGACGTTATCTCAGCGCGATTTCTCTTCTTACTACCCATTTTTTGAGTGGTTTTTTTAAACTAACGCAGCTGGACTTCCCTGCTCTTCATCAACGTTTGGGTGAAATCGTCAATGGTCTTCCAGCATTCTCTTCCTGCAATCATTAAATCGCTATAAAATCACCGAGATTTTCTGGAGAAATCGGCGACCCAACGTGTCCCTAGAATCTCCATCTCCGGTATCCATCTTCTGCAGTCAAAAATCGTATGTACTGCGTTGTCCTCTTTCACCTTACAATTCATACAGCTTACTTTAACTGATCGTCTGTACCGTGGAAATACGGCCGAAAGCAACCATGCCCCGTTAATGCCTGCGTGAGGTAATAACCAATCTCGCCGCACCGCCTAATCAGCCATTTTTTTTAGATCTGCAAAACAAATGGCTGTGTAGGGACCATAGAGTTGTTCTTCATACACAAAAATTTTCTCTATTTCACCTCCTTTCAACACCTCCTCTCATTTAATTTCAACAAAAACAAAATTAACTTCAATACAATTGCACTACTTAGTCTTCATGAAGGCTTCAAATTGATTAAGTGCAACATCGGTGAGGTATATCTTCAAAGAACATGGTGATTAATAAAAAAAAAAACAATGATTTGATATTTTCTGCATTATCCAGAATTTGGTATTGCCAAAGCTGTAGATTTTCACTTGATCCTTGTCTGAATTTCCTACTAATATAGCCGTGTCGTCAACATTTTATTATCCAATGCTTGCTTCTTCAGTTACCAGCAGATGACTGATGTAGAGTATAATGCAAGCAGGTCCCTTTGTCATGCCAGCATTGATTGGCATGATTTCAGCATAAGTCTTCTTGTTTCACTCGATCTTTTTCACTACTCTTTCAGAGATGTAGGAATTTTGTATTTGAAAAAACCATGAAAATGATGGTGAAAATTTGGTCACTTTAATACCGGTTTTAATTTATATTGTAAAAGATAATAGTTTACAAACCGGTGGTCACGTGTGAACGGCATGGACGTTAACATAACCTGAAATAGGTACTACATAGTAACCTGGAAAATTTTGTGTCAATGTTGTACCAATACTGATTGGCTTTATTTCAGATTAACTCCATCTTCGTACTTCACTCGTTATATTCTTTCATAGATGTAAGAATTTAGTATTTGAAACAAACAGAAAATTATTGTGACACTTTATTCCCTAGGCCATGTGGGTCCTTTTTTGTAAAAGAAGATGCTTATAGGCCGGTGACCTGATAACTAAAGTAAATCGTGATTGGTTGTTGCCGGTGTGGTAACTGACACGGCAGCCAAGATGTTATTTTCTTGTTTTCTTTGTAACAGTGTAATTCTTTTACAATCAGTTAATAAATACAAAAACTATAAGCAAAGACGGAAAATCTGAGTAATGTCCTTAAAATTAAAATAAAAACCACTCAGTAGTGTGTAACAAGACTAAATGTGAAGAAAAAATATACTTTTTATATATTATGTACAAAACTAAACCTGATGAACTCTGAATCAACATCTTGAAACACAAAGTTGTTGAAGCTGGAGATGATGACGATGCTAAAGATGATTATGATGCGTTTTATGAGATGACGATGATTAGGAGTTGAAGTATTTAAAATCGCAGTCTAGTATATGGTTTGTGTGATTAAAAAAATAATAATGAGAAAAGGAAACTGTATGGGTCTAAGTAAAAGTGATTGTGAATAAAAAAATTTTTATATCCAAGATCCTATACATTTGTTATTTTTTTAACTTATCTTTTCAGTTATTTTACATTTGTTATTTCTTAGTGAGCTACTGTTACTTTCCTGAATTGCACGTTTTTGTTTTTGGTTCAGATATTATACTCGGATGAAAGTCCTTACGCGAGCTATTTTCATCAGAATGTGTTCTTTCACATTTGGAAAACTGTTTTTCTAAACTAGAAAGTACTTATTTACAACACCACGAGTACTTAATAATGCATCCCCGTGTATATTTGTGAACAGTTTGTTTGCCTTTGTAACTATGTCGGTGAATTTTCGTGACGGTACAATTTACCGTACGTAGCTCAAAATTTCTATCCATCCTTTGTGGGATTCTTCCATCATGTCTTTAAATTGATCATCGTTTTCTTTATAAATGATATAACGGGCAAGGTACCGTAACGCTTCTTCAGATGTCGGATGTATTTATGGGTTAGCACTTGTTTCAACATTTCCTTCACATTCATTTTTTCTAAGCTGACGGTCATTTCACTTAAGGGAATCATATTGAATATGGATTCTGTCAGATAGGCCACTTTCTATTCGTCCTCTGAAATATTCAAACATTGCGGAAGAGGCAACCGTTAACCTAATAGGACTATCTTCAGTCTGTTTTTGAATTCAGTGTGAAGAGGATGGGTATATTGACTTCCAACACCAAGAATTCGTGAAAATAAACTTTCTAGTATACATCTTGATTGAGTCTGCTTGTCATAATGAATTTTACTTTGTACTCCTTAATTATACTATTATAAAGACCCATCAAAGAGATTACATTATTTGGATTAAACAAATCGGCTCTCCGACAACTTATAATCCATTTTCTTCTTACTTCTGGATCTTTAGGGAATTTATGAAATGAGTACGTATTTCCAGTTTTACTGCTGAAATTCTTGCAGTTCTGAACTGCTCAACCTCCCGTTATTAAAATTAGCTTGCATATGAAGCTAATGTAAATAATTTATATAGGCCTACTACAAAATAATCAAAGAGAGGCCTTGGTGTTACTTACAACAAAACTAAGTAGGCTACAGCAGTTTTCTAAAATTCTTATTGTAAAAAAATAAGTCAAACAACCAAAACGAAAAAGTAAACATAACCGCAATATCGGACTGACGTTGCGCCGCGTGACGTCACGTTGTGTGTATCCCCACTACTTTTCTCAACTCACTACGGCAGCATGCGTTAGTGACCCCCCTGATTGGATTGTACGATAATCTAAATCGCCAAATACTGTCCGGTGGTAAGCTAGTTTGTTCATGGCACTTTGGGTAAAAGTAATATTTATTTGGATTTAGCAACGACTATTGCACTTCATTAAATAACAAGTAGTGGTGAGTCACATCCGGTTTAAGACTTCACAACTAAAGTGTCTGTTTAGTTCGTCTTCTTCGGGGATTTTCGTATGCACGGTAAACAGGCCGTTTACGTACAATTCATGCATTTCAGTTTAAAGCCCGGTCAAGATCAGGTACGTATTTGGTTCAGACAGTTTATTTAGTGAAAATGAGTTCTGTAACGCGTTTGCGTTTATTTACTGTTGGTGAAAAATTAAAAATTCGTCTTGAAGCAGAAGAAATTGGTAACAATGCCAACAATACCCATCCTGGTACATGGTTTTGTCCATAGTTAATGCAGCGGACCGTTAAGTATGACATTCCGGAATCCTGTGTAAGAGATTGGAGAAGGAAAAAAGAGAAGATTCAAGATTTCAATAAAAAGAGAAGAGCATTTCGCGGATGAAAATGAAAATTTCTATGAGTAGAAGAATAGCTATTGTCTTACAATGAAAACCGTCCGTCGCCAAGAAGGGTTGCCAATTCAACGGAGATGGTAACGTTAAAGGCGGAAGAAATTATATTCATAATTCAGTAATTAAATTTGGTTGAGTAATTGACTGGAGCTTCTGATATGAGTTTTAATTACCTAGATTTTATTATTTCTTAAAAACTTACTTCCGTTTTTGTAGTGTGCGTCTTACGCATGAGCGCGACGTAAACGACTAAATTCGGTACATAGGCCTATATATAAATAGTAATGCATACATATAACACTAAATAGTAATGGTCCAACATAGCGTACTTTAAAAATCACAATTTAGTTGGTATTTAATTTCAAACCATATCACACAACATACAAATTAGATCGTATCAATAAATTGTCATTTTTCAATGTAACTTTAATTGTTATACTTCTCACGTTTTGTATGTTGCAACAATACAATAACATTAACTTTGTAATAACGTTAATACATAATTATTTTACAAGCGTATAAAATATTCATCGCATTTTATTCGTGCATTAACTTAAAAAACATGTAGGCCTACGTAATATCCATATAGACTATATACCTAGCATAAAGCTTACTTTATTGATAGTACAGGTAACATTCACTAAACCTACTGACATCGGTTAGATAGAGGTTAAGGCTTCGAGATTACTTTACAAAGTTGATTTATGTTTTACAAAATAAATTACAATGACTGGAATTTTTGCTACTAATGAAAAAGTAATCTTACTGACGTTTCTTGCAGTTGTAATCATTTTGGTAAGAATTTTTTTTATGCTTTAATGGACCTTTATATTTTTTATGCTTATTGAAAAAGAAAAATTCATTCATATCACATGTTCTGTTTCTTATCACATGGTCAGCCAATTAACTAACTGAATCATTTAAGAACAGAAGAGGCGGAGGTGTAAAAGACACTAATCAGAATTATCTCCTCTGAAAGTAAAGAATTTCATATTACAGCCAAACCCTATGTGAATGAAGGAAGGTGTCATTTGCAGAGTGGAAAATATGTGCTTTTCAGAGGGCCACGCATGCTGATAAGCGTACTTTCCACTCAGTGAGGAAGGCCATGGTAAATCACCTTACTCCTTGTTTTACTTAATAAAGCCTCTACAGGTACAAACCAGCCTTTCGGTTCATGACTTAAACAACAGTTTAATGACATTGTAAAAGTACAGGTTAATCTAAAAAGAAGGTGGGGTTGTGAACACGGATTAAAAATTAAAACAAAAATACTTACAGTTAATGTTGTATCCAATTTGTCATCTCAAATATTTTTTTACATAACTAATAAATTTTAATATATGTGAACCATTGGTGACTCGGCAATTGTCCAAATGATACTCAGTTTCTGATCAAACGTTACTTAACATATCTTCTCTTACATTTGTCAAATTCTTCATTAATTTTTTCCTTTAAGTGATTTAGGTCATCAATATTTTTGGAATTAGCAACTTTTTTGATATACCCCCACAAGAGAAATTCGTACGGTATCAGGTGCAGACTCCTTAAAAGCCAGGGTTCTGGCCGGCCTATCCATCTATGTGGAAGTTGTTTATTCAAAGCCTGGGTTATAAATGTATAAAGTGTGGGGATGCCCCATATTGTTGGAAATGAATTCGTTGTACGTTTTCGAGTTCATCTAGTTGAGGAAATTCTTAATTAATATATCGTGATACATAATCCTATCAATAGTCTTTTCAGCAAACAAGAAATGCCCTATTACACGATTTTTCATCATACCACACCAAGCATTACAGTAACTTTAGGCGATTCCCATCGTTTCTGAAAACTAACATGTAGGTTTCCAGCTCCCAATATTTGTGAATTGTCTAACGTACCCATTCACATGGAGTGTAGCTTTGTCAGCAAAAATTACATCATCTAATTCCTACTGATTTGTTTTCATTAACTTTATTTAACGTTTCATCAGCGAAACTGAAACGTTTTACTCCATAATCAGGTTCCAATTTCTCCATTAACTGAATTTTGTACGCATGTAATTTAAATTTTTTTATAAAATTTTGTGAATTGTTTTTTTCGGAATAACTAACTTGAAACGTATCGAGCAATAGACTTTTTAGCGCTCTATTTGCAGATTACCTGATAAGTTCAACCATTCCGTCTAATACTCGTGGTCTGCCAAATGATTTCTGCTTGATAACTGATCCAGTTTCTTCAAATTGTTTGAAACAACTTCGTATATTATATATTTTCATGTGTTGGATCTTTCCCATAATCAAGTCGAAATGCATGTTGAACTGAAATTACAGACTTCAATTCAGTCAACAACAAGGCACAATTTGCATGTTTTGTACTTGTGAACATATTCTAAACGATTGAGTCACAACACAAAATTTTAATTTGATGTTAGAGATGCTGTTACACAAACCTTTAGGCTGGAGGCTATCAGAGCTGTCAGTAAAACATCTCAAAATTTCTTTATTGTCTTGCTCTGAATTACTGCATAATAATCTTTTATGATAACCCTTTATATTAACTTTTTTATTTGTTTTTTTTTGACCGCAAAGGATCACTTTAGTCCCTTTGGTTAGTTATTTTCCTTCGGCAGTTTATTTCCTTTCATTTCTTTCTTGCCAATACTTTTTCATTCTGTCGGATCTTGCTTTTCTCAATTCGTCTGAACAAACCTGTTCTTTTCGTTTAATTGTTCTTACTGATAAAATTTTGTTTTTGTCATTAATTGTTTCTTTGTAAACCGGTGTGCAATCTTTGACATCAGCAATTGTTAGATTTAATTCTGTTCTGTCTTTTTTTGATTTCTTCAAGCCAAGGAATTGTAGCTCCTTCTGTTTTTGCTCACATTAATTATTCTACAATTTTTCTTAATAATCGGTTTTCTGGAGTTCTGAGGATATGCGAAAAGAAAGAAAGTCTCTTTTTGCGCATTGCATCAGTGATTGGTTCTATTTCTTTATAAATTTGTTCTCTTGGTAAAAGTCTATGCTGGTTGTCAACTATGTGTTTCTTGTTTATGCAGGTTCTAAGAATACTTCTTTCTATTTTTCTGATTGTTTCTTTTATTCCGTTTCCATCAATACTGAAGAGGGTTTCACTGCCGTACATTGCTTGTGATCTTAGAACTGCTTTGTAGTGTTTAAGTTTTGTGTGAATGGAAAGACATTTTTTGTTGTAAGTGTTTTTAGTAATTTCCTGTCCTTATATTAACTTTACTATAAGTCAAGATCAATGTAATTATTACTTCCTCTTGCCCTACATGAATGTGTAGGGAAGGAATATAATATTGTTTTCATGTCGATTTTTCGAAATCGAGTTTACAACGAAAATACTTGTTTTCAAGCCCTCTGAACCCAAAAACACATGTTCGAGCGATTGATATTTGTGTGTGAGTCTGTTTGTCTATTCGTCTGTATTCCGAATTTAAAGAAAGAATCCGACTAAAAACTTCAACAAAATAGATAATTCATGAACGTAACCATTCCCAAAAGGAGACCCATATCATTTAGCCCCTTATTTACAATAAGTAATCAAATATGAACGGTAACAAATAGTTGTTTGAAAAATTTGGAAGTATTTAAGGCATACTAGGACTCATATCTCTGCTCTTTTGAAAGGAATTCTTCATGGTAGTGAACGTAATAGCCGATTGTTTTAAAATATTTTTTTATAAACATGTAGGGGAACTTTAAATTAACCTTTGGAGCCAAAATCAAGGCGATACATTTTACTGCCTCTTAACTGGATAACGAAACATATCTGGATCGTGTGCAAAAGAACTATTTACTTATTTTTCCTGAATTATTTCCCAATTTATTAAGCTGAACTCCAATATGTTTATCACCAAGCATGTATAAATTTATTAAATATAGATTGTGAGTCACGAGAATTCAATTTGCGTATGGATGGGCTGTGAGAAAGGGAAGAGGAATTGGGTAGTGCTGCCAGCCTCAATATTTTACTACCGGTTAATTGCACCGTTTCTTTGTTAACCACATATTGCTTTTCAATTAATGTACTTCGTTGTGACTGACACTTTTTCCACTTAAACCCCATTTTTTAAAAAATTTTCTTAACTTGCAAAGTTTCCAACTAAAATTTAGCCTTTCTTTCATAACCGGTAATAACGTTTCACAAATCGGTATCACTTTCTTATTTATAAAATCGTTTCCTTTTTTTACCAGTTGTCAAAAACATGTTCATAAAGAATTATCTTCTTCACTGTCTTTAACTTCCTTCATTATATTTCGAATTGTGGAAAGAGAAACATCACAGTAGTTAGCCGCTTGCTCACGGCTTTTGTATGAAAAGGTATTTTTGTTTAACTTCTTTTTCACAGCATTTTATTACTTTGCACATTAGATTTCGTTCAGCACTGTGAAAAGTTCGACCGCGTTTTCGAGAAACCGACATTTCTGTTTACGGTAACAAACAGTTATAATCATACAGTTACCTTATAAAAGTTTCCGCGATATACTGTATGTCCTCTAAGTATATTTTACGTTATTATGTTGGGAAACTGATTCTAAAGTAGTTGCGCGTGCGCACTGATGCTTTTCCCTTTACCCCTCGTTAAAACCAAAGGCAAACTCGTGACTAAAATAATTATAAAGTAAATTATATCATAAAATTGCTATGCTTTATTTCAGGACCTGAGTGAAGGGAGACCAACAAATGACAAAGGAAAAAATGAAGAACAAGAAGATTTTTGTAAACAAGTTTTAGAAACAGATAAAACTGTAACACCTGAACCAAAAAAAAGATTTTATACAGGACCTGTAAAATCTTTTAAGTGGCTGTACATGAAACTTCCTAATTTTTTGAGAAATTGGATAAAAGCGTTATTTAAATGGCTAGGAAATCCGGTACGCAACCAAAAATCTCGTGTGATTTTGTGGTGTGTATTTATAGTCATAGGAATTTTTTGCGGAATGACTGGTATATTAAGTTGGCTAGGGGGTCCATGCGTTGTGTGCGGAGTATGTGGACTCTGCTGCGAATTATGGAAATGGTGCTCATCTACACCCACGACTTCGTATCCCTCGACAACGTATGGTTATTCTGACCCATATTATTATAATAGACCATATTATGGTGGAGGAGGAGGAAACGTTGAAATTATATGCTGCTGTGAAATAGATGCTAATGATTGTGATTGTGGGGATATAGATTGCGGAGACGGAAATTGTTAAGTGCGTATATTAATTCAAGTGAAAGTACATTACTACTACGGCCGTTTCTTCAAACTCCGATAAGCCATAAAAGAAACACAAGTAAATATAGAAAAAAAATCTGGTGTGAAACACTCAGACGACTTTCTCTTGCCAATAAAAATAACAAACTGTATATTAACTAACATTAGTAATAAAACATTAGATATAAATAAAAAACTAACTTTAATAAACATAACCTAATTTTAATCGTGAGTGAAAAAACACAAAATTAAAATCAACCACAAATGGCTTAAAAATACGGAAAATCACTCTTTCACGCTAAACTAGGCTCGTTAGAGAAAAACGCTTTAAACAAAAGTTGTAGATATTTTAATTTCCAATATACTTAATTAAACTTTTTTGTCATAAAATGCATAGTAAGGCTGAAATCTTTACAAAATCGATTTTTTAGAAGTTCTCGTGAGAAAAAAAACCGAAAATTGCTAAATACCGCTAAACTAAGGGTTGTACAAAAAAATGTTAAAATAAAAGTTGTAGAATTTTAAATTCTCTATAACTTTTATTATATAACATTTTTGCGCTAAAATGCATATTAAAGTCGCAATCTTAAAAAAACATTTTTACGTGAGAACAGCCTCTCCAAGAATTTCAGCAGACATGACGCCTACCCTATCTTGTAGAACATGAAAAATTTAGTAAACCAGGCGATTTAAAAAAAAAACGTAGGACCCGTTTTTGAAAAAATCGCAAAAAATTGAAAAATTACGCGAATAAACTACTACTTCCAGTTGACCGATTTTGATGAAAATGTTCGTGTCGGGTCCGGTAGTGGTAACTTAAATTTCAAATTAAAAAAAAATTCAAATCGAGTTTTCACCGAATATACACGTTTTCAGGCCCCCTGAACCCAAGAAACATATTTCTTAGCGATTGGTGTGTGTGTATGTGCGCGTGCGTGTGTGTGAAAAGTATCTTAAGAACGGAATAACGTACGAACTTAAACTTGAAACGTAACTTAGGCACCACTATAAAAACTAACATGAATAATTTTGTTTAAAATCATTTAGTTCGAAGTATAGGTAATCCTTCATTTTTTGCAATTTTCTCAAAAAGGGTGCCTATGTTTTTTTTTTAAGTCGCCCCATTTAAGCACCATGTCTGCTGAAATTCTTGAGGAGGAGTCAATGCTCTCGTAGTAAAAAAGTTTCTTTATAAATTACAGCCTTAATATGCATTCTAGAGTAAAAAAGGAGGCTATATAATCAAAGATGTAGAAAAAATCTACAACTTTTATTTCAAACTTTTTATTGCATAAGTCTTAGTTAAGCAACAAATTGTACAATATGTAATTTTCTGTATTTTAAAAGAATACAAATCGGTAAAATATGGATTTTTTAATATTGCAGCCTCAGTATGCATTTTACAGCAAAATTATAGGTAATTAATAAAAAATAATTAAAATTTACAGCGTTTATATATATATTTACTCATTTCTATAGAGCATAGTTTAGCGTCAACTAGTGTTTTTCCATATTTTTACGTCGAGCATAGATTGAATTTTATATTGCGGTATTCACTTATGATTAAATTTAGGTTGTTTTTCATTTTACATTGATTACTAATTATTAGCCATATGTTATATGTTTTATTATTTCAATTTACAAGAGAAAGTCATGTGAGTGTTCCAAACCAGATCTTTTAAATGGACTTGACTAAAATTTAATAAAATAATTTGTATCGTTATAAATTTTAAAATACAGTTTATAAATAAATAATGATAATATTCGATTCGTTTAAAAGGTGTGATTACTATTGTCTTTTAAATACATTAAACAAATTACGAGTAGCCTAAACTTTTATAAGATTTACCTACGGCTACTTTATGAAGAAAAACAAACTAAAGCGGGTGTTTAAAACCCTATGAAGCGAGAGCCGACTGCAATTGGTCCGGTAGTTACTGTCTTTACCGCGGTAAAACTTACGTATACCTATAATATAAAGCTATAATATAATATAAAGCTCACTACAGTAGGCACTCGACGTACGCAAGAGATGCGTTCCGCAAAATCATCGCGTAACGTGAAATTCGCGTTACTTGAGTTGTTCGGTTTAACCTTAAAACATCCGCCAACTAAATAAAAACTGATCGTTCTAGTATGCTTTTGTTTTTACAGACTGTACAGGTACGATAACACGAAATGAAGCTATATTATAAGTGAACTAACCAGTCTAAAACATACAGAACAGTAATAAAATAAAAACTTACTTGCGATTGTGCAACATTTACTTACTTGTGCTGCAACATTTTGTTAACTTTATTTAGGTGTAATAACAAACATAATAACGACGTACTGGATTGAAAAATATACAACTTACGTGTCAATATGATTTTTTCAATATGATCTAACTTTTCCTCTAAAAGTAATCGCTTTCCGTTTTCTTTGTTCGAACTCATTCTGTAGGTAAGCAAAGAAACAAAAAAAGAGTATAAAAGACCTGTAAATTATAACACATTATTAAACCACGCAACCTCACATGACCGATATTTTTAACACAATAAACGGTAGCACTATTGTTTTGAACAGAAGCAAATCAAGATAAAATTCCAGTGTGAAAATGGCGAGGGCAATTTACTGCAATAACAGTTTCAAGAGCAATTAGTAAAACGGTAGTCACAAAATGTCAACATCCGTAAGATAAGCGATAGAAGCGATGATTCTTAGAATAAATTCGTAAAAGTGTTAAGTTAGTATAAATCCCTCGCTTCCTGTTATTTTATGTAACATAATATTATCGAAACAAGAAAAAGAAACTTTTTCAGCAAATGACAGGAAGTAAGTCAAAAATTTTCTATAATGTAGGCTACGCATATTTCTCTGTGTACCCACCCTTAACTGTCTCTTTCTATCCCATCGGCATTCTTACGTTATCCCTACTGTACACGCGTATTTATCTATTCACGCCTTGGCCGACCACGCCGATTCCGACGGAATTTAAGCAGCTTATTGGCTTCAGAATGCTACCTAGCAGGCGAACCCACAACTCCTGAGAGACCAACCCAAATGAGTGGGTGCGGTCACGTCCGCAGGGCGCCCCACTCCCCTCAGTACTCGTGTAAACGTTGGACGAGTAGCCGTCGAGCTCGTTACGCCGCTAATGCTTTGCACGTGGCTCTACCACACATGGAAGTACTGCGCACAACCATGTACTACGAATAATAGCACATGGATGTGCTACGGTCAGCGCCCATTACCTCGAAAGCAGGCGAGGATAGGGTAGCTAAAGCGCAGTTTTATGGGCGCGCTCTGTGTGGTCTGGGACGTGCCCCATCCCTACTATACAGTACTCTATACATAATACAGTACGTACAGTATTATTATGTAGTAAAATAATATCACGCTAACGTGAATTCGCGTAAATCGAGGGCTTACTGTATTTATATCAGATTACTCGCCTTGAAATGCTCTTTCATTTGATGTATACCGCGATGCATTTAGTTTACGTATGACAGAACTATGAAGAGAGCAAAGTGGCAAACCGCTTTGATAACTTCACCTATGTTCCAGACAGCATAACTTTTTGAATAGTTCTTATTTTGAGTAGGTAAAACTGCAGAAGGCCTACTATTTTTTTCTCTCTCTTCTCTGAAATAAAGGAAGGTTGTATGTTTACATTCAATTGTTTTCCCAACGGACCGGATTTTGAGATGGAAAATATTTCTTTCTTCGTCTATTTTAACCTTGGGCCCTCAAATATCTACAAACGCATTTTACTACTGTTATTTTATTAATATGGGGGAACGCCCCAGACCACACAGAGCGTGCCCATAAAACTGCCCTACTCGAGGTTCGAGGTGAACGGCGCAACGAGCTCGAAGGCAACTCGTCAAACGTGGCTAACGCCAACACGAGACCCAACCCCTCTTAGGGGTTGTGGTCTCGCCTGCTAGATAGCTTTCTGCGGCTACTAAGCTGATTAAAATCCTTCGGATTGGATGTAGTAGGCCAAAGATTAAAAGATAAATACGCATGTTATTTTATGAATGTGTGTGTTTTTAGTATATTTGGGTGCAATGCACACGTGTCAATACTACTACTTGGAAGGAATAGATAGGCATTTTTACGTCACCTGCGACTGCATTGCATACTCTTCAAATAATGCTACACAATTTTCTAACTACTGTAACTCGCCCAATCTTTTCCTGATATTGTAATAAAAATACGGTTTTATTCACGAAACTGTTTTCTACAAAACATGTCATATACAAATTTTTGCTAAAATTAAATTTCAGCCTGTTACAATAAAACATGTAAACTCACAAATTTTCCACGTGACAATATTTCACTAGCTCAAATGGCAAGCGATTTTCATGGTTTTATATGCAAAAGAAGCGTCGGTATTATAGGCTATAAAGCAGCTGAAATTTTTTCATCAGTAATGAAATTAGATAAAGAAATTTTTTCGAGAGCTTGTGATAATATTTGAACTTTTATTATTGCTCGTAAAACACGTAGATTTAAAAAGGTTGAAGTTAAATATTTTATTGTTACTTTCTGTTGTTATTATTGTAATAATTAATAAATGTAAAAAATTGTTAAATAAATAATTGTAGTAAATTACAAAACAAATTTGTAATTTGAAAATAACCAGAATCCAAAAAAAAAAACCGGAAAATCTTTCACAGTTTTATGTAGTTAGTTATAAGGTACGGTACAGTACCGCCTTACAAATAACGTCATACTTTTCTACTTGCTTTTTAAAAATATTTGAAATTATTAACGTAATAAAGATTTTATTCAAAAAATATTACATCCAATTCCTTCAATAAATCGAACACATCGTCATTATCATCATCTGTCAAGGATCAGTTGAGTACGAGTTCAGATGCCGTGCAGTGTGGACATGTACATGCGCTCCGGCGGTTCCATTTATACTGAATATCAATCTGTTAAATTTATTGTGTTTCAGTTGTTAACAAATTGTGTAAACCGTTAGTTGTTTAGTATATTCTAATACAATGAGTAATTCAAGAAGTAATAAGTTAAAGAAAGACAATTATACAAGAAAATTAAATGTTAGTGATAGTGATAACAATGAAGTGACAATAAAATTGATTCAAGACTTGTGTGTAATGAAAGAAGAAACAATAAATGGTCAAAGGAAACTTGAAAATGACCTTGGCAATTCTTTAGAGCTGTGTCATAAAAAATTAGATGATAATACAGTTATACTTGCTAGTCAACTAGATAAAGCAACAAAATGAAATAATTTTTCAGCTACAGGCTGCAAACGGCACACTAAAAAAAAAAATTGTGCTCTTTGAAGATTCGTCTGGATGATACTGAACAGTACTCCAGGTCGAATTGCCTGGAAATTTATGGTATACTAGAAAAACCCAACGACGATGTTAAAAAAATAGTGACTGACGTGGGTAAAGCCCTAGATGTAGATATAAACGAAAGATCTATAGATGTTTGCAATAGACTTAAAAAAAGAAACAACCACCGACTTCAAAAATATTTGTAAAATTTGTAAGACGCAGTGACAAGAACAAATTTTTGGACAGAGATAGGGGGGACAGGGATAGGGGGGTGATAGGGGGGGAAAAGAACACTAATAGACACATCGGACTACCTTCGGACAATAATAATTTATATTAATCAATCTCTGTGTCCAGCGAGGAGAATCCTGCATGCAAAGGCAAGACAACTACAGCGTGAAAATGGTTTTAAGGACGTGTGGGTTGATAGAAGTGGTGTTGTGAAAGTGCGTAAGGTGGATAAAGGCAGAGTCTATTTTGTAATCAATTAATAATTATTGTGAGGATGATTTAAAGAATTTGGATAAACAGGTCATGTGAGGAGCATCATTTCAAAACGTATATTGTCCACTTCTGGACAAAATTGAGTTTGATATGATTTCTATATATTTTTGTAACGCTCTTTCGAATAGTGTAATTGGTTTTTTTCTAAATGTATTTTGTTCTGTAGTTATGTGGTGTTAAAAACAGGGTGATGGATCGAAACGTATAATGTCCACAAGACCTACCACTTCAAAGTATATTTTGTCCATTACAGTAAAATGCTATGTTGGTATCATTGAGAAAAATCAGCTGACAAGCGATGTTAACCTTACTTTTGCATTGTAAACATTAGAATTACAACGTGTTTTTAAGGTAATGTTTTTCGTTTAGTGTTTGTGTTGTAATGGATTTATCCGTAGGAAATTTAATGAAAGAATCGAGTGGTTCAAGAAAAAGAATAAAAACGACTACTAAGAAACAACTTCTTAAAGAACAAAGGTAAGCAATATTCTTGTTATTGAAATAACATAACTTTAGTTCTGTTTAGGCCAAATTCAGACTAATTTAAATTGAAATGTTATCCAACTAATGTGTTTAAACAGAGTTACCATACCATTATTATTTTTATTATGATTACAAGTATTTCAATAGTTGGTTGAAAAACGTTGTTTGTTTGTGTTTGAAGACGAAGTAACCTATTTGTAGGTTAGATCTGTAAGATAAACAATCAATAATTTTACTAATCAATTTATTCATAAAACCTTTTTGGCCTACAAGACTACAGTATTTCCAAAACAATCGGACATTAAACAAAAACAAAAAAAGCTGATATTTTGTTAGGCCTACCTTTTTGTCTTTAAATGCTGAACATCTTTACAAAAATTAAAATCTGATTCAAGTACAACTAAACACTCTTCTGACAATGTAGAAGTGAGTTATAAGAAAGATTTAAGATTTCGTTGATTAATAACTTTTCATAAAATGTAGGCTTATGAAGTACAATTTCATGTACAGTAGTATTTGGTTGTGTCCCAACATAATTATATTAGTTACCTATTTGCAAGCGGTAGGTTAGGTTTTTACATAAAACACTACAATATTCCTAACAAATACTTAACGCTTTATTTATGTCTTACCAACATTGCTTCTGATCACGGTAATTGATAGTATTCTATTCAAAATTATTAAAATTACATTAAATTGTATCTTATTAATTTAAAAACAAATTATGCCTAAAATAGTATTGTTTATAAATTTTAAGCTTTATTAGTAAGCCTTTAGGTTTATGTAAGCCTAAGTTACTATAAAATTAATTACCTATTTTTATTGGTTTTCTTTTGCAGGAACTGTGACAAAGATCCTGATTTAACTAAATATGAACCACCATGTGAACACAGAAATGGACGTTTTGGATGCTGTTCTATACCGGTCCATTTTTTATTAAAGGCTAAAAAGAAGGTGTTTCTAACGCACAATAAAAGTGAACAAGATCAACGCCTTGCTTTAATGCTGAAGGTTTCTCATCCAAAACGACGTCGAAGAAGGAATCAAGAGAGTAAAGCCAAACCAAATTCACTGGTTGTTTCTTATCATGTAAGTAAAATAACTTGTTTTTAAAAAAATATGTATCATATTTTAAAGAAAATTTAGTTGCAAATACACACTCATGTATTACAACAAAATGTTTTAATTATTTTTAGATACCAGTGGGCAAAGAGCAAGTACCAGTTTGTGCAAAATTTATGAGAAAACTGTTTGGAGTAGCACAAACCCGTATGAATAATATTGCCAAATGTGTACAGTCGGGAAATGTGTGCCAAGAAAAACGAGGAGGAGATCGAAAGAAAATCAAATTTGCAGATAAACGGGCTAAAGTTGAGGCATTTATTAAAGAACTTAAGGCCTGTGAGAGTCACTATGCTCGAAATAAAAGCCGGCGTCTTTATTTGTCTTCAAATTTAAACATAACAAAGCTTTTTAAAATGTATAATTCCAGTGTAACAGACAGTTTGAAAGTTAAAAAAACATTCTTTCAGAAAATTTTTTGTGTAAAGTTTAATCTGGGTTTCGGTACACCTGCTACTGATGTCTGTAGTTATTGTTTACGAATGTCTCACTTCTTGAGACTTGAAAACAAAAAAGATAAAAATAAGATTTTGGCAGAGTTAGGGGCTCATAAATTGCGTGCTAAAGCGTTTTATAAGTTAATGAAAGAGAATAAAACTGGTACTATCTCATTTTGTTTTGATTTGCAGCAAGTACAACCTCTGCCTAAGTTGTCAATAGGCGAGGCTTATTATTCTCGACAAATATCTTTTTATTCATTTTGTATTACGGATATTGATACAAAAAATCCACACTTTTATGTGTGGACCGAAGAGCAAAGTGGTAGAGGTGCGGTGGAAGTTTCTTCAGCGTTGTGGGACTTTCTTAAAAAATTTAAGTTTGACATTTCTGTTACCACAGTCCGGCTGTTCGCAGATGGCTGTGGTGGCCAAAATAAAAATTGTCATGTCATTCACACCCTTAGTACATGGTTATACCAAAAGGCTCCAAAACATATCAAAGAAATCCTGCTAGTCTTTCCTGTTCGTGGTCACTCTTACCTGCCTGCTGATCGACTTTTCGGAACAGTGGAGCAGAAACTACGCAGAATGCCGGAAATAATACACCCAGATAATTATATAGAAATATATAAATCAGTTGGAACTGTTCGTGCATTAGGCATTGACTGGTTTACTCGAGATATTAAGAGTTTATGTAGTTCACTAAAAAAAATTGAAGGAATTAGTAATATGAAAAGGATCCTTATTAAAAGATGTATGTACATTAACAGGCGGGAAAGAAGTACAAAAGAATTTATTACAATGAAGATGGAACCAACATATCGTTGTGATGATGAATCAAAAGCTTATAAATCAATACTTAAAAGGGGTAAGTCATTTGAAAATATTTCTGTCCCTCGTCTTACGAAGCAGGGTAGTCGAATAACAGAACTGAAGATGAAAGATGTTAATAATTTATTGAAGATCAGATTTGGTGATGACTGGAAACAGGAGGAAAATCTGCAATATTATATCAATGCACTAACCACAGACAGTTGTGAATCCGAAGAAATTGAGGAATGTGATTGCATAGAAGAGGAACCTGGGTTGGAACGAATATAGGTCATGAATAATGTTTTTTGTCTTATTAATTTAATTTACAAATTTATATTTTTTCGGACATAAAACTAAATATTTAATTAATTTGTTGATTTAAAAAAGTTGTTTGCAAATCAGAACAAAAATGAGGACGCTACCTAGTGGAAAATGTGCTTTCATCATAGTAAAAAATATTATTATTTTTTAAAAATTAATTATTTAATTTTTTTATTTTAAGTTGCATCAACAGCTAGATTATTAGCGACTACAGTGGTTTTTGAACGTTGGCTTTTTACCAGACCCTGGCCGGGAGTCGAACCCAGGACCTTTGATTTAATTGAACTTTTATTTATTATGAACTTTTTTATACATTTTTTAAATGCATTTTATGTGTTATTGTTGTAATAATTCATTTTTAATATTTTATACTTTTTCATATAAATAATAAAAACATTAAACAATATAGCAGTGTATTTTGTATCACATCTAAACATATTTTGTCCAGTCCATCACAACAAACTGTATTATGTCCAACAGAAAATTTGAAATTTTATGGTAACAATAATTAAATGTATTTCATTCTTTCATGTATCAAATTCTGCATATTTTTTTACTATTTTTAGTTGATAAAGAAATTAACTTAACAGCACACAACAATAGTGAGAAGTTTTTTTTGATTCCTGTAAAATCTCTCCTGGTGGACATTATACGTTTTGAAATGATGCTCCTCATGTGACCATTATTTTAATTAATAATCTGTAAATTACATTATATTTTTATATTCCTTATTTTTGTAACATTTTATTTTTATAATTATTACGTATATTTTGTTCCATGTTTACATTTTTATACAATTTGTTTTTTATATATTTTTTACAATATAAAATTTCTGCATATATTATATGTAATTTACCTTCTCTAATAAGACAATACGATAATGAGTTAAACGCTCGGAGGGACGCAGAAGAATTTTTGTACTGGTTAAAAAACCTGAGAGAAGCGTGCTCGTCGCATGACCTTTTCAGAGCAGCGGTAGACAAAGTAAGACTAAACATGATGATAGCCAACCTCCGTAATGGAGAAGGCACCTGAAGAAGAATGAGACAATTAATAGTGTTGCTCTTTATTATCAAAATTTTAGAGGACTATAAACAAAAATTAGTTCTTTGTTTGAGTCCGTATTATTATTATTATTAATAACTACGATGTAATTTTATTAACTGCATCATGGTTAGAAGACGGAATATTTAACAATGAATTATTTGATGACAGATATGTAATTTTTAGAAATGACAGTGGAAAAAAGAGGAGGTGTTCTTATCGCTGTTAAAAATTCCTATCGGGTTACGTTATGCTATCAAAAGAGTTCAGATATGTATGAATGTTTATGTGTTAGAATTTGCTTGAACAGATGACTGTAATGACTTATTTGTACATTTTTGTTGTTTATATTTCTCCCAACGCAACATTAAATAGTTACCAGAGTTACTTTGATTTTGTCTTATCAAATGACAATATTTGTTGTAATTAACATATAGTTGTAGGAGATTTTAATATTCCAGAGGTTATTGGTAACAAAATATAATCTTTACAGTGGCTCTAAAAATGCTAAATGTCTTTATAGTTTTATGTCTTTTATTAATTTAAGCTTATTCAATGGTATTCTAAACAAAATCGGTAGAACATTAGATCTTGTGTAGAGTTCTCTCTCAGCTAAAGTAAAACGTAGTTCCTTTCGTTCCGGAAGATAATCATTACCCGTCCATTATTGTTAATACATCGATAAAGATTAATGATTCTGTCAGTAATTTCTCTTTAAATAAAACATTACAATTAAAAAGCAAATTTTTTTAAATTATAAAGAAGTGAAGAGAAATTTGACTAAGGAAAAAAATCAAGGAGAAACAATAAAAATGCTGAGATTCGCCATAATATATATAGTAGTATTAGCCGAGACAAAGAAAGAACTGGAGGATATCTTATATGGAATGGATGAGATCATGATAAAAGATTATTACTTCATGAATATTATTCCAACAAAATTAAAGTGTTGTGCAGTAGCAAGAGTGGTTTAAAAGAGATGGAAATGTAAAAGTAGGCAACGAAAACATACAGGAAGTTGGGGAATTCTGCTATCTAGGGAGTAAAATAACAAAGGATGGTAGAAGCACAAGTAAGTGATATTAAAAGCAGAATTGCTCAAGCTAGAAAAGCCGTTGAAATATAAAACAACTTACTGACTACAAACATTGATTTACAGGTTAGGAAAAATTTCTTAAAACATTATGTTTGAAGTGCAGCATTATACGGGAGTGAAACTTGGGTGATAGGGGCTGTAGAAGAGAAAAGGATAAAAGATTTTGAAATGTGGTGTTATAGGATAATATTAAAGATTAGGTGGGTGGACAAAATAAGTAATATAGAGGTTCTTAGGCGAGTGTATGAAAAAAAGAAGTATATGGAAGCATCTTACTAGAAGAAGGGATAATCTAATGGGGCATATCTTAGAACATCCAGGTATTGCTATCAATAACAAAAAAATTTGGTATTTGCTATCAATAATGGAGGGAGTAAATTGTAACGGGAGGCAAAGATTAGAATATATAAAGCAAATTACAAAAGATGTAGGGTGTTACAGGTGTGTAGATATGAAACGACTTGCGCTAGATAGAACAGCTTGGAGAACTGCATCAAACCGGTTGAAAGACTAACATAAAAAATAAATAATATGATTGGTATAGCCATTGCTCTATAAAATTTCATTTATGTGCCCTGTCTCGTTTTCTTTCTGATTGTCCTGCGAATAGAACCACACACAGCACTGAATTTGCGAGTTTTTCACTCACGTTATCATCTTCGTCATTAGAAATCTTGCATCCTTAACATTCAAAATCTTGAACTTGTTCTACAGTACGGTTGCCAAAATAAATTTTTGAGCGGGCGGCCATATTCCCTTGAATGCCATAATCTTCGATTTTGGCGCCGATATTCTCATGCCAAACTCTGCCCTAATGCTGTGCAACTTATAAATGGCATATTGAAGCCTGTCGTCTGTGTCAAAAATAATAACAGTGTCATCTGTGTACAGCAATGAATTTAGGAATACACTACTCCAAAGCCGAATGCTTTAGTCAACTAATTGGTTCCAAATTGTTAAAATCTTTACATAAATATTAAATAACGTCGGAGATATTGAACAGCCTTGTCGTACGCCTGTATTTATTTTCATTTTCTCTGTTAACTTATTTTTCTCTGTAAAAACAAAGAGATCGTTCCATTTTGTTTAAAAAATGGATTTCATCGACTTTTTAGTAACACGTATAGACTTCATTAGAATTACGAGTTTTAATTTGTACGATTTTGAAATAAGGTCGTCATTTTAGTGTCCACCCTTATTCATACTCCAGTTTCAAATTAATCGATAACCCGAAACTGAGCGAATCATGGGCGGATTTAGGTCTTGATATCTGGGGGTTCGAGCTCACTGGAAGGTACGAGGTATTTGGATAGCAAATTTAAACATCCCGAAATTCCCAAAAATCTGAGGGTGCGGCACACCCCTTAGCATTCCCATAAATCCGCCCATGGAGAGAAGTGATAAACAGATCAATGGTATTAAAAGTGAGGTTAATTGTTACCGAATTGCGCTTGACGAATTCAAGTTATCTACTGAACAGACAAAATTAGATGCATTTTCTAAGAAACTAAGATCAGAATAAAAGGTAGCTCTATAAAATTGCTCTATATAAATAATTTTATATAAATAAATTTTTATTTAAATTATATAAATAAATTTTATTTTAAAATAAATTTAAAATAAATTTATTTTAAATTCATTTTTTTTGTACTTTTTTATTATTGCTAAAATCAAGTACCTACAATGAATCTTATCCTATCTAATTTCCTAGTACCCGCATAGGTCTAGCCTGTGCGCGGGTATGAGCTAGTTTATTTTTTTATTTATTCCATTATAATAATTGTTTGTATATCTACACTAAATTTACATAAAAGAAAAGAAACAAACATTTACAAAAAATAAACATACAACAAAATTTCCTAACGTAAATATCAAATATTATGGTATAAAAAAATTAAATAAAATGTCATGTAATGGCAAAGGAAGAAGCAGACTTCCGATGACAATGTTAACAAAAAAATCTTTAGCTGAAACAAGAGGAACAGCAATTAGAATATAATTATTATAGAACTAATCAAATCCTTAGACTGTCCTCTCCGTAAATTAATCAGCCAATGGTTTACTTTTCTTTTGTATATTTGAGGAGTTACATCAGTATTTCGGAAAGCCTCTGGTAAAGTAAAGTATGTGATTGAGACTATTATAATGTGCTGAAGTGCTGTTAATGGTTTTATGCAAACTAGGGGTTTGATATCCAATACGGGTTACAGCTCTGGTATGATAATAAATCACACGTAACCAAAAAAAATTTGTCACTATAATTCGCAAATATCAAAGTAAAGATCTTTGAAAACTACGGGAACAAATATGATTTATTAAAAAAACTTTAATATACCTTTAACAAAGACAAACTATTAATTAAATTAAACAAAAAAATCAAGTTTCAAAATACCAAGAATTAATGTTACTATTTTTGGTGATCACCTTTTGAATTAATTTCTAAGAACTATGTTCAATTTTGATTGTTAAGAAAGCTTTAAATTATAACAGCTATATTTTTCAAATATAAGTATATCAAAACCCAAATTGGCTTTACCAATGAAACAAACCACAAATTTATAAAAATAACAAACATTAGAGTTACGAATATACGAGGTGTGGCTATTAAATAACGAGACTGACGTTGTAAAAAGTTTTTTTTATTGAATACATAATCACTTATTGTCACCTTCAATATACACTCCTTCTCTATCCCTACAAGATCTATGAGAATTTTCCATTGTTGGAAACAATGTTGGAAGTCATCTTCTGTCAGCTCCTTCAGAAGACGAGCCGCTTTCTCTTTTACAGCTTCTACAGACTCAAATCTTGTCCTTTTTAATGCAGATTTCACCTTAGGGGACAGGTAGAAGATAATAACATGTGATGAAACGTGGTTTTTTACCTATGATCCGGAAACGAAGCGCCAATCCATGCACTGGAAGAGCCGAACTTCACCAAAAACCAAAAAAGCTGGAATGAGCAAGTCAAAATATAAAGCAATTTTGATTGTTTCTTTTTATATTGTGTACTTTCACTGGGTTTCTGAAGGTCAAACAATTAGGTAATCAATATTACTACCTTGAGGTATTTTCTAAAGTACGTCAAAGAGTAAGGAAAAAACGCCCCGAAATATGGAAGGATAAATTATGAGTACTCCACCAAGACAATGCGCCAGCTCATTCTGTGTTATCTGTCAAGAAGTTCCTAGCCAAGTATAGCATCTCAGTGTTAGGTCATCCACCTTATTTACCAGATCTTCTACCATGTGACTTCTACCTGTTCTCTAAGACGAAATCTGCATTATGTACTAAACAAAAATAAATTTTTTTACGTCAGTCTCGTTATTTAATAGCCACACCTCGTATATTTAATATCATTACAGACTTTTACAAAATTAAATAAATTTATATCAAAAGTAAAAACGCATTTCATTTTAAATAAGTTAGATTTAGCATGTTTTCGTTTTGCTATCAGATACCAGTCAGAGGCAAAAGGCAGCCGACAGTGGTTAGGCACGGAGCCGACCGGGTGAACGGCAAGGTTACGTGCTCTAGCGGGTGGATGGCGAAACGAAGCTAAGGCTAAAAGTAGAGCAAAACAATAATAATCGTCACAATTTTTTTAGTACGAATTTGAAAATATACATTGGCAATATAAAGTCATTGTTCTAACATTTATGTTAATTACATTTAAAAGTGAACACGTTCTAAAATATAATTGGATTTCAAAATTAACAGCAAATAACAACTTCTATTGGCTTAATTCTAATCAATTATCTTACGTTTTGAATGATAAATAATTATAATTTATCATCTTAAGCATTGAAGCCATGATAAAATTTTTATTCTTGCGATTGTTATCAACATTTTATTTAAACTAAAATGTTTTTTCAAATAACAGAGTTATAAAAATAATGGCTTCATTAACGTCATCTAAAATAACATCATTTTAACTCCATCAACATAACGTCTTACCAGTACATTTCGTTATTATGAAATTATGACACATCTAAAAATTGAACTATACAAATCTTCATTGAACTTTATTGCAAAAGCAAAAAATGGATCATCAAATATTTACTATAACACACCTATTTAAAAAGGTTGATCGTAATTAATAATAAATAAATAAATAAATAATTATTTTGCCCACAACGGGCAGGTGAAGTGTTAAATTAATTGCACTCGATCTTTGAATTATCCCAGTTTTATAACTTCTCAATACAACGACCTATTGATGTCAAATTTAATTACGGAACTAACAATTTCTCTGTCTGAAAATGCACTTACTTGTTTGATACCTCACTATAAAACTCATATTACGAGAAAACCCACAAGAAACATGATAACTAAAAATGTATTATTACAATAATATAGCTATTATAAAAACGCGAAACTGTTCACGCACAAAACCACAAGAAAAATGCACGAACTATTGTAATCTACAGTTAAACTCAGCTTACCGATAGAAATAATAACAATACTAGCATGGTCCGAACTGAATCGTACCTGAACATTAACTGGACGTCACGCCCAGTGTTTTGCCTGCGTGACGCAGGCAAAACACATATGAATCATATACCGTTGTAAAGTACAAATAGCCAAACAATGGAAGAATGGTGATTCCTAATTACTGTAACTTCCAGAAATAATATAAAATCCATCAACTGGTGAATGAAAAAACCCCCGTTCTAAGAAGTGGTTACATTAGCATTGTAGTTAGATAATAAGTTGGCTTTATTCTGTTTTTTAATAGGTTACGATAAGTTTTTTTTTTGGCTTCAACTTTATTTTAATTTACAACTGTGTACATTTTTTTTAAAGCACAACTAGTAAATGAGATGGAATGAATGAGGAATGGCGGGAATGTGACGTGAATGTGAATCGATTCAGTGACCGATTTCGGCGTGAAATTTTGCAAGGAATGTGGTGCCAATATTTTTCAGTGATAATGATTTATAAACTATGATGGATGATTTTTTTATATGAAATGATGTTTTGTTTTTATGAAATGACACAGGCATGACAAGTTAAATTGTTTTTTTTTTCATGGTGGTCGGAGAAGATCCCTATTCCACCTTCGGGTCAGTCATCTGTTAACAGGGAGATCGTTAGTTGAAAGAGATTGGATAGTTGCATTTATGTGGTCAATTGTCTTTGTGTGTAATGAGTTGTATGTTGCGTTGAAAATGTTTCGAACCGTTGGTATTTTCAGGTCTTTGTGAAGCGTATGATTAGTTGCGTAAAATGGTCCGTTTGTTATTGCTGTAAGTGCTTTTGACTGGTGTCTTTGAAGAATATTTAGTGTTGTATTGTGAGAGGCTCCTAAAATAGGAGATAAGTTTAAGGAAATAATTTTGTTTATACTGAATTTACTTGATATAACATTTTTTTTAAACATTAGTATTGTTTTTTAACACTGTACCGATGTAGCTTGTCCGGCAGCTAAAGCAGAGAGGGTCAGTTCCCCCTCCGTATGGCCAGCTACCGCGAATCACGTTCCAAAGTGCAAATCCATTTCTGTGAACTTGTAAGTGCGGTTATAGTAAAATGCGTAAAATTTATGATTAAGTCATTATCATAAAAACTATTATATTATGTCAATTATCCTTCTCCCTATATAGTCCACTCACACAATTAGCTACTAAAAAACAAACATAAAAAAAATATGAATAAAATTATCCAGTCCACATCAGATATTAACGTGGAAACATTCAGAATATTAAATATATGGTCATTGAAGGATCAGGAAACAATAACCAAACCGACAAGGAGGTCATTGAATCAATGCACAAGAATAACTACTCTGGAGCTATGTTAATTTAAATCTGGTGTGAAATACTAACACGACTTTCTCTTGCCAATGCAAAAATGATCTAAACAACCTATTATTAGAAAATAATGCATTAGAAAAAACTGACCTCAAAAACCATAATCTAATTTTAATCATGAGTGACTGATGTAAAATGAAAACCAGCCTTAGTTTGGCTTAAAATTACAGAAATCAATCTATGACGCTAAACTAAGCTATGTAAAGAAACATACGTAATAAAAGTTGTAGATCTTTTAATTTTCTATAAATTTGATACACTTTTGTCGTTAAATGCATACTAACGCCGAAATCTAAAAAATCCATTTTTTAAAGATTTTCATGTTATGAATAAAAATTGTAGGTTTTCAATTTTTTACAACTTTATTTCTGTACACTTTTACCCTAAAATGCATATTACGGTCGCAATCTAAAAAAAAACATATTTTTCTACGAAAACACAGCCTCCCCATGAATTTCAGCAGACGTCTACCCCTAGGTCTATTTTTTGACCAGACAATATTTTCATAAATACTGATTACATTTTCATTTAAAATGGATTATAATTTTGATGTTGAAATTATGTATATTAAAATGCTCAGAAACATAGGGCCAAGAACTTGTGTTACAATAAGACAAAATTATTTTTATTCAATGGAAGACAGAAAATTTTTTGCAAGATATAGGTTCTCAAAACAGATAATCTTGAAGATTTTTGAACAACTTAAAGGAAGGTTAGAATATCTTACTAACAGAAACAATCCACTTACAGCACTGTAACAGCTGCTTTCAGTGCTTAGATTTTACGCTTCAGTTTCTTTCCAAATAGTAGGTGTAACTGGTGACTTAATTTGCCTTTTGAAAGCAGCAGTGAGTGGATTTAATAAGAAAAGTTTCAGAGGCAATAGCTTCATTAGCTCCCAGCTACATTCAGTTTCCTAATGAGGGTGTAAAGGGAAAAGTTATGCAGGACTTTTACAGAATTGGCTAATTCCCTAGAAAAATTGGGGCAGTTGATTGTATTTACATTCCAGTAATATCTTCTGGAAAAAACCATGCCAAAATATTTAGAAAGAGAAATTTTTCGTTTCATAAAAAACCCAAACGATACGATATTAAACACCAGTGTAGGTTACAAGAATCGCATAATGAAAACAATAACATAATGACATCATTATTATAATATTATTATAAAATCTGGTGTTAAACACTCACACGATTTTGTCTTGCTAATGTAAATAATGACCAAATTTTGTAAAAAAGCAACCTCAAAAACATAACATTGTTTTAATCCTGAGTGAAAGACGCAAAATGAAATGATCGACCTCAGTTTGGCTTTAAAATACGGAATCACTCTTTCACGCTAAACTAGGCTCTGTAAAAAAAAATGCTCTAAATAAAACTTGTAGATCTTTTAATTTCCTATTAATTTTATTATACACTTTTGTCGTAAAATGTATAAGGCAGAAATCTTAAAAAAATCTATTTTTTTACACCAATTTGGATTAAAGAAATTAAGGAAGATATGGAGGAATTGGGAATGACAGTGGGGGATTTGGAGAGTGAGACAGAGAAATTGAAAGCATTAAAGGATAAAAACATTACATAAAGGATTCAAACAAAAGACAGACAACAGAGGAGTAAGAAGAGCGATTGTTTCAGATGCAGAAAGACAGGCAAGATCTGTCAGAATGAAAAAATACTGGGAAAAGATCAAAGAAAAGAACCAGAACAGAACTTCCAATAAGCTGACTTAAGTGATCCATTGCGGTCTCCAAAGTTAAAAAAAAGTCGCAATTTAAAAAAAACGATTTTTTACGAGAAAACAATCTCTCCAAGAATTTCAGCAGAAATGGCGCCTACCTTATCTTATAGAGAACAAAACATTTAGTAAATGAGGCCATTAAAAAAAGAATCGTAGGAGCCGTTTTCGAGAAAATCGCAAAAAAGTGAAAAATGACACGAGTAAACTACTACTTCCGGTTGACCGATTTTGATGAAAAAGTTTGTGTCGAGTGGTATGAAACTTATGTTTCAAGTTTCAAGTTCATCCGATGTTCCCTTCTTGAGATATTATGTTCACGCACACACTCACACACACACAAATAGACCAAACGCTAAGAACATGTTTTTTGGGTTCAGGGGGTCTGAAACGTGTAGATCCGGTACCAGATTTTGAAAAATCTACATGAAAACAATACTTTCCTTCCTATATAGGTATTCATAGACTATAGGCAAGAGAAAGTAAAAATCAGATGTAGCCAATAGGAACTCATTTATCACGGTAGCCAACTTGGAAAATAAGCGACAGTGGAAATTAACTGTGGTTAAATTTGACCGACGTAGTTTTGATCGAGATCAAAGAGTTGGGGAGACAATTTCGAATTTAAACGAACGGTCCTATTTTGAACACTGTTAAATTTGATCATGGTCATGGTATATTACTTTCTATTGCCTATATGAATATAGGAAGGAAAGTATCGTTTTCATGTCGATTTTTCGAAATCGAGATTTCACCGGATCTACACGTTTTCAGATCACCTGAACCCTAAAAACATGGTTTTAGCGATTGGTCTGTGTGTGTGTGTGTGTGTGTGTGTGTGTGTGTGTGTGTGTCTGTCTGTGTGTGTGAACAGAATATCTCAAGAATGGAACATTGTACGAACGAACTTGAAACTTGAAACTAAGCTACATACCACTAGAGAACTTGACACAAAAATTTTCATTAAAATCGGTCAACCGGGAGTAGTAGTTTATTCGTGTATTTTTTTACTTTTTTGCGATTTTTTCAAAAACGGCTACTACGATTTTTTTTAAAAATTACCTCATTTACTAAATTTCTTATTCTCTACAAGATAAGAGAGGCGCCATTTCTGCTGAAATTCTTGGAGAGGTTGTTTTTACGTAAAGAAATTGTTTTTTTAAGATTGCAACTTTAATATACTATTTATCGCAAAAATGTATAATGAAAGTTGTAGAGAATTAAAAATTCCACAACTTTTATTTCAAACATTTTTTATAACGCTTAATTTAGCGGTAATTAGCAATTTCTGTTTTTTTCTCTCGAAAACATGTAAAACATAGATTTTGTTAAGATTTCAGCCTTAGTATGCATTTAACGACAAAATTGTATAATAAAATTTATAGTAAATCAAAAGATCTACAACTTTTATTTAAAGCATTTTTCTCTACAGAGTCTAGTTTAGCGTGAAAGAGTGATTTTCCGTATTTTAAGCCAAACTGAGTTTGATTTTCATTTTGCGTCCTTCACTCATGATTAAAGTAAGGTTAGGTTTTTTGAGGTTGGTGTTTTGTTTATTTCTAATGTTTTACAACTTAGGTTATAATGTTAATTATTTGCATTGGCAAGAGAAAGTCGTGTGAGTGTTTTACAAAAGATTTTCTTTTTTTTGACAAATGTTGGTGAAACCGGCTATTAGGTCTAATGTCATAATCTCTTAAGAATACTCTCTAAAGTACTGCAGCAATAAAAGTTTTATGGGTCTTTAATTTTCAAGGCACATCGCATAACATACCGATCTGATCATCTCAACTAATTGTACTGCTTGTTATCCATGATCATAATTTTGATAAAATGTTTTTTATCATGGTCTGTACATTATAACATTGCATTATAACTTTTGACTTGGTGAGCAACGTTAGTGCAAATTTTACAAGAGTGTAATATATTCAACGCCACAAACCATGTTAGATATCAGCAACATTATCCAACGTCATTTTAAACTTACATCACTGTATAAGTACTACGTATTCACTGAAATAACTGATAAGTTATCCGGTCTAAGAGACGTTAAGTCTTCCAAGGTTACATTACAAAGTTGATTGGTTCATATTTTTCAAAAGACATACAATTATGGCTGGAAATTTTGTTATTAATATCACAGTAATCTTCCTGACATTTCTTGCTATTTTAATGATTTCGGTAAGAAACTTAAAATTTGTTTCATAATATTCTATATTTTTAATTTCAAAATTCAATATGACACATAGATAAGGACAGTTATGTTTTCATACAAAATTTTTGAAATTGAATTTTCACTGGAAAACGTTTTCTGGTTTCCTGAGCCAAATAAACATGTATTTTACGACTGGTGGGTGTGTGTATGTGTGAGCGTGTATATATGTGTGTTTGTGGTTAGGGCTATTGAGGGACATTGGTATTAATGCCCACCGACCTACACGCCATTTACATTAAATGCACAATCTATAAATGGCCGTGTACATCCTATAACAATTTTTTGTAATAAGACAAAAAATGGCTCATTGTGTAAAAACTGTAATAAAAACACCCAAGTACAAATTTTATATCATTATTAATTATTAATATTTTATAATTAATTATTGGTATTAATGCCCACCGACCTACACGCCATTTACATTAAATGCACAATCTATAAATGGCCGTGTACATCCTATAACAATTTTTTGTAATAAGACAAAAAATGGCTCATTGTGTAAAAACTGTAATAAAAACACCCAAGTACAAATTTTATATCAGAAAAATTCATAAGCAAATTCATAAGTAATCTTGCTTACTATAAAAAAAAAAATTGTTTTAAAAATGCAGAAAAAATGTATCTTTTCTATAGCATATAAAAAAATTCTGGATCTCAGAGTTAGCTAAGTAATTACAGCACTAGCGCGTAAATCTAGATGCCCTGGGTTCGAGGTCCGTTAGGGTGAGTTACTTTATCCAGTAGTTGAATTAAAATTTTAAATAATTAATTATCTGGAACATACGGTTTAGTCTATATCAGTGACGTATTGACTAAAAATATAGAAATGTTGTTAAAGTTACTTAAAATACAGAACAAAATTTGGCCTTCGCAGAAGAGGTCTCTGCCTAGATAAAAAAATTAAACACAATTTGACTTTGAAATTTTCTTTTTCTCGTATAGTGCTAATTTTAGACCACATGAGGTGACTTAAGACGTTTCTGGAAGCTCTTTTCGCAGCCCTGAACCTCAGCATTCGCTCACTGAAGGCTTATCTCCTTTCTTCTGTCCACCCGGTGTTCTGTTTTTGCTCTTCATGAAAGTCCATAATTAGTTGTCTGAATTTGGTTCAGTTTATTAAGGTTTCTCGGTTTATTCCGGATTCCTTAATATCCTTTTTGACTTCTTTAAACCATTTTTCCGACACCATAGGTTTATTGTTTAGTTTCTTAAAAATTTGTTTTCAACGGTTATCAACCATTCTATACAGGTGTTCATAAAATTTTAGTCTCCTCTTTCTAATCGTTTCCATTAATAATTGTTCATTTCCCTTGTAGTTAAATATAATTTTAATATTTTTTGTCCCAAATTCTCTTACTACTGGGTGTCTTAGGTCCAGAAGGTAAATAACCCCGGACTCAGAAACACTGTATTCAACAACAAACTTGGTTGCCTCAGCTTTCGTAAACCAACCGGGACCAAGCGGCCTTCCAGCGAGCAGACACATAGCCACGGCTAGACTGATGTACACCTACCAGAAGGCACTACCTATGGCGTTTCAGACGACAGCCTCTATAAACTTCAATACACTAGCACCAGGAATGCCCAAGGGACGGGCTAAACCTATACCACCGGAACAAAACATACCACCACCAGTAGGAATACCCAACTTTTGCTGTCTGAATTCAGAGGTAGGATCCACGAAGATCCCGTCCTGTTCATACAAAGTTCTACAAACTGTTTCTACAAACTCGCCTACAAGCCCGATTCGCAAGGACCAGTCGTATCGCAGAACCCCACAAAGAATTTTACGGCAACGAGCAAAACCATCGGGCGGCCCTTGCTAGTGAACGAAATTCAGGTATTAACTAATTAGTTAGCAAGGTGATTATGTCTTCGTCCCTTATGTTAGCGTTTAGTCGTTGTTTAGCTAAAGTTTTGATTTAAGTACTTTTCGATGGACTGGTTTTGCCGTTATCGTTGCCGTAAATGTCAAATTCTGTTAAAATGTTTTATGTACAGACGTATTGTGCGTAGGCCTAATTTTGTTCTGTATTTTAAGTAACTTTAACAACTTTTCTATAATTATTTATTTTTAGTGTATACGTCATTGATGTAGACTAAAAACCAGTTTCACTAAAATTCAGACTTTGCGGGTTCCTTTCGGAATCCGGAAAGTTATAAAATAAAACGTTATTACGCCTAGAAAACCCATCGAGAGTTTCCACCTTTTATATTAGTTTTAAATTGTTCCTTTTTAATTCCTGACTCTGGTTCTCTAATTTTCCTGTTTTTAAGTTACTAACTTTCACAGACTCAGTAACCACTTTTAAAACAATTTTTATTTCATTTAAGTCAGTTTTTATTGCTTTAAATGATTCTTATTTGGACCACAAATCATTAACGGTAATCTCCGGAAAGTCCAAGCCCGGATTAGGTTCTACGCTGCCTATTAACAGAAACGTTTCTATTACTATTGGGACCAAGATACTAAAACTCACAGCACCAAATATATGAAATTTTAGAGACCGAAAATCTATTTTAGCCAAATATTTCCTTGAATAAACATGCCGATACTCGCACGGTACGCACTTACATCTATCATTCTAACACAATTTTAACGTTAACGTAGCGATCACAATGGAAAAGATAGAAATACTTCAAACGGTACGCTGGCCAACAAGCAATTCCGACTCAAGGAAATAATCGCCGACCTTCATCCGCTACATCACCTGGATCCAACCCGGCCTCTCGTTTTCCAAAATGAAGCTAACCAAGCTTGGATTAAGAACCGTGCTATACCAAGATGATCCGAACGGAAGGGATGTGATCGCTTACGCCAGCGTTCCGGCTTGAACATAAATAATTTCTCTTTAATTTTCTGGTTCCTAGTTTTCTGTCCTTTAAAAGATTTAACATGAAATGAAACTAAGATTTTGTAACGAAGGACAGACTTGAGAGTGCTATAATAAGTAGGCTTATGTACGTTGGATGAAAACACTCAGTCGTGAGTGCTTCTGTTAAAAAATTACGATGATAATTCGAGGGAAGGTCATTACAAGGTCATCTTTTGTTTCCTGATCGCTACTAAATGCTGATGTTTGAATTACTCATAAAAAGTACTCACAACGATGCTGTAGAACTATGGTTCTCGGTTTGTAGCCGGGAATGCAATTTGTGTGTGTCCTCGGCGAGATGGACTGTGGTGAAATGGACGGTGTTGTTGGTTTATTCGTGTCATTTTTCACTTTTTTGTGATTTTCTCAGAAACGGCTCCTACGATTTTTTTTAAAAATCGCATCATTACTACATTTTTTATGCTCTACAAGTTAGGGTTGGCGTCCTGTCATCTAAAAGTCTTGAAAAGGCTGTTTTCTCGTAAAAAATGGTTCATTTTTAAATTGCGACTTTAATATGAATTTTAGCGCAAACATGTATAATAAAAGTTGTAGTGAATTTAAAATCCTGCAACTTTTATTTTAAACGTTTTTTTGTATAACGTTTAGTTTAGCGGTAATTAGCGAATTTCTGTATAAAGAAATCGCATATATGTAGGCTATATGTTTGATAAAAAAAATATCTATTTTAAAATTATATAAATAAAGTCATAATTATTCTGTTTATTTTAGGACCTAAGCGAAGGAAAGCCAACAATTACAGGAAAAAATCAACCACAGGAAGAAGAAAGAATTGTACCACAAGATGGTACAGGAGAACCCCAACAAGTTGTACAGACAGATAAAACTGTAAAATCTGAATCAAAAAAACAAAAAATTTTAAAACAATTTGTAAATTTTTTTACAAGGAACTACATGAAACTTCCTAATTTTATGAAAAAACGTGTAAAATCGGTAATTGATAAGCATGGAAATCCGTTACGTAGCACAAAAACTCGTCTGATTTTTTGGGTGTTATTTATAATCATCGGAGTTTTATTGTCATTGAGTGGTACATTAGGGGTTATTGGGGGTCCATGCATTTTGTGTGGAATAGGCGGACTCATCTTCGAATGTTGTAACTGCTGCTGTAAAATATGTGCGGATGGAGGGGGAGGAGGAGGAGGAAACACTGACATTATATGCTGCATTGACACACAAATTGATGGTAATTGTGGAGACGGAAGTTGTTAAGTGCGTATATTGATTCAAATGAAAGACATAAACTTAGTCCGTTTTTCCAACCTCCAAAATGCTATTAATAAAAGACAAATGAATAAAGAAAAAATGTTTTGTTATACTGGACAGCGTACAGCTGTGAACACTAAGACATCCGCGCTATTAACCAACCTGAAAATATCTACTACTATTTTCTATCCACGTTTTTACGGTAGTAAATAATTTCGCTTCATGCAAAATTTTATAGATTTATTTTAATATATAGGAAAAATATTAATGAATATATTTACTTAATATAAATATTTATTTTATTTTTTCTTCTGTTATTAATTAATTTATAAATGGGTGCCACATTTTTGCTTATCTTTATGTATTAGAAACCCATTAAATTTCTACTATTAAAGTCGATTCTTTCTTTTAGCGCTGCGCGCAGTAACGCGGCTGTCAGAAGCCGATGTTCTGTTAAATGAAAGTTGTACCGTATGAATCTAAGCTTTGTGCAGCTGCGGGATGAAGGGGAAAGACGAAGTACCAGACTACTGTTACGTCATACCATTTTACTAATCATCTCATTGCTCTTCGCTGGGCAGTAGGCTGTCTAGTGCGTAACATACGTGGGTGTTGTTTTGACTATTCGCTGTAGACGGTGACACACAATATAAGTAGTTTGGATAGTACCCTTGACTACTACAAACATAATACAAGTAATAACTACTACTAACACAATCTCTCACAGTGGTAGTGACGTAATGCATACCTCTCAGCAGCACAAAGCTTGGGAACGGGCAGTACACCAACCTACGAATGACACATTTATCAAAATCATCCATTTTTAAATTAAATTTAACCCACGTAAAGCTTGAAACTTTTATTAAAAAAATTAATAATAAACCGAAAAAATAACCTAATTTTATACAAGAAATTCGGTCGCCACACTGTTAACATTGTCCATGATTATTGAAAATTAAATATCACCGAATTTTTAAATTAAATTTTACGCAAGAAAGCTTGAAACTTACAATAAACTGCGGAATAACCTAACTTTATACACGAAATGCCACACTAAATAATTGTAATTCATCATTCTATAGTGATTCAGCATGATGATTAGTTGGGCTATACTTAGAATGCGTAGGCCTACAATTTGTATACAACGTGGTACATAAATACAAACTGTGTACACTGCGATACGTGATGTTTTTCGAAAAGAAAATAACTGTCCCCGTCTTATTATTCTATCTCTCTCACATGCTACGTGCACAGCTAACGGCCGGGCAGTATACTAAAAGTTACGTAGACTATGGCTACTTTTCGACGTTATCAACTTGTTGATTGTGGCATTAATCGTACCCCTAAACAAGCTTTTCAAAATTCTATTCATAAAAAGTTACTTTCAATAAATTCAAATGAGTCTTAAAGTTTTCTTGAAGAACCTCGTTGTGATTTTTGTAGATTCATGCAGCCGGAAACCACTATTAATTCAGCTGTTTATTATGAAAATTTCTATTTATATATTATGTTGATCGTTATGGAAACCCGTATTGAGGAGAAGTAATATGTGGGCCAGATAGGTTACCGTGCAGCCCCCAAATCCCAACTTACCATACATCGACGTCTTCGTGTCAACCTCCTGATCAAGAATATTACATGTTCCCAAAAAACAATTCCGGCGAAACTGACCAAAATGGTGATTAAATATGGCCGCCATGCGTTCCTGCATTAATTCTTTTTTTTTTTTTGATTATATCGTCCGTTCTAATTACCGTACAGTTATTTTATACACACCAAATTAAAAATAAAGAATTGCCAAACATTCTGAATTGCAAAACCTTAAAAAAAGTACCATCACATTTGAAATTTTTGGAAAAAAATTCTTCTAGAACTCGTTTAAAACTTAAATAACTCCAAAAACGGCTAAATATTTTGAAAAAAACAAACAAATATAAAAATAGGTTATTAAATTTACTACTAAATCCACTACTAACATGATATAATACTGCAATACGTGATAGTAGTATAAAAGGGGGCATACTGCGCCACCGCCATTTTGTTTTTTGTGTTATGAGTTAGAGAGTTGGGACTGATGTCATTCTTATCTCGTTGTGTGGTAGACCACGTGACCAGTTTGGCCACGCCCCTCGACCAATCAGGATCGCGTAAAAGAGATAGGCAGTCTTTGGCCACGCCCTCGACCAATCAGGGATCGCGTAAGGAGATAGGCAATCAGTATAATAGGGGGCATACTGCGCCAACGCCATTTTGTTTTTTGTGTTAAGAGTTGGGACTGATGTAGGGGGCATACTGCGCCACCGCCATTTTGTTTTTTGTGTTATGAGTTAGAGAGTTGGGACTGATGTCATTCTTATCTCGTTGTGTGGTAGACCACGTGACCAGTTTGGCCACGCCCCTCGACCAATCAGGATCGCGTAATAGAGATAGGCAGTCTTTGGCCACGCCCTCGACCAATCAGGGATCGCGTAAGGAGATAGGCAATCAGTATAATAGGGGGCATACTGCGCCAACGCCATTTTTTTTGTGTTAAGAGTTGGGACTGATGTCATTCTTATCTCGTTGTGTGGTAGACCACGTGACCAGTTTGGCCACGCCCTCGACCAATCAGGGATCGCGTAAGGAGATAGGCAATCAGTATAATAGGGGGCATACTGCGTCACCGCAATTTTGTTTTTTTTGTGTTAAGAGTTAGAGAGTTGGGACTGTGTCATTCTTATCTCGTTGTGTGGTAGACCACGTGACCGGTTAGGCCACGCCCCTCGACCAATCAGGACACACCGTCTTTTGTTATCGCTTTAAGTTAGCTCCGCCCATTTCCGGAGGGGTGAGTATGAGGTTGTATCCTCGGCCAATCAGGACACACCGTCTTTTGTTATCGCTTTAAGTTAGCTCCGCCCATTTCCGGAGGGGTGAGTATGAGGTTGTATTCTCGACCAATCAGGACACACCGTCTTTTGTTATCGCTTTAAGTTAGCTCCGCCCATTTCCGGAGGGGAGATGGTGGTTGTTGTGTCTTCGACCATTCAGGGTACACCGTTTTTTGTTATCGCTTTACGTTAGCTCCGTCCATTTCCGGAGGGGAGATGGTGGTTGTTGTGTCTTCGACCATTCAGGGTACACCGTTTTTTGTTATCGCTTTAGGTAAGCTGCGCCCATTTCCGGAAGGGTAGATGGCGGTTGTTGTGTGCTCGACTAACCAGGGTACACTGTCGTTTGTTATCGCTTTAGGTAAGCACCGCCCATTTCCGGTGCTGCTGGGTGTGAGTGAGTGAGTGAACCGTGATCGCGTACACTGCAGCCTCTCTCTCTTATATAGGAAATCCCCACCACCACCACCACCACCAACCGCTATCCCAGCGTCCGTCATTCACAACGCGCGCGGGTCCCGAGGTCAGAGGCCCGAGGCCAGAGTCCCGAGGCCAGAGTCCCGAGGCCAGAGTCCCGAGGCCAGAGTCCCGAGGCCAGAGTCCCGAGTCCCGAGTCCCGAGGCTAGAGTGAAATTCTTTTTTGTTGTGCCCCCGTTCCACATCGCCCGTTAGGCCGGGGGCCCGATGCGTTTCCCAGCATCAGTATAATAGGGGCCATACTGCGCCAACGCCATTTTGTTTTTTTTGTGTTAAGAGTTGGGACTGATGTCATTCTTATCTCGTTGTGTGGTAGACCACGTGACCAGTTTGGCCACGCCCTCGACCAATCAGGGATCGCGTAAGGAGATAGGCAATCAGTATAATAGGGAAAGTTTATATACGTTCCGAGTAACCATGTTATAACATACCAATTTCCTCTATCACACAAATAAAAAGATATTAAACGTCTATTATTAAATCGACGGGAAGTACAGCGCATGATAAATGATAATTATTGCATTGAAATATTAATCTACAATCTTTGTCCTTCAACACGTGAAACGAACATTTTCCTTATTACCAGGAAGTTTTACAATTTAATATTCGGTTAAACTTTCCTCATGCTCGAACAAAAAAACCATTAACATAGTTTAAGTTATCTTACATCCTTTCATTTGTCGATGTGGCTGCGTCATATTTAACCATGAAATAAAATAACAGGAAGTACCAAGCCTAATAAATATTCTAAAGCTAACCACACACGTTTTCCTTGAACATAACTTAATAACTTTCCTCATCGATAAAACAAAACGACTCTCTTAAAATATTAACTTAAATTTAGCAGACATTAATTCTAAAAATAAACAAGCAATAAAAACATCAATCCTTAATACTAAAATAAATTTTAATCTTTGATTTTAAATCAAGTAACCGGTGTGCCTTTTTGTCATCACCTACCAAAGTGCAAATAAGCTATTTCTTTAGCTACAAAGTTACAATACATAATATGGTATAGTCATCTGAAAAGTGGTGACTGACATCAACTCACAAACTATGTGATATCGAATAGCAGGTGGTGACGGTGACAAAAACAAAGGATGATGAAACCATTGAAACACGTGATAATACCATTTCCTCTGACGTATCGTATAATATATAAGACACAATCACACAGCTAGTAGTCTAGTCTGTGCAGTCAGTGCGAATAGACATACACACTTACATACACAATGTGTCTACCAGAGGTTGTACGCGCGATCGAAGAAAATATGATCCACTTTCGATGGAACGTTGCAGAGTACGACGAGGACGACGTCAAGTTGGTCCTATTTCGCTACCGATACCCGATATTGTACAATGTTGTTGAGGAAGGACACCGCTTTCACGGCAACGTAAAATGGTATATAACAGTAAAAGTAGAAATGCAAAAATTTGTACCTACGAAGGAGGAGGGTGAAGATGAATGGACCGAATCGGATGCCATTTTTCACGGTAGTACTAAAACATCAATCAACATAAGTTCGGAAGAACTTGAACGACTGACCGATCAGTATTTGGAGTCCGTCGAGAAGATAGTCAACAGCCTGGAGCAGTACCTAAAAAACGGTTCAGGTTGGTCAGTGAAAAAAATAAAGGAAATAGATCTTCATATCGTCCGTTATCGTCCACTTCACGGAGCCGCAAGTTCTTTTATAAACCTTCCAAAGAAATTGGCGGCTAGGAAGGCGCTTATTAACGTTAAGAACTACGAAGACGAAAAATGCTTTCTGTGGTCAATTCTGGCCTACTTCCACGACCAGCCCGGAGGACATTACCGTGCTTCGTGGTACCATCAATTCGAGGATAACGTCAAGATGGACGGTATCATGTATCCCGTGAAATTACACGACATTGAATGGTTCGAGCGCATGAATCAAACCATCGCTATCAATGTTCTTTCGTACGACGAAGAGGAGGATGCAGTCTATCCAGTACGAATTACAAAACATCGTCAGCGTCCGTACATCATACATCTGCTACTTTTGTCCGGTGAGAAGGAGGGCCAACTCCATTACTGTCTCATCAACACAAAACCGGGGAAGAACGGACTGTCGCGCCTATTGTCCGGATTGACTAAATCACATAAACCGTGCCACTATTGTCCGTTTTGTCTGCACAGATTCTGTTCGACCGATCCAAAAATTGCCTTGCACAACAGAAACGAGCACGTAAAACTATGTGAGAAACACGGAACCCAACGGATTGAGTTGCCGAATGCTGCCGACGAGAGATCATCAGTAATGCGATTCCGCAACTACTCGTGGACTCTGCGTGCTCCGTTCACTGTATATGCCGACACGGAATCTTTTGTCGAACCGATCGCATCGGTCGAACCGAACCCGCAGCAAAGCAAAAACGACAACGAGCACCGCACGGAACCGAACACCTTTGCTTACACCAACAAAGTTGCAGTCCACACACCTTCTGGCTACTCATATGTGATAGTTGACGAACACGGCGACATTGAAGATGGACCTGTCGTGTACAGAGCCAAAGCTGACGAGGACGTGATCGAGAAGATGTTGGACGAACTTTTGGAGAAAGGAAAGGTGCTCAAGGAGCGTATGTTGCACATCGTTCCGATGCGGCTGACGTGGGAGGAAGAAGCCGAGTTTGAGATTACCGTCAACTGTATGTTATGCGATACTCCTTTGGGTGATGACCGCTGTCGGCATCATTCACATACGTCAGGCAAATTTTTGGGAGCTGCTCATAGCAGATGCAACCTGAACGCGAAACGAAGTCTTCATATACCCGTATTTTTTCACAACCTCCGCGGGTATGACTCACATCACATCGTTCAGTCCCTGGGCAAATACAAGAAAGAGGAAGTGTCATGTATTGCAAACAACAGTGAGAGATTCTCCAGCATCCAATTGGGACCACTCCGATTTCTCGACTCCCTTCAATTCCTCAACGCATCTTTAGACAATTTGGTAAAAAATTTGGTCGATGGTTGTGAACACGACAATGTCAAAGACGAGGTATTCAAACGAACCACATCCGTTTACGGGCACCAACGCGACCTGATGTTGCGGAAGGGCGTATTCCCTTACGAATACGCGTCCGACATTGAAAGGTTCCAAGAGCGTCAGCTACCGCCAAAGTCTGCTTTCTTCAGTTCACTTCACCGTGCCGACATCACTGAAGAAGATTATGAGCATGCGAAAAACGTGTGGACCGCTTTCCAAATCCAAACGTTTGGCGGCTATCACGACCTTTACCTGCAAACGGACGTACTGCTGCTAGCCGACGTTTTTGAGAATTTTCGAAACCTCAGCATGCGCTACTACAACCTTGACCCATGTCATTTCTTTTCAACACCTCATCTGGGCTGGTACGCCATGCTGAAAATGACAAAAGTCGAGCTACAACTTTTAACGGACATCGACATGCACCTGTTTATCGAGCGAGGAACACGTGGTGGAGTGGCTATGATCTCCAACCGTTACGCAAAAGCGAATAACCCGTCTCTACCTGATCAGCACAACCCGTCAGAACCAACAAAGTGGATCCAATACTACGATTGTACCAATCTGTATGGAACCGCAATGATGGAACCTATGCCCTACAGGGACTTCCGTTGGTTGACTGAAGAACAGATCAACGGCTTTGAATGGCAAAAGGTTGACACGGACAGCGCGACGGGTTATATTCTCGAGGTTGATTTACAATATCCGGAGGAGCTGCACGACACGCATAACGACTATCCACTGGCACCCGAACGAAAGTTACCACCAACCGTTCCCGGTAAAAAACCTTCAACTTCGAAACTGCTGACGACTTTAGATGACAGACAGAAATATGTTGTTCATTATCGGAATCTGCAGCAGTATGTAAAATTCGGAATGAAAGTAAAAAAGATTCACAGAGTACTGTCGTTTAGACAAAAAAGGTGGATGCAGACTTACATCGAATTCAATACCCAGCGGAGGAAGGAGGCAAAAAATAAATTTGAAACTGACTTTTTCAAATTAATGATAAATGCAGTATACGGTAAGAGTCTGGAAAACGTGAGAAATCGGATCGACTTTCGTCTGGTGATGGACCCTTCAAAATTGGACAGACTGATAGCCAAACCTCGCTTGAAATTTTGGTTTCCGCTCAACGAACGTGTGGCCGGTGTGACATTGAAGAAAACTATCATCAAATTAAACAAACCTATATACGTAGGTTTTTGCGTTCTTGATATCAGCAAACTTATAATGTACGAATTCCATTACGGTTATTCAAAAGCCCGTTACGGTCAAAAAATAAAACTGCTGATGACGGACACTGACAGCCTCCTTTATCAAATTGAGACGGACAACATCTATGACGATATGATGAGAGATCTCGACCGATTTGACACATCCGAGTACCCTACCGACCACCAGTGCTACAGTCTCGTAAACAAGAAAAAGTTAGGTACATTCAAGGATGAGATGCACGGGCGTGCGATACGAGAGTTCGTCGGGCTGCGGGCTAAAATGTATTCTTTGCTGCTAGAAGACGGTAAAGAAAAGAAGGTGGCAAAAGGTGTGGCAAGGGTCTCCATTAGAGAAGATCTGCGTCATTTACAGTACAAGAAGTGTTTACAAGAGTCGGTAAAAGTTTACACTGCAAACCACAACATACGGAGCTTTCATCACAGAATCTACACGCTGAAGCAACAGAAGTTGTCACTGTCAGCAATGGATGACAAGCGGTATCTACTCCCCAACTCACACGATACATTGGCGCACGGACATTGGCGGGTAAAGGTATTGGAACAGGAAGGAGAGGAAGAGGAGAAGGAGAAGGGTTAGGAAGAGGTGGAAATTGTCCAGTATGTGTCAAAATTTTATGATGGATGTTGACATATCGTCTCCAGTATGGATAATAACATTCCGACCAGATGGGAAGATTAACTCGGTCAGACATTTAATGAAAATATTAACCACGTTATTTCCGAAGGCCGTGATTTCAATAGCAAGAATGAAAAGATTCAGTGTTGTTGTTCAAATAAATTACAATGTGGTTTTTTCGGAAATTGTTAATGCATTAAGTGAGTGGACACACGAATTAGATTTTGATACTATTGATGGACAGTGTAGAAATATAAAGTGGAATTACAAGCAAGTTTGATTGTAATCTGTACGGTTTCCTGTTACTCGCTTGAGTTTGTAGAATTTATTTGTCGTACTACTTTCCTCGTCGATATGTTATAGCGATATGTAATTATCGTAATTTCCTGTCGATCACCTGACTTCATAGAACTGACCAGTTTTCCTCATCGTTACACGTGATGAGGTGATAGTGGGGGGGGGGGATAGCTATATAAAGGCTTGTAAATAACTAGAAGCATTCAACATCATGGAACCATCGTCGTCACAAGCAATCAACATCATGGAGCCATCGTCGTCGTCACTTGTCGACCAATTTAACGCTGTTTCGTCAGTGGACTTTCCACCAACAAAGAAAGCGTCAGAGCTAGTAGAAGGAAAAACATACCCGGTGGCCTACATGCACTTTGCCAGCACAAAATTTGGCAAGAGCGTGGTGGCGACGTTAATAGACGATGAAAACGAGGAATTTTCAATTTTCCTACCGAAGCGGATACAGAAATTGCTGAGCGGATGGGATTTGGATGAATTTGAAGCAAGACCGTACGCCTTGACATTCACCAATATAAATGCAAAAACACCTACAGTTGTGTTAAGTGCAAGAAACGATGGAGCGCAAGAAAAAGGAGAAGAAAAAAACAACTAGTTATTTTCAGAAATCTCTGAAGTAGGCAGCAGAAGAAGAAATAGTTCTTTTAAGAACTAACACACACACGCACACACACACACACACACACACACACACACACACACACACGTACACACACACACACACACACACACAAACACCGTAACCCCGCCTATCTCTAAAAGATATCTTTATTCGCATCCGTGTACGCGTGCGTATGCGTATGTGAATATTTATATTCTTGGGGGTAGCATGTCCGAAGCCATGGAAAAAAGAGGCGACGGCGCTGTTTGTACACACACACACCCACACACACACACACACACACACACACACACACACACTTACGATTAAAATAAAGAAACTTTTTCTCTATCCTTTCCCTCCACCACTGCTCGCAATTGTCCGCTCTACACGTACAATGTAAAATAAGGTAGCCCTGAAAAGGGCTTTTAAAGTCGATCCCCGTCGGGAGAGAAAAGGAGAATAAGAAAGAGGGTGCTGAAAAGGCTACGTTAAATTTTTAATTAGCGGAGTGGCGGGACCCTTGCATGTTTTATCATGTTTTCTGACAACCTTTAATCTGCTCTTATTATGTAGGTTCTTCACCTTTGTACCGCAAAATATGCAAGCTATCTTGTCGGCTTGGCCACTGTAGTAGAACCCACTCCGAGCCAAATCTGTCACCCAAAGCACAGAAGAGTGGGGCCACAGACAATATCTGTAGCTCACTCTCCCCGACCCTTTTACTATCATGTAAAATGATTCTAGACGGGTATTGAAGTCCATTTCTATGAACGGGTAAAAACCGAATGAGCACATCCGGTAATTCGCTCATTCGTAATGTGCACAGAGCGATAAGCGATTTCCTTTAACCCCCACTCTCTTCTACCACTCTCTTGCTAATGTTTTATATGAATAATAAAATCAGTCGTTCATTGGACGCTTAGAAAAATGAATCTTGTTAACCACGTTGAGGAGTTTCTTTATGCCATGAACGACATGGGTTCAATTGTCGAGCGTATATTTCGAGTATTCGCTGCGGTGTAGAACGGGCTACAGCCCTTCGTGATATGCAGACCACTCATCTAAGAATGACAAAACATTTTATGCGAGCAATCCAACAACAACAACAACAAAATGCAGAACCAAACACATCATTCGACAACCAACAGATGCGGACGCAAATGGAGGCGTTGTACGATGCAATCAGCCGGCTGGCTGACCAGGAGGAATACGGGGATGATGTCGATTGGTTGAATGGGGCAATAGACGTGCATGTCGCCTATGAAGACCTCGTCTCTATACCCCGAAACACTGGTCATGAAGAATAAATAAAATCAGTTCTTTTCAGAACTACACATATGTAAAAGCGGCGACGGCAGTGTTTGCGTGCGTACACTCCTTCCTCTCACCTTTTCCAAGTTTGAAGGGACGGTTCCTTCAGTAAGTTCGTTCTCAAAATAAAAGAAAAAATAAGGTAGTCCTGAAAAGGACTTTTTTAATGTCGATCCCCATCGGGAGCGTGGGAAAGTGTGGAATGAACTATTTTGTTTTGTTAAATTTATTCACTATTTTTTTCCACAGATGTGAAACATCAGATGTTCCTAGTTTTGTACTTTTACAGACCCTTTCCTTTTGCGAAACTGCATACAAAATGGCCTCGTTTTCACCTGTGAAAACCCTAACCATACAATGTTCTCCACCTACCTACATTAAAAAAAAATAAGGTAGCCCTGAAAAGGGCTGTTGATTGTCGATCCCCATCGGTAGACAAAACACGAACAACAACAACAACAAGAGTCGGACCAGCAATTGAGTCCAGGGCTGGTCGATCTCCGACCACAAGCAGTTTTTTTTCTTGGAAATCCATAGAGCCCTGAAAAGGGCTGTTTAAAGTCGATCCCCATCGGGAGAGTGAGGGAAGGGGGCTATCTTTAATTTTCCCGTAGCTGTTCTATGTATGCATAGATTCCGCACGGGCTTTCCGTACCTGGTCCTCGTATGCATAGAGTTCGTCTGGAGTTAGGAACACCTTGCTTAATGTGATGTCCGTTCCATCGTTGTAGCAGTCAATCATATCTTTTAAAATATGACGGACGCTGACGTATCCGCTGCCAGTCCATTTCTCGTACACCTTGCAATACCAGAACCGTACGTTCTCCGTTCCAAACATCATCGACCACCGAAATATATGGCGCAACAAATTTAGATCGGAAGGACCGTTTGCCAGTAGCGTGTTAAGTGTCACGCGCCACGACTCTTTCCGCAGGGTGTTGCACTGGTGTACACGTTGCATGCTGCTGGGTGTGAGTGAGTGAACCGTGATCGCGTACACTGCAGCCTCTCTCATATAGGAAATCCCCACCACCACCACCACCAACCGCTATCCCAGCGTCCGTCACTCACAACGCGCGCGGGTCCCGAGGTCAGAGGCCCGAGGCCTGAGTCCCGAGGCCAGAGTCCCGAGTCCCGAGGCTAGAGTGAAATTCATTTTTGTTGTGCCCCCGTTCCACATCGCCCGTTAGGCCGGGACCTACAACATTTCCGTGTCTAGGTACCTACAACCAGGTATCTAGGTACCTACAAACCGGTATCTAGGTACCTACAACCAGGTATCTAGGTACCTACAACCAGGTATCTACAAAAATATGAACATTAAATAAAAGTTCCCGTGCAATAGGCCTACAGGGGAAAGCACGTTAAAAAAAACGCATCTGCCTTCCGGCCTCTTGGGCGATGTGGAACAGGAAGTGAATGACCACCTTAATTGTTGAACGGGTTTAAATACGACCCACCCATCTGATGTTGGCACAGTCGTTTCATCGACTCGGTAAGGTATGGACCCCCGACAGCCTCGTGAGATTGTCACGGAACATGACATACGCCAACTGATGGAATGGAGCGTGGAGATTGACAGACTTATTGAACATTCTGTAATATCGATAGGTACAGCGGAAGCGATAGACAGTGCGCTAGCGATAAAGAGACTTTTCCTTCAATCCGTACCGATTTGTAGGTACCTAGATACCTGGTTGTAGGTACCTAGATACCAGGTTGTAGGTACCTAGATACCGGTTTGTAGGTACCTAGATACCTGGTTGTAGGTACCTAGATACCTGGTTGTAGGTACCTAGATACCTGGTTGTAGGTACCTAGATACCTGGTTGTAGGTACCTAGATACCGGTTTGTAGGTACCTAGATACCTGGTTGTAGGTACCTAGACACGGAAATGTTGTAGGTCCCGGCCTAACGGGCGATGTGGAACGGGGGGCACAACAAAAATGAATTTCACTCTAGCCTCGGGACTCGGGACTCTGGCCTCGGGACTCAGGCCTCGGGCCTCTGACCTCGGGACCCGCGCGCGTTGTGAGTGACGGACGCTGGGATAGCGGTTGGTGGTGGTGGTGGTGGGGATTTCCTATATGAGAGAGGCTGCAGTGTACGCGATCACGGTTCACTCACTCACACCCAGCAGCATGCAACGTGTACACCAGTGCAACACCCTGCGGAAAGAGTCGTGGCGCGTGACACTTAACACGCTACTGGCAAACGGTCCTTCCGATCTAAATTTGTTGCGCCATATATTTCGGTGGTCGATGATGTTTGGAACGGAGAACGTACGGTTCTGGTATTGCAAGGTGTACGAGAAATGGACTGGCAGCGGATACGTCAGCGTCCGTCATATTTTAAAAGATATGATTGACTGCTACAACGATGGAACGGACATCACATTAAGCAAGGTGTTCCTAACTCCAGACGAACTCTATGCATACGAGGACCAGGTACGGAAAGCCCGTGCGGAATCTATGCATACATAGAACAGCTACGGGAAAATTAAAGATAGCCCCCTTCCCTCACTCTCCCGATGGGGATCGACTTTAAACAGCCCTTTTCAGGGCTCTATGGATTTCCAAGAAAAAAAACTGCTTGTGGTCGGAGATCGACCAGCCCTGGACTCAATTGCTGGTCCGACTCTTGTTGTTGTTGTTGTTCGTGTTTTGTCTACCGATGGGGATCGACAATCAACAGCCCTTTTCAGGGCTACCTTATTTTTTTTTAATGTAGGTAGGTGGAGAACATTGTATGGTTAGGGTTTTCACAGGTGAAAACGAGGCCATTTTGTATGCAGTTTCGCAAAAGGAAAGGGTCTGTAAAAGTACAAAACTAGGAACATCTGATGTTTCACATCTGTGGAAAAAAATAGTGAATAAATTTAACAAAACAAAATAGTTCATTCCACACTTTCCCACGCTCCCGATGGGGATCGACATTAAAAAAGTCCTTTTCAGGACTACCTTATTTTTTCTTTTATTTTGAGAACGAACTTACTGAAGGAACCGTCCCTTCAAACTTGGAAAAGGTGAGAGGAAGGAGTGTACGCACGCAAACACTGCCGTCGCCGCTTTTACATATGTGTAGTTCTGAAAAGAACTGATTTTATTTATTCTTCATGACCAGTGTTTCGGGGTATAGAGACGAGGTCTTCATAGGCGACATGCACGTCTATTGCCCCATTCAACCAATCGACATCATCCCCGTATTCCTCCTGGTCAGCCAGCCGGCTGATTGCATCGTACAACGCCTCCATTTGCGTCCGCATCTGTTGGTTGTCGAATGATGTGTTTGGTTCTGCATTTTGTTGTTGTTGTTGTTGGATTGCTCGCATAAAATGTTTTGTCATTCTTAGATGAATGGTCTGCATATCACGAAGGGCTGTAGCCCGTTCTACACCGCAGCGAATACTCGAAATATACGCTCGACAATTGAACCCATGTCGTTCATGGCATAAAGAAACTCCTCAACGTGGTTAACAAGATTCATTTTTCTAAGCGTCCAATGAACGACTGATTTTATTATTCATATAAAACATTAGCAAGAGAGTGGTAGAAGAGAGTGGGGGTTAAAGGAAATCGCTTATCGCTCTGTGCACATTACGAATGAGCGAATTACCGGATGTGCTCATTCGGTTTTTACCCGTTCATAGAAATGGACTTCAATACCCGTCTAGAATCATTTTACATGATAGTAAAAGGGTCGGGGAGAGTGAGCTACAGATATTGTCTGTGGCCCCACTCTTCTGTGCTTTGGGTGACAGATTTGGCTCGGAGTGGGTTCTACTACAGTGGCCAAGCCGACAAGATAGCTTGCATATTTTGCGGTACAAAGGTGAAGAACCTACATAATAAGAGCAGATTAAAGGTTGTCAGAAAACATGATAAAACATGCAAGGGTCCCGCCACTCCGCTAATTAAAAATTTAACGTAGCCTTTTCAGCACCCTCTTTCTTATTCTCCTTTTCTCTCCCGACGGGGATCGACTTTAAAAGCCCTTTTCAGGGCTACCTTATTTTACATTGTACGTGTAGAGCGGACAATTGCGAGCAGTGGTGGAGGGAAAGGATAGAGAAAAAGTTTCTTTATTTTAATCGTAAGTGTGTGTGTGTGTGTGTGTGTGTGTGTGTGTGTGTGGGTGTGTGTGTGTACAAACAGCGCCGTCGCCTCTTTTTTCCATGGCTTCGGACATGCTACCCCCAAGAATATAAATATTCACATACGCATACGCACGCGTACACGGATGCGAATAAAGATATCTTTTAGAGATAGGCGGGGTTACGGTGTTTGTGTGTGTGTGTGTGTGTGTACGTGTGTGTGTGTGTGTGTGTGTGTGTGTGTGTGTGTGTGTGTGTGCGTGTGTGTGTGTTAGTTCTTAAAAGAACTATTTCTTCTTCTGCTGCCTACTTCAGAGATTTCTGAAAATAACTAGTTGTTTTTTTCTTCTCCTTTTTCTTGCGCTCCATCGTTTCTTGCACTTAACACAACTGTAGGTGTTTTTGCATTTATATTGGTGAATGTCAAGGCGTACGGTCTTGCTTCAAATTCATCCAAATCCCATCCGCTCAGCAATTTCTGTATCCGCTTCGGTAGGAAAATTGAAAATTCCTCGTTTTCATCGTCTATTAACGTCGCCACCACGCTCTTGCCAAATTTTGTGCTGGCAAAGTGCATGTAGGCCACCGGGTATGTTTTTCCTTCTACTAGCTCTGACGCTTTCTTTGTTGGTGGAAAGTCCACTGACGAAACAGCGTTAAATTGGTCGACAAGTGACGACGACGATGGCTCCATGATGTTGATTGCTTGTGACGACGATGGTTCCATGATGTTGAATGCTTCTAGTTATTTACAAGCCTTTATATAGCTATCCCCCCCCCCACTATCACCTCATCACGTGTAACGATGAGGAAAACTGGTCAGTTCTATGAAGTCAGGTGATCGACAGGAAATTACGATAATTACATATCGCTATAACATATCGACGAGGAAAGTAGTACGACAAATAAATTCTACAAACTCAAGCGAGTAACAGGAAACCGTACAGATTACAATCAAACTTGCTTGTAATTCCACTTTATATTTCTACACTGTCCATCAATAGTATCAAAATCTAATTCGTGTGTCCACTCACTTAATGCATTAACAATTTCCGAAAAAACCACATTGTAATTTATTTGAACAACAACACTGAATCTTTTCATTCTTGCTATTGAAATCACGGCCTTCGGAAATAACGTGGTTAATATTTTCATTAAATGTCTGACCGAGTTAATCTTCCCATCTGGTCGGAATGTTATTATCCATACTGGAGACGATATGTCAACATCCATCATAAAATTTTGACACATACTGGACAATTTCCACCTCTTCCTAACCCTTCTCCTTCTCCTCTTCCTCTCCTTCCTGTTCCAATACCTTTACCCGCCAATGTCCGTGCGCCAATGTATCGTGTGAGTTGGGGAGTAGATACCGCTTGTCATCCATTGCTGACAGTGACAACTTCTGTTGCTTCAGCGTGTAGATTCTGTGATGAAAGCTCCGTATGTTGTGGTTTTGCAGTGTAAACTTTTACCGACTCTTGTAAACACTTCTTGTACTGTAAATGACGCAGATCTTCTCTAATGGAGACCCTTGCCACACCTTTTGCCACCTTCTTTTCTTTACCGTCTTCTAGCAGCAAAGAATACATTTTGAGCCCGCAGCCCGACGAACTCTCGTATCGCACGCCCGTGCATCTCATCCTTGAATGTACCTAACTTTTTCTTGTTTACGAGACCTGTAGCACTGGTGGTCGGTAGGGTACTCGGATGTGTCAAATCGGTCGAGATCTCTCATCATATCGTCATAGATGTTGTCCGTCTCAATTTGATAAAGGAGACGCACTCTGATATGTGGCAGTTTTATTTTTTGACCGTAACGGGCTTTTGAATAACCGTAATGGAATTCGTACATTATAAGTTTGCTGATATCAAGAACGCAAAAACCTACGTATATAGGTTTGTTTAATTTGATGATAGTTTTCTTCAATGTCACACCGGCCACACGTTCGTTGAGCGGAAACCAAAATTTCAAGCGAGGTTTGGCTATCAGTCTGTCCAATTTTGAAGGGTCCATCACCAGACGAAAGTCGATCCGATTTCTCACGTTTTCCAGACTCTTACCGTATACTGCATTTATCATTAATTTGAAAAAGTCAGTTTCAAATTTATTTTTTGCCTCCTTCCTCCGCTGGGTATTGAATTCGATGTAAGTCTGCATCCACCTTTTTTGTCTAAACGACAGTACTCTGTGAATCTTTTTTACTTTCATTCCGAATTTTACATACTGCTGCAGATTCCGATAATGAACAACATATTTCTGTCTGTCATCTAAAGTCGTCAGCAGTTTCGAAGTTGAAGGTTTTTTACCGGGAACGGTTGGTGGTAACTTTCGTTCGGGTGCCAGTGGATAGTCGTTATGCGTGTCGTGCAGCTCCTCCGGATATTGTAAATCAACCTCGAGAATATAACCCGTCGCGCTGTCCGTGTCAACCTTTTGCCATTCAAAGCCGTTGATCTGTTCTTCAGTCAACCAACGGAAGTTCCTGTAGGGCATAGGTTCCATCATTGCGGTTCCATACAGATTGGTACAATCGTAGTATTGGATCCACTTTGTTGGTTCTGACGGGTTGTGCTGATCAGGTAGAGACGGGTTATTCGCTTTTGCGTAACGGTTGGAGATCATAGCCACTCCACCACGTGTTCCTCGCTCGATAAACAGGTGCATGTCGATGTCCGTTAAAAGTTGTAGCTCGACTTTTGTCATTTTCAGCATGGCGTACCAGCCCAGATGAGGTGTTGAAAAGAAATGACATGGGTCAAGGTTGTAGTAGCGCATGCTGAGGTTTCGAAAATTCTCAAAAACGTCGGCTAGCAGCAGTACGTCCGTTTGCAGGTAAAGGTCGTGATAGCCGCCAAACGTTTGGATTTGGAAAGCGGTCCACACGTTTTTCGCATGCTCATAATCTTCTTCAGTGATGTCGGCACGGTGAAGTGAACTGAAGAAAGCAGACTTTGGCGGTAGCTGACGCTCTTGGAACCTTTCAATGTCGGACGCGTATTCGTAAGGGAATACGCCCTTCCGCAACATCAGGTCGCGTTGGTGCCCGTAAACGGATGTGGTTCGTTTGAATACCTCGTCTTTGACATTGTCGTGTTCACAACCATCGACCAAATTTTTTACCAAATTGTCTAAAGATGCGTTGAGGAATTGAAGGGAGTCGAGAAATCGGAGTGGTCCCAATTGGATGCTGGAGAATCTCTCACTGTTGTTTGCAATACATGACACTTCCTCTTTCTTGTATTTGCCCAGGGACTGAACGATGTGATGTGAGTCATACCCGCGGAGGTTGTGAAAAAATACGGGTATATGAAGACTTCGTTTCGCGTTCAGGTTGCATCTGCTATGAGCAGCTCCCAAAAATTTGCCTGACGTATGTGAATGATGCCGACAGCGGTCATCACCCAAAGGAGTATCGCATAACATACAGTTGACGGTAATCTCAAACTCGGCTTCTTCCTCCCACGTCAGCCGCATCGGAACGATGTGCAACATACGCTCCTTGAGCACCTTTCCTTTCTCCAAAAGTTCGTCCAACATCTTCTCGATCACGTCCTCGTCAGCTTTGGCTCTGTACACGACAGGTCCATCTTCAATGTCGCCGTGTTCGTCAACTATCACATATGAGTAGCCAGAAGGTGTGTGGACTGCAACTTTGTTGGTGTAAGCAAAGGTGTTCGGTTCCGTGCGGTGCTCGTTGTCGTTTTTGCTTTGCTGCGGGTTCGGTTCGACCGATGCGATCGGTTCGACAAAAGATTCCGTGTCGGCATATACAGTGAACGGAGCACGCAGAGTCCACGAGTAGTTGCGGAATCGCATTACTGATGATCTCTCGTCGGCAGCATTCGGCAACTCAATCCGTTGGGTTCCGTGTTTCTCACATAGTTTTACGTGCTCGTTTCTGTTGTGCAAGGCAATTTTTGGATCGGTCGAACAGAATCTGTGCAGACAAAACGGACAATAGTGGCACGGTTTATGTGATTTAGTCAATCCGGACAATAGGCGCGACAGTCCGTTCTTCCCCGGTTTTGTGTTGATGAGACAGTAATGGAGTTGGCCCTCCTTCTCACCGGACAAAAGTAGCAGATGTATGATGTACGGACGCTGACGATGTTTTGTAATTCGTACTGGATAGACTGCATCCTCCTCTTCGTCGTACGAAAGAACATTGATAGCGATGGTTTGATTCATGCGCTCGAACCATTCAATGTCGTGTAATTTCACGGGATACATGATACCGTCCATCTTGACGTTATCCTCGAATTGATGGTACCACGAAGCACGGTAATGTCCTCCGGGCTGGTCGTGGAAGTAGGCCAGAATTGACCACAGAAAGCATTTTTCGTCTTCGTAGTTCTTAACGTTAATAAGCGCCTTCCTAGCCGCCAATTTCTTTGGAAGGTTTATAAAAGAACTTGCGGCTCCGTGAAGTGGACGATAACGGACGATATGAAGATCTATTTCCTTTATTTTTTTCACTGACCAACCTGAACCGTTTTTTAGGTACTGCTCCAGGCTGTTGACTATCTTCTCGACGGACTCCAAATACTGATCGGTCAGTCGTTCAAGTTCTTCCGAACTTATGTTGATTGATGTTTTAGTACTACCGTGAAAAATGGCATCCGATTCGGTCCATTCATCTTCACCCTCCTCCTTCGTAGGTACAAATTTTTGCATTTCTACTTTTACTGTTATATACCATTTTACGTTGCCGTGAAAGCGGTGTCCTTCCTCAACAACATTGTACAATATCGGGTATCGGTAGCGAAATAGGACCAACTTGACGTCGTCCTCGTCGTACTCTGCAACGTTCCATCGAAAGTGGATCATATTTTCTTCGATCGCGCGTACAACCTCTGGTAGACACATTGTGTATGTAAGTGTGTATGTCTATTCGCACTGACTGCACAGACTAGACTACTAGCTGTGTGATTGTGTCTTATATATTATACGATACGTCAGAGGAAATGGTATTATCACGTGTTTCAATGGTTTCATCATCCTTTGTTTTTGTCACCGTCACCACCTGCTATTCGATATCACATAGTTTGTGAGTTGATGTCAGTCACCACTTTTCAGATGACTATACCATATTATGTATTGTAACTTTGTAGCTAAAGAAATAGCTTATTTGCACTTTGGTAGGTGATGACAAAAAGGCACACCGGTTACTTGATTTAAAATCAAAGATTAAAATTTATTTTAGTATTAAGGATTGATGTTTTTATTGCTTGTTTATTTTTAGAATTAATGTCTGCTAAATTTAAGTTAATATTTTAAGAGAGTCGTTTTGTTTTATCGATGAGGAAAGTTATTAAGTTATGTTCAAGGAAAACGTGTGTGGTTAGCTTTAGAATATTTATTAGGCTTGGTACTTCCTGTTATTTTATTTCATGGTTAAATATGACGCAGCCACATCGACAAATGAAAGGATGTAAGATAACTTAAACTATGTTAATGGTTTTTTTGTTCGAGCATGAGGAAAGTTTAACCGAATATTAAATTGTAAAACTTCCTGGTAATAAGGAAAATGTTCGTTTCACGTGTTGAAGGACAAAGATTGTAGATTAATATTTCAATGCAATAATTATCATTTATCATGCGCTGTACTTCCCGTCGATTTAATAATAGACGTTTAATATCTTTTTATTTGTGTGATAGAGGAAATTGGTATGTTATAACATGGTTACTCGGAACGTATATAAACTTTCCCTATTATACTGATTGCCTATCTCCTTACGCGATCCCTGATTGGTCGAGGGCGTGGCCAAACTGGTCACGTGGTCTACCACACAACGAGATAAGAATGACATCAGTCCCAACTCTTAACACAAAAAAAACAAAATGGCGTTGGCGCAGTATGGCCCCTATTATACTGATGCTGGGAAACGCATCGGGCCCCCGGCCTAACGGGCGATGTGGAACGGGGGCACAACAAAAAAGAATTTCACTCTAGCCTCGGGACTCGGGACTCGGGACTCTGGCCTCGGGACTCTGGCCTCGGGACTCTGGCCTCGGGACTCTGGCCTCGGGACTCTGGCCTCGGGCCTCTGACCTCGGGACCCGCGCGCGTTGTGAATGACGGACGCTGGGATAGCGGTTGGTGGTGGTGGTGGTGGTGGGGATTTCCTATATAAGAGAGAGAGGCTGCAGTGTACGCGATCACGGTTCACTCACTCACTCACACCCAGCAGCACCGGAAATGGGCGGTGCTTACCTAAAGCGATAACAAACGACAGTGTACCCTGGTTAGTCGAGCACACAACAACCGCCATCTACCCTTCCGGAAATGGGCGCAGCTTACCTAAAGCGATAACAAAAAACGGTGTACCCTGAATGGTCGAAGACACAACAACCACCATCTCCCCTCCGGAAATGGACGGAGCTAACGTAAAGCGATAACAAAAAACGGTGTACCCTGAATGGTCGAAGACACAACAACCACCATCTCCCCTCCGGAAATGGGCGGAGCTAACTTAAAGCGATAACAAAAGACGGTGTGTCCTGATTGGTCGAGAATACAACCTCATACTCACCCCTCCGGAAATGGGCGGAGCTAACTTAAAGCGATAACAAAAGACGGTGTGTCCTGATTGGCCGAGGATACAACCTCATACTCACCCCTCCGGAAATGGGCGGAGCTAACTTAAAGCGATAACAAAAGACGGTGTGTCCTGATTGGTCGAGGGGCGTGGCCTAACCGGTCACGTGGTCTACCACACAACGAGATAAGAATGACACAGTCCCAACTCTCTAACTCTTAACACAAAAAAAACAAAATTGCGGTGACGCAGTATGCCCCCTATTATACTGATTGCCTATCTCCTTACGCGATCCCTGATTGGTCGAGGGCGTGGCCAAACTGGTCACGTGGTCTACCACACAACGAGATAAGAATGACATCAGTCCCAACTCTTAACACAAAAAAAATGGCGTTGGCGCAGTATGCCCCCTATTATACTGATTGCCTATCTCCTTACGCGATCCCTGATTGGTCGAGGGCGTGGCCAAAGACTGCCTATCTCTATTACGCGATCCTGATTGGTCGAGGGGCGTGGCCAAACTGGTCACGTGGTCTACCACACAACGAGATAAGAATGACATCAGTCCCAACTCTCTAACTCATAACACAAAAAACAAAATGGCGGTGGCGCAGTATGCCCCCTACATCAGTCCCAACTCTTAACACAAAAAAACAAAATGGCGTTGGCGCAGTATGCCCCCTATTATACTGATTGCCTATCTCCTTACGCGATCCCTGATTGGTCGAGGGCGTGGCCAAAGACTGCCTATCTCTTTTACGCGATCCTGATTGGTCGAGGGGCGTGGCCAAACTGGTCACGTGGTCTACCACACAACGAGATAAGAATGACATCAGTCCCAACTCTCTAACTCATAACACAAAAAACAAAATGGCGGTGGCGCAGTATGCCCCCTTTTATACTACTCGTGATGGAACTGTCTCACTTGAAGTATCAGTGGCAGAGAGTCTTGTGCGCTGTTCTCAAGTAGCTGTTTACATTAGGTTGCATCGACCGTCATGGTTTTTGTGTTTATAATGTTTGGCAACTCTTTACTTTTAATTTGGTATATATAAAAAGACTATACGGCAATTAGAACGGAAGATATAATCAGATAAACGAATTAATGGAGGAACGCTTGGCGGCCATGTTTAATCGCCATTTTGATCAATTTCGACGGAGTTGGTTTTTGGAACATTGGATACCCTCGATCAAGAGGTTGAAACGAACACGTCGATGTATGATAAGTTGTAAGGGGGGGGGGGTGCACGGTAACCCTATCTGGCCCACGGACTAAAGGCTCTGGTAACTTTTTTTGCTGCATTGATATCAGTATTTGGAGGACTGAGAATGCAAACACTTTGAATGTGGAAACCGAAATTGTTAAGCAGATATTTTGGTTAAACATAAAATTAATAAATATATTAAATCATTCTTTATAATTGAGTGATAATTATTAAATACATTTTCATACAAGTCACAAATTTAAGATAATAAATTGACATGTTATATTGTAACTAGGAAAATATAGGATAAGTAACCGAGAGAAACCGCAAGAAATTCCGGTCTGAACAGAAAACAAAATAACTAAAAATACATAAATAATTATTAATGTTTAAAAGATTTTATTTTCTTCTTATCTTGTCTGAACTTCTCCTTATCTCTCAATTTTACAATATTAAATAAATACAAATTTTTAATTGTAAAATACTATAAAAGAATTCGCTCGCAGTAGATGAAAGCTAAATATTAATAAAAAATATCACCATAATGTATTAAAATTTCTACTTTCTATTGTTTTATATGAACATATCTTACAGGGAAGGGAAGTGTCGTTTTATGTCGATTTTTGGAAATCGAGTTTTCACCGAATATACACGTTTTCAGGCCCCCTGAATACAACAAACATGTTTATTTTAGCGATTGGTTTGTGTGTGTGTGTGTGTGTGTGTGTGTGTGCACGCGCGCAAATATCTCAAAAACGGAATAACGAACGAAGTTGAAACTTGAAACTTTAAACTTAAGTACCACAGAAAAAACCGAAATGAACATTTTTCCTAATCGGTTAACTGGAAGTAGTGGTTTATTTATTTCCACTTTTGTAATTTTCTCAAAAACAGTGCCTAAGATTTTTTTTAAAAATCGCGTCATTTACTACAGTATTTATGCTTTACATGACAGAGTAAGCGCCATGTTCCTGTGATTCCTGAGGGGTCTGTGTTCTCGTGGAAAATATTGTTTCTTGTTATGAATGTGGCCTTAATATGCATTCTAGAGCAAAACATTATGTAAATAAAGTTGTAAAACAAAAACATTTACTACGTTTATTTAAAACATTTTGTTGTACAACAAACAATTAATTTTTTCTTTAATTAATCTTAATTTAGCGACAATTAGTGATTTTGTGAATTTTTTCTTAAAAATCGATAAAAATATGAGTTTTTTAACATTATAGCCCTAGTATATTTTACAAAAATATGTAGGTATAAAAATTGTTATAAGAAATTTAAAAAAAATAGAACTTTTATTCCCTTAATTTACTTCTACAGAGTTTAATTTAGCGTCAATTAGTAATTTTCCATGATTTTAAGTCAAATTTACGTCGATTTTTATTTTGCGTCGTTCACTCATCGTTAATGAACATTACTTCATGTTGTAACCGTAGTTCCTTGCGAACTACGTTTTTAGATATTAGCTTCGTTGTTTTCCTGTTCTGGTTGCCTCGTCTGCCGCCAGGTGTCGGGCAACTGCACTTGCGGGTTTCGTACTGTGTCGCTCCCAATTTATTTTTAGGATATTCTATTCTAGCATTAATTTTTGTTAACGATTAGATTTAGTATAACATTTTTGGGCGTTTTTCTAGTTGTTAATATTTACTATATTTATATATTTTTAATAACTTCGTTAGTATTGTTTTAGGCTTAATAACATAAATATTATTAACTGGTATTTTATACTTTTTTTTGGATAATTTCACTTGAAGTTTAATTTTTCTGTTTATTCTAGCGACAGACTTTGCATAAATCTAAATAAATTTGTTACTAAATTTTGTTACTTAAATTTGTTTTTGGTTTTCTATCCCAGGGCGGGATGGGTTTCTTAACTGGGCGGGCAGAATTTCTCTCGTGCGCCCACTTGTACTTCCCCGTATGGGTAGGCACATGGTTATGTTTTTCATTTTACATTGCTCACTAATGATTAAATATAGGTTACCTTTTTGTTTTATTATTTACATTGTCAAAAGAAAGTCGTGTAAATTTTTCGCACCAGATTTTTTTTATGTAGGCTAGATTTGATTACAGTTTAATAAAATAATTTATACAGTAATAAAATGAAAAATAAAGTTTATAAAAAAATAGAAATAATATTTGATTCGAATATAAGGTGTGATTACAATCGGCTTCTAAATGAATTATACAGGTTACGAGTTAATTTTTTTAACATAATATTTGAGTTTTACCACTTCATGAAGGAAAACAACACAGAAGAGGGTATTTAGTTGATATTTATTGTTACATTCTTATATTGTTTTAATTGTAATAATTTATAAATGTAAGTATTTGATAAATAAATAATTATAATAAATTAAAACACAATTTTATTATTTGGAATAACCAGATCCCAAAAACAATCCGGCATAACTACACAGTATTAAATATGTATAATACTGTGTTATAGTTTATAGTTATAGTTAAATTAAAAGTAAAACAAACCTGGAGCTAGCGAGGGCGAATGGAGACGAAGGAAGCCGAAGCCGGCAGTCGTGGGCTCGGCTCGCTCTCAGCCAACCAGCGCTGAGCAGTTTTCATGGCAACTTTCATGACAAAGTAAAATAGTAGAAGTGAAAATCTATAGAAAATCGAAACAAGACTTAAATTTCATTGGTGATAAAGAATATGTACTAAAACACTATTAACTCTCAAAACTTAGTTCATTCTTTAACCAATACGACTGCAAAACTTGCCATGACCGATAAGCTTAAACATTATCTAGTAAAATAAATAAAGACATTCTTTAAAAGTTTGATTGAAAGAGTAATATATCTTTAATATCAGTTATTCTTAACACTCATTTTTTCATCGGGGATAGGCCTTCGAGGACCACGCAAATATCACCTCACACAGCCTCCTTCTTTTTCCTCCAGAAGTTCTTCATCCTCACCGGTTGTGCGGCTGCCCTTCTAACAGTTCATTCACCCCTGCAGAAATTCCTCTCTTTATCCACAAGAACTTTCACTCCAAAAATTGTTTTTATGTATTCTTCTTGATCGAGGCAGAGATTTTCCTTAATGTTGACGTTCTTGAGTTCTCCCTTCGTCTGTTTAATATAACCACCCTGACCCTTGTAGTTACAGAGTTAGTGAAAAATTAGTTTGTTTAATCTTAATTGATTCATTTAGACCATAATAATATCCAAAGATATTCAATCATCGTTTTTTTTTTGTTACTTCCATATCTTCAATTCCATTCTATATTTCTTCATTTGAACTCAGTCTGTAAATCTCCTATGTTCTTTTCGGAGCATAAATCCTACTTAAAATTCTTCTTTTTATTTTGATCAAATTTTCCATTCCAGTTATGCTTCCAGTTTCTGTGCAGTAGAATATGACTGTTCCATTTTTACTAATTATTTCTCCAAGGTATTTAAAGAAGTCAGTAATTTTAATTTTCCCATAGTTTTACAATTAATTTATTAATAATGAGCTAAAAATAAATTCAAATTTTAGCTACCATTTTCACTATATCTTATTCTTGAGCTACCGGGCTGTTTGGTGCGCTAGTTTTAGAAGTTGAATTTCCACTAGCAGTATCCCAAAAAGAGAGTCTGTAAGTATTAGACGTGATAAAATTCATATTTCATTTTCAAGGCCATTTCAACGTATCAGATTGAGCAAAACTTTAAGGAATTCAAAGCAAGGGAACTAGAAATAAAAAAACGGTTACAAGAATACTAGACAGCTCAAACATCTTTAAAACTCTAGGCTGTCGAGTACAATATTAAAAAAGTCACGTGTGAAACACTTCTTCTTGCCAATGAAAAATAAAACCTATGCTTAATCGTTAGTCAACTTTGTAATATGAAAAACATAACCCAATTTCAATCATAAGTAAATGACATTATAATGAAAATCAACATTTTGTAGACATTAAAAATACGGAAAAACACTAATTAAATTGACGTTAAAGTTGGCTCAAAAATAATGCTCGAAATAAAAATTGTAGATATTTTAATTTTCGATTTCTTTAATTATGTAAACGTTGTCGTAAAATGTATACTAGACCGCAATCTTAAAAATCCTATGTTCAACAATTTTGATGAGAAAAAATAACTAATTGGCGCTAATATAAGCGTTGTAAAAATAATGATTGATATAAAAGTTGTATTTTTTTAAATGTTATACAACTCTAATTCATATAAATTTTTGTTTTAAATGAATATTAAGGCAGCAATCTTAATTATTTTTTACGCTAAGAGCACAGCATCCCCAAGAATAATTTCAGCAGTATAGCGCTTACTCTATCTTGTAGAACATACAAAATGTAGTAGGCCGTAAATAAGACTATTTTTATAATTTTTTTATTATATCATAAAAAGTGAAAAATCGTAGGAATAGACTACTGTTGGTAGAATGAATTTCATAAAAATTTTTATGTCGGCCTTCTAGTGGTACCTAAGTTTTATCTTTGTTCTGCATTCCGTTCTTGAGATATTTTTAGCATACACACCGTCACATAGACCCACAAACCAATCGCTAAAACATGTTTTCTGGGTTCAGGGTCCGTAAAAACGTGTATTTCCAGGAAAAAATCGATTTCAAAACATCAACGATTGACAAGCTATAGAAAAAAAAACATTTCATAGATTGACAGTAATAATGAGCAATACTAACCTCAACCTCAATCGAACTAACTAACCTCAATAGTTGCCCATCACGGGCAGATGGAGTTTTCAAATAATTACATTCGATCTGCTGGTTCCAGGGCTAAAAAAAATAGTTCTGTTTCTTATCACATATCAGCCAATTATATGACTGAACTATTTAAGAACAGAAGAGGTAGAGGTGTAAAAGTTACTAGTCAGAGTTACCTCCTCTGAGAATAATGAATTTTACTTTACAGCCAGACCCTATGGTGAATGAAGTGAAGGTGTCATTTGCAGGTTAGAAAGTAAGTGCTTATCGGAGAGCCTAGCATGCTTAGAAGCATAATCTTTTAACTCAGTGAGGAAGACAATATTAAACCACTTCACTCCTCGTTTCTACGTAGTAAAACCAATAGAGGTTCGAACCAGCCTTTCGGTTGTTGACCTAAACAACAAGAACCTCAGTAAAACAAGAAAGATTTCATAGGTTGACAGTAATGTTGAAGAATTTAAAATACATTGCATACATTCTCAAAACTTGATTCATTTTTTTTTGAAACTTATGAAATTTAGTATCTGTTATTAAACTAATATAACAATTTCTAAATTTGAAGCTAATGTACCAAAACTTGATTTACTTGAAAGAGCGTGCAGTCATCACCACACTCCTACAGTTGGCCAAGAAGATCTCTTAGCCAGAGGCGCTTCAGACTTCTGCGCTGAGTACCCGGTATCACCCTAGTGTACATGTTTTGTATGAGAGGGTTGTCATGTAATTCAAATTTGTCATGCATCGTCTTGTATAGTTGTTTCGCGACATCAATTACATATGGGATTCGTAAGTCTTTGTGCAACATCGAGTTTGTGATGTAATAGGGGCATTGCGTTATCGTTAATAGAATCTTGTTCTGAATCGCTTGCATACGTTTCGTGTGTGACGGTTTAGCAGATCCCCAAAGTTGAACTCTATATGTCCAGATTGGTCTTAAGATTGTCTTGTAGATTGTTAATTTATGTGACATGTTTAATTTAGAACGTCTATCGAGTAAGCGTTTCATAGAAACGTGTTTTGAGTTTGTGGCGTGCGTGTGTAACATTTGCGTTCCATGTAAGTTTTCTGTCCAAGTGTAAGCCTAAGTAGCGTGTTTGAGTAGTGTGAGGTAGTGGAATATTATTAATGTAATGACGGTTGGGCAGTTTTGTCGTCTAAGAGTAAACGTCAGTTGTTGCAATTTGTTTTCATTAATTTTAATTTTCCGAAGTTTAAGCCATGACCCTTTCTGGTGTAAATGGTTTTGTGTCCTTTGTGTTGCAATTACAGGATCGGCATCAACCGCAAGAACAGCTATACCATTAGCAAACAAAGCCATAGTTATATGGATACAATTTGGTAGGTCACTGGTGCTTACAGTAAACAGCCTTGGTCCAAGTACGCTTTCTTGCGGTACCCCAGCATTGACTTCGTACATTTCAAAAAGTTCTTCACCTTGTTTTACTCTAAAGTAACGTTCCACTAGAAACGATTTTATTACTAGATGCAGGCTATCTGAAAGTATTAGTTTTAATTTGTATAGGAGTTAATCACGCCAGACCCGATCAAAGGCTTGAGGTACATTAAGAAACACGGCTGATTCATTTTTGTAATATTATTAGCTTGAGCATTAAACATAATTAAAATAGATTTTTTTCAAGGCACCGTCAACATATATATTTGAGGAAATCTTTTGGAGAAACTCAAAACAAGGAACCAAGAATTAAAAAACGATTACAAGACATATAAGTCAGTTTAACAATTCTTGAAAAACTGTATCTGAGTGCAAAATGTAACAGGTTATTAATTTTTGTTTTAAATTAAATTTTATAATACGAATTTGTGAATAGTAGGCTACATAATGCTACTGAAAAAAATTATGAAGCCAATGTTCTAACATTTTTATTAATTAAATTCAAAAATGAACACATACTAAAATTTAATTGGGTTTAAAACTTACTATGAATAACTTTTTTTTGGCTAAACACACGAGAATTCTCTTACGTTTTGCATGGGCATTAGAGTATCTAATTAAATCCTCGTTGGCATCCTAATAATGACATACTATTTTATTCTTGCATTCATTTGTAGTTACATTTTCAACGAAATTGTATTTTTTTCAAATTGCAGAGATAAAAAACATTAGCTACATTGACGTCAACTAAAATATAAAAGCCTCTCACGTGAAGGTGCTTAGTTGTTGAATAACAACGTCATAGCAGCACAATGAGTCATGAAATTATAAAATATTTAAACTCTGAACGGCAAAAGACCTAGATTCTAATTTTAAAGAAACCAATTTTTTTAAGCTAAAAATTCTCGAGTAAGAGACTAAGCAAAAATTTAATAAAACATTTTAATATGGGTTGATAAATTTAAAAAAATATATATAAATAAAAAAAAATTACTAGAATATAAATAATGAAAAGTAATACACACATTTCTTGCACACCTCTTCAGGATGAGTGACAGCAGATTAACCAAATAAATATTTGACTTTCTGTATAAAAAGAAGAATAAAAATGATTGGTTAAAGGGGGTGATGAGAGATATGGAGGAGATTGGAATCGACGAGGAAGGAATGTTGAATAGAGCTACATTTAGAGAGGCTGTCAGAGCTTTTGCTGGTTTTCGGGAGCGCGTTTCTTTGAGGAGGACGGTGGAGTGGTCTGAGGAGAGGAGAGAGGCTGCAAGGGTGAGGCTGAAGAAGTACTGGGACGACATCAAAGCCGGTAGGAGGAAAAGGAAATCCTAATGCTGATTGTTTCTCGTGGTCCACAGATGGCCGAAACGGAAAGAAGAAGAAGAATGAAAAGTAATAATAAAAATATTACTAGGATATCAATTAAAAAAAAAAAAAAATACTAGAACACACTTATATGTCATAGGTTGATAAATTAGAGAAATAAATAAAAATAAAAAATAAATAATAATTCGATTCATGGTCAGGTCTGGCATTTTTTTCATCTTTAAATCACCACATATCATTACCTACGAACAAGCCCAAGGCTTATGTAGGCATCATCACTCAAAAAAAAAAGATAATATAAAGATAATAAAAAAAGTAAAAAAAATAAAAAAATGTTTGTCAGTGAACAAAACGGAATAAACATAATCAAATGTAGCAATAAAATAAAGTATATTATACAATAAAATATTATTTTAACAAACAATTTTATGTTTGAATTCTAATGTATTCACTAAAACAAAAATAATCTGGTACGGAACACTCACACGAATTTCTCTTACCAATGAAAATAATAAATAATACAACGTAACATTATAAAATAAAAGATTAGAAATAAACAAACAAAACTAACCTGGAAAAACGTAATTTACTCATGAGTGATTGATGCAAAATGCAAACCAAGTTTAGTTTGAGGTATAGTACGGAATATCGCTCTTTGACGCTAAATTAGACTCTGTAGAGAAAAATGCTCAACATAAAAGTAAGTTATAGATCTTTGAATTTCCTGTAAATTTGATTATATACACTTCGTAAATTGCATACTAAGGCCTAAATCTTATGATTTGTTATACAGATCTTCATAAAACATAAAACAGAAAATCACTAATTACTGCAAAACTGAGCGTTTACTAAAAATTTTAAAATCTAAGTTTTTACATGTTCTACAATTTTTATACACTTTTGCCGTAAAAAACATAAATAATGCAGCAATCTTAAAAAAAACTTTTTTTCTACGAGAGCAAAGCCTCCCAAGAATTTCAGCAGACATGTCGCTTACCCTTTCTTGTAGTGCATGAAATTGTAGCAAATGAGGTGGTTTAAAAAAATCGTAGGAGCCATTTTTGAGAAAATTGTAAATAAGTTAAAAATTACTCAAATAAACTACTACTTCCGGTTGTCTGATTTTGATGAAAATGTTTGTGTCGGGTCCTCTCGTGGTACCTAACTTAAGTTTTAAGTTTCAAATTCGTATAATATTCCGTTCTTGAGATATTTTGTTCGCACATACACAGATCAATCGCTAAAAGTATGTTTTTTTGGGTTCAGGAAGTCTAAAAATGTGCATATCCGGTGAAACTCGATTTCGAAAAATCGACATGAAAATAAAACTTTCCTTCCTATATATTTCTACCACTTAAATATAATTAACACTTAAATTTTACTGAAATTTTGTTTTGAATTCAAGGTTTTCATTTTTACATTATACAATGTTATAGTCTAAATTCAAAACAGATTACATTTTTAGAGCATTCTTGGTAAGATAATTTTAAAAAACTCCTAATTAGAATAAAATGCATATATTTTAAAAACCCATTTACTTTCTGATCAGAGATTTTAAAATTAAGGAGTCTTTTATGATTCAGTCAAAATGTATGCGACTGATCACTGGAGCTTTCGTGGCAAGTTTGTTTGTCATATTCGAGTGTTCATAAAGCTGCTAAACAATTGAAATTGGAAGGTTTTCGTAAACTTTTCAGTATAGAATTGAGCATACTTGTTTTACCATTCCCTAAAACGTCATCTGTCGAGAGAGTTGGTCGATCACAACGTGATCTGTCGCAAACACTACCTGTCTCTCGAAATAGGTTTGTTAGCCAAGAAATTAACATTTTTCTGGTGGAGGAACACCAACAAATTTAATTTGAAATGATTCTTTTACATTCGCGTAAGATTTCGTGGCAAAATATTATTCAAGAATGAAAACCCTTTGTTTTAGAGTAAAAGATATTCTGTTAGTAATATGACCGAAAACGACACAAAATTTTACACAACTCAATGAGAATCACCTCACCGTATTCATACCGTATCGTAACGTATCTATTAAAGTTGAGTAGGGCTACCAACTTCGTGTCACAAACCAAATTTTCCTTTCCTTAGAAAAATTTACCACACATTACCAATTTGGTAACAGGATTAAAAAATCTTTTTGTATATGAGTACTATAAATGAGACTGGATACTCAGAAGATGCTCGTGGGAAACCACAACACCGTCCGAATACGAACTAGCGACCTCTGCGTTCGACAGGAAAACCGACTGGAAACGAGTCTCCACGCAAGGTAAAAGCTCTTGACCACGTTCTGAGCATAGTCTAAATATAACGAACAACTTGCTCCCGTCATGCTCCGCCCGCGCGTCTACTTTCAGCTCGTTAAGCTGGATCAGTATGTTATACTGATCTGACCATTTTAACTAATCGTATTGCGTGTTATCCATCATTTGATAAAATTTCATTTGTGATCATCATTTGATAAAATGTATTGCCTTGTGGTCTGAACGTCACAACTATAAATACCACCCATCCTTAGTTTCCTCTCACTGTCAACAAAATTTTTTGACGTCATTATTTAATAATGATGTTTTTTTTTTTTTTTTTTTGCGCCCTGGAGACTCCAGGAGGAGTATAAGAGTATAAGACATGTCGTCAGATATAACACCTTTAATACATATAAGAATCACACAATGTATCACTACTATCAAGAAAGAAATGTCACTGAGCATGCGCATTATTTACAAATGTGTACATGCTGATTAAAAAGTAACTAGGAAATAATTTTAAAGGTATTTAAATACAAAATACTTTTAAAAGTTTTTTAGTATTTTTATAAATAAAATTGTTATAATATCATTTATCATGGACTGATGTTAAAGTATTGAAAAATAAGGTGTACTTTATTTACATTTTTCTTCATTCATAAACTTGGCTACAAGTTATATATTATTACGTCTGATCTCTGAAGCCGAGACTTCGGCGTAGAAGCCAGTTGCGCTAATCACTACACCAACCGGCCGGCAGGATCAACCAGTAAGTATTTAGTCTGATGAATTCGTAAAAACGGTCATACATTAAAACGACCATAAAGGGATTTATAAAATTGTAGGTACTACCATTCCCAAGCAATACAATTAATCAGTTACAAGCTAAAAGTTCACCTGAGTAAGAAATTTCCTATTAGATGCATTATTCATTGATAATAATGCTGTGTTTAGAAATCAATCGTTCGGTTACATTTACCTGGAACACAATACTGTATTACTTTAGGACTAGGCTTGGAGTGTGGGTGGGTATGTATTTTCGAACTCGTTCACTCTCTCTCTCTCTCTACATGTAGACAGAGATTCTGATAACCAGTTGTGGTGTAAAGGGGACAAAGGTTCTGCAGGGGAAAACGCGTCTGTGTTAGAACGTACGCACGCACATGTAAACGCAGAATTTTGTTAACTGATGAGTCATTAAAGGCGAAAACGAGCCTGTTAGTAGTTGAATCTTAAGCTTACACAATTTTCTTCGAAATAATGAGCCTCCCACATTATCAAAAGTTTTGTGCGCGGTAACTGATGACCCAGATTTGCCAAATTACAAAAGAATTTTTAAAGAGTATTAAAATCTTTAGGTATAAATATTTAAAAAGAAATGTAAGAACTATTGTTACTGAAAACGAGATATATACAAAATTACAGTTATCTTACGAAGAGTGTCAAAAATATAAGTAGCTCTTTGTAGTTTAATAAATAAACTACATTATACAGGATACATTAAATTTTTTAAATTTATATTAATAAAATAATTAATCCAATTAGAAACATACTAATCTTAATAGGAATACATCCATTAAGTAGCGGACCCTAGCGTACACCCTGTGGTAGCTGGCTTTGGTTTGTTGACAGAAGGAGCAAAGTAGGTTTAAGGACGACTGAACTACAGGGTACAACATTATAGAAACACATATTTCGTCAAAATTGGTCAATCGAACATAGCAGTTTATACATGCAATTTTTCACTATTAACTTCGTAAGCAAAGTAAATGCAAATTTTACTAAGTAATATATTCATCACTGCAAACCATGTTAGATATCAACAACCTTATACAACGTCATATTAAGCTTACATCACTTAATTAATACTATATAAGTTAAATTCACTGAATTAACTGTTAAGTTATCAGGTCTAAGAGAGATTAAAGCTTCAAGGTTACTTTACAAAGTTGATTGATTCATGTTTTTCATAAGAAATAATAATGGCTGGAAATGTTGTTATTAATGTCAACGTAATATTCTTGACGTTTCTGGCAGTTTTAATGATATCGGTAAGACGTTTAAATTTTTTTCTTATTCTATTGTCAGTTTAATTTCTTAAGCCCAATTATGATACATAGATACAGAAAGTTTTGTTTTCGTATAAATATTTTCGAAATATAATTTTTACAAAAAACGTTTGTCAGTTTTCCTGACCCAAATGAACATGTATTTTACGATTCGCGCGCGCGTGTGTGTGTATGTGTGTGTGTGTGTGTGTGTGTGTGTGTGTGTGTGTGTGTGTGTGTGCGCGCGCGCGCGCGCGCGAAAATGGAAAATCGTGGGAAGTTTACACTGAGACATGAAACACAAATTTCGTCAAAATTAGTCAACAATGTGATTTACAATGTGTGTTATACAATGTGATTTTTCACATTATTGCAATTTACTTAAAAATGACTCCGTTGATTATGACTAAAGTCCTTATATTTGCAAACTTTTTGTTCGCCACAAAATTAGTAAGGAAATTGTTGGCGCGGTTGTAATTTCGTGATAATAAACGGTTTTTTAATGATTTTAGTCTAAATATGCATTTTACGGCAAAACCTATATACGTAATTTAATTTAAAATTAACTGAAGCAGAAAAGTAACAAATTTTTAAGTTTCATTCCAAGCTGTTTTTCTACAGTTTTTGTTCTACGAAACAAGTTAGCTTTTCTCAAAAAAACCTTAAAGCCTTCTTAAAACCAAATAAGTTGTTTGGTTTTAAGAAAAGAATTATGATAGAGTACTTCCACTAAAAGGAAGTGCGCAACTAGGAGTATGGAATTATAGATGTGTGTTAAGGGTATAATGGATTTTCTAAGAAGATGGCGCAAAATTATTAAAGTAAGAAGATTGTATCCCGGGGTTCCGCCTAATGGTAGAACGTGAATTCCTCGGAAGAGTTCCCTGGGGGGAAGGCTAAGTTGCAAAGGAGCCATAAGAAAATTTTCAATGTTCGCATGATCTTCGTGTTGTAGGTTGTGTGGTTGGAAAGTGCTACGCAAGTGCTGAGCAAGCATTTCTGAAAACTGAAAATATTATGCGCTTTTATAGAATTGCTTTAAACAGAATGTTTTTTTGGTCTTTTCTGTTATACCCCCAATACAATTTGTCACATTTTGTGGATAATTCGTATGAAGCTAATCTTACAGTATTTTTAACGATGACAACGAGAAAATATTAAAAATATCATAGACTATATCAATATGTTTCAAGTTAACGCTAAAATTAAGATGTCTTTTTCAAGTTAACGTTCAATTATTTATTGAAAGTTATTAAATTATTAATAATATTTAATGCAATGATGTTAATTTAGTTTTTTTTTTGTTCACGAATTGACCTGCTATGGATCACGTTACCAAGTTGTTCCTCTGGCCTACTGTATTTGCCAGCTTCCCTTGCGTTCGACCCATAACGCCTTCATTCTCGCGCTTTGTTGCTGTCTCCTCTCCTCTGACCATTCGCCGCCATTGCCCCGGCGCATCCTCCTGCTCTCGATCGCCGCAGATTCCCTTATCACTGCCCTATAGTGCTCTCTGTCCTGTGTGTCCCGCGGTGTTAATCCTATCTGTTCCAGATCCAGTTTAGTTTCTTTGGCCCATATGTAGTTCTTCTTTCCCCGGTTTACAAAGTCGAATACCTGTTTGACCAATCTATTGTTACTTATCCTGCTGAGATGCCCAAAGCTGCTGAATGCCAGACTGCTGAATGCCAGTCTGCGCTTCCTCATCCGTGAGACGATGCTCTCTGAGAATTTATACACGTCTTGGTTGTGCTGCAGTCTCCATCCCTCCGTGGTCATCCTGCCCCCCATTATCTCCCGTATTATCTTCCTGTCCAATCCCTCAATCTTCCTGAGGCCCCTATTGAGAAGCAGCGTTTCACTGGCGTACAGTGCTTCGGGTTGGATTGCCGTGTGATAGTGTCGCTTCTTAGCATTTTAGTTTAATTAGTTAGCATTTTATTTTAGTTAGCATTTTATTTTAGTTAGCATTTAGTTTAATTATATTAAATTAAATTAATTATTTATTTATTTAATGGTGTTCTCAATGAGTTGATATGTCATTAATAAATACAGTAACATTATTGAGAAAAAGCAAGCTATTTACTCGACCTATATTAAAATAAGAGTATTTTGTAATGAAAATGTAAGATTTATTGATCTAATAAAAGTTCACTTCTATTATGAGTTAGTTAAACAAAGTTATAAAAATTTATTCTGTTTATTTCAGAACTTAAGCGAAGGAAACCCAACAATTATAGGAAGACAAAAAATTCTGAAGGAAATGGGAGTTGATTTATCCGAATTTGATTTTACTTGGGAAAACGATGTACCCGTTAAAACTGTAAAATCTGAACCAAAAAAAAGATTTTACTTACCATTTATAAAATATTTCAAGAGGATCTACAAAACACTTCCAAATTTCCTGAAAAATAGGATAATATCGTTATTTGAAAAGCTAGAAAACCCGTTAAACAGCAGAAAATCTCGAGTGATTTTATGGGGTATATTTATAGGTATCGCAATTGTATGCTCAGGAACTGGTGTATTAAGTTGGTTTGGGGTTCCATGCCTTTTCTGTGGAATATGCGGACTCTGCTGTGAATTATATGGCTGGTGTTACAACTGCGCAACAATGGAAACGTATAGAATAGTAGGCCCACTTGATAGTAATTTTTATTCTGTAGTTAATTATACTCAAGGCCCCCGTAATGGAAATGACTTTGTATGCTGCATTAAAATAGATGTTAATGATTGTAATTGTGAGGACCTACAGAAAACTGTAGAGATGTAAATTGTCAAGTCTACAAATTGATTAAAATCTAGGTAATTTATATAAAATTTCAACATAATCAACATGATGATTGAGGCTTATCTAACCTGTGGACAAGCTTTCCAATATCCTTTTCATAAAATGATACCACCAATGTACTTAAATGAATCTTGAAGTTGTCTTGATGCTCCTAGTTCTGATTTTTTGTGAAGTTCATTCAATTGAGAACCACGATTAATGCAGCTGTTTATTATGGAACTTTACAACGTTTGCTCAGAGCCATTCAAAACAAAACAAAAGGTTTTTTTATTTATATCTTTTATTTTTTTTTGCATCCAGGAGGACTCCAGGAGGAGTATATGACATGTCAGTTATAACACCTGAAATACATATAAGAATCACACAATGTATCACTACTATCACAGAAGAAATTCTTGTACGCTATAAAATGTTTCACCGATCAAGTAATTTTTCAGATTTTTTTAAACGAATGGAAATTATCACAACATTTTAAAAATTATTCTCAACAATGATTGTATTCTACTTGAATAAGCGATAAACCGTTGGCTTGGTTTGGTTATTCTTTTAATGTTAGCAATTTGTACATTACTAACAACTAAATAAAACCCGTACTCGTATCTTTGTTATTATTCATTGTTTATTTATTCTGTCATTTACCAACCAAAGACGAAGGAAGTGGAGCAGGGATCTCCTGATTTGGAAATGGTTATACATATTGTCACCATCGCCCCCTTCGATTAGGTACTGTGCTTCAAAGCTTCCGACGTAGCGACAGAGGGAGCCGCCAATAGTTCCGAGAGGTGTGGTAGGCTTGTGGCAGCATACCGACAGAGGCCTTTGTCGTCAAGGCCAAGACCAATAACCACCCTCCACCACAGCGCTTTCGGCAACTATATAAAGATCGCTACACTGAGCCGAGATGATTCAATTACGATCCAGGCAGCAGACAAGACATACACCATCGGCACACGGCTACCGGACTCCAGCGAAGACTAATCGACGACTCCGCAAGAGAGAAGATGATGCTTCCGCTCGCCGACCCGTCACTGTACGCCGTCGACCGGACCGTCATCGCCCGCTGACGACCCCACGCTCGACCGACCCTTACGCCCACCGGACCCGACGAAGCAGCCATCGACGCACTACTGCGAGGCAAGAAGATGATGTCTCCGCTGGACGATGACACACCGTGTCGCCCAGCTTCTCGACCGCCACGATGACTACGACCAAAGCTTCCCATCAAAACAACTACCGCTGAAACGGCCCTCTTTACAGTGCCACAAAACTATAAAGGTTCAACTCGCCACTTAATGTCGCCATCCGGTGAAAATATGTTATTTTCACCATTTATATGTCATTAATAAGTTATTTTATTTAATATGTTATTGATAAATTAATTATTTAATCAATGAATTAGTAAGAAGTAACTAAATAACACATCGGAGACCTGTCAGTGGATGGTGCTCTCCATGCACGTCACGCATGTCATTTTATTCATTCTTTCACCCACCATCATATTCACAGGTTGTTTAGTTTGTAACACAGGAACTTTTGAATTACTTCTATGTTATTTCTGCTGGTAGTTTTTCAAAGTTGAACACCGTACAACCAAACTTATTTAATATGGAATACATCATTTGGTAGGGTAGACCGGGGCAGGTTTGGTACAGGGGCAAGTTTACACAGTGCTCATAGTTCAAAAACCATTCGTCTGAACTCTACATTCGTCACGGAAGACGAGTCTCTAAGACCGTAATAAGCATCGACGCCAGTTTGCAGTCATTATAATGAGTAGGAATGAAGAGAGAGCAGTTTTAGTGATTTTTGTCCTGGTGACTAGATTTTTACACCATTATATTAGCTTTTTTAGTAACTATACCATTTAATTTTTTGATGTTATTATAGTTCATCCTGGTAGACTGTTCTTTAAAGATTATTTTAAGATATTCAGTTTAAAATATAACTCACAAATAAAGCGTACAGGTTAAGTTTTGTCGAAAACATGCGGAAGGGGCAAGTTTACACAAGGCACATGGGGCAAGTTTACACATTCTTCAAGTCGTGTAAACGTGCCCCGTACGTTTTTATACCATTTGTTAACGGTTTCTAATGGCTATATATATTTTTTTTTTCTTCACGTAAACAATGGTTCGATCTTACAAAAGGAAGACGAATCCACTACGGATTCAAATAAGATGAAGATGGCAGTAGAAGAGGTAAGATAAGAGCTATCTTTAAAAAAGGTCGCTTCAATTCAATTTCAAAACACTTCCTTGCTAATTATTGCAAAAAGTATCGGCAACCGAATAATGTTTACAAAGAGGCTACGACAGCAGTTGCCCAAACATTAAGACCTGAGGAGACGTCTGATGGAAAAAGAAACAACGGAAAACTTCAGCGAGAAGCCAGGACCTTCAGGTACGTCATTAGTTATAATATCTGTGTTTCATGTAAATGAAATGTATGCCCATATGATTGAATGATGTATTACTCCAGTCATTCATTTATTCATATATTTCTTCAGGAAACATGGATTTTGAACCAGGACCCGATGAAACATTGAAGGCAGCTAAGGGAACTGAAGAAATGGTGCATTATGACCCGGATGCGGCAGTAGTATCTGAACCGGCAGTAGAAAGGAAACTTGGATCACATGCAGTGCCAATACTTGAACTGAAAGCTGAACTCAAAGCGAGTAATTGGTCTCGATTTGGCTACACCAAAACGAAGAAACCTAATTACATTGTCAGTAGCTGAAAATGCAGCTGGTAACTGCGTATCGCCATTCATTGTATTTCCGCGAGTCAACTTTCAGTCACATTTTATTCGTGACGGTCCTGTTCGTTGTGAAGGAGATGCCAATCCCTCGGGATGGGTGGTTAAGAAAAACTTTCTGAAATACGTCAAACACTTTGTTCATCATACTCGATGTTCTCCCGAGAGACCTTGCCTAATGCTCTTCGATAACCATGATTCGCACCTCTCAGTTTAAGTCCTGGACTTCTGCAAAAGTAATGGCATCCACTTCTATACTTTCCTCCCCACAGGCTTCAGAGTTTCAGGGATATTCTCTCTTAACACTTACATATTTCAAGACGAAGACTTCATGCCATCCTATGTAACCGATAGGCCGACTCCTCTAACTTTAAACTCAACCTCTGAGCTTTCTGTTGCCATTCCTGACCATTCACTTACACTGCTTCCTTCCGAACCAGCACCATCCACATCCGCAATATTTCTATCGCCTTCTGTGCAAGCTGTCCAATTCACTTCTACGCGTATATCATATGTGTCTCCGTCTAGGCTGTCCGTCGCTGGCACTTCGAGTACTAGGTCTTTCTTAACACCTGAAGATGTCCGGCCTTTTGAAAAAGTAGGTCCAAGAAAAATAACTAATTAAGGCCAGAAAAAGCGGCAAACTGCTATTCTAACTGATACGCTGGTTAAAAATGCGTTGAGAGCAGAACAGAATAATGCAAAAAAGAGAAAGATAGATATGAGGAAAATGTAAAAATAAAAGATTGCAAAGAAATTTTTTTGCTCTGCAAAGAAAGGACCGAAAAAAGAAAAAAATTGAAAACAAAAAGACGGTCAGTGCAAATCTGATAGTAGCGAAAATGACGATGAAAACTGTGCGTGTAATTACTGCTTAAAACAATTCAAACTGTCGAACCTGGTGCACAGTGTATACAATGCACTGAGTGTAAGAGATGGGCACATAATCATTGTAGGCATCTTGAAAAAGATTCCTTTTATTTCGTATGTATCAATATTGTAAAAGCGATTTTAAAAATGATACAAATTGATCAGGAGATCAATTTCTATTTTACATTAATGCAAAAATGTGTTTAGTAAAAATGAATAAATAATTTAATAAAACATTTATATTAAATTTCTTTCTACCTACATGTGTATTAATATATACATTAATGTAAATGTATATTTATGTAAAGTGTACTCAGAACTTAATAAAATATTGTATAGCAATAAAACTGACTAATATAGTTTATTAACCCTAAAATTTCTTATTTTAAAAAGTTTGCAAACTTACCAGGCACTGTATAAACATGCCCCCTAAGTGGGGCAAGTTTACTCAGGTGACTTACCTTCAAAAAACATTTAAATACATAAAAAATATCATAACAACAGGGTCTTTATATATGTCAAAGTGAAGCTTAAATATTAAGTAACGATTGGGTATAAAAAGCATATAAATAACTGCAATACAAAAAATTAGAAAAATCAAAATCTAAAATCCGTGTAAACCTGCCCCGGTCTACCCTACAGTGTGTACTATTTTGTTATTTTGATTATTAAAATTTTTGTGCAAATTATGCGTCACAACTGTATGTTGTTTGTGTTCATTTGATAAGGTTTAAGGAAACCAATTGGTACTAATATGTTTAAAGGTTTGATTAAAAACTTGATGAATTTATTTTATAATAGTACACTTCACTCTGTAAAACATCTTTTAATTTGTTAACTAATACGAAATTTCACGAATCAATAGATTTTGTTGAATAATTTTATTTGTTTTAACCTAAATATTTATTCTCTTGATAATTGCACAGAATAATTTAAGACCGACGTACAATATGCACTGTTGTACTTTTGGTGATATGTACGCTTTTGACATGTGCTTTAAAACTATCTTTTGGATAACTTATTTTCAAATGAGAGTAGTCTACAACTCCCCTCTAAAAATGGTTCTAGAGATGACACTCGTCTAAATTGTTTGTCTTCTTTTAATCATCGGGAACTGTACATATTGTCAACCACCCAGTTTGATCGCTGCTGTTTTGTATAAATTGACGTGGATTAGGAATGAATTTGAACAGGGACCCAGTAGAGTTTGTTCACGGATGGCTGTTGGCTGGGATCACCATACAACGTCGCTTGCACAACCAGTGTTACTTAAAAAAATAGCGACTTTTTCTATCAGCTGATTGATTGGTTTAGTCAAAAAGTCTCATGTAAATTTAGCGATCATAAAATTTAAAAAAAAACAACCCGTACAACAGTGAGATGACAAAGATATGTATGTACACGTAAACGAGGAGTAATCAGGTAGTTTACAGATTCAGACTGACTATTCCTGAGAAAGTATGGTTAATTGAACCCCAGCAATCAAAGTATACTGGTGACCTCTGTGTAGTACTCTAATCCGTATAAAAATAACTGACTTTTTTAGGATTTGAATCTCGAAACTTTCATCTCCGTGGATCATATACGCAATTTTTTTCTAAACATTAAAAATTTATCAAAGTAGTATATTTTCACCTAAAAACTAAAAATTTAGACAAGAAGGGAAACTATTATTTGAATGTTAAATAAATAAAATTTACGTTCATGTGTGTGTATCAATGTCCGCTAATGCTATCGATTCTATGTACTCTATATAATTACTTCAACGTATAATGTACCGATATAAATGTTTGCTTTAGCTCGAAGAACGAGTAACTAGACTGAAATTGTTGCAAAGGGTCTATCAGGATTATTAACCCCTTTAAATATTAACACCTAAGATCACATAAGACCGCAAGATAATGTGTCAAAAAATATTAGAAGAACAGTACAAGTTACGAGCTTGAGAAAAACTGTACAAAAAACAACGATTAATGAGAACAATTAGAAAATGAAGATTAAAATTTTACTGCCACCAGTTTTCAATCAATGAAAAACACAATAAACCTAAGTTGTAAATTTAAATGATTTAATGAAGTCAAAAGAGATGTTGATATAACTGTACGAGGTTTGGCTATTAAATAACGAGACTGACGTTGTAAAAAATTTAATTTTTATTTTTTTCATAATCATTAGTTGTCAACTTCAATATACCCTCCTTCTCTATCTCTACAACGCTCCATGCGAATTTTCCATTGTTGGAAACAGTGCTGGAAGTCATCTTCTGTCAGCTCCTTCAGGACACGTACCGATTTCTCTTTTACAGCTTCCACAGACTCAAATCTTATCCCTTGTAATGCAGATTTTACCTTAGGGAACAACTAGAAAATAAAAACATGTAATGAAACGAAGTTTTTTACTTATGATCCGGAAACGAAGCGCCAATCCATGCACTGGAAGAGCCGAACTTCACCGAGAGCCAAAAAAGCTTGAATGAGCCAGTCAAAATTTAAAGAAATGATGATTTCCTTGTTTGATATCCATGGGATTGTGTACCTTCACTGGGTTCCAGAAGGTCAAACAATTATTCAATATTACTACCTTGAGGAACTTTCTAAACTACGACAAAGAATAATGAAAAAACACCCCGAAATGTGGAAGGACAAATCATGGGTTCTTCACCAAGACAATGCGCCAGCTCATTCCGCGTTATCTGTCAAGAGGTTCCTAGCCAAGAACAGCGTCTCAGTGTTAGAACATCCACCTTATTCACCAGATCTTGCACCATGTGACTTCTACCTGTTTCTTAAGGTGAAATCTGCGTTAAAAGGGACAAGATTTGAGTCTGTGAGAAAATGTCGCGTGTCCTGAAGGAGCTGACAGAAGATGACTTCCAGCACTGTTTCCAACATTGGGAAATTTGCATGAAGCGTTGCAGGTATAAAGAAGAAGTGTATTTTAAAGGTGCTAATAAGTGATTATGTATAAAATAAAATAAAATTTTTTTACAAAATATATAAAAATTTTTTCAGTCTCACAAACAAACAACAAACAAACAACAAACAAACAACAAATATGTTAGCTACACCTAACTAATATATGACTAATATGTTAGCTAACAAATATGTTAGCTACACCTTTTATTAAGTGTTAAAATACGTACAGTGGATCGAGTAAAATTGAGGCAAGTGATTACTGACTGTCTTTCATAAAAAGGGAAACATGAAGTGTGTTGATCGAATTTTGGAGAAAAGTCTGCTTTTAAAGAATCCAGAGAATGTGAGCTGCAAAAATAAGTGTTGAGATATACCTATTCACTCCACTTAATCTAAAATAGACTCCTAGGAATAGATTTATTGCTATAGTTGATCCTGAAGTACAGCTGTTTTTAAAGTTTTACTGAGTTGAAACTTCTCATCTCCTTAAATTTCTTAATGTACCAGAAGATACTTAAATAATGTACCAGAAGACGATCACACAAAATCGTTTTACGAGTTACTTAAAAAATTGATTGCACAAACATGTTTTACGGATAGTACACATAATAAAATAAATAATAAATAGATTATGTGAATAACGAAAATGCAAATTTTACAAGTAGGTTCATGCTAAAGATCAAAAACATGTAACATCATGAGGTATATAATTTTTTAAATTTATCTGTTGTTTTGGTATGACAATAATTATTTACTTGAACTACTTAGAGCAGTTGAAACAAATTAAGATTTTTGAGGTTACTAAATACAGAATAGTGTTTTGTTTGATAATTTGAAATAATAATGGCTGAAAATTTTGTTAGTTGTATCAATGAAATCCTGCTGAAGTTTCTTGTAGTTATCTTAAATTCGGTAAAAAATGTTTAATTTATATTTTATGGATGTACTTTACAATTGGTTTTACTATTTATGATTTGGTTTTGTTGGTTAAGTTAGTGTAGTAAGTAAATATAGTAGGTATAGAATGCTATTGATATGAATTAAATTACTTAATTTTATGATATTTATTTAAAATTTCCAATGTTACTTTAAAAATTGATTGTCAAATATGTTTTACGGATAGTACACATTATAAAATAAATAATAAATAAATTATGCGAATAACGCAAATGCAAATTTTACAAATAGGCAATGTATTCAAGCTAAAGATCAAAAACATGTAACAACATGAGGTATACAATTTTTTAAGTTTATATAATGTTTTGGTATGACAATAATAATTATTTACTTGAACTACTGAGAGCAGTTGAAACAAATTAAGATTTTCGAGGTTACTAATACAAAATAGTTTTTTGTTTGATAATTTAAAATAATAATGGCTGAAAATTTTGTTAGTTGTATCAACGTAATCCTGCTGATGTTTTTTGCAGTTATCTTAATTTCGGTAAGAAATGTTTAATTTATATTTTATGGATGTACTTTACAATTGGTTTTACTAATAATTAGTAAATTAGTAAATAATTATAATTATTATAATAAGGTTTCATTGGTTAAGTTAGTGTAGTAAGTAAATCTGCCCATAATAGACAGGTGGAGTCTCAAAATTTTACACTCAATCTGTTCGTTGCAGGGCTAAAATAAATAGTGCTCTTTCTTAACACATGGTCAGCCAATTAAATGACTGAATCATTTAAGAACAGAAGAGGTAGAGGTGTAAAAGACATTAATCAGAGTTATCTCCTCTGAAAGTAATGAATTTCATTATACAGCCAGACCCTGTGGTGAATGAAGTGAAGGTGTCATTGGCAGAGTGGAAAATATGTGCTTTTCAGAGGGCCCGGCATGCTGATAAGCGTACTTTCCCACTCAGTGAGGAAAGCAAGGTAAACCACCTCACTCCTCGTTTTACTTAGTAAAACCTCTACAGGTTCAAACCAGCCTTTCGGCTAATGACCTAAACAACAACAGTAAGTAAATATAGCAGGTATTGAATGCTATTGATATGAATTACATTACTTAATTTTTTGATATATTAAAAAGTTTCCAACCCATCCTGGTACATGGTTTTGTCCATAGTTGGATAGGATAATTTCCACCACCTCTAGCCAATTAGCACAGAAGTACAATAAATGTAAGAAATTTTGAATTATAGTAATTTCTATTTTTTTGTAATGTTTTATATATGGGAATAAATAAATAATAATTATTATTACATTTTGCATCAGTATTTTTAGTTCTTAGTGACCCCATTACAAAACCAAAAACAAATAAATTAACGCTTCGCCATCTCAACCTTTTGAAAATAACGTCCACAAACGAACGACATTGAATACAACTTCTGCTGATTTTCTGTTTAAGATAAGTCATATTACTACAAAATTATTTATTAATATATTTGGTTAGATTTGAACCTGAGGCATACCGGACTAAAGAGAGGTAACTGAACAACTTTAATTAAATTAACACTTAAACACATTAAGTTCAATACGAAACGGTTTCATGTGATCAAAATGAAACATATTGACACTTAAAACACCGCATTTAGCAAATTACAGGTATTATGTAACATTATTTCCAGCGGGAGCTACGGTAAGCACAATATACAATAAAAGAACACATTGTCAATGAGAAAGAAACCAGGAGCGTCGCAAGACAATGGCAGCGAGGGGGAGGATGGAAAAGAGAGCAAACTCAGAAGTACGCCGCACAGAAATAAATTAAAATTACGCTGCTCAGAAGTACTCAGAAGTAGTCCAGGAAGCGATCAAAACCGAATAAAATGAATCAACCAAATTACAGGCACGTAATTTTAAATGGAGATTAGACGGTAGTAACACCTAACAATAAATTGATGAGTAAATAATTTATTTCCTTAGCTATTTTTATATATATATATATATATATATATATATATATATACATATACATTCTAGAGCTAACTACTCTAGTCTTAGAGTGATGCGTAAGCACCAGCAATAAAATCAGGTACTGAGCATGATGGAGAATTCTACAAAAAATTCTTCCCCAGGGGTTGTCAATCCTCCACTACATAAAGTGGTGCAAGGGCTTCGTTCGGATTCTGGGGGAAGCCCGCCTTCATGCTATCGTCGTATCGGAGCGGCGAGAAAAACTCCTACTTCAGACAAGAAGACACTTAAATTAAAGACGAAGACAAAAACATTCCTCGCCACCTTCAACATTAACTCCCTTATCGAACCTGGAAAAATTAAATCGTTGACTAAGGCACTACATGAGAACAATACGAGGGGGTACCCAAAAGTATCCGGAATAGCTCTGCTGTGGGCGGAGCTTGTGCAGTACAAATTCCCGCCACTAGGCTGCTTGTAGCGCTACTCATTGCCAGTTCAATGCCATTTTGTTCGTTGATCTAGCTTGTTCTGCTCTCGTGCAGTGATTGTTCTCGCTAGTGCTGTTTTGTGCTCGTGTCGTTTTTCATGATGGCAAGTTTTAATGAACAACGTGCGGCTGTGAAATTTTGCTTCTTGCTCGGTAAAAACGCCGCGGAAACAGTTGTAATGTTGAACACAGCTTACAAAGACGACGCTATTGGAAAAACCCAAGTGTACGAGTGGTTTTTGCGCTTTAAAAATGGCGACATGTCGATTGAGAAGAAACCTCGTTCTGGACGACCGTCGACTTCCCGAACAGACGAAAATGTTGTGAAAGTGAAAGAAATTGTACGAACAGACCGACGACAGACCATTGACCAAAAATCACAGGTTAGTGGGTTATCTTGCAGCTCAGTCCAACGCATTTTAACAGAAGACTTGACAATGAAAAGAGTCGCTGCCAAGTTTGTGCCTCGGGTTCTGACAGACACTCAAAAGGAACGTCGAATTGAAACGTGTAGTGATTTGAAACAACAGCTTAAAACTGATCCAGATTTCATGTCAAAGATCATTACGGGTGACGAGTCTTGGTGCTATGGGTACGACCCAGAAACCAAACAACAATCCAGTCAATGGAAGACTTCATTATCACCCCGACCAAAAAAAATCGTCAAGTCAGATCGAACATCAAAACAATGCTGATTTGTTTTTTTGATGTGAGGGGAATTGTCCATTCAGAGTTCGTTCCACCAGGCCAGACGGTAAATCAAGCTTTTTATCTTGAAGTGTTAAGAAGAATACGAAACAGCATTCGTCGTAAAAGACCTAATTTGTGGCAGACAGGGGACTGGTTTTTCCACCACGACAACGCGCCCGCACACACAGCAATCTCGGTTACCCAGTTTTTGGCGAAAAACGGCATGGTTTTGCTACCACACGCACCGTACTCACCCGATCTGGCTCCGTGTGATTTTTTCTTGTTCCCACGCATGAAAAGGGGCATGAAAGGTCTCTGATTTAACAACGTTGATGATGTCAAGAAAAAAACGACGGATGAGCTGGCAGCCATCACTGAAGAGGAGTACAAAAAATGTTTTGAACAGTGGAAGCACCGGTGGGACAAATGTATTAGTTGTAATGGAGAGTATTTTGAAGGGGATAAGGTTCTTTTGTAAAAAAAATTAAAAATAAATAGTTTTAAAAAATAATTCCGGTTTCTTTTGGGTACCCCCTCGAATATCAATAATTGCCCTGCAAGAAACAAGGTGCCGAGACGAAGAGATTTTTGAATCTGATGGCTACCGATTCTTTAAAAGTAAAGCATGTAAAAAAGTATTAAACAACTCTGCAGTGTGTGGCATGGCCTTTGCAGTCAAAACTAACGTATTGGAGTCTGTGGTAAACTTTGAACCTGTGAATGATAGGCTTTCTGTTTTGACAATAAAGTGTGGCAATAAAAGATATGCACTAATAAACTGCCATGCACTTACAAATGATAAAAACAGATCAGCCCCTACAGAAGTAGAAAAATTCTGGGATAAGGTAGATGGAAGAATGGCGGCACTCCCAGAAAATACAGTAAAGATTCTTTTGGGGATTTTAATGCACAGCTAGGGAAAGAAAAAAGATACAAAAAATAGTGGGAAACTACCCGGCTCATAAAAAGACAAACGTAATGGTAAGCATCTTATCTCACTATGCGAAAGTCATAACCTACAAGTAATGTCCACGCATTTTAGGCATTTGGCTCGAAAACAAACAACATGGAGGTCTCCGTCTTATTTATGGGAGAATTTCAAATTGACTATATTGCAATTTCTAGGAAATACAGCCCTGAAATTCAAAATGTTAAAGTTAAAAAGAGTATAAATGTTGACTCTGACCACTATTTATCTATGATAAAATTTCGCCCCATCCCTCTCAACAACAAAAGGGTTAAGAATAAAATAGCTAAGTTTGACAGAGAGAAACTGAAAACAGAAAAAGACATTTTCCAACAGCTTGCCAAGCCAACAGATAAAAACTTTAACAACACTGTTAAAAGGATGGTAGAGGCAGCTAAGGAAGTGTCAGAATTAAAGGTGGTTAAAAAACATGCTTGGTGGAATAGTACGTGTGATAAAACTCTAAATGATAGGCTGGCAAAATGGAAGAAATTCTACTCCACAAAGTTGGAAGATGATTGGACTGAATATAAGGTACAAAGATCTAACACAGCTAAAATTCTAAGAAGCGAAAAAAGGAAGTATGAGAAGTCTCTCCTCTTGCAAATAGAAGACGATTTCAGAAGAAATGAAACTCGAAACTATTACAAAACATTTAAAAGGAAAATCGCTGGTTATAAACCCCCATCATTAGCATTCCAAAGGCTGGATGGAACACTAGCTACCTCAAACGAAGAAAATTGCAAAATCGTCGCAGAATACTTTAAAAACTTACTGAACTGTGAAAAACCCCAAAACCTCCTTAAAACAGAACCTCTAGAGAGTCTGAGGAGTGAATCTTTACCACCAGATTTAAATGAAATTGAAAGACACATTAAACGACTGAAAAATAACAAAGCTCCAGGAGGAGACTCAGTAATTGCAGAGCTCTGGAAATATGCCCCTGAAGAAGCCTTGATAAATCTACAACAACAAGTAGAGGAAATATGGGAAAAAGAGGAGCTGCCTGAAGACTGGAAAATGGCTCTTATACATCCTCTTCACAAACAGGGTGACACAAAGAATGTGAAAATTATAGAGGAATTTCCCTGCTTCCTGTGACATATAAAATTCTTTCACTTGCAATTTTAGAAAGACTAGAGGATCAGGTAGAAAATCAATTGGGAGAGTATCAAGGAGGTTTTAGAAAGGGTAGATCAACAGTAGAACAAATACAGAACCTTAAAACAATTATAAAGTACTGTGCCATTAGGTCAAAGAAATAAGTTGCCACGTTCGTAGACTTCAGGAAAGCGTATGACAGTATAGATAGAGAAGTTTTAATTAAGATCTTAGAAGAATTTGGAGTAGATAGAAAACTTAAAGCCATGATCAAAGCAACTTTGACAGAAACTAAATCCAAAATTAAATTTTTAGGACATCTCTCAGAGCCCTTTGAAGTTAAAACAGGAGTGAGACAATGAGACGGCCTATCACCTCTGCTTTTTAATTGTGTGTTGGAGAAGATAATAAGAAATTGGAGAGAAGAGTTACAGTCTAGGAAGTTATATAGACCTTTGAAAATTGGAAGAGGGACTGAAATAGACTGTCTAGCGTTTGCTGACGATATAGCTTTGCTCACAGATAACATAGAAACAGCTAAGGCTCAGCTAGACCTACTGAAGGAAGTTGCGGAACGGGCAGGACTACAAATTTCGTATGAAAAAACAGAACTGATGACAACAATAAAAGGTGTAACGGATAAGCCATTGAAAACAAAATATGGGAAGATTAACATTGTGGATACATTCAAATATCTGGGCGAAATAATCATGAAGAATGGAAGTGACAAAGAGGCGTTAAAAGCCAGGATTAAGAAATTGGATCTGGCATATTTAGCTACTAAAAATATTTACAACAAAAAATGTTTCTCAAGAACTGCAAAGTTAAGACATTACGAGACAGTAGTAAAGCCTGTGCCTTTATATGCATCAGAGACATTGACCTCAGAAAATAAAGGACTTATAGAGGATGTCGAGAAGAGAGAAAGAAGGATTCTGAGAAAGATCTATGGGCCACGATATGATGAAGAACACAATACCTATAAAAACGTTTCAAACACCAAATTGTATGAACATGTAGAGAGGATGTCAGATACTTTCAGAAGAAGGAGAACACGATTTTACGGGCATATAAAGAGGATGAGCAATGACAGACTGACAAAGAAAATTTTGAATAACTTTGATAATACTAAGACTACTTTGAAGTGGTTTATCAATACTAAAGAGGATCTAAAAAAACTTCGAGTTAAAGAAGAGGACATTTACGATAGAGACAAATTTAGGCAGAAGACAAATGACAAAAGGATAAGTCTGACTGTGCAATCTGCAAGAGGAGAGGGTACTGGTGGGAGGTGGACGGATGAGAGAAGAAAGGAGCATTCCGAACGAATTAAGGCTTTTTGGGCAGTTAAGAGGAATGACATCCTGAGAAGAAGAAACCAAGATGCATAGTGCTTAACGTGATCCTTAGTTGGTCAATCAACGAAGTAAGTAAGTATATATATATATATATATATATATATATATATATATATATATGTTCGCGCGCGTGTGTGTGTGAGTGTGTAAACTCCATAACTAAAGTTATATATCTATATATTATTTCATATACCTCTTTTAATGCATAATCTGTTGTAATAAGAATAAATGAAACTTATCGATTAGATTTAACTCATGAAAAAATTACAAGCCAATGGTGTAATTAAGAAATTATAACATTAAAACATATTATTCTGTTCTTAATTATTATTTACAATCAAAATTACATAAGTAGTGTTTGTTTTAAATAAATAAAAAAACCTCATTTAAAACGAAAAAACCAAATGAGAATTAATAAATAATAAGCACATGAATTCCGAAATATATGTACACCGAACTTTACTGGAGATAATTAAAAATGTTCATTCAATTATTTTATTACAACACTCACACTCAAACAAAACAGTCATCTACAGAATATTAACATTATATTATCACACTATCAGAATCGCCCTGGGAGATCTAGTACTGTTGCACGTTTTAGCCTATGGACATCATTTCTGTTGTCTAAGAGATTCGGTGCAAAATGATCTACGTGGTTGTTTAGACGTTTGATGTATTTACTACAGAACCTTGTATTTCTTCTCGTACCTTCTGCACATCCATATTTATAAAGTTATATATAGTTCATATTTCTAAAGTTGAGGCCTGAAGTCATCAAACCAGTTGGTGGGCGGAGCAGTGTAAATCAGGTACACACAAAAGTGCGTGACAGCTATACTGCGCGGTGATGGAGTTATTAAATATTAAGTAAATATTAACTTATTACTATTACTAATTAATAGTAAATATTAAATAGTAATATTTTTTTAGTAAATAATAAGGGGTGATAAAATGCAGAAATATTGGTTTATTGTTAGGTATGATTCTAAAACAGTAAGTGTTTTCTGTGAAATCGCTTTGTCAGATGTAAGTGCTAGTAGCCTAATGGCCTAAAATCTATAGCGGGATATTTTTCTCTAAATTTATTAAAAACATCAAAAACTATCACTTTCTCTGTACTTCCTAATGTTCTATCTATTCTGTGTTAAACTGTACTGCAAGAAGGACTTTCAGTTATAGTTATAAAATTTCACATTAACACACGTAAAACACTAATCTTCAACGAAAAAAGAAAAAGTACTTATTTAAACAACATTACGGACAATGACAGAATCAGTAAGAAAACTTGTATCGAGAGCAGTTTGATACGTAAGAGTTAAAATAACACTGGCGTTTCATAAGACCAATGTTATATTAGTTTTATACAACATAATGTTGAAAATATATTTCAGAAATGTCATAAATCTATCAAGTATACTATTGTGATATTACATCGTACGTGATTTACACAATTACAAGCAGCTACTCATTTGCGTTTTGATTCACTCGTTACATTGTACAGCAATAATGATGGACTTAGTGTCAGTCGTGTATTTACTTGCACTAACACACAGAAGGTTTGTTTACTTCAGGCCACAACTTATGAAATAGACCATAGGTTTAGGTATTTTGGATGCTAAAATTTCACATCTGTGATGTAGGAATTGACTTCGATTCGATTGTGTCTTGAAGGAATTTTCATTTCAAAAACGTGTTTTTTTCAGTGACCTCAGCAACTGAACAGATGAAAAAAATAATGTGGCTTCATTTTACCATTAAAGCCAAAATTAGAGCAGAATGATTCACAAACCCTATCTTAATAATGGACTATTTCTAAAACGTTTTTCTGATAACTAATTTTAATTAGATTACTTTACGTATGGTAATAATTGCTTAGAGTGGTCTAAAAATCAGTTCCATGAAAACTAAATTCATATCAATAAAAATTCCCAAAAAACCAATTCTTGCACGTTCGACAAAAAAATAACGTCTAAGTTAAAAGAGTCCATTCATAATAATATTTTAAAAGTATATTAAATGAGAATAACGACGAAGAACAAGAAATATGATCAAGAATAGTATTGGCAAGGACTGTTTTTATGAAAATTAACTATCTAGTTGTTAACAATGGAAAATTTGTTACAAACCAATATTGTGAATGCTAGGTTTTCACAATCCTCTTTTATGGGATGAAAGGCAAGATATTGACGAAATACAGGCTTCTGAACTTTGATTATAGGCCTATTGGGGGTAGGATTTTTTTTATTAGGAAGTAAGCATAAATTTATATTTTTTGGTATTGGCTTTTATACCGTTATTATAATACGAATAATTATAATTTCTTTTTATTTCAGGACCTATGTGAAGGAAGACCCACAGTTCGGGTAGGTAATGATTTTTCGGATGAGGATGTAGCCAAAAAATATACGAAAATAGATGAAACATTAAAACCAGAAAAAAAGAAAAGATTTTATACACCAACTTTAAATTTAGTTAGATGGATATACATGAAACTTCCTAATTTCATGATAGGTTGGATAAAAGCGTTGTTTAACTGGATAGGAAATCCTTTCCAAAGCACAAAATCTCGTTTAATTTTGTGGGGTCTATTAATTGTAATCGGAATTTTATTCACAGTGACTGGTATATTAAGTTGGCTTGGTGGTCCTTGCGTGGTGTGTGGAGTATGCGGAATCATCTGTGAATGTTGTGATTGGTGTAGATGTAAAGATTCAAATGGTGGCGACTACGGTACAATTTTATGCTGCATTGAAATTGATGCTGGCGATTGTATTTTTTAAGTGTGTAAGCTGTTTTAAATCAAAGTAAAAAGAAATTGTTCTGAAACACTCACACGTCTTTCTCTTACCATTTTATGTAATAAAAAACGTAATCTAATTTTAATCATGACTCGATGGTTACTAAATAAAACTCAACTTTTTTGATGAGCAAATTATGGAAAATCACGAATTGACGGTAAACTAAGCTCTGTAGAAAAAATACTTATAATAAACATTTTCATCAAAATTTGTCAACTGGAAGTTGACAAAGCTGGCAGTTTGTTTGTGCAATTTTTCAGTTTTTTCGTAATTTCTCAAAAAGAATTTAGGATTTTCGTTAAAATCAGCTAATTTCCTACGTTCCTTGTGCTCTATAATATTGACAGTGTAAGCTGTGCTCTTGGTTACAAAAACGATTTTCTTTAAAGATTGCGGTCTTAATATACATTTTTTTCTAAGGTATATCGAATTTGGTTAACTAACCGATGTACCTGTTCTATCGTAGAATGTTTTTCACGGAAACCGTCTTCTCAGACGTCTTCTTAGACGTAGCTCAGGCCTTTGACAAGGTATGGCATTTAGCTCTTCTACACAAAATTAAATTAAACCTGGATCATAATTATTTTCCTATTCTAAAATAATTCTTAACCGATCGTTTTTTCCAAGTGAAATTTGATGATGAGTTATCGACCTTGCACCTAATTCGTTCAGGTGTACCTCAAGGTAGCATTTTAAGTCCTTTTCTATACACGCTATTTACAGCAGATATTCCTGTAAATGAACATGTAACAACAGCAACTTTTGCCGATGACACTGCTATTATTGCATCTGATGCCTCCCCAGTCCACGCTTCTGAAAAACTACAGCAACATCTAAATGACATTCAAGACTGGTGCCAAAAATGGAGGATCAAAGTAAATGAACAGAAGTCTGCACACGTAACCTTTACGATGAAACGAGAATCATGGTCACCAGTAACTTTTCGCAACAACGTAATTCCACATTCAGATGATGTGAGATACTTGGGCATCTATCTAGACAGGCGATTGACGTGGAGAAAACATGTATGGACCAAACGGAAACAACTTGGACTCAAATTACGACAACTATATTGGCTTGTTGGGAGGCGATCACAGTTGTCTTTGGAAAATAAATTGACACTGTACAAGGTGATGATAAAACCAGTTTGGAGTTACGGAATTGAACTCTGGGGCACAACAAGTACATCTAATGTAGAAATATTACAGAGATTCCAATCGAAGTTTCTTCGACTTATATGCTGTGCACCTTGGTATGTGCCTAATGAAGTACTCCATCATGACCTGGGCATACCTACGGTGGGAGAAGAAATTAGCAGCCGGAGTGAAAAGTATTTATCCAAGTTGGACACTCATTCCAATCATTTGGCTGTAAATCTTCTCGATGACAATATTGAACATCAAAGACTCAAGAAGCTGAGAATATTAGATCTTCCATTCCGTTTCACCTGATCAAAAATGTTTCACCATCCTTTTAAGATCAAAAACACAAAATTATATTGCGGTTGTCAGCTCTTATTTATTAATAATCTAAATCTTGCTAACTCTCATTAATCTAAAATTAATCATCTAATAAATTTTCTATCATCAGTTACACAGATCATCAGTATAACGTCTTCATTCGCTCCTTTTCACACCTTCATTCACTTCATCCGTATAAAAAAAAGAATTGTACGTCACCAGGACCAAGAAGAAACCCTTCATCAACTATAACCGAACGATGACATGGAAGCAACGCTGCTGAGTGCTGTCTTCTTCTAGTTTTATTCATCATCAACACATTTACTGAAAGTTTTTGTTAAACTGTTTGTAAATAATTCTTACTGTTATAAAAAAAAAATATATATATATATATATACATTTTAGGGCAAAAGGGTACATAATTAAAGTTATAAAAAATTAAGGCCTCTGAAACTTTTAGTTTAAGCAATTTTATCTGTAATGCTTAATTTAGAATTCATTAGAGATTTTGCATATTTTTTCATCAACAATAAGTTATTGTTTATGTAATTAATATTGATAATAATAAATTCATATCCAACAGAAATTGATTTTCATTTAGCGTCTCTCATGATAAAACATGGGTTATATTTAAATTATTTACATTGGCTAGCGTAACTCAAGTGACTGTTTTACATCAGATTTTTGAAAAATAACTTTAATGGTTTTAAAATTTCACACAGCATTTTTCACCATTATCTAAATTTCATGCACAAAGTCTCCAACTTTCGGGTTTTAGTTGTGTCCGTCATATTGGAAAATTATGTAATAAGTCATTGTGGTCTTCATGTACATTTTAATTTGCAATGACTTAAAAGTCGGAATAAATTAATTTTTTTTAAAAGGAATACGTATACCGTATGTAGGCATTCTGTATTACCACTGATATGCGTAAACTAGTACTAAAAATTGACATGTAACAATACCTTCCTTCACTATACTTTTTTATTGTAAGAGAAGGTAAAATCCTAATTTGACGCCTTCTTATGAATTATTTACAATCGGAGATTGTTACCTGTAAGACACTTATTTTTTTACTTCTCTTGTCCTCAATAAAATATAAAGGAAAATAAGTAGTTATGTATACTGTTTTCTTGCCATTTTTTCATAATCGAGTTTTCATCGGAAATGCATGTTATAGGGCTCTCTGAACCCAAATAAAACATGTTTTTAGCAATTACTCTGTTTGCGCACAGTGTACGCACGCGTGTATGAACAAAATATCTTTACAAATAAATATCATACGAAGTTGAAACTTAGAACTTAAGTTAAATACTACTAAAGGACCGAACACAAAAGTTTTTTTGTCAAAATTGGTCAACCGAAATAAAAGGTAGTTTATTCGTGTGATTTTAAACTTTTTTGTGATTTTCTCCAAAACACGGTTTCTAAGAATTTTACTTAATTGCGTCATTTATCAAATTTTTGTGAGCTACAAGATAAGAGTAAGTGCCGTGTCTGCTGAAATACTTCGGGGGCCTGTGTTTTCATGGTAAAAAATGTTTAATTTATTAAAGATTGCGCTCACTATAGGCATTTTAGAGCAATAGCGTAGTTTTTTTATTAAAGTTGCATAAAATTAAAATTCTAACAACTTTTAACCCCAACATTTATTTCTACAATGCTTAATTTCGTGTCAGTGATTTTCTGTGTTTTTAACAGAGGATGATTTTCATTTTGCATCATACACTTATGATTAAAAAGAGGTTACCATTTCCATTTTAAACGTATGATTAAACACGAGCAATGTATGTATCTATCATTATTTCTATTTGCAAGAGAAAATTGTGTGAGTGTTTTACACTGGATTGTTTTTTATGTTTTGGATTACTATTATTTGAAAAAGGGGAATTAGTTTTGGTATCATATATCCCGTTAGTACCCGAACAGGTATTAAAAGAAACTCATTTTGACTTTTTCCAAGTATGAATACTGCATGAGTTCGTTTATTAGTTATTTAGGTCAACAGCCGAAAAGCTGGTTTACTAAGTAAAACGAGGAATGAGGTGGTTTATCATGCCTTTCTCTCTGAGTACAAAAGTAGCACGCTTATAAGCATGCTAGGCCATCTGAAAAGCATCTACTCTGCACCCTGCAAATGACACATTCACTTCATTTACCACAGAGTCTGGCTGTATAACGAAATTCATTACGTTCAGAGAAGATAACTCTGGCTAGTGTATTTTACACCTTTAATTCTTCTGTTCTTAAATAGTTCAGTCATGCAGGTATAATTGGCTGACTACGTGATAAGAAAGAGAACTATTTTTCGTAGCCCTGGAATTAGCAGATTGAGTGCAAATAATTTAACACTCCACCTGCCTGTTATGTGCGTTCGTTTAATTTTGTGGATCCAATGCTCTATTGCAAAGTCCTGTAAGTTCTCTAATGGCCATGAAAATGTATTTCTTTGAGTGTCAGTACTGTTTTTATTTTATGAAACATAGTATGTTAGTACGCTACAAAATGATGAAGTTCTAATGGTAACCTTCAAACTGAATATCCTAAGGAGATACTTAGTTACTATTTTACTAAATTTAGTAATAGCTATAGATACTGAAGTCACGAGATTGCCTTTTGCGTATGGTTGGGTTGTGAGGAAGGGAAGTGAAAATACGACAGTGCTGCCAACCTCAACAGTGAGACACTACTCGTACATTTCACTACCGTGCAGTTTCTACATACATTTTGTAAGATGTGGTTTATTCCGAGAAAATGTTTTCCTCATAAACCTTATAAGAAATAAATGAGACTTGTAATATTGCCTATAGCTTAATTACATGACTAAAAATGTTTGATTTACTGTAATTACCAACTACCTTATTCCATTGGAACAAAATTTTCTACGAATGAATCGCCTTCTTTACTATCGGTGTCACCGGCGTCTTCACTATATCAGTTTTCCTAGTATCAACAAACCTTTTTGGTTTTTTACTAGGTGTCAAAAAAACTGTTGAAGAAGAGCTTCTTCACGTCATTAATTTCCTTCTTTTTTTTAGAATTGTGGAAAGAGAAACATCACAGTAGTTAGGCACTCTCTCTTAGGTTTTGTTTAAAGGCGGGAAAAGGTATTTATGTTTAGCTTTAACTTCACAAAATTATTACACTGCATATTAGATTTCGTTCAGCACTGTGAATAGTCTGCCAACGTTTTCCAGAAACTAACATTTCTGTTTACAGTAACAAACAATTATATTTGTACAGTTAACCTACAAAAGGTTCCGTGATATACTATATATGCTCTGGGTATAGTATAAGTCGTTATGTTTGTTGTACTGAAATTAAAGCAGTCGCGCATCCGCACTGATGCTTTTCATTCTTTACCACTAGTTGCAAACAAGGGCAAACTCGTGACTCAAATAACCATATACAAAGTTTCTTAAGAATCATTTATAATTTTAATTTTTGTTTTTAAAAAATATCAGAACTGCGATATGTTTATTTTAGTTATAGTATTAGTTCAAATCGTAGATCTGTTCAATACTTTAAGATTTACTGTGTAACATTGTACATAATTAACCGAAATAAAATTTATTATATCATTATTATTATTAGCCTATTAATATTTCAATTAATCCAATAAACAAATTCATCCCGTGAACCAAAGTTGTTCACCTAACCCTATTGTAGGGACTTGTCACCAAGATTGTTAGCAAGATTACAAGAGTGGCTCACCCCAAAAATAAACACAACACAAATTCGGTGCGCAAAAAATATATAATTTATTAATACGAATAGATAGAATTCAAATTTATAATAATGAAAATTACATGAATTGAACTCAATAATTTTTAACGATAGTTTAAAATAAAGAATTGGAATCCCTTCCAACTGGTAACATGAAAATTTTGTAATATAAATAAAATATAAGAAAATTTAATTTTAGTTTTATTTTTTTGACATAGTTGCGGTGTTTGTATTTTTCCTAAGTTAACAGATTGATTTCCCGAACAAGACTGATTTTTATAAGATTTCAAAAACTGTTTAAACGGATCTATGGCTGGAATTCGATTGATATTTTTGTCCTTTAACATTATTTCAAAATATTCAAAAAAGTTAGATTTATCCATATCAGAAATTTGGTTAAGTATTTTTTTTAAACCCATAGGGTATCTGGAACACTCAACGGGATATTCAAGACGGGGAAAACAATAATAATATCCAAAAAAATTAAGGCGAATACGTTACAAAAATACAGGAACTACGTTTTAAAAACTTTAAGTTTAAAAAAAACAAGGTTAAATCTCAGACCGTCTACATTGGCATGTTAATTCATTGGAGTCTAGATGAGCACAATGACGCAAAGCGAAAAAAGATAAGACTGCGGACGTAGTACTGGACCGGTTAGGCAGCGGACGCACTCTGTAGGCGGCAGGGCGAACTTAAGCTAGCAAGAAGGTAAAGACAGTAAAAAATCGTCACACAAAAACACCTGCTTTTTTCTATCTGAACCTATTGTAAATATAAAGGTTTTATCCACAACATTATTGATAGTTTTTGATATTATTTTCTTACTCTGCCATTTTAATTTGATTAATCATAAGCAAATGAAACTCGAGGGTACGTTTTTACATATCTGTTTATTATAACTGTAAAGTTTCCAGTCTGTAGAGTGTGCGATACGTCCGGCATATTAATTCAAAAATAGTAACCTCTCATGGGACACCCGGTTTATATACATTTCCCCCTAGAATCCATATTAAGGCCACGATCTTAAAAACTTTTTTTGTTCGACGAGAGCACAACCTCCCGAAGAACGTTAGCAGACATATTTGACGCTTATCCATTCTTATAGAGCATAAAAATGTAAATTTGGCAATTAAGAAATAATTGTAGGAGCTGTTTTTTGAGAAAACCGTAAAAAAATGAAAAATGCATGAATAAACTACTATTTTCGTTTGACCGATTTTTGATGAAAATATTGGGTTCTCTAGTAATACGTAACTAGTTATATATTAGTACGTTATTTAATATGTACGTTACTAGTAATACGTTTCAATTCTCAACTTCGTACGCTATTCCGTTCTTGCGATATTTTGTTCTTGCACACATCCACAGACCATAAGCTAAAAACATATTTTTAGGGTTCAGGGGTGCAGAGAATGTGTATATCCGGCGAAAACTCGATTTAGAAAAATCGACATGAAAACAATATATTCCTTTCCTATATTTTCACATAGGCAAGAGACAATAAATATTTGTTTTTTGTTTTGGGAAATAAAATTATTAACCTTTATTTTAGTCAATTAAGGTATAGCCTACACTAATAATGATTATTAGGTTAATACACTTGTGTGCGCTCTTGAAAAAACAGTGCAGTATAGCTTACTGTAAAAAGTGTTACAACTAACTTGTTCTATTATTATCGAAATTTAAATTTATATATTAAATTTTTTACACTTCTATTTTTATAAGTAACTTACGTACAAAAGTTTCATTATATCATTATAAATATTAAAATATTAACATATTGTCCCCTTTTTTTAAATACAATCTTTATTTATAACTACACTAAGAATATTATAACAAAACACGTCATTATTAATTCTATTAATATTATTATGCTACATTCTAAAACGTATTCACTCGGTTGTTAAATTTATGAAGGTTAAATATAGAATAAGGTAAGCTAGCAATCTATTTAATAACAAATTATTCTTAATGTTCTGTTGAAAAAATTGATATTGATATTAGGTATGTACAACATTCTAAATTTCAAAAAATGTATTTGGAATATTATTATCCAATGGTTCCGTGGATTCTAATTTTTTCTTACTAGAATAGATGACTGCGGAAAGAGTTATATGAAAGAGGAAGATATATCTAGATACGAAGTGTGGCTATTTAATACCGAAACTGACGTAAAAAATTTTATTTTTTATTTTATACATAATCACTTATTGTCACCTTCAATATACACTTGTTCTCTATCCCTACAACGCTTCATTTGAATTTTCCATCGTTGGAAACAGTGCTGGAGGTCATCTTCTGTCAGCTCCTTCAGGACACGTCCGCTCAAAATTGTTTGAAATGAAGCTCACAAAAATGTTTTGTACTGACACTTTGTACGCGATTGAAAATGACCCAAATTTTTTGGAAATGATAATAACATGTGATGAAACGTGGTTTGTTACTTATGATCGTGAAACGAAGCGCCAATCCATGCACTGGAAGAGCCGAACTTCACCGAGAGCCAAAAAAACTTGAATGAGCAAGTCAAAATTTAAAGCAATGATGATTGTTTTTTTTTATATCCATAGGATTGTGTTCCTTCACTGGGTTCCTGAAGGTCAAACAATTATTCAATATTATTACCTTGAGCTACTTTCTAAGCTACGTCAAGGAGTAAGGAAAAAACACCCCGAAATGTGGAAGGCCAAATCATGGGTTCTCCAACAAGACAATGCACCAGCTCATTCCGCGTTATCTGTCAAGAGGTTCCTACACAAGTACAGCATCTCAGTATTAGAACATCCACCTTATTCACCAGATCTTGAACCATGAAACTTCTACCTGTTATCTAAGATGAAATTTGCATTAAAAGGGATAAGATTTGTATGTGGAAGCTGTAAAAGAGAAACCGGCACATTTCCTGAAGGAGCTGACAGAAGATGACTTCCAACAATGGAAAATTTGCATGGAGCGTTGTAGGGATAAAGAAGGAGTGTATATTGAAAGTAACAATAAGTGATTATGTAAAAAATAAAAATAAAATTTTTTCAACGTCAGTCTCGTTATTTAATAGCCACACCTCGTATAATTTTCATACAACTTTAGACTTCTTATATCATTATTATCAGACCATGGGCTGGAATCATTTTGTAATTTCATTATTAACCGATCCATCATATCGCGATCTATTTTGTGACCTTCCCGGCCCACAAAACCCAGCCGCTTGGCAATCGATAAGGAAGGTACAAGAAAGATACAAAAAGGAAAAACAATGGGTGGTTTTTGTAAATATTTAAAAAAAATAAGTGTATCATTCCATGTGAATTTAATGAAATAAATAAAAAAATATTAACAATTAATTTAAATATTAATTTCACAATTAGCTCTCAATATCAATGTAAAAAAATATAGATTAAATAAATGAATTTAAATAATAGTATCACCAATATATATATAATATAATATTTAAGGGTTAGCCAACCAAAAATTAAACAAATAGCATAATTTAAACAATAAGAATTATCAAGAGCATTACTATTAAAAATTATAAAAAGACGCTAAATGACTAATCTTGCTGATGTGACAGTTCATGCATTTTTAGCAATAGAATTTATCAAAAAAACAGTTACGGATGTCAGTAAACAGGTGGCTTCAAATTTTCTTTAGTCTCTTCAACTTCTTCCCCAAAGTAAATAAGATATAAAGATTACATTACTTACAGTAAGTTCCGATCAATTATATTGGATAAATTGGTCCATGTCAATTTAGTAAGGAGAACAATGAATTGGTTATAAGAAAATCAGTCAATCTAACATTTCGGTTTGATAATTAATTTCGTCATGGAAATGAAACATCTCGGTTTAATAATTAATTTCATCATGGAATTGAACCCTGGACAAAATAAAACCAAAGCACAAATAATATATCTTCCAGATAACATAATTAGTTTTTTAACAAAACTTACCAACAGCCATAAATTACAAATATAAAGCAAAGCACAAAAATAACCAGTACACTAGGCTCAAGCAAGCCCATGGAACGTTCTAGACTTCCTGGTGTTACAGTTTAATTAAAATAAATAACCAATTAAGTGCAATTAAAATAATGCCAAATACGAGCATAAAACCAAAAAAATAAATTTTAGAATACAGAACAGTGTCGGCCCATAGAAAATTTAAAATAAAAAAACAAGATAGAAGTATTAAAGTAGAAGGTACATTCATGATTTAACAAAATAACATTAAACAACCTAAATAAAATAATAATAAAAAAGTAATAAACTATAGAATACATTTTAGTATATAAATGAAAATTGCAAACATAATTTAAAATTTATTTATTTTTAAGTAATTTATTAATTTATTTTTAATTAATTTATTTCAAAGTTCATAATTTACAATTTAAGTAGTAAAGAACAGTAAAGAACGGGCCGACATTACATGAAAAAACTTTACAATAAACTTTGTAATGGAATTTCTACTGGCGACTAATTAAAAAATTAGAGCTACAACTCACCTCGAAAGGGAAACGTAGAAAAGAAAAAGTAAAAATTATATTTGCTTTACGGTAAAAGCAATAAATTCCAACATTTCGGTAAATCACATGACAACATAACATCATTAAACTCAACTCGATTACATTATAATACACAGTGGTCGAGAAACAGAAAAAACAGAAGAAATAATACTAACTCACGGCAACCCCGGTAGAGACCGGAACCTCACGACACAAGAAGCGAGCGGCAATCGAACAAAAATTTAAACAGCCCACAACAAAATACGAACACAAAATGTAACCACGGTTACAATTTCTGGAAATTCCAATAATTTGGCTTGGTCTTGTAGTCTTTTCTGAAAAATACTTAAATCTTTTCCCAGATACATTTTGTTCTTGAGTCTTTGTTAATGTTTCATCTACTAAAGCATAATGCATATTAAAACTTATCACAAATTTTAATGGCTCGTTAATTATAAATTCAATTAACATAATTATTATTCAAAGGAGGGAATCGCTATGGTAGTTGTTAGTATTTATTATTCATGACAGTACTACCACTGTCTAGTGTTATTTTTGAAGATTCTTCTGTACTTCTGAAATAATACTCAAGAAAAAAAATTATTCAATACACTTTTTCTCACATTGGGCTAATTTTAGGTCACATGAAATGACTTAGACGTTTCTGGAAGCTCTTTTTGCAGCACATTGTCAGCATTCGTTCACGAGTAAGTTGCGGAGAGATGGCTACCCTTTCGTAAAATCTTTATGAAGTCATTTATTTTAGCATACTAAATTTAAAAAATATTATATATTTGCATTATTAATGATTTATACATATAACATTCTACGGTTTATGTCAGTCGTACGTCAATAATTTTTTTTAAATGATAATTTTGAAAAAATGCAAAGTGGCCATCTCTGCTAAGCTTAAAGGAAAGATAGCTATGGTTTGCAACCATGGCCATCCATGGTTGCAAGAGCTATCACGGATATATTTTCAAATTTTTAGCAGCTTTCTGAATACTCGAATATGATAAACCGACTTGTGAGGAAAGTTTTCGCAAACTTTTCCGTAAAAAATTTAGCTATCTCATTTTCATATTCTCTAAAACGCTATCTGTCAAAGAGATTTGGTCGACCACTACGTTTTCTGTTACAAATCGTTACAAACTGTCACTACCTGTCTCTCAAATTCGGTTTGTTAGCCTACAAATTGACATTGTTTCTGAGGAACGCTAACAAATTTAATTTGAAATTATTGTTTTACACTCGCGTACGATTCCTATCAAAATATTGTTCAAGAATGAAAACCCGTTGTTCAACTCACACTGCGGTATCTATACCGGTTGAGTAGAGCTACCAACTTAGTGTCACGAAACAAAATTTCCCTTTCTTAGAAAAAATTTACCAGACATTAACAATTGGGTAACAGAACTAAAAAATCACTTTGTATTACATTGAATAAAGTTTCGTTAACTTTAGGACGTTTGATATTTTGTAAAGTTTTAAAAAACGTGTGACGTATTTTGAACCAATGTGACATTAATAATATTATAATTTAGCTGTAACGTTATACTAAGAATAGTACAGTCAGAGGAATGATTAATGTAATTCAACGAAAATAATACCTCTGTTCACCTTGGGTTTAACTTCATAAATTTATTAATACATTTTATAACATTATTAGTTATCTCTACCAACGAATCACTCCAATCACAACATTCAACTTCACAAAGTTATTTTATACAGAAATGGACAGTTTATCATGATATATATATAAATTTTTACTTTCTCTTGCCTATATGAATATATAGGAAGGAGAGTATTGTTTTCATGTCGATTTTTCGAAATCGAGTTTTCACCGGATCTATACGTTTTCAGACCCCCTGAACCCAAAAAACATGTTTTTAGCGATTGGTCTGTGTGTGTGTCTGTGTGTGTGTGTGTGTGTGTGTGCGTGCGTGTGTGTGTGTGTGTGTGTGAACAGAATATCTCAAGAAGGGAACATCGTACGAACTTGAAACTTGAAACTTAAGTTAAATACCACTACCGGACTCGACACGAACATTTTCATCAAAATCGGTCAACCGGAAATGGTAGTTTATTCGTGTAATTTTTCACTTTTTTGCGATTTTCTCAAAAACTGGTCCTACGATTTTTTTTTAAATCGCCTGGTTTACTCAATTATTTATTCTATACAAGATAGGGTAGGCGTCATGTTTGCTGAAATTCTGGGTGAGGCTGTTTTCACGTAAAAACGTTGTTTTTTTTAAGATTACAGCTTTAATATGCATTTTAACGCAAAACTTTATATAATAAAAGTTGTAAAGAATTAAAAATTCTACAACTTTTATTTCAAACAATTTTTTGTATAACGCTTAGTTTAGCGGTAATTTGCGATTTTCTGTTTTTTCTCACGAAAATCTGTGAAAAATTGATTTTTTTAAGATTTCGGCCTTAGTATGCATTTTACGACAAAAGTGTATATAATTTAATTTATAGAAAATTAAAAGATCTACAACTTTTATTTAGAGCATTTTTCTCTACAGAGCCTAGTTTAGAGAGAAAGAGTGATTTTCCGTATTTCTAAGCCAAACTGAGGTTGATTTTCATTTTGCATCATTCACTCATGATTAAAATAAGGTTGTTTTTGAGGTTAGTTTTTCGTTTATTTCTAATATTTTATTATTAATGTTAGGTTTATTGTTAATTATTTGCATTGGCAAGAGAAAGTTGTGTGAGTGTTTCACACCAGATTTTTCTTAATACCTTATGCAATGGCTACGGTCAGCTACTGTTAGTCGTTTTCCTTGGGACTAGAACGGGTAGTACCCGTTCATAACATACAACGTAACACACGTTGTATGTTACGTTGTAACATACAACGTGTATGTTATGTTTTATCTATTCTTCAACCTTGCACAGAGCAGTAATTAGGTGAAATTAGAAGTGTCTGGACCTTTTCAGTTGTTCCAATGTATAGTCTTAATATCTGTCTACAACAAACAAGTGGAGTTATAAATTATTTTCACACAATCTGTTAGTTCCAGGAGTAAAAACAAATAGTTCTGTTTCTTATCACATGGTAAGCCTCTAAATTGACTGAATCACTTAAGAGCAGAAAAGGTAGAGATGTAAAAGACACTCATAAACGTTTTCTCCTCTGAAAGTAATGAATTACATTATGCAGCCAGACCTTGTAGTAAATGAAGTTGTAATAGTACTTTTGGCATGTAATTTTATGGTGATTTATCAATGATCACACAAAAATGTTTGAATACAATTTAAATTATGATTATTTAATAATTTTATTTATATATATATATTTATCGTATAATTAATGATTAATTAATAAAACAAAAATTTTTTTGATTTAAATTAATTATAAAAGACAGTTTTATACTATACATTTTTAAAAGCTTATGTTTATTAATGATCAGATGTAGTTAAATGTTGGGTTTACTTTATTTAAGGAACATACGACACACCTTTAGATAATACCTTAAGGCATTTCAATTTAAGTTCATAAGATATACAAGTGGGTCTATTTGAATAATTGAATTATGAAATAAAAACTTCTGGAAGTGAGAACCATAAATAAATAAATAGCCATAAATATAATGGCCATATAAATAAATAAATAATGGAAAAATGGTTAGCATCAGTAGGCCCTATGCTTAAAAAAAGAGAACAAAAGTGAATACCTTTTTTAACTTTTGACTATAACTGGCATTGACAAAACAATTACAATTATTATATACATTCACTTGTGACAATAAACTGTGACAAACTCTGGAAGAGTTTATTTAAAAGATATTTTGCAGATGCTTAGAAACTTTCTTGTACATGGTTTTTAGGATGCACCAATTGGAAGGTTAATAGTTTGTTTTGAAAACATTTATGAAACTAGTTTAGTATATTTTTTCATTAGGTTTCTTACAGCGATAACTGAAAAATAGTTTTTAAATTATCTCGTAAAAATAATTAACACTCTACGAACGATTTTTAAAGAAATACACACGCACCAAAATTCTGAACACTGGGCTGAAAGGCAATAATGACACTTTTGCTACAACAAAGAATTAATTATTTGTTAAGAAAGGGTAATAATATTTTTTAACACTTAAGCCTAGATTAGTTCGCGATCTGGATAGAATAAATGATAAAAAATTATAACCAAATTACTTAAATTAAATTAATTACAAAAAACTAAAGGTTTAAAGAAAGTGTAGAATAGAAAAATAAAAAATTATCGATTTTTCGTTTCTTCGTTATATAGTTTGTATTGTGCTCTTCGAAATGGCGTTAGAATGTTGCTATGCCAACTAGAAAATATTTTATTAACTTTTTTGTGATTGTATGTTTAAGCTGATTTTGCCATTTGTCACGAAATTTTACAAAATAATTTTCCCTTCCGATTAATATTTTATTTTGATTTATTATACTTTTTTACAATGCCGTCTTTCTTTTATTTATTCATAGTTTGGATGTATAACCTAAAAGTTTATAACCTGGAATATTTTTGTTGTGGTCTGTCTTTGTTTACACTCGTGTTTTTGTGTCTCAAACTTTAAACGCGAATATTTCAAAACGTCATTTTTACAACTTTATCTTTTTCTCAGCTTCCACTAAATGTACAAAGCTGAAATTTTTATGATGTATGTTAATCGTCCAGTTCTATTGATTGATTGTGCCGTTTTTAAAAGTATTAAAAATTGTGGGAGAAAAGATTTTTTTGGTGATTTTTCGATGAAAATTGGTCTCTTTTTAAAAAAATTGTGCAAATTAAAATGCTTACCAGAATGAAATGCTACACATTCGAAATATGCACCAACGAGTGGCATTTCATACAAAAAAATTGTAGCTCTAGCTGCAGTGGTTGCTGAGAAAAAGGTACAAACATGAACATTGCTTAGGATAGGGATCCAAACTCCCCTTAACTAGTTTAGGGGACCAGGCCCTCGTATGTTTCTCCATGCTAACATGAGGAAAATTTTCTCAGCCTGTGGTAGAGATAATTGGTTGAATTTTTTCACACAGATTTATTGAAACATGTACCATTGTAAAAGTACTATTGTACAAACAATGGAAATTATGGTAGTTCCTAATTACTGTAACTTCCATTTCTCAGTAACAACCCAATAAATAACGTAAGGGAAAAACCTCCATTAACGTAGAACAATGGAATAAGTTACATTAGAATAGTAATTAGACAATAAGTTGTAAATATAGCCATCGGTTAATCATCTGGTATTCTTTAGACGGATATATTTCTCCCTCTGTCTGTTTAGGCCTTTCTTCCATTTACAAACTTGCAGCCAGTCACTTGGATGGTTCTCTCTCCAGGTTGGTTGAACGGTTGGTGGGAGAGAGAGGCTTCTTAACCAGAGGTTTACTGGTTCAGATCCAGGAAAGTAAAATCAGTTCCCTTGGGACTTAAGAGTGGAACAGAGGAGTTGATTAAGACGGAGCAGTTTTTGAAGAAGTGAGTAGGAAAATGAAGAGAAGAAGAAGAAGAGGAAAAATATTTTAGGTAAATTCATTTCGTATTTCTTAAGGGTTTCGTTAAGTTTTCTTTTATATTAACTTTTTTGCGTTTCGTATCACTGTTTTGCAATTTCTGCTAATGCAGACGGTGAAGAATGATGATATATGAAAATGAGTAATGTAAAAATGCCAGAACTGACCGGGAATAGAACCCGGGACCCCAGCGTAGACGCACTAACCACTACGCCAAAGGGCCGGCCGTTAGTCACTTAATAATAAACTTTCGCATACAATAAAACTTTATCACTTTAACTAGGTAACGTATTTCTAGCCTACACGAACTATTATTATTGTTAAAATATCTAGCTCTAATTTTGTATCAGTGGCTTCTTAGTTCTACAACTTAAATTTCCAAGCATATCTTTCTATACCACGTGATTATGTTCACGTACATTGCAAAATACATTAACTAGCCTAAAATTGTGACAAGAGTCTATCAGGGCTCTAAACTCTTGTGATTTTAACTCCTAGGAACAGTTTATCTTGAAGTACTGTAGCAAATTCAGATTTCAGATTTTGAAATTTAAACCTCCTATAAAGCCAGGAGTGATTTTACATAAATTAGTATCATTTGTTATTACGATATTAAAAAATATAAAACGTATTTTATATATTAATACGTGATGAAACACAGTGCTATAAATAATATATTTGTGTGCAATGTAACTACAAAATTTAAGCGTGTAATGTATTCATGTAAGAAAACTAACAATTTTTGTTATAAATACTCTCTGTCTCCTACCTGAAATTAATTACTCAGCGAGAATCCAGTGAAACTATTGAGAACAGTTAAAGGCAGTCAAATCGTTCTAGAAGAAAGAAATCGTTCTAAATAGGGGACTAAAACGGAATTGTTTCTGTTATAAATCAATTTTGTAATATGGCTAGAAATTTTGTTAAAAATATCATCCTAATACAACTGATGTTTCTTGCTGTTGTCCTAATTTCGGTGAGCAATTTTTAATTTTTTTTCATGGATTTTAAATTTTGGTTTTTTGTTCTAGATGAACTGTAGCTTAAAATTTAAATTAGTTTGATTTTATGTGTGATTTTAAATAAAATATACTGAATTGTACTCTGCACTGATACCTGTATGTAATACTTGAAATAATCATATGGGTCGTAGGAAGTTTCATTGTCAGAAGGAGAAATTTCAAAAGTACTAGGCCCACCTCCAGAAGGATACTACCGGAAAAAATACCAAATACAACACGACCATAGATGGTTAACAAAAAGAATGAATAACTAAAATAACAATAATAAAAATCTGGTATGAAAAAAAATCACACGAATTTATCTTACCAATGTAAATAATGAAAAATATAACTTATGTCTAATCGTCAATGAATGATGCTAAATAAAATTCAACGTCTGTAGGACTTAGTAATACGGAAAACACTAATTGACACTAACTAGATTCTGTAGAAAATAGCTTTCTTTAACAGTTTTAGGTTTTATCATATTCTATATTTAATGATACATACTTTTGCCTTACATACCTTTTTCGGAAGGGATGTCAAAAGAGGCTCAAATTTATAGACCAGTTTGTACGAGAGATGTGGGAAGATCGAGGAAAAGATGAGTACCGGAAGAGGTTCACTAAACCTAGACCTTGAAGTGAAGATGAAGAAGAATATACTTTTGTCGCAAAATGTATACACTGCCTCAATATTAAAAATTAAATTTTTTAACCAACTTTGGCAAAATAGAGAGAATCGTCAATTGACACCAAACTACTACTAAGATGCTGCGTTGTATAAAAAAATGTGTAAATTAAAGTTGTAGGTGTTTTTTATTGTTCTACAATTTTGATAATGCACTTTTACCTTAGAATCCATACTAAAGCCGAAATATTTGAAACAACAAATTTTTTACTACTAACGCACAAGCTGCAGAAGAAATTCAGCAGACATGGCGCTAACCCTATCTTGTAGACATTTAGTAAATTCGGCAATTTTAAATAAATATCGGAGGTTCTGTTTTTTAAAAAATTGCGGAAAATTGAAAAATCTCACAAGTTAACTTCCGTATTACCGATTTTGATGAAAATGTTCGTATCGGGTCTCTTTGTGGTAACTAACTTAAGTTATCAGTTTTAAAATGAAACTTAAATACGTACCGTACGATATTCTGTTCTTGAGATATTTTGTTCACAGACACACAAACACACGCGCGTGCGCAGACGAATCGCTAATAATATGTTCTTGGGTATAAGGGAACTAGAAAAGTGAGTTTTCGTGCATTTTAAAAAAAGTAGTGTATTCTTCCAAGCCACAAAACCTGCACGAACTAAAAAATTCAATTGTTTTTCCATTTGACTACGTAAATTACGATAAAATGTAACTGTTGAAAATTTGTGAATCAGTTTTAAGTTGCTGTATAAATTGTATAGAGAACCATGTGGGCTTTTTGAACACCTGCTATAATATTTAAAAGGTAATATATTATATGTACAGTTCATATAAAAAAAATTGGTTTATATCTATAGGTTTCTTATTCCATTAATCTTTCTTTCGATTTCCGTAAATATTCGTAATATATCGACATATAGGCCACCTTGCATAATAAAAGTTACAGAAAATTAAAAAATCTACAATTTTTGTTTTAAACGTTTCTTTCTACAACGCTTAGTATAGCGGTAATTAGTGATTTTTTTGTTTTTTTCCATCAAAATCTGTAAAAAATGGATTTTTAAAGATTTTAGTCTTATATAGTATGCCTTGACAGACATCTCACGTGGAAACCACACGTTGCACACTGCAGAGTAATCTCAGACTCACGGTTTCGTAAGTTGTTAGGCGTCTTAGGTTGCAAGTCCTCGCTACCTCTACACTTAAAAGTCATCCTCTATAAATCACTAGTACGGCCAATTATGCTATATGGTGGACCAATTTTTGAAAAATGTCACAACACAACACTGAATATTCTTCAAAGACACCAGTCAAAAGCAATAACTTTTGTGCAATAACAAACGCACCTTTTTACGTAAACAATCATACCCTAACCTTTACAAAGACCTGCAAATACCAACGGTTCGAGACATTGTCAACGCAACATACAACTCATTACACACAAAGACAATTGACCACATAAATCCAAATATCCAATCTCTTTCAACTAACGATCTCCCTGTTAACAGACAACTGACCCGAAGGTGGAATAGGGATCTTCTCCGTCCACTATAAAAAAAACTTGTCATGCCTGTGTCATTTCATAAAAACAAAAAATCATTTCATATAAAAGAAATCATCTATCATAGTTTGTAAATCGTTATCATTGAAAAATTTTGGCACCACATTCCTTGCAAAATTTCACGCCGAAATCGGTCACTGAATCGATTCACATTCACGTCACATTCCCACCAATCCTCATTCATTCCATCTCATTTACTAGTTGTGCTTTTAAAAAAATGTACAGAAGTAAAAAAAAAATAAAGTTGAAGCCAAAAAAAACAATATATTGTGACACTTATCGCTAAGTTCTGTTTCGAGATCTAGGTTATTAAATAATTATTACACTAAAGTTTATAATTACAAATATTTATTACACTAACGACTTACAAAATAAATAATAAAGTAATACAATAAATAACTTGTTAATTTACTTAAAATAAATAATAAACAATAAATAACTTATTAATTTACTTAGCACTACTTACAACCAATTTTATAGACTACACATAGTAGAAAATGACACTGAATACACAAAAACTGAATTTAATACAGATCACATATTAACTTTTCTTAATACACAAACGAACAAGGACAGTATAACAATCGTTGACCAACACAATGCTTGGAAACGCGCCAGCACTACGTCCGAAGCCAGTCGTCAAAGATAAAACGAATACTCACTCTGACCGCTCTCGGGGGTCTCTTTATAAACTCATTTAAAAAAAGATCATTCCAGAAAAAGCAGAGAAACTCAATGCAGACAATAAAGTACAAAAAATAACGCTTTATAAGTGAGTGCTAGAAAAATCCATGGTAAACAAGTCAACAATAGGTCTTTTGTAAACAGAAAACGTGAACAAATGGCCCCCTCATAATAGCTGTACACAATACCCAACCTTTTATCCTACACAATAGCACAGTCCTATTAATAATTTTTATGAATAGGCATCCCTTTATTGTCATTATTGTCCTATTGTTAGGGCCTACTTATTGTTACTATTTCACTCTATTATCCTCTCTTTACTATTTTCTAGAATGAAATTCTAGAACCTTCGCGAACCCTGTCATCTCGATATTGTCATAATATATTATATAGTATGCATTTTACGAGAAAAGTGTATATAATAAAATTTATAGAAAATTAAAAGTTCTAATCTTTTATTTTAAGCGTTTTTCTTTGCAGAGCCTAGTTTAGCGTGAAAGAGTGATTTTCCGTATTATTAGGCCTTAGGTTGGTTTCATTTTGCATCATTCACTCATGGTTAAAATTAGATTTTGTCTTTGAGGTAAATGTTTTTGTTTATTTCTTATGTTCTATTACTAATATTATGTTATATTGTTCGTTATTTGCATTGGCAAGAGAAAATCGTGTGAGTGTTTCACACAGGTTTTCTTATTTAGCTGACAAATCTGTTGTAATGCATTGAGTTGATCTCCTGCATCATATGTATATAAAAATTTAGTTATTAAAATTTAAATCGAATACCCTAACTTTTAGTAATTATTTTTCAGGATCGATGCAAAGGAGAGGCTGTTATCGAGGGAGAAAAAGAGAAACCAGTTGATACTGTAGTTTTACAGTATATGAAAACAGAAAAGACATTACATCCCGAAAAAAAGACAAGATTTTATACACCATTTGTAAAATTTGTTAAGTGGCTATATAAGAAACTTCCTAATTTCCTGCAAAGTTGGATAAATGCCTTTTTCAAATGGTTAGGAAATCCTTTCAGAAACCAAAGGTCTCGTGTAATTTTGTGGTGTGTATTTATTATTATTGGAATTATGTTTATAGTAACTGGTATATTTAGTTGGCTTGGTGGTCCTTGCGTCGTGTGCGCATGTTGCGGACTCTTCTGCGAATGCTGTGATTGGTGTAAAGACTCTCCTTCCGGTGGTGGTGACTGTGCTACAATTATGTGCTGCGTTGAAATTGATGTTGGTGATTGTGACTGTGACTGTAGTGGTTGTTGATTGACACATGAATTGTTAACCTTTTGATTAGCGAGTTTGTTTTTAAAATTTTGTGCATGTCTGGACAAGTATTTTTGTAAATATTATAATTAGTACTACAAAACTTACATGTCGTACGTAGTGGGTAATCACGCGACAGACATTGACCAGTGTAACGTCACATTTTTATCTGATGCTAAAATATTTATTTTCTCTAAGATTAATTTATTAATCACGTATAATTTATTTTAAACATCTTAATAAAATTATATAAGAGGTGTGGCAATTAAATAAAAAAACTGACGTTGTAAAAAATTTTTTTCTTATTTTATACCAAATCATTTACTGTCACCTTCAATTTACACTCCTTCTCTATTCCTACAACGCTTCATGCGAATTTTCGATTGTTGGAAACAGTGCTGAAAATCATCTTCTGTCATCTTCTTTAGGACACTTGCCGCTTTCTCTCTTACAGCTTCCACAGACTCAAATCTTGTCCTTTTTAATGAAAATTTCACCTTAGGGAACAGGTAGAAGATAATAGCATGTGATGAAACGTGGTTTTTTACTTATGATTCGGAAACGAAGCGCCAATCCATGTAGTGGAAGAGCCGAACTTCACCAAGAGCCAAGAAAGCTCGAATGAGCAAGTCAAAATTTAAAGCAATGATGATTGTTTTCTTTTATATCCATGGGATTGTGTACCTTCACTGGGTTCCAGAAGGTCAAATAATTAATCAATATTACTACCTTGAGGTACTTTCTTAACCACGGCAAAGAAAAAGGAAAAACGCCCCGAAATATGGAAGGACAAATCATAGGTTCTTCACCAAAACAATGCGCCAGCTCATTCCACGTTAACTGTCAAGAGGTTCCTAGCCAAGTACAGCATCTCAGTGTTAGAAAATCCACCTTATTCACAAGATCTTTTACCACGTGACTTCTACCTGTTCCCTAAGGTGAAATTAGCATTAAAAGGGACAAGATTTGAGTCTGCGGAAGCTGTAAAAGAGAAAGCGGAACATGTCCTGAAGGAGCTGACAGAAGATGACTTCCAGCACTGTTTCCAACAATAGAAAATTCGCATGGAATGTTGTAGAGATAGTGAAGAAGTGTACGCGTATATCGATGGTGACAATAAAATATTATGTATAAAATAAAAATAAAATTTTTTCAACGTCAGTCTCATTGTTTAATAGCCACACCTTGTATGTTACTTATTGTGTAAATAGAGAAGAACCATTTGTTTAAATTAAACGCAAAATCTGAATTAATATAAACCATGTAACAAATGCAACTGTATTTTGTGATAATTGCTATATCACCTATTTAGACTTTTAAACCGTGATATTCATAAAAAAATTAATAGCCTAGAAAATAAAACAGGAAACAGGATTAAAATTAATTAATCACTAAAAGACTCAATCACACTAAATTTAATAATCACGGCTTGCATTTAAATCAGTCTGGTAAAAATTTGTTGTGTGATAGATTAGCATCCCGTGTTACAAATATAAACAAATATAAATATATGAAGCGTATAGTTTCTTTTTTTTTAATGAGTTGGCTGAAACAAGGGATAAAGTAATAGGAAATGAAAAGTTTAGTTTTATTGAAAAATCACTGCCAGAGAACAAAACATTAATGGTATAAACATTTCAATTTCTTTAAAACATTCAAAACATTAATGGTATATTAGCTTTATTTACGGCCATGTTAGTGAGCCAAATAGGGAGTTTGTTCCAAAGATTCATCGTTTCAGATCTCTTTTTCTTTACTTTTTTAGATATAATTCTAGAAGCACATTTTTAACTGCATAACATATTAGGTTGGGAGTAACAGCTGATCATTATCAGCTGTTACTCCCAATCTACATACTAGTTAATATTATATGCAGTGAAAAATGTGCGTTTTATGTGCGTCTGCTTTGATTTTAAATAAAGCGAAATTTCAATATCTATTATTCATTTTTTCCTGAGTAATTCACAAATTTAAATTTTCTACAAACTTATTTAAGGAAAAATACACCTTTATTTACCATTTATGGAAGTAATCTGACGTTAAACAAAAAAATGTGTTATTTCTTTGCACCAATTCTTGTGTTTTATGTACGATATCTTTGAAAGTATTCCATTTACAGCTCTGAAACCAATTTTATTCAATTTTTAAGATTAACAAACATAAGAAACAATCGTATTTGTATCTTTGTAACTACCTTTAACATTTTTATACGGCCTTACTTCACCGAGAGTACAGAGTTCTAGGTGAAATTTTTCGCTAGCCGTAACTCGCTAACTAAGCGTTTTCAGGCATATGTTTATATGAACTTTGTTTCTTATTTTTAGCTATAGAATGAGATTCTAAGAGATTTCCGTATAGTTTTGAATCACCCTATACTGTATATTTTTCTTCACATTTTAGTCATGTTGACACTACTGAGGGTGGTTTTTATTTTAATTCTAAAGACATTTCTCAGATTTTCTCATCTTTGCTTAAAGTTTTAGTATTTTTTAACTGATTGCATAAGAAATACACTGTTACAAAAAAATACGCAAAAGAATGACACTATTTTGTGTCTAAATTAAAATGTTTCTAATATTATTAAAGCTATATCAAAAAATAATGCAGAAATAAGTACTATGTATTAAGGAAAGGAGATGTTGTGAAAAAGGAACATAGAATATTCTAGTGAATAGGATTAAAAAAAGCAGAGTAAGAAAGTGGGGCTTGATCTTCGAAAGGAGTTGAATGTATGTAAACATTCAAAGTTTTTATTTTCAACCTGGCTTAACTAATGTTTGAAAACGAACACTATCCATTAATGTAATATATTCGGGTACTTATACGAGGTAGGGTCTAAAAGTTCCCGGAAAGGTCGTGTACAGTCAAGAATTGATTTGCTGGAAGAGAAATTTTTCTTTGGGAGGTTGGCATCACTACTAGGAAAGGTTTTTTGTTGTTTAGCAGGCAGTTGGAGTTGGTTTTTGCGTGCAATGTATGATATATTCGACGCAGTTTTTTTATTTCGGGTTGTGAAATGTCGTCATCAGAGGAGTTTGCCAATATCAAATTCTGTGTTGCGCTGGGAAAATCACTTTTGGAGAACCTTGTGATGCTGAAGAAAGCATACAGAGACAATGCGATGAAGAAAACGGCAGTTTACGAACATCACAAGCGCTTTTGTGACGGTCGCGTAACAATTGATGATGACGTTTGGACTGGGCAGCCTTCCACGTTCACCACATATGAGAGTGTTGTTCGCATTCGACAACTAGTTTGATTGATTATGAATTTTTTCCTGAAGGCAAAGCTGTCAACAAAGATTACATACAGAGATCTTAAAACTGTTATGAAATGCAATTCGATGAAAACGACCGCAAATATGGGCAGGGATTTATTTGTTTTTGTTACATGACAATGCCTCGTCACATCGACACTTAATATTAAAACAATACCTTGTAAAGAACAATATCACCACTCTGGAACACCCTCCATATTCTCCGATTTTGCACCACCGGATTTTTACATGTCTCCGCGGCTGAAAATGACATTGAAGGGACATCGTTTGGCGATTCGTCAGAGGTGGTGGAAAATGCAACAAAGCGGCTGATAGATCTTTCGGAAAACGGCTTTCAGGAGTGTTTCCAACATTTGTTTAAACGGTGGAATGAGTGTGTAGATGCAGGAGGAGAGTATTTCGAGGGATGAGATGTAAAAATATTAAACATACTTTGAATAAATATTTATTAACCAATTCCCGGAACTTTTTGACCCTACCTCGTAAATTTTGTTTCATTACTATATTGTTGTGACGTCAATCCATGAGTGAGTATAGTTAAAGTCAGTGTAATTGGATTTTAATTTTTAAAAAGATTGTGTACTTGGATAATTAATTCTCATAATTATGATTTTTTAAAATGAAACTGCATTAAATATTTTAGTATTATATGATTGTGTCAATTATTTCAACCAGTTTATTCACTAAGCAGTTCAGAAACTTATTCTTTTGGATCATTATTAAACGATTAATTTAAATTTATCAAAATCTGTTTACAGTGCAACAAATAAATCTAATTTTAAATTTGTATACAAAATAAATTTAAAATAGATATTGCTATTTTTGAAAAATTTTAAAGTCGTTAATAATTCGTATACTTTACCATGTTACTAAAAACCTGAAAACAAAATACGAGTATAATACTTTTTTTAACTTTATACGTCAAAAAAATGTAAAATAACAAATCAGTTTTATGCACAACGCAAATATATATTTTATAAGCGTGTAATTTATGCACTTCAGAGATTAACAACACTTTTTGGTTATCAAATTTCAACGTTTCTTATATCGTTAATACCTGAGTTTCTTATATCATTAATATTGTTATCTGAGGACAACAGAAGGCAGTTTTGCTATTTCTGTTACTAAGAGATTGAAATAATAATGATTGGTTAAATACTGAAAACTAAATATACTTTTTTTTAAACTTTATACGTCACAAAAAATTAAAATAACAAATCAGTTTTATGTACAACGCAAATACAAATTTTATAAGCGTGTAATTTATTCACTTCAGAGATTAACTACACTTTTTGGTTATCAAATTTCAACGTTTCTTATATCGTTAATACTTCAGTTTACTATATCATTAATATTGTTACTTGAGAGCAACATAAGGCAGTTTTGCTATTTCTGTTACTAAGAGATTGAAATAGTAATGACTGGAAATTGTTTTAATAAAATAAACTTAATTGTAATGATGTTTCTGGCAGGTGTCCTAATTTCGGTAAAAAATTTTAAATTTTTTTCCAGGATTTAAATTTTTTATTCAAGGAGAAACAATAACAATCAAAATTCTGAGATTCGCCGATGATATAGTAGTATTAGCCAAGACAAAGAAAGAACTAGAAGATATCTTTAATGGAATGGATGAGATCATGAGAAAGAATTACTTCATAAAAATTAATAAGGACAAAACGAAAGTGTTGTGCAGCAGCAAGAGTGGTTTAGAAGAGATTGGAAATGTAAAAGTAGGCAACGAGAACAAACAGGAAGTTGGGGAATTCTCCTATGTTGGGATTAAAATAACAAAGGATGGTAGAAGGACAAGTGATATCAAAAGCAGAATTGCTCAAGCTAGAAAGTCGTTGAATTAAAAAACAGCTTACTGACTACAAATATTGATTTACAGATTAGGAAAAATTTCTTAAAACATTATGTTTGGGGCGTAGCGTTATACGGGAGTGAAACGTGGGTGAAAGAGGCTGTAAAAAAGAAGAAGATAGAAGCTTTTGAATTGTGGTGCTATAGGAAAATGTTAAAGATTAGGTGGGTGGACAAAATAAGTAGTTTAGAGGTTCTTAGGCGAGTGGATGAAAAAAGAAGTATATGGAAGCATCTTACAAGAAGAAGGGCTATAAGAAGGGCAAGTGGGGCATATCTTAAGACATCCAGGTATTGAGCTATCAATAAAGGAGGGCAATATTGAGGGAATACATTGTAGGGGGAGGAAGATATTAGAATACATAGAGCAAATTACAAAAGATATACAGGTATGATGTAGATATGAAACGACTTGCGCAAGATAGAACAGTTTGGAGAACTGCATCAAACCAGTCGAGAGACTGATGACAAAAAAAATGCATAATTTAAAGTAATCTAATTAATGGATGGACGGAAATTTCATTATCAGAATTAAAAGTTTCCATCGATATTATCTGAGGTATGATACAATATAAGTAACCTTTATTAACCCATCGGGTAGTTTAGTGACGAAGTCGTCGCTGCCTTTCAACTGTTTAACAACTCATTTCGAAAACGAAGGTTTCGTGGTTAAATTCCTAGTAAAGTTCATATGGTGAATATGGTGTATCTTGATGGTTTGAGTTCAGTTAACCATAAGTTTACTTTAAGGATTGGTCAACATGGGTTTTTACAAGATTACATTATCTCATTATCACGTCACACATAATTACCATTCTCATCTCATTGGGTCATGCGGTTTGTTGCGGTTTCTGCATTAATTTAAAATAATTCCGCTAAACATAAAAATGATTAATTATTAAAGTATACTGTTACTTGAAATAAAACACAAAATTTCATCTATTCTGTACGATGGTTGGTTCATGACAAATTTATTTTTAATTGTTGCAATTATAACTCCGGAACTACATAATGTTTTTTTTATTTTGGTTTAACGTCCAAATGTTCTGGAATTACTGCTAATGCAGACGATGAAGGTTGAAATGATATTTTGTAACTTATGAAAATATGCCGTGCCTGAATGGGATTTGAACCCAAGACCGCATGATGAAAGGCGAGCACGTTACCAACTATACCAATGCGGCCGGCACATAATGTCTTTGGAACAAATATAATTTTTTGTTTTTATGTATTTGTTTTATTTCATTAACGTAAGTAGTAGGACACAATTGTTTTTTAAAATTTAATTTATATTTCATATTATTTTATTTTGTTCTCCATAATATCTTTGGAACAAAATAAAATAATATGAAATATTAATTAAATTTTGAAAAAAACAATTTTGTCTTACAAGTTTAGTTAATGAAATAAAACAATATATATTGTGGTTTATATTTATATACTATTCAAAGTGAAATTTAGAACAAAATAAAGTTTATGGAAATTAAATGTTTGCCTTTACTAACAAAATGTAGGAATTATCTGTTCTAAATAAATTTAAAAACTGAAATAACAACTGATCGCTACAGGTTTCTTATTGTTCTTGAATTAAATAAATTGCAACATACGCACATAAGGGATTAAAAATAACTTCCCATGCTTAAGGGTAGATTAATTATTTTGTTTTTATTTTCTACTATTGCAACAACTACAGGATTGTAATAATGTGTTAATAATTAAAACCAAATGTTAGTTACCTAAATACCTATTAATTAATATTAAGAAGTTTATTAAACTAACAAAATTATTAAATTATTTTGATAAGGTATTAATATTATAATAATTTTTAAAGTTGACGAACTCTGCTGTTCCACGCGTTTATACAAACTAGAACGTTTGCCAACGTTATCAGATCGTACAATTATATCAGCCTGACAAACATTACTCGCGCATGCTTATAAAGGCCACAGTAGTTTACTCTTCTCTTGCTTGTCGTACTGAACACGTCGATTATAGAGCGCGTCAACATGCAATAACTTATAATATAACCAGCTAGTTATATGTGCATAAGTTATATTTGTAATTGAAAGATAAAAAAAGAGTCTGACGAAATTTTATAAAACACAGCTACAAAATCATGTGTTGGCAACGATCGTTGCAAGTCATTGGCTAGCTATGAAGTGGGTAGGTGGCAATGCGTACGTTCAGAGCGCATCAACGCTGGAAAATAGTATAGTAAGTTTATATTAAAATTAACTGTTTAATAAAGTATTAGCTAGTGCATTAATACTAAGAAGTTTAAAAAATATTTTGCTATGATATTTGTACATGAAAACAAGTAAAAAATAATATATAAATCACAAATTGAAATTGAAATTGAAAATGGCCAGTTCCGTTGCCAAGTGGTGAGCGCCCTACTATACAATCCGCAGAACCTGGTTTCAGTTCCTTGCCAGGGTTTGTAAAATTATGACAAGTTAAAACCCACCGTTCCTAAACCCAAATTAGTCGCTTATAACCGTGATATGTGTGACTTAAATTAAAAAACCCAAACAAAAAACGATATGAAATTATACAAAACAATGCATTTATCTACAACTATAAAAACTAATTGGTGGTAAACGAGGTCTGAACATTTTTGGATTACTGGTGTAGACTACCTCATCATCATCTGTCAAGGATTAGACTCAATGGCCTGTTCCAGCATCTACCTCATTTTAGTTCTTCCCAAGTCTCGCTTCTCGTCAGGTTTATATTTTCATGCTCCCGGAGAAAGTCTATGAGCTGGCATGCAAAGTAAATGGTTGGACAAATATCTCTTATATATTCTTAACGTTTTCTACAGTGACTGAACATTCAACTCGGCGCGTATAGCTTTATTACGCACTCTATCTAACAGGGTACAACTTTAGACTCTGCAAATTCTCATCGTTCCCTGGAGGCGAGATTCATTCCTTTGTATTGACACCCAAGTGTCATTACCTAACCCAGGTGAAGACTACCTAACCATTTTTTCTAACGTTTCTCATCCTACTTCTTCTAACCACACGGTTACTGCTTATTATAACTGATGATGTTTTATATACAGAGCGTTCTGAAAAAGGGTTCCAAGAATTCAGGGCGTGATTCCCCACAACAAGAGAAGAAAAAATGTTCAAATTAACATAGGTCCGAAAATCATTAGTTACCGAGTTATATAGAGTGAAAGATTTTGTCAGAATTTTAGTTACCCCGTTGAAACGAAGCCCTACAGATATTTGTTGGGCGTTGAATTAGGCATAAATTTTACCGTGTCGTATGTAAAATAAACAGAAAAATTGAACAAAATAGGTTTCAGTCTTGTAGCTGCAGTAGTTTTTAAGATATCTGATGAAATACGCAAAACTTGGTCCCAAAAAACAAATTTCTTTTAGGTTTGAGGCGATGAACTTTGTTAAATGGATAATAAACAGAAGAAATTCTTTTACAAAACTTGTAGAGAATTTAATTCTGAAAAGAATGATGTAAAATAAGTCAATAAAAGACAAACGCAATTTTTAAAAAATTATTTTTTCATTAAATAAAAAAAACGCATGAAAAATAGACAAAATCAGTTAAACTCTCTACTAACTTAATTAATGTAATACTTAGAAGAAAACACTTGTATTAAAATTAATTAGTGAGTTACTTACTATTTATTTTTATCAAGTAAACTTTTTTAACAACCATAAATTATCATACATCAAAGAAGAACAGTTGCCATAATAAATAGCCACGTCACAATAGATGTGTCTATTTTTCATACGTTTTCTTTGTTTAATTCAAAAATAATTTTTTTAAAAATTGCGTTTATCTATTATTGACTTATTGTACATAATTTTTTCATAATTAAATTCTCTACAAGTTTTTTAAAAGAATTTCTTCTGTTTATTATCCTTTTAACAAAGTTCATCGCCTCAAACCTTAAAGAAACTTGTTTTTCGGGACCAAGTTTTGCGTATTTCATCAGATATCTTAAAAATTACTGCAGCTACAGGTCTGAAACCTGGTTTGTTCAATTTTTCTGTTTATTTTACATACGACACAGTAAAATTTATGCCTAATTTAACGCCCAACAAATATCTGTAGGGCTTCATTTCAACGGGGTAACTGAAATCCTGACGAAATCTTTCACTTGTATAACTCGGTAACTAATGATTTTCGGACCTATGTTAATTTGAACATTTTTTCTTCTTTTGTTGTTGAGAATCACGTGTTGTTTGTTGTTGGGAATCCCTGAATGCTTGGAAACTTTTTTCAGAATGCCCTGTGTATTTAAGTTGTAAAAGGAGAAAATTATTCAGCTTGGGTGCTATGTAGCAAAAATGTATTTTTAATGACTTTTTTAGGACTGATGAAAAGAAAATTTATCCCTGTTTTTGTATTACAATGTCGAGCGCTTGGAAAAGAATAGTTTTTTATTGTTATTGTAAATAAGTCAAAATGACCATGCATGAGCCAAAATACAACTTTCACTTTATCTTCCTTTCAGCCGATAGGGATCTGCCTTCTTCCTTTAATAATTTTTCAAAGATTCTTCAATATTTCAGACCTCTTTTTCCTCACTTAATTATAAATTATTCTAGAAGCTGATATTTGATCACTTTAGGGGGAGCAATTCTAATATCAGCAATTTTTTCTTTCTATAATCATCTCTACTGAAGCAATTTATTCTTTCACTTGAAATTTATTGTTTTCTACCATTTGATTTTGCAAGATGCCTAATATGTTTCTGATTTGATTGATTGAGTAAACATCTGCTCTAAAATATAACGTACATTTAATTTTAGAAAAAGCTTCATGTGTTTTTTATTATTAACCGTAATATTAGTTTTTGATTTCTTGTATACTGTCCAAAGAAGAGGAGATAGTAGCACACCGCCCTAAACGGCGATTAAAATTTATAAATATTATGTCTTCGAATAGTCAATGAATACAGTTTTTCCTGAAAATCTAAAAGATTGCATTTTTCGTTTTTTGATTGTCTAAATTTAGTCCTCCCACAGATTTATGGGTTTTGTTTGTATATCGTACTAAAAAATATATATATTTTCACAAAAGTACCATTACGTGTTTTTTTAACAATAGAAACAAAATATTCTTTTTTTAAACTTTAGATGTCACAAAAAATAATTATGATAACAAATCGATTTTGCGTGCAATGCAAATTTTATAACCGTGTAATGTATTCACACGAAAGATTATAAATACTTTTTGCTTACAAAAGTTCAATCTATCTTCACTTATATCGTCAACAATAATTAGCAGATAAAACCTGAGAGCAGTTAAAGGCAGTTTTGGCGCTTCAATTAATAATGCGTTGTATTGTATGGTTAATAAATTAAAATAATAATGGCTGGAAATTTTTTAAAAATATATACTTAATCCTGATGATGTTTCTAGCAGTTGTTTTAATGTCGGTAAGAAATTTTGAATGTTTTTTTAGAATTTTATCGTTTTTCTATTTTAGTGTGACTGATATTTAGTTAGAACTTGTAATATTTTTTTGTATATAGAAGTTGTAAAAGGAGCTAACTGTGCAGCTTGGGTGCTAAGTACCAAAAGTGCCTTTTTAATGACTTTTTAGGATCTCATTGGTATAGTATCCAAGTATATATGATTCAAAGAACCGGAAAACGGTCGTTTGATATAAAAAATTAAAGATTAACAAAATACCTCCCATCTCGAAAATTAAGGGTTATTTTTTAAACGAAAATAATCCTGACGCCTTTTTAATTTTTAATAACAATAAATGAAATTAATTGTAAATAATATTCAAGGTGATTTAGTAAAAGAAAGTCATTTAATCCAACCAATCGATAAAATTGATTTAGCAAAGATACAAATACCTATATATAGAAAATAAAATTGTTCGATTCGTTCAGATTTAGGAAGTCAAGTTAATTGCGTAAATTTTGAATTTTTGACAGACAGAAAATTAAAAAAAATTATATATGAAAAATTACCAATAAACAATATAAGCATCGTTTCTGACATTGGAGCATGAAGTAATCTTACCAATAAACATTTACGGAATTAATTCTCTCATGTGTTTATAATAGTAAAATATTTGAATGTAGATTTGAAAGCAAATTGTGATTTCATGATCAGTAAAAAATAATTGTGGATTTCTCAATTAAAAAATCCATATTTTGATAAAACAAAAGAAAATTTATATCTCTGTTTGATAAATGTTCAATAATAATTAGACATATGAGATTTATGAACAACTTTCAATTAGATGAATTAATTGATACTGCAACAAAAATAATTTTTTTTTTAAATTGTTACAGAAAAGAATCAAATGCAGATGTTGATGCTTTAGTTAAATTTAGTTATGTACGGAATATATAGACATTTTTTGTGAGATCTTTGGAAAATAAAATATTATCAATATAAGCTAATAATAAATATTTGGCAAAATTTCGTTAAAAATAGCAGTATAAAATTAGTTATATAACATTGCATAACACGATATAATCAAAAATAGTATTTCCAGTTTTCCCAATCCATTAGTAGCTGTTAAAAAAAACACCTGTTGAGATTAGGGTATGTTCACATGCAAGAATTTGAACAAAATAATAGTTTAATTAACAACAGAACCTGAATCAATTGAATTAATATTGATGAGATTCTATTGAACATAATTAGATTCTATTGAACATAATTAGATAATTGAACATAATTGTACTCGGAGGACAAGCTGTCCTCCGAGTACATAATAACATCATAGAGCAAGTGTCGTCCTTCAGATATTTGGGAGCGTTCCTAAGTAGCGATTGCATTTCAAAGAGGGAAGTATTGTCAAGAATTGAACACGCTAGGAAGGTATTTATCAGTATGAGGAACTTATTCAGCAAGAAGGATCTAGATTTAAGTCTTAGAATTCGAATGCTACGCTGCTACGTGTTTCCCATCGTTCTCTATGGTTGCGAGAGCTGGACCCTCAATCCCTCATTGGAAAGACGTATAGAGGCATTCGAAATGTACCTCTACAGGAGAATGCTACGCATTTCCTGGATGCATAGAGTGACAAATTGTGAAGTCCTCAACAGAATTGCGAAGAACAAGGAGCTGCTATTAACTGTTAAGGAGCGTAAATTGGCGTACATCGGACACCTGATGAGAGGCGGTAGGTATGAGATGCTTCGGTTGATCATTGAGGGGAAGATTCAGGGGAGCAGATCAGTGGGGAGGAGACAGAATTCTTGGCTCAGGGACTTACGTCGATGGCTCGGCAGAACGTCATCCGAGATCTTCAGAGCCGTCACATCTCGAGTGATTACAGCCAATTGGATCGCCAACCTTCGAAGGGAGATGGCGCAATAAGAAGAAGAGATTGAACATAATACAGGAGTAGCTTTGAATTAACCAGTGTTTTACAAGTAAAATTATATCCTGAAAGTAGAAAATATATTGCATTTTTTAATGATAGATATTATAAACAGAAAATCTCACATTATGTCTATAAAATTCAGTTGTAGAATTTATTAAAGGTTTAAATTTTTCTTTAGGACAGGAGGTATGGTCTTTTCTACAATTTCTGAAGGTGATTTAATTCTATGTTCACATAATTTAGAGACACCCATAATTATATGTAAGCTATATAATATATATACATATAGATTATCCAAACTATTTCGTAGTTTTTGGAAATTTAATGTAACTTCAATGTTAAAAAATAAGAATTCCTTCAACAAGAAGTGAACTATTAAGCCTAGATAATTAAAACAATGTTTTATTATAGAGAACGTATAAAATAAATTGTTACAAAAGAAAAACAATTTAAAATTGTCCATATCCGAAAATGCTTACACAATTTAAAATTTTTTTAGGAAGTGTTAAATTTTATGCCGATTTCAATAAAACTATTTTCAATTAACTTGTACACTTAAAGATATGTTGAGCAGCAAAAAAATTATGCTGAACGAATTTCATTAGAACATTTCAAGAGATAAATTTTTCGTTTTATAAATTGTGTATTATTTAAAACATCCTACATTTATGTTCTATTCTATTTAGCACCTGATGCCTGTAAATTTTTGGTACGATACAAACTATATCTAGTGAAAATAACGAATACTTGGCTTTATATTTTGAGATTAAGAGTTTAAATACATATGAATTATATTATACCATAACTATTAAATAAATATTAAGTGTGGTGACAACTAGTAAACAGCTAAGACCGTATCTTTTGTGAGATAAAGTTGTAATTAGAACTGGTCGTGAAGCTTTAATAATAATGAAATCAGGAAAAATAAATAGTGGTCAATTTTTGGGATGGATTCTGTTTTTACATGAATATGATATAGAATGAAAATTTAATCCAAAAAAATTAAATATTGTTCCAGGTGTTTTATCCAGATTAAATGAATATTAATTTATAGAAGAAAATATAAATGAATGTAACATATAAAAGATAACATAATGTAGATAATCCAAAATTAGACCGACTGATCGAACAAACAAAATGAAACTGCTTACAAATCTGATCAATTCTATCAAAAAATTAATAAAAGATTAGTAGATTTAAACCAAAAATATTAAGAGAAATAATTAATGGAATAAATTATTTTATAGAAAAACTATTATTACAAAATTGGAAATCATTTATACCAGAAAATTTAATAAAAGAATTGTTTATAAACTTCCTTGAACATTATGAAGATACGGGAATATAAAAAACTTAGAAAAATATTGAGGAAAGTTGTTATTTTAAAAAGTTAAAGGATACAGTTAAAATTTATAAAAATTACATTTATTACTGCCTTAATAAATTATTTTTTTTCTCCAGTAGAGGACGAAAGGGATAAAACAGTTGAAATTGTAGTTTCTCAATATATAGAAACAGATAAGATATTACACCCAGAAAAAAATACAAGATTTTATACACCATGTATAAAATTTGTTAAGTGGCTGTATAAGAAACTTCCTAATTTCATGCAAAAATGGCTAAAAGTCTTTTTCAAATGGCTAGGAAATCCGTTCGCAAACAAAACATCTCGTGTAATTTTGTGGTTTGCATGCCTTCTTTTTGGAGTTTTCTGTGTGATAACTGGAGTATTAGGTCTGATTGGACCTATATGCTGGGTGTTTGGATGTTGCGCACTCTGTTGTGAATGCTGTGATTGGTGTGAAGAGCCAAGTCATACCGGCGGTAACGATTGTGGTACAATTTTATGCTGCGTTGAAATTGATATTGGTGATTGTGATTGTGGAAACGCTGATTGTGGAGACATAAATTGTTAATCCTTTTACTAGTGAGTCTTGTTTTGAGATTTGATGCATGTCAGGGAGCAAGATTTCTTTAAAATGTTATGATTTGTACTATAAAATCTTACATGTAGTGTTCCGTGGGTAATCACCCAAAAGACATTTTTCGGCTAAACTGAGTGTCGTAAGCAAAACTTCAATTAAAAAATATAAACCAAACGATGTTTTGAATTGTAATATTTGAGGAAACTACCACTATAAAAATAAAATGAATAATATTACATGAACCATTTTATATGTTTATGATTTATTTATTATTTTATGTTATGATTTTTATTGCATTATTTTAGACATTCGTTTTTATAAAAAATTATCTACCCTAACCTTCTATATTAAATTATTAATGTCCGTATGACCTATACTGTATTAAAATGAAAAATTAATTAGAATGAATCGTCAAAAATGAATGAAACCTAAAATATTGGATTAAATTAAAACCTTCTATTGTAAATATCAATTATTTTAAGATAAAATTTATAAAAACATACCGTAATTTATTCATACGAAGAGTTTGTCGTTTAGTGATGTACCGAGTGAAGAATAATTTGTTTTATATCATTTTATACGGAGGTTTAAAGTGAATTAAGGAAAATAAAACTCAAAGTAGATTAATATTAATGTTAATGTTTACATTAATTTTTATGTAATAGATGACTTTTATGTAATAAATTAACATATAATAGAATAAAAAAGAAATTATAAATTAATTTTTTATAATTTTTGTTGTTACTAAATTAAAAAACTGTTTTATCGTCTCATGCTTCATCCACTAAGCCGTGTGGTCGTGGAGAAAGGCGGTGGCGAGCGGGACCTTTTCATCCCGAGATTCAGCTAAGAAAAACTGACAGTTCACTGAGAAAGACGGAAAAGGTAGTAACTTGAAAACGTAAAATTTATACCAAGCTTAATAATTAACAGAATCGGTAATGAACTAACATATCATTTGATTTATGAGCATTAATGTTCCATAATTATTTACGTATGTGCATTGTTAAGTAGTAGTACTGTAAGGCCAGCCGGATTGAGAGGAAGTGTGGTTGATGGGTATTAAAGAATTACATCGTTGTAGTGCTGTTAAACTAACAAAATTTATTTCTAAAAGGTCCAAAACTCTCACTCGCCCAATACTGGGAATTTGTCCCAGAACCATATTTTTCATAAAATTCCTCGTCCACAAACTGTTAATGACCAAATACTTTTATTGTTTTTTAAATGTTTTGAACTTTTAAAGTTACATAATGTTTAATTTTATGGATTTATTTTTTCCCCAGATTTCTAAATGAAAATGGGTAATAATTTTCTAAATTAATTGAATCTAGACGGTAGATTTACTTATGATAGCCTGTAATGCAGTGGTCAATGTAATAGGCTTCTGTAGCAGAAATCTAGGGTTCGATTCCTGGTTAGATGTGATTTATTTCATCACCCATTTTGATCATTGATATTATTCTGTATCAGCTGCATTGGCAATTATCGAACGTCAAATCAAAATATGGAGGTAAATATGGACCCAGTTCAGCGCAACTGTAAAAGCTCAGGCTTTTTAAATGTGTTTTATTGAGGTTATTTGAGAATCTCTTGTGTTGATCATAATCACTAATGAGTAGGAGGTTGGCCTGAGCTCTTTTTTTAAGTTTAAAGAGAATGAGCGCCAATCGCAAAACCATGCACATATCATGAGACATGATGGTAAGGACAGGCTTATTAAAATCACAATTACGAGTAAGTTAGAATATTTGAGGACTTGGTAGTAAAATAATTATATACTCATTAATTAATTTGAGAATTTTAATTTTTATCAATCTTTTCCATACGAGTATGTACATTTTTATCCACGTTTGCGCATCTCCTTTGAAATATTGTTTCAATAATTTATCACCAGGTTTTCGTTGGTAAACTAGGGCTACCTATTTGTTGCAACACAATCCCATACATATTCTACTTAATAATTTGAGTCCCAATTATCAATAAAAGTTTCAATGAAAATAATAGCATCTATACTTGCTGTAAAAAATAATAATTCCTTTAGCTGATCTACGTTAGTTTGATATTAATGTATACAATAGCCTATATGATTTATCACAAATCTCTGCCTAAGAGCTTTCAGTACCTCCGATTTCGATTTTTCGTGCACGTTAGCTATATTACTTATAGGCGCTCAGTTTTTTTGATCTGACAGCGCGAAACTATTATTTTTCTTTGTAATTTACCCTACTACCGCTCCCAAAAAGGTGAGGCAGTATTATAATAAAATACAGTTGCACGTGTTAAATGTTTTTATATTAATTCAGTTTTTGTGTTTAAAATGTAGATCAGATAAGAGAATTATTGCTTTTCACAGCAGTTATAGTTATTAATTATAATTGAAAACTATAATGATAATTGGACCTAAAATAAGTAGCATTTCCACGGACTTGGTTGCAACAAATAGTCCCAGTTTACTGATGACTAGTAGATAAATTTTTGAAACGATATCTCAAAGGACATATTATATAAAATCAGAATGAAAATTTACAGTCTCATCCGGAAAACTTTTATATCAAAATCTGGATCAAAAACGCTAGTTGAAGCTGCAGAAATTAAAGTATTTGGGGAGTATAACTTAAGTAGTTTTACAGAAATAAAATACAGTGTAAGGTGTGTCAATTCCTAGAAGCTACTGTTTTGCAAGGGTCCTACAGATTTTTCTATTTCTTGTGTACTACACCCCATAATCCTCTATTTTTCTAGTCACCTCTGACTCCTCAAGCTCGTATCCAGAAGGGGGCAAAGGAGGCGTCCCTCCAAAATTTCTACATTTGCCCCTAAAATATACGAGGGTCATTCGTAAAATAAGGTTCCCTAAGCTGCCGAGACAGAATGCGATGTGCTGGGAGAAATCCGGCAACACTTTCTTACTCATCAGCTCTCCCTCTCTTTTACCGCACCCTTCCCGCCTCGCTATGTCGATCAGTGCCGGCCTAGCAGCCTTCGAAGATTGAGTTCCCTATCGCTGTTACCGCCAGATGCGAAATTCGCGCTGTGATACGTTTTTTAAATGCAAAACGGATTTCACCTATTGAAATTCATCATGGAACAACAGTAAACTCTGACAGATATTGCAACACATTAAGAAAACTGAGACGCGCGATCCAGAACTGCCGGAGAGGAAGATTGTTCAGTGGCGTGAGGCTTCTCCATGACAACGCTCGTCCTCATGTCTCACATCAAACTCAAGAACTGCTGACAGATTTTGGCTGGACTGTTGTGCCCCCCCCCATACAGCCCGGACCTAGCCCCAAGTAATTATCACTTATTCCCAAAATTAAAGGGATACTTGGATGGTCTACGCTTCAGTACCGATGATGAAGTCAAGGAAGAGGTTACTCTATTCCTCAAAGGATTGGCGGCAGAATTCTACAACATGGGGATAGAAAAGTTGGAGCATCGTCTGCAAAAGTTTTTGGACAGAAACGGCGATTATGTAGAAAAATAGCGTAAGTTTTAAGCTTTAAATTGATGTATAACACTAAGATAAAAAATATAGCTGTCTATTTTTAAAAATCATGGGAACCTTATTTTACGAATGACCCTCGTACTTAAGAATGAATATAAGTTCTTTTACAATTAAGAAAACAATATTTTGCTATCATATTGTTTCAATTATACCTAGGTTTCATTAGACACGTATAGAATGGTATAACCAGTTGAATGAAGTGAATGGAGAAAACATGATACGCAAAATGAAACAATTAAATAAATTAAAGTTTAAAATGTTTTTAATAACACCGATTACGTCTCACTTGCTACGTATTTTGGCACTCCTACGTCTGCATAACTTGCAAAGGCTTTTCAATTTTTACACACACGCGTGCACACACATATTAGTATATCGTTTACAATATTTTATTTTGCTCCCCTCCGAAAAAGATTTTTGAATACATGCCTGCTCCTTACTACCATTGCTTCTTTATTTCACTGTAGAGTGACACCTTCGTCTACTTTCTGAATTCTTTGGGGCAATCTGTCCCATGCTACTGTTTAAACATACTCATTCCATACCAAATGTCAGTCTCTATTATGTGCATATTGTTATGCTGAGAACTGACGCATTCTAAGACATACCTGTAACCATTAAGCAAAATCAGTTTGGCTTGTTCCAAATAATTTTTGTTGGGATATTGAATAATTAAATGAATACAACGGTATAGGTATACAGTTATTATTAATTTATTATTATCAACATATAAAATACAATGTAACAGAAACATATTATATAAAGAACATACTAACTAAATAGCCTTATCTTGTAGAAAAAAAGAGTTAAAAATAAAAAAAATAAATCTAAACTACAAAAATAAAATTAACAATTAATTTTTAATTCTTTGGTAATAAAGTAGGTAAATTTAATAAACTACTTTTTAGTCTTTTCTTCTTCTTTTTTAATAATCTGTTGTAATCGTAACTGGCTCATACACCAAATTGTTAAAAACAATCTTCGTTGGATGTTTTTGACCATTTTCTGTGAAAATATAAATAAAGAAATTTATTAGAATCGATTTTTAAATAGTAGAGAGTGATTTTTTTTAGTTCTGTTACGCAATTTCTATGGTGTTATGGCAGAACTGGATATGTAGACATTTTTAAATTTTTCAAGAGAGAATTTTTAAAGTTTGATTGAACGGGAAAAATCAGTTTGTAAGTTTTTTGGTATGATTAACTATTCAATAATATTAATTTTTAATAATTAAAATTTTTAATAATTTTAATTATTAATAATTAAATTCAATAATTAATTTAAAGTACTTTCCGCATCCAGAAAACTAAAAATGTAATCATGGCTCCTAGATTTCCTTGATGTTCTGGCATATCAAGTTTTGCCATATTCTATAACTTGACTACCTTTACTGGTACCCAACCAGTATTGCGTAACAATTAATAGCATCTTTCTATTAGCTGCCTGACTGCGCTGGCCCTAAGGCCTTTTCAATATCTTAGAATAAGAATTAGTGCAGAGTATTACATTTGAATAAGTCACAAAATAGTTTTTAAAGCATGCAAAACATAAAATAATCACCATTACACAAATAATATATTAGTTTAAATTTATTAGGCAATTTTTGTTTTAGTTCCTAATGTGCGTACGTTACAATCTGTTCAAATAATAAACAATAAGCAACCCATGACCAATGAGATGAGAAAGATATGTACGACACGTAAATAAAAGTAGTCTTGTACAGACTCAGGCTGACAATTCCAGAGAAAGTATGTTTGATGGAATCAAAGTACACCATTTACCACTGTCTAGTATCTTCCAATCCCTATATAAGTAAATACTTTTATTAGGGTTTGAATTATGGAACCTTAATCCAGAAAATCATCTGTTAAACACCTAACTCGCACCGATAACTTACCACTAGACCAACCTGAAAGTTTTTAAGAAAGATAGCACATAAATTTTAAAGATAAACCGTTAGTTCAAAATACAGTGCACTTTATTTTACTTTACTTTGCACACAGAAACAGCACAATTAAATTCTCCACATTGTACAGTAAATATTTACATAAAAATATATGCAACGAAAATATTAAAAAATAGGTAAATTAACTTATTATTGATTCTTACCGCTTACATCTTTAGTAGAAAAATATTTTCTGAGACAGTTTTGTAGCTGCAACAACAAAACTTCAATAGAACATAAATTAAGAATGGATAGATAACCATAAAATATTGATTGTAATATACTGAGCTTTCCAAAAAATATGACGTATAGGAAAATTAACGTTGGACAATGTACTGTCAACATCAATTTAATTACAAGGGTGTAATCTTACTTTTATATTTCCATTCGTTAGGAAACAGAATAAAAATGAGTCTAATGTCACCGGATGGCGACATTAAGTGGCGAGATAAAACCTTTAAATTTGGTGACCGTGTAAAGGGCCGTTTAAGCGGTGGTCGCGTCTTGGTGGGAAGCGTCAGTCGTAGTCGTCGTCGCGGTCAAAGAGCTAGGCGACACGGCGTGTCATCGTTCAGCGGAGACATCATCTTCTTCCCTCGCAATAGTGCGTCGATGGCTGCTTCATCGGGTCCGGTAGGCGTAAGGCTCGGTTGAGGGACCACTGTGGCCATCGCTTGCGGTGACGGCTCGGCGAGCGGAAGCATCATCTTCTCTCTTGAGGGGTCATCGATTAGTCTTCGCTGGAGTCCTGTAGCCGTGTGCCGTGGTGGACGTCTTGTCTGCTGTCTGGATCGGAATTGAATCCCTCGGCTCATGTAGCGCTCTTTATATAGTTACCGAGAGCGCTGTAGTAGAGGGTGGTTTCTGGCTCGGCCTTGATGACAAAGGCCTCCGTCGGTACGTAGCCGAAGGGTTTGTCGGTACGCCACCAAAAGGCCTACCACCCCTCTCGGAACTATTGGCGGCTCTTTCTGCCGCTTCGTGAGAAGCTTTGATAGCTGGCAGCACAGTACCTAATCGAAGGAGGCGACGGTGACACTAAAAAATATTTTAACAGATAGTAATTTAATTATTAATAAATTAAGGGAAAAATTTCATTTAAATTCGATAAAACGCGGTCCTTACATAAGAAAAAATTTCGTTTCCATTTTTGTCTGAACATTAACCAGGCGTGCAAAGTGTCAGTGTAATTTCTTATTTGATATTACAGCACATTTGTCAAAAATGAAAAATTATTAATCATAATTGTAATTTTTAATTCAAGTAACTTGAAAAATGTTTTCCATTTAATTAGCTTTACAAATTATTTAATAATAATTTGAATAAAAGTATTTGACAAAAAAAATTAAAAGTTTGTGGGGGTTGAACTCACTCCTTTGTGCTGTAATACATATCAAAAAATTAAAATAAACTGACCACTTTACACGCACGTTTTATGTTCAGACAACAATAGAAGAGAAATTTTTTCTTATGTAAATACCGCGCTATGTCGAAATTGAATATAATTTTTGTTTGTTGTGCCTGTTTAAATGGAAAATAAATATTAATTCTTTTTCAGTAATATTAACTTAGTACATTTACATTATTGTAAAAAAGGCTGTGCAAAACTTTCATTGAAATCCGTTCACATTTGGCTGAAAAAATGTTCCCTATGTGTCAAGAATTGCTGTTTACGGAAACAAGAAAAACCAAAAAGAGTACAAATTATAAGTACTACAGAATAGTTACCTCTAATACAGTCCAGGGTCATAATCTGGAAACTTCTCAACTGTTACATTCACAGCAGCTGGTCAAATGTGACTTGAAGTTTTAAAACAAATTATGAGTTTATCGTTTGTCAATCAAAAGATAGATGTGTTTATGCAAACTGATAACGTTTAGTAAATAACGTAAGAGTTCAACATATTTTTAATTTCTTTTTGGGTTAAAAATTGCAAAAGCCCCAACAAATTATACATCATTGGATGCAGAAAATTTTGAATTTTAATAATGTGCAAAAAACCGGTATGTGAAAATTTTTAATTTTCTCTGTTCCGGGTATCCTTAACAAAACAAACTACGGTAATCTCTTATGAATTATTGTTTAATGCACTTGTACATACTTTACAGTCAGTTTATTATATTTTTAATTTTGCTCTAAACATTCTCCACTGTTGCGAAGTTGAACAAGGAAACTAAACTGTAGTATAAATGTTTCATTGATTTGTACATCCATATTTTGGTAGTAAATATATATTTTTTTCTATCGATGGTGGTTCGGATAGCTGACGTTTAGATAATAGATGCTCCTGTGTATTCATTTTAGGTATAGTTCCTCTCTTCCTCATAACGTACCTAAAATCGTTCTCCTTAGCTTCACTCCGGCTCTTAGCTGAATCATCCAAGTATTAAAACCTTCACTTCAATAACGTATAACAATAATAATAGGTACTTTATTTCCTAAAAAAAATTAATCTAAGCATTTTATATTATTTTTAATTCATATATCTATTTCTATTACTGCAATCATTTCAATATCCGAGGCAGTGGCGCACAAAAGTATTTTGTTTGGAGGGGGTCAGACGTATCGAGGGGTCTAGGGGTATGGAGTACCCACCAGGTAACTGGGATCCGATGGAAAAATATTTAAAATTAAATTCTTGGAAATTAATTTTACATCATTCTGGCACCTAAAAATTCGTTTACTTTTAGACGATTTCTACGTGAAATCAACTCTCCATCACACTGCTGCTTTTTATGTGATAAAGATAGCATCAACTTGTATTACAAGAATAACTTCTACATGTAAGTGCTCAATAAATGAAATTTTTAAATTTTTTTTGATATATCTATTTCCAAAAATATATACATATTTTACTGCTTGTTTAGCCATAATGAACCACTTTAGTCAATTTGGAAGCTTTCAGCCTGTTTTTGGCGTGGTATTCTTTCATGTTCTAAGCACGCTTCTGTTTGGCTGCTTATGAAAATTCCCTCTTCTTATACACTCTTTTCTGAGTCGTAAGCCGATGGTTGTGGTCCTTGATGACTTGTTTGTATTTAGGTGATTAATTTGGTCTTCGTGAGTTTAGTCCAAGTTCTTGTAAATCACTTTTTATTTCTTTGTGCTACATGTGTGCTACATGATTACCAGCGTCCATTTTTCATCTCATTGCATACTAGTCAATTATTCTGCATAAAAGTCTAGTGTTTGGTGTTCGTAGTACAGTTAAAATGTCCGAAGTACGACAACCGTTTCTTGCGCTTGACCACTATTATTGGTTGTATGTCTCTGTAGACTTGAGCGTTAGGCAAAAGTCTGTAGTGATTGTCTACCTTGTGCTTCTTGTTTATGCAAGTTCTGAGTATTCTGCGTTCTACTATTCTGCAGGTTTCCTTTATTCCTACTCCGTCTATCCAATCTAGGGTTTCGCTACCGTATAAGATTTTGGTTCTTAAAAAATATTTATTTAATTAATAAAAATATTTAATGTATATTTCCATAATATAAAAAACATTATTTAATATATTTATTTTCAAAAATAAAATTAAGTTTTTAAACATTTAATTTCATAGAATAAAATAATTTTTGAGATATACTCCCAATTGATTTTTTCGAATCTTCCTGACAAACTGTTGCCTGACGTTCATTATTTGAAATTCCGCAAAATGTTGGTGTGATGGATTACGAGGAGGTATTCTATTTATGACTTTTAAAATCAGTTTCTGTTCAACTAACAGGAGACTCAAATATACATTTATAGTTTACACACATTTAATTTTTGTTATTATATTACACGGCTAAGCTTGACTTACACCAAAGTTTATCTTATAAAGGAGGGGTGTTCTACGATGTGTAATGGGCACATTCACTGTGTAATATTAAAAGATTAAAATAAGGACAGGTTATTTAGAAGTAAAATAAAATATATCAATATAAAACATTGAAATAAATTTAATAAAATATACCTATATTTTTAAACAACATTTTGAAAAATATAATGATATAATACTGTAATTAATTGAAATAGTAACATTACATTCTAGATACATATACTGTGCAACATAGTGGTTATTTATTTAAACAGATTTACTATAACACGCAACGAAAGTTGAATAAACTAATATGAGTTGAAAAAAATAAAATTTAGAGATGTAGTTAACTTTCGGATACATATATTATTGGTTTTTTATTCTAAAGATGTTTGATTATATTTTTCAGAAATTAATAAATATAATTATGTTAATTTGATTAGTAGGTCTACTTGTATTATTGCTCTGGTAATTTTATATTTAAGATTGAAATATAGAATGTTTATGACATTTTGTATCATACTGAACTATATTATTTAATTTTCAATTGGCTCCTGTAGTTTGTCTTGATTTAATTAAATTGTAAATAGGTTGTCATATTAAATGTAATCATATTTAAATATGATTAACATATTAAAATGTTACTGTACATATTACTGATACAAACAATATGATTCTAAATCGTTAGTGATTTTATAGTATTTATGTCACTCAAACCCGTAATTATAAAATATAATAAATTCGTCACTTACGTCTCATATTTTCTGTTACACTTTAACACATTAAAAGTATACTGTATAACTGAAGTTACGATGAACGTGGCATACATGGACGTTAATTCAGAACTATTTTGGGGGTGGCAGGTATTACCGGAAATTCTGGGGTACGACCATCGGATTTTTTTAAATTAAGCTTTAAAATGGTAGATTTTAGAGCATTTTGAAAGATATTTACAAGTACGAAGCATTGTTAACAACCAATTTTTACCTGAGTTTCATTGCCCAATTTTTATAGAGATGAAGCAATTAAAATGTTTTAAAATATTGACAACTTTAAAAACAGGTGTTAATAAAATTGGCTTCTAATTTTCTACAAGCTACACACAAAATGACGAATCTAATCATAATTTTCAACATTTACTTTAGTCTTTAACTATGTTAGTGTTTTGGAGTAAATTTGTTCTGAGCTTGGATAAGGATTTAAGTGATTTTATAGTGTACGAACAAAGGAGTCATACAAGGGTGTCCTTTATCACCGACACTTTCCGTTTATAGAAAATTTTATTAAATTAAATTTTATAAGTTTATAGAGCTTTCCGTTTATAGAAAATGGATATAAATGTGGGAATCTGATTCCAGTCTGATGGTCATTAAAACTTAATGGTGTATGCTGAAGATCAAGTTATTATTCAGGATAGTGAAGAGAATTTGCAACAGACCCTTTTTAGGCTTTGTGAGGTACGTTATCAGTTTAATTTAAAAAAAATATCAAGTTATAACCCAACAGTGATTAGAGGAAAATATCCAGTCAGGACAAAGATAAAGGTGGGTGGAGTGATTCTAGAACAGGTCAGTTACTTTGTGTATTTGGGATGTGATGTGTCATATGAAAAGGACAATGATGTACTAAAAAACATTCAACGATTTAAAAGGATTAAATCTACAATACCACAAAGTATTGTGTACAATAATATAACACCACAAAGTATTATAATAATATAATACCACAAAGTATTGTGGTATAATACCACAAAGTATTGGTAGACTGGATTGGTTCAAAAATGAGGATATATGACGAGAATTGGATGTGTGTTCTCTTAAAGACACAATATCATGGAGTATTACTTACTGGAAATTGACCGATGATTTTGAAAGAATGTCTCCACACAGGATTCCTAGACTGGTCAGAAGTTACAAGCCGATTTTTAGGGCGGCGTGATCCAGGGTGATCGGTGGCAAGGTGGATACCGAAACAGTTTTTCAGACCTAATCGTTTATTGGTGAAGAAGAGGAAGTGAAGCACAAAAGTTGCTCACATTGAACCAGTCATTTGTTATACTAAGTATCGGTGATCAAACTTTCTGAGTTTTCCTTTCATAGCAATAATAACCACAGTTGTTAAGTGCTACTAAAGTATGCGGGATAACTCGTTACGTTTAGTGAAGTTTGTATTTGTTGATGTGGTAGGACTGACCACTAGCACTTGTCGCATACTTTTACAATTAAAGGATAATTTAAAGAAAAAAATATATAATTAATAATACGAAAAGGATATAAAATATTATAGGTAAATACATACAGTTTTCTGCAAATAACAGACAGGTGGATTTTCAAATTATTTACACTCAATCTGTCCGTTGGAAGGCTAAAATATATAAGCTAGTTCTGTTTCTTATCCCATTGTCAGCCAAATAAATGACTGAATCATTTAAGAACAGAAGAAGTAGAGGTGTAAAAGACACTATCAGAGTTATCTCATCTGAAAGTAATGAATTTCATTATACAGCCAGACCCTGTGGTGAATAAAGTGAAGGTGTCATTTGCAGAGTGTAAAATATGTGCTTTTTGGAGGGCCCGGAATGCTGATAAGCATATTTTTTCACTCAGTTAGGAAGGCAACGTAAACCACCTCACTCCTCGTTTTATTTAGTAAAACCTCTACAGATTTAAACCACCCTTTCGGCTGATGACCTAAACAACAACCCATAAGGTAGTTTACATTTATGGTTGTTTGCGCTGTGTCTGCTAGGTTATGCTGCCTCAAGAAAACCACAGCTGTTTCTTCATTGCCAAAATATTTCTATAAAATTTTAACAAAATTTTACATTTGGTTAACACGTAAACTAACTGTAGTTAGACATAACCTTATTGTATAATATGTCAATATTTACGCGTAAAAAGTGTTAATGGACAGTGCTACCACATCAACAAATGCAAATTTCTCTAAACAATGCGGTAGAATGCTTTGTTAAATGAGCTACTGTTCTATTTATCAACATTTCGGTTATCCAACCGTGACGTGGTCCCATCCATGTCCGTTAAAAGAAAGGCCAATTTAATAAAATAAATAATTGAACTAAAGTTATATTGGGTTAACGAAATTATACTACTTTCGACTGTTGAAATATTTTATGAACATTTTTTTTGATAGAGCTTTACAATTATATACACAATATTAAACTACCATTAGAAATAAAACCGTATAGGACCTAATTGTATAATTTTTTCTGCGTACAATACCTATGTCCTGAATCTCTATAAGTATAACAACGTTACCCCAATTATTACACATAGATATTGTATTTTACAAATTTCTTATGTATGCATTACTTTATGAACAGTTTACTAAATATTTAATTAACTTATCATTTAATATAAATACAATAAACACATTTATTGAATCTATATTTTTACACAAAATAGTATATGTGTACATTTTATGTACATTTTCTTTAGTGATTTATTTGACGCTGACTCAACTTTATTAACTATAAACATTACATCAAGTGATAATATAATAAATAAAATGGAATGTAATATTCTTTTAACTGATAATCAATTGTTGATTAAGCTGGGATCAGTGGTGTGTATACAGAAGGATCTGTACACTCTGAATGGACCATAAATATCTTATATCTAAATATGAAAGGCCTTCTGCTTCTCTGTCGTGACCCTCTCAATGTCGGGAATGGTATTAAAGTGTTTTCCTTTCATTACTGTTTTTACATTTACTTGCCTAAACGAATATAAAGGAGAAAACGTATTGTTTTTATGTTGATTTTTTGAAAGTTAGTTTTTACCGGTTATAGGCCTAACCGTTTTCTGACTCTTTAACCCAAAAAAATGTTTTTTGCGATTGATCTGTGTTTGTAAACAAAATATCTAAAGAAGAGAACAACGTACGAAGTTGAACTTGAAAAATAAGTTATACGAGGTAGGGTCAAAAAGTTCCCGGAATTGGTTATTAAAAATTTATTAAAAATATTTATAACATTCTTACATTATTTCCCTTCAAAATACTCTCCTCCTGCATCTACACATTTATTCCACCGTTCATATAATTGTTGGAAACACTCTTGAAAGCCGTTTTTTGAAAGTTCCTTCAGCCGCTCCGTCGCATTTTCAATCACCTCTGACGAATCAGCAAAACGATGTCCCTTCAATGCCATTTTTAACCTTGGAAACAGGTAGAAATCTGGTGGTGCGAGATCGGGAGAATATGGAGGATGTTCCAGAGTGGTAACATTATTCTTGGCAAGGTATTGTTTCAACATTAGGGATCGATGTGCTGGGGCATTGTCGTGCAACAAATACCAGTCATTCTCTGCCCATTTTTCAGGTCGTTTTCGTCGAATTGCATCTCGTAGCCGTTTTAAGATCTCTGTGTACAATTCTTTATTTACTGTTCTCCCTTCAGGAATAAATTCATAATGAATCACTCCACGGTAATCAAAAAACACCTCCAACATCACCTTACCCCGGCTTCTGTCCAAGCGAAATTTTTGTTTTCTTGGTGAAGTTTTTGACTTCCATTCAGCGGACTGCCGTTTTGTCTGAGTGTCGTAAAGAAAGCACCATGTCTCATCACCTGTAACAATTTTGCGCAGGAAGCTGTCATCTGCATCAGCCATTTCAATCAAGTCCCTGGACATGGTCACTCTCATTTCCTTTTGCTCAGGGGATAACATTTTTGGAACAATGTGCAAGCAAACAAGGTGCATGTTCAAGTCATTATGAAGAATGCTGTGAACACTCCCATGTGAAATACCAACTTCAGAGGCAATAGTATTGATGGTTGTTCGCCTGTCCGCACGCACAATTTGTCGAACGCGCTCAACATTGTCGTCTGTAGTGGAAGTGGAAGGCCGCCCAGTCCGAACGTCATCTTCAATTGTTGTGCGACCGTCGCGAAAACGCTTATGCCACTCGTAAACTGCTGTTTCTTCATCGCAGAATTTCCGTATGCTTTTTTTAGCATCTCAAGAGTCTCCGAGGGTGATTTCTCCAGCAACACACAGAATTTAATATTGCCACGCTGCTCTAATGACGACATTGCACAATCCGACGAAAGACAGAAACTACGATCTACAATATTAAACACCGAACGCACGGAACCAACTCCAACTGCCTGCTAACCTCAAAAGCACATTCACTACCAGTTATGCCAACCTCACAAACAAAAATTTCCCTTTCAGCTTACAAATACGTGACTGTAAGCGACCATTCCGGGAAATTTTTGACCCTACCTCGTATACTACTAGACGACCCTACACAAACAAATTTTCATCAAAATCACCGGAAATACATAGTAGGCCTAGTTTATTTGTGTAATTTTTCACTTATTTCGATTTTCTCAAAAACGGCTTATACGATTCCTTTAAAATTTCCTCATTTACTACGTATTTATGCTCTACATGATAGGGTAGGTGCCATGTCTGCTGAAATTCTTGGGAAGGCTGTGCTCTAGAAGAAAATATGGTATTTTCAGGATTGTAGGCTTAATGTACATTTTAGGGCAAAAGTGTATATAATAATGTAGGCTTATCAGAGTTGTAAAAAATTTAAAAACCTACAATTTTTATACCAAACTTAAAGTAAGGCTAACATTTCATGTGGTTCTTTGGTGCTTTTTTGTAACTTAAAAACAGAACTTAATGTTAAAGCGTTGTCGAAATCCATGATGTGCGGCAGAACGGTAAACACCACCTCAGTTATCCGGCTTTGGAACCCAAATGGCAAGTCATAGCTTGTTCAAACTTGATAACTGATTATCTCAAATAAACAGGCTGTCTGACTTATTACATAAAATGCATGTAGTATCTGTAGTTTGTTCATAATGAAATAATTACTCACAGTTTTTTTGATCAGACCTCGAAAATATTGTATAAATAATTAAAATTTCACTAACCTCTTTAGCTGCCTTGATAGTTATTAAAACTAAGTAGCTTAGGTTAGCTGAGACTACCATTAGCTTGTAAATTCAAATTTGAACAGAAATTGGTTTTTATAACTATTTTAAAGTTTTAAATCCTTTTTGTAAAAAATTCTTACGTGATGGAAAAAATGGAGTTCTTATTTGGATTCATCGCCAAAATAATAAAATAATAATCCTTTTTATTCAGTTAGGCCTATTAACACATTTTTATCACTAAATCCCAGTTTAATCTCAATTTTCCGAATTACACAGTATTATAAACTAGCCTAATTTTATTGAAACTCTAAGTGAAAAAATTTGGACACTGAAAGAAATTTTACTACTACAACCAAAAACTATTACAATATGAACTTAACTCATGATAGTCATTAGTTTATAAGTCTATTTACAAAAACCAAGAAAATAAAGTAAAATTTAAACAGAGAAGCAAATTCTATTGTAAAAAAAATAATTTTTCTACTGATCTGTTACAGCAACTATTACTCATACTTGTTTTATATCTTTTCATCACATAATACGAGGTGTGACTATCTCTAGAGCACCTCTCTAGAGACTGACGCTGCTGCGGATCAAAGAGGAATGGATCAACCGCTGTTAATCAACAGCTGTTTAGCGTGAACCTTTCTCTTTAGTATGCAACTAGTCTCGCTTCTGTAAACAACACCGTTTAGTCAGAGCCTACGTTCGCGTTATTGTTGTTTTTTTTTTGCCGAATAAAATGGTTAGTGTAATTGTAGAGCAACGAATTATTGTGAAATTTCACTTTAAACTTGGAAAATCTGCTACTGAAACTTATAATTTACTTTAAGAAGTGTATGGCAGTGAATGTTTGTCGCGGCCTTGTGTTTTGGAACTGTTAAAGCGTTTTAAAGATGGCAGAGAAAACATTGAAGATGATTCGCGCCAGGTCGCCCTTCAACGTCAAAAAGGGATGAAAATGTCGAAAAGTCGGTAATTTGATTCGGTCTGACCGTCAATTAAGTATTCGTGCATTTGGTGAAACCGTAGGTATTGATAAAGAATGTGCACGGAGGATTTTACGTGACAATTTTAACATGCGAAAAGTAGTGCTTAAATGGTGCCTAAAATTCTAACGTTTAAACAGCAAGAAGCTATCATAAATGTTGTACTGACACTTTGTACGCGATTGAAAATGATCAAAATTTATTGGAAACGATAATAACATGTGATGAAACGTGGTTTTTTATTTATGATCCGGAAGAGCACTGGAATAGCCGAATTTGGTTTTACATATGCACTGAAAGAGCCGAACTTCACGGAGAGCCAAAAAAGCTCGAATGAGCAAGTCAAAATTTAAAGCAATGATGATTGTTTTTTTTTCTGATATCCATGGGATTGTGTACCTTCACTGGGTTTCTGAAGGTCAAACAATTAATCAGTATTACTACTTTGAGGCACTTTCTAAACTACGTCTAAGAGTAAGGATAACGCCCCGAAATGTGGAAGGACAAATCATGGGTTCTCCACCAAGACAATGCGCCAGCTCATTTCGCGTTGTCTGTCGAGGTTCTTAGCCAAGTATAATAGCATCTCAGTGTTAGGACATCCACTGTATTCACCAGTTCTTGCACCATGTGACTTCTACCTGTTCCCTAAGGTGAAATCTGCATTAAAAGGGACAAGATTTGAGTCTGTGGAAGCAGTAAAAGAGAAAGCGGCACGTGTCCTGAAGGAGCTGACAGAAGATGACTTCCAGCACTGTTTTTAACAATGTAAAATTCGCATGGAGCGTTGTAGGGATAGAGAAGGAGTGTATATTGAAGATGACAATAAGTGATTATGTATAAAATTAAAATAAATTTTTTTACAACGTCAGTCTCGTTGTTTAATAGCCACACCTCGTAAGGTGTCAGTAAGAATCATGATTTATGTAATGAATTGATTGATCATAGGAGCTTTAACACGTCAGAGGAAAAATTGAATATTTTAACATTAGAATTGAATACTGTACAGTCTTCAATACAGGATGGATTATAACGATAATAATATATTTATAATTTTAGTATTTATTTTGAATTATACCTGCAATGTATGAAGAAAAAATCTACATTATAGCTGTATTGATCTTAGACAAAGTTTCTTGAGGAAGTATTTTACAAGTACTATTTAAATTGATATTAGTTCATAAAATATAATTTTATATATATTTATAACACACAAGATACAATTATCACATATTTTAGATCACACGTATTTTCTTTAAACATACACAGTGTTTCTAATATTAAAATTCCGAAAAACAGTGATTTTTATAAATAAATAAGTATCCTATCTTATAATTACATATATCACAATATTTCTTGATTCAGGTGATAAATTTATTTATTAAGGATGAATAGAATTAACATATAATACTTAACAAATTCAATTAAATTTTATGTCTAAGTTTATACATTTATAATTATAATTATATGGTCAAGTATTTGTATGAAAAACAATGTACAATAAGCATAGGTCCAATTGTTATCGAAATATGAAATAGAATTTCTTTTAAAGTAAGTACCTAATTAAAAAAAAATCCCATAACAGGCAGGTGGAGTGTTAAATTACTTGCATTTGGTCTGCTAGTTCAAGGGCTACAAAAAATAGTTCTGTCTCTTATTACATGGTCAGCCGAAATCGTACGACTAGAGCATTTAAGAACAGAAGAGGTGGAGGTGAAAAATACACTAGTCAAAGTTTTATCTTCTCTGAGAATCATAATAATAATTATTATTATAATTATAATTATAATTATTATATTAGAATTATAATTTTATTATACAGACAGACCCTGTGGTAAATGAAGTGAAAGTGTAATTTCCAGGTGGATGGTAGGTGGTTTTCGAAGGGCCTGGTATGCTGATAAGTATACTTTCACAGTCAGTGAGGATGAAAAAGTAAACCACCTCACTCCTTCTTTTACTTAGTAAAGCTTCTATAGGTTTGAACCAGCCTTTTGGCTAAACAACAATTTAAAAAAATTATTTATGTTAAAATTTTGATGAAAACTAATAAAATTTATTTCTTTTGCCATATAGTAAAATATACCCCACGAAAAATATTTCTTTCCTCTTAAAGACTTAACAGTCACATGAATATTGAAACTAACCTAAGTGATTAACATAACTTAACCTGACTGAGACTTAAATTTGTAACTTTGGCTTGGAAACTGAGTAGAATTGAGCCTTTATGTTGTTCTCAATGTTCCTTATGCTAATTTGACGTCAATTTACCTGCATATATCCTTAAATTCCTTATAAACCTCAAATTTTGTAACAATTTCTTAAATTTGAACGCATGGTCAAAATTTTATTAGTATATTAGTATTGTTTAACATTCAACTATTTCTATCACCAACATTATCTAAACCCACTAGTGTTTGCTAGTCATTGGAGGCTACAAAATGTTAGTAATTTAAAATATAAAAATTCTGTGAGTAAAATTTTGAAATCCATTGACTTCAAATATTTTAATTTCATTAGTTATCGTAGTGGCAAACATGATTCAAATATTAGCGTGTCATCTAAAGAACTAGTTTACTTTACAGAGGTATTACGAATTTACGGGTTGAGAGAAAAAAATGTGTTACAAATTTACGGGTTGAGAGAAAAAATTGTCAAAATTATTTTATTATTTGAGAGCATTTTAATTTAATGAATGTAGCACTTTTAAGTTCGTTTTAAAGAGATATGAGGTAGGAGGCAGTGAGAGATTTTTTGGTTTTACCTCTGACTGTTTTGGATTACTGGTAATGCAGATAATGAGAAGGTCAATAGATAAAAATGTGTGATGAAAAAATGCCAAATCTGACTAGTAATCGAACCAGAGATGGAATGGAATACGGCTGAAAGGTAAGGTAATGATGAAAGTTAAAAATTCACATGTTAGAGACTGTGTTATTATATGAAAATGAGTTATGAATTAGGAAACATGATTCCACAGCCACATCCTTCAGGCTGTTAATGTCCCAGATTCAATTTCCAGGATTAATGGAATAATGCTGAATAGTGAGGTTCTGAAGGAAGTTAATAATTCACATATTTAGTGACTGTTTAATTGATTTTGTTAAGGATCCCTGAATTAGGGAATACAATTCCTCAGCCACATCATGCCGGCCGCGTTGGCGATGTTGGTAACGTGCTCGCCTCTCATCACACGGTCTTGGGTTCGAATCCCACTCGGGCATGGCATTTTTTCATACGTTACAAAAAATTCATTTCATCCTTCACCGTCTGCATTAGCAGCAATTTGCAAAACAGTCGGACGTTAAACAAAAAAAAAAAAAAAAAAAATCAGCCACATCATGCAGCTCTAAGTGAACCATCTGTGTACACACTTGTATCGTCTTCAAATCTTGCAGTTATTTCTTGAAACCTAACACTGAAGTCAGCAAAATGGATGTTTTGTTCTTCAAGAACAATGACAATTAATCAGGTACTGGAGTGTTTTCTCCATGCACCAGATCGGATGTTTAAATATTCAGACTGGACAAAATATTTTACCGAGTAATATGACACGATTACTAAAATTTAAAAAAATTATTTTAATAAATATTATTTTACAAAACTTAAATCATGAACTTTACATTATTTTTAGTGTTAGTTTTTTAAAGTTACATCAATTGCTTAGTTATTAGTGACTATAATGGGTTATGTATCGAGAACAGTGGGTTTTGACTTGTGAAAATTTCCAGACCTTAACCGGAATTTGAACCCAAGACCTTCATGTTACAGGTAACATGCTAACCACGCAACAGAGGTGGCCAACTTTAAATTTATTGTTGTTTAATCCCTATTATAGGTTATATCTACATTATGCTTCTGTATGTTTTAAAGTTTATTCTATATTAAACACTTACACTACACAATTAACAAGTCATGATAAGTATATACAATTACACCACAGAGTTAATATTTATTTATATTATGTACAAAATTACATTGAAATATTTACAAATTAATATTACAGAAAGTTATATAATATATATATTTACAAGAACCACCACATATTTCTTAATAGCGTTAGTATAAGCATTTTTGTGTTGATAACATAGCATGCTATAACTGCAGACATGTTTATATATCCAGTGAGAAATGGCTGCTTGGTGATATTGACAGTTGTGTTAAATTATGCTTACTATTGATGGTTGATGTACGTCGCCAATCAAACCGTGAATTATCAAGTCCACTTAATTCACGTGACAATGGTTCTGTTCTTTGTAAATGCTTCCAACATGGTATTTGTAATCGTAATTGAAATTCTCGTTTGAATTTCTCCTGAAAAAGAAAACATAATGACTTTTTATTAATATGTGATTTGTTTTTCTTATTCTGGTTTTGGGAATGGAAAAATTACAATACATGATATTGTACTGCATATGGATGTAGCTAGTTCTACAAATGAACTGAATTTTGGCCCACTAATAAAGTTTGGTTTTCTGCTTGAAAAAGTTTCCCAACGTTAAATTTGCTAAAATTCTGGTACACTTTTCCCAAAAAACTACACTTGTTAATGAAACTATATTTTTACTCACTCTCATTCTGTATGATGGATATACATGGAAGGAAAGTTTAGTTTTTATGTCAATTTGTCCAAATTGAGATTTCACGAGCAATATATAGTTTTTATATGGCCTCCTAACAACAAAAATTGTTTTTTTGCAATGGTCAGTGTTTGAACAAAATATCTCAACTGTTTTATTAAGTTAAAACTTGTAACTTAATTTAGGTACCACTAGTGCATCTGACACAAAGATTTTCATCAAAAGAAACTTTTTTATACAATTTTTTATTTTTGAGATAATCTCAAAAACAGATTCTATGATGTTTTTTAAGAATCATCTCATTTACTACGTGTTTACACATTAGTTATTACAAAAATATTCTGTTTCTGATCAAAACCAAATAATTCTAATATAATTTCAATTAGTTATAATTTGGAATATAATGATATAAATTTTTGAAAATGTTTTTTGGGGAATGGTAAAGTACCTACATGTTTTTACTGATGCGATGCCTTCATAAGCCGTGGGCTTGATTGCAGGCGAAAGTAATAAGACGAAGATGATACATAGTCTATGTCAAAATCTTTGGGACTCAAACCAACCAATCCTGGTTGTCATTAATGGAAATACATGAAACCAAAAATCGTAAAAATGTTATTCAAACTTATGTTAATAAATGAATCCCTAAAAGGATTTTCAATGACTTTCAATATCTTATATCAATAAATGAAATTAGTTATCGGGGGAAACGCACTAAAATAATAAATCACGGACTTCCGTATAACTGACATCAGTGATTTTCAGTAAATCGTTTAATAACATTATCATCATGTACAATCGTGAAAGCAAAATTTCCAGTAGTCAAGTCCAGGGTAGGAAATAATTTTTAATTATGCTAATTGGTAAACTCTTCAAACACTTGTAATAAAAGAAAGGCCTGGGATTTCACAAATGTATGTGGGTGCCGATCTAGTGCTCTTAAAAAATTGTTTAGTAAAAATTGGGTAGTGAATTCATTTTTTCATTTTCACGTTTTAATAGAACTGCTTTCACATACAGAATGTTGTTGTTTTTACCTGGTTTAATGTGTGTACATTGCAATCCGTTCAGTTTAAGAACAATAAGTTACCCCATGACCAAGTGAGATCAGGATGATAATGTATGATATGTACATGAGGTGTATTCTGGTACAAACTCAGGCTGACCATTCTTGAGAGAGTTGATCGAACCCCAACCATCAAAGTACACCAATAACCATTGTCTAGTATTCAAATCCATACAAAAGAACTACCTTTACTTTAGTAGAATTTGAACCAGAAACCTTCACACTTAAAAGTTAGCTATTACACAGCTGACTCACAATGACGACTTTACCATTTTATAACTAAAGTTAAGTGTTCAGAATCAGAACTGCAAAAGAAAGAATTGTACTGTTTCTTTGTTGTTTAGGTCATCAGCCACAAGGTTGGTTTAAACCTCTAGAGGCTTTACTTACTAAAACGAAGAGTGAGGTGGTTTACCATGCCTTCCTCAGTGATTGAAAAAATATGCTAATTATCATACCAGGTTATCCGTAATGCACCTACATTCCACCCTAAAAATGACACATTCACTTCATTCCCAACAGGGTCTGGATGTATAACGAAATTCATCACTTTCAGAGATGATAACTCTGACTAGTGCCTTTTACACCTCTACCTCTTCTGTCTTTTCTCGTCTACCTTTTCTGTCTTTACCTATAACAGGCAGGTAGAGTGTTAAATTATTCGCACTCCATCTGATAGTTCTAGGGCCACAAAGAAGTTCTGTTTCTTATCACATGGTCAGCCAATTATATGACTGAAGCGTTTAAGATCAGAAGTGGTAGAGGTGTAAAATACACTAGTCAGAGTTATCTCCTCTGAAAGTAATGAATTTAATCACTGTACAACCAGACACTGTGGTGAATGAAGTGATGGTGTCATTTGTAGAGTGGAGAGTAGAGTTTTACAGAGAGCCTGGCATGCTGATAAGAATGGTAGACCACCTCACTCGTTGTTTTACTTAGTACAGCTTTTAGAGGTTCAAACGAGTCTTTAGGCTGATGACCTAAACAACAACACCTCTTCTGCTCTTGAATACTTCAGTCATAGTATAATTGGTTGACCATGTGATAAGAAACTGAACTATTTTTTGCAGCCCAAGAACTAGCAGATTGAGTGCAAAATATTTAACTCTCCACCTGCCTACTATAGGCACTGTTGAAATAGAATGAGAATCAAGGTAATCCGAGTTAATGCAATGGTAACTGTTGCCATGGAATATATTTTGGGTCTCAAGTGGAGATAGTTAGAGCAGTGAGAGGTAGGCACACAGGGTGATCCAATGAAGTTGCCCTACTTATGGAACCAGCAGAGGTGGATGGATAACGTCAGTGAGTAGATAGGGAAGGGGTGAATAAGAACAACTCATGACAGGGAGTTATGGAGAATATTAAACGAGGTGTATATAATCAACATTCGATGGAGATAGCCTAATGACAAAAAAATGATAAAAATAAATTTCAATGTATTTTTTTTTAACTCAGGTTGGGAATTTTATGCATTCACTACATTCTTGTGTTCATTGCAACTGAGTTCTATGTATCAGTAATCATCTGTATTGTATCAGTTTGCATTTCTATAATCATAGTTGTACATGAGGTACAGGATTTGGTAAAGTGACCAATGGAAATTTAGCCAAAAACATGTACTACTTGGTGTTTTTGTGTTAATTAAAGCCAGCTCGAACCAAAAACTGGTGAAAGCAGTAAACTATTAATTTAATCGTCAAAAATGTACAGTTTTCAAACAAAATAGAGCTACATATAAAAGATTTAATACAATACTCACATTATAAATGCCATAGATAAATGGATTATAACAGCTGTTGCTCATTGCTAACCAATCCATGCAAAACCAAATCACATTGATATAATGATATCTGTAAAAAAAGAAAAAAAACACCCATTTATAAAATTGTAGACATTTTTACTCAATTATTTTTAATTGTAAGTACATAATAAAAACAAGTTTGAACAAACAATAAATTGCTGAGATGAAAATTTATGTTTATCTTCAATTTTTATAAAATAGGCTGGGTGATATAGGTTTTTTGGGTTGTTATTAATATTTATGCATTCGATTTAAATTTTTTTATATTAAATGAAATTATATGAATTTTATTTTATTTTTCGTTCGTTCATTTAAAAATGTATTAACTGTTCTGAACTTGTTTTCTTCTGAAAATATTTGAATATTGCTAAATTAATTTCAATAGCCAATTAGTTAAGAGTTAATACCAAAATTTTTTTTTTTTTTTTTCCCGGGGTTCCTACGGCCGGTGCCGCTTCCCGCACTTCAATCTCCACTCTCCTCTATCCTCCCAATCACCCTCATCCATCCCTCTCTCCCTCATGGCTTCCTGTATTCCCTTTTTCCACGTTTTCCTTGGTCTACCTTTCTTCCTTCTGTTGGTTGGGACATAAGACAACATTCTTTTTGGCCACCTCTCATCACCCATTCTCTGCACATGGCCATACCATATCAGTTGTCGTCTCTCTATCCTATCCACAATGGTATCTTCTACATGAGCTCTTTTCCTGATGTCGTCATTCCGGATATGGTCCAACCTGGACACTCTACATGAACGGCGCAGAAAGTCCATTTCAATTGCTTTAAGCTGGCTGTCTATTTTTGATGTTATTTGCCAGCACTCTGCCCCATAAGTTGTTATTGGCTCCACAATAGTGTGGTACAACTGGACTTTTGTATTCATGTGCATTTTTGCAGACCATAAAATCGGGTTCAATTTCCGGATTGCTATTCTCCCTTGCACAATCCTATTTTTAACATCCTTCCTAGTTGAACCGTCTGATGATATGTAGGTCCCCAAGTACTTGAATTCCTTTGTGCTCTTGATAATTTTGTTGTCGACTTGAAGATCATTGGACTCTTCCCCTATAACCAAGTATTCGGTTTTGCTAATATTAATATTCAACCCCCATTCACAGTATTCATCCAAGAGTTTCCTTGTCATATAAGCAATGTCCTCTTCATCGTTAGCTATGAGCACTTGATCATCGGCAAACAGTAGTGTATACAAACAGGTATACCTGTATGTATACCTGATGTACCTGTTTGTATACCTGTTTGTAATACCAAAATTACTATTTCAAAATTAAGAATAATTTAATACACCAGTTTATTTGAATAACATTGAAAATTTATATTTTTAGGTAATTGATTAAGCTAGCTAATGTACTCTGTTTAGCCTTCCAAATTGAAGATGTCGTTTTAGTTTGCCATATATCCGCATAGAGTTCTCTGATGTTTTTATTTTGTACTTCAGCATACGAATTTCATGTACTAAACTAACCTTTCTATATTCTTGCTCTAATGTAAAGTCTCATCAACCGCTTTGGTTATTAGCAACGGATCTTTTCCGTTATCCAACAAGAAACATACTGCATTTAGCACTTGTTATGCGGCTCTGCGTCAGCCCTTTATAGAACCCTTAGCAACTACCAAGGGTTACGATACAAAATTGGTAGGCTTTAACGTGTAATAATTCCAGACTCTGTAGCCAGAAATCAAACGTGGAACCCTTCGTTTTGCAGTGTATGGCGTAGTCGAGTGCTCTAACTATTGAGCTACGATGTAGGTAATATTTCTATTAAATAAAGAGGAAATATTTGTCTGCATGATCGCAAAAAACCCAAAGACAATAAACCAATCACTTTAAACTTTGACTGAGAGTTCACCAGATTGCAATCGACATGTTGATTCGGTTGTGGGTCTGGTGATAGAGCAATAGATTTTGTGTACTTAAACATTTTCTTTCCAAATTACGGTCAAATTATGAAAATTATATGACGTTGAGGAGTTTCCCAAATGTATTGGACGTTATTCTTCTTTCTAAAAAGAAAAATTCCCTTTTTTCCTGTAGGGTCAATTTTAGACCACGTGAGATAACTAGACGTCCTGGAAGATCTTTTTTCTTTTTTGCAGATTATAAAAAAATTCCTTTAAAATGTGTAAAACAAATATTTATTTACAAATTTGGCCTAATTACCTAGTTAATTACTAGATGTAGTCACACTAAAATGGAAATGAACTTGATGAAAACAATGGTAGAACCAATGATGATAATGATGTTGAAGTTGGTTCAGAAGATTATTGAAGGAGATCCTTATATCAACAACAAAGAAGACGTCTAATATTTTAAAATCTTGAATGACAATATAATTATGTCAAGCGAGATCGTTAGGATGATTTTTGAGTTTAATATGTAATATTTTATAAAGCTGTCTCGCAACTTCTGTTGCGTACGAAATTTTACAGTGCCAATAAAGGGTGTCGTTTCTGATGTACCAAGGTGCTCCAGAGGGGAATCTTAAGTATCTAGATTAGAACACCTACATCCTTTTTAAATTGATTTATACAGCAGCACCAAATATCTGAATTTCGTACGTGTGCAGAGGTTTTAGCAAAACGTTGTAAAAAATAATATTTTGCTTCAGAGGTAGAATAAGCGTAGTGGTGGAATAAGCGTACGAAAATAATATTTAGTAATAAACGTTTTCTCTTGAGAAAAAATTTACTAATCGTAAGTCACCTGTCTAACCAAAACCCCAGGCACTTCATCGTGGTGACAACTGGTGTGTTGACTCCACATGCAGTTAGCGGCGGACAGTTGTCTCTTATAAAGTGTTCGGTAATTTGATCGGACCTTCCAGGATTGACTTTAATCCTCCAATAAAATAAATAAACAACAAATAAATTTAAAATAACTTACCTTAATAAATCTAATATTTTTTATTAGTAATCCTAATTACAGGTAGGCCTATTAGTATAATTATAATTTTGTTTATATTATATAAATATATAATTATACAGAGTGATTCAAAACTATACGGCAATCTCTTGGGATCTCATTCTATAGCTAAATATAAGAAAAAAAGTTCATATAAACATGTGCCTGAAAACGCTTAGTTAGCGAGTTACGGCAAGCGAAAAATTTCACCTACAACTCTGTACCCTCGGTGAAGTAAGGCCGTATAAAAATGTTAAAGGTAGTTACAAAGATACAAATACGATTGTTTCTTATGTTTCTTAATCTGAAAAATTGAATAAAATTGGTTCCAGAGCTGTAAATGCAATACTATCAGAGACATCTTACATAAAACACAAGAATTGGTGTAAAGAAATAACACATTTTTGCGTTTAACGTAAGATTACTTCCATAAATGGTAAATAAAGGTGCATTTTTTCTTAAATAAATTTGTAGAAAATTTAATTCTGAAAATATTCATGTAAATTACGTAGGAAAAAATGAATAATAGATATTGAAATTACGCTTTATTTAAAATTAAAACAGACGCACATAAAACGCATATTCTTAACTGCATAAAATATTAACTATGCTGTTTACTTTTTTATATAATTATTATTGTACTTTTTTTCTTATTTTTAGCTATAGAATGAGATCCCAAGAGATTGCCGTATAGTTTTGAATCACCCTGTATAATTATATATTTATATAATATAAACAAAATTCTGCCCATGACGGACAGGTGGAGTTTCAAATTATTTACACTCAATCTGTTCATTGCAGGGCTAAAATAAATAGTTCTGTTTCTTATCACATGGTCAGCCAATTAAATGACTGAATCATTTAAGAACAGAAGAGGTAGAGGTGTAAAAGACATTAATCAGAGTTATCTCCTCTGAAAGTAATGAATTTCATTATACAGCCAGACCCTGTGGTGAATGAAGTGAAGGTGTTGTTTGCAGAGTGGAAAATATGTGCTTTTCAGAGGGCCCGGTATGCTGATAAGCGTACTTTTCCACTCAGAGAGGAAGGCAACGGTAAACCCCCTCACTCCTCGTTTTACTTAGTAAAACCTCTACAGGTTCAAACCAGCCTTTTGGCTGATGACCTAAACAACACAAACAAAATTATAATTATATTAATAGGCCTACCTATAATTAGGATTACTAATAAAAAATATTAGATTTATTAAGGTAAGTTATTTTAAATTTATTTGTTGTTTATTTATTTTATTGGAGGATTAAAGTCAATCCTGGAAGGTCCGATGATAATAAACATAAGAAACAATCGTATTTGTATCTTTGTAAGTACTTTTAACATTTTTATACAGCCTTACTTCACCGACGGTACACAGTTGTAGGTGAAATTTTTCGCTAGCCGTAACTCGCTAACTAAGCGTTTTCAGGCATATGTTTATATGAACTTTTTTTCTTATTTTTAGCTATAGAATGAGATCCCTGTATACATATATATATTTATCTAACTTGTGAAAACTTTTAGTACAAATAGTTTAAATGTAAATATTCGTAACACAGTAAAGTTATAAGTAAATCTTAATTCTTTAAGTTGAAGTATGCATACAATGTTTACAATATTGCCATTATTATAATATTATTTAAGGTCTCATCAACATCTAGGTCACTCGTAACTCCAAGTAACATAAATATTACACAGTTACATAAAGGTTAGAAATTGAATATGAATGTGAAATATTATAATACAAACATTGTTACAAGAATATTATAAATTGCAACTATGAATAATGTAACGCTACTGTTGTTCTACGTACAAGTTTTACTGTAATTAGGAAGTTTTTGAAAGTCAAGAATTTTGATGTATAATATTAACTGCTTCTTTATTTTTGCTTTTTAAACATTTTTTATAATATTCAATAATTATTTTATTTCAATTCATGTCTACGTGTAGTTAATTTTGTATTTATTTGATAATTATAATAGTTATTTTTAATGATAATTATAATTTTAATTTGTTAATTACATTTTTGTTGTTTTTCTAATCGAGAATTATTTCATTATAAAAGTCACACAATTTCATCACTGGATTTTTTGTCTACACCATGAATTTCGACAGGGGTACCCAATGATGATATTTTTGACGTTTGGCTGTCAACTGGTTACCGTATAAAGTTACTAGCCCAACTGATGGTACTTAACAAAACTTATAGCAACTTATCATAAGTTGATTAACTGGGATGGCTCGGAAACCATAAGTTACAGAGGTTTCCTTAATGTTTTCTTTGTATTTATGACAAATTTAAAAAAAATGGAATTAATACAACACACAATATTGTTATATTTTACTGGAAAAATATTTTTTATTTTATTCCTCCATATAGCAAAAGCACCTCTTTACGTTAGCTACAAAACCTTACATACAGATTTGAAAACACCACTTGTACAAAATTCGATTGAATACCTATACAAACGCTTTCACGACAAGTCACACGAACACGAGAACCCCCTGGTGCGTTCACTTTCCTACGTCCACTTCCCTGATAATCCTCCTAGACGCCTTAAAAGACGCTGGAGTAGAGACATGCTAATTTGATATACAAATTTCATTCTTGGGGAGGCAACAATGGGGGCCCTACCCCTCTCATGCCTATCATGTCATTTACATAATCATGATAACCATCACATTTGCTTGTTGTAACATTTACAGTTGTAAATAAAAAATTAAAGAAAAAAAAATTTATTCCTTCTTAATATGAGAACATAAAATTATGTAAGCCTAATCTATTATTTATAGAACATTAAATAGATTTGTTAAAAGTAAATTATTAGTAAAATATTACTAATCACTAAACTCATTTAATTTTTATCCAGTAAATACATATTGTAACATTGTACAGTGCTATTCTAAAAATAAATAAAGAGGGAGTAAATTGTTTATTGCAAGAAATTTTGTATTATGTATTTGTATGTATTATTTAGTAGCCTGAGGTAGAGTGTATTGAACAAAAAAAATGAATTGCGATGAATGAAATGTTTTGATTAGGGGTTCTCAGAAATCAAAACTAGTAGAAACGTTTGTTTTTATTTTAATTATCGTTACCATGTTACTGACAAACGGAGGAAATTATGAAACCTCTTGAATTTTTGGAGAAACTATCATACCGTAGGTATAAAAACAGTTAGTGCCTTTATAGTGGGTTAGTTAGTACTTGGACAATAAATGAAATTAGATATGTTAGGTAATTTCGAAATAGTGTCGTTACGTAACCGGTTCTGAATTACTTTAATGTTTATTTACGTACGGGTGGGGTAGCAATTGATTGAGGATAGGTAAATCATTGTTTTTATGGTTAATTGACAATGTCTTAATATAATCAAGTTAGTTTAAGCTATACGTTTTGTAATTGTTTTAATTAAAGTAATCTAATTTTAATTTGTTAGTAGTCTATGTTTAATAACAATTTATTGTAATTATTAGTTTGTCAATAAATTGTTTTTGTAAGTTTAAAGGTAATTTCTTTATTAACTATTTTAACCAGATCACAAAAGAAGTTAGATCTAACTGTCACAGTATCCAGGAATTGACCAAAGAGATACTAAATCCCTACGTTAACACTTTTTGAAACGTAAATATCTAATTTTTAATGAGTTTATATTAAATTTATTTTTGTTTTAACTTTTCAGAATGACTTAAATTGAATTTTAAAATAGAGTTTAATATTTAGTTTAATACTAAAGCATGTTCAATCTCAAAAATATAAATAGTATTTGAAAATGAAGAGGAATAATATTATATCACTGAAGTGGATGTTATAATGTTATAGAACAGAGAATTCTCAGAGAAATAGTTTTCTGCAATCCCCCAGATGGTTAATATTCAAGTAGATGTGTGTCATGTTGTACAAATTGTTCATTCAGTAGTACTACAAAGTAGCAAAGTTCTACTTAGTGTTTGAAAAGTGAGTGAAATAATTCGGTCGAATGAATACTAGAACTATTGTTACATAGTATCACAGTTGAGTATAAGTTTCTGTTCTATTTAGATAGGATATGTAATAAAATGTTTAAATAAAAATTTTATCTCTTTTATATAAATTTTTTCCATAACTCCAAAAGTAATAAAGCTAACAAACGACATATTTTAATATTTAGTAACCATTATTTTTATCAGATGTACTTAAAGGTAGTTCACAAATATGAGATAGTGGTCCAAACAGAGTCAGTTAAACATTTAAAAGGATTGTACTGATAATGGTAGGTTGTGAGGTAGTAACAGTAGGATGATTTATCAATACCAGTAGTTAGTTATGACTTATGAAATTTTGTGTTACTTGTCAACTAAAAAACATTTACTATGACATTTAAATTCATGGGTAATTTGCCTTCAGTGCCCTCAACCTTTGAACTCACGCGAAAGCATCCACAACTTTGATATAGCATTAAACGATAAAATCTATTTAAACAAAATGCCGACCGCATTGGCGTAGTTTGTAACGTGCTCGCCTCTCATCATGCGGTCTTGGGTTTGAATCCCATTCAGGCACGGCATATGTTCATATGTTACAAAAAAATCATTTTATCCTTCACCGTCTGCCTTAGCAGTAATTTCAGAACAGTCGGACGTTAAACAAAAAAAAAAAAAAAAAAAAATTAAACAAAATGTTTTTTGGTTTCGGCAGGGGTGTAGTAAAAATATTTTTTTATGTTAAAGCATTGTATAAAGTTTTTTCCCGCGGAGTTGTTACTGGACATCCAAATTGTTGATGTTTTGAATTAAAGTCACCACCTGCGATGAAATTTTTTCCTAGGCAATCGAAGACAATTGAATTGTTTGTGCAAGATATTATGTTTTGGCGGGCAGTACACAGAAGAAAGGGTAAGGGAGTGAGTGATTAAGGATACTTCTACTGTGGTATCCTGAATGTACGATTTTCTGTACGGAGGGAGCGAATTATAACTAATACTATTACGGACAAAAATAGCCGACCCTGCATGGCTAGTTCCATCTGGATGTGTACTTCGATATAGCGTGTAACCAGTGATATGGGAATGTGTTGTTTCCTTAAAGTAATTCCGTAATAAGTGCGATGTCCACCCGATTGTCTTGTGAAAAGTTTTTAAGTTCGATAACGTAACATACAAGACCTGCTGAGTTCCAGAGAGCAATAACGAGGGGTCTGCTGGTTTCAGCCATTGTTATTACATAGAAACTTGTTAATGACCATGTTAAGTGTAGTGATGAGAGGTGTCAAAAGGTCCTGAAAACGTGTAAAAAATGTGTTAATGGTGGCTGTAAGATGATCATAAGTTTTGAAACCCTTAGCGTCATATTTAGAAATTAGAAATTGTTATATTATTGCAATAACAGTTACTACATTTTTAATAAATTGTGTTAAAAAAATGTCTCTCCACGAAGATATATGCCAATCTGTTACCAAGACTTCATCCGTCTGCCACGAAGGGAGTTACCATGAGAGTTACTAGCATCTAGAGTTACAAAATACTTTAATACATTTCTCCAAGAGCTTAAAAGATATCGATGATGGATGAATTAACCAGATGGCTTATACAGAAATGTTTTAGAATTGGAGAAGAGAGCAAAGACAGAGAGAAGAAGATAAAAGAAAGATTGGATGATGGTAGGAACACAGAGCTCCACAATTCCGACGTCCAGACGGCTCGGGCAACCCCGAAAAAACCCGAAAGGCCCCCTACAAGAATAACATTACCCAGACGGCCGGCGTTTCCCCAGAGGGACTCCCCAAGAATGCTATTACCCGAACAACCTAGTACCCTTATACCTAGCCCTCAAAAGAATCTAGAATATTATCTACTAAATAACACATGATAGCGGCATAATCCAGCTATCGTGCAACTCCAGCTAAATTTCGGAATTACCTTGTTTGAGAATTTAGTTCCTTGTGCAGGTAGTAATAATTGTTAACATACCAGGGAGTGTTAACAATGCTTCTGAGAACTTTGATCTGGACAGTCTAAAGTTTATGATGTCTTTCTTTGCAAAACTGAATTGAACTGTAAAGCTTTTTTGTTTCAGTTATTAACTATTGCAGTATGGTCTTTCATCAACTACGCATGCGTATAACAAATTATGATTTATATGATCAATATTCATTAATTTTTTCTTGCACGTTGATCCCCCTATATTTATATTAAAATTTTCCACGCTTAGCCTTTTCCACTTAGAGCCAAGAATGATTCTTGGCTCTAAATTGAAGAAAAATTCTTCAATTATTAAAATATTGAGATATATAGTTTAACATTATAACAATAATTAACTGAGAAAGCTAAATAATTTAAAAGTAATAAATAATATTTTTGTTTGCAACACATCATAACAGACTAGATTGTGAAGAACCCAATTTATAAGGAGTCTAAAATGTTTTTAGACAGATAAACTGAATTATGTGTGCAATGCACGACGGACGTAATTTATAGGTTAGAATGTTTTACCTAAAATTAATAATATCAAAAGCATAGCGATAAATCCTTTATTAATTTAAGGTTACACTAATGTAGTACTATTAAATTTGGGTACATTAGTCTTGTGAACGTAACTGATACTATAACCTGTGGTACAGCTTCAAAGCCATTATTATTTAATGAACAAAGTTAGTATATTATGCAATAGTGTTTAACAATATTAAAACTAATCATCTTAACTGAGCTATGCTGATGAATAAAAAACTACAATAAGAGGGTAATAAGAGGGGGTAAAGAGAACAATAAGTTTAAAATGTTATTGTACACTAGTTTGGTGTACAAAACCACATAAATTTAACGGAGTAATATAAATTACTTAACTTCCCCCACTCGCGTAACCATTGTTAGCAGGCTGCAATAATACAGAGGCCCCACATTCTAATTTTCTCCGGGTTTCGGCGGAAATGAATTATGAATTTATAGTTATATATTATTAGTAGCGATAGTAAAATTCAAGCTGCGGAAATGAAGTTTTTACGAAGTGTGCACGGATGTACCAGAATGGATAGAATAAGGAACGTGGATATTAGAAGCGCACTATCAGTTCAGTCTTTGCATGAAAAGATTGTAATGTGCCAAATTTACTGAACATCTGGAATTGTTTATTTTTTGAGTTTATTAAAATGATAAACATCTCCAGCTGATTATTATTTAAGAATTATTTAAAATTATTTCACATTAACAAAATTATTTTAATAAAAAGTTATTTATTTCAGTTGCTAGGCGACTAGAGAAGAATAAGATAAATTTTGTACAAAATTATTTTAGTGAGGGGCAAGATGGCGGTCTAAACGGGTGTCCCTCACTCAGTCTTTGAAAATAGTTAATAAATAATAGTAAATAATGTATTGATTCAAATAATGTAAATGTACGTAATGTATTGTAATGTGTTGATTGCTGTTTGTGTTAACAGATTGTTGTTATTTAGTTCAGTTTACTAATTTTTATACAGTTTATAATAATGAACTATAAAATAAAACACCACAAATTTAGTATATCCCACGTAGAGACATTTTAATTTTGTTTCAAGATAATAAAAAATAGACAAAGATGGTGTAGTCACCTGGGCAGAATGCCAAACGAAAGGATGCCAGTGGCAGCTTTAAATTATCAACCAGTTGGCAGAAGAGATGTAGGGAGGCCGAGAGGGACATGGGTACCGGAACAGGTTCATGTAACCTAATCCTTGGAAGTGAAGATGATGATGATGATATTATTAGTTGTTATATTCACATCCCGGTTTTTTATAAATAATGGGGTTATAGAAGTAACCTGGTGTCATTTAATAACAACTAATAAGCTAATCACATTATCGTTATTAGTTAATTAATAATAAAGTTTTCCAAATTGTTAGTACAAACAAATTACAGTATATTTTTTAAATTGTATTTCAAATAATTTATATTTACAATAAAACTTCATTGAATCGGTTATTTTAGAAAGCCCATAAGTCAAGAAAACTAACATTCGGAAAAATTAAAAAAAATATAATATAGTACGTTTTAATAAAATACCATAATATATTAAAAAATATAATTCGTCCTGAGCAATGTCCGTTTTAATATAAAATGTATACATTTGTATTATTTTAACGATATACGAGGTGCGGCAATTAAATAACGTGACAGACGAAAAAAAATATTTTAATTTTATACGTAATCACTTTTTGTCACCTTCAATATACACTCCTTCACTATCCCTAAAATACTCCATGTGAATTTTCCATTGTTGGAAACATTGCTGGAAGTCATCTTTTGTCAGCTCCTTCAGGACACGTGCCGCTTTCTCTTTTACTGCTCCCACAGACTCAAATCTTGTCCCTTTTAATGCAGATTTCACCTCAGGGAGTAGGTAGAAGTCACATGGTTCAAGATCTGGTGAATAAGGTGGATGTTCTAACACTGAGATGGTGTATCCTACTTGGCTAGGAATCTCTTGACAGATAACGCGGAATGAGCTGGCGTATTTTCTTGGTGGAGAACCCATGATTTGTCCTCTCACATTTCGGGGCGTTTTTCCTAACTCTTTGACGTAGTTTAGAAGTTACCTCAAGGTAGCAATATTAATTAAACTTTTGACCTTCAGGAACACAGAGAAAGTACACAATCCTATGGATATGAAACAAAACAATCATTATTGCTTTAAATTTTGACTTGCTCATTATAGCTTTTTTGGCTTTTAGTGAAGTTCGGCTCTTCCAGTGCATGGATTGGTGCTTCATTTCCGGATCATAAGTAAAAAACCACGTTTCATCACATGTTATTATCGTTTCCAAAAAACTTGCGTCATTATCAATCACATAAAAAGTGTCAGTACAAACATTTTTGCGATCTTCATTTCAAACATTTTTGAGCGGCACATGTCCTAAAGGAGCTGACAGAAGATGACTTCCAGCACTGTTTCCAAAAATGGAAAATTTGCATGGATTTTTGTAGTGCTAGAGAAGGAGTGTTTATTGACGGTGACAATAAGTGATTATATATAAAATAAAAATAAATTTTTTTATAACGTCAGTCTCGTTATTTAATAGCCACACCTCGTATAAGCCACTTTTTATATTGGAAATTTAGACTAAAGGTTTTTTTGAAATAAATTGGAGTAAACTGCTATGTTTTCTCAAAATACATTGTTTGTTCCGAAAAAAATTGTGTTGTACAAAAGTTTGTATTCATTTATTTATTTATTTATTTCACTAGTTAAAGGCACAAATTAGTGCCTTTAGTCTAGATACTAGTTTTTAAGATATTAATTACATAAGTTGTCAATGTCATTAGTGTTATATATTCTAACTATGATATTAAGTTTAAATTTATGTGTGTATGTTTTTGTTTTTTATGGCCCTTTAAACAGCCCTTTTTAGCCTTTTTTCTGTGATATTACTTTATATGTAAATTTTTATTTGCATTCTTGTGATACTAGTTGGTAAGATTTTAAGTATTATGTGAAAAAAAGCGTTCGGCACTCGGGCTGTTTACACCCTTGTGAAGAACAACCAGGCGATGATAACCGCTATGGTTTTTGCCTTTAAAAAAATAATAATGACTTTAATAGTCGTGCTGTATGTTGTGAAAAGATGGGTTCCGAATATGCATTAGAAGAGTTTAAGGTTGTAGAGGGTTAAAATATATTAGGATGGGACAAGGAACTTCAAAACAGTATAATAGTGAAAAGACAGATGGAATTTTTGGTTTAAGAATTCAGTCCTTCTACGCGATGAATAATTGTTTTTAACTATGACGAGTTGTACAATATTGGAACTTAAAATACTTTCGCCTGTTCCGTACTTATCATCAACAGTCTCCATGCATACACACGCACGTAGTCCACGCTTTTTATTATTCAGGCCTTAGAGAGACCACGTAATGTAATTTAAAATATTTCTGAAACCTTATTTTGCAACCCACCATCTCAGCACTTTTACAATGTAGGCTTTTCTCTTTTCTTTTACTTCAAAAAGAATTCTGCTTTTATTCTTCGTGGATGCTCTTAAAGTCAGTAATTAGTAGTCTGAACTTGTTTCGTTCCATTATCTTTCCTTGCTATTCCAATATTTTCAATATATATTTTTTGACTTCTTTAATCCACTTATCCGACATAATAGGGCTATTATTTTTGTACTCAAATGTTTGTTCTAAATCTCTTAACTTATGTCAGTAAAAAGTTAAAAGTTAAAGTACCTGAAAAGTTTAAAACCTGAATCTTGTTATCAAACACGTAAAGAGTGTTACTGATTACAAAATAATAAGACAGACTTATCTGTAGCTATACTACATAGGTTGTTTATTTAGCTCATTCATGGCAGTCAATAAAATAGGTAGATTCTTTAAAAAAGTAGGTTAGAGGAAATGAGTTAATTTAAAAATAACGATCGTATAGCAAGGGCAAATACAAGTATCGCTCAGTATATTAAATTTCCGTTGTATCCTGACACATAAAGACATTATTAATGATATTAAGTTATAAGTAAATTTAATAATACATTATACAAAGCAAGCTTAAAGAATTTTTACATAAGAAAGTAATAAGATTACTGACCCTGTCAGTCATTCAAGAATATACGTAAAACTTTTGTGATCTAATTAACTCTCACAAATAGAATGAATTGGAGAAAAATGAAGCAATCAGATTTTTTGTAGGGTCCATTTTATTCTGTCTTCCAAGACACCTTCCAAGAGATGCCTCGCTACCATGTTAACTTGAACCCTCTGTCTTCACCATAATTACTGAGAGTGACAGTCTCTCGTTCAATTTTTTGGACAGGAAAGGTACGCTGTTTGGTGCTACCTATTCCCTGCCAGTTATGGATATTCCCATACCATACCAACTGTCTGCTCTATTCTGTTTACTACAGTATCATGAGAACGGGTCCATAGCGTTTGCCTTCCTTTATCACATGCTCCATACTGAAGATCTAGGATGATCTTTACAACCAGTACATCTCTAAGACCTTTAGCCTTTGTTTTCCTAAAGCTCATTTAGCAGCACTCGGCAATATTTAGTAGTTGTTATGAGTGTCAGTAATAATGAAACCGCTGACTTTTTCGTTCTCATCTACATTTCACTAGATCAGATAAGCCTTACTGGTAACGCGCTATAAGTTGACGATTGCGCCTATCATGCGGAGGACAGTGTAGGCATACTATCTATCCTACTTGCATCAGCCAATCGGAAAGCAAAGACATGTTTCAAGCGTGTAACTCAAAATGTAACCAACACAAACACTTAAGTAATAAAACTCAGTTCATAAACCGTCACACTAAATAAGTAGTAAGGAGTAATGTAATTATTTAAAGAAAGAAGAAAAATCGTTTAAAATTCAATCGTAGTTTAACATAACTTTACTGAAAATAATGAAATATGAAAACTGTAAAAATACAATAAAATTTTGAAATTACCGTAAAACTAGTGTTAGGCCTACTCACGATAATAAGCTCACATCGACGGAACTCACGGACTAACTAGTCTATCACTACAAATGTCAGAATGCAGTAATTCAGTTTACTGCTGATGACCAAAAAGTATACTAAATATAGCTTAGGCCTAGTATTATGGCTTATTTAGAATGAATGTTTATTATTTAGTATAATTATTAAGAATCAATAAATAATACAATGGGATATTTTTAAAACGACTTAGTTGATAATAAATCATAATAAATATATATGTTGATAATAATCATAATAAATCAATGTAAGAGTAAAACTACAACATGAGTTGTCATGGTTAGAGCTGTCGCTATGATGTATTTAGAAAAGCACAAATAGTAGCACTTTAACCTTCCCCCCAAAGTCCAGTCCTACTCTCGCTGACGGTAGTCAACTTATATTGCGTTACCAGTACTCCGTCTACGGACTTGCGTGGCACTTCTTCAGTTCAAATCGGTACAATACACAACAAAAGGTGGAACAGATACTTTTGACCAACTTTGTATCAGAACTACCAGATAATCCGAGCAACAGGATGGTGGACAATGACAGTACGTTTTACTACTAGATTACAAAATATTTTAAACATGAGTATACTTCATGTGAAAAGAAATAATTAGTATAAAAATAATGTAAAATATATGCAAATGCAAATGTATAAGAAATAAATATCTTGTACGTTAACAAAAACAAAAGTTATATCTTAACGAACTAGAGACTGTGATGAAGGCAGAGCATAGTGACTTAGATCACAGCACAGAGCCAATTGACCTTCGTTAATCGTATCCTGCGTTTTCACGTTGTGGTTCCGCTGTGGATGGCATTCTAACAAAGATTCTGCTGGAGTTCGGTGGAACAGAGTGTAACTTAGCGAAGGGGCAACCTCACATTCGACCTTGGCTGTTATTGGCTAAATCTCATCTGCAGTCTTTAGTTCATTGGGGTATAATAAAATATTTTAATTGCAACATATGTTATATTCGTATTCCATTCGTTAATATTTCGTATCCAAATAATATAACGGAAATCTACATACAATTGGTTATAAAACTAAGTGATTTATGAATCTAATAAACTTAATGGATAATCAAACAATGAACTTAATTTAACTTTAGTACGTTATTACATTGTAACAATTTACTAACCGTACTAACTTATGGAAACCCATGATAATTCAGAGACTATCGTTGCATGACTGTAAAACTTATAATAGCATTTTAGATGAGTTATTACTATCTAAATTTATTTCATATATAATATAAGAAAGAAAATCAAATTTTAAAATATTTATTAAATTGTCATAAAGTTCAAAGTTTATAACTACTTTCCAGTTTGTGACAGGATAGAATAATGTTAACTTATTCATTATTTGAAAAGTGATGATTTATCACCGAGAGAAATTTGTTGGGTACGAATTATTGAAACGTTTGTGATAGAGAAAACAGAGTAAAACTTATGGAACAATAATTCTCATATAAGTTTATCGTAAATACGTAAGTTATTTGACATTAAATTTAACAAGATCTTATAGAAAGGATAAAGTCACTTTACATTGAAACATGTATTTCTTTGAAAACCAGCACTTGAGAAGAGCAGATTTTAATGAATTTAGGTGTAAGACAATGTTGTAATAATATATCTCTGCTTCTTTATATTTATTTATTTTTCCTTTGCTTACAAAAATATCATTATAATGTAAATGCTAATTTACTTAATTGAAATGTTAAAGTATTTAAAAACAGAAGAGGTAGAGGTGTAAAAGACACTAGTCAGAGTTATCTCTTCTAAAATAATGAATTTCATTATACAGCCAGACCTTATGGTGAATGAAGTGAAGATGCAGGGTGCAGAGTAGATGCATTTGGAGAACCTAGAATGCTGAAAATCATAGGATACTTTTGTACTCAGTAAAGAAGGCATTGGTAAACCACCTCACTTCTCGTTTTACTTAGTAAAACCTCTAGAGGTTCAAACTAGCCTTTTGGCTGTTCACCTAAACAACGCATTATATATACTATTGTAATATAACAAATTTATTGGACATCTGAAGTTGTTTATTTTTTGAGTCTATTAAAATAATAAACATCTCCAGCTGATTGAAAAATTAATACTTTAGAATTATTTAATTCACATTGACAAAATTATTTAAAAAAAGTTATTTATTCTAGTTACTAGGTAACTAAAGAAGAAGAAGCGATTTTTGTATAAAATATTTTAATGGACGGTTGAACACCAAACGGGAAACATGTAATAATTCCACCGTCCATTCAGTCTTAACAAATTAGATTTGTTTTATTCTATGAGACTAGAGATATTATTTCATAGTGTTTGCTAGGTCGACAGATTGTTGTTTTTATTTAACTAAATGCAATAAGATAGTGGTTTCTGAAATCTGACTAGACATGTATCTTGTTTTATTATGATTGACTTATCATTGTTTCTGAATGCTATAACTAAGCAATAAATGAATGTACAGGCTCGTAATTTTCATGAAATGTAAATAATAATGACCATGTCTAAGTAAGTTACAAAAATTGTGTGTCTTTTTATTTTTTTGTTATTATTATTATTGTAATGATTTGAACTGAACAAGCACATTGATCACATAAGTAAAGTGATAATTAAAAGCATCTCCTTTAAGATAGATAACGGCATTCTCTTGTGTGTAAAGAATAAAATTATCTCTTACAAATTGTTGATCCTTATGAGGAGTTATTAAATTATTCTTTCAAATTGTCGATCCCTTATGAAGAGATATTTAGTTTACTTCACTATGTATACATATTAATATACATTAATGACGATCGTATGATATACATTTAGTTTTATGGGGATTGAAATAGAAAAAAACTACTTAAATACGCTATTATTCTCAGAGGTAAGGTTCTGATAGCAGAGTACGAAAATGATTTGTGGAAATAATTTATAATTTGAGTAAAATATTTTAAGAGTATACCTTTGATATATTTGCTGCAAAAAGAAAATTGGTAGCTTTTATGGGGAAAAAATCCCGTACAAACAAAAATATTTATCAATGGGTGCCTGATAGAGCGCTTACAGCACTTTAAACACATAGATGTGATATATCCTACGCTAGAAATGCAGATATAATGGACTAATTGAATGTTATTTTAGTATACGAGGTGTGGCTATTAAATAACGAGACTGATGTTGTAAAAAATTTTATTTTTATTTTATACATAATCACTTATCATTAATTTTAATATACACTTTTTCTCTATCCCTACAACGCTCCATGCGAATTTTCCATTGTTGGAAACAGTGCTGGAAATCATTTTCTCTCAGTTCCTTTAGGACATGTGCCGCTTTCTCTTTAACAGCTTCCACAGACTCAAATCTTGTCCTTTTTTATGCAGATTTTACCTTAGGGAACAGGCAGAAGATAATAACATGTGATAAAACGTGGTTTTTCACTTATGATCCGGAAACGAAGCACCAATCTATGCACTAGAAGAGCCGAACTTCACCGAGAGCCAAAAAAGCTCAAATGAGCATTTCAAAATTTAAAGCAAGGATGATTGTTTTTTTTTCTCTAAATTCATGGGATTGTATACCTTCACTGGGTTCTTGAAGGTCAAACAATTAATCAATATTACTATCTTGAGGTAATTTCTAAACTACGTCAAAGAGTAAGGAAAAACGCCCCGAAACGTGGAAGGACAAATCATGGGTTCTCCACCAAGACAATACGCCAGTTCATTCTGCGTTATTTGTCAAGAGGTTCCCAGACAAGTACAGCACAGTGTTAGAACATCCACTTTATTCACCAGAACTTGCACCATGTGACTTCTACCTGTTCCCTAAGGTGAAATCTACATTAAAACGGACAAGATTTGTGTCTGTGGAAGCTGTAAAAGAGAAAGCGGCACGTGTCCTGAAGGAGCTGACAGATGACTTCCAGCACTGTTTCCAACAAAGAAAAACTTGCAAGAAGCGTTGTAGGGATGGAGGAGTGTATATTGAAGATGACAATAAGTGATTGATTGTGTATTAAATTAAAATTAATTTTTTACAACGTCAGTCTCGTTATTTAATAGCCACTCCTCGTATATGTGGAATAATAGCAAGATCACTGGGTAAAATGTTTGGTAAGTAACTTAGTAGTAGTTTTACAAGACATTGGCTTTTCCTGTATTGCTGTACGGTATTGAATCCTGCATTCGTGGGAGGAAAGATGAACGTCAGATTTGGGCAGCAGAAATACAATTCTTGAAGAGAGTTCAGAGGTGTAGATTTTTAATGTGATAGATCACATTAAAAATAAAGGAACCCGGGCCTATTTTTATCCGTTTACGTTAGAAAAAGTTCTAAAGACAGAGAGAAATTGGTGAAACACTTGTTACAAATGTATCAGGATTGAAGGGTGAAACGAGCATTTAACCGCATTTCTGATAGATGAAGGTATGTAGGTAGGCTGCAAATGAAATAGGATAAGAAGTCAAAGCAAATCGAAAGGCTTAATCTATCACCAGAAGAAAAAAAACATTAGATTGAATTGCTGTAGCAGATAATTTATTTCTATTTAACACCATACCTTACATAACTAGAAATTGCAGTTATTCACTCAAAGAATAAAAATGTGTAGCCTACCTTTTAAATTAGTTTTAAAATTCGCTACCTCCGACTAATTATTCTAATATACCAGTATTGTTTCAAACTCATACCTATAAATAATAATAAGTACGATAAATTTAGCTGTGTACTTCTTCACTTCTCACCTCACCACTCCCATCAGTCGAGCAATTTCTCTTCCCTTACTGCATCTACTGACTTGAAAATTATACTTTATTTTAAAGTTTACTTCACCCTTTACGCTCGAAAGATGTACTCTGCCTATACTAATATCTAATTAATTCACATCAAGTGATAGTTTATTATATTTGTAACGTATTCGTTAAAAACAAAATTAAAGTTAAAAGATAACACACTCGGACGTAAACGTACCCTACATAAATGACGTTTTCTTAAAACTGTATACAAAATTTAGGAAGAAACTCGTGAACAACCATAACCCATTGATCTCAAATCTGGCTTCGCAGACTCTCCCAAACAATCCAATTAGACGTCTGGAACGTCGATGGAGCCGGTACCACATCTATTACGTAGTACTATAATTGACTATCCATTACAGTGTTCTAAATGCTGCACTTAACGCTACACTTATCTATTCACGTCGGAGTTCTGTCACTGGACTGTGTTTCCACTCACGTTGGTTTGCCATGTTAATTTTTTCCAAATTTTGTGTTATCACATTCACTGATTGTTTCCAACAGATTGTGAAGTTCCTAAATAGAAATAAAAAAAAACATAAAAGAAGAAAAATTTCAAACTGTTCTATTTTCGTGTTTAAAAATTGTTTTATCGTATTTGATTGTATAGGTATACTGCACGTATGTTTTATTACCTGTAAAGTTTATATTTCAAACGAAAATTAAAACAAGATGCAAAATGCACTACAAATTATGTAAATACCTACATTACAATTCTATAGGCTATATACACTATTTATATTAATAATATATTATCCAACTGCAGTAAATTAATACAATAAATAAGAAATACAGCAAATGAAAAAGTACGGGTAATAAACTACTTTTATTTAATCTAACATGTAAAAACAGTGTACTTCTTGTAACACTGCAATGAGCGTAAGGGAAGTACTATGAGAACATATTAAATATGTTCTCATAGTACTTCCCTTACGCTCATTGCAGTGTTACAAGAAGTACACTGTTTTTACATGTTAGATTAAATAAAAGTAGTTTATTACCCGTACTTTTTCATTTGCTGTATTTCCTATACAAATCTCCTATACAAATTTTGTATAGGAGATTGGAAAGGATACACGAGCAAAAACTCGACCCGACTAAATCTTTCGTTCTTCGTACGTTTAAGATAAAAGTAGGCCTATTCTAAAAGTCATCTTATCATAAGAGACGTTTTTTATATTGTATTGCATTTTTTGAAGTTACATTATAAAAACCAAGGAGACCTATTAGCGATAAACATATTACAGTGTGCGAGTACTGCTTGTAAAGTACTGATTGATTGAAATATTATAGTCGTCTGATTTTCCTCGTTTGATAAAATATAAATGAATAGAATAATTTAGACCTAAATTTAAAAAAAATTAATGTAACAGTTTCGTGGCATTGAAACTTGAGGGCTAATGAGAGTTGCTCTCCTCAAAAATGGTAAAGTTATTTAACATTCCTGTAAGCTGCTGATAAAATTTTATTTACTGATTGTGCAGAGGTACTTCTTCTTCTTAAGATGCCCCATCCCCAAGGACATTGGCGATCATCATGGCCCACTTCACTCTATCTGCTGCTGTCCTGAAAAGCTCTATTGATGTTTTTCCACGCCATTGTCGTAAATTTTTCAACCAGGATGTGCGTCGTCTTCCCGATCCCCTTTTGCCCTCCACCTTTCCTTGTATGACCAGCCGCATCAATTCATACTTTTCGTTCCTTAGAATGTGACCGAAATATCCCATTTTCCTTTTCTTTATAGTGTTGAGCAGTTCCTTATCCTTCTTCATTCTTCTTAGCACTTCCATATTTGTTATGTGCTCTGTCCAGGATATTCTCCACATTCTTCGGTAACACCACATTTCAAAGCTACTGAGTCTTTTCTCCATCGTCTCTGTGATTATCCAGGCTTCAACTCCATACAATAGGACAGAAAATACATAGCATCTCAGTACTCTTGTTCTAATATCTATGCTCAGTTTTCCGTTACATAGTATTGCCTTCATCTTATTGAAAGTATTTCTGGCTATCTCAATGCGTCGTTTTATTTCCCTACTACGATCCCATTCTTCATTTAGTTCACAACCCAGGTACTGATAGCTATGTACTCTGCCCTTGACATAAACTCTAATCTCGTCAATCTTGTTCTTGACCACCATGATCTTTGTTTTCTTTGTATTCAGTGCCATTCCATACCCCTCGCAGTATTGGACAATACGATCAACCAAGATCTGTAGCCCTTCTCTGCTGTCTGCAAAGAGAATTGTATCATCTGCATATCTAAGGTTATTCAGGAGTCTTCCATTAATAAATATGCCTTCATTTACTTCCTCCAATGCCTCTCCAAACAATTCTTCTGAATAGACATTAAAAAGTAAAGGGGAAAGTACGCATCCCTGTCTTACTCCCCGATTTATAGGTATCTCCTTAGATTTCTGCTGATCCACTCTTATTATGGCTCTCTGGTATCGGTATAGGCTGACAATGATTCTCACGTCTTCGTCATCAAGTTCGGAGGTTTCTAATATTTTTGCCATCTTTTGGTGTTGTACTTTGTCAAAAGCCTTTTCAAAGTCAACTAGGCATATGAAAACATCACAATTAACATCTCGACATCTTTCTATCAGTGTTTGTACAGTGAATAATGTTTCTCTGGTACCAAATCCTTTTCTGAATCCTAATTGGTTTTCTGTTATTCTATCATTCAGCTTTTTATAGATGCGTTCATGTATCACTCGTATGAAGACTTTTAGAATATGGTTCATCAAGCTGATTGTCCTATATTCTTCACATTTCAGTGCATTTGGTTTCTTGGGTATGGGAATGAATACTGATAATAGCCATTCTTTTGGAAACTCTCCAGTATAATAAATTTCATTAAACATCTCTATTATTGTGGCCCTATGAGTCTCTGTTAATACTTTCAAGATTTCTATAGGTATTCCATCTGGTCCCATGGCCTTCTCATTTCTTACATGCTTTAGCGCTTTCTCAACTTCATCTTTGGTGATTGGAGGTACCTTTCTTCCTTTTGGTTCTATGCTCTTTATTCTTTCACTGTCCTTGAATAGTCCTTCTATGTATATTTCCCATCTGTCAATTTTCTCTTTACAGTCTGTCAGTATGTTATTGTTGTTATCCATTATATTTCCAATGCCCTTTGTCCTGTATATGCCAGCCGTCTCTTTGATTTTACGGTGCATGTTGAAACTATCATGTTGTTTATCTAGCTTTTCTATTTCTGAACACTTCTCTGATAGCCATAGTTCTTTGGCTTCTTTAATTTTCTCCTTGATTACTTTATTAACTTTACTGTACTGTTGTTCATTTTTATTATTGTATGCCCTTCTTTCTGACATCAATCTCTTATCTCTTGTGTCATCCATTGTTTATCCTTAACAGGTATGTCCTCTTGGAGTTCCTGCTCTGTGATGTTTCTCAAAATCTTCTCTACCTTCCTCCATTTATCTGCTGTGGTCAGCTGCCCCTGCCTTTCCACCTCCTGAATTTCTCGGTTCACCCTGTAATAAAATACACAATTTATAAATCTTCAATCAAAATGATTATTATTTTATTTTATCATACATACTCTTTTAGATCTCAAACCCAACTCCTCAATTTTACAATAATTTCTTCTCCTTTCTTCTTCTTAGTTGCCTAGCAGCGAGATTTTGTTTGTATTAAATTTTTTTATTAATGTTAAATAATTTTGAATATTTAATTTAAATCAGCTGGATTTATTTATATTCAAACTTAATAAACCAAAATAAACAGAGCCAGCTGTCATTGATTTATTTGTATCTTTACAAATTAGTTTTTTTTATTTCCTTTAACCAAAAATTATAATTTAAATTTTGAATTTGTTTTATAAATTTGAATGTCATAAAATGTAGCCAAAATGTTTTAAATATGTCCTGCTAAGCAACTTTACAATATTTATTAACTACACAAACAAAAACATTAATAACAGAACACAACCATAATGTACATAGATTGCTATGCTACATTTTCCCCTTCTTCCGGATAAAATAAAATTTAATCTTTTAAATTTTATTTTGGATATTTTAAAGTTCAAAAACCTTTGTTAAGTGTTCAATATGTTGATTGAAAGTTAGTGATGTACACAAGAAATCATCAACAAATATCAACATGAATTTATGAATCTCATCTTCAAATACACAATTTAAACCTCTGATTAATGCTGCTAAACTGATTTTTAACCCAAACGGTACAACATTATAACAAAACTGCCTTGTTCTATGAATGAAACTTGTGTATTTTTGACTGTCTCTATGTAACCTAATCTGCCAAAATGATTTAACTAAATCTATACATGATAATATCCTACAATCCCTACATCTTAATAACAATTGAAACATTGGTTCCATAGCTAAATTATCTGATTGTAATTGTTCATTTAGAAATCTTCCATCAATACATAATCTGATCTTATTGTTCTTTTTTTTCACTACAACTAATGGATTAATATACTCAGATTGACATTCCCTAATAATACCTAACTTTAACATTTCCTTAATCTCTTCATCTACCTTTTCCATAAATTTCTCTGGTATAGGATAATTCCTTTTAACTATTGCATTTTTATCTTTCAAAATTAATTTGTATTCATACTTGTTACATAAACCTGGATTTTCACTGAATATACTATGATATTGATTAAATAAATTAAACAAAACACTTCTTTCATGATCATTAATATTCTTAATATTATTAATTTTCTGCCTTAATTTAACCAAGTTATTAGAAATACTATTGCTTATTTTGGTAACACACACCTCTGAATATGGTTTCTGAATACCATCTGTTAAATTTTCAATTTCATTCCCGATTTTACTTCTACTAAAAATTATTATAGAGATCTGTAAATTCATTTTGCTTTCTACTTTCAAAATCATCATCACAAATAATATTACAATTTAATAATTGTTGTTTTGATTTCTTAACATCAAAGTTAACCTCAAAATTTGTTCTATCTTGAACACTAGAAAATTTAACATACTTTTCAACATTATCTTTGTAAAACTTAAACCTACACATTTCAAAATCAATAGAACATTTATATTTATTAAAAAAATTAGCTCCTAGAATCATTGATACAACTAAATTTGGTATGACAATGAAATTTTCAGTAAACTTAAGCTCTTGTATATAGAATGACAATAATATTTGTTTGTTTACCTTGTTAATTATTTTATTATCAGCTAGTTTAATTTGAATGTTGCTTACAGGTAAAATACTAATTTGTTTTTTATAAGCCTTGGTATTAATTTGGTTGAACATACAATTAGAAATACAACATAATTCAGCTCCTGAATCTAACAAAACTTTGTATTCATTACTGTTAATGTTAACAACAATTTCTGGACACATATCATTATTATTAGTCATTGAAAATAAATTTACAGATATTGGTAACTCGTTAAATAACTGTCCTACCTCTGTTTTTGATTTCAAACGATTATAATTATTGTTATAAGCAGGTTTTAATGTGTTAACCGGCCTAAGCAATTGCATATCTTCTGCTACAATGATATCCTGCTTAAAATTCTTAGACCTCAAACATTTTTTTGATCTGGATTAGCTCCTTCATCATCACTTAGCTCACATTTTTGAATAATGTTCACTTTTGGATCTAAGTCTCTTCTGTTTCTAAAATTTTGATCTCTATTCTGGTTATCAACTCTATGCATGTTTGACCTATCATTTGTTCTTTCATTATACCTATTAAATGGTCTATTAAATCTTCTGTCTATAAACTTGTTAGCTTGATTATTATTTTTAAATCTATCATTCCTATTCTCATACTGTCTATTATTATTATATTGACTAAACCTATTCATGTTATTATTTCTGTTATAGTATGGTAAATTTTTATTATTACCATTATCTAATCTATCTGTGTTCTCACATTCCTGAGATTTCTTGAAACTATCGTTCCTATAACTACCATTATTATCATTATTCTTAAATCTAAACATATTCTCTTTATTATAACTTATCTGGTTGTTATGACTTGTACTCCTGAAGTCATCAAATTGCTGTAGAATTAATAACATACTGCTGTACGTATCAATTCTTTGTACCAAAACCGCTGCATGAATTTTATCATTGAAATGTTTAGATAATACAACAATTCTCTCACTCTCACTCAAATTATCTAGTGTGTACTTAGCTAAGTTATATTTGTTCTGAAAGTACTGCACCATATTTAATTTTCCATTCGGATTATACTGTCCTGTTTGTAAATCTCACCTAATCCTACGTTTCACAAATTCATTCCAGAAAACAGTCTTAAACTCTGCTTCAAACATGTCCCATGATTCTAAATCTTCAAATACAGTTCGATACCATGTTTGTACATGTCCTATGAAACACATACTAAGTATATTTTTAATTGTCCTCCAAGATCCTGTTTTATAATATTGTTCACCATACAAATTTAGATATCCCTTTATTTTATCAAGTTCCATTAATGGATTGTTTGAGTTTCCATTAAATTTTGGAATTTCTTGCTTTCTAAACATATTGCTAAATTGGTTCACATCACTATTTTGTCCAATAACTTTATCATTAACACTATTATGTACTGTTCTTTTTAACTGATCTACTTCTTTGTTTAAGGTTCTGTTTAGGTTACTAACCTTCCTCTCTATATCGTCCTTAAAATCAATCATTCGACTTTCATGTTTGCAATCGAGTAACTCTAATTTATTCTCGATATTCCCTATCTGTTCATTAATATTTGTTTTAATATGACCAAACTGATCTTCTATTCTATCGTCTATGCTTCTATTCATATTTTCCAATTGTTCATCTAAACTACACTTAAATTCTAACCTCATACTATCTAGTTTAACGTTCTGCAATTCAATATTCTCCTTAACCTGCTCTTTAAATTCTTCTATCTGTTTATTCTGATCTATTATCCTCTGTTCCTGACTATCCATTTTAGCCACTAAATTCATTTCCATATTCCTAATTTGTTTAGTTTGTTCATCCATATTTTGCTTTTGTTCGTCTATATCAACTTTTAATCCTCTTATTTCCTGTTTTTGTTCATTCATTTTTAAACTTAAATCACTAACCATTTCCAATAACTTCTCCATGTCAGTCTTCTCTTTAGGCTTAATAACCTTTTCTACCTCACTATCAGGTTCGCCTTCTGATTTACTTTTTTTATTCCTTAACTCATAGGTCGCCATTTTGATCTCTTTTAAAATATGTTATTTAATTCCGCGATATTAATAAAAAAAAAACACTTTGATACGGTCCTAACAATACTAGTCGTTCACTTTGACCTGATTGTCAGCCCCACGTTGGGCGCCAAAAATGTAATAAAATACACAATTTATAAATCTTCAATCAAAATGATTATTATTTTATTTTATCATACATACTCTTTTAGATCTCAAACCCAACTCCTCAATTTTACAATAATTTCTTCTCCTTTCTTCTTCTTAGTTGCCTAGCAGCGAGATTTTGTTTGTATTAAATTTTTTTATTAATGTTAAATAATTTTGAATATTTAATTTAAATCAGCTGGATTTATTTATATTCAAACTTAATAAACCAAAATAAACAGAGCCAGCTGTCATTGATTTATTTGTATCTTTACAAATTAGTTTTTTTTATTTCCTTTAACCAAAAATTATAATTTAAATTTTGAATTTGTTTTATAAATTTGAATGTCATAAAATGTAGCCAAAATGTTTTAAATATGTCCTGCTAAGCAACTTTACAATATTTATTAACTACACAAACAAAAACATTAATAACAGAACACAACCATAATGTACATAGATTGCTATGCTACAACCCGGTCTTTGACCTGTTGGCACGTATTAGATTCTTTCAGTTTTCTCAAATTGATTCTCGGTATTTTGGTGGTTGCCTTCAACTTTTTTAGCTTAAGTTTGATGTCTGCTAAGACCGGATTGTGGTCACTTGATATATCTGCCCCTGGATAAGCTTTAGCTGATATTATGGCATTTCGGAATCTCTGATTTATTATAATATAATCAATTTGGTTTCTTCTTATATTTTCAACACCATCTCCAGGTGCTTTCCATGTATATAATCTTCGGCTTGGTAGTTTGTACCATGTGTTCTTGATAATAAGCTCCTTATCTTTGCAAAACTGAACCAGTCTTTCACCCCTCTCATTACGCCTTCCCAATCCATACTCTCCCACCACTTCTCCATCCCTTCCCTTTCCTACTCTTGAGTTGAAATCGCCTAAAATCAAGTTTACTTCTCCTTTTTTGGTTTCATTGAGTGTTTTCTCCAAGTCATTGTAGAAGCTGTTTATTTGTTCGTCTGTGCTATCACATGTTGGTGCATACACTACTATGATATTTATATTGCATGGCGCAGCGTTTAATTTCAATAGTGCCAATCTATCTGTTATTGGTATAAACCCTTTGACTGACTTTTCCGTTTCTTTGTTGATCACTATTGCTACTCCATTGCGGTTTTGCGTGCTTTCGTCTCCTGAATAGTAAAAAATGTAATTGTCTATTACACTTCTGCCGCTGTTAGGCCATCTAACTTCACTACATCCAAGGATATCGATCTTCAAGCGTCACATTTCTTGAGTTAGATTATAAGCTTTTCCTTTCTGATATAGACTTCTTACGTTCCAGGTGCCTATTCTTTTCTGTGAGTTCAGTTGAAAGGCTGGTCTTGCAGGTGTTTTTCTTAATATATCACAGGGATTTCGCACGCTGGCGACCTGAGAGGCCCTGCAATCTTTTTCTCTTCCTCTCCTGCCGGATCTCGGCTTCCGAATTCCGTGATCAGTAATGTTTATCATCTTTGTTGCCGTTGCCATGATGATTATACTAGGGATATCTCTGAGATCTTTACTACAGTGTTTTCCCGTTGCCTTCTGTAGTCCAACACCGTTGACCATACGAACAGTTCCTCTGCCTTCAGGACCGATTTATCAATCCTAGGACAATAGAGTGCCCTATCACTTACTAGCTCCTCCACCCGAAGCTGTTGGCCAGTCAGTGGGAGATTGCTTATACCGGCAATCGCTCGGTGTGGTGACTTTATACTAACCCTAAAATCTGGGCTGCCACTTCCGCCATTCAAGCCGTTTCTGGAGACACTCTCCTTCGCCATGTCTGCCGTTGTGGTCTTCACCCGTATCCCTGGGCAGGGATCCATGTTATACTCCACAGAACTAGGTCCCTACCTGAACTTGGCCACCTACTCACTCCGGCCTACTTGAGTGAGAGGTGCCCACCCCCGCGACTTGGACGCGCCAGGTAAGAATTCCTCATGTGGGTATCAGAGAAGGGAGCTCTGATTCCCCATGAGGCGGGTTAATGAGCATGTTAGGTCCATGCCCAAAGGCACCCAAAGCAGAGGTACACAGATGTCTATTTATTCAAATAATGTAAACAAAAAAAAAAATATTTAATTTTTTACATTTAAGCTTTTTTTAAATTTATTTATTTAACGTCGCATCAAGTACAACGGTCATTAGCGACGACGTTGGGATGTAACTATTGTACAATGGAGGATGAAATAATTTTTTGTAACGTATGAAAATATGGCGTGCCTGAGTAGGATTCGAACCCAGGACCGCATGATGAGAGGCGAGCACGTTATTGGCGCAGTTGACATTTAAGCTTATTGTTACATGAACGTAAAGAGATGTAATAATTTTGTACATTGTTTATGACAGACAATATAACTTGAAATCAGATTCGGCGATCTGCCTTACATAGTGTATTTAAACAGATCTATCACGAAAATCTTTACTTTGTATAGAGAGATTATCATTAACATGAACGTCGTTACTTTTAAAGGGTAAAAAGCTTTTTTATTTTTTTCATACAATTTCTATCTCTTTTAATTAATATATCATATTTTTCTGATTTTTATCATATTTTCTTATTTTTATTTTGTATTTTGTCTCCTCGTTTCATGGTCGTCTTTGTGCTCAATCCACTTTATTAATATCTGTTTTCTTCAACCTTTTGCTTATAATGATTATCTGTTTTCAAAACCATCTTTTATCAGTTCCTCAAGTTTTGTGTTTTTATTCATTCAATTTTATAGTTTTTACTTTGTGCTTTCATAATATCTTTATTTCTATCTATGTACCATTTATAATGTTATTCAATAGCCTTCGCTTCTAATCTTTAACTGGCGTTCTTTATCATAATTTTTTTTTGTATTTCGTTCATAAAAGTAACAAATTTCATTTGAATGAATTATTTCTATTTTTATAAATTAAGATGCTGATCTTATATTAAAAATTACATAATTTGATAAGAACAGTTTGACATCTTCAATTATTTGTCGAGTATCAGATTATAAATGTAACCTAAGGAGAAAATAATACAAGGTAAAAATATTGAGAAGTTGAAATTGTGGATTTTCTATTTAAGGATATTTTTTCAATACATTCCTTTTTGTTCCTGTTCATAACAATGACAAATTTGTTGGATTTGTAATCAGAATGACTTGATGAAGCTGATGACAAAAGGGTTTTTAAACTTATGACAAAATGTATATAAATTTAGATCTACATTCTAAATGATACGATACATGATTTATGTAGTCTAAAATTATAAAAGTTCTTTCTATATACTCATAAGGGTTAATAAAGTTTCTAACCCTATTCTGATAGTTTTATATATTTTATACAAAATTTTTGAGAAATATCAGATCGCAGGCATGAAAACAGTTATCACCTTTGTAGTTAGTCAGTCAAAACTTGCATTGTAAATGGAATATTGTTGTCGGACCGTTTTGAAATATTGTTGTTATGAGACCGGTGGTGAATTACGTTAACAGTACTTGTGCGCACAGGTTATGTGGATGGGTAAATCATTGTTTTAATTTTATTGTTGAGTAAAAGTATCTTCTTTATATTCGGGTTAGTTTAAGCTTTATATTTTGTAATTAAGTAATATAATTGTAATTTGTTAGTAGTCTAATCATAATAATAATTAATAATTGTACTAATTAATATTCAAATTTTTAATTGTTGTAAGTTTAAAGGAAGTTTATTTATTTTTATTTTTTACATCCATGTCTAGAAGGGACCTAAATTTACAAGTTAGAAATACTAAAAAACTTATGCTATACTTTCAAAATTAGGTAAAATTCTCTTTTATATTAAGCATTAATGTAAATTATGAACAACAACGGAATTAATTTTTATTGTTTAAAATTTTGATACAGTCAAAAATCCCAACATACCACTTAATGAGCAAGACATTGAAAAACTTTTATAGAAAATAAAATTAAAATGTTCTAATAAAAAATAAAACTTACTAGTTTACATCATTGTTACATGACAAAGGAGTAAATGCATTCTTTATAGCTCATTGTAATAAATTGAATATATCCTTTCTAACTCCATTATGGAATTTTCCATTGAACGTAGGATGTTGTTAACAACTTGAAATATTGAAACAACTGAAACTGTCAGTAATAATCCTTATAGTGCATTAACACATTCTCTACAGAGCATTGAATGGTTTATAATTAATTCTCATGCATTCAATTCACGTAGATCAAAGTATACTTTTTGCTTTGTTTAGTACCTTTACCAGTTTAAATTATTTTATTTTACTGTTAACAGTTACAAAATCAGTGTATAACATTATATTAATATAAATATAATTAAAGCATTACAATAAATTAAAAAACAACTAATTTTCAATTTTAATTAATAATTATTATAAAATAAATTTAATTTTACCAATTAAAATTTCAGTCAGTTAAAAATAAATGAATTCGTAATTACTATTGAAACAACAAACTTTTGATATTACAGCGTTGTTGCTACATGTAACCCGAAATATTTAAAATACAGTCGAACTTCTATAACTCGAATCTCAAAGGATGGGAAAACAATTTGAGTTACAGAAATTTCGAGTAATGGAAAAATATAAACTAAGCAATAAAATTATTTTAAAAAAAAACACAACATTCCACATTGGCTAATACAGTACCCTGCCTAATGTAGAATATGTAGGTTTACTGTACATGCGTAATTTCGTAATACAGTACTGTACGTTGCATTTAGCTTAGCTATTGACTGCAGTTTTAAGTACTGTACATACTGCATACGGTATTCCAAAATTACGCATTAAATGCAGAATATGGTACATTGTACCGACAAACTATGTTTCTATTGCTCTGTGGTCGACTAAAGATTCGTCCGTTCAAAGGAATTCGTTGTTTTGGTTTACGCCTGTTAGGCTTATACAAAGGCAACCAGATGACTTTGAAGGTCTGTACCCTTTTATGGTCAAAGATATCTTCATATAACGAAAGAAGCAGCACTGTACCTTTATTTTTCAAAAGACCAAAACCGCTATTTTGAGAACTATGTACAAATTTTGTCAAAAGAAACGAAATTATTAGTTCGATTAAGCGAAACTGCGGGATTCGAGTTATAGATGACTTTCTACATCGTAAATGCAAAAACATGAGTTAAATGTTAGCAAATTTGATTGTATCAGCCTATTGTTCTGCGCAAGAGTGTATAAAGCCCGAGAGCAGAACGCTTTTTTTTCATATAATACTTAAAATCTTCCTAACTAGTATCACAGGAATGAAAATTAATATTTACATAAAAAGTAATATCACAGACAAAAAGAGGGCTAAAAAGGGCTGTAAAAGCCCCATAAAATACAAAAACACATAAACTTAAACTTAATATCACAGTTAGAATAAATAACACTAATGACATTGACAACTTATGTTAAAATCTTACAAACTAGTATCACAACCGAGAAATTAAAACTTACATAAAAAAAATCAGACATAAGGGGTCGCAAAAGGCTGTAAAAGGGCCACATAATAAAAACACAGACAGACATATAAATATGTGTGTGGTTAAGGGGGAGTGAAATTCGATTTGAGATATAGAAAATTCGATTTATAGAAGTTTGATTGTATCAGCAAATTTTTCATAAATTTTGAAAAAATAAACATAATGCAATTTATATCTAAAAAAGGAGAATACAACTTTTATCTTACACTTCTTTAAACTAGTTAGTAGAACTGTTATACTAACAATTTTTGTGCATTCGGCCGAATAATCGCGCACGGTTTGGTTGTTACAATAATTAAATAATTGACGTGATCTTCGACCGAATTTGTTTTAAATGTGATGTGTGTTTTGTGTTTAGTAATAAGTTCGCGAGGATGTTTCCGAGAGAGACTAAAGATCTTGAATGAATGTAATACTCTAAGGTGAGTGTTACTTAATTAGTTTTGTTTTGGCTGTTCATTATTTTTATGTAGGGAATGCATTAAAAAAAGTATAATAAAATAATAATTTTTACATACACATTCATCCCTGTTACCGCACTCATTCCAAAAACCGAGGCGGTGGAAATTAACATATCTAGATTTAAATTGTCCAGATTGTGGCTTTAGCAACAATAAGTTTTATTTTTTTTAGTTGATTTAAAATCTGACTGGTTATTAGCGACTACGATGGGTTATCGAGAATTTACTACGGCATCGAGAACAGATGATTTTGACTTATGAAAATTTATATATTTTAGCCAGGAATCTAACCCGGGAACTCCGCGTTGTAGGTTAGCGCACTAACCTTTACGCTACGGAGCTCAATAAATTTTTATTATTTCTTTAAATTTATACAGTAAATCTACAATCTTTAACAAAAGCTAGAGCATTTATTAAATAAGTTATTTTGAATTTTCTCTTGATTAAAGTAACTAATAAAATAAATTTCCGTGTGGAGACACTTCTTAGAATTCCTTATAGTTAAAAATTAATGTTTTGATAATTTAAGAAAGTGAAAAATGTAATTTTGTAGAAATGATATTAGTCTTTAAGCTATTTAAGCTATTTAAAATAGCTTGGATAGATATTTGTGCTTTAATCGTTTTGTTGTTTCTGAGTTGTCCAATAAACTTATGGAAAATAGTTCAAGAGCTATTCCAATCTTTTCTGATATTGAATACCATAATGGTATTAAATAAATTAATAAATAATCTTAAATATTGCATATAAATATAGCCTTACATTTTAAATAAAATAAATGAAAATAATGAATGGGGAAATGGGTATAATTAAGTACTACACTGAACGGAAAAACTGAAGATACATCCGTTGATATTGTTAAAGAAAAAAGCAGGTAACCAATTATATTTATCTTGTATAAATATTTATTGATTTCAAAATATTGAATAAATATTATTAATTAATTAATATTTTAACCGATAATCAGTTTTCTTCTTTTGTGAGAATTCGCGCTTGTTAAAATTTAAATTCTCTTATAATATGGAATATGTTCATTTTATTTAGTAACTGGAAATTATTTCAAAATATGTCGGCAGTTTTTAGTTTATTTAAAGTCGCATCAACAGCTTCGTTATTAACGACTACGTTGGGTTATCTAACTTTAACGGAGGGTTTTGACTTGTAATAATTTTTAAATTGTAGCCGGGAATCAAACCAGGGACTAGCGTTGTAAGCTAGCGCGCTACCACTACACTATGAAGGCGTCAAATATAGGTTTTAATTTTCTGCAAGTGTAAGATTAAAGTAAAGCACTAACGTATCTTTCAAAGTTACATATTTTTCCAATCCCGGTATATAACTACGCATTTTCATAAATAACTTAGAAATTCCAAAATTAAATCAAGTTAAATATTTTAAAGTTTTCTTGACATTCTTTTAACCTGGTTGAATCCACAAAAAACTAAAACAGCTGATTTTGACTAACAGAATAAAACATCTGTACCGTCTTATTGAAAATCTTTCTTCCGTACTACTAAAATAGAAACACGTAAAAAAACCTGTTTGGTCATAAATATACGTTTGTTTAATTATTTGGCTCTTAATAATACAGATTTTTGTGTTATACTAGCAGGTCAATCTGAAGAACTCTGGCGCATTCATAACAAATCTTACGAAACGACTGAAAAATTCCTTACGTTATCAAATCATCAATTACTGACTATTTAACAGAAAAACTGACAATCATAGAAATTGACCATCATAATATAATGCATACATGTACTGCTTTGGTAGGTGAGCTTCGATAGGGACTTGGATGTCGAAAATAAATTTCAAGCTATTTGTGGTACCATTAACAGGACGCTGGGTAACAGAGCTACAACAGAGACAATAGTGAAGTTCTGCAAGGTAATGGTAGCCCCACACCTTGTTTATGGAAGTAAGTCATGGGTTACCACGAAACGCCAAGAAAGTAGGATCCAAGCAGTTGAAATGAGGTTTTCAAGAAGGGTGAAGGACTGCTCGAGGCTGGATCTAATACATAACGAAGAAAATTAGATCTGAGTTGGGAGTATTTAGCCTGAATTTAGTGGAGGAGTACCGTAATCAATGGAGGCAAAATTTGGAACGGATACCAAAGGAGAAAATACCTTAAAGTGACGGAATAATTTGTTCCAGTTGGAAGAAGGGAGGTGGAAAGATCACAAAGAATATGGCAGTAGTCGAAATGTACGGGTTGGAATGTCTCATGTTGGCGTAGACGTACAGGATGGTTGGTGAGTTCTGAACAGGCTTATGCTTAATCCTTGATAGTGAGAAGAAGAAGGAGAAAAAGAAGAAGAAGAAGCATAGACCTACTTACCTAAAGTTACCCAAGGAAGGTTAAAGAGAAAATCCAGTTGAAAATTACTACAGAATTAGCACATAATATAACATGTTATTATGAATATAAGTCACAGAATTTTGGAATAGACTACAGAACGCACATAAATACATAAAAATATTAAGCGACACGTAAATAAAATCATGCCATTTATGACACATTTTGTTAAATTAATCATAACTGTACTTGTTTTAAGAAACGGAAAATAAAAATTATGTTAAAATTAAACGTTGCAATAAAGGACAGAGATGAAACTATAGATAAGTTTACAATATCAAATAAATTGTTATTTATGATAAAGGAGTAATCTTTTAAAAGATAAAAATAATGTTTTTATTAAAATAAATTATTAATAACTAAACCTTGTTAAGAACAAATTAGTAAAGCTGTTAATATTCTTTAGAATTAATATGGTTACAATGAAAATTTTAGATTTAAGTGACTGTTAAAAGTTCCTGTTTATGAATAGGAAGCTGGAGTTCTTAACAAGGTTCACCGTTTTTTAATAAAAATTGAATGCAAAGCAATGTAAAAGAAACAAGGAAAGTTATACTCTAAAAGCTTTTATTATTTTATTAACTTTCATAAAAGTTTAAGTTACTTACTCTTGATAGTCTGTTTATTTAAAGATAAATTAATTTTCTAATAACTTGATTGGTTTTAAAATTAAAGGGTGTTTATAAATTTTTGAGAGTAACCAAGTAAAACAAAGTTAATTTCCAAAGATTTTCTTTGTTATTTAATGGGTTAGGGATATTTTAAAATTTTTTTAAAACTTTTTAACACTCCTACTCACTTTTACTTTCTCTTACCCTATATTTAATACCGTAGAGAAGGAAAGATTGTTTTCATGTAGAATATTAAAAATCGAGTTTACTCTGCAAGCACACTTTTAGCTCTTGTAAGTTCAAAAAACATGCTTTTGCACCGATTGGTCTTCGTGCAAGTGTAAAATGTGAGGGTGCGTGTTTACATGCGTGTGCGCACTCAAAATATCTCAAGAATGGAATGACGCAGTAGTTGAAACTAAGAACTTAAGTTTTTTTTTATCCGAGGCGGCGAGAAAAAGTCATGTTTACTCCCTCACAATGGGGGAAGTAGTGTTGAACTCAATTGAGGCGTCCTCGTCCAGCACCAAGGAGGCCGCAACCGCCTTGATCCGACATCAGCAAATAACCCTCCACTTCCCTCGGAACTGTTTATATAATACTACCAGAGAAATATCGGGTTAAAAAAAATTTTGCATACTGTCAGTGGAGCGTGGAAGGGAACCGTAGCCTAATTCCCCTCTCGCTATTACTGACCAACACTAGCTCTCTCACTTTCATTCATCTCTTTCATCACCAGCTCAGGAAATCAGTGTTCCTACCTTACCTACTGCGATCGGGATAGGATTGATTCACTGTGCAAGAGGGCGATCCCGCTAATCTCCATATATCTCCACCCTTAAGAAAATACAATAAGAACTTAAGTTAAATACGCTAAGATGACCCGGCGCAAATATTTTCATTAAATTCGGTGTACCGGCAATAGTAATTTATTCGTAAAATTTTTCAATTTTTTGCGATTTTCTCAAAAACGGCTTTTTCTATTTTTTTCAAATCGCCTAATTTACTACATTTTTTTCTCTGCCTGTAAGAGATCAACAGCATATATGCTGAAATTTTCAAACGATCAGAAAACAAAGAATAAAATTCTACGGACACCTGTATAAAATTACTGACGAATAGTTGGCAAAAAATTTAAACTAGATAACCGTCACACCTTTAACAAGGGGAGTGTTAAATTATTTACACTCAATCTGGTAGTTCCAGGGCTATAAAAAATAGTTCGGTTTCTTATGATATGTTCAGCCAATTGTATGACTGAAGCATTTAAGAACAGAAGAGATAGAAGTGTAAAACACACTATACTTTATTTTACGTTCAGAATGCAGTACAACTCTTAAGTGAACCCGTTGTGTTATCAGGCGTGCGGGAAACATCAGGCACAGCCAATCAACCCTCCTTTACCGACAGCATCCAAAGGTTCTCGGGTAAAAATATTTTGAGTTCCGCTTACCACGCTCTAAAAGCTCAGTTTTAATAAAAAAAAAATCGGAAAAAATTACTTCATTTCCTAATGAAGTGTATTTTATTACCTTATAAATGTTGTTATTATTATATTCTGCCATTTATATAAAACAAATACGCTCGTACAAAGTTAAAAGTTTAAATCTCCTCTCATCATCTTTGCGCTTCACATCATATAACTTTTTTCTTTCAATGACGGCATAAGTGTTTCATGATTTTGGTATAAAATACCTGTAGAATTTTATCTATAATTTTATGTATGATGTCATATGTTTGATGGCAAGAGAAATAATACAGGAGTTTGAAAAATCACTGATTCGAAAGCAGGCCAAAGATAGTAATGGGCCGTGTTTCGTATTCCGAGAATCTCTAAATCATTTTGACCGCTGTTAACTTATAACAAACAAACAGTATATTTTTTAACCTGACGGATAAATAGGGAATTTCAAACAACAAATTATTGTTTTATCGTAATTGTCTACTAAGTTTAAACAACAACTATTCTTTACTTTAAAATAAATAAAGTGATAAATAATTCCGTTAAAGTAATAATTGTCGGTACCTGATCTTTAAAAATACAAATATTAATTATATTTTCGTATGAACGGTATTCAATTGGAGTTTTTAAAAATTAACGAATACAACAAAGAAAACCCAGAATGGTACCAGACCATTTCATTTTTGTCACCTAACGAAAGTAATCTAATGTAATGTTCAAGAATTAAAACAAAACCCAAAAAAAAATAATTCTTAATAAATGTAAAACATGCCGTTTTGTCATTTTTACTAAACTGATAATGTTTAACAATTATCAAGATCAGTTTTAAGAAGTTAAACAGGCGACTGAGACGCCATCTTGTAGTAAAGACCCACCGATATGTGAACAAACAAAATGGGCGGTACCAATGCACCAAGTAAACGTCGTTTTTAAAAAAACTCATACCCGAATTTGAGATTTGTTAATAGGCTTAGACTTAATTTTCTATCAAATATTACAAAATACTTTATTGAAAATCAACTATTTTTCTAGATTAACTGAACCAATTAATGTTCACACGTCTTTGTGAACTACCGGAGCAGATCTACTGCAGAAAATAGATTCACGTCGAAGCATTGAAACAGAATGTAAATTTTTGTTATTCTTTTCAAAAATTTAATTTAAAAAATGTACAGGTTTGTCAATTTTCATAAATGTTACTTTACGTACAGATCAAAGTCAGTTGTAAGATCCCGGAAAGGCGACTGAGAGGCCATTTTCTAGTAACAACCACCAATACGCGAGTAAACCGAATGGGTGGTATCATCGCGCAGACATATTTTCCCTTACTACCTATTTCGCGTGATTCGGGGCGTTGATTCACAGTTCATCAAGTTTAGATTTTGTACATATATTTTTTCATTTTTTTTTCTTCACGTTTAGTCTTGTTGAAACACACTTCTGAGTGTGGTTTTTATTTTAATTCAAGGACATTACTCAAATTTTATCGTCTTTGCTTAAAATTTTTGTATTTATAAACTGATTGTAAAAGAAATACACTGTTACAAAAAAGAAAAAAAAATTCAGCATAAACTGAACGAATTATTGTTTACACGTCTTCATGACCTACCGGGCCAGATCTACTGCAGATAATAGGCTCACGTCGAAGCATTGAAGCAGTTTGTTAATTTTTGTTATTCTTTTCAAAAATTTAATGACAAAACGTACAGTTCGGTCACTTCACATAAAGATTACTTTACATACTCATCAAAGTCAGTTTTTAGATCACGGAAAGGCGACTAAGACGCCATTTTGTAGTAACAACCACCAATACGCGAGTAAACCGAATAGGTGGTACCACCGCACCAGACATATTTTCTCTTACTACTTATTTCGCATTAAAGGAATGTGTTAAAAAAATTTACTTTTCCTATAGCAATTAGTAACATATAATTAGAGATGTGTATATAATCAAATATTTTTCAAGTTAATAATATAAGAACTTGTGGCGCAGAGTCAATATTTTTACTTAGGGTAGTAGCGTTCAAACTCCCATATGAAAAATTGTGCTTATGGACTTTTTGTGCTGCATTCTGAATGTGAAATCAACTATAGTAAGAATTATCTCCTCTGATAGTAATGAATTTCATTATTATACAGCCAGACTCTATGGAGATGAAGTAAAGTTGTCATTTGCAAGGTGAAAAGTAGATGCTTTTCAGATGACCTGGCCTGCTGATAAACATACTAATTTTCACTTATTGAAGAAGGCTGGGTAAACCTCTTCGCTTATCGTTTTACTCAGTATTGACTCTACAGTTTCAAACCAGCTTTTCAGTTGATGACCTAATTAGTTCTAAACTGAGAATGTACCTTGGTACTTCCTCTCCTGAAATTATATTTCACCACAACCCGTAAAAAATTAAATCACTTGCACGGAAGTTATGCAGCTCATTTTATAATACCGTAATAATAATTAAATACAGGAAAATATACTGTAATATTTTGGTACAGTCTGTGTATAATATAACTTCGTTGAGTCTGTACTTCTTAATGGTTTTTTTTCTTGTTAAATAAAAAACCAAATTATAATTTATATTAATGGTAAAACGCTAATATTTTCACAACGTATAAAGAAAACATTTTTGTAATCAGAAGCCATTTCAATATGATAACCAGAAAAGCTGTTTATAAATATACTAAAATAATTTTATTTCTTATCATATCGTTATACGTTACACTGTTAATACATATTTTCAAAATTACGTATATAAACTAAACAAGAACAAATGAAAATAAGAGAATGTAAGTTTCATTTGCATATAAATACATACTGCGGAATGCATAAATGAAAATTAGAGCATTATTTATAAATATATAAATTGTAAAATAAATAAATTTGATCTGTTTTTAATACTATATGAATAGTTTTGAATAATATATTTATTTAGAATGAGTACGGCATAAACTATATATTCATTTTAAAACAACATTAATTTATTTTAAAATAATAAAGGATTTAAATCCAATTTATGGTTCATATAATACCTAAACATCTGGTCATATTTATCAAAGCCAGGACCTACTCTAAATAGGAAAAGCAATTAATGTTAGATACACATTTTATGAAATGATTTTCATTAAATAAATAAACTGATCCAATTGTACTGAAAAGTTAATCCATGAACTAACAAACTTGATAAAAAATTAATTAATATATTTTAAATCTTATTTCAAAATACCGTATTAAAGAAAGGGTTATGTTTGTATTGCATTCGACAATATTTTGCGTGCTTAATTTATGCAAGTAACATTAGGTACTCTTTTAAGACTTGATGTCACTAGCAGGCCTAAATCAATAATGTTATATTACATCAACAGAAATAATAAGTTCTGATTCAGCCAAACTTAAAAATAAAAGATACTTAAAAAAGATAACTTAAAGATAAATGCAGTGTTTTTACATTGAACGATGACGTATTGCTGGAGTTTATTCTATCATTAACTTAGAAGTAAATAATGTCCAAGCAGTTGGTGCTAATCATAATAACTCTGTAAGAACGTCAAGAATTTCTGATATGATGGTGGTTTCTAACTGGCAACATATTTTAAAAGAAACCAAAGAAAAGATAAATAACAAATTTATATAACCTTGACAACTGTACTGTTTTTAACCTTCTGTTAATGTATCTTTTGTAGTTTTATCTCACACACTAATTATCTAATTATGAGTAGGGGTAAAATACTGTTTTTTAAAAAATGTTTTTCGTAAATGGAAAACTGTTTCTAAAACCTCAGAATCCATTAAAATTTCAACCCATATTTTCTCTTATCTCTACTCAATAATGGATTTGGATATTTCGGTAAATATGACTGACTAAAAGAAGTATTTGTATTTGAATTACAAAATAAAACGAGCAAATAAAAATGCATAAGTAAAAAGATTTTTAAAGAAATATTATGGTAAAATTTGATGAGCATAACGCACGTAGGAGTAACGAACAGAACAAGAACGACTGATATGGAACACTACGTCATAGAAGCCAAGAAACAATGACGGTTGCTGTCAACTCTGCATTCGCAGGCGCAAATTTCAGAAGTTTAATATTTAGACATTTTGTCATAATTTTTACTGGCTATTAAGTCAAATTTTAGCCAAAAATGATTCATTTAATAAATTTAAAAAAAATGGGGTATATACAACATACGCCATTACCATTGAAAACTGTATGCGGTGGATATATTCAAAAAAGATCGTTCAGCGGGTATATTCGCAAGATAGTTCAGCGGATATATTTGCTAAAGTTATTTCGGCGGATATTTCTGTTAATTGCTTGCGAAGAGTGAATGAATCCTGAATCCTGAATCCTGGTTGAGAGGGCTGAGAAGCCCTATGATGGCGACATCGTGTTAAGGAACACCTGGTCGCTCGGGGAACAATTTTACCGAATAATTGCAACCTCATGAAATTTAGGGGGAATTTTATAGTTTAAAATTAGGAAATAGGATTCTGGCTCTTGCGGGATTGGGACTGGGACTTCAAAGGAGGTAATGTATTTTAAGAAGTTACTCGTGGATGAAAATTTATATTAAGTGACAAGTGGGTTTAAGAGCGGCTCTTAAACTTTAAGTAGGCCTATCTAATAATTGTATTTAAATGATTCATGTACACAATTTTATGTAAGTTGGAATTTTATTGCATAAGTAACAACAGGCAATACGCTAGCCTTTAGTGATTTCACTGCTAGTAGTACGGTGGAAGAGATATTTGATTGGCTATTTCTCCCACCAAGCCATAATTATGTTCTCCCACTGGGATCCTAATATATCCCTACCCTGCTCAACAACTGAGCTCTGTTAACTTATAAGATTTATAGTTGCAAATTTTTGTACAATTTTATTTAAAAATATCGTGTTTAAAATTGCTAATAACAGACTTTTTAATGGTTTCCATGAAACATTAAAAGAATATTAACGTATAGACAAAAGAAACAAGAAAAGTTAACAGTCAAAATAATGTTAAAAATAAATCTGATTGAACAGCCTCCAGAAATGTTTCAATATAGGTCATAGTATAAAGCAGTGACAACAAATCAGCCGAAACGTAATTAAATACGCAATCCTCTCAATTGCTATTCAAAATAAGTTGTGAAAATAAAATATTTACATCTGATTAGTTGAAGCAATACATCTGAAATTAACTTAGTCAACTGAATTTTCTGTTTTTAAATATTAATAAAAAATATTATTTCGTATCAATATAGTAACGTATGTTGAAAAAAATTTACTCACTTGTTGATTGCGGGAAAAATGTCTTGAAGAACGTTGTAGGTCTGCAGTGGAAGCCAGCATATTGTAAATAACGCAACAACTATAACCAACATTTTGATAACCTGCAAAAAAATCATTAAATTATAATCACTAATAATGTCATTATCTGGAGTAATGAATAGGACATAGTAAGTAAAAATTTCACCAAAAAGTTTTACGATATATGTATGCAATTGTAATTAGGCTACTTGGAAGTATTAATAACTTATTCGTTCACGTAAGTTACTCAAACTTAAAATAATGACAGATAAGTTTGCAAAATAGGTTTGTGAAAATTTATCTCTACTCCTTTCAGTGTAGTTAGATCACTGACAAGAAAGAATATTCTTTTTATAAAAGGAAGAGTTACATTAAAAATATATGTTCAAAATATAATTTGAAAGTACTTCATAAAGTTTCAAAAATAAACAATGTTTTTCTCATTAAGATTACGGATTGGCGTCTTAGGTCGCAAGACCTCGCTACCTCTACACTTTAAAAGTCATCCTATTTAAATCACTAGTACGGCCAATTTGGCTATAAATGATAGACGAATTTTTGGAGCCTGTCACAATACAACACTGAATATTCTTCAAAGACACCAGTCAAAAAAACTTTGACCAATAACAAACGCACCTTTTTACGTAACTAATCATACCCTTCACAAATAACTGAAAATACCAATGGTTTGAAACATTGTCAACGCAACATACAACTCATTACACACAAAGACAATTGACCACATAAATCCAAATGTCCAATCTCTCTCAACTAACGATCTCCCTGTTAACAGACGACTGAAACGAAAGTGGAATAGGGATCTTCTCCGACCACCATACAACAAAAAATCAATTTAACTTGTCATGCCTGTGTCATTTCATAAAAACAAAAAAATCATTCATCGTAGTTTATAATTCATTATCATTGAAAAATACTGGCACCACATTCCTTGCAAAATTTCACGCCAAAATCGGTCACTGGATCGTTTTACATTCACGTCACATTCCCGGCATTCCTCATATATTCCATCTCATGTAAAAGTTGTGCTTTAAAAAAATCTACAGTTGTAAATAAAATTAAAGTTGAAGCCAAAAAAATAAAGATTATGGATATACCCGCGTACGTAATATGCGGATACATTCGTAAATAGAACTGACTAACAATTTGTACGTTAAATTGCACAATAAAAGGATAAAACAAAAATGCAAATTTTTAAAAAAAATACTATGATAAAATTGGACGAACGTAACACACGTAATTAGTCTATAACAGTAACAACAGAATTTGTAGTAGTGGAAAGACCAAGCTCGACTGATCAATATCTGTATATAACATTGCGAACTGTATCTATCTATCCTGTCGTGGATGGAATTAGTTTCATGTCATAAGTTAAATAAAACAATCGATTCGATTGGTTTATAAAAATATTTATATAGGCATCGCCTATACAATACAATATGATCAAATTGACAAATGACACTTCCAAAATCATCAAGTATAATTGTTAATTTGTATGAAGTGTAAAAGTAAACCGAACTAGTCGAGATGTGAGAGTGAATTGTTTTTGAAAAGAGTTTTATTCAAACTAGACTAAAACTATAATTATAAGGGAATTTACTATCAATTTCTTTGTTATATATACCCGAGTTTGGAGCCTTGTTTCTTCAGCTCGTTCAATGTAACGAACTATACACCAAAATATAACTGATTTCAATCTGCGTTGTTAAATGTCAATTTTATACTCTTTGTGTTTTTTAATATTGCGATATTAGGAAGAGAAGAAGAAAAGAGCCGGGTTTTTGTTGCTGCAACATATCGGATGCATTTAAAGGCTTAAAACGCAAACACTGCTCGAGCGATTTTTTTTTTCATTTTTGCCGGAATACAAATTGAATGTTGTTATTGTACTAGTATGTACACAATTTTATGCTTGTAGTATATCAAAATGTTGAGTTATTAGTAAAATCCTGAACGCCCGTTAATTCCTTAACCGCTCATTAATTCGGCTATTTCAGAAAACCATTGTCCTTAGTATAAAATATTAAAATAAATTCATTAATATTATGGAACAGCGGTTGACCAGTTATTCGGCAGAAATTTTAAATACGTATTTGAATAATAGGTAGATGATACGGGGGCTAAAAGAACCTTAACCACATTGTCACGTCTTTTCACCGGTTCCGGTCTTTTCTCTAGGTGCTTAAGACCCCTTTTAAAGTAACATTCAACTGATTATTGACAATGAACAGGAAAAGTGAATGGAATTTTCATATTTCTTCTTTCACAACCAGGCCTCACTTTTGTATATCAGTGTTGGGATAGCCACTGTCTTGTAGAACTTAATTAATGTGCGTTTGAGCCCTTCCCTTCAAATTTTGATGTATTGCTATTGTATTTTTTTGATTATTATTGTATTATTTGGACTATAATTTGTTTAAATTGCAATATTCACAACAGGACTTTTAGTTTAAAAATAATAAAGAAAATACTAGATGACTTAAAAACGGGTTAATTAATCTGTTTTCATATAGTTTCCAACTGGAAAAACATGAACAAATTTTATTTCATAAACGTACGACACATAAGAAAGACTTTTAATATGTTTTTATTTTCCCGCATGGTACTAACATCAGTAAATTATTGTCTTCAGGACTTTACTGTCATTCGAGTAATATGAATTTGAGATACGTCTATAATTTTATATTATAAAATTAATTTTATTGAAATTATTATAAAACCATTACATAATGAAATTTATTTAAAAAATAAATTAAAAAATGAGAAATGTTAAGCATAGCGTACTTAATATTATTACGAATCTATTTTATCTTCCGTAATTTTTTTCTCTTTTAATTATATTAGTTTCAAACTATTAAATAGATATTTAATTTATTCTGTAAAAATAAATTTAAAAACGATTCTGATATTTTTCAGAGCATTTAATAATAGCTTGAGCTTTTTTGTTTAAACTTCAATTTTCTTATCGTTTTAAAGAGAGGTTAAAAACTTTGTAATCCTTGTAAAATAAATATATATAAAAAATTCGTATTATGTGGTAGAAAGTAAACTAGATTCTATCTAATAAAATATATTTATTTAACTTATATTAAATTTTTAAATAATAAATTATATTTTATGATAGCTTGTTGAATTAGAAATTAATAAAATTTAAGTTTGTTTTTTAAATTATCCTGTGACATTTTTATGAGTACCTAGCTATAATATATACTATCTCATTGATTTCTAGAATTTCCGTTGCTATTGTTTTCACATATCTTGTGTTTCTCATTTATCATTTGTCACTTTTCTATGATTTATATTATTCTGGTTATGTATTTATTGTTTCGAGTTTACATATTCTTGTTTCCTATTCGTATTATAACGTATTTTCTCTTTTAAAATAGTACTCTGGAATCTTCTCTTTCGTCGTCAGTGTGTCATCAACCAGTGAAAAATATAGGCCTGCTCAGTTGGCCTTCAAAATTCTCTATTCCGCGCTTTTCCTGCTTTGCTGAAACCTACTACCAGCTTTCAATCATTTTTTTACCGTGTTCGTGGACAACCTTCACCTCTCTTTCCTAGCTAGTGTCTCCGCTGCATAATCTCCTTGTATGACTCATTGCCTGTCTGGCCCAGCGTCATTTCAGTGCCGCTACGTAGTATTTATACTGCAAATTTATTAACCTGCAATATAACTAAGAAAAAACCTGTCGGATAAAACAATTCAATAAGATTCGGAAATTTGTGTATTCTATTTCAAAAAGTTGTATCTGATTCAAATTGATTGTTCCGGAAGTTGTTAGGTTTTTCTGCAGATGTTTCTATTGCAAGATACCCGTGACAGTTCATAGATAATAAAGATTACCATCTTAAACTAGATTGGATTAATTTATTAAATTTAAGGAGTAATAAATTAAAAATTCATCATATATAAAAATTATCCAATAATTCCAATTAAGTTATATACAAATGAAACGCAATCAGTATATTTCAGTTATGAAAGGTGAAGTATTTATTTCATTATAACCTTTGCATTCCTTCAGTTAAAGACAATAGTCTTAGTTTAAGATGATAATAATGTAGTTTAACGCCGACTACAACACTAACATTAGCGCCTGCAGACGGTCCCAGTACCTGCAGTGAGTAGCGCTCCAGACGCGAAGAGCCTACAGCGTTTCCCCTCCACTATGAAGTGGAATCGCCCAAGGGAGATTTAAGCGACAGCCCTGTCCCACGAGAGTCACTCTTCAATTATCTCTTAACCGGAGAATAGCAAGAAAGAAGAGCTCCAAACAGAAGAAGAAGAGCCCAGCGGAGACCGGACGGACCATCCCTGGTCTACGCTACCGGTGGCAGACGCTACATTCCCCCACACCGGTCAGTCTTCACCGACCCGGAAAGACCACCTCGGCCGCGTTATCAGCAGACGGCCTACGCCGACCCGACACTGCGGGGCTCGGGGGCCACCGCTACCAATCTGCAGTGGGGACCCAACTGCCGCTGAGGGCAGACTAGGCCTGAACCTGGCAGCGAAGCCGTCACTCTTCGGGCTCCGCTTCTACCACGCCATCTCGCCGCTTCCGACCACCAACAACGGCCCTTTTCAGGGCCACAAATTTGCCAAACAAGGTTTGGCCATGTTTCGTCGGACCCGGTCGGTGACAAGTTGAAGCGTGAAGCTAAAGTTTTCAGTAGTAGAGCTAGATTCGCTGCCAGCTTTTTTAAATTCTGTTTCACATCTGGCTGTAATGCACATGAGAATCAAGCCAATGCAGACAGGAAAGGGTGATTAACGAATTATCAAAAAATTCCAGACTTGACCGTGAATCGAACTCAGGACTCATACCATAAAAGTCAACACGTAGAAGTCATTTGCCATTGCCATTTGTCACTGAACACTAACTGGTCCTCCGATATCAGCATTGTGGAAAAAAGAAGTTGTACAGGTGCAAGTGGAGAATGCTTGAATGTTGATGATTTCAAGTGATTAGGATATCGATACCGGAGTGAAGGCATGGGTGAAGCAGATCAAGATTGTCTTGGTAGGAAAGTGTTTGTTGAATGATGAGGTTTGAAGGGCTTCTGAAAGGACGCCTGGTAGGATAGAGTTGAATAGAATTGGGGAAGCGAGAAACGTTGGGGGATGTAGTCCACTTTCAGGTATAAAAACAAGTAAGCCACTATATTAATGGAAATAACTACTAGTAGGTATTACCTTGTAGCGTGATACTAAGCAAAATAAAGCACTTTAAGTTAAATACCGATATAATTTAAAATAAATTCATAACTAGGTTTGAACAACAAAATAAAGAAAATATTACGAAAGTACAAAAAAATAAAGATAAAACCTGAAAATTTTCAGTTCCCATAAAAAGGCAAATGGTTATAAATATGTAAATAAGTGCATTAACTATCTGCGCTACAATAAATTCCTACCCTTCTACGTACTTAGGAGTTGAATACTCATGTTTTGTTCTAATCCTATAGCCATCAATCTTCCCGATAATAGCCTACAAGATCAGATGCTTAGAAGAACTTGAATAGTAGATCTCCCTAATAACTGGTTAACCTAATTTAAGATGGTAAATTTTAACCGACAAATCTTTAGTATTCCTCTTTAGATTTTAGACACGTTAATTTATTACGAATAATTAGCAGTTACTTTTAAACTGAATTCAACTTTAATTTACCGTCGAATAATCATCAAATTAAATAAAATTACCAAAAAGTTATACAGTGTAAAATATTATTCAAGTAACGAGTTTATTTTTACTAAATTCCTTCCATCTTTTATTATTAAAACGAAGAACAACATTACCTTAACGAAACATTACAAATTATGTATCAAACCCATCTCATGTATAAATCCAGAAAGTAATGAAAATTATTATCTATATATTTAAATTTGATTTTCTGCATCAGTCGTTCGACAAATTACTACGGCAGACAATAAATATATATAAAAAACACATTGAATTTTAAAATATATAAATAATTGTTTACTTATAATAACATTATAGTAAAATTAAGTAATAAGAAGTGCATATTAATATAGTAAAATTTAAGTAGCTATAGTAATAATTATAATAATATTGTTTGTAACGATATAAGATGAATATTATTAATTGAATACTACTCAAGATACAAACTTTTCCTAAATCTACAATTATCACGATTTAAGGCAGAAAAACAATAATTCTCCACAGAAGTGAGTCGTGGGTTAGTACAAGACCACACTAGAGTAGAGAACATGCGGCAGAGATGCAATTTCTGCGGAAACCAAAGGATAGCAATCGTAGGGACCAACTAAGAAATGACATAAAACGGAACTGGATATTTACAACCTGAATGGGAAGATTGCAGAACATCAAAATCGATGGAGGGAGCTCCATCGTAGAGCTCCATGGTAGAGATAATGCCTGAGGAAAGGATCCTTGTCAACATTTTGCCATCCAGACCGGAGGAGAGAAGAGGTGTTGGGAGGCCAATCAAGAGATTGCTATAAATCAATAGCGTTCTGTCACTGTTGTAAGTTGAAACAGGTGGTAGCCTTATCCTTCATTGTCGGAAGAAGATTTATGGTTCGCCAAAAGGAAGCAATATTGTTTTTACAATTTGCAGTCTTTTCATACTAGATCTCTGTGACGCAATAACAGATTCATCCTGTTTTGTAAGAAACTAACCGTTTTTACAATAATTCAAGAGTACCATATATATAGACACTATAAGAGATTCCTATTTGAAAATTTCTCTGAATTTGTTCATAAAGATCAGAAACAGTCTTAAGCCTAAGATTTATCTGCTTCAATTTCATCATCCAAGTAATTACTTAATAGTCATTAAAGTGAAATGAACTTTAATTGTTTTTGTTATTTTTTTTAACAGAAATGACACTAATGAGTTGCTATATGCTTCTTTAAGTCATTCGTAATGTCATTTGTTCATCATCAATCGTCAATATACTGCCATTGTATTTTATTTTACAGAAGTAAAGCCAATTTTATTAATAAGACAAAAGTTTCTGCTAAAGTGATTGTAAATCATTTTTTTCTTAAAACGTCTGAAACAGACTTTGTTCACTCAAACCAATTAATACGCAAAATATCGTACAATCATTTATCAACATTCAAATAATAAAATTAGGAACAAAGTATAACAGGATCTGTTAGTTAAAAAATTATACCATTAATAAATGAATAATTTAATAAAAGATATCTGAATTGTGAATTTAATTTATGAAGATACAAAACTTAGATCAAATGAAACTAGAAAAGAAAAAGAATGATAAAGAAACAAGAGAATGATGAAGAGAATTATGTGAATGAAACATAAAAGGCAACAGACATGGTGGAGGAAGAGGTTACGATTACGATAGAAGATCAATAAAGAAAAAAACACAAGACGAATAACAAAAGGAAAGGGGAAGAGGATGAAAAGCAGAGCAACTTAATTATTGCAATAATTTTATAAGACCATACTTTATTTAACTCATTCCTAAACACCTGCAAGTTATATGACTAACAAGAGAGGATAACATGCTTGAAAGTTTCTTGACTTAGAAAATCTACACCCAAGTTGTTAAAATTTCATTTAGTTTTGATAATGTAAAACAAAGTGTTTAAGTGTATTAACTTCTCTGTTTGTTTTCTTTGTCAAGTAACTTAAAATTTGTTAGTCATTAACATTGTCATTATTGTTATCACTTACAATTTGATTTCCCCTTATTAAACTATACAACTAATGATAATGACTAGATTATAAATAGAAATATGTTACAATATATATTGTAACTCATTAATAGTTTTGGATCTTTCACTTTTCTTTGCCCATTAAGATTCTCGATAATAATCATCGAAATTCCAATTAATCATCAAATTGATGATGACATTTACTATATAAGGAGTTTATAAAAGAACTCCTAGATTTCCAATAAATCATAATAAAATAACCTAACTAGTTAAAAGCATTTGGTCTTCTTAGTTCTGTCAGGCATATCGTAAATGGTAATGGTAATGGTTTGCTGGCATTTCTCCCACCACCTCCCCTCCAATTGGTTGCCAGAAGGCATAGACCTAGAAGCCTTTCCGTAGAACTCTTATTATGCAATGTGACGGCGACATTCACATTGAACAGTCACAAAAAACTAAAGTTAAAATTATAAAATAAGTTCGAGGGCGAGTTGGAGCCAGGTCAGCCGACCTGGGGAGTGTGTACCGCTCGCCCTCTTGGGGCTCAAGGCCCCCGTCAGAAATTAATAGAAGGGTCCTAACAGTCAAACGAATTTATCAAAGAAACTAATAAAAAGAAATAAGAAGATATAAGAATAAAATAATAAGAAGAAGCTAATAAAAATAAAATATTAGTTAGGACCTTAAGTTGCCTTATCGATATATCCAGCAAGTGTTAGTACACCATTCTAAATTTTGACAACAGCGCCTACGACTTGAGCCGAGACACCTCCCTTAATTATACTACGTTACGACGGTAGAACGAAGCTACCTCGTCAAAGAACCCCCACACCGCCAGGGCATACACCTCACTGTACAAGCTCGCACGTTCCGTGAGAGGCCAATTTTTCTCTTGGCCTTGAAGCTTCAGGGTCAGCCGGCGTCTGGATCCCCCAAGAGTGGGGTAATCGTACAATAAATGCAATAAATGCGTGTGCGACTGGCATATTGTAAAGTTTCAATTTGTTGCATTGGCCAACCTGTTGGTTAATTTGCCTGACCTTCACGCGGTGTCAGTCTGCCAGTCATGGAGTCACCGCAGTAGAAAGGACAGTGCGTGATTTGGTTTACAGAGACGCGTTCAGTTATTACAGTTTAGCGTAATTTTCGGCGCGAATACGGCCATACTGTGCCTACGAATAAAACGATTCTGGGGTGGTTTAACCAGTTTAAGGCAACAGGCAGCGTCTTGGAAGGGACCTTTCCAGGCCATCTGACCGGGTAATTGGCCCGTTCGTATTTGACGAAAAACCAATTAACGGAACTCATTACTGTGATATGTTAAACCAGTACGCCTTTCCACAGATTGACGATATTGAAGAAGAAAGAAGATTAATTTTCTTTCAGCAAGACGGCGCTCCACCGCATTACAAATATGTCCGTGCTGCATTAAACATTCATATTCCAGGCTGGTGGAACGGAAGAAAAGGCCCGATCCCATGGCCACCAAGGAGCTCAGACGTTACACCGCTAGATTCATTTTTTTGGGGGCATGTTAAAAAGATTGTTTACTCGGAGAAAATCCGTGACACTGAACACCTACAAGGAAGGATTATTGCAATTTTAGCAGCAATAACACCCATATGCTGGCAAGTACGTGGAAAGAAGTGAATTACCGTTTGGACATATGCAGGGCAAAAAATATATATATGTGGTGCACATATAGAAGTTTATTAAATAAAAAAAAACTTGGAAAATTTCTCATCCAGAATTTATTTTCATGTTAGTTTTTCTTTTAATTAAAGCTACTTAAATGTCACCGGATGGCAACATTTAGTGGCAAACTTTATTTGTTTCGTGGCTCTGAAAAGGGCGGTTTAAACGGTGGTCGTCTTGGAGAGGCGTCGGTGGCGGTCGAGGAGCTGGGTGACGCGGCGTGTCGTCGTCCAGCGGAGACGTCATCTTCTTCCCTCGCAGAAGTGCGTCGATGGCTGCTTCGTCGGGTCCGGTGGGCGTAAGGCTCGGTCGAGGGACCGCTGTGGGCATTGCTCGCGTTAGTGGGCAATGACGGTCCGGTCGACGGCTTACGGTGACGGGTCGGCGAGCGGAAGCATCACCTTCTCTCTTGCGGGGTCGTCGATTATTTCTCGCTGGAGTCCGGCAGCCGTGTGCCGTGGTGGACGTCTTGTCATTGTCTGGATCGGTAGTGAATCCCTCGGTGTCTTGATCAGAATTGAATCGCTCGGCTCAGTGCTACGCTCTTTACATAGTTGCCGAGAGCGCTGTGATAGAGAGCGGCTACTGGCTTGGCCTTGATGACAAAGGCCTCTGTTGGTGAGGAGCCAAAAGGTTTGTCGCTATGCTGTCAAAGGGACTACCGCGCCGACAAAAGCCGGAAGAAGTATTGAAGGCCGGCAGCACAGTAAATTATTAATTAGAAAGGCTGGTGGTGACATAAATAACACTTGAAATCAATTGTTTTTTTTTTGTAAACACCCTGTATTTTATATCATTCTGTCTACGAAATATTCATGTATAAGTCATGTGCCAATCCTCTTCTATTAAATTTCTCAAGGTAACCAAAATTGCCAGCTCAAGAAAATTAAGATTAAACATTAACATAAATATGCTACAACAGGTCTACTCTTGAGTGCAAAGTTTAATTAAACTTTATCCCCACGCTTGCCTTTGCAAGCGTGGGTGAAGAGTATAAAACGATTATAATGTTCTGAAAACGTAAATGTTCTTGGAGTAAATAAAATTGTAATTCTTTCCTAAATAGAAGTAAGCTTATGTCGGACACACAAAAAATGCAAAACTTGGAAACAATGGAAAAGAAAAAATCCCTTTCATAAGACAACGCGTCTTATGGAATAAAAGTAGAGGAAGATTTTGTTGAATGCATAAAAGTGCATGAACGACAACTGTTTAAATAACAAAAATTATCAATATTTGTAACGACAAAAACACAACCAAATTCAATTATACATAAAACGGAACAAAGGAATCAGAAAAATGGATCACAATCGATGGAAATGGGACGACTAGATTAAAAATGAAATTTTATATTTAATAAAACCAAGTTCAGTAAAAACACATGTGGATTGGTAATACCTATAAGTGGAGATTAAGATAATTACCAATGAGAAACGGTAGCTTCTAGAATGTGGGTTAAAGTCCAGATAAGAGATGATGAAAAGATAGGAAATAATGAGAAGAAATACGAAAGAAAACGACAGAAATTTCTGAAAAAACTAGGAAAAAATAAGTTAAATAAAAGAAATTTATATTGTAGAGAAAAGACAATGAGGGAAGTTAAGGATCCGGATTAGTAAAGGGGGAAGTTGAGGAATATTCAATGTTGTTACCAAGAAATCCATTGTAATTTAATTCTTGTAACAAAAGTAAATGGTACTATAAATATAACGAAAATAGTTACTTTGAATGACAAAAGATAAAACAAAAGTTAATTATTGAAGAAGTGAAAATAATAAAAACATAAATGAATAAACCGAAAAAATGAGTGGTGTTTTGTCTACGTCTTTTCAAATTTTTTCGTTTCACTAAATAATCTATTTTACGTACACTTATGTAAATTTCAATGTAAATCTGTTATGAAGAAAGTTATTACAATATCGTTAGCCATTTTAGTAATATTCCATTGTAAACGACTGGAACTTATATAGAGGTTAAAAGGGGTTTGCTAATATCGATTGTCAAGTCAGACGGAAACGTTTGATCTAGTCCGTAACGGATACTACTCGTTACTCTACTGCCCTTTAGTATTTGTATTCAGTTTGTTTACATAGAATCTAGAAATTTCCATGCTTCACTTTCCTAGTCGATAATTTTGCTTCTAAAACATGTTGAATATAATGTCTTGGATTTAAAAGTCTCTTTGCATAATGACAAAAAATAGAAAAAAGAAAACTGACAATTTTTTTTCTTTCTCTCGATACTTTTCCACCTCCTGTTTAGCTTTAAAACTACTAGGATAATAGAATTTTTGAGAATCAATACAAAAGACTCAAAAAGTACACTAATAAGATGTTCCATCAAGTACTAAAAATTCGACGAGTCAGCCTCAGGTAAAAGTTGTTCGCAATAAATGCAATTGACAAAACTTAACTGTTTTTTTTTAATTAGTTTAGCGGGCATTGACTTTCATGGTCATTATAGCCATCATCAAATATCTACGATATTTACTACGACCGAAAAACCGAGGCTGTCAACCGCATTAATTATATCATACGCTTTTTGTGTAAACGTTTCATCAGTTCGAATGGAAACTTAACAAATACGCAACTGCCAAGAATGTATAGTGCCCACGACAATTCAAGACAAATTTATATATGATAAGAACTCAGTCAGACATCAAACATTTAAAACACGTACAACAGGTGTAAAAAGGGTAGAGCATGCATGGAAGAGTGACGAATTTGACTTTTGATTTTTGTTGGGGGCAAGTAGAAGTTGAATAAAACCAATGATGTCACCTTCCTAGAAGGTGAAAAACTAAGGTGGGAGGGGTAGAAGTTGTGTGAGGTTGAAGTTGTGTTCTATTAAAACGCTTGTATCTCATCAAGACTGAAGTTAAAAGATGTTTTTAACACCATTTTCTTAAACACATTAAGTTCTACAAAAAATATGATGATAGAAAATCCCGTATCTGTAAAGGAAACAGAGTAAATTACGTTTATATTTTAACAATAATTTATATTAAAATATAAACGTAATTTACCTTGTTTCCTTTATAGATTCGAATTTTTTATAATAATCTTTTTTCTATAATGCAATGTGTCTAAGATGCCGGCCGCATTGGGATTGTAACATGCTCGCCTCTCATCATGCGGTCTTGGGTTCAAATCCCATTCAGGCACTGCATATTTTCATACGTTACAAAAATTCATTTCATCCTTCACCGTCTGCATTAGCAGTAATTGCAAAACAGTCTGACGTTAAAAAAAATTCTAAGAGAGTAGTATTAAAAACACCTTTTTAACTTCAGTCTGTCACAAGATGTAAGCGATTTTGTAGACAACATCCCCGCACAACTTCCCCCTCCCTTAAAGTTATGCACCGTCTGGGAAGGCGACAACATCGGTTTTATTCACCTTCTAGGGGCCCCAACAACAATCAAAAGACAAAATGCGTCACTCTTCCGTGCACGCTCAAATTCGTTCAAATATACGTTAACCAAATAATCACTTTTGTTTCAAACTCTAAACAGGATCGCAAATCTTTTTTAATATTCTTTCTTTTCATATTTAATTTCTTTTTGAGATCTGTGTAGTTTGTGCACTCCTTAAATATGTGCTTAACAGTGAGGGTGTATCACATTTTGCACAGATTGATGTCAACACATAATTGTATCTATTTACTAATCCATATTCCATGCTGTTGAAAAATAGATATACAAATTTCTTCCAATATTAAATAAATGGAGAGGTTGTTTCAACTCAGTTAAATTGATTTTGGATAATTGGTTTGTCGAATGGGAAGTTGATCACAGTTAGGAAATATTTTTGTTTATAGGACTTTGATGCTAAACATTTTGTAGTATCCACATATTAAAATTAATCCCCTTTTCTTAAAAGGTTACCTGATTTGACGTTTTAGCGCTATAAATTTTATGGTCATATAAACAATATTAATAATATTCTTGGTTCTGGGTTATAATATACATTTGTTTTATTTTTCTTTAATTTATTATGGTTTTTGTATTTTGAACGGAATTTATATAATGTATTTTTGTATTTATGTATAAGAAAAATGTAATATTTTATAAAAAAAGGAAAATATTCGTACACCTTGCATTTTTGTCAATTGGTAAGAATTCAGTTGTTTTGTTCAAAAATAATAACGAATGAAAATACAGTGCTTAAACAAACAAAAGTGTACGAAAACGTTTTCAGAAATAGGAATGAGTATTTCGCATAAAAACGTAGCCTACCACTAAGCCCATCCTTAATTGCTATCACGTTTCAGTTTACTAGTAGGGCTGTTACTGACGGGATTTTCCGGTATTATGACAGCCGCTTAGTAAAATAAAAAATCTGGTGTGAAACACTCACATGACTTTGTACTGCTTTTGTAAAATGAAACATTTTTGTCAAGCAGTGTATGTAAAGTTACTAACTGCTACAAAACCAAGTAAAATAGAGGATTATTAAAGGAAAAAAAATTACAATTGACGCCTCCGCAGCGTAGTGTTAGTTCACTAGCCTACAACATGGAGGTCCCGGGTTCGATTCCCGACTTGGGTATGAAAATTTTCACAAGTTAAAATCCTTTGTTACATAAACCACCGTAGTCGCTAACAACCGAGCTGTTGTTGCGACATTTTTTTACTTTACTTATTTTTATTTACAACTGTGTGGTTTAGCACTACCAGCAAATCTGCTCATGATGTACATCTCTCAAAAATGACGTTACACGTTAAAGGAGGACACCACTCGTTAGTAGGACTCCCGAAGTTAATTACTACAGATAGCGTTTTCAAAATTTAATCATTAAGTGTATTCAGTTAATAATAGTAAGTTTAATTATTTTTTAATGGTTTTATTAAGCGTAATTAAATTTGAACTGTATTGAATGAAGTTAACCCAAGTCTCTGCTCCACCTCCTGTTAAACCGACGATTGCCGATAGATTGCCTGGTAAATGTGGAGAACTTAGTTCACGAATGGGTTGGAATTGTTAAGTAATTTTAATCTAAAGCGTTGATACATTTATTGTTTTGTGTCATTAATAAATGGGATTTTTAGGTACGAGTGAAGTGTGTGATTTGACACAAAACATGGAGTGTTAACTAGCGTACGAAGCAATTGTGACTGAAATCGTTGAAGTTTAGCTATGGCTGATGGTTTTGATGAACCATAGATTTGACAACCGTAAATCCACATTGGCTTAAGTAAAGTTTTATGTAATAGAAATTTCAGAGGATTTGGCAATTTTGATCGATGAGATAGATAGAAGGCTGCATAGCTGTTTTCGCCTACCAACCAATGCTTTACGTTTAATGGTTACATGCTCATTCTACGTAATCCGTCTGTCTATATGTAGACGAAGATACCGAATTATCTGGGTCTACGACTTAAATATATTCTTGATGCGACTTTCAATAAATTTAAATGAAATGGAGAGGTTTTAATTTTTAAAAATCTCCTATTAACAACTGTACCGTCATGTACTGAATTCAAAACGATATATTTTTGACATAGTTTCATAAATAGAAGTATTTGACCATGTTACAAAAAATTCTCATTTAAAAAATTGATTTTTACCGATTTCAATTAGAAGAATAAAGAAAACCACTAATTGACGCTAAACTCTGCAGGAATAACGCTCGAAATAATACCTACCAGCCTATAGGGGTTTTAGTATTCTGTGCTGTTTAGACCATCAACCGAAAGGCTAGTTTGAACCTGCTGAGGTTTTACTAAGTAAATCGAGGAGTGAGGTGGTTTATTTATGCCTTCCTCACTGAGTGAAAAAATACCCTTATCAGCATGCCGGGCCCTCTGAAAAAAACTCTGCAAATGACACCTTCACTTTTTACACCACAGGGTCTCAGCAATGCGCGGGTTGAGGAGAGCTGGAAGTTGGTCGCTCAGTTTGCGGAGAGGGTGGTCGGGAGACTGCGGAAAGAGGTGACATCTGGAGATCTGTGGGATCACCCTTTCCCACAGTAAATCAGTCCTGTCCTGATCTCTAAAAGTAGGCACACTAATTTTCTGAGCTGGTGATGAAAGAGATGAATGAAAGTGAGAGAATGAGTGCTGGTCAGTGACAGAAAGAGGGAAATTAGGCTACGGGTCCCCTCCTGGCCCCGCTGACAGTATATAAATTTTTTAACCCGACATTTCCCTTGTAGTATTATATAAACATTTCCGAGGGAAGTGGAGGGTTCTTTGCTGATGCCGGATCAAGTGGCCAGGCGGAGGTTTTTTGGTTGTTAGGCGGTTGCGGCCTCCTTGGAGCTGGACGAGGACGCCTCAATTGAGTCCAACACTACTTCCCCCAACGTGACGGAGTAAACATGAGTTTTTCTCGCCGCCTCGGATAAAAAAACTACAGGGTCTGGTTGTATAATGAAATACATTACTTTCAGATGACACAACTCTCATTAGTGTCTTTTGCACCTCTACTTCGTCTTTCTTAAAAGTTTCAGCCATTTAATTTGGTGACCATGTGATAAAAAACAACTGTTTATTTAAGCTCTGCAACGAACAGACATTCTGTAACATTTACTATTCGATAACTTTAAATATACGCTTTAACTCAAAAATGCATATAAATACCACTATTTTAAAAATAAAGACAACATGAGAGCACGCTTCCCTAAATATTTTCCCAGACATACCGCTTACTCAACGTTGTAGAAAACATAAAGTTGAGTAAATGAGGCGATTTAATCAAAATCGTAAGAACAGTTTTTTGAGAAAATTGCAAAAGAGTTAAAAATAATAATTGCATAAGTAAACTGCTAATTCTTGTTGACCGAGTTTGATGAAAATGTTTGTGCAGCAGCTGCGGTACTTGAATTAAATTTTAAATTTTTTACCACAAACTACTTTAATGAAAAAAATTAAGAACCACTCCCATAACACAAGAAATAGGAACGACATTTATACGTGGCTAACCATAACACTAATTATTTAAAAAAAAAAACTATTTAAGTAGAGAGAAAATACACCAATAAAATACCACAATTTTAAAATTATGTGCTTATTTGTGTTTTCATTTAAATAGTAAAAAATGAAACATTACTTCGAGGAGTACAATTTTCAATTTATTTAAAAAGTACGCTTCTCATTTCTACCAACCTCGTTTTTTTTAACAAAATATTACAAATAAGACTAACAGGCAAAGCTCAATACTCTTCTCTTTAAACATATACATAATATAATCAATACATGTAACACGCTTATAATAAATACACTAATGATGCTTCATAACCTATAATATAATAAATGATATGACAGTATAATAATATAATTTATGCATGTAATAATAAAATACCTTACATTATTCATTATTTATTTACTTTAGAATTGATAATGAAATACATGTAATAACAGTAATTTGCAATAGTAATAATTAAATGTAATAATATTGTGACAACACTGAAGACGAATATGATTAAAGAAATTTCTAGTTTTTCATTCATAAAATGGTAAAGAGTAGATAATAGGATGAAAAAGTAATAATAAAGTTAGCTATAAAAGTATACCTATTCATAGAGGTTATTTTAATGACCGCGCTATTGTGTATGATAAGGTAGGGTTATTGTTGTACAACTATTTTTGAAAGGGTTTTTTGATTACCTTTTTATTCTATTTACAATAGAACTATTTACTTGTTTACAATAGATTTTTCTAGTACTCATTTATAAAGGGTTTTTTTACCTTATTATTTGTATCGAATTTCGGTGTCTTTCGACAGAATTATTTGATTTGCCCATATAAATAGAGCCTCGAGTGCGGTCAGTGAGTTAGTATTCGTTTGTTCGTTGACGAGTGGCTATCGGTGCGTAGTGCGGTTATTGTGTTGGTCAAATATTGTTATACTGTCTTTGTGTGTCTGCATTGTGTAAAGTTATTGTGTATGTGCATTGTGTATTCAGTTTCTATTTCTATCTGCATTCTATATAATTGTTGTAAGTAGTTTTAAGTAAATTATTAAGTTATTTATTGTATTACTTCATTATAATTAGTTTATTATTTATTTTGTAAAACTTTTAGTTTAATAAATACTTGTAATTGTAAACTTTAGTGTATTAATTATTTAAATACCTACATTCCGAAACGGACCTTAGCGATAAGTGTCACAGTATAATAATGTAATGGTATAAAATTGAATATAAGCAACACATACAAACATAAAAATTTAAATGAAGCATTTACTGTATACACATATAAATAAATAATGGTATAGTTTAACAAGGAAAAGAAGGAAAAAGTATCAAAACATGAGCCGTGGAATAAAATTTAGAGACTGAATACATTTTTGTATAACATGACTGATTGTCAAAAACGTCAATAATACTAACAAATGCATTTTGTAATGTATTATGAATGTATTGTATGTAATAAATGTAAATGTCTATCACGTCAGTCATGCCTACTATGTCATTTTAACATTATTATCATCATCGAATTTACTACTTGTATAATATCGCACCCTTAGTGCAAGACTATCACAAGTCAAAAAACCTATATTTTGAGAAAACAGCAATCAAAGTTTTATCCAAAACTTTAAATGATTCTAACTTTTCCCTCTAATAAGTTACAGATATGAAATTTGGGGACATTATTTCTTATATCATAAGAATATAAGTGAACTAGTCAATTTTGCTTTTTTTACAGAAATTGTCATTAAAACTGCATATGTGTTAGTCTTGCATTGAAACAAAACAGTGAATTAACACATCGAATCCCTAATGCAAGACTATCCTAAGTCAAAAAACCTATATTTTGAGACAACAACAATCAAATTTTAATTGATTCTAACTTTTCGCTCAAATAAGTTACAGATATGAAATTTGGGGACATTATTTCTTTTACCGTAAGAATGTAAGTTAATTGGTCAAGTTTCCTTTTTAAACAAAAATTGTCATTAAAATTGCATATGCGATAGTCTCGCATTGAAACAAAACAGTGAATCAATACATTTCATACATCGTAAATAGGATTTTAAAATGAAAATACAGTATAGGAATTTCTTCTCTCGTACTGCTCCTATTGACTGAGAAACTTATACCTTATTTTAAAGTTTACTTCGCCCTTTACGCTCAAAAAATGAAAAAAAGAATTCAAATTAAAAAGTGAAAAATTTTGAACTGTTCTATTTTCGTGTTTACAAATTAGCTTATCGTGTTTGGTTGTACAGAACTACTGCACGTATAAATATTTTATTACCTTTAGACTTCATACTTCGTACGAAAATTAAAACAAGATGTAAATTACATTTTGTTTCATACCCTACGGTTACGTTCCACTAAAACATACTTTTTTACTAGGTACAGGCTATCTGGAAGTATTAGTTTCAATTTGTATATGCCAGACCCGATCAAAGGCTTGAGCTACATAAAGAAACACGGCTGAACAGTATTGACTGTTCAAGAGCTGAAGAGATTATATTATCAATAATGCGGTGACATCACTGAAGTGTGGAATGAGATAAATGAAATTCGAACTGATGATCAGGATAGGCGTGGTAGAAGGAGTTTCTCAAGTAGTTTAGAGAGAATAGAGAGTAAACTAATTGGTCTGTAAGCAGTTAGTTGGCGAGGTGGCTTGTCTGGTTTTAAGGAATGAATTATGATAGAGTACTTCCACTGAATAGAGAAGTGAGCGACTTGGAGTATGGAATTATAGATGTGAGTTAAGAGTATAATGAATTTCCTAGGAAGATGGCACAAAAGTATTGAAGTAATAAGATCATATCCTGGGGCTTAACCTAATGGCAGATCGTGAATTGCTTGGAAGAGTTCCCCGGGGAAAACTGGCTTTGGAGCAAGGCTAAGTTGCAGAGGACCATTAAGGAAATTTTCTATGTTTGAATGATCTTCGTGTTATAGGTTGTGCGGTTGGAATGTGTTATGCAAGTGCTGAGCAAGCATTTCTGCTTTCTCTTTATTGGTAGTCGCCCAAGAACCATCAGGAAAAAATATCAAAATGAAAATAAAATACGGAAGGCTGTTTATTATTTTCCAGTCGCCCAGACATGATAAGTTTTGTCTACATCAATAATTTATTGTCTTCTGTGCTTCTATATGCTACAATGTCTTTATTATGTACGCTTATTACTGCATACAATAATGAGTTCATAAATTTACAGTATTATAAAATAATCAAAAATATTATAACAGAGAACAAAACAATTGATTATAGCCAACAAGTAGGGCTGTTGGTTCGTCTGCTGGCGTTTAGGTTTGAAAAGATTATTGGATGTAAAAGTTAGTTTGGTAATTATATCCTTAAGAGTTATTCGGTTTGGTTGCGGTTATTTCCCAATTGTTTTTATTAACTTTTATGTAGGGCTAATTAATTTTTATTTATATATCATGATTATCTCATCGGAATACCTGGTGTACTACAATAATTGTAGAATAATAGAATTATTCTATTTATATTAATAATAATACCGAAGTAAATAAATAGTAGGTATAGTGAATAAACTACTTCTATTTATTGTAACACGTAAAAACAGTGCATAAATCTTTCGTTTTTGGTATAGAGGGCATTGTGTTTGCCGAGTTGCGATTGTCTTCCACTATGCTTCTAAACGTTTCGATGAATATTATTCAATGCTAGACTATCGTATCTCGACTTACGATAGTCTTTAATGACAGAAGTCATGTGCAAGACTATACTAACTGAAGTTGTGTTAGTCTTGCATGTGATGAGAGAACATTTTTAGAAAAAAAATTACTATCACAATGTTAAAAATAAACAATTATAGTCTATTTAGCGTTATGATAGTCTGGCACTAGGAAGATAATGAGAAATAACAGCCAAATCATGAATAAACAGAAAAATGAAAATTTTTGAGTTACAATAGTCTTGCATTAGGAGTGCGATATTTTTAACCGTAAAACAACAAAGAGAAGAAACTTATCAAAATATAAACACTGGTAAAAAAATATAAACAATACAATTGGTAAAAATATGGCTCATTCAATAGAATGAGTAAAGTATTCATAACACACGATCTGAATGTTAAAACAAAAATGAGACAATTGCGATGCTATGTTTTCTCAGTTTTGTTTTTTGGCGTGGAGTCTTTGACGCTCAATGATTTAATGAGCAAAAGACTTGAAGCGTTTGAGATGTGGCTTTACAGAAACATGCTGAGAGTCCCTTGCGTGGATCGCATTTTTAATGAGGAGATATTAAGACCCATGCAAAAATCAAAAGTCATGAACTCAATAAAGATAAGAAAGCTCGAATATTTGGGAGATATATAATGCGCAACGAGAATAGATATGGATATGCTGCAATCTATATTGCAAGCTAGACAACGTAGCGTCGTGGTAAGAAGTCGTTCCCTGGTTGAAAAATCTGAGAATGTGGAACTCGAAAAGGAAAAAACAGCTGTTTCGAGCAGCAGTGGCAAACGTTCAGATTGTTAATATGGTGGGCAACATCCCGAACGGATAGGAACCTAAAGAACAAGAAGTGATTTAGGTAATATTAGGTGGTAAATTTTGGCCTAGTAAGAAACTTTTTTTTTATTTTCTTGATAACCCAAAGGGGTTTTCTTAAAAATATTTCTTATCTGACAGGTCAAAAACAGTACACGGTTTTTGTTTACTACATTGTCCTTCCGCATTGACTTCTTAAACCACTCACGTTCTTTAATATTGTAGGTAAAATTTCCTTCGAGATGCAATGAGTTGACTCTAAGAGGGGATGTAGAGGGTATGAAATAACAACATCAATGAAATTAAATAATCGTTATTTCTTTTATTCCAAAATATAAGGTAATTAATTTAATTAATTACTTTCAAGAACGTCATAAAATGTAATATTGTGAAACTTCAACTAAGTCAACCAAGTATAAATTTTACAAAGGAGTAAAAATTGATGGTTACGTGACTTAAAAGATACTAGTGTAACAGTAGTTGTGTGACTTTCAACCTCGGGAAGAGGGAAATTGCTTTTCCTGATGCTCACGTTGATCTACTTTCATCTTTCTACTGTGAAAAAATCTACCATACAGTCAAAATTTATCTCGAGAATCTTTGTTCGTATTTTTCCTCTACCTGTTTTATAATAATATTTCTTTTAACTTCTACTTTTATTTTATTTTATATCATATCATACAATTTGAATCTTTTCAGATTAAACCATGAAATTGTATTTTGAAACGAATACACAAGAATAATTTCTTTTTTGAGTTTGCAATGACGCTAAATTTATATTAAATATTTTATCTTGTTTTGGAACATGTTTATAATATAATAATATCATATATTTTATTACATAGTTCGTAATCCAATCGAGAAGTTCTTTCGGCATAAATTTATAATCTCAGTAGGCCCTACAGTACTCCTGTGGTAATTTAAATACTTATTCCAAATTTTTAATTTTTATTTTTTTATTAACTAAGTGTATTTGCAATCAGTTCAAATCAACTATGAGCTAATTTAGTTTGTCTATAAAATATGTTGTACCATATAGTCTAAGTTGATTGAGTGGTCGAACTATTTCGAAGAAACTGCGAGTACTTTGAAGCAAAGCCGTAGTTAGGATTTTCTCGAGGATGGGAAAAAGATATGATCAAAGGTTTTTAATAAAAAAATGTTTTTATTTGAACATTTTGCAACCGCTTAACTTAATGCTATTCGAACCTATTTCAATCTCATTCCATCACTAGCTTATGACAGTTCTGACTAAACCTTGACAAAAGTTCTTTTTCAAATTTATCTTTAGCTTCCAGAAACCTCATTTTATGCACACTCATCATACAAAGACTATAAAGCCAATTTCATGTCATTGTTGACCGCAACCACGTTTTATTCTGTGTAAGAAGGAAGGATCTTTGAATAGCGTAGGATGTGCAGGGCTGTGCAAGTAAGAAAAGTAGTACCCATTTTATGGATGGGTAGAACAGTTAAGTTTCTTAAACTAGAACTGGTAGTTCTACCTCCTTCAGTTTGGCATTTGGCGCATTTTTCCTTTCCATGGTTGTACCAAAGTTTAGCTTCCCAACTGACTCATTTGCAATGATTGCAACGCTTATCAAAGCTTTAATCGCTTATTAAAGCGTTGTAATCGTTCCTTCTTAAGGGAGCAGAAACAGAAAAACAAAATTGCCTCTTCTATTCACGACGATAACGTGATTTCTTGCCATTCCTATCGATCTATAACTTTTTTTACAAAATGATCTAGGGGGAGTGCCCCACTATGCCCCACCAAGTCTGTCTATGGATCGAAAATACTTACGCAGCTATAAAACTTGAATACTACTCGTAAATGTGAATTAACATCTCTTCCAAGATGTACAGGAACTGCAGTAAATTTACAGGACTAAATTTAAAATGAATAATATTAGGACAAATAATTTAAAGTTAGAATTATTAAAAAAAGATGTTTAGGGACTGATCCTCCCTGTCATGATTCCCGAAACATCAATGGGGCTCTACAACTGTAGCAATTAAAACCATTTCAACATCCTCCCTCAGAAAAGAAATATATGAATATAAATTTTATTTTTAAAATTTACAGAATTCCGGCATTTCTTTCACCAAAATATTTTCCACCAAACAATCACCATTCCATGGAAAAAACACATCACTCTCTCACCAATTCCCTGTCGTAGCAATGAAGAACATGTTTTGAAAATTTATCAAAACATTTAATTAAAAAAATGTAATATTATACATGATATTCTATCGGTTGGTGTAAAGTACATTTTCGAGCATTTTCTACCTGCATATTATTTATGAACAGGGTGAATAATAGGGACATATTTTTGCTATCCCAAAATGAAAGAAGTTGACATCTTATCAGATACATGGGATCAATAGAGAATTCAATTTTAATAAAATTTGTTTCTTCTCGGTTGCTTTTGTTGGGTTGATGGATCTGCATAAGGGACGGTAAGAATATCTTTTTCTTATGTATTGTAGAATAAGCCGCTGTGCCTATTGAATTCAGCCAGATATACAAAACCTTTTTTTTCCTTCAGTCAGTCAATCAATCATTCCATCTTCGTTATCTTATAAGCAGTACAACTACTATTTAAAAAGAAAAAGAGAAAAAAATATGTATATAAATTTTTTTTGACAAATTTAAAAATATTTCAAGTTTTGCGCATTTATAAAACGATCAATTTATTATCAAACGTTATAATTATTATGATATTGAAAAAACAGAATAAACCGTGAAAACTTAATTAACCAAACCAAATTCAGACAACAAATACGGACTTTCAGGGGTTCCATTAAAAGCAAAAACAAAACACCGCGTGGCCAGATGCAAGGAGAAAAGTCTATGGTGTTTTGAAAATAAGGGCTGGAAAAAACTCCAGAAACATCTACAGTTAACTCACGTGGTTTAAAATTGGCCATATACGAGAAAAAAGTTATCAAACATGTTCCTTTTTCAACTTAACTGGATTTCATTTTTAACGAATATATGATCGTATTCAAAACACTTTGTATTTTTTTAAATCTATTTAAACTCTGTGAATTTGTATAATTTTTATACTTTGTGACAAATCGTGATAATGTACTTTGTGATTATTTTGCCGAGTGCTGGAAATTAAGCTTCAAGAATAATCAGATGTTGGAGGCCTAGACATAAACAGATTACAAAATTCACACAGGGTCACCAGAGTGCAGCATGTGAAAGATGAAGACGTAAGAAAAAGGACTATATGTGTTCCATTATTTCTCAGTATAGACTACGAAACATAGAATAGAGACGAAACAGTCGGTATATGGTATGGGCATATCCGAAGAATAAGAGTGAACAGAAAGCCACTAAGAACGATCATTTTTAATCCATAAATTGAAGAAGAAGAGGTCACCATAATAAGACAAAGATACAGAGAGTTCAAGAAACTACAGTAGCGAAGGTGACTGAGGTGATAAAAGACGGTGGGTTTTGCGATGTGGAAACCAAAGAAATCTGTTGAACGCTTTGAAGAAAAAAAGTAGTTTGTGATAGTATTTTTTGAGTTAATATGAGAATATTTGTGATTAAGTTCATTGAATTCAATAATAATCTATTGAAATGGAGATAGAAGACAGATGTAACGACGAACAAAAAAGGGTTTGGACGAGATTAAGGATTAAACATATGAGGTTGATCATTGAAAAAAATTCAAGTTATCCGGTACTAATACTTACGTAGGAACTGTTACACAACTTTCACATCAAAACACATATTGGAAGATTTCGTGAACTATAAAGATCTCAAAATAAGATAATAGAGAGAGTTGAAAATTTTCAATCAGGTTTGAAGTTTGAACAGAAGATAACAGACTTTTGAAACGAAGTTTAAGTATTTGTTACCTAGAGTGTAAATTATTTATTTATTGCTGTATAGATATCAAATTATCCCATAACGGACAGGTAGAGAGTTAAATTATTTGTACTCAATCTGTTAGTTCCAGGGCTGCAAAAAATAGTTCTGTTTCTTATCACAAGGTAAGTCAATTAAATGACTGAATGATTTAAGAACAAAAGAGGTAGTGGTGTAAAAGACACTAGTCAAAGTTGTCTTCTCTGAAAGTAATGAAAATTATTATACAGCCAGACCCCGTGGTGAATAAAGTGAAGTTGTCATTTGCATTGTGAAAAATATGTTATTTCCAGAGGGCCTGGCATGTTGATAAGCATACTTTTCAACTTAGTGAGAAAGTCATAGGTGAATCACCTAACTCCTTGTTGTACTTAGTGAAACATCTAAATCTAAAGGTTTAAACCAGCCTTTAGGCTGATGACCTAAACAGATGTCAAATATTTGGAGGCCTCTTTATTACACTTAACAAGTAGTATGTTTTACTTGTTCGGTGAAGTTCCTTCAACAACTAACACAATTTTTTTAAACTGTCAAGTGTCATTTGGCAGTTAGTTAATAAGTTTGCATTTTTTAAATGAAGTGTAAGCGGGTGTAGTTTAAATAAAGTTGGCAAAAATGGTTTTCCCGTTTGATGTACCTATCTCTCTTTGGTATTGTTCTGTTTAATAGAACTTTGACAAGGGCTCAAATGACCATTACAATCGAAGCCCGATACACTTACATAATAAAAAAACAATCTTCTTCTACTTTTTACTATCAAGCATTAGGCATAAAACTGTTACGAACTCACAAACAATCCTACACATAAATATAAACCACGACATATTCCAACCCGTACACCTCGACGACTGCCATCATTTTCAAAGTCTTCCCACCTCCCTTCTTTCAACTGGAAAATATTCTTAACTTTGAAGGGTAATCTCTCCTCTGGCATCCGTTCATGTTGCCTCCATTGATTACGGTACTCCTCCACTTTTTCATTCAGATTAAATAGACCCAACTCAGATCAAATTTCCTCGTTATGTATTAAGATCCAACCTCAAGCAGCCGTTCAGCCTTCTTAAAAACATCATTTCAGATGTTAACATCCTATTTTCTTGGCGTTTAGTGGTAACAAATGATTCAAATTTATAAAGAAGGACTGGAGCTGCTATTACCATTAATAGAGTCCTCTTAATGGTACCACATAAACAATAAACGATATTTACTATACTACATAAATAAACAATAAAAACCTTTTTTTTAAATTATGAGTTTTAATCAGCGAACTTACTGAAACTTAAGGATTTAGGGAAAATTAAATTCAATGTAGATCACTTTTTGATATTATAATATCTAACAAAGTTTATGCAATTTATACTTGTAACAACGGAAAATTGATTTTAGAGAATTATTATTTGCTAAATTTATACGTAGATTGTAGGTGATTTATTTGTAAGCACATACCTCTTGTTGACGTGAGTAGGAGTGTTTTATTAAAGGTTGAAACTTAGCTTGGCAAAACAAGGTAGGCTTTCTGTAAGTTGCTCATATTATTAAGTTTATTTCATTTAGAAATCAATGATTTATCTAAAGCAAAATGGAAATAATATCTTTTGGTTCTACCAAATAGAACTGAAATACAAATATTAATGAGTATACAAAAATTAAAGCATTATAAAAGTAATTATTCTCAGAATTATAATCAGTTTTACTGAACGTGCGAGTGTATAAATTTAATGTATTAAAATGTTATTTCTAAATTTATGTCATATGGATTAAAAGTGTAAATGAGTTTAATTGACATTAAAAATATTAATTATGTAATAAATTTTGTACATATTTAAGCAGGCATAATTGAGTTTCGTTTTTAGAGAAGACAGAATTATACAAAAATATTAAAATAAGCATTAGAGATCAATTTAATTGTTTTTTTCCTTAATATGTGTACGTAGCAATCAGTTCAATTTAAAACAATAAGTAACCCCATGACCCAATAAAATGAGAATGATGTGTATGACGTGTAAATGAGGTGTAATTTTGTGCAGATCCAGTCCAACCATTCCTGAGAGAGTATGTTAAATTGAACCCAAAAATTAAAGTACAGCAGTAACTACTATCTAGTGTTCAAATCCTTATAAAAATAACTACCTTTACTAGGATTTGAACCAGGAACCTTGGTCTCCAAAAATCAGCTGTTAAAGAGCTGACTCGTGGTGACGACTTTACCGCTAGACCAACAAGGTGGGTCAATTTAACAAATTAAAAAAAATTATATGGACTTGTCTTAAACTAAATCTGATGCCTTTTTTCTAATATCTCTAAAAGAATTGTGAATTTATGTTATAATATTTTTACTTTTTCTTGCCCTAAACAAATATTTTGAGAAGAAAAGTATTGTTTACGTTTCGATTTTTCGAAATCGAGTTTTCAACGGTTTTTTGAAAGGCCCAACGATTATTTTAAAAATCGCCTCATTTACTGTATATTTGCTCTACTAGACGGAGCAAGCATTTCGTCTAATTTGAATATCGCTTAATACTGATTGCCAGTTAACAAAAATTTCAATGAAGTAAACAACATATTTATTTGAAGTTTTTATTTCAACAAATAACTGGTAATGTTATTAATTGCCTAAATTATTGATTAGTCATATTATTTAAACTATTTCTTATACCCAGACTTCAAAAATGTAATACAATTTTTTCTTCATTTAATTTTATTGAAACAGGAATTTTGGTTTAAAGAAGATCCCAGAAAAATCGTATAACATTGTTCGTAACATCAAAACGATTATTACTCTTTTTCTGTTTGTTTTTTTTTATCCGAGCTCGCATTATGAAATGGATCCGAGTTGAAAGTTATTTTCAATTCTTTCACAAATATTTGGAAATTGAACACTACAACGAGATCGTAAGCTATATTCTTTACGTCCCTTCCAATGTTTTAAGATTAGAAATTCTTAAGATATTTTTTTGTTTTAGACTCTTACAACATTATTTTCTTGTTGGTATATTATTTTTCTTTTTTTTCCACTCTTAGTAGCAGCATACTTCCCTACTTAATCGATTTATCGATATCATAAACCACACATCAATCTTTGCGTTGTAAATTTGTCCTTCCTCTTTATCACAGAATAGTACTTTTATTATTTATTTACAAAAAAGCAAAGAAACGTTCGACGGTTAAATTTTTAAAATTCCATTAAATCTTTATATATTATTAATTTACAATAACTTATTTTCTTAAATCCTAATATAAAACAAATATATTACTTTTATAATTTTGTGATAATTATAAATTTATAATTCTTTATAATTTTATAAGAAACATTGTGATATGTTACAAAACAGCAGAAAAGAATTATATTATTAATATATCTCGTTAGGTTTTTCCTTAGTTTTACTTGACCCCTCCAAGGAAATATAGGCCTATTAAGTCCCTCATTTTGCTTTCTATGTAGTAAACATCCCCATTGCTAACTAAAATTTTGAAAAATCTTATAAATCATTTTCCATCTAAAAAATGTACGTCACAATATTATATTTTTAATTTCTCTTGCCTTAAATAAAATGTAGAGAAGGAAAGCATTCATTTTGCGTCAATTTTTCATAATCGAATTTCAACCGGATGTACAAGATTTTATGTTATCAAAAAAGCATTTCACCGATTGGGTTGTGTGTGCGTGTGTGTGTGAATATTTAAGTTGTGCGCTGTCGCACGCGGTTGTATGTGGACAAAATATCTCAAGAGCGGCATGTCGTACGAATTAGAAACTTTGAACTTAGGCCCTCAGTTAGGTAGTACAAACAGAGAACCCACACGAACATTTTATAAAATTCGGTACCATAAGTAAATAGTATTTAATATTTATTCGTGTAATTTTTTTTTGAGCCATTTTTATAAATCGCCCCATTTACTCATCTCTTGTACTCCGCAAGATAGGGAAAGGGGTATTTCTGCTGAAATTCTTGAAAAAACAAACATTTCTTACAAGACCAATGTCCTGTAAGAAAATGTTTGTTTTTTCAGATTGTGGCCTTAGTATGCTTTTTGCGACGATAGAGTACAAAATTAAAAACCTACAACTTTTATTTTAAGTGGTATTTTTCAACAGAACCTAGTTTACGCATCAATTGATGATTTTCTGTATTTTTACCATCAAATGTCTCAATCCAAAAGAGGTTGATTTTCATTAAGGTTCATTCCCTGATTATGCATATTAGGTTATTTATTGTGACAATATCTAAAGGGGATGTGTATTCACGAATTCTCGACAAGGACCGAGAGTTTAAGAATGTTAACGTAAATAATAAGAGAGATAAATAGGTTTCCAAGATATAGTTATAAATGGTTGTATAGTACAGGTAGGCCTGTGTATTGTTGTATAACTATTGTGAAAGAGTCGGGTGGTTACTTGTTTACGTAATTGGCCTTTTTCTAACAACTTTTATTCAATTCTCATTTATTTACTGTTGTTAAGATTTATCCAGAAGCCGTCAAAGGATTTGGTATTTTTATTCATATGTCGAAATTCTCTTTTTCTTTAGAAATCTCCATTGATCCATCTATATAAGCGATACGAGTTATTTAGTTTAGTAAGTTCCGTTTTTATCTGTAATCCAGTGAGTGAATCACGAACAGTTTGTTAGAGAAGGTCAACGTTACTGTGATTTACTGTCTACTGTTTAACGTTTATTTTGTATCTTTTTTGTAAGTAATATTTCAGTAAATTGGTTAATTTTATTTATTGTCATTAGTTAATTATAATTATTTTATTTATTAAATAATTTTAAATTTTAATGTACTTGTAGATTTTATTCACTTATTTAATTGTAATTTTTAGTTGTAATAAATACTTGTTATTTTAAATTTCATGTGTTCATCATTAAATTTACCCAGATACCGAAACGGGCCTTGAAGATAAGTGTCACGGTGTTTCAATTTTTCATTGTGTACTCGTGAATAAATATAAGTTACATACTTCATTATTTACACTTGCAAGAGAAAGTTGTGTGAGTTTTCACACCAAATATTTTTAGTTTGCTTAAAGTCGCACAATTTCTTCGTCTTAGCAGCTACAACGGTTACGGTACAGAATCGGTGGATATAGCATGTAATAATTCTAGACTTTATCCGGAAATCGAACTTTGGACCTTCTACTTCGCTGTAAGCAGCGCAGTCTAATGTTCTAACCACTAAGCCACTTCACCGGTCTTATGTAATTTTATTCAGACTAAAATATTTAAAAAATATTGTAATAAAAACTTTTTACAAAGTAAATAAAGTTTTTCAGTTGAAAAAGAAAATATCTTAACAGACTATAAGCTTTTGGAAAAATGTAAATTTAAACCTTTCATGGTTCTCCTCTGGTACAGCCTGATTATAAAATTTTTCCATTCCCTTTTGTGAAAATTTGCTTAAAACATGAATACTTGATTAATAAATCTTATCAAAATATATGTATTATTACAAAATAAAAGTTAGAATTATAAAAAAATTCCCAAATTCATAAAGAATTTTCAAAGAATCGTGTTTCTTGTTCGTAATTAGTATAGCGATTGAAAGATTTAACAATGGAAGGATTTAAACATGTATTAAGCTGCCGCATAACAAAAAAGTAAAAATATTAACCAATCTATAATTTCCGAAAATATACGGTATTAGCGAGGGGAGGTATTTAGAGGTATTTCAGAACTCTGTGTATTGCATCTTTTTTTGGAAGGCAATTTTTAAAGTTGTCATGTATCATTTTCATTTGTCCGTCCGTCCGTCACACCCAGATATAAAAAAAACTACAAGATAGAAACAAACGATTTCCGGATAAGTAATCTGTGCACAAAAATTACTGGGCCAAAATTGGTTTATAAACTCTAGTTTTGATTGAAAGTGGTCCAAACCGGAAGTTAAAAATAGAGTCAGAAACTAAAAGACGCAGCAATGAACGGTTTTCAGATTCGTAATCTACACAAGAAGTTACTGGGCGTGGATTGAATTTGAATTTCCGGTTTGTACCGGAAGTGGCCCAAAACCGGAATTTAATAAATCAAAGTATAAAACTGAAAAAAAATAGTGTCTGATTTTACAATAATGTGAATAAACAACTAATATTAAAATAGTTAATTAAGCAACGCTAGTTTAAATTATATAGTTAGTTGTGTTATTAATTTAATTTGTTAGGTTCAATTTACTAATTAAAAGTGGTTAAATTTACTAATGTTTGTAATATTTTTTTTACATTTTGGGGTCTGGACACCCTGGATTCCTCTTATCTACGCCACTGCCTTCAAGTTGCCATTCAATGGAATATATAAGAACGACGGTGCCCGGGAAGGAGATTATTGGTTCACAAACCTTAGGAAATGATTTGTTATCCCCACCGTTTAGCTTTTCCGTGTGGTAGCTAATACAGTAGCATCGTTTTGCTAATAGCCTACATCCGGAGCGGAAATAGCAGAAAAAGTTTTGTAAAATTTTGTATGGGTATGGTTCATATGTTATTTTTTATTTAAAATAATATGTTAAATGTAATCAATATCTTTTAAGCTTTTGTAATGAAATTTCATTTAGACTATAATAGTCTAAATGAAATTCCATTATAAAAGTTTAAAAGATATTGATTTTCATTCACACCATGATTATCGTTAAAATAAGGCATGTTTAAGTGTACAAAAAATTGGCCGGAAGGTTGTTAATATTAATAAACCTTTAACGTAAGTACACAAAATAACCGCTTTAAAAAGAAATTTTATTTCCGACAATAAATTTGTATTTCATACGTTCCCATCTTCAACCAATCTATCATTCGGTAAAATAGTTTTGTTGAGAGCCATTTACACGTGAATAACCACCCACGCTAAAATATTTTCGTAAATTCTGGCAGTTTTATTTAGAAAGAGGATCGAAGCAGTAAACCGATAGTGATATAAGTCAAAGAGAAGAACCTAGATGATTTTATTTGTATAGGAGCTAAACTAACACAAGGCAATACGGTGTTTGTTACATTAATCTTATTTTCAGGGAGTGGAAAATCTTTTCTGAGATAAATATGATATCGTTCTTCTGATATCCTACTAACCGTGGATTTACTAACATCGGAAAGGTAATTTTTCTTTTATCGAATATTAACCCTAGGGATTTTACCCTTAATAAATTGACGTTTCTTTGAGTACAGGTGAATATCAATACATTTTTCTTCAGAGTAGGAGAATATATTATTTATCAAGATTTATTTATTTTAACTAAATTGAAAATACGTATGAATAAGTTTTTGTTCTCATTTAATGACCAGTAAATTTAATTTAATTAGGGGTTAACAATATTTCGATCAAAGCTCTTTGTTAGCAGCGATCTGAAAAATACTGTGAAATTGGTAAATAGGTATCGTTTTTATGGTGCATATTATAATAAGTTAGTGTCTATTAACTAATATAGGTAGTTATTGTTTTGTATTTTGACAAAAGCTTTTTTTACTTGTCATTGTTTGATTTCCTAGGAGCGATATTCTTACGGCTAACATGTATTATTATTTATTTTCTGAATATTCTTTGTTACTCCTGTATATTCTTTCGATTATTTCTTTAGATTTTTTAGCAAAGTGTAGGCACGGCTTTTAGTTGTTCCATTCATTTTTCTGTTAATATTCTCGAAATTACATGATTGGTTGTTATAAAAAAGATGAACTCATCATTGATTTAGTTCAGTGGTAAATCGGATGTGAAACTACTATGATCATGGTAGGTTAATTTGTCAAAAATAGTTTTGAACCTAATGCGACGCGATTGTGTAGCAGATCTTCGTAAAACGGAAGGTATTTTTTTTTTTTTTTTTTTTTTGGTTTTGTAATAGTTTTATTAGCTATTCAATTAAAAATTGGAAAATTTACTTTCTTTAGTTAAATCTAATTTAAGTCTAAAGATTTTAATAAAATTTTATAACAAATTCAATAGAAGTTGTTAAATTTTAATATAGCAATAATTATATCCGTGATAAACTTTTGGCATGGTAAATTTTTTAATAAATACTTGGAATCGTTTTGATTTGTCAACAACCTGACCCTGAAACAACCAGGAATCAACATTACAATACGTTATTGATTTCAAAAGTATCACTATATATTTTTATACTTCAATAAAAATTTACAAGAAAATTGTACGTAAGTAAAAGTTATAAGGTTATTTGTATGCAGTATTTTAAAATGTCAAAAAAGTTAGTTACTACGTAAAATGTCACGAAAGTAATTTTATTCTTTATTTTAAAAAAATCACAATATTGAAATCCAACAACAATTTTTTTAATGTAGTTTTTATATGTATATTCACGTTTGTTAATATAAAAGAAGTTTAAAATTTTCTGAATTTATAGTATATACGGGAGTTTTATAAACCCTTTATTTCCCAAAGGATTTTAAAATTGTTTCTGTAATATTAGCCATAAAGAACTAACTGAAATACCATTACAGTTAGGCTATTTAATTTTGGTCACAGAAGAAAACACTTTTTTTTAAATACAATAACATCGATAAAATAAATAAAATAAGTTCAATAACATTAAATACATAACATCGATTCAATAACATCGAGTAATATAAAAACATCGATAAAATAAGTTGTATTCAACAAAACGGTTTTTTAATTTTTTCTTATTTTGCAACCGAATAAGCAAAATTTACCGCAAATGGTGACGATGAAAGATGGTCAAAAGAAATGAGTGATAAAATTTAAAAAATGCTAGACCTGATCTGGCATGAAAGCTAGTAGCCCTAAGACTCTTCAGAACAGACCAAAAAAAAAAAACCAAAGTGAGGCCAGCTACTTGGCCCAATAGTTCCCATGTCTATATTAACACGCCTAATAATAATAATAATAATAATAATAATAATAATAATAATAATAATAATAATAATAATAATAAAAATAATTATATTATTATTATTATTTTATCCAGCGATTTTACCAAAACCAATTGTAACTCCACTCGCGTGATGCTAGTGGCAATTTACGCTGGATTGGAATCCTTTAAATATATCTTTTAAATTTATATCCAATACAGAGATATTTTGTTACCGTTTTGTAAAAACAACTGGGCTACATATGAATCTTTCAATTTCAAAACACAATTAATAATGTTATATCAATATAAATACCGCCTCCGAGGCGTATTTAATAGCCCGCTAGCATACAAAGCGATAGTTCCTAGGTTGATTCCCGGCTAGGATATGAAAACTTCTTCTTTTTTCTCTGCCTTTCAAGGATTAGGCATTTCTCGGATGTCCTAGTTCTCTCCTGCCTTCCAACTTATAGCCCAGTGTCTACTTAGGTATATTATCCACCCTCATTCTGTTCACGTGCTCTAACCACTGAATTATATTCTGAGATACCTTATCGTTTGTAGAGTAGATGTTGGGTTCTTTTCTTATCTTGGTATTTCTCTAACAATCTTCTCTACTACACCCGTACGTATGTTGAAGAAATTTCATTTCAGATGGATGCAATCTACTTTCCTCTCGCTTTGATGGCACCCAAGTTTCTCAGCCATTGAGTAGGATCGGCACTGCTATTGTTTTACAAAATCTAACCCTTGTGTTCTTGCTGGTGCTAGTTTGTAAGGTGCGGTGGATAGTTCTGCATATTTACTGAAATCGTGAATTTTATTTTGAGCATCTGTATTCTGTTGGTATGTAATGTTGCAACCTACAAACGGTTTCATAATCATAGACACCCGAGTTTGAACCCTTGCATCTCCAAAACTATGAGTCGGATTTCAACATATTTTACATAAAATTTTAGCTCATTTTATTTTGCATTGACCCTTAATGATTCTATATTTTTAATATTGTTTAAATATTGCCATATCGATATTGGAAAACAAAAAGACCCGGTTTTTTTTGCTACCGTAACAAATTTTATGCGTTTAAAGGCGTGTAACTCGATAATAGTTTGATCAAAACACTTGAAACTTTAAACCACCATAGACAATTATATTCTTACAGCGTGAACAAAATTTGAGATTCGTACGTTATTTAAATTTTGATTTATTAACAAAATTCTGAACCCTTGCTATCTCAGTAACCGCTCGATCGTTCGGCACGAGCAAACTATCGTTTTATTCAACGAAATAAACTTAGTACAAATATGTTAATAACATGAAATATTGATTGGCGAATGTTGTGGTAGAATTTTCAAAATTTTTAAAAACAGACTTGGTAATACCGGGGTGGGCACTACTATCCATGTTGACAGTTTGTGTACGTGACATCCTGTCGGACTGGCTACCTGAATATAACAGACTGCATTGTCAATCCAGGTAGACAGTCAGATTCAGGCAACATGAATAGTAGTGTAATATGAGACACCTACACAGACACACAACAAACAGTACACACATTAACAACACTCAAACGTAAACATAAACATAACTTTACAGCATCAACATCAACATACCAGATGACCTCATCTACAGAAGTGACAGATGTGAGAACAAAAAAAAATAAAAAGAAAATTTTATTAAAATAATAAAATTGGATTGTTGCCTTCATTCCTTTTTAAAACTTTTAAGGAGAAAAGTGGTTTGTACAACTTTTACGATAAAAAACAATTTTGCGAATTTATTAAGTTTAAAGGATTATATTTGAATTAAAACATTAATTTTAGAAGATTTAGACAAAGGATTCAACTATTTTAAAGAATTTTAAGAATTTTAATTGTTTTTAAATATTTTAAAAAAATTTATCAACGATTTTTTTAAATAAAAGAAGTTGAATTTTTGAAGATAAAATCTTTTTGGATTTCTTTTATTTATGAACCTGGGACAACAAAATGGTGCCGTGACCAGGATTTCAAGATAATTTCAAGATAATTTCAAGATAATTTCAAGATAATTTCAGGATAATTTCAAGAAACAAAAATATCAATAAATAAACTCAACAACAAGATTTGGAAGAATAACACAGCAAGGAAAAAGGAACGAACCGGAACAAAATTCATCAAACAAAATTAATCAAATAACATACAATAAAATAAATCTTCTAAAATTTACAAAAACAAATTATAAATAACAATTACAAAATTATAAACAACTCACATCTGGCAAGTATACTGAAGTCATCTGGTAAGTCATTGATCACATACACTTAAATCATCATCATCACCAAACAAAACAAGTAGAAACATGAATAGGCAAGTAGCACCGATTCTTGACCCCACTAAACTAGACGAAACAAACGTTAACTTCCAACTACGAATACGAAAAAGCACAACAACAGGAAACGTAAGACAAAAAAGGCAAAAGTTACAAAAACTCTTAGATAATGGGCGACAAATTGATTTAACTACACTACATAGATTTGACATGGACAAACAACTGACGGAGTGTCAAAACTATTTAGTAAAGTTACGAAACATAGAAAATTTAACTGAATTAGAAAGGTATAATACCGAAATATTTGATGATCGGCTTAACAAACTATTAACATTCATATTACCCAACAAACCAGATAAACTCGTAGGATTTCAAAATTTAAAAGAGGGATTTGATACTTGGAAGGTTAATAGGTTACAAAATTTCGAAGTTGAACCTAATTTTGAGCAAAACAACATAAACCCTGAAGAGGCACATTTAGGAAATAATTTCTTACCTGACCAACAACAAGGAAATCTTGATTATGGTCATGTTAATCTTATACATCCCCCAGAATTGCAAAATCCTGTTCTTAGAAACGAACCCCCTAATATATTAATACCAAATGCCGTAGGTAACAATAACCCCGTCTATTTCCACCGCGAATTGAATTTTAATTGGACAAAAATTGCAAATCCAATCGAAAACGAATTAAAACAATTAACTATTACTGATGGACGTGACATTGACATGTTGGTACGAAATATCAAAATTATTAAACAAATACAGAAACGTTATGCAGTTGATTTACCCTTGGTGTTGTTAACTCCGTTTATGACCGGTTTCACCGAACAAATTTTTGAAAATTCTATTAGAAATAATCATAATTTCGATCAATTTCATAGAGATTTAGTAAGCAAACTAATCACACCAAAAATGAAAGAAATATTAAAATTAAAATTATTATACCGAAATCAGTCACAAACGGAGACTCTTGCTGAATACATGAGAGAAATTTTAGAAAACCATGAAGTGTTAAGACTAGATTTAACAGAAGGGGAGTTAATTAATATAATTTTAACCGGTTTAAATGAAATATACGCCACGCACATAGGTATAATCGGCAAACCTAATAATTTACAAGATTTCAATAAATTAGATGCCTATGTCTATGAAAGAGTTTATGCTAGGACTCTTAATGATATCGGTTTATCTAAAATAAATAATACAAGCGTAATAAATAATGTAAATAGCACGGTACCTACCCAAGGTAAACAAAATACATTAAAAGATACAGCTTGCAACAAAATCAGATCACAAATGCCTACAGCAACTTTAAAGTGTTTTTATTGTCATAAATTAGGTCATATCAAAAGGAATTGTAAACTTTTACAGCAAAAAGGAAATAATAATGTTTCAAAAAACTAAATCTTTACAAATGCACAGAACATAGACATATGATGTGTGTTTGTAAACATAACGCATGTAAACATTTAAAGTTAAAAGAACGCAGGTTAAATTGTAATTATACTTTGAAAGCTTTATCAATAAAAATCAAAAATAATATGTTTAATGCACTTATCGATTCTGGTTCCACCCACAACGTTATTAATCAACAAATGTATAAACTCTTAAAAACTAAGAAAGCGATTATAAAAGAGGAAAATATTAAAACAATTTGCCTTACAGCTGATAGATTTCCTCTAAAAATAAATAAGCAGATCTGGGTTAAAATTACTATTCAAAAATTATCGTGGAAAATAAATTTTAAAATATTACCAAAAATACAACACAGAATAATACTCGGAATGAACTTTTTACAAAAAACTCGCGCAATATTTAATGCTACAAGATCTATACTAACCTTTGATTGGGCAAAAAATCAACAATTTTCTCTAACCAATCTATATCCAGAGCAGATTAACAACGTAGAACAAAGTCAGTATATTAAAAATACAATTAATAATTTATGTAAGGAATTTCCTGACGTTCTCACTACTAAATTAGGTTGTACCCATGTATTGAAATATGATATTATACTTAAAAATAGTGAAATTATAAAATCTAGGCCCTATCCCTTAAATCCAATAAAAACACTTCAAATGAAACAACAAATTGATAAATTATTAAAAGATAAAGTAATTAGAGAAAGTGTTTCACCTTATTCGTCCCCAGCATTTTTAATTCCAAAACCAAATGGCACAAGTCGTTTAGTCGTAGACTATCGCCAAGTTAACTTAATAATTGACTCAGAGGCCCAACCTTTACCGAATATAAATCACGCTTTTCAATGGTTTTCCAATGCACGATGGTTCAGTACATTAGATTTAGCGCAAGCGTACCATCAAATACCATTGACAGAAAAATCTCGTCAAATAACCGCATTTTGCACACCGGACGGCTTATACGAATATGAAAGATTACCCTTTGGTTTGTCGACTGGCGCACAAGTTTTAACACGCCTTATGAATACATTATTCAAGAATATTAAATATAAATTTGTATTTAATTACATGGACGATATATTAATCTATTCTAAAAGTTTTACAGAACATGTGAAACACATCAAAATAGTATTGTCAATTTTGCGGAAAGCTGGCATTACAGTTAATCCTGATAAGGTAACATTTGCTGTAAATGAAATACCGTTTCTTGGACACACATTATCGTACAAAGGAGTTTCTATAGACCCGACTAGGACACAAAAAATACTGCAGTACCCACAGCCTACGTCAGTGAAACAAGTACATCGATATTGTGGTATGATTAATTATTTTTCTAAATTTATCCAAAATTATGCTGATAGAATCGAACCCCTGAATAAGTTGCGTCGTAAAAACACTAAGTTTATCTGGGGAGACTCACAAAAATTGCGTTTGAAGATCTCAAACAGGCAATTGCTAATCCCCCGGTATTGGCAATACCAGACTTCTCCAAAACTTTCATTTTACAGACGGATGCGTCTGATACAGGTCTAGGAGCCGTCCTACTTCAGGAACAAGAAGGATCTAGAAGACCTATAGCGTACGCTTCCAAAACATTAACAGAAGCAGAACGGAAGTTTTCTGCATATGAGCGAGAGTGTCTTGCAGTTGTTTTTGCAACAGATCATTTCAGGACCTATTTAACACATCGTGAATTTCTTTTAGAAACCGATAATCAAGCCTTAGCCTGGCTTCTTTCCAGACCAAAACAGTTAGGTAGATTGGCTAGATGGTTACTCCGATTATCTGTCTTTAAATTTAAAATTAATCACATCCGTGGTTCGGATAATAATGTGGCCGACGCATTATCGAGGATGTATGATTTAAATAATGAAGATATCCCACAAGATATAACTTATATTAATACTTTATTATCGCAGTTCCCCCTATCTTTTACAGACATCAGACAACATCAGGAACAGGATATCTTTATCCTTCAACAAAAACAACAAATGGATAATAAATTTTGTTTATCCAAAGGAGTCCTATGTCTAAAGGATAAAAACAATAATCCAACCAAAATCGTTCTCCCCGATTCCTTAAAAGATTTAGTATTTAAATATTTTCATGATTCGGAAATCGGTGGACATTTAGGTGTTGATAAAACTATACATAAAATTACACGGTATTTTTATTGGCCAGCTATATATCGAGAAATTCCTTTAAAAGTGAATGCTTGTACAACCTGCCAACGCAGCAAACCTGTGATAAATTATAAATGGGGAAATCTCAGTTCCAGAGTTCCGACAGCGCCATTTGACACACTGTTTATTGATACTGTAGGCAGCCTACCAAAAACCAACCAAGGTTATAAATATATTCTAGTGGTAGTGGATAGTTTTTCAAAATTTACATGGTTAGCTCCATTAAAAAACTCTAATACATCCTCCATTATAGACGAATTAAAACGTATTTTCCAAAATTACTCCATCCCGAGGTTAATTGTCACAGATAATGCTAAAACTTTCAATTCCATAATGTTTAAAAACTTTTGTTTCAATCTAGGCATAAAACGAACCACCCTCTCACCCTATCATCCCCAACCATCTCACGCCGAGCGATTAAATCGAAATCTTAGGTCTATTCTTATCGCATACCATGCAACGACTCAAACAACCTGGGATAAATCTCTATTTTGGTTTCAATTACCCTTCAATATGGCTCAACATAACGCGCATGGGAAATGTCCCTTTGACATATTGCATACTTTCCCAGCTCAAACACCGTTGGATAGAGCATGGAATATTCAAGATATCCTTCATAGAAATCCTGTACGTTCAAGTAACATGATGTGTGACATTAGAAGAAAACTAATTAAATCTCATCATGATATGGCGCGCCGATATAATGCTATGCGCCACCCCAATCCGTTTTCGGTGGGAGATAAAGTTTTGCTTAAAACTCATCCCGTAAGTTCGAAACGGAAAAATATTTGTGCAAAAATGGCATACCGATGGTCTGAACCTTTTTATATCATTGGCTTCTCTACTCCAGTTACAGCCTTACTTCGTAAGACTATTGGAGGGGAAATAACTAAAGAACACATTTCTAACCTTAAAAAGGTTACATAATTTACTCAAAGACATAAAATATTTTTTAGGTGATGTCTGTCGCGATACTCGAGCTTGAGATGATTGTAACAAAACAAATAACAAAAACCAATGCGGTTTGCATGCTGTATGAATGTATTATTGAAAGGGGCCCCGAATGAATGAATTTTACTGTCTCAGGCCGACAACTGCTCCATACTCACCTTCTCTTTTTACATTTAAGCACCCACCCTCTTTTTTTTTTGCTTGTCCATACCTTGTGCTTATGCATACTCTCCTGGGGGGGGGGGGAAGATTGTAATATGAGACACCTACACAGACACACAACAAACAGTACACACATTAACAACACTCAAACGTAAACATAAACATAACTTTACAGCATCAACATCAACATACCAGATGACCTCATCTACAGAAGTGACAGATGTGAGAACAAAAAAAAAATAAAAAGAAAATTTTATTAAAATAATAAAATTGGATTGTTGCCTTCATTCCTTTTTAAAACTTTTAAGGAGAAAAGTGGTTTGTACAACTTTTACGATAAAAAACAATTTTGCGAATTTATTAAGTTTAAAGGATTATATTTAAATTAAAACATTAATTTTAGAAGATTTAGACAAAGGATTCAACTATTTTAAAGAATTTTAAGAATTTTAATTGTTTTTAAATATTTAAAAAAAATTTATCAACGATTTTTTTAAATAAAAGAAGTTGAATTTTTGAAGATAAAATCTTTTTGGATTTCTTTTATTTATGAACCTGGGACAGTAGTGCCCACCCCCCGCAAAATTATTTTTCAAAATTTTAAAAATTCTACCACACCATTCGCCAATCAATAATTCACGTTATTAACATATTTTTGTACTAAGTTTATTACGCTGAATTAAACGATAGTTTTCCCGTGCCGAAACATCGAGCGGTTACCGAGATAGCAAGGGTTAAGAATATTTTTAATAAATCAAAATTTAAATAACGTACGAATTTCAAATTTCGTACACGCTGTACGAATATAGTTGTCTATGTTAGTTTAAAGTTTCAATTTTTCCGATCAAATTATTATCGAGTTAATAAACGCATAAATTTGTTACGGTAGCAAAAAAACCGGGTCTTTTTTCTCCAATATCGATATGGCAATTTTTAAACAATATTAAAAATATAGGATCATTAAGGGTCAATGCAAAATAAAATGAGCTAAAATTTTATGTAAAATATGTTGAAATCCGTCTCATAGTTTTGTAGATGTAGTTTTGGCTCAAACTCGGGTGTCTATGACTATGAAACCGATAGTAGGTACTAAAAGTGGGATGTTTGTTCCAAATTATTATTATTTTTTACAACTATTTTGCTTCTGATAATATTCATACGGAAACTTTACTCGTAAAAACCCATCGTTATAGGACCAAATTGGCAGTACTCGCTAATGATCATGCGACATTAAATAAACTAAAATAAGGCAATATAACTTTATTAATGTATTTAGCTATATTTTGGTTTCAAAGCATTTTAAATTTTTGTCAAACTTAGTAACAATAAAAATTAGATTCAGTTGATGATTTCTGAGAAAGATGAGAAGGTTTGTGTACAACAGTTTTTATGAAACGGCGTACTATTGTATGACTGCAACAGGACTAAAAGGACAAAAAGTTAAAACAGACTATGCATGAAAGTATCTACGATTGCTTTCTTGTTCCCTTTTACAACGCAAGCGACCGGACTTATTGGCAATAAACAAAACCAAATCATTCTCCGTAGGTACACTGCTTTTTTCTTTTGTCTTATTGAAAATTTTATTTTTGGTAATTTGTTCTTTGTAAAGTACGTCACATTTTTATTTCATTTTAAGATGTCTTTGTTTTGTTGTCTCTCTGTTAAGGCACGTGCGTTATACTTCTCAATAAAGTGGAATTTCTTTCATCAGAATGTAAACAAAATATTTTGTATCGTTTTATCCGTAAAAAGATTTGAAAATTGCTTTGAAGGTACAAAAAGTACGCAAATACTTGAAGTTATATTGAACAAATATGTACTTTGAAGTTATTAAATTATAAAGTTCATTATTTTTAAAAAAATTAATAGTTTTCCTTTATAGGCAGATTTATCTATAATATGTTCTTATTACACAGATAATGATCATGAAAAGGTGTCTCCAGTTAGGTTTACAATACATCCACTATTACTCGGACAGTCCAGGATTTAGGCACGTGTCCGGGATTTTCAGATAAAGGACCCCGGCTGTCTGAAAATTTTGCTCTGTTTTGATTTTTTTATTTAGCGGTTGATAACATTGTAGTATACAGTGGTGCTAAAGAACTAAAAGTTAATTCAAAGATGTCTTGTTTGAACGTTAACTGAAAAATTAAAACTGATAAAATTTTCCTTGGAAAAGTACTATCATCTGAAAATTATAACACCCTTCCAACTCCAGGAAAAGAAAAATAACCCGATGGTGCAAACGTTGTAATCGCAGAACCCACTTCTAAGTAAATGTTTGGATGTATATATATGTGCCTATTTTTAGGAAATATTTTTATTTAAAAAATAATAATTAAGAAATCATTATTGTAAACCAATGTATTTTTGTGGAAAAAATAATCATTAAATAACCAAAAACTAATTCGAAACTGTTTGTATGTTATTAATTTTTTGTTACTCTGTTATTAAAAAAAAAAATGACGCCTGGGATTGAAGTCCAGAAGCTTTGGTAAACCTACTCCTAGTGAAGATATATTTTTAAAAAAAGTTACGTTACAGTCTTAATTAAGGTTACATTTTTTAAGAAAAGTAATGTGTTATTAAGTTAATAGTTTACTGTAATTTTTACTTGTTATAACTGTAATAAATCATGTAAATAATTAATTAACGCCTCCGTAGCGTCGTGGTTAGCGCGTTATCAGAGGCCTGGGTTCGATTTCCGGCCAGGATCTGAAAATTTTCACAAGTTCTACAGGTAACGTTACATAATCCACCGTAGTCGCTAATAACTAAGCAGTTGATGCGACTTAAATTAACAAAAAATAACTAATTTGTATATAAAATATTTTTGTGAATTTAAGAAGGAGGTTTTGTTGTTTACGATTAAATTCCAAAAAACCCTGGAATACACGTTACACAACTTCTTTAACAGATTTAGTAGTATACAAATTTTTGAGTATGAGAAATTATGCATCAGGAAAATCATTTTACGATAACTTCTCATTTACTTTATGGAATCTTTCAAACGATTGTTATTTTTTAATCTCATTTAGTTTAATTTGCATTAATTATTAAATCAAGTACTTCAGTTAAACCATATTTTAATTTGAGTTACTTTCCAACATGTTCAGTAAAATATAATATCTGTTATCATTTTATAAATTAAATTTTTGCATGAAATGTTCATGTAACCGTTTTGCAATATAGACTAGAATTCATTGAATAATTTTAACATTTTTATAAAAAGAAATAAAATTGAAAAAATATGTACTCAATTCACTATGATATTAAAAGAATTTTTTCATTAAAATTTTCAAAAAAGAACATCACTTCCAGATTGTTGATTTCGTATAATGAAATTAAAATCAATTAAAACTGAAAATGACAAACTGAATTTTATTGGTAGTTGTATTTCTGTGTCTATCAATCCGATTTGTTGTACAATCAATTTTAATAAATTGCTCATTGAATTTGTGACAATAATTGACGAATCTTGTTGAGTAAACCAATTAAATTTTCTTTATAAAATATCTTTAACGGAAAAAATAAGAGCTTTTGTTAATTGACGATTGTATTTTAATAAAATACAACGTTAAAAAATAATTTTTCACCCAACCGGAATCAGAATTATCGTTTAGAAAACAATAAACAACGCCGTTCCCAAACCAGTCTAGACATACAATTTCCATTTGTGGGTGCATCCAGTTACTTAAGTTTACAAGTAGCTCAAGTATTAAGTGTTTTCAGTAAAAAGTTTTTCGAGTTTTAAGAGCTACGCTCTGGTATTACAGAAAAATCTATTTTATTAATAGTTACATTTTTTAAATTTTGGTGTGAACCCTAATGAACGTGAAACGGTTACAACCACGGTAAAATATGAACTATGTTCTAAGGGCCTCAAAAATAACCGGACTGAGAACGCGCTGCCATTCGTAGACGTAGTAGAGAGTTCTCCCGCTAGATAGAGCTAGTAGAAACCTTCAACAAACAATTGCCCTGACGGCTTCAGTTTGTAGGTCAACGTTTGATTGTAGTGTTGTGTTTCTCTTACTGTTGTCATGTTCCACCTGCGACGTCATTAAATGTCAAGCCAATCTTCCACTAGCTTGATGCTTCCTTGATTTCTGGGTCATACCAGCAACAAAAACTCTCTTAACCTGTAATGACTTAGAAAAAAATTTGGATCACTTTCAATCTCGTTTTTCAAGTCCTGACTCAAATTCAATCGAATGTTTTGTTGATCATGTTTGAGAAGGCGAGGAACAAATTTACGAGCAACACGTCTCATTTGCAAATGCTTAGTCAATACCCACTAGCACGAGCTCCAATTCACACCTCTCCTTTAAAATTTTGTTGATCGTGAACGACGACCCTCGTTGAGTTTTTCAAGTTTTCATAGTTTCCAGATCCTGAAGGGCCAGAACGAATATGACCTCCAAAATTCATCTCCCACGTTCAAACCCGCCACTCAAAAAACTTGTGTGTGGGTCGTAGCATTCTACATAAAAGCCTGCTGAAGCATTTAATAAGCTTCTATTGTCGATTTTTCAAGCAGGAAACAAAACGTTTTTTGTTCTTTTAAATCAGCTTTAATGAAGTCGCAGACGGAACACGACAACAGTAAGAGAAACACAACACTAATATCAAACGGTAACCTACAAACTGACGCCTTCTGGGCAGTTTTTTGTTGAAGGCACTCTCAGTCCGGTTTTTTTGGGTGCCCTTCGTATATGAAACATACGGAAAAAATATATGAAACAATTGATTTGAAATGAACGTTTTTACTGGAATTCCAAATTTAGTAACGAATTTACTTTGAGTGAATACTGCCATTTTAATTTAACGTATATAAGAGGAAAAATTGAAAATACCAGATTGAATATTTATATTTTTTCTTGTTATTGCGTTTGTCTAAAATACTATGAAACGTAAACTAAGATAAAATTTATTGACAAGCGTAAAAGAATATTTTCAAACTCACAATACTTTATAACTTTGAATTTTATGTTGTTTATACGAAAGGTACAATAACAGTTGTCGACAACCGTAAAATTTAGGTTAGAGGTTTCTGTTAGAAGTGTTTGTACTTTATTATTTGTGAATGTCATCGAGGTTATGTTCTGTACTTAAAAGTACTCAATTGAGAATATAGTACTTTTAATGAATAGTTTTTATGGCTGTTCCATTGACCATTAGAGTTTCTTTATAAAAAAATTCACAAATACCTCTTTCTTATTTATCTGTGTACTTTATATTTTATATATTTTTCCTTTTCTTTTCCAGTCGATTTCATTATTTCGTCCCTATTGAGACTGAAATAAAGAAGGAAAGGAAATAGATCGAACAAAACGTGATTTTCTTAGTCGTTCTTTCAAGTTTACAGTACCGTGTTCTAATATAACTTATATTTAGAATTGATTACCCGGTTTTCTTTATATTAACTGGAATTTATCTATTGTATATTTTAATTAATTTTTTTTTCAAATTATTCTTTCAATACATTAAATTTAACATGTAATTACAACGCTCATAACAGACAGGTAGAGTAATAAATTATTTGCAATCTGTTAATTCAAGGGCAACAAAATATTTCTGTTTCTTATCACATTATCAGCCAATTAAAATAATCTTTACAAATAGGAGAGGTAGATGTGTAAGAAACACTAATAAGAGTTATCTCCTCTGAAAGTAATGAATTTCATTACACAGCCAGACCCTGTGGTGAATGAAAATAGTGGTATTATTTGCAGGGTGAAAAATATATGCTTTTTAGAGAGCATGCTGATAAGCATACTTTTCAACTCAGTAAGGAAGACAATGTAAACCACTTCACTCCTTGTTTTCTTAGTAAAACCTCCAGATGTTCAAACCAGCTTTTTGGATGATGACATAAACAACAACATGTAATTGCAATTACTTATTTTTTGTGACTAAGTTCTAAATTTTTTGTTTTAGCATATTCTGACCTTAGGTTTCCAAATTCCAGCTAGTTTTTGGAAATAAATATTTTTTACTCTAACAAGACATGTGTAATTAAAATTTTTTCTTGGTTTTTGTTTTACGTCTGACTGTTTTGAAATTTCTGTTAATCCAGACGGTGAACTATGATAATATAATGATGAAAAACACTATGAAAATGAGTGATGGAAAATGCCAGATCTGACCAGAAATCAAACCCGGGACCCCGGCGTAGAAGCCAGTTGCACTAACTACTACGCCAACGTGGCCAGTTCGAATTTTTTCAGGGTATGACCAATAAGTAATAAAGGCAAATTTAAATTACAACAAGTTATACTTCTTTACTACACCACTAATTAATAATAAAAAAATATGGCATGACAAATACAACTTACACACAAAAATTATTTTGTCTTATATTATTATTCTTATTATATTATCATTATTTTGTTTCTTTTTACATAACTTATTTACATAAGGTGAAAAGTTAAATGAGGTGTTGTACATGGTGATCAGAAATATTGATTAATATATATTATGGTGTAAATATTGTATTGTTTTGGGCTTCCGGGAAATAGGTGATACGTACGTAATATATAGTTATTATTTTTCCAAGGCTATTTGTGAGTTTTTCAGCTAGTATAATTCGTTTTGTCGAGTTACCAGCACTGCGCATGGTAACCTAGTTATGGTGCTGTGACCTTAGTAGGGCCTGTAAACCACGAGGTTATACAGCATTTGGAGGCCCCATATCTAGGTTCTTCCGCCCTTCACGCCGCTTGAAACATTTTTTCCTTCGCCGTGAAGACCGTTGGCCGTTGGCCTCAGATAATCCACGTTACCTATTTGTTTATGTTTTATTCGTACCTGTCCTGCGTATTATCCAGGACATCCCATATTAGCCATTGGGACGCGCCGTGTCGAGGTTAAGATTTCCTTTCTAAGTATCTCACACAAGATTAAACTTGACTTTACTTAGTTCAGACCTAAAGGTTGCATAAGTGGACAAAACACAGCATTATATTTTTGTAATAAATTAATAAATAAATATTATTTCCTCTTTAAAGGTGTCTCTAATGGAATATATCGTTTCATTATTATTAACTTTTCACCATTCTATTATTGTTATGCTAAGAATAGATAACGATGAATTCAAAAATTGGAAAAAATAACTAAAAATTGGATATATTTTCAAGAAAGTTTCTAGAGAATTCGTTCAGATTTTTTGCCAATTTATTTGCCTATAAGATAATTTTGGATATACGCCATGATGCCTGATTGTAAATAATTTTTTCTAGTAATTTTTCCCTGCTGTATAATTTAATAAAAATAGGCTTTTATAATAAAGTAATATGTGTTCCTATCTGGCAAGATTATTATTGTACATTTGGCAACGTTCAAGGGAATATTCACGCTTCCGGGAATAATATAAATTACAATTTAACGGTTCAATAAAAATATATAGATTATTTAACAAACTTCATTTTTTTGGTGATTAAATATTAAAGTGTATTATCAAAAAAGGCAGTTCCTTTAAACAGCTAAAATTTTCTAGACTGGCCGGTGATAGAATTTTTAATTCTCTGCTTTGAAATTTAGTATTGTACATATATAAGAGAATTTTTAAAATTATTGCTTTACATTGACAGCCTTCGTCAATGTTGCATCCGAAATATCGGTATTTTACACGTCTTAGTACAAATATTGTAAAACATTACTGAACATGAAAAATGTTCAGTTAATTTTTAACTTCTGTTTTAATTTACTACATTGATAGAAAGAAAGTAGTATACTGTAATAATAAAAAAAATAAAAGCTTGGAAACACGTATTTTGTATCGCAATAATTTAATATTAAAATAATTTAATCTATTGCATCCAAAACTACAATTTTATGCATATGAAGAACTAAGTTATACAGGTACATTATAATAATAATTAAAACGAACTAAATAACTTATTAGATGAAATTATTATAAATCAGGGTGTCAGACAACAATGTATTATTTGTATGTACCCTACAAGTACAGTATTCAGATGTACTAAAGTCCCCTAGCCGTGCGAGTGAGAGAAGCATAAAGGCTGATTTATGTTAGGACGTGGCGTGTTTGACACGGCTGTGTTACGGGGCACGTTGAGGAATCATATCATATGAAATACATTAGGTAGTTTATAGTACAACGGGACGTGGCGACAACGGGGTAACGAGCCGCCGGTCACCCGGACCCGCCACGTCGGCTACGATTCTTTTTCTGTACCCGCCACGTTGCCGCCCCGCTCCGCTGTAACATAAACTACTCAACGGCGACGACACGTGCAGCTAGTAATGTGAGAGGCAGTATTGGTTTAGATTCTGTCAATTGTGCTTCGCTGTTTATTAAACTTTTCAATAAATTGAACAATGGATGACGAAAAATTGATTGAGTTTGTGAGGAAGTACGCAGCTATTTATAATATGGCTCATCCAAAATACTTGGACAACTACCACAAAGCTTCATTGTGGAAGAAAATAGCTGAAGAAGTTAATGAGTCAGGTAAAGTACAGTTATTCATTTTTTCCTGATAGATTGATTGGTATTTTGGGTCTTTTCAGTTATTCCCCAGCCAGTATAATTTGTCACATTTTATGGATATTTTTTTATGTAAAGGTAAGAGTATTTTTAACAATAAAACCGGGAAAAATATTGTAAAGCAAAATAGGCCTATACGTTAACTTGAACAATATTTACAAAGGATGTTTTAATATTTTCCCCGTTTTTATCGTATGAGTACTATAAGATTACATACCAAATATACATAAAATGTAATATTAAATTAACCACTTTATTTTAAAGTGGTTAAGTTTACGCTCTCGCTCGCACAAGCCATACGCGCCATTTCAATAATATTGTTTAATTTTACTCATTGTTGTGAGCAAGCGTTTATGCATGCAGTAAACTAACAAGTAGTCTTATTCTTTTATTTCCTTACCTTCCCTTATTCAGCTATCGTAATGTGCTTGTTATTCATATAACACACACACGCGCGCGCGCGCACACACACACACACACAGACGCGCACGTAAGATAACGACTTTAGTATGTTTTCAGACTGGATTATAACAGTAAAGACCTTTGGGCGCATGCGTAGTTATGCCACTTATCTCCCTCTCACTCGCTCGGCTGTGGGACATCAATTCGTGTGATATCTGTATACTAACATATTATATAAATTGTGACTTTAGAATAAACTTAGTCAAGGTGAGGTAGTGTTAGTGTATGAAAAACGTGTCAGTTATGTGACTAGCATTGCAGAATGAAAAGGCTGGAGTGGTGGTGTCGGCTGTTATTGTTATGTCTTATTATCCTTCGTTATTCAGTTTTATGAAATTTATAGTGTTTTCCAAAATTTCAAAAAAAATTTTATGTCATCTATTACGGTTTATTCCTCCTGTTTGTCATTGCTTCCAAAGTTCGGAAGGAAGCCGTTCTTTTTTTTATTTAACGTCATATCAACTGCAAGGTCATTAGCGACTACGTTGGGGTATAACTGTGCGTAATGAGGATGAAATTATTTTTTGTAACGTAAGAAAATATGCCGTGCCTAAGTGGCATTCAAACCCAGGACCTCATGAGGAGAGGCGAGTACGTTTCCAACTACGCCAATGCGGCCAACCCGTTCTATTTTTATTATGTGTTTACTACCTCGTCTTTCTATTGCTTTCTAGAAGGCTAAAAGTGTTTCACGTACTCTCTTTATAACTTATTCAATAAGATTTAAATCGTTTTGACGGAGAGTTTAGTTAAGTTCCCACACGATGGTCATAAACGAGTATTATTAGAAAATCTTAAATCAGTATGAATAATTATAGTCTACGTTCAGGGAAAGGTCTGCGTGCGGTACGAATCGTATTCGGTTGCAGGTAAATGGTAACTGTTATATGTAAAAATGTGTTATTGTTAGATAAGTTAGTAATCTTTAAGTTTTGTGATTAATTAACTTGAAGTAACTTAATTGTAATGTGTTGTAGTCTAAACTTAATATATAATTATAATTTATATTTTTGTGAATAAACATTGTTATAATTTTAAAGGAAATTTGTCTATTATTAATTATACCTAAAACCCGAAAGGACCTTATCGTATGAGTTACAATAAATTGGCACACCTGAGAGAAAGTAAATTAGTTTATTAGTCTCATATTGCTATAAGTTATGCTATCCCTGAATACTATTTTGTTTTCTGAAAATCAAAACATAACTTTGTTGCATATCTCGCAAGAGAAATACAGTGATATATTTTGAAGCAAAATAACTTGTTATATCAAATATTGTCATTTACAGCCCTAATAGTAAAAAAATAAGAGTACTTTTAATTATTTTAGCAACCACGTAGGTTTCGAATGAAAGCTTGATGTTGGAAGAAATAATATATCTCTATCAAGAAACTATTCAGAACGATTGCAATTTCACTGAGGAAGAAGGCTCACAAATATATAGCCTACTATTGATGTAAATTTGTTACGTAATAGCAGTTACAACTCTTTGGTATGTTACTGATACGTTTCCTCCTACAAATAGAAGGAAACAGTATCAGAAGCTATGGAGACGCATTTCCTATGAAGGGTCAAGAGTTGTACTATGGAGGACAGAATTCGAAATCATATTAATAATGAAAAAATTGGAGAAAAAAGTTTAAGTTAGAGAATTAGTTATTATTACAAAATGTATAAAAGAAGAAGAATTCCAAATATGATTCTGAAATACAGGCTAGATGAAAGAAGACGTTTAGAAATAGTTCTTCGACCTGAGAGTAAACAATTATAATCACAGCTTCCTAATAACGAAATTCGTATTTTAATACCAGGACTGGCAATATGTCCTACGTTGTGAAAAGACGAAGTAACAGGAAATAGAGTTTTCTTTCTTTTTCACAAAAATTATTTTGTGGGATTTGAAATATTCTAAGTTTGGTGACACGAAACTTACTTTTAAGTACTTTCACTTTTTTATATTGCAGTTTCTGGAATGAATATAAGTATTACGTCAGTTCTTAAGATAACGGGAGTGAGTTTTTTTGTAAAAGATTTAATTCCAAGATAATTATCTCATTAGGTTAGTGCGGCATATCTAAAGACATCCAGGTATTGCTCTGCCAATAATGTACGGTAATATTGAGGGTGAATTGTAAGGAGAGGCAAAAGTTACAGTATTTGAAGCAAATTATAAAACGTGTAGGGTATTACAGGTATGTAGATATGAAACGACTTGCGCAAGATATAAAAGCTTTGAGAACTGCATCAAACCAGTGGAAAGACTGATGACAAAAATTCTCATAATTTTCTTTCAATAACTGCAACGGGGTAGTTCGTAAATTATCGTATTTTATACTAGTGTTGTATTTTTTAAATAAGCTGAAAAAGAAAAACCGTCCTTTGATACTTTGAGATTTGAGGGTCACAAAAGGGTTTCAGTAATGGCCAAGAAATATGATCGAGGAATATGATCGACCCATGCAAAGAAATCAAAACTTAGTAGCCAACATACAATACTAATACAATTAGTAGGCAAGAGTAACCAATACTCAAATTCATTACGAAAGAACTTTATTTTTGGAATTTTATAAGTACGAAAAACTAAAATTTTTATTAGAAAATTTATGAACTTAAATTTACTTTGAAAAAATGTATTTATATACGGGCAACAGAAATGAAATGAGATTTGTAGGCATCTCGTCAAATAGATTCCTTTTATAAGTTGATTTATTTTTCTGAACACGTTTGTATTTCAGAAAAAAATGGAGGTTTGGTGTGGGAAACATATACGCTGTATGTTAACACTTTCCATTACACATTTTCATTTAATCATGACTGACATGCAAAAACACGTCGAAATATTGTAATACAAATATTTCATCATCTGAATTTATTATAAAGCCAAGTATGGAAATAACGATTTCAGTCAAAAAATGATAAAATTGGCGTTCTCTCATATTTTGAGAGTGAATTCTTTTTTCAGATTAAAAAACTTTTTAACTACCATATAAACTTTTAGTTTATCAAGCTTCCGTGAAGTGAATAATATAACATGTTAATTTTCTCAAAACTGCTCGCCAAATGACATTAGAACTACAGAATCTATTATATTATGTTTACTATGACAATGGTAAATAGTCTAAATCACTAAAAATATTATCAGTCATTGTTTATACTATAATTTTTTATTTAAAGTTTGTATTTATTTTTGGAAAAGTTTATAGCATCAACTATCGTGAGGAAATAATTTACTAGGTACTTAACTTAATAAAAGACAAAATTTAATAATATATTCAAAACTTAACAAAAAATAACTAAAAGAAATATGGTTATTTAGAAATAAATACAGATTAATCCTGGCCGCCTCTGTAACGTAGTGGTAACGCACTAGCCTACAATTCGAAAATCCTGGGTTTGATTACCAGCTAGAGTCTGGAAATTTTCTCAAGTTAAAAACCACTGTTCTATAAGCCACCGGAGTCGGTAAAACCCGAGCTCTTCTTGCGACTTTAAATGAACTAAAGAAGAAAAAATGAATCCCTACTTTGTACTGGAATATAATAATTGCACATTATTTGCACGTACAGAGAATCTCAATACCGAACTGCGTTAAGTCCCTAAACATTTATTCAAACGGCGATTGATTTCAAAAACTTTTACATACCAAACCCCTTTACAGTCTGCTTACTGCCTAAGCACCAGACAAGTAGAGCGGCTTTGCACAAATACATTTAATTTTCTTGAAAGAAAAGGAATTACCAGGCAATTTTTTTGAAGACGAAAAACCATGGCGGTTATTATCGCCATTGTCAGGCAAATAATAAAATAAAATAATCAAGAAAAGTACACAACCATAGAATTCTACTCTATTCTATCTTTTTGTAGAAAGACAACAAGTGAGTCGCCACCCTAGGAAAATTAATCACATTGACACAATTCTTATAAAAGCCATTATCAAAACATTATCAAAAGCCGTATTTTCCTTTCAACCGATATGTTACATTACGTCAATTACGATAGGTTGTTATACGAAAGAAATAAAAATATATTGTATGCGCTAAAATATAATACGCTTGAATATTTGGAAATATTGCAATTATAAATTCCTACCTTGAAAATTTGTAGTAATTATTCAATAAAACTAACGAAATGTGGTATGGTACCTATTCATGCAGGAATGTTTGCATTCTAAAAATTATGATTAAAAATTTGAATGATGATAAAATAATTAACTCCCGATAATTCATTTTACCCACTAAAAGAATATACTCGTACGTATAAAATTACCACCAATGAGAATAAATATTGAAATATAGACGTAAGAGTTAGTGATTAGTTTATTATTAGATCCCATGAATACATAAATGAAAAAGATAAATATATTATAATTGTATTAATTTTGTTTTGTATTGTGAATGAGCTCCAGGAATAAACAAAGATCTGAAAGGTGGACTGGACACAAAGGTTTGTGATTGTTTCTGTAGTGAAGCATAGGCTATAAAAATAGAAAACATAAGAGACAACAGATTGGTTTTCGGGATACCGAAGTAGTAAAAATAATAGAGAACAAACATTCGTTGAAGTATGGGCAAGTCTAAAGACTGGCAGTGGACAAATTACACAAAAAGCGCATTATTTCCAAAATAATTTGATTAAGAAGACCATCACCTCTGGAAAACTTGGATGCAGGTAGTTCAGGACGCTTTGGTGGCTAGGTATCTCAGGAAAGGTGACTGGAAAGGCAGAAAAGAATGAAACCCCGCTAAAAAGTAAAAGTGAGTAACAATAAAAATAAAGAGTATTGAATAAAATTAATGTTTAAGTACATTGCAATCTGATATTAAAAAGTTGATGAGATCTGCTTGTGATAGTTGAAGAGGTGTTCAACAGAAAAGTAATTAAAATTTTTTCATTAAAATGCCAATTAATGAGCGACGCTTGTTTTTGAAGAGAAATGAAAAATAAAGGTTAATTGAAAACAAAATTAATAAAAAAAAATATTGGAAAAAGTAAAAATAAATTTAAAACTAACAAGACGTTTTGTAACAAATGTTTTGAATTATGTCTCTAATTTATTATCTTTTTTCTCAACTATCGTTTCTTTCTTTCTGTAAAATTGTACTCGTACAAAATTTTTCTAATTTGTTTCGTTTTACTTTATAATCATTTATCTTCGCGAAAAATGTATAGTAATTTATACTCCATGTTTCTTTATGAAATTAGCGTATGTAAAAACTCCACGACAACAAACTTACTTAATCTTTTCTTTCTCCTACCCTGAAACTCCTCTTTTTCTCCTGCATTTCTTGTTCTTGGTCCTACTCCCATCCTCCAATTTTTCATTGATTTCTTTCTATCTTTTCCTCTGTACCTTCCTTCTCCTTTTGCGCTTCCTCTTTGTCTCCGTTTTAAGCCTTTTTCTCTTCCTCAACCTCCACTTTCTTCTCTCTCTCATTTTCCACCTCTTTCTTTTCTCTTCTTCCTTCTCCGCTTCTCCTTTATCCTTCTCTAACTCCTTTTGCTTCAATTTCTTCTCTGGCTTTTTTATTATTATCGTTTCATAATTCTTTTTCATATTTTCTCTCCTTTTGCTCTTTCTCTACTTCTCCTACTTCTACTCTTTTATCGTTTCCTCAACCTCAATCTACTTCTCCTCCTGTTCCACCTCTTTTTAAACCTCATTTACCACTTCCTCTTTCTCAATTTTCTTTAACCTTGTCCTCTTTATCTCATTCCACTTCCTTTCCTCCAAACTGTCCGCCTTCTTTTCCACCTCATTCTCTTCCTATTCCTCTTTCTCCTCCTTTTTCTCCCTTAACTTATACTTCTTTTCTCTTAGTACGGCTCCTGCTACTTCTTTTCTTTTTCGACCACTTCGCCATTATCTCCCCTTTCTTTTCCTCACACTCTCCTACTCCCCTTCATTCCTACACATTTCTTTTTCATTCTCTTTTTTAATTTTTCTCCTCTTCGTCCTCTTCATTATTTTCCTTTTATGCTTAGTCTTCCTTTTACTTTATTTACCACTACTATTACTTCTCTTTCGCCTCATATTCCTTTTTCTTCTCCACCCTCATCACACTGCTCATTCTGCTTTCAATTACACTTTTACTCATCTCCAATTTCAAGTTCCAGTTTTAGTCTACTTCATATTTTGTATTTCTTAAAAACTGATTCCTTTCTTTGTTATTTTTTTTCTATTCGGTGTTCTTTACTACTAAACTTGAAAATACGTACATAAATCTACGCCGTGCCTCCGCAGTGGCGCACCGTAACAAATTTATATTTAAAAAAAGAATTAAACCTCGTATTTATATATGTGTTAAATTTATTAAATAGGTCGACTGCCAGAGAAACCAGAGAAACAGAGAAACAGAGAAACCAGAGGTAGATACGATATCTGTGAAATTATAATTATGTTATGGAATTAGAATACTGCAGCTGGATTTTAGCCAGTGTTTAGTTGCTTTACTTGAATAGCTTTCGTACACCTCAGGAATTTCAAGTCTTTGTACCACACCGTAAATGGTTAGATTACAAATATCAAATGGTATGTAAGCTACCTGATTTATGCACTAACTTAGAATATAAGTTCAGTTCTCAAATTTTTGTAATTAAAAAAAAAAATTTTATAATACAGGGATGATACAAAACAGAAGTTAAATCATATCTCAATACATATTAACAATATTAATACCGGGTTACCGACCTTTGCTCAGCTGCAGATTATATATATATATTACCGCATATTACTTAGAAAAATAAATTTTTAATATTATTTAACACTACAAAATTACATTATACTAATAACAATTAATTTTAATTCCAACGTAAGTACAATACAACTTTTTGTAACATAATAAAACAGAAAAATTAAACAATTCAAAAACGAAACCATAGTGTTCAACAATTTGTAATAATTATGTAAAATAAAATACATGTTATCCTTAACATAGAATGAAAATTATGTACCTCCAAAGGTTAATCTTATCTCGCAGGTTACCATCACTTAATAATGAACTTAAAAACGAAACAAGAAAAAAAATGACAATAAGAGCAAAAAACAAAACAAACAAAAATACGCTGTAGGTGATTTTGTGCTTACTTCAAAAGTTCTGAAGAAAAAACAAAAAGAAACATTACGCTATATTTTTATGTTTGATTAAATTAACAAAAATATATTTACTGTTTTTAATATTGAATGAAAATTCCATTAAACTAATAAAATAAGTACGTAAAATTTGAAGATTCAATATTTACGAAAAAATACTTCGTCGAGGACTGATAAGATACGGTCTTTCCTTATATTTTTATAATTATGTGTTTTCCTTATGTATTATACCAATAGAAAGCATGAACTCTTATATTATAATATATCTTTTGTATATATGTATAAACATGCCCATAAACAGTAGGTGGAATGTTAAATCAATTTCACTCGATCTGTTGGTTGCAGGGCTACAGAAAATAGTTCTGTTGCTTATCACATAGTCAGCCAATTATTATGACAGAACTATTTAAGAACAGAAGAGGTATAAGTGTAAAAGACACTAGTCAGAGTTTTCTCCTTTGAGAGTAATGAATTTCAGTATACAGCCGGTGGTGAATGAAGTGAAGGTGTTATTTGAAAGGTGGAAAGTAGGTAGGCCTACTTTCCAAAGGGTCTAGCATGCAGATAAGCGTACTCTTTTACTGAGTAAGGAAGACATGGTAAACTACCTAACTACTCATTTTTTTCTTAGTAAAACCTCTATAGGTTCAAACCAGTCTTTCGGCTGTTGCCTTAAACAACATTATTTGTAAACATATCTTAGCATCTGTTATGATTATTGATACTAAAGCGTAGAGACCTCCTTAGCCTCTCTATTGTTCTGATTATATTTCTTAATTTAGTAGGTTAATGATATTTTGCAAATATGAGAACTAGTAAAATCGATTTGTAGACCCCGAAAAATCCTATACGTGAATTGTCAGTTAAATCGTAAGAGCCATTTTTGAGAACAGTTGGACATACAAACATTTATATTCGCCAAGTTGTCGTATGCTAGTATAAGATATAAATTATGGTGAGTAAATCGTGATTTCTGACAGATGAATAACTAAAAGTTTGTACAATTTATTACTGATACAGAAATTGACTGCTTCGTTGATGTACACAATGTGATTCCAATGGTACGAAGAAAAATAATAAAATGAAATTGAAAACTTAACGTACTGAAGAATCCAACTGTAAATTGAAAAATTGAAGTACAGTGTCGAAGAAAATGATTGAACAAAAGAAATGAAAGAAAGGCCAGAGAAATAAAGTTGCACGTTAATGAGAACATGACAACGAGAAAAGATAAAACAAAACAAATAGATAAAGAACACTTGAAAAAACGTATTTAGTTTTTCAATCGTTTTTTTAATTTACTTTTTCAATTAATTGTTTTAATTTTTGTAAACGAAAGATAAATTAATTAAATCGATTTAAATACATTTGAAAGAGAAAAAATTAACAAAACACGATTTATAATTTTCTTATAAAAATATTTTACTGATTGTTCGTTATAGCAATGTAGGTATTATCGAATAATAAACCAATAAAATACACCATAAAACCTTATTCAACTAAATAACAAACACTATTATTTAAGTAGATTTAGTAAATAAAATATTATTTTATGGAATCAAAATAAAATATTTTATAAGAAGTTAAATTTATTGCATTTGAGTTTAAATAACATACTATAAAATGTTTCAAAATTTAAATATTATTTATTTAAGCGGTACTATTGTTCGGCTTTATTGATGTTTAAATTTATTTTATTTTATTTCTGTTTAATACTCTTAAGGGTACTTAATACATTATTTTCACAGATATTAGAACGACTTGTTCAATAGAAGTATTTGCAAATAGCCTACGTAAATAAACGTTGTTATTTTATGTTTGTACTTAAGTTTTACAAATCAAATTAACCGATTTATTTACTTATAAGAAAAATATTAGTTTTATACTTTACTGATTACTTTCTCTTACTAATATGAATATATAAAAAGGAAAGTACTGTGACACTTATCTCTAAGGTCCGTTTTTGATCTGGGTAAATTAAAAAATTAAACATTCTTAAAATTAAAATGACAAGTATTTATTAAAACTAGGAATTAAAATTAAATAAGTGGCTAAAATCTACAGGTATACCTATTAAAATTTGTTGCTGACCGGGTCCGACGACACGTGGCGAAACCTTGCTTGTTAGTTTGGTGACCCTGAAAAGGGCCGTTTTTGGTGGTCGGAAGCAGTAAGCCGGCCTGGTGGAAGCGGAGCCCAAAGAGTGATGGCTCGGCCACCGGGTTCAGACCTAGCAATCCCTCAGTGGCAGTTGGGTCCCTACTGCAGCGTGCCATTAGTGGCCCCCTGAGCCCCGCAGTGTCGGGTCGGTGTAAACCGTCTGCCGATAGTGCGGCCGAGGCGGTTTTCTCCGGGTCGGAGAAGGCTAACCGGTGCGGGTTGTAGCGTCCGCTACCGGTAGCGTAGACCAGGGATGGTGCGTCCGGTCACGGCTTGGCTCTTCTTCTTCGGTCTGGAGCGCTTCTTTTTGTTCTTCTCCGGTTGAGAGTTGATTATAGTGTGTCTCTCGCGGGCCAGTGCTGCCGCTTAAATCCCCCTCAGGCGAGTCCACTTTAAGGTGAAGGGAAGGCACTGTGCTGGCTCTGCGTGTCTGCAGCGCTCCGCCCGGCAGGCAGGTACTGGGACCGACTGCAGGCGCTAAAATTGGTAGGGCAGTCGGCGATAAATTAAATTAATTAATAAAAATGACAAACTAATTATAATTACCTGATACAATAGATACCTTAACCAATTTACTTAACATTACTCATAAAAATTATACAGAATAAACGTTAAACAATACACAGTAACGTTAATCGTTTCTAACGTAACCGTTAAGTACTACGCGATTCACTCACTCAAACACAAACAAATTGAGACTGACTAGACCCTAAAATAACATACGCTTGTATAGATGGACTAATAGAGAGTTTGAGAAAATACAGATATTTTTTATATAATAATAAAACACAAAATCCTTCTGACGGTTTCTGGATAAATCTTAACAACTCTAAACAATTTGGAATTGAAAAAAAGTGTTACAAAAAGGCCAATTATCTAACTAGGTACCCGACTTGACTCTTTCACAATACCTGTACAACAATAGCTACCTTAAATATAAAAGACCATTTATATTACACGTAATATTTCTCACTATTTCTCGGAAAACCCTATTTATTACTCATATTATTTACGTTAATATTTTTAAACTGTTGGTCATTCTCGAACACTCTTTTCTTTTCGATATGGTCGCAGTAATGTTTTCATGTCAGTTTTTCACCGAAATACTCGTTTTCAGGCAAACTGAAAATGAATTGAGGTAAACAAAGTAATACCTCACTACCGGTTACGCGTTCTCAATTAAGTATAGGATCCCCGTTTAGCTTGGGAAGTAAAGTAGCAAAATTAATTGAAGATAAAAATACAAATAGGGTGTATACGAGTATAATACATAATATTCTATCGCAGCTCCAAAAATATCCAAGCGAATGCTAAGAAAAGTTTGTACTATTGGATAAACGTTAGAAAATACCGTTATTGTAATAATTACGTAAATAAGTAATTAAGTAAGTAATCAAGTAAGAAGCAGTAGTAGGTCAATGTGTTATTACGATAATAAGTATATTCAGGTTATATGTATTAACTTGTAAGCTGATCTCTTTGTGCCGTTGTGCATGCGTGTGTGAGTTTGTATAGAGTGTATATGTATGTGTGAACAATCTATCTTAAGAACAGAATACTGCACGAAAATTAAATTGGTACTTAAGTTAAGTACAATAAAGTCGGTCAACCGAAAGTAGAAGTGTATTTGTAGGTGTATTCACTTCTGTGATTTTCTGGAAATCGGCTTATTCTTGGGAAGGTTGTGTGTGGTAAAATTAAGCTTTTTTTAAGATTACGGCGTAAGTCTTAAAAAGGCATTTATATTAGGGTAAAAGAGTGGGCCTACATAATTAACGATGTAGAAAATAACAAACGTACATGGTTTTTTAATATTTGTTTCTCCAGTACTTAGTTTTGCGTCTATTAGTGATTTTCCGTATTTTTGAATCCAACAAAGGTTGATTTTTATTTAGAGTCATTCAATATCGATTAAATTTAGGTCATGTTTTAAAATTTGCATTGTTTATTCTTGATTAAACATTAGTTACATTTTCTATTATATACATTGGTAATATAAAGCGTTGTAAGTGTTTCACACCAGACTTTTTAGTTTAATAAAAACTAAATCAATAGGCCTAATATTTTACGAAAAAACGGGAAAAGTTTAGTTATTACAAGATTGTGCAAAACAAATATCGGATTTTAATCCAGTTACTGTATAAAAATTTAGTATTAAGTAAATTGGTTAAGTTATTTATTGTAGTATTAGTTAATTAATTACAATTAATTTGTTAATTAATTTAATTGTAATATACTTGCAGATTTTAGTCACTTATTTCATAGTAATTTTTAGTTGTAATAAGTACTTGTAATTTTAGACTTAAGTTTGTTAATTATTTATTTTACCCAGAGCCCAAAACGGATCTTAGAGATAAGTGTCATAATATCCACGGCATGTATGCACCTGTCTTGTGTAGAATTAGGCTGATCATTCTTGAGAATATAGTTAATTAAACCCTAACCATTAAAGTACACTAGTAAACACTGTCTAATATTCAAATCCGTATGAAATTATAAACCTTTACTAGTTGGTTTTTTTATTTATTTAACGTCGCATCAACTGCAACGGTCATTAGCGACGACGTTGGGGTGTAAGTGAGTGGAATTCCAACCCACGACCGCATGATGAGAGATGAGCCCATTACCAACCACGCCAATGCAGTCGGCATATTACTTTACTAGCATTTAAATAACGAAACCTTCGTCTCCAAAAATCGTAGCTTACCAGCAGTGATGACTTTACCAATTCAGTGGTCGGTCTCAATTTAGTCACTGCTTTAGTAATGTTGAGTCTGCTGTAAAAGTCTTTGTCATTTGTCTTTATTAAAGAAATGTACACAACAACTGTGTAAAAATTTTACATAACCAGCAGTTTTAATGTCAATAGTTCGATATAATTGTCTTTATGCCACTTGTGTCATGGACACGCCCAGCGGCAAGCTGTCAAGATGATTCACAAAAGGTCTCTATTCCATTGCCTTTTCAGTCTTCTAGGTGGGTTGTGTGGTAGGTGAGAAGCAGTAAATGACTGAATTTGTGGATTTGTGTGCTAGTGTAGTTTGCTATGAAAACGTCCGTATAGTTTCTTTATTTTCTCGTTTACCGTTTCGATGTTAAGGTCTGTATGTTATGTTTTGTTACAAACGTATGTTGGACAGCTTGTGATGATGCGTAAAGTTTTGTTCTGGAATGTCTGAATATGTTTTATGTTAGAAAATTTAGCTGCTCCGTAGATCACTGATTCGTAGGTCCAAATAGGTCGAACATGTACCTTGTAACAGTTAAGTTTCTGAGTAACTGGAATAGAAGATTTGTGGTAAATAAGACTGTAGAAAGTCTTATTTATGCTGCAACGGCAAAATATTTATTTATCTACCGCATCTAATAGCAGTAAATAGATAATTATGTTTTAATAGCCTTTATTCCTAAAAAAACTGTAACAACCAAAAAAACTGTAACATCGTACTTTGTTACATAATATTATGTTTTTTGTACGGTAACACTTTTATTTCAATTTCTTATAAATTAAATGCATTAGGTTTGGAAATAATTTTTATAATAATAGAACACCGTCTTATGTAACAGCTGATAACCGTAAAATTATATAATTATTTACACTTAAAGAAAAATGCACGATATTTCATTTGACAGACAATGCAATAATTTACTTTAAAATGCCTCTCTATTTTCTTTTAGAAATCAATAAGTTAGGCTATACTTTCAAGGCTTGGGAAGTAACGCGTCTGAAAAATAATTTATTGCTTTAATAAACCATTCCTTCGTGTATTGTATTTTTTGTAAGGTTTACTTTTTATAACCTTCCAATATTGTTTTTGCCATAAATACAATTATTATTTTTGTTCCGATGTGATAAGAAAACAAAAAACAAATTTTTTAAATGTTCACTTTACCGTTATGTTATTTATTGAAAAAATTAACGAACTAACTTTTTGTCTTGAATACAAATTGTTATAGCTACATTTCTTTAACTTAAAACCATAAGATATATTAATGGTAGATAAAAAAATAATTCATTATTTTGTATAAATATATTATTTGTTGAAGTTTGTATAAATATTGTTGATGATTGATACTTATCAGGTGTTCAATTTCTCAGATTCTTTGAATTCTACATTATTTGGAAATATAATAAATCCAGTTTAAGTGTTCCGTTAACGTTTACTAGGTAATCCACACAGATGTCTAAAACGGTGATTGAGCCGAGATATGCTAATTTGAACTGAATATTTTAATAAATTTTACCAACTTTTTACAGATTTTACACCCGGAGGCTCGCTGCTGAGTGTTACTCTTTCCAAAGTGTTAATAATATATTGTTGCAGTTTAAAATAAGTCTTTACGTTGATTATTTACAATTGTGTATTGAAAAAAGTTTGCCTTTTAAAAGTTTTTGTCTATAAATCTAAAATTGATATAAAGTTTCAGTAATATTTAGTAGTTTACAAGGTTTCAATTTTTATTTTTAATATAAGCCTATTCTCAGAAAAACTAATTTTTCATTTATTTATTGTTTGTTATTTATTAAAACGGTGTTCCTAGATATTAGTTTCTACTTTTTATGGTTCTATTGTTCAGAATAGGCAATTAAACAAAAATGTATTAACACGTCATTATCCCAATGGCATTAAGCAACGGTAGAACACAAGACTGTGTCTTCTAATGAAAGATGACGCTGTACAGAAGTCTTTAGTCTTCAGCCAAATGATTGGTTTGTAGTCTATACATAATACCCAATCATTAGTTATGAATGAGAAATTACGAACCAATCAGATGTTGATTCTAGTTACTATGATATGACATAACGTTTTATGAAAGGCATCGTCCTTTGGACAGCTTTGTATGGAGAGAACCTTATTGATTTGTACATTGGTTACAATATTGACTGAAATAATTTAAATGTAATGGTTCCTTTGTTATTTTCACGTTTGATGATTAAATTCTCAACAATGAAGGTTATCGGAGGTTTAAACATATGTTAAACTCAATGAAAACCCACTGATTTATGAGCTTAATTTTTATCTCTTGTCAAGAAATTTACAAAGAATACAAAAGCGACTCAAAAGTGGGGTAAAATATTACACTTATATTTATTAAATGATTTATTTCAAATTTCATTTAATTTATGGTAACTATTCTTATAGCAGTATGCCTTTACTGAAACCCAACACATCATTAATTTCTGTTGGTCAGATCTTCATACCTTGTTCCCATATTTCTCATAACACCATTCAATCTTTTCCAGACCATCCTATTTTCTCCATCTAGCTGCAACCTATAGCCAAATCTTTGGAGGCAACCTATCCTCTTCCATTCTTCTGAAGATGACTGTACGTAAGCTGTCTTTCTTGAATTTTTTCAATTAATAAAGCATTTTAACCACCTCCGTGGCCAAGTGGTAAGCGTGCTGCATTGAAAAGCGGAGTACCTGGATTCGATTCCCAGTCAGAATCTAGAAACTTATTGCAAGTTCAAACTCATTCTGTATTCATTGACACATTTTTATAAGAAATTATCTTTTGATTAAAATGAACTTATCTTTAGTAAACGTTATTTTATCAAATTAATATTTTATTTCAGATCAAAGAGAAGGAATTTAATTTTCCAAAAGAGGTATCAAAGGACCCATACAAAAGTCTCTTTAAAGTTTATGGGACTGTGAGTTTACAAAGACAGATTAGAGGTGATATTGCGGTGAACTGGCGAAATTGGCACCTAAAGTCACTTTAGGGTTATCTCTCTAGATTGGGTAAATTACAGTACTTTTATAATTAACTTTTACTTTTTCATGGTAACCTTAGAAAAATACCGTTTTATTTCGTAAAGACTACTTTATTTTAGTTGGCGTGAAAGTTCAATTTTAATCCTACTATTTTGAATATGAAATGGTTTAATAAATTAAAATTATATTTTAACTCACCTTCTTTCAAGGTTATAACCTTTAATTTTTTTTTAAGATAAGAGTTTTTATTTTTATTTGCTTCCTGTGAATGTGTTTGTTATGTTTTTTTCATTCCGTGTTCCATTGTTTTAGAAGACGTATAGTGTAAATTATTGTCAAAAACGAAAAAGAATTTTTAATAAAACGTATATACAACAAGCTTCATGGTAATCCGTCGTTTCTTAACCCGGAACTACAAGTATTCCATCGGCCTTTGTAATTGTACAACTATAGGTGGATATATCGACGAGTGGAAGATGGTGTTCGAATTGTTTACTTTCTAAGAACAACATGGCAAAACTCTGAAGCTTTATTGCAAATTTTGTAAAGCAGTAAGCTGGACTTTAATCTTAAAACAACACCGGCTCAATTTAGTGGTTTTCATCAAGGTCTTGCAGTTGATGATATTGACAATTGGATGGCTGGAAATGATGAGCAAATTCGTTGTTATTAAGTGGCGATAAAATTGTTCACTACATTCGTAACGAAAGCGACATGATTACATGTTAGGAGAATAATTTAGTAATAGATATAAACGACGATTAGGGTGTGACATGACAAGGTTGTAAGTGCGTTTAATACACCTACAAAGTAGGCAAAGCAGAATGGTGTATCATCAAATACTGTAAATAAAAAATTTTCAGGAAAAGTGTTGAATTTTGAAGAAGTTTAAAGAAGTACAAAACGATTGAGAGCTGTTATTTCAGTAAATTGTCTTAGTATAATCATTAGTTATAGTAACGTGTAATAAGCGAACGAGTTAAGTTTTTTTGCCAGTTTGTAACTTAATAAGCTCATACCAGCTTACAATAATCGTAAAATACTAATTTAATGTGTATTAATTAATTAAAAACGAAATATAGGCCTACATCAGAAATGTGCCAATTTCCGTCTTTGTATTTAAAAAAATAGAAGTAATGTACAATAATTTCCGTTGTTCGTTTACGGTAGTATTTTTTCTAGTAATCTGCTGTTTTGGACAGTTCGGCAGTAGTGCTTTCCCATATAGGCTATGCTAGACTAGCGAGAATCTACTTTATTTAGATTCTGTTTGAAATATCAGGTATTGATAAAATTCCGATTTAATTGATTATATTGCATCATTTATAATATTCTATAATACAGTTTTGTACGAATAATATATTAACGTTTGCTTACATGAATGTACAAGATTTTGGATAAATGAATATTCATATTAATTTATAATAAAACCTCGATTACTTTAAACTGCCTATTTTGAAATTCTCGTTAAGGTTTACTTTCCCTATTATTTTTCACCAGTAGATCTAGCCCATCTTAATTTTACTTTTTATTTATGATTAAAAATTTGATATAGGCCTTTAAAGAACAAAATAGCTTAAAGTACAAGCTTTAAACAAATAATTTTAGCATTCATCTAAACCTCTAATATTTTAGTGATTTATGTTGGTATTTTTTTTGTATAAATTCTTTAAAAATGTAATATTTACTTTAATGTACGTACTTTCTTTTAATGTTGCATTCTTTTACACCATAATGCAGACAATGTACGCCTGTTTGTGATATTAATAAATGTAAAATGCATGGACATCTTTCTAACTGCAAAACATCATGTGGTTGAAACAATGAACGAGTTTGATTTAGGTTTTATGATATGAGAAATGAGGGAGGTTCCAGGGAAATGGGGTTAAAAATTAATTACAAAAAGAAGAATCTCTGAGATTTACAACGAAATCGGAAGAAGAACGAGATATGCGAATTCGAGGACAAAGGGTTTACAATGAGTGTCAAATACCTTGGTGTAGTGCTGAGTTATAAGGGCAATGCCCAAAGGTGCAAAGTTATATGGATGCTAAATTATCGATCATGTTCAAGAAAATTTGTACAAGACAAAGGGTAGAATTGGAAGAGTAATGTAGCAAAATATTTTGACCTACGATGCAGAAATGTGGGAAATGACAGAAATAAGTACATAATCCAGTCAACCTGTGTTTTTAAGAGGATAAAAGTATAAAGCTAATTTTTTCCATCGATTACTATAGTTTAGATAAGTGTATTGCCAAAAGTCCCCACCTCTACCCCTTGCTTCCCCACAGTGACCCTACAAAGTTACACATTGCAAGGGTTTCGTAAATCGCGTTTATCTCAAAAACTAAAGAAGGTATTGGGTTATTTTTTTTGTCTTCTTTCTTATAATGTTTCCTACAATTAATGTCCTTATCTTTTTTATCGTATATTTTACCGTTCGGTAGTTATTCATAGAGATTCTGATAAAAAATTATATATTTCATTACGTAATTTTACTTTATCGTGTACTATTTACACTACATTTTACTATTACAACTATTACTATTTTAATAACTTCGGAATTTTTAACTTTACTATTTTAACTATTTACACCTAAATTTTATACAAATAAGTTTCAAACAAAACCTTTAGTCCATTTTAATGTTGTTTATGTATGCTATGAATGAATGTGACAATACGTCTTTTTTTTGGAAAAGGCCAACTTAACGCGTGCAATATGTTAAGTACTTCTGAGGAGCTACACGCGAAAGATTTACTGTTTTATGAAAAGGAAGCTAACAACAATACTCTTAAAGCGGTAGGAGAGAATTTTATACTGAAACTGTACGAATGTACGTGGTCTAAAAGTTTAAACGAAAAACGATATTGTTTATACCTCAAAGCTGTTGCAAAAATGTCATTAAAAACCAAAGTTAACGTGGCGTCTCTTCTTCCAACATCTGATGTTGCTGAATAACACTCATTTCGAGCTTACTACCAGATTCAAAAATGGATTGGAGTTAAGGATATGGCTGCTACGGATTGGAGTTGGGCTCTAACAAACAACATTTTGTACTCGGTTCACTCAAAAAAACCACCGGCACCTGAAGAGGTAATTATCTTAGTGTCCTGCAACTGCAAAGTGTCTTGTAAAAGCAAATGCAGCTGCTTTAAGGCATCCCTGAATTGTACAGAAATGTGTGGGACTTGTGGAGAATTCTACGGTAACGTCAACGATAGTAACTGATGGAAAAAACATTAGCTTTATACTGTTTTTTCCTCTATCGAATATTTTAGGACACAGGTTGACTGGACTAAGAAGGATAGTAGATCCTTCCTGTAGATGAACTTATGGAGAAGAAGTTGTTGAATCTCAAACTTATACCATATGAAAAATGAAGCAATATGGTAATAGGTAAAAAGACTAATTAATATTTGTTAAATAAAGTAGAAAAAACACATTATTGAGGTAAGAATACTTGCTGTGCATAATAGAAGATCACCCAGTAAAGTATGGACTAGGCGCCCGAGAGTGAGAAGGAAAAGAGGACTACAGCAATGTAATGGATACGTAGAGTAATGGAGGTGATTACCATTCGAGGCCTGCTAAATTGTGATTTTATGGATAGGAAGACTTGGCCTTTGGATGTGAAACGTCGTAACCTTACTTTATAAGATTTTAAGTTTCAATTAATGCCTATAAAAACCATTTCTGGGAACATTAAGGTATTTTAATTTTAAAATGAGGTCCAATTAAAATACCTGGAGACAATAAAATATATATTTAAAGTTTGGTCAGTTGTTTTATAGTACGTTTTTTTTATTGTAACGTAATTTTCTTGTTCAAAACGTTATTTACTATAAATTTTATAAAAGTCCAGAATACCTCTACAGATAAAATTTCAGTTTTATTTTTACATTAGTCTACGTATTACATTCAATATTTTTTGCACTAATAAAATATGGAATACGTGAATAAGGAAGAAATTTTAAAAGCAATAAAACCTTTTTCATAAAAGGAAGATAAAATAATGGAGGTTACACAGAAGTTAATACGAGTATAGTTCCGTTAGACTTGTTACCGTTTGCTAATAGTAGCTATAAAAATATTCTCCTGAAATGCTCGGATATCACTCGAATACAGTCGTAAACTATGAATTTACTTCTAATAAAAAGATGCGACACGGCATCCAGAATTACAAGTAACATCTGCTAACTTAATTTTGAATTCACTCCATTTTAAACTTTATTTTATCTAAATATAGATGGTGTAACTAAAAAAATTATTATTACAACTAAACCTAGGTCGTTCGCGATCTGGGTAAAATTAACAATAAACAAACTTCTTTAAACATATAAAAATTATATATTATAAACACATTAATAATTTTATTAAACTTAGCCTGCTAACAAATACAATTAGATAATCTCACTTAAATATATATGCAAAACTTAAAGCTTAAACTAACCTAACTAACAATAACAGTGATTTTTACATTTTATAATATATTTTTACCTACAACCAATTTTGAGTACAAAGCTTTTTTTTAACGTGCTTGCTACTAGGAATACAAACACTTGATAATAGCACTCACTTATTCATAATCGAGTCGCAACTTCAACTGAACTTAACCTTAAAGGGTTAAGTATTTAACCTTTAAATTCCTGTGTTGGTTGTCATTTCTAGAAAGTCATAGACTTTTACATTAAGACACAATGGGAGAATCAATCTACGTTTTACCAGAAAATTCCAAAACACAGAAGAAATGATAAATAATAATTAATTATATCAAAGACATCACATCTTTTCTAAAAATTCCCATTAAAATAATTTAATTCACAGTCATTTATTCACTACCCTTACTGAACACACTCCACCCCACACAGTACACAATTTCTTACAATAGTCCATTCCTCAATTATTTCTAGAATAATCACGAACTGCTACTATGTTACTAAATAAAGTTACAAAATAAACTTTGAGTATAACATGAACAAGGCAAAAAATTGAAATTCAATTAAAAAAATGAATAGTTTTAACAATATAATAAGTTTAATAGGTAATAGGTAGGCAAAAAAAAATTATTAACAAATCTGTGACATTACAATCTGTTCTTTAAAATCTGAGAGCAAATAATAATTATGCTAACAGGAACTCACATTAATAGAATCAAAAGTCCGTTGAATCTAATCTGACAGATAAAAATTAAGTACAATTTAACATCTTTTTTTTCTCTCTCTATTTAGGAAATTCACAATCTGTTGGAAACAATCAGTAAATGTGATAACACAAAATGTGGACAAAAAATAACGTGATAAATAAATGTGAGTGGAGACACAGTCCAGTGACAGAACTCCGGCGTGAATATAATATGAGTAAAGCATTAAGTGCAGCATTTAGAACACTGTAATGGATAGTTAAAACAGTACTACGTTAATTGATGTGGTCCCGGCTCCATCGACGTTGTAGACGTCTTATTAGATTGTTTGGGAGAATCTGCGAAGCCAGATTTGAGATCAATGGGTTATGGTGGTTCACGAGCTTCTTCCTAAATTTTATATGGAGTTTTAAGAAAACATAATTTATTTAGGGTACGTTTAGGTCTGATTGTAGCGTTTTATTGGTTACATAAATGGAGGCTTTACCTATCCTCCGTAAAATCTTTGATTGGAAACGCTGAATGTTTGCTGATACCGATGGTTTTGCACAGCAGTAAAGCTGACTGGCATCGGTCCATATTGGTCGAAGGTAGGAGCTGTGAATGGTTTTAAGTAAACTTAATCTTACATGAAAACAATAAACAACGAAATCTAATATCTGTACTGTATATCTAATACATTAAATCTTCTAAGCCTTTTTTAATTGGAAACTTGGTTATTTACCAAATTAAGAATCAGGTAATTAAGATGAAAGTTTAACCTTTATTGGAAACGTTCACTGAACAATGAAATTTTAGTTTATGCTTTAGCATTGTTGACATATGAGTCATGATTACATTATGAATGTATTTGTCACTGATGTACCAATGGATGCTCATAATTTTATTTGTCTTATCACTTTTGACTGGAACTGTTATGAGGAACGACAAGCAAGTCAAGTTTAGATATTTTAGGTCTGGCATTTTTCATCTGTATTGTATGACCCTCATATAATTACTTAAGAATTAATGAAGTCTTATTTAGACATTGTTGCTCAATAAAATAGATCTTTACAGCCAATTTCGCAATCACAATAATACTTATAGCTAATATACTTATAGTGTTTTGTATCAGTGTTCTTTACGAAATAAGATATGCTCTATCTCAATTAAATTGAATCGTATGATGTCGTCACCAAAATAGTACCATCATCGGAATTTAAATTCAACTAATTTGTTGTTTTTTTACTTAAATCTCGTTACGGATTGCACGAATCTTTATTTCTGGTGTATTGCAGAATCTCGATAGTAACTTCTTTACAACTATGTAAAATTTGTTTAAATCCGTTCGGTACAAATCTGTGTTTAGGGAGAAATAGATTCTCTATTTAAAAACACTAGACCAGATTTAGTGTTTTACATTTAATGACGTATATGAATTATATGAGAACCTTCTCATACGAAACGTGTAGACTAAGGTGACACCGGGTACTCAGCACAGATGTTTAATACGCCTCTCGTCAAGTAATCTTCTTGGCCAAGTTTAGGCAGTATTGATGACTGCAAGTAATTCAAGTCTTGGAACCTTAAGCATCATATTTTGAAACTCTTATAATATTGTAAAGACAGATAATAAATTTTCGCTAAAATATGTGTTAAAAATAGAACTATTCAGTACTGAATGTATAAATCATGTAGTTTTGAGATATTTTGTGAGCAATGCAGGATCATTAATTGTTGAACCAGTTTCCAATCATCCAGTAGTAAATTATATGGAGAGGAGAAAGAATGAGAGAGGAAATTATTGAAAACGGAATTCAGTTTATGAGATTGACAGAGAAAAAAAGTATTATAGGGAAAAATAAAACTTAAGTGGATAATGTATTTTTTTACATATCAGAGGATTTTTTTTTCATTTTATATTCGTGTAACGCTTTTAACCTAAAAAAAACGCCCCATTACATATTTTTATCCTCAGCAGCATACTGTTTCAAGAGATTATAAGAATAAAGAAATCATGTAAATTCCCTTTCCGTGAAAAGAATTTTTTTATGGCTGACATTAGTTTTATTGACGTCGTTACCTCCCGATTCTGTAAAAATGTTACACCAGCTTTTAAACTGTTTTAAGGTGAATGATAATCGAACCCGGAACAACATTACGTTGAAAAACAACGTTATAAAAACTTTTATTTTCTGATTTCAGTTTATTTCATGTCACAAACATTTCTTGGTCATTAGACACTACATTCAGTTATAGAAAATTTTGGAACCAATAAAATTCAATCCACTTACCGGGATACTTTCGTTTTGCAGCCTAACCCGTTACAACTGCTTGATAAAATATAACACCTTAAGTTTTTAATTTATAAAATATTGTAACACCTAAAGTGAAGGTTCCTTCGAAATCTGGGTGTAATAAATAAAAATCAGGCTTTTTCAAACTTTTAACAACAATTATTTATTAATATACATAATCATTAAAATAAAAAAATGTTTAAACTTAGTCTGCGAACAAATACGATTAGATTAATTACTTCAATTAAAATAATTTAAAAAACCTAAGCTTTAAACTTGAGTATAATAAGATAAAGTCACTTAACAACCAAAATAATGGTTTACCTGTCCACAACCACAGTTGCCCGTAACGACGCTATTTCAAAATGGCCCGAAAAATAATTCCATTCACAGTCAAAACTAACTCACTACAAAGGTGCTATTCTTGTATGTAATGGGTTCTCCAAAAAATCGAGTCCTTTTAATTCTTTCTCCGTTTCAATATAAAAACGATCAATATACAAACGTTTCTGCTAGTTTTCATTTCCGAGATTTGCTATTCAAAGCATTTCATTCATCACAATCCAGTGTCCTTTTTCAATACACTACACCCCATACAAATGGCCTACACAATTTCTCACAGTAAAAAATAAGTAACCTATTCCTTCAAACATTTCTAGAATACGACTGTACAGTGTTACAATATAATGTAGTATTTAAAACTCTTACGAGGTACATATAATTTGACTACATTCAATACCTACATTTTATTTTTTATAGATTATTTAGTTATTCCTCATAGTTTTATATAAATTTTATAAAAATTGCATTTTTATTAACATTTATACTGTATTTAAAATTTATGCCCATAACGGGCAGGTGGAGTGTTAAATTGGTTGCACTCGATCTGTTGCTTCCAGGGCTACAAAAATAGTTCTGTTTCTTATCACATAGTCAGCCAATAATTGGCTGACTATGTGATAAGAAACAGTCATACAATTATTGTATGACTGAACTATTTAAGGACAGAAGAGGTAGAGGTTTAATAGACACTAGTCACAGTTATCTACTTTGAGAGTAATGCAGTTCATCATTGTACAGCCAAAACCTGTGGTGAATGAAGTAAAGAAAGAAAAGTGTGTGCTTTTCGGAGGGCCTGGCATGCTGATAAGCATACTTTTTCAACTCAGTAAGGAAGGCAATAGTAAACTACATCACTCCTCGTTTTACTTAGTAAAACTTTTAGAGGTTCAAACCAGCCTTTTGACTGTTGACCTAAACAATATAAAATTTGTTATAGGTATTATATAAAAATAAGTAATATATAAAGTCTGTATTGTTGTGATTTTGGTTTAGAAAGTTTTGAATCAACTATTTATCACATTAATACATAACTCATAATAAAATGTGGCTTTGTGTAGATTATTTGAAGTTTTGGGCCAATCTTGAGTATGGAGTGTATCTAATCTGCATAATAATTACCCGTGTACTATTAAGCAAGAAATCAAGTCAGACATTGTTTCAAGTTTCCAAGGATTTAGAGCAGGGATGTTCTCCTTCTCCCGATTTAATATAAATTTAGAAGACAATGGCAAATTAGCCTAGAAGATGCCGATTATGAGTTTAAAATTAGTACAGAATTTCTTATATTACTTTTATTTTCAAATTTTAACGTAATCATTATAAGTAAAGAGCATAATCTTTCATATACGGCGGGTACATTCAAAAAATACATGAAGTGAGCCTTCATAAGCTAAAGAGAAAATTATTATAGTGCGGGTGGCATTTCTGGAAATCTTTCTGTAGCGAATGAAGAGGTTGGTTATGGTGACCAGTTTAAATACCTCAGGTTAATTTTTTCAACGAAGGGAAGGAGCAAGGGGATATCAGGAACAGCATTAATTAGGGGTACAACCTGCTCCGCAAAGCCACTGTTGTAGTAAAATAAACTTTTTTTGTACATAAATAGATTGAAACTGGTCTAAAAGACCAACTATTAATAATTTTTCGTTCATATTATCTTAAATTATGTGGTGCAGACCCAACTGTTGCGACACGCAGAGTACAGATCTATCAAAGTGAGCTGGAAATTTGTCTGAAGAAGTGGAAGATCAAGGTGAATGAGAGCAATTCTACGCATGTAACGTTTACTACCAGAAGGGCAACCTGTCCGCCTGTCCTGAATGGCAAGAATATTCCACAGGCAAGTGATGTAAAATATTTAGGAATGTACTTAGATAGAAGTCTGACTTGGCGCAAACACATTCAGATGAAAAGAAAACAGCTGGATTTAACATTTAGGAAGATGTATTGGCTAGTTGGTAGGCGTTCCCAGCTTTCGATTGACAAGAAACTACTTTTGTACAAATCCATGCTGAAATTAATTTGGATCTACGGGATTCAGTTACGGGGCACAGCATCGACTTCAAACATCGAGTTTCCGCAACGGTTTAAATCAAAAGCTCTGCGGACCATACTAAATGCACCGTGGTGTATTACCAACGCTGATTTATTTCGTGATATGGATGTGCAAATGGTATGAGAAGAAATACGAAGTTTCAGTTGTAAATACATCGAACGTCTAAACAACCATGTAAATCACTTAGCACTGAATCTCCTAGACAACAGGAATGATGTTCATAGATTAAAACGTGCTACAGTACTGCATCTCCCGGGGCGATTCTAATATTGTGATTTTAAAATTGTGAATAATATAATGTTAATATTATGTAGATGACTGGCGTGTTTGAGTGTGAATGTTGTAAATAACTAAGTGAACATTTTTCTGTAAACAACTGAATGAACCAGTAAAGTTCGGTGAAGATATATTTTGGAATCATGTGCTTATTATTTATTACTTCTCATTTTGTTTCTTTTTCGTTTTAAAGGAGGTTTTGCTTATTTTTTTATTTTTTTAAAAATGCACTATTTATCTAATTTTGATTGTAAATAATAATTAAGAGCAGTTTAGTATGTTTTAATGTTATAATTTGTTAGTTACACCAGTGGGTTGTAATTTGCTTATGTGTTAATTCTAATTGATAAGTTGCATTTGTTGTTATATAACAGATTATGCATTAACAAAAGTTATATGAAAAACATAAATTATCTTAAAACTAAATACTTAAGTTATATAATCCATTCAACAATGTGTTATATCTTAACACTAAAATATGAATAAAACTATTTACTACTTTGCACTTCACACTGCTCTGCTTTAACATGTCACATTGCACTGTTACACTAGTTCAAAGGGCTTCTTTCTCTTAAGCCTCCTAGGAACATTCTCATTATCAAGAAGTTAAATTTCTACAGGATTGATGTGGCCATGTAGAGGTGAGCTTCATGTTCGACAGCAAACCTTCTTATCTCACTGGACACAAAAAGGGATGTCAATATCTCTATGCAGATCACTATTCCTAACGTACCAAGAGGTATTAAACATAGCTCTCAGTATTTTGTCTTGAAACGTCTGTATAATCCTTATCTGACTTTCTCTGGCGCAACCCCAAAGTTGTATACCATAAATCCAGCAAGGTTTTAAAATTTGATTATAGACTGTTACATTACTATGGAGAGGCAGTTGCGAATGATGTCCCAGTAACCAATATAGTTTATTATGTTTTATTTGAGACCCAGCTCAGCTCTTTTTATCTTAATGTGCTTCTTCCATTTTTCAGTTTCGCATCTAAAGTCATTCCTAAAATATTTTGCAGTGTTCGCATAAGGTACAATGTTCCCATTAATGGTGACTGATAAAGGATCAGCAATATATTTTTTTTGGTAAAATTTATATGTACAGATTTTTGCTCGTTTTGATAAAATACAATGGAAAAGGTGGTGGCTCTACATCTTTGTGTACGTTATGTTGCTGAGAGCTAAAACTAATTTAATTTAGAATGTAACGACTACATAAAATTTTCTTATTTATAAATTATTAACGTTAATTAAGAAAAACCACTCTTTTTATTGTAGGTACACCTTAATAAAATTGGATATAAATTGTACTGACAGTATAAATTTAAAATAAACTAACAAGGTAATGTAAGTATCCGGTAAGTAGATAGTAATATGATATCTTAACGAACACAACTTCCTGGGTTGTTAACAATGAAATATTATGTTACATAAAAGTCACACGTGCATTACTTTTGTCATACGGTTCTTTCACAATAAACTATCAGAATAATTGTTGCTTTCAACAAGAATAAAGACAACGAAGAGACCATTAGTTTTCTAATTGTAAAAACAGTATAACTTATTTGTAATTTATAACTCACATGTTTGAAGTATTAAAACCATTATTAAACTGTCCGCTAGATATCAGTTGTTTATGCTACTTTTGCAAACTGAAAATGGTAGATACAAATTAATACTGTGCCAGATCAAGTTAAAAAAGTTCACATGATTATTTATTAACGTACGTAAAAGATGAAGGTTACTATAATTATTTCTTATAATCATGTCTACACGTTGTAATCTGAACAAAGCAACCCTCTGACTCAAAGAGATGATGATGATGATGATGATGTGTATGACGTGTAAATGTGGTGTAGTCGTGTACATACCCAGACTATCCGTTACTGAGATAGTATGGCTAATTGAACCTCCGAAGGTTTTATTGAAGTAGAATTTTTACAAATTTTATATTACAAGGTTTAAAACTTTTTGTATATTTTGTCACGTAACGAAAAATATGGTTCTTTTTGTGAATACCTCTATGATGAGCCGAATTAAGATTGATCACATTATGGGCAGTAACATGTCTCTCTCAGGAATGGTCGACCTGAGTCTGTACAAGACTACACCTCCTTTACACGTCATACACAACATCCTCATCTCATTGGGTCATGGGGTTGTTTATTGTTCTGAATTGAACAGATTGTAACGTACACAAATTAGGGATTTAAAAAATAAAACATGTAAATTAATTTAATTTACATGTAATCTGTTATCGTGTTTTTTTGTTTTAGTTTTACGTCTAACTGTTTTACAATTCCTGCAAATATCTTATATCATGTATCTTATCAAATAGTCGTATAAAATGCAAATACCTGGTGTAAAACACTTTCATAATTTTCTCCTGACAGTGTAAGTAATGAAAAATATAAATTATGTTTAATCATAAGTAAATAATGTAAAAGTGAAAAAAATCTAATTATAATCATGATTGGATGACGCGAAATGAAAATCAACTGCCGTAGAACTTTAAAATAATGAAAACCACTTTGGCCCTATTATTTTTACCGTGTCAATGTCTAAGGTAAAATTGTTGTTCTAGAAATCTCTAGCAGAACTAAGATTTTAGAAGTGTTAATGTAAATAATAATAGTAAATAAATCTGGTTACTTCCAAGAATGGGTAGTAATATAATGTATAAATGGTTAGAAAAGGTCTATTTTTGTGACAGCTACCTGAGAAGTGTCGGTGTATCTATTCAGGTAATTAGCTCTTTTATTAAGGTGTGATATGGCAATGTGTTCTTTATTCAATTTACCTTTTGTTACGATTAATCCATTCACCCACAGAAAATCTTGGAATTTTTATTATTTATATAAAAAATCTTTGTTCATCGCATAATTTCCACAGCTTACAAGCGCAGACGGTTTGGTTTTGAGTTAATCTTGACTTGTGGTTCAATGAGGGAATATTGTATACTGCGTAACACTTTACGTTTTGGAAAAGAACTAAGCGTGGAGCCTATACCGTAAAAATCGTATAATTTGTGTAAATAGTACTTAGTTATAATTGAGTGCAAAAGAATCTTTTAACTAGTTAAGTTTAATTAAGGTCATTGATTCATTTGTTACTGTAAATTAGTTTATTGTTTATTGTGTTGTTTATATCATCAGCCGAAAGGCTGGTTTGAACCTGTAGAGGTTTTACTTTGCAAAACTAGAAGTGAGGTGGCTTACCATTGCTTTCCTCACTGAGTAGAAAAGTACACTTATCAGCATGCCGGGCCCTCTGAGAAAGCACATATTTTCCACTCTGCAAATGACACCTTCACTTCATTCACCACAGGGTCTGGTTGTATAATGAAATGCATTACTTTAAGTAAAAATAACTCTGAATAGTGTCTTTTATACCTCTACCTCTTCTGTTTTTAAATTATTCAGTCATTTATTTGGCTGACCATGTGATGAGAAACAAAACTATTTACTTTATCCCTGAAAAGAACAGATTGAGTGTAAAGAATTTAACACTCCGCCTGTCTGTTATGGGTATATTGTTTATTATAATTGTCAATTTCATTGTAGTAATTGTATCTTATTAGCAGATTTAAATTAGACTATGATTTGTAATTATAGTGTGTAATAAATACTTGTAATTTTAAAAAGTCAGTTGTTACTTATTTACTTTACCAGATCCCCAAATGAACCTTGGCAGTACGTCTCACTACACTTATATTGTGTTATAAATTGGTAATAAAAAATATAAAAAAATTATCATACATTCGTTAAAATATCAATTTTTATATGAATTGTTCTTTATTTCTGTTATACGAATGGAAATATTTTTTTATCGATTACATTACTCCCAAAAATTTAAATAGAAAGCAACATTATTGTATTTTTATCCATAAATAAACAGTTTACCGATTGGCAAAGATCATAAAAAATAAATCAGCCTCAAAAAAAATGTTCAGGTCTGAGTTTCGTTAGAAGAATAAATAAAGCCGTTGAGTACACATGGTCAATTGCTCTTGAAATACGTTCCTGTTGTTAAAGTATCGAATGAAAGTAAAATGGTTTGGGAAAAATATTCCTTTCCTATGTGCCGGTCGCTTATCCTGTTTAAATAATACTTCAGTACAATATTTATTTATATTTGCTAATATTGTGAAAAACCACTTTTAACCGGCTGCGTTGTTGAAAATTTACTATGTTCTGTTTGAAAAGACATAAACTTAAAACCTTTCATGAAATTAGAGTCACAAAGGCTATCTGACTAATGTTAACATTTGACTTGTTTTTGCAGCAACAAATAAAGACAGTGGCCTAAAATGTTTAACTCAAATTCATTGTCAAGCAATGCAACGTTATATTAAACCAAAGGATTTTGTAAAAAAAATTACTTTAATGCAGACAAATGTTTTTTCATCATACCAACCTGAAATCACCTAACTATCAACATAACACTGGAATGATTGATGATGATTACTGGGGTTTACAATTCACTAAACTTCCTTTAAACTGTAAATTTACTGTAGTACTGTGAGAACCTCCTAGAAATTTCTATCCATTTAGCTTTAGTAGGGTCTAATATAACTAAAATGTTATAGTTATGATAATTGTGTTAAAAATGTTATGATAGCTATGAGGGGGACAAGGCTCCCATTGGTGCCTTCCCAAAAATTGTGGTTAAAATCTTTAGAACTTTTAATATAAACTTTACATCATTAAATTAGCAGGTCTTCACCTCAGCGTACTTTAAGACGTATTGCGGAATTTCCAGGAAGAGGTAAAATAGAAAGTGACAAGTTGGTTTTCGTGTCCTTGTGACTTTGAAAGCGTTTCCATAGGTGTTTGATGAACATTTAGACAAAAATTTTGAAACTCTTTGTGTAAAGGGTATAACTACTAACGTAAATGCGTGTACTATAAAAGCCTACTATTAACGGACTCAGAGATTTCAGGGTATCTAATGAAGCTAAAAACAAAAAAAGGTAATGACTGTCCCAGTACTACGTTATGGAACTGAGTCATGAATTAGTACCAGACGACAGAAGAGTGGAGTTAAGGCGGCAAAGAGGCGATTCCTGCAAAGAAAACAATGTTGCAATCACAGCGTTAAAAAAATGAGGAAATAAGAACGAAACTGGATGTTTAAAACCTGAATGAGAAGATTTAAGAATATGGAAATCGATGGAAGAGCACTGAAGGAAGAGCACTCCCCCTCAGTGTTTTGCAATACAGACCGGAGAGGAGGAGAAATGTTGGGAAACCACGGAGAAGGTGGCACTAATTTAAAAGTTGGTCGCTGTTGTGAGTTGGAGCAGGCGGAAGCCTAATCCTTGGTTGTGTGAAGACAAAACCTTAAAATTTGCACCAACAAATTTTTTGGACTCTCTTTAGATGAATAAAATAAGATATTATTAAGAAAATGAAAATATGGTATTTTTGATATCACTTACCTTCTTTTTATTCCTCATGATTTGCGCATCTCTTTCAGTCTGTGCATTTCCAGGAGCCGTAGTTCCCCACAAAGCAAAACCCATACGTGCATACACACACGATATAACGGTTAACGGTATGATATATTGTAACAAAACTAATGTTGATCGATACCAAAACATGTAACTTGAGTCTAAATTTACGTTGTAACAAAAAAAATATTTTTCACCATAATCATTTTGCAGTGGTACAACCCGCAACGCGTACAATAATGGTGCGGCCATTAAGAAGCCTAAAACCCATATAAATGAGATTACTAATTTGAACTGCGCTTTTGAAACTCTGGCCCTGAAACATAAAAACGAAAAATATGTTGTAGTTATAATTTATAAAAATTATTATATTATTTAATATCTACCTAACTACAAATAAAACTTACATCACATTAATTTTGGAGATACATTTAACTTGCAGATCTCGGTTTAACATTTCATACTAAACAATATACAGGACTGAACATCAGGACAAAACAGTTCATAAAAATATAACAAAAATAGATCAACACTGACTATTTCATATCAGAAGTTAAAGAAATTAAAAAAATATGTAACCATTACAACCATAAATTAATAAGATACACTAACCCTCAATTTGTACACTTTCTTGGAATTTAACGAGGTAAAATATTTTGATAAAGTAGAGTTCAGACACAAATTGTATGTATCGGTAATTCCTGTGGAGATAAAAAACACAAGCAAAGAGAAAAACTACAGTTTGAAGAAGATACAGTTTGAAAAGTCCAGTTCAGAAAAGATGCAAAAGTAATGGAGAGAATAATGATTAAAAGGACAAGGGAAAAAGAAAAGAAAAACATTTTGGAAGAGCTAGAGAAAGTCAATCCGATAAAATGAAGGCTTCTTGGAAAGAAAGAAAAATCAGGGAAAGTAAATATCCGGATGAGAGATTTAGAAAGTAAGGGAAAGTCAATATTGTTACTAAGAAGTTCACGGTGAATTAACACATCAAAAAAGACTAAAATAGAAAAGGTGAAAATAACACAAAACATGTGAGACTTTTAGATACATTTATCATATATAATTACTATTAAAATGTAAGCCTTTAACGTAAAAACTCTTAGGGTTAATATTGGATTTTAAAACACACATCTGTAAAAATTTATGTACATTTTAGAACTCAAAATTTCTCTTACCTTAGCTTATGTAAAAAAATCACAAAACTAAATTTTTAATTATCCTCATTTAAATTTTGTCCCTTCACATCTATGTAGTATTACTTCTCTCTGACATTATAATACTGTGATAACACCTGGGTGTCTGTACGCGAGCCTTACATTAGAATGACCGGGAAGGCTGGTCTAAGAGAAGCAGAGGAATTTGAGAGAAAGATCCTCAGCAAGATAGTGGGTCCGAAAATAGTAGACGGACAATATAGGTTACGAGGACGAGAAGAATGTACAGCCAAAATTAACGAATAATGGAACAATTATAAACAAAAGACTAAAATTTTACGGATACCTTAATAGAAAAGACGACAACCGGTTTAGAAAACACAATTGGATAGCTCAACAGAAAAACGTTGCAACTAACAAAATTTACAAAGTGAGGTTTCAGTGGAATACGTTCTATAAATCCTCTATTTGATCACAATAGTGAATTCTAACGGGTAGAATTATAATTAAGATCTCGAAATTTTTGAAACAAAATCGTTATACAGTGAAAAATCGTTATACAGCTAAGAATCAGATGGTATCTTTCACTTTCTGTAAAAATTTGTTTTTGTTAGATGCAACGTTTGTCCGTTGACCCATTCAATTTTGAGACACTAAGAAAAAGACCTGAGGTGTAGGATAAATGGTTTCACGAAGTTAGAAAAAATATTGACACACCCGGAATAAACTATGAAAACTTAATGAACCGAATCAATCTCAGACAACTAGTCACAGTTTTCAAGGGCTTGATGAAGAGCAAAAACATAATAACGGGTGGATAGAAGAAAGGAAAAAATCCTGCAGTAAGCGAAAGCTGAGAATGTGGCCGGCAAAAAGAGCTTCTGGAATCGCTTAAGTCACCTCATTGGCCCTATACAAGAAAAATTTAATTAAATTTAAAAAAATGCCAACACTTTTTATTAGTTTTTACAAAAATGTCTGTTACAAATTGTAGAAAACTTAAAAATATTACATATCATAAAGCAAGCTAAAGTTTGTTCCAAACTTGAAATAAACTTTTGAATTGGTATAGGTATAAGAATGAAAGCGGAATCTTCTTGGTAGAAACCTTCTTTTAACGTTTGAAACTAAACCTGCTCAACGACGATGCTGCACCAGTGCTGCATACTAAACATCATGTCTGCACAGCAATATCCTAGTTTGATACGTCATTTCTCAAGAAGACTTCTTCACTTTCCTCGGGATTATCTTGAACTTGATTATTGACCGTTGGAACAATGGTGTTATCGCTTAAATCTTGGTGCCCGTTGTCTATACTTGCGATACATTCTTCGGGTAAGTTTTCCTCTGCTTCTTTGCACCCAGGGATAATTAGTTGGTACAGTTGAAGAAGTTTTATTTTTGTACATGAATCAGAAGATTAGTTTATTCAAATTGAAGACTTGGCCACATTGTTTCCCAAGATTGAGTCAAAGTTCATTGCACTTTATGTACCGTGAAATCACCACTAGTGTTCTTTCACAAAACACGGAAAGTCAATACTGTACTGTACTTGGTTTATTCAGAGTATTTTACCAAATTTTACTAATCATCCGAAAGTTTCTTTTCTCCTGAGATTCTACTGAATTACAAAAACCATAAAATAAGTTGAAAACAAACGATAAAGAAAGAGATCATTACCCTTCAAAAACATACAAATACTTGTTGATAGATTTTGAAGTTATTTAACTATCTTAACAACAAGATTTGATGGATGTTCCAAGTTTTAATATAAATTTAATGTCCGTTTAATTTATTAACTCACTGTAAACGCAATGCATTTATATACATAAATAACATAAATACTAAAGAACCTAAATTATTTTTCCACTAATCTGAAAAGAAAATCTTAAAATACGACGTAAAAATACAAAATGAAATATATAAATTTATTGCTCGACTGCTACATAAAATCTATGTTGCACAAACACCAGATAAACTTCAAATACTGTAGAAGTTAAACAATTTAAACGTTTTAAAATGTTCAATGAAAGAAATTCCTTTTTAAAGACCATAAATTTGACATTTATTTCAAGCGTTAATAACAACTTTATTATTCTTACGTTAATAATAATTCATAGACTAGTAAATATCGAAAACATAAAATAACAGATAGCCTAAACCTATTTTATTTTATATTATTTATTTAGCTGTTATTTATAGCTTTCATTTGAACTTCAACATCTCTTTGAAAATTAAGTTGTCTAAAAATAATATTTACTAAAACCTTACAAATCTTTATATTTGTGTAAATTAGAGATAAGTAAAAATATTTTTTTCAGATTTAATTTCAAGAAATTCTGTCGTTCATATAGAACAAAAATTTTCCTTGTTATCAAAAGGTTTTTTAAACTAAATTTGCAGTTAGAAAGTTTTCTTGTTACGTTTTGTATTTCGTTTCATTTACTACCCTGTGTTTTAATTTCAATTCCTTATTTTGTTCAAATATAATAATTTTCTTTCTGTAATATCCGTTTATGGCAGGTTAATAGGATTCTTTAATTTTAACTGTAGTCTTTTGACTAGTTAGCCATTTATTAAATTTAGGTAGAACATACAAAACATATTGGTTTTGGAACGTACTTTTAACTTTTGTGCAGTGAATCGGAAAACGATATAAATATGCATAACATCTATGCATCTGTCACAGTAACAAATTAGCATAAAAATATTGTAATTAAAAAATTTAACTCACCGGGTCGGTCTATTAGTAAAGTCGTCGTCACGATTCAGTTGTTTAAAAACTGATATTTGGAGGCGGAGACTCCTGGTTCAAATCCTAGTAAAGATAATTACTTTTATACATACTTGAATACTAGTCAGTGGTTACCAGTGTCCTTTGATGGTTGGGGTTCAATTAACCATACTCTCTCAGGAATGGTCGGACTGGGTCTGTACAAGACTACATCTTATTTACCATTTACGGGTATTTTCTCTTATTTCCCCGCTATAGTAGAATTACTGAATTTTAGTGTCTTATCTTATCTGAATTGTAATACTCAATTATAATATTTTATCTCAATGTATTGTACTCCGTGATATAAAATATAAAATTACGTAAATTCAACCAGAATGGAGAAAAAGGGGTGAAAAATTGTGAGGAATATATTGGGTTTTAAAATAAACACAGAATCAGAGTACAAACAAAGAGCTTTATTCTAAAATAGAAAAAGTAACAGACATAATCAGGAAGAGAAGACTACAGTTTTACGGACCCATCTACAAAATGGAAAAGACCAGACTAACCAAGCAGATTTTCAACCTGCTTAACTGTCACAAGAACAAGAATACATGGTTTAAAGAAAAAGACAAAGACCTTGTAAACAACGCAATAGACTCAGAAACCATAAAAGATAGTGCAACATTTGGAGAAAAAGTAAAGAAATAGAGTTTCAGGAGAAGAAGAAACCCACTTGCGGATGAGGGAGAAAGTGGACTCAAGAGGACAAATAGCACCACTCGAGAAAGATGAAAGAGGCATGGGCTAGAAAGTTGATTGAGCGTGCCTTTTGAAATAGGCTATTCGAAAAAACCAGAATGGACAATAGATTAGTATTTAGTTATTGTTGTTTCTCTCCGTACTGTATGAAGCTGCCACTGCTACTATGGCGATGAATTTGTTTGATTTAGTTCGTAGTGGTAATTCTAAAGAAAAGGCTGTGAAATATTTGTAAAAACGAAATATTCTGCACAAGCAGCGCTTCTGTAAAAAATGGTCATGATATGAATTTGTTGCTTATAAATAAAAACGTACGATGGCATCGTCAAAGACGGACCTGTCATTTTGAAGTGGAATTAAGAGTAGTTACATGGCCCGAAACTAAAAGATAATCTCTGCGAAAAGTTGTGTGGTTCATTTACTATTGGTGTAAAGAATATACCCCAACGCATTTTGTGCAGATGAGTTAAGGTTATCGACTAACGCTATTACAGATTGGTAAAATTACATGCGCGAGGTGTGCGCAAATTCTATTCTACGAAACCCCATCCAGATAGGCGAACTGGCAATGACATAATTAATTTGTAAAATAGTAACTTAGAATGTTTTAAATATTTTTCCCGTTTTTATCGTTAAAAATACTATAAGGTTGCGTACGATATCCACGAAATGTGATAAAACTTGCTGGCAGGGGAATAGGAGGAAAGACTCCCATTTTCATTTCATACACAAATCATTCTCAACATTGGGATAAGGTTGCTTAATGTTCTGAATTAAACAGAGAGCAACGTAGACACTTAAGGGATTTAAAGAAACGTATATTTGTTATTGAATCAGCACGAGACAAAATAAGAAACTCTTACACGACTTTCTATCACCCCGTGACCTGCACTTTTTACATGGAAACTTTCTACACCGGGGTAACTGAATTCCGGGCGAAACGTTTTACCAGATGTGGTTCGGTAATGAAGATTTTTTAGACCTACGTTTTAACAATAGTTTTTACTTATTTTTAGCTTCACAATCAGCATTTGAGATATTTCCGTTGAATTTTGAACTACCTCATGACTCTGAGTTATCAAAAAATACAGGAATGTTTTCAGGCAAATTAGGGGGAACTAGAGTTCTGATAAAATGAAATAATGTTTGGCAAATAAATTACAAAAGAAAACCACGAAGTTATTCACTATTGTGATTTTACGTGGTCATAAAATAATAATATGTTAATATTATTGTGAATAATGAAAAATAAATAAATTAGGAACCTTCCAAGAGCAAAGAATTAATTAAATTACAATAAAATATCTACTGGAACATTTAGTTAAAACATTTTTGCAGCTGTATTCCCAAAAGTTATTGAATAGCAAAAAGAAACTGTGAAGTTCTAACATGACATCAAAGCGTTCTTTTTCATCCTGCTGGGAATCGATAAAAGAATTACTCTCAAAATAACCGTAGAGCTAGTAAAGAAGCTTCCTTATTTTAAGGTAAAATTTATATACTCTAAAAGGAGTATCACTTTCTTACGTGGTTTTCTGTTATATCCCTTTTGTTTCTGACATAATGTACTTATTATTTCCTTTTTGAAAGCCAAAGCAAAAACATCAGTTATTCACCTTTCACTATAGTTACGTGCTTTGTACCGTATAGGAGTATGGATATCAATTGTAAGCATTAAGTGTTTAACATTTAATAAAAAAAATCTGGGATACTTATATGAATTTATCCTGCCAATTTTTCTTTTCTAACATCTGAGATAATTTACCATCAGTTTAAAAACAAAAACGATAAGTAAATAGCATGAATGGGTTCACATGACGAAGAGAATACTCAATGGGTTTGCTTCGGAAAGGTAAAAAAAATCAAGTATAATTTTTGAAAATATTAACTAGATAAAAAATTGAATAACAGTAATAGAAAAGGTAACCAAATTAATAACGGTGATAGTAGAATGAGTAGAGAAAGAAAATGATGTTAATAGAGAAGATGTTGATGTTGATATGGACTTCAATTATTTAAAATGTAGGCTCGTCGGTAAATCTAAACGGAAGGTCAAGTAATTTTATTCGTTTCAGTCGTGTCACGTCTGAAATTTATATACCCCGAGCTTAATCATGAGTAAACAAAGTAAAATATAAAACATAACTTTAATCTTCAGTGACCTTAAAATACGGAAAATTACTAATTCATACTAAACTAGGTTTTGCCCAAAAAAATTTCTAATTAAAGTTGTAGGTCGTTTTAATATCTTATAATTTTTGTTATGTACATGTTTGTCATGAAATGAGTACTGAGGCCACAATCTTAAATATCCCATATTATACCGATTTGATGAGCAATATGCAAAAAAATCACTAAACAACGCTAAACTAAGAGTTATAGAAAACAATGTTTGAACTAAAAGTTGTTTTTGAAGGCTGCAATTTTTAAAAAATCAATTTTTTACCAAACAAGCAGAGCCTCCAAACAATTTTAGCAGATATACCGCTAATTCTATCTAGTACAGCATAAAAAATGTAGTATATAAGGCGATTTAAACAAAAATCGTCGAACCGTTTTTGAAAAAATAACAGGAAGTGAAAATTGTACGAACAAACTACTAATTTCAGTTGATCGATTTAGATGAAAAAAGTCATGTCGGGTACACTTGTAGTACTTAATTTAAGTTGCAAGTTTCAACTTCGTACGCTATTCTTTTCTTGTGGTAGGTACTTCTCACATACAAACACACACGCCACAAAGAGTTAGAATTTCTGGGAATTTAATTGATACGTACATAAACTGAAATACCTAATATAAATAATGATACTCAACTTTCATAAGATGTCTTGATGTTATATTTAAATATGAATTTTTTACGATGTCAGTAATTACAAATCTTTCAATGATAATGATATAAATAAATGATAGTTTGAATTTTATATTCCAAAGAAAACTTTACTAGCAAAATATATATAAATACTCACCACAGAATGTTATTAGGTTATCAATCAAATAATTTTATTCGCTTTCATAATTTAAACAATAAATAATCTCCTCAATATTAAAACGTAATGTAAAAATAAAATTAATATAAATTAAATAAATAGGTTTTTAATAAAACACACCAATCACATGTTGGTTTTATAATTTATGTAATAAGTACCACACACACACACATACACACACGCGCGCACACACACACACACACAAATTGCTAAAACATGTTTTTTTTTGGTTCTCGGGACCTGAAAACGTAACTAAATTTCCTTTGAAAACTTGATTTCAAAAAATTGACACGATAACAGAACTTTCATCCCTGTATTCATGTAAGGTAAGAGAAAGTACGAAATTTATCTACCAGAATTTTACAAGATTTGTAAAGCGGGTGAGTTTTTGATAGGTTATAAGAAGGCGGTCAACGATTTTTTCGTTTCGTTTCGAGCCAACTTGGGACCTGAACAAGATAGCTATTTTTTTCTAACCCTTTTACAAAGCTCCTTCAATTTCTTGGTATGAGTTTCTCTTCTCGATCGAATAGTTCCAGTTTCTTCATTCTTAGTTTTATCGACTGGGAACCTTCGAACTTTATACTATATACTATATAGTATATTGAATATACTTTATACTATATTAAATATTTTTTTAAAAATTTCTACTTTAAAAATTCTATTTTGTATTTTTTTATGTAGAAGAAATCCGATTAAAGGGAACGAAATTCTGGTTGATAGTTTGAATAAATAAAAAATTTTTGCTTAAAAAATGTTTAGTCTAGGATATTCAATTGAAAATATTTGATAAATATTTGTGTGAAATTTTAACAAAAATGTAGCGTAAGTAATAAATATTTGGTAAAATCTTTTCATTTCTATCTTATCAATCTTCAAAGAAAATATCGTGATTGATAGCGTTCTATATTGCATAAGTTTTTTAGAGTATATTGAACCTTAAAAATAAATTTATTCTACGTCTACTTCAAAAATGTATTTAATATTTTATTGTTAAATGCTTTCAAAATAAAAATGTGTTGAAAAATCATTTGTGTTTTTGAAACTTTACCAAAGAATGAAAGTTTAAATTTAGAAACAATCTAACGCAGTATATTTTATTTGTGTGTGTTTGTTTTTAACTGACATACGGGGGAGAATTGTGAAAAATCTGATCACATTCGTTTAACACAAAACGCAATTATAAAAAGAATAATGGTTTTTTTTGAATCTGTCGCAATTCATTAGTCACAAATCGTTTCTGATTTGAATGAAAAAAATAGGCCACATATAGGAACATCGTACAATTTTATATATTTCATTCGATCAGTTCGTTATAGGAAAAATTTTATTCAAATTCATTATAAAGTTATAACACACAAACACACTTTGTACGAGTATAACAATCCTTTCATGATAATTGTATTCGACGGACAAATTTATCAACGCAATTTTTGGTTCTGTCAAATATTAAATAGATGGTATGAGTAAAATTTTTCAGATATGAATCCATAAATTTCATCAACTTTTATAAACTGTGTTGAATTTTCTAATATTATCTATTGAAATATTTAAATAAAAAATATTTTTCCTTGTGACAGGGATGTAATTACTATATTGAAATGTAACAATTAGAGCGGCTAATTTACAACACTAAGCTATTCACCGTAATTAAAAAACGCCATGCGTTTCTATTAAATACATTTCAATTCCTTCACAGCTCTCAAAACACAATCCGTTGACTCTTTCTGGATCATCCTTGTTTCTCTTTGTCCAAGTGTAATCCATAGCAAAATCTCTGACAATCTGTCCTGTTCCTGTTGTTTGAATCTGTTGCTATTCGTAGATGGCTCACCAGATGAGTTGTTTTTCTTCAATTTTATCAAAATTAATACTTTTTTTTGTTAATTTTCTTAGAAGTCTCTTCATCCGTAACGAGATCTAGTCCAATAAACTGACAACTTTTCCAGAGACTAATTTTTATAGCAGTTATTTTTCTTCTCAATCTTTTTTTTGTATTCCCTAACGTGTGTACATTGCAATCTGTTCAATTCAGAACAATAAGCAACCACGTGACTCAATGAGATGAGGATGATATTATGTGTGACGTGTAATGAGGTGTAGTCTTGTACAGACTCAGGTCGACAATTCCTCAGAGAGTATGGTTAATTGAACCCCAACCATCAAAGTACACCGGTAACCACTGTCTAGCATTCAAATCCTTATAAAAGTAACTATAGGGTGATTCAAAAAGAGCGCCGGTTTTGATATATCAAATTAAGAGATTTATTTTATTGAAAAACTGAAAATAAATACATCAACAAGTTCATCTTACCTTCCGATTTCATGTATGAAAAATGATGTCATGCATGTGTCTTCCTCTACTGCGCTGGCACGCATCAACTCTGTCCATGAAATTGGATATTACTGCACGACAAGTTTCGACTTCCATTTGCCCGATAACCCGTCGAATTTCCTCCTTCAAGTCATTGATGTTTCGGAGTTTATTGGCATACACCAATGACTTCAGATGACCCCAAAGATGAAAGTCACAAGGCGTCAAGTCACTCGACCTTGGTGGCCATTGATGGTCGGAATTACGAGAAATGATGCGATCCTGGAACCGTTCATGGAGCAACAACATTGTTTCTCGTGCAGCGTGACAGGTGGCACCATCCTGCTGAAACCACAACTCGTCAATGTCTATTCCATCCAAATGACGCCACAAAAACTCCCTAATCATCGTACGGTATCGGTCTCCATTTACTGTCCCGGCTTGTCCTTCTTGATTTTCAAAAAAGTAAGGGCCGATGACACCACCCGACCAAAAGCCGCACCAAACTGTCACTCGCTGTGCATACATTTCCCTTTCATTAACCACGCGAGGGTTTTCTAAACCCCACATACGGCAGTTCTGTTTATTAACAAAACCGTTTAAGTGGAAGTGCGCCTCATCACTGAAAATGATTTTGTTTGCGAAGGTGTCATCATCCTGCCGTTTTCTCAATACCCAGTCAACAAACTGTCGTCTCTTCTGGTGGTCTGCCACTTTCAAATGTTGCGTCAACTGAATTTTATACGGATGATATTGGAGATCGTACTGAAGAATTCTCCGTACAGAAGAACATCGTAAACCCAATTGTTGAGAACGGCGACGTATTGATTTTGCTGGGCTAACAGCCACACTGTGACGAACCAACGCAACGTTCTGCTCAGTTCGGCCAGAACGACGACGTCCAGAACTTTTAAGGTCGACTGTTAAACCCGTCTCAAAAAACTTTTTCATGAGCCTGCGAACTGTTGATTCATTCGGTGCTTCATTACGTCCTAGAGTACCGCGAAGTCGCCTGACAGTAGCCGCATGACTCTCTCCACTCTGGTAAAATGTTTTGACGATTAACACTCGTTGTGCAATAGTAAACTTCTCCATGGTTAGACACAGACTGCGAGAGTACTACACTGCGAACAAGAGAAACTACAACTGAATCGTCAATCGGAATGTTCTCCGAAATAGAAATGAGGTCTAACAATGTTGCCAACCGATAAACAAAAATTTACCAGCCGATTAAAAACCGGCGCTCCTTTTGAATCACCCTTTACCTTTACCAGGATTTGAACCAGGAACCTTCGTCTCAATCTTAGTTGGAGAATTTTACAGGTTCAGTATATAGGCAGAAATTGAAATCAGTTACTGCTCAGAATACTATAGGGGGATTTCTAGCACGAACTTTACATAATGAATATACCTGACCGCTTCGATAGCTCTGTCTTCCCTACAAAGGTGCTAACGCTTTTTATCACTGCGGTCTAAATAAAGTTAATCTAGACCCTTCGAACTATTACAAGATCTCTCTAACAAAATCTCAGCAATTCTCATTCATAAAAAAGAAATAAAAATAAAACAAACTTTTCTACTAGATTCAATTTCACAAAACTTGTATTCAAAACATCTCATAGCTGTTCACTATCTTTGTTTAACCCAGTCCACTCTATAAACAATAAGTACAATTCTTACAATAAACCATCAATTCCATCAACCGTTTCTGTACCTTGTCAAACACTTGGAAGATACCATTGCTTTTATGGCCGGAGAGTTGTTACGTACTGTGTTAAAAACATTGACTCACGCTATGAAAATAAAAGTAACTTATTGTAGGGTATATTATACTTATGATATTGAAATACATAAAGTTTATGATTAAAAATGTTTACGTTATTTTCGGAAATATGTACGAGTTTTAAGTTATGTGATAGAATTGTTATTAGATTTGTAATTAAATATAACTATTTATAGGGTAATGTACAGCGAATTGTTTGTAAAACCATAAAATGTAACGAAAAAATAAAATTAATTAAACATTTTTTTATTCTTTCAATCCATTCCATCGCCATGGGTCTATAAATTTTATAAATATAACTAATTACAATTATTTTATAGTATTTAATTTCTTTTTAATTTTAGTTTGCCAGTGTAGTAAATACTGCGTCTTTGAATCGAATATTGGGGCCGAACATTATTTTTAAATAATAGTCACTTATCATTTTACATATTATATATATATATATATATATATATGTATATATTCATGCGATGATTTACAGCCCCAGCCGTATCTCGCTTCTCAAGCACCACCTCTCTCTGTCTCGCCAGTCCCCATCAAAGAGTCGCCACAAAGACATTACCTTCTGCACTCTATCTAAACATGTAACTTCCGGCTATCTCTCTTTCTTCTACCGGCTGGCGTCCACTCCCATACCCTCTTTGGCCACCTATCATCTTTATTTCAGAATTTGTCATTTGATCGATCCGCGACACACCACAGCTCCGCCTCCATAAATCCATCCCCACCGCTTTTAGGCGATCCTTCTTTCTCTTTGTCAATACCCACACTTGCGCAGCATAGGTACACAATTATCTGTTTAACTTTAGTTTCAATTGCAACTTTAACTAAAACCTAAAATTTATTAATTAAATACTGCGTATATCTGTAGGACAGATAGTAGCGGAGATCGTATTGCTCTACACAACCAATGTTAAATTGGAATCTCTTATAATTCCCACAGTCTCAAGTGACTGTTGGATATAACGTAGAATAATGTTACACTACTTAATTGTCCATTACAATTTTAATTTAAATGTTTATTCACCAAGTGATATTAATTACGAACACTTGTTTCACTGCTAGCAAATAATTAAGGCTAGCAATTGATAATAATCCGTACTAGTGAAGCTGAAACGGTCCATTGACTATTAGTTCTTGTCATATATTCTCTATAGCTATTACAAATAGATATATAGTGTTATACATATAATTCTAGTACACGAACCAATAACTCAAACTATTATATCAGGGGTGAAAATCAACTGACTTGAATAGCTATGAATTGAAATTACTGAAATAAATGACCAATAACGTATCAAGTGTTATGTAAAATTACTTAGTAATAATTCAGTTTATTCAACCATGTTATTTGTACTTGTATAGTATCATCCAACATATGTTCATGAGATACAAATTAATACTTCGCAATATTCTCATGAAACTAAGTAATTATGTTGAAGTGTTAGTGATGACCTAGTTATAACCAATCTAGTCCTAGATAAATGTTGAGCTTTTTTGCAACTAAAAAGTGTTTTCAATGGAATTTAATTAGTTTTATATTTATCGACAAATGAATTTCCAATATTCAAAAACATTAATTTTAGGGAAGTTAAACATCCTAATCCTATCAATGTTAAAAATTGTATTTAAATATCTAAGCCTAGGTTCGTTCGGGACCTAATAAATAATAAATAAACATGTTTGTATAGGTTATCATCGAAAGGCTAGTTTCAATCTCTAGAGGCTTCTCTTACTATGTAAAAACAAGGGGGAGGTGGTTTACTACTGTGGTTCTTACTGAGTAGAAAATAATGCTTATCAGCATGCCAGTTCCTCTGAAAACCATCTATTTCGCACCTGCAAATGACACCTTCACTTCATTCACCATAGGGTCTTGCTGTTTTATAATTAAATTCATTACACTCAGAGAAGATAACTCTGACTAGTATCTTTTACACCTTTTATCTCTTCTGTTCTTGTTTTTTTCAATCATATACTTGGCTGACCATGTGATAAGAAACAGAATTAGTTTTTGTAGCACTGGAACTAACTGATCGAGTCAAAATAATTTGACACTCCACCTGCCTGTAGTGGCTAAATTCGTTATCCTATCAATGTTAAAAATCATATTATAACACCTAAGCGTCGTTTCATTGAGGATCTGGTTTCAATAAAAAATAAACAGGCTTACAACTACTTATTCCTTTAATTCGGCATTTTTTTCTAGAGTGCTCTGTTTAGTGTAAATTTGTGATTTTCTGAACTTAATCATTGAAATCGGTAAAACCTTTTTATAAACTGCTAAATATTCTGCAATTTACGACTAAAGTATAATTATTGCAGTTACAGAAAATTAAAAACCTAAACTTTTGTTTCAAAGATTTTTTTACTAAAGCACTTTGTTTCGCGTTATTTCGTGATTTTTCGTATATTTCAGACAGATTGAGTTTTATTTATCCCATTCACTCCCGATTTAAGTTAGATAACATTTTTCATTTTAGATAGTTTAATTATAATTAAACGTAGGTTATATGATGTTTCATTATTTATATGGGAAAGAGAAAGTCATGTGAGTGTTTCACACGAGATTTTACATATTTATTACACTCTAAAATTTCCTGAGCATATTTTGTACTTATTTCATAGTATACTATAGAAGAAGAAGGTATCTGTTTAATTTATAATTTAATTTTGTCATAGTACATACAGGTTGATATATAAGTTAATAAACAGGAAACATGCAAAGCTTATTACATAAAGCAGAGTATTTTCCAGATAAAATACTTCTTGTACACTAAATTTCAATTATATCTTGACAGTATTGTTGCATTTTGTAATTTTATACATAAAATAATCAAGAAATAAGATGGTGATAATTTATGCATATTTACTGCAAATTATAACGTAAAATATAAATTATAATCTACAATGAACGTTTATTGAAATATCTTTTGTATTTTAACGACAAAATGGGATGTCGATTGGTGGAGTGAGATAATTAATCTATTACCAAATGTTAGTTGGTAACAGGTGGTTGGTGATGGTTAGACTGTTCGATATAGGCCATGTTAAGAGAAGATTAATATCATGTGTATTATGCTGTGTTCTCCTACCTAATGTTTCTATAAGCTCGTTTTACAAAAAACCAATATGTACAGATATTTTTTAAGAACTAATCACATAGACAAATGCCAAAATTACCAGAAGACACAAAGCTTAAAAGATAACAAAGAAAATGCACCCAAGTAACTTTTTCAGCTCAGAAATTGTTTATTGTAAAGAACAATTGTAAGAAAAATTGCTATAACTTTCTTATGTCTTTTGTATGTCAAGGTAGCTGTAGGCCTGTGCATCTAAGCGTAGGCACAGTTAACTGACTTGCTCAATGTGGAGTAATTCTATTATATTAGATTTTCTACCACATAGTATTTTTTTTATTACACAGAATGTAACGTGTATAAATTTGGTTATATCAATTTGCATTCTCGAAATGGCTTAAAAATTTAAAGTTTATCTAAATATTTGATGTATTTTGTTTTATATCGTTTTGTTACATATTTTTTTTCATGAATTTTGCTGCTGCAATAGTTGTATAAACAACTTAGTCATAAGCGACTCCTTTCATTTTGAAGGTCTCAAAATATAATGACGATGGGTTATTTGGTTATATCCCATATATTAACTGGAAATTAAACAAAGGAACGTTGGCTTAACGTTGTGTGTAGCCACAAAATTTGTGAGGTAGTCATGTACTTAGTTTTGTAAAAGTAAACATGGACTATTTTGAAAATTACATTTACTATAAAATAATTAATAATGTTAATTTTTAGAAAAAAAATACTTTTTTTTTGAACACGGAATCATAATGAAATCAGATTTCAAATATAATTTTTGTGTACAAAATACTTAATTTGAAAGTTAATTCTATCCTCATTTTAAATAGGTGTATAACGAGACCATATTCATGTAAATATTAAATAAATAAATAAAACTAGAAGACTAGCTTAATTTTTCCATCTACTGAAATGTATTATTAACCACAAAATTCTGGGAAAACAATTTACAACTTTTATTACCTAACTAATAAGTTTTCCCAGAATGAGGATAAATCACAGATGAAACTTTACCTTACACTAAAATTTTGTTTCATTTTCAATATCTATTCAGAAATATTTTCAAAACAAAAGCTTATAAATGTTGACTTTCTCTTATTGGAAGAGTTGGAATTGATTATGTTAAGAAGAAAACTGATGTTACTCCGAGAACAGCTGTCAGATGTTCACTGTAATAACTTCCTTAACTTTCCTTAACTTCTTCTTTCGTATAACTTTCTTTTTTTTTACACCAACTTACTTACTAGGTAATGGACTCACCTAGAAGGAAGCAATATTACATCTAATTTGTTTAAAGAATACTATACCTACACGTTTATTTTTCATGTTTCGTTTTTGATTACTTAAAAATAAGTAACAAGAATAAAATAAATAAATAAACTCTAATAATGCTTGATTACTGGGCTAATATTCTTTATTTTGGATGCATACGTTTTTCGATATTCTTCTTCATACAACGTTTTGTTTAGAGATTATAATACGTGATAAAACTTGTGTGTCTGTATGCGAGTGAGTGTCATAGAACGATTGGAAAGACTGGTCTAAGAAAAGCAGAAAAATTTGAGAGCAAGGTATTCGGCAGGACAGTAGATCCGAAGATAGTAGAGAGACAATACAGGTTACGAGGTCAAGAAGAACTGTACAAGGAAAATGAATGATTAGAAAAAGAAGACTTAATATCTGTGGCCACCTGTAGGCTATAAAATAGATGACAACCAGTTGACAAAACAAATTTTTAGAACACTACAAATTAAACGTTTAGGATAAATGAAATTAGAAAAAGTATTGGAAAAACCGAATTATACCGAGAAAACTTAATGAACCGAACCAAATTCAAACAACTAATTACAGACGTTAAGAACTTCCATGTAAGGGCAAACACAGAACACCATGTGGACAGTAGAAACGAGAAAAGCAAACAGTGAGAAAATTCTGAGAATGTGGCTTGCAAAAAGAGCTTCTAGAAACGTCTAAAGCCACCTCACGTGGTCTAAAATTGGCCCTTTTTGAGGGAAAAATTTATTAGATTTGAAAGAGTTCAAGAAAGATGATTCTTTGGTTAAACACCATTGTTTTTACCATTAACTATAATACTAATTATCTTTTTTTTTGCAAAAAAGATATATTATTTGTCCATTTTCCCGGGCCACCATTATGGCTTAAGATCTGAGTTTTCGGCTACTCACCAACTACACAGATTTGTTCGTTTCCTAGCTGCTGCTCACTAGAGAAAAACTAATACGGCTTTGTTTTTTTTTACATAAAATGCCATGGTGTTAGGATATCGGTAGATTGATATCTAGTTTCATTTATACCAAACACCTATTTTTATTTATTTTCAATCGTTCCTGATCGATCAATGATTTACAGTATCAGTAGGTTCCGGCAATTCTCTATCAGGATAGAAATAGTCCAAAAAATTCAATCAATCAATTTTAGTTTGTATGCTATTTCTACTTTCCTCTCGGATATAACACAAATTGCTGCTACATTTCCTAGTGATACTACTGATCTTTCATCCTATAAAAACCTGACCTTCTTCAACAATTTATTATTATTTTAGCATTCATGAAGTTTGATTTATAAAAGAGCATACGAATACAATACAAAAAAACATACCAATTATCTTTCACTATTTGTTGATAAGTCCACCCCTGGTATAAACATTGTTAATTCACAACACAATAACACCATTTATCGGTTTCTTACAATATTACCGATGTGGTAAAATAGTTCTACAATCTGAAAAGTTGGACCGGATATGCTCGATTGTTTTACTTCTAGCCTCCAAATGTTATTATAAATTATAAAAATCTTCTGTCTGAATGAAGTAATTAGTTATGTTTTGTTATCATAACTTTCAGTACCCTACTAAAAAGGAATGGGGCTAATATTTTCATTGTTAGCCCCATGAAACTTAGCTAAACTACATTGCTACGTAAACTATATATAGGCTCACTACATAATTATGATGTAGTATTACAGAATATATTAAGCCAATACGTAAATATGATGTGGTTTTTCTGAATATGTGAAGCCAATACTACGTAAATATAATGTTATATTACTGAATATATGAAGCCAATATCACACAAATATGATGTGGCTTTACTTAATATATTAAGCGAATACGTAAATATGATGTGGTTTTTCTAAATATGTTAAGTCGATACTACATATATTTAATGAAGTATTACTGAATATTTGAAGCCAATATCACACAAAAAATATGATGTAGCATTACTGATTACGTATATGAAGCCAACACTACTAATTATGATGTGGTATTACTGGATATTAAGCTACGTAAATGTGATATTTTATTACTGAATTATTTCTTTATACTATTTCTTATATTCATATAAACCCAATATTATAAGATGTGGTTTGACTGAATATAAAATGAAGCCAATTTAAAGAAAGTAGCTGGATAAAATGTGTGAAAATAACATTTAAATGTATTATGTACTTAAACTGAAAACTGTTATTGGTTTATTATGCACCTTTTTAACAAGCCTAAATTTTCTTTCTCTAAGGGCGTATTTAATATTAATAGCTATTCAAGCGCTTCGATTAATTTTACCACAAACTTCGTCATTAATAATTCTTCGGCTATAACTTTTCAATTACGCATGTTAGTGATACCAAACTACTTCTCTTTTTGACATTAAACATAAGCTGTTTCTCATTAAAATTTGATTCTTGTACTGATAAGTTTTGTTACTAATGTACATAGACTCTTCTCTTAAAATATTAGTTTGACTTTTGTTTTAATATTTGCCAGTAAATGTGACTAAAAAGCTTGAGTAAACAATGCAGTGTTCTTATATTATTATAGAACAATTAATATTGAAATAAATGCCTAATTAGATAATTAACCTTCGGATGGTAAAACGGGTGACTTTAGGGAGAAATATATTGCCTCATTTTTTCGATAACACTTTGGCTGAGTCACAAACTCCAGCAATCCTGTACTTAAGTCATCCACTTAATATCACTGAAAGTTTTATCCTACTGCCGCGGTTCTTTAATTTTTATTTCAAGCCCCTTCCTCTTTTATGGTTTAACCGTAAGCCACGCCCCTGTAATATGTGTATATGTGTGTAATTTTCTTATAAAATTTTACTGGTAGTTCTTATTTAATTTATATGTTGAAAACCAATTTCTTTTAGGCCAATGGGTTCGATGTTGAAATAATTATAGCGTAGTTACAAGTAGATCAGGACATGTATTTTTAATAAGTACATATTGCTACAACTATTAATGCAATTATATAACATCGTTTGTAATGACCAATTCCAAATTAAAAATTTGTTCCAATATTAGATATACAAAAAGTATTTCATTTCATATATTTGGTCTACACAAAACTTCATTTTTTTCAAACTAAGCTTCGCGACCCCTTCCAAAACCTTCATATCTCCGCACTTTGAGAACCAATGTACTGCTATGTTTGTCTCCTTGAGGTAATATTTCATCCTTGTTATCATTATTTTAGCAAAATTTAGTTATTGCTTGGTTGAAAAACAAGATACTATAAGTAAAAATGATTGAAAGTCGTTAAATTTTCAACAAACTGTTTCCTTCACAAGGAACTTTAATTCACATACTTTTACAGTTAATAGAGTTCAAAATTGTGCATGCATCTATTGTTTCAAAATTAATTCATTACTGGCCGCTTCGTATGTTTACGACATTCTCGACTATACCAAAACTAACGCATGGGTGTTTTTGTAAATAAAAAATACTGGTAAAAAAATACTCAAAGAAAGAATATAAAAGAACTAGTATCTCAGCTTTACAAACTGCATTTGCAACGTTTCGTCACGTTAAAACAAATTTTCCCGTCAACTCTACCAAGAATTAATTTCACTGATAAAACGTAATTTAGATGATGACGGAAGACACTATTTTCCAAGTGAACTTCATAAGCAGTCCACCTGATATGTTTGACCATAGTCAAGAGATAGAGAGAGAGAAAAAGAGTAGTCTGCACCAAAATGTGGAATACTAATATGTTACCAATATATAGTGTATAGGTTTTGCAAATTTTTTGAAAAATAATTTTTCGTGTAGGAAATTTATAAAGCACTTATTTTTATGAACATTCTATAACAGCTAATAAATAAAATGACAAAATGCTATTAAAAATATAAATTTTCTGTGACAATATCAATTTTTCTACTATAAATTCCTGTGGTAACCATCACCACTGTTACTTAATCAAGTAGTCAGTTTTTTTTACCAACACAAAGTTAAAGAAAATGAATGAGTTAGATAAGCGACCACTATTAAATTTTTAAAAACTTAGTTTTATAAGAGAATTTTGGGTGAATGGATTGTTAAGGCCAAATTTATTTGAAAACAAGATAAAAAACCGTTTTGTATAGTTGAATATTGAAGTAGTTCTAGTATTTATTTAGAAATAAATGTGTATCAACATAACTTTACAGCCATTTGTTGTGTTTGTTCTTCGTCGTTGTTTGTACTTGGCTCAACTCCCATTAGGCTTAGAGGCTACAGCTTAATAACTTCGTGTATTATCAAAAAGATTAAATGACAAATGGATCTGAACCATTCCATTGTCAAGCTCCGTAATTTTTATTTAAATGTATGTTTATACCATCCTAGCAATACATATTTTAGTTATTAATTTTGTAATATTTAGCTTTGACATTTAAATCGAAGACAAAAAAAATTGCTTGGAAGCTAGCTTGGAGCGTCCATAATCTCGAGTGCATGCGACTCATTACAACAATTTTGTGACATAAATTAGCCCATCTACGTTTTTCACTTTATTTTGTTTATTTACAACAACCAACTCATAATTAATAATCAATTACGAAATTAGAATGTTAAGGTGTAAAATTAAACACTTGTACAGACGTGTTGATGCTGACGCCACTGCAGCAACCGAGTTAGTTCCTTTGGAGAAGGTTTCTTGTCCATCGGAGCTTGACCCTTCTCCGCGGATTACCTTTTATACGTCACGAATGCATCTGTTGGATAACGGAATTTTCATGTGTTTAAAATTGATTTGCCTAAAATAAATTATAAGTAGGCCTAATTATTAATCTTGTCAAGAAATAATCGTTGAGTTATTTTTGTCTTTAATTTTTATTACGGTACTGTACATGAGCTGCACAATTTCCGTATATGATATTTAAATGGCGGTGGGCAGTTTCGCTTTAAAGAGAAGAGGTACCCAGTGGTACATTCTCCGTTTATAACTGTGGGTATTATCCGTTATTTGGACCAATAGGTCTCTACTCCTTTTCGCTTGAGACGTCGCACAGGTGGGAAGTTCCTAGTAGCTAGATCACGGGCTAGTTGGTTTGGATGGACATTAGTCGTTCGTGAAATTTACTACACAAGGACGCGGTTAGCTCCTTTACTGTCGGAATTTTTAAATCGCCGTGGAGGGTTTTATTGCTTACATAAAAAAGAGCGCCTGAAGCAAGTCTTAAGAATTTTGATTGAAAGACCTGGATCGACTTTAAATTACTCTCTGCCGCTACTCCAAAGAGCTGGACACCATAAGTCCAGATTGGTCTTAAAAGGGTTTGTATATTAAAATTTTGGAATAGAGGTTCAATTTTGATCGAGGGTCAATCAACCAGAAGAATAGCTTCTGGCGGTGGTTAAATTCAAAACGTTTTGTACGCAGATGATGCTCCCAAGTTAGTCGCCTGTCAAGCCATAAGCCAAGATATCGCACCACTCTGGCTTGGGGGATATGAACGTTATGCAGCATCACAGGTGGACTAGTTTGACGTCGTAAGGTAAATATAAACTGTGTTGACTTAATTGGGTTCACCTTAATACACCAACGGGTAAGCCAGTCCTGTATTAATAAAAGTAGCTGCACTAACCTGGAAGCCTCATACGCGCTCTTTAAAGTTATAAGTTTAAAGGACGTTTATTTAATATATATTACTATTATGTGATATACTATTATATACCACATAATGTATTGTACTATTGTAGGTATTGTACTATTATAATAATATAGTATATAATCCATTATATTATATATTAAATATTGTACCCTGATTCCGAACGAATCTAGGCTTAAGTATCACAATATCATAATATTTTCATTATGGGTTGTTTATATTATTTTTAAATGTATTTTGTATCCATTGTTTTATCAAATAAACTTATTTAATGTGATATCTTTGCCCGCATTATTATACCGTATATTTTGTATGATGTTATTTTACAAGATTTTATTAGTTACAGGTTGGATTTTGTTATGCTGACGCAGTCTAGTATATTGTATATTGTTTGTGGTATTGTACTAACATACAATGTAACCATATAAGTACGGGTATAATAGTTTGCAACACCTGATACTACAGCTACTTGTTGGATGAGATGCTTCGTTTGAAATCCTTGTTTACAAGCTTAATAATATTACTACCATGCCACGATAAAATGTAATATATTAGTCAAATTAATTCCTTAGTAAATAAATTTGTTTAAATTCTAGTAAATAATTTTTTTAAATTCTTTATTACATTTTATGAACAAATGTATGTAGCCTTCCTTACTTTTTCTTCAGATGCTTTGGCCGTTTCGTACATTGTCGATCAACATGGAGAAGTGGACTACTTTTTGATAGTATTTTATTGAAGAATGTATTTGCTATAGTATGTAAAATGAAAATTGAAGCTTCTGTTTGGAACCACGTAATTCATCAAGTAAAAACCATAAAAATTTCTGGTACGGTTCGTTTTAAAGCTTGGTTTCTTGTTATTTTATTCGTATAAATTACGGAACACGGAAGTGTAATTGGCATTTTCTAGCGATTTGGAAACAAAATATGTGCTTGTTTTTTAGTGCATCTTTCACTTATTCGATGTTTCAGAACGTGTAGCACGATAAATTTTAATAGGGAAAAATATAGCGATTTAGAGGAGTGTTTCTACATGTTCTCTTATTAATTTTAGCTAAAATTCAGCTTTTTAGTACAAAGGGGAAAGGAATTACAGGATTTAAAAAAGAATTGTTACGAGTATTTTCGTTCCCGATAGACTAACGAGTTGAAACCAACGATGTACCCTTTTAATTAATAAGGGAATGAAATTAAACAACAAATAAATGTAAATGTGATGGGTTTTTTTCAGTTGCATGGCAAGTTTTAAAAAAAACATGCAATAAAAATTCTGCCCATAACAGACTGGTGGAGTGTCAAATTATTTACACTCAATCTGTTCGTTGTAGGGCTAAAATAAATAGTTCGGTTTCTTATCACATGGTCAGCCAAATATATGACTCAATCATGTAAAAAAAAAGAGATAGAGGTGTAAAAGACACTGTTCAGAGTTATTTCCACTAAAAGTAATGAATTTCATTATACAGCCAGACCCTGTGGTGAATGAAGTGAAAATGTCATTTGCAGAGTGGAAAATATGTGCTTATCAGAGGGTTCGGCAAGGTGAAAAGCGTACTTTTCCACTCAGTGAGAAAGGCGTGGTAATAACCTCATTCCTCGTTTTACTTAATAAAACCTCTACAGGTTCAAACCAGCTTTTCGGCTGATGACCTAAACAAACAACAAACGCATTAATAATGTGCGTTCGGCAGTGAGTTGTTAATATTTGTGTATGCATAAGAGGAACGCTTCACAGTCTAGTTTTAAACTAAGTAGAAGTACTCTCTCTCGAGAATCTTTCATTTTTTTGTAGTTACATAGTATCTGGCTCATTTTCGACATGAAATGAAGCGCACAACGCGAAACCACTTCACGGCTCGCTTATCCGCTACGTAGCCCACTGCCCGCTTTAAAATAATAACTTTTTTTTTCTAAATATCTACTTTTTTTAGAAAAACTGTTAAATTTAAAATAATTATTCCCGGTCAGGTCTGGCATTTTTTCATCACTCATCTTCATCTATCATCATTCTCACCGTCTGCATTAGGAGTAATTGCAAAACAGTCGGACGAGAAAATCTCTATCATGAGCTACTCTCATAAGAATGTGCTTACTCAAGTTTATCCAGTCTCTAATGTTCTTCAACCAAAAGTATTTCCTTCGCCTAGGCTTGCGCTTTACCTTCAACTTTACCCTCCAGAATATTAGTCTCAGCAATTCATCAATTTCACAAAAATAACACAAATTAGTTTATTGTCTGTATGCCCTGTATTATGAGTTTCTCAAATTACTGTGCATGCAGAGAGTAATTCTTTTTCTACTACTCAGTTCTCTGGCAAGTATTGTTGGTTTATTGACTGGAATCACATAAATATCTGTGCATGTTCACATATAAGGGAAAGTATAAAAACAATTCTTGTGAAGCGAATAAATTAGTTAAAACGAGCAATCCAGTTTAATGAAGTTTAAATAATATTTTTTACACCTCGTTTTAAATATAATTATGTTTAAAATATTATATTACATGAAATACTTTTTAGTTTTGGTTCATTTATTGTAAAATAAACCATTTTCAATTAATAGTTTGTAGTTCTTTCTTTAAATACTACTATTTTAAATGTAAATAGTCTTTTGTGAACTATTAAAGTGAAGTACTTCTTAAAATCTTGACTTTTTAATATAAAATGTAAATAAATGTACTTGGTAATAAAAGTCAAGAACAATTTATGGAGTAATACAGTCAGTTGTCCTGCCATACGTAATAAGTTAACGTTTAAAATAAAATAGAAAACAAAAACTTTTTTTCAATGGTGCTGAATTTAAATATAAATTTTATTAAATTTGCATATACGAGCAAACTTTTCGCTTTAATAATTATTAGCATACGTTAAAATATAACAATTTTCTGAGTATTAACAAATAAAGGCAATTGATTTCTGAAATATTTAACATTTTATGTAACTAAATTCACGAATAAAGAAAGTAGAAAAACATTAAAAATCAACAACGTTTAGTTAAAGAATTTGTTTCTACAGACCTTAGTTTAGCATCAATTATTAGTGATTTCTCGTATTTTAAAACTCACAGAGGTTGATTTTTATTTACCGTCATACATTCATAATTAAAATTATTTTGCTTTCTATTTTGGATTGTTTACTCATGAATAAACACCGATTATATTCTTTATTTACATCAGCAAAAGAAAGTCGTGAGAATTTTTTTACACCGGACTTTTAATGAAGCACAAAACATTTTTATACCGGAACAGGCTGAATGACCATGTCGTAAAGAAGAGAAGAAGGAATATTCCTGTAGGAAGGAGGAACAGGCGCTAGATGTGTTGCTGGATGGGCGAGAAGGAGGAAGAAGAGCGACAGCAAAAGAAAAAAGAAGAAAGAGGAAAAGTCTTGTTCTATGGAAATGGGTGTAGATAAAAAGTATGCATAGGAAGGTGCTTATTCTAGATTTAAAAAAATAAATAGAATTAGCCTCTTAAGAATCATTTCTTACCAGTGTATACAACATTGTCCATCGTAAAAATACTTTGTTGGCTATTATATACACATATTTTTGTAATTATCCTCTGACAATAAATGTATTGTTAATTGCTTAATCGTATACTTGAGTAATCTTACATCTATGAAAACTAAATTAGTTTTCACCATGAAATTGGAAACGTCTTGAAAAAAGAGATTCAAAAGATTTCAACGAGATTTTAGTTAGCTTTAAAAACTTAATACTGCATCTATAGTTTGAAATCTGTACAGAGAACTGCTGGATTTCAAAGAGAAAACTAAAACGTGTACTTCTTGGAATATATCTGTAATGTAAAATCTATAGTTTACTTAAACCGATTTAAGCCGACGACGGTTGTATGTTATTTCAATCTTACTTAGTAAAAATGAAGCAAAGATAAATTTATTTTACCAATCGTTCTCTGAACTAGAAAATTACCATGCAGCTTTTTCAATTTTACTTACTTTCATCTTAAATATTAAGAATAACATCTTTTTATACAATAAAACTCTTGTGAAGTTGAATCCGTTTTCTGTGGTAATAGATGAATTCAATTTTGAAACTACAATATAACATTTGTGAAATTTCTCTTGTGATAATTCAATAATTAAGTTAACAACGTTAATTTTGACTGAAATTTTTGAATGAATTACAATAAAACGAGATGTTGAAATCATGGTACAAGTAGATAGTCGTAAATATCTCGAAGTGTATTATTATCTCTGATAAGAAAATGAAAGTAACTTCATTGCAATAATTGTCAGTAATCTAACTTTAATAATTATTGTAACTATTAATTTTATCAATATAAACTGTTATAATTTAGAAGTTATTTGTTATAAATTTAAAGACGTCTATTTTTTAATATATCCATATCCCAAATGTTTTTAGGTTTAGCTTTAAAAATATTGTTTAACTACGAATGGTCCCAATTTAGGAAGTTAATTTTTGGAGGAGCATACTTGCATCAAGGTTGTTTTCTGTAAGCACCAGTGGCATACTAACTTATTCCATACGACTATAACCATGTTTGCTGATGATATGGGAGTCTTGCGGTAGAAGCCGACCCTAAATTGCAATTCGAAAGACACAAATCCATTCACACCTGATAGAGTCATGGCTAAAACTATGGAAAATAAAAATTAACAAAAACAAAATCTCAACAAATGACGCTTACTCTTAGACGATAAAACTGCCAAACCATTTATACTAATAATAAAATATTTCACTTCCTCATACTACTCAAACACTCCATAGAGACTTACACTCAGATACAAAACTTACATGGAACACAAATGTATTAAACACACGCCACAAACCCAAAACATGCTCCTATCAAGCGCATACTCGATAGACGTTCTAAATTAAACACGTCACAAAAATATTAACAACTACAAAACAATCATAAGGCCAATCTGAACATATGGAGTTCAACTTTGGAGATCTGCTAAACCTTCACACGCAAAACGTTCACAAGCTCAAAATAAAATATTACGAGCAATAACGTAATGCCCTTTTTACGTCACAAACCTAATGTTGCACAAATACTTAGTTATCCCATACATAAATGACGTCGTAAAACAACTACACAAGACGGTGCACGAAAAATTTGAATTACATGACAACCCTCGCATACACACCATGTATATAAAGGGATATCGGGTACTGAGCATAAAAGTTTAAGTAACCTCTGGCCAAGGGATCATCTTAGCAAAATGTAGAACTGTAGTGATGACTGCAAGCTCCAGATAGTAATTCAAGTTTCGGAATCTTTAGGATCATAACTTACTTAGAGATTATTATAATATTGTAATAACAGTTTCAATTACAAAGTGTCAAAAAATATTTTAAATGCTAGTGGCCTTAATAAACAGTATAAATGATGTACAATAATATTACTGCATCTTAATATTGTTATACTAATTTGGTTACTTTCCTTTTTGATCTGTCAGCTAAATCAATCAGTCTTTTTTTCGCCTTAGTAATCGAAGTCTCATCTGCTCTACTCTCAATAACGTCGTAGATAACTGATCTCGATTCGTCTCAATCTACATACAAAGTACTATTATCTCTCTTCAGGGAAATAGAAAGAACCTATTCATCTTATCCTCTAGATTTTTTAACTTTGTTTCTTTTTCTCAATTTATTTTAAAGAAGAACATATTCCATATAGTTTGAAGGTAATATACTTTAAATAATCGGTCCTCACTTAATACAATGCTATTGTCAATAATTTTAATGTTTTGGATGTTACGCTGGTTTAAAAATCCTAAGAATTTCTTTTCAGCAGCTGAATTTACCGAATTAAAGAAAGGTTTCGAATTGTATCTACAACTAATTATACGTTATTTTTAACTAATTAAAATCTAAAGTTATTTATTCTACTAATAAGTAACCTATATAATAGAAGGTCATCATAAAGGAATGTGGAGTTTTAAACATGGATTAAATGAAAATAAACACTTGTAACGGTACAAAATGAATTGACAGCTGGCTGTGTTTATGTTTTGGTCTATTAAAGTAGTATGAAATAAATAGAGCCAGCTGATTGATATTAAATATTCAAAATTATTTAACAATAATAAAAATTTATCCAAACAAAAGTCTCGTCGCTAGGCAACTAGAGTAAAGGAGAAGAATTATAAAAAAATATTTTTTCAGGGTGGGACTGAAGGTCAAGGGAAGCAGTAGGTCCTACATTCGTTCATTCGTTTTTTTTTATTATTTTAAATAAATATATATATATATATATATATATATATATATAAAGTAAATTTATAAAAAAATATAATAGACTAATAATAAATTGCCGAAGAATGATAAATGATACTAGATTAAAAATAAATGATGAATCAAAAGTTGTGTTGACAAAAGAAAGAAAAAAGAAATACATTAAATAACAAAAAATAATATAATAATTAAATAAAAATAATAATGTATCAAAGTATTAATTGTTTTATTAATTTGTATTGATTATTCATAAAGCATCGAATTACTATCCTAATGTGGGGACATAATTAACACATTACAAAATTGGCATCTCCATTGTGAGGTTACGCTTCACACTTCATACGTCAAACGTCATGTAAATACATCCATCATAATTTTCTTACATATAATATTTACACTATCAATACATCCCTACGTAAAGATATGTCGCAAGAAAACCTTATAAAAATTATTAAAGAAACTACAACACAGACGATGAAACATGGAGACCGAGGTCTAATAAAAGCCTTTACAGACTAACGGAGACATTTACAACTACAGTTAGAAAAAGATGGGCGAAATTTTACGGATATCTTAACAGAATTGATGACAGTAGGCTGTTTAAAGAATATTCAGGTATTTAAATTGGATTAAGACAACAACTGGGTGGTTTAAAGAAGTGAAGAGAGACCTCGAGGAAATGGGAATACAGAAAAACGCTATTCAGGACGGAGACACATTTGGAAAGACTAGACTATTTTAAAGTTTTCATATGCAGAAACACTGATTCTAAGAAATCAGCAGCATATAAGTAATCAGATAAAAGAAAGAAGAAATGAGTGAAAGGACGAAGAGGTTCTGGGAAGAAAGGAAGAGGGAACTGAACATCATGAGAAAAGTTCAACGCGGTCCAAAGTAGGCCCAAAACGTAAAATATACTACAAAATCATCCAAACGTTCTCTCCCTTTTTATTGCCAATAAAATTTTACCAAATTTGAGACGACTACTTCGTTTTGGTGTAGAGAGCTCCTTTCATAGTATTCTGTTTTAAAAGTATTAACATCTCCATCATACCTTCCCAATTCTTCTTCATTATCAACTCTGTCATTGTTTTTCAACAAGTACGTCTCCATCGTACTGTGACTCTATCATCCTGGAAGAAATGCTGGTGGGTGACTTCTTTTTCACTTCTAATTATTTTTTATCTTTAGTAATAACTTTATTTTCAACTATATACTACGATATAATACAAAGGACAAATTTGATAAAAGTAAAGAAAAGATGAGAAGAAAAAGAACAGTGATGCCCAATGGTATTCTGTTCTACTATGAGATAATGTTCATAATGTATGAGTGAAATTAATAATATTATTACAAGAGGTGAGAAAAAAAATCACTTTATAGGATGTTCTGGGCCCATACGTTTTACTTCAGATTATGCTAAAGTGTTTAGTTATATATTGAAAATTTATGACAAAAATTGTTTTTACTTATAAAAGTATATATAAAAAACGTTGCGAGAAATACTTGAAAAACGTTAGTAGAGCATCGAAATCCTGTCGCCATCAACCTCTTCGATAAGAGCAAAGATACTCAAAGACTGAAAAGTTTTAAAATATTACAATATTTTTATGATTTTGTAAATCATTAAAGTCATTTAATTTTTTCTACTTCTATTACCAATCATCGCCATCATTATCATCTCCACCATGGTCATCGTCATATTTAATTTCAAATAACTTACTTCATGTTTCAAGATATTAATGCACACTTTAGTCAAGTTTAGTTTTGTTTTTTGATCAGAGATTAGTTTCTTTAAACAACCTACTTACAAATAGTAGTGGCAGTGCTTTAAATTTTGATTAAAAGACCGTTAATATTATGAATTCAATCTTTGCTTAAATTTTTATTTTTACATCTCGAAAACTGATTGCAAAAGAATTACGTGTAAAAAATTTATAGTTCTAATTATTTTTAAACCGATTGTAAGTAAATTCGGATGTTCAAAACATCTTAAGATTGCATCAACATTTTGACAGTGTAGGTTTTATGTTTGTTATAAAATAAAAGCACAGGCACTAAAGGATAAAAAATGTAAAGGAATAATTTACACACAATATGAATAAACTTTGAGTTGTTTAGGTGTTTTTAACCAACGAGTAATTTTCCTATTTGAAAATGATGTTCAATAGGATACACCGATAATATTATAGAACCCGATTAGTTTGATTCAATAAAACATTAAATTTATTTTATATTTTTGCAGCGCTGTAAAGTGTATATTTTAAGTAGTCGTAAATAAATATTTATGCATAACCAACAAGTATACCGATGTTAAAAAAGTAAAGTCTAACTTTTTGTTCTAAACAAAATGAAACGAGGAAAAGTTTTGGCTAATATTATTAACCATATTACTATACTTTACTCTATCGACCGAACTTCAGCATTATTTTATTCTTTTGTGCCAGAAAAAATGTGGTAAATCACGAAAGACGAACACTATCAAAAAGTTTCAGTTTTTATAGAACAATTTATAAGTAAAAACTTTTATGAATGCTTTAAACCTTTTCTTTTTATTTAACCAATTCTTATTTGACCTATTTTTACAATGCCGATACGTAAGAATTTTTTTAATATATGACATAAAAGACTATAGACAACAATCCGCTAATCCAAAATGTTTGGATAAACCGAAGTCTTTTATAATTCATTAAAACTGGTTGAAACAAAAGAAAACGCTTTAATAATTCAACTTCCACGACTTTTTGTTTTTTTTTTTGCAGACTTCAATAGTCATAATGTTGCGTAGAGATCCCATGAAACGAATTCACGAGGACGAATTATCAGAAACCTCTTAACTAATCTTGAATTTGTTCTCTTAAATAACGGCGCCCCTACGCACTTTATTAGCTCTTCTAGGACCTTAAATGCAATTGATTTATCCATTTGCTCTGCTAGTATATCTAACATGTTTGAGTGGTCCACGGAGCATGACTTGTATTGCAGTAGTCACTTTCCGATTACAATTGATCTGTTTCGATGTACTCCGGTCAACAACGGAAATAACGTAGGAGAATGGAAGTTCCAGTCAGCAAATCTAGATTTCCTTCGTGAAGTGTTGACTTTGGGAATCTGCTACATAAATTTTTCACAAAACCTGATATTTGACAAAATCTAATAAGCAAACTAATATTCTTCTTCTTATGTTTTAATTTATGAATTTATTGTTATTCTTATTGTTATTTGTAAAATTCCTATTGTGTTCGCTACTAATCATTAGCAGTTGATGCAACCTTTATAAATAAATTTAAAAAAAAACATAATTTTACTATAAAAATATTTCTGGTCGATTTCTAAACATGAAAAAAGTTACATCAAAACTTTTAAACATCAAAAATGCAAACTCAATCGTAAAATTAATATTCAATCATCAGTTAAACACTTTTTTTTTCTTTACGTATCACGACTTCATTCTCTACTTTTCACACCTTGATTCACCTCGTCCATTCATTTTAAAACAACTATACGACTTTCTTCGTATAATAAAAGTTGTGTATGGGTAGGACCCAAGAAGAAACGCTTCATCACTTATAACCAAACGATGACACATAAGCAATGCTTCTGAGTATTGTCTTCTTCAAGATGTATTCAACATTTTTATCACATTTACTGAACGTTTCTGTTAAACTGTTTGTAATAATAACTGTTAAAAAAATTAATATGATAAACATTGTAGTTCTTTTTCTTTTTTTTATCTGCCTTTCAGAATTAGGCATCTCTACCTGTTCTGAACTCTCAAATCTGTCCATCTCCTTCTCGGGCGTCCTTGTTCTCTCCTGCCCTCTAACTTATTATAGCCCAGGGTCTGCTTAGGTATACTATCCTCCCTCATTCGGTTCACATGCTCTAACCACTGCATTCGCTTTGATAGCACCCAAGTTTCACTGCCATAGAGTAGGGTAGGCATGACATTGAAATCACGAACAGAAAACGAACTTAATTAACAAGTTGTTAATACGAGATATATTTACATCGAATATCGCTTATTGCAAGAACAATTCTTCTAGTTCTTTAGTAGTTACAATAAATTATACAATTTCATTACTGACTGGTTGATGTAATAACTAAATATTTGATGGGTTAATGACTACAAACATTGATGATTACGCAATATTTCACCAGATTCCCAAAAAAATTACGAGTTTGTGTGTATCATTGATGTGCTGCTGTACGTACTGCAATGCTATTCCCAGTGCTTTTACTCCTCAAAAAGTAAAATAAACTGGTTCTTATTACTTAGGCTAATTTCAATAGTTTCTTCTCGACCTTTCCCAGAGACCAGCTTGATTGCAGAAACTATTTTCCGTCTGTAAACTTGAGTCATTAACAGTCGAATTTCAATTTCAACTTCGTCTGAATTTCCACAGCTCGTGGGCTCTTACTAGGTTCAGTAGTGCAGTAACTACTCTAACTGGGCAGTTGTGTGTTGTATTCTCAAATAATTATACACAGTGGCTATCTTCGTTCCAATAATGCGTGTGTAATTTAAATTTAGTTATATACAAACTATTGTTATTATCCAAAATTTTCCAGATAACCCAAACATCAGGAAATCGTCATTTATTCCAGACACAGTATTTTCGGATTAACAGCTTTTTATTTATTTATTTTTTTGATTGTCCAAAGATATTCAATTACTCCTTTATCTTTAAAATTATTCAGTAAAAAAATTAATTAAAATTCAATTTATATTGAGAAAGGAACAATTTTTAAATGAGGTTGGTATTTTAGCTGTACCGATTATTATTAATGGAAATTTTACCTTAGGATTCCTTTTTTTATTAAAATGAATAATTAAATGAAGAAAGTCTACGGGGAAAAAACTTGGAAAAATATTAATTATGGTGTTTTTTAAAATGATTTAGCACTCAATTCCAGATATTATTTCTTTGATAACAGTTTGAAACTTCTAATTAAAATATAAAACCTTAATTAAACTACTTTTTGCTTATTATTTCATAATTCTTTAGAATAAGTTTTACTATATTTTTGTATAGTAAATCTTTTCCTGAAATTGAAATTAACAGATCTATTATTCCTTTTATTTCAATATGAAAACAATTATTTATGAGTAGAAAATACAACAAAGACTTTTAAACAATAATAATACAAATTTCACGTTATTGTATTACATTAAACGTTTCCTATTTTAGAATAGATGTCAAATAATTTTTTGTATTTGGTCACAACTTTGACCTGACTGAAATGAAAACCGGAACTTCAGGCACAGAAGTAATTTTCGCTGGCAACTACGTCATTCATTAACCAAACTTTTACATTAGTATTTTGAACATCAAAATTAAAACTTTTGTAGATATAGGGATTGTTTTAATGGAAGACTCTCGCCGAATTATTTATAATAAAATATTTCGGAAAGTATCACTTTTATATTTAAAAGTGATACTATATGACTAAGCGAGTGATCTAGATGTTCTTTAAGTGGACTTACGTATTTATCTTTCAATCCTTGGCCGACTATACCCAGTCCAAATGGACTTTAATCAGTTTAGTAGCCGCAGAAAGCTACCTAGCAGGCGAACTCCCAACGCCTAAGAGGCCAAACCCAAACGAGTGGATGCGGACGTAAGCCTCAGGGCGCCCCACTCAACTCAGTACTCGTGTAAACGTTGGACGAGTCGTCGTCGTTTCGCCGCTAAAATGCTTTGCACGTGGCTCTACCACACATGGAAGTAATATGCACAAGCATGTATTACAAGTAGCACATGGAGGTGCTACGGCTAGCGCCCATTAACCTCGAAAGCAGGCGAGTATAAGGTAGCTAAACCGCATTTTTATAGGCACGCTTTGTGTGGTGTGGTGTGGTGCGTGCCCCCTGTTTAAGTGAAGATTAAATGAGTGAAAATTGTAATGATTAAAATAGTATTGATATAGCATTATTTTTCATCGTGAAAATTTGAACTTGGCAATATCGCGGCCAGAATTGCACTACGATAAAAAGCTTTAATTAAATAAACTTATTTGTTTACACCCAAAATCTTGTAACGGTGTTTACCAAAATTCGTTTCAGAAGTTTTGCAGACTGCCTACATTGTCCTCTTTACAAACATTTATAATAAACAATTTAAATCCAGACAAAAAGGAAATATTTGTAAGGAAAAATACCGTAGATTAAGCTTCCAGGTTGGAGTATCGACATATTTTACCAATACAAGACAGGCTTACCTGTTGGCGTATAAATATGAACCCAAACAAAACAACTTAAAGTTACGTTTACTTTACGACGTCAAACTTGTCTACCTTTGGTTTTGAACAACGATCAGATCCCCCAAGCAAGAGTGGTATGATATCTTGGATTATGACTTGACAGGCAACTAACTTGGAAGCATCATCTGCGTACAAAACGTTTAGAACTTAACAATTAATAATTATTTACTTAACTGATTAATAATTTATTCTTCTTCTTCTTCTTCTTCGTTCAGGGTATAGGCGAAACGCCTGTTCCGATCTCAAAGGGTTTATTTGTTAAATTTTGTTACATGACCATCGCTTCCTTGGTCTTCCAACATCTCTTCGACCAACTGGCTTATATTGCCAAACTTTTTTGGGAATTCTGTCATCATTCATCCTTTCCAGATGTTCCATCCACCGTTGTCTATTTTCAAAGATCTTGTCTTCTAGTTTAAATACTGCCAGATCCTTGCGAACATCTTCGTTGTACAACCTGTCCAACAATGTTATTCTTGTGCGAACAGGATATTTGCCTAAGAAAGCCATGGACTTTGTCTTTTGTACAGATAGTTTCATATTATAATCTGAACAGATTTGTTGTAGTTGGAAAACCGATCTCTGAAGTTCATCCTCACTTTCCTGTATAATCACTTGGTCATCATAATTTATTAAGGATTATTATTTAATTTTCTTAAACGAGGGTTAACAATTAACCCTTGGTGAAAATTGAAACTCCGTCCCAAAATTTTAATTTGTGAAACCTTATTGAGACTGATCTGAATTTATAGTGTCTAGCTCTTTGGAATTGCGGCAAAGAGTAACTTAAAGCCGATCTAGGCTTTTTAGTCAAAATTCTTAAATATTTTATTATAATTCTTTTTGTATAAATAATACAACCTTTTATAAAGATTTCAAAATTCCATAAACGAGCTAACCACGTCCTTCTATAATAAAGTTCGCGAACGACTTGATAACCATCCCAACCAATTACTAAATAGTCTGTGACATAGCTGTAAGAAACTTTCCAATTGTACGACGTTTGAACGAAAATTGAGCAGTGGTCAGAATAACGGACAACACTGTTAGTTCGAAACATACCACTGGGTACCTCTCCTAAAAGTATAATTCCCCACTTCCCGTTAAATATTAAAAACATACAAGGAAATTGTGCAGCCGCAGTACAGTACCGTAATCTAAATAAAACAAAAGTCCATTTTGTGGAATAATATATTTAAAAGCTACAGAATCTCTACTAACAATACATTTCAAAACATTTTTCATGTTAAATATAATATTAAATAATCAGATAATTATATGTTAAATCAGTTGGATTGGACTTTTATACAACGTCATTATGAATTAATTAAATTTATTGTAAAATTAAATTAAACATAGGCCAATTGTAAAATAATTTTTAATAATGAATTTCATTTGAAAATTATATTTTAATCCGACCATAATTATTTATTGACCAAAAATGAATAAAAACAAATACTGGATCAAATTTGAAAAGTCATAAAAGGGGATTCTATCAAAATAAAAATGATCAAGTCTTCAATCGATAAAATAGCTAATCTGGAATAAATAATTAAAGTGAAAATATAAACAAAATAACAGAAATTAATAAAAGTTGGTTTGTTATATTGTTAATAGGTAGCAGGTTGGTGAAAACTGAGATGAATTACTGAATAAATGAACTTTATTATCCTTAATAAAGAATTATTTACTGCTGTACTTAACATGTCAAAATAATTAAATTTTAATTACAATTGGAGGCTCAATTATTACAGATCTGAATTTCCAGAGTTAATTAATTAATTGAATTGGTAATAGGGATTAGTTTTATGATAGCCTTTCATGCGTGGAATCAAGAGGGAAATATTTAGATTCCATTTCAGATATTCACTAATTGGTCAACAATAACGGACAAAAAAAATGACTAAGTAGATTTAAATGTTTTTATGGATATAATTAAATAAGTTTTAACGGATTTATTTTGGTATCGATTCCTGGTTAAAATTTAAAAAAATTTGTGGTCAATAAAATAATGTGGTCAATAAGAAAAAATTTTTAATACGCTATTATAAAATATGGCAATAATTAAGATGGATTTATCACTGGGTGAGTTCACGAGAAGACTGCGGGATCTCCTCACTGGGGATCGGTATGAGAAGTAGGATGTGCGACGGTGCATAGTACTTCGGACAGTTGGATGACTAGTTAGCCAGAGTTAGCCAGATTAACTATCTGGTTAACTGTATAAAGTCTACCTAGACTCCTTGCTGTCGCGTGGAAGTTTGGTGGGTTGTGTCTACTCTGGACATTGGTGGCTTGTGTAATTGGGGAGCGCTGGTCAGGTGCTGGTTCCTTCTGGTTTTCCTGGTTTTTGGCCTTGTTTTGTTTTAACTGGTTTTTTCCAGTGAGTGTGTGCAGTGCTGTTTTTAGTAGGGTCCGTGTGTTATGTTTATACTCATGTTATACTCTATGAGGTTCTCTTCAGACTGTGCCCCTTTTCTCGTCTGTTTTATTGTCCCTAATTTGGTTTTTTTTGTTGCTATATTTGCTTTCTACTAGAGGTCTCCAATTTTGGATTAATAACGGCATATAAGGCTTTTATTGTTCTACCGTAATCTCCCACATCGACTTGCTATCGGAATCCCCACCTTATGAATTCCCTTGGTGTAGATAGGGTTGGTAATGAGGGAAGTTGGGAGGTCAATAAAAAATATAAAATAGAAATACCGATTATGTGATAGGTGTAGTTTGTTACCTGCCAAGCCCTCTAGACCTTATTTATTTATTTTTTCTAATATAGGACGAAAAATATGATTTTGGTTCTTATACTCTTTTATTACGACTGTAATTATTTCTCCATCGGGTCATTTATTTATGGATTACTCTTATTTTAGTGTCTCTCGCCAATATTAAATATAGTAAAATAATTATTGTTTTTCAGTTGATTTTTCGGAATCAAATATTTCTTTGAAATGCTTCTTTGTCCTTTGAACCAACAAAACATGTGTTTAATTATTTAACCATCTAACGAACCCCACGCATAAAAAATAGATTTATAATTAAGCGTAAAATTGATATAACAAAGCTGGCAATCCCTATTGGGGGGACTTTTGATTATATAAAATAAAATTTGTGTAAAAGGCTAGTACATAATATTAAGCTGTTTCAGCCTTTATTGCATTTTAATTTTAAAAGAAACTTTTGCTATATAAATGAAATAAAGGAGTTGCTAAGTTATATAAGTTTTATAAAATTGTTAAATCGTCCATATCAAAAATTTTCAAACATAAACAGGAGTGTGAAGTACTTTACTAAACTACAACTTCCATTTCTTTAATATAAAATGTTATAAAGTATTAAAATGGAATTTCTGAGAATTGACTTTCTGAAAAATTATTAATAATATAAAAGGAAATAATGAAATCGATATTAAGAGCCGAAAGTGCAAATAATTCAGGAATTACAATGCAAATAAAAAAATAATTCGGAAAGAGATAAAATAAAATTATAAATTTTAAATGCGTAGGAATCCATATTATTAATTTCGATTCAAAACCCACAACTTGGAAATTGTCCAGGATTACAGCAAGTAGAGTACACCCGTTGTCAGTTCTGATAATTTGAATCTGTTATGTACGCTTACAAATCACATTGCTTTAATGCTGGTACAATACAAGCTATACGCTAATAAGAAATAACTACACTATAAAACAATCCGGTCTAAATTCCATTCATGTTCCAAAATACACCCTAATTTATAATATTAAAACTACATTTAAATTAAATCTCCACACGATTAAACACCATATTTCATATTTTACTACCAGATTTATGAGAATGAAAAGAATAATTTTCTTTTATTTCTTTTACTCTATAAAAAATATTTTTTAAACTTTACAAATGTTTAACTTTCATCAAAACCGGAACGGGATTGATAAATTGTTTCATAAATTTATTATATGAATAAATCACAGTATTTTTAAGAATAATTTTAAGAGCGCTATGAAGCCCAACAACAACAACATGAACCTAAAAATCCAAATTTCCCTCTTCTCTTACCTACTGTAACGCTTATTCCAAATTTCTTTCGGGATCTGGTCATTACATAAATGAAAAAAATTACTTTATAACATGACATAACATGGTATTCCTTAACATATTACTAAACTCCCATTATTTAACTTAATAACAGACGTATTCTGTTACAAAATATTGTTAAAAACTTAAACTCAACTAAAAAGGAAATATATTGTGACAATATCGCAGAAGAACAAGTTCGCGATAGTTCTAGTAAAATGGTAATTCATTCATAGAAATAGTAAAGAGAGGATAATAGAATGAGAAAGTAACAATGGGGTGGCTAGAAAGGGATACCTATTCATAAAAGTTGTTTGAAAGGACTGCGCTATTGTGTCTATTGTTGTATAACTATTTATGAAAGGGACCTGTAACACTTTCTATTTACAATAAGATCTATTGTTGACTTGTTTACAATTGATTTTCTAGCACTCATTTATAAAGGATTATTTTTTGTACTTTATTATTTGCATGGAATTTCTCTGTTTTGCTAGAATTATCTTTTTGAAATACCTACAAAAAGAGCGCCCGAGTGCGGTTAGTGAGTTAGTATTCGTTTGATCTTTGACGAGTGACTATCGGGCGTTATATCAGGTTAAGGGTTTCGAGGTATTGTTATACTGTCTTTGTGTGTGTGTGTGTGTGTGTGTGTGTGTGTATATAGTGCAAAGTTATTGTGCAAGGTGCATTAAATTCGGTTTTGTGTATTCAGTTTCATTTTGTATTTGTATTCTATAAAATTGATTGTAAGTAGTGCTAAGTAAATTATTAAGTTATTATTATTATTTATTTATTTATTTTTAATAAATTATTTAGTTATTTATTGTATTACTTCATTATAATTAGTTTATTATTTTATTTTGTAAATTTTTTAGTGTAATAAATATTTGTAAATGTAAACTTTTGTGTATTAATTATTTAATTACCTTGATCCCGAACGGACCTTAGCGATGTGTCACAATATGTAATGGCACGTGAGGAATACAGGCAGTACCTGGTTTCTCTAAATATTTCATCTAATTTAAATACTTAGTTTTAGTCAAAACTTTGTAGAATAATTTTTAAATTATTCTAAATTAATGCTTTAAACTTTCTTATATTTAAACTTTACAGTATTTCACAAGATCAACATATCAGTTATAAACTTTCGTAGCCTAAGGCAAATTCAAAAGTTCCTCGTTATTCTTTGTTCATAGTACCGGAAGATACCGTTATATTTGCAGTAGTGTTCTTCTAAACCTTTTTTTGAAAAACAAATTTGCTCTTGCACTTTTTCACACTTTACATTCCATTTTAATCTGTTTCATTGGATAACAATTAGTGCTGTAAATTTTTAAAACGATAAATCAGATTTATACTCTGAACATATAACATGATATAAGAAATCGTATTTTATTCTTTTCTGACTTATTTCTTTTTAAAGTACGATAAAGAAATTTTCATAAAATTAGAATTAAATAAAGTAGCGAGTTATTTGTTACAAAATATTCAGGATTATTAAAAAATAGTATGGCCACACTTTTATGGATGATACTCGTAAAAATTGTAAACAAATAATGTCTTATGGAGAGATTACATTTCTCCTTTATTTCCTCTACTGTCCGCCGTTTTGTTGTTTTTTTGTATACATGTATATCTTTACCCTTTGAGTGCCAAGCTTTGTTCTGAAGAAGTGGTGAACAATACCAGGTCAAAAACAGCCTAATGACAGTATTATCTTTCAAAATTAATTTCGTAAGAATTAAGAATATTATCGGCTTAGTTCTTTTACAGACATTTGCAGAAACCCTTTTTCTGGAAATAGGATTGTTTTACAAAAAGGATTTATTGTTAGTCTATTTTTATTTACTAAATTAACTTCATATACTTACTGGAACTTGATATTCATGTAATGAGTATCTTAAAATATCTTCATCAATTATAGGTTAAATTGAAAATATTTTACTACCGTGAGTTACTTTATTTTAAAGACAATTTTGTTCTGATTAGATTCATATTTTTTATAACACTACAATATTTGAAATAACTAAATTGATTAAAAATTACGCAAAAAAAAATTTGTGACCGGAACAGGCGATTTGCCTAAACCCTGTAAAAGAAGAAGAAGACTAACAACCAAAAATAACATTGCCACTACACCCACACGAGAAGCCACCATTTGACGGGTGTGTTTACAAAGAAGTACACAAATTAAACTCTTTGTCAAGTAGGCAAAATTGAATAACAACAAAATCTATTGACATGAAATAAAAGTTCATAATTAACATCATTAATAAAGCCAAAATTCAACGCAATCAACCAGTGTATAGGAACATTATTGCCATTTACGCAACAGTTTACCGATATCCGATGTGACCGGATCTGGCACTTTCCAGAAGCCCTCACATCAAACAAGATCTTGGCACTCAAAGGAGATCCGATCAAGGAATCGCATTAATATGTGAAGAGCGAGAGTCTTTAAGAAAAGTTAAATTAATAAATAATATTATATTACGATTTAAAAATATTTTCAAAAATAAAACTGGCGGCTACATTTATTTTTCTATGGATTGTATCTCAATGTATGTTTTACACTAAAATATAAAGGCTTGTATTTGAAATAAAAGCAAATTACAATTTTATAATCGGTTAGTAAATAGTCACGCAATGCCAGAAAATGTATCTTATATTATTGTGTGTCTGATTTCATGTCCTTCACGTTATATTCAATATGACAAATTTTTTTAAAAATTGTCTTGCGTAACTCGGATTTCCGTTAAAACTTTTTGTATAGCCTAACTATTTGTTAAAGTTTTTGTTTAATTACAACTAATTACACAAAATTGAAACAGATACGAATCACATACATAAAATTTGGCCATTTTGGTTTTAGATGATTGAAATGACATTCTGTGACTGAAACTAAAACGGAAACAAACGTATATTAAAATGTAAAAAGACAAAATAGACCCCACGTTTGGAGGTTTCTTCACTCAAAATAGATTATAAAACATCTCACTACTTATAAAATACCTACTTATTTATTAAAATAGATTTTTGATATGATTAAAATGAAAATAATTAAATGTGCAAACCCATCGGTATTAGCAAAAATTCAGCGTTTTCTATCAAAGCTTTTGCGAAAGATAGTTAACGCCCCCTATTATGTAACCAATACAACGTTATACTCAGACCTAAACGTACCATACGTAAATTACGTTTTCTTAAAACTCTATACAAAATTTAGGAAGAAACTCGTGAATCACCATAACCCATTGATCTAAAATCAAGCTTCGCAGACTCTCGCAAACAATCCAAAACAGACGTCTAAAACGTCGATGGAGCCGGGACCTCATCAATTAACGTAGTACCACAGCGTATAAAAGAGATCTCTTCTATAGATCTCTTCTATACGCTATGGTAGTACTATCCATTAAAGTATTCTAAATGCTACACTTAATGCTACACTTATATATTCACGTCAGAGTTTTGTCACTGGACTGTGTCTCCACTCACGGTTATTTACCATGTTAATTTTTTCCAAATTTTGTATTATCATATTCACTGATTGTTTCCAACAGATTAAGAATTTCTTAATAGAAAAAATATTAAAAATAGAATAATATGAAGAAAAATGGCAGAATGTAGTCTAATTATTTTTAATAATTTAATATAATAGTAGCTACAATTATTAATCGTTCATAAAAATTGTAGAAGCGATTGAAAAATAAAATCAGTGAAAATATTTAAAATTTTTGAGAAATAATATTTTGTTTTTCTTTTCTTCTAAGAATCCAAAACCTAACTCTGTAATTATACTACCGATTGTTAATCTTGTGATAAATTTGACATTGATACAAAATAATAATTATTTGCAAATTAGATTCTAATCGATAGGCTTTCTGTCCCATAATAATTAGAGGAGAAATTAATTGACCATCCATCATTTTGATAGATACCCATGTCAAAAATACCAATTAACTTTAACATGTGCATGTTTGTAGTTTCATATGACATGCGAATACACAAAATTTGTTTATCTTGTATTATATTTCATTTTCGTTTGACAATATTGTTTACTTTATTTCTTTAGTAAGAAAATTATATATGTGTTTTTATAATATTTAAAAAATTTAACATTTTTATTTTGGTATAATAAATGCCCATTTTTAATTGCTATAATAGTTTTGTTATTGATCCTAACAACGTGTTTCAAAGTACACTTATGTTATTAAAAATAATAATAGTCAGATATTTGTGTAACTGGTAAATCAATTAACCCAAACTTTATTTTGAAATCAAAAAGTCATGCAATTAATAGACCTTCAACAAACCACAAAGTAGTTCTTTTGATATCAATCAGCTTATTTGTTTCAATTAAACATGTATTAAAATCACATGAACAACGTACAATAATCTCCGTGTAAAATTAAATTGAATAGAGAAAAATCACATCAAATTTTATTTACTTTCAGATGACAAAATTTTCCGCAGTTTTGCTAAACAACACATCGGTCCCACATACAAACTGCAGTAAAGTACTCAAGACTGATATGGTACCAACATACTTGACTTAAAAACCAATTTCTAAACGTTCAACTAAATCATCTCTACAGTCTTATCCACGATAAAAATTCTTTCCAATTACTGAGAAAATAAACTTTTGCAAGTTAGTTAGTTGTCCTATTTGAAGCTATGGATCAGCTAAAGAATCTGACATAAATATATTCAAACATTTCAGAACATACCTTGAACATCATAACAGGCTGTCTATCATTCATCAGGAACAATCCATTCCATAGAGATCTTACAATCAAAATTGTACACGAAACAATAAAGAAAATGTGCATAAACTTTCATAACAAACAACATCGTTACATAAATCCATAAACTCAATCACTGGATATTCCATATTTTTCAAGCAATTCACCTAGACGGTTGAAAAGGCAAAAGAAAAAATAACTTTTGTAAATCTTCTTGAAAGTTTGCAAGAGGATGAGTTCCTCATGTGAGTAACATAACAGTATTTGCATTATAATTGCTGGTTATATTAAAATTTTACTCAGTTACGGGTTTTTCTTATTTCTATTTAAACTCGCAGCTTGATCATTAACTACTAAGGTGTGTTAAAGAACTGGAATGATTGGTTTTGTACGTAATAAATTCTAAACTAAAAGAATTAAATCTGCTATTTTCTCAAATAAGGTAAACAAAAATTAATTTTGTAAAAATCAGATCTAAATACTTATTTACTCTAAAACAATAATACTATAACGATTACTGAAAATGTCTTATTCGTATTTTCATTACAGCATATACGTAGATCATTAACCGATACAGACATCAAGGTGTTAGTTTTTCATTAGAAATACACAAATCAAATAAATTTTTTCCAATGTTTTAAAGATGTTTTAAAACTTATGTTTTTCACAGGCCTGTATTCCAAAAAACCATTTTGGAATTATTATACATCGGTTTAAAATTTAAAAAAATTAATTTTTTTATAATTTTAAGATCTTCTTCTTCTTCTCTTCTTCATCCTCCTCCTATTCCTCCTCCTCCTCCTCCTTCTCCTCCTCCTCCTTCTTTTATTTCTTAACTACATGGATTAGACAGTATGACCTGTTCCAGAAACCATCTTCTTCTTGGGCATCCAACACTCCTCTTACCGGTGGGTTTGCACTCGTAAGCTGAACGAGGCAAACTCCCTCATACTTTCCAAATCGCTGCACACGTACTTCTTGTCAATTTTTATTCTCTCATCTTTTGAGGCGAGTAACGACCATTTCCTCAAGTATACCCGGATTCCGTAACCTATCCTCTCAGGTACAGCCCTTCACCGCTCTTAGAAACGTCATTTCTGCCCTGCAACTTATTTCATGTTTTAATTTCCGAGAAAATTACAACTTGTTATTTCGTTACTTGCAACTCATTATCTCTAATTTCGAGAATTTCTATTCAAAACATTCGTTAATAGTAATTTATTATCCTTGATTAACATACTCCACTTTATATAATACACAATTTCTTACAAGAGACAATTTATTCTCTTAACTAGTTCCATTATTCACTTCTTATAACGTTACATTATTTTAAAGTCAATATAAATTACTTTCTATATCTCAATTATAATAAACTTTAATTTATCTTACGTGTTAAGCTTGTACAAAATACTACGTAATTAATTAAATTTACCTAAAATTTAGCTGTTAGTATTAATTTGATCCTAAATTATTAAATGATGATACGTTTAAAAGAAATCAGTTTCATTCAATTTATCGGTTTCTCCTACCAAGTATTACTTGCTCCCAAATAGGCCTAATTGTCAGTACGTAACTTCAAATAAAATTATCATTCATTATGTATTACCCTTCACAAAGTCACTTGCTTCTTGCTACCGTTTTGCTAACTAACTTCACGTATTTCAGTATATATTACATGCTCTGATATTTAAGCAGATTAAAGTGACTTATTTTGTCTAATAGATATGTTAAACTAAAAGTAAACACACTAGGACTATGTCAAAGGACTTTTTTCATGAAGTGAATTCATTGTAAAATTTTACGGGAAAGGCAAACGGGATAAAAACGGATTTAACAACCAATATAATATTAATAAACCTTATACTAGTTTAAAAACTATGCGAGATATTTTCCAAAAATATCTTCTCTCCAGCTAAATGGAAAAGTTTTAAAAAAATCATTAAAAATGGAATGATATGAAAACTTTTAATAACACCATTGATGTTATATATTTCAGTTGTATCAGGTAACTTTTCCTTGTAAAGTTCCCAAAAATAGAATTCAAAAAAATTAACATTTTATTCTGAAATATATTTTTTTAATACCAAATAATGAAAATTATTTATTTGGATTTCAATAAAGAACTTTTTTATAATAAATACATGTTTTAATTAATTTTGAAATCCTACTGCTGTTGATAATAAAGAAGGTACTGTGAAAGTTATTTGTACGAAGGAAACTTTGTACGAAGAAACGGATTAATTTTAATTATTTATTTCAGCTTTAAGATGGATAAAACACGACTGTAATTTAATTCAAAATCACCTGCTTTAACGAATCATATTATTTAAATTTTGTAATTTATGATGAAATGGAAAAAGCTACAGAAGGTGTTAGATATTCTTTTGCTTTAGCGGAAATGATCTTAATAAAATACTGAATTAACTACTTAAAAATGTATTTACATGAAAAGGAAAAACACATCGTGACTAACTAAGTTTTATATTTTGAAAATTTTGAGTGATGACATATTGGTTTCCAAAAAGTAATTATTCGACGAAAAGAAAACAGTAGAACAACCAACAATCATTTAGTGTTTTAAAACATAGTCTAGAATACTAACCCTTCTGATGCGGGAGGCAATTTCAGTTGCCCTAGTTAGTTACCAGCTTTAAAAGCCTATAGCAAATATATTTATGAAGCGATTTTTTCGGATCATAGATAAAATCACGCGCCTTGAATGGTTCTATGAATTCATATAAAACAATGAAAATGTATTGATAGCAAGGTTTAAGCGATGGTTGTAAGTTACCAAGTTACTTTTGAAGTCGTCCTATCTTTAAGAAAATGTAACTTAGATAATATTTCATCTATAAGGTTGGTGGAACTACCTAATAAACCAGAACGATGCGTAGAAGCTATAAAATCAAACATTTTATTCTATAACCGTTGGCGTGGTATTCGAAAATTCTGAGAGTAAATATTGTCTTTTTTCGTCAACCCTCCCTCACCGTTTTTCATGGTCTCTTACAAACGCTATCCTTTTACCACTTCTACATAATTTTGCATGTGTGTTTCTACTGTATATGTATTCAATGTCAATACTATTCACATTTTTATGTATTGTGAACAAGAGGGTGGGAAACGGGAGGAATTTGACAATGTAACACTGTTCGAATAACACAGATTCTGCAATCACAGAACTGCAATTATTAGAGTTAGTTACTCAAAATTGTATTGTCACGAAAATGTCTTCTAGAAATTATACATTGTACAATTTTACGATAAACTTAAATCTTAGCAATTTACACCCGAAATTATAAAGTAACTTACAAATTTTTACGCGTGACAGTGTTTCGCTCGCTGCAACTAGCAAAAAACGCAATCGATTTTTATGTTTTTATGATAAAAATAATCGTACGTTTTGGATAAAATGCCTTTTATTTTTTTCACAAATTTCTATCGGTAATAGCTTTAGATAAATGAGTTTTTTGGGAGCGTGTTTTGACATTTGAGCATTCACTATACGACGAAAAACACGCCGTATCAGAAAGGTGTATATACAGATATACATTTGAATGTGCTCTAAAAATCTTCTGAACTGTTATAAGACACGATGAGTTAATAATTGCAACAACTATTCCAGGTATTTTTAGTAATACAACTTCCTTCTAAAATCTTCTTTTTTCAAATAAGGCTAGGCGTTCACCTGTTCCGAACTCACGTAGGCCTACTATATTATTCTTAGGCCTGTCAAGATCTCTCTACCCCTTTGGACCATATCATTTTACTTTTAAAAGTATCCTTTAGCTGATATCCGTTCGATGAGTTGTCTTCGACCTTCAGTACATTCTTTTATTTTTCCATTTGACCCTTCGTGGACGGGGTTCATTTTCTGCCACAGGTGCACTTAATTGTTAGGTCAATTTTTTAAGAAAATATGTTTTCTTAATAAAGAGATATTTAATCGATATAAACATCTGTGGAGGATGAACTAAATAGATTACCTTAACGATAATGTAAAGATAATACTACATAAAATAATTAGTTTAAGGCAGTGACTAAGATTATTCTAGTCAAAACAGGTATAACATGCTTATGTGACGTACACACAACCTCTAATCTATAATGCTATTAAAACAAGATGGTAAGGTAGGTATGTGTCACGCGCTATGATTTAATATGTAACATGTCATGGTATATTTGTGAGATACCCTAAAGTGATTTAGCGTTACCTTCTGTTATCTAATGCGGGTGAATTAATCAATAATATAGATAGACAACAACGGTTCCTACTCATACGTCCCTGAAGTGATTTCGGAAATTGTCTGGAATAATTCAGTTTATCTTACTAGGAATAATTCAGGAAACTGTCTTGTTTTTATATAATTTATCAACTTTGTGTCTACTTCAATAAATATTTAATTCACCTGTTATGTGACAGTGAAATAGCTCAAAAATATGAACATGATCCGTAAGATTCACTTGTAAAGGATAAAATGGTCACATGTTAATTTTACGTTGATTTGTAAATATTTAAATGTATAAATATATATTTTATAAAGATAATATGTAAAAATCACTTATATAATTTACTTTTAGTAGTAAAAATATATATTTACAATTTTAAAGTTAAAATTCTTCATAAAAACTTAAAAACAATTCATAAAAATCTTCTTTTCATTGCTGCGAAATGAGTAGGGATTGAACCGGAATGAAAAAAGGATGTCTTGTATTGATTCAATAATGATATAAATTATGAATAACGGAGAACAGTACATAATTTGCCTCGATAAAAGTAATGGTTATTTATTTTAAGTGTTTATGAATAGAAGTCAAATGTTTGGTGCAGCAAAGCTATCAGTAACAATCAAAGCTATCACGAATACAACGTTTTCAAAGTAAATTCTTACGACTCATTACTAATTGCTTGAGTTATCCAATAAAACACTACACGATGACTTACGCGTTTCTTACGTCAACTACACATATCTAAAACTGTACCGTAGGTTCGGAGACAAACTTTATAATTATAAAAATCCTTTAATATGAAATATGAATTCTGCGGACCTACCAGGAATTGCACAAAGACAACTGAAACGCCGATGGAATAGACATGATACATTAACGTAACTGTAAAATTATTACGTACATATATATAATTTAAAAATGAACACGTTTATCGTTATCTGGAGAGCTATCGCTGGGTGGTGTCTTCCCCAAAGCCATTAACGCGGATGGTTTTTTTTAAGTTAGTTGCGAACGTTTTGCTGGTTGTTCTTATACAGTTGCAAAATAAATAAAGTAATAAAAGAAGTGTGTATTGCAATTGTATTTTCTTTACTTTTTGAAATAAAAGGAAAATGTAACTTACCTCTAAAGATAATCTAAACTGTAAAACCCTATTTAAAAAAAATCACTTTACTTAATTATTATAAATAAGTTACTGTTACACTGGCTTGTGACTGATAGTTACATAGTTCTTCGTAGATTATAGTATAGGTAAATTATAGTTTTTTTTATTTACAAGGTAGCAAAGAGATTGATTATTTCATTTCCATATATTTGTGAATATTTAGATAACACTATTCTACAAAATGTCTTTAAAATTGTATATTCTTCACCACTGTAAGTATGCCTCCGTCACGAATTTATGAATTGCGTAATCAGTATGCACGGGATGGCCAAAGGATTATTATGACTGCCAAGTGGTGTCTAAATTAATATTACGTTCTTGCAAACAGTCAGCAATAAAATTCCCTTACAGCCCGGTAAATTACTTTTAATATTACATTTATGGAACATATGCCGATAATTTTACCGAAAATATTTTTTCTAGATGCTACACAACTTTTTTTTTCTTTTTTTTTTTTATGAAATTCACAATCTGTTAGAAACAATCAGTGAATGTGATATCACAAAATGTGAGAAAAATTAACATGGTACAAAAACGTGAGTGGAGACACAGTCCAGAGACAGAACTCCGACGTGAATAGACAAGTGTAGAGTTTAGAACATTGTAATAGATAGTCAATTACAGTACTACGTTAGTAGATGAGATCCCAGCTCCATCGACGTTTCAGACGTCTTATTGGATTGTTTGGTAGAGTCTGCGTAGCCAGATTTTAGCCACAACTAAAAAACTTTAAATCAATTTTTTTAAATAAATATTTTATTTATTATAATATATAAGGTTATTATAAACATAAAACATCAACAGTTAGCTATTAGCGATGAATTCGGGTTATAAACTGGTGAGTTTGAACATGAAATAGTTGACCAAACTCTAGACATTGAAACCGCTTTGTAGAGTAGTACGCTAACCACGTTACCACAGAGATGGTCAGTCAATTTTAACGTAACTATCTATTATATGTTTTTATTTATCACGTAGTGTAAATATTCAATGAAAACATTAATAATAAAGCTTTCATTTTCTATTATAAATGGAATTTTGTTTTAATAAATCTGATTTCTTTTAAGTAGAAAACTAAATAACATTTTACCAGCGTTGTTGTTTAGGTCATAATCCGAAAGGCTGTTTTTAACCTCTAGAGGTTTTACTAAGTAAAACGAGGAGTGAGGTGATTTACTTTTTGCTTTCCTCAATGAGTAAAAAAGTAGTTTATGCTTTTCAGCATGCTAGGCCCTCCGAAAACCATATACTTTTCACCCTTCAAATGACACCTTCATATTATCATTCACCACAGGGTCTGGGCTGAAAATTTTAGCTTATTTTAAAGTTTTCTTCACCAATTACGCTCAAAAAATGTACTCCATCTATAATATCTAATACACATTGAGTGATAAATTTATTATATTTGCACCGCATGCGTTAAAAAAAAAATCGAATAAAAAATAAATTCAAACTATTCTATTTTTGTGTTTAAAAATTAGCGTATCGTATTTGATTGTGCAGAACTTCTGCACGTATGTTTTAATTAACACGTTAACTGCTATGTGACCCAAATATGTGTCACACTTGTCTTTAAAAATGGGGTATGTGCATCAAAATCGAGTCACAATACATTACTCATTTATTTAAGTCGTGTGTTACTAAAATGGTTTCAAAAGCTGTGGCTTCAAAGAGTGACATTGTACACTTAGCTTGTTTAAATAGTTGGCCTTTTTCAAATAATACGACATTGTGCGTACTGGTAGATTTTCATGTTGTCCTGTATACTAGAATGCTGCTATTATTTTAAATTGTATTAAATTTTTTTCTTATTTTAGTCGACTGAAATAGTCTAAACTACTTTGCAACTAAACCCAGTTGTCGATTACATTTTCTATTGTGACATAAAACTGGGTTACATAGCTCTGAAATGTAAAATCATCCCAGCCAGCCATGTGACCCAAAAGTGTGTCACAAGTTTATTTTTCAAAAAAAAATTAGTATTTGTTTATTAGATTATAAGTAAAAAAAACTCTCATATTATACGTAAAATAACAAAAAAAATGAATAAAATGTGAGAAAATAAAAAAAGTACGATGGCCCCTCTGTAAGTGCCACAAAATTTAGTGTGGCAGTCAACGTGTTAAGATGTAAATTCCATTACAATTCTATTTACACTTTATATAATATATTAATATTACATTATCCAACTCTAGTAAATAAATACAATTAATAAAAAAAGACAGTAAATAAAAAAGTACAGTGAAAAAACTACTTTTTTTATCCTAACACGTAAAAAACCAGTGTACTTCTTGTAACACTGCAAAGAACGTAAGGGGTGTACTATGAGTACATAGGAAGTTGTGGAAGGGAAACACGAGCTAGAATTCGACCCGCCTAAATCTTTCGTTCTTATTAAATCTTATAGTGTCTTATACACGTCTACCTCTTCTATTCTTAAATACTTCAGTCATAAGGCTTATAATGTGATAAGAAACAGAACTATTATTTGCTTATCAGTTTACATTATAAACTTTTCATTTACACATAAACACTTTTAATTTCGCAGTATATGTGTCCGAAATATTTTATTAGTAGAGTTTCTACCTGTATACGTATAAAAGGTTTCATGAATTTGTAATTTATAAAAAATGAATAGCTTTTTATCTGACTTTCTTAATTTTTACCCAAAAGCTTTTGAAATTATAAGTAAACATTCACAATCAAGAATGCAACCCAGGAATTTAATCATATCAGTCCATTAATCATTACACTCCATTTTAAATCATAGATATGGTATATTTAGATCATGAAATATAACAGTAATCATGAAAATTTTTATAGGATATTAGAGGGTAATATAAAAAATAGTTAAAGGAAAAATTAAGGAGATATTTGGAGCATCAGTTGGTAAAGTAATCAAGGATGAACGTTTATTGAATAATAAAGGAATTAAAGGGCTTGAGTACTAGTTGAGGTCGCAGAGTAAATAGCTTTATTCGCGCATGCGTGATTTAACGTAAGCAAATCTTTGATCACGTAGTTATTTATGCATGAGACGATAATGTCGTATACCATTCACTAATTACAAACTCCATTTAAATATCACCTATTGGTTATAAAATTTTCATTAGAAAACAGTTACATAGGTTATCACATACAAAATGTATTGCAATATCCAAAACTGTAATCGTTTGTTACCCATTATATTCTCATTAAATTCTAATACATTTTATATGGATTTTGGAATTTATCTCTTCAAAAATTTATGAAACCATAGCTTCGAAAGAATATTTTATGGGTACCAACAATATTTATTTAAATACTTAAAACGTAAAGTATATTAAGTTTATTATAAAATTCATGTACACTGAAAATTGTTTTCAGCAATATAAAAATATTGTGACAATATCTAAAAGTAAAGAGGGTTCAAGAATTCTCGAGAAGGATCGAAATTTAAAAGGTATTAATGTAAATAATAATAGTCAACTAAAAATAATAAATAGGGTTTCTAAGAAATAGAAATACAACGCACAAATGGTTATGTGTATTGTTGTGCTGCTACCTAAAGAAGCCGGGTATTTATTTAGATAATTGGCTTTTCTTGTCACCAATCTATTGAATTATTATGAGTTGTTTACGTTTTGTAAAAACTTGTATTTTTATTATTTTTAACGGAAATCTCTGTACTTCTCGTGACTTCCATAGCGTAATCTACATTAGGGAGCTCGCCGTTTTGGAGTCAGCCTTTGACCTGCCAATGACAAGTAATTTGTGAATGAGTAACTGAGTTATACCGTGTACGAGTGCACCTGCGGAGAGATCCAGCGTAAATTGTAGACACGTATAATCATTGTTAACTTTGCAAGTAAGACTTAGTTTAAGTAAGTGAAAAAGCAATCTTGTAATCTGGCTAAATTTATTTAATGTTAGTAATTTATTGTAATTAGTTTTTTATTTATCAGAAGTAATTTAATTGTAGTAATACTGTAATTTATTCGTACATTTTAGTAACATCATTAATTGTATTTTAAAGCTGTAATAAATACTTGTGATTTTAAATTATTGTGTGTTAATTATTAAAATTAGCTGAAACGGAACTTAGAGATAAGTGTCACAATAATTATAATATTGAATAAACAAAAATATTTATTTGCATTGTAATGGTGTCAAACTGCTGAAAATATTATTCCGGAATCATACACAAAATCTAAAATTCAGTAATTTCATATTACCGTTTGTGCGTTGGATGGGATCAAAATATTTCATTTAACAACCGTATAAATTTCTTGATTGCCTAAATAATTCAAACCACATCGTGCTGAGTATTTAAATTTGACCTCGAATATCCGCGTGGATCTATAAATTTTTACGCCAGTTTATGTTATTGTCTTATTGTCTAATATTAAATGTCTTACATGCAATTAATCAGTTATAGTTCAAACGCAACAAGTTAATATTGAATTGTGTTTGTTTGACACGTATATTAGCTTAAAAAGAAATCTAAGTTACTTTTAAACACTTTTCCATAATTTTTCACTCACTATTGAAAAAAATAAATGTATGATAATAAATCTCTTCTTGGTTGTGGGTAGATTTAGGCTGTTGAAATTCAGGAATAAATTTATCAATTTTGGCTTATAAATAGCCTACATCTACTTCTTCTTCTTCTTCTTTGGCCTCGCCTCTTCCCGTTACGCGGGGTCGGCTTTCCCAATCAGAGAGCTCCATTTGTTACGCTCCTGTGCGTCTTCCTCGGATAAGCCCAATATTTTCATGTCTCTTTGGACATTCGTCAACCACGTGGTAAGGGGTCTACCCCTTCCTCTCCTCCCCGTAGCCATGGAAAGGCACCTCTTCACGACATGATCATCCGTTCTCCTGAGCACATGACCATACCATCTCATCCTGGACTCTCGCACCTTTTCTGCTATATTAGCAACTTTGAAGGTTCCCCTTCTATGCTCATTCCGCACCTTATCCTTCAATGTGACTCCTCCCGCCCATCGCAGCATGCGCATCTCTGTAGTGTGGAGTTTCTGTTCATGCACTCTCTTAAGTGCCAAAGCTTCGCTGCCATAGACAAGTGCTGGTCTAACTGCCGTTCTGTAGACTCTTCCCTTTATTTTTATGGGCACTTTTGGGTCACACAGAACCCCAGTCAGCATACTACTGTGAAATTTTAAATTTATAGTATTTCTTTTGCTGTTCGACCGAGTGGCAAAGAAGTAAGGCATTTATAAATAAATAAACTGGTGTAGTCAATTTGTTTATTTGTCCTGTGTAATGTTTCAACAATAACAAAAAGTAGACCAGCGGCATGAACTATCACTGTCTGGTATAGTTTCAAGATTTTGTATATTTTTTTATAATTAACAAAATGTTGATCAGTTGAATATACCTTTATTTTAATAATATTACGTGTAATTTATTTTTTGTTTATTTTAAGTACAATGACATCTAGGTTATTAGTGACTACTTTGGATAAAGAAACGGTGGGTATGAACTTGCAACAATTTTCCAGCTTCTGACTGGGAATCGAACCCGAAACCTCCGCTTTCCAGCACTAACCCTCTAACCACTGGGGCATGGAAGCGGTCTTACAGCTCGGATATTAGCGACTACGGTGGGTTTGAACTTTTAAAAATTTTTAGACGAAAATGTTTTGATCCTAGCTGGGAATCGAAACCAGGACCTCCGCGTTGTAGGCTAGTGCGCTACCACTAACCTACGCAGGCGGCCACATATTATATTTATTTCATTTATTAATTTTATATATTACTTTATTAAAAAGTTTTCAATTTGTAATTACCTATTTAATAAATCACTTAAAATTGAAGTGAATCTAAATACTAGTAAAGATGAAATTGCAAAATGAAATTTCATATTTTTAAAGTAGTTGTATGTCGAAGATCAAACTATTGTAAAACGGAATAATAATAATAATAACTGGAAAAATAATAATAATAACTGGAAACCCTAAATTTAGAGAAAATGTTACTTATTAGAATATCTAAAATAAATGTTAGATTATTATTGAAAATGTATTAGTTTATTTTTTCAAATTTAATAACATAATATGTTATTAAATATAAAATCAAACGGCAAATTTAATCCTCTCATATTTGATGTTTAAAATGAAAAATGTTATATTCCGTTCCGAACAATGAGACTGACATTAGTCTGTAGTCATACAAAAAGCTGAATTGATATATATTACAACTGGTTACTATAAAAAGTTTTTTAATTTATGAAAGATATTTTATAAACGACAGAGTAATATAATCAGTATTAAGTATGTTACATGGATAAAAATTAGATTTCATAAATATTTAGAAGGTTAAGTAGAATATAAATATATAAAATAAAACGAATATAAAAGAGCTGAAATAATTGATTACCATTTATATGAAATAATTTTGAAACGTTAACCTCTAGTAGAGGAATCCACATCAGTTAAGTAAGATAAATGCACAAAATCAATTTTTCAAATTTCAAAACTAAATTCAATGTTTTAGTTAGCCAGAGTTTAAATAAAATCAATTTCAATTTTAAAATATCATTGTTTAAAATGTTCATGAAAGTAGAGACATTAGAATTGTAAAATGATTCCAATGCATTTTTTTTTATTTAAATAAAATTGAACCTTCGTCGAAAATTTTATTATACAAAACCCTTTTGAAACAAATCTGAACTTATGGTGTCCAGCTCTTTGGAGTAGCGGCAAAAAGTAATTTAAAGTCGATTCAGGCCTTTCAATCAAAATTCTTAAGGCTTGCATCAGCGCTCCTTTTTATGTATGCAATAAAACCCTCCACGACGATTTCGAAATTCCGATAGTTATAAATGGAGAATGTACCACTAGGTACCTCTTCTCCTTAAAGCGCAACTCCCCACCGCCATTTAAATAACATTAACGGAAATTGTGCAGCTCAATGTACAGTACTGTACTAAAAATAAAAGAGAAAAAAATTTAAAAAGTAATAATTTCGTTGACAATTTCTTAAATATTATTTTGTAAGATATGCTACAAATAGACGTTTCCTTATCAAATAATTTTGTTTTTTTTAATAACTTTATTCATGACTATTATATTAAGATAAAACAAGCAAATTTGATAAAAATAATGAAAGTATGACAAGAAAAAGAATTGAAAAAGAACAGGGATACTCATTGGTATATTTTATGTTCTATAAAATAATTTTCAAAATGCATGACTGATAACAACAATATTACAAGAAATGAAAAAAGAAAAAAAATCTGGTGTGAAACACTCACACAACTTTCTCTTGCCAATGCAAATAATTAATAATAAACCTAACATTATTAATAAAATATTAGAAATAAACAAAAACTAACCTCAAAAACATAACCTTATTTTAATCATGAGTGAATGACGCAAAATGACAATCTAACTCAGTTTGGCTTAAAAATACGGAAAATCACGCTTTCACGCTAAACTAGGCTCTGTAGAGAAAAATACTTTAAACAAAAGTTGTAGATCTTTTAATTTTCTATAAATTTTATTATATACACTTTTGTCGTAAAATGCATACTAAGACCGAAATGTTAAAAAAATCGATTTTTCTCACATTTTCGTGAGAAAAAAAACAGAAAATCGCAAATTACCGCTAAACTAAGCGTTATACAAAAAAATTTTTAGAATAAAATTGTAGAATTTTACATTCTCTACAACTTTTATTATATAACGTTTTGCGCTAAAATGCATATTAAAGCCGCAATATTAAAAAGAAAATGTTTTTACGTAAAAAACAGCCTCAAGCAGAATTTCAGCAAACATGGCGCCTACCCTATATTGTAGAGCATAAAAAATGTAGTAAACCAGTTGATTTTTAAAAAAATCGTAGGACTAGTTTTTGAGAAAATCGCAAAAAAGTGAAAAATTATACGAATAAATTACTACTTCCGGTTGACCGATTTTGATGAAAATGTTCGTGTCGGATCCGGTAGTGATATGTAACTTAAGTTTCAAGTTTCAAGTTCGTACGATGTTCCGTTCTTGAGATATTCTGTTCACACACACACAGACCAATCGCTAAAAACATGTTTTTTGGGTTCAGGGGGTCTGAAAACGTATAGATCCGGTGAAAACTCGATTTCGAAAAATCGACATGAAAACAATACTTTCCTTCCTATATATTCATATAGGCAAGAGAAAGTAATAAAAGAAACGAAAATAAATTACTTTATTGAAGAACTTGGACCCATTGACGTTTCGACCTGCGGTGCGGATTCCCTGGTAGTGACGCATCCGATAATTTGGTGATTAATTTGTTGGGGTGATTATGCAATTTTCGCTGAAAAACGCTGTAGCTGGACTTAACTACTTCACTTATAAACGGAATATTAAGGTCATATGTAGAATTTTGTTGTTGACATAAAAAGGTGCGCAGGTAATTAAACGTAGACATTTTGATTGAAAGGCTTGTAGTTTTCGTAGGTTACTTTGTTTAGCAGTGCCATAAATTTGTAGCCCATAGTTCCAAATTGGTTTAAAATGAAATTTTTATAGTTATAGCTTAGGTTTTAGAGTTAGTAAAAACTGTGTCCAAGTAGTCGGAATAGTTCTTTCAGTTTCAAGTTCAAAGTCAGTCTTTTGGTTTTTTATGTGTCGCCCAGGTGAGTCCCTAATATAGATTTAACTTGTCAAATCAATTTAATAATATTAGTATGTACATTTAATTACATTATATTCTTTTTGATTTTGGAAAAAAGTAATACTAATACCAAATGGTATCTCAGGTCTTCAAATATTGATGTATTTGATAAAAAAAGTTAGCGAATTCTATGTTTATGTAAAAATTTATAGATGCATAAAACAAAATTTATGGTCGTGTCAAAAGTAAGAATGATGTTGTGAACTTAACTCTAAAACAAATTCTCACTGTAGGAATAAAGAGGATAGGTATTTGCGGATAATAACGGACAAACACACGAAATAAGAGTAGGCATAATGGTAATGGCTACTGTCATAAAAATAAACTATTTTTTATACAACAAGGATCTAAAATATAAATACGACATCATCAATCAATATAAAAAGTACAGTATGTAGGTCTGAAACAAATTTGTGAGACTCTACTCTGTTTCTATTGTTGTACATGGATTGAAACCCTAAACTGTTCAAAAAGAAGAAATTGGTATAATTCGAGATTTAGAGCTCTGATAATGTAACGTTTAAGTATAATCGTTTCGGAAACTGTGCATTATAAATAATACAAAAATTTCTTAATAACAGTTATACAACTTGATGTTGTTGTTTAGGTCATCATTCAAAAGACTGGTTTGAACCTCTAAAGCCTTAACTAAGTAAAACGAGGAGTGTGGTAGTCTACAAGTGCCTTTCTCATTAAGTGTAAACGTATGCTTATCAGTATCCCAATTCTCTGAAAAGTATCTACTTTCCAGCTTGCAAATGACACTTTCACTTCATTCACCACAGAGTCTGCTGATAATAATGAAATTACTCTCAGAGAAAATAACTCTGAAAAGTGTTTTTACATCTCTAATTCTTCTGTTCTTAAATAAATCAGTCATATACTTGGCTGACTATTTAGTCCTGATAGTGCTACAGGAGAATGAGAATGACCTGCAGAGAACACTTTTCATGCTTAACAAACTCTGCAAAGAATATAAGTTGACAGTTTCGACGAAAAAGACAAAGGTAATTTCATTCAAGGGGAAGGAGCCAGTCAGAAGCAAAGTTGTTATAGATAATCATATTTTGGAACAGATATCCCACTTTCAGTATCTAGGTTCAGTATCTAGGGTTGTAACATTACATACCATCAGGATAAAGATGCTTACAATAAGATGCATCGATTTTAGCAAATATGCGGAACTATCCACTGCATTTTAAAAAATAGCACCAGCACAAAAACACGACTGTGAGATTTTATAAAACATTAGCAGTACCGATCCTACTCTATAACAGTGAAACTTGGGTGCTATCAAAGCGAGAGGAGAGGAGATTGCAAGCATCTAAAATAAAATTTCTTTGACATACTTATGGTTGTAGTCGAAAAGATCGTAACAGGAATACCGAGTTAAGGAACGAACTTAATATCTTCTCTATAAACGACTCTATAAAGGTATCTCAAAACAGAATGCAGTGGTTAGAGTATGTAAAAAGAATGAGGGAGGATAGGATACCTAAGCAGACACTGGGCTTAAGCCGGAGGGGAGGAGAGAACGAGGACGCCCGAGAAAGAGATAGACAGATTTGAGAGGTCCGGAACAGGCAGAGATGACAAATACTTGAAAGGCAGAAAAAAACCTATTTGATGAGAAACATAACTTGTTTAGTAGTCCTGGAACTAGCAGATCAAGTGTAACTTAACACTCCACTTGCTTATTATGGGCAATTAAAACTTTCAGAAAAATTTTATTTAAACGATTATAAATTACAATTAATTATTATGCTTTTAAATAACGTCATCTAAAAATAACAATTATTTAACACGATTTTTACGTTCTTTGGCCCTGTATGAATATATAACGAAGGAAAGTCCTGATGTTTCCATGTCGATTTATTTAAAATTGAGTTAGTTACTACTAGGAAACCTGACACAAATATTTTCTTTAAAATAGGTCAATCAAAAGCAGTAAATATTTTGTGCGATTTTTAACTTTTAGCAGTTTTCTTAAAAAACTTTTTTGTTTGTTTGAAAACCGCCCCACTTACTACATTTTTATGTATTACACGACAGGGTAAGCGTTATGTTCGCTGAAACTCTTGGAGATGCAGTGTTCTCGCGGTAATTATTTTAAGATTTTAAATATTGCGTTCTAAATAGTCTACGCGTTTTAGGGTAAAAGCAAAAACAAAATTCAAAAACAAAAAGCAAAATCTAGGAAATTATAAAACCTACAACTTTTATTTCCAACATTTTTGCTACCATGCTATTTCAGCAGGAGATTTTCTGCATTTGACTTATCAAAATTGTTAAAAAATCGGATTATTTAATATTGCGGCCTTATTATGCGTTTTACGGCAATAGTGTTTAGTAAAAGTTATAGGAAATTAAAAATTCTACACTTCTATTTTAAGTATTTTCCTCTACAGAACTCTTCATCCTTCATCTTCCACCGTCTGCATATGCAGTAATTGCAGAACAGTAACGTTAAACCAAAAAACGAAACAAAAATACCGAACTCTTCTTATTTTTCATTGTTTACTAGCGATTAAAGATTAATTGTATGTTTTGTTATTCACATTGGCAAGATAAAGTTATGTGAGTGTTTCACACCAGATTTTTTTAAATTGTGTAAATATTTATGTAGCGTTTAAATTAATGTAGTTTAATTTTAATATGGAGCTACTTTTAGTTACAGAAAGGTAAATAATAGATTCGCGTTATTTTCGTTCTTATTATAGTTAATTGCCAATTATTTTACTGCTGAAAAGACATATAGGAAAAACAATTAATGAAGCTACTTAGTGCTGAAGGTGTGGCAATTACACTATTTAAAAAACTCTGCCGTAGATACAAGACTTTTTGCCTTCATTGATTTCCCCTGACAATTAGGCTGCATATTTCCTTGGGATATTTTCCAATTTCCTTTCCCCGCTTAAGAACAGCGTTGTACGAACTTTAGAATGTTATTCTTATTGACTTAGTTTTGTGTAAAATATTTTAAATTATATCATTAAATATATATTCGTCCTTCATTAATACTACATTTTCCTTTTTAAATATTAAAAACAAAACCATTTAAAAAACTGAAAATGAATACTGCTTTCTAAATCTAAGAACAAGATTAGACTTTACTAGCTGCTATACACAAGAAAACACTTGTTATTAATGAAAATTATTTTTTTATTTTATCTTAATGGTAAGGGAGAAACAATGTTTTTGATATTTTTATTTAGTGTATAAATGTACCAACTTTTCGGTGTGTCAACTCGGAAACAAGCTACATACAATTGGTAGTGTGAAAAACATGAATTTTTCAAATTCAAGCCAGCAAAATTGTCAGCGATTTCCCTTGTGCTTTGTTGATCATATTTGCAAAGGTAAGTCACAATGGGAACTGTAGGCGGTTGAAATTAAAAAAAAATCATAGGAACTCAGAATAGGTGATCATGCAACGCATGATTTCAATGTAATAACATTGTAATGTCATATATATTTTAAGACAATTTGAATGGCGAAAATTGCACATAAATACCTCATACCGTTTTGAAGATAATTGCCTTTCTTTACTTTTCAGCAGTATATTATTGAATGTCACGTGTAAATACTTATCATGATTATATTTATACTTATTTTAAAATTATTCATATGTATTTTTTAACCTTAATCTCAACTGCTTGAAGGTGATTATATCTGCTCTTTACTGGTACAGCTTATACTTACTTGAGCATATTTCAATCAAATGTCTTTCATTTTGATGTTTCTTGAAGAATGATGTATGACACGACTAACATAGTTAAATTAGTGCAGTTTCTTTTAAAATATTACTGTTTTAATTCACTTCGAATCTTTCCTAATAAAATAAATCATGGTTACATCAAATAAATCCGCTTTTTGATTACTTTCGTAAAATTATTATGATTTTTCTGAAGTTAGTAGTTTAGTTAAAAGCACATAGTAGAAATACAAATTTCCACGAATATCATAATATCATTTTCCTGGAAGTAATGATTTTGTAACTTACCCGATAGTTACGAAGTGTCAGATTCAGGGATGCATTTCATTGCATCTGAATAATGTTATAGCAGTCATAATTTCTTACTAGTAACGGCACGCTACTCCTCCTGTTATGCATTTAGGTCAACCTTCTGATATATATATATATATATATATATATATATATATATATATATATATATAAGAACAGCGATAGACATGGCAATCAAATACATGTTAAACTGTATTTAATTAATAATTTTGCTCTAATAAAGTGCGGAATTTAATTTTTGTTTTGTTTGTTACAAGTATACAGACCTGGCAATTATCTATGAATGGTACTGATATGAAAGATATAAAATTGCAAAGCAAATCCCTCTTCAATCGTTTCCTTGAATTCAAAATTTATTTTTATGTAAAATATATTTTGTAGACTCTAAGAGAAAATTACAATTAAATTTTGCTCCAAACTTCTTTTATTATCATTACAGAGTAATTTACATGCATGAAATTCATGTTTTTTTCATAAATTTGTTTAACTTCTGATCATTTGGCAAACATACACACCTAAAATGCGATGCGCTTAACCATTGACTAAAATAACTTTTTAGTCTTTTACGAAACATTCCCATTTTCCGCTACGACTGAAACTCAATTATTTCGGGTAAATAATGAACCCCCTGTTTATATAAAATATTTACTATATCCATTCTAAAATAAAGGTTAATTTAAATTCAAAATCAGTTGAAAAACAATAAATACAACGTCGACTTAAAATATCAATGAAAAATTACATAACCTAGTGGTTGTAGTTAACAAAACATAGTAGCCTATATCATACAGTACAATATCATAAAATGATTAAAATAATTATCATAAACTATATTAAAATTCAAAAGTATTTTGCCTTAAATTAAAAAATAAATGTATAAATAACAAAATGTAACAATAAATTATCAAAATATACCCACACCAATTATTTCTCAAGATAACTAGAAAAATTCCATTCAATTACTTCAACACTTACACTCTAACTGGTCAGTCGTCTAGAAAATATTAACGGACTATAATTGTTTGAGGTGTTGATCGTAAAAGTAGCCTATCCCAGATTCGTGTAGTATCCCTGTTTGTGTGCCAAAAGTATTCGTTTTAGTCCTATATTGATACCAAAATTGAGGCTGAAAATAGCTTTTTTTATTCTACGATAGATGGCGTGGAGTTATCAATTTTGATTCGCTTACTTTTTCAGTTTGTCGGAAGGAAGAAAGGCCTACCGACTCTGACGAGTTGAGCCGGTGTTACTATTATTTTTGTTTTATTGAGATTGGCTAAGCTTATTTTTAATGATAACTTTTATACGTGACATCATACTACATAAACAAACACAATTGGGCGTCCCAATTAGTATTACTTACTACCCCACTCTTATCAAAAACATAATATAGCTGCACAATTTAAGTGGATTATAAAATATAAAACCGTTCCGTGTAAGAAAATTCAAAAACAATAGCTAAGAGAATAAGAAAACTATCTATTTTATCACTGGTATGCACCAGAAGGTAGAAGGGATGTCAGTAGACCTAGGAGAAGATGGAGATAAATGATAAAGTATGTGAGTTCGGAACAGGCTGCGGCCTAATCCTTGGTTGGAAGAAGAGAAGATCTGTTTGTAGGGTTAACGGTTTTAAAAAATATTTGTTAATTATTTGAATTAATTTAAACTTCCGAACCTTCACAAAACGATAATAAAATGATTGAATATTGTATTTAAATAACTCCATAAAGTCATTAAATAATAATTTAGAATTCAAATTCATAACGACGTTGTATATGGACATGTAGAACATGTAATGAATATTTTATGAACATTGTTGTTCAAATGGAACTACTGTTATGTTACGATATAGTATAATTACAATGGAAGTTCCATTGTTTTATTGAGGTTATAATGATAAAATTTAATTTTGAATAAGGATTGAATTACAAGTTGCAACATTTTGCCTATTGTTTCATGTTCTTGTTTTTAACCTTTATTCAAGAAATTCATAATCTGTTAGATACAATAGTGTTAATAACACAAAATATAAAAAATAATATGATAAAAACGTGAGTGGAGACACAGTCCAGTGGCAGAATTCCGACGTGAATAGATAAGTGCAGTATTTAAATAACTTTAATGGTGGTTAAAATGGTTAGTTAATTAAATTACTAAGTTAGTTGATAAGATCTCGGCTCCATCGACGTTTTAGTCATCTTATTGGATTTTTGGGAGAGTCTGCGTTGTCAGATTGAAACCATAGGTGTTGTCCGTTGTTCAGAACAAGAGGTCGCAGCTCCTTTTTTGCTTTAGACGTCGTACGGTTAGGATGTTCCGTAAATTTAAAGAATAGAAAATTAAGGAGTTTATCATTTTATGTCATTAATACATGACATGCATGATCATGATATACACTTAACGCCTTTATCAATTTCAGAAATCAAGTTTTTTAAAAAATATAACGTACAGTTTCAGGCACTTAGCTTTTTATTATGTGAAATGGAAAGCTTGCTTGATGAAGCTTTTAAGAAGTTTGTTTTTTAGCAACAAGAGGCAGGAAGTAGTACTTACTTAAGGAGGTAAAAGTCTTTATCTATTGGGACATAGTATTATACTACAAGTAAACAACACCAAGAAATACAATTATTGAATCCGATTAAAAAGTAACTATTGGGACTAACTGTATGTTTACTTAATTAGTAAAATTACTTAAAAACAAAAACTAAGGAAAAAACATTGCCTACGTTTTAATAAAATTCACTCAAATGTCAAGTTCATGTCAGCGTAGGTTATATTTTTCATTTTTTGATATTTCCAAGAGAAAGTCGTGTGAGTTTTGACACCAGAATTTTTAATTTGTAGTAATTATTTCAACCACAAAAATAATTATAATACTAATAACTGATAACTGAGATGGAAAACAAGTAGCAATGGGCATTATGACTTAAATAGAAACAGGACTCAATTGTAGGAAATTGACTGTTAAAAGTTATTTATGAATAGAGAAATGTAGAATTTACAGTACAAAAAACTATTAACCATTAGTCTTTTATTCAGGAACGTTATAAATATTTACGTAGGTTATTAGGTACATTATAAGATGACGAATTGGGTAAGTTAGGGTTGTGAAATAATTTCTTTCCTGAATAATCAACATTGTAGTAAGTGCTGTAATTTTCTAGACGTAATTCACTTGTTCGTATTTTAAAAGACCGAAAAACTAGTAGCTGGTTTAATAGGAAATCAAAACAAGTCTAAGATCATCTTCTAGAATCGTTCGGTTTTGTTCATTATTTAGGAATAAGCTGAAATTGAAACTTCAAGCTTAAACGTAACTAATCTGTCACTTGTAATGTGAAACAAATCAGGTGAGGTTCTCAGAGTGTAATGTAGGTTGACATTTACTTAGGATTTCCTATTAATAGTGCATTACTATTTAGTGTTAGGTAATGCAACACTATGTTTAGCGTTGAATTATTGCTAACCTCAAGATCATGTACTGATTGAAAGATCTCTAAGTCTCTCATAATGCGCTATTGTCATTTTATCTGTTCACATTTAATGTAATTCTGTGGTTAGATAGGTGATATTATAACGAGTACTAATACTGTATGGTTGGAAATTGATTTTGACTTTCCTTTTATTGGGCGATTAATATAGCTAAGTTACAGTGCATATTTTAGCGTACCAGGAAGAAAAACGAATGTGCCTGGAAGTTCAGATAGAGAAGTCTGCATTCAAATTTCTAGAGATTTTCGAACAATGTCATTTATAATTAAAGTAGCATCGAATAATCCACGAGAACTAAAATCGAAGCCTAAAATTTTGGGGTATTTTATATTAATTAAAACTTATTTAATTCCCAAGATCCTCGTTAAGGAAAATTCCGTCAACCCCACAACGATAACGTTGCTTTTTGAAATTTAATAAGTCGGATTTTATATACGGATTAAGGTAAGTTAAATATACAAAAGATCAATGAAAGACAGAATAATTAAGCGGAACAGAATATTTCCTACAAATTTAATTTAGGTCCTTCCTTTTTTGAATTATTCCAATGAACTCGTTGGGATGAACAGTTCTCTGTTTAAACAATTATTTTTATAATTTCTTTAGGAAAAATCACTGAAGCCTTTTAAAATTATTTTTTATTTCTGTAAAGGTACTTTCAAGGTATTTATAAAAGCATGAATCCTTAATTCAAGTTGTCAGGCAATTTCACGAAAATTCAAAATACGAGATAAGGGAAAATTTAATAAACGTGATAACCAACTATTTATTTAGGTACAACTAATTTTACAATTGAAGAGCTTAGTGGATGAAGGTGCTATGTAATAAAACTATAGTTTAGTGGAAGTTGCTATGAAAGTACTAAGGCCCTTCATGGAAATGTTGTCGCATGCAATTAGAAGTTCTTAAAACTTTACTTCTTATTGGCACTTTTTTATTAGACTTACCGAGCATCGACCGCCATGGTCATAATGACACTTTATGACACCTATTCTTACGCATACAAAACATTTATAAACTAAAAGTCTTTATTGTTCAATGCTATCTCTCAATGGATTTTTGGTAACTTAATAATACAAAATACTCGTAACTATCTTTATAAGCGACATTTCTAGAGGAACACATAATGCGTATTAATGATGACGATAAATGTGTTCATTACTACATTTAACTCTCATTACTCTAAAAAGATGTATATTAGGTTCTAGTGCAATCTAGTAGAAGAAGGTGTTAAAATGATCTTAATATCTTAATTGTCTGTAAGACTTAAAATTAAGCAACATAGGACCTTTGTCTACTCAGCTCTTTAATTGTTAATCTGTAATTGTGACTGGAGTAATTTTACTTATCACTCAAAACTTATTGTAAACACTTTAATTATAAATTATTTAAAGAAAATAATTATTACAAATAGATCAATAGTTTTCTTAAGGCATGCACTTCAGTTTGTTATATATAAAACATTTTGCATAGTTATTTTCTCTGTATTCAACTATTGAGTTTATAAAAAAATCATATTGTTGATGAATCCAATGTGTTTAAACTTTAAACTGTATAGTTTTATTAATTTACATGAATTCCCTGTGTCAATCTAGGAAATTGCAACAAGGAACTGTTCAGCAGTAGAGGAAGTCGATAACTTTCAACAGAAATAAACTCAAGATTGTATTTTAGAGGTATGAATTTAAACTGGTTTATGGTTTTTCTTGGGTTAACCCCTCACTTTGCTTTTTTAAAAATCAATTTAAATTTACTAACACCAAATAAGGAAATTATGAGTTTCAAGAAAAGTAAACCATTATGTACATCTGTAGGCAGTTATATCACTTTTTCAAAATTTTCGTAAAATAGGTTGAAAGATAGAGCTTTTGGAAGTAGACCATTAACTTGCAGAATACGCACACCAATTTTCCAAGATTTGGCATATAAATATATATTACTATTCAATAATATTACAATATAGATTTAATAATAATACTGGAAAAAATTTTTTGACACATTTTTATTGAAGATTTGGTAACTGTTATTAAAATATGATAATTTCTAAATATGACGCTAAAAGTTCTAAAACTTGCTGGAGCTTGCAGGCATCACTACATTGCTACAATTGGCAAGAAAGATCTCTTGGCCAGAGATCGTCTTTTATAGTTGCTTCACGACGTCATTTACGTATAGAATTTGTGCAATATTAGGTTTGTGACGTGAAAAAGGCATTGCGTTCTCGCAAATTAATAATATTTAATAAACAATTTAATAATTGTAATTACTGATTGGGTCAATATATATATTTTTATAATTTAAAAAAGTCTGTTTGTTATTTATTATAGGCAGATCCCGAATGAGCCTATGCTTAGGTGATAAAATATGTAGAAAACTATTACGATAGTAATTAAAATTTGTACTCGTTTTAAAATGCGTAGTTTGCAATAAAAATAGAAAAATCAAGTTCGATATTATTGTATCGTTTGACTATTCAATTTTATTTAATATTCCATCAACAAGTTGATGAGTCATTAGTCATTTCAAAATATTGAATATTGAATATAATTAAAAACTAGAAGTAGGTTAATTGCCATATCAGTTGTCAAACGTGTAATCCATTTTTCAAAGGTGTCAAGAGTGAATATTCACCTATATTGTCTATATTACACTTGATCCAGTCCCTAGAGAAGTAAAATCTTCAATGATACATTGAAATGGTCATAAATAAAATATTTAGCCAGTGGAAATTTTTTTGAAGTGACAACGGATTGAAAGTACTGAATAATGAAATGAAAATGACAATTGTTGACATTCAAAACTGTGATCATCCCAAAAACAGTAAAACGAATTGATTTTTGTTTTGTTAGTTGCGTCAAGGTGACTCCCAAAGTAGGTATAGGACATGCCAAGAACTTATGAATTAACTTAGTACGTATTACTTAAAAATAAAAAGATTACTTTAATTACATAGCTAATCGACTACTACAAGCTTACTTATTTACGTACTACTTAACATGCATCACCTTCTAATGTTTATCCAATATTACGTAGTTTTCTTCAGAACTTGCTTTGATATACATTTTATTTTTTTTAAATTTTATAAATTCTATCCCTACTGCATGTAACGTTGAAATGAAACAGAGAATCGTAAATGTGAAAAAATATGAAATTTAATGAAACGATACCTTTTATATTAACTAAACAAAATTGATTTCTAAAAGATTTTAAGATTGATTTTTCTTGATATCGTTTTATAATTATTGATGACATTATATCTATAAATCTAATTATGTTAATGACTTTAATTAATTGTATTAAATGATTGCAATATATTGATATTGAAATATTTGAATTTATTAATGATGTTAATGAGCTCAAAATATACTATAACAGTTTATAGTTACGATTTTATTTTTAAATTCTTGTAGTCTTCTAGTTGACCACCTATCCCTCCATCGATTGGGAATCAAATGGAGGATTGGAATCGATCCATTCCAATCGATTTTTTAGTATATAACAAATTCTTTTATATTTTCATCCGTTTACTTTAAAATCATCAAATTGTTGCAGTTGGTTCCGTAATTAAAATAAATCTCGATTTTCCTCTATTTTCTTTTAATTGTTCATTGTAATTGGTTCAAATTACTTATTTGAAATTCAAATTTCTCTTGTTTTATTGGTTCATCTTTAATAAAATTTGGATCTTTGGCTCCTGGAATATTTATTTATAATTTTTATATTTTTTTTCTTACAATTTAGCTTGATATATTTAATTTTTATTTAGAATATTTTTAACTTAGATACAAATTATTTATTTTGATGACCAATTACGAGTAGGTTATAATTAGGTATGTTTCGCTCAGAAAGAAGTTCTGGTTTAGTTTGGTTTACCAAAATGATTTGGATAGTTTTAGTTATCACTATTTGGGTGTGTAGTTCTATTAGTAATAGTATTGATAGATAGATTGTGGTAAGAAAAGTGTTGTGTTCGTGTTTTTTTTTAGGTTTCTGGTTCTTCTTCTTTTTCTTTTTCAAAACAACAAAAATCAACCCTAAAAACCTTACCCTATCATACACCGAATATTACTAGAAGATGAAGAAGAAGAACCATAAATTTAAAAAACCCAAATACTACTAATTATACTTATCACAAACATTTCACACAATAAGAAACTAATCTAAACACCACATATACACAAATATTACCACAATCAAATAACGACAACTAAACCCATCTAAATCAACTAACAAAACTACACCAAAATAGTGATAACTAAAACCATCTAAATCATTTTACAACTAACAAAACAAATCCAGAACCCTTCCGAGATTCAACCCTAATAAAATAATGTTCTATTATGATTATTTAAAATGATTTCTTTGAATTGTTTAACAATTGACTTACTAAGCTTGACCTTAGATCAATGATATTGTGGAGCAGAGAGTGCTATTCTTTATGCAATATGTTCAATATAGAACAATAAGCAACCCGATGACTCAATAAGTAAGGATGATTTGTTTGACGTGTAGGCTTGCTCAGACCCAGAGAGACCATTTCTGAGAGAATATGGTTAATTGACCTAAACTATCAGAGAACATCGGTAACCACTTTCAAGGTATCAAATCTGTTTACTAGTAACTACTGTTCCTTTACTAAGATTTGAACCAGGAACCTTTGTCTCCAAAATTCAGCTGTTAAACACCTTATTGCGGTGACGACTTTACCTCTAGACCAACCCAGAGGGTTAAGAATACAACATTTATAAATTATTGTAAGCTAAAAAAAATCAGTTTTTTTTTGGTAATAGTCGTTAATTTACTTATTTTGTCTGTGCAAAAAATTTAAAGTTTTGAAACGTTTTAGTTTTTGAATATACTTACTATTATCTAAAATGTTAATTTGTTAAAGGGTTTTGATGACTTTCAAATCTGACTTGGTATTTTTGTTTCGTTTTTGCATTTCGTACAGAATAAAGTTAAGCAGTATATATGTTAAGCATGGTGAGTTACGTCGTTGATTATGAACCAAGGAAAGTCAGTAATAAAGATATTATTAAGACTTTTTAAAATAATTTTGGTAATTTGTTCATATACTTTTTTCATTATCTATGAAGGTTTTCGTAAAAATAACTAAGTGTTGTGGTCAGCAATATAATTTCTGTTTCCGTCCGTTGTATTATGTTGCTGCACACTAAAGTTCTGTGTAAAGTTGTTTGCCTTACATACGTTATTTGGTTCTAATGAAAATCGTTTGAAAATTATAAAAGTTATATATTTCTTGGTTATTTTCATATAATTATTCCTTATTATAGTTTTAATTTAATTTACTAATTAACATTAATTTAATACTTACGTAAATGGTGTAAGTATGGCACGATGACGATCAATAGCGATTGCAGCTAATGTGAAAACGCTGACGGTCACGCTTACAACTTTTACAAAAGGGCAGAATGGGCACATAAACGCTGGTAGATGCCATCGTTGCAATAAAGCTGCTTGAAACTGCAACGAAAATAAAAACAAATAAAGGTAATTACACAGCGATTACTGTAATCTAACATTTTTAATTAAAATACAGTATCACGTAGTTATTTTATATTATGGTAACTTTTTAAATTTAACAGTTAACAATGTTAACTTTGCAGAGTAGGCGTATATAATACAAATATCATATGGTTGCTAAAACCTGAGCCAAGTTTAATTACCGGTTATATTCTAGAAGTCCTTACACTATACTGTACTATGAAATCATCCACAGTTATTATGACCTTAACATGATAAGTAAATTTAAGGCGTCAAAATTGAACAATAAAAGTATTTTGCATACTATTGTCTGTAAAATTGAAGAGCTTAGTGCTATATAACTGTGTAGATGTGGAATGTAACACGGATTACGTTTTGAGATTATGTGAAAAACGTTTTAAGGCTTCCATTTATTATTCATGATTTGTTTACCTAAATTTTTGTTATGCTTTTATCATCCTTAAAAAAAGCTTGAAATAAAAGTCGTAGATTTTTTAAATATCGATAACTTAATTTTTAAATTCTTTTGACACAAAGTATATGCTGAGTATATAATCTTAAAAATATAACTTTTTTCCAATTTTAATGAAAAAATACAGAAAATCACTAACTGACGCTAAATCCAACCCCTTTCGAGAAAAGTCCATGGAATCAAATTTAAAGGTTCTTAATTTTCTACAACTTTGATTACACACACTTTTGTCTTAACATGCATTTCGATTATGACTGCAATCTTGAAAAAACCTTTTTACAACGAGGACACAGCCCCCAATAATTTCAGCCAACTTGTTATCTCTATCTTGCAGTGCACAAAAATGCTGTAAATTAGTCTAATTGAAACAAATTCGTAGTAGCAGTTTTTGAGAAAATCGCAAAAAAATGGATATTTGCTTAAACTAGATTGACAAAATTTGATTAAAATGTTTGTGTCGGGTTACCAGATCGAACGTAACTTAAGTTCTTAGTTCCAACTTCGTACAATATTCCGTTCTTGAGGTATTTAACACTCTCACTGAGCTATGGATGTAGAAACGTTATTTCAGCTATCCGGTCTCTGAGACCGGTGTGTTTGGTTTTTACCGGTCAATTTATTAACTATTTCTTATTTAATACATGTTTTTAGTAAACATATTTAATGGGGAACGTATATAAAAACAATTAAACATTTTTATTTTTTTATTTGCAAACCTTTAAATGTAGAAAATTACAAAATGAAATACTGCTGCTGTTGTACTACAAACAAACAAACTCTTGATCACATCGAAAATTTAATTTGAAAAGAACAATTATGATAAAATAATACTTTGTAAAATGTTATTGAGTAATTTGCTTTAATAATGGATGATAATAAACAAACGAAATAACAGTTCAGTTTATGAGTTTACACAGTATTTTGCACATTTATAGCAGACTTAAGACTTGGTTTGCAACTGCACTCTAAACAAACGGGATTAGAACACTTAATGCATTTATATTGAGGTTTCCTCTCTGAAATAGATGGACACTCGCTGCACGTTTTTCTCTTCTCCATTTGGTCGGAAGGGACTTGTTCCTCTATTGCATGAACAGGGTTATTTTCTGCCAACACCATCAAAATAGTTTGCCTCAAATCTCGTCGGAGATTGGGAATTTGTAGTCTTCTCTGAAGGTGAGGTCTGATAAGGTCATAGCCCAAGGCTTTGACGAATTCAAAACGTGAAGTCACTTTATGAACTGGAATCACTTTCATTTAGCAACACAAAGTCTGGATCTGCATCGGGATCGTGTATTTCACTCTGAATATCTGAATCATCTAAACTAGACTCATCATCCAGCGTTCTACGTACACAAACGGCAAAATCATCGTCTTCCACGTGTGCAGATCGACTGGTAGAAGGTCAATCCATTTCACTAACACTGACGCACTAACACTTACTTATATGAGCTATCCAGTATACAGGACCGGATAATTAGTACACGATAACTGAGCTATCCGGTATGACAGACCGGGTGGTTTTCAAAAAGCGGTTGTCACCAGAGAACGACTAACGGAAACTTAACTAACGCTAGTGTTTAGTGAAGAGGGGGAGTTAGAAGTCAGCTACTGAGCCTATGAACGGCCTTGAACAAACTGGGCTGAAACTGTGGAAAACTTAATATACCTCCCGGTCTGAGAGACCGGTAGCTCAGTTAAAGTGTTAATTACATCACATTGACTCAAAATCAAAAATCTTTCTGTCTCTTTCTTTCGCTCCCACCCGTGTTTATGTCTTGTACGCACTCTTACCATTCACCACTCAATGCACGCACGCACGTACCCACTCACAAACACACAAACACACATACAGTTACACGTGTGCACAGACCAATTCATAAAAATATGTATGTTTTTTAGTTGAGCAGGCTAGAGGAAGTAAAATAATTGAATCCAGATTTAAAGTAAGATAGAATCAAAATTAATTTCAATTATTATATAATATAAATCCTTGTTACGGGAAATATTATCGCACCCGTGTGGTAGGCCCGAATTACTCTATGAATATTTCCTCCCAAGTCTTCATGAAAATATTAGAAGACTAAATATTGTTCATTTCACGAGTCTGAGTGTAACTTATTACTTACAAAGTTGATGATATTATCTATTATTCCTGACGTCTTTAATTCCCTCGAAACGTTACCACTCCAGCAAATTTCCAACGAAAATCTTATTAAAGTAAAATCCATTTAGTTATTGCAATATACGGAAAATTACCAACCTTGAAACAAGATAAACTTAACTGTAGACTAATGCCAACTCTATACAATATTGTAATTTTTTTTATAATAATTTGTATGTGCTATTCTGCCTTGGATTAGACCTAAGACAGTAAAACATTTTCGTTATTTTTAGCTGATAATATCGGATACTTTTTCATTTTACGAGTACGTTAACCCCTTTTTCTAAAGAAAATTCACCGTAATAAACATTTATGTGCCGTTTAATAGAATATTTTAATAACTAAATATGTGAAATTTTTGAAAGTAATTAACCATCTGTAAATAACTAGGTAACCCAGCTCGCTGCTCTTCATGACCAAACCAAAGCGGTTAACTTTTCACATAACCATTGCACTTTGTAGAATCTAATTTGGGTACGTATTATCAAGTAGAGAAAAGTCATCTGAACATAAAACATACAGTACAGGTCCATGAACACTCTTAAGTAAGATATCTGAACTCATAAAAACCAGCTCTTATAGAATGTTAAATTTTAATGCGGATCCACCTGTTTTCTAATTACAAAGATGGTACAACGTAAAACGTATTGTGGTAATAGTTCTTTCAATTTTTATTTAAAATAATGGGCAAAAGCTTGAAGTTTGTCCAGAAGAATCGCAGAACAATATTTGTTTTCTTCAAAGGCAGCTGTAATTACCTAGCTGTAGTTACCTTGGTTAACTTGTATTAACTTGCCTTACCTTATTAACTTGCTTGTTCTTCATGAAACCGAAAGAATAGTTTAAACATTTTTAGAAAATTGTATTTGTTTTGTCTTCATAAAAGTTTATCTATTTTTAGTGCATCTTTCTTCAGTGCAAATCACATAAGAAGACGTGATTGCTCTACTTAATCATTTAAAATAAAGTAAAACGTTTAAAGAATTTCAACTTCACTACTGTGATTATTTAATAATTTTATTAATCTATTTTGAGAATGTTGATTTTAATAATTTTTCTCCAAAAGGATTAAATAAAAATAATATTATTAATAATACCCCAACGAACTAAGAACTGCATTTGAGTTCTAGCCAATAACAGCCAAGGTCGGATGTGAGGTTGCCCTTCGCTAAGTCACACACTGTTCCACCCAACTCCAGCTGACTTTTGTTACGCTGCCATCCACAGCGGGACAACGTGACTACGCAGAATACGATTAACGAAAGCCAATAGGCTCTGTGATGTGATCTACCTGCCCATAACGGACAGGTGGAGTGTCAAATTATTTACACTCACTCTGTTCGTTGCAGGGCTAAAATAAATAGTTCTGTTTCTTATCACATGGACAGCCAATTAAATGACTGAATCATTTAAGAACAGAAGAGGTAGAGGTGCAAAAGACACTAATCAGAGTTATCTCCTCTGAATGTAATGAATTTCATCATACAGCCAGACCCTGTGGTGAATGAAGTGAAGGTGTCGTTTGCAGAGTGGAAAATATGTGCTTTTCAGAGGGCCCGGCATGCTGATAATCGTACTTTTCCACTCAGTGAGGAAGGCAACGGTAAACCACCTCACTCCTCGTTTTATTTAGTAAAACCTCTACAGGTTCAAACCAGCCTTTTGGCTGATGACCTAAGCAACGGTGTGTTCTAGGTCACTATGTTCCACCTTCATCAGCAGTCTCTAGTTCGTTAAGGTATAATTGCAAGAGTTTCTTCTCCTTACATAAACTTACTCATTGAAAGCCAAATTATGACTACAAATTAATCCAATTAGTACTTGAAACGGAAATTTTGTTTGAATAGTTTATGCATTTTTCTGAAAGCTGTGAAACAGACATTGCGAGTCAGACCACTACATGCAGTACAGTATGGCTCGTGCTAAACTGGACCACATGCGTTACTTAGATTTATTGGTTACATGGAACTTGATACTATTTTATAACTCTTATTCTATATTAGTTACATTTGTGTATAATTTTACCTGAAGTATAACGTAATAATGGTAATAATTATATACAATTATAGTGACGTATTATTTCGGAAGTATAAGTATAATTAAACAAATACACCATTCGACGAAAATATCACATCCAAAAAAAGTATTACAAACGTTAAACCAATTACAGTTTAAAATTGTGCACTAGGTATACATGCAATATGCTTTAGTAAGCCGCCACAAGTAACTGAAAATATAGTTTAAAAAAGACGCTATTACTAAAATGGCATCATGGGTATCAGTCAGTCGATTTTGGAAAGAATCAAGGAGTTTTGTAAATACTGATGTTGTGCATGATTCAGCATAGGATTGTTTACGTATGCCTACGTGACGGTACGTGATGGGAAAGTCGAGGAACGGAATTTTCGTCTGATAGTGCTCATGTATCTTCCACAGCTTTCAGTAAAATGCACGAGTTCTATCAGTATGAATCGCCTGTAAAAGAGGTTACAAAACTGAAGTTGTGTGGTACCTATATCAAGTTAAGTAAAATCGATTTCTTATAAAACTGGTAAAGGTAAAAGTTGAGAATGATATCATAGTGTAGAGTGGGACTGTACCGTTTTAATACAAGTTAAAAATTAATCAAATAATAAAATTTTAATTTAAAATTAGTAAAAATGTTATTTAATCTGAGATTATTATATAGCCTATTAAAATATAAAATATTGCGATTTATACATGTTTAAAGTAGATAGTTTTACTTCAAATTACTCATGTGCAATGAATGTAAATACTCTTTACAAACTATTTTGATATACAAAATAAATACTAAAACTTAAATTTATATTTATGTTAGAGAAAATTTTATGCACATCTCACAATTTTTAAAGATTTATTACAGTTTAATAATATATTACACAATGACATACAAGTACTCCATGAGTGACTGATAATTTAAAATGTGTAAAGAGAATTGTAAAAAGGAAGATTTAAATTTATTCTATACATTTGAAATTTATTTATTTATTCTTTGTATAGAAAAGTATTACACTTTGTAAGGAGTGCAGCGCTAGTACCAACATGTGAAATACATTAATTCTCTTATAATATTCAGTGGTACTTAAGTGACAATGTATATAAAACGTTTCACCAAGAAAAATTCTAACGTGTAGAAAATTTACATATTATTGTATCTTATTGTAGGTATTAACACATAATTTAAATTTTAAATTTTATTCTCTCACAATTGACAGTGTGCTCGAATGTTGGTAGATTAAATTCGTTTTAGCAAAATTTATGGTCAGACCCCTTTTCTTGTAAGTCTCTGTCAAGTTTCCTCAAAAGATAATTCAGTTCATACTGACCAGACAACATGATCATCTGCAAAAGTGGCTATGGAAAAAAAATTATTAACAACCACTCTCATGATAGCACATTTTATTGTACTTTAACACATTTTATATAAACTTTAAACTATAATGTTGATAAACAATGGCATGGATAAACCTAAAGAGTTTTAAAAGGTCAGTAAAAACTCATTTTCCAATTAAATACTTGTTTATTACCCGTCATATAAATTCCATATGACCCAAAGATAAATTTTTGGTACTTGCTTTTTAACCTCCTCAACATCTTTTAGGTTAGGTCAGTAAGGTATGCCCTCTCCTGATTCACGAAAACTAAGTTTCTGCAAAATATAATTTTACTGTTCGTCTACAAATATTGTTAAAATCGGTAAATTTATAAATATAATTATATAAAATATTCCAAAACTTATATTTTTGAAATTTAAATAACAATGAAATCATTTTGTTTACTGAAAAAACCTACCTGGACTTTAGCGCACGGTGAGGTGATAGAAATAGAATCAAACGATACAATCCCACTTACCGACAATATAATTTTTTTATTATTTTAGGATTTCAGTTACAAAAATCAAGCGTAGACCTTGTATATGGCTTACCCAAGTCTATATTATGGCACCTGGTCTAATGAGAAGGATACAATGATTTTTCAGTTTGGTAATCTTCCGTAATTCCCGTCATAATGTGCTTCTAACCAACCGACATACCTACATCATCGAAATCAACGTCTCTACAACCGTCAATATTGTTAATCATAAGTCTTTTAAGGTTGTATTTATATGATTTCATTTCGTTGGTTCTTTTTTTTGATTCAAATTCTTCTTCTTCTTCTTATCGTGCCAGTCCGTTCCGGACGTTGGCTATCATCCTGGCTATGACTACTATATTTACTGCCGCACGGAATAGTTCGGTGGACGTCTTCGAAAACCATGTTCTGAGATTCTTCAACCACGAGAATCTTCTTCTACCCACACTTCTTCTACCTGATACCCTTCCCTGCAATATAGACTGCAGCAAGTGGAATCTGCTTTCATTCCTCATAATGTGACCAAGGTATTGTAGTTTGCGACATTTCACCGTCAATAGGACCTCCATATTTTTCCTCATTCTCCGGAGTATTTCTTCATTTCTCACCCGATCTGTCCATGACACTCTCAACATCCGGCGGTAGAGCCACATCTCAAAGGCCTCCAACTTTCTACAGGAGGCTTCAGTCAAGGTCTACGACTCAACCCCATAAAAAAGAATAGAGAAGACATAACATCTTATTAGCTTCATCTTTATCGTCATTGTTAAGTCGTGGCTTGTAAAAATGTTTTTCATTTTATTAAAAACAGCTCTGGCCCTTTCTATGCAAGACTTTATCTCCTGAGATTGATCCCATTGCTCACATACGATGGTCCCAAGATAGGAGTATTTGCTTACTTGCTCGATACGCTTATTGTTAATAATAAGATGACATGTAGGGATTCTATTTTTGCTAATGACCATCAATTTTGTTTTGTCAGTATTAATGTCAAGTCCATACTGTTGGCTACTATGAACCAGTCTTTCCATGAGATTCTGTAGGTCGTCAAGTGAATCTGTAAAGACAACTGTGTCATCTGCGTATCGAAAGTTGTTTATTCGTTCTCCATTCAAGAGGATCCCCACTTCCATGCCCTCCAAGGCATCTGAAGATGTACTCAAAGTAAATATTAAACAAAAGTGGGGACAAAACACAGCCCTGTCTGATACCACGCTTTATCCTCCCTTCTTCAGTACTGTCATTCTCCAAACTCACGGAAGCTGACTGATTCCAGTACAAGTTTACAATAATTCTTAAGTCCTTGTCATCCAGTCCAATACTCTTCAAAATCTCGACCATCCTCCCATGGCGAACTCTATCAAAAGCCTTCCGATAGTCCACAAAACATGCATAAATATTACAATTGACGTCCCTGCATCGCTGGAACAAAACTTGCAGACTAAAAATGGCTTCCCGGGTCCCAACTGCATTCCGGATCCCAAACTGTGTGTAGGAAACTTGTTGTTCACAAAGCCTATATATTCGTCCATGAATGATTTTCAAAAACAGCTTTAGGAAATGGCTCATGAGGCTTATCGTTCTGTACTCACTACATGTTTTGGCTCCTGTTTTCTTTGGTAGCAGAATGAATACCGATTTGAGCCATTCATGAGGGATGTTACCACTATTATAGATTTCATTGAATACTGAAGTGACCCATTTAACATTCTCTTCATTTAAAAATTTAAAAAATTCTGATTGAATATTATCAGGTCCAGATGATCTTCCCTCTTTCATCCGATTGATTGCCACTCGCACCTCTTCTTTCAATATTTTTGGACCCGTTTCATTGCCAGTCGCTGGGGGCTCTGGGCGATCGTCATGAAACAATTGTTCGACGTATCTCGTCCATACTCTTTTCATCTCCCCCTGGTCCAGTATCAGATCTTCCCTCGTCCTCCACTCTGATCCCTGTTTTTCTTTTATATTTCCCTGTCACCTCTCTGATTTTCCGGTGGACATTAAAATCATCATGCACTGCCTGAAATGCCTCTATCTCTGCACATCTCTCCTGCAACTCCCTCTCCTTTTCCTCTCTCACTTTCCCTCTGATTTCTCTATCTAGAGCCTTATATTCCATAGGGTTATTTTTAGCTAGTCTTCTCTTATTCATAATTTCCAAAATCTCACTAGTCATCCATGTTTTCTTTTTGGTTACTTCTGGTTTTAGCAAGTCATGTCTAATTGTTTCGACTATGGCAGTTAATTCTGTGACCTTTTCTTCTGCACTCAGGTTAGTGGATATAGCGTTTACTTCTTCGTTGAGAGTTACCTCTACCAAATCTCTCGTCAAAGGTTCTTTCAATCTCCTAATATCATATCGCTTGATTTTTTTCTTTGCTACCCTTTTCACTCTTGTTCTAAAAACACCAACTAAGGGGTTATGATCTGATTTAATATCAGCGCCAGGATATGTCTTCACTGATAGGCAGCTATACCTGTATCTTTTGTTTATTAAGATGTATTCTATCTGATTTCTAATCACATTGTCTGCTGAGTCGCCAGGTGCCTTCCATGTATATAGCCTTCTAGGGGGCAACGTGAAGAAAGTATTAGTTATTACAAATCCTTGCTCTCCTGTAAATAGGCTAAGTTGTTCACCCCTTTCATTCCTTTCACCTAGTCCATGTGGGCCTATACACTCACCCTCGCACCATTTTCCAACTTTTGCATTAAAATCGCCCATAATTATTGTCAGATCATGTCTTTTTAAGTTTTTCAATAAATCCGTAATTTGGGCGTAGACTTCAGCAACTTCTTCATCACTTTGTTCAGTTGTCGGGGCATATATTTGGATTATGTTCATTTGTACAGGACTGGCATTTATCTGAAGGAGCGCTATTCTTTCTGATATAGGTGTAAAATTTTTAATACATTCTACGACTGATTTACAGACAAACCTACACCATGTTGATGAACATCGTTAGGTGTTCCCGAGTAATAAACCCTGTGTTTTCCAATGTCATAATAACCTGATCCTGGCCATCGCATCTCACTTATTCCCATAATCTTAATGGCCATTCTTTCCATTTCTTGAATGGCATTATGGACTTTTCCACTTTGTGCCAAAGTTCTTACATTCCAAGTGCATATTCTAATATTAGCACTCATTGATAATTTTTTTCCATTCACAACCCCGTTCAAAACCGTCCCCCCCGGAGATCCGATCGGGGGACTTGAAACTCCGGAACATTTTGTATTGAACATAGCCATGATTCATGTACTAGAGAGTATCCTGACGATCCTTAATGCAGTGGTTTCTCATTGCCTTCTGCATCCTAGTGCCGTTGACCACCTTCCGTGGTTCTTCCGCCTTCTGAGATACTTTCATACCTCAAGGACAGTAGAATGCCCCAACCCTTGCTCGCTCATCAGCCCTCCATGAGACCATTGGCACTTAGCAAGGGGAGTCTCCTTATCCCGGGAGACACTCGGCTGGCTGATTGCAGCACCATTGGCACTGGGCGATGGGATCGCCAACCCCTACGCCTGATGATTCAAATTGCTATACAAAATTAAATTTAAATTGCTTCATCTAAATTAACCATTTACAGCTCCTACCTTCGACCAATATGGAGCTATCCCAGTCAGCTTTACTGCTGTCCAAAACCATTAGTATTAGCAAAAATTCAGCGTTTCCAATCGAAGCTTTTATGGAGGGTTGTAAACGCCTCCTATTATGTAACCAATAAAATGCTACACTCAGACCTAAACGAAAACTATAATGTTAGGTAACGTCCGACTTTATTGTTGATGTGAACTTAAATAAATACACATAAATTATAAATGACGTTTTCTTAAAACTCTTTTCTTAAAAAAAATTTAGGAAGAAACTCGTGAACCATTATACACATTGATCTCAAATCTGGCTACGCAGACTCTCCCAAACAATCCAATAACACGTCTAAAACGTCGATGGAGATGGGACCTCATCAATTAACGTAGTACTGTAATTGACTATCCATTACAGTGTTTTAAATACTGCACTTAATGCAACACATATCTATTCACGTCGGAGTTCTGTCACTGGACTATGTCTCCACTCACGTTTAATCATGTTATTTTTTTTCCAAATTTTGTGTTATCACATTCAATGATTGTTTCCAACAGATTGTGAATTTCCTATATACAAAAAAATTTGCTTAACATACAATATTGTTAATTTTTTCATTTATTTTTGAGCTACGTCAATCGTCGACTTTTTACATAATGGAGTTTTACTGTATTTTGAAACACTCAAATTTAATAAAATTTCCAGACATTATTCAAAATCAAACCCGGTTTGTTACCTTTTTTTAATAGAACGATGCCAAAATAAAACTTTTTTATATACAGAAATATATATAATATGTTCTGTAACAGAAAAATAAATAGATTTGATGAAAAAATATTATTTTATGGAAAGTATCTCCCAGTGAATATACCTTAAAAAATAAATGACTACTGTTTACAGTTTAATAATATTTATTAGAAAAATTATTAAACGAAATTTAGAAAAACAGAGGTAGTGATTAATTTATAAAAAAAAGATAACAAATATAACAAAGAAACAGATAAGATTAAATACTTTTAATGCGTCTACGAATCGGGCGTACTAGGCTCGCACAAGAAAACTTACTTTAAAAGACTGAAACACCGACCTGTTATTTTTGTAAAGATACTATATTGACAATTAAGCACCCATACAATGCTTAGGTTTACGTAGATTAAGTGAACCTTTAAAATAACACAAAATACGAAACTTATGGTAACGAACATCAAGAGTTAACATAACGTGTTTTTCTAACTCAGAGGCTTACAGTTACACAAGACGTTTAAATAACAAACTCTGTAATAAATGTTAGGTAACGGCCGCCTTTACTGTTGATGTGAAATTAAATAAATACACATAAATTATAAGTTAGGTAAGGTAATAAACAGATTATGTAGCCAAATGTTTAGTTATTTCAGTACTGATTAATTACATTGGTGTAAGGTACGATAGCTGCATTTAATGATAAGGAATATAAGTACAAGCATTTGATTACTGAAAGGGTTTGTGTAAAATTTGGTTAGACATAATTATGTTCCACTGGAATCGTATCATACAATAATCATACCATGATGACGAACTCGTCATGAAAACTACAATCTATAGATTTTTTTTTCTTGCCTATAAGAATATATAGGAAGGAAATTATTGTTTTTATGTCGAATTTTTGAAATCGAGTTTTCACCGGATCTACACGTTTTCAGACACCATGAAGCCAAAATCACGTTTTTATTATCATTAAACATGGTCTGTGTGTGTGTATGTCTGGGTATGTGTGAACAAAATATCTCAAGAACGGGAATATCATACAAAGTTAAAACATGAAACTTAAGTTAGGTACCAGCAGAGGACCCAGCACGAACATTTTCATTAAAATCAGTCAACTAGAAGTAGTATTTTATTCGTGTAATTTTTCACTTGTTACGATTTTCTCAGAAACGGTTCATGCAAATTTTTTTTTAAATCACTTCCTCTACTACATTTTTTATACTCTACAAAAAAAAGGTAGGCGCCATGACTGCTGAAATCCTAGGGGAGGCTGTTCATTCGTAGGAAAACTGGTTTTTTAAAACTTGCGGCCTTAATATGCATTTTATGGGAAAACCCGTTCACAATTAAAGTTGTAAAAAATTTAAAAAACTACAACTTTTATTTCAAACATTTCTTTGTAAAACGCTTAGTTTAGCGGTAATTAGTGGTATTATGTTTTTTTTAATAAAAATCTATAAAAAAATGATTTTTTCAAGATTTCAAACTTAATATGCATTTTACGACAAAAGTGTATAATTATATTTATAGGAAATTAAACGATCTACAACTTTTATTTTAGGCATTTTTCTCTAGAGCTTAGTTTAGCGTTAAAGATTGAATTTCCGTAGGCTACTATTAAGCCAAACTAAGGTTGGTTTTCATTTTGCATATTTTCTCATAATTAAAAGAAGGTTGTTTTTTGAGGTTAATTTTTTTGTTTATTTCTATTGTATTATTACTTTACCTTTTTTCAGGGCTCTTGAGCTCTGAACGTACGCATTGCCCCCAACCCACTTCATAGCTAACCAATGGCTTGCCAGCAATGTTGCCAATACTTGCTCTAATAGCTCTGTTATATATTTCGTCAGCCATTTTTTGGTCTTTCATTAACAATTATAACCTATGAACATACCACAGCTGATTATATTATCAAATATTGCATGTTAATGCGCTCTATGATCGATGGATTCATTACGAGGTGCACGATACGAGGGAACTACTTCGGATCTTATACTTGTGCGCGCGTAAAGTTTGTCCGGTACAATCTGTCAACGCTGGCAAACGTTCTGATTGGTCTAAATGCGTGGAACAGCACAGCTCATCAACCGGGAAAAGTATTATAATGTTAGGTTATATTGGTTATTATTTGACTTGGCAAGAGAAAGTCGTGTGAGTGTTCAATACCATATGTTTTAATATATTATTTTGCTTATTCTACATTTACGTCAAGAACAAAACAATAAAATTTGAACTTTGAAAGTGAGACAAGGGTGTATAACTCACTCATGATTAATACACTCAACATATCTACTCATTTCTCTACTAGAGAAGATCGTAAATTTACAGTAATATAAAAAATTATATTGACAACAAAGGCGTATGATGTGAAATTGATAAAAAACAAAGCCAATGAATAAATTTGTCCATTCTTTATAAATTAAGAAAAATATTTTTGTATGAACATTTGTCGTTTCTTTTATTTATATTTTTCGATAATCAGTAGGGCTATACATTTTAAACAAAAGAATGAAACGTTTTGTGATGACTCAATCTGATATTTCCATAAAAAATCACAACCAGATACCGAATTTGAAATTTTCTGGTTAGAACTTACAAACATATTATGATTTGTTACATTGTGTAAAATATATATATACCTCAATACTTAAAAAAAATTCAAAACCAATTTATTTTAACCGCGATTCATAAAAGCCTAATCAAATTCATTGAATCTCGTTAAACTTTTTTTACGTTTCACAGATTTTTCTTTCTGCAGGAAATATAAACTGAGCTTTTCATAGCTAGTTTTTTTCATTCAATATATTATAAATGTGTCACATAAGCTTTGACATATTTTTGCAAAGATTTATGGTGATGATGTATGAGAGAATTCCAAACTGTTTGATTATTAATTCTATCGATGTTTTTGAATAGAATATTGCCAAAAAAGGAAATTTAAATGAACACATTTCATTTTAATTAAGTGAACATTTGAAAAGCTGCTCTTTTGATTAACGTATTTTAATACATTTTTTAATCCGATGTCCAAAGTATTGTATTAAATTGCCTTATGTTGAGTTTCTAATATAATATGGTGCAGTCGGAATAACTTTCGAATCATTTCATTTAAAAATTGATTAATTTTTATGCAGAGTCTACCGTTTTTGAAAACTTTTACTCCCAAAAATTGTAACTGTTTTCTATAATGGTATTACTGAATAGAGTAATGACATCCAGTTTGTAACATATAAAAAAATATCTCGCAATTAATACAACACCAACGATAGGTGCTGAAATAAAAATTAGGGTTTTAGAAATAATTTATATCTTTGTAACCTTTATATTACCGTAATTAAATCACGTGCCTTTATATAGTGTGTTTCATATTTTCTTAAAAGACTTTTTTAATAATGTTAGAAATAAAATTTAAGTTTTAGTGAGGTACTTATGATTCAATGTGAAATAAAAGCAAACAAGAAACATTTTATTTCAAAATCTGGCTATTATAAACAAGTTACCAGAAGTGAATATAATAATGGGTCTGAAGATACAGTAGTAGGCAGACAATGTAGTTTACGTGGTTGAGAAAACTGTAGTAAGAAAGTAAACGATTAACGGAAACAATTAGAAAAAGAAGACAAAAGTTTTACGGACACCTGTGTAGATGGATGACAACCGGTTGAAAAAACACATTTTAAGATACTTAACATTAGATATAAGGTGTCAGATAAATGGTTTAAAACAATCAGAAACGTTACTCCTGAAAACTGGAATAAACCTTGAAAACTTAATAAAAAGAAACAAATTCAGACAACTAATTACGTTTACTACGCAACTGGTTGCGCAACTAGTTACGTAAGCGCTTCTATGAACATTAGGTGAACAGAAAAATAAGAAAGGCCTTAAGTGAGCGAACGCTGACAGTGTGAGCTGCAAAATGAGCTTCAAAAAACGTCTTAGGTCACTCACATGGTCTGAAATTGAACATAAATGAGGAAAACAACTGTACTTCTGTTTGTTTTCAAGAAACGTAGCCTATATTGTAATTTACTGGAAATGTTATTTAAAGTTCTAAACAGCAACCAAATTATTCATTTCTTGTTAAATTTTAATATTTTTAAAACATTTATTTAGATCCTAGAGAAAAAAATGAGAGTACCATTTTATTTATATATTTGACCATTATATTTACGCAAAATTGTAGGACCCGTTATTGAGAAAAATGCAGAAGGATACAAAAAATCTCTTGAATAAACTACTCATTCCCGTTGACTAATTTTGATTGAATTGTTTGTGTCAGGTTCCCTAGTGGTATCTAACTTAAATTCCAAGTTTTAATCTCGTACGATGGTTGTTTCTTGAGATACTTTGTTCATCGTCGGTAATTTTTTTTGTTATTTGTTTTAGGAATCTGAATACGAAATTTTTTGGTAAAAAATAGATTTCTTAAAAGCAATATAAATATAATATTCCTTCACTATATTCTATATTATATTTTTTATAATTTGCAAGAGAGTGTAAAAAAAATTGTCACAGAGGTGTACATTCTTTGGTTGTAAAGGCTTACGTTTTTTAACTACCCTACTATGCAATAAAATAAACATAACTAACTACATTATTACATGCTAATTTATTGGTTGAAGGTTCCTTGACTTCAAACTACAAACGAAAACTTTCTTGTGTAACAAAAAGGTCAGACAATTTATATTGTATTTACATAGGCAGATAATGTAACTGAGGTCCTCTTTAAAAGCTAATTTCAAATTTCAAGTTACTCTTCCATTAAATTAGAAAATTCAACCAAGCGATAAATCGTACATGATGGTTTTGGATATTTTGAAAACTTATATACTATGTACTTATTTTATTTATAAATAAGTATATATTACTATAATGATTTTTCTAAATCATTGGAATGGAATTTATATTCATCATTTCGCCCTCGTAAGCTGTTTTGATTCCATCAACTTCGCTCACTGAATATAAATGGAACGGCAATACAAGTTTGAGTTGTAATTTTCTGTTAGCCGGTTACCTTTACGATTCACTTTCTCTGAGCTTTGTAATTTCTACTTTTAATGGATATACTTATATCCGTCTGGTGGCTGTTAGTAAATGTTATAGAAACTTGTGAGGTTACTCATTATTGACAAACGAGAAATGATCCAATTAACGAAATATTCTTTTTTAATGTGCTGAATATTTCCGCTTCATAATTTTTAGTTTACTATAACAAGCTTGCAGGTGTTTTATTTAAATTTAGTGAATCTGTAAAGATTAAAATCTAAACCATTGTCACAATGACATAAAATCATCCTTATCATTATGGACACGTGTTGTTTAGGTCAACAGCCGAAAGACTAGTTTGAACCTCTAGAGGTTTTACTAAGTAAAAACAAGGAGTGAGGTGGTTTACTATTGCTTTTCTCACTAAGTTGGAAGAGTATGCTCATGAGCATGCCAGGCTCTCTGAAAAGCACCCACTTTACACCCTGCAAATGACACCGTCACTTGATTCACCACAGGGTCTGGCTTTATAGTGAAATTCATTACTCTCAGAGGAGTTAACTCTGACTAGTGTATGGACACGTAAATACCCATAAAATTTCTACCTATATTAGAAGGCTTCGCCCATAATAGGCAGGTGGAATATTAAACTATTTACACTCGATTTGCTAGCTCCAGAGCTACAAAAAATGGTTCTGTTTTTGTGTCACGTGGTCAGCCAATTATATAACTGAACTATATAAGAACAGAAGAGGTAGAGGTGTAAAAGACACTTGTCAGAGTTATCTTCTTTGAACGTAATGAATTACATTTTACAGCCAGATTTTGTGGTGAGTGAAGCGAAGGAGTCATTTGCAGGGTGCAGAGTAGAAAGTTTTTTGGAGGGCCTAATATGCTGATAAGCAAAGGGTACTTTTCTACGCAGTGAGAAAGGCAAAGGTAAACCACCTCTTTCCTCGTTTCACTTAGTAAACCTTTAGAGGTTCAAGCCAGCCTTTCGGCTGTTGACTTAAACAACAGTAAAAGAATCGCATTACTAAATCACAAATTCGGATCATAATTTATGAGCAATACATCATTACGAGTGTAACTTTTACATGTGCGTAAATAAAAATACATTTAACATCATTTAAATGTATGATAGTTTAAATACATTGTAACGATACAAATTTGGCTTGACAGCTGGATGTGTTTATGTTTTGGTTTATTAAAGTATGAAATAAATAGAGCCAGCTGATTGATATTTTTTATTTTTTTTTATTTATTTGTTTAAGGTCGCATCAACAATAAAGTCATTAGCGACCACAATTACATAATAATCTTAAATTAACAAAATTTACATAACAAAATTTGAATTAAAATGTCTTGAGTGAACAAAATTTGAAGAATGACTTGTGTAAACAAAATTTGGATTAAAATAGATTGTGTAACTGTAAGTCCGTAAGGTATAAAACCACATTCTGTATACTCTTGATGTCCGTCAGCATGATTTTCGTATTTTGTGTTAAGTTATACTTTTCTCGTAGATCACGTAATCCTGGACATTTTATCAGTAAGTGTATTATCGTCAATGTAGTATCGTTGCAAAAATAACAGGTCGGTGCTTCAGTCTTTTCAAGAAGGTATTTGTGTGTGAGACTAGAATGTCCAATTCGTAGGCGTGTTATAAGTACTTGATTTTGTCTGCTACTTTGTGGTATTAATACGTCATGTGTGTTTTCCCTGAAGTCGTGTAGTTTACTGCGATGTCCTTTCCATTCATCGTTCCACACTCCTTGTGTCGTCTTGAGAACAAATTTTGACAAATCAACATGTGAGACAGCATGATCATGAAACACTTCTTTTATGGCTTGTTTGGCGGCATTGTCTGCCTTCTCGTTTCCTGATATACTAACGTGTGCTGGAGTCCATACAAATTCAATTGTGTTATTAATTTTTGTATTTGACACTAAAAGCCTAACTATTTCTTGAATTATCGGTTCTTTAGTATTTAAATTAGAAATGCTTTCTAGAACACTTTTAGAATCGGTAAAAATTACGAATTTGGAATTTCGAGATTGAGATACAATTTCCAGAGTTTTATAAATAGCATAGGCTTCACAAAAGAATATAGAAGATACGTTATTAATTTTTTAAAGAATCTCTGAATCAGGAAACACGATTCCACAGCCACAACCTTCAGTTGTAAGTGAACCGTCTGTGTAAACACTCAAGTAGTCTTTGAATCTAGCAGTTATTTTTTGAAACAGAGGCCTGAAGACAGCAGAATGGTGGTTTTGTTTTCCAAGAACACTAAGACTTAAATCAGGTATTGGAAGTTTTAGAAGCCATGGTGGTTCATCAGGTTGACAAACTTCAAAAACATTTGGAAGACGTATATTTAACTCCTTGAGGTAGGTGTCCACGCGATCACCTAAAGCTTTCGGGAATCTTGCTCTTTTTCTGGTAGATGTTTGGTTTCCTATGGATATTGCACTATATACTGGGTTCATTGGTGTTGTAGATATTTTAACTGCAAATTTGATACATAAGTATTTTCTGCGATATGACAACGGTATGTCATTGCTTTCGGCAATGATACTTTCAACCGGGCTGGTCCTGAACGCACCCAGAGCCATACGCAAACTTGTTGTGTGAATAGAGTTTAAAGAATTTTTAACTGATTTTTGTGCAGAGTCATAAACAATCGAACCATAATCTAATTTGTTTCTAATTAAAGCCCTGTAAGTATTTAAAATTATACGTTTATCAGCTCCCCAACTGCATGACGAAAGTAATTTAATTATATTCATTCGTTGTAAACAGTCGGCTTTAAGTTTCTTAATGTGAGAAACCCACGTAAGTTTCTCGTCAAATACCATACCTAGTATTCTAATTTCATTTTTCTGTTTAATTTCATGGTTACCTATAAAAAGCTGCGTATGTTCATCCGATGAGTGTTTTCGGGAGAAAATAATATAATCTGATTTAGTCAGTGAAATATTGAATCCGTTATTCAACGCCCATTTCTGTATATCACTCAGCGTTTTCTGTAAACAGTGTTGAGTTGTTTGGACGATTTTGCCTCTAATAGTAACAGTCACATCATCTGCAAATATGTAGCATTTTACTGGCGGTGATATTAATTTAGTTATATCATTTATAGCAACAAGAAATAAAGTTACACTCAAAACGGATCCTTGAGGAACACCATTTTCTACAACAAATTTTCTCGACAGACTTCCATTAGCCTTGACCATTATGACCCTGTTTTGTAAAAAATTTGAAATGAAGTTTAGGATTGGTCCGTTAACACCAATTTCACTTAATATCTTTACAATTCTGTACTTCCAAACCATACCGTATGCATTCTCCATATCCAATGCAACTGCAATTAGGTGTTCACGAGATTCAAAAGCATTACATATGTCGGTTTGTAGATTAACAAGATGATCTAAAGTAGATCTATTTTTTCTGAATCCACTTTGAAATTTAGATAGAAAGCTAATGTTGTCTAAGTACCAAACTAGACGATTATTTAATATCCTTTCTAGAAGTTTACATAATGTCGAAGTTAATGCAATCGGTCGGTAACTCTCTGCTTTACTATGATCTTTATTTGGTTTAGGAACTGGAACTACAATAGCTTCCCTCCAAATGGCCGGAAAGAGACCGTGTAATAAGATTCTGTTATAAATGTCTAATAGAAATAGTATGGCATTATCAGGTAAATTCTTCAAAAATATATTAAAAATACCGTCAGGTCCAGGACTTGAATTACGTAATTTTGAAATGACATTTTGGATCTCGTTGTAAAGAATAGTAGAATTAAGAGGATGATTTAAGATGTTGGCTCCATCGTCAGTGACTTCGTTAATATTGAGTTCAGTATTACTTTTAATTTCTAAAAATTTCGCATTATATTTAGCGTCACTTGAACTTTGAGCAAAGGTGTCGGCTAATAAATTGGCAATCTCATCTGGATGTGTGATTATTTTACGGTTAGTATTTACAAGACATGAAATATTAGTAGAACATTTAATACCTCTTATTTGTTTTATTTTATTCCACGATTCAACGGAGTTTGAACTGGTCATTGAGGAGATGAAATCACTCCATGACTTACGTTTCTTTAATTTAAACAATGTTCTCGTATACGACCTACATTTTTTATACTCAGTAAAATTTATCTGAGTTGGGTGGCGTTTATATTTATTGAATGATTTCTTGAATTTTTGTAGAGACTCCTTGCATTCATCATCCCACCATGGGACTTGCCTTTTACGGATTTTTCCTGAAGTTTTCGGTATATTTTTAACTGCTGCTTCTAAGATTATACTAGTAAAACAACTAATTTCATCATCTATTGTTCTTTCTTCTTGTGTATGAGAGGTGGGCTTGAATATTTCCTCGATTTTTAATGATATGTCATGTCGGAATTTTTCCCAATCGGCCTTACCAAAAATCCATTTCTGATTTATCGTATCAAATGTATCTCTAGATCCAATGTCAATAATGATCGGAAAGTGGTCACTACCATACAACTCGAACTCAGTTCTCCATTCAAGCTGATGAGCAACTGACGCACTGCAAAGGGTAAGATCTATTGCACTAAAGACTCTATAACTGCTGTTGAAATGAGTAGGTTTCTTCTTATTTAAAAGAACCACATCAGTGTCTTCCAATAATTGTTCAATAATATTACCTCTGGCGTCGTTTTTATGAGAACCCCAAGCATAGTTGTGAGAGTTAAAATCTCCGGCGATTAAAAACGGTTTTGGTAGTTGGTGGATTAGATTATACAACTCCGTGGATGAGAGCTTGTACTGGTTAGGTAAGTAGATGTTACAAATTGTAATGAAACCTATTGGAAGAAGAACAGATACAGCTATGGCTTCGATGTTAGAATTTAATTTAATTTCAGAAGTTTTAAATTTTTTATGAATATACATGGCCACACCTCCACTAGCGTGTAAAACATTTACTCTATTTCTATAAAAGATAGAATAATTATTAGAAATAGGTGCAAATAGATCATCTTTAAAATTTGTCTCTTGCAGACAGATTGCAATCGGATTATGTTTATTAATAAGTAGTTGGAGAAACTCTTTTTGCTGGTAAAAACCATTGATATTCCATTGAAGGATGGAATATGTAGAATTATAACTTCCTGTCATTTTAGAACATAAAAACTTAAATGATTAAATAAAAACAATTTTGAAAATCGAGAAATATATATTCCAATAATTACGACGAATCACAGTCTAGCAAAGATAGTAGATTACTGTCACCTTCTAAGTTGGCACTTTTTACTGGAATTTCCATACTTGAGTTATTAGATCCATCTATCGCTGATTTTAGTGCCTTTTGTAATTTAGTAAATTTAGTTTTAAGGGATCTTCCGTTTAAAGAAGGATAAGTATCATTAAGAAGAACCAAAACTTTAGATAGGTCAGAGGTATATTCCTTTATAATGCCTACAGGATTGGAGGAACCGTAAGTCCTTTCAAGGAGGCTCTTTAATTGCATGTAGTCAAGAACATAGGGGTTGTCATTGCTACTGAGAGTGTCCTTCAGAGGACTTAACTGGTCTTCTATTACTTTAGAAAAGTGATCACCCTTCTCCTTTTTAATCTTCTTTTTCATCGGTCTAGTTGGGGTATACCCTTCTTCTGTCGATGAATCGATATTCGACGAGTTATCTAAACACTCGTCATTATTAATGGCAGTAGAGCCCTCAGACGACAACGGCCTTTTATGTATTTTGGCTTCAGTCATACTAGATTTACCAGGAGCAGGAAGCCCAGGAAATTCAATATCAAACTTAGTGTGTTGATTACTAGTGTCGTTTGATTTTTGTGTACCGGTAACACTGGTATCAAAATTACCATCGGATTGAAAATTTTTAGTGGATTTATGATTTCCGTTAACAGTAGGAACCTCATTGTCCTCAACTTCATTTAAACTACTAACATTTTTAACATGACCAACATCCCTATCGCTTACTAAATTCTCATCTTCACGATTGAGGTCACTGACTTTGTCATTTATGATTGAAGTACAATCTTTAGCCTGATGCCCCGGTTGTTTACAGAGAAAACAGGATATAGAGTCAGATGATAGATAAATCCAATAGGATGTATCATCATATACAATCTTCATAGAGTCAGGTAATTTTCCGAAATCTTCCGGGTGGATATACACCTGACGTCTGAAGCTCATGATATGGCTATAGCCGGGTTCAGATATCCCCGCTTTCAGGAAAGAAATTTTAGACGCTAGTCTTATATTTAGTCTAGAAAGTTTATCTTCCAGTATATTATGAGGAATTACTGGACACACATTTGATAAAATAATCCTTTTGTACGTTGTAATTAACGGCCGAATAAGCAATTTGTTGTTATTCAGTGAAATTACTGTATGGTCTGCTACAAGACTGTTTACTATATCTGACGAAGCAAGATACATACAAATTCTGTTCATCGAGATTCGAGAAACAAACCTAATGTTCTCGGGTTTCACTAATAAACCGACTGCCTGGATGTACTCCTTTACTGGTATTCCGTCGATTGCATCTAAAATTATGGCCTGAGCCTTCGTTGGAAAATTATTCGTTTTTACGCTATTTGCGTAAGAAGCTTGTTGACTGTTTAATTTACTGTTTTTTTCCATTGAATTACTACTATTATTTAACAATGAACCTCTGTACTCAGAAGTCATTTTAAATATTTTCCGTAACCTAGGCTAGCTTAGGTTAGGTTACCAACAATGACAACAATGCCGACAAAAAACAAACAAAAGATAAAACAAAATGAAATAAAATAATTACCTATCACTTAAGTGTAATCGGTATACTCGCAGACAAGTAATTAATAGTTTTAAATAGAAAAATACTAGTATTTTTGTCCATAACACAAACAGCACAACATTTGTTTACAAACACCAAACCGCTGATTGATATTAAATATTCAAAATTATTTAACATTAATAAAATTTTATCCAAACAAAAGTTTGGTTGCTAGGCAACTAAAGTAAAGGAGTAGAATTATAAAGAAATTATTTCAGTGTGGGACTGAAAGTCAAGGGAAACATTAGGTCCTAAATTCGTTCATTAGTTTTTTTTTGATTGTTTAAAATAAATATGTATATAAATATAAAGTAAGTTTATAAAAAATGTAATAGACTAATAATAATAACTTGTCGAAGAATGATAAATAATACTAGATTTAAAAATTGATAAATCAAAAATTGTGCTGATAAAAAAGAAAAAGAAAAACATTACATAACAGAAAATAATATATTAATTAAATAAAAATAATAATGTATCAGAGTATTAATTGTTTTTATTAATTTATATTTAATTTTATATTTCAACATTTATATCAACCAGAAAATGTTTTGTTGGTGGCAGTTTTTCAAATATCATCTATCAGATTCCGATGTCCTTCAATCACATCCAGATGTCAGAAATTACATACAAGAAATAACAAAAAACTATTTTCGGATTCGTAATCTATACAATATCCATAACGGGCAGGTGGAGTGTTAAATTAATTACACTGAATCTGTTTATTCCAGGGCTACAAAAAATCGTTCTGTTTCTTATCACAGAGTTAGCCAATTATACTACTGAACTATTAAAGAACAGAAGAGGTATAAATGGTAATAGTCACAGTTATTTCCTCTAAAAGAAATGAATTTCACTATGCAGCCAGACGCTATGGTGAATGAAGTGAAGGTGTCATTTGCAGGGTAGAAAGTGGGTGCTTTTCGGAGCGCTCGGCATGCTGATAAGTATTATCTTTCAACTCAGTGAGGACAACAATCATAAACCACTTCACTCCACGTTTTTACTTGGTAAAACCTCTAGAGGTTAAAAACCAGCCTTTCGGCTGTCGACCTAAACAACACAATCTATAAAAAAAGTTAGTGGGCCTGAACTGAATTTGAAGTTTTGTTATTTACCGGAAGTCAAAAAATCAACGTCGAAATTTGGAAACAAAACTAGTGTCCTATTGAGTAGCAACAGAACTCACTAAGTACTAAAAGTGTTTGCCGTAAGTCAAAGGTAAACGACTATTTTTTTACGAAACCTATGTGGACTTGATCTTTTAATAAGTTATATAATTTTCTTTAAAAAAAATCATTGCCATCAGCCATGAAAAACATCGTCTCTTGAAATTGTTTTTTCTTTATTCATTGTACACAGTCACTATGTACGTATAAATCACACAAATTGATTTACTTTGATATAAGCATTGTAACGTTCTTTAGTTTAAGTCCCATTAACAATTAGGTCACTAGTGACTTCGTTTTGGTTAATAGATTATGGGTTTGAACTTACATTAATTTTCCAGATCGTAACGGTTTTTGAACCTAGCACCATCCACGTGGCAGTGTACCAAGCTAACCACTGCGCCATGTTCAATGTAATTTTCAATTTATATTTTAAGGTAAAGATATTTATTTACCATTTTTATAATATTTTTACAGCACCAGCAAAAACACGAGTGTAAGATTTTATAAAACATTAGTGCCAACCCTACTCTATGGCAGTGAAACTTGGGTGTTATCAAAGCGAGTGGAGAGTAGATTGCAAGCATCTAAAATGAAACTTCTTTGACATACGTATGGATGTTGTAGAGAAGATTGTTACAAGAATACCGAGATATGGACTCAACTTCTCTATAACAAGATATCTTAGAGCAAAATGCAGTGATTAAAGCATATGAACAGAATGAGGGAAGAAAGAATACGTAAGCAGGCACTTGGCTAAAAACCTGGAGGGCAGGAGAGAACGAGGACGCCCGAGAAAGAGATGGGCAGATTTAAGATGTTCGGATCAGGCAGAGAGGCCTTATCTTTGAAAAGCAGAAGAAGAAGAATATTTTTACATCATTTAAGTAGTTTTATTCTATGTAAGGAAATTTAGTGGATTTCTGAATCTAAAATATAATAAATTATTAAATACAGTAACTTGAATCCCTACGATTGTCTTGGAAATTACTTTATTAAAGAACTAATGTACTTTTAAATTAGTATCTATGTTTTAATATACTTGTACTTGTGTTTTATAGTACTTCTTTTAATAACTTCATTCGTTTTAGGTAGACTACAAAGAAAGAAATTCATGAAGTTCATCATTTTGTATAAATCAAATGGCACTGTAGAAATACCTCAAAACTTTATCTTGAAACCTCTGAATAATCTGAGTGTTGGTATTATTACGAGTAGTAAAGCCCGACAGTTGGATGTACATTTAGACAAACTTCAGTAAACTTTTCTATGGTAGTATTATATTTCTTAAGACAAAGGAAATGTTCTTTCCTGAAGCCAAATCATCTTCAACGTGCAATTATTGTCTTTTAAGGCAACTTGTTCAAATTTATTTATACAAAATAGTACAAGGTGTAATCTTGATAAACTCATCACGAATGATTATCCATGAATGACTTAAACCGATTGCTTATATTTTAATGACAGGTGTTTTCATTTATTCATGTTAACTTACAACTGTGTGGTTTTGCAAATATACAAATAATACATCGGCTATATATATATATAGTTTCTTTAATGAATTTAGGCGTTAAAGGAGTACACCACTCACGCAACCAGCCCACCTCATATGCTTCCCTTTCGCTTAATAATTTTCACACGATTCGACTCCTGCTCGGTGGGCGGCGCTCAGGCCTCGCTAACATCGTTCTTGCTCTACAAGTGACCACAATTAGAAGTTATCGCTCCCGTATCATGCTTGGTGTGAAACCAGCTCCATTCGTTTACCAACACAATCCCAATTCGACCTACGAACCTCGCCAGCCTATGATTCTCTCCGCATTGGAGCTTCAAGCTTTCGTACTAAACAATACTGTTGCTCGCAGGTTTATTTCGCAACCCCAAGTTAGCTTCGCCGCTTCCAACTAACCTTTCATCGTTTTATACACTTAACCCAATTTCATTTTTGCCTTTTGAATCTTGTTTTATCATCCGCTTGTTATTTATACGTTTTGTTGCTACGACTTTCTTGTTTCTTCATTCCTGCGATTGGTACACAACTTTCGTTGTGTATCACAAAAAGATTTCCACTACTCGTGGGCCCTCAGCGGCCTCTCAAGATGTCTGCTTTTGTTTTACGCACTTTTGTATTTAAGTACCTTGTCTGATTTGTTCATGTACATTTATAAGTGTTTTAAGCTAGCTAGCAAAGTTTTCTGTGTTTTACGGGCTTCGTTTATGTTAACTACGCTTCAACCATCAATAACCTCTCTACTGTTCATGCTACGTTATGCTCTGGTAAGTAAAAATTCAAAATTACTTTATAGTAAGTTATTTCGCTCAGTGATTTTAGTTCGTTCCTTGTTTCTGTTTATTATTTTTGCCTTTCTTTCAATCCCGTTATGTCCGTACATTTCTTCCGCTTGTGTCGATACCTAAACGCATGGTCGTGAGCGAAGACCATTCTAAATGCGCGTTGGGTCTCCGCAGATATTACGAAATTAAACGGGTTATTGAAAAGGTATCAAATCCCAAGTTCAGTTCAGGGTGGACTTAATAAGCAGTGTTCAACGTCGCGCGCTCTATGCACGTTCTATAGAGTCCTTCCTCCGAATACCGAGTCAGTTATAATTGTTATATTTACTGGCGAAACCGTAATTTCATCATTATGGTGATTCTGCTCTAGCTTCGCATAGATTGTAAGAACACACAACTTCAGTTCAACGCTGGTGCGAAAATGGAGAATCAAAGTTATTGATACAAAATAGGCACATGTAACGTTACTTCACAAATTCAGCTGTACAACCATATGAACAACATTATAAACCTTTGTGTTATAGGGAACTATTTAGAAAACCGAAACATAAAAAAAACAAAACAAAAAACGGTGAATTAGAGCAAAGTAAATTTTACCTGATAAAGCAAACTGACCGTTTTTTGGGGATTTCTAAAATTTATAAAATTGAAGATATTTTTGTTTGATGCTGTTCTACTCACTAAATTTACAGAATTATTGGCATTAGTATTAGTTGGTTAATATTTTATTCAAATAATTTGTAAAATATTTGGGCGTGTCTTTGATGTACATAACAGATATATAAATTGAGTTTAGCCTACATTAAAATATTCATTAATATAACGCAATATACCAACATCATTTCACGGTAAATAATTTTAATTTATAATTGTTGGTTGCAGATGAAATTTCAGTATTAAATATAGATAGGTTAAGTACACAACAATTCACTGAGTAAACAACATATATATCTAGAAATATCAATTGATTATAAATTGACTATTACTGAAACAGATTAATTTAGTAGACAAATAGATGATAACACTTCGGTTTCAATCAAACTAATAGAATTTGGTTTTCTATCATTGCACTATTGTGGATGCAGTAAAATTAATATCTCTCGTCTGACGCACACCCACATTCAAATGATGTGCACTTATATCACTTACAATAAATCATAAGCTATTGAATGAAAACTAAAATAGTATGAACCAAACAAATATATTATATTTATTACTGATAGCTACTTGGATATTAATGTATCATTCATGTATTATTCAATTTTGTTTTAATTTTATGAAAATGTTCGTGTTTAGGTCATGAGCTGAAAGGTTGTTTGAACCTCTAAAGGAGTGGGTGGTTTACCGAGCCTTCCTCACTGAGTTAAAAAGTATGCTTATCAGCATGCCAGGTCATCTGAAAACTTATCTTTTCTGCAAATAACACGTTCACTTCATTTATAGTCACTTGAGTCAAGAGTTTGCCCTTGTTTGCAACCAGTGGTAAAGGGGGAAAGCATCAGTACGCATGCGCGACTGCTTTAATTTTAGTACGACAAACATAACAATTTGTACTCTACCCAGAGCACATATAGTACGTCGTGGAACCTTTTGTAGGTTAACTGTACGAATATAAATGTTTGTTACTGTAAACACAAAAATGACGGTTTGTCGAAAACGTAGTCGAACTATTCACAGTGCTAAACACAATGTAATAAAATGTTAGAAGTTGAAGTTTAACAAAAATACCTATCCGTGCCTCTTAACAAAAGCCATGAGTGGGCGGCTAACTACTGTGATGTTTCTCTTTCCAAAATTCGAAAAATAAAGAAGGAAATTAAGGACGTGAAGAAGCTATTCTTTAAGAGATTTGTTGACACCTGGTAAAAAGAAAAAAGGTTAGGTAGATACTACTGAGACTGATAATGAAAACGCCAATGAGACCAATAGTTAAGAAGACGATTCATTCGTAATTACAGTAAATCCAACATTTCTAGTCATGTAAATAAGCTATAAGCAATATTACAGGTCATATTTATTTCTTATAAGGTTTATGAAGAAAACATTTTCTAGGAATAAACCACAGCTTAAAAAATGTATCTAGAAACTGCAAGGTAGTGAAATATACGAGTAGTGTCTCACTGTTGAGGTTGGCAGCGCTGCAAATATTTCACTGCCCTTCCTTACAGCCCATACGTACGCAAAGGCAATCTCACGACTTCAGTATCTATATCACAGGTTCTGGAAATAACACTGAATAGTGTTTTTTACACCTCTACCTCTTCTCTTCTTAATAACTCATTCCTGTAATTGGCTGGCCACATGATAAGAAACAGAACTATTTTTTGTAGTTATTTTTTGTGGAATTAACAGATTCAGTGCAAATAATTTAAAACTCCGCCTGTCCGATTTGGGAAAGGGAATCTTCATCAACACTTAATGTTACTATGACCGACCGACACATTAAATCATTGTTCTATAAGAGCAGATCGTAGATTTACAGAAAAATCAAAACAAAATATATATTTATAATTTTTTTATGTGCCCATAACAGAAAGGCGGAGTGTCTAATTGTTTACACTCAATCTGTTCGTTGCAAGGCTAAAATAAATAGTTCTGTTTCTTATCACATGACCAATTAAAAGACTGAATCATTTAAGAACAGAAGAGACAGAGATGTAAAAGACACTATTCAGAGTTATTTCCTCTGAGAGTAATGAATTTCATTATACAGCCAGACCCTGTGGTGAATGAAGTAAAGGTGTCATTTGCAGAGTGAAAAATATGTGCTTTTCAAGGGCCCGGCATGCTGATAAGCGTACCATTCCACTCGGTGAGGAAGGCATAATAAACCACCTCACTCCTCGTTTTACTTAGTAAAACCTATACAGTTTCAAATCAGTCAGTCTTTTGGCTGATAACCTAAACAAAAACTTTATTGAATTATCTTTTTACAAACTCGCCAACAATGTTTTTGTTACACAATATATTAAAATTAATTGTTATATATTTGTTTGTTTTCTAAATAAAACAACTTGAACCAAAACTTACGTTAATAAGTAACAAGAACATAAAAATATAATAATTACATATGAAAAAATCTATTAATTTGAATTTTAAGTCCATAAACTAAAATTTCCTTACAAATATGACAACGTATTTTGTTCACATATTTATGTATTGTATTATAGACGACTTGGTTGTCAGTGTTCTTATTTACAACGTGAAAATAAATTTAAATTAATATGCAAGCAGTATTATGTAATATGTCTTTTGCAGAAAATCTTTGAAATTTTATGAGATATATTGAATTAATGTAACACATATCGTATTTATTGTTCAGAAATTCTAGCAAAATTAATTGTAATATGTAAATAAAATTATCTTGTAATATTAAGATAGTTTATTGAGTTGTTTAAGCAATAATTTAATTTTACCCTAGCTGTAATTTAAATAGAATGTAAAAAGAATGATTCTGAATGTTTTAGAATTAATAGAATGTACATTATCTTAATTAAGACTAGTAATAGTTTAGAAGTATACATATTAATTCCAATAATTAACAATGAGTTTAATAAATTAAATTGATTTAACGTTCACAATCTATTACTAACCGTTTATGTTTTACTGAATTTTTTATAAAATAAATATATCTAAAATAATGTTAAAGCTGTTTCTGTGAATGTGATAAAAAATTTGAATTCTTCTTATAGCTTGTTATGAACTAGCAAATTATAACTTGGAGGTATCATTGCATTCAGTGCCTCTCATTGTATCAATTATTACCAATTTATGGAGAAAATTGTGTTTACATAATATATATATTATATTATATTTTAGAATGCAATTTTTATTCTTATTATTACTACAAACGTTATCACTTTAAACTACGTTAATTTTTCATACGCTATAATAAAGTAAGTGCATTTAAAATCTATCAAAAATAATCAAAACATGATAACATGTCACGCGTCTTTCTTCTGCATTTTTAAAAGATTATGGCCAATTCTTTTTATGACTTTTAAGTCTCACGTAGTTTATTGTTTTAAAATCTTACGTCGTCCATGACTTCAGGACAGTTGCAATAATCCTATATTTCTGCATTGTTTGTATACCATGGCACCCTTGTTGCAAAATAATTCCAAAATAACTTCTTGTTCCAAAATAAGTTTATTATGGACTCTTTAAACTAACTGTATGTGACTTCTGTTGGTCGTTTCTAAAATTTAGACTCCGTTCAACCAAATAGAGATTTTAGCAACATCTTGTAAATTAGTAACTTACATTTTTCAACATTGAATGAAAAGTTCCTGCCAATCAGCCAGTACATCCTTTTATATTTTAAATTAAATTCATTTCTTTTTATTCTCGAATGGGTTTTCCAAGTTAAGAATTTTTTTTTGCCGCTCAGGTGGTTATTTTGTTCTTCCATCAAAGAGTTAAGTGGAGAGCCGTTTAACGTTTCAACAGTAGTCATTATAATAATAGTAGTATCCATGTCAGTAATGGCTCTGAGGACTCACTGTGCCAAATACTGCCAATAGTACAGTACTGTTTTAGAAAATTTAATTTCAGTTTAATAACAATTGACTGTACTGTATTAGAAAATGTCATTTCACTTTAATAACAACTGTCAAATAAGACATTAAACTGCAGGTATTTAAACACATAATGTTACTTGAACAAGCTAACTGACATTTACTCAACTTCCTCATTGATGCTTTGATAGCGAGTCTCTTGGCCATTTACTTTTAAGTCTCCTTAGACAGTTACCCATCACAGTAAGCTATCCAATGTGCAGTTAGCTTCTTCCCTTTTTTAAATGTCGAAATTGGTATGCAGATTGGTTTAAAAGCTTAAGCCAGAACAAATATGGGAGCTGTAAATCGTAATCCATGATATAGGACTTGTAATGAAGGTTAGTGTTAGCATTAAATACGCAATGTGTAATTGTACGAATAATCTTTTTTTTTGATGGTTTCAATGCGATTAGTAGGTGTTCGTAAAATTAAAATAATTAAATTTCTAAATCTGTTAATTTACCTGTAAGAGTCACAGTTATTATAGACATTCATTTCATCCATAAAAATATAATTCTTTATTCTCTTTTCAAATGTGAATAGTTAATATTTTCTGATGAATTAAAAATAAATATAAACGAAAATCAATACAATTACCTCTAAAAATTTAAAATCAAATTTATATTTTTAGATAATGGAGAATACCAAAATTTAATCTAATAAAAACTAAAATACTTAACTTCTCTTCAAATTTTTTTATAAAAATATTATGAAAAGTAGAAAATCTATTTTATAAAATAGAATTATTTCAAATTTATTTAACTTTTCAACATTTTAACGCTTTTAAAATACTACTAAATTCTTCCACGGACACCACGTACTTGAACTGCTCCTAAATATGTTAATACTCCCTTTCTTGCTAAATACCATTGGACGTTTAATAAATTTGATCGTGGAGGTATTTTATCTTCGAATTGTTTTAGTTATTTATTTCAGTTAAATTTTGTTTTTAATAAAATTTTATTATAGGTAATATAGCTTGAATAAGTTTATATTTTTCGAGGGAACGCCAAAGTAAAAGAAAGAAGAAAACTATTAGGCCTACTGAATGGGCACCCCCGCAGGTTAACTTACGTTTATTAACTAAACATAATTTGTAAATTAATAATATATAGATATATATATTTAAGTGGAATTCCATTAAATAATTTTTTAAATGTTATGAATTTTTCGATACTAATCTGAGTGATTTTAATAACAATTGTAAATAATCAGAAACTATATTACAAAACCAGTTAAATTTTTTGAGAATACTTTTTTTAATGCAAGAGCAAAGAATCTTTATAAAAAATTATTACCAAAATATTTTATGGCACACTTGTTAAACTCTTTTAGTGTCAGGCCGTTTAATAGCGACTCTGCCAAAAGTGGCAAGATCATTTTTGCCTTAACCTATTTTTTGACATGATCGATATTTTGTACAACTGAACAATTTTCTACATTATGCAGTAGAAATTTTACAAATTTAAAAAAATGTACTTTATCTAATGAAGAATTCAACACACAACGTATAGTTTTCAAAATATTTGATTAAATTATTAAAAAATATTTTTTTACGCTAGGTAAGAAAAAAATTAAAAAAGATTTTTTTTAAATTTTCACGAAACTTAAAGTTATAAAATTTGTGTATTTTAGCCTTGCCTATTTTATTTTCTATTCTATTCTGAACGTACCGTTATAAAACAATTAGACCGTAATTTATTATTTATAGTGGACAAACAACAGAAGATTTACACGACATTTTGAAAATTATGATTTTTAAAAATAGGAATTTTAGGTTTTAATAATATTTTTTTATATTAATTTTCAAACAGCTATATTCCTTAGGGCATTTAGTATGAAGTCCGTTTTTATCATTTTCTACAAATTATTCTTAAGACTACCCATTTAGAATGCACATAATAGAATAAATACACGGGAGTCACACGCGGACGCAGAACAATTATAGATTAAAAGATAGGCACAGCTACCGCGAGGTATGGGAACTTACAACACTGGCTAACTCAATAGCTTATAATATATTCGTTGCTATTTAGTTAAATAAGATAAAAATTCATAAATACATTGATATAAAATAGCTAGTTTTAAAAGTGCAAATAACAATGAAATCTTTACAGAAATGTTTGAATTACGATCATTATAACTTTTGAGCCGATTCAATTGGCCCTGGTATTTTTGCAGTACTAGATAGGGCCGATGCGATCGACCCGTGGAATTCAAAAGGGTAATCTCGTGGAGAATGGTAATGTAGCATGAATAGAGTTGGGAATGTTTTTAACTCGTTTTGTAAGTACTTATCTTACTTTTAGTTTTATACAACCATCAAATTAAAGACACGTCGGCAAATGTGTCCACAATTATTTTTATTCAACCAACCTCTTCCGCAAGCACACAATGTTTGGTACCTTGGGCTATATTTAGACAGGCGTTTCACTTGAAACAAGCTCGTCAAACAAAAGCGACAACAGCCTAATAACAGATTTTTCTTGACACTTTTAATTAAAATTTAGTATCTGTTATTAAAATAATATAACAATTTCTAAATGTGAAGCTAATGTTCCAAAACTTGATTTACTTGAAGGAGCGTGCAGTCATCACCACAGTCCTACAGTTGGCCAAGAAGATCTCTTGGCCAGAGGCGCTTCAAACGTCTGCGCTGAGTACCCGGTATCGCCCTAGTGTACATGTTTTGTATGAGAGGGTTGTCATGTAGTTCAAATTTGTCATACATCGTCTTGTATAGTTGTTTCGCGACATCAATTACGTATGGCATTTGTAAGTCTTTGTGCAACATTGAGTTTGTGATGTAAAAGGGGCATTGCGTTATCGTTCGTAGAATCTTGTTCTGAATCGCTTGTATACGTTTCGTGTGTGAAGGTTCAGCAGATCCCCAAAGTTGAACTCCATATGTCCAGATTGGTCTTAAGACTGTCTTGTAGATTGTTAATTTGTGTGACATGTTTAATTTAGAACGTCTATCGAGTAAGCGTTTTAGTTGATAGAAGCGTGTTTTGAGTTTGTGGCGTGTGTGTGTAACATGTGCGTTCCATGTAAGTTTTCTATCCAAGTGTAAGCCTAAGTAGCGTGTTTGAGTAGTGTGAGGTAGCGGAATAATATTAATGTAAACGGTTGGGCAGTTTTGTCTTCTAAGAGTAAACATCATTTGTTGCGATTTGTTTTCATTAATTTTAATTTTCCAAAGTTTAAGCCACGACTCTATCTGGTGTAAATGGTCTTGTGTCTTTTGAGTTGCAATAACAGGATCGGCATCAACCGCAAGAACTGCCATATCATCAGCAAACATAGCCATAGTGGTATAGATACAATTTGGTATGTCACTGGTGCTTACAGAAAACAGCCTTGGTGCAAGTACGCTTCCTTGTGGTACACCAGCATTGACTTCGTACATTCCAGAAAGTTCGTCACCTTGTTTTACTCTAAAGTAACGTTCCACTAGAAACGATTTTATTACTAGATACAGGCTATCTGGAAGTATTAGTTTCAATTTGTATAGGAGTCCATCATGCCAGACCCGATCAAACGCTTGAGATACATCAAGAAACACGGCTGAAAAATATTGTCTGTTTTCAAGAGCTGAAGAGATTATATCAATTAGTCGGTGACATTGTTGAAGCGTGGAATGAGATAAACGAAATCCGAACTGATGATCAGGAATTGTGTTTGAAGCATCGATAAACGGTACTAGGCGTGGTAGAAGGAGTTTCTCAAATAGTTTGGACAGAATAGAGAGTAAGCTAATTGGCCTGTATGAAGTTAGTTGGTGAGGTGGTTTGTCTGGTTTTAAGAAGAGAATTATGATAGAGTACTTCCACTGAGTAGGGAAGTGAGTGACTCGGAGAATGGAATTGAAGATGTGAGTTAAGAGTATGATGGATTTCCTAGGAAGATGGCGCAAAAGTATTGAAGTAATAAGATCATAACCCGGGGCTTTGCCTAATGGCAGATCGTGAATTGCTCGGACGAGTTCCCCGGGGGAAACTGGCTTTGGGGGAAGGCTAAGTTGCAGAGGAGCATTAAGGAAATTTTCTATGTTCGGATGAAATAACAGATTAAAACAGCTATTAGCCAAGCTATTAAAACAGGCTATTAGCCAAGCGGTCAAAACTACTTATGATTTTAAAACTCTTGACCTACAAGGGGATGCTTCAACCTATCTGGATGTATGTTAGTCTAATTTAAGGTGCAGCAAAGCCATCAGTATTTTCACGAATACAGCATTTTTAAAGTAAATTCTCATGACTGATTGCCAATTGTTCAAGTTATGTATCCAATAGAACACTACACGATGACTTACGGGTTCCTTACGTAAACGACACATATCTACAACTGTACCGTAGGTTCAGAGAAAAACTTCACAATCATAACAATCCCTTTTTATGCAACATGAATTCTGTGGACGTATCAGGAATTACACAGAGGCGATTGAAACGCCGATGGAGTAGAGACATGATACATTAACGCAACTGTAACATTATTACGTATACAAAAATACAATTTAAAAATGAACACATTTGTCATTATCTGGAGAGCAATCGCTGGGTGGTATCGTCCTAAAAGCTCTAACACATTAACGCGGTTAGTTTTTTAATTTTTTTGTTAATTCAGTTGTAAACGTTTTTGCTGGTTGTTCTTATACAGTTGCAAAATAAATAAAATAATAAAAGAAGTTTAGTTTGGATATAACTTATAAACTAGTAGGTTTAAAAATTATCTTCCCATATTTTTACGTACGGTAATGCATAAGGATAATTCCTGATTAGTTTCTTTTGAGAAATCGGATGAATTATGGAACACAGGATTACGAGTAAATAGATTACAAATCACTGTTACTTAGCATTACAGTTAAGAAAACCCACAAACTTCAGCAAAATATATATTGAAGATCATGAACTGTCAAAAAAGTGAACGACTTAGAACGATAATAATCCAAGCACCATAGCACTGTGACTTTGTTTTGCGCCCTGGAGACTCCAGGAGGAGTATAGCACATGTCGTCAATATTTTCGTTTTATACTTTTCCTATTCCGTTCCTGGCACATTCAGTTTTTACCATTTTCAGTTCTGAGATAACTTGCGAAATTTTCCACGTTATAATTTGAATTCTTCAAGATATATTCGAAAATTGTTAAAATATTTACTGAAAGTTTTTGTTAAACTGTTTTTAAATAATTCTTAATTGTTAAAAAATATATAATTCGTCAACATTAAAAATCGGTTCCGTTTTTAATTGTAAAGGTTTTACTAGTAATATTAATTAGAAATATAAAGAAAAAATTTTTTACCGTTAATAACTTGTTTGCAACTTTAAACTAAAACACAACGAGAAAATTCGATAAAAGTAACGAAAGGTTGACAAGAAAAAGAAATGAAAAAGAAGAGTGACGCTCATTGGTATAATGTTCTATGAGATAATGTTCGTATTTCATGCATGATATATAAGAGATATGTATATATATAAGATATACGAAATATAAGAAAATGAAAAATGAAAAATGAAAAATAAAATTATGAAACTATCTGAAGAAAAAATTAAAATATTTTTTTTTCCAATCAAATACTGAGAAAGATGTAGAAATGTGGAAAAGAAACGTTATGAATAATATAATAATATATCATGAAAATAAGATTTTTACTTTCTTGGAGTTTCTAAAGAACTACAATTTCATAAAAATATAAGATCAGTTTTTCTCTTTGCTCTAACTCCCTTACTGAATAAGTTTTACAACCTATTATGACCACAAGTATTTCCAGTATTTTATTTTGTACTTGTTGCATACAATGCAAAAAATATCCTCAACTTCGTTCAACTAGAGCTATATTTTATTTGTTAATGTTGTAAAACTACTGTAGCACGTCCTTTTGTATTTTAAAATTCTGAGCTTCATACACCGTGAAACCTTCCGGAAAAAACAAATATATTATTATAAGTTCTATTTATATCGTGGTATTTATTTTCGTTTCCGTATTGTGTAACTCAGAAATAGAAAAAAAAATTATAATAATAAAATATGTTTAACTTTGTTCTAATATTTTAAATTGAGTAAAAATCACACCATATTATGATTACAGTTGGTTTGAAAACATTTCCAACGATCTATCAATAACTTAGGTAGGCATGTATTTGGGTTTTAAACAGAAACAGTTGTTTATTTAAATTGAATGGAATTACTGTACAGATTGAAAAATAAATAACGTAGAGATAATAGACGTAGAGATAATAACCTTATTGTATTAAAGGTAGACAAAATCAGCATTAGCTGAGGTTAGAGATAGAGTTGCTTACATGAGACAATTACAAAAAAAGAAAAATACAAACTAGCCGCTTTTGAGAAAATCGCAAAAGTAAAAAAATACACGAATGAATTACTGCTTTTGGTTAACCGATTTTTATGAACATTTTTGTATCGGGTCTCCTAGTGGTAGGCCTACCTAATTTAAGTTACAAAGTTCAACTTCTTATGCTATTCCATTATTGAGGTAGGTTGTTCACATACACACGCGTGCACACACACATACACGCACATACAGACCCCGATAGCTTAAAAACATGTGTTTGGGTTCAGATTGCCTGAAAACCTGTATTTTTGGTAAAAATTCGGTATCGGAAATTGATATGAAAACAATACTTTCCTTCCCTAGTTCATATAGAGTAAAAGAAAAGAAAAATGTAAGTTGGCTACAGTGTTTTTATGCAATATTTGTATTTTAGGTAATATGATTTGGTTAACTTTTAATTTTTTCACGTGACCTCATTCTTTAATTTAAAGGAACGCCTTTAATTTTGGAACGTCTTGAAATCCTGGATGAAATTTAAAAAAATCTTTTCCTCCCTATTTCTGTAATATATCTGTGAATAAAATTCCGTATAAGCTAGTTATGACTGATTAATTTAAAACACTAACTTTTATTTCGTACCGTAAAGAAAATAATTTAACAAACTTTATTTTAACAAATTGAGAATAAATTACAAAGTAGCTTAATCATGGTTGTAAATGAATAACTGGGCGTTTTTCTATTTAGAATATTTTGTTTGAATCACTGATAAAAGAAAATTATAAATTTAAAAGTACAATTATTTGAGAAGTTATTAATTGAAATTCTTTATAATTTGTAATTATTTATATACACATTCACTAAAAGTCGTTTCTAAATTAGACCTGGCGGAAAAAATTATTATTTTTTAAATCTCATATAAGGTTATTTAGCCAAAAAATTTTAATTTTTAAATTACGGAATAATGCAAAGACAGTAATTGTAGCAATTATTTAGTTTTTTGATTAAAGAACTTCAAATAACATAAAATAATGTTTGATGAAAAGAAAAATGTATCACATTTTTGAGATTGAGTTTGGGGTTTAATTAAAAAGGCTCCAATTTACTTCTAATGGACTGAAGAGTACTATTTCTTTTCACCAAAAAGACTGATTTTCAAAAGAGAAACGCTGACAAAATTCTTTTTATAAATAACGCACACTATAATACAAAAAAGATGTCATTTCCTGTACAAAGTAAGACTTCATTTAATTTTTCTCTTAGACTTGATGATAAAGAGATAAAATCACGAGTGGACTGGTAACCTTAATGAAAAACTTTGGTCTATTTTAATTTTATTTTAGATTTTGTTTGCTTGTGAATATGAAAGGAGTAACCCGGAAGTATATTATGTAACCTACTTTTGTTATTTCATATGCCTACTTCTTTATCCAACATAGTCTTTGATAAAAATGTACAATAATGAAAAAATGTAGCTACAAGTAGTCTACTGAGTATAATATTTACATGAAAATGTTTATACAGCTGTAAAATTTTATATAATAGCAAGAAACACAAAATAAAACTTTAAGCTGATTAAAAAAGTTTTAAATTAAATTAAGAGATAGTATTTCATTGTTATAATAGCGGCTGTTCTGGAGTAAGACGTTATTTACAGAAACCCGAAACGCCATTGTTAGCATAGACCCCTCCACACTATAGGTCTCATGAACCATTAGCCTACTTCTTTTTGGATCATTCTCGCTTCTTCGTTCTTACTGAAACCTATAGCCGTATCTTCTGTGCCAAAACTTTCTCATGTATTCGTTGCAAATGACCGTATGGGACGAATAGGTTTGTTCAATTTAGTCAATTAATAATATTTTTTAGGCTGTTTAACTTAAATTTTTCAATCTTAAGTCGACATGACTCATCTAACTAACAACTTCTTCTCCAGAAGTTCATTTTCATAGAATTTTTCGTTCTGTTTAAATAATTAAATTGGTTTGAACTGAGGGTTCTGCCCGATTTGACACTCGGTAACTTCTGACTCCTCGAATAGAGGAGGAGAAATGATGGACGGACAGAAGAAAATGGAAAGGGCACTGAATAAAAATGTACGTATTGTTCTGTTAAATCTTGGATGGAAAGTCTAACTTTCTGAGCCATAAATTTGGGAGCTTTCAACAAAAGAAGGAAAGATTCTCTTTTTAGTGCCATAATGTTATGTGGTTACTTTATAAACCAGAATGTAAAAGAATAATAACATTTCGGTGATTGCCCTTGTATTTTTTTCATATATCGGATTGGCTATACTGTTTTAATGACCCAAATCTTTGGTCGTTTCTTTCTGTTTCCAATCAGTTAGATCGTTCAAGGTTACCACTATTATTTCTAAAAATTTGTATAATTTTTATTTTTTGTTATTTTCAATGTAAACCTGAGACATTTTAAACCAATTTATTTTTATCCTTTCTATACTGTCGGAGCTTGGATTTATCATCACAGAAATCCGGATCTGGTGTTTTATAAATATCACTTAGTGACAGTGGCATGTTTCACCAAAAACTTTTCATTTTACAGGTAACTTAAGGTTTATCTAAATCATACATAAAAACGGGTTTAAATAACGATATAAAAGGAAGGACTTTCTGATGAAAGGATAATTTTGGCCGACGATATAGAAGACTGTTTAATATACAATAATTTTTAATTTATGTTTATCAGGTAAGACGAAAGATTTAAAAATACTTATTCACATTATTTGTTATAATGAATTAAATTTTAAATTTTATATTTTCACTAATTTACCTATACTTCATTAATAGTCTACTAAAATTGTTAATTAAAACTTTCCATTCGTACGCACAAAACATCATGCCATAGAATTCTGTTTTCAAAGACAAGAAATATGATCTCATTATTTTTTACCCCTAACTTGATTTTACGTGAAAACAAAACAAATCTTCCGTTATACAAGGGTTAAAAGATAAAACATCCCTTTGCTTTGTGTATTGTTAATATTTCAGTGTTTTCTTAAGATAAGAAAACGAAATTCTCACCAGTAGCGGTAACATGGTGGGGTAGTCATTGTAAAAATAAAGCCAAAAGTAAAGAAGATTAAGGGCTGAAATACATGACGAATGCTTTTTGTTTTAGAACGCAGTTCGTTGTTTTCAAACATCTCCAGAATTATTGTCTTTCAGAATTCTGACTTTTAAATTGATATACAGGTACACCTTTCTTTTATCGGTTATACTTCAGTTCATACACCTCTTCGCCATCGGTTTTTTTATCCCTTTCCTCTATCAGTTCTTAAAATATTTCCTTATTTTGTTCTATATTTCCTGATACCAGGCTTTTTCATCATCTGCATCCCTATATACGATCAGTTTTATTCAACCCTTATAAATTTTTATTGCATTTTATTATATTTCTTTTCATATTATTTTATCTCTAACAAATCTCATTTGAGTAAAAAATAAAACTTACAATACATCTTAACTTACTGTAAGTCTTTAAAAAACATTGTGGAGTAGTTGAATTATCATCCACACAAGAGATGCCAATTTTGTAACATTATAAATAAAAAAACTTTTCTTTAATTATTTTTACTTGATATTTTTTATTATTTACTGTATTAAAGTAGTAAAAAAACGAACCAAATAATAACAATCTGTTTACATAAACAGCAATCAACTAATCTCATTTAAATTATGAATCCATTTAATGTAACATCAATTAATAAATTTGAAAGAACTTTCTTTAAAATACACACATAAGAATGAAACAATCTAATTGATTATATCGTTGTAGAAGACTATTTTAATGCATGAATGAGGGACCTGCCTATTCAGTTCGCCATATTGTCCCTCACTAAAATAATTTGTACAAAATCTTTTCTTCTTCTTTAGTCGCCTAGCAACTAGAATAAATAACTTTTTTAAATAATTTTGTCAATGTGAATTAAATAATTCTAAAGTATTAATTTTTCAATCAGCTGGAGATGTTTACTATTTTAATAGACTCAAAAAATAAACAACTCCAGGTGTCCAGTAAATTTGTTATATTACAACATATCACGCAAATGTTTTGTAAATTCCGATTTTTGTACAGGATTCCAGTTTTTATTTTACTCGAGAAAACGTTTTAGTCAATAAAACTTTTAGAAAATTAATATGGAAGATGAATCAATAAGTCTGAAAACAATTTTGCAAGAACGATCCAATTCAATTCTTGTCAACATTGTTGGATTTTTCCTCATTCTCTAGTTGCTACATAACAAATTGCCTACTAATTCTCATGATTTTAATAACCAAGAAAATTAGTTCTACATTACATTTGAATTGTAATAATTGCTTATACAAGAAAACTATCCAAGCCTAGCCTGTAAAAAGCATATTAATCCTAGTCGTAAAGACAAGCCGATACTTCTGTTCATTCGAGGTTATATTTGTATAGCCTACTGACTGAATGGTTAGTAAGTATTTTATACAAAATACTTTTATAATTTTATAATCAAAAATATCTGCCAACTTAGGTTAAGAATTTATAAATTACAGTGATAATACTCCTAGGAATAATTAAAATTATAATTTTATATTTTTTCTGCATTTGTCCTAAATACAAATTAATTATAAATTAGTTAAAATAAGTAAATAAAACGCATTTAAAAAAGACGTACGTAAAAATTACTGTGAATTACTATCCATTGGGGTGAAGATTAAGCACTACAGCTCAGTCATTAAACCAGCAGCATTATAATGCAAGTGAGACCCTTACATTCCAAAACAAATTTGATATTGAAAACATACAGAAAAAAGAACGGAAGATCATGAAGAAAATTTTAGATCCAAAATTAACAGAAGAAGGCTACAAGCTACACTCCAGAAAAACAACCGAGAAGATGTCTAACCTAGCGGCAGACATACGGAAAAGAAGGCTGCAATTCTATGGATACATCAGTAGACTCCCCCCAACATGACTCACTAACAAGATTCTTACTTACATACAAACAGTTAAATCAACAACACCATAGATTACACAAGTGAAAATAGACTAACATAAGGCACAAATAGACCCAACAGGTATTGGAGACAGAAATATATTCAGAAACAGGATAAACGAGTGGTATGTGATACCAGAGAATGAGGTCCTTAGGAAGACAGGGACAAAGTGGACAGAAGAGAGGAAGCAAACACATGGGGAAAGAATGAGGGAAGTTTGGAAAATGAGAAAAAATTCCTAAAAATGAGTTGGAATGCTTTGCGCAATTCATCAGGGTCCATACGCAAATAATACGTAATAATAATAATAATTATTATTATTGTTATTATTATTATTATAACATTACAATTAGTTTGAGGGCTCTTATTTTCACTTGCGAATTCCATTTTCTTTGAACGACATTTGTAATATAGTTAATTTAAGAAATTGCAAAACCACTTTATTGTTCATAATATGAACATATTTGATAAAAATATATTTTCATTCCTTTTTCACTTAAGCAATAAAAGAAAAGCAATCTTTAACCAATAAAGCAATACTACTTTTTCACATAAAGTATTGAAGAGCATTGAATAATAAGTCAAAGTGTCGTATATGTGTTTGGCAATCACATGCTGTGAAAATCTTACGGACAATATTTTGTTGAAACGTAGTCTACGCTGTCAAATAATTCAATAACAAAATCTGTTATTGATGAAAGGAAACTAACCAACGATGGAAACTTTATTATTTTCACACTTTTCATTCTATTAAATTATTAAAAAAAGTCTTACGTTTTGTTAGTATTATTTTCTGTTGTTTTTTTACTATATCTGTGTAATTTAAAGGTATATTTATCACTGCTTGAGCGAATCAAAGCAATAAAAACAGTACAACATCGTTTTCTTTAACTTATTTAACTTTTTATTTTTTAATATCTTACCTTACTTTATACAAAACTTATCCTGTAAACACATAGACTACTAGTGTCTATTTAAATTTATGCCATTTAAATTTACTGTATAATAACATTCTAGTATCAAAATTAAGTCTAAGTTGTATAAATTAAAGAAAGGTTTACGATAAGCTGACAGTTTTATATCAATATTATTTAATATCGTTACTAACAAAATTATAAAATTATTTATTAATATTAATGTAAAGTTATACAGTGAAATTCTAATAATGGCTAAAAAAATAAATTTCTTTATTTTAAGAAATTCTGTTTTCTATGAAGTGTTATGTATTGAACAAGGTGAATGTGTTGCAATGAATTAAAAGTTTTGAATAGGATTTCTTGAAAATTAAAGCTAGTTGAAACGTTTGTCTTTAATTTTATTCCTTTTATAATGTTCCAGTAAAACGGTGAAAACATTCGAAGGATCTGGATTTATTATAAAACCGCTAGTATAAAAAACTGCCCATAACAGACAGGCGGCGTGTCAAATTTTTTACACTCAATCTGTTCGTTGCAGGGCTAAAATAAATAGTTCTGTTTCTTATCACATGGTCAGCCAATTAAATGACTGAATCATTTAAGAACAGAAGAGGTAGAGGTGTAAAAGACACTAATCAGAGTTATCTCCTCTGAAAGTAATGAATTTCATTATACAGCCAGACCCTGTGGTGAATGAAGTGAAGGTGTCATTTGCAGAGTGGAAAATATGTGCTTTTCAGAGGGCCCGGCATGCTGATAAGCGTAATTTTCCACTCGGTGAGGAAGGCAATGGTAAACCACCTCACTCCTCGTTTTACTTAGTAAAATCGTTTTACTTAGTACATCAGCCTTTCGGCTGATGACCTAAACAACAACAGTATAAAAAAGCGCCGTTCTAGTAAAATAATCAGGAATTGAATTTCAAATAAAAGGTGTGTCGGGCGTTCGAAACAGTGTCGTTAAGGGGTCGGTTCTGAATTAAATTTATATTTCGTATGTGTACGGCTGGTAGCAATGGTTCTGGACAGTTAAATCATTGTTATTATTGTTGAGTGAAGGACCTTATTTATAGTTGAGTGTGATTTTCAAGATTTGTAATTAATTTATTAAAACAATCTAATTGTAATTTTTCGGTAGTCCAAGTTTAGTAATTACCTGTAATTATTAACGGTGTCAATAAATAACTATAAGTTTAAAAGAAATGTGTTTATTATACCCACATCCCGAAAGAAGTTACTCTTAGGTGTTACAATATTGTGAATTTAAACAAGAGGAGAAACTTTATGACGAGTTGGTGATTTAGCATTATAACCTCATTCTAAGTTAAAAACAATGAAACAATAGGGTAACTGAAAAAAGTCTCTGAAAATGCGTATTTGTAATATTGTCGGTTAAAAATTGTAATTTTTATTTCAAGCGTTTTCTTCTGCAGAGCCTAGTTTATTATAAATTAATTAGTGATTTTTTGTGTTTATAGATCTACAGAGATTGATTTTTATTTGCCGTCATTCACTCATGGTTAAGGTTAAATCTTTTATTTTACTGTTTTTCACTTAATTTTGCCTATATCAATAAATAGGAAGGAGGTCATTCACCGGATCTACACGTTTCCAGAGCCCCTGAACCCAAAAAAAATGTTTTAAGCTAGCTGTCTGTGCGTCTGTGTGTGTAAGTGTGTGTGTGTGTGTGTGTGTGTGTGTGTGTGTGTGTGTGTGTGTGTGCACAAAATATCTCAAAAACGGAACAGCATTCGAACTTGAAATTTGAAACTTAACTTATGTACTACTACCGGACCCTACACAAACATTTTTATCAAAATCGGTCAACCGGAAGTAGTAATTTTTACGTGTCATTTTTAACTTTTTTGCCTTTTTCTCAAAAACGGCTTTTACGATTTCTTTTACACGATTTTCATTTTGCATTATTCATTATACTCATGGTTAATATAAGGTTATATTTTATGAGTTTTGTTTTCTGTTTATTTCTAATGTTTTATTACTAATATTAGGTTATATTTGTCGATAGTTACATTGGTAAGATAAAGTTGTGTGATTGTTTCACACAAAACTTTTTCTACTAATGGTTACGGGACATAATTTACGGTATTAAAATTGTCAAGAGAAAGTCGCATGAGCGTTTAACACTAGATATTTAATTGTGATCATGATTGGTCTATTCACAAAAAATACCTTAAAAACTAATTACTTACTCTCGTCATACTAAACATTACATGTTAATAATTGGTAACGTTATTTTCAATAGAGGTTTGTAGTGTACTATTCTTACTTATATAACTATAGTTACGTTTTTATAAAGACTCCTAATTCATTAAACTTCTTCGCTAAAACAATAATATTTCGTGATAAAACAGACCTTAAATTCAACTACATTCAAAAAATACTGACTCACGTCTACTCAAAAATATTAGAATACCAACAAAATTGTTTGATCAAAATTCATCCTTACGTTTCCAATGTTGTTCTAGTACTATAGAACTGTAAGATACTGGGTTATATTACGATAGAGTTCAAATATGTATTTGTTTAGTTAAGTCGGATGAATGCATGGATGAAGCAGAAATAAATATAAAGAGTATGAGGTGGGAATAACACTTACGAAGGAAAACTTCTTTAGGTTCAATCCAGCCGTTAGGTAGATATTCAAACAAATATCTAGTCTGTAAATACACATTTCCTATTTTTGTTTTTTCAATAAATCTTTACTAGAGAAGATGACATGTATTATAACAACCCGTTCAATCTAATTTCTTATAGAAAAATCTACCGTAGGCCTAAGCGTAAACTAGAATTTTCATCTATTTTTGTAATTTTTTTTATTTATTTATTTATTTTTAAATTCCTAATATATGTGTACGTTACAATCTGTTCAATTCAGAACAATAAGCAACCCATGGCCCAATGAGATGAAGATGATGTGTATGACGTGTAAATGAGGTGGTCTTGTACAGACCCAGGTCGACCACTCCTGAGAGAGTATGGTTAATAGAACTCCAACCATCAAAGTACACTGGCAATCACTGTCTAGTATTCAAATCCGTATAAAAGTAACTACCTTTACTAGGATTTGAACCAGGAACCTTCATCTCCCAAAATCAGCTGTTAAACAGCTGATTTTGGCGACGACTTTACCTCTAGACCAACCCGGTGGGTTATTTTTGTAAATAACTTGATTTCTTTTTTATAAATTTACTAGCATGTCCCGCGCGGCTTCGCACTAATCGGGCCTAATCAATTTTTTTTAAAATAACAACAACAGAAGCAACAGAAGTAGCAAAAGTAAGAAGTAGTAGAAGAAGTAACAGAAATTGTGTAGCTGCTAGAATGATTGTATACTCCAAAACGCACGCACACAAGGTTTTGATAAATACCCCGTACTGCCTTCAACAATAGTTCGTTAGTTTTTAAACAATAGTAAACACTCGCGCTTACACACACGCTCTATCGCCACCTCTCGTACTCTCCCTACCCTCCCACTCCACTTGTACCTCTCTTTATCACCTTTTGCCTCTCTCTCTACCACCCCTTCCCCACCGTCTATCTTTCCCCTCCTTCCATTCTCTCTTCCTCTCACCCATCTCTCCTAAACTTCCGCTCCCATATCTCTCTCTCGCACGCATACACACACACACACACACACGCAACGTTTTTATAATTCCCCCGCGTACATCTCTTTCTCACAACTATGAAACCCCTTCATCTACTTCAACAACAATACGTACTTACATGTACACAGACACACGCACACACTCACATACATATTTATGAATATCTTCGTTAGGGCCCTTAGAGTTACCATTTTTGAAAATAAAAAAATAAAATGTTGCTGTGAATATGAAAATGAAAATGGGGTCAAAATTTCATCAAAATCCGTTCAGTAGTTTTAAAAATTAGCCAAAATTAGGAAATTAGCACAAAAAAACACGTCGTCTTTATAATATTTGTATAGATACCATCACTTAATTTTAAGATTTCATTGTTTCAATATTGTTGATAATAGGAAGGGCGTTTAATAAATTAAATAATTTTAAATGGATTAATGATTTTAAAAAAATGTCTAAATATTATCGTGATTCTATAATATCTAACTTAATTCTAGCAAAAGTAAAGTTGATATAAATTAATTTTTTAACGGAGTAAATTAAAGTGAATATTAATCAACAACTGGCCAACCCAACTTGCTGCGTTTCACAGTAAACTAAATACGTAGACCTACTGTTTATACATACATCAGTGCTAGCCAATAAAACTATTCATGATAAATAATTTAGAACTAACAATGATGAAAAGACAACTAAATAATATTATCAGTCTACTTGTTTACATATAATTTCCCAAACATTATTGAAGAAAAACTTAAAATGATGTGTAGGTTCAGACACTTTGTATAAACGACTTTAACCTTTCTCTTTATAGGCGTTGAAAAATAAACTTCTTTTAGAAGGAAACCATTTTATACGCTACCGTAACTTAACTCTTTTTAGAATTCAAGACAAAGACTTTTGTGACAAGAGCGTTGTTAAATTACATAAACAACATGAATGAAAAATGTGTGTGGATCAAATTTATAAAAAATTCAGAACAATAATTTATTTTTAAACATTATTTAACGACTTGAGTAGTTCAATTATTTGATAACGTTTTTTTAAATGAAGCTATTTCTTTTTTATTTCAATAACATTCTGTAAAGAAAGTCTGTTTAAATTTTTTCATATAAGAAATTATTTAAATATAATTGAGGAGCTTTTTTTCAAAACTTAACATGTCCACAGACAAAAATTTTCCAGGAGATGGCAAAAACTTCTAGTATAAAATCCTGAAAGTATTTTTTAATTCTGTTTAGTTGAAAATGTTACTTGGTGAACCACAATTTTTTTAGGTAAAATTTAGAATTATATGTTTACTGGTTTAATGAAAATTGAGGAAAATGTCTTGGAGATGTTAAGTTTTGTTAAAAAAGCACGGAGATGTTAAGTTTTGAAAACAAAAACAAACATTAAATGAAGATTATAGCAGTATTCTAACCTTAAACGTTAGGTAATACTAAGCTTAACACTTTTTGTACTTACCATAAAATTATCTTTCTACATAATTTATTGGAGTAAAAAAACACAAAATTTTTTATCACTTTTACACATAACCTATTTTTACAAACACTAACATACAAAAGAAACTGCATTTTTCAAAATACAAAATAAAAGTAAAATATGATAGGTATAAAATAAAAATTAAACATGAATCCCACAGTCTTCATCTAAACAATTGCACAATTCATCTTCTTCACAGTTAGTAAAATCACTCTCAGTTTCTTGCATTACACAAATTTTTTTATACCACACAAGTTCTGGGATAGACTCCCAATTTGATCCGAAGTGTTTCATTAATAAATTAAGCACATCTCTTTTTTTTCAGTAGAAATTGTATTTTTTAACTCACATTCTGTCAGTTGTATATTATTCTCTTTTTTATTTTTTTTTACGATGGACCTTTGATTCATTTGTTCAACGGATGAAGAAAATTTATAGTTTGTGAAGAACTGGACTTTACTGAAAATTTCATTTGTTGAGCGCTTTTTGTGTTTTGTGATGATTATTCGTTTTGCGTCTCTGATACCTTTTATCTTGGAATAAACGTCTTCTAGAGCCTTTAAATTATATACAACCCAATCTTTACCAAGTACTTTAACTTCCCCAACTTCTTTATATATTTCACCATATTCTTCAGCAGTTTTAATTTCAGCTTTCTTTTTAATTGATTTTTCTGTTCTTCCAAAGGCCCTATCAGCAGGTAAAAATGAATGTCCCCTGACTGGGAAAGTTATCTGAATAGTGTTTATGTTATCTGGAGATTCAGTTGTTAACCAGTAACACAGCATATGGACAATGTGAGCATTTCTATTTTGGCCAGCACAACCATCACAAAATAGAAAAATTGTCGTTACACTATTCAAAGCAAGTGAACGTAAATGGTGTATTAATGCTGACCCAATCTCAGTTGAACCTCTTCGAGACTGATTCTCGGTCCATGTATAAAATGTAGGATTCTGAGAATCCGTGTTTACACAACAAAATGAATAATAGTTAATTTGTCTACTATAAAAAGCATCCTGTATGTTTGTTTTGGGAAGTGGATGAACTTGCTGCAAATCAAATGAGAAAGCGATACAAGTCTCATTTTGTTTCGTTTGTTTCATAATATCATAAAATGCATTTGCACGCAGTTTATGAACTCTTAATCGTGTTCTAATATCCTGTAAACAGCTTGAGTCATTTTCTTTCAAAGCTAATTCGGATTTTAAACGTGTACAAAAGGCACATGCATCGCTTGCTGGAGAACGAAAACCAATGTTAAATTTAGTGCTAAAGATTTTGTAGAAAAACGAGTATGTAACTTTCAGACTAGCATTGCTTTCTGAATTATTGTACAATGTCCACAATTTCATTGTATTAAAGTCAGCACTCAAATACACTCTTTTACTTTTATTACGACTGTAATGCGATTCTGAGGCTGGTAAATTGCTGAGAAACGTTTTTACCTTTTCCATTTTGCCCTCAAATAATTTATACTTCCGATTACCTCCTCGCTTTTCAGTAGGCACTTGCCCTAAATTAATTATTATTCCTAGTCTAAGTACTCGGGAAGCCGGTATGCCTAGCGCAAAACAGAAAAACTTTTTACATACGGTAACCATTCCCAGCTTTTTACTTTTTAGAAAATATTTTAAGGAAACTGATTTCGGTTTACTGCCATCTTTACTTCTTTTCCGCTTAGGATCTTGCGTGGATATAAATTTACATAATATCATATCTTGATTAATTTTACCCTTGGCTGAATAAATTTGCATGCGATTTGACATTATATCTGAATTCTGAATACTGACACAATTATACGCTTTACCATTATGGTTACACGGTCGTGGTAACTGTTTGAGTCTATGCAGGTTAGGGTCTGTATCGAAATAACGAGAGTAGTTTTCTTTTGGTTTTTTAACTTTTTTACGGGAACCACTGTTTATATCACGCACTAATGTTTGTAATTCCATATTAAATAAAAGATTCACTCAATTTAAATACAATAACACATTTATACTTGCATAAAATAAACAAACTTGTATAAACGATGTACTTAACGAAATAGTAAACACTAAACAACGTGGGCGACGCCGTGCGTGAACCGTGAACTAGGTTAGAAAACGTTTACGCGTACAGGTTATACGAAGCGTTGATGTTTGCAATTGCCAACATGATATCTTCAATATGTATTCTATAAGTAGCAAGTAACAATGTGATGCTATCTGAAGGGATTTTTGAGAAACAGTAAGAAATAAATACGCGCGAAAAAGTTCAGTTGGAGATGTTAACTTTTGAAATAAACTAGAAGACCGCTCTATAATTAGCATTGGATATGTAAACTTTTGTCGAAAAATAACTCACAATTTTTAATAGAATGGATATGTGAAGTTTTGACGCAAAACCACATATTCAACTATATTTATATACGTTATATGTTAAGTTTTGTTACAAAACGAATATTCTCCTTATGTAAACCAAGTATAAAATTGAGATAAGCTAGAAAACTCAATTTTCGAATTTTGTGGATATGTTAAGTTTTGAAAAGAAGCTCCTCAATTTTTATATGCCCCTAACGGGCATGTGGATTGTTAAATTAATTTGCACTTGATCTGTTGGTTCCAGGGCTACAAAACATAGTTCTGTTTCTTATTATATGATCAGCCAATTATATGACTGAAAGATTTAAAAACAGATGAGTTAGAAGTGTAAATATCACTAGTCAGAGTTATCTCCTCTGAGAGTAATAAATGTTACTATATAGCCAGACCAAGTGGTGAATGAAGTGAAGGTGTCATTTGCAGGGTGGAAAGTGGGTGCTTTTTGGAAGGCTTGGCAAGCTGATAAGCATACTCTTTCAACTCAGTGAGAAAGACAGCAGTAAACCAACTCATTAGTCGTTTTTACTTAGTAAAACTTCTAGAAGTTCAAATCAGCCTTTCGGCTGACGAACTTAAACAACACGGATGCTTAATAAAACAGCAATATAATGTCCACAGGGTGATTTCCTCAATTTTATTAAGGTTTATGAACAGGACATTAAATTACATAAATGTTGCTGGTTGTTTTACCGTATAATTTTAATTGCTTCTGAATAATTGCTTTATGAAATTCTGAAATACAGATATAAGCAACTAACTTTTTGTTAAAGAATAGACCCACTGTAAGAAAATATATTATTATCGAGACTTTAAAAATTCTGATTTTGCAGTAATAGCATTTTGTAAAACCAGCATATTGTAAAAGGATTTGCAAGATTATAATGATTCAATGGTCTTGTTTACAAATGAGTCAGTTGTTTACAGTTGCTGTTGATATTACTCTTTAGTTATTTACAGAACCGATATTGTTCAAGTAATTCATTGCATACGATAAAAATTGTGTTTACTTTGGTACGTGAACAATTTGAAATCAATAAAAATATAGCTGACCAATGTTCGTACTAAAAGTACTTGTTTAAGAAGAATAGTAGATGGGCTTTACCAGATTGATATTTCATTGAGAATTTTTATAATGAAAGCATTTTTATTAATTTTCCTTCAAAGTAACAGAATTTATCTCATCAAAATAACTTATTTTATCTTCTCGCTCAGAAAATCTACTATGTTTCTGGTTGAAAACAATTTTATAATATTAATGAATTCTTTAATAACGGCTAAAATCAATTTCTAAAAATGTCTCGTTCTGTCAATGTCTCGTTCAAATAGGTTTATTAAGTGAGTTTAGGTTATGAAATATTTTCTCTCGTATGAAATTAAATTACTGTTTGTACATTATCTATAAACGATTACTTTTTTTGTATACTCTGGTTCGTATTTGTAAAGGGGACTTGTAATAATAATATAATTTTTTATTTTAAAGTAAATTCCTTTATACGCGTAAATAGATAATTTTTTATAATTTTGCCATTGTTATTACGTATTTCTTTTAACAGATTTTTAATATTAACTTTGGATATAATTCTAAGTAAATAAAAAAAAAATCCAAAAAATTATATTTTAAATAAATTTTTGTTTTTTTTATCTTAAAACGTTATCATTACGTTTTAGAAATATGTTTGTTTTGTTTATAACCAATTATTGTAGTAAACTCATCAACGTTTTAAAGCTTTTCGTTTTACCTCCTACTGTTTTTTCCACATTGTTTATGCAGACGACGAAGGGTTAAATATTGAAATTATTAATAAAAAATGCCAGTCCGGATAGGGATTCGAACCAATAGTTATTGGAGTAAAAGCCATTTGCGCTGACTACTACACCACTGATCTGCCAAGTTTTAAAATTTTGACGTGATATTGTCTAATTTTCAAACGTTGATGAAAGATTTCTAAAAAATTGTTCGCTCGTATAAAATTTCATTTCAGTTGGAAACATTGTGTTTAAGTTTAACAGCTCAAAACATTTGAAAGTTTGTTCTTGTTTAACAGTGCTATTACAGTACTCATTCGCCTATATTGTGTCAACGATGTCGTTTTCCAAAGATGAACATTGGTTTCGTTCTTTAGCCGATAAATACTGTATTATTGTCTTGGATCGTGTTCATTTAGTGATGTGGCGTGGTTTACAGTTACAACTATATTAATAGCCAAACCTGTGGCGTATCCAGCACTGAAAATCCTCACCTGTTTCAGGAATGACTATTACGAACACTTAATTTTTTTTTGTAACAGAGTAGTATTTCTTTTGCAATCAGTTAATAAATACAATAACTTAAAGCAAATACGAAAAAAATCTGAGTAATGTCCTAAGAATTAAAATATAAATTTTACTTAGTAGTATGTTTCAAAAAGACTAAATTGTGAAGAAAAATAATATATATACTATACAAAATCAAACTTCATGAACTGTGAATCAACATCTTCAAACACAAAGTTGTTGAAGTTGGAGATGACGATGACGATGATAGAGATGAAAACGACGCCAATTATGAGATGACGATGATTAGGAGTTGGAAGGAGAAAAGAAAAAAAAAGTTTAAATAATTAACAAAATCGTAAAGGTAAGTCTAATGGTACAACGTTTCAGTCTGTGAGAATCTTCGCTGTTGTCAAGGCGGTTAATCGCTAATGGATTCTGATGGTCTTCCAGTTTTTGTTAATGTTTTTCGCTATGTTATTTAATTTCTTCTTTTATGAAGGCAGATTTAGATACTTGTGTAATATTTCATTGGTTACGTACCATGCGGCTGCAGTGATTAGTTAGTCTCAGGCATTTTGATTGATAGCGCTGCAGTATTTCTCGATTTGATAAACTAGCTGTACCCCATAGCTCTAACCCTTACGTCCAAACTGGTTTTTGTATTACTTTTTATATGTGTACTTTATTTTTAAAGGAAGCACTTAAAATAGTTGGAGTTTTGGTGCGATCTTCCAGTGTCGTGTAATAGAGCCTTTTTTTATCAAATCTGTGGATTGTATAGTTTATTGCAATAAACTGTGATTCATTATACATTCCTCATGTTACATTAACACAAAAGAGAATGTTCCAGCAGGATAAAGCAACTTATATACAGCTGTTGACACTTAGACATACTACAGGATTTTTGCTATACTTTGAAATGGAAAATGGTGTAATCTCCAAGACCCCTAGATCATACATTTTTTATTTATTTTTTATTTATTTATTTATTTATTTATTTTTATTTTTTTTTATCAGGGCTCCCACACTCCCCTACACCCTGCCGTCCCCTCCCACAGAACAGTGTGCAGCCAGGTACGGAAGTCCGTCAGCAAGTAGAACGGCAAGCAGCCTTAATATACTTGCTATAATGATTCATTATATCACATATCACCACTCCTATTTATTATTATAATTTCCAAATTTACCAAATCCTATATCAACATAAGTATTCACGAAGAACGTCTGCAGACACGAAGACATGAACATAGACACATATAACACGCAGGTACAAAGGGCTTGAACATAAAAACATAAATTAAATCAACATACTATCACAGTCAGTTACGTCAAATCACATTCTTCAGTAATTCCACCTTAAAAATTTCTATTTTCGAGTTAAAAAAATCTACTTCATTTCCAAAATCATTCGCAATACTAGCACAACGGGCCAGAGGTGAGGCATCTTTAAACTCGTTAGATGTAAAAAACAATCTATATCTCCTCACTCCTGCATGGGGAACCCTTAGACCCAGTCCAGAAATATCGCCATCAACATATCCATGCAAGACCTTGTAGAGGTACAATGCCGCCGCCAATCCACGACGCTTACTCAGAGGGTGCAATTTCCATGTTTTACATAAACCCTCATAAGTGTCTATGACAGAAAACTTTCTGTACACCAAGTACCTCAAGAAATTTTTTTGAACACTTTCAATAAGGTTGGTAGTGGTAATCCTATCGTTGCCCCAAACCACGGAACAGTATTCTAAAATGGGGCGGACGTTAACTCGATAAAGTTTTACGATACTTGCAGGGTTTCTAAAATTTCGGCTGATCCATTTCACCAAGCCAAGATTTCTTCGAGCCTTCGCCGTAACTTTCTCGACGTTCTTATTAAAGTGCAACCCTACATACCTGTGGGGATATATAACAGTGTTTGTTTTAAAGCAATCCTCGAGTATAACGCATTTGGTGGGGGTCAAATTACATGAAAGCTTTACAAGTGATAGACCCTTGGGATTGCCAATTCCGTCACATTTTGTGTATCTGCTTACTTTCAAACTGCTAATGGTCTAAATAACATTTTATTCATTCTTGGACATTTAAACAGATCTGTGACAAAATGGAATTTCTAAAGTGCCTATAAAAGTGGGAATACTATTTAAATCAGTAAGGATTAATACGTTTTTTACTTTTATACAAATTGATAAAAAGAACAACTTATTTTCTTAGTGTGAAAACAAAATGTCAATTCAGTCGAAAGGAAGGTATAAACATTTTATGAATTATATTCTTAAAAAAATTGTAAATTTCAGTTTTAAAAAATATTGCGACAATGTTCCTTGAGTCGCTGATTAATTGGATTTGGTGCACTGCTTTATAATAATTTCGTGTGTTCTTTATAATTTTTGTGGATCACGTAAAATACCTACGTATACCATGTATGTAAAATGTTTTTTGAACCATATAGCAGGGATCAAGAAAGCAAGAAAACAAGGTATGCAATTATAACGTCATAATTTGTATATAAATAGTCCGTTCATTGTTATTTGGCTCCCGCCAAATCCGTTCAACTTTAATCGTCAAAAACTTGACGAATTGAAAGTGAACATTGAACATAAGATTTCGTAAATTTGTAAGTAAACATTAGGAAAAGTGTCGACAAATGTTACGAAACATGTACCACAGATTCGAGTCACAGGGAATCATTTTCAAAATTTATTGTAAAGTTATTATTGGTAAATTAATGGTAGAGTTATTAATGGGTGTCATTAGAGAGGAATGCATCTCGTATCCAGGCTCCTGAAATGAGATGTTTGTGGGGAGTCAAAGGTTGTATCCGGTTAGAGTATGTAACGAAGCTATTCACGCCGAGTTAAATGTTCAGTCGCGGTTGGAAACGTTAAGAATACATAAGAGAAACTGGTCCAAACATTTACTTCGTATGCCGGCTTACAGACTTCCTCTGTGAGCATCGAAATAAACGCAGAGGGAGGGAGGCTTGCAAATACCTAAAAAGTGATGGATGCCGAAACAGGCAATGGAGCCTAATCCTTGACAAAAATGATGATGATTAATGATAAGTTACATTGTAATTTGAATATTTTGCATAAATTATAATAAATATTTCATTAATATATTGTTTTTGTAAGGTATTTATGTCAACTAAGTACGTATTTCGCTCATTAAAAGCTCTGTAGTATAATTAGAATTGAGACATTTTCGTGAAAGTTTTTTTATATTATCTAAATCTTAAACATTATATAACAAAAGTTAATAATATTATATTGTGACACTTATTGCTAAGGTCCGTTTCGGGATCTAGGTAATTAAATAATTATTACACTAAGGTTTACAATTACAAATATTTATTACACTAACAGATTACAAAATAAATAATTAAACTAATTATAATTAAGTAATACAATAAATGATTAAATAATTCACTTAAAATAGATAATAAACAATAAATAGCTTACAATCACTTTTATAGATTACACAAACATACAAAACACAGAAATTGAATTCACAAAAACTACACATTAACTTTACACAATACCATACACTCGCAAAGAAGGTATAACAATCGTTGCTCGGATACGTAACCTGTATACGCACCGTAACCGCTCGTCAAAGATTAAATGAAATACTGACTGCTGACCGCACTCGGGGGTCTCTTTTATAGTCATTCAGAAAGATTGTTCGAGAAGAGAATAGAACAACATTCAAAAATAAAGTACAAAAAATAACTCTTTATTAATTAGTGCTAGAAAAATCCGTCGTAAACAAGTCAACAATAAGTCTTTTGTAAACAGTTGTTACGAGTCCCTTTCATAACAGTTTTACATTACCGACCTTTTATCTTACACAATAGTTATCACAACTTTTATGAATAGACATACCTTTATGGTTATTATTGTCCACACTCTATTCACTCGATTATCTACTTTTATTCTATTATTCCTTTCTTACTATTTTTATCTACTCATACTATTTTTATGAATGAAATTCTGGAACCTTCGCGAACCATCTGTTCATTTCTGTCACAATATCCATACATGTAAATTTCTTACAAACTTAACTTAACACTTATAAAAACCTCATAGCTGCTTTAAAGAGTTACCTTTCATGTGTCTTCATAGTTTCCATACCTAACTTTTATGGATTAAAAATTAGGTTACCATAATGTTTATTTGTTGAACTTTAGATTAGTTTTTCCCAGATCTCATACGATAGTTCTACTTGTGAATCCACATATCCATTGAAACTTGTTCAAATTTCGCTTAACATCTAAATCAAACTGAACTCATACATTACTTTATTATCTGAAGTAATGAAAGTGAGAAAATCGTTTCAAGATCATAATATTATCTACCACTATCTTTGTTTAAATCGAATACTTTTCCCTTAAAATCCTTTATTATATATATATTTTTTTTCATTTTGAATAGCCGCCATTTAAATTAATTGTCAATAAATACAAAAAAGTTTAAAATAACAATTAAAAAAGCTTTTAAGTTTAATTTGTAAAAATAAAGTTAGGTTATTTATATAGGTGATGGCCTCTTATTTTACAAAGCCTAATGGTTTTGAGACCAGACATATTTTCAGTCAGTTACCCCGGTTATATTTTTATCTCTTAATCACAAGAGAAATTAAGCCTCTACACATTCACATACAGATATAGATCTGGAGACTATAAATTATTTAGACATACATTAATAAGGAATAAGTATCCGGATTTAAAAGATAAAATGGATAATAAATTTTAATGTACTTTAAAAATTTAAAGCAAATTAAGTAACAGTGTTAAACAGAAGCTTGCTTTTAAGTTCATCGTCAAACAAAGTAGACTACAGACTATTTTCTTTTAACTACAAAAATCTAATTAAAATGAATTACCCTGACTTTTATTTTATTTAAGATTTTTTATTAAAATTATACTTTTAAATTACAGTACATTAGGGATTATGTGTACTAACAATGGCGTATTTATATTCTCACAGGTAATGTTAAAACGTCCTTATTTTAAGAAAAATAATTTATTTAAACTAACAGATGTAATATATCAAATTTTCATACATTAAAATAGTTTTATGGTACTATGAAGGTCCTTTGCAAATTGCTTAATTATGATAAATAGTATTCTACATCAAGTAATTTTAGTTTTCAACAGCTAACAATTTTGGTAATATGTGGATAAATATTACTTTTCTCTAAACTTTGATAAATTGGTAAATATTTTACTCTTAATTTAAAAAAAAAACAAATCCTAGCTGTTCTACCTAGCTGTTTTAGTAAATAATTTGCATGAGAGTTTAATCGACTATGAAAATAACATTCAACCTAGGCTGAGAAACTTCAGTTTTACTTCATGTTTAGATCTTTGTAAAAAATTAAATGTCAATAGTTAAATTTTATTTATTTCTTTTAACTGCTTTAAGGAGTCCCCAAAAGGTATAGGAAAGTATAGGAATGTCAAGACATAACAGTTTATTAGACATAATATATTCTTTTCTTCATCAGTCTCTCGACTGGTTTGATGCAGTTCTCTAAGCTGTTCTATCTTGCGAAATTCTTTTCATATCTGCATACCTGTAACACCCTACATCGTTGGTAATTTGCTTTATATATTCTAATCTTTGCCTTCCCCTACAATTCACTCCCTCAATATTACCTTATATTATTGATAGACCAATACCTGGATGTCTTAAGATATGCCCCACTAACCTATACAATCTTCAGGTAAGATGCTTCCATATACTTCTTTTTCATCCGCTCACCTAAGAACCTCTAAATTACTAATTTTGTCCACCCATCTTTAACATTGTCCTGAAACACCACATTTCCAAAGCTTCTATCCTCTTTCTTTCTACAGCCCCTATTATTCACGTTTCACTCCCGTACAATGCTACACTCCAAACATAATGTTTTAAGAATTTTTTCCTAATTTGTAAGTCAATGTTTGTAGCCAGTATGCTGTGTTTCATTTCAAAGGCTTTTCTAACTTGAGCAATTCTACTTTTGATATCATACACCTGCTAATGAGTGCTGTTTTCCTAAAAGTGTTGAAAAAATGTAAAATAACTGCAACTCTATTTGCCGCTTGTGCATAAATTAGAACCAGCCATTAGATCCAGTCATAAATTAGAACAAGTAGAATGAAAAAACCAGAATAGAAAATATTATTTATTTATTTCACGGATCACGGCTTAACAATGCAAATTATACCACGTCCTTATCCAAAATGGAACTCCATATTAAATCACTTTACACTTCATTTACATTCGCATCTAAAATGGTTCAAACCAACTGATGACTTTTACAAACTGAATCCCGTTAAGCACAGAAAATAAAATATATGCCTAGTCTAAGAAAACACAAAAGAAATGTTGTTATTAATGTTACATCATTTACAAAAACATTATTGACTCGTGAAAACTGATATGAAAATGAGCAAAACATTTTTCATTTTTTAATAAAAATGAAATCATTCAAATATTTAACAGATTCTCATAAGATTTACTTCAGAGAAATAGATTATTGATTCTCATAATCTTATAATTTGTAGAGAATCACAAAAATTAAGTAATTTATGCGTTTTGTTTCAGTTATTGAAATTATTTCAAACGTTTTTTATTCAATCATTTGGTTTCACTATTGAAAAATCCCCTAATTTTAACAAATATTCCAATTTCAAAATATTTTTAAAATGGTAATTTATTTCTTCTTCTTTTTCTTCTTCTTCATCTTCTTCTTCGCTTTACGGGTTAGGGATTTCTAGCTGTTCTGCCACCCATCCTTTCTTCGGCCTGCCAATATCTCTACTTCCCACTAGTTTCTATCTTCTCGCTACACTAGGCAAGCGGCTTTCTAGCATTTTATATAAATGATCTCATTTAACACGACCCACTGGAGAAGATACAATTTTATTTTTCGTAGAGTGAAAAATTTCCCAAGTCTTGCTTTATATCTTCATTTCTGATCCTGTCTAGTCTTGTGCAACCCTTGACAAACCTTTAACATTTATTTCGGCATTTTGAATATTTTGGCAGTTTGGAACTCCGCCAACGGTGTTATTTTATACCGCCGGTGGCACGTCCGAGGCTCCATCAGTCAATCAATGAAGGAGGAGAAGCAGGAGGAGTATCAACCTGGTTAAAAAACCAGGGTCCATCTGGCACCGGATGGGAGCACCCTGTTATAGTTCCCCTACTTAGGGTTTACTAGACGAAGATGGTCAATGGTCTCGAAGCCGAATGAAGGAGAAATTCCAAACGGAGAAGAGGGCGGAAGAGCCTAGAGGAGTAAACACTGAAGAAAATCAAATGTAAAAACTTGTCAACGGTCTGAAGGCGGACGAGGATAGATTCCCGACAGTGTCGAGAGTGGAAAAACCTAGGAGGTTGGTCTCCGAATGAAACCCAGGGTGCGTTCAGGTGCCCTAAGATGGCAGCCTTATCACTGAACTATCCTACAAGGCGTTGGTAACGCGTTTAGGGGAAATAAAAATTGCTCCAAGCACTCTAAAGGGCTTCGGAAATTGGACTGGCAACAATGGGGAATACAATATTTATTTCTGTATTCTAAAATAACATTAAAAGCTCTTGAATTATTATTGTATAAAATTTTCCTACTCATAAACAAAAAAGTTAATAATTTATTATTATCAGAACAAACAATACCGGCATTAATTTCGTGTGGGAGATAATAAAATCGAATTTAAGTGTTTGCAGTAGCAACTGCTATAAATTTAGATTTGATATTAACTGTTGTGGATTAATTTTCGAACAATTGATATCCTCTTTTAAACATGAGTTACAACTGCAGTAGCTTTGAAGAATAAAAAAAACAGCTTACCAGGCTTTAGTATACAAGTGATAAATTAATTTTAGAGTACCAACGATATTAGTACATGCTAACTATATATAAAAAATTGAAATTTTGAAATTAATAAATTGTTTTTTTTTTCTTACGTTCTATTAAGTTGTAAATATTATGGTACTAAAGTAGATGTGTGTGTTTACAACTCGTATTATAGTATTGAAATGCATTGTTACAAGCAATAAGTTTGATATAGGATAGGTCTAATATGAAAGACTGCTATCCATACATAAAACCGAATATTACACTGAATCACGTGGAAAGAAAAAATAAAACCACAAATGTAAACTTCTGTTATAACTGCAAATAACAATATTTAAAACATAAGTACATAAAATTACGTCATATCATAATCAACTAGTTTTGACTCAAACCAAATTTAAAAGATTTAGGCATATTTATGCTATAATCTATCCTTAATATACAAGAAATGGTTTTGTAATTTCTAGGCCAAAGGAATTAAATTTTCTGGGAAACAAGTCCTACATAAATATTATCAAATTTTGGCACAGATATTCATGAAGCCTGTATGAATAACATCACGGAAGAGCTTTGACTTATAAATGAAACTCAGCCATTTCAATTCGAGTTATGTATACGTATTCACGTTTATATTTACAATAGGTTACGCTCAGAAAAGATTAATAATTTGAAAGAAATCATGGCTTAATTTTTTTTGTCTAATCTCATTGAAATCTATATTGAAATTAAACATTAATATTAATTTCACATGTTTTCCCTTAAGATACCCAGGGCAATGCTCTCTCCCCATTATTGTGCATGGCTAGCAATTATAATGTTCCTATTTGTCATTATGCGGTTATGTCAATGTTACTGATGGTATAGGGAAACTGTCAACTGCTCGTAATCCGACATAAGCTTCACACATGTTTCAATTTACTTGAATCTTATTTTTAATTAGCTTTCAAATTAAAAATATCATGTAAAACGAACTGAAATATTTTCAAGTAACTTTTAACGTTTAGGTAGAAGGGAGACCTTTGGGCCAGCCCAGACAGTAAGCTGGTAGAAAGTCGCTATTTTTGTTAAGTGACACTAATTGGGCAAGCGACTTTGTATGGTGACCAGCTGACAACCATCCCTGAAGAAACGCCACTGGGGGTCTCTACTCATAAATTCATGCCGAATCACGCCAAAACGTTCAGCGAAATTTAACGATCAAATTGGGTGGTTGTCAATAGAGTAAGTACAGTTACTGATAACAAATAAAAGCTAAAAAAATGCAAGGGCTAATCTACTTGTCACGACCAGTAATGTCTAAATACCTTACAGCAATAACATAAGATACCAAGGTTAATGATGTACGTAATGTAATGTAAGGTTGTACACATAACAAAACATGACACAAATTGAAAAACCGCTTTTATTTACTGAAATGATTACTGGATATGACACACATAGGCCTACAGCGGAAAAACTTGAACATTTATTTCAAATATAATAATAAATTTCAAATGAACAAATTTATAAAAATGAAACAGAAGTTTTCTTGAGCAATACAACGTAATGGAGAAGGCTTAAGAGCCGATGACAAAGACACCATCTCAAATGAATTTTAGTTCATTCAGATAAAGATGGCAGTAATATACGCGGTGTTAAAGTAGAGTACCAGTTCACAAGCGGCTGTGTTTAATAACCAATCCATTTGTTGGAAATAGATTATGGGTCAAATGATATTACTATTATAATCTACAAATGTAAACTAGTACACTGGCAGGCATTAGACTACATAAGCATTCATCATTGGGTGAAAATTGTTACATTCAACTTTCGATGAATAAAATATAATATTTTGATGTCGCAGTGATAGTAGCAACAACAAAAATCTATACAAGAATATAATTTTACAACTGTATTCCAATTGACTTATTGTAAGTAACGTATAAAACTTGTAAATGTAAAAAATGATTTTTAATTTACATATTGAATTACTTCATTTTTCTGCGGTAGCAACATATTTAATAATAAAAAAAGGTTCGGGAATGTCATTTTGTAAAAATTTCAACAAAATTATTACACTGGTGTTCAATTTTAATAAAATAGAAAATGTAAAAATATTATTCTACTTGGTGGTTACCTGGGACTACACCTAATGGTTGTTTTCAACAAAAACCGATGAATGTAAAATTATGTTAATATATCACGTATTCAACGTCAGCAAATGTATCAAAATAAAATTCAGATAAAAATCCATAGCTCAGCTCATTCCTATCAGATCATGAATAATATTTTATTCGTGACAGAACCACTTAATATGTAATATAAGTTATATGTTTTTCAAGATAAAAAATTACATTTTAGAGAGTCGTTTTTAATTTGTAGAAACATTAATCCACGGTCTGTTCAGAATATAAACATAAAAAGCCTGTTTAAGAACTTGACTAAAGTATGATGGATTGTCTATATTAAATACAAACTGAGGATTTTGATTCTAACTAATTAAGAAAAGTGGATAAAATTTTAACCACATTTAATTATAAAAATATATCACACTGATAATTAATTGCACATACACTTTTTTATTTGTGAAAAAGTAGTATAATATTTATATATTCATTTCGTCACCAATTTCTATGCATCAAAAAGAATAAAATATTGCATACTTAAAAGTTAAATGTACGAAAATATGAAGTAGGACAGCTGTTATAATGTTGTCAAATTAAAACATTTTTTATCACATACGGAAATTATATCGTACCGTTACAATTTTTTTTAATGAAATCAGAATCCTTCTAAAAATCATTCCGGAGATATCATTCAAGTGTGTCTGATTCATGGAGTCAACTCATTTAATAGTTGGTTAAAGTTCAATAAAAATTGTTAGAAAAATTCATTGGTAAATTGAATTGTTTGTAATTTTCCGTTAGAGTAAAGCATCTTTAATTTTGTGGCTACGTAACTAATAATTCCAAAAACATATTTGAGTTTATTTTTGATAACGTCAGTTTTCAATTTAGATCCAAGCGGACAAGGTGGTTTTTTCAAAATGAACTGCTCACAATGGACTTACATACAGAGATGAAAAGTTACCTAGATATCATTTTTTTAATTTTATGGCTTCAACTAAAACGTCGATGGAGCCGGGATCTGATCAATTAACGTAATATTGTAATTGACTATCCATTACAGTGTTCTAAATGCTACACTTAATGCTACACTGCTACACTTATCTTTTCACGTCGGAGTTCTGTCTCTGGACTGTCTCCACTCACGTTTATTTATCATGTAATTTTTTTCCAAATTTTGTGTTATCACATTCACTGATTGTTTCCAACAGATTGTGAATTTTCTAAATAAAGAGAGAGAGAAAATAATGGGTTCATACAACATAAAAATTAGTTGTGTGAACATTTAAAATTTACGTCATACTAAAGCTGTTTACTTCATTTATAATAGTGAGTGGGAAATTTGAACCATAAATTTATATTTTCCTTGTTATTACTATCTCTATAATAGAGTCTGCATGTTTATTTAATGTTAAAACCAACTCCAACAAAAGTCACCTCATCTCTAATTAGTAGCTGTCATGTACTCTGAGCGCATAAATAAAAGGAATTCGGTTAGCTTGATAGAGAGATACCTATCAATACTAATGATATGGTAAAAGCTCAGTATACTAGTAGTCTAATGAACGTTCAAATAAAACCAACAGAATATTTTATGCAAATGAAATAGCTAACGGTATTCAGTTTTACATTTTATTCACATTGAATGTTGTGAATTAACAAAGAAACCTTTGTTTATATGGTCCTTAAATTTTTGTTCAGTTTAATGCGGGTGTATTATGTCAATAATCAAATGATTAATTTGTCGTGGCATTAGTTACTTATAATAAACAGGTGGAAAATTCTAAATTCAATTTTGACCTACATTTAGTATGTATTATCGTTTCAACTCTTCAGTTTATGATATGATATAACAAGGACGAATTCGAATTGAAACAGAATAAATGAAATTTATTTATTTGCATAAATAATTTAGTGAGAGAAATTTATGTTTCACTAGGTGCCCGTTTGATTAACAGCTAAAGTAACTAATATGGCCAAGAAAAAAGTGTACTTAAAACTCTCTGTCTAATATTAATAACGACCATGATCACTAATGATTCATTAAAACTTGTTGTGGCAATGTTTTACTTTTATCTGTACAAAAATTACTGTAAAATTACAAAAATTGTTGCAAAACGTCTTGATGGAAACTCAAATTTCATTTTCAAGTCAGCAATGTTTCAATATAAATATTCACATTTTGTTTTTTAAATACAGCAAAGTTTACAATCTATTCATCATTCAAATAATGACTAGATACGTTTTCTGTTTTATTATGTCATTATCGAGAATGTAATTTTTCATGTGCTTTCTTCTTGCTTTAAAATAAGTCCGTTGGATGTTTTCGTTACGTCCGTGATTGTAATTTGAGTTGTTCTAAGAATAATATGGCGATGTGATTTGTATGTGATTCAAGTCTGATTTGGTATTTTATTAATATCGTTTATAACTGTATGCGTGAAAATAAAAAGTGAATGAATTCAAGACGAATAATACTATAAATATTTGAAATATTTTACCATATCAATTAAATTATATCACAGTTCCTTTCAGCATATTACGCAATACACTTAAAAATTTTTATTACAATAAAACTGTTAACAACATTTAACTGAATAATTAATAGAAGTAGAAGATTCAGTGAAAGGAGATTTGGAATTTCTACCGTACAATGTTATCTTTCTTTAGGTAAGTAACCTAAACATTAGATGTTGCAGTTATGTAAATACTTCAACAAAAACAATCATAACTATTTAGCAGACACCTTGAAGTTGTAACCATGTTTTTGTATGTATAATTTAGACAGTTTGTTAAGTTGTTCTACCATCAGACAGATATATGCCTGTGTAAATTTGGTTTTGTCAAAAAAAATAAATTTCAAGAAAATGAAATAAGTTGAAATTTACATAAACAATCTACGTTTCTTTAATTAATTTTCATAAATAGTAAATAAAATATTAGTTAAGTAAGTTATGATGACCTAAATTTGCTTTGGTAACATAAGAATTTAGATTAACATAGGTACAAATATTTGTATTAATAGTTCGGCCTGTTAAGAAAATTCCGTAGAACAATTTTTAAATTTACTGTTGGTATATCAATGAAGTACAAATTGTGTATTAAATACTAATTTATTTTATGACTGCTATCCTTCAAGGTTTAAATTTATACATAAAATCAATATCCCAATTGGAAAAATATCCCAACGATAACATCTGGTACCAAACACATTCGCACAAACTTTCTCTGGCCAAAGTAAATAAAGAAAAATATGATTAGTAGGTAATTACGTTTTTAAAACTCTTTATTTATTTTTTTCACCAAGTAAAACATCAAGAAATAATGAAATATAAATATCTGGCAACTAATTTTTCCACTGATTTTACTCTCTTTTGTGTATAAGTAACTTTATTTTCTTCTCGCGTAACATCTGTTTACTGTTTCCCACGATTTTCAATTTCATCTCAATAATAATTTACTTATTTTATCTCCGCTTTAGGACCAAAATTCATTGCTGTTGGTGACTACAGCGTGAAGGATCGCCATTGGGGTTCTCGGTTGAAAACTCAAAAGAGAGAAACTTGCTTTCTAACATTATTCATAATAATTTAAATTTTACTTTTCCTCCCAAATACACCTATTGGCCTGCCGCTACAACAAAACAACCAGATCTGTTAGTCTTTGTTTTAATTCATAACGTCAACGGTTTAATCATGTGTGTTATCAGTAATTTACCTTGTGGAATTATTAAATACATTAAAAATTACGTGCACTTATTTTTATTAGTTGAGTTTCCCGAATGACTGTTAGAATATATGAATATACTAATACAAATTATTTAATTTGAACAGAAATTAATATTAAGGAATTCAAATCAAGGGTTTTTATTGACAAAAATGTAGACTATATTAATCAGATCATTTGTGGTGTCTCATTGACTACATATCCGATAAGGTGTGTTATCAAGTTGAGCTATCTTGTCACTAATGGTGCTCATTCATGATCGGATAAAAGGGTTTACGTGGCCCATTACGTGCATACGTGTTCAAAATACTATATCGAATCGGATTATTATTCTTTTTACAATTGGAACTCAGGGAAATGATTTTAACCTATCCAGTTCTAAAAGCGATACCTTAGCCATCAATTTCAAATATATATTTTTGTTTTTCGTGGTTATGGGAATTTACATTAGCAATATTATACTCTTTTAAAGAGTCAATTGTAAAATGTATTAAAGTAGTAAAACAATTTGGTTATAAAATCTTAATGTCTCATAAATTTTATGAACTGAATATAAAATATGAATTGTTTTTTCTCTCCTACAGCGTTAAAATTTTAGTTTCAGAATAAGATTATTATTCCCATTTGGTTAAAATTAGAAACTTTTTTCTATTAAAATTAACCGTTAGTTCGATAATTTTAAAGGCAATGTATTTTTGCTTATGGACTCCATCTCACGTACTTAATATAAGTTTTTGGATTTGTACATTAAGTGATATTATTGTTTCATGATTAATATATTTTTATTTAATACGAATTGAAATGTCTTCCAATCACCATCAATGAATTTAATTTATTGATTAAAATTTTGTGTAATATGACTTTTTTCATTTTTACTTTTGCTTGTTACTTGATCCATTGTATTGGGAAATAAAGCATTGTTATTACATTAATTTTTTAAAATCGAGTTTCACCAAAAATTACGTTTCCAGTCACCGGAACCTAAAATCATGATTTTACCAATTGGTCTATGTGTATCATCTCTATTTGAACAAAATATCAAGTAGGTTATTATTAACAAGTATTTTTTTAACGTTAATTTTATTTAGAAACTATACGGTACAGTATAACCATCCAAAAGCTTAACTAAATTTTTAAAAAAACAAATGACTTGATAAATAAACAGAAATATTTTTTTAAAGAATACATCCCAGTGGATAATTCAAAAGTATAGTGGATTTCAAAAAATAAGTTAATAAAAATATAGAACAATTAGATCAATAGATCTCTACTCCATTTTCTTCGTAGACGTCGGTGTGGTAAGTTTCGTCTTGACATTTGCTGTATTAGGGGATTGATGTGATCTGTTAATTTTCTGTTAAATTTGGAATATTTTATTTTAGCAGTTTCTGTTACAAAAGGGATTTTCAAATCGGAATGCAATGTTAAATTTGTTACGTAATATGGGGCGTTCGTTATCATCCGAAGTATTTTTGACTGATGAGTTTGAATTTTTTGAATATGAGTTTTCTTTGCGGTCCAAAAAATTTCAATACCGTAATTCCATATCGGTCGTAAATAGGCTTTGTATGTTAATAATTTAAATTTTAATGATAGAGTTGATTTTCTGTTGATGAATTTTGAAAGTACTTTTGTACGGTTATTTAGTTGCAAACGTTTTGTTTTGATATGATATCCCCAAGTCAGTCTACGGTCTAAATGGAGGCCCAGATATCGAACTTTATTTTCTTGCGGTATCTCATTGTTATCCAGGTAAACAGTTGGACAAGTTCTTCTTCTTAAAGTAAAAGTCACTTGCACAGATTTCAGCGGGTTAACTTTCATTCTCCAGTTTTTGAGCCATGTAGATACCTCATACAAGTGATTTTGGATGTTCATCGAAGTTTCTTCTGGAGATTCACTGCCGCATAACAGAACGGTATCATCTGCGTACGCTGCTACTGTCGTAACGTCATTTTCCGGGAAGTCAGACGTAAATACGGAGTACAAAGCAGGAGATAATATGGACCCTTGAGGAACTCCTGCTTCGATATGCCAGATATTAGAATATTCCAAACCTTGGCGCACAACAAAATATCTATCCTCTGAAAATGATCTCAGAATTCCATAATATGTATCAGAAAAAATTGATTTTAATTTATACAAAAGCCCGGCATGCCAAACCTTATCGAACGCCGAACTAATATCCAGAAATACAGCCGATGTGTATATTTTTTGTTCTAACCCTACAGAAATTAAATCAACCACTCTCTGCAGCTGATGAGTTGTTGAATGCTGCCTTCTGAATCCAAACTGATAATTTGGAGTTGTAGCTTCAATTATCGGCGAAAGTCGATCTAACAAAATTCGTTCAAAAAGTTTAGACACGACTAAAAGAAGGCTAATGGGCCGGTAAGAGCTTACACAGTGAGATGGTTTTTCCGGCTTCTGAAATAAAACAATAGTTGACAATTTCCATTGTAAAGGAAAATGCGCAGTTCTGAGAATAGCATTAAATATGTTTCGTATAAAAATTATCCCTCTTTCTGGTAACTCCTTTAATATCTCTGGGGTTATCAAATCGAGACCTGGTGACTTGTGCAATGGAAGACGTTTAATAATACTCTTGACCTCGTTTAAACTCACAGGGTTAGGCGGCAACGATAGCGTAGTTGGGCACGTTACGAATTCCTGTACATCCCTGTCAAACTCAATGTCTCCTGTTTGCACATGAGGTTTAAATACGTTGCTGAGATGTTCTCCAAATAAATCAGCTTTTTCTTGGTCAGACTTGGCCCAGGTTTGGTTCTCACGCCGAAGAGGAGTCGAAACTGGAACTTGCTTTAGAAGTCGCTTTGTTGCTCTCCATAACGAGCCATCTTCTGTGTCCAGGGAATTCAAGCGGCTTTCAAAGCGGTCGAGTTTAACTGCCCAGATTTCCTTTTTAAGTCTGTTGGATAGCCGATTGACAGTAGATTTACCGTCCGGAAGTCTTGTACGATGCCATCGACGACGTGCTGCCCGTTTTTGAGTAATTAATTTCCGTACGGATCTGGTATAATGAGGTCCATTGCGTTCATTTTTTGAAACAGTTGTTGCAGAATTCCATGCAGCAGATTGAATGATGGAGGTAAAATCGTCTATGGCGCATTCTAAATCGTGAGCAGTTTTTAAAGGGACGTGAACATTTAAATTATTATTTACAAGATTTTGAAATTTGACCCAATCCATCTTACCGGTTGGCGTTAGCGATGGTAGTTGCTGTTTATAAAGAGGAGTAGCACTTATAGTTAACAGAACCGGAGAATGGTCGGATCTAAAATCGTCTAAATTTTCAACCGCATGGTGAAATCGACTTATACCTCGTGTTATAAACATATCTAGTATATCAGGTAGCTTTGTGACGGAAGAAGGCCAATATGTCGGCATCCTGGGCGTTATTACTTCAAATCGATTGTAGTCAACTACAATTAGCAGTTGCCTGCCTCGTGGTGTATTGACTCTACAGCCGCACTGAGTGTTCTTCGCATTATAATCACCACCTGCAATAAATGCTGGTCCCAACTCATCGAAAAAATTTTGAAACTCCTCCTCAGTTACTCGAAATCGTGGCGGACAATAAACTGATGTTACATTAAATTTTAACTGGTTTAGGTATAAAGAAAGTACAGTTGCCTGAAGAAAATTTGTTGGAGGTTCAGTGAAAAGGAAGTCATGTTTTAAAGTCGCCTTGATGATAATTGCCGTGCCCCCTTGGCTCCGGTCGGCCGGGTGATCAGTCCGGTAAACGATGTAACCGGGAACGTAAAAACGAGAACGTGAAGTCAAGTGAGACTCCGAAATGAGGGCGATGTCTATTCTTTTCTCATGTAGCACATATTCTAGCTCATCGAAATGTTGTGAAATACCATTAGCATTCCACAACAAGACGACAAGGATATTAGATGTCATATTATTTGGCATTATTTTTATACATTAAGGCTTGTATAAGTTGAGTCATCAACGAAATCATTGGAAACAGTAGAGTTTTCATTTCCGACAAAAAAGTATTAATTTGACTTGACGGCCCCAACGCAGCATTATATTCCGCAATTTGGGCAGATCAAAATATGGAAGGTGAATGTACCTGTAATAATGGAGTTTGTCCTGCTTGAATTTTATTTCCGGTGGATTTTGAAGGCAACGGTGGAAAAGATGAAGAATTAATGTCAGTTACTGGGTGCCTTTGATTTTTTTAATTTTCACTTGTTTTATGAAGGGGGCCCGACGTTTCTGGATTTCCTTGTATATAGCACACCCTTTGTAGTTAGCCGGGTGAGACTGGGAACAGCGCGCACACGTGGCTGGCGTATCGCGTGGTTTGGTACAACTGGAAGACTCATGATCCCCTGCACAACGCACGCATTTAGGAGCGTGATTACAATAACGTCTTGTATGTGAATATTGCTGGCACCTTAAGACATTGAACTATATGGCGTTTCGGACGCGGCGGCTCAACTTTTATTTTAGAAAAAAATAAAGACATTACATCAAATATTTGTTGATTATTTTCTGCCTTCTCTAGGTCTACAAACAACAGCGGCAAATACTGTTTTGTGCGATGGGACATAAGTATTTTTGGAAAAGGAAAACAATGTATAGGAATTAAGGAGCGCGGACGTCCACAGATGTGTTCAATTTAACTTTGATTGATCTTTAGAGAACGAAGATTTAAATTTCAAAGACTTCAATTTCAAAGTGAATGGATGATAAAATGATTGATAGTATGTACAAACTTTTAAAACACAAGAAAATAGATCTAAAGTATGGATAGCTGGTACAATGGAGTCACATAATATATTAAGGAAGTTTGTTACCAACGAAACATAATGGATCGAAGAAAATTAAGACAAAAGTTTGCTGATTTAAGGAGCTTTTACGAAGACTAAAAGCAAAACACTTGACGTGCAGAATAAAGAGGAAAAGAATATTTTAATTTAAGACATTGCAGAAAAGGTTTCAGAAAAATGTCTAAAGTAATTTTACGTGGTTAAATATCGAGCCAACACGAGAAGATACTTTTATGTAAATACAATTTTTTTTAAACGGCATTATTTAGTTAGTTTGCAGTTAGAACAAACATCAAAATAATATTACGATGTTTCACCTTTGTAGATTTCATTTGAAGTTTAAGCAAAAACCTACAATTAAACCAATATTTTTTTTTTACTGTAAATTGTTAATTATGTAGGTTTATAAAGCGTTTTAAAATATTAAATCAACATGTAGATTTACTGTTACTGTAGTAAACGTAGTCACGAAATGTTAATCAAGAGTTTTAGGCCAACACTGTTTCCAAAATAAAATTTCCAATTAGTCTGACATACAACGATAATCAATTTCCAGTATTTGCCATTCAGTAGCACAAATGATAATTTTTAAGGTTAAAATGAAGTAATTAAAATACAGACGTTCAATCGTATAATCTCTTCGCAAAAACACAGAAATAATTGGTTTGGCCATCCCCATTAGCTTAATCAAATATTATTACTGTTAATTATTACTGACCAAATTATCAAAGCTCAGTAAGAAAATTATTTATTCTAATCAGTTACGTAGTAAAACATGAGTTTCAAAAGTATTATTTGGAAAATTTAATTATAAAATAATTGATTTTCGAAATAGAATTGTCAAACGAAGTAGCACTCAAACAAATACGGTATTTACACAATATTATGGTGCAAGAATAATATTTTCTGACCAGTTACATCTGGGGTGATACACTCATGAGAATTTTTTTTTGAGAACATATTTTGAAAATTCTCGTCAGTGTTCTATACTAGATTTCTAATATATTTCTATCTCGTTGGTGGATTTTGCTGTATGAGTAGAAATGACAATGATTATTTCTCTGGATTTCTGTTATTAGTAAACTTTGAATGAAAAAGTGTATTTTTTAATGGTCATATGTACTGTTTACTTTGAGATTGTGGTGTATGATAGAATTTTGTACGTAGTATGGTCTACACGTAATCAGCTGAATGTAAAAATGTGGTTTAAAACACTCAAACAATTTTATATTGGAAATGTAAATAATGAAAATTACAACATAGAAAGAAAAGAAATTACAACGCTTTCAAATCCAATTACATTCGGATTACTGTAGACGCACCCTGGTACGTTACTAACAAAACGTTACATTTCGACTGTCACATACCATACGTTAACGATATCATTTTTCAGTCTTTTACATCTTTTAAATGGAAACTCCTTGAAAACGAAAAGTGACTCATTTGAAACCTCTATATGCCACATTTATCCAGTTATTACCCAAACAGGCTTCAAATACCATGAGTAGAGATATCTTGTAAAAAATTAATAAAGTGTCCATAGGAGTCTTACTGCTACTTTCCTAAATTCACTCTTCTTATATTTTCAACCAACATCATGCAACCCAATTCTCAAATTTACTAGTTTTATGTATTTGTAAATCAAATTAATAAAGTTTAAAAGAAGGGTACATAATCGATTAAGTGATATTAATATTAGAGTTCAAAAAATATATACTTTTATTCCCTTCCAAATATATTGTACATAATTGTTGCAATATCAAAGTAAAAAAGTAATAACTAAAATGAAATAAATTGAAAGTAACAAAAAATACAACGTTTAAAGTTAATGGTTTTACATTTTGTTAAGATAATTGTATCAGCGCACTATTGCAAAAAAAATTGATGTTACAAACCCAATGCGATAAGGAAACCGTAAGGTCAATTTTATCATCAGCACGCACTTCATACCACTTGTAGCATTCATCCTTTTCTCGTTTCTGTACAACTAATATTATATCAATCTCATTTTAGAAACAGCTTGTTTAATTCGTGCGTGCTTAGTGTTTGTCATTTATTTTCTTTATTTTCTATTTTTTAGTCAAAAATTAATATTGTAACATGTGATCGTTGCTTTGTTTGGAATTTGGATTCAATAAATAATAAACATACTTATCACAACGTATTACAGTGTAATATGACAAATTTACTGCACATCTGGAGTTGTTTATTTTTGAGTCTATTGAAATAAATAAACATCTCCAGCTGACTAAAATAAATACTTTAAAAATTATTGAATTCACGTTAACAAAAAATATTTAAAAGAATTATTTATTTAGTTACTAGGCAGCTAAAGAAGAAGAAAAGATTTTGTATAAATTATTTTAATGGGGGACAAGAGGCCAAACCGAACGGGCGGGTCCCTCATTCGTTTAAAAAAATATATTAATATTAGAAGTGAATTTACTTAAAGTTAAAAAATATATAGTTATATAAGAGAGACGTTAAATGTTAATACATATATACATAATAGACAAAGGCTTGTTGTTTTCGTATAAATAACAATTAGGTTACTGTGAAAATAAAATAATTTACTGATCATATGTTTATTCAAATGAACAAATTTATTGATGGTATATTAATGTGATAGCATACAAATTGAATACTAAACAATTAATACACTGATTACTATTACTTATGATAATTAATAATTAAAACGAGATTCAATAATTATGCTGCAAACATAACATACATGATCGCATGATGATCATTTAGTAATGTTCAAGGATTTTAATTACATAACAGAAAGGATGATGATGGTAAATGTTTTAACTATACAATATAATTTAATTATCTCTTACAAATTGGCCAATCCCTTATGAGGAGTTATTATTTATTGAAAAAGTTACTAATTACAACTAATGATTAAACTGAGACTACGAAAATAGAGTAAATAATTATATAAAATAAATCAATTAGAAATATTAAACTTAAACTTGACTAACAACAGATTACTGTTCTTAAGAACCAAAACTTTTAAATCTATCGACTGTTGCCGCCCGGGGGCAACGACAAGTGGCAAAACTTTACTTGCGACATAAGTGACCCTGAAAAGAGCCGTTTAATTGGTTTGGGGTTCTGAAAAGGACTGTTGTAGGTAGCGGTTTGGTGGCTCTGAAACGTGCCGGGTGTGCTTTGTTGTTGACCCTGAAAAAGGCCGTTGTAGGCGGCCGGAAGCGGTGAGCCGGCGTGTACAGAACGAAGCCTGAAAAGTCACAGCTCGGCTACCGGGTTCAGGCCTAAATCGGCAAGTAGGTCCCCACTGCAGCGTGACAGTGGTGGCACCCACAGCCTCGCAGTGTCGGATTGGCGTAGCCTGTCGGCCGATTGCGCAGCCGAGGTGATTCTCTTCGGCCCTGGATTGACCTTTATCTTCATTGTGGTGTCAGCAAGCACGCACAGACTTCCTTTGGCTGACCGGTAGCGTTGACCCGAGATGGCTGCGTCCGGTCTCGGCTGGGCTGTTCATCTTCTTGTTTGCTCTTCTTCCTTGTTCTTCCCAGTTCGGAAGCTGGATGACCAGTGCTTCTCGCAGGCCAGTGCGGCCGCTTAAATTCCCCTCCGGCGAGTCCACTTCATCGTGGAGAAGAGGCATTGCCTTTTGCGCGTCGGCAGCGTTTCTCGCGGCCAGTTCTCGGACCGTATGCATTGCAGATAATGAAACGGGCCACCGGTGACAATACAAACACTTATTACCGTCGGTAAGCACAATGCAACTCAGAACCGGAGTCGTAATGACACTATGTCGAATGGTCCAATATTTTCATTCGCAAGTTCACTGTTGACTGACCACTAAATTTATTTATTTTTTACTTCCGACTGTTTTGCAATAAAAAACTATGAAAATGGTGATAGATGAAAATGAGAGATGAAAAAATGCCAGACCTGACCGGAAATCGAACCTGGAATCCCGGCGTAAATGCACTACAAAGACGCTAACGGTTTTTATTCCTGTGGTCTGTTCATCCAGATTCTTCAAACATTTACAAGAAATTACGCCGGTATTCTAGTATATCTTGTACAACATATAAAAACAAACTTTTCTACTACTTTCGATACCCTAGAAAAACATCTCATTCATTGCAATTCACTATCATTGTTTAACACACTCAACTTCATACAATACACAATTCCTTTACACTAAAATAAAGGTAACCTATACAAATATAAAACAAACAATTATTTTTTAAAATCTTAAATCTGTGTACAATTCAATCTGTTTATATTATTAAAGTAAGTATCCCTATGATCCAATGAGGCTTTAATGAGGTATAGTCTTGTTTAAAACCAGGCCGGCCATTCCTGAGAAAGTGTAATCAATTGAACCCCCACCATCAAAGTACACCGGTAACCTTGTATTCAAATCTATAAAAGTAACGAATACCTTTAGGCTACTAGGATTTTTTTATCAAATCAGCAAAATTACAATCTGTTCTGTTATAAAGGAACAAGAACAATAAGTAATAAGGTTAACATAGAAAAGACAAATTTACAACAACATTATACATTAATAATAATTGTTACTGATAACCTTTTTGTAATTTTAAAGATCAATGTTTAAATGATTAAAAATTGAAAAAAAATTTGTACACATACACATAAAAATATCGAAAATAAAAAGTCATTTCAGTTTGAATCTGTTAAATAAATCAAACTCATTGTATCTGTTAAGTCTTGTAAACCTATAGTCACTGTTGCCCAGTAAGTTTATAACGAGATGATTATAGCGGGATGTCACTTTAGTCTTTCTTCGTATGTTTTGCTAAATCGTGTAATTTCCTGTCTTACTGGGTTAAGTCGTACTGTATGTCGTTATAGATATAGGTATTTGTTTCGTATGTACCATGATGTATGTATGTATCCTAAGAGATGATCGTAAAAGTTTTGTTTGAAAACGTTCTAAAATGTCAATAGTGGTATTTTTTTGTTTCCCCCCAGAGTAGTATCCCGTACGTCCACATCGACTTAAATATTGTCTTGTATAGCATCAGTTTTGATTCAGTTGATAGTTGTGAGCGTCTCCCAGTTAACCAAAAAATATTTCTCAATTGTAAGTCAAATTGTCTTCATTTCGTTAAAATGTGTTTCATCCAGATTAAGCCCCAAGTATTTCACATCTTCTGACTGTGGCACTACAATGTCATTAAGTACTACTACTGGTGAGCACAAGGATTTGAACTAGAAACTTTCATCTCCAAAAATCAGCTGTCAAACTGGTGACTCGTGGCGATTACTTTACCACTAGACTACCTCATGTTGTTGTTTAGGTCAACAGCCGAAAGGCTGGTTTGAACCTCTAGAGGTTTTACTAAGTAAAACGAGGAGTGAGGTGGTTTACCATTGCCTTCCTCACTGAGTAGAAAAGTACGCTTATCAGCATGCCGGGCCCTCTGAAAAGTACATATTTTCCGCTGTGTAAATGACACCTTCACTTCATTCACCACTGGGTCTGGCTGTATAATGAAATTCATTACTTTCAGAGAAGATAACTCTGATTAGTGTCTTTTACACCTCTACCTCTTCTGTTCTTAAATGATTCAGTCATTTAATTGACTGACCATGTGATAAGAAACAGAAATATTTATTTTAGCCCTACAACGAACAGATTGAGTGTAAATAATTTGACACTCCACCTGTCTGTTATGGGCTGAGCTACCCCAATACAATGTTTTATTCAAAAATAAAAAATTATTACACCATCCTATTTAAAAACTAATCACGAACCTTTTTACCCTATTATAATAAAGCTTTTTTTAATCAATTAAACATTTTTTTTTTAGACTACACCTAGCTTTATAACGTGTTTTAAAAACAATTAAACGGTGGGTAATAACAATTAAAATATTAATAGACTGCAACACAGCAATGGAATTACATTCGAAAGGAACCGGAAATAGGTCAACTGAGCGTTTCAGGGAATGTGCAGCTCGTTAAAATGCAATTATTCAGTACTGAAAATTTGAATAAAGGTATTAATGGTATTATAATGGTTTTAATACGGTTAGATAAATCATCTAATAAAGAAGATATTTTGGATCTTCTTTAATTAAATTCTTTTAGATATATGATGTATGCCTAATATTAAACTGTTTCAAGTTACGGATTGGTGTACAGTTAGTTAATTAAACATATATTTATATTGCAACGCTTTCAATCAAAATACTTGAGACTGATCATTGCAATCCCATTGTATTGTAACATTATAACAGTGATATTCTAGGAATAGTTTTGGGATTGTTTAAGAAAATTTATTGAACAACGATAATGGATTGTAATAGAAACAAGATTTTAAATCAAAAATCTTGGAAATTATTACTACTAGAAACGTTTGTTTTTATTTTGATTCATTCTCCGATATTCTGATAAAGCGATGAAACGTTTCGATTGTTTGAAGATTATGACAGATATAAGACCAATTTGCGCCTTTGGTGTGAGTTAGTCAGTATTTACACAGTGGATGGAATTAGTGTTTTCAGGCTATTTTGAAATAGTACTTTATGAAAACGGTTCTGAGTTACTATAATAGTACGTATGCGCACGGGTGGCATAAAGTGCTTGCAGACAGGTAAATCATTGTTACAAATGTTCAGTGATAGTATAGCGTCACGGTTAGTTTAAGTTTTATATCTTGTAAATTATCTATTTGAAGTAATCTAATGATATTTTTGTAGTAGCAATGATTGTAATATATAGTGTTTAATTGTGTTTATAAATAATTGTTTTAACGTTAACCATGGAGACCTTAATGGAGAGATAAATTAAAACTATTGGCAGAATTTTCTTGAGCAAGAACATAACAGAATAAGGAATTGTGCAGAGAAATGGGGAAGGTCTGAATCTAATGTGTGATAAAACGCTGGTAAAGAAGCAGAAAAAACAGTTAACTAAATTAAAATCTTTAATTATAAAAATTATTTTCACTTACCTCGAATGGTATAGCGAATAATCCAATAACGATATCTGCCAATGCTAAATTTGCAATATAATAATTTGTCACACTCCGCATCCGTCGGCTTGAAGCAATAACCCATATAACTAACCCATTACCCAGTACTGCAGCTAACGATATAGAACCGTAACAGAATGATAAAAATAGCATAACCTCAAGAGAGACTTCATAGATTGGCTCATCGCTTAACGGGACTATATTATTTGAATCAGTATTATTATTTATTCCTATGTTTATATAATTATTGTTTATATCACTGTCTAAATCACTCGTGGAATTTAGTTTATATAAATTCATAACTGATTTTTTTTATCAAAACCCGTTGTATAAATCAAATCATTTTTGTTAACACTTGTATTTTATTTTTATTATTATTACTTTCATTTTAATTACTTTTAATCATTTCCTTACAATTTTCTATAAGATAAAATTATCTGAAACAATTATTGCAATTAATTACAATGATTATTAAGATTCTGTTATTATTTATACAAAAAAATTACTTTTACTTAATTGATTTTCTGTTATTTTTATCCACAAGATAATAATTGAATTAATTACTTTTAAAAACTTTTCAAATTACTTCCAATCTTAAAAGATTTTCTAGGAAAATGAATTTCCTTTGTTTGTAAATAAATATAGTCTAGTATTTTAATGTAATTTAATTGTAAATTGTTTTTTCTGTAATTATTACATAAATTAGCAGTTGCAATCAGTTTTTATAAAGCGCAATGAATTTTTTGCCGATTTCAATCGTTTGACTTCAAATTCACGACCTGGAACAAAGAAAAAATAACAATATTAATAATCGTACTACTTTACGAAAATATTGCAACACGTAGGGCTGTCCTAACTCAAGGTACTTTCAGGATATGGGTATTCTAAACAGTAAAGGGAGCTATTTTCAACGTGTAACAATTTATTAATTGCTACAATTAAAAATTCAGTATTAAACTGACAGGTAGCCTACTAATAACAAAACAATTAGTTAACTTCAATTAAATTGATGAAATACTCATGCTTAACTAAACGTGACTATAATTAAAGCACTGACGTGCCTTAATTCATTGTTAATTAATTCATAGGGTCAAAACATGTGCCTAACTGTCATCAGGGACGTATTTTGTTAGCCTAAGCCTGCATAAAGTGCGAAGGAATATTTAAATTTTTACGCACATATACGCACTCATTTACACATATATATAGATATTGCATACAATATATTTTCACTTTTCCCCGACCCCGAACGAAAAGATTTCTAATACGGGCCTGAAATTTTAGTTTAGTTTGAAGTGAATTGCATCGACCGAGGAGGGAAGGTTTTCAGTTTGAATATCAAGAAGGGAACAAAATTGTATAGTATAGATTTTTACTTCAGTAAAATTAACATTTTATTTGTATATAATCATATATCGAATTCATCCATCGAATTCTCTCTTCCGAGTTAAAATTTTGTTAAGAATTGGATTATTGAAGTTAAATTAGGACTATGATTTAATGGAAGGAAAACCTACTGGAGGCAGCAGAAATTAAAATTCTTTGGCTCTCAAAGGTTCTTCCAGTTTGGGCAGGCTACAAACTAAAGAAATTAGAACAGTATTAGAAATTCAGTCAGTATTGAATAAAATGAAGAATCATGTTCATTGGATTTCAGGAAAAAATCACCCTAGATGCACTGAGGTACAAACCTGAGATAAATATATTGTTAGTAAGGCTAGGAAATGATTGACAGTCTTTGTGGTGGTCGCTATGGACCGAAACAAGTAGTTTTACTTATCTGTCGTGAAAAAAATTATCCAGAATTTTCCATTCAAGATTAATACTGATTTTATCTGCTATTATTATTAGTCCAGGCTATTTGAAAAATTAACCTAAGGGTACTATCTGCCTCAGTTAGAATTCATACGCTAATATCTTGCATTGGCAATAGCAAGCTATCTTACGCCTAATAGATGCATTAATGCTATAAAAAAGATAAATGACAAGATAGATATTTTCGGAAAAAATATAAATCCAGTATAAGATTATTAAATAAATTTTCGAGTAAAAAAATATAGGCTATGCCTGTTTTCATGTTTGCATCTTTATGAGCGAATATATTATGTTTTATTTTATACGTAATACGAACATGGTTTATTTTGTTATAGGCTATATTTTCAAGAGTTGTAACTGTACGAGGATAAGAGAAGAAAATTATAGAAGTCATTGAGAGAGAACCACTTGGTTTCTTATAGTATAATTTACATACACGAAGACTGATTGCATTCTGTTGTGCCACCTTTACATACCTTGAACCAGTCATAGTCGTGGGATAAGACAGAGAGTAGGAGAGTGTGAGGAGACCATTTAAAATATTGTGACACTTCTCATATTCACTTATTCTCATATTCACTTCTAGTGTATTAATTATTTAATTACGTAGATCCCGAAACGGACCTTAGCGAGAAGTGTCACAATATTTTTAATGGTCTCCTCACACTCTCCTACTCACTGTCTTATCCCACGACTATGACTGGTTCAAGGTATGTAAAGGTGGCACAACAGAATGCAATCAGTCTTCGTGTATGTAAATTATACTATAAGAAACCAAGTGGTTCTCTCTCAATGACTTCTATAATTTTCTTCTCTTATCTTCGTAAAGTTACAACTCTTGAAAATATAGCCTATAACAAAATAAACCATGTTCGTATTACGTATAAAATAAAACATAATATATTCGCTCATAAAGATGCAAACATGAAAACAGGCATAGCCTATATTTTTTTACTCGAAAATTTATTTAATCTTATACTGGATTTATATTTTTTCCGAAAATATCTATCTTGTCATTGATTTTATTTATAGCATTAATGCATCTATTAGGCGTAAGATAGCTTGCTATTGCCAATGCAAGATATTAGCGTATGAATTCTAACTGAGGCAGATAGTACCCTTAGGTTAATTTTACAAATAGCCTGGACTAATAATAATAGCAGATAAAATCAGTATTATTCTTGAATGGAAAATTCTGGATAATTTTTTTCACGACAGATAAGTAAAACTACTTGTTTCGGTCCATAGCGACCACCACAAAGACTGTCAATCATTTCCTAGCCTTATGTTTATTGAGTGGCTTTAGGTGCGTAGTACAGGTTATGTATCCGAGCATTGTAGTGGTTAACTATTGTTATATTATTTTGTGTATGTGCCTTGTGTATTCAGTTCCATTGTGTGTGTGTATTCTATTAATTGATTGTAAGTAGTACTAAGTAAATTATTAAGTTGTTTATTGTATTACTTCATTATAATTAGTTTATTATTTATTTTGTAAATCTTTTAGTGTAAGTTTAATATTACAAATATTTTTTGCACTAAAAGATTTACAAAATAAATAATAAACTAATTATAATGACGTAATACAATAAACAACTTAATAATATACTTAGTACTACTTACAATCAATTAATAGAATACACATACACAATGGAACTGAATACACAAGGCACATACACAAAATATTATAACAATAGTTAACCACTACAATGCTCGGATACGTAACCTGTACTACGCACCTATAGACACTCAATAAACACTCGTCAAAGTTCCAACGGTTACTAACTCCCTGACCGCCTCGGGGGTCTCTTTATATAGTGGATCAAAAAAGATAATTCTAGCAAAATAGAGAAATTCAATACAAATATTAAAGTACAAAAAACCCTTTTTACTGGAAAAGTCTTAACTATTGTAAACAAGTAGGCTAAATATATCTATTCTAAATAGCTCATAAAAGGTGTTACAGGTAATCTAATTTTATTAGTTTTTAATTTTCTCTTTGCGACAGTTTAGCTGTCTCTTTATGCTCATTTATTGAATTAATTTCGTATAAAGTTAAAATATTTACGTTGTATTAGTTAAAAATATATTATTGTATAATTATAGTTGTATTGCAGTTATAGTTATAAAATAAAAATTATAATATCGCTGTTACAATATAGCTACCAGTAGTAATTTAACTTAGTAATTTTATAGTAGTTATACGTATTTAAGTGAATTAATGTTTTTGTTCTGTATACTCCTATGCGCGGACAGAACTCTTCGTGAAGAAGAGTTTTTGCGTATAAGTATATTTAGTTTAAAATATTGTACATAGCTTAGTATAGTCATGAATTGTAATTTTAATGTAGCTATATTTTACTAAATAAAATAATAATAATCAACCGACCCTTCCCTAATAGTTGTACAACAATAATCCTACCTTATCATACACAATAGCGCGGTCCTTTTAAATAACCTTTATGAATGTATACTTTGATAGCTAACCATTTTGTTACTTTTTCATTCTATTATCTACTCTTTGCCATTTTATTAATGAAGAACTAGAAATTTCTTGAACCATGTTCGTCTTCGATATTGTCACAATATTTATCAGCATATTTTGAACGCTTGAAACCAAATCATGTTTTGGTTTGAAATAAAATGTCAAAATAAAACTTTAGTAATGACTTACAGGTTTTTTCTAACCGTACTTTTAAAATATTTTATTTAGCCTAAGATTATAACAAAATTGCTATATTTTAAGAATTTTTATACCGTTTTTTATGTTAATCGCTCTAATAGTAACATTTCATTTAATATTTAATCTTAAAAATTGTTTTGTTTTTCTTATATATTTTTACAGCTCGCTTTCTTTACAACGTGAAATTTATGTTTAAAAAATTTCTTTTGATAGAGGATAGAATGGCTACACAAAACTTTTTGTAAAGAAAAAACCTAGAATAAACCTGTACTAATATTTCGTTAGACTGTTATCCAAAATTCCAAAAGAAATAAGTCTAATCCCTTTCCATCTCAATTTTTTAACAGTAAAATGAAAACGTCGAAAGAAAATACTTGTACAGAAAATAAATAAATGAATATGACACACAACAAAAAATATTTGGCGCACTTTGTGAAGAGAAATTTTTCAAATTCTTTTTGTTTTCACAAAAGTTTTCCGTATAAGAGATTATACGAATATTTCTGAATAGAAATGTCTTGGCTGTCGTAACGCATAATTCTGTGTGTGTTGATTTTCTAAACAATGTATAATACATACATACTTGTATATTATTTTTTTAATAAAAAACCTATTGAATTGCCTCACGATGTCACCTTACTTTCCCGTCTACTTGATATTTTGTTTTGTTATACTTCTTTTATTATAACTCTGTGTTATTTATGCAGTGTAGTCAGTAGGATTTGAATATAATACAGTTGAACCCGGTTAACGGCCTCGGGCTTTACATCAAATCGGACTTAACGTCATTTTTTTAAGCGTTCCGTCAAACTTCTATCTGAGAAACCCCTGTTTTAACGTCATTAACTCGGTTGTTGTGTCAAAGTTTTTTCAATGAAATCATTTTTTACTTCACGTACAACGATTGTAAACTTCCCGTTACTTATCAGTAAATTGTTTGAAAAAGAAAAATACAGTATACAGTTATATAGTATACAATAGTCTACTTCTGAATAGGTTTTGATTGTGCGAAGGGATTAAAATGATATTGTTAAGCTGTTTGTATGTGTGTCTATACCTACTGATCTACGTTACGGTTAGTTTTGGAACTGCACCCTATATATTATGAAATGTGACAGTTTGTAGGTAGTACTGTACCTAACTATCACATTAGACTATCTACATTTAAGAAAATTCTCTAATACTGAAGAAGCGACTGAACACGAGAAAGATGAAGAGGACACCATTACGCCAACATTACAGGAGGCAATGCTAGCAACTGAAACTTTGTGAAACAGACTGATTTTACTCCTCACAAGAGAATGCCAAATTTGAAGAGAATTATTATTACTCCTCACGAGGGTATGCCAAATTTGAAATATAATTAAGTTGCCCTTCACAAGAGAATGCCAATTTATAATGAATTTCATTAATATTGTATTCTTTATTTGTTTTGCATCAGCTTTCAAGCTTAATCTTATTATTTTTCGTTTACCTTGTCCCTTATCTCGTTCAATAAAACATTATTTACGTTTAACACATTATGGTTTTTATTTAATCAATATATTTTCATAATTACAATCACAACTTTTACTGTTATATTCCTTAGTATACATTTATTAATACTTCACTATTTTCTTCATTATTGTTTCATCATTACCTAATATTCTTTATAATTATCATCATATTAATTTTCATAGTCTTTAAAAATGTCTGTTTTGAAATGTAGGTTAAATATACATGTACTTTTATTATTTGCTAGTTGTTCATTAATTTGTTTTTTTTTATTAAATGAGTCTTTTTTTATATTACAATTGTGATATAATTAAATCATATTATAGTTATGATTTATATTTAAAATAATTTTGTGAATGGGACATTTAAATAATGCGTGTTATTAGTTTGAAGTTTTATGCCCCATTAAAATAATTTACAAAAGTCCTTTCTTCTTCTTAGTTGCCTAGTAACCATATTTTGTTTATTAGAATTAAATAATTTTAAAATATTTTATCTTAATCAGCTGGAATTATTCAGATTTATTTAAATAGATTCAAATGTAAACAACACCAGGTGTGCACTAAATTTGTCACATTACATTTGTTAAGATTTTACCGACACCGAGAGACATCTTTTTTTTTTTTTTTTTTACACTTTTAATTGAAATTTAGTATCTGTTATTAAATTAATATAACAATTTCTAAATGTGAAGCTAATGTTTCAAAACTTGATTTACTTGAAGGAGCGTGCAGTCATCACCACAGTCCTACAGTTGGCCAAGAAGATCTCTTGGCCAGAGGCGCTTCAAACGTCTGCGCTGAGTACCCGGTATCGCCCTAGTGTACATGTTTTGTATGAGAGGGTTGTCGTGTAGTTCAAATTTGTCATGCATCGTCTTGTATAGTTGTTTCGCGACATCAATTACGTATGGCATTTGTAAGTCTTTGTGCAACATTGAGTTTGTGATGTAAAAGGGGCATTGCGTTATCGTTCGTAGAATCTTGTTCTGAATCGCTTGTATACGTTTCGTGTGTGAGGGTTTAGCAGATCCCCAAAGTTGAACTCCATATGTCCAGATTGGTCTTAAGATTGTCTTGTAGATTGTTAATTTGTGTGACATATTTAATTTAGAACGTCTATCGAGTAAGCGTTTTAGTTGATAGAAGCGTGTTTTGAGTTTGTGGCGTGTGTGTGTAACATGTGCGTTCCATGTAAGTTTTCTGTCCAAGTGTAAGCCTAAGTAGCGTGTTTGAGTAGTGTGAGGTAGCGGAATATTATTAATGTAAACGGTTGGGCAGTTTTGTCTTCTAAGAGTAAACGTCATTTGTTGAGATTTGTTTTCATTAATTTTAATTTTCCAAAGTTTAAGCCACGACTCTATCTGGTGTAAATGGTCTTGTGTCTTTTGAGTTGCAATTACAGGATCGGCATCAACCGCAAGAACTGCCATATCATCAGCAAACATAGCCATAGTGGTATAGATACAATTTGGTATGTCACTGGTGCTTACAGAAAACAGCCTTGGTGCAAGTACGCTTCCTTGTGGTACACCAGCATTGACTTCGTACATTCCAGAAAGTTCGTCACCTTGTTTTACTCTAAAGTAACGTTCCACTAGAAACGATTTTATTACTAGATACAGGCTATCTGGAAGTATTAGTTTTAATTTGTATAGGAGTCCATCATGCCAGACCCGATCAAACGCTTGAGATACATCAAGAAACACGGCTGAACAATATTGTCTGTTTTCAAGAGCTGAAGAGATTATATCAGTTAGTCGGTGACATTGCTGAAGCGTGGAATGAGATGAACGAAATCCGAACTGATGATCAGGAATTGTGTTTGAAGCATCGATAAACGGTACTAGGCGTGGTAGAAGGAGTTTCTCAAATAGTTTGGACAGAATAGAGAGTAAGCTAATTGGCCTGTAAGAAGTTAGTTGGTGAGGTGGTTTGTCTGGTTTTAAGAAGAGAATTATGATAGAGTACTTCCACTGAATAGGGAAGTGAGTGACTCGGAGAATGGAATTGAAGATGTGAGTTAAGAGTATGATGGATTTCCTAGGAAGATGGCGTAAAAGTATTGAAGTAATAAGATCATATCCCGGGGCTTTGCCTAATGGCAGATCGTGAATTGCTCGGACGAGTTCCCCGGGGGAAACTGGCTTTGGGGGAAGGCTAAGTTGCAGAGGAGCATTAAGGAAACTTTCTATGTTCGGATGATCTTTGTGTTGTAGGTTGTGTGGTTGGAATGTGTTATGCAAGTGCTGAGCAAGCATTTCTGCTTTCTCTTTATTGGTAGTCGCCCAAGAACCATCAGGTCGTTGTAGACTAAATGAAGGATTGTTATAGTTAAGAATTCGTCTTGTCGTGTGCCAAAGTGTTTTGTTTTGAGTAGAGAGTGTCTCAGTGAAAGCCATAAATCTATCTGCTCTGTAACGCGAAAGGACAACCTGTAAATGACGATTTAGCCTATTAAGTTCTGCTTTAACGCTGGGGTATCTGTTTCTCTGCCATAAACGACGACATCGGCGCTTAGCAACTATCATTCGACGGATGTAAAAAGGAACGTTAGGTATCTGTTTAAATTCCACGTTCTCTCCTTCGCAACTGTCCCAAGCTGCGCTTTGTAGATTCTTTGTGAAGATTTCCACTCCACGCTCGATTTCACTGGGGGTTTTGAGAGAAATTCCCAGGTTTGTTGTTTCTGACAATATACGTTGGTACTTATTCCAGTCTATTTTACCAGATGTTAGGGAATGCCTGTACTTTAATTTGGTTGGTTCAGAGTTTAACGTAATTATTACGGGTGTGTGATCAGATGATAGATCAGGAAGAGTTTCAAGTTCGTAGTAGGGGAAGAACTTAGACGATACAAAGAAATCTAGAATATCTGGGAGGCAACGATTATTGTGGGGATAGTAAGTGGGTTCTGCAGGGGCATAGTAAAAATATTTTTCGTGAGTTAAAACATCATATAAAGTTTTTCCCCGCGGGTTTGTAACTCGGCATCCAAACTGTTGATGTTTTGAATTAAAGTCACCACCTGCAATGAAATTTTTTCCTAGATAATTGAAGAAATGTGTAAATTGTTCGCGCGATATATTATGATTAGGCGGGCAGTACACAGAAGAAAGGGTAAGGGAATGAGTGATTAAAGATACTTCTACCGTGGTAGCCTGAATGTACGATTTTCTGTACGGAGGGAACGAATTATGACTAATACTATTACGAACAAAAATAGCCGACCCTGCATGGCTAGTTCCATCTGGATGTGTACTTCGATATAGTGTGTAACCAGTGATATGGCAGTGTGTTGTGTCCTTAAAGTGTGTCTCTGTAATAAGTGCAATGTCTACCCGATTGTCATGTAAAAATTGTTTGAGTTCGTGAACATGACGTACAAGACCTGCTGAGTTCAAGAGAGCAACGACGAGGGACCTGCTGGTTTCAGTCATTGATATGACTTAGCAACTTGTTAACGACCATATTAAGCGTAGTAATGAGAGGTGTCAAAAGGTCCTGAAAGCGTGTAAAAAATGTGTTAAGAGTGGCTGTAAAATGATCATAAGGATTCTGAGTCGTTAAGGGATCTGTTGATGAAAGAGTTGAGAATGTCATGGAAGGCTGAGATGGCTGCTGAGAGGGCTGGAATAACTGAGATGACCGAGTATGAGATGGCTGCTGCCGAAGGGAAGGAGCAGCCATCTGAGCGTATGACCGAGAATTCAATCTCGGGTCACGAGAAAGGGGGACGGTGTGAGTATGAGTGGACTGTGTATGATTTGACTTTACCGAGGTACTCACGGGGACTGCAACAGTGACTGGAGGCTCCAACATTACATGAGATTTATTAACAGAATATTTACCAAAATTAAAATTTCTTTTATCTCTCAGTTCTTTATATGTTTGACATCCTTTGTACGTGGACGAATGATTGCCTTTGCAAAGAACGCAGACTCGGGGTTCATTGGCACCTCTTGGACAATCAGCAGTTGGATGAGAGTTGCTGCAGCGTGCACATCTGAACGGATGATTACAGTACGAGCGGGTGTGTCCAAATCGTAGACATCTTTTGCACTGAACTACGTCACTTTTCTTTTTTGGCTCTTCAACCTTAATGCGTGTGCTTAACAAGGATTTAACATTAAAGATTTTTTCGTTATCTTTGTCAGGCTCAAGATCAACGAAAAATAATGGTAAGGGCACTCTTGTACCAGCCTGTAAAACATTGACAACGTTTCTTACCTTAAAAGACAGTTGTTCCAGAGAATCCTTGATCTCACACGGATCGATACTAGGATGCAAATGACGTATTACGACTCTGTATGCTTTTTCGTGGGGTAGCTGATATGAATGAAAATTGCGTCCCAATTCTCTTAATCGGTGTACAAGAGTACGGTACGTTTCGGATGTTTTTGGGTAAATGGTTACCCCGTCGTTGTTGGTCGCTTGAAATTCAAAGTCACCAGTTACTGTACTTTTCAACTGAGACATTAAGTTTTTGTAGTCGCGCAGTTCTACATTTTTTAAATAAATTGGTGGAGGCTTGCAAGAGTCTTCTTGTAACGATTCTAAAGGTCCGTATTTATTTGTTGTTGGGACTCGAAACTTAGAAGGAGGCAATTCCGAGTCAGCGGAACTCTTTTCCGTATCCAACGGACGTTTTTTACTAGACATGACCTTAGTCCATGCCATTTTCTGCGTACCAGTTGTCTCAGGTGCGACATCTAGGTGAGCGTTGATCACCTTCAAGTTCTCTTCGTGATTGAAGAGATTGTCCATAACTCCCTGCTCCATAGTCAATGGAAACAGGGAGGATTATTATACATATAACAATAGTTTATAAAAATACTTACAAAAAATCAATGTAAACAGAAACACAAACATAACCTCACACACATGCACAATTTCCGTGTCTGATATTCTATCTTCACCGTATTTTAAAATAAACTTCTCTTTCCCAATAAGAATAAAGTCTTTTTTTCCTTTTTTTTTCTTGTGAAATTAATTAATTAATTAATTTTCGATGGTTTTTCACAGAAAATCAGAAAATAAATTTATGAATGTTATTCACTATGTTGACACCAGCTGATCCCGAGAGACATCTGACGGCACAATGCATCACGTGCCACAAATTTACAACATTACGGAAAGGATTTATTTCGCAGAACGAGGTGTTCAAAAGAAAATCACTAATTTCTTCCAATAAAGTAGGTAAAGTACCATTATGTAGTTTATGTACACACAAATACGTATTTTGGTTTCCGTACATAATGAATACATAATGAAGTCTACCTACTTACACAAAGTGGTTATTAGATTATTTTATTAGGGTATTACGATTTAAAAATCGCAAATAAAAACGTTTAGCACATTACGTAAATTAGTAGTAATGTACATGAAATATCCTTTGTTTAGTTAGATTTACCTTGACACAAGTGTTAATTTTGTTATAACGTCACCCGGATATAACGGTAAAATTTAACCTGTCTCTTCAATGACGTTAAAACCGAGTTCGGCTCTTAGATAGACATATAGATTTGCTTAATTCCCAGCGAAATTTTAACATCAAGGTGGGAACGTATACTTTGTTTCTTGGAAGTCTACAGTTATTATAATATGCCCTACTTTTAATTTCTCTTGGCTATCAATGAATATACGAGTGTAGGAAGGAAAGTATTGTTCTCACGTCAATTTTAAGAAATGGAGTTTTCATCGGATAAACACCTTTCTAGACCCCTGAACCGAAAAGAAACATGTTTATAGGAATTGGTGTGCGTGCGTGCGTGTGTGTGTGCGTGCGCGCGCGCGTGTGCATGTGTGTGTGTGTGTGCGCGCGCGCGTGCGTGCGAACAAAATATATTCTCGATAACGGAACATAATACAAAGTTGATGCTTAAAACTTTAGTTAAGTATCACAAGAGGACCCAAGAGGAACATTTTCATTAAATCAGTCAACCTGACGTTGTATTTTATTCGTGTAATTTTTAAGTTTTTGAATTTTTTCAAATATGGCTTCTAAGATTTTTTGTTACAAATCGCCTCATTTACAGCATTTTTTGTGTTCTACCAGACAAAGTAGGCGCCATGTCTGGTAAAATTCTTGGAGAGGCTGTTCACTAATAAAAAAATTGTTTATTTTTAAGATTACGGCAATCTGCATTTTCCGGCACAAATGTATATTATTAAATTTAAAGAAAATTAAACGATCTACAACTTTTAATCTAAGAATTTTTGTCGACAGAGCCTAGTTTAGCGTCAAAGAGTAATTTTCCATATTATTAAGGCAAACTATAGTTGGTTTTCATTTTGCATTATTCTCTAATGACTAAAATTAGGTAAGGTTTTTGAGGTTAGTTTTTTTGTTAGTTTCTAATGTTTTATTACTAACGAGTTAGGTTGTATTGGTCAATTTGAATTGGCAAAAGAAAGCCATGTGAGTGTTTCAAACGAGATTTTTGTATTGTAATTTATCCCCTATCGTCGCGCTTATGGATCCTTTATATTATACAGGGTGATTCACGAAGATATGCAGAAACTTTGGGAGCTCATTGTATATGTAAAAATAATGAAAAAAGTTTATATAAACATAAATTATGTCCGGAAATGCTTCGTTTCCGAGTTACCGCTAGCAAAAGTTTCGCCCGGATTTCTGCTCACCAAATGAAATGAGGTCTTCCTGAAATTCTGGTAAGGTAAGTTAAGGGGCGAATTCAATCATTTCTTATGGTTTTTGATCTGATAAATTGAGTAAAACAAGTCCCAGAACTGTAAGTTGAATAGTTTTTAAGAAAAGCAGTGTCAAACGCAAAAAATGGAGTGAAAAACACATTTTTTCATCTTTGGGCAAGAATAACTTTGCTATTTCACCAAGAAACAGTTACAATTTTTGAATAAAACATGTAGAAAATTTTATTCTGAACAAACCAGCGTAAATAAAGTACGCAGAAAGTGAATAAATGTTTGATTAAATGAATTTATATCCATAACAGTACAAAGTAAAATTAACCGGAAAAACAAAGATGAAAAAACGTGTTTTTGAATTCCATTTTTTGCATTTGTCACTGGTTTTCTCAAAACCTATTTAACTTACAGTTCTGGGACTTGTTTTATTCAATTTATCAGGTCAAAAACCATAAGAAATGATAGAATTCACCTCTTACCAGAATTTCAGGAAGACCTCATTTCACATGATGAGCTGAAATCCGGGCGAAATCTTTCGCTAGCCGTAACTCAGTAACGAAGCATTTCCGGACACATGTTTATATATACTTTTTTCATTATTTTTACATGTACATTTAGGTCCCAAAGTTTCTGCATATCTTCGTGAATCATCTTGTATTTTTCAAATACCGAAACTTGTCTAATCCCTCAAATAAAACACTATCCTTCATTTTAAAAGTTCCTTAACGTTTTAATCCAGATTAAAATATTCGTTTAGATTAATATTTCGGTTTAGAATAACTTTAGTAACTTAAATGTTTATTTATATTTTTCAAAATATATCAAACTAAGTTTTATTTGTTTAAAATAAACTGTAGTTTTTTATGTGCTATTTAAAAAAATCTGTATTAGTAGTTTACTGTTTCATATGAATTAACTTTGTAGAAATTTGCGTTTATACACTACATATAATATACAAAAATTATTTCGAAAAAATGTAAAAATGTAAAATATATTTATAAAAAAAAAATCTATCATAATTTTTCATAATTTGTTCTCCTTACCAGGTGAACTATATCCTACACACCGTTTACCTGAAATAATCCCTTCATTATAAAATTAGAAAGAAAAGAGGATTTCACTGAAATGGATTTATTTTTGTTCATTTAAAATTTATTTTTATAATACTAATTATAATTAAAACTCAATTTCACATTCAAATAAATTAACCCAATATATAAAACATGTATGGCTATGGGTGTTGAACGTATGGCGTAGTGGTTTTCAAAATAATTATTTCTTATCATATTGCGTGGTGGTTTCCAAACTGCATCAAATAATTGCAAAAATGTGTTACCCACACTGCTCATTTATTTTAATTTCCAAAAACAGCGGTCCAAAAATTATTATTACTACATGAATTTAAAATAAATTGGAATGTATGTAGGATTGATCTTGTGGTATATGAATAATTTGCGTACATTAATTAAAACAAAATATAATTTTTAAAATTTTATATTTTATTTTTTTAACAAAACAAATGTTTTCAGAACCGATTAAGTTGTTAATGGTTAACAATTATTAAAATTATTTTAATCTACAAATGGATTTTGTAATTTGAAGATGTTAATTTAAATAAATAATTGTTTCCAGTACAGATTGATTCGGTTTAAAATGGAATTGTAGTATTAAAAAAATCGACTAAGAAGTCAAATCACTATATTATTTAAAACTTTAAAAACTTACATAGAGCAATAAAATCCTTAAAATGAGACACTGATCATGACTTCATAAGTTCCTTAGCACAGTGTTACCACTTATGTAGTTAAATGCTTCATTAGTTTGGCTGATCATGTGGTAAAAAAATCTATTTTTTTAGCCTGGAACTAACAGCCAAGTACAAATAATTGAACACCTCACCTGCCTGTTATGGGCAAAACACATGGCACAGATGAATATAAGTGATAATGAGTGATTACGGTGATGCCAAGGGCAAAAATTAAGTTACGATTCCTTTCCAATGATAGTGTACTAAATTTTAACCCTGCAATTCCCTTAGAGAATATATTAACAGTTCCGAAGGAGGTGGAGGATATTTTACATTTGTCGGATCGAGTGGCCAGGTGGCGGTTTCGGCCTCCTTGAGACTGGACGAGGACATCTCAATCGAGTTCAACACTGCTTCTTCATTGAGGGGCAAGTGAACATTTTAGAATACATTGAACAGGGTTGCTCTTTTCCAACTAATTTTTTTCAATTTGAAGATAATTTCAAAAATGATAAGTTTAAATCCTTTGAAATTTCTGGCATTCGCTGATGAATTAGTACTAATTGCAGGGTCTGAAAATGATTAATACTAATGGTCATTTTATTATTTATTAATGGTTTATATTTAATCCTACTGCTGAGCGCGATAGAACCATCTGATTTCTTTGGAGAATAGAATGTTTATGGTTTTTCAGAGTACTGATTATCTTAGAAGGAAAGCAGGCGCATTCGTTTATTCACTTAGTACAATACGTATATAAGTGCAATTGTGAGAGGGTGAAAATAAACTGAAAAGTTTCGAATACTAATGATATACACTTTGAGGAAAAACATTGGTTCGTAAAATACAGAAGGGAAAGGGTTTAAGGTTTTTGATACCTTGTTCTGCCAGTTTTAATGAATGTTAAATTTTATAGCAGGTTATAAATTGCTGAACCTTAGAATAAATGAACATATTAAGCATAAAACTAATGTGATTCGGGTAATTTGCGCTATTCAGAAATACAGACAAGAATGTTATAAACTTTTTTTGCAGATAGTCGAACATCCAAACATGTATTTACTTAAAATCCGTCAATCAATATAGTACTAGACCACTTTAGAAGAAAGGCATCCCAACTTCCAAAAGAAACGGCAGATTTTGAGTTTAAATTTGTAAGAGTCCAGAAGACCTGTTTCGACTTCCAAAGAATTCACATTCATCCGTAATGGTCATGATAGTAATAAGTTATCTACAGTAAGTTCATTACCAAATAGATATTAAATAGATCTATGAAATGTTAATTCCATGAAAACTTTATTTCTAGTAACAATACTTCTAGATGAATTAACTTAAAAAGTAACTAACTGGCAACGCCTGAACAAACTCTCTAGGTTTTAGTCTGGAACACAAATGTCAAAAAACCCATCTCTACGTACCGTATGACCAAATATTAGTTATAAAACTTACCTAACCGAGTACCAATTGTTAAACGAAGCTTTTTGAGATTAATACTAATTATACAAATATAGTATTGTAGGCCTTATACTAATACTAATATATATTAGAGTATCAATGAACGGCGTAAAAATAAATAGTCTTGCTCTTGTAGAAAACGTATAAATCGGTTTTAGGAACACAGAAACAGCAATAGAACAGATCAACGTGTTAAAAGTACTAACAGTAAAAGCAGGACCACAGATTTCCTTCCATGAAACCTAATACATAACGGACATCAAAACAGCCAACCGTACCTAATAGACACAATACGGAAAAATTATAAAAGTTTATAGCTTCAAGAACCGCGGGGAGATAATACACCCCACAAACCAGCGAAAATCATTCAAACAGTAGCAGACAAGGAAAGACTACCGGATCACCCCGAGGATTTTGCCAATTGTATACTAAGAAAGCACTCTCAAGACAAGCCAAGATTAGACATTATAATACTGTGATAAAACTTGTTTTTCAGTACGCGAGTAATTGCTTTAGAATGACCGGGAAGCCGGCATAAAAGAAGCAAGGAAATTTGAGAGGAAGATTCTTCGCAAGCTAATGGGTCCAAAGATAGAAAACGGAATATAGGTTACGAAAGCGGAAAGAATTGCGCAAAGAAAGTGAACCATAATTAAAAACGATTAGAAAAATAAAATTTACGAACACTTATATAGAATGAATGACAAACGGTTGACAAAATTTTATTTTGCAAACCGTTTAAGTGACTAAATGGACTTAAGGTGTGGAATAAATGGTTCAACTATGTCAGAAAGGATGTTGAGAAAACCAAAATAAACTACAAAAACTTAAGAAACCAAATTCAGATAATTAATTACGGAATTTAAGGGCTTCCTTGAAGAGGAAAAACAAACACCAATTGGACAGAAGAAGGGAGAATAGCCTACAACGAACAAATTCAGATTGTGTGACTCGCAAAAAACTTTCAGAAACGTGTAAGGTTATCTTACGTGGTCTAAAATTTGGTCTGTACGAAAAAAATGATATTACCCAAAACTAATGTTAATGTTACCTGTAATTTTTAACCACATATTTTTAGGTATTTCGAACTTTCATTAATTTTTCAGAAGACCATTACTTACTTACTCATATTGTAAATGAAAGAAAAGACGAGTAGTGCATTTGTTAATCCCTTATATATAACCAATAATTCGGTAATAAAATTCTCGTTTCACTTACACTTTATTACGTTTAATATAGACATGGTTGTAACGCTCAATATAACTGACACGTGACAAACAAGCATGAAACATACTCAATAGTAAAATGTCTGACTACAACAGACTAACGTCATAATATTTTATGCAGTTTCATGGTGTATATCATTCATTGTAAATCTTATAACAATCCTTTATAAGATATTGTTTATCATTCAAACATAATGATACCAATTACTCATACACAATGTAAGTCTGAACAATTAAGTGAGAGTGAAAAACATTTTTATCACTCATTTCGAGTGTTACAGACAGATAAATCTTATCATTATGCATAAAATTCTTATGTGTTACTATCTCGATACTATTTTTATAGACAAGTCATGTTGTTGTATTAACATTTTGTTTTCATTCAACAACGTGACACATGGATTGTAATGTCGTACGGGCCTAATGAAGTATTTTATTCTACCTATAACTGCAATGAATTAAGGGATTAGAAGCTGAAATATAAAGTATTTAGATAACATGAATACAAATTCTTTTGCCATCAATCTTCTTGAAAATAATATTATCGAATTCATAATTATTGTGAAGTAGATTAAGGAATTAACCATAAACTTGGTAAGTTTTGACTAAAACTAGTGTAGTGTGTTGCTTTACATTTACGGAAGGTATTATTCGTGCTTGCTAGGCATTTTATTACAAAATATTTTAAAAAGATTTATTTTTATTAATTTTTACCAGTAGTTACAAGCAGAAATTCGTAATGTAATAATTACTATCACTAATTATCACATTCATGTAACTGATAATTTTGTTCGCAGTAGAGATAATTTTTCTCCAGTTATACGTACAAATAGCTATACCCTGTCCAAGATACCATTGAATGGCCAGAGCGCTGTTATGTACTGTGTTGAGAACATTGACGTCCGCTATGAAAATAAAAGTTTATCTTATTGTAGGCTATATTGTACTTATGATATTGAAAAAAATTACGTTTGAGATTAAAAATGTTTACGTTATTATCTGAAATATTATGTTACAGAATTGTTACGACATTTGTAATTAAATATAACTATTTATAAAGTAATGTACAATATTTTGTTTGTAAAATCATTAAATGTTATGAAAAGATAAAATAAAATTAAACATATTTTTTATTCTTTCAAAATCTACATATCCATTTCATCCCCGTAGGCCTATAAATTCTATAAATTTAACTTTTTACAGTTATCTTAAAGTATTTCATTTCTTTTTAGTTTTAAATACTGCGGCTTTTAATCGAATATTGGGGCTGCACATTATTATTTAAATAATAGTTACTTTTCATTTAAAATTTACTTTAAATTACAATTACAACTAAAAGTTATACGTTATTTATTAAATACTACGTATGTTTGTAGGACAGATAGTAGCGGAGAGCATATTGCTCTATACAACCAATGTTAAATTGGAATCGCCTATCTTTCCCACAATCTCAAGTGACTGCTGAATGCAGTATAGTAGTAGGCCAAATGTTTAAAAAAATAATACTACGTTCCAGAGCTCAAAATCCAGCTGAACAAATGATGATAAGATTTGAGAGATGATTGAGCGAATGATGGACAGCGTGTTAGATATTGTAATAAGAAAGATAAATAAAATCAAATCAAATGGTTTTTGTTATTCATGATTTAACTTGGAATGCCAACTGTTTGTCTGACAAACGATAGATAAGAAAGATAATTTTTTTAAAATGCAGACTATAAATAGATGTCATAATTACATCTTAAACGAGCGAACAATAGCAATTGAGGAAAGATGCCCGGTACATTCAACGCAACTCATCACTTTTATAAGAAGAAAGCAGTTTCACGACAAACCGAGGTTAGACATTGTAATAATGTGATAAAACCTGTTTTTCTGTGCTTGATTTAGTGCCTTAAAATTAAAAGGAACGCCAGTCTAAGAGAAGCAGAGAAATTTGAGAAAAAGATTCTCCGCAAGATAATATGTCTAAGGATGACGGGGACTATAGGTAACGAGGTCGTGAAGAACACTGTACAAGAAAAATGAACGACTAATGGAAACAATTAGATATAAATGACTAAGATTTTACGGACACCTGTGTAGAATAGGTGACAAACAGGTGACAAAAAAATTTCAGACACTAAATAATAGACCTAAGGTGTCTGACAAATGGTTTAAAGAATCAGAAAGAATATCAGAAAAACCGGAATAAACCGAGAAAATTTAATGAACCGAACCAAATTCAGACAACTAATTACAAACTTTAAAAGGTTCTATGAAAATAAAAAAACCGGTTGGTTGTCAGATGGAAGAAGAAAAGCCTATAGTGACGATTTCTGAGAATGTGCGCTGCAAATAGAGCTTCCAGAAAAGTCTAAATCACCTTATGGAGTCTAAAATTGGCCCTAGACGTAAATAATTAAAATGAAAATCTAAAACGAGATTTATAGCCCGGCCGATTATTTCATTTTAGGATACACTGTGTACACAACTAATCAATCTTCGGAGAATGCACGTTGAAGAATCATTATTAAAACTATATTAACCATTACAATGAGTTTTAACAAATATTTAAAACAGTTTTAAAGACATTTCGAGTTTTTTATTTTGGTAGAAGAATATTAGAAACCATATCGTAAAATTTATAAACCTTCTCTAAAGAGTCATCTATAGATTAACTTATCATTGATTGTCAAATTATCAAATAAATATTGTCAAGAATCAAATCGATTTACAAAAATATGTCTGTAGAAGTATTACGGATGGTGTAAGAATGAGAAATGTACGGAAAGCATTTAACGGAGAAAACTAATTGACTCGGACACATAATATAAGGAGAAGGATTCACATAAATTAATTAGATGTATGGTAAAATTGTTGAAATAAGATGGACATCAAACAATAATGATTATAAGGAATTTTAAAGGTGGTATGAGCTACCAAAAAACTAAGACCTCGGTTGAAAACAGAACAAGTTGGAGATAATTGTGGTACAAGAAACCTACCTATAAGTAGATAACCTTATGAGGACGACAGAAAATACAATTCAACGTCTAACTAATTAATTTAAAACAACGAAAAATTTTCAAGTATTTGGACGAACATATTATTATCTTCAATTTGAAATTTCATATTATATGTAACAAGATTGAAACACAAAAATTTAGCACAGTTTTCTAAAATTTTATGCACTAATTTTAAAATATACAGATAATTATACCAGTAAACTGATTTAGCCTCTATGATATAAATACGCGTGAATTCAAAATATTACATAAGTACAAAACAAACAAAAACACTTACAGAGAAACGGATGAACTGTAAAAATATGTTGTGTTAGGTGTACAAGATTTCAATTGAACGGACAATATTCTCTCACATTAACTGAAACGAAACCGAAAATGAAAACGAAAACGCTGTTAACTAATTTAACAAAAAGTACTCGACACAAAGGTTCAAGTAAAACTAGAAATTAATTAGCCTAAATTGTTTAAATTTATTATCGTCTCAAATGTAATCAATACAAAGATATTCAAATTTTTAATGTGATCAATTAATAAGTGTCATTATTTTTAAATGTTAATGGTTGTCGAGTACAGAACACTTCATACAGTATTATGTATTAAAATTTTTATTTTACTATATTTGCATTCAGATAAGACAAAAGTGTTTTCAATGTGCGCGATAAAACATAATAAAATTAATATTGTATTATATTTATCAATTGGTTTGGAATTTAGTCTGTAAAATTTATGTTAATCCATACAACGATTTGTCATTATTATACAAAGCTACATAATTATATCAAGTGAGTTCATTTAATAGTACAATCGTCTAGGTGAGTGAGCTGTTGAACAGCAGAATTTTGGAGACGAAGGTTCCATGGTTCAAATCCTAGTAAAGGCAGTTACATCTATACGGACTTGAATAGTAGACATTGGTTACCGGTATACTTTGATTGTTCGGGTTCAATTAACTATACTTTCTTAAGAATGAACTGCCTGAATCTGTACAAGACTAGACCTCATTTACACGTCATACATAATTCTCATCTCATTGGATCATGAGGTTGCTTGTTGTTCTAAATCGAACACATTGAAATTGTAATCACATTCGAGTTTAAAGAAATCAAGTGTGTAAAACACTCACACAATTTTCTCTTGCCAATGTCGGCCACATTGGCGTAGTTGGTAACGTGCTCGCCTTTCATCATGCGGTCTTGGGTTCGAATCCCATTCAGACATGGCATATTTTCAAACGTTACGAAAAATCATTTCATCCTTCACCGTCTGCATTAGCAGTAATTGCAGAACAATCGGACGTTAAAACAAAAAAAATGTTACCAATGCAAATAATGAATAATATAACCTATTATTAGTAATAAAAAATTAGAAATAACCAATAAACCAACCTCGAAAACCATAACCTTATTTTAATCATGAGTGAATGATGCAAAGTGAAAACCAACATTATTTTATCAATACGGGAAATCACTCTTTGACGCTAAACAAAGCTCGTAGAGAAAAATTTTTAAATAAAAGTTGAAGACGGTTTAATTTTCTATAAATTTAAGGCCGATTTCTTAAAAAAACTATATTTAATAGATTTTGAAAACAAAGAGAAAATCACTAATTAACGCTAAACTAAGAGTTATACAAATAAATAAAAGTTGTAGGTTTTAAATTGTCTACAACTTTTATTATTAAGGCCGCAATCTCAAAACAATCATTTTTTCTACGAGAGCAGCCTATCCGAGAATTTCAGCAGGCATGGCACCTACCTTATCTTGTAGAGGATAAGAATCGTAGTAAATGAGGCATTATATAAAAAAATCGTAGGAGCCGTTTTTGAGAAAATCGCAAAAAAGTTAAAAATGACAGAAATAAATCACCATTTCCTGTTGACGGATTTTGATGAACATATTCTGGTCGGGTCCTCCAATGGAAGAACTTCGTAGATTTGTTCCAGAGTTTTTTTGTCAGTTTATCCCTCTACCGATGGTTGACCACTTTAGTGGAATTCGCGTAGACTATTCAAATAAATTGATCTCCATCGCCTCATAAATTTATGGGTAGGCAACAGTTCTTTTTTTTTTTTTTTTAAATACATCTGTTGTTAGGTTATTTTTAATTTTAAAATATTAAAAAATGAATTAATCAATTTTATTATAGATTGATAACACAGTTGTTGCTTCATGAGAAGAATTTATCTTTTAAATTTCATAGTACCTGATTACAAAGTAGAGTACAGAAAGGACTCAAAAGAACACGAAACTAAGTTGTGCATGAGAGTCGAAATTACCGCCAAGATAAATCGTTATTTTCTCGTTTAAATTCTATTATTCAACCGTGCTCAGGAGCATACGGAATTTCAATGATACGTGTTTAAAGACTAACTTAAACCATTAACATCGATAACAAGCGACTTTTTATTAAAAAAAGTTTTAAACAAAAAACTGTAATCGAACTTATTATTTCTTTAACGGTTTTATTAAAAACTAATTAATTTTGATGATTAAAAGGGGCTTTGTACCAATGAAGAAAGAATATCTGTCTTTACATCATTTCAATTCAATAAATCAATTATATTTTCATCAAATCGTTTTAACTTTTTGTTAGTTATAGGTGTGAGTAGGTTATGCTGCGTACTTTGTCAGAAAGAAATAGGAGCAAACGAGTGCGGATGAAATAGAGTGAAACAGACATCGAGTTGATTGAATTAATAGCGTGTGTTCGGTCTCTTTATTTTGTTTTCTGAAGCAATATGTTAAAAGAAGTTAGGTTGAAAGAAATTCTGGGGTTTTCGTTAACACACATTTTCATTTGATATTGAGCTATAAAAGAAATATCTCCGTTCTTTCTAGTAATTTTCTACAAATTGAAGTTGTAGTAAAGTTGTTTAAAAACACACGCACTTATTTTGTTTACTTTAATTTTTTTTATTCAACAGAATTGATTTACATATATTTTTTAACATTTGATTAGAAATATTACTCGAGGGAATGAATACACAATATTGACACCTTCTAAAAATTCAATTTTCAATTTCAATTTAACCGTACATTCAATTTTATATTATAAAAATAATAATTTCTTAATTAAAAATTTTTTACATAAGATTTTTTGTAAAAAATGTTTGCGGTTTTTATTTTAATTCTAAAAACATTACTCAAATTTTCTCGTCTTTGCTTAAAGATTTTTGTATTAATAATCTGATTGTAAAAGAAATACTCTGTTAGAAAAAAGTGTAAAAAATTACAACTGTTTCAGAGCACAGAAACATTGCGTATGTTTTTAATAATGTAAATAACTTGTACAGTTGGATGCGAAAATGTCTTCCAAGAAGCCTTAGGTCATACAATCATCTATTTAAATTCTACATGAATTGTGCAGCAAATGTGGAAGGGAACATGTATGAATGGGGCTATTAGTTTGCCCTATTTACTACGGGTGACAGTGAGTGTATATATTTAATTGTTTAGTAAACTGCCGAAATGTAAATGCCACTGTTAACGTGTGGCGTTACTGAAAAATGGGGGAAGTTTGTCAATGGTCGTTCAATTTTATTTTAAATTACTAACATCCGCCATTCAGGTGGTGATTACAAAACTACAAGCGCTAGCCAGCGCCGACTTGAGGTTGGTATTCAAGAACTACCTTGCAAATCAGTCGAGTTTGATTTAGTGACGCATGCATTCACACTCTTTTGGGAATTTTGTGCAAGGCATTACATCACACTGTTGTAATTATTATATTTTTATTGTGTGCATAATATTTTTTAGTGGACACAGAAAGATTAATCCAATTTGACAAAAGCCGTTCATTACAGAGCTTCAAAAACTTGTACATAAATTGATTAAACACAATTGCAGATTTGTGGGAAGAAATAGCTAAATAAAAAATATTAACACAATTTTGCCGGTAACATTCTAAAATAGTCAAAAACTTTTTGTCATCTTCCTTGAGAATTTCATCTAGGTCTTAAAATAAATTTACCGAGCTTTTTACTATTTTATAAATATAATTAACTACTTGATTTTTTTTACACAAATATTACATTTTTAACGATAATTTTCAAAGAAAGCCTTTTGTTTACTTAAAGAAAAATTCATTTTGACTTGGTAAAGTGTAGTGGAATATTCATAAACGGTTCAACAGCAACTAATATTAACGAGCATATTACATTTTGTAACTACACAAGCTATTAACTTGAAGAAGCGCTAACTCGCACCTGCAGTTCTGTAATCACCGCATTGTGGTTTTTCAATTAGCATATCATCGGTTCATCTAAACTTGCTGTTACTATAAACTAAAACATATTCAATTTGAACTGCTATACTTTACTGCCAACTTTCTTTGTACGTTAAAAATGAAACGTTACACAATTATCTAAAAATTCCATGCTGTATGTTTTTCTTTATATAAATATTACGTTAAAAAAAATTTTCTTAAAACAAAAACCAACTTATTCGTGACCTCATTTCTCAAACTTTTCCTATAATCCGCAAAAACTCTTTTTTAGACGTCAACGTAAAGATGTGGCATAAGCAAGATTCATTTTGCTTATAAATTGATGCCTAATATTGGGGGCCCAAAGCAAGCAAAGAGATTGATGTTGGCGGCAGTGGCAACATCAGTGGTTTTGTATTAGTGTACCTGTGTGGAGCAGAGCCCTAAGATTTAAAAGTTACAGTGGTAGGCTTCTAAAGACGCAGCGGAAACTGGCTCTGAAAGTATGTAGTGCTCATAGAACTGTATGTACGGAGGAAGCCCTGGTAATTTCTGGGATGCCTTCATGAGATCTAGTGGTGTGCGGGAGGAAGAGCAGCGAGCTGGTGCTGATAAAGAGGAATGGTTTTTTCATATAACTTTTTTAATGCGTAATCTGTTATATCACAATAAATGCAACTTATCGGTTAGATTTAACTCATGAAAAAATTACAACCCACTGGTGTAAGTAGAAAATTATAACATTAAAATATAACATACTTTTTTTAATTATTATTTACCATCATAATTAGATAAATAGTGTTTTTTTTAAATAAATCAAAATAAAATGAAAAATACCTAATCAAAACCTCATTTAAAATGTAAAAAACAAAATGAGAAGTAATAAATAATAAGCACAAATGATTTCGAAATATATGTACATCGAACATTTTTAGAAAAAATTAAAAATGTACATTCAGTTAGTTATTTACAAAATTCACGCTCAAACACGACTGCCATCTACAGAGTATTAACACTATAGCCTATTATTTACAATTTTAAAACCACACAAATTTGTGGGTTACTCGTGAGACACCCTGTATATTTAGTGCTGATCATGTTAGCACTGGGTTTTGTAAAATTATAAGTAATAAAACAATTATTGCAGTTTGTTTTCATAGTTTCTAAAAAGATGTTTGTTACCTCTTTTGTAGTTCAAGTTAGCTCTGTTTTTTCCAGTACTTGCAGAACTTGTAAATCAAATAAACGACCAAATCAAATCTTTCTATTTTTATCGGTTCTTTAAAACGATCAATTTTAATGTGATGAAAGTTATTTTTTAAAATTAGCCTTTAATAAAATCTGACAGTTATAAAAAAATTTGTTTAATTAAGCAGTAAAATCTTTTTATAAATCTGAAAATGGATGAATTTTGATACTTTTAATGCTGTTATATAAATTCATTGGGTACTAAAATAGAGAGGAATTTTAAAGTAGTAGATTCAACAAAATTATAAGCTTACGAAGCTGCTGTTTAATGTCCACAATATAAAACTGAACCTTATTATACGTATATTTTTACTGTATTTTTTAATATTAAAAATGTAGTTATATAAAAATGAACAATAAAAATTGATTGTGAGCATCATATTTTTAGAAAAACAGTACATATTGATGGCTGTACACAGAAAACTTCATTTATGTTATTCTTATAGACCTATTCATTATATTATCTTATGGTATACAACAAAAAGAACTTTTGGTTTTGACGTTACTACTATATTAAGATATAAATAATTTTACGGAAAAATATTTTCCTATTTTCCTTAGATTTCATTTTTCTATAAAACTAAGCGCATTCAAATAATCTGTGTTGGGTATATGTATTTTTATCATGCTCTTCGAAGAAAAATCTGAACAGAATTAAATTTTATAGGTTTTTTAGTTCCTATATTATATCTTATCTAAAGAGTTGGTGCATGTAACTAGTACATTACGTAAAATGTTTTCTATAAAACTATTTCTTAATCAATATTTTCCTTTTGAGATTTGAGAGATAAATTTTTATTCACTATTTATATTAATATAGTCTTTATTTTTAAAGTTTTGATGAACACGATTTTTGAAAATGATATTGTTTTATTGTAGAATATTTTATATTATTCTACTAGTGGGGCAAAACGTAGCAAAATGTTATTTTTTGGCTGCGTACCAGAAACAGGTACCGATTTCGCAACGAAACTAATCAGTACAATCTGTATTACAGGTACTGAATTCACGAGATTGCCTTTTCCGTATGGATGGGCTGTGAGGAACGTAAATGAAACATTTGCAGTCCTGCCAACCTCAACAGTGAGACACTACCCGTACATTTTACTACCGTGTAGTTTCTAGTTACATTTTGTAAGCTGTAGTTTATTACAAGAAAATGGTTTCTTCATTAACCTTATAAGAAATAAATGTGACCTGTAATATTGCCTATAGCTTAATTACATGACTATAAATGTTTGATTTACTGTAATTACTAGCTACCTTATTCCATTGAAACAAAATTTTCTACAAATGAATTGCCTTTTTTGCTATCTCTGTCACCCGCATCTCCACGATCAGTCTCACTAGTATCTACCAAACCGTTTCCTTTTTTTAACAGGTGTCAACAAAACTGTTAAAGAAAGCTTCTTCACGTCCTTATATACAGGGTGATTCATGAAGTTCTCCCCCCACTTCTACAGCACATTGTACTAGTAAAAATAATGAAAAAATGTTATATAAACATAGGTCCGAAAACGCTTCGTTAGCGAGTTACAGCTAGCGAAAGTTTCGCCTGGATTTCAGTTCACCAGGTGAAATGAGGTCTTCCTGGAATTGTGGTAAGGTAGATTAAGGGGCAAATTCAATCATTTCTTATGGTTTTTGATCTGATAAATTGAATAAAACAGGTCCCAGAACTGTAAGTTAACGTAGTTTTTGAGAAAACCAGTGTCAAATGCAAAAAATGGAGTGAAAATCACATTTTTTCATCTTTGGGCAAGAATAACTTTGTTATTTCACCAAGAAACAGTTAAAAATTTTCAATAAAAAATGTAGAAAATTTTATTCTGAACAAACCGGTGTAAATTAAGTACACAGAAAGCGAATAGATGTTTGATTAAATGAGTTTTTATTCATAAGAGTACAAAGTAAAATTAACCGGAAAAACTAAAATGAAAAAATGTGTTTTTTTCACTCCATTTTTTTGCATTTGACACTGGTTTTCTCAAAAACTATTCGCTTTCTGTGTACTTTATTTACACCGGTTTGTTCAGAATAAAATTTTCTACATTTTTTATTGAAAATTTTTAACTGTTTCTTGGTGAAATAACAAAGTTATTCTTGCCCAAAGATGAAAAAATGTGATTTTCACTCCATTTTTTGCATTTGACACTGGTTTTCTCAAAAACTATTTAACTTACAGTTCTGGGACCTGTTTTATTCAATTTATCAGATCAAAAACCATAAGAAATGATTGAATTTGCCCCTTAATCTACCTTACCACAATTCCAGGAAGACCTCATTTCACCTGGTGAACTGAAATCCAGGCGAAACTTTCGCTAGCTGTAACTCGCTAACGAAGCGTTTTCGGACCTATGTTTATATAACATTTTTTCATTATTTTTACTAGTACAATGTGCTGTAGAAGTGGGGGGAGAACTTCATGAATCACCCTGTATTTTTCAAATTCTGGAAAGAGAAACATCATAGAAGTTAGCCACTCGCTCATGGCTTTTGGTAAGAGGCAAGGAAAGACATTTTTGTTTAGCTTCATCTTCACAGAATTTTATTACACTGCATATTAGATTTCGTTCAGCATAATGAATGGTCTGCCCAAGTTTTCGAGAAACTAACGTTTCTGTTTACGGTAACAAACAGGTTTATTCGTACAGCTAACGTACAAAAGGTTCTGCGATATTCTGTATATGCTCTGGGTATAGTATAAATGGTTATGTTTGTTGAAATGAAATTAAAGCAGTCGCGCATGCGCACTGATACTTTTCCCCTTTACCGCTCGTTGCAAACAAGGGCAAATTCGTGACTCAAGTAAGTATGACAACAAAATACCAGTTCCTTGGAAGTATGCTTAACAAACTGAAATAATTTACCAAGGGAATGCAAAATATGTTAGAAAAATAATTATGTTTATTATTCATTTCATTATGGTACAAATAAAATAACATACCACTATACACGACAAGAAATTAGTTCACTGAATCACTGGCTGATGACTTTTCAGTTTCTGATACAATGCCGATCACAGTTAACCCTTTATAGGGCAGTACTACGGTAGAAAATATATATGTTGTGAAGTGTTAAATTTTGCTGTATAGAGACTTGAATAATGTATTTCTAGTGCCAGAACAGTAAGATATTTCTTTTGTTTATGTTAAGCCCTGTTAACTATACTTACCAAGGAACGTTTAATGAAATGGAAATCACATAATGTTTAATGGTAAGAATGCTTTTTTAAATGACTTTTAGTACTATATAGCAAAATAGTGTGTAAAATAACTTGTCTTAACTTTATGGTAGGATAAATGCTTGATTTTCCGTAAAAAGAACTAGAATTTTATAAGCACTATACAAAAGTATCAACAAAACAAAGCGGTAGCGTACGCTGTTATGAATCCTAACCAAATTCGCGTAACTCTCGAAGAAGATGTTTGTTGCACGCTTATTTCAAAATGTGGATAGCCTACTTACCAGACAACATCTGTAACACCATAAAATGCCAACAAGGTTCAACTGAAAAGCTTATTCTTATACAATTGACCTTATTGCCTGTGGTAAGTATACTTACCAAAGACCTATAAAGGGTTAACTATTAAACAGAAATTAAATTGTCACAGCTATCTAATGTCCAATGTGAATGCATGGAGCATTGAGCAATGGTTTGGCGATAAAATCAAACGTAAACAGGATACAAATTTTTAGAAATAACTTTTTTTTGTCACATGCAGTCCCTACTACATAAATCGAGATCTCCACATAGGTACAACGTAGTCAACCATTTACAATATAATAAAATCGTTTCCATTGTAAATTAACAAATCTTAAGAATTTAGGGATGAATAAATTATCCAACCCACGCCTGCCACAATAGCAGAGCAGAGAGATTGTTAATTACAGTTCCAAAGATAAGTTAAATAAACCTATACAATTACTTTTTAGTAGTCACACCAAATTTAACTAGGAACAGAAAAATCCTATTCCAAAAAAAAAGAATGACTTATTGATACATAGTTTCTAAAAGTTTTCATCGATAATTTTATGTTCTTTTCTCTTAGATTACTCTGGAATTTGTGAGTGGACGGATGTTCGCATATAAAATTCTACCAGGGAATCACACAAGATTATTTATTTAGCCTTTATAGAAGTACTTCATTACAAATTGAACAAATTTATAGATCAATACTAACACGATATTTCAAATTTTTATAATGTAAATGAAAGCTTTTCCTGACTCACTGACACATAACTGCATTCTCACAATAACAATAAAAAAGCAATCAAAAATGTTTTGTTAATACAAAAATACTAGTTTTATGTAACTGCAGAGAAATAAGCTTTCATTTTAATAACAAGCATTTATTTCCAAAAGCACTTCTATTATGTTTCATATTATCATTAAAATAACCTGTAAATTAAATATTAAACAAAATAAACATAAAAACCCGTTAAACAAGAAAATATCTGCCGGCCGCATTGGCGCAATTGGTAACGCGCTCGCCTCTCATCATGCGGTCCTGGGTTCGAATCCCACTCAGTCACGGCCTATTTTCATACGTTACAAAAATAATTTCATCCTCATCACACACAGTTACACCCCAACGTCGTCGCTAATTACCTTGATGTTGATGCGACGTTAAATAAATAAAAAAAAATATATATCTAGATTGGTTATTCAATATTTTCTAGGATATGTTCTGATACTGAATGTTATTATAAATAATTTTTTTGTTAAATTTCTGGTTGTTACAAAAGCGTTTCACAACTTCCTGTTTCTGATAATAATTGTTAGAACTCAACATTGTCTCAACCTAAAAGATTGTAATTTTTAAAATAATCTTAATTTATTCGTGTATTCAACTGTGATTTCAATAATTGATCTACGCTTTAATAGATCTTTGATGAATATTTGATATCAACTTTTACGTTTCAATTCAATTTTAATTAATTAAAACGGTTTATTTGAAGAAATATGCACGATTGATTGTCTTTGAACAAAATGCTCCAATATTTTATAACTAATTTAAACGAGTTACATTGAACCGTGAAATATGAAATATCATTGACAAAGGTAATGAACTTGTGAATGATTATTGATGAATGTTTAAGTAACAATGGATCAAAATAATTTTATATAGGCCTGTGCAATAAAAATCAAAAGTACAAATTGGAGGATCAAAGAACAGCATAGCAAACTTATCTTTCTTTTGCAAATGATTTAAAAGAAGACCAGACGGAAAAAACCGAAAAATGTCGATTTTCATCTTTTTAATAATAATGTAGTTTGAAATTTCCTCTTCAAAAAGTGTACAAATCATAATTTTGTATAGCGTAGAAGTATTTCACTTTATTTTTTACAAATTGTATTACAAGTTAGTTGTTAGTTGGTAAGTCGAAACGGCATTTATCTTGCAAACTTTAAGTTATTGCGGAAAAATGTATTTATAATATAGTGTAATAATTTTATCTTTTATATATGAAACTAAATTATTGATAGGAAGTAGAGTAAGTTGGCAGTACTATAACAAAATGAATCATTTTGTATCTGTCTTATTTTGAAAAATCCGTCAGGTTATGTTTGATTGTATTTTATTATCTTAATTAACGTAATTTTCAATTGCGTTTTCCCAAATTCATATATTTTTGTGCGCAAGACCCAATTACTCAGCAACTAATAAAGATAGAAAGGTGAAATTATGAGAGTATAATAAGCCTGCTCTCCTGATAGTATAGTTCCTCTTTTAATATCATTTATGAAGTAGTTCTTATTTTTAAAAAAATGAATGTGTGCAAAAATATATATTTATTACCGTGTATTGCTGAAAATATTATAACTATTTTTAAGAACATTTTAGTAGTACGAAAGAAGATCGGTAATAACAAAAAAAAAATGAACTAATTCTTAAAAATTCCAATCATTATCTCAAATAGTTCGTGAGATAACGAGTCACAAAGTTGACAGTTTTAAAATTGGCGGGATAGAGCTACTTCTTCTTGAGGTGCCTTCTCCATTACAGAGGTTGGCTATCATCATGATTAGTCGTACTTTGTCTACTGCTATTCTGAAAAGGTCATGCGACGAGCAGTTAAACGTTTCTCTCGGGTTTCTTAACCAGGATATTCTTCTTCGTCCCACCGGCGTTTACCAACGATTTTTCCTTGAATTATGATATGCAGAATCTCGTATTTAGGCCCCTCATGATGAGTTCAAGGTATTTCAGTTTCCTTATATTTATGCTTTCCAGGATTTGCCGCTCTTTTCCCATTCTTCTAAGAACTTTTACATTTGTGACCCTGTTCGTCCACGGTATTCAAAGTATTCTCCGGTAGGTCCATATTTCAAAGGCTTGTAGTCGGGTCTCACATTCCTTGGTGAGTGTCCACGCCTCTAACTTATACAAGAGGATTGGAAAGACGTAGCACTTCAAGAGGCGGGTTCTAGTTTCCAGGCTCAGGTCGCAGGCCGATAGAAGAGGACTCAATTTTTAGGAATACTGCCCTAGCTTTTTTATTTTAATTCTGATCTTTATTTCTGGCAGGTGGCTTGCACTGCAGTTGACTCGAGTTCCCAGTTAGTTACAGGCTTCCACTTGTTCGATTCTGTCTTGCCTAGCAAAAAGTTGTTCTTGTGGATTGTGTCGTTTAGTAATGACCATGTATTTTGCCTTTTTAGCGTTTAATGTGAGCCCATACACTTCACTGGCTTTAATTATGTTGTTCAGAAATCTTTGCAGGTCTTCTATGCTTTCGGCGAGCAGTACCGTGTCGTCTGCGTATCGCAGGTTTGTTTAAAGGGGTACCATTCATGGCAATGCCCGCTGTTTCTCCTTCTAGAGCTTTTGCTATGAACCTTTCAGAATACCAGTTAAACAGAAGCGGTGAGAGAACACACCCTTGGCGGACCCCACGTTTTATGTTAAGCTCTCTGCTGGTTTCCGATTGGACTCGCACTTCCGCTTTTTGTTGGAAATATAAGTTTTTTATTATTTGTAAGTCTCTGGAGTCAATGTTCTCTTCTTTCAGGATTTTTATCAGCAGGCCGTGACGCACTTTGTTGAACGCCTTGTTGTAATCGATGAAGCATGCATACAAGTTTTGATTTACGTCTAGACAGCGCTGGATCATATTAACATTATAAGCAAATAGTGCCTCTCTTGTCCCAAAACCATTTCTAAACCCAAACTGCGTGTTAGATATGTTTACTTCAAGTTTTCTGTTGATTCTTTTATGAATTTACTTTCAGAAATACTTTGAGAGTGTGACTCATAAGACTCATCGTGCGGTGGTCTTCGCATTTCTTTGGGTTTTGCTGCTTGGGTTAAGTTATAAACATAGATTTTAGCCAGTCTTCAGGTAATGTTCCGCTCCTGTTTATCAGATTGAAAAGATTTGTTAGCTTGTCTACATATCTACATGGTATTCGCCTACCTCATCAGGATTTCCTGAGAAATATATTGTGATGTCCTGGATTACACTTTCTCCATTCTTTTTCCAGTGTGTTTCGCTAATGCCGAGTATTTTCACTTCTAGCTTTTTTATTTGTTGGATTATACCATTGGGTTTTCCCAGCTCACTCATACCTTGGACGTTCCTCGTAGCTATTCTGTTTTTTTCCATAAAGGTGGGTATTTTCATCCTTGTGCTTGTCAGAATTGTCGAATCTGTTTGATTGAAGCTTAGTAATTCACGAGGATTTTGCCTGATATCGACCTGGAAAGCCCCGTGACCTCTCCGAGGTTCACCGTCCCTGCCGGATCTGGGGTTCCGAAGCCACTAATTGAAGCACTAATTAGTTGCAATTCCTACAATTGCCACTGCCATGATGAATGTACTAGAGATATCCTTAGGATTAATGTGATGGTTTCTCCTTGCCTTCCACATCCTTACGCTGTTGACTGATTTCCATTTCATCCGCCTTTAGGGCCTAGGACGAAAGAGTGCCCTGCCATTTACTACCTCATCCAATAGGGCTACTAGGCTTCTCTTAAAAATCGTTTCTAGGACCAAGGATACAGCATAAAATAAATCAACGTGTTAAAATAATTAGCAGTACTACAGATTTTCTTTTAAAAAATAAAATTTAATAATGTAACGTCCTCATGGCAGTCGAAGGCACGATAAGGAAAAATTATGAAACTAATAGAGTTCCCAGAACTTAGTGGAGGTAATACAACCAAAGAAGAGCAAAAAAGAAAGCAAGCAGAAGCAGACGAGAAAAGATGAGCGAAGTATGCCAAAGCACTCACAACTTCAATAAAAGAAAGGATTCCTAATATTTGACGAGATCAGGTAATATAATAATACTGCTATAAAATCTATGTGTCTATGCAAACCCTCCCTTAGATTAACCTGGAAGGCTAGTTCAAGAGAAATTTTAAGAAAGGATTTTCCGCAAGGTCATACGGTAATGTGGTGTCCGGATATGGACAAAACATGAGAAGGACTGTACAAGAAAAGCGAACGATTAGAAAGAAAAGACTGATATCTTACTGACACTTGTGTAAAACAAAAATGAAACAGTGTTAACAAAAACAAATTGTTTAAGACACTAACCAAAAGACCTAAGGTGTCCGATAAGTGGTTCAAAGAAATCAAAACATATATTTAAAAACAAAACTGGAATAAAGTGAGTTAACAAGGAATTGAACCAAATTCAGCCAACTTATTACTAATTTAAAGATTTTCACAAGCACCAAAAACAGAACATCGACTGAATGAAAGAATTGATAGACGTTAATCTAATGAAGTAAATTTTGCGATTGTGGGCTGCAAACCGAGCTTCCGTAAATATTCAAAGTCTCTTCACGTTATAAAATTATATATAAATCTTGGAATACACGGAACAAAATTAAGATTAAAATACAATAATTAATTGGATATAATTAATGAAAATTTAAAATATTCAAATAAAAATTGATGAATATGATTAAAAAGTAAAAAAAATAAAAGTAAAATATTTTTGAATAAAAAACGCTTGATTTAATTGATATTAAAATCCAGGCATTATGAAAACTGGGAACAGCAAAGTTAGCTTCAAAAAGACTACATCAATCAATCATTCTAAAACTTGACGTGAAAATTACATCAAAAACACCTACAAAAGTTTCTTCCTTTAACAAGAAATCAAGTTTGATTTTACTTTTTTGTCGTGTCAATAAAAATAAGAATTTTGATCAGTTAATATCGAAAAGTTGTCTTTCTTCATTAAAGTTTCCATTACTGGTTATTTTTTATTGTAAATTTATTCATATTTCAACTTCACTTTCATTTTATTCCTTTATACCAAAATTTTTGTGATGTTTATTCAACAATTTCAATAATAATATCAACAGGAATATTCAGTAGGTAACTCAAGTTTTGTTTTGAAAACAGGTGGTTGGTTTCTCGTTGTTTTTCCGTTTTGTTTATTTAAATTTATAATTTTTTTCAGAAAGCTTTATTATTTTAAATTTTTATAAAGGTACTAACATGTTTTTTTTCTTTCTAGTCTTCATAACTATTTAATCTTCCGTATATAAAATTTAGGTTGTCGTGGTATTATGTTCTTCAATATTTACACCATACATTAAAACTGTGAAACACCACGAATCCTCATCCAAATGCACTTTTAGTTGATAATTTTGATCCTGGTGTGAAAATATGTATTTTCAATCAATATATTCTTTTAAAATCTCCGCGGCACTCTACTTGCTCAATTACCAATCTTTACTTTATTATTACTGGATCAAGAAATAATCCGTGTAATAGATTTCTCTCCTATCCTCACACATTGTGAATAATTGGAAACAACCACTCCAGAATCTCACCACTGGAATGATTGACCCTTAAGCGCAGCTTGCATTGATGTAGTATCGGTTGAGTAAGAAGGTAGAGTAGTAGGCTACTCTACCATCTGTTATCGCCATGTAAACGGTTAGGTAGGCCAACAGTAAAGTACTAAAGATCAAATTTGATAAAGTAGTTCAGTATGGTGGTAAAATAATTCTACCAATCTCCTTTAAAAATGAACTCCCACTTCATGCCAACTCTACTCTTCCACCCACTTTGCCAGAATTACACCAAAGTAAACTAGATAGGAAAGTTATTACATCCTTATTATCAAAAGTGAACAAAATTTAAATGATTGTGTTGGAATTTATTCGTTTTTTTAGTGGCTCTCTAACGTACTAGTCCTTCTTTAAGTTAATTCATTTGTCCAGTGTTGTTTTGTTACCAAGTCAATATAAATAATAAAGTGGACAAAGTATATGACTTCTAATAATTGTTTTATTAGGATGGTAATATGGTTTATCACTTCTCGAGTCCTTCAAGTAACACCTCAAAACACTTTTTAAACAAAGAACGTCGAAGATCAATATTTTATCGTGGCACACTATGGGACTTGCTACACAGACATATTAGACCGAACGATGAGGTACTCTACCATAAAAAGATACAAAATCACTCTACCGCACGTTGTTTGGATGTAAGGTAAGCTAGTCACTCTACCAATGAACCAATTTCCCAGGGACCTAGTCTTAGTTTTGAAGTCATGTCAGTAAACTCATGTTTTAGCAATATTACAACACGTTGTAGTAATTCTGTATAAGTGTTGACGTCATTCAGCGACTCCTGAGCAACTTCTCTTTCAACAATTTTGGGTCTGTATGATTAAAAGTTAACATCTGTATGATAACGAAAAAGATAACGTCTGTATGAGTATAGAATTTGCATGTAAAATTTATGTATGTGATAATTATAATAAAATACAGTATCGTATACGCCACAGGTTACGAATTCGTTTATTAGGGCCAGCCGTTTGATTGGGCCAAAATGCTCCGGTCCTGATGTGCCCCAATTATCCAGAATTGACGGTGAAGCATTAAAAACATGTTTGCATATATTATTCTAATCTTATAAATATTTTCGTGAAAATTCTCTGATCTAGTTTTTCAAGAAATAAAGAATCGTGTGTCTTAGAAAGAAATGTAACTGTTCGATATTTTAGTTAAATTTCAAATTTTTTCAATCGATTAGTTGATAAATTTAATTATTTTTCCTCGTGTCTTGCGTGGCTTCTCTTTCTGGTACTTTTCAACAATAAAACAGTTATGGATATGTTTTTGTTTTCCGGATGTAGTTTTTAAAACTTTCATGAACTTGTAATATCATGTATTATTCACATGTAGATCATGTAGTATCCAACAACAAAATAAATTTTATGTGAATTCCCCTAACAAACTAAAACAAAAAAACCGGGGTAATGGAAATGGGCAGTTTCTATAAAATTGTTATTTATTTATATTGATTTGGCAGATATTGAATTAAAGTTGAAGAAAATGTATGAGTTTGTGTGGGTGAAAGTCAACCACGAACGTTCTAATATTCTGATACAAGTTCTGTTGTTATAATTAAAATTTGCCACTGAAACTTTTCCGTCCAGGATTACTACCTCGCATTATTAAAATTATCGTCGGGTCTTTTAGAAATCTAAAACTTTAGAACTCAAGAGCACTTATATTACATATTAATATATCATTTTGAAACCCAACGACACTGTATTGTTCTTTAAATTACCTGTAGCTTATTCAAAAATATTATTCCGAAATTAACACTAGTAACATTTATTTCAAGAATATGAGTATTATTAATTAAGTAAATATTAATGTTAAATTTACTACAAAACATGCTGACACGTACGTTTGCCACAATATGAAAATCATACTTAAACCATAGAAAAGCCTTTCAAGCAAACACTAATGAAATAAATAATAATTTTACATTTTGATTTGTAAAAGACACTTGTACAAAACATGTAAACTCTATATAAAGTGAAACGTCGAAATGAATGCTAAACAATCCTTTAAAGGTTAGACCTAATATAGGCCTACAATAAATTTTAGTTTACTAGTTTTAAATCTAGTAACTTTACATTTGATAATTCCGTGCTTAAGGATTAACTGCGAGATATCAGTCATAGTTGGATAATAGAGATTTGAAAAAAAAACACTTAAAAATAAACTACATTGAATTATGACTAACACGAGTTGAAATGGTCTGTTGACATTGTAATGAGACAATTTAATGCACATCTGGAGTTGTTTACATTCGAGTCTATTTAAATAAATATACATAATTCCAGCTGATTAAGATAAATATTTAAAAATTATTTAATTTTCATTAACAAAATATGGTTACTAGGCAACTAAGAAAAAGAAATATTATTGTAAATTATTTTAATGGGGCGTAAAACCTCAAGAGAACAAGATGTTTTTTTAATAAACGTCCCATTCAGTTATTCATTTATTTCATTCATACATCCGTTCGTTAAAAATAATAATAAATATATATATTAGAAGGTAAAATAGTTTATTCACCAACGTTCATGTTATTAAAAGAGACAAATTATTCCATTTTATAATAACAGTGATTATCTGGTAACCTTTTAATGGCAGATGTATGAAAACATTGATGGAGACATTGGTCTAATAGAAGAATTGAAAGAAACATTTAATTCGTTCGAAGTTTGTGAAAACGGATCAATTAAGATACGTATCAAATTAAAATATTGAAATATTAGTTCATTAATAATTATAAATGTATGTATATTCTAACAAACAATGTAGTTGTTTGATTTTTAGCATTCAAATCAAATAAAACCAGCAAATTTATTTTACAGTATTAAGAACTGAAGCATTATTTTAAAATTGTACTTAAATAATGAAACTTGTGATTATAATCATGAAAATATATTAATTGAATAAAAATCATAATGTATTAATGTGAACAATGTTTTATTGAATGAAATAGGGGACAAGGTAAATGATTAATAATAAAATCAAACTTGAAAGCTGATGCAAAACAAATAAAGAATATAATATAAATTATATAGCAAATTGACTAATCCCTCGTGGGGATAATATAATCTCCTACAAATTGGCATCCTAATGTGGGGAAAAAACTCATGAAAAAGGATTTACAAAAAAAAAAAATAATAAGTATAAAATAAGAATTAAAATTTATCAAGGATTTAAAAGAAGTCATGACAGAAAGTAGTTTTAAAAAATTAAAAGATCTTCATGTTCCAAATCTGAAATTAGAACTAAAAAGACGTGGAAGGGAAGACAAAGGAATAAAAGCGTGCTCATGGACCGACTTCATGAAGTTTTAATTGATGAGGGCCATAATCCGAATACAAATCTGTTTGAGGTTGTTTCTGCTACAGCTGCAAAGAAAAGGACTCCTTCAAAGAAAAAAAATGAAGATGATAAAGATGAAGCAAACGATTCGTCGGAAGGTGAAGAGGAAGACAGAGCCATAGTTGACAATGTTGATGTAGGTCAGGATGCAGGTGTGGTAGACACATCACATGACGAGATAGGTATGAGTAGTGATAACAATAATAATAATGGTGATCAGGACAATATAACCGCGAATATGTTTAAGCAATTGATAAATTTAAAAACTCAACAGAGTAGCAAGTTAGAAAAACAAGCAGAGGATATGAATAGCAAGTTAGAAAAACAAGCAGAAGATATGAAGAACAGGTTAGAAAAACAAGCAGAGGATATGAGTAGCAAATTAGATAAACAAGGAGAGGATATGAGTAGCAAATTAGATAAACAAGGAGAGGATATAAGCTGTAGAATACATAGTTTGAGTTATGATTTAAATAAAAGATAAGATAAACGAGAAAGGGCGATTAGAGAACTTAGAGAAGGGATCAAACAGGATAATGTAAAAATAATAGGGAATGTAAGAAAAAGTCTAGTAGATGTTAACAAAAATATTAAACCAGATGAAGATAATGTTGTAGTAGAAACAAAGGAAAGTATATTAAAAAATGAATCAGTAAGTACTAAAGATGATAAAATATTAACTGAAAATATTAAACCAGATGAAGATAATAATGAAGTAGAAACAAGTAGTTATGCCAGTGCCAGTCAAAACGGTTTAAAATCGCCAGAAGGAAAGAGAAGTAGTGTAAATCGAAGTGTAAATCGAAGGGTATCAATCTTAAATGAAACAGAGGATGATAAAGAAATACCAAAACAAATTAGCAGTAGCAGCAGTTCAGCTTATAATTCTGATGAGACAAGGAAAGAAAGCGGTCATTCAGCCGGGAGTGACGTGCAGGGCGAGGAGAAAAGAAGTGGCCTGGGAGTTAAACAAATACCTGGATCAATAGAAAAAGTAGAATCTGAAATTGTGTTTAAAAATGTACTCTATAATATAGAAAGTGATGGTCGGAATACAGGTGGAGGTTTGTTGTGTATGTATGTGTTTGTAATTGTTTGTATAACATTTTCATGATGTTTATTTAAACTTTTATTTTCATTGACTAACTTTGTTGAAGTTTTTTTTATGACTGCTTGGTTCTACTTGTGATTTTGATTTGCTTTTACCATCACAGCCTTTTTTGTTTTGTTGAGTTGTAATTAGTTTTTGTTTTAGATACAAGTAATTCATGCTTATTTGAATGTTTTTTTTGTATATCATATGTTTTATTCTTATTATTTGAGTTTTCTGTTTTCACAGATTTAGATTTACTTTCAGAGACATATTCCTATGGTTTTTCTGTGAACTTTCATGACTTTTATCGGAATTGTTCTCATCAATATGTTTATCTTTGTTATTTGACTTCATAGTGCTTGATTTTTTATCATTTCCAGAGTGTGGTTCAATAATTTTATTAGTATCCATTAAATCGTGAAGAACGACAGTATTTTTAACACCAATACTTTTAGTATCACTTGTATTTATTTTATGTATAAATATTTGGTAGTTCACAGTTCCTACTTATCTATTTATTAAGTTTTGTTCTATTAATCTTTTGTTTAAGTCTAAATATTGTAAGGTTGCTTAGTAACATAATTTTAAAACATTTTGGCCATATTTTTTCTTTAAATTTATCAAACAAATTCAAAATTCAAATTATAATAAAAATTTTTCTTTGTTTTCAAAATTCAAAGGTGAGGATATTTGTAATGAGACAATTTAATGCACATCTGGAGTTGTTTGCATTCGAGTCTATTTAAATATATATACATAATTCCAGCTGATTAAGATAAATATTTAAAAATTATTTAATTTTCATTAACAAAATATGGTTACTAGGCAACTAAGAAGAAGAAATATTATTGTAAATTATTTTAATGGGGCGTAAAACCTCAAGAGAACAAGATGTTTTTTTATTAAACGTCCCATTCAGTTATTCATTTATTTCATTTATACATCCGTTCGTTAAAAATAATAATAAATATATATATTAGAAGGTAAAATAGTTTATTCACCAACCTTCATGTTATTAAAAGAGACGAATTATTCCATTTTATAATAACAGTGATTATCTGGTAACCTTTTAATGGCAGATGTATGAAAACATTGATGGAGACATTGGTCTAATAGAAGAATTGAAAGAAACATTTAAATCGTTCGAAGTTTGTGAAAACGGATCAATTAAGATACGTATCAAATTAAAATATTGAAATATTAGTTCATTAATAATTATAAATGTATGTATATTCTAACAAACAATGTAGTTGTTTGATTTTTAGCATTCAAATCAAATAAAACCAGCAAATTTATTTTACAGTATTAAGAACTGAAGCATTATTTTAAAATTGTACTTAAATAATGAAACTTGTGATTATAATCATGAAAATATATTAATTGAATAAAAATCATAATGTATTAATGTGAACAATGTTTTATTGAATGAAATAGGGGACAAGGTAAATGAAAAATAATAAAATCAAACTTGAAAGCTGATGCAAAACAAATAAAGAATACAATATTAATAAATTATATAGCAAATTGGACAATTCCTCATGGGACGATATTCTTACACCCTACAACATAGCAGGAAGAAATATATGAGACTACGAATATTTTGTGAACAAAATGTAAACAAGCAAGGTTGATGAAATCGTTAAATTTGAATGTTGAGATTTCAATAAATGAACTGAAAATTCCATATATCCTTTGCACGGAGTACCATGTAGAAGGAATGATTATTGAAATACTTACCGGAGACAAAACGCTAATTGCTGGAGAACCACCATAATGCTCGTTTGAAGACACGAGAGGAGAACGACGCCGCTTGCAATAATGAACAATATAAAATAAAATTGGTTACTATAGCAACGAACATAATATGGTCGTGGTCCAACGACGACGTTCACCAAAGAAATCAAGGAGGCGGGAACGCGGTAAAACTAACATACAGAAAAACCGAATGCTGAACAACTATGTAATTTTGCGGTTATAATCGTGGCTACGTCAACATTAAAAAAAAATAATGGAACGAATCATGAAAACGACATGAAAAAAAATCTTTGCTCTCTTGCTTATACTGGTTTTATAAAATGAACGTGTACTTTTACTTTTTAAAATCTAAATTCCTTATGATATATTGTAAAAAAAGCATTGTATTCAGAAAAATTTAAATTCTCACAAAATCTTTAGTCTTTGTTCGAAAAATTATGTTATATAATATATATATATATTTTTTTTAAATTTTTACTTTATGTTGTCATGTATGAACATTATAGGAAAGAAAAGTACGTATGTTTTTCTAACTTATTGTAAGTTGTAGTACGTAATAGACCAAGCTTAAAGTATTTTAATCTCTCTTTTAAAATATCTAAGAGACGTAAATAATTATTTCATATGCTAGTATTTTCAGAAGCGTAATAATTTATTTAAAATAGTTAAATAATAAATTGTGTAATGACAATATCAAAGAGACTATTTTGCAAACTGGTTCCTTTATAGATATTATAATAATTGTGGGTTGAACTATGTAGTATAAGTCTATTGTTTTAACATAAGCTATTTAACTGAGCGGTTAATTTAATGCAGGTAAGTGGGTTTTTATTCATAAACTACATTATGTAGTATGAAAGAATCTTTATTCATAATATACAACATGTTAGAGCGAATTTTCAGAACAAAAGAACCTACGTGCTAAACTTTACTTTAAAAGCAGGGCTGTTTTTGATTCTATAACATGTTACGTAAACCATTGCACAAAAACTCAAGGAATTAATTCTAGTACGGAAAAGACCAACAAATCTCTTAAATTCATTATTGCAAATAAAAACTTTAACTGAAAAATAACAAAAAAACTTATGGTAATAAATAAAAAGCTAATTACCCATTCACTTTTGTATTAACCATTCATATATTTCTCATCATAAAATATTACTACGTTTCACATTCTAAAAAATAGATTCATCAAAAATAGTATTTTCTTTCATAAGTTTATAATGTTCCTTTAGTAACACGTGACTGATTCTCAAAATAAAAACCATCAAACAAAAACAGTAGTGTTAAACTGAACAAAAGTTATATATACGAAAAAATAAAATTTTGTGATCTAAAACAAATTCTCTGTCTCCTTTGATATAACTCTGAAGATATGTCAGTTTTATTTGTGATTCAAATAGCATTGACTTGTATGTTTTAAACTTTATTATTCACCAAAAATTAATTTAAGTTCGTTTAATATTTATGTATTAACAGCATTTTTTAATAACCTTTAAGATAAACTTCAGTAATTGACAATTTAATCAGCATTCTAAGTGAACATGTTTCGTCCTATCCAGCTGGAATTACCCAAGATAAATAGATTCCATTCTCTCAATGTGCCTCAACCATCTTGACTTTTGGAACTCTATGAAACTGACTATATTTCTGCCTTCTATGCCAGTAATCAATTTTTTAATTTTTAAGTACTATCCAGTCATTGCTTACTGTTAGTAAATAAAATATTTTCTTTAAAATTTCCTTTTGAATCTTCTTAGCACGTTAAAAACTGTTTATGATAATCCTTATCTCATAACTCGCAACTATGCACTCTAAACAAACACATATTTTTCAGTTTTGTGTTAGTATTTATAAATTTATTCTTAAATTAATTTGCTTAAGCAAAGGAGGCTCTTTTTCCCAGTAGAATCCATTATTGTATGAAACCAATCGTTACAATTTTGTGGTTTCAGGTGTTCCTGAAGTACTAAAATTTCTTAATTTTATCAAATGTTTTCTTTATTTTCATTTTAATCTTTATTTTGATATTAAAATTTCTATATTGCCTCTTCCTACACATTAATATCCATTCACGGACACTAATTTTGAAAGACATATTTTTTCAGTTTTTTACGTGAAAAGGAAGCAATTAAACATTTTGCGTGCCAAATAAATATAATATATCCTAAATTAATATATACAGGCTGTTTCATTTATGCAATATAATTTCATAGTTATATAGGAACTAGTTTGATCACTAAACTAACAAAGCGAAAATAAAAAACAATATGAAGTCAATAAATTTATTGTTACTGAACGCCATCATGTTAAGTTATAACAATAGAAACTAAATTAAAGCTTTCAAAGTACAAGAAAGTTGTGAAATGAACAAAGACAATAATGTACTTAAAATACTAAACGAATTTCATTGAACTTACATTCCTTTACTGATGGCAGACAGTGAGCACATGTTGGTATATGTCAGTGCTTACATGTGTTAATACAGAAAATTATTTGCTGCACCTGAGTTCTGAAGTTCCTTTGAATTCATGGTTAATTTGTAATAAATTAATTTTCTACGGTCTGATGTAAGTATATACCTTAACCATTAACTTATTCAACTACTTTATTTTCTTAGCTTCTTTTTAAATTAAATTAATAAAAGTTTTATTTTATAAAATTAATTTTACGTGTTACTTAACTAATACAATACAGAAGAGTACTTACTTTTATCGAAAAGTTTGGTGATTGTAATTTGTTAAACGTTTAACTGTTAATCTACAATACAGATCTTGTTTAAGTTAATAAATTTAATTTATTTTGAGAGATTAGAAAACTAATTTTGTAGTTGAGTACTTTTAACTTGATCAATATATTATAAAGTATTTAGATCTAAAGTAAATTGCAATTACTGCTGACCAACGTGAGTTCTATTCAGAATTAAATTCTTCAAACCCAACTCTTATGGGATTTCTGTTTAAGCAATTTAGTCAAAATAGTTAATGTAGTGTTTTTGTAGGCCAACCTAAAAATTAATTTAACGTAGCTATTGGCTATATTCAGTAATCAATAAATTTTTCTAATAGAAGTACACTAGGTGAACTGCGTACAATTTATTCAGGTGTTGTTTAAGTTATTTTATACAAAAGAAAGAAAAAGTGGAATATTTAGGAGGTGTAAATACCCGACTAGAATTTTTGTCACGTTTCTAGCAGAATATTCTCTGCAATATCATGGTTATATTAAAAATAGTTTTGTATATTATATCTATATAAAATCAGCCGCTTTATTTTAGAAAAATATGCTTCTCTTTAAAAGTTTCTATTTTATTATCAATGGTTTTTTTTGTAAAAGTATTTACTTTTACAAAATTTACTTTTATGCCAGTATACTTTTTTTACGAAGTAACTTTTACATTCAATTAAATGTAGAACAAAGGGATTTCTTTCATCCATACTAGTAAATAGAACCTCAATTATTGTTTATTAATTTGATTTCAAAAGCTATAAGTTATACCTTAAATTAAATTGCTGCTTCAATTCTATTTATACACTTTGAAGCACATAAATAAAATATGGAATTTTTTACAGGATTTAAAATATATGAACGATATGTCATACTATGTTTTTAAACTGTATCCAGTAGGCTCAAAAATTTTATGTAGGGCATGTTAACGCTGGTTTCACACCGCCGTCGTGAAGTCGCCGTGACATCGTGACAGCGGTTTCGCTGTTATTTTGCAATGCAATGCCTTTCCCACCGGCGCGAAAATTTCAAAGCGGATTCCTGGTGCATTTGTGTTAATGGCCGATTGGTTTTGGAAGTGTTTATAAAACGTGCGAAGTATTTCTTCTTCTGAAGATGAGGAAATAAATCCTCTTCTTCTTGCTGTTGATGTGGACTTCGCGTCAAAAAATTTCATTTGGATTTGGATCGCATCATTTGGATTCGAATTCATGACATTAACAAAAAACAAAAATATTTGGGAGAAAATCTGTTGTGCAAAGAACTGCAGTCTCATGAAGATCGATTTCACAATCACTTTCGGATGAACCGAGAAAACTTTGAAGAGCTTCATGATTTACTACATGTCATATCACTAAACCAGACACTAAAATTATAGAGAAACCATCCCCACCAAGAAAAGACTAGCATTGTGTTAAACGTAAAATATTTTTATTTCTGTTTAAGGGATAATTTAAAATGAAATTGTTAAACGTGACTAATTCTTATTGTTCCAATCCAGGCTTTTTGCTTTTTTATGTTATTTTTAGTATATTTTTAAGTAGCTATATTTCACGTCGTTGCCTGACTGACTGAATAAATAATTCTGTCAATGTGTTATCCATTATAATAGTAAATTTGCAAAATACTTGCAAACGATAACAGAATGCAATATTCTGAAATGTTTCGCTGGTGAAAATCCGTCGACTGCGGCAGATTCCATGCGGTACTGAAAAGCGACACTGTAGCGAACTGGCGAAACTAAGGCGGTAGTGGGAAAGGATTTCGCTGCTTTAGCCGTGTCAACCGATATCTCCGTAAGGGGGCAATATATTGTTTCGTCTGCTTATCGCATAAACAGATCGACAACTTGCTGCGAAACGAAAGCGGGACCACTAGCACGGTTTCGCAAAGTCGATGTGAAAACGGCGTAAGGTAAAACCAATTAAACCTAATTAATTACAATGTGTTACATTCATAATTAAATATTCCTTTATTATTATTTCTTATGCTTATAACAGGCAGGTGGAGTATTAAATTATTTGTACTCAATCTGCTAGTTCAACGGCTACAAAAAAATAGTTCTGTTTCTAATCATTGTATGACTGACACATTTAAGAAAAGAAGGGGAGGTTTAAAAGACACTGATTAGATATAATTATCTCCTCTGAAATTAATGAATTTCATTTCAAAGCCAGACTCTGTGGTGAATGAAGTGATAGTGTCGTTTGCAGGGTGAAAAATATGTGCTTTTCAGAGATTACTTCCCTCCACGTTTTAATTAATACAGCTTCTAGAGATTCAAACCAATCTTTCGGCTGATGACCTTAACAAAATTAATACTTCATAGCTTCAAGAAGCATGATGTCTATTAATTTTTACCAAATATCAGTCTCTCGACTGGTTTGATGCAGTCTCTAAGCTGTTCTATCTCGCGCAAGTCTTTTCAATGTACATACTTGTGACACCCTACATCTTTTGCAAGTTGCTTTAGATGTATTTTAACCTTTGCCTCCCCCTACAGTTCACTCTCTCAGTATTACACTTGATTATTGAGAGACCAATACCTGGATGTCTCAAGTTTCACTGGTCTATCCCTTCTTCTGGTAAGATGTTTCCACATACATCTTTTCTCATCCACTCCTTCAAGAACTTCTAAATTGCTTATTTTATCCACTTATCTAATCTTTAACATTTCCTATAACACTACATTTCAAAAACTTCTATCCTCTTCCTTTCTACAATCCATATTCCCCAGGTTTCACTCCCGTATAATGCTACACTCCAAACATAGTTATTTAAGAAGGTTTTCCTAATCTGTAATTCGATGTTTGTAGTCAGTAAGCTGTTTTCATTTCAAAGGCTTTTCTACGTTGAGCAATCCTACCTTTGATATCACATCTACTTCTACCGTCTTTTGCAATTTACTTCCCAGATAGCAGTATTCCACAACTTCCTGTATGTTTTCGTTGCTTCCTTTTAAATTTCCCATCTCTTCTAAACCACTCTTGCTGCTGCACAACACTTTAATTTTCTTTTTATTAATTTTCATGAAGTAATTCTTTCTTATGTTCTCATCCATTCCATTTAAGATATCCTTTAGTTCTTTCTTTTTCTCTACGAGTAATACTACGTAATACTACGATATCATCGGCGAATGTCAGTATTTTTATTGTTCCTTCTTGAATTTTTATTTCTGCGTCAAATTTTTCCATCCCTTCATTTATAGCCTCTTCAATATACAATTTTAAACGTAGTGGTGACAATGAATATCCTTGTCGTACACCTTTTCTTACACCAGCTTCTTTTCCGTACCCCTTAATTCTCAACACAGCCGTTTGATTCTTATACATACCGTAGATAACTTTCCTTTCTTTGTATTTAATTCCTAGTCTCTTCAAAGTTTAAACATTTTATTCCAGTTCAAACAATGGAGCCAAAAATACACACATTTATTAATTCGGCCGTTGACCCTTTTTATTGGGTAGGCTATAAGTTATTATTAAAAATATTATTATTCTGAAGTTTACAATGACCTTAAATATAAAATTACATACTAAATACTACAGGTTTCTAACGTTAAAAGCTTTCATACCACTCTAAATAATTCGTAATACAAAAATTAATTAAAATATAGCCTACATGTATGTTATGGCTGATTGTAACCAAATTATGAATAGAAGAAGGAATAAATCAAAATACAATTTAATAGATTTATTATTATTTGTACTTACTAATAAATAATAATAATAATAATTTATATTCATTCAAACATAAGTACAATACAACATTTTGTAACATCATAAAACATAAAATTTAAACAATTTAAAACAAAACCCTGAGAGTTCATCAATTTTTAACTAATACATAAAATAAAATATACGTTATGCTTTACATAGAAAGGTTATTCCTGTCTCGGAGGTTACCATTACTTACAAAGGAACTTAAAACCGAAACGAGATAATACAACATGACAACAAGTGCAAAAAACAAAACAAACAAAAACACACTGTAAATAAAATTGTGTCACTAATTCAAAAGTTTTGAAGAAAAAAACAAAATATAAATTTCTCTTTTTCACCAAATACAAATTATAGAACATAAAATTAGTACGAATTGTGGTACACAACTTCATTTGAACTGAAACATGTAAATTAAATAATTTCTAAATCGATTCAATGAAAGAAAATTATTATTAAATAATACTAAAAATTATTAAATATTAATATTATCAATATAGCACGTCAAAAGAAAGGAAGCTGATAAATATTTGAAAAAATATTTCTGCATATGGAATTTCTAAAAATTGATATGTGTATTAACAACTATTTATATGTATTATATTTGTATTATTAACTATTATATCCTCAGAAATCAGATTATATATTTTTGGAGCCATATATTTAAACTTTGTTTTGGAATATTCCCAAAAAGGATGCGGAAATTTAATTTTTTTATTCTTCTCGGTTTAGTAACTGTAATAACATCCAGGACTGAACCCTTTTATAAGAAATGTACACTTGCCTAATTAGAAGAACCCTAAAATTTTGAAAATTTTTGGACTTTTAACCTTGGCTTCTTCATAGTAAAATTTTTAATAAATATTTTTGTGAAATTGATCAATAGTACTTTTACAGGCACCACCTCAAACAGTTAAACCATAATTCATACATGATTGAAAATGGTTTTAAATATCAACAACATAAAATAATCTAATTAAATAAGTTGGAATAACGTTAATTTAATAAGTAAAATTAAAGATTATTTCTTAATTTGGTTTTCTTTGTAATGGTTTACGTACTCAATGTTTAAAGAAAAAGGATCATTGATTATTTCTTTTTTCAAAATTAGGCTAAGACAAATTTTTCGTAATTATTTTCTTGCCATATTCTTTGGGTATAGAAGTACTTACTTATTGAAATATGTCTCGTTCTCGTATAAAATATATTTATTTTATAATTACCTCAGAGTTAAATTATAAATTTATTTTTATAAAAGATATTTATTTAAAAGTTTAAGCCTCACTCTTACGATAATCACATAACGGATCTAAACGCTGATGACAGTTCCTTATGAGATAAAACAAGAAAAATTTTAAATTTTTTACACCAATACCACCCTTTAGGAGTCACGATGGTATGTCGGTTATCAATGACATGGATAAAGATAAACAATTTGCATACCATCTGTTTGAATTATCTCTATAGTCTAACGATCTGCAAAGTGACCTGCAAAGATCCTTATACGCATTGTTCTTGATTTGCCAACGGTATAAATTTAGAATGTCTTGGAAGAAGACCAAAGTAATGGCATTCCATGGAAAATACCCGGTACGAACGAAAATTGTAATAGATAACAATATTTTGGAACAAGTGGCCCACTTTAATTACCTGGGATGCGATGTGAGTTATGATCGCGACGCGGATATCGAAAATAAAATTAACAAGTTTCAACATATATGTGGAACGATCAGTGGGACTCTAAAAGACAAGACCCGGAAGGAAACGACGATTAAGTTCTATAAAACTATGGCCGTTCCAGTATTGTTATATGGAAGCGAGTCGTGGATAACTGCGGAACGTGATAGGTCTAAGATACAGGCGGCTGAGATGAGATTCCTTCGCAGAATAAAGGGATGCACTCGAAGAGATTGTATCAGAAGTGAAGACATCCGAAACGAACTAAATGTCTTCAGCATCCTAGAAAGGGCTGAGGAATACAAGGAGAAATGGAGGAATCATCTTGGCAGGATGGATCAGAGGAGGATTCCCAAGACGATAATGTCTTACGTGCCAGAAGGTAGAAGGGATGTGGGTCGGCCGAGGAAAAGATGGAATTAAGATTTTTATGAAACCGGAACAGGCTTTAAGCCTAATCCTTGTTGGAAAGAAGAAGAAGAAGACCACCCTTTAGGAGTCACGATGGTATGTCGGTTATCAATGACATGGATAAAGATAAACAACTTGCATACCATCTGTTTGAATTATCTCTATAGTCTAACGATATTATTAATTTTGACTAAACAAAATGTATTGAAGATATTCTCTCACTAACTTTTTGATTAGAACTTCCTCTGACTCCGATAAGATTGATTGATATCTTGTGTAAATCTTGCATTTTCCTTGACGTATGGCAGCGGTGTATGATTTTATAGGTGGAAATTTTTAAAACTGTCATTTATCATTTTCTTTGTCCATCCGTTCACCACACGAAGATGTCACAAAATACAAGAAAGAATAACAAACGGTTTCCGGATTTGTAATCTACACAAAAAATTAGTGGGCCTGTGTTGGATTTGAAGTTCCGGTTCGACTGGAAGTGGCCTAAAACCGAAAGTTATGAAATCAAAGTCAGAATTCAGAAACAAAACACTACCATTCAATTCTTCTTAAAGAGTAGATATAGAAATTACTAATGGTTTTTGCCATAAGTCAAAAGTAAAACTTTTTTTTTAAATTGCCACAGCCATGCGACGCGTCGTCTAATGAATGGGAATTTTACCGATGAAGTATGGAAGTAGCTACATAGAAAAAGGTTGTTTTAAACAGAACTTTTAATGCTATTTTTAGCATTTTACATTCGAGAATATTTATAATGAAATTAATGCTTACCATCCAGATATATACGTTGCTTTAATTCTGTTCAAGTTTTCTTTAATGGGTTAGTGTACAGAGCACGAGTCTTTAATGTTTAGAAAAAAGCAAGGTATCGAGTTTCAAACCCCCAGCTAGACACTAATATTATTACTTACTTAAACCTACCATTTCTAAGTAGTCGCTAATAAAGAACAGTTAATACGATCTTAAAATTTATGTGTATAATTTAAAATAATGCAAAAAAATAAAATAGCGGAGGAAAAACTTTTTACATGACATATTATTTCTTTTTGTAACAGTGTATTTCTTTTACAATCAGTTTATAAATACAAAAATTTTAAGCAAAGACGAGAAAATCTTAGTACTGTCTTTAGAATTAAATTAAAAACCACACTCAGTACTGTGTTTCAACAAGACGAAATGTGAAGAACAATTATATATGTGTATATACGAGTATGTACAAAACTAAACTTGGTGAACTGTGAATCAACATCTTGAAACACAAAGTTGTTGAAGCTGGGATGGCGACGATGATAGAGATGATAACGATGCCTATTATGAGATGACGATGATCAGTATTAGTTCGAGAAGAAAAGAAAGAAAAAAAACGTTTAAATGATTAACAAAACCGTAGAGGTAAGTCGAGTGTTTTATAACGTTTCAGTCTGAGTATCTTTGTTGTTGTTGTTAAAATAGCGGAGGAAAAACTTTACTGCGACATACCTTAATTAAATGGTTTCTTTTACCTGCCAATTATATTTTGTTAATCGCTAATAGATTCTGATGGTCTTCTAGTTTTTGTAAATTATTTTTGCTATGTTGTTTAGTTTTTTCTTTTATAAAGGGCAGCTTTAGGTCATTGTGTAGTATTTCATTAGTTACGTACCGTGGGGCTGCAGTTATTAGTCTCAGGCATTTTGATTGGAAGCGCTGCAGTATTTCTATATTTTTTGATGAACAAGCTGTATCCCATAGCTCTAACCCATAAGTCCATAACCCGTAAGTTGCTTTCGATTCGTCTTTTAAGTAACAAAATAGTCGCATCAGTATAATGAACTTTGAAAGAAATATGAAGATATTTAGAAGATCTAAATTCTAGAGTTTATTTACTGAAAAAATATTACAAATTCTGGTTAAAAATATTAAACCAACACAATTGCATAAACAATGTAAAGCAAACATAAGGCATGATAAGAAAAATAAACTAAAGGGATTCTAGGTCAGAAATATACACTGCATTATAACAGTAAAATGTCGACTAAAATAAAGGAAAACAACAAATAACCTCAAAATTAAGAAAGTAAATCCTGTTATTACTACATCGCATAACTTTTTGTAAAACTTTACTGCGACATACCTTAATTAAATGAAGGTTTCTTTTATCTGACAAGAAAACTATTCATAGCTTATGTTCACGATATACAATAATATTTTTTATATAATAAATAAAAATTATGTGTATGAAATTAATGTAAATCGGTCCAGTGACCAATTCGATGTGAAATTGTACAAGGAATATAGTGCTAAGATAAAATGAAATTACTTGTGAACAATAAACACAAATGTATTTATGTATTACATAAAAAAACTATGTTATAATACATAATGTAATTTATTAATGTATTTAACATTAATACATTTTTTATCAAATAATTTTTAGTATGTATGGTGAATTGATTCGAAATGTATTTTTTAGGAGTCCGAATAGATTATTATCCCATTTTCGTTCCACTCAATTGTTAACAGAGAGGTTGTTAGTTAAAAAAAGATTGGACGTTTGATTTTACGGGATCAATAAATTGTCTTCTTAGTAATGAATTGATTGCTGTATATGCAATGTCTCAAACTGTTGGGATTTTTAGGCCTTTGTGAAGAGTATTGTTGGTTACGGTAGAAGTTGTGTTTGTTATAGTTCTAAGATCTTTTATCTAATGACGTTCAAGAATATTGTAACTCCTAAGTCTAGGTACGTTAAGGATCTGGTAGAAAAAAATAACAGACTTACGTTAAACTTGTAACAGTTATTTTTGATGCAATAAATAATTAACATGAATAAATAATAAATAATTACACTCATGGCCGGTTTTACCAACATTGGTCAATTATGCCATGACCATGATCAAATTTAACAGTGGTCAAAAGTTGACCGTTCGTTTAAACTCGAAACTGTTTCACCAACTCTGATCTCGATCAAAACTACGTCGATTAAATATAACCACGGTTAATTTCCACAGTCACTTACTTTCTAAGTTGGCTACCGTGATAACTCAGTTCCTATTGGCTACATCTGAGTTTGTCATAGTGTTTTCATTCTGCGATTCTAGTAATCTACACTGGTGTTTAAACCCTTTATAGGTCTTTGTTAAGTATACTTACCACTGGCAATAAGGTCGAATTTATTTAAGAATAAGCTATGCAGTTGAACCTTATTGGCATTTTATGGTGCTATAGATGTTCTCTAGTAAGTAGACTACCCACATTTTGAAATTAGCGTGCAGCGACCATTTGTTTCGTGAGTTGCACGAATGTGGTAAGGATTCATACCAGCGTACGCTACCGTAGTGTTATAAGTTTGTACAGAGCTTTGAAAATTCACGGTTTTTACGGAAAAGCAAGCATTCATGTAAATATAAGGTTAAGATAAGTTATTCTACCCAATTTTTTTGCTGTGTAATACTACAAGTTGTTTTAATAAGCATTCTTATCACTAAACATTATGAGATTCCCATTTCAATAAATGTTCCTGGGGTAAGTATACTTACCAGAACTTAACATCAAAAAAAGAAATATCTTACTGTTCTGGCACTAGGAATACATTATTCAAGTCCCTGTAAAACAAAATTTAATATTTTACAATATATATTTTTCCCTGTAGTACTGCCCTATAAAGGGCTATCGTGTAGTTATCGTACAGTTGTATAGCTATCGTATAGTTAGTGTTTCTTAAATAGAAATATTCTGTTTAAAAATATTTTGGCATTGTTTCCTTCAGGATATATTACAGGAATGTGAGAGCAATTAACTGCCCCAATCGCTCCAGGGAATTAACCAATCTCTAAAAGTCCTGCATAACTTTTTCTTTTTCACCCTCATCTGGAAACTGACTGTAACTGGGAGCTTATGAAACAATTGCCTCTGAAACTTTTCTTATATATCGACTCACTGATGTTTACGAAACGCCAATTAAGACACCATTTGCTATTTGGAAAGAATCTGTAGCGTAAAATCTAAGCGCCAAAAGCAGTTGTTGCAGTGATGTAAGTGGTCTGTTTCTGTTAGTAGAATATTCCAACCTTCCTCCTTGTTGTTCAAGAATCGTCAAGACTATGCGTTCTGAGAGCCTATACCTTGCAACAAAATTTTTGTCTTCCATTGAGTGGAAATCATCTCGTCTTACTGGTAACTTACGTTCCGGCCCTATATTTCCGAGCATTTGAAAACACATAATTTCAACATCAAAATTATCATCCATTTTAAATGAAAATATTGTCTGGTCAAAAATAGGCCTAGATGCTCACATTAAATTACAAATTAAGATTAATAAATATTCCACAATCTTTAAAAACTATTTCAAACCACATAATCACATTTTAACCACTTCAATGACAACAGTTTTAACAAAAAATGACAATGATAATCTGGAATATACTTTAATGCTCAAGTCTGTAAAAACGTACGTCTATATTTATTTATAATTACTAAATTAATATAATTCATTATTATTTATGTAGATAAAGCAAATAACATTCAGATAAATATCACAATTTCGATAAGTCTAAATAAGCATATTTTTTTCAAATAGAATTAACACTGCTTTAGTTCAAATCCGATCAAATAATATGACTGCCCATTTGACGACCGTCAAATTCAAATGTTTATTTGACCTTGGTTAAAAATAACTAGCATTGGTGAAACAAATTACTACTAATTTAACCATTGTTATATTTTTAACCGTGGTTAAATGACTTGACTGAGGCTGGGGAAACTGGCCACCATACTGCTGTCAAATAATTTAAGATTAGCCTACCTCAATTAAATTAATTACAAAACTTAAGATTAAACTAACTTGACAATAAGTAATACTTGGTCACTTAAATCAAAACAAATTAAAATGAAGGAATCAAAATAGAAAGAAGCATTTCTACCAGAGTGATTTTTTAGTTCTGTTACCCAATTGTTAATGTCTGGTAATTTTCTTCTTATAAAAGAAAACTTTTTTTTGTGAAACGAAGTTAGTAGCCTTACTCAACCGGTAGATTTATACAACAGTGTGAGTTGATTCTCCTTCAGCTGTGTAAAATGTTGTGCCGTTTGCAGTCGTGTTACGAAAAGAATATCTTTTACCCTAGAACAATGGGTTTTCATTCTTGAACAATATTTTGCTAAGAAATCGTTCGCAATACGAAGGATAAAATTTCAAGTTTTTACTTCTGAACACTCGAATACATAAACCAACTTGCGAGTAAAGTTTTCGTAAACTTTGCCTTGGAGAATTATTGAGCAATCTTATTTTCACATTCTTTAAAACGTTATCTGTCAAAAGAGTAGGTTGACCTTTACGTTTTCTGTCGCCAACACTACCTGTCTCTCGAAATCGGTTTGTTAGCCTAGAAATTGACATTTTCTCTGGTGGAGGAAAACCAAAATATTTAATTTTAATTTTTTTTTTACACTCGCGTACGATTTTGTAGGAAAATATTGTTCTAGAATGAAAACCCGTTATTCTAGGGTAAGATACATTTTGTTCATAGTACGACCTGAAACGGCACAAAACTTTACACATTCAAGGAAAATTAACTCACATTGCCGTGTCTATACCGGTTGAGCAGGGCTGCCAACTTCATGTCACAAAACAAAATTTCCGTTTCTTAGAAAAAAATTACCATAAATGAACAACTGGATAACAGGACTAAAATATCACTCTGTAATTTCAATTTCTGAGAGTTTCTATTCAAAATATTCCATTCATCACAATCCGTTACCCTTGTTCAATACACAACACTTCATAGCATTCAAAATTTCCTAAAATAAAAATTTATTTCTTTAGCAATTTCAAGAATGTCACTGTACAAAGCTGCAATATGTAGTAGCTACTTTGTTATGAAAGGCTCCAAAAGTTTCTCCACAGTGTAGCCAAATTGGTCGTAAACTGATTTTTACAGGAGGATTTTAAAATGTAGTGAGAATTTGGATTAAGAATCTATTATTTCGTAAGACATGTGAAACTTAGAGTCTGAGCATGAACTAAATAAATCTTGTGGATTTTTTAATTTCCTACAACTTTAATTGATACACTTCTTCCGTAAAATTGCTTCTTAAGGCCGTAATCTTAGAAATACAAATTTTTCCACGAAAGCTCAGCCCTAAAGAATCAGCAATCATCCTGTAGTGGATATAAAAGTAGTAACCGCGGCGATTTTTAAAAGAATTGTAGAAGCTGTTTATGAAATATCGCGAAAAGTTAAAAATCACAAGAGTAAACTAGAAGGCTACTTCCAGTTGACCGATTTTAATTGCCAACATTTTGTCGGGTCTGGTGCGTAATTTAAGTTCTAAGTTTCAATTTTGTACGATATGCCATTCTCGAATCTTTTTTTCACACAAACAAAGATACACACAGACAAATAAATCGCTGGATACCTGTTTTTTGGCTTCAGGGGGTTTGGAAATGTGTATTTCTAGTGAAAAAGATTTGAAAAACTATTCATGAAACAATCCATTTATCCCTAAATATTCATATTGGGCAAACGAAAGTAATATGTTTGATAAATTTTTGTAAAATTGTCGAAATTATTTTGTCTTAAAAAATATCTGCCAAGCGCAAATAATACCTTACGTAAATTTATAGCATCGCAATATACGGGTTTTAGTCAAAAATTGCGAAAAAGCTTTCACTTTTTAAAAGCTTTTAAATATTTTTATAAAATCGGTTAGAACAATTTATATACTTAGGGTAGAGACAGAAGTCAGATTCCAAAAATATATAAACCGACTAAATAAACAGACTTTGAAAAGACGTAAATTTTATGTTAAGTAGACGATAAGTTAAATTATCTGAAGTGAAAGCGGTACAGTGAAATAACTCTAAAAGTATTTCTTTAGTTACCAGCACACATTGATTTTCAGTAAAAAGAGAAAAAAGAGTTGACTTAGCTAAAGAAAGGACTTTGTGGTGCAGGCTTAAATTAACTTTCAACTTGGACACACAAGAAAAATTACTTTTGAGATTTGGGTGTAAGATGCGCATCTGTGCACAGAATTCTAAATTTTTTAGTCACGTTAATCTGAAACTTTAAACGTAGTTAACTGTTTAAGATGGAAGGATTAATTTTATTAATGCAATATACTTTTGCTGATAGTTTTTTAATGTTTTCATCAATTTATAACAAACGTTAATTTTTGTTAAAAAAATATTTGTCAGAATTTCATCCATTCTTTAATTACCAAAATTATTCAGAACTACGTTACAACTGTTATATATGTTTATAACTGCATTTGGTGCCATTTTTGTAAATTTTTTCATTTATTATTTTGTTTTATCCATCCTTCACACCCAGATGCCATAAACTATAAGATAGCAACAAACAGCTTATGGATTTTTAATCTACACAAAATTTTAATGGACATAATTTGGGTTTGAAGTCCCGGATTTTTCCAGAAGTAGCACAAACCTGGAAATCAAAATATCAAGGTCAGAAACTACGAGGTACAAGAACAACCGGTACCGGTCAAAACGGGAAGTGAAAAGTGGAAGTGGACTGGAATTTGGAAACAAAAATAGTTTCATTCGATTCCTCTTAAAGATTAGATACAGAAATCATTGAGTTTGAAATTGCGGTATCGATCAGAAGTGGCCCTTAACCAAAAGTTAAGACATTAAAATTGGAATTTGGAAACCAAAATAGTGACATTCGATTCCTTTAAAAGATTAGGTACATAAATCATCTAGTTTGAAGTTCCGGTATCAACCGTAAGTTGCTTAAAACCGGAAGTCAAAAAATCAAAGCCGGAATTTCGAAACAAAAATAGTGTCATTCGATTTTTCTTAACCCTTTCTTACCCAGTGAGGCATAGAAGTCACATTGGAGTGAAATAACAGACATAAAAACTTTAATTGTTAGCGACTACTTTTGGTTAAAGAGCGCTGGATGTGAAGTGTAATAATTTTCTGTACCCTAGCCAGGAATCGAACCTGAGACCTCCGCTTTGCAGTGTAAGATGCTGACCACTACGCCACGGACGTGACCATTAGTTGCTTTTTAAAGAATGTGAAGTAAGTCTTTCTTCACATTCTCTTACGAAGTAAGTATTTAAAATATAACCTGTTTAAACGTGAGGAACAATGCAAAATTAAATAACTAACCTAATTTTAACCATGGAGTGGATAACGCTAAATGAAAACCAATTTTGGTTAACTTAATAGTATAGGAAATCACTAATTGTTGATACTCTGTACAAATAACTGTTGAACATAAAAGTTGTAGAGGTCTTAATTTTTTATTACTTTACCTCATTTAACATTTGGCCGTAAAATGCATTCAAAATCTTCAATGCTTAAAGCAAACCATTTTGTTACAAAATGTACTATTGTCAGTGTCAATAGACACTGAACTAAGTGCTGCAGAAAAATGTTAAAACAGCAGCTGTTTTTTTTTAATTTTTTACAACTGAATTTATTAACTTTGCCCTAAAATAGATATTAAGGACGCACTCTAATAAGTCACTACGAAATTTAACCCCCGATGAATATCTGCACGCATTACACTCGCCCTAATTTGTAGAGTACAAAAAGAAATATATGATGTGATTTAAGTGAAAATTTAAGCCATTTTTGAGAAAATCGCAAAAAATGGAAAAAATTGTACGAATACCCTTCTACTTCCGATTGACCGATTTTGATGAAACTGGTTTTTTCGGGTCTATTTAGTTTAATCTAGTTTTTCGGGTCGATTTTAAAAAATCAACGTGAAAACCATAGCCTAATATTATAGCCTTATTTTATAACCTTATCATCCTCATTATCACCTTATTATCCTCATCCTTATCATTATTTTAACCTATCATAGCCTTATTATTATTCACCGGGGCCGACGACACGTGGGAAAACCATGTTTGGAAAATTGGTGGCCCTGAAAAAAGCCGTTGTTGGCGGTCGAAAGCGGAGCCCGAAGAGTGACGGCTCGGCTACCGGGTTTAGGCTCAGCCTTCCCTCAGCGGCAGTAGGGTCCTCACTGCAGCGTGGCAGTGGTGGCTCGAAGAGCCCCTCAGTGTCGGGTCAGCGTAGGCCATCCGCCGATAGCGCGGCCGAGGCAGTTCTCTCTGGGTCGGCGAAGGCTGACCGGTGCGGGAATACAGCGTCCGCCACCGCTAGCGAAGACGAGATGGTGTGTTTGGTCTCGGCTGGCCTCTTCTTCTTTGGTCTGGAGCTCTTCTTTCTTGGTCTTCTTTGGTTGAGAGTTAAATGAAGGGCCAATCTAGCAAAATCCGAAATCCATGTTGAGAGGGCTAAGAAGCCCTATGTTGGCAACTCAAGAAGAACTAATGCAACTCAAGGAATATGGAGGATTGTAAACCTCACTCTCGCGGACCAGGGCTGTCGCTTAAATTCCTCTCCGGCGAGTCCACTTCAAGGTGAGGGAAGGCACTGTAGACTCTGCGCGTCTGTAGCCCTCCGCGCAGCAGGCAGGTACTGGGACCGTCTACAGGCGCTAATGTTGGTAGAGCGACAACAGGAAAGAAAGTTTTTTTCTTAAAGTGGTAATTAAAACTTAAAGTATTATAAAAGTTACAAAATTTAATGGTGAAAAAGTATCTCCTCAGTTTCAATTGGTTTACTATTATTTATTTATTTATTATATACCGTTTTTTTGTTTTGTTTAATTGGTTGTTCGATAACTGATTTCATTAACGAAAGCAATTAGTCACTCCCTAGGGTAATGTAGAGGGAGATAAAATAGAACCTCCCACACGTACATTTATAATGATATTTGATTACACTCAAATATTTCACGTCGATCATAACTTCTATTTACTGTTTAAGTATCTTATAAACTTAATTGAATTAACTTTAGATTCTAAAATTTCTAATATAACAGGAAGCTAAAATACATAACAAAGTTTTTGGTACGTGAACTACTTTGCTAACTCTTTTGTAGGTTATAGTTTCTTAGCTGAAACAACTTTATTTGTTTAATATATCGCACTGTTTTTCTTTCAGTTTCTTAGTTCAGTTTCAGTGTATTATAAAGGTTGGTTTGGAGGTCTACGAAGAACTTTAACAAAGTTCATATCTTGCTACCAACTTGTCGCCTTCCTGTTAGTTACAGAGTAATTAATGACACCGCAGCAACGTGATTGTTCACAAAATTTTAATAGTTTTAAAGCAATATTTTAATAATAATTTATTTTATTCAAATAAGATTAATTATCCTTCACACTTAGAATATTTATTATCAAGTTTCATACTTCAAATTACTTTTGTTTTATACACTACAAATTATAAAATGTTATTTATATTCAGTATGTTTAGCAAAATTACTCTGTTGGTTATTTCTTACGTTAATATTACTGAAACTAATTACATTGTAAAATGTATATAGGGTTAATTACAATATCGTAATTGCTATTAGTAATTACACTTGCACTACTTGAGGGTTTGTATGCGTCAAAGAAATGGCAATAAGATTAGTAATTAAATAAAACAAAATTTTTGTAATAAACAAATGTTTGTTATAAACAAATGTTATAAATATGATAATGATAGACCATTACAATTTTTAAAAAATGGCAAATAGAACAAATGGGCTCCCATTAATAACTCAAAAGATGGATAGGTTTGTATTGAAAGAAAAACTTAAATTTAGAAAATCAAATCCTAATAACTTATCTGAAAAACTAATGTTTTTTTATTTTATTTTAATTGAACCCCAACCATCAAAGTACACCGGTAACCACTGTCTAGTATTCAAATTCGTATAAAAGTAACTACATTTACTAGGATTTGAAGGCTCCTGGTTTAAATCCTAGTAAAGGTAGTTACTTTTATACGGATTTGAATACTAGACAGTGGTTACCGGTATACGTTGATGGTTGGGGTTCAATTAACCATACTCTCCTAGGAATGGTCGGCCTGGGTCTGTACAAGACTACACCTCATTTACACGTCATACACAACATCTTCATCTTATTGGGTCATGGGGTTGCTTATTGTTCTGAATTGAACAGATTGCAACGTACACAAATTAGGAATAAAAAAAATTTATTTTACGTATTTTAAAACAGCTCAATTAAATAATTTTTTTCAACAGAGTATATTATATTTCTAAATTGACGCAACAAAAACTACTGCAAAACAGTACCTCTTACTTTCTTAATTAATGTACGTAACCTTTCGTGGATGAAATTAATTTCACGTTACCTGGTTCAGTTTCATATTTACTTATGAGTTGGCGTAAAATTAAAAAGGGAAAGTGTTTTCCTGGATAGAACTCTGTTTTTAAAGACTCAGAAGTCATCAAAAGTTCATCACATATTTTTAATTTCATTTTTTCTCAAAAATAATGGATAGAGATATATCTTCGTCTCTTGAGTGACGTGACGTATGTGGATATTCCCATAAATAGAATTAACTGAAAAAAATTATTTATAAATTGAATTTTAAAATAAAAGGTAAAAATCTAGACGTACAAAGATTGTTTAAAGGAAATTATCATGATTACATTGAACAAACGTAACTCATGTAATATAACGAGCAAATATAGCACGACTGATACGGACAGAAGGAAGACTGAACACCACCCTCGTGGCAGCCAGGAAAGACTGGTAAGCAGTAGTGACAGCTCAGCTTCCACTGGCGCAATTTTCCTGAAATATTTAGATATTTTGGCATAATTTTGGTGACTATTAAGACAAATTTTAGTGAAAATCTTTTTTGATCAAGTTTACGAATGTGCTGAAAAGTCCGCTTCATGACCTTAACCATACAAAATTGTTTGCGGATATGTCCGCAAAATGATCTACAGGAAAATATTTTAGTGAATTTATCGGTCAATTTTTTTGTCTTGATTCCGAGAAGATTGTGGATCCTGCGAGTACAACAAAGATTTTATGCAAGTAGGACACTAACCTTTTGAACAACCTTCTGTGAATGGAGTGGTTCTGAAACTGGTCAGCCGCTTTGCCTATTTTGGATATGATGTGTCATAAATGATGAGGACAGTGATGTACCAAAATAATTCAGAGATTTAATAGAATTTGTGGTACAATACATCGGAGTTTGAAGGGAATGGCCCGAACTAGCACAATAATGAAGTTCTATAACACAATGGCTGTCCCAACATGGACTTTTATGGCTGTAAGGCTTCAGAAGAAAAAATATGGAAATTCTATTCAGTTGGTAGAGATGCACTTTTTGAGATGCATTAAGGGCTCTAGTAGACTGAATTGGTTCAGAAATAGGATATACGGAACGATTTGGATTCTCTTAAGAAGGAAATTTGTGGAGGAGTGCTGGAAATGACCAATCATCTAGAAAGAATCTCCACATAAACTTCTTAAACTGGTCAGAAGTTACAAGCTGATTGGACAGCGTGATTCGGAGAGACTGGTGGCTAGGTGGACACTGGAACAGGTTTTGGGACCTTTTTTGGCTAAATCCCTTATTGGTGAAGAAGAAGAAGATATCCGTCATTAGTTAACGAAGGGTTAATATTTTCTATGAAAGCCAATAATCGATAGAGCAGAGTACAGTAACTTTAAAAAAAACTGGCTTATAAAAAAGATTTAGTTATCTATGTTAATAAATGATATAAAATCTGGACGTAGAGATCTCCATTTAAAAATAAGGCAGACAAAGCACGTAAATATTATCATCCTGTTAACTCAGCAGATATTAGCAAAAATAATAATATTATTTTGACCTATTATTTAATATCGCATTAAGTAATCCTTAATTAAACTTATGCAATTAACTTAGTATTAAATTTGTGGCTTTTCACTCGAAACATATTACGATAGCAAAAGTCTGAATTTTCCAACTTTCCCGCCAACGGAAAATCTATCCTTTGGTTGTTTTGAGATGAGAGAGGAAAACGATCGAAGAGCTTATAACTCACTTATATACAAATGTTTTTGACTCCTTCCAGCAATATTCTCTTCCTTTACATTTGGGATTAGTTCTCTGATAACCCCAGCGTGGCGGTTTTGCTTATCCCTTCCCATTTATACACTTCTCCGAACCCTTTTACTTATCATAACATCGTTCGAATCCCGGTTCGTTTAATCTGTTTTCTTAAAAAAAAAATAATACTTTCAAACATCAAACAATGTAATAATGTTTCAATTTATAGGTTAGACTAAGGGAACAGATTATTTGCAATCTGAATTACATTTTGTAAATTTATAATTTAAAAAAATTTATGCCTTTAAATCTAATAATAATTTATCGTATTTCTCGGAGCCTTGTCTGAAAATTTTAAAATTTGTGTAAAATTAGGCCTACATCCACAAAAATGTAATACAATAATATAATATAAAAGAAAATTGGGTGTTTTTACTCAGAAGAGGACACTATCATATTCTGGAATAATCCAAAAAGTCAAAATAATGTTAAACTTGGAATTTTGAACTTAATTACGTAGTTTGCTGCTGCTGTAAAATACAGAGCAGCAGCAGAGAGTAGCTTAAGGTCGATCTTTAAGTCAAAATTTTTAAGACTTGCTCCCGACGCTATTTTTTATGTTAGAAATAAAACCCTTAACGGAGATTTATAAATTTCCGACAGTAAAAGAACTAACCGCTTCCTTCTACGGTTAATTTTGTGATTGACTTATATGAATAATCCCAACCAGCTAGCCCGTGACCTAGCTGCAAGGACTTTCCAACTGTTCGACGACTAAAGCAAAAATGGAGCAGAGACCTCTTGGTCTGAATGACGGACAACACCCGTATTTACAAACAAAGAATATACCTCTTTTTCTAAAAGTAAAATTGTACATCGCCTGTTAAATTAAAAATATTAGAATATATGAAAAATATTACATAAAAATTGTGCATAACATTATAAAGTAGCGTAACAAAAATTAAAGACAACAACGTATTGTAATTTTAATTCATTATATAAATCTGAACATCACCGGCTATTCGAGCATCTTTCTAAGATTCCTTATAAATCGGGAGAATTTCAATTGCCTACTAAAAAATTATTACCCTATAATTCGGATTGCGTCTCGAAACCTGTAATACTATTTTATAAATGTATCACTGACGTTAGGAATGAATAGGCTAAGTTATCCTCTAATGAATAGTTGGATATGAAACTTGGGAAACTAAATGTCTGCATAAATGTATGTTTCTTAAAAAGTCGATGTAATTATAAAACAACTAATGGTATTTCTGCATCATAAATCCGGCTTTTATACATTCACATTGGTTTGAAAATTGTCTGGTCGTTAAGAGAGTTTAAGTCGTAGATAATGATTGTTTGGTGGTTAGGTCATCAGCCGAAAGGCTGGTTTGAACCTGTAGAAGCTTTACTAAGTAAAACAAAGAGTGTGGTGGTTTACCGTAGCCTTCCTCACTGATTTGAAAAGTATGGCTATCAGCCTGCTAGGCTCTCTGAATAGCATCTGCTTTCCACCCTGCAAACGACACCTTCACGTCAATCACTACAGGGTCTGGCTGCATAATGAAATGCTTTACTTTCAGAGGAGATAACTCTGATTACCGTCTTTTACACATTTACCTCTTCTGTTACTAATTGTTTCAATCATATAATTGGCTGACCACGTGATAAGAAACAGAGCTACTTTTGTTTAGCCCTGGAACTAGCAGATCAAGTGCAAAAAATTTAACACTTTGCCTGCCTGTTATGGGTGAACTGATCGTTTATCGAATAGATTATTATTCTTTCACTCCGTCATTTAGTAGTTTTTACTTATGGCCGACGTATACTCCACCCCTATGGCCTGTCTTAAGCAGTACAAAGATTTATTTTAAAAAATACCTGAAATGGCTGGTGGCTTTGTTTCACCATAAATCCGGCGACAATACATCTAGATTGGTTGGAATCAGATCGTATTAAAAAAAATAAATATTATAATTAATTGCATCCAAAATGATGAACTTCATTAGTCTATTTACAATTCTGGCGTGAAACTAGTAAATTATAGTTTAAGGTATAATTACCTTACCCAATAAATTTACTTTTTGTCTTCAACGTCACCAAGAATCGCGCTAAAATTAATAACATTTTCTGTATTTTTTTTATGATTTACTAATTTGCAACTACGTTAGTTTCAATTCGACTTGTTTCCGTAAAGTTGTAAACCGCTATTAAGATCTGCAACTTGCATACAAATTATTCATATAGAAGTTGATAGTTATTACATGATTTTAAAATTGAACTTCCATATAAAGTTCTAACAATCCACATCAAGTCGTAACTTTTCGAGTTTATGTTTGAACTAGACCATTGTTAGATAATCAAGTTTCTATTATGGTCATCCTGTGGTTTCATATCGACCATTTAGGAACAATATAACTTTGTAAAGGGTTTGGCTTGGGTTTATTGCTAGCAATTTTAAATTTACTTACTGTTGTACGTGTACAAAATAATATATTACTGCAGACACTGCAACACGAAATTAACTGTCAAACATATTCTTGTGGAATGTCCTACCTTGAACACTATACGGAGACAATTTTACTTACCGGACAATTACAAAGACTGCGTTAATCACACACAGTACACAAACACACTGGACTTTATTCACTTTTTAAATATTCAAAGACAATTTTAATGCAAATGAAAGTGCAATTCATACAAAATAATTTTTAATTTAAAAGTGTAAGATTCAATTGTAAAAATGTAAATTGGTGTAAATTCAATTATGTAATTAATGTTTTTTATGTAATGGGGTCGCTAAAAACTTAGGATGTTGATGCGACCATAATAAACCAATTATAAAAAAAATATATATATATTACTATTTAAAATTGAATACACGAAAAATATTTTCAAAGTTTAGACTTAAGTTTTGGAAGTACACTTTTAAGAGTTGGTCTGTTCTTAAAGTGTTAAAACTCAGATTTATTTTAATTGAAGTTTTTATAGTGATCAGTGTCAAATTTTAACTTTAAAGAACTGAATCTAAAAAATTAAATAAAAAGTATGTTTGTATATAAGCTAATGACCTATTGATTCATTTCCCATCTGTTCATCAGTTTTAGTTCATATAGTGTTAAAAATAGTGAAAACGAGTGGAAGTGTTGCAACGAAGTTCGTGTAACGCATAAAAGTCATTAGACTCTTATTCCCACACGGGATTGCGAAATATTTGCCGTACTAGCACTGCAGATAAATTCTCTGAATTGCATTCACAAAATTACTAGACTAGTGTAAAATTGAAATATTTTAACAGTTAAATTATTAATTTATGAATTAATATTATGATCATGGATTGGAACGAAAACTTGTGAAGGAATGGAAACGTTTACACAATGTAGAATTTGGAAAACACAGAAATAAAATGATTTCCAAATTTGTTTTATTCCCATTTGATCTGTAACATTTTTTATTTTAAAACGGATGGTAAAGTTTTATTTTGTGTTTTTCTGCATTACCTCTATTACTTATTGTTGCTGAATTTTAATGTACGAACTGATTGTAATTCTGCTTTATAGATAATAAAAAAATCATCCGCATAATAATTTTAAAAAATTAATTTATTTTTATTTATATAATAGGAGTTTATTTTAGTTATCGTGTGGGTCCCGGATTAGTTAAGAATAAAACAGAAAAGTTTCACTGTAAAACACAAGTTCGAAATGTTTTATTATTTCGCAAATTACAAAGGTTATTTACATTTGTTACATACCTGTAAAACACAAGAAACAACATTCAATGTTTATTCTTCGCAATCTTGTCTCGCACACGGTTTATAACTATTTTAATTTAAATTCAATTATAATAAGAACATTGCTATGTATTGCACTTGTTTATTAACGCTCAGCTGTTTGTTCTTCTAGAGCTCTGTAATTTCGACTCTCTGAGTTCAGGCGGGAGAATTTTAAATCATATGTAGGAGCTGACTCCTTACATCTCCCCCCCTTCGGAGAGAAAAATTCATTTTTCTTGATCGTGGTCCTTAGGGATCAGCTTCGAAATGTGAAACAGATTTGATTCCTTTTTCTTGTGGCCTGTGTTAATTCTGTAGAGCGAATCTGATATTTTTTCTTCGATTTGGTATGGTCCTATTCTTAATTCATCCGTTTTTCTTCTGTTCAGTTTGTTACCATTTTCCACGTATATAGACTCGCCCTCCTGGAATTCATGGGTAACTCTGTTTTTATCATAATTCTTTTTATTATAATTATGGTATTTGATGCTGTTTTCCAGAGCCCTTTCTCTGTTTATCTTCAGGTCTTCTGGTGAAAATGTTTTTTTTAATTCATTTGGCTTTATTGATGTATCAACACCCTCTAATAGATATTTTGGACTAAATTTTGTCACTGTATGTATAGTTTCATTATATTTTTTTATACATTCGTGCGCAGCAGTTGTCCATGCTATTAATCTGTTTTTTTGGTTGACTATACATCTTATTTTATTAGTCAAAGTTTGGTTCAATCGTTCGTTCAAACCATTTGAAAAGGGAGCATTGACAGCCGTGAAAATTAGTGGTACATTCTGGCTTTCTAAGAAATCTTTATATTCTTCTGAATTAATACCGGGGTATTGGTCTGTCAGAATTTTACCTACATTTTCATCGGTTACCATTTTGGTCAGTTTTATAAAATCCTTTCCCGTTTGTGTTTTTGACGTTAAGATGTATGCGTACCTGGTAAAGTGGTCCACCAGCAAGTGTAAATATTTTTTTGTGGATCTTGATCCGCCAAATCCTCCAATTGTATCAATGGATATTATTTCAAATGGGTGTTTCGCTGGTCCCAGTTGAGAGAGTTGACCATACTTCTTTTGACCTCTGGATTTGTTTTTTATGCAGATTTCACAATTCCTGCAGAATTCCTTAATATTTGTGTCTAAATTTTTTGTCGAGTAGCATTGTCTTATTAAACTTGTCATCTGCTGTACTCCAATGTGACAAAATTCATGATGGACTTTTTTTATCAACTCTTTGCTTAATTTTTCTGATATGATTATTTTCCCTTTTTTCAGCAGTAAATCTGATTTATCTTTAATTATTTTATTACCTTTTACTACATTATTTTCATTTTGGTCTTCAATGATTTTTTTTAGATCCAAAGAATTTACAGTTCTTATTTCTTTTTCCTGTTCTTCATCTGTTTCGAGTACCGGATTTCTACTCAGTGCATCGGCCTCTGCATTAAATTTACCAGGATTATATTTTACCTGAAACTGAAATTGTGATAAATAGTAAGTCATATCGCCAAGCTCTTCATCCGGTCTAGCTTTGATCTTCAAGTTTTCTAATGGTTTATGATCCGAATAAACCTCGAACGATTTGCCCAAAAGCCAGTATTGCCAGAATTTAATTGCCTCTTTGATTGCTAAGCATTCTATATATATGGCTTTTTTCTTTTTTTGTGCATCATTTAATTTTCTGGAGAAATATGCTACTGGTTTTTCTTTGTTATCCTCGGGTTGAGGTTGCTTTAGTATTGCTCCCAGACCATGAATACTTCCATCTGTGTATATTTTTATTGGTAAGTCTGGATCATAAATAGTCAGAACTGGCTCATTACATAAGAATTCTTTCAAAAATTTAAATGCATTTTCGCATTTTTGTGACCAGATGAATTTTTGGTTTTTTCGAAGTAAATTATGAAGCGGTTCAAGAACAATAGCGATCTTAGGCACATAATCGTGGTAGAAATTTATTTTACCTAAAAATTGTCGAATATTTTTTTGGTTTGCTGGCGTTGGAAAATCGCGAATAGCTCTTAGATTGTCTTTCATTGGTTTGACCGTATTGTAGCCGATGACGTGACCAAGATATGTTACTGTCTTTGAGGCAAACGAACACTTAGAAAATTTAAGCCTAAAACCTACTTCTTTAATTGCACTCATTAATCGTTCTAGGTGTTCTAAATGTTCTTTGAATGATTTCGAAAATACAAGTATGTCATCTATATAATTGGTTGTAAAACCTGATAATTCGTTTTTTCTTATGATATTACTCAAGACCCTCTGAAAAATTGCTGGCGCTGTCTTCAAACCAAACGGGAGGCATGTCCACTGATAGTGTCCATTCTGTGTGACGAATCCAGTTTTTCGCCTGTCTTCCACTCTTAGTGGAATAGACCAAAAGGCTGAGTTAATATCTAATTTTGAGAAGTAATTACAATTTCTTGTTTTTGTCACTAAGTCTTCAATACGAGGAAATGGTTGTGACTGAGGTACTACAATTTTATTAAGATCCCTGAAATCTATACAGAGTCTAGATTTTTGGTTTTCATCTTTTTTGAATGCTAGCGTGACCGGGGCTGCAAAAGGACTGTAGGACTCTTCTATTAGATTATTTTTCAGTAACTCTGAAATTTGTTGTTCTATTTCCCTTTTGTCCTGTATTGTGCACCTATATGGTCGTTTGCTGCAGTATTTTTCTATGATTAAATCTATTCTGGCCTCGAAGTCTGATACTGTGCCAATGTCGAATTTATTTTTTGCAAATATTTTATCAAATTTATTTACCAATTTTAAAATAAGTTCTTTTTCTTCTTTTTGTAAATGTTCTGTGGTTATTAAGAATTGATCTGTGTCTAAATTCTCGTTGAAATTGATTTCGTAACTTTTATTACTATCATTTTTCATTAAATCTATTTTTTTAGAGATTTTTACTGTAGTGTCTTTAGTGTTACGTGTATTAACTGTATTATTTTGGATTATATTTAAATTATTATCGTGACTCAGCTTAAATATTTTTATTAAGTCTAGTCCGATTAAAAATTCATGTTTAAAATTTTCGTTGTTAACTACAAACACATAGACATCTTCTTCCATATCCATTATTCTTGCTTTTATTTTTATCATGCAATCTGCATTATTAACACCATTAATTGATTTTATGCAGACGTTATGTTTTTTTCATGCTCATTTTTTAATTTCAGTTTTAATATTTTTGCATTAATAAGTGATACATTTGAGCCTGGATCATATAGTCCATATGCCTCAAAGTCACCATTTAACATAACCTTAACCTCAATTAATGGTGTGTGTCCAAGTTTTTTGGATCTTCACTATTTACATTTAACTCTAACAAGTTTCTATTTACCTTATTTTCCTTCTTCTTGGGTTCTATATTGTCCTTGAACCAGCAGTCTTGAGTTTGGTGAAATCTGATTTTGTTGGTTTTTTCTTTACAAATTTCGCAAGGTGATTTAGATTTTTTTGTATATTCTGTTTGTTTTTTTACTTCTTTACCAGTATTTTTATGGACCAAGTGTTCTAATTTTCCTAGTTCATTGTACAAATCTTCCGTTTCCAACAGTGCATTTCTATCTATTTTATCACTCACATAGTTTGGGAGACTTACTGATATTAGATCAATCAAGGTACCAACATCAATTGATTTTCTTGTCTCCAGAAGTAATTTTTCTTTTTTTAAAGCAAATTCTACTAGAGAGCCTGTTTGGTATTTAAATGTTATCGCATACCTGATTGGAGACCAACCTTTATTTGCAAAAGTATTACAGAATTTTTTTCTCCATTCAGACCACTCCGAATTAATGGTAAGTTTCATTAGTATACATTCATACCAGTCTAAACAGTTTTTCTCTAAAAAGAATTTTAATACTTCAATCTTTTTTTTATCTTGAATTATTTGAAATCTTTCACATTCATCTTCATACTGTTTTATCCACTGGTTTGTATCGACTGTTTTATTGTCGAATTTCTGCAGAATAAATTCTTTTGCTATTTTGTCTGCAGATTTTTCTTGTTTTTTATTAACTTCTAATAATTTTTGCAATAATTCTTCTATTGCAGATGATTGTGTGATTGTAGATTCTCCTAAATGTCCCTGTGTAATTTCTTCTAAAAAAAAATCATTGAATTGCAGATTTTCTTCATTGTCAAAGTACACTTTTTTCAAGTTCTCATCTATAGTTATCCAAATTTTTCGGTATTGGTTCCTTTTTGTAAGTGTTTTTTTTACTTTTTTGTAACTTGTATGTTTAATTAATTCCTCGTGTAAGGTAGCTGGCTGCAATTCATCTGGTAGGCCAAACAAACGCTTATCGGCGGTTTCAATTGAGGTTATGCACATGATGTTCGTTTTTCCATCTGCTGTGCCTCTTAATCTAAACTCAAATCTAAGTTTGTCCATTGCTTGACTAAACGCAAATGTTGTTTTATAATAGGAGTTTATTTTAGTTATCGTGTGGGTCCCGGATTAGTTAAGAATAAAACAGAAAAGTTTCACTGTAAAACACAAGTTCGAAATGTTTTATTAATTCGCAAATTACAAAGGTTATTTACATTTGTTACATACCTGTAAAACACAAGAAACAACATTCAATGTTTATTCTTCGCAATCTTGTCTCGCACACGGTTTATAACTATTTTAATTTAAATTCAATTATAATAAGAACATTGCTATGTATTGCACTTGTTTATTAACGCTCAGCTGTTTGTTCTTCTAGAGCTCTGTAATTTCGACTCTCTGAGTTCAGGCGGGAGAATTTTAAATCATTAGTAGGAGCTGACTCCTTACATTTATAAAAAATACCTGGACTTTTCTGCATGACTTAGAAAAATCCATTAATTACTTCACATTTTATAACTATCTGTTGAAATGTAACACACAATAGACACAAGTTTGAGTTACTGCTACCAATTCCTTATTTTAAATATTCAATTTTATACTTTAGTTCTAATTTTAGAGATTTTTTTTTAGAAAAACTTTTATTTTTCTCTTGGTGAAAAATAAGACTACGTGGTTTTGCTCACTCACAACGAAAATACTAGCAAAAGATATATCCCGTCAAGTTTGCGTCATGAAAATTAACTGTCTACTCTTACAAAATTTGTAAACGTCATGGGTATTAATAAGTTATGTTTTAACGTGCAAACGAATGATAATTTTATATTTTTACAGTTTGTAGACTAGTGTGCTGAATATGTAAATAAAATAATTATTAGTATTTTTTATGTTATATATTATTATGTTAAGACAGAGAACTAGTGCTCCCTTTTACGTTACGAATGATACACTACACACAGACTTTTTTTTATCTGAGGCGGCGAGAAAAACTCATGTTCACTCCCTCACGATGGGGGAAGTAGTGTTGGACTCGATTGAGGCATCCTCATTCAGCCCCAAGGAGGCCGCAACCTCCTTACCAACCAAAAACCCGCCGCCTGGCCACTTGATCCGACATCAGCAAAAAACCCTCCACCTCCCTCGGAATTGTTTTTATAATACTAAAAGGGAAATGTCGGGTTAAAAAAAGTTACATACTGTTAGTATACTACACACAGACTTAAACGTCCGAAACGTTAACGATGTGTTTCTACGCACGTCCAAACGATTTAAAAAGAAATTACACAATAATCCGAACCAGCTCATCGTTGACCTAGACACACCATATTTACCAACTGCCCCTGTACGAAGTCTGAAATGACTCTGGAGTTGGGATATCATGAGACGTCAAAATAAAATAATAATATAAGTAATTAATTTAAAAAAAAATAAAGTAACTCAATGATTACGGTTGGAATATTGTCAATGGACAGTGATCTCCTCAATGCCTTAAAATTGTCAATATTTTTATCCTTTTTTTATCAAATTTACTTGTTTTTAATTTTATTGTTGTAAATAAAAATATCTTGTATAGTCAAAAAAATATTATCAACAAACATAAAAATCTCTGTGAAATCATAATTTTTTAAAATCCGAACATGGATTAGACGAATGATAGTATTCATGAATTCTCTCTCGTGATACCGTGCATTATTTAGTACTTGTCTGTTAAACATCCTGTCTCCTACGGCTTATATTAGAGAATCCATATTGTGATTGAATGTCCAGAACAAATATCTGTCCCAATTATCCCTCGTCTTTGTGATATCAGCTGGAAATCCATTGACTCGCAATTCCTATTGTTTAATAGCGACCCACAATGTTCTACTGACGGATGTACAAAAATTAAATTCACCTTTACGGTATATATAATTAACTTCTCTCAGGAATTAAAGAAGTGTAAAACCGAAGAAATTTAAAGTGGATTCTGAGCAACATTCCGGAAATATTTCATGACCTACAAATATGTCCACATGATTTAATCAATTATAATATTATATAAAATAGGGTGCATAACAAATTTTACCTAGAGTTCAAAAATCATGATTCTTCATAGCCTAATAAGGCAAATCAACCTACGCTATTACTTTATTTCTTATTTTAAAAAATTAATAAACGAGGCCATTTTTTTGAAAAAATCATTTTTCAGAAAATCGCAGTGTAAATTCTCACGAATAAACTAGTAGGGCGAATACCTTCGGTTGACCAACTTTTATGAAAATATTCCTGTTAGATTTCCTTGTCGTACTTTACATAAATTTCATGTTTCAATTTCGTATGTTATTCCGTTTCTGAGACATTTGTTCGCTCGCGTACACACACACACACACACATTCATGAACATAACAATCGCTGAAAACATAATATCTTTTGAGTTCAGCGGGCCTGAAAACGTGTATATCCGGAGAAACCTTGATTTAAAAATAACATGAAAACAATTTCTTCCGTCCCTGCATATTCATAGTAAGAGAAAGTAAAAATTACCATAATTTTATTTGTAAAGCTATATTTCTAGAGTGTTTGGTAAAAAGAGTTAAGTCAAAAATTGGTCAAAATGAGATAAGTCAACAAGTAGATGTAAAAAAAAATCTAGATTTTTTTGGTCTAGTTAGTATAAGTCAACAATAAATACTCGAAGAGATATTCATTTTGGTTTAAATAATACAATTCTGAGCCTTACATTTGTGTTTGGTAAAAACAGTATATGTTGACTTATACTATTAGAGTCACCATTACGAGAATTAGATATTGGTCATAATAGTATAAGTCGTAAGTTATGATAGGTTGTGCTTGTTAACATATATGGTAATCAGCTGTTGCATTGTTTCAATCTGTTCTGTGTGTATGTAAGCGTTTAATATTGTAAAAGTATTTTGAATTCACTGTTTATTAAAAATAAATTACGTAATTGTGCTTTATAGTTCAATAAGTAAAATGTCATTTCGGGAAATAACGCAGTTAATTATGACATTAGCAAACCTGACAAATGAAGGTATGTATTGACATTAATTCAAAGTTAACCTATAAAACATTATTAAACCTTGTTAGGAAATTTGGAAACCTTATAATAACGGGTTTGGTTATTATTGTCTTCTGGAATAATTTGTATGAATAACTGCATACAATATATTTTTATTATTTCTGATGGAAGATCAGGGTTTTTCATACTGCTTGCTTATTTCATAATCATAATCAAGCCCTTTATTTTCGTTTCTTATAACCTCAGTTGTTTATAAACAATCAGTTTTCTTTTATTTTGTTGTTATAAAACTAATAAAGGTTCAAGAAGTTGTAAACAACTCAATGAACAAATAGAATGAACTCTGAAAACAGATTACTTTGTGTTTTTGGTTAATGTATTTTACTGATTTCAGAATATTCTAATAAATTTGCTTTCCAGTCCAATAAATAATTATAAAGAAGCTTATTATTACTATCATTGTGCTATTATCTAACTAAATTATCGTCCTTTTCTGAAAAACAAATAATTTGAAGCCAACAAAATGAATATTATCTAGATAAAGTAGGTAATTGTTTTCCTCCTATTTTAAGAAGGTTTAAGTTCTTGGTCCCAAATATCTGTTCATCATTTTAATTTATCTTAATTTATTTTCAGATTCTGATGAATCTATGTCTGACAGATCATCTGATCTTAATGATGAACAGATTAAGATGGCTAAAGAAGTAGAACATATTATTATAGAAGAATCCATTGTCAGTACGTCAGAAATTAGGGTTAGTTCTATTGATAGTGAACTGACTGAAGTAGGAAGAATCTTTTCTGAAAGTGATGACATAGATCTTGATGTAAATTATATTCCCTCAAGCGACCAAGATACAAATAGTTCTGAAGATGAGATTCCATTACAATCAAATAAACGAACACCTAAGAAATTAAAAAAAAAATTGTTACCGATTAAAACCGCAGCTGATACTTCTGATGGTAATGAAATTATCAATAACAATCATGCGGAAGTAATTGAATTATCATTAGACTCTAAAATTTCTAAAAATCTGAGAGAAAATCAGACGGAAAACAATTCCAATAATATTTTAAAGAAAAGAAAACGTAGTGCAAAAGGAGAAGGTGTTTTCTGCCGTAAAATTAGGTTAGAAAGAAAATATTGTCGTAACAGTGGCAAAGAATACATTACTAGTAAGGGGAAAGTAGTTGTCGGTCGAGTCTCTAAAGATATTCGTATGTGTAGATCAAAATGCAAGGAAAAATTGGAAAAGCAAGTGGGAAACAAAATGGTCAAAGAATTATTGTTTGACGAGTACTGGTCTATGGGAGAAAGGGACAGACGTGTGGCTTACTTATGTGGTCTAATTGATACCAAATCTCCTGCAACAAGCCGAAAAAGAACTAACGACCCAGAAAAACAGCATAATAGGACTGCAACAAACTCATTTCATTTTTGTATTAATGGGGAACGTACAAAGGTGTGTAGAAAATGCTTTATGGACACTCTGGGCGAAACCAACATGTTTATTACTCAAGTTATTAAAACTAAAGTTCTTTAATTGTCAGGGATACGTGAACGTGATAATAGAGGCCGAAGAACTCCGGCAAATAAAATTAGTGATGCTAGATTACTTGAGCCAGAACAAAGAACTGCAGCCAGAACAACTGTACAATTCTCCTTTGGCAATTTCTGAAGCAAAGAAGAAGGATATACTTCAGTTACTTGAACATATCCCTGATGTGTTTCACCAATTTTATAAAGATTTAAAATCATCAAAGGGAACACCAGACACTTATCCGGATATTGAAGGATACCAAGAAGATGATTAAACTTTTTAATTCCCATAAGGTTTATCAGTCAAATTGAACTTTATATTTTATTTATTTTAAATTACAATTATCACTAACTTTTATTTTTATTATTTTACAATATTTTTAAGATTTTTATTTAAGAAAATATTACTATTAAACGTTAATTTTACCTTTAGTAAAAATGTGTATCATTCCATTATTTTATTGTTCTACAAAAAGTCTACTTTTATTCAGTTTCAATAAATTTGTGAACTTCTAATATGATAGATTTTTTTAAATGTTAGGCGATTTAATGATTTTTTTGTTTTGTTTCTTTAGTTTTAAACGTTAGGCTTGGTTTAGTTTAGTTAACTAGGTCAGAAAGCTGAAAATACATTAGTTATGTTTCACGCACAAAGACATATTTTGTACTTTTGTTAGGCATCTTAAATAAAAAAAAATGATTAACCAAATTTTATTAAATTTGTATGATAAAATTCATAAAATTATTCAACAGCTGAATTTAGAGCACAGGGCCAAATAGTATAAGTCATGTAACATTTTTGATCAAAATAGTATAAGTCATACATCTCTGTAAATATTGAAAGTTTTATAACTTCAGTCACACACAACAATTCATTGTTAGATAATCATATTAATAATCATTAAGTTAAATGTAATTGATGTTTTTAAAAAATTAGAATCAATAAAATGTGTCTCCTGAAAATTATGAATTTTTGACTTATACTCCTTTTACCAAACACTCTAGAAATTTATTTAACTACTTTTTTATTCCTAATTTTTAATTTCACTGCAAAAGCATAATCACCAAATGCAAAATAACATGAATAACATATTTAAGAAAATAACTGGAATTTTAACTGCTAAAATAAATAATTCAAGACACATAAATCTTTGGAATAAAAAATGCAAGGTAAGCAACGAATTTTGATACAAATTTATATTCCAAGTTCAAAAAAATACGTAACGGAAATCAAAAATATGAAACGAAAATCTAATACTGAAATAAAATGCTATTACTTGAGATTTATTTGCTCTATATAGAGGTGACAGCTGGCAAAAGGGAAGTTAAACATTTCTTCAGACTACAACACCGACCGAATTCTACCATATGGTACAGAAAAAAATTGACAAAACTAGGTATAATATCGGAAAAACTTCATTGGTTATAAATATAGACTAGAAATTTGAATAAATCGATCTGTTGTTCATATTTTTTTTGTTGTTATTGAAATTAAAATATGATTTAAAAAATCATTCTCATTTATATACATTTAAAATACAAGAGGACCTATGATTGGTTTGAAATAAAATCAATAATGTATTTTGCTTTTCAACGTCAAATATTTAACACGTTCTTCCACTCAAGATTTATAATTTTCGTATTTCTTTATTTTAATCACTAACGTGCTTATGTTGCAATCAGTTTAATTTGAAAAAAAAACAATAAGCAACCCCTTGTCCCAATAAATAGGGGATGATAATGTATGACGTGTAAATTGGGGGTATCTTGTACAGACTCAGGCGAACCATTCCTGAGAGAATATCGTTAATCTCCAACCATCAAAGCATAACTACTGTCTATTATACAAATCGGTAGAAAAATAACTACCTTTATTAGGATTTAAACCACGGAACCTTTGTCTCCGAAAAGCAGCTGTTAAACTACTAGCTCGCGGTGACAACGTTTATTTTTAAACTAACACATTGGGTTAATTTTTTCATTATTAACCAATTATTAGTATTTTATTCCGTAATTCCGTAATGTGTCAAACTTATTTTATTTTATTGTCATTACGTTTTGCAGCAGTGTTTTTTTTTTGAGACCAAACAATGAGGTTATCGTAAAGTCTTGATGTGATTTATGTTGAAGTTTAAAACTTTCTTGCAAGGTATTTTTAAATTAAATTTTCCCATGGAAATATGTGATATCTGACCCACTATCTTATCAGGATATAGCTACAAGTGAAATTTTGGAGCATAATATTTACAGAAAATTTAAATTACTGAAATGAAATTATACAGAATAATTTAGTTGTTAAAAAATTGTGATAATTTTTGCTATTTTTTCAATTATTCGTTTATTAATCATTAAAAATTAGAAATTTGAGTTTCACATTTATAAAAAATTCTTTAAGACAAATCTGTGAACTTTCAATATGCTGCTCGTACTTGCAAACCTTTTCGAGAAAACGGGTCTTGAGTAGATTTGGTTTTAACATGTGTCTAAGTACCGAATACATATCCCCTTAACACCTTATAACAAACAACATTTTCTTTTGACATAAATTCTTTATTTTATAAACTATAATATATTGTGACATTAATAAAAATAGTAGTTTGTAATATTCTAAAAATATCTGAGGTAGGCCTTTATTCTTTATTGCTTGAAGTTGGGTGTACTGGACATGGGTCACGGATTGCGATGAATTGAAAATTTTTAATAGGAATTCTCAGAAATTGAAATGGAAAAGATGTTTACTTTTATCCTGATTCGTTCTACCTCGGTGTGGCATAGCGGAGAAATTGATAGAAAAATTTTTATTATTTAGCAAATCATTAGACTGCATGTACAAAAACAGTTTTGTAGTTAGTTAGAGAGTACCTGACTGAATGGGATTTACGTATTCGAGCGTTTTGAACCAGCGTTTTTAATTGAAGTTATCTAATTCTATTTGTTAGAAGCCTTGAGTTAAACATTTAATCGTCCCAATCAATAATTTTCAAAGCAATGTTTGCATTAATTATTGTACATAGTTCCAAAAAGGTCATTAGCTTACGTGTTACATTATGCTACAATCATCCAAAGAATTTACTATGTTTTTAAATGGAAAGTGACGTGTAAGTAAGCAATAAGTCAATAAAACAAAAAATTAACAATGGGAAAACGAAATTAATAAGAAATACATGTAATAACTATTACAGTAGTAGTTTTTATGTACACTATAAATATGAAATACGTAACTAATATACACGAGGTTTAATATAAAAAAACGAGAATTTCTTAAATTCGCAGGTTTTGTAAATCCGATCTCCAAAATGTTTTTTCATCTTATTGGTACACCTGTTTCTAATTATGTATGTTCACATTTGCAGGCATTTTGAATGTACAGTTTATTGTTAGGAGTTGAAAAGAGTACACGTGTTTGCATCCGCTCGGCGATTTGTTACTTCCGAAAAAATGGATCAACAAGTTTGCTTTAAATTTTATGTGAAAATGAACTTTAATGAATTTTATGTGTAAAATGATATCAAGCGTAGTTGATATCCACATTAGGAAAGTTGACAGTGGTTTTTGGTGAATCTACAATGAGTAAAACCATCGTTTACGAGTGGTAAAAACTGTTCAAAAATGGTAGTGGAAAAGTTAAAGATGACAGCCACCCTGGATGGCCTAGCACATCAATAACCGACGACAGCATCGCAGAAGTGAAAAAATGATTCTTAAAGATCGCAGAATCACTATTAGAGTAATTGCTGATGAGGTCAGTACATCATTGGAACACGTCAAGCAATTTTTTCGGATGTTTTGGGAAAAAATCTATGGCAGAAAAGTTCTTACAGAAATTACTAAATTTCGAACAAAAAAAAAACGTCGACTAGATATCGCCCATTGGTGAATGAAGTCAAACAGTGACCCAGAATTTCTGCAAACAGTCATAACAGGTGATGAAACATTGGTATATGTGTATGACTTCAAAACCTGCTTTCAACGTGTCAAGAGAACCACAAAAGGACGATGTTGTGCCACTATTGATGGCATAAAAACATAATCGCTAAATCAGTTGAAACCTATACCAAAAAGTGAGTTCCAAAAGTGCTTCCAAGATTAGAAAATTCTGACACAAGCATTATGTCTGGGGAGGATTACGTTGAAGGGGATAAAATTCATATAGATGAATAAAAGAACATTTTTATAGAGCAAACTAAAATTCTCGTTATTTTTTATCAAACCTCGTATACGTCTCTGTAGCTTAGTGGTAGCTTGCTAATCTACAACACAGAGATCCCGGGTTCAATTCACGGTTAGCATCTGGAAATTTTGACAAGTTAAAAACCGTTACATCATTCACCGTAGTAGCTAATAACTGAGCTATTGATACGACTTTAAATGAAAAAGTATAAAGAAATATAAAAAAATAAATGTGAATAATTATACGTCTAAAATACAGATATTTTTAGCTTTATAAAAAATAATAGATGTCTTTTATTGCCATTACGTTAGTATATTATCTCAACTCCATTTTCTTTGTAAGCAGCCACGTATAAATGTTGTATCGAAGTAAACTGTATCAGAGGATTGATGTGCTCTGTTAAATTTTTCACAAATTGAGTTGAGCAGCTTTTGTTACAAAAGGAATTTTCAAGTGAGAATATAACGTTAAATTTGTTACGTAATGTAACAGAGACATTCGTTATCACGCGCAATGTTTTGACTAGCCGGCTTGAATTTTCTTAATATTAAGGTTCTTTGGTGTCCCAAAAATTTCAAAACCTTAAATCCAAATCTGACGTAAATAAGGTTTTATTTGTTAATAACTTAAAAATGTCAATATTAGATCTGATATTCTGTCAATGAAAAAGTAAACTGATTAAATCAATACAGACTCACCTAAATATTTTAAGTTCTTTTATGAAATAATTCAAAATAAATTTACTGCAATATAAGTTGTAGGCTAGAGATCTGTTATAATGTTTTTTGAAGCAAAAACTTATTTTAGTACTATATTCCTAACGAAATTGTTTCGAAAATTATGGTCAGAAAACTTAGAGTTCTGTTTTCAAATCCGATTAAATTTAACTTGCATTAGCCAGTGTAGTTCGGAAATAACAAACGACTATTTTGTTTCATCCAAAATAAATTGGAAAGTGAAGCTTCAGTATAAATTTAACAAAAGTTAGCTTTGGATAAAGAAAAATACATTAGTACATTAAAAAGATAATAATGTCTGCTTTTGTAAGCTTAATTTTCTAATCACAAACCAAGGACAATGCAAAGAAACCTATTTATTTTATCGTACTTTAAGCATTTATTTTTATCGAATAAATAGTATTATAGTCCATTATGATAAGAGGATACAAATTTTCTAACAAAATTGTAGACTACTATTTTTGTTTTGTAGTAAAAATTTACTTAAGTTTAAAGAAATTTTAAAATGCAGACTTAAAAATGTTTGTTTAATTTTTTAATGCCAAGCATTTTCTGTTCTTGTAATAAAATGGTTTTCAAAATGTAATTTAAAAACTTGCATTTCATTTTAATACCAGAAACATGTTAAACATGTCCTGATTTATAAACAACCAACCTATTTATAGAGTTATTAACTTTAACACAGTGAAACGTGGTCGGCGATTGCCCCACAAATATCAGCGCCTGCAGACGGTCCCAGAACCTGCCTGAAGCGGGGAGCGCTACCGGCGCGCTGCAGGCAGTACCTCCTCACCACCACGGTATTTAAGCAGCCCCAATGAACTGCGAGTCATACTTGCCATCCAACTACCAAATGGAAAAAAGAAGAAGAGCCCAGCCGAGACCGGACGCACCATCCCTGCGTGACGCTTCCGGTGGTGGACTCACATTCCCGCACCGGTTAGCCTTTGCCTACCTGGCCACCGACGGAAGCCTGTGCGTGCCTGATGGCACCACGATGAAGCAAGAGCTAAGCGCGGGACGGAGAGAACCGCCTCTGCCGCGCTATCGGCCGACGACCTACGCTGAGCCGTCACTGCGGAGCTCTGGGGGCCACCACTTTCAAGCTGCAGTGCGGAGTCAACTGCCGCTGAGGGAGAGCTAGGCCTAAACGTGGTAGCCGAGCCGTCACTCTTCGGGCTCCGCTCTCTATACGCCGGCTCACCGGTTCCGACCATTAACAATGACGCTTTTCAGAACCACCACAAAAAAACCCAAACGGTCCTTCTCAAGACCCCGAACCAAATGAACGGTCCTTTCCAGGGCCACCAATGTTACAAGCAAAGTTTTGTCATCTATCATCGGCTCCGTTCGGCGTTAATGTATAAAGTTTACCACAAGGAATATGCCAATCTGGGTCAAAACTACAATACTTATAATTTTCACATGATAAAGTAATATAAAATAATTCTTTTGATCAATTTAAAATATTCTTTTATTTTTATCAATGACACTTTTAATTTAGTTAAATAAACTTATTTATAGAATTTTTAAAGATAAGTCCAATATCTGTTGTTTTAAATTTTCTTATTTTTTTTTAAATGCAAAAAACAGTTATTTCTTTAAACCATTTAAACAATGACTTTACCAACAAAATTAAAGTTAACGTCAGTGAAACCTAAAAGTTGAGTGGATTGGAACGATGTTTGCAATATTTAAAACACGAATAATCATTTACAAAACATAAAAGTCAACGTGGTAATTGTACATAAAACTGATTGATAAAAAGCGATCTTTAAATAAATCAAGGGCAACATACCATCATAATACATAACATAAAGTCATCGATTTCAAATGCCAACATAAGAAGAGAGATACATGTCAAATAAAATTTCAATGAAATAAATGAAAAAAAACCTGTATATGTCTCAATCTATTTCCTTTAAACTTAGTCTCTACATCTTTTTTTTCTTATAATAGTGCTCTCAAGTGTTTCCAATAATTCTTCTCGAAATATTTCTAGTATTCACATAAATAGGCTATAAGTCTTTTCTTTATATATATTAATCATATTTCATAATCGTGCCACGTTATCAAATATTAGATCCCGTCTCGTTTACAGTACATTCAAGTTTTAGTAATTTTTATTATAAATAAAAATCATTGTCATTAAAGTTCAATTTTTAACCTAGTGTCATTGTTTAATCTAAGGAAAACTCCATTTGTTTTCCCGGAAATTCCAATAATTTCTCCGCTTTCAACTTGTTCCTACTTATTTTCCCCTACTTTTTTGTGTTACACAGCAATACAGTCTACTCGGATAAACACGAAAGATTTTTTTATAAATGTTTACTCCTTTATATTCTTTAGTAACAAATTTACGTTGGTGGAATTTACCAGATTGTTTTTCCTGGTTTATGAGCTTTCCATAAAGATAGTATCTGTTTTCCAAACGATATTTTTATATTGGGTGTTTTAATGTTTAGAATATATATAAAATTTTCAATAAAATCTAACGGATTTAAATGTAATGTACTGCAGAGTTTACTAGTGCTCCCAGTGGGGAGATAAGGGTTACGTACTTTCATTGTAAAAATATATTGTACACAACATTTTATTTGTACATTTACATTCAGCCACAAGGAAAATACTTATTATATGTGGTTTTGAACTTAGCTAGTTTTCTAAGGCGTTCTTCGAATTTAGAAACGTGACGGAAATTATTACGTTAGAGTCTACTCTAAATACAATGTACACCATTTAAATCTGTTTCAAAATTCCTCGATGTTTGATCTTTGTGAGTTTTTAAAAAAATAACAATTTCTTTTTGGTTTAACGTCCGACTGTTCTGCAATTACTGCTAAAGTAGACAGTGAAGGATGAAATTATTTTCTGTATTAAATGAAAATATGCTGTGCCCTGAATGGGGTTCGAATCCAAGACTGCATGATGAGAAGCGAGCACGTTACCAGCTACGCCATTGCGGCCGGCTAGAAAAATACAAAAAATAGTAATTTAATAATTTTAAGAATTATTATGCAACGTACACAGATTAGGAATTTTAAAAAAAGTTTAAGAAGTTCGCTTAATTTTTTTTCTGTTGCTGTCAAATGAATATATCGCCACAAGGGAATGGCAATTTGTAGTGTATTTATAAATATATGTTCCCACAAGTTGATGTCAATTTATAGTGTTAAATAAATTCACCTCAATACATTTCATAAATATTTGTTGTATAATCTCTATTCTCATTTACACGACTTGTTACATTACAATTATTAGCTATTTTTAATAATTTTGTTCTACAATCTTTTAATATCTTATAAATCGTCCATATAACATTTTCCTTTTTCTTAAATAATGAATATAATAAAACAACATAAATCCTCTTTAATCAACTTAAATAATCTTTAGTTCATTTCAACATAAAATAATTTGTTAGTTATAAAACGAAATCAACAAATCTTTGTACATTTATGCATATTCACATTATCATTTATCATCCTTCTTGTGTAACTAATATGATAAATTCATAAATTTTCTTCTAACATATATATATATTTTCATAATTAAGAATGAATGTGAGGACCTACTCTCTTCTTAGATTTTCAGTCCCACACTGAATAATTTTTATAATTCTTTCTCGTTTCTCTAGTTGCCTAGCAACGAGATTTTGTTTGTATAAATTTTATTAATGATAAATAATTTTGAATATTTAATATCAACCAGCTGGCTCTATTAATATTTATACTTTAATAGACCAAAACATAAACACAGCCAGCTGTCAAGTCATTTTTGTATCGTTACAAATACCCCCTCATTAAAATTTTGAAAAACAAAGAAAAATTTTGCCCTTGACTAAAATTATATTTTTGAATTTTGAATTTGTTTTGATAAATTTAAATGTCATAAAATGTGGCCAAAATGTTTTAAACATATGCTGCTAAGCAACCTTACAATATTTTATTAACTATACAGAAAACACCTTAAAAACTAAACGAACTTTTATAATCTGAACTTCATATATCCGTTACATTTTAGAACGGGCCTACCATTGCACATCTATCATCTTACCTTAATACAGATTTGATCATTTCACTAAAACTAACTACCTTTATGTATTAAACTTTTTACATAACATTTTATTAACTACACAAAACATTAATAGAACATAATTTGATAAATTAGTAAACAGGAATACAATAGAACATAACCAAACATATATACATAATTTTTTCACACTTATCACGATTAGTATATCTAGCATCAACATTTGTTATAGGCACATTACCTTTAACAAAACTCATTAGTGATTCCTTAAGTTTAACGAGGTTGTTGATTCTTTCGGTTTGGAAATTCATACCAATATCGACTTTATTAATTACATTGTTTTTAACAACATTCTTCAAAGATCTTTCAGGCTTAAATTCATTGCTAACCATATTTTCATTTAAGGTATTTTTAACTTCAGTTTGTTAATTGTATTATTTTTAACAAAATCTAACATTAAAGTACTATTTTTATCATCCTCTGTTTCATTGCACTGCCCACTATTATTATTAATATTATTATTATTATTATGATATCTTACCCTATCATCTGTTTTTATTTCATATTCATTTAAAAAATTTTTAATTATTTCATTACCGTTATTACCATCTGTTTTAATTTTGTTCATTTGCATCGTTATTATCACTTTTACAATTATTACAAGTCATAACACTTTTTATTGTATTATCAAAGGTTATTTCATTGTTTTCTACGGGATTAGTAGTTTTACTTATATTTTCAGTATTATTTTTACTCATATCCTTATATTTTTTAGAATAATTAGCATTTTCTTTCTCGTTACTTTTATTTGTATCCTCTAAACCTTTCTTAATTTCTGACCTGATATTATCAATTTTTAAACCTAATTGTTTTCTTGTTCTTTTCCCTGTTGAATTAATAAACTTATCTTCTCTCCCTGTTTATCTATTTTACTTCCTAATCTTTCTTCTTGTTCTTTTCCCTGTTTAGTTATTAAATTTATTAGTTGTTGAAACATATTCGCGGTTATATTGTCTTGATTATTATTATTATTATTGTTATTACTACTTACACCTATTTCGTCATGTGATGCATCCACTAAACCTGCTTCCTGATTTATATTAACGTCGTCAACGTCGGCTCCGTCTTCGTCTTCATTTTCCGACGAATCATTTTCTTCAGCCTCATCACCTTTCTTTTCTCTTTTAGATGGAGTCATCTTATTTTCAGCTGCAGAAGAAGCAACCTCGAACAGATATGAATCTTGATTATGGCCTTCATCAGTTAAAGCCTTTTGAAGTCGTTCCATGAGTACAGCTTTCACACCTTTGCTTTCTATACCACGATTTCCGAGCTCCAACTTTAACTCTGCGACGCGAAGATCTATTAAATTGTTTTTATCAGCCTCCGACATAATTTTTTTTTTAATTCAAAGATTCTTTTCCCCACATTAGGGTTGCCAATTTGAAGCGTTATACCCACAATGGAGATGCCAATTTGCTGTCTAATGAATATATCGCCACAAGGGAATGGCAATTTGTAGTGTATTTAAAAATATATGTTCCCACATGTTGATGTCAATTTATAGTGTTAAATAAATTCACCTCAATACATTTCATAAATATTTGTTGTATAATCTCTATTCTCATTTACACGACTTGTTACATTACAATTATTAGCTATCTTTAATAATTTTGTTCTACAATCTTTTAATATCTTATAAATCGTCTGTAGCAACACTACGGTTGTACAATTTTAAAGATAAATGAATAAACACAAATTTGTAATTTAAGACGTTTAATTAAATAGAAAAATAAAATAAATAATTATTACTACAACAAATTAATGACTCTACATAAAATATTCTCAGGGATTAATTTATAATTGTTTATTGTTCATTTTAACATCTTACATATACAACAATTGGAAAATTTTAATAAAACAAAAGACTATCGGTACCTATTTAAATTGAAAGTAATACTGGTTTTTAGATTTAAAAATTTAGATTATTATTTAATTTTGAATACTTTATAAATTGAGAAATAGAATTCTATATGGATATCAGTTAATAATATGAATATTTAGTTGAATTTTACCGGTTCCCGTTATAATTCTTTGAAGATGTACTGAAACGTTGGTTCTTAGCGTCGGTCTATAACAATTGGATTCTTGCTGTTTTTAAACTTGAAGTATTTTAATCTATTCTCCGATCTTCCATTCAAAATGTTTATTGTTCATTATAGCTCATAACTTTGTCCATTCACTGATATACTATTTGATAGATATTAGTAGTTTTTAATATTATAATTTTAAATTTTTACTGGAGCATTAGTACAATACGTTCGGTACGGTTGATGGATGGCGTACCGCTCGACGATTTCATGATTCAAGCGACGATGTCATCTTTGAAATTTGATTAAATATTTTAAACTGTTTAAGAAAAACGGATCACTGTTTAAAAATATACACTGTACATTACTTTCGTTATAAATGTTTTTAGTTACATATTTTATCTTAGTTTCGAATTTTAATTTGCTTTTTACTAAATATGATTTAGTTGTTCATTTTGATCAAGTAGTACTCATTTCCAATCTCGTTGAACGTATATTATAAATTATAAAATTGATAGAAAATTAACTGATATTCTATTAATAAAAAAACTGTTATTATTATTTACCAGTATTTATACATTATAAAGCTATTAATATTATTTAAAAGTTTTAACAGATTTATATACCAGATATTACTAGACTCGATATTTTATATTTATAAATTAAGTAGTGGTCAGCCTGTCTGTTCGACCTTGTCCACTAAATACCAAATGTAGGTCAAGTTCATTCTACACGTCCATATAACATTTTCCTTTTTCTTAAATATTGAATATAATAAAACAACATAAATCCTCTTTAATCAACTTAAATAATCTTTAGTTTATTTCAACATGAAATAATTTGTTAGTTATAAAACGAAATCAACAAATCTTTGTACATTTATGCATATTCACATTATCATTTATCATCCTTCTTGTGTAACTAATATGATAAATTCATAAATTTTCTTCTAATATATATATATATATATATATATATATATATATATATATATATATATATATATATATATATATATTCATAATATTAAGAATGAATGTGAGGACCTAGTCTCTTCTTAGATTTTCAGTCCCACACTGAATAATTTTTATAATTCCTCCCCTTTTCTCTAGTTGCCTAGCAACGAGATTTTGTTTGTATAAATTTTATTAATGATAAATAGTTTTGAATATTTAATATCAACCAGCTGGCTCTATTTATATTTATACTTTAATAGACCAAAACATAAACACAGCCAGCTGTCAAGTCATTTTTGTATCGTTACACTGTATTTTATTATGACTGTATATAACTTATAGTTTCAATAAAATTTACTGCCTTAGTATTTTTCATTATTGATGAAGCTATCAGAAAAAAAACAACACCAATGACAACTTATGTTAAATTTAAATGGTTTTGTGGGCTACTTTTAGAGCATAGTTGACTTCGAAAAAATAACGAAATCGTTAATTGATTTGTTAAACAAGTCAAAGAAATTGAAAAAATGAGATTATCTCATCCTTTCATGGTTAAACAATATTCAACATAAAAGTCACATAATGAAATTTTACAATGATGAATATTTCAGTCAAAAAATTGTCAACGGTTTATTTTTATCCAGACTTATGTTATACTCGTTAAGACAAAGCGTGTTTCTTGTGCATGCTAATTGACAAAACTACTGAACGGATTTCATGAAATATTGACACCATATATGCATTTATTTCACTGAAGAACTTACTCAATAGCGTTATAAAATAAACATGTCACACAAATTAACAATCTACAAGACAGTCTTAAGACCGATCTGGAAATATAGAGTTCAACTTTGGGGATCTGCTAAACCTTCACACACGAACGAATACAAGCTATTCAGAACAAGATTCTACGAATGATAACGCAATGCCCCTTTTAAATCACAAACTCAATATTGCACAAAGACTTACAAATCCCATACGTAATTGATGTCGCGAAACAACTATAGAAGACAATGCATGTCAAATTTGAATTACATGACAACCCTCTAATACAAAACATGTACACTAGGACGATACCGGGTCCTCAGCGCAGACATTTGAAGCGCCTCTGGCCAAGAGATCTTCTTGGCCAACTGTAGGACTGTGGTGATGACTGCACGCTCCTTGAAGTAAATCGAGTTTTGGAACATTAGCTTCATATTTAGAAATTGTTGTATTAATATAATAAGAGATACTAATTTCAATTGAAAGTGTCAAAAAAAAATCAAAATTATAATCCTAAGGGCCCTAATAAAGATTTTTATTAGTATCCTATGCATGTGTGTGTACATTGGAGTATGTATTGTTGTTGAATTGATAAAGGGGTTTGATGATGGTGAGAGACGTACGTGGGGTAAATTATCAAGACGTTGAATGTGAGTGTACGTCGGGTATACTGGATCTGCAGCTATAAATTTTTTGTTACATAATTATTTAAAAAAATTGATTACACATTTTTCGCGTGCGAAGCTGCGTTGGGTATGCTAGTTTCTTATATTTAGGCAACCAAAAATTTCGTAATTTTATCTAAGGAATGGAAGACATTTCATGTTAGTATATTGTTATACATTTTTCCATCGAACCAGTTTCATTTATTTCTACTCTCCCGGAATAAAAGTTCTTTTTGCTTGAAAAATTTTAATTTTAATTTTTAATTTTTACTTGAAAAATAATAATTCTGGGAAAAGGTACGAGTAGATGTTTCACGGTTAGGGAAAGCCAAGATAAAACTTCACATATTTCACTTTTTTAAATGTTTTTAAGAAACAATTAAGAAAGAAAAATATGAAAAAATAATTTTCTGCTCGAACTCAATTGTTTTTATTTAAACCAGAATTAATTACAATACAATTTTAAGAGACTATACTTATACTGAGGGACAGGGCTCACTGACATAAATAGGTAAATATATGAGATTTTATAGCAGTAAGTTTTTATACTTAGCAATTATTCTGATTTTTTAGTACAGCAACAAAGCTGCGGAGATTTGATTTCTATGAAAGGTTGTATGACGGAAAATGAAATTTTAACAAATTGCAATAAAAGCAACATTTTTAGACAATATTTTTATGTAAACGAGAGAATCAGTCATTATTGCAATGAATAAATGGAGAACCTTCAAGGAACGCATGAAGATTGAAAATAGGTTTATTCATAAAAGCCTAAAAGAAAAAAAAGCTTAGAAAACCTATGTAACGAGCAGGGGTGGAAGAAGGTGAGAAAAAGAAGGAAAATGAGGAGGAAAGAGAGAAGATCGTGAGGCGGAAAGAAGGAGAAGAGGAGAAGAAGAAAAAGAAGAAGGGAAGGAAGAGAAGGAGGTGGAGGAGAAGGGAAAGAAGATGAAGAAGCAGGAGGAGGTAAATAAGAAGAATAAACAGGAGGAGGCAGAGGTGAAGCCAGATGACTAGGAAGGGAAGAAGCAGAAGGAGGAGAAGTAAGAGAAGATATATAGAGAGAATCAGGTGGGGTGAAGCAAGAGGCGGTCTGAGAAGGGAATCAGGAAGAAGCGAACAAAAAGAAGAAGTAGAGGAGTAATGAGGAGATGAAGGAGATTAAAAATGTAGAATTATTTATTTGTTTGTTTTATGTCACATTGTCAGATGCGAATTCAGAATAATGCTGACGGTGAAGGGAGACAGATTAAAAATAGTAATGGAAAATGGTAAACCTAAGTGGGAATTGAACCCGGAACTCTTGGCTCAGAAAAAGAAGAAATAAGAAGGAGGAGGATAAGAATAATAACATGCACAATATTTTAAAAATTTGAATGCGGAATGGAAAAAATTTTATTGATCATTTATTTTATTAGTATGGGCTGTTCTACAAAACGAAAGACTCCAGGTTGGATTCCCGGCTGGTAAATGGAAATTATTATAAGTCAATATCCACCGTTCCATTTCCGTTAACCATCGCACTCGTTAATGACCAGGCTGTCGATGTGACTATAAGAACGAAGAATATTATTTGAATACACAATTCCTGAAGTTATTAGACTAAGAAATAAGTTGACTAATAAGATAAATTCTTATTAAAGTGAAATAGGATGCACTTTATGTATGAGTTATTGTTTCATTTTATATAAAGAAAATTCTCAACTTATTTTTCTCCAGGATTATATTACTCCAGGAACACACTTTTATTAAAAAATAAATATACATTTTAACTACAAAATTTTGTCCTCTAATTTTCTAAAAAAAAAATATATTACGTATTTACTGAAGTAACAAGTCATACGATAAAATGTCATGCAAGATGTTATGAATTCTTCGAACATTTTTTTTAAAGAAAATATTCTTAAAAGCAACTTTCAAAGTTTTTACGATGAATGTAAAAGCTTTGTTGAAGTTTTCTTTGAAAAGTTTTTGCTAGTTTAAAAAAGGATTATGGAAATGGTTTTATTAAAGTTTATGTTAGAGCTGATTTTCTATTTTTTAAGATAATAATAAAAAAGTTATTACCTTTCCTTTATAGAAATTAGAACAATAAAAATTGTTTAAAGGTAATAAAAATTATAATTTGATTTCACTACTCAGCAAAAAATTAGTAACATCATTAAAAAATTAATAAAAATATTAACTAAATTAACCTTAAAAATAATTCTGTACGTACACTAACAATGTTTTTACCTAAAAATTAAATTTAAAAAATTAAATTTTTTTATTGAACAATGTTTTTACCTAAAAGAGGTTCTTAAGGATTAACCTCTTTCCTTTTCTATCCCTAATGTATACTACGTTGCAAACTATTCGATTTAAAAACGATCAGCAACCCCATGACCTAATCAGACGAGGTCGATATATATGGCGTGAACCATATTGTAGTGGTTGTAAGTGGTATTGCACCGACTCAGGCCGACGACTCTTGAGAGTATGGTTAATTAAACCCCAACCATGAAAGTACACCGCTAACCACTCTCTAGTATTCCAATCCGCATAAAAGTAACAACCTTTACTAGTGTAATCGATGTCCAGTGGTAGAATTTTTATAATCAATATTTGTAAGACAACAAATAAATAAATTTATTTAATTCTCGTCAAAAACAAGATCTAACACACATTTTAAAATAATAATTAAAAGTTTTAAAATTTCTTAATAACACTTTAAAATAATTAAAATCTTTGATTAAAATACTTCTTGATTAAAATAATTATATATTGTTGGTTCCTTTTCTTAAAAATTGTAAAACGTCTCTCCTCATAAAAGTTTTAAAACAGAATGAAACTTCAACAATCCTTTTCTTAAATTTTAATTTAAATTTAAATTTTCTTTTTTCTTTTTTTTTATCACTCACATCTGGAGTTGGTAAATCATCTGACGTATTTGTTTATGTTGGGGTGTAAAAGTAACAAATGTTGACATGTCTTGTTTATGTCGAGTGTGTGAAGGGTATGCATGTACGTGTGTGTTTACGTGTGTATTTTTAGTTGTGTGTAAGTTTGCATGTTTACAATTGTTTGTTTATATACGTGTCTCCTATTACCATCTATTACACTAGGATTTGAACCACAGAACTATCGTCTCCGAAAATCAGCTGTTAAAGAGCTGACTCGCGACGACGATTTTATTACTAGACCAATTCTGTGTTTTTCTTTACTTATCAATATTATTTTATTGAAAACATCTGTTTTTATTGTTTTATGTGTTAACGTTTTGTATTATTTTGGTTCTCAAAGAAAGTTTTCAGAATGAAAATAATAGATAGTAATCTAAGCTGTGTTTGTGATATTTTATTATTAATTTGTCTTTGTGATATATATTATTGCGATAAATTTTTTTTTTTTATTAATAATGAATCATTACTGAAGCGCGACAACTTAAACGTGATAATGTAGTAGATTTACCATTTGGATTTTATATTTTGATTTTTCTTGCTTTTCTTCTTACCCCCTAATCCTCCAACATTTGCAACTCCAACCGCCACTTTCTCCTGCTTCTTTTTCTTCTTTATGTCATTCCTCTTTGAAATTAATCTTTCCAACCTTTCATTCACCATTTCAAACTTCTACGTTGTTACACCCGTACACTAAGTTTAAATGTTGTGAAATAATGTTTTACGTTAAAATTTATAAGTTTTACTTCAAAACTTGTTATTTTTATGTTTCAGATGGGTTTTCAAACTTAGTATTAAATTTATGTGTACATTTATCTTTTGAATTAGATTCATTCTAATTCTATTCAATCTAATTTCCAATTAGTATATTACTGTGAGAAAATGATAATAAAAATAATGAAATAAAAAAATAATATTTATATTTTCTAGTGATAACAAAATAACTTAACGTTTCTATAATTTAAATAACAGATTTTAATGTCGCAGTTTTCTAACAAAAAGTTGACAGTATGCATAAAACGACAATGATCCGCAATATACGTATTAACTAACAGTAGCTACATAAATTAACAAATTGGTCCATTTTATAAATATTCCCAAAATTCAATAAAATTTTTAGTCTATTTGCTTATTCAGTAAACTCATAAATTTTTATAGAATATAAATTTATTTCCCTAGTTCCTACTTATGTTTTAAAGAATTCCCTTTGGATATAATTTTATGTTCAACTCATTTCATTCACGTTCATTACATCGTATAATTTTATTGGTATTAGCGAACACAGTTTTTATTTTTAAGATTTCATTAATACTCGATACTGAATTTTATTTACGTTTTATGACTCAAGAAAAATTTTTTTTAGTTTCTATGAATGTTTTATAGGCAGTTTAAACTAAGAATATATCGCTACAAATATGGACATTGAGTTAACTGTTTGCACAATCAGATAATGGAATAGTTTTGATTCCATTAACAATGATTTTACGTTGTAGCGTTTCTACCGGATTATGTAGGCCTAAGGCTCATTTAAAGTTTATTTTATTACCTCTTTCGCGTGGATTTATTATACAACCCGTATTATTTAATGTGATTTTACAGGATTTATTTGACAAATTTATACTAAAATATATTACAATAATGATTGCTAACTTTGATTTTTCATTCAAATGTTGCATAGTGGTAACTTATTATTGTTCATTTGGAAAAAAAATTTACAATAACAATTTTTATATTTATTATAAGTACATTTATCACGCTGCGCTCAAAATTGTGACTGACGTTCGGAGGATGTATAACTCTTTCAGTGTGACGAAAAGTTAACACTGTTGTTGGGATTCAACGCTGCAAGCGGAACTCAGAATACAATCTCCTTAATCGTAACTAATGTTTCTCATTAAATCCAATAAAAAAGCTGAAAAACATAATTAATTCAAAACAATTTTTTCCAGAATTTATTTGCGTATACAATTAGTGTATGCACACAAACCCATATTCAAAATTAGCACATTAAGTGTAAAGTGCAGCTTACTGATCTCATATTCTCAATCAAATCATCAGCTGTATGTATTGAATTTGATGGTCTCATGGACTGCTCGGATGACAAATGTAAAGGTTTTCATAAGATTAAAGAAAGACGTAGAAATCATTTGCACCAAGTGGAGGAAACTCCAATATTTGAGACATATATCAAGCAGAATAAATTATTGTGTTCGTTATAACAAGCCATTTTGCAAGTGAATATAATATATGGAAAGAGAGGAACTGGCAGGATAAGGATGTTGTGATTTCAAAAATTGAGAATTTGGTATGTAAACAGCTTAGAAAATTATTATTTTGCAGTGCAAAAATCAAACTGAAAATTGTAATGATGGTCGCCAACACTCGGAACGGATAGGCACTTGAAGAAGAAGATATCATTTTATTACTACTTTATCCAAAATATAACCCTAGACACACACAAGTTTTATTTTAACAAATTCATATAAGATTAATATTAACAGTTTACGCCCTATGATATTAATACAGCCTTTAACACCCAATTTTTATTGTAAAAAAGTTGCACATAAGATAATTTTTGTGTTAAAATTTTACGCCAATTTACTGTCCAGAACACTACGAAAGTCTTTTTACATTATTTTTCTCCCTAAACGCTGATTTAGGCAGTCCAGGAAGAAAACTTAGCAAGGAAACGATACCAATGATATTTTCTGTTGTTAGGAAGCTCTGCTTTAAATTCCTGCTTAGAATTCGTCAAATGTTTACGATTTTGTTTACTTCATCATTTGCTGGATGGCAATGGCTACATAAGATTTACTTCGCGCGTAGGTGATAAAATATGAAAGGATATAAAATGAAGAAACACAAAAATTGATCGGGAATCTTACCAAGAACCCATGGCACAAAGGGCAATTTAGTCTGACCATTACACCTACGAACCAGCCATGTACCAGATTATCCTTTCTTTATAAAACTGGAGGTAGTTACTAATGACTTACTAATAAGGTTCTTACCTTATACAACTTCAAATAAATACACTACGAAAGTAATTCTAACTAATCACAATAATTGAAACATGTATAAACTTTACAATAATATCACACGATATTTTAATATAAAATAAATAATTCAAAAATTCCAATAGTTTCTCCAAACACACATTATTTAATTGTGATAATTGCACCACAATCAACTTTGCTGGTGGGCAAATACTTTAATATGAACTAAAAAAAAATAATAAAAAAATTGGGCGCCAGCTCTATAAGCAGAGCATGAGAAAAAAATAAGTCTATATCTCCTTGTTTTAAACTAAATATTTAATGAATAGTATTCTAATGAATACTAATATGAAACTACTAAAAAAATAATTCTTAACCAATTTAAAAATATAGCCAACCTTTCTTCTCCCGCGACTTTAATATAAAAAACGTAACAAACCTTTAATAAATGTACGTATAATTCTATATCCAATTAAATATGTCTCACTTATCTTATTCTTCTAGCCGTTCTCCTAGTCACTTTTTTAAATACTGCCCTTTCTTAACTAACCGCTATGTTCCACTCTTAAGTCTCACGAGAACTGATTTTAATTTCGTGGATCCGAACCAGAAAACCTCTAGTTGAACAAACCTCCCTCTCCCACCAACCGTTCAACCAGCTTGGAGATCCACCGGGAGAGAGAACCATCTCATGATTGGCTGTAAGTTGGTAGGTGGAAGAAAGGCCAAAAAACACATAGGGAGAAATATACCCGTCTGAAGAATATCAGATGATTGACAGTTGGCTATATTTACAACTTATTGTCCAACTACTATTCTAATGTAACTTATACTAACAATGGGGGTTGTCCCCAGGTATTATTCAATAAGTTGTTACAATAGTGGAAATTATAGTAATTAGGACTTACTTTTTATATTCCATTGTTTGTACAATTGTACTTTTACTATGATACATAATGATAAATTACAGTATTTGTTAAGGAATTGTAAATATTGATAGTCATTAAAATCAACAATATAGATTCCACTATAGACAGTGGATTTATTTGAAATACATTTTCAGAGTTTGGATTTATTTAAAATTTTCACGTTGAATTATAAATTGCAATGAATTCATTGCTCTATTTCAACAACCTCATTTACTTGTCCTATTTATATCAATCAAACACTAAATATTTGTGTACTAATGGCGAATTGAATTTTCTTTAATATTGCCTATTATAACTACATTGTTTGTTAATTTGTTTAGGCAGCCTGTTTGCAACTCTAATGCAGACCCTTTCATAATTTTCCAATATATTAAATTCTGTCGTGATCATCAATTTTGAAAGCGTATTTACTCTTTGTTTATATCTTTATGATTATAAATTACTATTACATTGAGTAAATAGAAATGTTTATTTGCATTCTACATGACTTTGATTATTGTAGATAAATTTGACTAGTTATTCAATTTTAATAATTTAACAGTATTAATTGGTGGCACATTTAAAATTATTGTCATCTGTAATTTGGTTTTGTTCAACCGTCACACCCAGATGTCAAAAACTACAAAAGGTTCAAGAAACGGTTTTCAGATTAGTAATCCACACAAAACGTTATGAGCCTAAACTAGTTTTGAAGTTTTGGTTTTGAACGAAAGTGGCCCATTACCGGAAGTCACAAAATCAAAATCGAAATTTAGAAACAAAACTAGTATCGTTCGATTCCACTTAAAGAGCAGATACAGAAACCACTAATGGTTTTTGCCATAGGTCAAAGGTAAGCCTTTTTAAAAATTGCTACCAGCCATGAGAGCCTGTTCTCATGAAAAGACCCAAGTAAAGTTATTTTACTTAATCTAAAATGGACGTAAACAAAACATAAAATAAAATAAATTTTCTCAAATTTATAAAATTACGTTAATAAGCATCCTAAATTAAAGAAATTTTTTAGAAATATAACATTATATTTTCTTATTTATGTAATGAACAACTATTCAAATAAGAATAATAAAAAATTGAATTTCTTATGTCTATTCATAAGAATTAATTAGTTTATATAATTAGCTTTACTACGATTTGTGTCCCATAAATGTTTTTTTTAAATGTTCTTTACAAAATTTATTCTAAAGAATCCTTTGATAGCAACGATATTTTCATTAGCTAGAATTATACATTATGAATTTTTCTTAAATTATAAAATATTATTTCTCTGATTATTGAAAAAATGATTGTATTTATTTTACTTTCGCTTTAGAAAATTTAGAAATTGATGTTGATATTGACAGATGAAAGCTCATTGGCGATTAAACACTGTATAACTTTATCCTTTGTGTACTTCGTTAATAAAAAGAACACATTTGTATTTCCTCCTCTGTACATCTGGTATACATTTTAAAGTCTTTCTCTGCTTTTTTAGAGTAAAAGGTTTTCTCATTCGATTTGTTTATATATTTACGTTTCTTCATTTAATTTGTACTTTTGTTTATTTTAAACATTCATTGAAAGTGATTGGTACACAATTTGAATAAAAATAAAAATGAAACAAAAACATTCCTTCAAGATAATTTAATAACGTTCAGTATATACGGTACTTAAAATAAACAAAAATCTCTCGTTTGAAAACAATTTTTCTTTATTAAATAATACCATTATTTTGAAGGCTATTATTCATAAATCGTTCTAGTAAAAACCACTTGCTTGGCTTCACGGCAAACTAAATCTAAAGAACTTTACCAACAATCTTATACATTGAAACCCAAAGTATTATTGTACAGTGCAGCTGACATGTGTTTAATACAATTAATTTTATCAGCTGATCAGCTGTTTCTGAATGTTATTGTTGGAACTGTTTTGTTTACAGTTTGTCATGGTAATAAAAGCATTATGGAAGTGTAATATAATTGTGCAGTATTTATTAGTTGGCGACGAGGATGGGATAAATGAAATTGTTGAAGTAAGTGCTCGAGAATGCTGTGCTGGTGTCGACAATTCTATATTGCTATGGGCCTTGTCCTGTATGTTCATTTGAGTTTCTGCTGTAAGCTGTCCCAATCTCTCCTGTAACTGGTCCATCAGATTATAGTACTTGTCTTCCATTTCCATTCTGTAATCCGACTCTTTGTCTAGTTCCTCTTCCTCTAGTTCCTCTCTTGAAACAAAGCTCCATCGAATACTCATGCAACTCCGTCAAGTTCAAAACTCAACTGGAAACTCGGCATACTTCCTCATGTTTAATAGGAAAGTAAGAACTTACATCAGTTTACTAGTGCCACCTCAAGGAGAACAGATAAAACAACGCCCAAGGGGCATAGTACGCCAATTTATGGTTGGGGATTGTGTGCAAGTAAGAAATTACAGTGGCCAAGGGAAATGGAGTTTTGGGCAAGTTCAATCTAGATACGGTAATTTAAACTACTATATCAAGCTAGACAGTGGTCAAGTTTGCAGGCGACACGTCGATCAGATGCTACGGTCAAGACTTTAAAGGGGGAGAGTTGACATGTGTTTAATACAATTAATTTTATCAGCTGATCAGCTGTTTCTGAATGTTATTGTTGGAACTGTTTTGTTTACAGTTTGTCATGGTAATAAAAGCATTATGGAAGTGTAATATAATTGTGCAGTATTTATTAGCAGCAATACACACAAATTAATTAAGGAAAACGAAATTTTTATGTATTTATTAAGCTGAAATTGTTGTAATATTACGTTGTTTAGGAATCTTATATTTCTTTTTTTAACAAGAAAATGTAATTTATACTTTGAAAATAAACTCATTAATTGTTCATTTATCTGAAATTTTTAATAAAATATATTGATTCCGCGACAAACCTTACCCAGTCTTGAAATTATGATATTCGATTCCTATAGATATTTTAATATTTTATCTTATAATTCTTAAAAATTTTATATTTTGTATTGCATCAATTTATTGTAATTAGTATACCTTATTAAATGGATTTTTAGACTTTTGTAATATTCTTTGAAATTATTTATATAAATGCTAGCCTATTCAATTATTCAAATTCTCCTTAATAGGGATTTCATATACTTAAAAAATTACTAAATTTTTTCATATACCACAAAGGACTTGCATCTGGTTTGGCTGTCTTCCACTGACAATTATATATTTCATTGTTGTGAACATCCATTTTAAATTATCTAATAATTGATATTATTTTAAATACAATACATGTCTTTAAATTTTGATTAATAATAGGCTTAATAATTTTATCTAACATTCTTTTTAAATGAACTACTTAATAAAATAGTATTTTATTTTTCAAGATTAAAATGTTGAGAATGCCTTAATTAATGTTTTTTTTATATATCTTTGACATTTTTATGTAAAGTGAAATTTCAATTAACAATTAAATAGTTAATTTTGATGAAATAAGGTGATTAAAATTACTTTTTCAGTTTTACATAACTTATTATTTATAATGTTATTAATCCTTGCAGATAATTTATATATGAAGTTGATGTTTTTTTTAAATCTTTTGTATTAATTTATTAATAAATGAATAATTTTTTTTAATATTGTTTACAGCAGTATGAATAACCATATTTAAAATAATCGCAATGTTTCGTTAAGCTTTCAAGCTAATTATGTGATTATCAAAAATGGATGTTAGGGTAAGTTAAATTTGAGAAAAAAAGTAAGTCAAGAAAATAAGAAAAAGTAGGATTGAGGGTGATTATACTGCGGGAGGCTCACCTTTTACCACGAAAACTTTATTTTTAAAAGTTATTCTAGCCTCAACGATAATTTTTGTAAAAAACATATTTATAAATCGTTAAGTATAAAAAATTAAATTTTATTTTTACGTAATTATAATAATATAAGTTTAGTTAAAAACATTTCATCAAAAACTTGTCACTCACTTATTTTAAAGCGAAGTTCCCTCCCAATATTTTTTTGTAACTTTCTTTATTTTATGTTCAATTTTGGGAATGACAATTAGGAAAAATTATTACAATCTATAATATAAAACTTTACGAAATAATATGAAACATACGTAAATGACTTAAAGGAGGGCATTACTTTGTCACTCTGTCTCAGTGAATAGACAATAAAAATTTAAATTTATAAACATTTTTTTCAATAAAAAATATAGTCATGTTTATTTATCATGTTCCTACTCAGTCAGCGTTTCAGTCTTCTTTGTAAAAATCCTGGTATATTGGAAAATTCATGTTGCGTTCTAAAACTCAGAACAAAAATCTATTGACGTATGTAGGCTAATATTACAATCCGTTTTCCCTACTCCCATTATAAGTTTCTCTTGTGTTTATGAATATATAGAAAGAGAAATATTGTTTTCATATAAATTTTCAAATATGAGTTTTCACCGGAAATACACGTTTTCAGAACCCCTCAACCCAAAAAACATGTTCTTAACGATTGGTCTGTGTGTGCGTGAAAAAAATAACTGTCGAGCGAAAAATCGTACGAAACTGAAACTTGAAACTTAAGTTAGGTATCACTAGAGGACCTGAAACGATAATTTTTATCAAAATTGTTAACCGGAAGTAGAAGTTTATTCATATAATTTTTCACTTTCTTACAATTTTCTCAAAAACGGCTCCTACGACTTTTTTGAAAATAGCCTACATTTTTTGGCTCTACAAGACAGGGTAGGCGCCTTGCTGCTGAAATTCTTAGGGAGGCTGTACTCACGTAAGTTGTAGACAATTTATAAATTTACAATTTTCATGCCCAATTTTTTCTTGGCATAACGCTTAATTTAGCGGTGATTAATAATTTTATATTTTTTTCACGAAAATCTGTAACAAAATTGATTTTTAAAGATTTTGACCTTTGTACATTTAACGACAAAAGTGTATTAAATTAAATTTATAGAAAATTAAAAGATCTACAACTTTTATTCAAAAAAATGTTCTCTACAGAGCTTGGTTGAGCGCGAAGGAGTGATTTTTCCGTATTATTAAGCCGAAGTAAGGGTGGTTTTCATTTTGCGTCATTCACTCATAATTAAAATAAGGTTATGTTTTTTGAGGTTAGTTTTCTGTTTATTTATAGTTTTCATTACTATGAACGAAAATAATAATAATTTTTTTATAACTTTATAATTGTATCCCTTTATATAACTTATGTAATGTTATGCCCATGCAGACAGGTGGAGGGTTGAATTATTTACACTCAATCTGTTCGTTGCAGGGCTAAAATAAATATTTTTGTTTCTTATCACATGGTCAGCCAATTAAATGGCTGAATCATTTAAGACAGAAGAGTTAGAGGTGAAAAAGACACTGATCAGAGTTTATCTCTTCTAAATGTAACGAATTTCATTATGCAGTCAGACCCTGTGCTGAATGAAGTGAAGGTGTCATTTGCAGAGTGGGAAATTTCTGCTTTTCAGAGAGCCTGGCATGCTGATAAGCATACTCTTTCAATTCAGAGGAAGGCAGTAATAAACCATCTTACTCCTCGTTTTTACTAAGTAAAACCTCTTAAGGCTCAAGCCAGTCTTTCGGCTGTTGACCTAAACAACAACAAACTATGACTGTGAGCTCTTTCTTTAAACCTAAAATACAATTTTACGAATACGTTACTGAGGTAAAAGACGTATAACTCATCGTGTAATGTTTTACAGGCCAACGATACAGAACTTTGCAAACTAGTAGACTATTAAGGGTAGGCCTACCCGGAACAAAGAAATTGAAAATTTTCACACATCCAGTTTTTTGCAAATTATAAAAATTCAGAGTTTCCTGCATGAACGATATAGGTATATTTTTGTGGGGGTTTTGCAGTTTCTGTTTAATTAAAAATATGCTAAATTCTTACGTTGTTTATTTAACATTACCATTTGCATAGCATCTCTTTTTTTTGAATGACATTAGATAAATACATTTTTTTTTACTTTTTGTGATATTTTTTGTTTTAAAACTTAAAGTTAGCACCAGACCACCTGCAAATATAATATATTAACCTCTGAACTGTGAAAAATAACGTAAGTTATTTAACGTATAATGTGTTCACTTATAGTTTTTTCTGTTTCTTGTAAATAGCAATTTTTGAGGCATAAGGAACATTTTCTCAGCAGTTATAGGCCTAAATAGATTTTAATGAAATTTTTGAACAGCCTTTCATACTGTAACTCCAATGTACTGAGTTATTATTACAAAAAAGATAATGTGTTTACATATTATTTATTTTCCACTTCAATAGGCAAAAAGTTATGAATTTAAAAATGGTAATTTAAAAGAAAAATGTCTTATCTTCCTAACAATATATCAAGATCCTAATTACTCAGTGGGTGCAGAATAGCCTGAAAAGTAACCAGAAGAAAATTGGACAGGATAACTTTAACAGTTTTTGAGAAAATGTTCCTTACATTAACATTACGGAGATAGGTATTCCGGGGCTCCTTAATTAAGGCGCGGGAAATTACTTTGAAACCGTTTTATTCTTGAAGTAGATCTGAATCGATTCAAGAATTGATTTTTTACACATAAGAATTTCCAATTCATGGATAATAATAATAATTGCAAGACAAAAAGTTTTAATCTGTCATTGAGTAATTTTTTCCAATGATCAGTCCTGTGGCTAAGTAATGTAGTGTTTTTATAGATTCTTAATTTAACTAATTCTCGGGTAACAGAAATGCACAACAAACAAATAATATACTCAAATTTCGGTATCTTGATGTTATCATTTAATCATATAAGTTAGTTACTATGTTTTTAATAACAATCTTAGATATGTACAAATACTTCTTCTTCTTCTGCACTTCCAAGGATTAGGTTTCTTGAACCTGTTCCGGTACCCATCTGTTGCTTGGTCGTCCTATATCTCTTCTTCCTGTAGGCGGCTTTTGGTATTCTCTCGCCTGGCATGCGACTCAAATGCCTGCACCATCTGTTCCTGTTCTGCTTGATTTTGTCTAGCAACGGTAAAGCATTCAGTGTTTTTCTAATTTCTTCATTTCGTAGCCTATCTCTTCGGCTGCATCCATATACACTTCGTAAGAATCTCATTTCTGCAGCCTGGATTTTGCTGTCTACCTTTTTAGTATGTAGCCAGGACTCACTGTCATACATCAAAGTAGGGACAGCAATTGTATCGTAAAACTTAAGTCTCGTATCTTTTCTTGTTTTCCGTTTCACATGTTTATGTATATTGCCACAAATGCCTTGAAATTTAGATAGTTTGTAAAGCACATCTTTGTCAAAGTCATACGAAACATCATTACCAAGATATTTGAAATGAGAGACTTGTTCAAGCACTCTTCCTCCTAATTCTATTTTAGTTCTTACGGTGTATTTTCCTTTAAATGCCATAGTTTTAGTTTTTGTCTGCGATATTTTCAAATTATATTCCTCAGACATTTTGTCTAACATAAAAACCGCTTTCTGTAACTCGTCTTCGCTTTGTTGTATTAATACCAAGTCATCTGCATAGATCATGTGATTGAGCTTCATCTGTTCTGAGAGTTGTATTCCTGAATTAATGCCTATTTTCCATGTTTGCAACATGTCGTCTATATATATGTTAAATAAAGTCGGCGACATACAGCAGCCCTGTCGAACTCCCTTATTTACCAAGATGGCTTCTGTTACCTTATCATTTACTTGCAGACGGATTGTTGTCCCCTCATATACCGTGCGTTCGGAAAGTCGCTGTGCACTGGAATTGTGACTATGGATTTATGAAAATATGTATAAAGAAATGACTAAGCATTTTGGAAAAAAATTTATTCAATACCTTAATTACATTGTTAAACCGTGATTACATTGTTTATAGAAGGTGTTCGAAATGACCTCCATTGGCATCAATACAGCATTGCACTCGTTTCATTTTGTTTGCAAACACCTCTCGCAACTGAAGAACAGTGATTCCTTGAATGTATGCCGTTATTGCGGCTTTAAGTTCGTCAATCGTGTGTGGTCTGTTCCGATACACAGTTTGTTTCGCCGCACCCCATAAAAAGAAATCGGGGGGAGTCAGATCAGGAGATCTTGCAGGCCACAAATTCTTTGAAATTATTCGTTCACCAAACACATTGCATAACGTTTTATACAGTTGCGAAAGGTGTTTGCAAACAAAATGAAACGAGTGCAATGCTGTATTGATGCCAATGGAGGTCATTTCGAACACCTTCTATAAACAATGTAATCACGGTTTAACAATGTAATTAAGGTATTGAATAAATTTTTTTCCAAAATGCTTAGTCATTTCTTTATACATATTTTCATAAATCCATAGTCACAATTCCAGTGCACAGCGACTTTCCCTTCATAACTTGAATAATATGCTTTGGGTATCCTTTAGATTCAAGGATAGACCATAAGAGATTACGATTGACAGAGTCGAACGCCTTCATAAAGTCTATAAATGCTAGATGAGTTTCAAGGTTAAACTCTCGTCTTTTTGATATAATTTGGTTCATGGTAAAAATAGCATCTGAGCATGACCTTCCTTTTCTGAAACCCATCTGTTCCTCTGAAATCAAACTATCCATAATCCTCCTTAGTCTTGAATTGATTATTCTTGCATATACTTTATAGGTGGTGTCCAGCAAACTGATACCTCTGTAATTATTTGGGTCCGTTCTACCCCCTTTTTTATAGAGGGAAATAACCTTTGGTTCTAACCATTCTTTGGGAACTATGTGATATTTCCAATACATATTAAAGAAATGTAAAATTCGCAGGTGTAGAAACACCTGCGAAACACTTCAATAATTCCGCGTTCAGTCCATTCAATCCCGGAGCTTTCCGGTTCTTTGTGCCCTTCAATGCTTCTGATAGTTCTTCCATGGTTATCTGGTCAACACAGCATCCTTCACAGTGAGCTTCGACAGCAACTGGTTCAACATCCTCATACCATAGTTTTCTTTAATGTTCTACCCATTCTTCTGTACTTATGCAGTTTACTCTAATCGAGTCTCTTTCAGTTTTGTTGAATACCTTCATTACTTTATATGCTAGCGATTGCCTTCCATGTAAGTCATGTTCAATAGTCCCAATGAACGTATCCCAAGATTGTTGATGGGCTCTTCTTACTAATTTTGAGGCTTCATTTCTTGCTCTCTTGTATTCCTCTTTATTGTAAGGTGTTTGATTCCCTAAATATTTTTTCATATTAATGTACAAATACATTAATATAAATAAATTGTAAATTATAAATCAATTAAATCTCAGAAACTTTTTAAACGAACTTAAACTAATGACTTCTCATCATAGATTGGATAGGAATTCCAATAGCAACAAAAACGTAATTTTAAATAAATATTTTTAGTTTATTGATTAAATAATTAGACTAACTCACGAAGATCTAACGGAAAATTCATCCCAATACAAACAGGTCATCAAGGACCACAACTATCGGTTTACGACACAGAAAAGAGAGTACAAGAAGAGGGAATTTTCCGAAGAAGCCATACAGAAGCGTGCTTAGAACATTTAAGAATATCATGCCAAAAAGAGACTGAAAGCTTCCAAATTGACTAAAGTGGTCTATGTTGGCTAAACAAGCACTAAAAATAAGTTTTCCTTACATAATGCAAATAATATATATCTTGAGTATAATTTTATTTATGCGGTCCTGGGTTCGAATCCCACTCAGGCACGGCATATTTTCATACGTTACAAAAAATCATTTCATCCTCATAACACACAGTTACATTCCAACGTCGTCGCTAATGACCTTGTAGTTGATGCGACGTTAAATATATAAAAAAATATTAAAAAAATAAATAAATAATTTTAATATTTATTTTTAACCTACACTTCAACCACATGTTATTGTTTGGTATATAATGTACAAAGCACTATTGTACTGTTACAATAAGTCTAAAATACTGGGCATTGTATGCTTGGGGAAAAAGTTTAATGAAAAACGTAGCTTTGGAGACTTGTTCACTCACGAACCTGTATACAACTGGAAGAAAGAAATGGGTTGTTTGATAAAAAATTATGTTTCTGATAGGAAAATTATTGTTTGAATAGACTCACATTTATTGAAGCTCTTAGAAAAATTCAGAACAATAAGTTTTTCAATTGGGCGTCTTTCCATCAATCGTTCATATACTTTGCACGTTAACGAGTTTTCTTTCACGTTTCCTCCTGTTCATTATTTTTTCTTTATATTTTCTTAAAAAAATTTTAATTTAATAGTCATTTACGTATCTTTATATTCTCCGGAAGTTGACGTAAACTTAAGATAGGTGCCGGATGTTAAGGTGGATAAATTACATCATGTCATAACCATCAAAATAAACTACATTAATAAGCGTGATGAAGGACATTACTGCACACACCCAAATACTATTATCATAATCCTATAAAAGTTATATAAGACACTATAATCACTCTTACGGTTATAAAAGTGACATTTTTATCAATGAACGTTATCACTACTTAATGACAATGTCCATTGAACTTACAACTAAGGTTACAATGCAACTTATAACTGCAGGTTCTAGTATTAATACATAATCTATCGTACACTCTGTTATCTAATGACCACGTTTCCATTATGTAACTTTTTTAAATACCGCAAAATCTACAATCTATTCGTAACCCTTGAGTAGGCGCGCTGTAATCTACAACGTAACTAGGCGCGGGGGGGGGGTTTACTTGACCCCCATCGTATGTGTAATTAGATTGACCTTAACTTAACATTTTTGTTTTTCTCTAATAAGCCCTCTCGTTTAACTGTATATAAACCATGTTTTAATGAATTGGAGTAAATTTAAAAGAAATTAAATAAAGCAAGAATTTTTTTTATATGAACATGTATTTTTTTCTAAAATCTTAGCATGACATTACTTAACCAAGCATTTTGGTACAAAATGTAGATTAACTATTTTTGATCTGTACTGAATTTATTTATTGTTTTTTCAATCATGTTTTTGTATTTTTAAGCGTGGTTTTTGCATTTTTACTCTCATGAATCGGTCCAGGAAAACGACGAATACATTTCACAGATGGAGTTCTTACGTTATTTAGAGTAGCGGGTTCTCTTCTTCAACGTGTTTTGTCTTCTCCAAAGAAAATTGATTGAAACTTTATTCTTCGTCTACTTCTTCTTCCGATTCTATTTCGCATTCAGAATCAGAATCATGATTAGAATCGCTAACGTGATCTTCTTCTTTATGGTCTGATTTGCCGCATTCCTCTTCTGATTCAAATAAAAATTTTTTAGAAAGAAGTCGCCAAATTCGTTCAGCATTTTGTTCTTGTAATTTGTAACATGTTTAGAATAGTTACAACAGAAAACAATGAAACAAAGAATGTATCATAAAAAAATTTCAATGCTCGAAATATATTTCACGAATTAACTTGATTGATATTATGGTACAATCTAGCAGACTTGAATGAACAGAAAACAAAACAACGGCAACTCACACAGACATAGAAGGACTCAAAACTGAAAATGAATTTGATTGTCGAATAATATTTTGTAACGTTAACAGGCGCTGGGGTTCGAGTGATCCCTGACACTATAAATATTTATTGTAGTCAAAACAGACCATTTTATAACGTTTTTAATCATAACGCAGTGTTGCCAATATAGTTTTAGGAAGATACTAAGAGCCGCAAGTTGGTTGTTAACTAATATTATTAAATCAGTAAATGAAAAACTGGGTAAATGAGGGTCACCTAGACCCCCACGCGCCTACTTAAGGGCTAAGTAAATTTATGAGTAGATGAGTTTTCGCTGTTGTCATGATCGAAGAACATTTCCTCACAAATCGTGGATCTGCGTGAATCTATATTATGTGTTTTCTTGTTGTCTAAAATAATTCAATAGTACGTTATCTTTTCAGTCGTCAAACTGACCTTACCGTTTTCCCTATCTTGTAGAGCATAAATAGTTTTGTAGTAAGTGAAGTGATTTAAAAAAAAATCATAGAAGTGGTTTTTGAGAAAATCCCAAAAAAGTTAAAAATTGCATAAATAAGCTACTACTTCCGTAGGACTGATTTTGATGGAAAAGTTCATGCTGGTTCTCTTAATGGTACTGAACTTAAGTTCTAAGTTTTAAATTCATACAATTTTCCGTTCTTGATATTTTATACACACAAACACAAATACCAATCCGTAATATCATGTTATTTTGGGTTTGGGGGACCTAAAAGCATGTATTAATGGTTTAAACTCGATTTCGAAAAATCTGCTTGAAAGCAATAATTTCCTTCTCATTATATCCCTATAAGGCAAGAGAATATATAAAACAGATGCTACTTTTAAACGTCCTTTGTAATTTCATTCATTATTTCATCTTAATATAGCAAGTGTACTACAAATTATTAAAGAAATACAGAAATATAAAAACAGAAGTAACCACAAGTCTAACAAATAAAGTGGAATAACATTTTGAGATAGTTTTGTAAAATACAAAAAGAACGAAGAAAAGAAAGCATCTGCGACTTAGTAAAACAAAAATACAACTAAAACAAATTTACGCAAACTGCATTATAAATGTGTTTTCGGAAACGGAGTGGTAATTTACAACGTGCTGAAAGGTGAAGGGGAACGTTTATTTTGTTATACACATAATAAGAAAGAACAAAATGTAATGGTAAATGTTTAGAATACGGTTTTTTAAAGAGAAGTTTTCTATCATTTAAAATGAGAATGAATTGCAGAAAAAGCTTTTCTATTCCTTGAATTTCAGCTAATGTATTGTTAAAGTAATTTTGTTATTCTTGTTAAAACAACATAATTTCTTTACTAACATAAATACATATTGTGTATTTTCATTCTATACCGTATATTTACTTTCCCATCCCCTACATGTATTAGAGTGTAATTTATATAGTTTTATTGTGAACTTTCCGATGTCGAGTTTCCACTGAAAATACACGTTTTCAGGTCCTCTGAACCTAGTTTTAGCGATTGATATGTGTGTGTGTGTGTGTGTGTATCTGTCTGAAAGAATATCACAAAATAAACAGCGTAGGCTAATAATTTGAAACTTGAAATTTAAGTAAGGTACCACAAGCGGTCCCGAAACAAAAATATTATTTAAACCCCCTTAACAGGAATTTTGAAGTTTATTCGTGCAATTTTCGACACTTTTGCAATTTTCTCAAAGACGTTTTCTACGATTATTCAAATATCACCTCATTTAGGCATTTCATACTTTTGGTGCTTTACATAATAGGGTAAGCAGTATTGTAGCAGAATATGTATATTTTGGTGACACGGTGGTAGTAAAACCATACAGGTGTACCAATAGTTATTTCAAAACATAAAGTGTTCAGTCATCAGCTCCTGACAGCTGAACAGGTTAGCCAACCGTTAATGATAAATCTGCCTGCTTACAATGTAAACGTATAGAATTAAACTTTTAATCTTTATAAATATATTTAACTTGCTTATTTTCAATGTGAATCATATTTTTCAATAATTATTATTATCATTTAACAATCTCAGCAAGTATAATTATAAAACCAGCTGTTTTTAATGTCGGAGAAGATAAAAACGCGTCTTGTTAACAACAAGAGTACTACAGAAGTTGTTGAGTGTTTATTGAGTTGTGAAAAACCTTAATTAAAATTATAAATTAAATCTAATGAAAGAAATAATAATATCAAACGTTGAAACGATTCAAAGGACATATTTACACGTGGATAATAGAGAATGTCACTCCAGGACAGGTTCAAACAGTTGTACAGCTTTCATTTACGCAAATCCAAGTTGCCACCTACATTTAAATTAACCATTTACAGCTCCTACCTTCAACACAATATAGAGCTATGCCAGTCAGCTTTATTGCTGTGCAAAACCACTGGTATTAGAAAAAATTCAGCGTTTTTAATCAAAGCTTTTGCGGAGGATAGTTAACGGCCCCCATTATGTTACCAATAAAACGCTACACTTAGACCTAAGCGTACCCTACATAAATGACGTTTTCTTAAAACCCAATATAAAATTTCAGAAGAAACTCATGAACCACCATAACATATTGATCTCAAATGTGGTTTGCAGACTCTCCCAAACAATCCAATCAGATGACTAAAACGTTGATGGAGCCGATATCTCATCAATCAACGTAGTGCTGTAATTGACTATCACTTATCTATTTAATTTAATTGACAATCACTTATATAACCTTGATTCATTGTCCCATGTCAGCCAGGTAAATGAATAGACGACCACATTGTAAATGCTCCTGTGAATTCATCAATAATATGCAAAATTGAACTTAGGTATGTGTAAAATATTAAAGAACGTATTCAATAAACATACAGAAATAGAATTGTGAAACGAAAGAACAATAAATAGTGAATTTAGTAGTAAAAACTCATATAAACGTGTACAAAATAACGAACATAGGAAAGACGCCATCAATTTCAGTTAGCATCAGTCATAAGTAGAACTCTTCGAAAAACCGGTAACGTTACAATATTTCTTTTGAATTCAGCTAAGAGGACATTATCAACCATTTATGATTAATTTTACTTAATAATTTTAAAATAATATTTTCTAATTACTAAAAGAGTGAGTTTTAACTCGTTAAAATTTCCAGATCCTAGCCAGTAATCAAACCGGGGACGTTCGTGTTGCAGGCTGCTACACTACGAAGGTGGAAATGTGTACTGTTTTAATGTAAATATTACGTCCTGAACTTATGTTTTCTCTTCATTTTTAATCTACTTTGACAGTCCTCTATTTCATACAGATGTTGCTGACGCTCATATGCTAAAATAAATTTTATTACTGTTTTTAAAAGTTAAAATTAATTTTAGTAAATAGAAAACAGTATTTTGTTTTTGGCTTCGACTTTATTTGTATTTACAACTGTACATTTTTTTAAAGCGTAAATAGTAAATGAGATGGAGTAAATGAGGAATGGCGGGAATGTGACGTGAATGAGAATCGATCCAGTAACCGATTTCGGCGTGAAATTTTGCAAGGAATGTGGTGCCAATATTTTTCAATGTTAATGATTTATAAACTATGATGGATGATGTTGTTTTTAGATGAAATGATTTTTGTTTTTTGAAATGACACAGGTATGACAAGTTAAATTGATTTTTTTATGGTGGTCGGAGAAGATCCCTATTCCACCTTCGTTTCAGTCGTCTGTTAACAAGGAGATCGTTAGTTGAAAAAGATTGAACATTTGAATTTATATGGTAAATTGTCTTTGTGTGTAATGAGTAGTACGTTGTGTTTACAATGTCTCAAAACTTTGGTATTGTTAGGTCTTTATGAAGGGTATGATTGGTTACTTAAAAAGGGGCGTTTGTTTTTCTTCTAAGTGCTTTTGACTGGTGTCTTTGAACAATATTCAGTGTTGTAGTGCGAGAGACTTCAAAAATTGGTCCTTCATATAGCCAAATTGGCCGTAATAGTGATTTATAGAGTATGACTTAGAGGTCTATAGGTATACTATAGAGTATGTGTAGAGGTAACGAGTACTTGCGACCTAAGCCGCCATACAACATACGAAACCGTTAGTCTGAGATTGCTCTGACGTGTGCAATGTGTGGTTTCCACGTGAGACGTCTCTCAAGTATAAACCTTTGTAACTGTAAGCCTAGTACCATCGATGCGTAAATTTGGGCAACCTGTTAACTGTTATGATTTGGAAACGTTCAGTTTAATCTTCCACATGTAAAGCCATTCTTCATCTAAATGTGTTTGTACCAGTTCTGACGCTCTAATAAGGTCGTAATTTTTATTTATTATATTTCGTATATTTTAAAAATTATTTCCATTAAAAATTAATATATTTTTAAAAACTAAATTAACTAAAATTAATTTTATTTAATATGTATTACTATTTAAAACATATAATTTAAATTAATGTTACAAATTTACATTTTGTTATGACCCATTTACGTTTGTAGATGTAAATAACTTAAGATTAAAACAAAGTTAACTCAATGTGAATGACCAGTTGGTCAGTAAAGTTACCATTTCTCTAACCGGTTAACTTAGACGAAACTTAAACAAATCTTTTCACAACCACCAAAACCCGTTCAGTACTGTTTCGTATTAGACCGTTTTCAATGTGGTTTGAACTATTTTTTAAGTACTTGTAAAGTAGGATTATCTTGTCTCTAATACAATTTTAAGTTTTAAGTAAAGATCCTTACAATGGATTTTACTTAGACAAAAACTGAGTAAATAAAGTAATGTGAAAACTTTACTTGAAAACAGTTCTCTGAATTTTTATTTTCACACTTGTTGAGTCGATTGCTGTTGAGTCGATTGCTCAGCTGACGTTACTAAAAACAACTTTTCTGCCAATACGGCTGCAAAAACTTTTCTATGAAGAAATTAGTAAATGTTTCAAAAGTTACTCAAGTAGATTGTTTTAATAATTTATTTAAAAACAAAATCACTTTTTATTACGATTGAAAATTTTAAAAAATTTACTATCTTTGGAATTAATGTTCAGTTTTATTTACTTATTTTAAGTCGTAAATTACTGAAGTTATTAAGATAAAAGGGTTATTTTAATTTTTATTCTTTAATTTTAGGAACTATACAATGTAGTAAACCATAACAACATTTGTCTACTTTTTTGAATAAACAAATAACTTGTAAAACCAAAAGGTTTTTTAAAGAATACATCTTAGTGGATAGTTTAAGATTTAACCAATAAAAAAATTAATAATATTAGAGAACAAGCAGAAAAAATTAAATAATACATGCATTTTATACAGAGTGTCTTACAAGTAACCCTACATACTTCTGAGATGTATTTTTCTTATCAAAATAATGAAAATACTTTATATAAACATAGGTCCAAAATCGCATCGTTAGCAAGTTATAGCTGGCAAAACTTTTCGACCAGGTTTCAGTTCCTTCGCAGAAATGAAACCCTCCTACAGAAATGTCTAGATCGTTAATTAAGTTGTAAAACTAAACAGATTTAGGCAAAATTTAAACAAACAGGTCCCAGATATGTAACTAGAGTAGTTTTTGAAATATCTGACAAAATAAAACGATTTTAGTCTCGAATTAGGATTTTATGATTATAATAAAAACCCCAATTTCTACAGTTTGTGGTTGTTTCTTGCTACCTTATTTTACAACATTCTCTGCAGATATAATTGTTCTACAAGTTTTGTTTAAAACGTTAACACGTTTGTAACCCATTTAACAAAGTAAATGTACTTCAAACAATATTAAAACTGAGTTTTCCGAGAACAAATTTTGTATATTTTGTCAGATATCTGAAAAACTACTCTAGTTACAGATCTGGGATCTGTTTTTTTATTTATCAGCTCATTTTACATAAAATCTCTTTAGTTCCACAACTTAATAAACTTTTTAAACATTTCTGTAGGTGAAGACCTACTATAGAGTTTTGAGTTATTTAGTAAAATACTGAACCAAAGTTTACTCTATTACGGCTCATAAATTCGGCAATTTCAAAAATTCATTATATTCAGTGTAAAAAAATAATACAAATTCATTATTATTATGGAACAGCGATTAACCAGTTATCCGGCAGAATTCTTTAATATTTAAGTAATAGATAGAAGATTCAGGGGCTGGAAGAAGCTTACCCATGTTGCCACGTCTTTTCATCGGTTCTGTTCTTTTCCTTAAGTTCTTCTACCCTTAGCATCATCTACCTATTATTAAAATATTTAAAACATTCTGCCGAATAACTGGCCAATCGCTTTTCCGTAATATTAATTAATTTGTATTTATTTTGTTTACTGAATAAAATTAATTTTTGAAATTGCCGAATTTGAGTGTTACAATGTCAACAGGGGTTCAGAAATTTACTTATAGCTCAAACTTTACATATGCTACAAGTCTGAAATTTCGTAGATACAATAACAAGATACAAGGTGTTATTCCAGCAAAAGTTTTAATAAATCGGTTGAGCGGTATTTATGCTATAAGCCTCTAAAATGCATCCTATCTGTCGCAGTAACAAAAAAGCCGGCTTTTAACAAATGCTAAAATATAATACTGACCTGTAAAAATGCATATTGAAATCGGCTAAATTTGGTGTATAGTACGTTACAATTGAACAAGACAAGTGGTTTTGAAGAAACTAGGCTCCAAATTCGGGTATCTATAATACAGGAATCGACAGTAGATGTAACACACATTATGAAAGATTTACATATTATTTAAAATGGCAAATACAATCGCTGTGACAGAAATCTGGAGGAATATGGTTTTACGTTAACACAGAGAATATTTAAGTAAGTAATTAAGAACTTTAGCAAAAACGTAAATTTGGGAATAAGTAATTAAGTAAATAAGAGAATGAGTTAGTTAGTCAGTGAGTAAATAGGTAAGCAAATCTACTTAGGAAGGTAGGTAAGCAAGTAAAGGTTTAATAACCAAGGAACGAAGCAGATAAGTAAGTATATAAGTTTACGGTACTTATTTTCTCACGTTACTAACCTTACATTAAACTAACCTTACATCAATTTTAAAATAACAAAACTTTCTTAAGTACTGAACAAAGACATAAATTAATAAGGAATAATATTTGACAAGTAGATTTATAACAGTTTTATAAAAAATCTGCAATAAAACAATCACACATTTTTTTTTTGCCAATGCAAAAAATTAGCATATATAACCAACCATTGGTAATAAAAACATTAGAAATAAACAAAAAAAATTACATTAAAACAGAACCTACTTTTAATCATGAGTGAAAGATGCAAAATGAAAACCAACAATAGTTTGGCTTAATAATATGGAATACCCCACGTTTACGATAAACTAGGCTCTGTTGAGAAAATGCTTTAGATAAAAGTTGTACATTATATTAACTTGCTGTAAATTTTATTGTAGGCTATATCCTTTTGTCGTAAAATGCCATACTAAGACCGAAATCTAAGAAAATGTTCTTTTTCACAAATTTTCACGAAAAAACAGAATATCACAAATTTTTTTCAAATTTTCTACGCTTTTGCGCTAAAATGCATATTAGGGTCACAATCTTAAAAAAACATACTTTTTTACGAGAGAACAGCCTACCCAAGAATTTCATTAGACATGGCGCCTATCTTATCTTATAGAGCATACAAAATTTAGTCAATGTGCCAATTTAAAAAAAATCGTAGGAGCCATTTTTGAGAAAATTGCAAAAAGTGAAAAATGACACAAATATACTACTACTTCCGGTTGACGGATTTTGATGAAAATATTTGTGCTGGGTCCTGTAGTGGTAACTATCTTAATTTTCAAGTTCCAACTTCGTAAGATGTTTAGTTCTTGAGTTATTTTGTTCAACCACACACCCATACACACACTCATACACAGACACACAGGCACTCATACAGACCAATCACAAAAAACTTGTTTTTTAGGTTTAGGGAGTCTGAAAAGGAGTATATCTGGTGAAAACTCGATTTCGAAACATCGACATGGAAACAATACTTTGCTTCTTATATTTTATATTCGAATAGGCAAAAGAAAGTAAAATTTAATACAATATTTAATTTGAACATACTAGATATGTTGTACAAACGTAATAACTATTATTTACGTCAAGACGAAATAAATATGTACAACATATAAAAAAAGATTTAATAGAAAATGGCTTTTTGGAAAAAGCTCGGCTTTATGATAGTAGAAAAATGTAATAACGTAGAAATAATCTGAAAGATAAAATACGACTACATCCAGACAAAACAAACTTACCCAAGTTATTTATTATAACACTCGCTTGGAATTTTAAGTATCACCTTTTCCAAATTTTCTACAATAATATAATATTATGTTCAGTCAATTTTCCATAAGATTTATCCCTTAGGACAGCCAATTTTTAACGAAATGTGTATCTAAAAAATGTGCAATATCAATCACTTAATGTCAAATACCAACTTAATTTAACCTCGAATAATATTAAAGTAATATTTTTGTAACCAAAAAAATCTGACGTTTAACACTCACACAACTATCTCTGGCCAATGTAAATAATGAATTATAAACCCATGTTTAATCATGAGTTTATAATGTAATATGAATAATCTAACCTAATTTTAATCACCAGTGAATGACTGAAAACGAAAATAAACCTTCGTTCAATTTAAAAAATAGGGAAAATCACTTGTTAACCCTAAACTAAGCTCGGTAGAAAATGCGTGAAATAAAATTTGTGGATTTATTTACTTTCTATAACTTAGATTATAATATTACACTTTTGTCTTAAAATGTATTCTAAAAGGTAATAATCTTAAAATATCAAATTTTTTACCTATTTTGATTAACAGATTCAGAAAATCACTAATTGCCGCTAAACTAAGCATTGTAGAAAACAATGTTAGGAATAATGGCAGTAGGTTTATTAATTTTATCCAATTTTAGTTATTTACGCTTTTGCACTGTATGCATATTAAGGTCACAATCTTAAAAATGACAACTTTCGCCACAAGAGTACAGCCTCTCAAAAAAATTCAGCAGTTTTAGCGCTTACCCTATACTTTAGAGCATACAAGTGTGATAAAGGTTGTAATTAATAAAAATTGTAGTAGCAGTTTTTGAGAGAAATGCAAAAAATTAAGAAATTCCTGGAATAAACTACTACTTCTGGTTGACCGATTTTGATGAAAATGTTCGCGTTGGTTTTTCCTATGGTACCTATCAACCTAGTTCTAAGTTAGAATTGTGTATGAAATTCCGTTTGTGAGCTATTTTGTTCACATACACATACACACACACGCACGCACGCACGCATACACAGATAAATCGCTAAGAACATGTTTTTTGGTTCGGAGGATCTGAAAACGTGTATTTCTGGAAAACTCAACCTCGTAAAGTCGATATGAAAACATACCTATATTTCCCTACATATATTCATACAGGGTAAGAGAAAGTAAAATCAGAAGTTTACTAAACATCGAGAAACTATGTGAAAATAATTTTTTAGGCTTTCTAATTATTAATTCAAACTTTTTTAATCTGATATAAATAGATCTTAAAAATTCTCGCCCAATTTTTTTTCTGTTTTCGTTAAACCATCTATCCGACACCTTTAGTTACATTGTTTATAAACCCTAAAGTTTAATTAAAGTCGCATCAACAGCTTACGTCATTAGTAATAATTGACAGAACCTACCGAAGAATCAAGCCCTGGATATTCCGCTTTGTAGGCAGGCAATCGTAATTTCAGTCATTCAGTATCATTGCATCAAATACAAAGTTATTTTGAGGAAATACGGAAATAGAAGGAAAATACGCAACAAAAAGCAATGGATACACTCGTAAATGAAAAAACTTAATGTAAGGCAATTTAAAACTCTCCGTACTGAATTTTCTAGAATTTCAATGCTTCACCACCATATACAAATTAAACAACAAAACCATCATTCCTTCCTATTAGTTAAAAGGTCGGTAGTAATGGATCCGCAGCAGCAACAGCACCGTTTGGAACGGGTTTCAGTTCGTGATGTTAAGCGTGCGATTTCTGAATTGCATCCTCAGAAAGCTCCAGGGTACGATCTCATTACAGGGAGGATGTTGCAGGAATTACCGAGAAAAGCCCTGGTAATGCTTACTATGATAAATAATGCTGTGTTCCGCTTAGGATATTTTCCTAGCCAGTGGAAAGTAGCAAAGATTATTATGATATTGAAACCAGGTAAATCGGAAAATGAGGTCTCCTCGTATCGTCCTATTAGTCTACTCCCGGTGATGTCAAAGGTTTTTGAAAGAATATGTCTAAAGCGGTTGAAACTAGTTATAGAAGATCGTCATCTTATTCCGGATCATCAGTTTGGATTTCGGCAGCAGCATAGTACAATAGAGCAGGTGCATCGATTGACAAGCGTAATCCGTGAATGTTTAAAGGAAAAGAAGTACTGTTCGGCTGTGCTGTTAGACGTTGTTCAAGCATTTGATAGAGTCTGGCATCCTGGTCTACTCCATAAATTAAAAGCTGTGTTTCCGGAGAATCTGTCAGTGTTCTGGTTTCGTATCTTGACAAACGGTTATTTCAAGTCCGGGTTGGAAATTACCTAACGGGTTTGAAAGAGATCAAGGCTGGTGTTCCGCAAGGAAGCGTTCTGGGACCAATTTTATATGTTCTGTTCACAGCTGATTTGCCTGTTCTTGAAAATGTAACCATTGCCACCTTTGCTGACGATACAGCAATAATGTCATGTGATGCAGACCCAACTATTGCGTCACGCAAAGTGCAGATGTATCTAAGTGAGCTGGAAGTCTGGCTGACAAAGTGGAAGATCAAGGTGAACGAGAGCAAATCTACGCATGTAACGTTTACTACCAGAAGGGCAACTTGTCCTCCTGTCAAACTGAATGGCGAGAATATTCCACAGGCAAAAGATGTAAAGTATTTAGGAATGTACTTATATAGAGGTCTGACTTGGCGCAAACACATTCAGATGAAAAGGAAACAGCTGGATTTAACATTTAGGAAGATGTATTGGCTCGTTGGTAGGCGTTCTCAGCTTTCGATTGACAACAAACTACTTTTGCACAAATCCATGCTGAAGCCGATTTGGACCTACGGAATTCAGTTATGGGGGACAGCATCAACTTCAAACATCGAAATTCTGCAAAGGTTTCAATCAAAAATTCTACGGACCATACTGAATGCACCGTGGTATATTACCAATGCCGATATACATCGTGATATGGATGTGCAGACGGTACGAGAAGAAATACGAAGTTTCAGTTGTAAATACATCGAATGTCTAAACAACCACGTAAGTCACTTAGCACTGAATCTCTTAGACAACAGTAATGATGTCAATAGGCTAAAACGTGCTACAGTACTGGATCTCCCAGGGCGATTCTGATAGTGTGATTTTAAAGTTGTAAATAATAATGTTAGTGTTTCGTAGATGACTGTCGTGATTGAGTGTGAATGTTGTAAATTACTGAATGAACGTTTCGAATTATTTTTGGAAAAGTTAGGTGTACATATATTCGGAATCATGTGCTTATTTTTATTACTTCTTATTTGTTTTTCGTTTTAAAGGAAGTTTTGGTTATTTTTTATTTTATATTTATTTATTTATTTTTTGTTTATTTATTTAAAAATCACTATAAAATTTTGACTGTAAATATTAATTAAGAACAGTATGAAATGTTTTCATGTTATAATTTGTTAATTACACCAGTGGGTTGTAATTTTTTCATGAGTTGTGTCTAATTGATAAGTTGCATTTATTGTTATTTATAACAGATTATGCATTAAATAAAAAGTTATATGAAAAAAAAAAATGTTTTTTTTTGAGAAAATTATTTTACTAGATATATTTACTTTTTCAAATTTATTTATTTTTCATGATTCATACAGTGTGGTAGTTAGATGACGGCAAACATTTCATAGACATGACCTACAAGTCATCAAGTAAGGTTAAACAAGTAAATTTTTGATAGATACTGGTGCTCTTATTAAACTGAATAAAAATAACCCTAAGACTTCAATGTTACGGGAAAAACGGTTTAGATCGAATACAATATGCCAGAAATGTTTGGTTAAACCTTTCTTGCTTCTCCTAGGTTCAATGAATCAATGCCTAGTAATTTGGGTTCAATTAACCATACTCTCTCTAGAATGCTCGACCTTAGTCTGTACAAGACTCAACCTCATTTACACATCATACATATCATTCTCATCTCATAATGTCATAGGGTAGATTATTGTTCTTAATTGAACAGATTACAAAATAAACAGATTAGGGATTAGATTTCAAAAAAGGTTCCTATGGGAAAAGAGAAAAATTTTAAAGAGGTAAATTCCTCTCTTGAATGACTTTTTAAACTGAAGAAAATCAAGCTGAACTATACGAAAAATTAACAAACTTCTAGTAAAATAAATAAACTAGGTAGTTAAAATTATTTATACATGGTCTTAGCAGGCTTATCCGCGAAGATAAAAATACTAGAAATATGAAATGACAGGAACTTTAATGGAAGACTTTTTTTATATAAATGACATTTGAATCAAGATTAAATTTTGAAATAACCTGTCTGGAAGAACGAAAAGATTATAAATGTATCCTAGTACAATAGTTAAGAAGCAGTAAGTTTACTTTAATGTACCGCACTACATTGTAGTTGTTGATTTGTGACAATCCATTTTCTGTTTTAATTTCACAATGTCAATTGCATTCACTACATGAACTTCTATCTTTAGTTAAGCTCGGTTAAGATTGCACTTATGCTTTGCTATGATTGATGTTGTTATAAACGATATGATATCAAAATATTGCAGACTGTTTGATATGTCCTTAACTACAAATTATTTGATTGATCGTTACAATAAAACTACAAAGTTAAATTAAACAAAACTTTTCCCTCTGAATTTTGTAAAGCTTATGTGAAATTTTTAATGTCTAAAAATATAAATATAAAACTGGGCTAATAACAGTTTAGTACAAACACCAAAGCAACCGCGTAGTGTAGGCAGACGAGTAATTAGGTTATTTTTTAATTGTTAGATGTATAAATAATTTATTAATTGTATATATAGATATACGTCATGTTTTAGATTTTTGTTTCTTCTTGTTCTTGTTCTTCTTCTTGTCGTCCATATCTGGTTCGGATGTTTGCAAACATCATGGTTGTTTGACCTTATTAGTCGCAATCTGGAAAAATACTATGAAGTTTTTACCGAACCGGGTCCTCAAATTCTTCTACCAGGAATTCTCTTACCCCTTTTTTTCTGCAGAATGCACTGCAATTATAGTCGATCTACTGTAAGAGGACTTTACCCGAGGCAAGCGCCTATACGTTGTGAACGAAAGTGTTACATTAGTTGGCCCGTATCTACCTCTCTGCGTGACAAAATGATTTTACTCTATGTTCCATCATTAAAATATCTGCACACAACTAAAATAAATATTAATATTTATTTTAGATAATTATCCTTTAAATTTTTTCAATTATATTCCTCAAATTACTTGTAATTATTTGTAATTTCATAAAGCGACTCCTTAATTAATTTTTTTAACTATTACATTCAACAAAATAATTTTTTCTTACACAACAATTTTTTTGACGGTTTAATAGTTTTATGTTTCAAAACTCAACACTTTCACTATCACACATGTTAACAAAACACAGCTTACAAAACTTTTTAACTTCAATGTACGAAGAAAATTGAAACGAACCAATACAGTACCAAAAAATAACTGACGAAATTAAAATGAGTTAAACACGGGCAAGTGCAAACAGTTATATTAAACTAGTCAAAGACATTAATTTAATGATATCAAATAAACAATCTGAAACGATACACACAAATCACTGGAATTTTTTACTGTCCTGTTTTAATTCAAAAGGATTAGTCTGTTCGTGCTTGTGACCAAAAATAAAACTGAGTTTATAATAAAAATGTACTACTCGTAATTAAAGCTAAGCCAATTGCTGTGAGCGCTTAGCTACGCAAGCGCATACTTGACTTAGACCCAGCATACCCCTCCGATTTTCAGTTAGATGTACAGTCAGAGTGTTGTTGAAAATTAACAACACTCGTTGTGTTTTGTAGGCATGCTGTTCCATTGTTGATTACACACGCTGCACTATTGCAATGCATACATGACTATACTAATGCAGACGCACGTTTTGCTCAGCGCTCTCCTTACGAAAATCAGGCTATGTTAATGTAGTAATAGTGAAAATGTCTCAAAAATAACAATGTAAGAATAACAATAGAAAAAGAAGAATAACAATGGTAAAAGGTTTAGTTATTAATTGTAAACTAGTGTTCAATTTATGAAAGATGTTCTAACAAATGAATTAAACGCGTTTATTCATATCTAATCTTGCAACGAACGAATTAGTCATATTGATTTGAATTTTGTTTTTGGTCATACTGTGCGTGTTTTTTTAATTAATACGGACGCTCACTTGTATTGCTGGATGCCTACTGTTGGAGTACTTTTAGCCTAGACGAACTGTAGATCATATTATCTTTTCTGACTTTTCATTATATATGACCGAGGTACTGCAGCTTACGGCACTTAACAATTTTGACCAATTCCAGACCCTTGTTCATTCTAAACAAAACTTCAATTCAAGTGACTTTCTGCTTCCACGAAATTCTCAATATTATCCTATACAACCACATTTTAAAAGCCTCAAGCCGGCGTGCAGTAACCATGTTCAAGGTTCAAGTCTCAACACCATACAAAAGAACAGAAAACACATAGCATCTGAGAAGCCGTAATTTGGAACCCAACGTCAGGTCATGGCTCCGAAATACTGAACCCATTGAATTAAAAACCCCTCTGGCCTTTCCGAAACGACACCGTTACTCCTGCGAGTTGTCCCATGCCTGATTAGTAATGGTGCCCAAGTATGATTACTGCGAAACAAGCTTTATTCATTTCCTGTCTACGTACATAGACACACCGTGCATGTCCTCCCTGCTGATGATCATTAATTTTATCTTACTTTTGCTGATGTCCAGCCCATACTGTTTGCTTACTTCCGTAATTTTGTTCACCAACCTCTTAAGTCCTTCCGTGATATCAGGAAATATTATATTGTATCATCTGCATATCTGAAGTTGTTGATTCTATCACCATTTATTAAAATACCTTCTTCAAGAGAATTCTAGTCTTTTCTATTGACTATATTTTGAGTCTTTTGTGTTATTCATGAATACAAATAATATTAACAACAATAAAAATAATAATAATAGCAAATAAATTCTAATGCATGCAAAATGAATACGTACTATAAGAAGAATTCAGCTCAGAATTTTTTTAATTCAAAGAAAACAAAAAAATATTTATAAAAACTAAATATGAAAGAAATATTAGTAAAACAAATTTAAATGTGAAAATTTAGTTTTTATTACAGGAACTGCACCTCGTGACAGTACGCAATTCTGAGTTTGATCGCTTATGTTGTTTAGTTTGTGTGTACACTCCGTAAAACTTAAGTTGTCAAGTTTAATTTCCAGTTTAGATCTGAAACTAAATCAAAATTTTTGTTTACCTCCACAATAAACCCTAAAGTAATCACTGATCAATTATGCTTTTAATGTGGTAATAAGTTTTAACCAACTTTCAGATGTGTAAATTTGTAGATTCCAGAACTGAAGATGTTAAATCAAGTGTAAAACCTCATGAAAGTTGCTTAGAATTTTGAGTTTTTGAAGAATTTTTTTTCTTATAAAGGTATTATAGTTTCCTTTAAAAGGGGACTACTTTTCGAAAATTTGAAAAAATTATCAAATTTCAGGTTATTGCTTCATCTACTAGTTTGAATCTCCCTCTTCAAAATGGCGTTGGTTTCATATCGATCAGATGTCTAGAAATATTGTAATTAGCTTTTTCAAGAACACACTACACGCGGTTTTTTCACAGATTATTTCTTTCAGATTTTGCTGTGAATAAATTTCATATATATTTCTATTACTTTGAATATCCCATTATTGATTTTCATTATTATGATTTATACGTTGCATAACCTGAATTCAACAACTGATTTATTCGTATTTCATTTGTTTACTTCAATCAGATGGTAAACAAAACATTTGTGTGGTTAGTGTACGACTTGATCATTTGACAGCTGACGCTTTTGACGCGCGGTGGCGCCCGGGGGCGGCGCCGTTGAGGGGTTGGTTTTTCGAGCGAAAGGAGAACCGATTGGGTTAGGCGAGGGACTGTGTCCTTGTCTGCCCTCCGGTAAGGGAGCGAATCTATGTCAACTATTCGCGTGATGTCTCTCACTGACTGGGAGACGCTAGTCGCGACGGTCGTGTTCTGGTAGTAAACCAGAAAATTTGTGGTTATAAACGTTAAATCATAAATGTGAAATATATATGGACAAATGAGCACAGTTATTGGCATGAGGTCGGTCGACAAGTGACTGATCACAGCCACAACCAACAAAAAAAAAAAAAAAAAAAAAATAGTGCAGTATAATTTGTTTACAGTGTTAGTGGAATAGTGATCTGGATTATATAGTTTCGAGTGTTTAGAACTATTTTTATATTATCTAAAGATGCCAAGATCGTCTCGTTTGATAAAGAAACGGAAATTCCAAGGAAATAAGTATACTTCAAAGCCTGCAGAGCGAGCTTGTAGCACTGGAAATCAAGTAGAACCTAACCTTCCAAAGAGAACCAACTCCTCTTCATAAAAAAAAATCAGTTCATCCATTCCATTATATGAAAAAGAAAATGATGATAATTTTCAGTATGATATTATTGATCTTGATAGACTAAGAAAGTTATTGGACGGTATTGCAGTTTGTAGATTTTGTTCCCATACTTTGAAATTAGAAAGAAGGCACCTATCAGGTCTGGCACTTGAATTGGTGTTACAGTGTGTTTCTTGTGAAAATAAAGTGACTAACAATAACTGTGAATTAATAAAATGTGGACAAACTGAAAATAGTGCTGAAAATAATTTTTATGATGTGAATATTAGGTTAGTCTATGCAATACGGACAATAGGTAAAGGCAAATCAGCAGCTGACAAGGTTTGTGGTATTATGAATTTGAATACATGTGCTAGTTCATATCATTTACATGAAAAGTATCTCGGTTCTGTATCAAAAGAAGTGTGCCAAGATTCAATGCAGAAAGCAATTGAAGAAGCAATATCTGAAAATAAAGGATGCAGAGATATAGCTGTGGCAATTCATGGATCATGGCAAAAACGTGGGCACACATCCCTCAATGGGATAGTTTCTGCTACTTCTCTACTGAATGGCAAGGTTGTTGATATAGAAATTCTCTCTAAATATTGTAAGTGCACTGGAAGATTGAATGACATTCATGATGAGAAATGTCCTGCAAATTTCAAAGGTACAAGTGGGGCAATGGAGGTCATGGAGCAGTAAATATTTTTGAAAGATCTGTGCAACAGTACAATATACAATATACTGAATATTTAGGAGATGGTGATTCCAAGGCTTATGCTGAAATATGTAGCAGGAATGTATATGGCAATGACATAAAAATTCAAAAAATTGAATGTGTGGGTCACATTCAAAAGAGAATGGGTACCAGACTTAGGGCTCTGAAGATGAAAAATAAGAAACTTCCTGATGGGACTCCACTTGGTGGAAGAAATCGCCTAACTGATGCTGCAGTGCTTGAAATTCAAAAATACTATGGATTAGCATTAAGGAGGAACTGTAGTTCAGTCAGAGAAATGAAAGAAGGAATATGGGCTGAGTATTTCCATATACAGTCTTCAAATGAAAATCCACAGCATGCTTTGTGCCCAAAAAATGAGACTTGAAACTTGGTGCAAGTACAACAGAGAAAAGAATGAAAATCAGACCTATGATCATGGACAACATTTTCATTTGACTACAAATATTATGCAGTTCATAAAGCCAACATTCTAAGACCTTGCAAACCCACTATTATTGGAGAAATGTGTTCAGGGTAGAACACAAAATATGAATGAGTCTCTAAATAATGTGATTTGGACTTATATTCCCAAGCGAACATTTGTGGGGTTGAGTACTCTAAGATTTGGTGTATATGAGGCTGTAACAAACTTCAATGATAGACACATAGGAAAGTGCATGATTTTTTGGAAGATTGGTGTCAGGGCTGGGAAAAATTGTATAAGAGTGATGAAGATGTTGGATCAAAGGCGTGTCAATCAGGGACAAAAAGCACTAGAAGAACTGGAAAAGAAGATAAGACAACAAAGACATGTGTTGAAGAGGAGACTGGAAGACCAATTCGAAGAGGAAGAAGGAAACACACCGTCTTATGCTCCAGGACAGTATTGATATTGTGAGTAAATACTAACTTTTTTGCTTTTCTCGATTTTCTCAAATCATATTTTTTCAACTTTATGTTCCTTTTTCTCAGCAACTAATAGAGATAACCTGCTGATTTTTTTTTTGGGGTGTTCATATCAACAAGATGTACAATTGGAACTAAAATAAATGAGATAACATCATAAATGTTTCTGTAAAAAAATTAAACAGATTTTTTTTCAATTTTCTGCAGTGGTCATAGTAAAAAATTATTTTTTACTCAAATTTTGAGAGAAATAGATAAGTTTAGTTCCACTTGTGTATTAAAAGCCTACCTATCGGTGGAAAAAAAACCAAATCAAAATATCTCAACTGGTTCTCTAGAAAAAGGAACATAACCTAACATTGTAAACATAGGGAAAAGTAGTCCCCTACGTTACTAAACAAACTACAAAGTATAGAAGGTTACGAAGCGATTGATTTTATTCCGAACTACAGTTGAACTTTATAAAAATCGACAACCGAAAAAGTCGTTAAGTTTGATTTTAAAACATTTAAAAATCTAGTTTAAATTGATTAACAATATTTATTTCCTATAATAATGAGTATAAAATTACAGTTTATTCCACCGGCTTGTTTTAGAGGTAAAGTCGTTGCAAAAATCAGCTGTTTAAACAAAAACAAAACCAGCTGAATTTTGGAGACGAAGGTATCCGCTTCAAATCCTAGTAAAGGTAGTTACTTTTATAAGCGTTTGAATGCTAGACAGTGGTTACCAGTGTACTTTAATGGTTGGGATTCAATTAAAAGTACTCTGTCAGGAATGGTCGGCCTGGATCTGTACAAGACTACACCTCATTTATACGTTATACATGTCATTCTCATCTCATTGGGTCATGGGGTTGCTTATTGTTCTCAATTGAACCGATGGCAACGTACGCACATTAGAGATTAAAAAAGAAATTAGTTTTACTTACACTTCCAGTGGTATGCCTTCTAAATCTTGATACTAATAGATTGTATTCTTAAATACACTGCTGCCAAAAATAGCATAAAAGATAAACACAAAATGTCCCTACTAAGTAATGAAAAAAGCTGGAGCAAATATTTGAATTGAAATGGAACGTGCCAATAGACTAAAACAATGTTGCTTTCTGAGGTCATGACACTAATACATAAAAAGTGGAGTATATAAAAAACTGTTCATCATATTTTATTAAAGTTTGTCTTAAATTAAACACAAAACCTAGTAGAAATACAATCCTACAATAAAACAAAATTTGAAATTTTTCACCAAAATTGGATTGAGACCCCCTAAACTTTGTACGCTATTCTGTTGTTGAGATATTTTGTTCTAACACAGAAAAATCGCTAATATATATTTTTTGAGTTCATAGGGCTTCAAAACATGTATTTTCAGTGAAAACTCGACTCCAAAAAACCACCATGAAAAAATGTGTTCCTTCTCCATATATTCTAATAGTGTTAGAGAAAGTAAAACGACATTATTTAGCAAAAACAAATTATGAGCGTAATCTGTTTATCAGATCTCAAAATACATATAGTAACTAAAACGTATAAGGATAATTAAACAATGAAATATATTACTGAATTATTTAGGAATTTTCATCTTAGAGTTTGTGAAGTAAATCATATAAATTGTTAAGAGGTGAAGTTATAAAATGTCATTCAAACAAAAGGTTCAGAATGAAATATTGTAGTATGCAAATTATTTTCATAAGAAAATGTTAAGTCTTTAAGATTCCTACTTGTCAAATAGTAACTTTTCAAATAAGCTTTATTTAAACTCGTGATTCAAATTTTGACGTAATTTATTTTCGGTGAAAGTTAAAACGTATTTTGTATTCTATTGTGTGTCTGAGTGTGATTGTAAGGTGGTTTAGTCGAGAGAATACGTGATTATATATTTAAAGTTAACACCTTAAATCTGGTAGTTACCATATATTACACTTCTGCTGAATTACAAAGTATCTGTATATAGATTATAAACAAGACGTGTTTGTACAAGGTAATCTCAAATACTACCTTATCTATTTCAAAAATTATTTCATTGTTGGAAAGCTCGGAGCCTTCTGAGTAACTTAGATTATACAGTTTATCGTAATTTTTAAAATATTGTGCTTTATAAAATAGAGTTATCTTCTACTTTTTACTTTCTCTTCCCCTATATGAAAACCATATAAAGATTAAAAGTATTTTTTTCATGAAGATTTTTCGAAATCAAGTTTTAATCGGAAATACACGTTTTCAGGCCTCCTAAACCACTAAAAACATGTGTGTGTGTGTGTGTGCGTGTGTGAACAGAATATCACACGAAGTCGAAACTTGAAATTTAAGTGAGGCATCACTAGGGAACCCGACAAGACCATTTACATCAAAATCGGTCAACCGGCATTGTAGTTCATTCGTGCGGTTTTTGACATTTTTTTACAAAACGGTTCTACGATTCTTTTTTTTAAATCGCCAAATTACGAAGACTTTTATGCTTTACCAGAGCATGTCTGTTGAAATTCTTAGGGAAAAGCTCTCGTAATAGAAATGTTTTTTTTACGATTGTGGCCTTCATGTGCATCTTAGAGCAAAAGTGATACAGTATCATTAAACACGTAGGAAATTTACAAAAAAACCTACAATGTTTAATTCAAACATTCTTTTCTACACAGCTTTAATTTAGCGTCAATATTTAGTCATTTTCTGAATTGTTTTCATTAAATTTGGTAAAAAACAGGATCTTTTGAGATTGGGATCACATTATTATGTAGTTCACGATAACAATGTATTACAAAAATAATCAAGGTTATAGAAACTTACAAGTCTACCAATTTTATTTGAAGTACATTTTTAGAACAGCTTCATTTAGCGTCAATTGGAAATTTTCCGCAGTTTTGAGATGTAAAGAGGTTGGTTTCATTTTTCGTTATTTACTCATGATTGAAATTTGGTTATGTTCTTCATTTTACATTGATTACTCATGAGGTTATATTTTTCATTATTTAACTAGAGAAGAGAAAGTTGTGTGAGTGTTTTACACCAGAAGTTCATAAAATAGATTTTACCTACTTCATACTCTTATTTATTCAGTTGTTCTGAAGCTGTGTTTTTTGTCTTTCTCAGTCGGTTCATACATCTGTCAAAAAAATTTTTGTTTCCAGTACTAATTGGTTTTATTTGTATAACAGTAGTTTGACATTCAACGTGTAAGTTTGTATGAGAATTTATACAAATTTAAGTTTGGTTTGCCGTGAAACGTAGTGAGGGTTAAAAATTAGTAGAAAATAGCAGATATAATAGTCATTAGCTCTAATAAATGAGGTTCCATATAATACTTTGTGATAATTTGTACTTTTAAACGAATAACATTTTTTACCCACTAGTGATTGGTTATTCATTACATTAAAGAAGAATATATCAATACTGTATAAATATATCAGTGGAGTTAAATTGTTAAATGTGCATACCTCGAGCCTATCCGGAAACGTGACGTGTTCTTAAACCCATCAAATTTTTCTCATGTAAAAAAATCAGGAGTTATCGGTCAGTAGTTAATTAAAATACATTCAATAACGTTTTTTAATCGTCCTGAGACTCTGCAACCAGCACTAAATCTTCTGTGAAAGCCAAAATTTGCAAAGGAGTCAAACTTATAAATTCCTTTTGTAACTTTTAGCTTTTTTAAATACGTAATTGTTTGTTTGAAGCGCATGTACCACTTAACTAGCTTGATACAGTTGTTATTCCAGTACAAGTCATTACAAGTATTCGAACCTACGCATAACTGATTGTGCTATGACACAAGATGTGTAACTCCACCTTTAGTGGTTATTGGATAAATGTACGTCTACAGCTTATAAAAGATAAATTAGAATCAATTAATAAATAAATTCGGCTTGATAACTTGTTTAATTCCAGATGGATAATTAAAATATATAACACTTATTAAATATTATTGATTGTACAATTATACGATTAGGCCCTTAGGCCACACTTGTAAAAAAAACTGGTGTGAAACACTCACACGACTTTCTCTTCCCAATGCAAATAATTAACAATATAACGTAACAATCGTCATAAAAACATTAGAAATAAACAGAACCAGAATAACGACCACATTTATTATGTATCACATTTAATTACCTACAAGTAGTAAATTTTGCACATATTAAATTGAATAAATTTACAAAATTTACCCGAATACTACCTGCTTTATGAGAAATATTTTAGTATTATTATTTGAAACGAAAATATTTGTTTATGAAAATTCCTCAGAGAAATTATATTATGACCACAGGTGCTTGTTCAATTATCTCCGTGGTCCGAATTGTTGGTATGCCGAGATAAGTACAATGAAGACTAAAATAATTTAAGAGTTCATCATACATCATATGAAGTGTTTTCAGAGTTAATTTCATATCGTCAGACTAAATTAACGTAAATGTAGCTCAAATATCTAAACTGCTAAAATCATTAAACATCTCATCATGTAAATCAAATATGTCATTATACCTAGATATATTCCGAATTTTTCTTTCTGTTCATCGTATAATTATTTTCCCATTACTTACAACAAAATATCATTACAATATAAAAAATGTTAATTTTCTTAACTTTATTTTCAAAATCTAAAACTATTTATTTTAATTCGTAGTGGGAAAATAATTATACCACTAAACTACGGTTTTCCGTGTTCAAGGGTATATGAATTCAGTGCATCTTTGTTTATTAACTACTGCAACAAATACTACACTAATCTATTAGTGTGGTAGTAATTTCAACTACATGTTAGTTACTTAAATATTAATTAAACTACTGAGACATTTTTATTAAAAAAGTATGCTATTATATAATTATATTGTGCACATTTGAAAAAACAACAATAAAATATGTAAAACAAAAGAACTGATTTAAAAGTAGAAAACCAATTAATTATCGAAAGCGGTACACTAGCTCACAAAATTATGTGTTTCCTGGAGTAACCATTGTTTCCATGGCTCCTCTCCCTACTTCCAATACCCAAATTGTTACTGCTTTTTTATACCTTATGATGTCAGGCTTGTTTTTATTTTGTGAGGAGAACGGATTGAGAAGTTTGGGCGCTAAACAGCAAAAATGCTTTTGGTATAGTTTTAGAGGCCTTATGTATATCAATTACCATGTTTTATTAACAAATTAAATAATAAATTAATAACTTTTCCTCTACAGTAAATAGTTTTGTGAAATGTTAATTTTCATGAAATGAATAAATGTCAGTGGAGATACATGTAAAGAAAGAATACTGGGTATAGATTGATTTTACTACAATATGAACGTAAATTTTGACAGATGAAAGTCATCATGTTTGTTATCTTTCATAGTTTTACTTTTTCTTGCCTATATTAATATAAAAGAAGGAAAGTATTGTTTTCATGTCACTTTTTGGAAATTGAGGTGTCACTAGATAGGTAAACACATTTTCAGACCACCTGAACCCAAAAAACATGTTTTTAGCGATTGGTCTGTGTGTGTGAAAAAAAATATCTTAAGAACGGAACATCGTACGAAGTTGAAACTTGAAACTTAAGTTAGGTAATACTAAAGAACCCAACCCGAACATTTTCATCAAAATCGGTCAACCGGAAGTAGTAGTTTCTTCATGTCATTTTTTACTTTTTTCTCAAAAACGGCTCCTACGGCTGTTTTAGAAAGTCACCTCAATTACTATATTTTTTATACTCTGCATGATGCGATAGGCGCCATGACTGCTTAAATTTTTGGGTCAGCTGTTGAAGGAAAAACCCGGTTTTTTAAGATTGTGGCCTTAATATGGATTTTAGGTCAAAAGTGTATGTAGGCTAACAAAATTTTTCGAAAATTTAAAAGTCAAACTTTTTTTGTGTAACGCTTAATTTAGCAGTAATTAGTGGTTTACTGTTATTTTTCCATGAAATCTGTAAAAACTTGATATCAAAGATTTTGGCATTTTACGACAAAAATGCATAAAAATAATCAAATTTTTACGAAATAAAATGGTCTACATTTTTTGCTGTAAGCATTAATTTGTACAGAGCCTAGTATAACGTGAAAGAGTGTTTGGTTTTTGTATTATTAAGCCAAACTAAGGTTAGTTTATACTTAGTATCATTCACATAATATGATTAAAATAATGTTATGTTCTTTGAGGTTAGTTTTTTTGTTTATTTCTAATGTTTTATTACTAATGTTAGGTTATATTGTTCATTATTTACAATGGCAAGAGACAGTGTGAGTGTTTCAAACCAGATTTTTATATTTTACTTCTTGTAAATTTATTAAGAAAGGAAGGAAAATTTAAGAAGTAGATCAGTAACACTAATTCCCATTAACGTCAAACATAAAATACGTTTATCATCATATTTAGTAGTTTGTATGTTGCTCGTGTAGCTGTGAATAAACATTTTTAAAAGTTAAAACAAATATTATCAATAAAAATTTATTTATTGAGATTTCTTTTTTAATCGCATTATTTTTATGTTCGAATTCAAAAGCCTTATATTCAAAAACACATAGACTTCTTAATGTGACCTCATGTAAAATCTTTTATTCTATTGTAAATCATGACCTTTTTATTCCACTTACACAAAATAAGTTTTTCTTATTTTCCTTTAAACTTTCTTTTCAAAAAATTTACTCATACTTGCAAAGAGCATAACCATGTCATTTGGTGATAATGTCTTTCTGATTACTAGGATTTTCTTTATAGGCTACGAAGATCATTTTTATAGCCCAGCTTCTGTATAACGCACAATAAAACTATAACTACTGTATTATGTTTTACAATAACCTCAAAATTTATAATTTGAACGTGACTCTCTTATAAATAATCTATAATGTAGGTTATTGCCACTGGTTGAAATTAAATTTATTATCCGTTACAAGATAATTATTTTTATGACGAGGATAAATTATGAAATTTTAATAGTTAATTATGTGTTGGGAGGGATATTAAGAAAAATTAATTATTGTAAATAAATATAATTATTAATGACCCACCGGGTTGGTCTAAAGGTAAAGTCGTCACCACGAGTCAGCTGTTTAACAGCTGATTTTTGGAGACGAAGGTTCCTGTTTGAAATCGTAGTAAAGGTATTTATTTTATACGGATTTGAATACTACTGGGCAATAGATACCGGTGTACTTTGATGGTTGGGGTGCAATTGAACATACTCTTTCAGGAATGGTCGGCCTAAGTCTGTAAACACTTAATATATACCATCTCATTAGGACATGAGTTTTCTTATTATTCTAAATTGAACAGACTTCAACGAACACACATCAGAAGAAAATAATTTTTGTATATATCTGAGGTATTCAAGAATAAGTTCTGCGTAGTTCTTTTCCAGTACATTTGTGCAAATTTTTAATGCATATTATTTAATAAAATAACAATATTTGTAGGATTTAGAAAAATATAGCAGGAATAATTTATTCTGTTTTAAAATTTTTGTAATAAAATTATTTAGCTCTTTGGAATAGCGGCAGAGAGTAATTTAAAGTCGATCCAGGCCTTTCAATCAAAATTTTAAACACTTGCTTCTGGGGCTCCTTTTTATGTAAGCAATAAAAGCCTCCACGAAAATTTAAAAATTCCTACAGTAAAGGAGCTAACCGCGTCCTTGTATTGTGCTACATTTCACGAAAGACTAGATGACCAACCAAACCAACTAGCCCGTGAACTAGCTACAAGGAACTTCCCAACTGTGCGACGTTTAAAGCGAAAATGGAGTCGAGACCTCTTGGTCTGAAAAATGGGCAATACCCGAAGTTTTAAACGGAGAATGTTCCACTGGGTACCTCTTCTCCTTAAAGTGAAATTCCCCACTGCCATTTAATTTAAATATCCTAGACGGAAGTTGTGCAGCTCAGTGTACAGTACGTTAATAGAAATTAAAGGCAAAAAAATATTCCGCAGCCCCATACAAATGAAACGAACACTTAAAAACTCACATGGGACACATACGTCACAAATGATTGTCATGAACTTTTTTATTACAGTAAAATCTACAATCTATTCTTAAGCAGAAAAATGAGTAGATGAGTTTTCTTTGTTGAATATCATGATCGAAGAAAAACCCCCTATTGGCAAACTTCGTAGATTTAAATTGACATCAAATCAATTCTTAAACCTGTTTGGATATATTTAATTGAATTATGTGGCTGGCTTAGCAAGTCATTCCAATATCGGAATCTTGTAAAACTTTTAAAAGAGATTAGGCCTACTTGGGATAATCTCTGAACCATCTGGTACATAACGAAAAATTATACTTAGAGAATAACTCATTCTTTCAGTTCAACAAGAAATCAACACACGCAATACAAAATACCAAAGAAGACTTAAATCACACACACATCACCTCACCATTTCTCTCTTACAAAATACTAATGACACTCGTTGTCCAAAACAAAGACATCTTACTAACCACAAACTTAAAGCACGTTTTTTGTCAACCAAAACGCTTATTTGATAGACGTTTTAATTGAAAAATGTTACATAAATTAATTAATAAATTAATAAAATGTTACACAAGAAAGTAATAAGATCAATCTTGATAATATAATGGAGTTCAACTTTGGGGATCTGCTGAACCTTCACACGTGAAAAGTTTTCAAGCAAAACAATAAATGATTTTACCAGTGATAACGTAACGCCTCATTCATGTCACAAAGCTAACGTTGGACAAAGACTAACAAATTTCATGCACAACTTAATTCACGAAACAACAACACAATGTGATGCACAGCAAATGTTAATTACAGTGAAACCCCTTTCGTCCGAAACATGTACACTACGGCGATAACTATTACTTAGAATAGATGTAAAATCTGGTTGAGAGACTTCTTGGGGGTGGGCCATTTATAGGATTTTAGTGGTGACTTCAAGCTCAAACATATAAATCACGTTTGGAAACAATTTTTGCATCAAATTCATGTATTATTATCAAGATATTGTGTATTAATAATAGATTCTATATAAATAATAGATTGCTACAAAACAATTAACCAATTTTTTGGAAGACACAACTATCGGATATAAATATTCATGAACTTCTTGTAACTCACCTAAATTTCTTCTCTTGAGTATTAATGAAATAGGTTCTTTAGTAGTGAAATGTGTTCATAGAGATAAAAACATTTATTACAGATGACATACTGGTCGAATCAATATCATGTTTCTTTAAAATTACATTCACACCACTTTTGTGGTATAGTGGCTATTGTATTACAGTCTATATGATAGACTGGAAATCAAAAAGTTTTGAATATGATTCCAAGCTAATTCCAAAAGATTTAACATGTTGAAATCCATACATCTATTATAACAGCATAGGTTCCTGTGAAAAAGAAGGAGAAGAAGAAAAAGAAAAATATGAATTATAAGATGAGAAGGTGATGAGGAAGAGAAGTAGAATTAGTCCGCATACATTTTCCGATTTTAAAAAGTAATGAAGCTACATATAATTTCTTATTTTTTATTTGTTATTTAAAGTCACATCAACAGCTTTATTTATAAAGCTGTTGATGTGACTTTATAAATAATGTTAATAATTAATTGTTTACAATAATGTGGCTTTATAAATAAAGCTGTTGATGTGACTTTAATGAAACAAATAAAAAAGAACAAATTACGTGTAGCTTCATTACTTTTCAAAATCGGAAAATGTATGCCGATTAATTCTCCTCCTTTTCCTCATCACCTTCTCATCTTATCATTTCTATTTTTCTCCTCCTTCACCTACTCATCACGCTCCTTCTCCTTTCTTCGCCACATTTTTTCCCGTCTTCTTCTTAATATGTAATATATACTAGTGTGATATATATTATAATATTAATTATATAAGAAAGAGAATATATTATATTATCTTTCTTCTCTCTTACCGATTCATTATTCTTTTATTTTTTCTCCATTTCCTTCTGCTCTCCTTCTTTATCTGTTTTTTTTTATTTTGCGATTTTGTTGAATATTTACATTTCCGTGTATACGTATTATCTAGTTATGGAGATTTGGCTGCTTATAATGCAAAACAAACAGTTGACTGAACTTGTCGCTTGTTACTGAAATATTTATTAAGAATCACTTCATATAGGAATCCAAAATCATTATGCCAAATGTAAACCAATAGAGGAAACATATTCGGGATAAAAGAAATGTTTTTTTTATTATTTTATTATTCAGGAAAAACCTGCAATCGGCTTTTTTACTTCAACTTTTTATTTTTGATATATTCAAAAAATTATACTACAAAACGATTGGTTTAGCAAAAATTTTTTATCGGTTTTTAGTACATAATATCTGAAAAAAATATTCTGCTGTTAAAATTACTCAAAAGCATTCCTTTCATACGTTCTAATGTTACAAAGAAAAAAATATTTAAAATTTAGTAGCTTCGTTTCTCCTGTGAATTATTCTTAACAAAATGGTAGCGTGTATTTTTATGTAATACATATTATTGGTTACACATTAAAACATAAATATGAACTTATACACTTTTACCGAAAAATAATTTTTTTTGCAAGAAATCGTTTTTAAACTTTAATATCTCATTAAAGAATTAAAATAATTTACCGTGTTTAAAGAATCATTAAGTTTGATCTTCCCAATTCAATTTTTAGTTTTATTTTAAAAATTCCTCACAATTTTTTCCTGTAGAGCCAAAGATAATACTGTGTTTTCTTGTATTCTTTTTTTCCATTGTTGACCAATTTTTTTCTACTATTAGTGACATTTTTGAAAACAAATTATATGAAAATAATTATACAACCCTGTGCTATGTAATGGGAATTTTCTTTCAATGTGATTTTATAAATATTTTGGTGAAAGTACACCCAACTATAGTGGCTGCTTTTCACCCTAAAATATTTTTTTTAGGGAATGTTGGTAAAAATTGTATATAATTTTTATTCAGGATTTAACTGAATAAATATTAACTTTCCACTAATAAGCAACAGTAAAGAATTTTTTTTGAAAGAATATTCCCCTTTTAAGTAAACATTTTATTTCCCTATATATAGAAAGTTCTAAAATTTGAATTAATTTTTAAAAAAGTAATAAATAAATAGTAGCTATATGTTTTTCTAACAATTACAAAAAAAATCCTAAAGATCTAATTAAATTTTTATATAATGTTTTTACCGATATAAGATATCCTCAGTAACGTTTTTGATGATGAAAGTAGAAGGAAATACATTATTTATCTTACGAAACACAAGTCTACTTCAAAGGTGTTTTATTGTCTCGAAGGAATTCCCAAAACGTCGGAGGTGAGTTGATGATATAAAATTTTCAAAACTACCGCAGTATTTCTCTACCTTAATTTAATAAACTATGGTATAATATTATAAGTATTTTCATTACTTTAGATTTACAATACAACATAGGTTATTTTCATGGCCCAATTTTCTTCAAAGTAGTATTTTAGGCATATATGTATTTTTAACGATTCCTGTCATTTCTTAATACAATTTCATGTGAAAAAAAATTAATAAATACTAAAATAAGAATGCCGGATGGAAGCAAAATATTGTTCGTAATGAATTTTGTGAATAAAATATTATGCATTTTTAAATTTAATTCAAACATACCGTAAATACTGTTGAAAATCAAATACATTTTTTTGACAAAGCACAACGTATAGATAATCTTTTGCGATCAATATTTTTAAAGTAAAAATTAATGTCGCAGTAACAGCTCGGTTATTAGCGATTATAGTCAGTTATATACTAAAAGTTTCCAAACCCTAGCCAAGAATCAAACCCGGATCCGCCGCGTTGCAAGTCTATCTCGCTACCACTACGTTACAAAGGGGGCCAGTCTATTGTTTATGTGCATAAACATTAAGCAAAAATGATAAAAGTCTGAATTATAACGTCCTTAGAAAAAATAGTCAGTTATTTTTTTAAAAATAGACTAAACTCTGATAAAAAAAAATTAAACTTGACTCTGAACTCTGCATTTACATCTTGAAACATGAAGTAGTTAAAGCTGAAGATGATGACGATGACCACGATAGGAATGATAATGATGCAGATTATGAGATGACGATAATTAGTAGTACAAAGAGAAAACATTAAATTGAGTTAATTGATTAACATAATCGTAAAATGAAGTCCAGTGTTTTAAAACGTTTTATCTTGTGAGTATCTTCACTGTTGTCGAGGAGTTTGAGAGCGAAAGGATTTTGATGTTCTTTTAACTTTTGCAATGTTTTTTACTCCGTTGTTTAATGTTTTCTTTTATGAAGAAGAGGTTTAGATCGTTGTGCAGTACTTCATTGGTTACATACAGCTGGAATAATCAGTCTCAAGCATTTGGATTGAAACTGCTTTAGTATTTCTATATTTATAATGAACTAGCTGTATCCCATAGCTCTAACTTGTAAGTTCAAACTGTTTGGAGTATTACTTTTTCTAAGAAAGTTTTATTTTTAAGAGAAAGTTGAGACTTACTACCTAAGAGCCTGAACAACTTAAGTAACTTCAGCCCATGTTGTTTTCATTTCGTCCACATATGACTTCTACACGTGAGTCAAGTAGATGTACTCTAAACTATACTTGTTAACTAAATTAAAGGTAAACATTAAACAGACCTAATTTTTTCATTACTATAATTCTACATAATTATTAATGTATAATAATTCCAATGATTTTTTGTAAAGCATATTATTAACTATTAGCTTATCATAACCTTTTCGAACAAGGTCAATTATGTTAGTTTTGAACAATATTATACATTAATCTAACAATACTCAATAATATTAATAAACATAATTTATATCAGTTTAAATAAATATTAACTAATAATATGCCATGTAGTAGAGAATAAAACTGGCTTTCGCTTACAATTTTATGACAAAAATTAAATATATCACGGAATATACGGAGGCAGTGAATGCAGAAGCGTATTTAAATTAACTCGGGTATACAGAGCTGATTAAATCCTCGGAATGCCTTCCTCCTTAAATTTATCAGCCAAATGGTTCCTCTTTTCCTATTCTCTTATACATTCAAGGAGTTATCTCTTCAAATTTCTTGGATAGCCTGTGGTATATATGAAGATTTATCATTGAGGTAAAATAATATTTTGTATTGGTATTAATGGCGTTATTATAATCTAGAGATCTGATAACCGATACGACTTACATTTCTTGTATGAAAATAATTGTATATAATTTCTTTTCTATTTATTGCAGTGATTTAATTTATTTATCTAAAGTAACAGGGTCCTTTTGAATAAGTGCTGTACGTCAGGTACACAAATCAATCATATCTGAGTATTACTTTTTTCCTAAGTTCTGTAATTTTACGGCTTTGGTCTTGAATTATCGTTATCTTTGGACTGCAAAGACAACGAACGGCTAGTTACTCGTGATTTAATTGTGAATTAAATTTCTTTTACCTTTAATATAAACCAAAATATTAAATAAAATATAATATGTTTTATTTTTATTACACGTATAAAGAACATTCGTCAAAACTTTGCCATTTTTATGGTTAACGGAAAAATTCTTACTGTAACTGTTACAAACAGGAAATTAACTCTATGTTTATCTATTTCTTTTCTTGTATTCAACTAACCGTTGGTCAAGAGTGAGTTAGTTCATTTATCAGCTATACTATATTAATAGAAAATAAACTTTATATGTTGCATAAATAATTCCTTATATGTTATAAATTTGGAGTTACATTATTCCCTAAATATTCAAAATATTTATCACTACACACTGTTATTAACATTTTTAATATATAGATTTAATGCTTAGATTCGGGACTACATCTCAGTTGTTAATACGCGATCAGTAATGAGATGCCCGGCAGTGTTATCGCAAATACGAGTATATTGTTCCACAGTAAAGGAAATAATAACACATTACAGTAGAACCCCGTTAATTCGTCACATCCGATAATTCGTAAGCCCTCGGGAAAATTTGTGATTTTGTTTTTTAGAAAACAACATTGGTACTTAATATATTTCTAGGTGATAAATTTTAAGTACATTTTTTAAATTTCGTATTTGGGAATAGTTAGTAAAAAAAGCTTGGTACGCTTGTACCGCCCCTTCGGTGTACTCGCGTATCGGTGGGGCATGACAACAAGATGGGCCCCGGTCGCCAAAATAACTCCCGTTGGTTGTTTAATCTTAAAAAATATACATGTCTATAAACAGTGTTTTCATATATGTTTCTATATGATAAATTTTTAAAATTTCGTATTTGGGAATAGTAAGCAATACAACGGCTACTCGATAATTCGTCTTTTTCGTTAATTCGTCACCCCTTTGGTCCCGAAGGTGACGAATTATCGGGATTCTACTGTATTTCATTTAGTTCAATGGCAACAAAATTTACAATCTATTGTGATAGGTATAGAATAACGGATAAAAACGGATTAAGAAAATCCTCCAATGAAGAAACTTCGTCTACTTATGGCATTATATTCTTCACATTAAAATAAGTTCCTACAATGTAATGTACTTGTCCTTCGTTTCCGGTAGCTAATGACGTTTGAATTGTCCAAGAGTGATATGAAAACACTTGTTTATAATTTGAATCGTATTTGGTAATTTGTACTAAGGTTTTTGTTGAATTGTAGAAATGTTTAATTTTCTTAATAGTATGGATTTTACAAGTCGGTTTTTGTAAGTAATTTCACCTGAATACCTTCCACAATATTTGTGTTTAAGGAACTTTCTCAGCCCCATAATTGCATTCCATTTGTTCAAGTTAGTTTTAGTATGAACGTTTTTCTATTAAAAGTTTATTATTTAAATTAGAATATAACCATTTATCTAGTATACAATAAGTTACTTTAAATTTTGTGGTTAACTTTACCTTTTTTATCTAGTATATCTGTGCTTTCCAATTCACACGTTTATCATGATGCATTTCAAAATATTTAACGGTCCCAATTTCAGGTATCAGTATTTTCTTTATGTAAACTGGTGAATAAATGCTACGTGTGTGCTTATTGTTTAATTTAATGTCGTATGTAATATCATCAACAAAATTGGATTTTATAGTGTTTACGCCAATACGTGAGTCAGCGGTGTATAAGCTGAACAGGAAGGAAGCAATAACACTCTCCTATGGAACACTTCCACAACAAATTTGCGGAATAACAATCCATACACCTATAATTTACATTGTATTACTAATGCATAGATACATATTAATACAATGTAAAATTATAAGTGTATGGATAAATGGTGTATGAATAATATTATTATTACCTTTACAAAACATTAAATATATTAACTTCCTGTTATTAGACCTAATATAATATTTTTCCCGATTTAAATTTTATAGCGGTTGTTAAATCACTAAATAAAAATTTAATTATCGATAAATACGGTACATTACCAAGCTTGTGGTTCAAAATTGATAACTTTATTGTCATCATAAAATATATTGTTATATTTATGCTGTTTTGGTAGAATAGTTACTCAGTTTTTATAGTAAAAACGTTATCGCTGTTTCTAGTCAGAAAATTGCCAGTATTAAATAAAGTAGGTTCTTTGTTGTAGACATATAGTTTTTCTCGCCGTTATTGTTTAAAAATATTATGTGCTTAAATAAAGTACATTATCCACTCCCAGTACTTTAAGTTCTCGTAAAGGCTATGAAAATGTAAGCTCTAACGTACATAGTTAAGTATAATATAATTTTCTAAATCTACGTTTCCTCATGTCACGGTGTTGCTTATATCACGTTCACCATGTTTTTAAATCATCTGAGCAAATTATCTTATTTTAAAGTTTAATTCCTTTATGTGTTTTAACCCAAAAATGCCGTATCAACGTAACTTTTTTGCTCTTTATTTAGCAAATTCACAATCTGTTGGAAACAATCAGTGAATGTGTTAACACAAAATTTGGAAAAAAATAACATAATAAATAAACGTGAGTGGAGGTACAGACCAGTGAAAGAACTCCAACGTAAATAGATAAGTGTAGCATTAAGTGTGGCATTAAGTTCAACATTTAGAACACTGTAATGGATAGTCAATTACAGTTAGGTTAATTGATGAGATCCCAGCTCCATCAACGTTTTAGTCGTCTTATTGGATTGCTTGGGAGAGTCTGCGTAGCCAGATTTGAGATCAATGGGTTATGGTGGTTCAAGAGTTTCCTCCTAAATTTTTTATAGAGTTTTAAGAAAACGTAATTTATGTAGAGTACATTTAAGTCTGAGTGTAGCATTTTATTGGTTACATAATAGGGGGCGTTAACTATTCTTCGCAAAAGCTTTGATTAAAAACGCTGAATTTTTCTAATACCGATGGTTTTTCACAGCAGTAAAGCTGACTGGCATAGCTCCATATTGGTCGAAGGTAGGAGCTGTAAATGGTTAAGTTAGATGTAGTTGGTAACTGTATATGCGTGAAAGAGTCTGTACAACTGTTTGAACCTGTCCTGGAGTGGCTTTCTCGTTTTATCTACGTTCACATTCCACGTGGGCCTCTTATCTAGATATAAACAAAGATAACAGATAGATTCAGAAGTGTGAAGTTGAGTGTCGTAAAGGTACATAGGACGACAAACTCGTTTACATATAACGTGAATATAACGTAAATATAACGTGATACGTTTTTGTAGAATTGACTTTGATCCGCCACTTGGTAAGCCATGATTCTAGGCGAGAAATAATTTATGCTGTTGAAGGACATACGATACTTAAGCGGGGTTAATTAAAAATTTTCATCTATTGCAATATATTTTCCTTTCTCTTGCCTATATGAATATATAGGAAGGAAAGTATTGTTTTCATGTCGATTTTTCGAAATCGAGTTTTCACCGGATCTATACGTTTTCAGACCCCCTGAACCCAAAAAACATGTTTTTAGCGATTGGTCTGTGTGTGTGTCTGTTGTGTGTGTGTGTGTGTGTGTGTGTGTGTGTGTGCCTGTCTGTGTGTGTGTGTGTCTGTGTGTGTGTGTGTGTGTCTGTGTGTGTGTGTGTGTCTGTGTGTGAACAGAATATCTCAAGAACGGAACATCGTACGAACTTGAAACTTGAAACTTAAGTTACATACCACTACCGGACGCGACACGAACATTTTCATCAAAATCGGTCAACCGGAAGTAGTAGTAACTTAGTTTATTCGTATAATTTTTCAGTTTTTTGCGATTTTCTCAAAAACTGGTCCTACGATTTTTTTTAAAATCGCCTATTTTACTCAATTTTTTATTCTCTACAAGATAGGGTAGGCGCCATGTTTGCTGAAATTCTCGGTGAGGCTGTTTTCACGTAAAAACGTTGTTTTTTTAAGATTACGGCTTTAATATAAATTTTAGCGCAAAAACTTATATAATAACAGTTGTAGAGAATTTAAAAACCTACAACTTCTGTTTCAAACATTTTTTTGTATGACGCTTAGTTTAGCAGTAATTAGCGATTTTCTGATTTTTTCTCACGAAAACGTGTGAAAAATCGATTTTTTAAAGATTTTGGCCTTAGTATGCATTTTACGACAAAAGTGTATATAACCAAATTTATAAAAAATTAAAAGATCTACAACTTTTATTAAGAGCATTTTTCTCTAAAGAGCCTAGTTTAGAGAGAAAGAGTGATTTTCCGTATTTTTAAACCAAACTGAGTTCGAATTTCATTTTGCGTGTTTCACTCATGATTGAAATATGGTTATATTTTTGAGATTAGTTGTTTGTTTATTTCTAATGTTTTATTACTAATGTTAGGTTTATTGTTAATTATTTATATTGGCAAGAGAAAGTTGTGTGAGTGTTTCACACCAGATTTTTAACTGATACTTTCAATTTGGTGCTACATAGTTGCACAACAGGTAACTTGCAATCCAGTTATTTTCCCTTTGTTATAACATAATGTAAATAATAAATTTTATAATTAGTATACTGTATATGATTGGGAAATAATAATAATAATTTTATATAAAATTAAACGTCTGCTTCATTATCTCTTTTACCTCCACATTGTAAGACTACGCCACGACCAACCAGAGGTGGCTTCTTCTCCAAGAGTCCCGAGTTTGATTCCTGGTCAAATTTGATATTTCTCAAACTTCATCCTTGGCAAAAGCAATAGTTTTTAAAACAGTCGGACATATAAAACAAATAAAAGACGTGTTATTGGAACGTCACGTTGCTGTTGAAAGTATACTCGTTGATTTTAATTTTTACAGTTTTGGTGAAATAATTTGTTTTGATCGTTAATTATATTAAAAACATAAAAAATTTGCTTGTCAGTATGTAAAATGACTTTTCGTACGTAACAAGAAAAGTCAGTGACAGTTCAAACTTCTTTTATTGCGAATCATAGTAAAACAATACTATATGCTATGGAAATTTGAAATTAGAGACGAACCCAGAAGATCTGTTACACCTGATTCAATGAATAATAAATTATTATCAGAAATAGGAATTTTCAAAATACTTATCTTGAGCTTGAAGAGATAGAGAGAAAAATAAATCAACCAGATTTTGGGACCCAATGATTTCATTGTGAATAATTTTTAAGGTGAAATGTAAGTAAGGGAGGAAACAGAAGACTAAGGAACCAGAAATTTTAAGATTTAATGAAATATATGAAATTTGGAATGAAATTTATTCACCACTCATATAATACTTCTTCATGAAAAGCAGACTCAATTAATGAAGGTGAGATTTAATTCTGGTACTAGTAAATCGCTCTCTATTTAGTACCATCTTCAAACCAGCGTGCGTACTCATGTTTATCCACTCACTAATATTTTTCAACCATGAATATTTCCTTCGTCCAAGTTTGCGCCTACCCTCAACTTTGTTTACATAATTAAGCGTATGTAAATAATAATATCACCTCCTGTCATGCTGATAAAACTACTAACTACCCACTCAAAAATACACTGGAACAACTAGCCGGATTATGGGTAACCTAATTTCATAATTGTCAGAAAGTAACATGTATATGCCTAACAATTATAATTAATGAATCATGAATCATATTAATTAATGAATCATTCTGTATTAATTATTGCGTGATGTATGTAGTGAGTTATCTATAACTGAGAGTAGATTTTGTTCAGTTATAGTATACGTTTTAATGATTTATTGCTAGGCTAGGCGGAAATTTTACAATAAATTTAGAACAACTAAAAGTATAAAATGAGCTATTTTAATTCTATCCTTATTTTTCATTAAAACTAGCCTTATCGTTTCAATCTAAAACCTAATGTTTGTACATTCATTACCTTATAACGAGCTTTTTTTACGTATATTAACAACTGGTTTTTTATTTTTTACAAATTTAAACATTTTTATTGATGTAAATTCTGCAGAAAGAAATAGCTGCTTTAGTACTGTTGAGACAGAATATAAATACAAATTATGATCATCATAAATTAAAATTAGCCCTTAATTGTGATGAATTTATTTAACCCTTTCAGCAGCAACATCCAGAAAAACGAACATTGATACCTTTTACGTAGTTGCAACATCCATTTTACCGGACATCCGTATGTTATGCATGAAGTGCCAACGTCCGGAAAACCGAGCATTTGAAAAAAACTTTTAAACAAAAATTAACGGAATAATGTATTTTAAAATCGCCTTCATGGCGTAGCGACTAGCGCACTAGCCTACAAAGCGAAAGGTTCCGGCAACCTGGCAAGGATCTGAAAAATTTTTAAACGTCAAAACCACCGTTAAGGTACCAAACCCACAGGAGTAGCTAATGACCAAGCTTCCATGCGACTTTAAATAAACTAGCAAAATTGTTTGAGTAGTTTTAGTGATAGAACGATTCCTTTTTCATGAACACGAAAAAAATTAATTTTAACTGGACATTTTATTTTTTCTGTAACGTTAGAATTTTGGTCGACAGTGGCAGACTTACGCCTGCAAGTTTCCGAAATAAAGGCTGGAACATTTTGTACACCTTTTCTCAAACTAAAAGGCACTTTAGATCAAACTTTTAAATATTTTTTCGGCAGTGAAAGGGTTAAACTTCTGGAGCTTCAGAAATTGACAACCAAATTATCAATCTTAAAATGTTTTTATTAAATAATTTTGGACCCTTAGACCCCGGGTGAATTAACTAAGAAAAAATACGTGGGACAGGAATGCGTTACACTTGAATCTTTATATCAGGTCTGTATTGCCTAATGTACTACTAGTCGTATTGAGTGTTATATAGTGGTTCTAGTGTTACATAATAGTGTTACAAATGGTCTTAAAACCATTGTAGAACGAAGTAGTCAATTGAAATTTACTTCTGAAATAAAACATAATAGTTATTTCGTGACTTTAACTTTGCCTAGCAGTCTTTTGCATAACTTTAATTTAATACAAACCAACAAAATTCATTATCTTGGACTTCATATGATGGTTAATATGGATGGAATATGTAAACCTGATGAGCAAAATCTTTAAGTAAATGTCCAATCTCTTTCAACTAACGATCTTCCTGTTATCAAGCGACTGAAACGAAGGTGGAATAGGGATCTTCTCCGGCCACTATAAAAAAGCATTTCAATTTATTTTGTCGTGCCTGTTTCATTTCATAATAAAAAAATCATCCATCATAGTTTCTAAATCATTAATTATCATTTAAAATATTGGCACCACATTCATTGTAAATTTCATTGTAAATCGGTCACTGAATCGATTCACATTCACGTCACATTCCCGCCATTCCTCATTCATTCCATCTCATTTACCAGTTGTGCTTTAAAAAATTGTAGTTGTAAATAAAAATAAAGCGAAGCAAAAAAAAAAAAATAAGCGCAAACATTTGTCCCAACGTTCAATTTTCAATTTTCACGACAACTTTATCAAAGTTTCTTTGATAAATTGCAAAATCATCCAAACGATCTCGCTCGACAAATGGCCATTCAAAATTTTCCAAATTTTCGACGACTTCGCCGGCTATGGTGTAGGGATCTTCTTCGATAACATTCTGTTACCGTTCTTCCATTATCTTCATTTCATTATCTTCAACATCACATCTTCTTAAGTTCGTCACTGTTGGGTTTCATTTTCATCAAGATCATCTCACTCATAGTATGATTACGTCATCCTGGAGGATACACTGCTGGGTGTGACCCCTCCTTCCACGCCTAATAATGACTCTCATCAAATCTAGTGATTGTGCTTTAATGTATAGTATAGTGTTCTAGATTTTAAAATTAAAAAAAAAAAAATTAAAAAAAAAAAAAAACGTTCAATATTATTTCCTCATCTGATGTTTCTATATGAACTCTTACTCAAACAAATACGAATATATGACTCGGCTAAAGTCTCGGTATTAGCTAAACAACAAAAATTTCGATTACAATTCTGAGAGCAGGTTTGTTAATACCCCTACATAGATTTCTAATAAAATACTCCACACATAATATCTTAATATTCATTAAATTAGTAAAGAATAATTATAAGCAATATCAGAAATTTAATTCGAAATTTGAAAACAACAACACACTAATCTGCGATTGTTCACTGTCCACACGTAACTCAATTGTCAGCTCTGCAGAAAGTGGAGTAGAGATTCAGTAATGTTTAATTAACTGATAAACTTGTAATTTTATCGTCTACATATGTATATAATATTTTCTTTCTCTTGCCTTATATGAACATATAGGTAGGGCAAGTATTAATATCATATAGATTTTTCGAAATCGAGCTTTCACCGGATGTACACTTTTTCAGGAACCCAAAAACATGGTTTTAACGATTGGTCTGTGGTTTGGGTTTGAGCAAAATATCTCAAGACCTGCATAACGAACGACGTTGAAACTTAAAAATTAAGTTATGTACCATTACCGAATTCTACAGGAACATTTTCATCAAAATCGATTAACCGAAAGTAGAAATTCATTCGTGCAATTTTTCACTTGTTTGTGATTCTTTCAAAGACATCTACGGTTTGTTTCTAAAAATTACACAATTTACTACGTTTTTTATGCTCTACAAGATTATGTAAATGCCCCATGTCTGCTAAAAGTTTTGGTGAGGCAGTGCTCTAGTAGAGAAAATGGTTTCTTTCATGATTTCGGCCTTAATTTTTGCATTTTAGGCCAAAAAAGTATAATTAATGTTGTAGAACATTCAAAAACCTACATCTTTTGCTTCAAACACATTTCTGTGCAAAGCTTAGCTTAGGGACAATATTAGTAATTTTTGTTTTGTTTTCTTCAAACACGGAAGAAATTGTAGCTATATTTTCATTAAAGATTGCCCCCTCACTTTGATTGCAAAGTATGTCCTCTTACTAAGATTGCCCCTTTATTTGTTATTACATTTTACGACAATAGTGTATAGAATAAAGTTACAGAAAATTAAGAAACCTACGACTTTTATTTAAAGCATTTTCCTCGTTAGAGCCTAGTTTAAAAGTAATTGCTGATTTTCCGTATTTTAAATTCTAAGAGATTGATTTTCATTTAGCGCCGTGATTAAAATTTGCTTTTTTTGCCGGCCGCATTGGCGCAGTTGGTACGTGCTCGCCTCTCATCATGCGGTCCTGGGTTCGAATCCTACTCAGGCATGGCATATTTTCATACGTTACAAAAAAATCATTTCATCCTTCATCACATAAAGTTCCAACCCAACGTCGTCGCTAATGACCATTGCAGTTGATGCGACGTTAAATAAAAATAAAAAATAAAAAATAAAAAAAATTTGCTTTTTATTTTAATTTGTTTACTAATGATCGATCACAGGTTGTTTGAGTTTTGTTTATGATGTCAAAAAAAAGTTGTGTGAATGTTTTACTCTAGAGTTTTGTAAAGTTAATTTAAGTACGTAGTGACAAGTCTAGATTTTAGTTTTACAAGCGAATGGAAAAATAAAATAATAATTTGATATTAGCAATAGACAGTACCTCCTGTGTAAATTATTTAAATAAACCAGCACAACAGTAGTAATTATACAGTTGAGGTTAGCAATTATTGAATCTGATTAATGCTTGACGTTTAACGCTGTTCAATATCAGTGTTAGACACAAGCAAACTGTTGTCACGTACCTGTTTGAAATAGGTAAACTTTAACCCATATATACATTTGTTTGGCCGTTTAAGTTAGTTGTAAATGGCGTCTAATCAATCTTACATAAATTACACTTGCAAATAACAGACCGGTGGAGGGTTAAATTATTTACACTGAATCTGCTAGTTCTAGAACAGCACAAAATAGTTCTTTTTCTTATCAAATGATCCACTAATTATATAACTAAAGCATTTAAGGACAGAAGAGGTAGAGATGTAAAAGACACTAGCCACAGTTATCTCATTTAAAGAAATGAAGTTCATTATACAGCCAGACCCTGTGGTGAATGTCATTTGTAGTGTGAAAAATGTGTGCGTTTATGAGAGCCTATGGGGCATGCTGACAAGCATAATTTTCAACTCACCGAGGAAGGCATTCGTAAACCATCTCACTTTCGTTTATTTAGTAAAACTCTAGCGAGCAGTTGAAACCAGCCTTTCGGCTGATGGCCTAAACAAAACATACAAGGGGGGCCTATAAACTCTTTGTTCTTTTAAATCTGCATTAACGGCTTCGCAGATGTAATACAACAGTAGGCGAAACAGAACAATATGATGAAACATTGACCTACAAACTAACACCGTCTAAGCAGTAACTGCTTAGTTGTTTTTTAAGGTCTCTACTAGTTCCATCTAGCAGAAGAGCTCCTAATATGTCTACGAATGGCAACGTGCTCTCAGTTCGGTTATTTTTGGGTCCCCTTGTACATCACACATAGCTGGCTGTTTATAGTAACGAAAGAAATGTCATTGCACTCCGAAAATAATAGTAATTTAATTAAAACTTAATATAATTTTATGACCGTTACAGACAGGTGGAGGTAGTCAAATAATTTACACTCAACCTGTTCGTTACAGGGCTAAAATAAATAGTTCTGTTTCTTATCACATGATCAGCCAATTATATGATTGAATCATTTAAGAACAGAATGGACAGAGGTGTAAAATACACTAATTAGAGTTATCTTTTCTGAAAGTAATGAATTTCATTATACAACCAGACCCTGTGGTAAATAAAGTGAAAGTGTCATTTGCAGAGTGGAAAATTTGGGTTTTTCAAAAGGCCCGGCATGCTTGTAAGTGTACTTTTCCACTCAGTGGAAAGGCAATGGTAAACCACCTCACTCCTCATTTCACTTAGTAAAACCTCTACAGGTTCAAACCAGCCTTTTGGCTGATGACCTAAACAATAATATAATTTTATCTTGTCGGAAACACTTTTTTCAATGGAATACGCGCTTCTTAGTTTCCTTCTCTAAATAATCAAATCGTAAAAATACTCGTTTATTGTAAGATTGTAGTCACAATCAAGAAGAAAAACAATCTTTTATTTTCCTATTATATTCATATAGGGCACAAGAAAAAGTAAAAAAGAACAAATTATATGTTAGAACGATATATTTCAACTGGAGTTATATTCGACATGACTTGCCTACAGACTCTTTAGAACGGCTTCACATAGTATGGAGTGTTTTTGAATTAGAGTAAGTGTTTTGTTAAGTCAAGTAAAGTGTTTATGCTTAAACTTTACATGTTTGCGGCTTAGTCTCATATAATTATCATGTTCATAACGTAAGGTTTATCGCGGTGGATATTATATTATAATTCATAAAATTCTTTGCTTGGGTAATCCGTAATTCGATTTCTAGTATGAAAATAATTTTACCATTTTTTTTTTTATATTGTACATTTAGGAAGATGTACTGGCTTGTTGGTAGGCGTTCCCGGGTTTCGATTGACAACATACTACTTTTGTACAAATCCATGCTGAAGCCGGTTTGGACCCACGGGATTCAGTTATGCGGCACACCATCGACTTCAAACATTGAGATTCTGCAACGGTTTCAATCAAAAGCTCTGTGGACCATACTAAATACACTGTGGTATATTACCAACGACGATATACACCGTGATATGGATGTGCAGACGGTACGAGAAGAAATACGAAGTTTCAGTTGTAAATAAATCAAACGTCTAAACAACCATGTAAATGACTTGGCAATGATGTTCATAGACTAAAACGTGCTACAGTACTGGATCTCCCAGGGCGATTCTGATAGTGTAGTACGTTATAAGTACTGCAAAATAGTTACCTACCTTTAATACATTTAAGGATCATAATCTGGAAATTCCTCTAATGTTACATTCGCAGCTGACCTAATGCCGACTTAAGTTTTAAAACAAAACATAATTGTATGGTAGTGTGATTTGACATTGTGAAAAATATAATGTTAGTTCTCTGTAAATGACTCGCGTGTTTAAGTGTGAATGTTGTAAATACCTGAATGAAAATTTTTAATTATCTCCAGTAAAGTTCGGTGTGCATGTATTTGAATTGAATTTAATTGAATCATGTGCTTATTGTTTATTACTTCTCATTCTGTTTTTTTTGCGTTTTAAAGGAGGTTTTGGTTATTTTATTTTTATTTGGTTTTTTAAACGCTATCTTTTATTGATTTTATATAATAAATTAAGAGCAGTATAATATATTTTAATGTTATAATTTGTTAATTACACCAGTTGGTTGTAATTTGTTCATCTGTTAATTCTAATTGATAAGTTGCATTTATTGTTATACACCAGATTATGCGTTAAAAAAAGTTATATGAAAAAACAATATTGTACCATTTAACGATAATCTCCAAAATTGTTAATAAAATAGATTTGTTTATTGTAAGAAACTGTGTATTGTATGGGTTGGAGTGTGTTTAAGAGTACCCGTAGGCCTAATGTCTATCTCTATAATTTTAATGTAAGAATTAAAAACTATTGGAGGTACCCTGTCCAATTTTTTTGTGGTTACTTTTCAGGCTATTCTACACCCACTGAGTTAGTAGCATCTTAATATTTATTGTTAGGAAGATAAAAATTTTTTTTTTGAAATTTCCGTTTTTGAAAATCATAATTTTTACCCATTTAAGTTGAAAATAATTATTAAAATACATTATTTTACTGTAATATTGATTTAGTACATCGATATTATGGTACGAAAGACTGTGCGTAATTTTAATGAAAATCCATTCCCAGTTAGCTGAGAAAATGTTCCTTACGTGTCAAAAATTGCTATTTTACGGGAAACAAGAAAACAGAAATAGAGAACACGTTATAAGTACTGCAAAATAGTTACCTACCTTTAATACATTTAAGGATCATAATCTGGAAATTCCTCTAATGTTACATTCGCAGCTGACCTAATGCCGACTTAAGTTTTAAAACAAAACATAATTGTACAAAATAAAATAAAAATATAAATTAATAATCTTTTATTACGTAAAAAATAGAGATGAATATGGAAACTGGTAGTCTAACGTTTAAAAAATAACGTAAGGGTTCAAAATAATTATAATTGTTTATGAGGGGGGGGGGGTAAAAACCGCAAGAACCCGAACAAATTATATATCATTGGATACAGTATAATCTGAATTTTAATAATGTGCAAAAAAACAGAAAATGTAAAAATCTTTAATTTTCTCCCTTCCGGGTATCCTTAAATAGGGTCCTGGATTGCGATGGATGAGCGTTTTGAATAGGAGTTCTTAGGAAAAAGGTGGGGAGTCATTGTTGTGCTAGTTCATGATCATTTTTGTTATGTTTTGTATTTTTCTGGTAAAGTGGCAAAATTGTTAGAAGGCTCTCGATTGTTTGGGAAACTATCAGACCGCAGGTAAAAAAACATTTAGTGAGTCAATACAATATGTTGGGCTGTTTTGAAATAGTTTAGTTACGTAACCGGTTCTGAATTACTTTAATAGTGCATGTGTGAACGGGTAGTTGAAGGTGTTTGCTTACAGGTAAATCAATTGTTTTATTCTTAAGTAATAATATTGTTAGTCAACTTTAGTTTGAGAAGTTTTGTAATTAGTTTAATTGAAGTAATCTAATTGTATTTTTTAGTATGCTATTTGATAAAATATTGTAATTATTAATTACGCCAATAAATAGGCTTAAATTGGTATAAGTTTAAAGAAAGTCTGTTTATTATTTCTTGGGTGCTAGAAAAATAGAGTACAAGTCAAAAAAAAATTTAAAAAAAATTTTATGTGTTTTAAATTTGTATATTTTAACTACAAATATGATCAATTTTCTCTTGATTTTGGTACAAAAATCTATAGTTTTTCCTGTTACGAGTCTGTAAATCACATGAAATAACTTTAGAATTTTCTAGAAGCTATTTTTCCAACCGACATTTTAGAGTTTGTTCCTTTTTTCCATTTATCCAGTTTCCAGTTTATGATATTGCAGACGTACACGATTCCTTTGTGCATGTCAATACAGGATCTACAGAATTGGATGACCTGTGTGCACTTGGTCAAGCAACGGTGGATTCCCATCTATGAGGGTGGTTTCCATCTGAGATAGTTATATTTAAGAGATATTCCACCGTGCATGCTGACATTACTTCAAAGTAACAAAAGTGGAGCAGATTACTCCATCTGATTTTAGAACTATGGTTTTAAACCGTAGACCTCCCCTACAGTTCAGTAGAGCAAATACTCTGCTTCTCCAAAGTCACCATATGGAGGGTGCATCTCACAATCTGGAAGTTACCAATCATCTCTGACAGAAGCTATTGCAAGTTCTGATCGCTCCAAATCCTTCTCAGCATAGGAAACAAGCCTTACATCAATTCTGTTGGTAAGAATAAACTTTCACTTTCAGAATACTGAATTATCTCATTTTTACTTATACTCTTTACCCCTGGCTTCCTAGATTTATTATACCCAGATCTCATACGAACCTTAGATGTTACAATATTTTCTATTAATATAATAATTGTTCTGTTTTGAATATGTCCATATGTTGTGTGTTGACATACGTGTTACATTCTGCGCTAAAACAAGACACAGTAACATTGAAGTAATTAAATGTTTCAGTCAAAAGTACTTTGAAACATCTCAGATTCACATTGATACTATATTCAACACTAAAATACAGACACAAACATTCGCACACTACAAAAGGAAATTCAGAAGTTTAGCACTAGTTACTAGACACGACTTGAAACTATCAGAAGCCGGAAGCTATTTACCTCCTATGCATCAGTGAAACAAACAGAAGTCTGCACAGACTACACTCTGCAGATTTATTTTAAAATTTTCATATCTAAAGCAGCACATCAAATTTTTAATTTATAGAGTAATACTAGGGAATATTATTTAATTAGGACTCACACTCATAACACATTTACTAATTTGTCTATAAGGAAAAAATCGTAGATTCACAGTAACATAGAAAAAAATAATGTTATTTACGCCAGCCAAATTACAGAACACTTTTACGTCAGTCCTTTATATTTGTTCTTCTCTCTGTTCGTTCCAAATTACTTTTGAATGGGAGAAGCTATTTGAACTGAAAATACTTTTGTCGTTCTAAATTAAAGAATGTTTGAAGAACATACTTTTATTACTTCCTCTTTTATTTTGTTTAGTGTACGTTGTATTTTCTGTACACCTGTAAACAGTTCTTTATGCTATTAAAAAATAATATTTATTTTTCTTGACAATAAGAAAAAATAAGTAAAGAAGAGACTTATCAGACAACGTTTTTAATACAATACTATAACATTATAACGAAGATATTCCAAAAAACGTTAAAGGAATAAATTGTTCATTGTAAGAATTTAAGTGTATTGTTACAAATGTAGAGGATGTCCGATGAATGAAATGTATATGAAAGTTCGTAAATAAATGTATAAAATAAATAAAATAATATTATATAAAATACTAAATAAAATAAAATAAATATGTAAATAAAAATGTATATGAAAGCGCGGTTGAAACTAGTTTGAAATACGGGTAATCGGCCTTCGTTATGCCTGTTATTGATCATTTATAGTATGTTATGGATTGTTCAGATAAAGCAGAGAAAGAGGTAGAAGGGTTTTGACTGTTTGAGAAACTATCATACCGCAGGTATCAAAACAGTTAGCACCTTTATAGTCAGTCATTTAGTACTTGGACAGTGAATAGAATTTGTGTTGTTGAATCGTTTTGAAATATTGGCGCTACGGCAAAAGTTCTGAATTGCTTTTTTAAATTGTACGTACGGGTGTTTGCAACTAGTTGTAGACGGGTAAATCATCGTTTAGATTGTTAAGTGACAGGAACTTATTTATAGTCAAGTTTAGTTGAAGTATTACGTTTTGTAATTAATTTAATTGAAGTTGCCTAATTGCAATTTTTTAGGAGGTCTCAGCCTAAAAATTAATTATATTCATTAATAGTATCAATAAAATAATTGATTTTAGCTTAAAACAGAATTGTTTAATTATTTATTGTACCCAGATTTTGAACGAACATAAGTAAAGTTTTTGCAATATTTTTCTTGAACCAAACGAAAACTATTTTTTCACACCAAAATGTCATAAATGTCGTTAAGAACAATATTTCTTCTTTGTGATTCTAATTCCTTATAAATCCATTTTAAAGATAATATCGTTGTTGTTATTGTGCTAATATTATTAGGTCATAAATGAAGTTATTTGTTGTTGTTTAGGTCATCAGCTGAAAGGCTGGTTTGAACCTGTAGAGGTTTTACTAAGTAAAACGAGGAGTGAGGTGGTTTACCATTGCCTTCCTCACTGAATGGAAAAGTACGCTTATCAGCATGCCGGGCCCTCTGAAAAGCATATATTTTTTCCACTCTGCAAATGACACCTTCACTTCATTCACCACAGGGTCTGGCTGTATAATGAAATTCATTACTTTCAGAAGAGATAACTCTGATTAGTGTCTTTTACACCTCTACCTCTTCTGTTCCTAAATGATTCAGTCATTTAATTCGCTGACCATGTGATAAGAAACATAACTATTTATTTTAGCCCGCCAACGAACAGATTGAGTGTAAATAATCTGACACTTCACCTGTATGTTATGGGCAGCATATTATATTATGAAAACTATAAATGTCATACATTAAAAAAGCAAATCCGTTTTCAAATTGTTGACTGATTTACTCGTCTGGAACGTTATAAATTCATTCCTCATTCCTAAATACCTCAAATGTTCCTTTGAACATTTTTAAGCACTTGAAAAAATAATTAAAATACAGTAAAAATAAAAGAAGGCTCGACCATCTCAATGCTTAGTAGATAACATTCAAAGTATCCAGGTTTAAATTTGATTAGATTTTGGAAAATATGTTCACGATAATCCCAAAATTCACATCCATACTGTGTTAAACGACAAATAAAATATCAATACAGCCTTAAATGTATTTTAAAAATCAAATGTATGCTAAAAACATATTTTTTGGGTTCAGGGGGTCTGAAAACGTATAGATCCGGTGAAAACTCGATTTCGAAAATCGACATGAAAACAATACTTTCCTTCTTATATATTCATATAGGCAAGAGAAAGTAAAAGAAGTTATTTGAAGAAAATTTTTGAATGCTTATATGGAATTTTCACCGCTTGGTCAGTAATTTCAGTAACTAAATCTTAAAAACTTTTTTAACTCATGGAATTCATTTCAAATGTAAATAAATCTTTAAAAACGGTAGTATTTACTCTCTACAATAATTAGCTTTTCAGAACAAATGTATAAAAAAAATAAAATGAAACATTTTAAATCCTAAATCCTCTTTACGCTAAAATTTGATTTTGAACCACAATGTTTTTAAATTTCATGCACTGTTAGTCGTAAAAACTAAAACACAATATTATATCACAGAAAAAAAATTACTAGGTTAAACTATTTTGCAATATGATTTAAATACATTTTTTTCTTTGGACGTTAAATTACTCAAAAAAAAAATTATTTCTTTTAATTTTTATATAATTTTGTGTTTGCGTTACAAAATATTCACGTTGTTCTTAAAGTGTTATCGCAGCGTTCTTGCTTTGAGTAGGCTATATTTGCATTTAATAGAGATTTCTCAGTCATAAGCCTAAAAACTCCGGATTTCAATGTGATTTTAGATTTTTTCGGTGGAAATGATTGTAGGTCAATGTCAGGATTAGTTCGCCAGATAAAAATACATAAAATAAACAAGCAATAAAATCTGAGAAATAAGCTATGCATTCTGTACACAGAATAAGGAATAGATTACTTTGTGAAATAGATGAAAATAGAACGGGTAATATCCAGGTGTTATTTTTATAACGTTTACGCAACATGTGATTTTTTTCGGAACACAAACAAATTAATTTTAGACTTTAAAATACACTTTTATTTTAGTGTGAAAATCTATTAAAAACAACTAACTCTATTTTATAATTAATGTTTTTATCTAACACATTAAAACTGTTTTAATTTTTAGTATAATCTCATGTTTTTTTCTCACATATTTTCAATTCATTTCATTGCGTATAGTTTTATTTTAATTATGTGCTTTTAGGTCTAAATCTATGTCTTACCTTACGTAAAACATTTAATCAATATTTTTAAAATCTACCTTATACTCGTATTTTACAGCCAGTGGTTTGTTGAACGTACATTTGTTTTAGATATCTGCAGATTCGTAAATGACATTTTTCTATGACTGTACTGAAGAATCTATTAAGAACAATGTAGTACTCATCCCTAGAAACTTAGTACAAAACTTTTCATCTAATGATAAACTCCTAAGGACTCTACATCGACGTTTGAGATGTTCCTAGAACAGGGCCCTCAATTGGCAGTAAATTTTCTCATCATGTAAATAACCTATACTAGGTATTCTAATTATAACACTTGAATAAAATGGAAGACAAATAATTGAAAAAATGTTTAAGACGATAAACAATAGACTTAAAGAAGTAAAAATACCACATGGTGTATAGGCAACGCGCTACAAGTTGATGATTGCGCCTATTATGCGGAGGACAGTATACTATCTATCCTCCTTACATCAGCCAACCCGAAATCATAAGACATGTATCAAGCGTGTAACTCAAAATGTAACCACCACAAACACTTAAGTAATAAAATTCAGTTAATGAGCCATCATACTAAATAAGTAGGGAGTAATGTAATTATTTAAAGAGGGTGAATAGTTTAAAATTCAATTGCAATTTAATATAACTTTACTGAAAATAATGAATAATGAAAACCCCAAAAATACAATAACATTTTGAAATTACCGCAAAACTAGTATAACTCACCATAATAAGGTCGCATTGACGGAACTCACGGACTAACTAGTCTATCACTACAAATGTCAGAGTGCAGTAATTCAGTTTACTGCTGATGGCCAAAAAGGATACTAAATATAGCTTAGGCTTAGAATTATGGCTTATTACAATGAATGTTTATTATTCAGGATAATTGTTAAGAATCAATAAATAATACAATGGGATGTTTATGAAACGACATAGTTGTAAACAAATGAGTCAATGTAAAAGTAAAATTACAACATGATGTCATAGTTAGAGCTGTCGCTATGATGTATTTAGAAAAGCACGTATAGTAGCACTTCCACCCCCCCCCCCCATAATCATGTCTTACTGTCGCTGACGATCGTCAACTTATATTGCGTTACCAGTAGATAGAATATTTCAGAGGATTTCAGTAAAATCATTAGATGAATGAGTATGATAAAATGAATTGTAGAATAAATATGACGAGGGCAATTATAAAGAACGCAAAATGACTTAGACGACGATGATCTTTATTGCAAATGCCCAATATTTATTCGGTATAGTACAGGCACACATGATCATGTTTAAAACTTTATCTCTTCATGTCTTGAACATTAATGTTTACTTTACTACCAATTTTATTGGTTTTTTTGACATTTGACAAAATATAACAAAATTCGTAGAATGTTTTTTTTTATTTTACAACGCCCGGATGAGTTAGAGTAATGGACCTCTTCACGTGAATAAAACCGATGACTTTTTCATTCACTACTGATATAAAAGTAGTATTTACTGTATGATATAATTACAAATTTAGATTTTATTTTTTTAAATGAAATCACATTCACTCTAAATAAACAACCGGTGCCATCGTTGTTCTTAAATAATGTAACTATCCTGAAAAATTCTATTGTTCGATATCTTGAACTTCATTTCGATCAACAACTGACCTGGAAACAACACATTAAGACAAAACAGCTTCAACTTAACTTACATTTGAAACAACTATACAAGTTTGTTCACTCTAAATCATCCATACGTCTCTAACAAAAATTATTTCTCTACAATTACCTTTTAAAACCTATCTGGATGTACGGTATTCAAATTTTTAGTGGCACAAAACAACAAATTTGAAAACTTTTCAAGCATTCCAATCTATACGTTTCAGAATAATTACCTGTTCACCCTACTATGTCTCAAATTGCACACTACACACCAATTTGAACACACCATTTATTGGCGATAATTATTAATCAAAAATAGTTATTTGAATAATTCTATTCATAACTGCAAAATCATAAAAATCCGCTTATCAGTAACATGGCAAATCCACCAGGCTTTATTAGAACATTAAAAAGAAGAAAGAGCAGAGATCTTCTTTAATTCCAGCTGAATTTTTTATGTATAAAACTAGTCAAAACAGATAAATGTGAAAAATATTTAATGTAAGTTTTGGTTTTGTTTTTAATTAAAAATGGTTTCTTAGGCCTTCCTATTGTTATTAACTTTTCTTCAATAATATGAATTTTTTATTGTTTTAATTTTGTTTATATTTTAGTTCACCGGACGGCCTATATGTGGTTTTCCCATGAGATGGGACATTTCATTTCGACAAGGTGGTAATAGTGTAATGTTGGCAGCCTCACAAACAACATTCATTGGTTTTCTGAAACAGTAGCTAGCATGAGGTACGTCTCCGCGTACTTACTTTCTTTTCCTTCGTAACGGTACTTTTTAAATGTTTACAATAAACAACGAGTTTATATGCTTTAGTTGTGGTGGAAGCATCATAAAAATACTGCTAAAGTACTGCAAGAATTTAGTGATAAGTATCCAGGTGGGTCTTTACCGATTCGGCAACATTTACGAAAGTTAAATAAGAAATTTTAAAAACACAGGAAGCGTATTAAATATTCCGAAGTGTGGTCGTCCTCGAACGATTTGTAATGACGATAACCTACAAACATTGCTGAAGCGTTTATATCCAGTCCTGGTAAATCAAATCGTAAGGCATTTTCTGAACTAAGATTATTATGAAGTAACGTTTATAGGATGATGGAGAAATTAAATTTGAAGGCATTTCGTTCATCTTTACTCCAAGTTTTTTGTCTGTAGCTTTCTTATCCGTAAACCTTTCTTCTGATTTCCGTAAATATTGGGGAACCGACTTATAGAGCACTCTGTATTTTTTCGATAATTTTTATTCCAAATTTAATATTAATGAATGTTGTATTTTATATTTGTGCCTGTTTGTGTAAATTTTATTGTAGTATCAATGCTCTCTCATCTTTTAGTTGTTCTCAATAATAATTACAGTTAAAGATTCAAAATGAAAGTTAAAAAAAATACATTCCTAGTTGTTCTTTGGAAATTAGAGGATACAATTTGTTACTAACGTCGAGTTTTTTTATTTTTCTTATGTAGGTACAATAAAATAGGTAAGCTGATGTAAATTGAACGTCTCTCGCAGTTATACAGAAGAACGAAGAAATTTTGTAAAAGAAAAATTGTTTAATTTTTAAATTTGTTCCCACTTATATTATGGGTTGAAATATTTCAGAAAATAACTAAATTTTATAATAGATTTAATTTCCTATAAATACGTATGATGTCAGCAAGAGTTCAAATGTATATATATTGTGTATAATCTGGATTTTAATTGAAACCAGAATGGAACGAAGCCTTTATTTAGAAACGGGGATGCTAACAGACGCTTCCATTTCAAAGCTTGAGTCAAGAATTCCAATTACAACAATAAAGAGACTGTTATAATTTAAATTAAATTGCTCTACCCATTTTCGTAAAACATAGTGAATTTCTGGTAATTAATATAAACAGAGAAGAGTTAAAAAAATTTATATCTGTAGTGTGTTGATAGTGGAAGACGCACTGTGAAGGCTTTATGTTCATAAAATTGACAATCTAGCTACATTTTAGTCGTCAGTTACTGATAAATGTTTGGAATAAAATAATTGTTTCACTAGATTGCTCATATTTCTCAGTTTTAGTAGTCACACAATGAAATATTTCCAGAATTCTTTAACTAAAGAATTTAGAATGGTCAGCAAACTTTATACGTACAATATTATAAAGTTTTCTTTATACGTATTTAATCATTACCATTCCACCGAAAAGATTTTTTTTCGTCTGCATTAGCAGTAATTACAAAACAGTCAGACGTTAAACAAAAAAAAAATAAATAAAAATATTTGGGCATGGTAATATTTTTATCATAATTAATTTATTTGTGTATTTTGCATTCTTTTATATGATTCACTTTACTATAAACAAATGTGTTTGTTATAAGTTTGATGCATTATAATAAATGTATGATGTAATGCTATGTACATTCCTTGTACTTTATTGTGTAACGAAAATTAATACAATAATTATAAAAATTTATTCACGTTTTATTGTTTTATTATAAGTTTGGTGTGAAGCAATCAGACTACTTATTCTTGCAAAAATAAATAATGAAAACAATCTAATTTTAATCATAAGTGGTGACGCTAAATGAAAATCAACTTCTGTTTGATTTTATTTTGATGAAAAATTTGGAAAATCACTAATCGGCACTAAACTAAGACTTGTAGAAAAAACCTTTCAAAAAAATTTGTAGGTTTTTTAGTTTTCTATTTGACCATATATACGTTTGCCCTATTATTCAGTTTGCACCGCCATCAAATTTACCGTAGGCAAATACTTTAATATGAACTTAAAAAGATAGTAAAAAATTTGGCGCCAGCTCTATCAGCAGAACGAGAGAAAAATAAATATAATATGACTGTATCTCTTTGCTTTAAACTAAATATTTAATGAATAACAAACTAATGAATAAAGTTAATAAACTTAATAAGTGAATAAAGTTAATAAAGTTAATAAACTAATGAATAACTAATATAAAGCTACTAACAAAATAACCCGTAACCTATTTAAAAATATAGCCAACCTTTTTTCTCCTGCGACTTTGACATAAAAAAACTTAACAAATCCCTAATTAATATACGGATAAATTTGCCTTCAATTAAATATGTTCCCCTTACTTCTTCTTCTTCTCGTTCTCCTGGTCACCCTCGTTCACCTCCTCCTTTAAACACTGCTCCTTCTTAACTAACCACTCTGTTCCACTCCCAAGGAAACTGATTATAATTTCCTGGATGCGAACCAAGAAATCTCTCGTTGACAAGCCTCCTTTTCCCACCAACCGTTCAACCAACCTGCAGGGCCAACGGGAAGGAGAATCTTCCCAATGGTTGGCTGTAAGTTGGTAGGTGGAAGAAAGGCCCAAAAACACAGAGGGTGAAATATACCCGTCTAAAAAATATCGGGTGTTTGGCACTTCGCTATATTTTTACAACTTATTGTCTAACTACTATTCTAATGTAACTTATTCTAACTATGTGGAATTTTTCCAGGCATTATTCAATGGGTAGTTACGGAGTAATGGAAGTAATAGTAATTAGGAGTTACCATATCTTCCATTTTTTGTACACTTGTAATTTTACAATGGTACAATTTTAAGACTAAAATGTTTGAAAAAATCAATAGTTTTATTACGAGTTCACGTCCACCTACACGAATTCTAGCAAACATGCCGTTTTTATCAACTTGTACAGAAAAAATATGTAGTAAGTGTGGAAATTTTAATCAAAAGAGTATAAGCCATTTATGAGAAAATTGCCAAAAGTGAAAAATTGCAAGAATAAACTAGGTAGGTACTACTTCTGGTTGACCGATTTGAAGAAAATATTTGAGTCGGATTCCCTCATGACACTAATGTTCCAAGTTTGATTTTTGTATTATATTTTTTAAGTTTGAAATACTGTGTACACACGCACACGCATGTGTGCGTGTATACACACATACACTGACACACATACTCACATTTAACTTACACATAATACGACCATTCGGTAAAATTGTTTTTATTGGGGAGGAGGCCAAAATATTTGTATGATTTCTGGTAAATACGTAATTGACAGGAAAACATATTTGTCCTTACCTATATTTCATACAGGGAAAGGAAAAGTAAAATTAACGAGGAACGTAGAAATGAACGTTCAAAGAAGGAATGTACAGGCTTGTAAAAGATTATTAACTACATAGTGTAGTTTAGCGTCAATTAGTGATTTTCCGTCATTTTAAGTAAATTAGATGTTGATTTTCATTTTCCTTATTCACTTAGGGGAGCACGGATCTCTACCTTACGTTGTCCCGTTTTCTCAAAAATTATCAGAGAAAGAGGCTTGAATTTTGTTTAATATGGAAATTTGCACTCTTTTACAAGTTTTGCGTGAAGGATTTTGTCATATTACTTCAGATTTAATTTTTACAATTTTTGGTGTAAACATTTGATACAGAATTTTTTTCATTTTACTTTTTCAAAACAAAAAAATAACACGTAAAAGATACATTTGTATATGGTTAACAATCCACAAAAATTTCAGTACTGCAACTTTATGTCATCGATATAATATATCGATGACATAAAGTTGCACATATATATTATATATGTCATCGATTTACCTCACATCTGAGATGAAAAAGATGAAGCATAAGAAGCTGAGAAAACGGGTCATTTGTGTTACAAATTAATGTTTGCAAGAAATCTGATTTAAAATAAGACAATAAAAATTTTCAACATGTTTTACAGCATTTTTTTTAGTTTTTTTTGGTTTAACGTCCGACTGTTCTGCAATTACTGCTAATGCAGACGGTGAAGGATGAAATAATCTTTTGTAACATATGGAAATTTATTTTCCAACATTACATGACTTACAACTTACGGTAAATAGCAAACTAACCAACCAAATGCAATACAGTAAACACTTTATTCTAAAAACAAATGACAGCTGATAATAAAGGAATAACATTTTATTGTAAAAAAGATTTCAATATCTTACTAAACCGTCATTAAACATGTTTTTTTCCAGCTGGGGTATCCTACAAATAAAATTAAAAGAAAAATATTTCTAGTTGTCGTAGAAACATAAAAAACCATCATTAATTCAAGAATTTCAAACTATATTATAGAACAAGAAACCAAAAATGTTTTGTTTTTAATTTCCTCGATCCATGGTCCCTTTAAAATTAAATTAATTTGTATGCTTTTCATCTAAAATTATGTACTCATAATTGGACATGGTATTATATATTTTAGTACTTAAATCGGCAAGAGAAAGTTTTGAGATAATTTCACACTAGATTATTTTAATTTAATTGAAATTTTATGTTTCAATAACATCTTGTAATAAATTTAGTTAAGTAAACTGTAATTTATTTATAATCATAATAATTGATAAGTATTTTAATTAAAAAGTCTAAAATGATACTTTATCATTCATAAAATAGCCAAATCCTGAAATAACCGTTACATATTAAAAACTATAATATATTGAAAAATAAAAAAAACCATTTAATATGTATAATAAAAACAAAATGGTACTGAATGAGAAAAAGGTGGAAAAGATTTTTTTGTGAAACGAGATTGTTCAGCATTAGAAATTGGGAAAGATGAACGAAGAAGTGGTAAGGAAAGGAAGGACCTTATAGACGTGTTGGGAAATAATAACTGCAGTGCCTGTACGTAAGAGAGCCAGATGTGAGGAATATAACTAAATCAGTAAAAAATTGGAAATATAATTCGCTTAGAGCTATAAATCAAGTTTTGGGACTTTTAAAGAGCAACAACATTCAATTGGATTTCATTTCCGACCACTTTTCCCAACTGAATTGCCTCTTAAGTAGAAATATAATATAAATTAAATTTATTACTCAATGGTTCTGACTATACTAAATAATAATAAAATAGGCAATAGATTTATAGGTCTTATTTTTATAATTTCCTTTCTAAAATATTTCTATATCAATCGAAATATGTCATCGATTTGCCTCACATCTGAGATGAAAAAGATGAAGCATATCCGTTACGTGAAGGTGTTACTAATGTATTGTTTAAAAATAAAACGATCGTTTTGAGATAAATTTTCATCTAAAGAATTTGGATAAAACATTATCCTTATAACTATTTTACAGTATTACAATTACGATTGGTTTTAAAATGTCGTGAACTCCATTTTATTCTTTTCCATCACAGTCATATTTATTTTTATAATTAGAGATATGATTACATAAACTTTGATAAATACTGAATGGGTTATTCAGTTTCACAATGTACCGTATCTAAAACGCAATTGGTCCAATAGGTTTACTAGGTGTGGGATATCATGATTTGACAACTAAATTTCCCCCTTTCAGATTTTTACAGATAATCCGAATTGACAAAGTGGTATTTTTTTTAAACATAAGTCCATCTTTATGAAATTACTTATATTATGGTGAAAAAGATGAAAAATATGATGTACACGGTATCATTTCATGAGACTCGTTTGCTACTGCAAACGTGTTAGTACAGACTGTTAGGAACAAGAGATTTTTCTCATCTGAGAACTAGATGGATGCCGAAACAGGTCCAGGTGGCCTAAATCATGATAGAAAACCAACGTGATGTTTTACAACCATAATAACATGGTAAAAGAAAGAGCTTGTCGAATTTTAATTGCAATAAAATGTTACAGAAATATTGCTTATTACATGTTCATTTGGGTGTCTGTAAAACTTATCAAACAGTCAAACGTACATATTTTTGGCTACATTTTGTACAAGTCAAGTTGTTCAAAATTTGAGAACTGTGAGACAGTTTCCAAATTTATAATGACTCAAAAAAATGCAGTACCTATAATGTTAAATTAAATGAATTTAGGTATCCAAATTAAAATTTTGGGAATCGAGCGAAATTTTCAATGGATGCCTCTTAAAAAACCACGTCAAGCAAAACACGATTTGTTCTACAGGTTCTGCTAGTGTACAGTACAAAATATAAGATTAATGACAATAAATACAAGTTCGTAGTTACCGAATGGTGGCAATTAAATAAACCCGAACTTTTAATATCCACAAATCTTTTAAAAAATTCACAATGAATGAATTAACACGATATATTTGAATTTAACCAACAAAACAATCAATCAAATGGATAATAATTTGAACAACCTGTGCTTACATTTATTTTAAATAAATCTGTAATATCCAAACATGCATTAAGTTTATAAATGATAAATTATTAAAGAAATTGGGATAAAATTCATTAGATTTCCTTCAATGTTTATTATATATTTTTAATAAATTGCATTAAAATATTTAGTAGTATCGTACGTTATCTTGATTGCAATAAATTTCTATGTAGGTCAGATATATAAAATTTTCTGCAAATTGCAATGAGGTCACTAATGTTTGTAATAGCTAAGACAGGACGCCAAGTACAATCAGGAAATTTAATTTAATTTAGTAGTCCGAATTTATTTAAATTATTTCGGAGTCTTTTATTTAGGCATCAGTTTCAACAAATTAAACTACATTTATGAATTGAAAAAAATTATATATCTCTATTTAATATTAACAGGCCGCTATCCCAATCTATATATCCACATGGAAAATAACTAGTTTGTTTTTGCTGTTTTAATTAAAATAAATTGCTTGATAGAAGTAACTATAACATTTACGTTTAAATGTTTGTAAATATGGTGTTATACATTGTTAATTAAATTATTAGTTCAATTTTGTAATATTTCACTTGGAAAACATTTTAAAAAACATTGCAAAATAAATTATATGTAGATCAAATTAACATATTATGATTTTGTTTATAATTCATTAAAATTATTCAAATAGTAAGTATCTCATTTGGAAGTTAGAACATAAAATTAATTGCTTATATACCTTTTATATACATTAATAATTTCTCAGAAGTGAGAAAAGAAAATATTATATCTGGTTATTTTAATTTTTATGAGAAACGTTTTAAATTGTTTTTCTTTCAATCTTGTCTAGACAGTAAAAATTACAATTTGTTCTTACAATGAAAATTATGAATATAAAGTAATAGAGATAACGCAGAAAAACAAAAAAAAATGAAACCTTTTCACCCAGAAATATTAAATGTTATAGAAAAATGAAAAAAAGTAAATTTTTAAAGAATTTTATATTGAATAAAATTATTTTTGTAATAACGTTTAATGGTTCTTATTATAATGCTCATCTATCTCAGATGGTAGGGATTAACATGGCTATCTCACTCTATTGCCTGAAGTTCTGAACAACTCCCTGGTTGTTTCTAAGTACCAATCCCTCAAGTTCTGTAACCAAGAAATTCTTCTTCCCCCCAAACCGCGCTTGTCGTCTGTCTTCATCTGAATGATGGTTTGAAGTAAGGCGTATACGCAGTATTCCTTATTATGTGTCCAATGTATTGGAGCTTGCGAATCTCGATGGTATTTAAGATTTCTTTACTTTTTTGTTTCTTTGAATGACTTCGACATTGGTAAGTAGTCCTTTCAAGATATCTCCAGGATTCTTTGCTACAACCACATCTCAAAGGCTTTCAGTTTTTTTTATTTATATCCTGGTCGAGTGTCCAGGACTCAACGCCAAACAGCAAAATGGAAAAGATGGAATTTTTTGAATGGAATTTTTTCATCCTCAACGCCAGGGCTCCGGGTTCTATTTCCAGTCAGGTCTGGCATTTTTTCATCACTTATCTTCTTCTATCATCGTTCTCACCGTCTGCAATAGCAGCGATTGCAAAACAGTAGGACGTAAAACAAAAAAAGAATCTCAATAGATGAATATCTAAGGTCATTATCAATATGCTGCTTAAGTCAAACTCAGTCTCTTTTTTCCATTAAGTTAATCGCAAAATAATTCAGATGTCTATTCAGTCTTTGTTCGTATGGTCTGTTAAATTGTGTAATTTCTTTTGTTAATGAGTTAAGCCTTACGCCATTATAAATATATTTGTTTCGTATGACCCATGGTGTACTAGGAGCTTTACGTCAAACCTTTGTCTGAAAACCTCCTATAATGTCAATATTGGAATTTTTCGTTGTCCCCAGAGATATTTTGTCCCATACGTCCACGCATACTTAAAGTATGTCTTGCATAGCACTATTGTCGATCTAGTTGATAGTTGTGACCGACTTCCAGTTATCTAAAACAAGTTTCTCAGTTTCCAGACCAACTGTCTTCGTTCCGTCACAATGTATTTCTTCCACGTCGGTGGTCGAGAAGAAGCCTTCTCATCTTCTGACTGTGTTACTGAAATGTTACTCAGTACTTTTACTGATGAACACTATTTTCTAGGAGGAGTGAATAACACATGGACTGATTTACTTTTATTCACTTTAATTTTCATTCCTGCAACAATTCCTGCAGGAATTTGCATTCCTGCATCCTCATTCTTGTGAGGATGCTAGGAAATTTCGAAAAGACTGTGAAGCTACGGTTGGATATTCATCCACACCCAGAACCGCCGTATCATCAGCAATAGTTTTTTAATGTGTATTTTTTGTAGTCGGTAAGTGTAAGGTAAACATAAAATTCAGCAAAGTAAATAAAATGGCCCAAAAATTCTTCTTTAAGGTACACTAAAATAAATTTTTAATAAAGCTGGCAAATATTCATTAAATTTTTTTCTAAACTATCTGTCATCTAAATACAGTTTCAAAACTATGCAAAAGTTATTAGATACCAGCGTCTTCATTTTATAAAACAAACCCTTACAGAGGCCAGACTTTATCAAAAGCCTGTCATAGCCTATGTCCAAAAACGCAGAAAAAACAAGTGAAATAAATTTTTTATTTAAAAAATCAGCTACCTGCTTTAATTAAGTAACTGTGTGATGTTTTAGAAGTTTACAAGAAAAGGTACTAGAACGACGATATTTCCGTTCAACGTTTTAAAACCTTTCAATTTGAGAATATTCGCTGTTCTAAAGGAGATTGATTATAAAAGGATGTCCATGTTCTTCTAAAGTTTTTAAATGTTTTACGCTGCGTTGTTTTATTTCTTCTTTTACAATAAGCATAAATAATTTATATTGTGCTATAAATATTTCTTTGGTTGAATACCATGGGGCTGCAGTGATCAATCTTAGGAATTTTTATTGAAAGCGCTCCAATATTTGGTTCTACATTTCATGTTCATCGAATTTAAAATCTAACCAAGCTAGGTATCTAGATAGTTTTACCGTTTTACTCTGATGGTTAAGGTTTCGTTAACCATGCTCTATTAGGAATGGTTGACCTGAGTGTGTACAACACTGCATCTTATTTACACATCATATATATTATTCTTATCTCATTGGGGCATAGGATTGATGATTGTTTTTTAAATCCGTACCGCATAAAATTTTACTTGTGTGTCTTATGACATTTTTCTTTAGGGATTTTATCAATTTTGTATAACCTGCTGTGTTTCACTTCAATAGTGTCAACAATATTGCATCAGATTTCTAAGTCAACAATAACGAATAAAATTCTCGGTTTGAATCTAAAAGGAATGCATTACTAAATGAAAATATCCCAGAGATAAAATCATTGCTAACGACCTGGATAACTGATGCAAATGCTAATTTAAAAACAATGTCTAAAACGTAGAGTCGGATTTATACATTTTTAACTTTATATGCACACTAACTGTTTTTAAAATATTGTAGCCTATATCTCTGCATGAGTTTAAATCCTATTAATATAACACGCAGATTAAACAGAGGTAAAAAAAACGAAAATATCAGAGGAAAGTAAATAAAAATAAAGAAGAAAACGAGGAAAAGATCAGTAAAACGACAAAGGGCGGAAAGAGGATTAAGAATGTGTGTTGAATGTTTGATGACGATAAAAAAAGGCAGTTGGGGTAACACACAGTATAGAGGAAAAAATTATGACAAATTTACATTTTTAAATATTACTCTTTCTTTAAAGATTTATCATTAGATAATATGCAAATTAAGAATACCTGTTCACCTCTGAATAGTTTCAAAATTTTGTGTATTTTCATTGAAAAAAAAGATGAATTTAAATCAAAATTGCTTACCCACATGGACCAATGTAAACACTATAATAATTTATTATAATTAAGAAAGTTTGTTTCTTAAATCGTTTAGTTTATGTTGTATTGGTTTAATTGTATTTGTTTTTTTTATAAAGGTCCTCCGAGCTTCATGAGCTGCGCTCTAGTACAAAACGAAGACACACATTCACAAAGATCTTGCTTTTTCAACAATCAAATAAGAAACTTAAAAAATTAGTTTAACATACAAAAAAATGGTGTAAATATCACGAAAATTATTTGGCAATAAATTTATTGAATAACAGTGGCACAATACGAAGACTAAAATGGAGGCACCAAACAGACTTATTGGTTTAATTGTTTATGTTATATATACTGCTACGTTATAATCTGTTCATTTTCTTTGAACAATAAATAACTAATTTTCCCAACCTGGTGGGTTACAGTATTATATACTCGTACATATTTGTAAAACATTTCGTAAATTTATTTTTATTGCTTTATTCGACCGTGGGAATTTCGGACGAGGTACGAGTATAAATACTTTTTATATGAAAACAGGATTATAAAACCTTGGTTATTTCCAAGTTAACATATAAAACCCGTTATATAAAAATTGGAACATGAAAAACCCATGAAACATTTTTATTAATATTGATCTATCCTGCTTATTTATTTGATAGGATATTTCGCACACAAATAAAAACCCACATACTTGCGCGTACGTGTACCAGGGAAAAATTTACTTTATATGCTAGTTATAAAACATCGACGCTAACTTGTTAAGCATAAAAAATAAATTATTTTAAATTAACTTTTCAACTTTACAATGGTTTTATAATTGTTTTACAATGGTTTTTTTAATGTGCATGTGCTGTTGTTGTCTTCCCTTTCGAGACTGTACAACTTAAACTTAATGAATTATATTCGTCCTGATTCTGGGTAGTGTATGCGATACTCTGTACACTGAAAAATTGAAACATTTTATTCCTTCTAAATATGTAATTTCACCGATTTAATGTCTGTTCTGCAGGCAATGGGAAATGTCCAGTGTCATGTACTAATAATTCAAGAAATCCTAGAGCTAATTGCTGAGTTGACTGCAAACAATTTTGAAGTAGTGTTTACCTGGATCCCGTCCCATGTAGGGATTTCAGTCAATGAAAAAGACGATCTTGCGGCCAAGAGTGCCGTTTACTTGCAAAACCATTTCAATCCAGTTTCTCATTTTGACCTAAAGGCACCCATCATCAGAAAATTATATGATTTGTGGAACAATAGGTGAATCGAGATGCTACCTGTAAAACTTCACGTAGTACGAGAAACGTTACGAGAATTTCCTCTACCCGAATTTTGTAATCGCAGGGAACATGTTGTTTTCTGCCGATTGCTGATTGGGCATTCACTTATATCACACCAGTACCTGCTCACAAAATCTACGCCGACACTGAGCCCTTTCTGTGACGCAAAAGCAACATGTTGTTTCAGAATGTCAAGAACTTTAAAGCGCCCGTTGTCTTATTGGTATCTTTCCAATATTTCAAAATAATGTTAAGTCTAAAAATATGTGTGACAAAGTTTTAAAATTTCTACGTCATGTTAGTGCTGAAGACAAAATCTGATAGGCCAACTAATATTCTTCTTCTTCTTTTGTTTTAATTTATGAAATTATTGTTATTCTTATTTGTATAATTCCTATTGTGGTCGCTAATAATCATTAGGAATTAATGTGACCTTTACAAATAAATTTAAAAAAGAATGTTTTTAACTGTTTTTAGGTCACACTAACAAACAACAAACAGGTTTTTGGGACTTTAAGAATTTTATTTTATAACTGATTATAAAAAATAGGCAAAGATTTAAAAATTAAGAATAAGATTAACATTAATAACTAAGATATACACAATTTCATGAATAAACGTTCACAGCCATAATAAAGTTCCATAAGAGTTTAAAGCAGTCCATGTGAGTGTAAGAATTGAATGATAATTATAGTTCTTAGTTCTGGATGTATTGTGTTCGTCCTTAAAACAATCGTGCAAATTGAGTCACGCGCAGCTGCTGTGAGATATAAGGTGACGTAATCTGGTCCCTAACAACACGGACGGTGCGTAGTAACGGTAGAATTCTTGCATTGTTTTTACAAATATAGTGGTTTAAGTATGTTAACACGGAAAATCGATTTTAATTTTAATAAATTCTTCGTTTGCGGCCTGAAGTTTTTTCTAAGTAACTTGTTCCCTTCTTTAATCCGGCGGTTTCACGTTTTAAGAGTTCAGTTTCCTCTGACTGCGCAACATTAAAATTTGGCGGTTCTTCATTAAAACGAGGCCTAACTTTCACTACAGCTATCCCTTCATTTTGTGAACTACCATTTTTTTAATTGGATGATGAGTCTAAAATATCATAAACTTTCTTACAAGGTCATCGTTTCTCTCTCAATTTTTACGTTCACTACAAGTCTGGTTTACCGAACGTAGAACGGCATTACAAATCGGAAAATTTAAATAGGGGAATAAATTCATCTTTAAGACACGTTTTAATAGAAGATGTAGCAACGCGGACTTTAAATCACATACATAATCCGATTCGTCGAAATGTACTAAACTTACGCGACCACTATCTGCATAAAATGAATCGGCCCGCTTGCAAGCATTTATGCACTCCAATCTAGCTTCAATGGCCTTTTGAAAACGGTAAAACACATAATGGCTAACTGCTTTTGTTGTCTATCGTGATTAGAACACCCTGCAGTCGCACAACACACCACTATTAATGACTAGTAATGTACAGATAGCATTAGGATTAGTGAACATCACAGACCGACACGGTACGTATCGTGCATCGGCTGTCACTGGTGACCAGTGACGTCAGAGGGCGCGGCTTGTCACTCCGCATATTGTTGATGATCCCTACCGTCTAGTAAAGTAACCGTGGTATTACATGATATTCAACTTTATTATTGTATATGTATTTTGCGATAAATTTTAAAGTGATAGAATAACACATAAGAATGCTATAAACTGGTAAATGACAAGTTGAAGTCTCATTATCCTGAGTCCTAAGAAGAGAATTACTATGTACATATAATATTAACATGTTTTTTGTTATGAAATCCTTATTCTTATTAATACAGTAAACGTAATCACTTTAAGAAACGTGAATTTCTCATGAAATTTAATTTTTGTACATACATTTAAACACTGATACTTTTCACACACTATAAATTTTATGTCCATTTAAACTTTATTACACAAGTTAAAAACATGATAACTTTTCAGGCGACTTACTTTTGCATTATTTGACAAATTTATGGACAATTCGTTTTTGTAATTGTCAAGTCTCGTCTAATATTTTATGTTAAAACTATATTTACCGGTTTAGTTTATTTTACGTAGTGATAAAGAAATATTTTGTTTTCATATTGCTTAAAATAAAGATAAGAAAAAAGTAATTTATTTAAATAAATTGTATTATGAAATTGGATAAGATTATTCCTTACACCGTATTACAAAATAATGAAGTTTTCTCGAGTCATAAAAAAAACTAAAAATAATAAAACTTGAGCCATTCGTCTCACGTGCAGCTGTTAATTAAGGATATTTTACAATTCTACCACGTACTTACTCATCCTTTTTGAATCCTGTTAAATTTTGTTGTGGTTACTCTCTTGTTACCGTCAAGGAAAACACAATTCTTAAATTTCAGGAAAATATCTAATTAGAATTCAAGCGTAGAAGTTTAAATTACCGAACATAACCTTCAAATTAACAAAAAAACTTCTTACTTAGGGTATTTTATAACATTTTTAAATTCGTTATTTTTCCAATTTAAATAAATAGAAGATAAGTTTTTTAATGTACATTAAACTAAACAAAATATAATATTAAGAAAAATATTTTATTACTCTGAGTTTTACTTCAGTTTATCTGAAGATATCAAAGAGGCTTAGCAGATTGCCTTTTGTATTTTGTCCCAGTTCGTTTATGAGGAAGTTACCTTTGAAAACTCTTTGGGTCATGTTTTCGTATCCTAATTTTTAACACTGTTTAGTTTTCTACATAGCTTGTTTAGCTATTGTGAAAGGGATATATTTTTTAAATGGTTAGCGTTTTGTAATAATTCAAAATGGTAGTGAATGCATAATATTTTTGTCATTTCGCAACACTGTAGTTACGAAGCCTGCGTCACTGAAGTAAAGAATAATTATTTGCCTAACATAACAAACCGTTATTTATAAAATTACATTTAAACTATAATGACTTAACTGAACCATAATTCTTCTTCTAATATATATATTAGAAGATATATATATATATATATATTAGAATATATTCTTCTTCAAATAAGGATTAGGCGGCAGCCTGATCCTTATTTGAAGACATATTTTATCATCTATGTCCATCTTTTCTTAGATCTACCGACATCTCTTTGGCTTTCTGGAGCATATCAGTGCGCCTGCCTAGGTACCCTGTGATCTGCCATCCTTTCCATGTGCTGCCTCCAACTTTGGCGGTAACCCTTCATCGTTACGTTCAAGTTTTAAATGCCCAATTTTGACTTTATTTCCGCATTCCTTATTTTGTCCAAACTTGTACACTTCTTTGTCCTTCGCAGAAATCTCATCTTCGCCGTCTGCATTCTCCGCTCTTGGATTTTTGTTGTTGTCCATGCCTAACTTCCGTACAGAATAACTGGGGCTACCATAATTTTATAGAACTTACGTTTTGTGACCTTTCTCGTTCTATTTTTCAAAAATCTGCTTATAATCGTGCATACCCTCTGGAATTTCTGCTCTACATCCAAATATCCAAATCTGAATCAAATACCTCGTCACACCCTGAATAATTAAAGTGAGATAGTCTCTCCATATCGGTTTTATCCACAACTATTTCTAAACGAACGGATATTTGCCCTTAAAAGCCATTATTTTGGTTTTATCAATGGAGATTTTTAAGTTAATATCTTCTCACAGTTTGTGTAACACATGAACCACACGTTGAAGACCATCCTCTGACTTCTGTAAAATCCACATTTCATCCGCAAATAAAAGTGTATTCAAATAACTATTGTTATCTAACTTAATACCAGGACTAACGCTGCGTTTCCACATTTTAAAATGTAATCAATTGAACCATATATTTAAAGAATATTATGACCAAAATTATCTCATAAAATATATGAAAAATATTCGTGCGGGTGTTTTTTTTAATGTAACAAAACCTGTGAGAAAACAAATTAATCTATGGCACGGTTTATTAATTTAGCATGTACAATGAAACGTTTCAGAAATTAATTAAGGTCCGCGAGAAATTTGTTTTGGTATAACCATATTACTATATTACAATATTAGGATACGAATTGTTAACAAGTTAACAGTTTACGGTATTCGCAAATTGTCTAATCGGAAATAATTAATGCGAGGCAACAGACAAACCACAACTCAACCTCTTGCGTTACTAATTTAAGAGCAATATTCTTGTTACTTGAGTACTGACGTGAAATAACTGCGTGAACTGTCTTCTTCTTACTCTTACGTGTATACGCCAACAACTGGCACAAGAATTACTTCACAGAAATTAATACTGAAATCAAGAGTAAACTCTAATAACTATTTTTATTATTTCTTTGCTGTATACGTTTAAAAGCGGAGAAGTATACTTTTTATAACTTATTTTATTTTATTTTGCATTTGTGCAAAGAAAAACGGGTAAAATATTTAAAGAGTATATTAAACATAAACCTGTTAACAGCTTAGATAAAGACACCAACCAGAAATAGGGCACCAGATTATTAAACGTAAAAATACAACTTTTTTTAAAATTTGTAGCTGCTACAAATAATAATGTAACATGCATTTAATCCGTCGACGTACCTGTCGTCTTTGTGGAATTCTTGGTCGATCAGATGACTGTCTATTGCATAATAAAGGATTATTACGATTATTTTATAGTCTGTCTCTGAACCAGCGATACAATTTTATAAATATATCGTTGACATAAGGAACACGTAAGTCATTGTGTAGAGTTCAAAATATGTACGAGTATATCTAACTAGGGTAAGTTTAGTAATGATTTGTAAGAATTAACATAAAAATAATGTATTCGTGATAATGACTGATGGCTTTGCTGCACTATAAATCTGACTACAATATCGGTTGGAGCATTGTCATATACTTAAAAAGTTTTGAATCCTGGGTAGTTTATCGTTTGTAGAAAAGTCGTATAACATTGTCAATATTTTATTAGTAAATATCGCTTATGGTTTGCGTTCGTATTCTACATTAACCACCTATCTAAATACAGCCAAAGTTACCAAACATAATTTCCTAGCAAAAAGAGTTGGTTGGATATGAAAAATTGTAATAATACGTTTGTCAACGAACGGTAAAGGTCATATAGTACATCATGTTTTTATTATTTTTATATTATGTAAACTTCAAACCATTTTTAGGAATTCCAGATGATATTGAGTGTTGTTTGAAGCATGTCAAACACTTGGTTATTGTTTTTGGGATAAAAATTAGAGACAAAGATAGTTCACAGATTTACCAACCAGCTGAAATAGACTATTGTAAAGGAAACATAGAAAAATCAACCCGGAAATAAAGATTCAGACTCTATAGTCACATTAAAAGAGTGGATGGAATCAGAGTGTTCAGGTATTTCTATTTGATATAATTTATACAGTACTGATAAGTAGGAGCTCTCAAGAGTTTGTTTTGAGGAGCGAACAAACCGAAAATGAAGATTCAGACTCTATAGTCACGTTAAAAGAGTGGATGGAATCAGAGTGTTCAGGTATTTCTATTTTGTATAATTTATACAGTACTGATAAGTAGGAGCTCTCAATAGTTATTTTTAAGAGCGAACACAATGAAAAGTAGGCGCAGATCTGGACCAAAGAAATACGCATAGTTAAATAATATTAGAGACTAGACAAACGTGACACACGTGGCCCACCTTTTGAACGTGGATGACGAATGGATTGAATTTTTGGATGAATAACGATGGGGCGGATTTTTGGATGGAGAGCGATTGGATTGGATGTTTAAATGGATTACGATAGGATGATTATGAATTGAGCTTTTGGATGGATAACGATTGGCTAATTAGCGATTGGATTGGGTTTTTGTATGGATGGCGATTGAATGATTAACAATTGGGTTGGATAGTTGGATGGATAACAATTAGATGATTAAGGATTAAATTGGATATTTGAATGAATTACTATTGAATGATTAAATTGAATATTGGATGTTTGAATGGATAACGATTTACCATAATTGTGTACAACTACAATGTTAGAGTCTGGATACTAAAAAGAAGAGAGAAAAACAAAAATTTGCAATGTTTTTTTATATAAACTAACCTAATATAAAAACTATTAGAGTTATTTCATTTTCGAAAAAGTTTTATGTGTTAGTTTATTATCTTTACGAAAAGTTACATAACCTTGGTAAGTTTGGGGATACGTAAGTAAACTTTAAAAAAACAAGAAAGTTTTAAAGTGAGATAGAAATTGTAACAGTATTATAAGTGGTAATTTTATTGAACTTGACATTTTCATGGACATTGGATAAAATGCATCAACTTTTTCATCACCCAGTAAAAGTGACGCATGAACTTAAACATACGGTTCAAACGTTTTGATTTTAATTTATAGTATAAATAAACAAATTGATCAGATGTGTAACCGCTAATTGGTTTACGTTAATTCCCTAATCGATAAAGATAAAAATAAAGTTTTTTCAACCTGTAAGAATTCAAAGTATGGATCACTTTTAAAGATGTTTTTCTTATAGAGAACTTTAATAGTACAGACTCTCTTTTTTTGTTTCACTTTAAATAAACAAACCGCATAAACTAGCTAAAAATAAAACTTTACTAATATCACCAGATTTTAAATAAATTATTTAGTTAGTGATTCTAGTAATAGTTAATTGAAGAAATAAACCTTGAGATTTCTGCTCGTATTTTATTTATTTTCTCTTGAGGTACTCTGCGATAAACTCGTGTACTGAGATTATTTTAAACTTTTCTTTTTTATCATGGTTTACATATTGAACTTTTTGTTTTATTTTTAACATATATAAACACACGGAAATTCAAATCGAAATATATTCAATATTTATGGCCACGTAAATCACTTAGCACTGAATCTCTTAGACAACAGTAATGATGTCAATAGGCTAAAACGTGCTACAGTACTGGATCTCCCAGGGCGATTCTAATAGTGTGATTTTAAAGTTGTAAACATTATAATGTTGGTATTCTGTAGATGACTGTCGTGTTTGAGTGTGTATGTTGTAACTAGCTGAATGAACGTTTTAAATTATCTCCAGAAAAGTTAGGTGTACATATATTTCGGAATCATGTGCTTATTATTTATTACTTCTTATTTGTTTTTTCGTTTTAAAGGAGGTTTTTGTTATTTTTTATTTGTTTCTCTATTTTTCTTGTTTTTTTTTATTTATTTATTTTAAAGATCACTATATAATTTTGATTGTTAATATTAATTAAGAACAGTATAATATGTTTTCATGTTATAATTTGTTAATTACACCAGTGGGTTGTAATTTATTCATGAGTTGTATCTATTTGATAAGTTGCATTTATTGTTATTTATAACAGATTATGCATTTAAAAAAAGTTATATGAAAAAAAAAAAATTTATGGCTTAACTGCCACTCTCCTAACATATCTTTCCCTTCTTAGAATCTTTTCCAAGAGAATTTTTATAGTCACATTGCTCCCTGCCACTGTTTCAAACGACATTCAATACCATATTTGTATTTCTAAAGTATTATGTAGAAAATAACGTAAAAATATATAAATAAAACGTACCAAATGACCTACACCATATTTTTCAACAACTCTGTCCATAATTACTTTTATTCAACTAACATCTCCTGCAATCAACATTTCATATCTTGGGGCTGTATTTAGACGGTTGATTGACGTAAAACATACTTGTCAACCAAAAGTGGAGGTAGTTATGCAAAAAGGAACCAAACCACAAAATTGTAAAAAAGAGGCTAACAGTTTTGTATGACTAGAAAAATGATGAATTAATATTTTAAAATAACGAACTAAGCCATTTTCAGCAACATATACAAAAATAAATGGCTGGAACCAACGCACATTTATTTAGTGAACAAAATTATTTTACATTAAAGACCGAAGCAGTATGCTTCCTTTTTATAAAACATAAGCGGTTGTTCAGTTAGGAAACCAAGTAGGTTCCATTGTAAATTAATGAATATTGAGGCGGTGAGTGGAAAAGAGGATGTAATTATTACAGAACTTTGTTTATAAGTGCGCAGTTACGGATTACTTTCATTTTCTCACCCAACCGTTAAAATTTCAATATTATAAAAAATGAATCATTAAACGTCAGTGATTTGTCAAACTAATAGCTTATATAAAACATTCTTATCATTAAATTCATGAAGGGAATGATATATTATTTTGTTTTTTATAAATTCAACAGAAGTATCTTACGCATACGCCCTAAGAGATAATTAATAAAATGATACGCTGAAACAGTCAAACGGATGTTTTGACATGATACCAAGTATACCAGTTCAAAATGTTTAACCTAACACAAGGTAATAATGCTTCAACAAATGTATGATAGCCTTATGGTGCAGTGAAGTCATCTGTCATTTCATGAATATATCGTTTCAAACTTATTTTTTTAACCTTTTACTGAGTTCCTAAGTTACGTATCTAACAAAACATTACATCAATACTTACGCGTCCCTTACGACAGTGAGACATTTCTTAAATTAGACCGTATATTTTGTAAGCTCTAAATAAGTAACTAAACTTCTCCCAGTCTGCCAATAATCGCACAAATACAGTTGAAATGTTGGTGCAATAGTAGCCTATATGATTCAATAATACAACGATAGCAGTAGCAACAAATGTAATAAAACTTTTAATTTTTTTTGTAGCACCTCCACTGGTTGGAATCCCCTACGTACAAATAACTACGAGTATGTTAATAATTTATTAACGTAATGTTTAAAACTTAATTTTGCGTTCTGGTAATTTTTCTGGTAGACTTTTCACAGTTAGAAAACTTAATAATATCAGTAAATAAAAAGTTGCATAAGCCAAATGTACTCGTAGTTTGAATATTTAAAGGGTGAACTGATAAAGAAAAACTTAAACCTCGTTGATTTTTTAATTATGTTTAAAATATGGCTACTTTTTCAGCATTCCCTGTGGACACATTTAGTTTTTTCCATTAAAAACTTATACTGTTACATTATCATTACATTATTATGTTACATTATTATTGTGTTATTATTATTAGTTACATTACGGTCTCTGACCGTATTATGAGATTATAACATTCGGAAGAAAATTGTTAGTAAAATGAATCGGATAAGTATGCTATTTTTCTACCTAAGTGATGTACTCGATGGTTATAGAATTTTAAAATGAAATTGAACCCTACAAAATTCCTCCACCTAACTTTCACTCTTTGCAAGTGAATTTATTCTGTAATATCGGTCATAACTTATCCATTCCGCAATCAAATGAAGTATTGAAGTGTATATAACATGAGTGAGACAATTATTCACATGGTCGGCACCCTAAACAAATAATTGTCAGACCGTTTTTCAAGTTTACAACTTTAAATATTTCTATGACTTTATATTACACCATTCTCACTAACTTCTAAGAAAAAGTTTCATAAAAATGATACATCTTCCTTTCGAACAACTTTTGACTTGCACTGAAAACCGGAACGTGTGTCAATAACTATCATTACACGAACGTTAAATTTGTGTTTAGTGTGAGATCTTTCGGCGTCGTGTAATAGGACATTCAGTTTTGAAAAATCCATAAATGGTGTAGTTCATCACGACTTAATTTTTCAATTTATTGCAATGTTAGAATTTCACAAATGAGAATGTTGGTTCCACCAAGATTAATTTAGTAATAGTTTCATACTCTTTTGATGGCATAAAAACCAGTTGTGTCTTTCTTGAAACATCCATTAACCGAAATAATGTATTGTATTTTATTATTCTGTTAATAAAATATTTGTTATAATTTTAAAACGTTCTTGTTTTAATTAATCACCAGATCCCGGAAGAACCTGGAATATACGTGGGTGTTGTGTTTGGTTAAAATAAATATTTAAATCTTACTTTTGGCTTTTGGGAAGATATTTAAGTTTAACGCTTAACAACAGCAGCTCAATGTACAGTACCGTAATCAAAATTAATGATAAAAAAACAACAAACTTATTGCCTAGAACATAAGTTTTTTAGCCAGTGTGGATGTACGATACACAGATATGGGGTACGTCTATTAAGTTTAATGTTGGAATCATAGAAAGATTTCAGAACAAAATTATTAGAAATATGGTGAATGCGTCATGGTTTGTAAAGATAAGTTAAACACAAAAATATGTGGCTGTGCCCTTAATTACGGATGAAATTCACAGGTTAAATTCAAAATATCAACAACGTCTCAATTGCCATCATAACTTACTTTAAATTAACCTCGTAGACAACAATCAAGAAAATAGATAGCATCAAAGAAATCATGTTTTACAGTTGGTTTCATATTTATTTTTCGTACTTTCCTCATAATTATTATATTATTTTTGTATATTACTGTTTGGTCTTACTTTTGCTTTTGTGTTTCTGTTAATTCTTATTTTATACTACCGTTAAACAAATTAACGTTTATTTCAGTTTTGTTGTTTCTTGCATCACTTTGGTATGTTTTTTCATGTAATAATTAAATAAGTGGATTTTTACTATTACTGAACAGTTTGGAAACATAATTGATAAATTATTAAATTCATGAATTTTTAAAGGGGCATCGTCATTGAATAGCATATCCTTTCTAGCCATTACGTTCAAATTATTTGTTGTTGTTATTTATTCTGATTTGTAAAAAATAAATATTTTTAAAATGTTTCATAATATTTCATGGGAGAGACGACACGGAAAATTGTAGAAGTTGATAGCTTCGATTGTTTCGGGGTGATAATACAACCGAAGACCAACGATAAAGAAGGGGAAAACAGCAGACAAGGTAAAATAGCCGGTGCCGTCCGAGGAACTCAGAAATTTTGTAAGAAGAAAGCACTCTCAAGCCAAGATTAGACTTTATGCTGTTATAAAACCTGTGTATCTTTACGCGCGTAATTGCTTAAGAATGACCAGGAACACTTGTCTAAAAGTAGTACAAAAATTTAGAAGAAATATCCTCTGCAAGGTAATGGGCCCTAAGATAGTAGATGAATGATATAGATTATGAGGCCAAGAAAAACTACAATAAAAAATAAACGATTAGAAATTAAACGAATACCTTTATAGAATGTATAAAAACCGGTTGAAAAGACCTATTTTGGAGAAACTAACAATAAACCTAAAGTCTAGGATAAATGGTTTAAAAAAGTCAGAAAAATATTGAGAAAACCGGAATAAACCGTGGAAACTTAATGAACCTAATAAAATCCAGACAACTAATTACGGATTTTAAGTTCTTCTATGAAGAGCAAACATAGAACTCCAGATGGACAAAGGAAAGAAGAAAAGCATACTCTGATCAAGTGCTCAGAATGTGGCCTCCAACAAGAGCTTCCTAAAAAGTTTAAAGTTACCACACGTGGTCTAAATTATTCGCCCTATACATGGGAAGAAAAAGTAGACAATATAATTTGCTGAGAATTTTAGCAAATAATATTGTATTATTGTTTGCTCAATACTAATACTATTAAATACCCTGTACGTATAAATTTTAATTTAAAATCACAAAACGAGATCAAGTGCAAATCTATGTAATTGAATTATTTTGTTTTATGAAATACCTTACAGAAGTATAATAAATTTAATTAGCCTGTTACTATAATACGTTAGATTTAATCAAAGCTAATTTCACTAAATTCCAAAACAGATAAATTCATTATTTTAGCTTTCCAATTTATATTATACAATAGTTAAATGTAGTTAGGAAAACAATTGATAATAAGTGTGGAGTGCTTGTTATAATATACGTAGGTTATTATTTAAATAAATAATTCCTCAAAATAAGTTTATAAATAATATTTTCGAAGTAAATTTATAACATTAGATATTTTTTTAAAGTAAATTATTGATGTTTTGATGACCCAATCAATCGGTTATGCATCGTGTCAGTGGGGCTGGCTTCCAGTTTACTCCCGCTTTCGTACTTATGATCTCAATTTATTATAATATCACATGATTCTTCTTAAAAATGATATTTTATGTTAAAAAGAAAATCTGTCTGACGTGTTAAAATTACAATTTCCTAATAGATTTATGCATGTCTGTGATGTGTATGCATGTCTGGTGGATTATGAGAAGGCTTTCGATCGAGTGAATCATGAAAAAATGCTGGCGATATTGAAGGAAGCTGGAATAGATGATAAAGATCTCCGAATAGTAGCAAATCTTTACTGGAACCAGTCAGCAAGCATGAGAATGGACGGGGAGAACACAGAAAGTGTTAGGATATTGCGAGGGGTGCGGCAGGGCTGTATTCTGTCGCCTCTTATATTTAATCTTTATTCTGAGAAATTTTTTTCTGAAGCATTGCAAGAGGAGGAAAGAGGTATATTGCTGAACGGACTCCGAATTAACAATATCAGATATGCGGATGATACAATAGTATTTGCAAGCAGTATGGAAGATCTCCAAGAATTAATGAATAAAATTACAGCCTGCAGTAACCAATATGGTCTTAATATTAACACCAAGAAGACAAAGATGATGATAATCAGTAAGAATAACATAAGAAATTGTCATGTGTATGTTAATCAAAAGGAAATAGAGGGAGTTAGCCACTACAATTATCTTGGTACTACCATTAATGAAGCTTGGGATAATACTCAAGAAATAAAATCTCGAATAGGCAAAGCCAGGTCTGTTTTCAACAGGATGGGGGCAGTGTTTAAGAGCCATAATCTGACCCTCGACACAAAAATGAGACTCCTCAGGTGTTATGTCTTCTCTGTGCTGTTCTATGGTGTGGAGTCCTGGACGCTTAATGATGCCATCTCCAAAAAGTTGAGTGCATTCGAAATGTGGCTCTACCGTAGAATACTGAGAATCCCTTGGACGGCACATATGACCAATGTTGAGGTGCTGAGAAGGATGAGGAAGGATATAGAGGTGATGAATACCATAAAGCGAAGAAAACTCCAATATCTTGGACACATTATGAGGAATGGAGAAAGGTATGAACTTCTGCAATCCATACTGCAAGGAAAAATATTAGGACAAAGGGGCCCAGGTCGAAGAAGAATATCCTGGTTAAAGAACCTTAGAACCTGGTTCAATAAAACTACTCCGCAACTGTTTAGAGCTGCAGTTGACAAAGTGAGGATCGCCATGATGGTGTCCAACATTCGAAACGGATTGGCACCTTAAGAAGAAGAATAGATCTATATAGTTTTATATTCGAGATTTTATTAAAAACCTTAAAGGTTTCGATGAATTAAACATTTGCCGTATGGGCGTGTTGACAGGGCATGAAACAAGTTGACCTCCCTGTCACATGTCCGAGATTTCACATTTTATATCTTCAGTCTTTAAAAATTATTATCATTAATCTATAAAATGTGTCTTTTAATACGCGGTTTAATTATAATTTTAATATAGACTTACAAAATTAGGTATTAGGTTTATAATTTAAAAATAAATGCTTGTTAGTCAATCATTCAATGTTGTCCCGTGTTGGTAGGAGGTGGCATCAATATTACCTTCCAGTCTGATATTTAAATTCGTGTTATCTGTAGTAAAAATTATTTGTTACATAAATAAATTGTTATGATATACATGATTCAGTAGAATTTTCTTAAGAGATTTGTGAAATTTGTTATTTGTTTCCGAGTAAACAACTTGAGTGTTTTGATAGCTTGTGTAAGCAGGCCGTAAAAACAAGATGGAATATCGGTAACTCTTTTGGGATTGTGTTACTAACTTAATTTCATCAATCTACAAACTATATTTAAGTAAATAGTTCTAAAAATACGTTTTCAAATAATATTTTGGAAATAAATTTATAACATTAGGTATTTTTTTAAAGTAAGTTGATGTTTCGATGGCCCAATAAATCGGTTATGCATCGTGTCAGTAACGCGTGGCATCTAGTTAACCTTCCGTTTTCCTACATGAGTGCTCAATACTAATTTCATATATTTCGTCTTAATAATGGTATTTCATTGTGAAAAAATCTGTGAAAATATGATTTTAAACTACATTTTCTTAATAGATTAATATGAACTTTTTTTAAACCTCTTAAAGGATTTGATGAATCAAACAGCGTAAGCGTAACAGCTTTAAGCGTAGGGGCGTGTTGACGGACCATGAAACAAGATGGCCTCCCTATCACTTTTCTGGGATTTTACATTTTATTTCTTCAGTCTTTAAAAATAATTATCATTGTTGCGTAAAATGTGTTTTTAATACGAGTTTTAATTATATTTTTGATATACAGTTAAAAAATTAGGTATTACGTTTATAATTTAAAAAGAAATGCTTGTTAGTTTGATTATTCAATGCTGACCCGTGTTGGTAGGAGGTGGTAACAATATTGGATTCCAGTCTGCTATGTAAGTTTGTGTTTTCTGCAGTACAAATTATTTTTTACATTTAAAAATTGTTATGAAATACGTAATTCAATAGAATTTTCTTATGATTTGTAATTCTAACTAGTTTTAATTACATGCAAGGTGACTGTCGCCGTCACAAAGTTTTATAAGAGTTTTAGGAACGGCCTCCAGGTCTATGCCTTCCGGCGACCAATTGGAGGGGAGGTGGTGGGAGAAATGCCAGGAAACCATTACCATTATGATTTGTAAATCCTGCTATTTGCTTCTGCGTGAAAAACTTGAGTGTTTTGATGCCTCGAATAACCAAGCCGTAAAAGCAAGATGGCCTCTCAAAAACTTTTTTGAGAACATGCTACTTACTTAATTTCATCAAAATACAAATATTATTTAAATAAATAACTTCTCAAAATACGTTTTTAAATAACATTTTCTAAGTAGATATTTAATATTAGGTATGTTTTAAAATAAATTGATGTTCTGATGGCCCAACCAAAAGGGCTATCAGTAGGGCGTGGCTTCTAGTTTACCTCCCGTTTTCTTACTAGAGATCTCAATATTAATTTCAAATGATTGGGCTTAAAAATAATATTTTATGGTAAGGAAATCTGTCAAGACACGCGTTAAAATTACATTTTCAAATAGATTTATATATATTTTCTATTCGATATTTTATTAAAAACTTTAAAGGGTTTGATAAATCAAACATTCAGTTTAGGGGCGTGTTGTCAGGCCATGAAGTAAGATGGCATCCTCGTCACTTGTTCGGTATTTTACGATTTATTCATCAGTCTTTAAAATTTATTATAATTAATGCGTAAAATGGGTCTTTTAATACACGTTTTATTTGTATTTTTTATATAGACTTACAACAAAAGGTATACAATAAACACGATAAGGTTTACAATTTAAAACGGAAGGTTTATTCATCTCGATCATTCAGTGCTGTCCCGTGTTGGTAGGAGATGGCAACAATATTATTTTGAGTCTGCTGTGTAAGTTCGTGTTATTATAGTAGAAATGTTTTTTTACATAAAGAAATTTTTATGAAATACGTGATTCAATAGAATTTTCGTAAGAGATTTTTAAAATTTGTTATTTGTTTTTGAGTAAACAACTTGAGTGTTATGACGTCTTATGTAAGCAGCCCGTAAAACAAGATGGCTTCTCGGGTAGTTTTGCGGGAACATGTTGCTAACTTAATTTCGTCAATTTTACAAGTATTTTAGTAATTCAACTTTTTTCTTTTGTTGTTATTGTGTTTTGTTTGGGTCAACAGCCGAAAGGCTGGTTTGAACCTCTAGAGGTTTTACTAAGTAAAACAAGGAGTCAGGTGGTTTACCTTGCCTTCCTCACTGAGTGAAAAAGTACGCTTATCAGCATGCCGGGCCCTCTGAAAAGCACATATTTTCCACTCTGTAAATGACAACTTCATTTCATTCACCACAGGGTCTGGCTGTATAATGAAATTCATTACTTTCAGAGAAGGTAACTCTGATTATTGTCTTTTACACCTCTACCTCTTCTGTTCTTAAATGATTTAGTCATTTAATTGGCTGACCATGTGATAAGAAACAGAACTATTTATTTTAGCCCTGCAACGAACAGATTGAGTGTAAATAATTTAACACTCCACCTGTCTGTTATGGGCAGTATTTTCTTTTATCATTCATAATACTTTTTTTTTAGTTTTGAAGCATACAGTATTGTATTGAAATGTGTATTGAACGTTCTTTTGTTCGGTAATCATTTTACACTTAAACATAAGTTCGTTCGGGATCTGAGTTGAATAAATAATAAAACTTATAACAACTTATTACAAATATTAATTGACAACACTAATAATTACAACTATTGATGTTGAAATTATGTCTATTAACAAAATTTGTAATTCTATTTAATAGAATTACATAAATAGATTACGGTAAATTTATTACAAAACTTAATCTAAACCCTCTTAACTAACAATAGATTATTGTTCGTAGGAACCAAAACGATTTACCACCTGTCACAATCACTTGCTACCATCTACAATCACAAATACCGTAACTTAGAATCTGTCTTCGAACGTACGGCTGGACAAACACGTTCCATTGACAAATCTAAATATTGACTACCCCACTATAACGGCGCTAACTCGTTTTATACCTACATTCTAGTAGTAGAACGATGTAGTGAATGATGGTTGATTGTTTCTAAACAATCAAGATATTTTGCCGCTACTCTAGAACTTTCCTTGTATAAGGAATAAGAATAACAAAAAACTTTTCCACTAAATTTTATTTCTTAGAATTTCTTTTTAAAACACTTTATTCATCGCAGTTCACTATTCTTGTTTAACGCACTCCACTTCATCCCATACAACACACATTTTTTTGAAATGAAGGCAACCTATACAAAATAAATCTACTGCTAAATAAAAAAAAACCTATTACATTAACTAATTCTAAACTAATCACGAACTATATTACAATACGTAAAGCACTGCTTATTGCGATTAGCAACTAATTATGAACAAATCCAAACAAAAACATAATCAAATCGTAAAATAATCGTAACGTAGTTTTCTTTTCTTTGTGTGACCACTTATTTTCTTTCAGCCATTTATTTTGATCGATGTTGTTAAAGAAATTTACGAACTTAATTCGAAATATGAAAACTCAATGTAAAAAAGTTATGTTTTCATTTCCACATTTCAAAATCGAGTTCTCAACAAAACTAAACCTTTTTCTAGTATACCAAAGACAAATTGCATGTTTTACCGATTGGCTTTCTGTGCTTGCGCGCGTGTGTACGTATGTACATGCGCACGCGCGTGTACTTAGAGAAGTGGAGACATTTTTTAATTAAATTTTACGAATAATAAATTCATCAAAATTCGCTTATCTGTGACGTGGCAAACCTACAAATCTTCATTCGAAGATTAAGCCAAAAAAAGGAGGAATCTACTTAAATCCTCTTTACATGTTTATGTATACCTGGCCGGAAAAACTAAATGTGGAATGTTAGATGTAATTGATAACTACCCAATTTTTATAATCGCTGCTTTTCGCTGTATTTTAGACGTGATTCGGCATAAGTGTTTTTCTTTGTCTTTTTTAACATGGACCCTCAATGGAGTTTTTTCAGGAATAGCTGTTAGCTGGTCATCATAGAAAGTCACTTCTTCAACCAGTGTTGCTTGACAATTTCTACCAGCTGACTGACTGGGCTGGCCCGAAGGCCAAAAGTAATAACATGAGAACAAATAACAATCCTTAGCTTACCTGTAAAACAAATGTTATAAGCATTTTAGGGTAACTAGAACAAACTTAGTGTTTGCAGTATATATTTTAAATTATATGAAATTATAATTTAGTATATTTCACTTTAATATAATAATATAAAATAATAGTTACATCAACATTACTATATTTCACTACTTCATAACATCATAACAGTAAGTTATTGGCCAAATAATTTTCGAGCAATTCAAACCGTTTTACGTCTGCTAAATTAAATTTTGAAATATTTCTATTTTAACTGTTAAATAAATTGTTTGTTTTGAATAAGGTTGTTTCTCATGTACAATAGCGCAGCTGTTAACCCCAAGGGGAAATTTGACTGAAAACAGAAAAAACAAATTTTTTAAAGCTATATAACATGGGTTTTTTTGTAGAGTACCTTAAATTACCGTTAAACAAACCATAAGCATCTGATGAGATACAGGAAATAAAATAGTTGAAAAGACTAATTTCCTTTACCTCTATTAATTTTTATTTTATTCTAAAATACACATTAATCCTGTAATTTTGAATAAACTCATTTTTATGAATTTTAAATAAAGTTAAATTTATCAATTTCCTGTATTAAGAAGCACATACAACCCTATTGAACTTAAATATCCAATATTTAATTTTTTAGGCTTTGCGCATCTGTCGATTTAGTACTAAATGCCACAATTTCACTTTCTTTCAGTAGATATTTCGCTATATAAAATGAAAAAAATAATTTTAAGGATAGTTTGTAAAATAAAAAAAATTTAAACACTCATTAGTTGTTAAAATTATTTTCAATTTTTTTTTAATCCCTTATGTGTGTGTACGTTGCAATATGTTCAATAATTCAGAAAAAAGCAACCCCATGACCTAATAAGAAAAATAATATGTATGAAAGATTAAGGTTAATTGGATCCTAATAATCAAAGTACACCGGTAACCAATCTCTAGTATTTAAAACCATATAAAATTAACTGTCGTTTTACTGAGAGTAGATTAAGGAACTTCATCCCCAAATCAGCTGTTGAACATTTGAATCCCGTGACGACTTTGGAACGAAACCAACCCCATGGGTTAAAAAATAATTAAATATTTTACTATTTAAATAAGTTACTTTGTTATCCATATTTATTTATTTTTACTTTCTATTGCCTATATGAAAACATCAGAAGGAAAGTTTGTTTTCATGTCCATTTTTTGAAATCAAGTTTTCACCGGATCTACACGTTTTCTGACCCCCTGAACTCAAAAACCATGTTGTTAGCGATTGGACTGTGTGTGTATAAACAGAATATCTCAAGAACGGAACATCGTACGAACTTGAAACTTGTAACTTAAGTTAGATGTCACTAGAGGACTCGACACGAACAGTTTCATCGTAATCAGTTAACCGGAAGTAGTAGTTTATTCGTGTAATTTTTCACTTTTTTGCGATTTTCTCAAAAACGGCTTCTACGAACTTTTTTTTAAATTGCCTTATTTACTACAATTTGTATGCTTTACAAGATAGAGTAAGCACCATGTCTGCTGAAATTCTTGGGGAGGCTGTTTTCTCGTAAAAATATTGTTTTTTTAAGGTAGCGGCTTTAATATGCATTTTAGCACAAAATGTATAATACAAGTTTTAGAAAATTTAAATTTCTACAATTTTTATATTAAACATTTTTTGTATGACGCTTAGTTTATTGGTAACTAGCAATTTTCTGTTCTTGTCTCACGGAAACGTGTATTGGTTAAAAATTGAATTTTTACAATTTCAGCCTTAGTATGCATTTTAAGACAAAAGTGTGTAATCAAATTTTTAGGAAATTAAACGATCTATAATTTTTATTTCAGAACATTTTTCTCTACAGAGCCTAGTTTCGTGAAAGAGTGATTTTCCGTATTTTTAAGCCAAACTAAGGTTGATGTTCATTTTGCGTCTTTCATTTTTGGTTATGTTTTTGAGGTTAGTTTTTTGTTTATTTTTGTTGTATTATTACTAATGTTCGGTTATATTGTTCATTATTGGCAGTGTCAAGGGAAAGTTGTGTGACTGTTTCACACCAGATTTTTGTTTTAGAATTACTGCTAAAGGAGGCGGTGAAAAGGATGATAGATGAAAATAAGTGATGAAAAAATGCCAGAGTTGACCGGGAATCGAATCCTAGCGTAGATACCAGTTACGCTGACAGTTACACCATAAATATATTATTCACAAATGTACCAAAATGTAAAGAAGACTACTACCCGGCAGTAAAGCTGTGCTATGCATCAAACAGCATTCCATATTGTGATACTGTTAGATATCTAGTTTTTCACTTAACGTCACCTTACATGGAAACCGCAAATACAGGCTATTTCTACAAAAAGAAACCAGCTAGATGAAAATGTTGATAAAATGTATTGGCATTTCAGCATAAACCTCTTCAGTCAAAATCAGGTAAATCAATATGCATGAATCAAAATTATTCTACCCATTTAAATACAATGGTTGTACGCAATTTTAGGATATTTTTACAAATTGAAACATTGATATTTTAAAATTTACAGTTTAAGACTATTAGAAATATTAATATAATATAATATTAATATAATTGAGCGTACTCTGAGACACATACAACAATTTGGTTTTTTGTAGATACTAAATTTATGAGCCAGCATGTTACATGTGGATGTTGGGGATATATAGCATGCCCTTCAAAATTTATTATAAAATATAATTTAATCACAAAATATTCATTGATCCCTGTCATTAATCAGTAAAATTAGTTCGTAAACGTGTTTTAACAAAATGAAAACATTTCATTCCTTCTAAATATGTCATACTCACCGAATCATTATTTGTTCTGCAAGCAATGGGAAATGTCCAGTGTTATTTACCAATAATTCAAGAAATCCTAGAGCTAATTTCTGAGTTGACTGCACACCATTTTGAAATAGTGTTTACCTGGATCCCGTCTAATGTAGGCATTCCAGGCAACGAAAAAGCTGATCTTGCGACCAAGTGTGCTGTTCACTTGCAAGAACAATTCCATTCGGTCTCTTATTTTGAACTAAAGGCACACGTCAACAGAAAACTATTTGATTTCTGGAACAATTGGTGGACCGAAATGCCACCTGCCAAACTCCACGTGGTACGAAAAACTTTACGAGAGTTTCCTCTACCTGAATTCCGTAATCGCAGGGAACAGGTGTTCATCTGCCGATTGCGGATTGGGCACTCACTTATAATTATCACACCAGCACCTGCTCACAAAACCTACGCAAACAGTGTGCCCTTTCTGTGACGCAAAAACAACGGTTTCATATATCGTTCCAGAATGTCGAAAACTTAAAAGCGCCCGTACTCTTTTTGGTATTTCTGCAATATTTCACGACAATGTTAGGTGTAAAGACAGTTGTGACAAAGTTTTAAAATTTCTATGTTATGTTGCAGTTGAAGACAAAATCTGATAGCCCTACTAATTTTTTCTTTCTCATGTTTTAATTTAAGAAACTGTTATTGTTTTTATTGTTATTTGTAAAATTCCTATTGTGGTCGCTAAACACAATTAGCAGTTGATGCGACCTTTATAAAAATAAAATTAGAAAAAATTGAATTCTTTTGCAATCAGTTCTTTTTTAATGTAAATATAAACTTTAAGCAAAGACGATAAAATTCTGAGTAATAACGTTAATAGAATTAAAAAAATATAAAATACACTCAGTAGTGTGTTTCAAGAAAAGGACTAAACATTGAACAAACAATAAAACTTGAATCTGAACTGTGGATTAATGTCTTCAAAAATGAAGTAGTTTAATCTGAAGATGACTATTATCATGAAGGAGATGATCATGATGATGATTATGAAGTGAAGATGATTAGTAAGTAGAAGTAGAAAAATTAAATAATGATTAAAAATATCGTAAACTTATAATATATTCTGGAAGACTTTTCTTCAGGAAACCAATAAATTTATCTTAATTTTTTTACGTTTACGCATAAATTATGGAAGTTTCAAAGTCGTAAAAACTTTTGATATATCTAGATATTTAATTATTTAAATATTTATTATATTGCATCATTAACAAGAATAATATTAATATTTTTAAAAAAATTAACGATTTATAAAAAAAATTACAATAAAAAAAATAAATCCTTGAATATATAATGTACATCTTTTATCAAATAATTTTGAAAAATATTTTATCGAAAATTCGAATGCTCTAACTTTTGTCCTCTATTTAAGAAATTTACAATCTGTTGGAAACAGTCAGTGATTGACTAAATTTGGAAAAAAATAACATGATAAAAAAATGTAAGTGGAGGCACAGTCCAGTGACAGAACTCCAACGTGAATAGATAAGTGTAGCATTAAGTGCAGCATTTAGAACACTGTAATGGATAGTCAATTACAGTACTACGTTAATAGAGTTTCTTCCTAAATTTTGTATATAGTTTTAAGAAAACGTCATTTATTTAGGATACGTTTAGGTCTGAGTGTAACGTTTTATTAGTTACATATTAGGAGGCGCTAAGTAACGTCCGTAAAAGCTTTGAAGAAAACGTTGAATTCTTGCTAATACCGATGGTTTTGCACAGCAGTTAATCTGACTGCCATAGCTCTATATTGGTCGTAGGTAGGAGCTGTAAATGGTTAATTTAGATGTAAATGGTAACTTGTATTTGGGTGAAAGAAGTCTGTATAACTGTTTGAACCTGTCCTGGAGTGCCTTTCTCATTTTATTCACGTGTAAATTCCACGTAAGCCTCTTATCTAGATATAAACCTAAATAACGGATAGATTCAGAGGTGTAAAGTTGAGTGTCATAAGGATACAAAAGAGGACAAACTCGTTTACGCAGGGTAAATATAACGTGACAAGTTTTTGTAGTGTTGACTTTGATCCGCCATTTGGTAAGCCATGATTCTAGGCGAGAAATATGCTGTTGACGGACATAAAAGCTCTAAATTAATTTTAAAATATTATGTCATTTATGTTTTTTTTTAATAACCCACCGGGTTGTCTAGAGGTAAAGTCGTCGCCAAAATCAGCTGTTTAACAGCTGATTTTCGGAGACGTAGGTTCCTGGTTCAAATCCTAGTAAAGGTAGTTACTTTTATACGGATTTGAATGCTAGACAGTGGTTACCGGTGTACTTTAATGGTTGGGGTTCAATTAACCATTCTCTCTCAGGAATGGTCGACCTGACTCTGTACAAGACTACACCTCATTTACACGTCATACTCATCTCATTGGGCCATGGGGTTGCTTATTGTCCTGAATTGAACAGATTGCAACGTACACAAATTAGGGATTACAAAAGAAAATGTTTTTCACATCTTGTCATTAATGACTTCTAGAGGATTTGCAGTAGTGTGACATTTTATAAAAATATTTAAATTCTTCCCTTGATCACCCCTAATTCAACTTAGGGACCTTGACCTAGATATTTTACAATACATAATAAACTAAATGGTTTTACAAATTGACATATCAACGTATATTAAATGAATTATTTGTGTTGCATAAAAAATTATTTAAAAAAAATGTGTTTCATAATTTTGATAAAGTTTTAACCTTGTAGAGGACTGGCTAAAAATAAAAAAGTAAAACTTAATGTACTTAAATCTTTACAAGTATCCTTTACACTAAGTCGAAACTATTGTTCACCTGTCACAATCAATACCGTTCGAATTTCACCTGTAATGACGTATGTTATATAGGTTTACATCTGAATAGACGCTGACCCACATGTGATTAACGTACACATATTACAAAACATGACACAAATTCAAAACGCGTTTTTTTACTGAAATAGTTATTGGATAGATGATCAGAACTATTTTTACAGAATTACATTACGAATTTTCAAAAATCATTCCATGACTGGTTTTGATTGACGACGAATATGACCATTCTAGACTAATGAAGTACAACTATGGGGTCCTGCAAAACAGTCACAAATAAAACTTTTTAAAAAGTTATGGGGCTGGAAAGGGTCTTCAGCCATCCGATATCGAGCAAACCGATATTTTTCGTTTACTACGTTTTGGACAAGCGAGGTAGATAAAATTCAATGGAAATGTTCCTTATAGTTTAACAAAAAAAAATTAACGCGTAAAAGTTTCCAAAATGTACCTCTAAGGGGTTGAAAGTGGTGTTCAACCCTTAAACAAATATATTATATTTATTAAGTTTTAGAAGAAGTAGATGGTCAAAACTCGTGGAGATGTCCATATATAAAATTTTTCCTAATCAGAAAATTTTATTTTTGATTTACTTATAACCCTAAATTAAGAATTATTGATTGATATCACAAAAATTATACCCGGGTGAAGCCGAAACGGGCAGCCAAAATTGTAAAAACAAAATTTTTAAATATTGCTCTCTACAAATTTTCACATGTTAATGTTTTTATTATTATTTTCTATGTATGTCTATGAAACTGTTCCGTTTGAATTTAAATTTACGGTAGCTACTTCTTACACCATAATGTTGTAACACTTGTTATTTGTTCAATTTTCTTATACATATTCTTGTATTTATTAATTTTTTTTTCTGTGTTCACTCTTCTTTGAGTTATCTGCTGTGATATGTGCTTTTTAAAAATTATATTTATTTTCATACTATATTTTATAATTTTCCAAAAAATTGTTAAACTTAGTTAAACGAGGTGTGAGGTGGTTTATATTTGTCTTCCACACTGAGTAGAAAAGTTTGCTTATCAGAATGACAGGCTCTCTGAAAAGCAACCCCTTCCCTTCCTGAAAATGACACCTTTACTTCATTTACCACAGGGTCTGGAAATTCATAACTCTCAAAGGAGATAACTCTGATTAATTTCTTTTTTACCTCTCCCTATTCTGTTCTTTATTGCTTCAGTCATATAATTGGCTGACCATGTGATAAGAAACAGAACTATTTTTATAGCCCTGGAACTAACAGATCGAGTGCAAATAATTAACCACTCCATCTCACTTATATGGGCATATTATAGTCTATATTACAGGAAAAATCTACAACATATTCTTATGCAGAATATTAAGAATACAGGTTTGCATAATTTACATGTCATGACCGAAGGAAACTCCCTACGAAATGGAGCAACTCCAAAGATTAATTTATTAAGATCTTTTGTAAGTTTGAAATAAGTTCGTAGGATATTTTCAGTCCAGTCTCCGGGTCGTTTAAAATGAATAAGCCAGCCGATGTGAATGTGATGCGTGTCTTATTTAGTATTTAATACGAGTAAATACGAAAAATTTGAACTTATTTTGTAATTTTTCTTTAACATAACTCTTTTCTCTTCTTTTTTGTTATCTAGATAGCAAAATTCAATCTTTTTTTATATGAAAAAACTAATCAAAATACTCATTAGATATAACACAGAAAAAAAATAATAAAAATTACAGAACAATAAGGAAGAAAAGGATATCTTTCCTTGGACATCTTATCAGAACACCTTAAGACAGAATTTTAATCAAGATGATTAGAAAACTCTTTTCATTGGTAACATCAGGAGCATGAATCCGAAATGTCAAAGAAGACATGATCGAACTCGAATTAACTTTCAATGATTTAGAAAACAAAACAGATATATTAAAAATCTTAAGATACAAGGAAAGTAGATTTGAAAGAAAATTAGATGGAAGAATAAACCCTAGCAGGAAGAAACCGGTTGTTTCAGAAAAAGTTCGGCAAACATGATCAGCTCGAATGAAGGCATACTGACAGAAGATTAAGCTAAAGAATATGAAAAGGAAGAAGCTTTCTAAATTTGACTAAAGTGATCCATTGTGGTCTAAAAAGACTAAATTTAAAGATCGAATAGATGAAGTAATTTGAAATATAAGTTAATTTAAATTATGTAAAGAAATTCAAAGGTTAATCATTATCAGATCTGCTACTTGAGTTGCAAACAAATCGTATCTATCAAGTAATGTACAAGTTCAGTCTCTTTTAATAAACATTATGAACAATGTTCCACAGTTTGAATTATATTAAACTTATTTTCTTATAATAAATATTCAAATTAAATGTGCAATTTTAAAAGGTTTTGTTAAATTTTAAGTATGTTAATATCTGAAAAGTTTTAAGAGATAAAGCAATACAGCTAAGCAAAAGAAAAAAGAGAAAACTGTAATGCTGTAAATTCTTTCGTGTCGTAGAAAGCACAAGCGGAAAATTTCCCTGGATTCGATTAAAATACAACACAAATGATTAAATTCTGAATTTTTTACAATATATATGTATTACTACATAATTATAAAGCTGAAGTTTGTATAGGTATTATTTGTAAATAAATTTTCATTAAGTAATTTGTTCTAAAACTTTCCTTTTTCGAACCAACGAAAATAAATTATCTTTGAATCACCTATTTAAAAGCAGACGACGCAGCTGTGTACTGGGCTGTAGAAAATGGAGGGCAAGAAAGGTGAACAGAACCTGTCTTCTATAAGACTAGTCTTTTAGACAAGTTCTATTGAAAGTGCTTTCTTTAAGCTATTTCTTGACAGTCTTTGAGAAAATCTTTACACAAAATTCTCAGAAAAGATTTTACTTGAACGTATTTTCAAGCTGTTAGTGTATACAAACTTTACGTCTTTAGATGTTAAAACACGTAAAATGGCAAAAACATATTCGTTTAATGTTTCATGAACCCAGAAATGCATCGTTTTATAAAAAAGTTTAGTTTTCGTTATATTTTTTTAAACAAATACAAAGAGAATCCTTATTCAGTATTTTTAAATAAAATTCAGCAGTTTATGTACTATTTTACAACATTCAGTAATATTCTGAAATGAGAATAAATTTTATTTAAATAAAATGGAATATTTTTATAATTTGAAAAACAAACAAAAATATCGAAAAAAATAATTAATAAACTATGTAAATTTGTACAAATGGATAATTTTATTCATTAATGAAAACTTTTGCGTATATTTTTTAAAAATTATAAATTAATATTACTGGAAAAATAAACGCGTTATTAAAAGTTTTAATTTTTTTAATTACATAATAATATTAGAAGTCTTCACTTCGTGCTCACTGTAATAAAATTATATTATTTATAATATACCATTTATTTGTGAATGATATATTAAGTATATTAATGTAACTGCATAAAACAAAATTTAAATTAAAAACATTTTAATAAAATTTAAAAATAAATTTACCTAGTTAGCACATTAGGTCTAGTTTACAAAGCGTCCAAAATTTACTAGGGGGTCTAGGAACCCAGAAATGAGTCCAGGGTTTGATTCCACCGAGAATCTTTAAATTATTTAAAGTCAAAACCCACTATTGCATGAACCACAGTACTCACCAATGTCAAAGATGTTGATGCGATTTTAAGAAATTTATTATAAAAGTAGGTTATAATAAAACTATATATACTATAGAAGATCAATACAATTAAACCTATTTTAAGTTCTTAATCTTAATATAGGTCCACAATTACACAGGAATTATAAAATTTTTAATTTAAATGTTTCGAGTAATTCTAACTCTCTGAAGTACAAAACTCTTGATATCTCTTAGCATGAGTTTCTTATTTTGTGTTTTATTACATTTTTTCTCTTAGATTACATAATCGTGAGCATATGTTGACTTTAATTTTTTTATTTTAGTGTTTTTATTTTATTTTTTTATGAATAGTATCAACTGATTAAGTCTTTAGCTACTAATATAGGTTACGGTACAGAATTGGCGGATTTTAACATTTAATTATTCAAGTCATAACCAGGAACTGGACGCGAAAAGTTTTACTTGTAATATGTTCCACAGTCTATTTACCTTAGGTTACATGAAAAATCTTTATGGTATTTAATGTTTGCAGATTGTGAATACAGTAAAATATATTTTATAAAACAAATCGTTTATGGCCTATTTCAACAGTACAATTTTTTAATTTGTGTTCTTTAAGAATGTTAATTTATGTAACCCGAGGTTTTTAATTGGAAAAATTAAAAACAAAAGAAATTTATTTAAACTGAAAAGTTATCAGATACTTCCAATTGAAGATTCAATCAATTTTTATTAAGTGCAAAATTTTGTTATTTTTCTGACTCTCTAATGTAATAAAAGTTTGTTTTAGAGTTTAGCAAAACTATGTAATTCAAACTGTATTACTTTGGACGGAAGAAAACACAAATAATAATTATATATTTTTATAATTATACTAAGAGTTCCTTCAACACGTCGGTGTTGTACAGTGGGAACCTGGACTATAATAATATGTTTTGAATTGTAACAATTTCCTAACCTTGACCGGGAATCAAACCAGTGAACATTTAGGTTATTATATTACTTCAAAAGGAATGATCAACTACAAATAATATTAGGCTATGACATAAAATTTTTTTATCGTTAAAATTCCATATTGGAAGAAAATATTCAACATATATTTTTAAAGTTTATTGCGTTGATATTTAATTTTACAAAGTAATAAAAAATTTAGTTAATATTTATTATATGTAGGTATGCAGTTTTAGGATGCAAAAACTCTAGTTAAAACTTTTTATAAGAGGAAGAAAGTAAATTTTTAATAATAAGTGTACTTACTAAACTTTTCTTCGAAATTTAAAATAAATCAACCAGAGAGTACGTAGCCTATAAATAAATTAGTTTGAACTTAAGATTTTCTGTAAAATTTTAATAAATGTATTTTTTGTTAAGGAATAATCTCACGAATAATTCACTTCACGTATTTATTAAATAATTTAAATGGATATACGGTATGATACGAGCAGGGCAGAGTTCCACGGGAATCTGGATAGTTTTAACGGTGAACGAAATACCGACCAACGTCTGCGCTCAAATACATGTCTAGAATGCCATGCGCGTTTGTCAATACACATATTCGCGTTTGTGTTCTAATCAGAGTTTAACGTTTAAGGTTAAGTAAAGTTTATAAGATTTTCTAGTTAAAATAAAGTTTAACAACTTTTTTAATAACATTTTTATTGGCTTAATTAGATAGTAAAATTATGTAATTAACTTTCAAATGGTTTTCTAATTAAAAAACATGAAATGTTTTTGTTAAATTACCTAATAATAAGTTTCAAAAAATCAAAATGTTATTAAATTTTTATCTCTACTAATTGGATTGACCATTTATTAATTTTTATAATTAAGGTAACTCGTAACCGGTATGTCCACACATGTTGTAATGGAACTTATTATTTATTGCCTGGTTTCCTTAAACCCATTTTGGGTACCAAACTCAAATTTTGCAGGCCTTTCAGTAGATAATTTATATTACTTGCGAAAATTTAGTCACTTTTTTTATAATATTTTGTTTGAATTTTAAGAAGCTTTTGTTACTTTTCCAACAGGAGCTACTAAATCAAATATTCGTAGTTTAACAGGAAAATTATATTAACCTAATACAAGAAATATCAAGAAGAAATTCAACATTCCACTGTTTACGAAAAAAATGGAATAGAGTTTTATCTACTGATTTAATTGCGAAAAAATTCATACATGTATTTTTTTATAAAACTTTAAAATTTCCTATTTAATTCATTATGTTTTGGGTTGTTTACATTTTTATTACTAATGACTTAAATACTTTTTGAACGATTTATTTATTAATTTTTAGTTAATTTGAAGGCGCATCAACTCGCATCGACTACAGTTGGTTATATATCTAGAACTGTAAGCTTTGACATCTGAAAAACTTCCAGATTATTGCCGGGAATCGAACCCGCGACCTCCACTTTTAAGGCTAGCGGATTAACAACTTTGCTACGGAGGCTACCAAATTTAATTTTGTTTATAATTCAGTACAATTTGTTAAAATTTCTATTATTTTTACATTACTTTTTGTTCTATGTTTTTCATGTTATTCTTGTTGTAGTACATGTATTTAACATCCTATTTTTCCTACGTTTCTTGTCTATGTTTATTTAAATTGTTTTTATTTATCTACTTTTAAATTATTCTTTGATAAATTTTTAAAAGAAATTTTATTTTTTTGTTAAACTCGTAGGCTTTGCTAAAAGTACTGAACATTTTAAGGGTTATACTGTATTGTATAATCTCTTATTAAAAAATAAAAATATTTAAACTTAAAAACATGTCTCAACTCTATCAATAATATTTTAAAAAAATCAAGGTAATTCACAAAATATTTACACATAATTTATTTATGTTTATAAATATAATAATGTTAATAAATAATTTATATTTTAAAACAGTAATTTAGAATGGACGTACGCATTATGCTTCCAAAATTTCAGCTCAATACCTCCGACGGTTTTTAAAATAATGGATCATTTAATTATATAAATGAATTTACAGGAATCTTGTGTCAAAACTGTTATTTTGTAACAAAATAAATTTCAGAACTTTGATCAAAAATTAAATATTTGGCTAAAAACTAAAGAAACACTGTTGTAAAACGTAGCAAGAACAAAAGATATTTTTTTAAGATAAGAAATCCCTTCCCAAGTAACAAAATAGTTTTTGTAATAATTTAATTTTTTTGTTATGTTTTGAGATATTAGGTAATTATTCAGAGTAAGTCTTACAATAAAATAAGGAAATTATTAACAATAATAAAAATACGCCATTTTATACAGAAAAGCATGTCATAACCGATCTTGGTAATGTTAATGGAGATTTTACCTTAGTTTTCAAAATGACCTTGATATTTTTCATTAATTATCAACTTCGTTGGCCGGAGTATTGGAGTGGTCAGAGCAACGGGCTTTTACCCCGGAATCCCGGGTTCGATTCTCGAACATTTCTGGTATATTTCCTCACTCATTTTCATCTATCACCGTTATAAAAATAACAGAAGTGAAGAAATAGGGTGAAGTGAAGAACTTCTTCGTGTTATGAAGAAAGGTTATTACAGTTGAATAAATACCTCATTTTCAATTAATTGATTGAAGTTACTTTAGATCGTGTACTTTGTCGAATTGAGGAAACAAAATCCAAATAATTGAAATTAAGTTAAAATGTATATTATACATTTTAACAAATTGTGTAAAAAATATTCCAGAATCCTGAATCCAGGATGAGATGGTTAAGAAGCCCTATGATGGCAACATCGTGATAAGGAACACCTGGTCGCTCAGGGAACAATTTGACAGAGTAATTGCAACCTCGGGGAATTCAGGAGCAGTTTTATAAGATTAAATTAGGAAATTGGATTCTGTTTCTTGGGGGATTGGAAGTGAAACGGAAAGGGGAGAATTTGGCATAATCACCGGTCTTATAATTTCTAATCAGTTTACAAGTTTAAATGGCGGCTCTTTTCACCGTAGTGGAGCGAGTAAGCATAGGAACATGGGGTCAAAACTACCAACTGGGAGAGAGACATGCAAGTGGATGAGAAGTTATGGGAACACAGGAAGAATGTGGTGCTGAATAAAACTGTGGCAACTCTAGTTTTGTACACTTTCAAGAGAGTTACTTGTACAAAAAAATATCAGTTGAAATTGTAGTAAATATGAGTTCTTGTTTTACTGTGTGTTCTGCATCGGGAACAATATAAAATTCTGGTGTAAATATATTTCAATCTTCCTTTATTTAATTTATTTTTTAAATCACATGACATAATGCAGTGTACTATTCTGCACAATACGAATCGCATTATACATGACAAAAATATATATCAGTATGGTGCTGTTCTTTAATTTACGAATGTTAACATCAACTGAAAAAAGCTAATAAATTTATTAAACAATTTACTTAAAATAGTACTATCATTGAATAACATAATTATTATTGTTCTGAATTTAAGAGTAGATTGTAATGTTGCGCTTTTTAATTTCAAAAAAATAGTTAATTTTTATGTATCTAGATAAAATTCATTATTATTTTATATCAGTACATCTCTTTAAGTTTTTTTTTTAAATTAAATACATCACCTAAAACAATTAATTACATTACAGTATTGTAACCCATGATTATTACACTTTTTTTATTATATCATTACGTTTATACAATAACAAATTCATAATAAAAATTCGTTTACTGAACATAACCATGAAATTTTATGAAAAATCAAACTATTTTTAACGATTAAGTTAGTCACTACAATGTTAAAATCTTGCAAAGGTTGCAATGTAAACTACTCAAAACAATTACAGCATAACTTTGGTAGATAATAAAAAAGATAATACTTGAGAGATTTAAACACTTCTACAAACAAACAAGAAATCCATTAATTCAGCAAGAAGCACAAAAAGCACTTGAATTATACACAAATCATCTTGCCATCTCGCTTGTGGCTAATTCAGATGACACTTGCCGATTGAAACGAAGACATCCTACAGACTTATATTAAAATGACAATAAAACATATAATATTTTATATGTTTACAATGTTTATATGTTTTGTTTATACGATTTACGAAGTTTCTATGTTGAAAGTTTCCTTTGGGTATGACTTGAAAAAAGCAAAGTCACCTCTTTATTATTGAACATAAGAATGGATTTTAAATTTCATTCTGTTGTAAAAACGATTTTTTATTTCTGAGATTTTAAATAAGCAAAAGAGTTTAAATGAGGTTATATGTTAATATTGCTTATGATTAAACAAAAATAGTTAATAGTTTTCTTAAGGTTACCAACTTGACCTTCATATAGTTTCATTTTCGTTCAATAAACTGTTTCTCTCTACAAAGTTTCGTATTTTCTTTACTAGGCTGTATCATCAATTATTGAACGTCCCTCATATACGAGCCAACTTGAACTTCCCTCGTATAATTAATTTAAATTAAAATAATCAACTTAAGTATGTAAAATAATAATCTAATCAAATGGCGGCATGAATCATGCATGAACCTAACAGGCTTTGAAAATATTATAAAATGTACATATATAGTAACCAGACTAATTGGAAACAACCGGGAAGGCTGGTTTCAGAGATACGATAAAATTTAAGAAAAAGATGCGTTGGTAAGATAATGGTCCAACGATTTTTCAGTGGTTCTAAATATGTTTAAATTATTTTTACGTGGTCTAATAGAAGCCCTATACAAAAGAAAAACGACTGATCCTAAATTACATAATATGTTTTAAAATATTTTATGATTAAAAATTATGTAATTCCAAGGTTTATAAAAACGTTTAAAAATGTAACATAAACTTATTGTTTTTATAAATATTTCAATTTTTGCAGTAATAGTCAGTTTTAAACACAAATTTATTCAAGGTACGTTTCATATAATGGCAAAGTCATTTGCAATCTCCCTATGTCCTTTGAATTGATACTTTCAACTTGACATGCTATTTGATAACGTGCAATATTTTTATCTTGAAATTGTCAACCGTAAAAACCAAATGTATATTTAATACAAGGTCGGCGTATCAACTTTCATGACAACTGTCTTTAACATTTCTGTAAAAATTGTAATTTAATATAAATTTGTTGTAGGAATTTAAAGAATAATAGTTATTTATCAAACATGAACAACTTGGAGACTATTCTTCAATTCCTTTCCGGTTTAATTAAAATTTTTAACGTATTTTGAAATGACCAGAAAATGATAATTTATTTGTGACATTTTTCACTTTATTATATTAAATCTACAACTTCGTTAATACCCCCCAGACAAGAATGTTGCAATATCTTGGCTTGTGGCTTGACATGCAGCTATCTTGGAAAACGCGGACTTCAACAGTCCATTATGAGCTTCAAGTGACATTGTTTATATGAAATCTGTTCAAATGTGAAAGCTTAGACATGCTTCTTCCCTAGCATCCAAAAAGTTGTATACTTTTGATGTTTAGTTTCTTACCATGTTGTATGTCTATGATTCATGTGAAATCAAAAATTCCAGAATAACATTCATATCTATGAAATAGCTCTTTTGGTTCATGGTGCTAAGCTTAAAACTCATTCTAACAAAGTGCAATTTTTTTACAATCAGTTTTGTATGTTAATTTCAAGTTGCACCAACATCTTGGTTATTAGAAACAAGAACTTGTAATTATTTGCCAGACTCTGGCCGGGAATCAAATCCGGGACCTTTGCTTCGCAGCATAGCATACTAATCACTAAGCTATGAAGAAGGCCATCAGGTTTTTAAAATATATTTCAAAGTTTAGGCAAAGATCATAAAAATATGACTGATAATGTTCTTAGAATCAAAAAACATATAAAACACACTTAGAATTGTGTTTCAAAAATAGACTAAACTGTGAATAAAATATAAAACGAAACTACTGAAATATGCAATTACAGGTTTAAGCATAATTCAAGCTGAAGATAACGATGATCATGATAATAATACCGATTATTAAATGATGATGATGTAAGAGACGTAGAAAAACAAGATTAAATGAGTTAAATGACAATAAAATCCTAAAGGTAAGTCCAATGTTTAAAAACATCACGCTGTTGCCGAGTGTAACAGTACACCGGTTACAATACTCTCACTAACTACTTCAATTTATTCTGATAATTACTTTTAGTTCAATTTTAATAAATTATTTATCTATTATTTAAATTTAAACTCTTATTTTATGTATAATTATTCTTAGGATTTAATTAATATTTATTTTATTTCAGTGTTAAAAACAGTTTATTTTTAAATAGTAATTTTAAAATTTACTCCTTAATGGAAACGCTCAGCGTATTGTTGATTTTTTTTGAATGATTCTGCCAAACCTAAAATATTGGTTACTTATCACCGTTTACATACATAATTTCCAAAGGAACAAAAACGATTATTTTATTTTAAATTTTTTATGAATTTCAAAATACATAGGCCTATTATATTTGGAAAATCTCCAAAGCAATTAAAGGATTATAATTATATGAAGTGATATTATTATTTTACGTTTTATTAATTTGAATTATTTTGTAGTACATTTTTAAAAAATATTTTTTAAGACCTTTTAGAGAAAGATTGTAACAAATCATCACCAAAGATGAACGTTACACAAGGAGGTTAATTGCTAATGAATTTAGATGCTCTTCTAAATGTTTAAATGTTTTTAACTTACGTTATTGATTTCTTCTGTTATGTAGGACAGGTTTAGAAATATTTATGCAATATTGGAATGCTTACCTACCATAGGGATATTCAATAAAAGTAAAAATTTCAATTTTACAAGCTGAATTATATTTCACAATGACAAAATAACTTTGTACCAAATAATTCTCAATCTCTGTGAATAATTGTGTAAGCAGTGATGAATGTTGTGTTTATTTGCCTCACTGATTTTTTCATGTGCCTGGAGGAAAATTTCAATGACTATTCTGATAGAACAGGGTATTATTGTAACGTTCACAAGGAAATTTGAGATCACTGTAAAACAATCTAGCTTTGTTTGTTAATATGGGGTGTTACCTTAAATCTAAATAATTTAGATTCAACTGAATATAATCGAGAAAGTTTAAAAGAAGAGAAAACTTCATATTACAAAATTAATTAGGGAATATTTAAAAAAAATTTATTTGACATATGAAGACCTAATCCACGCACTTGGATTCTTTATTCAGAATGATAAAACCGCTTGGTTCACAACCTTCAGTTTATTTAAATTCGCATCAACAGCTCGGTTATTAGCTACTGTGGTGTTAACTGTTGGTGTTGGTGTAACTGTAGGTTTTAACTTCTGAAAATTTCCAAACCCTAGCTGGGAATCGAACCCTGAACCTCCAGGTCGTAGGCTAGCACGCTATCACTACGCTACGGAGGTGGCCACCTAAAATTTATTTATTAAGTAGGCCTATTGTTTATTTATGGAGATTCATAACTGGTATGTAAACACATGTTAAAACGTAACCCACTTACAGTGTTTGGAACTACAGCTCGGCAAACGGAGGTCGTCGCCATGCTAGTTATTTTCTAATCTATCTAATCTAATTCTAATCTAACCTAATCTAATCTAATTCTAATTCTAATCTAATTGTGTGGAGTCGAAAACATCGACTCCACACAATACGAACGCTTAAGCATTTACTCAAACATGTTACTATAAACTAATGAATTTTCTTCCTTTACTTTAATAATACTTTATTATTATAACGCAGCTGCTCGTGTAAAAGGGGATAACTTCAAAACATCGTTTTTTCAGGAGAGCATTTTTAAAGTTTCAGACAGTGCTGTAAATCAGGGAAGAAGATTTTAATTTTAGAAGTTATTTAAAATAAGTCAAAAACTATTTGTTATTAAGTATGGCTTTTTAAATTTGGTTTTTCTTTTACCATTTTTTTTATTATAAGACATTTTTTTACATAATGATAGGACTTATCCCATTTTGCACATTTTTACTTCCATTTATTCAATCATATCCCTTTTTACACCACATGTTTGTTTATATAATAATGAAAATTTGGGCCTGTATGTATTGTTTAGTCAGTAAAATCATATGTTTTATTAAAAATACAAAATAAAATTACAAAGACATTAAAATATGTATATACTTCAGTAAAATCATATGTTTTATTAAAATATTAAAAATACAAAGATATTACAAGACTAGTACCAAGTCCACATAATAACGCTTCTTACAAAATAATTACTATAAAAAATACATTTTTAAGTAATTATCAGAATAGTATAATAAAATCTGTATACAAACTAACAAAAATTACATGAACATTCTTATAAGACATACACCTTCTTATTTACAAAACAAGATTATTGTAAAAGTACAAAGACAAAAATATAAAAGTTTTTACAATAAACACTATAAAATGGTAATATTGAGTGCAATAGTCAATATAAAGAATACAACATTTCTATAAACACCAAAAAATGTTATTACAAAAACAGCTACTCAATTAAAATATACAATTATTTTATATAAACATCGGAGAGTGTTGATAAAACCCAAAAGAATATTATTAGAGGAATGCAAGTTAAATAATTATTTTATATAAACACCAAAAAGTAAGTCAATATGAATTTTTTTTGTAATGTACTGTGTTCTACATGACACAAGACCGAATAAATTTAGTTTACTCATCTTCTGTATCTGAACCAGAAATGATATCTACAGCAGCATTATCAGCCATCAGGTTTTTATAAAATGGCCTGAAAACATCGGAACATAAGGCATCAAATCAAGAACATCCATTTTCTTTTTTTCACTAATTGTAAATGGGCCACAAAGGGGAGGTGCAAAATGCAAGCGACCTCGACGTCGATAACTAATTTCCAGGAACTGACTTTCTGCTTGCAGATCAGTCTAACATTTAATAACACCAATGTTATTTCCTTCATACCTAATCCATCAAACTTCTTTCCATACAAACTTTTCCGCGTTTGAATTCATTTTTCTTACTTGGAGGCCTGTTTTCAGCAAAGATGCAAAATTGAGAAAATCTTCAGTTTGCATTTCAATAACTTCAAACTGATTTTTCTTCCCACACATTCTCACAAGTTACATCCAGTCGTGAGGGTGATATATTGGAGCAGTTGATTTTTTCTTTTTTCTTTCAATGATAAAATGGTCACTGTCACTCCATGTGACTGTGACCAAGGACTCTTCGTCTGACCATTTGTTGGCAGGACTGTGATTTCCTCGCTGATCAGATAGTACAATACTAGAATTTGAAGATCTTGCCTTAATCATGGTATATTCAATAAATCTTTTAATTTCTCCCAATGTTTTCATGAGACAAGTCTTACAGATTGGTTGTAAAACTCCATTTATTTTTAAATTGTATAAGTATGTGACAGTTCTACACCTCTGTTTTTCTGGATGTACGGTCTTCTTTCGCATAGTTTGTGTTTCCTTACATTCCGTAAGCCAAATTACATAGTCAACTCTTTTCTCATAAAAACCATATGCCCAGTATTCATTGAACACCTATTTTCTTTCGTCATCAGAAAAACGCTCCGAACACTTTTATCTGCATGGATCCAAATCATGACTTTGTTTTTAGAAACGATGTTCCCTTTATTTGTAGTATACTCCATCCCCAGATTTTTCTTCTTTTTTCTATCTTCTCTGTCTTTTCTACTTTCTTTTCAACATTTTCTTTTCCTGTAGACAGGAGCATGACAATCATCTGTTCCACTCTCTTCTTCAGGTATATATCCCAGTATATTTTCAGTTTCTTCTTCATTCTGTCCTCGGTCTACAATATTTACTGGCTGTAACGTAATAAATTCGAGCTTACCTGAACTGTTGAAACCTCTGTTAGAAACAACTTCCTTACTTATAAATTTTGGATCAGCAAATTCATCATCTGAATTAAAAATGGTCTTCAATTTATCAGGCAGCTCTGGAGGAATAGAACTGTCTAGATTGTTGTCATCTGAAACAAGAGAACCATTTTTTTATTACTTTACAGATTTGAGAAATCATGTTAGTTTGGATTTTACAAATTTGCAGAAACAAAATCGATTTGGTTGTTTAAATTATAATTACTTACTATTTTAAATAATTTCAAATTCAGCTGGGAACGTATTGTTCTTCTTGAAAGCTAAACATCAGATGTGTCGAATTGGTTCCCCAGTCTATACTGCTTTTTCAGGTCTGTTAATTTAAAAACAAACCGTTTTCACAATCACAATACTTTGTCGCTAAGGTAAGCAATACACAGTAGTTTAAGTAGATTCAAAATTAAAAGGCAAATTCATATTTTCATATTGCAGATTCATATATTTTAGTTTTTCTTTGTTTATAAGAATGTTGGAAATTTGTTGCAAAATACTTTTTAGAGTAGTCCAATACAGAACTGGGCTGCTCAGTTTGTTACTATTGGCCACACAGCTGAGTACTTATTTATTCTCTTAAATGTTAAACAACAGATGTAGAGATAAATATTTCAAAAATCTTTTTCTCTACATTGAATCTCATTAACAACAGAAATAGAGATGAGGATTTCAAAAATATTTTTCTCTACATTGAACATATTGATTACCATAATTTTAAAATTATTTAAAAAAAAATTAACTGTTTAAACTTACCTTCATTGTTACTTGCAATATAACGGTTTTCATCTATAATCATAGACAAAATTCTCTTTTCTTGGCTCTCCTTAACTCAAAAATAATAAAAATCACCCGACAAATAAGATTTTTTATTTAAACTTACACAGTTTTATCAAATTATTTAAAACCATTTGACAAAAACTACAAAGCACACAGAATCCAAATGAAAACACTTTAACAATAGAAAACAACAACAACAGACATTTTTACATTGCTTCCATTAAACATTTCTTTATTTTGTCAATAGAAAATATTCTATACCGTTTAAAAATGTAACTGTTTGTTTTAAATTAACAAATTAAGCAAAAAACTGATGTAAAAGAGACTTAGCACTTAAGTATAAACCTAGTTTCAAGAAGTCAGTATGGGGATAATTATACATATCCCATATTGCACAAATCATAATGTACTTGTAGTCATGAGTGTAAAATGGGATAACTCACATATCCCATTTTAAATGGGATATGTGAAATATCCCATTTTGACCCAACTGAACAATATGTAGTATGTAACATACTACATTATAAACAGAACACATCCCATTATGCACCATTTTAAAATATTAAAATATCCATTTAGGTTGTTAGGATGATATATTCCCTTTTACACCAGCTAAAGTACATCTAAAAGAAACCTATGGTACACTTATCTCATTTTGTCAATTTTTGAACTTATCCCCTTTTACACGAGCAGCGGCGTGTATATAAGCAAATAATGCTTCATAAAATAATACTTTAATAGGATTTTGAATCCTAATTTTTTTAAAAGGTTTGCAACATTCCTTGAATTTTATTTTTTCTTTCAAAGCTTCTAACAATAATTCGGTGGTCGGCAGCCAATACATATTTGAATGAAAGCGTAGATTAACCTCTTTATAACGCATTGGTCGAATTCATCAATATCCCTAATAATTGGCCTACGCGATTTGCGGTGATTGTTCGGAGTTGAAAATGATGTTTCCTCATTCTCAGCTATATTACTTATATTTAAAAGTTCCTTATTTATTCTACTTACAGCTCGTTCTAAAACGCCAGTAGCTGCTGCAGTTCTTTGACGTGCCTTGAATAAAGAAATTGTGACAAACCCTGAGTCGCCTTCAGTTTTCATAAAACTGTAAACATTACTAAAATTCCTCTACTCTAACAGTGAATAACATTTAGTTATTTTTAGTTCATTTTTAAAATTTTGTTTGAAAAATTGAATTAAAAACAGGTACACGCAACTGATACTTTAATACTTGCACGTAAGTACCTGCAGTACAGTAACACAAAACACAGGTACGCACGTTAACATTCACTTTTAGAAACACTACTATGTAAATGCAAGAGAAACGAATACATTTCGACGCTACAATTGATGTTAAAGTACAATTAAATATTAATCAGAGTAATAAAATCAGGTAAATATGAACCTTCTAATGTTGTTATAAATTCTTGTTTTATTAATGATTGTATGTGTGTGATGATATAACCACTTTATAATTTGTTCATACGCGAACAGCGTGTTTTGACAGTTTTTAAAAGAACAGTGAAGGTGTGACTTATGTTTTCGGAAATGCATGACTCTCCCCATCTCCCACCAGGAACGGCGTACACAAGGTCGTGTGCCAAGCTACAGTTCCACAAACTGTACGACCTGTTTTCTGTAAAACCGTTGCTGGCAGCTAAATAAAATTTTACAGGTCTGTCAACATGTTTCATTTGGAACTTACTGTGGTAGTAAAATTATAAAATCTTGTGTAATGTTTGAAGTATAAGAAAAAATTAAAATATTTTCAAAATTATCTCAATTTTCGCAAACGTTCTATGCTCAAAAAATTAGCTAAAATATTTACTTTTGCAGTTTATATTGGACATACATAGTATGTTGCAATATGTTATGCTCAATATTAGTTAATATTCCCAACAGTTTCAGAGATGAGGCATTAATATGGAAAAAGTTAATTTGCGGAAATCTTGAGTTAACGTTTAAAACTTTAATAAAATACACTTCAAAAGTTGAGGTGTAAAAGAATGTAAAAGTTGAGAAACATTTGGGTATAAACAAAGTAAACGATGTTTCAATAACGTAATAAAAAACAAAATATTCCTTTCTAAGACTGAGAAAACCCTTTCAGCAAAAAGGTAGTCATAAAAATTTGAATTTTTGTACATTTTTTTAATACATTATTCAAATTATTTTAAAATTTAAATTTTAAAACTTAATAAAATATTAATAACAATGATAATGACACAATATATTACATTACACAGTACATTATTTCAGTTAGTCAAAAGTTTAAAATATTTTTGAAAAACAATTATCTTGAAAAGCCTGCTTGCAGATTTCCTAAAACCAGTAGTCATTTGTGAATACACTAGTGGGTAGTTTCAACCTACTAGAACGTAAACCCGGGATCTTTTTACTGAAATTAAAGAAGATTAACAACAGTGACACTAAAACAACATACGTAATAGATTGTTCAAAAACTCAATTTTTTTATCTCTGCAACTAATCAATATATTAAGAAACACAAGACATTTAAAAGAAAGAATCAACAAAATATCTGCTTTAAATTGTAAAAAATTCCAGGGGAAACAAACAAAACTGGATTGTTATAGATAAAAGTGCATTAAAGTGACGTGTACGTAAGTTGTTCTTTTAAATTAATTGCTGAAGTTTTATTGTGCTTCTCTGTACTGGTAATTGTAAATAGAGCATAGGTTTGAAATCAAAAAAACATATTCTTAAAACTAGATCGTTATATAGCAAACAATTCTGATTGAGCTAAGTGTTTGAGACACATAATTAGTTATAATGATCTACTATTTCCTAATTTGCTTTAAAACAACGTTTTTCCTAGTATGTGGTCTCTTAATTGAGCCACTGCGCAAGCAAAAAGAAATCCAATTCTTCAAACAACACAATAAATTACTTAGGAATACCATCAAACAGAAGACTGGCATGGAACCGACTTAAAATACAATCTCATAATGATTAAAACATCTCTACTCATTTATTCACCATAAATGTCCTATTCCTAGTACTTATAACTAATTAATTGGTTACTTTACAATAAAATGTTACACAAAACAATAAAGAAACTACATACTTTTGTAAACTACCAAACTATCCTATCACACGAATCCACAAATTTAATATTTCTGTTACCTCCTCTTCTACCTTACATCACACGTAGAAGACTAAAAAGAATTTTTCTGCTTTATTTTTAATAATGTGTGCTAAACTTATCTCAGAATTATTGTTATAGAATTTTTATAAAGATTAATATTTAATAATTAGGACATAAAACGTAGTTACGGGAAGAATACTATTAGAGTTTTTATTCATTTTTGCTAGACGCTGGAGAATGCGATACATTGGGAAAGAAACAAAGCTTTAAAACGCTGATAAACCACACTTCGCACTTACTAGGGACACAAAACTGAATTATATTTGGGGATAGTATAGCAAGCAGCAGAACTGAAAACAGGAGTACAGTATACTGTGCTTCGCACTCCGTATTGTATCCCAACCAAAGTGTATACTATACTCCATACTAAAATTTGTTAATTTGATTATGAGGTTATTTCATTGTGTTATTTGATTATGAATTTTCATATACAAATAGGGTAAACATATTATGTTTACCCTATTTGTATATGAAAATTGAGTAAAGAAAAGTAGTTTATTTGAAATTTATTACGTTCTTAAATTTCTTTATTGGATTTTAGAAACCAATATCAAAAAGCTATGAAAAATAAGTAAAACTGTATAGGTATGATATAATCTCAAAGGAATAGAGAAATAGAATTCTATAGGTACTATGCTTTCTATGAAAAGTTTAATGTAAGTTAAGTAACACTTACGTGTGAGAAAGGTTATAGTTTTTCATTGTATAATAAAATTGTAATTCATAGGGTATGTTTGCAATAAATATTTTAAAGCGAATGCAAGGAATGAGGATGTTGTATTTTAATATCAAATCGGTCTTATTTATCGAGTACCAACTACATTTTTGAAGTTGGTACCTTATAAATAATATTATATAATACATTTTTTGTAATATTATTACATACCTTATAAACTAATATAAAAGTTCAACTGTGATTATTTTTATTTGTTGAAAATGAGGCAATCTATTAAGCTATATTAGTCGTAAATCATAAAAGAGTATTTTAGTAATTTAGTGTTGACTTTGGTGAAATATAAAGAAAATTAAATTCACTGTGTGATTTATTGAAAATTAAAAACTAATGTTACACAAGAGCGCAGTTATTTTAATTGGAAATAGTCGTTTCTGAATACTCAACAAATTAAAACTAATATTAACCGGATCGGCACATTTCTGCAATTAAACACAGTTTAAAAGTAAATAGAAAGATCCGATTTCCGGTTCGAGTTAGGTGCAGTGCGTTGTTTATCGTTCCTGATATTTTTGTAAAATACTTTGTTATTCGGTTTGTTTTCATTTTGAAGTGTTACTTACTTGAATTTAAAATGTGAGTTAATTATTATTTTTTGTTTCTCTTAAAGGACTATTATATATATACATATTTTTTATTGTGTTATTTTGTAGCACTTTAATAGGTTAAGTTATAATTTTTCTGTAATGGCTTTGAATTCTTCTTCTTCTTCTTCTTCTTTATCGTCATCGGCAAATTTAGCCGTGTTTAATGAACAACTTCAACCTGACATCGGTTTGCGAAATACAGAAGGCACTGGATCAGCTGGTTCTTCTCAGCAGATCTTCCCGATCTTATCCGATGATACACGATTACGGCGGAGCCAACGAACTGTGACTCATAAACGAACGGGTCAAATTGATGACGTACCTGTCAGCGCACAGGAAAGTTTCAGAACGGTGGAAGCAAGGAATAAAAAACGAAAGGCAGAAAAACATTCCAACGAATTACATGCATTTAAAAAAATTGGAGAAAATTGTGTTACCACGAAAAATTCATTTGATCCATTAACAGATAACTCTGACATGGAGGAAGAGTTAACGCCGTCTGAACCGAAACCTCCTCCTATATTCATTCCGAGTATTAGTAGTGTGCCTCAGATGACACGAATTATTCAGGGTGATAATGTAAATTCGAAGGATTATATATATAAAATATTGTCGCGGAACTATATGAAAATTAACGCGAATAGTAGTCACGTTTATTCTCACATAGTTGATAATCTTCGGAAATCAACAATAGATTTTCACACATACCAATTGAAACAAAACCGCGCATTTCGAGTAGTTTTACGGCATGTGCATCACTCGATGGATGTGGTTGAAATTAAACAAGAACTACAAAGTTACGGTCATCAGGTACGAAATATCTGCAACATACTTCATAAGGTCACCAAGGAACCGTTATCATTATTTTATGTAGACCTGGAACCTGCTGGCAACAACAAGGATGTCTACAAAATTGAATTTCTCCAAAATTCCAAGATTCAGTTTGAAGCTCCATACAATAAACGAGAAATAATCCAATGTAAACGCTGCCAGAGATATGGTCATTCAAGATCCTATTGCTCGCGGCCTTTTCGATGTGTTAAATGTGGCGATAACCACGAAACATCCGAATGCAGAAAACGTAACGACACACCAGCAAAATGCGCGTTATGCCAAGGAGTCCACCCAGCTAATTATAAGGGATGTGAGGTCTACAGAGATATAAAGAAACGACGATTTCCACTCTTACGGGAACGAAACATTTCATCTTTGCAGACTAAACCTTCTGAAAATGAACGAACCACTGGGCCTCCTAAAGACCAGGATACGCACGCTCCTGTTCATGAGACTTATGCGGATGCACTCCGAGGTACAACTCGCCGACCAACAACTTTCGCGGTGCAAGATGATCATATGAAGTTTTTTCAGAACTCTTTTGAGGAGTTGAGAAAAGTTATTGAGAAACAAGCAGAGCAAATGGCCACACTACTAAATCTTCTCACCATCATCGCTTCAAAATTAAACTAAATGCCGGATTTTATGTACAAAATCTCTCTATGGAACGCTAATGGTTTAGTTCGACATTATCACGAATTCATCTCTTTCATTAATTTAAATAAATTTGATATAGTTTTAATTTCAGAGACCCATTTTACAGACAAGAGTTTCTTTAGTTGTCCAGGCTATTCTTTGTACCACACAAATCATCCCGACGGAAGAGCACATGGTGGAACAGCCGTAATTATAAGGAATAATATTACTCATTATGTGCTTCAGAAGTCTGAAAGTGCTTCGTTGCAAGCTACTAGTGTTGCAGTGAAAGACGTGTACGATTTTCTCACACTATCAGCAGTGTATTGTCCTCCCAGGCATAGGATAACCGAAGCTGAATTCACGAATTTCTTTGATTCTTTAGGGAATAGGTTTATTGCCGGTGGTGACTTTAATGCCAAGCACCAACTGTGGGGATCCAGACTCGCTAATCCTAGAGGCCGATCACTTTATAACGTAGTACGACAAAATAACCTGAACACATTGTCAACAGGAGAACCTACGTACTGGCCGTCTGATCCTAACCGGCGGCCTGACCTTCTCGACTTTTTCATCACAAAAAATGTTCCTCAAAATTCAGTGCAACTCGAAGCTAGTCTTGAGCTATCATCAGATCATACACCTGTCATAGCAGTAATTAATTCGAGGCTCATTGTTAAAGAACCACCTCCGACGTTACATAATAAACATACTGACTGGCAATATTTCCGACTGCTAATAGAAAACAAAATTACATTAAATGTCTCGTTGAAAACGGTAAGTGAAATTGAAGATGCGATTGAACATTTCAATGGAATAATACAAGAGTCAGCCTGGGAATCTACACCAGTTAAGGACTACCCAACGAGACGGCAGTTTTATCCTGAAAACGTCCGGGAAAGAATTGCTGAAAAACGACGACTGAGACGCATTTGGCATAACACTAAACATCCAGACGATAAAAGACGATTTAATAGAGCATCGAGAAGACTAAAAGAGTTGCTTTCCGAAATTAAGAACGCCTCCTTCCAAGAGAAACTATCTAATCTTTCTCCGTCCAGTGCATCTGATTACTCACTCTGGAAGGCTACAAAATTTTTGAAACAACAAAAGAAGATGGTTCCACCACTTAATACCGGAGACGGAAACTGGGCAAGAACTCCAGCAGAAAAGGCTGATGTATTTGCTAGGCATCTTGTGGAAGTCTTCAAGCCGAACGAACTTCATGATCAAAATCTTACTGACGAAATTACGGAATATCTAGAGGCGCCCTTCCAGATGTCTCCACCCATCAAACCATTCAGCCCTGCAGAAATTGGGAGGACTATCAAAAATAATCTTAACCGGAAGAAAGCACCAGGATACGACTTAATAACAGGCGAAATCTTGAAACAACTGCCTAAAAAAGCGTTCTTGTTACTTACAGCGATTTTTAATGCTATTATACGTATCGGATGCTTTCCTGCTCAATGGAAATATGCCCAGGTGATTATGATCCTTAAACCAGGCAAGGATCCTTTACGACCGAGCTCCTATAGACCAATTAGCCTGCTTCCAATTACCTCTAAGGTATTTGAGAAAATGCTGTTAAATCGTTTAAAACCTTTTATAGAAGAGTTTAAACTGATTCCAGATCATCAATTTGGGTTTCGTGAACGACATTCGGCTGTAGAACAAGTCCACAGACTAGTCAAACTTATTCAGAAGAGCTTAGAATTGAAGAAGTTTACTTCAGCTGTGTTCTTGGATATTCAGCAGGCGTTCGATAAAGTTTGGCATCTAGGTCTGTTATACAAAATTAAAATGAAATTAGAATATCCATACTTCTTGATTTTTAAAAACTATCTTTTAAATCGTTTCTTCCAAGTTAAATATGATAATGTCTTTTCCAAATTCTACTTATTTAATTCCGGCGTTCCTCAAGGCAGCATTTTGAGCCCATTCTTATACACGCTTTATACAGCCGACCTTCCAGAACATGAATCTGTAATGACGGCAACGTTCGCAGATGACACAGCGATTTTAGCGACGGACGCTTCTCCGACATGTGCCTCGGAGAAGTTACAAACCCATCTTGACGACATTCACGAATGGTGCAAGAAATGGAGAGTGAAGATTAATGAGGATAAGTCAACGCACGTAACATTTACATTAAAGAAACCAACATGTCCAGTGGTCAGCTTGAACGGGACAGTAATCCCACAGAAGGATGAAGTTAAATATCTGGGTTTACATCTAGATCGAAGACTCACGTGGAGAAGTCATATATGGGCGAAACGAAAGCAACTTGGACTGAAGTTACGTCAATTATTCTGGCTCTTAGGCAGTAGGTCTCAACTCTCCCTTGAAAATAAAGTACTCGTATACAAAGTAATACTCAAACCAATTTGGACGTATGGCTTAGAGCTATGGGGTACAGCTAGTTCATCAAATATAGAAATACTGCAGCGCTTTCAATCAAAATGCCTGAGACTGATCACTGCAGCCCCATGGTACGTAACAAATGAAATACTACACAATGACCTAAACCTGCCCTTCATAAAAGAAGAAATTAAACAACATAGCGAAAAACATTTACAAAAACTAGAAGACCATCAGAATCCATTAGCGATTAGCCTCCTGGACAACAGCGAAGATACTTACAGACTGAAACGCTTTAAACCACTGGACTTACCTCTACGATTTTGTTAGTCATTTAAATTTTTATTTTTATCTTTTCTACTTCAACTCCTAATCATCGGCGTCTCATAATTGGCGTCGTTTTCATCTCTACCATCGCCATTGTCATCTCCAACTTCAACACTTTGTGTTTCGGGATGTTGATTCACGGTTCATCAAGTTTGATTTTGTATAGATATATTTTTTGTTTCTTCACAGTTCGATCTTTTTCAAACGCACTACTGAGTGTCGTTTGTGTTTTAATACCAAGGACATTACTAAGATTTTCTCATATTTGCTTAAAGTTATTGTATTTATTAACTGATTGCAAAAGAAATACTATACTGTTAAAAAAAAAAAAAAAAAAAAAAAAAAGTAAATAAACTAATAGAATGGTGACATTTATGACTAAGGTTCATTCAGGGATCTGGGTAAACTAAATAATTTATTTGTTTGTAATTCTAACGATACACGACGATTTCAAAATTCCGACAGTGAAGGAGCTAACCGCGTCCTTGTATAGTAAATTTCACGGACGACTAGATGTCCATCGAAACCAACTATCCCGTGATCTAGCTACAAGGAACTTTCCACCTGTGCGACGTCTAAGGCGAAAATGGAGTAGAGACCTCTTGGTCTAAATAACGGATAATACCCATAGTTACAAATGGAGAATGTGCCACTCGGTACCTTCTTCTCAATGCGAAACTCCCCACCACCATTTAAATATCATTTACGGAAATTGTGCAGCTCAATGTACAGTACCGTAACAAAAATTCAAGACAAAAAAAAAATTCTAACGAAAGTTAAAATTTATTACAAACTAGAGATTACAAAATAATAGTCTTACTTAAATCTGCTAATAATTAAAATTACTTCAACACAATACTTATTGAGTGGCGAGTTATTGAGTTAAGTTATTAAGTGGTACATTAAGTGGCGAGTGACCTTTAATTTTGGTGACCCTGAAAAGTGTCGTTTAAGCGGTGGTCGCTTTGATAAGAAGCGTCGGTCGTAGTCGTTGTGGCGGTCGAGGAGCTGGGCGATACGACTTATCGTCGTCCAATGGAGGCATCACCTTCTTCCCTCACAGTAGTGTGTCAATGGCTGCTTCGTCTGGTCCGGTGAGCGTAAGACTCGGTCGAGGGACCGCTGTGGGCATCGCTCGTGTCAGCGGGTGATGACGGTCCGGTCGACGGCTTACGGTGAAGGGTCGGCGAGCATCATCTTCTCTTTTGCGGGGTCGTCGGTTAGTCTTTGCTGGAGTCCGTTAGCCGTGTTGCCGATGGTGGTCGTCTTGTCTGCTGTCTGGATCGGAATTGAATCTCTCGGCTCAGGGTAGAGCTCTTTATATAGTTGCTGAGAGCGCTGTGGTAGAGGGCGGTTATTGGTTTTGGCCTTGATGACAAAGGCCTCTGTCGGTACGCCACCACAAGCCTACCACCCTTCTCAGAACTATTGACGGCTCCCTGTGTCGCTATGTCGGAAGTTTTGTAGCCGGCACCACAATACTTAATGTATGGAGAAAACGGTGACTAAATTACTTTCATTAAATGAACTTAAATAGTAACTAGATTATCTCGCAGTTAATTTAAATAACTCCTACTTACAAGCAGTTATAAGATGTCTACAGCAAAAAGCTAGACGATACACAATAAACGTTAGACCTTCTCCAAACATAACTGTTACCTGGTACACACTTCACTTACGATGAAAACTCAAGACTGACTGACTTTGTACGGTGTGGCCCCCTTAAATACCTAAATTATTTAAAGTTAACTTAAATCACTAGATTAACAAAAATACTAAGTCTTTTTGTAAGGTTCTGGATGTCTCTACTTGTAAATAACTGAACAACAGGTTACAATAACACACCAAAACAAAAGAGATAATTATCTAAATAGATACACTGAATTTTCTCAGGTAGCCGTCGGAACAATTTATACACCATATTTTCTAACCATTTCTTAGAAATTAACCGACTTATCAACTATTACTATTTACATTACATTTCTAAAAACTCATTCCTGCTAGAGAATTCTGGAACAAGCACTTCACCGTTAGATATTGCAACAATAGTTATGTTCTTTATATTTCAAAACCAGTAATTTGTTTATATTTTTTATTTAAAGTCAAATCAATAATAAAGTCATTAGCGACACAATTACATAATACATCATGAATTTGACATTAAAATGTTTTGTGAAACCGTAAGTGTCTGAGATACAAAAACTCATTTCTTATAAGTTCTACTTGATATCAGTTAGAATGAGTTTCGTATTACAAAAATAATAAGATTGGTTTTGTATATTAGATAAAACAACTATTGACCATTTTTTGAGGTTGATCCAACAAACCTTAGTATTTCGTGGTAAGATCTCATGGAATAAAAGAAATATTTAAAACTTTACTGCACTTGTTTTTAATAGTAGAACTCGGGAATTTCGGGTTAAATATTGAGTACAAGTAAGAGATCACGCCTTGTTAATTACTAATGTGTATCAATTAATTTCATCGTTACATTGTTTGTATGGTGAATTCAATATATACGAATCGATACTAAGGTTGCAGATTGGTCCGTAATAACTCTTTTTTGGGGAATTCAATAAGTTTTCTCATTAATTTACTGTAGAATTTGGAATGCAAAGCCATTTATTTAAATTGTAGTGTAAGAGTATGAGAACAAAGTTGAATTCCACATATAAATTTTTAGAGATAGAAAGAATTTTGGTAGTACGATAACACTAAAAGAACGTAGTAATTTCTTCCAAAAAAAATTTCCTCTGACGTAAATTGTTTAGATAAACTACTAACAAGTTTCTTCAGGTTCTAACGTTGTTTTGTATAACATGAATGAAGTTACATACGTTCACGTTACCTTAACTCGTTGATTTTATTGATATTTTTTGATAATATTTTTCTCTTTTATAGTTAGTATGTTTCACATTAAATTTCGTTATTTATTAGCGGATTTATAAAAAGCTTTGTGACACACAAAGTATAGGTTTCGTTTTTCTTCTTGTAACGTTAGTTTCTATTTTAATAGAATGAAATGTAAACAAACCTTTGTTTTGCCGGCCGCATTGGTGCAGTTGGTAACGTGCTCGCCTCTCATCATGCGGTCCTGGGTTTGAATCCCACTCAGGCATGGCATATTTTCATACGTTACAAAAAATAATTTTATCCTCATTACACACAGTTACACCCCAACGTCGTCGCTAATGACCTTGTAGTTGATGCGACGTTAAATAAAAAAAAAAACTTTGTTTTCAATGTAAAATATTATACTTTTTAATTTCCAGTTTACGCATACTGATTTAGAATAGCCTTGTTAACATCAAAGATGTAAACTCAAAAAGAATAACTAAATTTTTTTCTAATATAAAAATATTTAATTATTTTAATTATCATTATCTTTTTTAATTATTAATTATAATTAATTATTTTTACCCTACTTTTTGTGACATGAAGTTTATGTTATTGTTGTTATACGTATTTATTTTACAACGTTTGTTAGTTTGTTCTCTATTTTTATTTCTACTGTTTAACTCATTATTTACTGGATGTAGAATTTTTGAAGAATTTTTCTCTTATTTTACACGTAAGTTTTTATTAAAAAAAATAGTTGAACTTTCGAATGATATTACTATATTGTATAGTTTTAAATAAAAAATAAAAGTCAAAGACAAATAAGAAAACGTATTTAATGATAAATTTAATTCTAAATATATAGAAACAACAATTCATACATCATTTTTAAGAATTTTTTCTCAGTTGAGAATTCTTGAGAATTGTTATTCAGCTGAAAAAATGTTTTTGACAAATAAATTAAAAGATTAAGTTATCGAAATGAAGATAAACCACAGCAACTTTGTCTCCACAGAGACTTCTTGTCGTCACATTATGTTATAAATTTATTTTATCATGAAATCATGTGTTAATATCATAAGTGATCTGTAATTTCTAGTAGAAACGAGATACATTTTCGTCGGGAGGTGAGTGTATGGAAGGACGATCTGTCACGGAATTTTCCTCTTAATAAAATAATTTTGTTTAAAATTTTTCAATAGTGATCCTCCAGAACATGCGTTAAACTTTTATCGGTAAAAACGCAAAAGGTCTTCAGAGTTCATACAGTCTGATAGCGTTTATTTTGATTTTATATGAAATTTCTTAAAGAATGTTTATTTAACGTTTGTGAATATGTTCATATTTAGATTATATTTTCGTATCTATTGCATAAATTTACCTTCATGAGTACGCCATTATGTCATTTTCATTTGTTCAGCTTTTGTAAATAAAGACGAACAAAAATGAAACAATAATTATAGAAATAATTGCATCAGGCTCAACGGAAAAAACACATTTTTTATGCAGTCAGTTCATAACGTACTGATAACGAAAAGAAAATAGTCAAAATAATTCAGTTCGCCTCTACGATTGGAAGGGGAACTCCTCCCATGGCGGAACAGCGTCAGATATCTAGGGGTTGACCTAGATAAACGACTGAGACTTCGGCAGCACATTGACAACAAGCTTAGCAAGGGTAGGGCCCTGTTCGCTTTACTCGTCCCTTTGTTCATTTCTACTGCATACTCCTCAAAACTGAAACTTCTGATGTACTCCTCCATTCTACGTCCTTTCCTTTTGTACGGGTCGCCGGTATGGTGGCCCTTTCTCTCCAAGACCAACAAAAAACGTACTTCAGCATACCAGAACAAAGTCCTCGGTGCATCACAGAGTTTCACTATCTTATCTCCAATTGCATCGTACACGAACACCTTCTCTTCCCCTCTATGGAGAACTTTATTTCCAATGGCTCGAAACGGCTACACGACGCCGGGAAAACTGACGGACCCCAGATCATTCAGAACTTGTACCGACGCCCTCATCCACCCAAAGTCTTTATACCATTACCATTTCACGATTTTATCTAACTTCCAGTATGACCCACGTATCAAAATTTAGAGTTGCTACATTTTTATTCCGCCCTGTATTCTTCTTATGTACCCATGCCCCTTCATCTACTTGTATGACTCACTCCCCCCAGTTGGTAGTTGTTCCCATGTTCCTATGCATAATCACTCCACTACGGTGAAAAGAGCCGCCATTTTAAATTATTAAACACTTAGAAAATAAAAGGCCGGTGATTATGCCAAACTCTACCCTTTCCGTATCCCCTAAAATCATAAACTAACCCCTACCTAAAATTATACCATTTTTCTATGTTAAGTACGGTGCGTGCCTTCCCCTCCCCAAGACAATAAAACTCCCACATAACTGAAAAAGGCCACTGAAAAACAAAATAAAGAAAAGAGCCGCTCTTAAACCCACTTGTCCTTTAATATAAATTTTCATCCACGAGTAACTTCTTAAAATACATTACTTCCTTTGAAGTCCCAGTCCCAATCCCGCAAGAGCCAGAATCCTATTTCCTAATTATAAACTATAAAATTCCCCCTAAATTTCATGAGGTTGCAATTATTCAGTAAAATTGTTCCCCGAGCGACCAGGTGTTCCTTAACACGATGTCGCCATCATAGGGCTTCTCAGCCCTCTCAACCAGGATTCAGGATTCAGTCAAAATATGTCTTGACAAAATAAAAAAACTAACTTTTGTAAGAAATACTAATTATTGATAAAACTTTCGCTATGTGGTATATTTCTGGTAAATACCCCAATATTGAAAAAAACTGTGTACGAAAACATTTCACTCTTTTTCTCACAATCAAGGATTATGCTTCCGTCTGTTCCGGCTCAGAACAGCGACAAACTATTGAATTATTGCCATCTTTTGCGTGACCTCCCAAAATCTTTCCTTCCCACCGGTTTTAATTGTAAAACACTGAGGGGAATCCTTCCCTCAGGGATTCTTTCTAGTTGCTCACTCCATCGATTTTGATATTTTGCAATCTTCCCATTCAGATTGTAAATATCCGTTTGTATGTCCTCATTTCTTAGTTGGTCCCTAAGACTGTAACCCTTCGTTTTTCGCAGGAATCGTGTCTCTCCTGCCTGTACTCTACTCTCCTGTGGTCTGGTACTAATCTACGACTCACATCCATACAGTAGGACTGGGGCACTCATCACCTTGCAAAACTTTATCTTAGTTTCTTTTCTTGTTTTATTTTTTTTGCCTACAGTTCTACTAATATTGCCACACGTTGCTTAGAATTTTCCAACTTTCTTCTATATGTCTCTAAATCTTGATCAAACTTGAGGCCACAACTTAAATAACTTCACTGTGATACTTGTTCGAGCACTACATCATCTATCAAAATTTTAGACCTAGTAGGATATTTACCAGTAAATGCCCTTTGACTTTTTTACGGAACGGTTGAAATTATATTTTTTGCATAATTAGAATTTTATGAAAAAACTTTTTCCAAAATCAATTAAATCGCATGAACTACCAAAGTACAGTATTGATTATAAATTTTTATCGAAAGCAACTTGAAAGATCAAAAGGATGTACCACGATCAAATCTCCGGTTCTTAAGATATGTGAGTTACAGGATCCCGCCACAGATCCAAGCCTAAGTTTAGTTCTAGTTTTTCTTTAGTCTTTAGTCTTTTTTGACACAAACTACTAAGAGTGTTTATACTTTCTTTTTAAGAACGTTATAGTTCAGACTTTTATTGTCTCTGCTTAAAGTTTGTATATTCGTATGACAAAAAACTAAATGTGAAAGAACTACACTGCTAAAATACTTATGGAATAAAAGAAATCACTATATTGGGTAATTGCATTTTTTTATCTGAGTTAGATATTAATAATAATTTACAAAACGTCAACCAAAGAATTCATATTTAGAGTCAGATAAGCGTGATCAGACAGTATCGATTCTGAAATATAGTTTCTTTTATATATTATATTATAGTCATTGACAAAATCACCGAAAAAGAGGAAACCCGGGTGGCACGGTCATCTTATGAAAGAAATAAAAACCGGAAACTACTGAAGATTGCGACTTACAAAGTGCCTTTACTATGCTACAATAATTGTATTTTATAAATTATTATAAAATACAGGTTTACCCGTATTATAAAATACGGAACGTTTATATCGCATGTACAACGGAGAAAAATATCTCATCCATAGATCACTGAACCAATGGTTAGAATGAAGAGGTAACCTGTAACAGGTTAGTTTTTTGTCTTTTATGACTACAATGGATCACTTTAGTCAAATTTAGAAAGCTTCTTCTTTTTCATATTTCTTAGCTTGGGATGTTCTGCCAGTATGCCTTCATTCGGGCTGATCTTTCTTGCTAAACTTCCTCTGAATCGATCGGTTTCTTCCATGCTTGGGTTTGTTCTTCCATCTGATTTTGTTTTAAATGTACTTTACTTATTTCTTAAGATGTTTATATATATATATATATATTTTTTTTTATTGAGTGATGATGCCTACATAAGCCTTGGGCTTGTGCGTAGGTAATGATACGTGGTAATTTACAGATGAAAAAAATGCCAGACCTGACCGGGAATCGAACCCAAGACCCGGGCATAGTAGCCAGTTGCGCTGACCACTACACCACGGGCCGGCCAAATTTTCTGATTTGTTTTTTAAATCATCGAAAATTAATCAGAGTTCGATCATGTCTTATTTTACATTTCCGATCTATGCTCCTTATGTTTCCATTGAAAAGAGTTTTCTAATCATCTTGTTTAAAATTCTGTCTTTAGGTGTTCTCATAAGATGTCCAAGGAAAACTATCCTTTTCTTCCTTATTGTATCTGTTATGGGTTCATTTTATTAATAGACTTGTTCATTTATACTTAATTAAAATAAAATAGGATAGCTTATAATTAATTGAAAAAAAGATCTGTGATGAAAAACTTAAATATAGATTGTACATAAAAAAATTGAAAATATCACAATCATGTTTTTAAGGTTTTTATTTCAAATACATTCCATAATATTAGTATTATTATCAACAATGAATAACGGTTTTTACATATTGTACACCGTACAAAATTAATTAATTCATAAAACAATCATTTATATAATGCGTGCTAAAACAAAAGGATTTCATGAACAGAAACAGATCTCTGAATAATGTCTCAAATAAAATAAAACAGAGAAGTGTAAAATGCTTCACTAGAAAAAAATGATACGACATACGCAGCGTGTATTAAAAGTTGCATTCAGCCGCACGCAGGGAATTATAGGTAGATACAGTACAAACTAAATACAATAACATGATTATACTGTTTCAAACTGGAACAATAAAATTTCAGTTTCAAAAAGAATAAATAATAAACAAATCAAGGAATCTATTTAGACGTAAATTATTATTTTTACCGAGTTCGTAGGTACGTGATTCCGTGAATCTTGAAATATAAACTCATAAAGTTTCCGTATTAGAATTATGTGATGCTGAAACAACGCAAAAGCATAAGAAGATATTGCTTAGTTTATTGATGATTTACAATAACTTCATAACAAAGTTATTCACACACCTTTTTAGTGAAAAAATCTATAAACTGATGATCAATTATAAAAATACGGAGAACATTTTTTGGAATAATGGGTGTTTCAAAAAGATCGCACTCATTTTTAGTTAACATAAATTCAGTTCAAAAATATTTATTTAAAGAAATATTCTTTTATCTTTTATGATCACAATGGATCACTATAGTCAAATTTAAAAAGCTTGTTCCTTTTCATATTCTTAAGCTTCATTTTTTACCCGTATACACTCATTCGGGCTGATCTTGTTTGCCGAATTTCTTCTGAAACGACCGGTTTCTTCCTGCTTGGATTTGTTCTTTCATCTGATTTTGTTTCAAATCTACTTTCTTTATTTCTTAAGATTTTTAATTTTTCTGTTTTGTTTTCTAAATCGTCGAAAGTTAATCAGAGTTCGATCATGTCTTCTTTGACATTTCGGATCCATGCTTCTGATGTTACTATTGGTACGAGTTTTCTAATCATCTCGTTCAAACTTCTGTCTTTAGGTGTTCTGATCAGATGTCCAAGAAAAGAAATCCTTTCTTTCCTTATTGTATCTGTTATGGGTTCGTTTTCTTTAAAAATAAACATTTATTATAATTTTATACAATATTTAAACTTAGTATTATTGCATTTATGAAAGAGGTAAAAATGATTTCCTGTGATCCAAATGCAGGTTTGTACACGTTTCGCAAAATTTGTAGCATTTTCGTAATATTTACACAACTGTTAATAATCACACGTTCTGTTACGCCACGATACATACCATATAAGTTCTCGTCATCCCAAAACGTTTAAAAATAAATTGATAAAAATAAAACACAATATCCGATTATAATATTACTTTTTAATAAATCATAATAAATGATATTTTGTTGTCGTTTTGAATAAATAATTATTTTTGGCAACAAAACTTTTTATCAATCAAACATAGGCGTACCTTATTATTAAAAATTAATTTTTTGCTCCAATGGTTTCACAGCGTAAAATTTTTGGTACGATATCTTCCAATTTTATAATTAGTTGCCGTTCAAAATTTATATCTGCAATTTTTTTTCTTTAATTGGAATGTCCTTTACTTTTATCTTTTAAAAGTAATACATTCTAATCGTCTTTGATATTTTTCGGAATCTCTTAAGGTCATGTAAGTTACTGGTGAGGAAAACTTTTTCCTGTTCATTTTCTGGCTGTTTTTCCTGTTACAAACTCGTAGCCTATTGTATAACCTGATTTAAGTACTTTTTTCCTTTTAATCCCTTTTCTCTTTTTTCGTTGTAATTCATGATAAGTTTGAAATATTTAATAACTTTAAAATTTAATTCTTTAGTTTTCTCCCAATTTTTAAAATTTATTGCAGTACTCTTATTCCTTGATTTTTCATTTACTTTTTTATTTCTTTGTTTTAAGGTATCGACAGTAGTTAATGACCAAACTGTAGAAGTTAACAAAATATTAGAAAAAAATTTTTAATTTTTTTTAAAAAATAATCAGAAGTACAATTTTTTAAACTTTCAAAATCATTCAACAACCTTGAAATCCCTTACGTTTGCAATAAACTGTTAAGGTTTTTATTACTATATTACTACAAACATTTTTAGAACAGACAAACTTAAAATATAAAAGAAAAATAATTGGATTAAAATTTGTTACAGGATGGACATGAAAATAAACTATAATAGTTAACACTGGGTTCGTTTGGGATCTCAATTTAATAAAAAAACAAACAGACTTTCTTTAAACATATAACAATTATTTATTTATACAATTAACTATTTGATATGTAAGGTAAAGTCAAATAACAATCAAAATAATGGTTTATTTAATAATAATTGCTTGATACCACCCTACGCACACGCACTATTAACGTAATTTTGGACAGATTTGTTAACGACACTATTTCGTGACAAAAATTTCATTCACAATTAAGTAATAGGCTAACTAACACCTTAAAGGCGTTAACTGTTTGTGTATACCTCTGATAAATAAGAGTTAATCGGTACCCATTTGACACTTTCTCCGTTTTACGTGATAGAAGAAATCAAAATAAAAACAAACGTTTCTGTTAGTTTTGATTTTCGAGAACTGCTCTTCACAATATAAGTTATTCATTGCAGTCCATTATCCTTGTTCATTACACTCCACATCATACAATACACAATTTTTTACATTAAAAAATGTTTCCCCTCAATTATTCCAAGAATAGCACTGTACAATGTTAAAACATTATAATTGAACGCAATTATTATATTATACATTAGCATAATAAGAAATCAAGAACTCTTACTAACCATTAAAATATTGCTCCATGGTATCATGTTGATACCACATCATTAAACAAATTGTTATTTTAGGAAACAATAAAAACTATAATATAAAAATATAAAAAAATTCCCAACTTGTAAACCTATTTCTTTAATAAAGGGTGATCCCTCTCCATATGTCGGTTTCCCCAATACTCACGGAAATCGAAAGAAAGATTAAAGGAATAAAAAATCTATAGACAAAAAAAAATTTCTTATATTAACTGTGGATGTATATTACCTTGAAAATGTTATAGCAGGTGTTCAAAATGTCAACCATGATTCTCTAAGTTATACACCTTATACAACGACTTAAAACTGATTCATAAATTTTCCACAGTAATATTTTAACGTTATTTACATTGTCAAATGCAATTTGAATTGAATTTTCGTGCAGGTTTTGTGGTTTGGCAGAATACACTAGTTTCTTTACAGTGCTCCACAGTGAAAAATCACATGGCGTTAAGTCTGGTAAGTGCGCAGGTAATTCAATTATTGTACTACGACAACCAATATGTTCATCAACTTTGGAATTAAAAAGCACACGAAGATCGATACCGAACTGTGCTGGGGCGCCATCTTGTTGCCAGATGAGCGATTGGATATTGTAAACAAGATTATTTTCAAGTTCCGGAAAAACTACTTCCTACAGCATTTGTAAGTAATTTTCTGAGTTAACATTTCCCTCAAAAAAGGACCTATCAGTGCAATACTCGAAATACCTCCCCATTATATAACATTAAGCACATTAAGCTCTTTTTGAATTACAATATGAGGATTTTTATCCGACCAGTACACGCAGGTATGCCGAGTAACATGCTCATTGAGTTTGATACAAGCCTCATCAGACCATAAAATTGACCCCAAAAAGTTTGGATCAGTTTCTGCACATATAACGCCTGTCTCACAGAATTCCAACCGCCTGTCACTATCGTCCTCATGAAGCTTGGAGCAAAGATGGACGAATTGGTTTCAATTTTAATTCCTTCATCAACCTTCGCACACTAGTTCGTGATAACCTTAATTCAGAAGATGCCTTACGATTTGATTTACCAGGACTGGATACAAACGCTTCAGCAACCTTTTGTAGGTTATCGTCATTCCAAATCGATCGTGATCAACCACACGTCGAAGAATTTAATACACTTCCTGTGATTTCTAATTTCTTATTTAACTTTTGTAAATATTGCCGAGTCGGTAACGACACACCAGAACATTTATCACTATATTCCTCCCTTACTTCAGCAGTATTTTTATGATAGTTTAATTACATCTGAAGCATATTAACTCGTTCAGTTGTAAACTTTTAAAAAAACCCTTATGAAGAAAAAAATAGTGACAACACGGAGACGTACTTCTTACTAGCCACTGTTACAGAGAACTAATGAATGTTGTACGTGATGCTGCTAACATTACACGATTACCAACTTATCGAAATCATATGTCCTATCTCAAGAGAAAACCGACATATGGGCCACCCGGTATTACTACTAAACCATTTTAAAGTAATACAACATATACAACTTTATTGATTAAATAATTATATTTTTGTGTTCTTGTCATGAACAAGAATGTTAAAACAGCGTTTTAACTATTAGTTATATCCCATATATGTAATTATTCTGATAAGTTTGACTCAGTTCAGAAACAAAACCAATATATTATACAAACAAATAATAGACTAATACCAAGTCAAATAATCGAAAACCAAACGTGTGGGTAGACTTATTTATTTAGATTTAATTAATAATCGGACATCAGTAAACATACTTTCAACGTTGTTCCTACAACTTACCAAACTGCTAATTCAAATATTTATAAATTTTGAAAATAATTGATGATTGTTTGTTTATACAAATGTATTGATCGTGCCAAGTTGGTACTGTTTCTGTTATATTATTTGAAATTTTAATTAATACTGTAAATTCATGTTATATCAATAAAATTTCGCATTTGATAAAGCAAACCTCTGTAATCAAATCAATTATTTGTTTTATACAATGTTTGCATGAAATTATAAAATCTAATAAACAAATCTTTGTCAGATTTTTATTTTAAAGTAATAGCAATCTAGGTTAATATCTACATAAGAGGCTCACGTGGATAAAACGAAAAAGGTACTCCAGGACAGGTTCAAACAGTTGTACGGACTTCTTTCGCGCAAATCCAAATTACCAACTACATCTAAATTAACCATTTACAGCTTCTACCTCCGACCAATATAGAGCTATGCCAGTCAGCTTTACTGCTGTGGAAAACTATCGTTATTAACAAAAATTCAGCGTTTTCAATCAAAGCTTTTGCGGAGGATAGTTGATGCCCCCTATTATGTAACCAATAAAACGCTATAATCAGACCTAAACGTACCCTACATACGTTTACTACTACATCTACTACGTTTAATTACTGTTATTTTTTTCAAAATTTTGTGCTATCACATTCACTGATTGTTTCCAACAGATTGTGAATTTCCTTAATAAAGAGAGAAAAAAGTTGTAATTTAAATATAAAATAGTAGTTTATTTTTTTACTATTTCAATTTTGCTCAAAAATAACTACTACTCTTGTGCGCTACAAGATAGGTTAAGTCACATGAAATTTTTACTAAGGTTCTAGATGGTTTTTACTGAGAAATTTGTCAAGATATATGAATTTTGAGGTTCTTATGAGAGTTTATTATGGTTTTTTGTTCTCTTTTATGTCATACGGACTGCTTGTATGTGGTTCCACTAGTAAACAGAACCTTCAAAGGGTATTTATTTGTCCTTAAAAAAAGAGCAATAAGAATAATATATGGGGGTGCCAAGCAGGTTGTCATGTTGGGATGTTTTTGTTAGTAATAATATTTATACGGTTTATTCTTTATATTTATCAGTGCTTACTTACAACTAAATATAATACAGTATTATATTGAACTGTAATATACATAGTTAAAATACCAGAAGAAAAAATGATATTTTTAGAGATCAGTATAATCTTCCTCTAACTTTAAAGACCCCTTTTATAAAAGGTACAATCCTGTTTAGCCGGCCGCATTGGCGCAGTTGGTAACGTGCTCGCCTCTCATCATGCGGTCCTGGGTTCGAATCCCACTCAGGCACGGCATATTTTCATACGTTAAAAAAATCATTTCATCCTCATTACACACAGTTAAACCCCAACGTCTTCGCTAATGACCTTTGTAGTTGATGCGACGTTAAATAAATTAAAAAAAAAAATCCTGTATAATGGTTTGCCACGTGATTTAAAAAACTTAAATAATTTTTAACAGAAGAACTTTTTGATAATGAAAGGGCTTGTACTCTATGGATGAGTTTAAAGAAATGTAATGACAATTATTTAGTGCTCTTATGTTTGCGGATTTATAATGGATATATTTATTGTCGTAATTGTTTGTTCCGACGTTTCTTCTCTGCTATGAGTTTTGACAGTTGTATTTTGTGTTTTTGTTGTGATTTTTGTCTTTATAATATAAAAGGAGCTTTCATTAAATGTTTAAGTATAGGTCTATTAAATATTATTATATATTTTGAAATTAATAATTTAAGAATTTGGTATATGCATGTATATTTGTTTATTTTCAATTGTATTATGATGTTAGTTGTGTTTTGGCAATTATAGTGAGTAATTTTGTTGTGTCGTTTCATGATGTTATCATTATTTTGTTTGTGACAATACTAAATGTGAGTTTATAATAGCAATAACAAGAAATGATTATGGTTATGATTATTGTGTTTTTGTAGCGAGAAATATGATTTTTAAGATGTGGTTTTTGTATGAATTTTTGGGCAATGGGTTTTAATATTGAATAACGTTATGAAAATTAAAAATCATACAACTCTTGTTCACTGCATATTTTTTTGTAGGAAATCACACTTTGTTCATAACCTCTCGAACACTATACATTACATATTTTATTATCATCTTATTCAGATGAGTTGTTTTGATTATTAACTTTGGTTGCTAAAGAAAGTTTGTCAGAAGGAATGGATATAAGTTATCTTCAGTGCTTTTTCTTTTATGAAAACCTGTCCCAGTAATACATATTTTTGTCTTTTTATTTTAAAGAAATCATTACTGAAAAACGACAATTTTTTCTAGAGTAAGCTTAATTAGTGATTTTCGTAGTTTGCTCATCAAAATTAAAATCCAAAGAGGTTGATTTTAATTTAATGTCATTCTGTCACGATTAAAATAACGTTATGATTTTCATTATTTAAACTGGTGAGAGAAAGTTGTGTTAGTATTCACACGATATTTTTAATAGTCATATATTTACTGTGTTTATTTTGACGTTTTGATCTATTTCAGAGTTTTGTAAGTAGTTGTAATATTATACGGGATCAATTTTTCTTTAATTTATATTGAAATTTTCGGATCCTATTTACATTTGTTTTTTTTTAAATATATTCAAATCGTATATCGAAACTCCAAAGGTCCAATTTCGCTGAATTAAATACCAATTTAGTTTCTCTTTAATATGCAAGTGTTATATACTGGATTGGAGAGGAAAAGGTATTTAATCTATGATTAAGAGGAATTTTTGTGGTGAATTGTGGTTCTAAATGAGTCTCCTGTCTGGTGCCTGCACAGTTACCTAACTATCTTTGTTTGAAAATTGTTTTGTGTCTGTAAAATTCAGTATTATTTTTTTTTTCTCTCGATAATCTGATATTTTAATGAATGTATTATTTTATCAGAATGTGTAGTATTTCTTATTAATTTTTTAATTGTTTTGTAGAAATAGTTGGCAAATGGGACAGACTGCAACATTGTGATGAACATTAATCACTTTCTAAAAGATAATGGAGTAGTAGAGGCTGTAATTTTATTAATATTTTGTAAAAATTAATTTTTTGCTGTTATATAAAAATTAAACACTCAATCATGCATACTATTAATGGGAACCCAAAAGTTATTGGACGAACTCTACAATTTTCAAGGGAAATACTGGAATGATTTTACATGAAAACAATTGATATAAAAAACAATTCTAGGATATCTATACAGAATGAATTAGAAACGATTAACACAACAAAATTGTTTATCTCACTACTATAAACTTAAGGTAACTTAAATTTAATCTATAAAAGAAAAATATTTTATAAATTTTAAATGTAAGGATTTCCTAGAAAACATTAGTTCTACACAGTTTCCAGACCAGTGAACGTAAGATAAAAGAAACATTTTTAGTACAGAAATTGTGACCTACAAAAGTAGTTTCCAGCATTTCCTTTAAAGATAAGGAGGAAATATAAACGAATATTTACAATTTTATCAATAAACAAATTAGTTGAGTATTATTTAAATTTTAATAAACTGTAAACTGTAAACGTTATTGAAGTAACTATTATCAATTTAATGTTCTAATAATATTATGATAATATCTAAGGGTGAAGTGGTTGTTTCAGAATTCTCAAGCAGGGCTGAGATTTAAGAATTATTAATGTAATTAATATTTGTTAAGTTGGGTTATTTGCAAGAATTTTTTTTTAAGATTTTGTTAAGATTCATCCAAAACCGACAGACTTTTACGAAAGACTTTTTACGTTTATATAAAACTTCTGAGTTTATACAAAAACTCTGTTTATGTATGTAAAAACTCTGTTGAATGTAGTTAGCTTAGGTATATAAGCCCTGTCAGTTTGTTTAGGGGCAGTTAGTCTTGAATCGTCATTCAGTGAGTGAGTTATACCATATAACTGATACTTTTGTTGAAAAGATTCTGCGAGTACTGTAGACGTTTTATAATAGTTGTAAGGAGGATTTAGTTAAATTAAGTGCAAGGTAATATAGTTACTGGTTAAGTTCATTTAATGTCATTCATCATCATCATTCGTGTTCTGCTTCACAGCAGGTCTCTACACTCAGTCTTCCATCTCTCCCAATCTCGCGCCAGCCTGTTCACCATCTCATACCTTCTTCCCTGGTTCACATCATCAAGCAACTTGTTCCTTTTTGCATCATCTTGCCTTCCTTCCATTGACTGGTCCCTCCAGCACGTCTGCAATCAGACACTTCATTTTGAACCAGTAACCAAGTCGTCTTTGTTTTCTACGTCTAACCGTCTCCAACAGCCCCTTCTTCTCCTTCACTCTCCGAAGCAACATTCATTACTAAGTCGTTCCATCCAGCCTTCTCCAAATCCACATTTCCAGGGCTTTCAACCCCTCTCATCCTTCCACCCTTAAGTAATGTGGATAGCCTACTAACCATAAAACATCTATAAAACCAAAAAATGCCAATAAGGTTAAATTGCATAGCTTATTCTTAAAAAAATTCGACTTTATTGCCAATGGTAATTATACTTACTAAAGACCTTGGAAGGGTTTAAGTGTGTTATAAATACTGGTAACTTTTAACGGGAGTTTGTTTATTATAAGTTTTACCAAGATCCCGAAATGGACCTTTGTAATTAGTGTCACAATATCGTCCCCACCACGTTAAAGTAACGAATGTGAAAGTCGCTACTTTTCAGGAGAGCCGAAAAACAGTTTCATTGTTAAATTTGAAATACGCGCATCATAATTTTTCACTTTCTGTTATGTTTTTCTGAATTCCTGCATCATTCTACACATGTACTATGTATCAGTTTTTATTAACTATTTTAGTGTGCTTAAAAAAATAAATAAAATTTATTCGATACATTGCATTAATGGAGTATTTCTTAGAAGTATATAAATGTAAAATTGTAAAGTGACGAATATGTCATATTCGTCAATTTACTTCGTAAAAGTTCGTTTCGGCAATGAAATTTACATTATTCGTGGAAAACAAAATATTTAATATCACAGGATCATGAATAAAAATAATTTTTTATCCAAGAAAATGATAAGTTTATTGATAGCACGTTATTACAAAAATGAAATTATTAAAGTAATTAGATTATTATCTACATTAAAACCTATTAATTTTAAAAACTACTAAGTCATTAAAGTTATTAAAAGTTATTTTAATGTAAAAATTAAAAAGATTAATTATTACAAAAATAAGAAATAATTAGAAAAACATTTTATAACATTATTAGAAAATAAAAAAATTTAAAAGTACTAAAATATAAAAAAAGTTATAAAAGTAAAATTATAAAAATGACAGTAATTAAATTATTAAAAATTAACTTGTTGGAAATATAAAATATAAAAATGTATTTTTATTTCTTCTTTTCTTTGATTTAGATTCTTTGAAGTTTGATCTATTTTTTTGTTACAGTTTGTTGATGCTCTGCGTTCTGTTCCTTCTGATCTTCGTTTGGTTCGTTTAACCTGTCTCTTGTTGTTTCTGATTGGGGCAGGTTGTTGTAGAAGTCGTGGTAGGAGCGTGGCATTAAATAATCTGTGCAGAGTTTTAGCAGATCTCTTTTCTTTGGTACTGATATTGGAATCCTATTTTGATAAGCGACCAAAAGATTGATTTCAAGTTTCTGGCCTTTCTTTCCTTTCACAACTAAAGTTTTAAAATTATTTTCCTCATGATTCTTTTCTGCCCCTCTTTTAGTAACTCGGCGTTTTCCTTTTTTGCTGACACCATCGTCATTAGAATCGTCACTGGTCTCATCAGGAGAAAATGTAGGATCTACATCTGTGTCATCCTCTGAACTCCAGAACAAATCTGTTGAAAATAAAAAAAGTTCTGTAGCATAGAATATAACAATTACATAAAACTGTTATCGGCTTGTTATTAACAATATTAATTAATTGTTATTAACAATATTTACTAGTGAGTTTCTGTATGCCATTTGCATGGTGAGTTAAATAAGACTGCTGCCCTTGGCAGCAAGTTCAAAAACAGACTAAGACGTTTGCCATTTCAAAAACAAAGAAATTCTACATTGACTGAATATAATAAAGAAACGAAATTTATAAATTATTAATTTTAAATCAAAATTATTTATCGTTAGAAAAGGTGCCGCATACTTTATTTGACTTTGAGGCAGGACTAGTTCTTCAAACACATTCTTGCCCCAGTCGATGGAAAGCAAGATCTATCACTGATAAAAAGATAAAGAAATATTAACCTTATTTGCGTTGTCTGTACTTACCTTCATTTATAATGTCAGATGAGTGCAGAATTGAAGCTTGGTTATTATTTGAAGTTGAAGGTAAACCAAACGCCGCATCTCTTATGCTTTTCAAAAATAATGCCCGGTTGGACATGGACATTGTTGACGACAACAGCAAGAGAATCTTCAGAGAAACACGAGATAAAACTATTAGGTCTAATTCGAAACGTTCTTAACGAAGTGCAAAATTATACTGTGAGCAGGACTGACTGTGAATGAGCTACGTATAAATAATGAATTTTAAAATAAATTAATCAACAATAATGCAGATTGTTACTCATAAATGACTAATAGCAAGTCCGTAAATACCACACTGCCCAGAAGTTTATAGTTACGGCCAGACTAATACCGTACGTGATAAATTTATCTCGTTCGGTGTTAGTCATAACAAAAATAAATTCGGTTGTGAAAGAATTATATAATTAAAATGTCAAATGATTAATTGTCCTCTCAATTGTAAACAAAAAATGTCTTAAAAGTCATTATTCATAGTAATAGGACAAACGAGCAGGAGAGAATGAAATAAACAATATCCATTCTATTATTATCATTAACTTTATTTATAGTGTTTACTAAATAAAAATCAGATAATTTGTACATTTTAAGCATTAAGAACACTCGTGAAAGAAAAAATATATGTATTTACGAATGTTTCAATATTATATAAAACGTAAACCTTGTTGTGGATTCGTTTCTTTGCAGTCATGTATTATGAAAATATCGTAAACTCACAAATTCAAACTAACGAATGTGTTATATTCGTTACTTTACTATAAAACGACAAAAATTATGGGTAAGAAAGTACTCTTATAAAATTACGAAAATGACACATTCGTCAATCTGCAATACAGTGTAGACAAAATTTATAACATAAGACTACCGAATAAATTTATTCGCTAGTACTGCATTAAAATGTTAAAAATTCTGCATATTCGATAAAGTGAAAGTTTAAATTCTGGCCTTCATTTTAAAGATAGACTATTCGTTAATTTACCAAAAGATCCGCGATCAAAAGTTGTGTGGAACCATCGAAAGTGAAAAATGCGATTTTGCACATTCGTTACTTTAACGTGGTGGGGACGATATTTATGTATAGAAACATGTATGTTTAAATATAGTCATTGATTTGATAAGACAAAAGTGTACATACCGTGTCAATAAACCCTTTAATTTAATTTGATACTAAAATCAGATCATTCACCATGTTTTAATGAAATGAAACGCCACGTATACTCGTATAGTATCTAATGGAAATCGATTGGTGATAAAACGACTTTCTTAACGTTGTTTAATGTTTATGCGATAAAGGTATACAGATATTGAGTCTACATCCTTTGAAAATGACGTATATTGGTTGACATTAAGCAAACGTGTTTATTTTATAATGTACATTAGTTCAGGACATGATAATCTTTTATGCATATTACATAATATCGTACATACTGGGTGTTCCAAAAGTATCGAGTACGGCAAAGTATTTCGTGAACATGTTATGTTATTCCTTAAAACCCAACATAATCTTATAAATGCAAATAGAATCTATTAAAATTCATGTTTGTACTTTTTTCTGCTATCTTGAATGCAACCTGTTTTAAATACGAAGGTGGTCACATGATATGTAATTTGTATGTCAAATTTCACAAACAATCCACTGGTGAAATCCGTTTTTAAATATGTCTTTCAATTTTGAAGTTACAGCCTGTTAAACTCAGGAAAACAGTGAAAATGGCTTGTTCTGGAAGTTTGTATCATCTACCTTAATAATCTCTAAAATTTATTTTCCGGATTAATTTGAGGTTACTTTGAAAAAATCCGTACAAATATTTATTAGCCCTTACTTTTAACGTTTACACAATGCTAAATTTAAATAAGTTACAGCACTTGACAAGCAATTTCATTTTGTTTAATTTGTACAGCTGACTTAAAGTAATGTTTGATGAATAAGTAAGTAATAGAAACATTAAGTAATAAATGAAACATTAATTTTAAACCAAACATAAAATTAAAAAAAAAATCCGTGTTGAAAGACACTAAATTAACTACTACTTGAAACAAATTTAACTAATATCACAAAACACTATAATCACGATAAAACTGTGAAAAATAAGAAAAGAACTATGAAGACTATTGTCGTCAAAAACAATCAGTGAGTCATTCAAAAATTTCAGCTGTAACTGGTTTTAAAATTAAAAACAGGTAATTTTCACTGATTTATTATAAATACTTTAAGTCAACTGTAACATATTATAAAATAAGTAATGGCTTGTCGAGTGTTTTACCGTAGGCTATATAAATTTAGCATTGTGCAAGTGTTAAAAAGCAAGGGCTAAGGAATATTTTAAGAAAAAGTTATTTATTTAATGACAATGAAATGATTTTAGGGTCAGGTTGGTAACCGTAATAACACTTTTCGATAGCTGTTTGATCAAATTTTACAATTATGACATTCTATCTTTATTACAACATGTCAGCTCCGCTTGAAACGTTACACTGGATAAAAATCTTTAGTGATAATATTTTTGCAATCGAAAAGAGTAAAACTGGTAAAATTTACACAGGAATGTTGAAGCAGTATTGTGACATATGTTTAAACCATAGTAACACGTAAAAGTGGATGGAATATGTTAATTCAAGCAGAAGTAATATAACTGATCTCCATCCCTCTGGAAGACCAGTTGAAGTATCGACTACTGTGCGGCAAAATTGCGTGTGCTCGCCACGAAAGAAGTCCGCTGTGAAGACAAGTTGGTCCCCAACCAATTATAATAGAATTTCCTATTTAGAACGCAAGTCCCATTTCGGTTTTATTTATAGATTTAAATGGATGAGTCAATACTTAGCACAATACTCTTGCAAAAATACATGGTTCAGTCGAAAAATCATTTCCAAATCTTTACGTGGAGCAAAAATAGCATTTTTTTAGGCCGCCATACTAAAACGAAACATCGGATTTTACATTTGAAATATTCACATAACAAAGAAAATTGTGATTTTTAATATAGTGAAAGTACGATTTTTTATGTTAATCCTGTATGAACCAACAGACGTTTAAAATGTAGCCTATACTAAACGAAACCCGGCTAAAGAACTGGGTTCTTTTTATGTGTAAATTATTTAATCTCCGAAAAGTTTTTAAATACAAAATTTAAATCAAAGAGCGCAAGAAAAAAACAGGCTTTAATTTGGTCTAGCGTTAAAATTTTCTCATTCCATCGTAATTTTAAATAGACTCTTGAAGCACAACGAACGTTTTTCGTTTGGGGCGGGCAGTATAATCATCATTTTTGAAAATACAAATGAACCAAAATTTACCAAATAGCTAAATTGTGTAAAAATAATGTTGGAATAGCGCGATCAAGTATTTATTATGTGCTACGAATTTTGATAAAACTTTTTAGAAGTGGGTTCCAAGAGAGTCGACTGAAACCCGTAAAGATATTCGGAATCGCAATTTTCTTCTTAGCTCAAAAAAAACTCTAATTTTTCTTCAAAATTGTTGAAGTATTTCCTGTTCCTTTTTTCAAGTGTTCATGTTTTTCCAAAAGGTGACAACTGGCCTTATAAGTGTCATTCCAAGTCTAGATTTGGAATGATGTTCTCTATTTCCATAATGTACTCTGCCCTTGTCTACCCTAATTTGCGCTTATGGGTATTATGTTAAATATAACTGTGAACACCTAGGAATAAAAACTTATAAATTTGTAAAATATGAACTACATGAAAAATTTCGTTAAATTTTATGTTATATAACTAAGGAAACAAAATACACCATCAATATTACTGGAAAAAACAGAATATTTTTTAAAATCTGTTCTTCCAGTTACTAAATCCATTGTTTATGTGTGTAAGAAACTACGGCAAAACGTCTTAAATTGAAATTTACTAGACATTTTACGTGACCACCTTTTCCGTAAAGGGTGCAATTTGGCTAAAAGCCGTTATTCGTAGAAAACAAGGGTAAAGTAAAGATTTAAACCGAGGGAGTGTCAGGACAAGTAAAGAGGTTGGGTGCAAAGAATGAAAACGAAGTAATAAAATGAAGTAATAGGACTTCACTAGTACACCAGAATAGTGGTGATTACTAGAAAACAAATATTTTTGTCAAATACACTGACTCAGTAATGTGTTGATATTATGAAGAATGTGTGTACGTATATTCAGACAACTACAAACTTTTTATTTTTGTGAACAACTATTATCTACACGGAACCACTTCATTACAAATAAAACGATCTAATGGGAAACACTCACACGACTTTCTCTTTTCATTGTAAACAATTAGATGTATTATAATGGATATTTAATTAAGATAAACAATTTAGAATGAAAATTATAACCTTACTTTAATCATGTATCTGTTAGTAATGTACCAAAGAATGCCTTATTACTTTTGAATGGAACCTTTCTAAAATGTTAACACGACTTGGTTGCCGTTTGTATAAATTATTATTTCTATAATGTAACAAAATGGCGCAACGAAACCGGTTAAAATGGGAATTATTTTGCCTAGAATTTAGCAAATAAATTTTTATTTAATTCTTTGTCAGTAATTATTTTAATTCTGCCTTTTTCACCATTGAATATTGGCCATAACGTTGGTGAATGAATCTCTGTTATGAGTTGCACTCATAAATGTGTGTGCGCGCGTGTGTGTTTTTCCTGGCTGTGTTTGTGTGTGTTCATATTTCGCACTATTAAATTTAAGTTTAAAAGTGATATTTTTTAGGTATAAAGACGCATTAAAATTAAACGTTCCTCTAAATTTTATGTATATGTCTTTTCGGTACAAACTCTAAATGCTGCAGATTGTGTTTAACGAAATAATAGATGAACGCCTGTAAGAGCCAAGCTTTCTGACTTTATGTGCAAGATTTAAAATTAGAGTAAATGTAATTCATTTTTGATTGAAAATTAATAAAGGTGTTCATCAGCCACTCAGGTCTTCATAATAATTTTCTGCTCCATATACGAGTATTTTCAACCTCTTTTGTAGTGCTATGTAAAATTATGGTAATAATTTTAACTTCAGTAAAGAAAAGAGCCGGAAGTTTAGCAAGTAAAAGGCACTTTGACTAAGGCAATTTTCTTGCCTCTTTAACATGGTGTAGACTACGTCTTGCGTTTATAGAGAGACGACATTTCCAGAAATATTCGGTTTACGTTTATTATAAACTCAATTTTCCACTGACCTATTTGTTTTACGTAAACATGTTTGTAGAACCATTCAATATAATTTTTCACTAGAAAAATATTAACATCCGTACACCTAACTTTTTAATAACTCTAAAATTCTCTATTTCGGAATTAAAATGTAATCCACATTACATCCAACTTGTTCATGTCATAAAACTTATTAATGAAATAATAGCATAAAAATATAAAAAAACAAATATTCAATAATACGTTTTTAAGTATAGGCTAAATATTAAATAAAGTATAAAGTATAAAAAATGATATTTAAAACGAAATTTAATAGGCTGTATGAGCAAAACGTAATAGAAAATTAATTAAATACCACGGTATCTTTTGAACTTAAGCAAATAATATTGTTAACAAATTAAAAGGTAAAATTATACTATAATTTACTTCCTATAGTAAATTCAGCAAAACTTAAATTTGAAGTGTGGTTGTTGTTTTTTTTGTTAATTAAGTTTGTTAGATCTCTGTTCCACCGTCTTCGAAGCAGTCACGCAAACGTTTTTTCTGGGTTATGAATGATGTAAGAAAGTGGATTGTTGTGATATTGTGAAAATTTTTATAACGTAATAGCCAGACATGTAGAAATAAATTCCAAAGCCATTGTGTATCATTGAATTATATACATGAATGTGCGTAAGAAAGTGACTGTCTATGTGTGTGTAAACAATATACCTTGTATCTCAAAAATGAAGTATCGTATGCAACTGAAACTCTAAACTTAAGTGCTATAAGTGGTAGCTACTGCTACGTTTCTCCAAAAGGGTATGGCAATTTGCTATGGAAATTGTTTTCCCAGAAGGAAAATGCCAATTTGTGGGCGTTTATTTTAACATGAACCAATAATTCCACATAAAGCAATGCTAATTTTTAAATGTTATTTATGTCCCAGATTATGATGATAATTCGATGATTTATAATGTTCAACACAAATTAACAGAAACACTGAATATTCTGATAGATGACTATTTTTTTATTGAATTATTATTATTAATTTTCTGTATTTAATGCATTCTTTTCTAGTTGACAATTTCACTTTTTAATTTGTTGCTTCTTAAAATGTCTTACTATTTAACATACTTTAACAGTTCACTATTTATATTTATATATTTTATAGATTTATTTTGTGTTAACGTACATTTTTGTTTTAAATGATCAAAAGAAATTTGATTGAGTTGAATGTAGGACTTTCTGCTTCGTTGGCTTCCAGCCCCACACTGAAGAAATAATTTTACAAAATCTCCTTCTTATTAACAGTCGTTTAGCAACAAGACTTTTGTTTATTACATATATTAATTTTAAATATTTTTTAATATCTAATTTCAACCAGCTGTTTTTATTTACATTTCATACTTTAACACCAAAACATAAACACAGCTACCTGTCAATTTGTTTTGACTCGCTACACTACTTATTTAAAATCGTTTCATTTATTACATTTTTGTGCACTTTAATATGAAAAAAGTGGCTTGTCTTCGAAATGTTTGAAATATTTTATTTTCAATAAACTAAAATTCACACGAACTTAATGCGGGCGTTTTAGATTTTTATCTTTGTCACTGTTGGTGTGCCAGGAAATGATATTCAACTAGGTACGGGTGTAACGAAAAGCTATGAAAGTTTTTAATTACTGGTGGTCATCTTTGATAGGAGCGGAACAAGTGCAGCGGAAGTAAACAGCAAGATTTCTCAAGAGAAAATGGTTACAGGGCAGTTAAATTCTATCCTTTAGAATGATAAAATATGGAAGGAGACAAAGATAAATATTTATCTGCTATCCTGGAGATTGTGTGTACCTATGCTGCGGAAGATTGAGTAAGCGACAGAAGGATCGCCTAAAAGCGGTGGAGATGGATTTCTGGAAGCGGAGCTGTGGTGTGTCACGGATCGATCGAATTCCGAAATTAAAAGAAGAATCGGCGTTAAAGGAAATATCGTACATTCCATATTCCGAAAGCAGTTAAACTGGTTTGGCCATTTGCAGAGAATGGAGGATGGTAGGTGGCCAAAGAGGATAAGGGAGTGATGCCAGCCGGTTAAAAAGGGTTAAGCCGGAAGTGACAAGGTTTGATTCGATGCAGGAGGAAATGTCTTTGCGGCGGCTCTCCGATGGGGACTGGCAAGACAGAGTGAAGTGGTGCATGGGAAGCGAGATACGGTTAGGCCTATAAATCCTCACATGAATACATATATCTTATTCACATGATGTTTGCTTGCTTCAAATTTGGATCTAAAATTAATTATTTTCAGAAAAATAAATAATTTTAATTATAGCACTCTTTTCATCGTTAATTGTTTCGTTTAAAAATTTTCAGCCGTAAATATTTTTGTACTAAATAAACGAGTAATCTTAAGGTTTATTTTTCATGTTGTGTTAAACATTTACATAATTTAATCTGAAGTTGATTGAAAGATTTCTCGAATTTGTTGAGATATATAGTAAAAATAAAAATAATCCCTTGTATTTCGGAAATTAACTAAAATATTAGGCTATATAGAATTCAACTAGTATTTAACGGGAATAAAGTTTTACTAAAATATGGTAATTATAATGTTGCTTAGAATTCAGCGATAAAATGCTAGTAAGTTGTTCTAATAAATTGGCTTTAAGCCAAGAAAAGAACACGCCCATGCGTGAATGCATGAAAAAGGCGGGAATAAGCCATTCATTTCTGCAAGTAAAGAATCACTAATATACCTATTTTATCTACAAATATATAGTATTGGCCTACAATATTTAACATAGTGTGAATGAAATTTTATTCCAAGAATAAAAAAAATATTTAAATTATTTTAGTAATTATTTTGAGTTCTAGTTTCTTATCATTAAAAAACCTAGGTTAGAGCTATAGGGTGCACCTATTTCATTAAAAAATATAGAAATACTGCAGATCTTCCAATCAAAATGCCTGAGACTACTCACTGCAGCCCCATGGTACGTAACCAATAAAATACTACACAATGACGTAAACCTGCCCTTCATAAAAGAAGAAATTAAACATTATAGCGGAAAACATTTACAAAAATTAGAAGACCATCAGAATTCATTAGCGATTAACCTCCTCGACAACAGTGAAGACATTCACAGACTGAAACGTTTTAAAACACTAAACCTACCTCTACGAGTTTGTTAATCATTTACATATTTATTTTATTTTCTACTTCAACTAATAATCATCGTCATCTCATAAAAGGTATCATCATCTATATCAACGACATCATCTCCAACTTCAACAACTTTGTGTTTCAATATGTTGATTCACAGTGCATCAGGTTTAGTTTTGTACATGTACTGTACATATATATTTTTCTTCACATTTAGTCTTGTTGAAACACGCTACTGAGTTTGGCTTATATTATAATTCTAAGGTCATTACTCTGGTTTTCTCGTCTTTGCTTAAGTTTTAGTATTTATAAACTGATTGTAAAAGAAATACACTTTTACAAAAAAGAACTGGTTTAAAACACTTACACAACTCTCTCTCTTCCTGTTATAAATAATTAAATATATAACTTAAGTTTAATCATTACTTACTTATCAATGAAAGAAAGAGATGCATTCAAATTCAACAAATCAAAGAAGTTCAAGCAGTTTTTAACAAGAGGAAGATTATAAAACAGCCATAGCGGTTGTTTTGGAACCAAACAGTTGTATTCTTTGTTGAATTGATCCTTCATGATACTCCGAAAAATGAAGCTAATTATTATTGTCAGACTTTACAACGACGTTGGCGAGTTATTATAAACAAAAGATATGGAATGCAGATTTTTGGAGTTGTTTTCATTAATGACAAACCCTCATTTCACAGTTCTTCTGCAAGCAAACAATTTCTGGAGAAAATTAAATGGGATATGTTTGATCACTTGGCGTGTAGCCCTGACTTAGCACCAAATGATTTTAATTAATTTCTAAAAGTGAAGAACTAAATAGTAACCAACGGTGTTACACTAATGAGGAGTAAAAGAAGGTTCAGACTCGTCTTAGATCTCTGGCGGAAACGTTCTTCGAAAAGGGAATCAAAAAAGCTCATCCATCAGTAAGACAGGTATTTGAATTTTCACGGCGATCACGTCGTAAAGTAAACATGTTTGCACATAACTTTTTGTACTTAATTAATTTAGTTCCTTATTTTTCCTGAATTTTTTTTATGGTTTATCTGAAACTAAAATATTTGGCCCTCGTATTTAATATCATGACCTAATTATAAAAATCGGTTTTCATAAACCGTGCTTCCCAATCTGACGTAAAAGGAAAGTAACTATGGAGATTGTACTGTCAACATTAATAATTATGGGTGTGTGTAATTTTACTTTTGTTAATCCAGTCAGTTGGAAACAAAACAAAAATGCGTCTACAAAAGATTTTAGTAGCTAATAAACTTTTATTAAAAAAAACGGCAAAGTGTAATAAAATTTCGATACAGCGCGGTACTCACATTAGAAAAAAATTCGCTTTCATTGTTTTATGAAAGTTAGACGAGCATGTTAAGTAGTCAGTTTATTTTAGATTTTTGATAAGTTATTATAGTAAAAGGGGTCGTGAGTTCCAAATCCCACACATTTTTTAAACTTTTTTAATTTTTTTTTTTTGATAAATAATATTAGTAAAATTATTGTTAAATAATTTGACCTCATCTACTAACGTATTACTGTAATTGACTATCCATTTCAATGTTCTAAATGCTGCAATTAATGCTACACTTGTCTATTCACGTCGGAGTTCTGTCACTGGACTGTGTCTCCACTCACGTTTTTATACCATGTTAATTTTTCTTAAATTTTGTGATATCACATTCACTGATTGTTTCTAACAGATTGTGAATTTCATAAATAGAAAAAATAATAATAATTTGTTAACTTAACTAAATAGAAAAACATCAAGTTATTAAATTGAAATTAAAAATTAAAATGATTTCTAATATTTTTCATTACTAAAAATGAATTATAATCAATGATCAATATTAACAAAAAATAAAAAAAATGTGAATAATGTAGGACTCGAACTCATGACCTCTCGTACTGTAATATCAAAAATTAAAATAAACTGACCACCTCAAACAACCGGCTAACGTTCAGACAGCAATGGAGGCAATTTTTTTCTTATGGAAGTACATAAGCGCTATATCGAAATTGACTAACATTTTTGCCTTTTTTAATAATATTTAAGTTAGTAGCTATTAAAATCCTTTGTAGACTCATTTTTTCTGTTTCCTAACGAGTTGAGTAATAATAATAACAATAAAAGAGTTGAATACTACCTTGTAATTACGTTAATATTGACAGTAGATTGTCCAAAGTTAATTTCCATATTTCTAAGATTTGTTGGGAAGCTTGTTATATAGGTAATTTATTTTTAACTATAATTGTATACGGTACAAATATGTTCAACTTAGAACAATGAGATGAGGATGATATGTATTGTTTTTTAATGAGGTGTAGTCTTGTAAAGATTTTGGCCGACCTTTCCTAAAGGAGTACAGTTAATTAAACCCCAGCTGTCACAGTGCACTGATTACCACTAAATTGTGTACTAATACTTATAAAAGTAACTAACTTTACTATGACTTAAACCACGGTATTTTCAAAAATCATCTGTTAAACAGATGACTCGCGGTGACAACTTTACCACTAGATCAACCTAGGGGGTTTCATATACTTTAACCTAAAATAAATGTCATAACTGTTGGTTTTATTTTATTCTTGTTTATTTTAGTAAGAATCCAATCATTTTGTTCATGTTTTTGTTAAAATAACATAGTTTGTAGCAATTGAAAACAAATCGTTTGGTATAAAAATTATTGAACTCTTTCCACTTTTAGGGTATTCGCAGAATAAAAAGGAAAACTGTATAGATAAATAGGCCTACGTAAAAAATACTCTCGGCATGTTATTCGGGTAAAAATATTCACTTATTTTATAATCTTTAGCAAACGCTTAACATGTAAATTTCCCCAGGAGTATTTCTCTAATTTTGAAATAATATTTTTTCATATTCGAAACAGTTTTTGTTTAAGCGTCTGAAATTTAATGCCAAAAATATTTAACATTCTTTAAATAAACCGTGGAAAATATTTAATACTACTTAAATAGAGTTTAATATGTTTAGAATAAAATAAAGCGAGAGTATTAAACGTTGATCTGAAGTAATAACATGAGTTTTAATTTTTGTTAATAGACTCCATAATAAAACAGTATAATATTTAATATTTTTTAATCTATTTACGTATGCACAATACAAAGTCAAAAACTTATGGTATGTTTATAGGAATTTTAAATTCAAAACGTAAAATAAACACTTACAAACTGTTCTTAAAGCTGTTTCTCCTACGCAATCTGAAATTTATTTATTTTATCTTAAAAATTTTTATCTTTAATTTTACAGTGCTAGATACTGTACACATCCCCAACCTCTAGATTTTATCACGTTTTGTATGAGTTAGTTTTTGGAGAGGCTTCCAATGTGCGTTAACTGATTCACAACGTTTCAATTTATATGCTCAAATTTATGCAATTTAGTTTTGGTGATAACATAACATTTATGAAGTGAAAGTAATAAATTATAGTTGGAAGTATTTTTACTGTAAAAAGTCTTTCAACTCCATGAATTTTTTTAATCCTCGTAGATTTGAAAACAGTCTCGGAGATAAATTTTTAACAAGTTTGTTTGGGTTAAACTTTTAATCATCTGAACTTATTTACATTTGGCTATATCTTGTACAAGAGACATCTTCGTGCATTGTGAAACGTTGCATTTGATAGATAATATAATAAAGTTTCAGTTGCCATCCTCAAAAATTTCGATTGGAATTTTTGGTAATTTTATATAGGCCTAATTTTCTTAATGTCAAATAAGTTATTGGCACAAATTTTGTAAAATTATGAAAGCAATTCTCCTGGAGGTTATTTTTGGATTCTAATCCATTGTATATCGCATTTGAGTAAAAAATGACATTTTTACAGTTTAAAAATTAATTATCTTAGAGGTAATATTAAATACTTTCCGCAGGAGAGAGTGTAATGTAATATCATTGCTTACTAGTTAGGAAGGAGTCATAATATAACTTGTTAATATCTTCACTTTAGTTCCTTTGTAATTCACTAACAGAAAATACGATTCAAGTAGGCTTAAATGTTTTAGAACTCTGGTTCTTTTGTTTTACACAGCTATTTGTTCTACTGCCCGTTACTTCTTTACTTGCTTCATCTGACGTTTCTGCCTAGTTGGGTCCAGCTATCGACAAACTTTTTAACAAATTAAGCGTAAGGGAAAGTTTTTTAATCGTCCCCAATTAATTCTCCAGTTTCTTGTTGCAAAACTCATATGTTTATCTCATTCCGTTTTAGGTCTTGCCTTAGTCAACTACCCTCTGGGCTCAATTTAAGTATCAGTTTTAATTGATTTTCGCTCTCACTTCTATTCTCCTACCCACTTCTTATCTACCCTTTCTCTCTTATGTGCCCAAACATTCCATAAGCCTTTCTACAAGTTTTTCATAAAGACAAATCGTAGACGCTCCCTTTTATGTAACTGACGCCATTCTACATAACACTTAAAATAGCTTTTTTACTGCAGAAAAGACTTTTCAGGAAAAAACTAAAACATATCCCTAATTGACTTCATATAATATAACTTGTCATCCACTAACCTACCTGGTAATTCATCTTGACGTTTGAAAATATTCTAAAGTAGGGAATTCAATAGGTTATAGTATATTTTTTGCAATTTAAAACGTTTTTATTTGCAAACTTAAAACGAAGTATAGTATGCTGATCATTACTTTTCAATTTAATAGTAAACTTTTAAAATCGTTTTGGAATCCTACAATTGAGCGGTGTTCTTCTTCAAATCATAAAATCATTTGTGACTATTTTATTTTCTCTCTCGTTCACGATTTGTAGCGTCATGTAGTTGTGAATACAAGAAGAGGAAAGCGAAAATCGTATTTGTTTGTTATAATAAAAATTTAAAATCTGTTTTATATGAATTACTAAAACGGGTAGTAAATTGTGATAAACAACCTACTTTTTCTACCGATAAACAAAATAATAATGAGTCATCACATGAGAAGATAGCGTTACCATAGTTGTTTAAACCTTCTTAAATAAGGCCAATGTGTACTATCTCTTGTTTAAAGTGGATGTATGTATATCAAATTTTGTATGGAAACTGGTGTATAATGTGTTAATCAGATCAGATAGATATGGACGTTGTGAATTGACGTACATCTAGTAACTAATTCCATAGTTCTAAATAACTATGTACAATTATTTACAGTCAGTTTAATTTAATTAAGTATTGTTCAGAGTTAAGTTTTGAAACAAACTGAATGTCTTTTCATGCAAATAACGACATAATTTATACCTTGGATCTGTTTTGCTTAACGCTCCTATTTAAATCTATTTAAATAATTGCATTTTTCCACTGACAAATCTATTTATAATATCCGATAAACCGGTTTTAAAACAGTTGATAGAACATTTAAATTGTTGTTATTCATTATGCAAATTGTTTACATCTGATTACTTTACATAAAAATGTCCTACTAACTGCCCAATGAAAGAGCTGGCTGCTTAATATACAAAGAATCACCTGATTAGAAGAACAAAGAATGTTCTAGATAAATAAAAAATACACAGAATTATTATAAGTAAATCTAGAAATAAAAATTCAATATAAATAATATAACAGTATAAAAGTGAATATTTAATTTCATTGTAGACAAATCAGCAGTTGAACAAAGGTAAATACGCTCGGCAAGTAATACACTAGACCTGTCAAAACTTCATAAAAAAGCTAATTGTTGTCTAAAAACTATATTCCAACTAATTATCTCAAAATTACTGGTACTAAAACAAAACAAATCTTATAAACCACTTTACACTACGTTCTATAACAAAATAAATATTGTAATAAACAAGTGATGTGTGTTTAAGAAAGCTGTATCTGTAAATCTGACGTTATGATTAGTAATGGGAAAATGTTTTATTTCTTTACAAACTTGAGAAATAAATTAAATAAAGTTTTATTCAAAAGAGTTATATCTTGAATATAACCAAAACTTTTCTTGTTTCTTCATAAACTCAAACTGTAGTTTGTTAGTCGTATTACTTACCTTATAAAGGTTAAGAAAAATTCTTTTAACGTCCTTAAACGTTACGACTTTATTTTATAGAAAATCGCTTATTAATAATTGAAAATTTAAAAAAAATTGTGTAAAGAACTCACGTGACTTTCTCTTGCTAATTTAAATATTAAACAATATACCTTTGTAAAAGTACGTACACAAACCACTAGACTATTTTTAACACTTTTTATAAAAAGTCATGAATTTATTACACATAAAATGCACAATTCACTTCCACATGATTTAAAATGAATAAATAGGTGCAGTAAATTTAGAATATATAAAAGTAAAATATATTTATTTAGGCCTACCATAAAATAGTGTAGAACCAGTGATAAATATGTATTTGATTTTATCTATTAAAATAAACTGTGATATTTACAATTTTACTTATCTAAAAATAGCACTACGTGTATTTATTCAATATTGTTACATATTTATTTGTATTTGTATATTTTTATTTGTTTGTATAAAGTATTATAGTTATTTTGTCAGCCACAGCCTAATAATATTATTGATGTAACCTCTAAACAGGCCTTCGAGGGATTTTCCTTGTTGTGGATTCAGTTTGTAGTCTCCTCTTTTTTTTATTAGAATTAATTATGTTTGTTTATTGTTTACAATATTTTTTATATATTCTTATTTTTATTTTGTTAATTTAATTTTTTACAACATAAATGGAATAAAATGTTTTTATTCTTATTATTTAATCACGAGTGGTAAGCAATGTGAAATGAAAAACATAACCTAATTTTAATCATTAGTGAATGACGCTAAATGCAAAAAAATAATTCACATACGATAAATCAGTAAATGACGCTAAACCATGCTCTGTAGAAAAATGACTCAAATAATAGTTGTAAGGTCTTTAAAATTTTATATGACTTTTGTCATATATATTGTTATCGTGAAATACGTACTGAGGTCGCAACCTTAAAAAACTTTTTTTACCGATTTTTTTATTGAAAATATCTTAAAAAATTCACAAGTAAACTATTATTTCTAGTTGACCGATTTTGATGAACCTGCTCGTGTCGTAGTCCTTCGTGGTATCTAAATAACGTTCCAAGTATCAACTTCATAGGTACGTCATTCCGTTCTCGAGATATTTAGTTCCCGCACACACAGATAACCAGATCGAAACCAAACACGTATACAAATGAGTAAAAATAAGATTGTGTCGCCACCGGCTTTCAGTAGCGCAGTCGTTTGAGCACATAGGACCGGCCGGGCATCGGCGGCGTAGTTCAAAAGTAGAACATCGAAAAGGGGGAGGTCGTCTTCGCCGCTGCCTAAAAGATTAGGAGCAGCCGCCGACGCAGCGACCACCTTTCACCGCTGCCTCCGAGGAGGAGCAGTCACCGGTGAAGTGAATCGGGGTCGTCTGTACCGCTGCCTAATCTAATAGGAGCGCGTCGCCGACGCAGCGTGCACCTTATACCGCTGCCTCTGAAGGGGAGCAGTCGCCGGTGAAGCGAGGGTAAGGGGATGGAGGTACAGATGACGGAATGAAAACTCAATGTTGAGATGTCAACTTTCCCGTATCGATTCTCGCTCACAGAGAATATCGATACTGTCACCTGCTCAACTCTTGCATCGCTAGTGCATAGACCCATATGTTGCCACTTGGTACATGCACTGTGAGAGGTATGACCGCTGGCGCATTCTATCGGCAGCAGCAACCCCATCACAGCGCCATAGTGGGCAAAATATGAACTACGGACCGGCGTACAATTAAAAACAGTATCAATTGTTTAGGTTTAGGGACCTGAAAACGTGTATTTCCGGTGAAAATCCTATTTAAAAAACTTGACATGAAACAATAATTATACTTACCTTCCCAATAATTCAGGGTAAGAGAAAGTAAATATAATTCTATGTAGAAATGCATGAACAATTTTAACCGTATGTAGTATGTCTCATAAAGACGGTGACTGATAATTCCAGGATAATTTCTCAGGAGTTAATTGTATGGCTTGTTGCCGACCCCCCCCCCCCCCCCACAGCGATGCGCCGGTCCCAGAACCTGCCTGCCACAGGGAGCGCTACCGCTTCCAACACGCCGGCTCACCACTTCCGACCATCAACAACGGCTCTTTTCAGGGCCACTACGGAAACCCAAACGGTCCTTCTCAGGACCCTCAACCAATTAAACGGCCCTTTTTAGGGCCACCAATGTTACAAGCAAGTTTTTGACACGTATCATCTGCCCCGGTCGGCGACAGGCTAAAAGTATGAAGGAATGTTTATACAAACGTAGATTTGGAAACATTCGTAAGCGAAATACGGCTGGCAAAATATTTTGCCCATTACTCAATTACCCCGGAAAAATTAGGCTATAGACATATTTTTAAGACTTCAGATAAAAATCTTAAATAGTGGCATCATACGGTTTTAACTTACCAAATTAAATAAAACAGGTCCCAGAATTTTATCTCACAGTATTAATATCTGAGATAAAACATAAAAGTTAGGGGTCAAAAACAACACTTTTTTCGGTTTGAAATGAAATAACTTTGTTAATGCTGACTTAATTAAGTAATTAATTTGTGTGTTATTCAACGACAATAAAAATCAATTGTAAGAAAGTTGATTGCAAAAGTAATAAACGTTTTGTACTGACATTTTAGTATTTGTTGTTGTCATATTTGACATTTTAGTATTTGTTGTTTTAGTTTATTTTACATTCCTGGCAAGATCAATTCAACAAAATGGGAAATTTTATAGAGTAATACCAAGGAGTATTACTTACTCAAGATTTATACTTACAGCACATCTACTCATTGTTCTATGAGAGCAGATCGTAGATTTACAGTTATTCAAAAAAAAAAAAAACAGTTTGATGTGATTCGGACATGATAAACGTTTGTCAAGTGTAACCCCTAAATATTTTATCTATTTCAGCTAAAATGTTAACTAAACCGCTTAGTAAAAATTCTGGGCAGCGATTTATTTATTATTGTATACAATACTATACTGTAAAACAGGTAAAATATGTGAAAAGGTATATTAAAAAACTTTGTAAATTATTCAATAAATTTTTTATAATGAAAAAATTAACAATTCATAGAATCTAAAACATGTGCTTACATTTTAACAAAAAAACGTTAATAAATGTCACGTAAATTTACTCTTAACAGTTCTATTTTTTAATAATATATATTTTAGTAAACGTGTGTAAGAGCTTTGAAATTCTTTATAAAATAACAATAAAATCTGAGTAAAATCAGTAAAAACATTTACTGTCAGTTTAGTTGAAATGCTGAATAACACAAAATAAATGATAGTTCCTGCATAAACGTTTACTTTTCATGAACATTGTAACAAATCATTATACTTCGATTATATAAAATATAATAACTTTAAAATAAAGTTTTACTGGCTCTAAATAAATTTAACTGTCTATTTTTTTTATGGAAACTATCTGGAATAGGATTGTTCCATAACATTGTAATTCCCAAGGATAATAATTATATCTACCCACTCAAACAAAAGACATAATTTTATTGGTGAAAATATATTAAGACAGTTTTAATATTTATTCTATATTTTGGGTAAAAAATTATTATTTTTTAAAATTTACATGCAGAAAATATTTGATAAGAAATTGATGGACCTCATACTACCGGAGTCAGAATTGTTACATTTTTTACCTACATAATGATAGTAACTCGTCTATTAATTGCTCCTTTCAATTGTTATGAACTAGCACGCCCCGTCGCGGCTTCGCGCACAAAAAATTGTATATAATCAGTTTTTGTAAGTATCTAACAAGAATTTTTTAGCTGCTAGTCGACTGTGTATACTCCAAAGTACACACACATTCAACGTTTTGATAAATTCCCATTCGTACGTCTGTCCCTAAGCACCTTTCAACTACGTAATGTAGGTACTGTCCTTCCCATACAGTATTTATATACAAGCACACACGCGCCGATTTTTAATTTCCCCCGCCTACGTCTCTCAACAACATCAAACCCCTTTATATACTTCAATAGTACCTACACTCACATTTATATAAACGCACACATACATAATTCTGAAAATCTTCATTAGGGCCCTTAGGGTTATCATTTTTGAAAATTTAATAAAAATTGTTGGCGAGTACAAATATGAATATGCTGTCAACATTTCATGAAATCCGTTCAAAAGTTTTGGAAATTAGGCTGCAAAAAAACACACGCTTTGTGTTTATAATATTAGTATAGCTTATGAACTTTACATTGCGCGACTCTACGATCTTATGAAATGGATAAAAAAAATAAACTTCAATGTATTACGCTTTCAGTCCATGTCCATGCGGATTGTTACAGTCACACTGTGGTAGGTAACCTCACGATACTTTACGTAACGTCTTTCACATACCATATATTAACATACAAATCGTTATCTTACAGATATTTTAAATGGAAATTTCCTGAAAATCTTTCATAACTTAAGCTCAAGCTAATCTTTATTTTAATAAAAACTATGATTCCTTCATAGTTAGTTAAAATAATGTCATAGAAAAGACACAAGAAAAAAACCTTAAAATAAAAAGAAAATTGAAATAAGTTTCAACAAATTTGATAATTTTTTCTGTAATTGTCATTAATTTCTTTCCTGAAGTTTTTATTGCTTGAGTCAAGTTGTCAGTGCCTTTTATATTGTCTATTCCATGAATTCTTCTGTTTCTTTCTTTTTATATAAAATGTTAACGTATCAATTTATGTAGCATTTCAAAAGATCCTCTACATAGAAAAATGAGCAGTTTTTAATTTACTACAGAAATATTGAAGTTTTTTTAATTGCAAAAATAATTATAGTAAAATTATATCAACGAGTAAAACGTTTTCTTTTAAGATACCAGGAAGACATTTTAAAAGATATTTCCTTGATAATAGATTTAAAAAAAAAGGCTAAATCATCGTTCTAATTATTTAGTGCTCAATAATAACAAAATATAACTTCCAAAGCCATTCATATTAAACATTTGAACTCACTATTTAAATTATTTTTTGGTTTTTTTGTATTTACTTTTTACTATAAAAATGTTTAAGCAATTATTACTATTCATTAAAATTTATACAATTTTAATGCTGTTAATGTTATTTCCTATTGGTATTTTTTTTTAAATTTTAGAAAAATCTGTGGCCTATTCTTAAGCAGAATAATGAGTAGATGAATTTTCTTTGTTACATGTCACGATCGACAAAATTCCCCCTGCCCAACGGGGGAATAAGTGAATTTATGTGTTGTTTTGTCATTTTAAAATAAGGTCGTAGAATGTTTTCGTTTCAGTCAGCGAATGTAATGTGAATTAAGTAAAAGTGAGATAGCTTGGTGGTAACTTAGGCACGTTTTTGCCAAGTAATATGTTTATATACGAGAATACAAATCGGAAAATTCCGGTTTGATTTCTGACTAAAGTCCAACAAATTTTAGCGATTAAAAATCCGAATTTCAACCTGGATTCAGCATCAATGACCGATATTCATTCAACTTTTAATAAATTAGAAAAAACCTTTTGATATGGAAACTTTGAAAAAATGATTTTTATTATAAATACTGAAATGAAGTTAATATTCTTAAATAAAGGGAAGCGTTTGTTTTTTTTATACATGTTTATGAAAATTTAGTGTTTATTATTATAATATTATAACAATTTCTAAGTAAGACGCTTAAGGCTTCAAAACTTTAGTTACTTGCTGGAGCTTGTAGTCATCACTACAGACCTACAATTGTCCAAAAAGATTTCAAGTTTGGCCAAGATTTGTTTTTTGGTGTGATAATTATTTTGTAGAAAATGATGATCGGTGACATCATTGTCATTTGAATTAGAAACAGATAACCTGTAATTTGAAAATATTTTTTAAAAGAATAATGTTCAATTATGTGCATGAATAAGTGTTAAAACATAGTTGAGTAATGTTCAGGTTAACTAAATAATTTAAAATTTTAATTTATCTGGCTGTGATAATTTCATGCAGTATTTTAGAAAGTAAGTTATAATAAGAAATTGAAAGAAGATATTTGATAAATGTGTGAAGATAAAGACGAATACTAGCTTGTCAGATTTTTTATTATGTTTTAATCAATTACGATATCACATAGGTGTTTATAATATAACTTAACTTTTTTGATTTTTTTGCCTCAGGTTACTTTGAAATATTACTACCGTAACAATAGTTTTTCTTCATATTTATTCTGAAATATAACTTACCCTAAAAGGTTAAATAATTTTCCACATGCACTCATATGAAAATTACCAGTTACTCACTTACAGAAAGTAAAGTCCGTGTTTCAGGAAATGAATTCTCACAGGAAGTATAAGTACCTGAGTTTAAAACTGAGTTCAAGGAAGAGAACGATGCATAAAACATTGTAACCTTGAAGATAAAATAAAATAAAGTATAAAAATCTTTTTTTTTCCTGATGAAAAAATGGAATTCTATATTCCACAGATAAACCAATTATAAATTGTTCTACTTTAAAAATTGATTTTAAATGGAACAGGTATCTAATTTTTTTTGCATATAAACGGATGAGTGTAATATTTAAAAGGGAATATTCTTGTTAACAAGAAATATAGGATATTGAATTTTCACGCATCACACCATACAATAAATTCGTATTTAAAACAAGTTCCTCGTGCTTCTATAACATTTCAACTTCGTCTGCAAATCATGAGTTCTGCTAACAAGATTAACGCTTCATTAATTTATAATTTAAATAAATATATTTACGGTTCAATGGCTGTTAAGTAAAACTATTATATATTATGTACCATTATATTATTTAACTTTAAGTTAAGGTTTTCTTCTTAAAGTTTCTTCTTCTTCTTCTTCTTCTTCTTCTTCTTCTTCTTCACTTCATGGATTAAGCAGTTCAGCCTGTTCCGAAAACCATCTCTTTCGTGGGCGTCCAACACTTCTTTTACCGGTACGCGTATACTTGTAAGTTAAATGTAGAGGGGTTTACCTTCATCTGTTTCAAATGGCTGCACCAGTGTCGTGAATTTTCATTCTCTCATCTAGATTAGTAATGCCCATCTTCTAAAATAAATCCCAGATACAGTCATTCAACGCGCTAACCTCTTTTTCGCCCCTGTAACTTATTTCATTCCTGTTTCGAAAGTTCCTTTACCTCATTTCCACTTTTCTACAATTTTCTCAAAAGAAACTCCAGTGAGTTTGTTTAAAACAAGTTCATTTACTTTATATATTTTGTTTTCTACAATATGGGGTAAAAAGTGCTCTTCAAAGGGTAATTTTGTGCTCTACTAATATGAGCATGTCTGCTGAAATTGGTGAGGGGCTGTGCTTTTGTGATTTTTTTACGATTTAAGCCTAGATATTCATATTACGGTAAAATAATTTTTTTTTTGCGCCCTGGAGACTCCAGAAGGAGTAAGGACATGTCGTCAAATAACACCTGAAATAAATATAACAATCACATAATGTATCACTACTATCAAGAAAGAAATTCTTGTACGCTATAAAAGGTTTCACCGATCAAGTAATTTTTTAGAATTTTTTTAAAGGAATTCAAATCCTCACAACACTTTAAAGGTTGGGGTAATTTATTCATGAATTTTCTCCCTGCATAAGTAGGTTTTTGTTCAAACAATTTTGTGGAGTGATTAGCCACATAATAATCATTCCTGTTTCTCGTGTTATGATTGTGAACATTGAAATTCTGCATAAAATTATTTTGCCTAACATACATAATCACCTCAAAAATGTAGAGGGAGGGAACTGTAAGCAATTTAAGCTCCTTAAATAGCGATTATGAAATAAATGTCGCAGAATATTAAAAAACCTGAAAGTTTTAATTCAAGCATTCTTTAAAAGTCCTTTGATTAGCATCAAAAAGTGAGTTTTCGTATTCTGCTTATTGTAAAAAAGTGGGTTTTGAAGATTACAACTTTAATATGCATGTTAAAGTAAAAAGGTAGGCTATATCATCAATGTTACAGAACGTTACAAAGTTGTCAACGTTTATTCCAAGCATTTGTTTATACAGAGCTTTGTTTAGAGTTAATTAGTGATTTTCCGTACTTTTTTCATCAAAATTAAGATCAATGGAGATCATCCACTCATGTCTAAAATTCGGTTATATTTTTCAGTACATCTTTCGACATGAGCAAGTCATATGAGTGTACGCAAACTAGATTTTTTAGTAGGCTATTTCATTAACTGAATTATTTTTTATTGTTCCGAAGATGTTTTACAACTTAATAAAAAAATCTGTGAATATAATATACCTATCTGGGGGATATTTCTACAGTTAAATAACGTTGATTACAACTCTACATATTTTGTCAATGTAACTAATTTCGGCAACAGAATATATTTTGTTCGACAGGAGAAATGAACTTATTGTAGACTGCTCAGTAAATCCAAGTCTGTATTATGTTAATATACGATGGAAATTACGAATTTTTGCACAAGAACAATTTAGTCTTAAAATTAACATTGTATGGTAATTTTTAACGGATTTACAAATTATACATCTTTAATAAAGAAAACAGTGTGCAAAAATTAATATTTATTTATATTTTGTGATGCAAATAAATCACGGTGTTTTCAATGAACATGAGTACTGTTCTAAAATTATACATTTTGTAGTATTAATGTGTGAATATTTTCAATAAACTCCCATGCACACACACAAAATTATCATGTTGCTTAGTCTCTCACAACTTTCTACTCTCATCCCGAAATTGAAACTCTCTGGGACAATGTTCACCCGTCATACCACAATCATAGCTCTTTCTACCGCTCATCATCTCTCAAATGGGCTTTTCCCCGTCACTCTGTTAATATTCCTCTCTCTCTTTTCCATCAATATTCCTCTTGTTATCTCCATCCATTAGGCTTAAAATGCAATGCGTACAAAATCGTAATTTTCAACTTTTAAATCAAGTAATTTTGCCAAATCAATGTTTAAAAAACACAGATGGTATCATCCCTTCATTTCACAAGTATAAAAGGTATTAAAAAGCATTGTTTTTTTATCTTTTTAAACAAAATTAAAATTTCTATATTCTTGAAATCCAAATATTTGATCTTTCAATTAATATAACGGGTGTTTCACTAAGAGGTTATTATTTTTGAACTAATATGCCGGACGTACTTCACACTCTACAGACTGGAAACTTTACTGTTATAGTAAATAGATATGTACAAAAGTACTTTCGGTTTATTTGCCTATGATTAATTAAAACAAAATAGCAGAAATTAATTTTATATTGCATAACCATTTTTTAATTAGTGACAAAGTTGCTTAAGTAATAAAATCAAAGAAATGAAGTAATAAAATTATTAATGAACACAATTTGTTTCATTAACCTTTACTCGAACTGATGTCTATTAATAGTTGTAATAAGACAAATTTACTGGACACCTGGAGTTGTTTATGTTTGAGTCTATTGAAATAAAAATAAATAATTCCAGCTGATTAAGATGAAATATTTAAAAATTATTTAATTCTAATAAACAAAATATGGTTACTAGGCAACTAAGAAGAAGAAATAGTATTGTAAATTATTTTTAATGGGGCGTAAAACCTGAAGAGAACAACATGTTTTTGTAATGAAGCGTCCCATTCAGTTTTTTATTATTTCATCCATACATTCGTTCTTAAGAAATAAAAAATAAAATATATATTAGAAGGTAAAACAGTTTATCCACCAACGTTCATGTTATTAAAAAGACAAATTATTCCATTTTATAATAATAGTGATTATCTGGTAACTTTTAATGACAGATGTATAAAAACATTGATGGAGACATTCGTCTAAGAGAAGAATTGAAAGAAATACTTGAACTGTTCAAAGTTTGTGAAAACAGATCAATTAAGATACGTATCAAATTAAAATATTGAAATATTAGTTCATTAATAATTATAAATGTATGTATGTTCTAACAAACAATGTCGTTGTTTGATTTTTTAGCATTCAAATCAAATAAAACCAGCAAATTGATTTTACAGTATTAAGATCTGGAGCATTATTTTAAAATTGTATTTAAATAATGAAACTTGTGACTATAATCATGAAAATATATTAATTGAATAAAAATCATAATGTATTAATGTGAATAATGTTTAATTGAATGAAATAGGGGACAAGGTAAATAAAAAAATAATAAGATCAAACTTGAAAGCCGAATACAATATTAATTTAGATCGTTTTATTACAAATTTGGCTAATCCTTTGTGAGGACAAATACATATTATTACATAGTTATGCACTGATAGCAACAAAACAAAAATGAGTCATATAAGTTTTATTTAGAAAAATTACCGAGATATCAACAGCAGTTCCCCTTCAATCACCCTGATTAGTTCATCGTCCGTTGCAATGGTGTAAGAATAACCATTTTCCTTCAAAAAGCCTTATAGGAAAAAATTGCAAACAGACAAGTCTGGCAATCTTGGAGGCCAGTCCATGAGGCCGCTGCCACGACCTATCCAACGGATAGGAAGATTTTGATTTAAAATCGCTTTGGTCACATTAGCATTATGTAAAGGAGCTACATCATGCTAGACAAAAAACGTCCTGCATCTCCGCCCGAAAAAGATGAGGAACTATGTCATTAGTTAAAATTGATGCGTATCTGTCTCCAGTCATTTTCTGATGGAATATATCATATGATAAAATACCATCCTTGGTGACAGCAACCCACACTGTTATACACCATAATTTCAAGTGATTTATCCAGAAGATTATTGTGCATTTTTTATATTGATTTCGTATTCAACCATTTTAGTTTGATTAATCGTAAGCAAAATGAACCTCGAGTTAGTGATCCCAATTTCATTTTCGCTATAGACGTCTTACGGTTGTGTAGTTTTTAATAGGTACGTCGTGAGCAAGGTTGTTGCAATGGTTATCTACTCGATCGGGTTAGATTAAAATACTTATCGAAAATCAAGAAAAAATTGAACAATAATATAAATACACCATATTACCCAGAAGATAATGTAGAATATTTTAGATTAAAATATATAATTCTTTCTTCAAATTTTCTCTTATGGGTTCCCTTATATTAAATTAGGCCTACTGTAGAATTAAAAATAAAACAGCAATTGTATTTTTGTAACAGAATTTATTTCTTTAGCTGACAGAAATTAGTTACAGTGATAAACAGCCATAGTTTTTCTCTTAAGTATTAAATTTTTGAATTAAATTTATAATACTTATAAAACAAAGTAGTTATACATTTTTAAATATAACGAACAAAATTACTATGAAGTATTCAATTACCTTATACTTTTCTAATTCTAGTTTTAACATTCATTGTTAAAGTAGAACAGAGAAAAAGTTTTCTTTAATTCCATTACTTTGTTTCTCCTGCACTGGTAATCTTTAGAGACCACGTAAAAGTTATTCCATTTATGAAATTACACCTAGACAACATCATTAGATAGAACGCACCAACCGGTTTAGCCAGACTTAATTATGAACAAAATTTTCTTATTATTACATATGGCTCCTTCAGGGATTGTGTTTAAGACCTCTGAAATTCAAGTATGTTTTGTTGATCATTACGTTAATGATCTTACATTAGAAGTAAACTATTTTAACTCTCACTTGTAAGTTTAAAAGTATTAAACTTCCTCTTGAAAATATATTTAATCAACTTGCAAAATAACATAATAATTCATATTATCACGGTTCATATTCCGTTTTCATTAAAATACCTTGATTTTCATTTAGTGCGTTGTATTTAACTGGCAGGCTACTAAAAGTTGGTTGAATAAACTTTTTTCAGTCGGAATAATATAATTTTCAATATGTTTTAACGGTGAGAAACAAAATCAGCGGTAAATTTCATGTGTACATCTTTTTTTTTAACTTTTGAGACCTCAATGGATCACTTTAGCACGTTTGGAAGCTGCTTTAAGTTTCTTATTAGCATGTTAGCGATTTGATATGTGAGTCGCCAAGTTCATTTAAAATTGTAATCTTCCAATGTCTTTAGTCTAACATCTTTCCAATTTTCTTTTAGCCCCTTCGGTTTATAACCAATGACGTAATTTATCATCACTTACATGTACAACAACGAAATAATAACTACCAAGACGGACTTAAACATCATTAAAACCATTTGGTAATTAATCGTTTGAATAATAGTGACCACTTCTAAAGAACTATCATTGAATATAGATTTGCTTTATAATTAAAAACTATTCACAATCAGTTTTAAACTGATTGTCAATCAATCAAGTTTAAATCAAAATTACATTTGAGAAAAAAGTATACAACCCATTATATCGTACAATCATTACTCGTATGTTTAGTAATATTAATTTCTCAAATTCAGATCTAGAATATACTAACGTTCATCTCACATCAAAAACGGATTAAAAACATTTATTGCCAAAAAAATTTTATGATATTTGTTCACTAAAATTTTGAATTTCATTTGTTATTAATGGAGTATTTAGGAATTTGTTGATTTCTCTGTTTCTAGAAAACCAAAGGCCGTTAAATATATTTATCGATGACCTTACATTTAATAAGATTTTGTTTTAGGTCATCAGCCGAAAGGCTGGTTTGAACCTGTAGAGGCTTTACTAAGTAAACCGAGGAGTCAGGGGATTTACGATTACCTTCCCCACTAAGTGGAAAAGTACGCTTATCCGCATGACGGGCCCTCTGAAAAGCACATATTTTTCACACTGTAAATGACACCATCACTTCATTCACTACAGGGTCTGGCTGTATAATGAAATTCATTACTTTCAGAGAAGGTAACTCTGATAAGTGTCTTTTACACCTCTACCTCTTCTGTTCTTAAATGATTTAGTCATTTAATTGGCTAACCAAGGGATAAGAAACAGAACTATTTATTTTAGCCCTGCAACGAACAGATTGAGTGTAAATGATTTGACACTCCACCTGTCTGTTGGGCAAGTTAATATCAATATATTATAAAAAATCCCTTTCATGAGACAAAGCGTCTCATAAAATGACATTATTTTCGTTTCCAAATTCCGACTTTGTTTCTTCACTTCCGGTTTTGGGCCACTTCGGGTCAAAATCAGAATTTAAAACCCATTTCACGCTCACTAACGTTTGTTGTAGATTACGAATCCAAAAACTGTTTGTTGCTATCTTAAAAAAACTTGTAGTTTTTGATATGTTGGACTGACGTATAAAGGAAATGATGGATGACATTTTGTAAAAATGTTCTACCAATTAGTAATTTTTTCTAGTAATCCATATAATATTCGTACATGCTATCTGTGTTATTATTATTTTGAGCAAGTGAATTAACTTCGGTATTGTTCGCTGAAATATCTGTATCCAATTCTAAGTAATCATTGTTATAATTACTATTTTTTTTATACAAGTTTTCGTTTTTTAAAGTATCATTATTTGTTGATAATTTTAAAGCTAAATATTTATCATTATTTACATTAGTATCATTATAATTAGAACTTAAATTTCTATTAATCTCCATAGCAATTTCATCAACTTTTCCTGAAAAATTATTATGATTTTTATCTTTGTCCATAACTTGATTATTTTTATTTTCAACATTGTAGTTTGGTACCCCTGTATAATCTGAAGAGTAAGTTGCCTTATCATCGTACAGTGATATCGGAATTTCTTCTTCCTGTTCCTCCTGTTGAAAGTCATAATCTAAGTAATCTATATTATTTTTCTTAGTGTTTTTATTGTTATATAAATTAGTTGGGTTGACAGCACTGGTGTATTCGTAATCATCATTGATTTCTATAGGATAATCTGAAACAATTAAAAATTAAATAAACAATTTACGTTGTCAATTTCAAAAATTATAATATAATAATTTTAGGGTAATGAAGAGGCCGCATTTTAGTGCTAAAAATGTTTTTTATGTTTACGGGCTCATGCATTTTAGGGCAAAAGTGGAAAATTAAAACTGCAGGAATTTTGTTTTATTTATTTTTTATTTTATTAGGAAAACTCACAACTGTACATAAAAACAACGAGTGAATGAGATAATTATGAAATAGGACAAAATGCGCTTTAAGACTTAAAGGAAATCACCAATCAACAGTGAGGTCCAGCTGGAAATGTTATGTGAACAGATTACAACATAATTATTTGTACTATCGGAAATTAATAATTTCATTTATTATTTCATCATTTCCGGAATGGTATGGTAGGTATAGTTTGCTTATAAGTTCGCTGGTATGATAAGACAATTTCATACGGAATCTTGTTGAAATTTTACGAAATGAGTCGTTTACGTGCGCAATTTTGAGGTCATTGTGCAAATAGTCATTGGTAACGTAAAAGGCAGCATTTGTGAGTTGTAGGAATTTAAAAAAACTATATTTTGTTTCAAGCGTTTCTTCCACACGCTTAGTTTAGCATCATTAACATTAGTTTAGTATCAATCACAAAATTTTAATGATTTTCAGTATTTTTCTCTTCAAATGCGATAACAAAATGAGGTTAAGGTCTTAGAATGCATTTTGCGATAAAAGTGTATAAAACTTAGTATTAAAATGACAGAAAATGAAAACATCTACAACTTTTTGTGGACTTCATTAAATTAATTGTAAGTTGAGAGTCATTTGTTATTTATGATTAACATTACTTTTTGTGGACTTCATTAAATTAATTTTAAGTTGAGAGTCATTTGTTACTTATGATTAATATTAGGTAATATTTTAAATTTTACATTGTTTACACATAATTATATGTTATCATAATACGTTGTATGTTTCATTAATTACAATGGCAAGAGAAAGTCGTGCGAGTGTTTCACAGAAATTATTTTTCAATTCTTTTTAAGAAATTTGCTGATTTGTTTAAATTGTATTTGAATTTATAATACAGTGAAATACAAATTATGATAATTTTAAATAATTCATTAAGATTTTCATAATAAATGAAATTTTTTTCCATAAATATTTCTTTTTAATAAGAACTTTATATTATAATATTAATTTTAGTACTGTAATGTACATAGGTAAAGTGTTTTATATTAAGAACAAAATTACAAATCCCTTAAACAGAATAAAACTTAAAGGATTTCTGTTAACTTATAAAAAGAATGTAGAGAAATTTATTAAATTCTTGCTGTAAAACAACGATTTTTTATTTAAGGATATTATAACTATCCTGCCATCGGCTATTTAATTATTTTATTACATTAATGCAAGTTATTAAAAGATTTTGGAATTTTTCTTTTTATGAGAATAAAAGGCAGGAATTTTCCGTGATTTCCGAACAATGTAGGTTAATAAGTGGTTCAAACATTTTAGTATTTTTTTATTTTTTATGAAAAATACCTTTATTTTAATATTAATCATAAACCCACGATTTGAGATAATAAGATAAGAAAATTTATCAATTTAAACACCAATTTAACAACAATGTTAATTACAACTAAATTATTTCCAAAATTCGTATTATGAATAGATTTTAGTTTATTTATCTAAATTATTTATATTGTACCATTGTAAAACGTACAATCGTACAAAAAATGGAAGTTATAGTAATTATCAATTACTATAACTTCCATTACTCAGTACAAGCCATTACAATAATGTCTGGGCAAAACCCCCATTGTAAGAGTAAGTTAAATTTGAATAGTAGTTAGACAATAAGTTGTAAATGTAGCCAAGTGTCAACCATTTGATATTCATTTGGCCGGTGTATTTTCTCCCTTTGTATTTTTGGGCCTTTCTTCCACCTACCAATTTTCAGATAATCATTGGCGTAGTTCTCCTTCACGATGGCCCACCAGGATGGTTGAACGGATGTTGGGAGAGGGAGGCTTGTACACCAGAAGTTTCCTGGTTCAAACCCAGGAAATTCACAATCAGTTCCCTTGGGACTTAAAAGTAAAACAGAGGAGTTGTTAAGAAGGAGCAGAATTTGAAGAAGATACTAGGAGAACGAGGAGTGTAGGAGAAAGAGGAGTGACCAGAAGAACGAAAAGAAGAAGAAAAGGGATATGTTTAATTCGAGGTAAATTCATTCGTATTCAATAAGGGTTTTTAATTTCTTGTTTTTATATTAACGTCGCGCCCAAAAAGGTTGACTATATTTAAAAATAGGTTAGGATAATTTAACGATTGTTTTGTTAATAGTTAGTTAAATTAGACTGTACTTTGTACCCTGCCAATGTTAAATTTGCTATTTTTAGGTACATTTTTCACAGGATTGATAAACAATAGGGAAATGAAACTTTACGTACTTATACATTTTGGATTTCTCTAGCTATTGATATTTTTTCAATTTAATCTGTTGAACCATAAAGTTAAAAGAATAATGAATAATATAAAAATTTTACAGTATTTTTTCTGCGGTATTTTGCATATTAATAACTTTTACAGAATTTGAGGAAGTCATAAAAATGCCGAAATAATGTGCATACGCAAGATAAATAACTGGTAAAAATTTCAGCCTGGTAGGTTTAATGGTTTCCGAGAAAAATGTACCTAAATGTTAAAAATTTTAATTTTGCAGCATGAGGCGAAAAAACAAAAGGCACAAATCAAAAACAAAATGTACAACACAAACAAGTGAATTTCCCATCAACAGGTGGTTAGAAAGATGAACCAATGGCTGAGAGTATTAAAAACAATAATGCAGATATTGTTAAAGTACTAAAATTCTCTTTCCTCTAAATCGATCTGTATAAAATTATGAAAAATATTAGTTCTTGGTGACACGATAATTTTTCTGGGTAAACCTCCTAAAACTTAATTTTTTTCATTAAAATACTATTTTTTCACGTAATAAAATAAAGTTTTGTGGTTGAACTAGGTCTAAATGATCAAAAAACATAAAAAACCGAAAATCAAAATTTTCAGTTAAACCATCATACAGTCTCACCTTAACGAAAAGAAAACTAGGTTTTATTTATTTTTCTCATTCTCTGCTGACAGAGCTGGTGCCCAACAATTTTTAATAATAATTTTTTTAGTTCACAGTAAAGTATTTGCCCTCCGGTCGAAATTAATGGCGGTGCAATACACACACACACACATACATATATATATATATATATATATATATTAAAAGACTTATTTAAAGTAAAAGCATTTTGTAAACTCAATTTCTTTTAAAAAATATTATTTTTAGTTACTTATATTTAAAAATAATTTCCATTTTAATTAACTTTTGTGAGGAATATGAATTAAGTAAAGAAGGTCATGTATACAATTTTCTTAAACAATGGAAATGTAAATTTTTTAACTTATAGGTAGTTGGACAGCAAAGATGCCATACTGTTTGTAATTTGTTGTTTAGAAATTTTTGAAATATATAGTCTATCTAATATATATTTAGTAAAATGATTGTAGATAATAACTGTTACCAAGCAGAAATTATACAGACGAATGTATGAATATATGAATAAATAATTGGACATAGAATCCATTTCGTCGTGATTAATAAATGATTATGGAGTTATAATTTTTGGATAACTCAAATAATTCTCTTAAAAGATTGGAGAATAATTTTTTTATAAGGAGTAAGCTCAAAAAATTTATTAAATATTTTATCATATCAACATCATTGACAATACAATGCATTTATTTTATCTGAACAAAATATAACTTAATAAAATATTCTTTTTCTAAATTTTAATTATTATAATTAACTTTTTAATTTAGAATCATTTATTCAATAATAATTTAAATCACTTTCGTTTTCTTTATTTACAGTGATAGTTTTCAGTGGTAATTTAAATTTATTTAATCGGTTTTCTTAAATTTTAAAACGGTTTCCCACGCAGCTGAATTTAGCCGGACCAAGCTCAAAGGCTAACGGTACACTGCATTGCAATTTCTTTTTTGTTTTGCATATTGTGTTACGTTTCAAATGAAATAAATTATAAGAAAGCTGTATATCGATCAAAATCTGTTACCAAAAGCTGGAAGCTGATGCAGGGATAAAACAACATGAAAAGAAAAAATTAGGTCGCGTTGGCGCCAACTGTTTGAAACTCAAAGAGAAGTTAATGAAAAGAAAAAGGTTAGGGAAAATTGTATTATTACTTCTAATTATCTAAAAACATTTTCTTCTTTTAAAGAGATATTCTTGTAATAAAGATAAAAAGAAATTAAAGAGGTTTTAATAAAAAAAGCAAATGAATTTATGTTGGATAGAGAAGAATGGATAATAAGAGTAGTGTAAAAAATCAGACAAACTCTTACACAAAGGCAACAAAATTGTTTTTAAGTTTTACGAAAGAAAAAATGTTTTTCGTGAATAGTAATGTAAAATTTCACAGAAGTAATTATTAATACAAAAAAACTTTGAATGGAATTTACAAACTAAAAACTACATCATTAATAATTTTAAAAAATCAAATATTACTTTCTATAGAATAAATAATTTTGATCACTTATTATCGGAATGTTATTCACCTCCAGCCAAGGACTGTCAACACTGGTAGAAAATAGAAAATTTGCGTTGATTGAATAATTAATTAGGTAATTGTGAGACAGCCACAAAAACTCACCACTTAATAACTTGTTTAGGTTAAAAGAATTTTCCGATTCGAATTTAAGAGCTAGTCAAATATACGGTTCTCCAATTTGCAGTTACCTGCTTGTAAACAACACAGAGTAAATTACCTCGGATTTACATAAGCTCTTTGGTACGTAATGGCACTTTGAACAACGAGCTTCAATTTTTGTTTTGTTTTGAATATAATAAAAAACACTGAAAAATTCCACCGATATACTGATAAACATAAACATGATGTAATCAACAAATTTCAGACCCTACGCCAACCTGGCGTCTCACTAAGTAGGTTAAATAGAAAATGGAGCAGACATATTTTACTTCATGTAAAAGAATATGACTTTTAAATAACTTTGTAGTAAATACTTTATATACTCATAAGCTGAAACAAATTCACACATTTGTACATCATCAAGCGTCACATGGGCAATCAGTTCCCTCATGCCACACTCTTATCTCATCATACAGCACATTTATGGTTGTTTCATTAATCAGAAGTAAAATAATAAAAAATATGTTCACAAATGTTCAATAGATAATAATAAACGCCAAAATAAATTATTCTAGTTTTTAAAGAACGATAATCGTTAAAAACACGAGATGTGATAAAAAAAATGAGTGAATGATTTTTCTACGAATGAACTCCAGACGCTAGGTCAATTTGAAATAAAAATTTCAATAGTGTAGTTCTTTGAGATAATCAGTATCAAGTTTGGACAAGTTTCGACTTATCAGTTGGCTTCCAGAGCCGGAACAGTGAGGTCATGTTTACAGTGTCTGCCATGCATCATGGCAAACGAATATCGGGTTAACAGTAATTTTAAGTTCCAAAAAAAACCATAGAAGCTCATAAAATGTTAAAATTTGTATGGCGATAATATAATAACTCTGAAGACTGTTAAAAAATAGTGTAAGCGATTTAAAAACAGAAATGATCCTATTAAAGACGAAGAATGGTCGGGATGTCCTTCGACCTCAAAAAAAGCCGAAAACATGCAAAAATTTGTCAAACTGGTTCGTTTAAACAGCCAATTGACAATTCAAGAGCTTACTGAAGAACTGAACATCTTGTACAAGTCCGAACAAACCATTTTAATCGATAATTTGCAAATGTGATGAGCGAGTGCGAAATTTGATCCCCGACTTTTGACGCCATTGTTACACCTCACTCTTTGATCCAGAGTTTTTAGCTAAAAATAGATTTATGTCTATCTACATCCAACTAATTCTCCTGATTTAGCACTAGCGACTCCTGTTCCGTCCCAAAAATAAAAACTGTGCTGTAAGGAAAATATTTTGGCACCATTCCCGATATTGTATATCATTTGCAATAAGTCTGTAATGTTGAAGCTTGTCGTCCTCCACAACTGGATAAAATAAAAAAAAATAAAAAAATGAATACGTAACAAATCTACTGTAATTATTTTCTTCAAAAAGTAAAGACTTCTAAATTTAAATTAAAAACTTTATTATCCTACCTTTGGTAATTTATTTTTTTTATAACAGAGACTATTCCTTTTAAATTGCTCATTCAGTTGATGCTATTTCAATGGCATATTCCATTAATTTCTTCATAGCAACTGTGATAATAAAACAAAATCAAAAGACGTTGTAGAAAAATTTGCTTTTGAATAATTTCAATTACATTACAAATAAAATCATTTAATATTATTTTATATTTTAACTTTTCCAAGTTAACAAAGTTCTATTATTAAATTTTTAATCTGGACTTACGGAGTTAAACTTTGGGGATCTCCTAAACCTTCAAACACGAAACGTGTAAAAGCGATTCATGACAAGATTTTACGTCCAGTAATAATACGCACCTTTTACATCACGAATCAATGTTACACAAAAGCTTATAAATATCATATACGATGCACAATATATTTATATTACTTGAAACCTTCTCATATAAAATTTGTACATTAGGGCATACTTAGTTCTTAGAACAGATGTTTAAAACGCTTTTGGCCTGGGGGTTTTCTTGGCTAATTTATATAATTTATAGGACTGCAAGATACAGGCAGTAATTCATGTTTTGGGACCAATATCATCAGATAGAGAAATAAGTACAATATTGTGATAATTGATACTAAATTTTCAATAAAAAATGTTATAAAAACATATTTTTTAAAGAATTATATCCAAATGATAAAGAATTTATACGATTATTTTATAAATTTATCACAATAAATTCCCATGTAATCACACAAAATTGTTTTTCCAATTAATTTATTTTCGTCTATTGAATTTTTTTTTATTAATGTATCAGATAAACCGTTTTAAGTTTGAGTAGTTGATTCAAAGTAAGTAACGCGTAGGGATCTGCACTTTATCCTAACGAAATTTACCAACTTAAATCCCTATGGATCAATCTTAACTTTCTAGGTTTAACACCTTAGTAAACGTGTTCCAAAATTCGTTAAAAGAAACAACTAATTGTGCAGTATTTATTTATCTGGCGAGTACAGAAACCAATACATCTTTTAATTTTTAACAAAATTTTCTATTTGAAAATATAATTTTATAAAAACAAATTTACAGAAAAATTAATGAATGTTAATTTATTTTTTGGTCGTCTCTTTCGCTCAGATGATCTCTGTGAAGTGAAAGTCTTGCATTCGTTTCCAAACCAGGGTCTGGAAAATTATTAAACGTTCAAACCCGCTGTTTATTAACAGAAAGTCACTAATGATCATGATGTTGATGCGTTTTAAAATAAATTTAAATAAAGTAACATTTTTTAAGTTTTACGTGGCCATAAATTTTGAATTTGTGCCTACTATGTATAAAATTTATTTAATTATTTAAAAATTATCAGGAATGAGGGGAGAGAGAAAGCGTAAAGATTAAAACCAGTCAAGGAAGCGTAGGCACGTAACGAGTGTCTTTTACCATCTTACTTGTTAACTATACTTATAAAATTAATATTTTCTGGAAGCTATTACTACTATTACAATTAAATTATATAATTTTGGTACTCATATTAATACTTGTTATTTTAAAAGGTTTCTACTTTACAAATATTATAATTTTCTTACCGGCTGATTGTTTCGAGAACATAGCTCTTGGATGAGGAATATTTGCCGTGTTCCAGTAAGGTCGCCTTCCAACGCCACCCCTAAAATAATAAAAACATCTACTTTATGGAAAAACTCACATTATTATTTTAGACATACATAGCTTTGACATGCATTCATAAAAGAAACCATGATTTTTTTTATATAACCTACTTTGCAATAGAATATAGAAAAAATAAACAGCAACTACATGGTAAATGACTCCCCTGATTAAAAAAAGCAATAAACAGATCCTTTTGGATATAATAATTTATATTTATCAGTAACAAAATAAATAGTTCAATGCATGCACTCTTTTGTCAGCTTGTCATGGTAATAGCAATAATTGCACACTACCAATAATTATGTTATCAGGGTTACCAACATATAAAGTTCATAATTTTCGAATTTTGCCTGGTTGTTTTCCAAATAATATTTTAATTTGTTGTGTAGATTTCTTCGCTAGTTATTTTTTATAATTTTATTATTACAGAGTTCTAAAATTTACATATTATTATCTACATTTATTTTAATAATTATGGTTATTTGAAATTAAAAATTCACCTACGTTTAAAATTTGCACAGGGGGTTTCGTAATGTACTTTGCGGATATGAAAACTCAGTACAAAAAATGTATTTCAGTTATAAGAATGAAACAAGTACCGTACGAAAGAGCACTTCAAATATTTTTCCACATGCTGGAGAGTTCCCACAACAAGATCATGTGAAGTACCTTGGCTTGCATCTTGATCGGAGATTAACTTGGCGACATCACATAGTATGTAAACGGAACGAGCTTAATTTAAAATACATGAGGTTTAACTGGTTGTTAGGAAGAAGATCACAATTATCTGTTGAAAATAAGGTCTTGATCTACAATACAATTTTCAAGCCTGTTTGGAAGTATGGCGCTCAGCTTTGGGGTACATCCAGCAGATCCAATTTAGAAATGATACAACGCTTCCAAAATAAAGTATTAAGATCGACGAGTAACGCTGGGTGGTTTATAAGAAACTCGGAAATACATGACCATCTTCGTATCCGTACCGTAACAGAAGAGATAAGAGAGCTGAGCATCCGGTACCAGCTAAGATTAAACAATCACCAGAACCACCTGGCATTAAATTTACTGGACAACAGTGAGGAAACGAAGCGCCTCAAAAGACATCACATCCTCGACTTAGACCAACGATTTTAATACATACACCAAGTTAAATTCACCACTCATCCTCATCACACTTTTTAATCTAAAGTGAAATTTCAAAATTTTATTTATTTTACTTTTTTATTGTTAACTTCTTTTGCATTGTTTACTTCTTTTACATTGTTTTTGTTAATTTTGTAACTTTACAACATTTCTTAGTTTTTATTAACTTTATTTTCTAATTTTATTTAGTTGAAGTGAGAGCAAAGGCTGTCTACTTCACTCACGTAAGTTTACTTCTTGTAAAATGATTTGCTTAAAGCCACGTTGTAAGGCTGATTGTAAATAAATAAGTTAAAAAAAAAACAAACAAAAATATGCTGGAGAGTTAGTTAACCGTTTGCTCGCTAGGCGTAGACAGTAGAGAAAATGGCTGCCACGGGAAGTGAGAAGTCCTTTTATGTGTTAGAATTTCACTAGCCAAAGTTAGTAATTACTGTGCAACGTGCGTTGAGGTTAAAACTTAATAAGGATCCACCAAGTGACAATTCAATTCGTGCATTGCATTGTAGGCCTATAAACAATTAAGTGAAACTGGTTGCTTGTGCAAGCGGAAATCAGCTGGTCGTTTATGAACCTCAGATGCTAATGTCGAACTTGTGCGCGCAAGTTTTATTCGCAGCCCGTCAAAATCGACTGTCTGCAGGGAGAGAAATAGGATTCCCAAAACAACGGAGTGGAGAGTTCATCGTAAACGTTTATTATTCAAACCGTAACATCTTCAATTAATACAGCCTCTATCTGATAGAGATAAAACACGTTGGCTCGATTTTTGTTTACAGTTACAGGAAAAGGTACCGTTAGATAAAGGTTTTCTAGAAAAGATAATTTTCAACGATTATGCTATGTTCCATATTAGCGGCAAAGTAAAACGTCATAACATACGAGTTTGGGGAACTGAAAACCACACGCTTATGGGAACACGTTCGGGATTCTGCAAAGGTAAATATTTTTTGTGCGATTTCTTGTAAGGCATTGTATAGACCGTTCTTTTTTTACTAAAACGACTATAACCGGCATGATTTACCTGGATATGTTACAATTATGGCTAATGTTTCAGCTACTCAATGACTTCATCCAGCAAGACGGCTGTCCTGCCCATTTTCATAACGAGGTGCGACGGTACCTTAACACAATATTGCCTCGGCGCTGGATATGACGCTCGTCTGAAGAAGACCAACACATTATACTGTGGCCACCAAGATCAGCAGACCTCACGTCATGTCACTTCTTTCTTTGGGTTATGTGAGAGAAGGTGTCATTTGCAGAGTGGAAAATATGTGTTTTTTAGAGGGCCCGGCATACTGATAAGCGTACTTTTCCATTCAGTGAGGAAGGCAATAGTAAACCACCTCACTCTTCATTTTACTTAGTAAAACCTCTACAAGTTCAAACCAGCCTTTCGGCTGATGACCTAAATAACATTAATTTTTATATTAAAGGTATATAACTTTATCTTGAATTATAGGTTATTTATTATTTTAAACTTGACGTAATTTCTAAAACACTTTTAGAATTGGTATAGTGTAAATGACACATATCGAATTTAAAAATTTTGAGACAATTTATTATTATTATTTTGATTGTTTATGTTTAATATTGAACAGTTCAAAGCTTAAATTGTAGCTTAAAATTTCAGTATACAGTTAGATATTTTTTTTAATTCTCCTTTTCTAATAAATATCATTACGTTAAATTTTAAATACCCAGAAGAAATTTGTTCTCCATCTACACTATGAAACAAACGGATTTAAATTATTAAAAACGGACGAACAAATTAATAGTGTTTCAAAAAAAACGAGTGTGATCCTGAAAGAGCCTACTGCAGAGAAAAATATATTATGTAACTGAAATTAATAATCACTTTTTTAATTAGAAATAACAGGCCAGTTATTTCATTTTCATTTTTTATTCCAATTATTCTTGTTAATTAAAATCAATTAGTCAACGACGTTGTACTTCTACAGTGAAGAAATATATTTCGGGTATGAATTCTAAAGAAATTTAAAATCAAAAATAATTACAAACTGTGTTTTTATTACACCCTGGGAATAAGTGAGCTCCCTTTTGTTGGTTTCATTAATAATACATTACGTTGAATTTATTAATTTATTAAAATAAACATTTAGGCATTTGCTGTATTAGAGCATTAATGTTACAGTAATTTAGAGTTGATTGATGTCAAGGTTATTTAAAATTGTCGTATGTTAAGGTTCTAATGAATTTAAATATTTGACTTAAGCAGCTTTTGTTACAAAATAAATTAATTTTAAATCTGAATATAGTATTAAATTAGTTATGTAATCTAAAGTAAGTTATTCGTTAGTATTACGTGTATAGTTTTTTTGACACACGGGCTTTAATTTTTGAAGTAATAATTTTTGGGGTCTCGAAAATTTTCTGTTAATTAAGTTTGAAACTAATTTTGTGTGGTTATCTATTGCCAAAAACTTTTTGTTTTAATAAAAATATTTATTTTTTTTTTATTTTAACTAACTATATTAAATATTTATTTAATATAGTTAGAAAATTTTTTTTTCTCTAATTTTTATTACGGTACAGTACATTGAGCTGCACAACTTCCGTATTTGATACTTAAATGGCGGTGGGGAATTTCACTTTAAGAAGAGGTATCCAGTGATACATTCTCCGTTCAAAACTTTGGGTATTATCCGTTATTCAGACCAAGAGGTCTCTACTTCATTTTCGCTTTAAAAGATGCACAGTTGGGAAGTTCCTTGTAGCTAGATCACTGGCTAGTTGGTTTGGATGGTCATCTAGTCTTTCGTGAAATGTATTATACAATGACGCGGTTAACTCCCTTACTGTAGGAATTTTGAAATCATCGTGGAGGGTTTTATTGCTTACGTATAAAGGAGCGCCAGAAAGGCCTTGAAAGGCCTTGATCGACTTTAATTTACTCTCTGCCGCTATTCCAAAGAGCTGGATACCAGAAGTTATTTTTCAAATTTTCCATTAGGAAATCTGAAGCATTATTTAGACCAGAATGTTTCTTACATCAGGAGGAAAAATAGAAGGTAATAAAAAGGAAAAAGACAAAATTCTTGAAATATGCAGTTCCTAAAACATAAAAGTAAAATGAGATTAAATATGGAAAAGGAAAATAAAAAGTCTGGTGTGAAACACATACCCTACTTTAATTTGCCAATCTGGATAATGAACAAAATAACCTAATGCTGCATAAGCTGCATAAGACCGCAATCTTAAAAAAATTCAATTTTTAACAGCTTTGGACAAAAGATAACACGGAAAACCACTCATTTCCGCTAATCTAAGCGTTGTACAAAAAAATTTTTTAAATAAAATTGTAGGTTCTTAAATCTTTTTTAACAACTTTAATAATTATCTACAATTTTGAACTAAAATGAACATAAAGACCACAATCTTAAAAAGAGCACAGCATCCCCAAGAATTTCAGCAGACATTGCGTTTACCCTATCATGTAAAGCATAAAGTATTTCGTCAATTAGTTAATTTAGAAAAATAAAGAGCATTTTTTGAGAAAATCGCAGAAGAAAGGAAATATTTACGAATAAACTACTTCTTCCGGTTGACGCATTTTTATGAAAATATCCGTGCCCTGTCCTACTGTGATACCTAACTTAAGATCCAAGTTTGACCTTCGTACCATATTCCGTTCTTGAAATATTTTGTTCACGCACCAACCAATCGCTGAAATCATGTTTTTTTGGTTCAAGGGGTCTGAAAACACGCATATCTGGTAAAAAACTCGATTTTTAGAAATACATGAAAAAATAGGTACTATTTTTCTTCAAAATGTATTTTATATCATTGTATAAAATATAAACATATTCATAGGGAAACAGAAAGTAATACGAGAAAGATAAAATAAAAACGATAACATACTCTATCAGAATAAGAAATACTAAATTTTTCAAACGTATAGGATACACCTTAAAAATTACGACAAAAATACGACACAGTTATTGGATGTAAAAGTTGCAAAACACCGAGTAAATAGTTCACAGAAACTGAAAAATATATTTTTGTTGAACAGAGAACAGAACTTGATTTGAACAAAAGGTTAAAGTATCATTTTGAGGGGTCCCAAGGGAAAGAAACGGCAATAAAATACCAGAAAATAATTCAAAGAGTTTCTTGAAAAGTTTAGAGAAAGAAAAAAGATAGCAATGAGAATGAGAAAACATCAAGCATGTAAAGAAATTTATTTAACATGGATTTTCCTTACTAGGACCTATTAACTAGAGCAAAAACTATAACAATTAACTAATAAAATTATAAAAGCCTAGTCATTTCATTTTTTAAATGCATAATAGTACATAAAATTTATGAGATTAATAAAATATTTTATTTGTCGGTTTGTATTTTATTATAAATTTTAGCTTTGAGTTGTCATTTACACATGACTGCTTAATTAAATATGAATGTAAAGGCCTTTACCAAACCTTTAATTAAAATTTACACACTGTAATTAAAAGAAAACAAGTTTAATTTAACCAAAATTTGTGGTACTGGAAATTAAACATAATAAAATGAATAGAGTTATGAAAAACAAGCACGAATTGTGTAAAATTGAGATTACACTTTTGTAGAATTTAATTAAAATACTAGAGAAGTTTTCTCCGCACCTACACTACTTAAAAAACTAAAATATCATTTAAGTTAAAAATAAATTGTGTGGAAATTTATAAAATCTTTCTTATACGATATTTCATTCACAATTTACTGAGTTTTACACAAACCAATATAACGTAGTACAAAATCTCTTACGTCTTAAAGGTACGTTCATGATATGCACTTTAGTAGTACCTATAATGCTCTTTTAGAATGTCGTTTTATAAAAAGCCGTTGGCAGATTTATTGCAAACTTGCAACCTTATTGATCTCAAATCATTTTTCAAATACTCGTGTTATCTGTACAATAGAAATATCTTTTAAACAAGACAAAAAATACAAAACAATGACATTTCGGCATCAAGGTGTACACCATTGAATATTTTTAGGGTTTGAAAAAATTTACCAATAATAGACTGTAAATTAAAATATTTTTTTTTTTTTTTTTTTTTTTTTTTTTTTTGGTTTAACGTCCGACTGTTCTGCAATTACTGCTAATGCAGACGATGAAGGATGAAAATGATATTTTGTAACGTATGAAAAAATGCCATGCCTGAATGGGATTCGAACCCAAGACCGCATGATGAGAGGCGAGCACGTTACCGTAAATTAAAATAGATATTTGTATAAAAATATGGTATTAAACATTCACACACTTTCTCGAATTGAATAAATTGCAACGTACACACATTCAGGGATTCAAAAGATTTGTTCCTTTACCAAGTTCATGACGATGTAAATTAAAAACAATATTAATTTCTGTTTATTAAGTTTATTTAATATCAGATCAGTGGCTCGGTTATTAGAAACTACAGTGGGTTATGCAAATGTGAATTTGAACTTTTGAAAATTTCCAGACCCTAGCCGGGAATCGAAACCGAGACCTCCGCGTTGTATGCTAGCGCGCTACCACTACGCTATGGAGGCGTCCAATTTCTATTCATTTTTTAGGTTTTTCCTCTTACTTAAGACAACTACAAATGAGGTGATTCAATTGATAAAAATAATGTGCCATAAATGATATGAAGATTGTCACCCACGTGACACTTCATATTTCTATTTGTCTGTATATGTGCACTATAGTTTATTACAAAATTATCTGTTATTTTTTATAATGTATTTCATATTTTATTATATTTGAATCCTGTAGTAAATCTCTGTTTCATTTTCTCTTCTACCTTTACTGGTGAACGTAAGGTTTGTGCGGTGTATACATTCGATTTATCAGGTAGTTTTCATGATTGTCAGTTTTTCTATGAATCGACAGTAATATTCTTTAATAATATTGATAACATAAGGGATCTATAGTACGTAATACATATCTTGACCTAGTTTAATTTTTTTTTAATGTAACTATTTTTTAAAACAATCCCCATTTTGAAAATTCCTTTGAACGATTTTAAATAACAAAATACTAAAAATCACTGAATGCTTGAAAAAGAACAGGTTTTTTCTATAATTTTATAGTTTTTTGCTCTCATTGCATATTAAGGCTGCAATCTTTGAAAACATACGAGAGACAGCTCATTTTTTCAAAATTTGTCCAGACTGTCACATATCAATTTCATCATGCAAAACAAAAAATGTTTTGTCACCGTTGTCCCCTTTGATTAGGTACTGTGGTGCCGGCTACAAAGCTTCCGACGTAGCGACAGAGGGAAACGCCAATAATTCCGAAAGTGGCGGTAGGCCTGTGGCGGCGTACCGACAGAGGCATTTTTCACCAGTGTCAAGACCAATAACCGCATTTACGACATCGCTCTCGGTGACTATATAAAGAGCGCTCACACTGAGCCACAGAGATTCAATTCCGATCCAGGCAGCAGACAAGACGTCCAGCATTGGCACACGGCTACCGGACTCCAACGAAGGCTCATCGAAAATCGTATAAGCCATTTAATCGTATCGCTTAATCAAAATCGTATAAGCCATTTTTAATAAAACAAAAAAGTTAAAAATTACGTGTAAAGTAAGTACTCCCAGTTGATTGACTTTGATGAACAAAATCGTGTGAGGTTTCCCGTAGTACCTAACATTGTGGTTTCAAGTTTGAACTTCCTACGACTTTCAGTTTTTAAATTATTTTTATTTTTATTATTTAAATTGAAAGAACTATTTCGACTTCTTGGACGCCGCTCTTCACTGACTCTAAAATCTAAACTATTACTATACAAAGTTTATCTCAAACCAATATGGACCTATGGACTACAAATTTATGGCACAGCTAAACCGAGCAATCTACAAAAATTACAAGCCTTTCAGTCAAAATGCCTACGTTTAATCACCTGCGCACCTTTTTATGTCAACAACAAAATTCTACATGACGACCTTAATATTCCGTTCATAAGTGAAGTAGTTAAGTCCAGCTACAGTGTTTTTCACAGAAAATTGCATGATCACCCCAACGAATTAATCACCAAACTATCGGATGCATCACTACCAGGAAATCCGCAGCGCAGGTTGAAACGTCAATGGGCCAGAGATCTTCTATAAAGTGATTTATTTTATTTTTCTTTCTTCTTTTTTTTCTCATGTTGTTATTTATCATTCATGTATCATGAACTTTATTTCATAGAACATATACCAATGGGTATCACTGTTCTTTTTCATTTATTTATTTTTATTTATTTTTTTTATTTTTTTTTTTTTTCCTTGTCATCCTTTGTTTACTGTCATCTAATTTGCTCGTTGTATCGTAGTATATAGTTGCAAATAAAGTTATTAAAGTTAAAAAAAAAAAAAAAAAAAAAAAAAAAAAAAAAAAAAAAAAAAAAAAAAATTATTTTGTTCATTTAAACATGCGCGTACACTTACAAATCAGTAAAAACATATTTTTGGACTGAAGAAACCTGGCAAAGTGTATTTCCTGAGAAAATTGACACGAATAAACAACCTGCAATTTAGGATAACCTTACCTATAGTTCACATAGAGACAGAGAATCAAAAATACGGTGAAATAATTTAGGGACAAACAAACAATTAGTTCACATTCTAGTAATATAACTGTAAAAAGTATTTTTATTACCTGTACTTTCTTGTAATTTCCTTCGGAAATAAATTAAGGTGAACGACCATATGGCTGTCACTGCTTGAAGAAGGTGCAGAATCCTCATTTTCATCTGTTGGTGGAAACAGTGTTGGTGAAACCCATTCAAAATCACCATTTTCATTTTTGAATTTACCGTACTGTGATTTTACGTAATTATTATTTCTATTATCAGATGGTGATTTTTCTAAAACAAAAAAACCCTATGTTAATACATAGGTAATGAAATGTTTTCAAAATTAAATATATTGTGACACTTATTGCTAAGGTCCGTTTCGGGATCTAGGTTATTAAATAATTTTAATAGTCTAAATTTTACAATTACAAAGATTTATTACACTAAAAGATTACAAAATAAATAATTCAACTAATTATAATTAAGAAATACAATAAATGATTTAATGATTCACTTAAAATAAATAACTTAATAACTTACTTAGCCTACTTACAATCACTTTTATAGATTACACTAACATACAACACAAACTGAATTCACAAAACTACACATTAACTTTACAATACACACACAACAAAGAGACGGTATAACAATCTTACTCGGATACGTAATCTGTTTACGCACCTCGACAATCAAACGGCAAAGATCACACGAATACTGACTGACCGCACTCGGGGTGTCTTTTTATACCTACTCATTCATTAAGATTGTTCCAGAATAAAGTAGTGAAATCTACTCAAGTACAAAAAATACTCTTTATTTATGAATGCTAGAAAAATCTTGTTAATAGGTCAACAAAAAGTCTTTTGTAAATAGAAAACGTAAACAACCTGCCTCCCTCATAATACCCTCCCTCATAATAATATTGTACACAATACCTAAACTTTATGATAGTTATTACCACCCTTATGAATGAATAGACACTTTTATGGTTACAACTGTCATTTACAAAACTGATCTTATTGTGTAAGTTATTGTTATTTTATTATTTCTTAACTATTTTTATGAATGGATTTCTGGAACATTCGTGTCGTTTCTTGGATCTTGTTACAATATGTATCCTAACAGAAATTATTATGAGTACATATTAAATATAAAGAAACTGAATAAAAAGGAACTTAAGTTTGAATTGTGTAGAGCTTTTTTAAAAAGATACTTTTGATGAGGTAGATATTGATATTTGGCAAAAGTTCAACGCCATATTCCACTTCAGTTATAAGGCAAAGTAGGTTAATTACTCAACTTATAATTTTAGAAGTTATATAAGTATTTCATCCTAAAATACAAATTTTAATTTCAGTAAAATCTTTTCAAGTTAAAATGGAATAATCGGAAATAAGCAGATTGAATAATTTTCATTGTATTGTACAAGTGTTTATCGTTATTCAAAAATTATTAAATTGTATTTTGATCTCCTTTGAGTGCTTACGCCATCAGCGAAGGTAGGCTACAACTTTAGTGTAACGCTCTCTATTTTGTAACCACTCTCTTAAAATTGTGCTTATGCATGTTTTCCAATCTCAAATATTTTTCAACAATGATCATTTTCTTCATCCAGGTATTCAACAAACCTGAACTTTACCCTCGAAAACAATTAATTCTGAGAAGATTTTACTTATCATTCTAGTTAGTATTTTTTCTTTTGATTACGTTTATTAACTCATGACTCATATTAATAAGTCTTAAAACTGTCCTGACCTGTCCACAAAATTTTCAGAATTCTCTTGAATACCACACCCTTTCAGACTTGGTATTAACCAATATAAACAATATTATATTAAGTGAAACAATACCATTAATATAAAAATGAAAAGATATATAACTATTCGTGAACTGCATAATATGCAGTTTATGTAAATGAATATTATTCATTTACACAACTCATCGCTACAATACCCATACACAGAGCTTCCACCAAATTATTCCAAAGGCAATCCAGTTATTTAGCTCTTTAACTTCTAATCTTCCAAAGGGAAGCTGCCGGCCGCATTGGCGAAGTTGGTAACGTGCTCGCCTCACATCATGCGGTCTTGGGTTCGAATCCCATTCAGGCAAGGCATTTTTTCATACGTTACAAAAAATCATTTCATCATTCACTGTCTGCATTAGTAGTAATTGCAGAACAGTCGGACGTTAAAAAATAAATAAAAAAAAATAATAAAAAAAATAAAATAAAGGGAAGCTCTCATCAAGTCTACTCTAAAAAATGGGTAGGTCTAAATAGTTGGGTAGGTTGATTTTCTGTGTATCGAAATTTCATTAATAATAACAATAATTTACGTAATATATTTTTATTGTTTTCTGTTTATGTAACTGTTATATGGGAAATAAATGTATCTGTTTATTGTGAATTAGTTTAAGTTCATGTTTGGATACCAAACTTTTCGACAGAGTAATTATATTGGTTAACAAAATTGAAGTAACCACTCTCGTAAAACACCTCTAAAAATAGCCTATATTTTATTTTAGAATTTTTCACAGAAGTTAATAAAGTTACTATTATTTTTTTGTAGGTTAATTTTGTCTCATGGTCAAATCAAAGTAATCGTATTATGTTACAAGTTCATAAAAATTTATTATATCCATAGATTTCTTTACAGGTGCCTCCTTAATATCTTTCATCAAAGTGAGAAGATTCGGTACTTTTAGGGGTGACATTTAAGGTCCGTCTTTAGTAAATTTTACTGTACCCAGTTGATTCCAATTAGAGTCTAATCTTAATTTGTGGAATTATTTATTGTCTTTAGGAAGTCTTACAGCACTGACGAGTCAAACATAGTGAGCAAAACCTTATGGACGAAAATGCTGTGTTTTGCAGGGTCTCAAAAGTTTTATTTACAACGTGGTGCAGAAACAGCAAACCTGTTCACTTATTATACTAACGTAACTACTGTAAAAGTCAGAAATTTTAAAAAAAATATTTATGGATAGCTGAAAAACAGAAGAGTTAGCTGGTATTGGTTTTATTTTATTTTCCTGCGTAGCCGTTATTTTAGACCAGGTAGCTTTAGACAATTTAGGAAGCTTTTTTACCAGTCCATATTGTCAGCATTGAAAATTTTCTTATTTAGTTTTTCCTTAAAGTTTTCCGTTTTTGATCTCCGTAAAGTTAGTAATCAGTTCTCTAAATTTTATTCGGTTCATAATCTTTTCTCAGTTTATTCTAGTTTTCTTTATATCTTTTCTGACATCTTTAAACCTTATATCCGATAAGTTAAGTCTATTATTTACTGTCTTAAGATTGGTTTTGTCAACTGTCTATAACCTACTCTATATCGTCCACAAACTTGCAGTTTTAATTTTCATCGTTGTCATTAACGTTCATTTTTCCAGTACAATCTTTCTTGTTCTTCCAACCTGTACAGTCCGTCTACTTGTTTTAAATTCATTACCTTTCAAAGGGTATGTCTCTTAAATCTTTTAACTTCTCTTAGGGACACCCAACCTGGTTATTTTATGTCATTCCCTCACGTAGAGACAATCAGATTTTATCACAATATTATAATATAAATGATCGTAGCTTATTTTGAGAAAGCTTTTTTTCTTAAACAAATGGTGAGTTCTTTGAAGTGCAGTGGTCATTTTTCCTCATCTACCGTTCTCTTCCTTTTCGTTGATCTTCTATTTTAATTCCTTTCCAACGTACGTTTAGCTATAAAATCTTCGAATTCTTCCGTATTGATTCAAATATTTTTCATATTTAACGAGTCCTCGCACGTATACGTGCGTGCACACACAAACAAATTTAGTCAATATTAATAAACCATGTTTCTTTTCGCACACATTTTCTTTTTATTAATACAGTTTCTACTTCGAAATAAAGTGGCCTAAGTTCATTACTGCAGAACATTAATAGAGTTTTTATTATAGCAGCCCTCGTTCATCACTTATAAATCTTTAATTATCTACTTGAGAAATTACGATAAAGTTTATTCTTGGGTTACATTTTGGACTAGTAGAAGTACACTTGTTTGAATTTCCCACTTTATAAATACTTCAATTAAATAAATTTGTTGGTAGAGAACTTGAAATCGTTCCTTTTAGAAGTAGGCCTAGGATATGTAGTTGTGGTTATTTTCATTCCATTACTAAATTGGCTAAAATGGGAGCAGTGAATTTGTACCTTAAATAAATAATGAATTAATGGAATCCAGGTCGAGCAACGTAAAAAGATTACTGATATGGAAAATCAATGAAAGGAATTGAAAGTCATGCAGGTATTATTAATTAATTACATCAAGGAATGAAAAAGTAAATAATAGTCACTAAATAAATTAAATTATTTGAAAATGTAACATAACACAGGGTGTCATTAAAAGATGAGTAAAACTGAAGGAAGTGATTGTATAAATTTATCAAAAAATGTCCATGTAAAAGAGATCCAGAAACACTTAGTATCAAGTAACAACTGGCTGTAAATTTCGCCCGGAATTCACTTATTCCGGTGAAATGAGCGATTTTAAAATTTTTAAGGCTTTAAACTAAAGACTTGGTGGCACCTTATGGTATGAATTATTTACAAAAATGAATAATATGAAAAATATTGAAGAGTAATATGGTGCCATAACTCTACTTTCTATAATTTTAACGATATCTCACAAAAATCAAAAATATAAGGGTTCGAAAATAACACTTTTTCAGGTGTAACATGAAATAAATTTCCTTTCGTCCCGAATCTCGAAATTAACCCTTTCATCTGAAAACACCTCTTTATAAAAATTATCACCCTAATTAAAACAAATGTATCGATGCCAGATTTTATGTGCCTCAGCTAACCTCTTAGTCATAGCTTAACTAAAACGTTTCCAATCAAAATTGCTGAAGGCAGTTGTTGACGCTCCCTTGTATTTCCAATCATATAATGCACACAGATTACTACATTAGTTAAATAAAGGAAACAATTACCACATATACCAGCTATTTAGAAAAAATTATAAAAGAAAAACAGCTTATTAATTTGCTATGTAAACAGTACACATTTACCAGGTAACCCAATCGTCAGCTCTGTAGAAAATAAAGAACGATTTAGGTTAAATTTTATAAGTCTATAGACTTTTTCTTCTTCTTATTACACATACAAAAAATTTTTAACTAATTTAATCTATGAATTTTGCACATAAATTTTATATATTTGTTATAAAATTTAAACTTGAGGGTCCTGCTAATACGTGGTCTTCTCGTGAAAAATGGTAAAGTGATGTATAAAATGCTGCAAATATATTTACTAGTTGTGCGTAGTTGCAAAATTGTACTGGGTGTGCCACGAAGAGGTTGCTATTTTTGAATTAATATGCCGGACATATCGCACAATCTACATACTGGAAACTTTACAGTTATAATAAATAGATTGTGTAAAAAAACTACCCTCAAGTTCCATTTGCTTATGATTAATCAAAACAAAATGGCGGAATAAAAAAATAATATTAAAAATGAACAAAAATTTTGTAGATAAAACCGCTTATATTTACGGTGTTTTATCTTATGACATATCCCATTAGACAATGACTTGAGACAGATACGCATCAATAATCACATAGTTCCTCATCTTTCTCAGGCGGAGATGTAGGACGTATTTTTCCAGCATGATGGAGCTCCTCCATATTATGCTAATGTGACCAAAGCGGTTTTAAACCAAAATCTTCCTAACCGTTGGATAGACCGTGGCAGCGGCCTCATGGACTGGCCTCCAAGATTGCTAGACTAGTCTGTTTGCGATTTTTTCCTGTGGGGCTTTTTGAGGGAAAAAGTGTTTTTACCCCATTGGAACAGACGTTAAAGCTTATGACTCATTAGTTTTTGTTTCGCTGCTATCAGTGCATAGCTATCGATGGACATCAGTTCGAATAAAGGTAATGAAACAAATTGTGTTCATTACTAATTTATCACTTTCATATTTCTTTCATTTTATTACTTAAGTAACATTTTAACAATCACCAATTTGAAATGGTTATGGAAATAAAATTACTTTCTGCCATTTTGTTTTAGTTAATCATAAGCAAATGAAACGCGAGGGTACTTTTTTTATATATTATGTATTTATTATAACTGTAAAGTTTTCAGTCTGTAGAACGTGCGATACGTCCGGCATATTAATTCAAAAATAGCAACTCTTCGTATATATTTCACACCCGGTATATATTTCATAAAAAAGTGAAAAAGGGTTTATATATTCATTAACTCTTTTAACTCAAAAGGTAGAAAATTAAATTTCTAAATAATTTTTGATTGTTTTATTTGTAATTAAAGCCATACAAATTTCTGTTTGGCCTCATATTGCCGAGGCAACTGAATTCCGCGTAAAATACTTCGGCAGCCGCAACTTGCAAACGTATCGTGTTCGAATAATATATATTACGTATGTTTATATATTTTTTTATTTTTTACTATGAAGTAGTTAGAGAGTGAGTATTGCTGAATTTTTAATTACCCGAAACATTTTCTTGACAAGATAAATAAAACTCAACAAGACAAAACTGAAAACAATACTCAAAAATAAAATGTGGTAAAAGTATTTTCGAAGATAAATGCATTAAATCTTAAATCAATATATGCATTTGTCAGGATCGTTTGAAGGAGTCTTAGATTAATAAAATTTCACGTTGCTATTACTAAGGTCTTCCGTTTGTCATTTTAAAGCTCTCAAGGCCCAATATTCTGACAGATTACTCCAACAAATTAAACGTAAGTAGCTTCGCTTGTTTTCTGATTTGATTATTTAGTCAGGTCCATTGTACAACGAACTCTGTTTACGAAGATTTTTCTCTTAGAGAATTGGAACTTGTAAATAAATTTTGATATATTATTACATATTTAGTTAGTTTTTAAATAAATTTTATAAATTCTTTTTTTCAGTAAGTAAAATATTGTTTTAACGTTTCTCAGAATGAGAAGCTCTTTTCTTTACATACATAATGTACACACATCCATAGATGTAAGTTAGGTCTCGAAACTAATCAATATATTTTTTGAAAAAGCAATTTTATTTTATTCCACATACGTGGGAATCGAACCTAAGCCTCTTACATCGATATTCGCCGTATGACTTGAGTACTAGACTGACTTATATTAAAAAATAATGAAAAAATAATAAAGAGTTATTAGAACTAAAGCCTAAACTATCAACTTACCAGTAACTAGTATCTTATTCTATAAGATAAGAAAACAACCTATATTGTTGATTCAAATTTTACTACGTCATCACCAGAATAGTAGCGCCACCAATTTTAATTCAAAAATATTTTTATTTACTTGGTAAAAACTCGTTACGACTTTAACCAATATTTACTTTCGGAATTTTTGTAGACTCTTCAAAGTGTCTCTTTTCATCTAAATCATGTAGATATAGAATATGTTCAAAGAAATTTCATTTTTATAAACAAAAAATCTTTTTGTAATAAGTATAAAGCACGATATTTTTTTGGTTTAATCATAAAATGATTAATACACAAGAAAGTACTTTAGGGAAAAATTAGTTTTTCAACAATTATTATGATATTTTCCAATTGAAAAACAGTTTTAATTACCGTGTAGAAAATGTTGAAATAAAATGTAGGTACAATAGAAAAATCTTATGCAACTTACATCTAAACATAATTCAGCTCCTATACCCCAACGAACTAAAGAGTGCAGATGAGATCGAGCCAATAGCAGCCAAGGTCGGATGTGAGGTTGCCCCTTTACAAAGTCACACTTTGTTCCACCGAACTCCAGCTGACTTTTTGTTAGGCTATTATCCACAGTGGGACCACAACGTGACAACGCAGAATACGATTAATGAAAGTCAATTGGCTCTGTGCTGTGATCTATGTCACTATGTTCCGCCTTCATCTGCCGTCTTTAGTTCGTTAAGGTATATAATAATTCCGCAGAAATCGTGGGCTTTGAATTAAATAAATTAAATGTTAATTGTAAAACAACTATTCAAAACTTAAAAAAAATACAAAAAATTGTCATACCTTGATCATCATCCATCGTCATCGGATATATATCCAAAGTAACGCTGACAGGTTTCCTTTTTCTTTTTATATTTTGGTAAGGTGGCCTTTTATTATTGAACACAGCTAGTGTATTTTCATTGTTATTATTCTTTACAAATTTATATTCATTATTTGGTTTAAATACAGCAATTGTATGCCCGTTTTGTTGTGGTAATGGTGTTGTTAATTGATCATACTCGAACTCATTTCCAGGTCTTGTTGGATGTTTTTTATAATCATATACTGATGGTTTAGGGAAAAACCGGTTCGGTGGAATCGTTGTTGGAGCATAAATATTGTTATTATTTATGAATGAGCCGGTTTGTTTGTTTCTATTATTGTTGATAGTTGAGGATGATGATTGTGGAAATGATGAGGTTGATGATGGCACACGTATTGGTAAATTTGTTGTTGTTGTTGTAGTTGGTGCCAATAAATAATTTATTTCATTCGGATCAGATGGTCTAAAGTTGGCAAATGGATCTGATTTTGCTTGACCATTAATAAATCCATTACCACTATATGGTTTAGCATAGGATGAAATTAAAGGTGGAGGTAATAATGTTTCTATTATACCAGATGATCCAACTTTCAAATCATCTGGATCTAATGGCATTTTATATGTGCCTGAAAATCTAATTCCTTTTTGTCGTTTTTTGTTATATTGATTTAAGTAATTTGAATTTGTTGCACTATTGTTTTTTGTAGAATTTTCAGATAAAATATCATCAGGTTTAATTGTTTGAGGAATAACTGTTGTAATAGGACGATTAATTTTTGGTGATACAGTCAGATATTTCATGACATCTTGAACGCTTTTTATTTTGCCATTATGTTTGTAAGGATCTAACTGTGCATATGATTCAGAGAATATTGGAATAGGAGTAAACTCGTACGGTGGTTGACTATTATCCAGATTAATATTAGAGGTAACTTTATTTTGATTTATGTATGTTGAAGGCCGAGTTTGTATTCTACTATTTATACTGTCAATATTAGTACTGGTTAAACGACGGAATGGGCCCATATGGTACGAATAGTCATTATTTTTCATTAATTCTTGTTTAATTCTATTGTGATCTATCTGTCTGTTTAATAATGTATCATATTCTAAATTATCATTTCGTTTTATGTACTGTAAATTTCTGAAATAATAATTTTGTGAATTCACTGGATATATACGATTACTGAATCTTCTTTGAATTCTTGTACCCCATAATGGTTCAGAGAAATTTCGTAAATAATATTCCCCATTTTGTTTCTGTAATATATAATAACCTAAAGATTTTGGATCATGTCTTCCGTCTATGAAATAATCTTTAACTGTATTTGTTCTATGTGTTTTTAAAGAGTCTACTGGAAATAATTGTGTTCTTCCTGTACGATTACTATTAACTTTTACATTTGTCACTATGCTTTCAAAAGTTGACAAATCAGTAATATTATTGTAATTGCCTGTCCCATTTTTATCAAACGCAATTTTAATTTCTTTTACGCTTCCATCTACAATAGCATCATCTTCTGAACTATTTACATTTTTGTAACTACGTTCTTCTGGTAATAAATCGTGTCGATGCCTTGTTAAATGTAACACAGGCGGTGATTTTATATTTGATGCATTCGTTGATACGTCTAAGAGTGATAGTCCAACCTGAAAAACAAGAAAGATCTATAAATAAAATTAATTGACCCATGTATAAAAGTATACGATATAAACATTTTAATTGTTTGATTTTAATTTTTATTACGGTACTCTGCAATGAGCTGCAAAATTTCCGTTAAATACATTTTATTTAGAATATAATGAACGTCGAGGAATGTTACTTTCAGAAGAAGAGGTACCCGGTAGTACATTCTGCGTTTAGAAAAACGAATGTTGTCCATTTTTCAGAACACGAGATCACTGTTTCTTTTTCGCTTTATATGTGGTACAGTTGAGAAGCTCCTTGTAGCTAGTTCACGAGCTACATTGTTCGAATAGGCACTTAATTATCCACGAAATTTACTATAGTAGGATGCAGTTACTTCCATTACTGTAAGAATTTTGAAACCATCGTGGAAAGTTTTATTGTTTACATAAAAAGGAGCGCCAGAAGGAAGTTTTTAGAATTTTGATTGAAAGGTTATATCTACTTTAGCTCACTCTTTGCCCCTCCTCCAAAAAGATTGACACCATGGATCCAAATTGAACTCAAAAGAGGTTTGTCAATTAAAATTTTGGAATTAAAGTTTTTGTAAGTATATAGATGATGCTTCCTAGTTAGTCGCCTGCCAAGCCACAAACCGAAATATCATCACTTTTGCCTGGGCTATGTGAACGTTAAAAATATTATTATTTAGAATAATATTTACACCGCATTAAAAATTTAATTTATTAATAGCATATGATTCACCAACCGGGAATTTTTTAACAAAAAAGTGTCCGTTGCAATCTATTCGATTCAGAACAATAAACAACCTTATAGCCTGATAAAATAAAAATTATATAATGTATGAAATGCCAACGAGATATAATCTTATACAAACTCAGGCCGACCATTCCTGAGGTAGTATAGTTAATTCACACCCAACTATCAAAGTATACCAGTAACTATTTTCCAGTAGTTAAATCCGTATAAAATTAACTAACTACCTTAACTAGGATTTTAACTACAAAACCTCCATCTCCATACATTAGCTATTAAATAGGTTAGCAAAAGAAATTAGCTATCAGACTAAAATACATTTTAATTCAAAACAGAACAAATAAATGAAAATTATACATTAAAATGATGTAATAATTTAACATCTTATAAAATTTCTAAACAATACAGCAAACGCTTTAAGATAAAACTTTATGATTACCCTTAAAGCTTTAATTAAAGTGAGTTTAATATTTCTATCATACAACATCGTTCAAATTAATTTTTTCCAGTTGTACATTCACACTACACAGACCTTTTTATCTTATTACTCATTCGTACAAACAGCATGAATACATTATGCATTTGAAATCCGTTTACGGATTAAATTGTGCTGTGTTATAGAAGTGCGTTAATTAATTTTATGTCGCAATTTAGTGTTAATGAATTGCAGAGGTGATTTATTTTCATCTCCTTAAATACTAGTTACAGTTAAAACAAATTAAGTTTCGTTCTATTGTTTCATAAAATGAATGGAAACTTTTATAAGTTTTGTATCTGTACTAATATTACAATGAAGTAACGTTTGGTTACGTATTTATTTGTAGTACAAGTTAATCACAAAACCTATCCTACTAATTAAAAATATTCTTTTACTGTTGGAAGTTTAAAGCTTCTTGAAATTTTGAGAAAACTACCCTTACCGTTTTCATAAGTAAAAGGAAGTAATATTTTATTTTATTTATTTAAAGTATGATAAATTCTTTTATTTATTTATTCAGTTGTAAGTAATGCATATAACGCAGGTATTAGGCCCACGTAAGGTACCTCTCTACGGTAAGATATCATCCTATATACTCTTTCTTCTCTCCTCAAACTTCTGAAAATTATTTACGGAACAGATATCAAAAACCCAATGTTACATTTGATTTCTGCATCTAGAAAGTTATGTAAATCTCTTAAAAACTCAAAGAGATTGTATCAGATTTAATGAAATATACTTACCTACGTTTTATTACAAAACATGTTCAATTAAGATGTTCAGTTTGATTTTCAGATCGTATTATTCTATCCTTCCACTAGAAATTCAGACTAATGTCAACAATATTCCTGTTTCTGATACTGTTTTTATTTGTACAATCGTGATTTTGCTTTAAACATGTGAGGTTAAATTATGTCAAAAACTTTAGGATTAATCTGTCGTAAAGCTCAGTTAGCGGGAAGTTTCCTTTTGTAAGGTTTGTATGTTTAAATAAAAAATAAGAACACAATAAAAATGTACTGCGTCATTCGTTTATCTCACCCAGGATAAATTATCAAAAAACTCTTTGTTTCTACCAGTACTAGAATAGATTCCATAAAACTTGCTTGGCATATACTTTTGAATTTACTCATTTCCTTAGTTCCAATAAAATTATAATATAACATTGTGAGATTCTATAAACGGCTAAGAGAATAAATTATTCATTGTAAGAAATTGTTTATTGTAACAGGATAATGTATTGCGATGTATGTATTGAATTGGAGTTCTTGGAAATTGAAACTAGTAAAAACTTTTGGTTCTATTTTATTCCTTCTACAATGTTTGGGAAGAGTGGTGGATTTATTCGAAGTATCTTGATTGTTTGGGAAACAATCAGATTGCAGGTAAGAATACAGTTAGTGCCTTTGTAGTTAGACATTTGTTATACGAATGGTAAATAAAAAGTGTTTTAAAATATATATCGTTACAGAACCGGTTCTGAATAAATTACGTTTTTAGTGCGTATGCGTACTGCAAGTGGTCGTGGAGAGGTAAAGCAATTATTTTTATTCTTAACACATTCCGTGCGGATGTGGTATACCTACCACGTAAGGATTTTTGTGAGTGACGGGCGTGGTAGGGATACCACGGCAGTCCTTTTCATAAACCCTCTGTCCTTACTAACTAATTCAATGTATCAAGGAACGACTTTCACACACTCTCAACTCAATATATTATTCTAACTATTACTACTGAACTACGATTCTGAAAAAATCAGATCTAGCAACCCTACTGACAAAAAACTTGAATAGTGTTTTTGAAATATCCAAGTGGTTGTCCTACCACATCCGTCAGACACAAAAATCTTTGCGTGGTACTCCTACCACGTCCGTAATTCGGTGAAGCCATTTTACGTCTCCTTTAATTTTGTCGTAATTGATATTTGTCACGTATATTGACACCGCACTGAATGTGTTAAAGAATAGTGTCCTTATTATAGTTACGTTAAGGTTAAGCTTAAGTTTTGTAAATTAATTAAAATTATCCAATATTGTAATTGTTAGTAGTTTAAGTTTAATCAATTGTATAAATATCGAATTAAGTGTTGTAAGGTTAAAGATGTCCGTTTGTTTTTTATTACATCCAGATCCCGAACTTCCCTAGGCTTAGATAATACAATGCGTTAGGTACAAGTTTAATAAAAAAAGAGTTTCTACAGAATATATATATAAATTATGCTTAATTAACTATTTATTTAATAGTTATTATACAATTATAATACATAATAATATAATAATTATATTTAATATTATTATTAATTCATATTTTGAGTCTACGTTTTATTAAAAAAAAAAACGGAAAAAAACGTAACAAAAGATTATTATGTTCAGCTGGTTATTTATTTTACAACTTATTTTTTGACGTTATTACTTTGTCATTATAAAATGTTATTCATCACTTTTATTATGACCTAGTTAATTGAAAATTTGGTCTTTTTTCAGATTGTATATATTTAAGTATCTTAAATTACTTGATTGAAAGGTAAGGAAAACTGTTAGTAAAGTAAAATGTATCTGTAACAGAAATTATAAAGTTTCTAAGAGGAAAGTAAAATAAAAACTACATGGTTTTTTTACTACAACAAAGTAAACAACAGTCAGTTTTATTCAAAAATAAAAATAATGATAGCAAGAATTTTGTTACATTGATTTTAAAGAGAAAAGCAGAGTGAGTATTTTGAAGAACAACACAATATAGCGGGTAACTTTAGATTGAAAAAACAAATCTGTTCTTCGTTTGAATAAAAGAGAAGTTTTTATTTCCAATGGAATATGAAGTCAATAAAGATTAGAAAAATCGATCTGGTGAAAAACTTTCACAAATAAAAGGAAAAAAGAAAAATCCTGAACGTGCAGAGCTTTATTTTCCTTGTAATTTTCACTTTTTAATGAATATCTTTCTATGTTCTTGAAAGTTGTTCAGAACACAATAGTTCATTTAGGTTGGTAATTTTCCGAACAACGTTTTTAATTAGTTTTGAAACGCGTCATCATTTGCAAAGGCTATCAACATCTTTATTAGCTATTAAAATGTTTAGAACATTATAACAATGCGTGCTTAAATCCTGCCTGGAATTAAAACTTCTGCTTTTAAATCACATATTTAATTAATTAACCTACAAGTGTTTACATAATTTTTTTCTTATGTGCTGACTGTGCACTGTTGATGGTTAAAACTTGGATGAATAGGTACCTTCAAAAGCATGAGAAATCCTCTTTATAATATATTAATATTAATAATATATTAATATATATTTTATTAATATACATTTATTAATATATTAATTAATAATTAATTAATATTGTTAATATAGTACTTTTATAAGTTTACGTATATTATGAAAGTACATCTTACCACTAAAGCAACTCCAGTAATCACAGCTGTCAAGAAACAGGCCCTAGTTTGTTTACTTGGTTTGGATTCCATAGCCATTTTATCAGGGGTTCTGGCACGATAGATGCCAAACATTTGGCTGGCGTTTCGCCTGATTGGTACGCCGTTTGATGACGCCATTATCCATCTTCTTGTTCACACCTAAACAATTAAAATACAAAGTTTTAACATTGGGTTCAGTTGACAAACTTTCTGGATAATAAGAAAAATCATGATGTAAATCTTTTCATGATTTTTTTTTATTGTAATACTGTAATACAAATTTAATAAGCAATTAAAAGTAAGTTTAATCTGAAGTTTATTACTTAAAAAAATCCATCTGGACACATGGTTTCCATATCTACGGATCCGCTGAATCGAGTAACACAGCTCGATTACAGCCCTGTCCATCTTGGAATTATAACAAACCTCCTTTAAAATTACAAAACGAGATTATTCACAATGTCCTACAAACTCTATAGTATAGGTATTTGAACCAATAAAAGAATATTACCAACGTTTCTACAGAAAGTTAACGTGACGTAACAACGAACTAATCAGAACGATTAGCTTAGTTTTTTTACAAAACAACCCTCCAATAAGGCTACAGAGAGCTTGGAACAGAGTGTTGTTGTACTCTTATAATTTCTGTTGGTTAACGTTTAACTATAATATAAAAAAAAATTTAATTTGAAACAAAAAACTATATCAATCAATAGTATGCTTTGTCAAGTTGTTAATTTCATCATTTGTATCGTCGACTTGTTATTGTCACCAAAATATAAGTTTTATTTTGCATTCATGATTTAAAAGCATTCGTTCTAAAATATTTACTAAACAGGGAGTATTCTGTTTACTTTTTATATTATAGCAAAATTAACAATCTATTCTTAAGCAGAATAATAAGTAAATGAGTATGAAAAATGTAATTAAGTCAATTTCGTTTATTGGAATATCGCTTAAAGGAATATTTTGGTTATTGGAATAAACTATTTGGGTCCCAAACCAAAGCAATATAACTTACATAAAAATATTTCCGGTTATAGGAATATGAAATAAAATATAATTTTACTTTCTGTAATATTCCTGGGAGTCTAAGTTTTTGAAGAGACAAGAACTCGTGATGGACGAGTGAAAAGGCAACACCAACGCAAATATGAACGAAAACGATGCGGGAAAGCGTCTGCTGTTGACGAAGCACTACTAAAATGGTTTCAAGGCAAACGCAAGTGTCATGTGTGTAACAGTGGACTTTTACTTGAAAAAAACTAACGAAATAGCAACAAAAGACTAACGAAAGCTAAGAAAGGCTGGTTATCAAGGTGAAAATTAGACACCCAATTTGTTTAAAAAAACACATGGTGAGGCTGCCGATGCATCAAAAGAAAATGCAAATTCTTGGATAGCTAACGCTCTTCCATCAGTGTTTGAGTATGAATTATGCTGTATTCACATTTATGATGAAACTGTTTTTTATTATCGTGCAGCTCCAGATGGTTCTCTTTGCTATAAGAAAAAAAAAGTTAACAAATGAACTGTACTTGGGCCACGTTGCATGGTGTTGTATGGGTTAATGAAATAATTAGGTAATGGAATAATTCACTTTGGTCTATTCCAATAACCGAAGTTGACTGTTCATCATGGTTAAAGAAACCTCCCCAATAGTGGAACATTGTATATTTAATTTATGCGTTGTCTTACTGCTTTAAAATAAGCCCATAGGATGTCTTCATTTTAGTACGCGAGTGTCGTTTTATTTCTCTAAGAATGAGATTGCAAGGTGATACGAATCTTTTTTGGTATTTAGCAATGTATATATGTGTTGATTTCTTGTTGAACTGTAGGAATGTGCAGATCTCTGTGTGATATATCGCTCATTATGTAACAAGGTGATTATGTGATTGTCCTGAAAATTTTTTATTGAGACCGTTCTAGGATTTCAATGTTGGAATGGCTTTCTGAGCCCTATAATTGGATTCCATACGTCCAAATGGTTTATGAATTTATTTGTAAATTAAATGCTTGTTGTTGAGATTGTGATCAATTATGATATAATGATCAATTATTTTTAAACCTCATTTTTATATTTAAACTATCTACGTTAAATATATTTTTAAATTAAAATTGTGGAGCATTATGGGTTCTTTTTGTAAAAATTTTCTACTTGTTATATAGTTTTGTTCTACTACAATTGGTTTACTTCTTATTATTTTGTTTATAAGCGATAGAGATCTGGTCATTCAGATACATCTCGTCACAAACTATCACAAAAACTTTACTGGCGAGCATTTACAATGTAATTTCATTTACTATCTAAGAATTAACTATCACAAAACAGTATTTGATCTTATTTGTTTGAGATTGCCTCAACATTATAGTATTTCATGACGATGCTGGTTTAAAGTTATGAGCTAGTAGTTATATTTTACATAGTGGCTATAATATTTTTAAAGGTTCTCCCAACCCTAAAAAAAGGATAAAACACAGATCTTCGGATAAAAAATTAAGAGGATTTCTGAATAAACCTTTTAAGTTGGCCTTTATTAAAAGTGATATGTATTATAAAATATATTGAAACAATAAAATTTAATAATGTGTGATTTTATTCATGCACTTTTAATATTCACACTTCAAACGTATTTTGTGTATTTTATTATATTTCAAAACATAAATATAATTATACTATCCTCCAGAGCGTAACTAATAAAAACCATTTTCATGTTTGTAAATTAATTAATTTCAAGGACATCTTTCCCTTTCGTTTCACCTCCAGAAAAGAATCCAAAAAAAAAAAATTTGAAGAATATTAACAGAAATGTTTTGTTCTAATTTCCCTATATAAAAAACTGTACAAAATTAATTACATAAAAATTTAAAAAAATATAAAATTATGTAACAATTGTATAAAAGTTAATTTCAAAGACATTTTTCCTTTTCTTTTCGCCTCCGGAAAATAATCAAAGAAACGTTTTGAAGAATAACATAGTTTTTTTTTACTTCCCCTACATAAAAAATTGTTTTACATTGTTGTTATATATTTTTGCGTTCCCGTTTATGTTTTTTCTTTCTATAAAAATTATCTGTCTGTAGAACAAAGAATGTAAATATCGGAATTAAAAAATGCACGTCGTAAAATAGTGAACCTATAAGTTTTACGAATACGTTTATTATCTGCGTCAGACGAAAATGAGCTTTAAAATCACTGTAAGCAGCTTTAGTAGTGCCGAATCACACACAAAATTCACGCGCACTGCATAGCAAGACAGACTCTGTATTTCCTGATCTGTCGGATGATAATATGACAACACCGGTAGATGAAAATTTAATTGGCGACAATTTAATTTACTTGTTCTCATAACGGGTGATTCAAAAAGAGCGCCGGTTTTTAAACGGCTGGTAAATTTTTGTTTATCGGTTGGCAACATTGTTAGACCTCATTTCTATTTCGGAGAACATTCCGATTGACGATTCAGTTGTAGTTTCTCTTGTTTGCAGTGTAGTACTCTCGCAGTCTGTGTCTAACCATGGAGAAGTTTACTATTGCACAACGAGTGTTAATCGTCAAAACATTTTACCAGAGTGGAGAGAGTTATGCGGCTACTGTCAGGCGACTTCGCGGTACTCTGGGACGTAATGAAGCACCGAATGAATCAACAGTTCGCAGGCTCATGAAAAAGTTTTTGAGACGGGTTCAACAGTCGACCTTAAAAGTTCTGGACGTCGTCGTTCTGGCCGAACTGAGCAGAACGTTGCGTTGGTTCGTGACAGTGTGGCTGTTCGCCCAGCAAAATCAATACGTCGCCGTTCTCAACAATTGGGTTTACGATGTTCTTCTGTACGGAGAATTCTTCGGTACGATCTCCAATATCACCCGTATAAAATTCAGTTGACGCAACATTTGAAAGTGGCAGACCACCAGAAGAGACGACAGTTTGTTGACTGGGTATTGAGAAAACGGCAGGATGATGACACCTTCGCAAACAAAATCATTTCAGTGATGAGGCGCACTTCCACTTAAACGGTGTTTTTAATAAACAGAACTGCCGTATGTGGGGTTTAATTCGACGGGTTATCGGGCAAATGGAAGTCCAAACTTGTCGTGCAGTGATATCCAATTTCATGGACAGAGTTGATGCGTGCCAGCGCAGTAGAGGAGGACACACGCATGACATCATTTTTCATACATGAAATCGGAAGGTAAGATGAACTTGTTGATGTATTTATTTTCAGTTTTTCAATAAAATAAATCTCTTAATTTGATATATCAAAACCGGCGCTCTTTTTGAATCCCCTATAGTTTAAAAGTGTTGTTGTTTAGGTCATCAGCCGAAAGGCTGGTTTGAACCTGTAGAGGTTTTAAGTAAAACAAGGAGTGAGGTGGTTTACCAATGCCTTCCTCACTGAATGGAAAAATACGCTTATCAGCATGCCGGGCCCGCTGAAAAGCGCACATATTTTCCACTCTGCAAATGACCCTTTCACTTCATTAACCACAGGGTCTGGCTGTATAATGAAATTCATTACTTTCAGAGGAGATAACTCTGATTAGTGTCTTTTACACCTCTACCTCTTCTGTTCTTAAATGATTCAGTCATTTAATTGGCTGACCATGTGATAAGAAACAGAACTATTTATTTTAGCCCTGCAACGAACAGTTTGAGTGAACATAATTTGACACTCCACCTGTCTATTTTGGGCAGAGTTTAAAAGTAGCTCATTAGTTAAAAGTAGCGCCCCCAGTTGGTGCATATTTCATATACATATATATTATTTTAGTTACTGATTTTATCATATTGTGTATTAAAATATTTTGAAGGACTTATTATCTTAATCAGTAAATATTTTACGTTTTACAATAAAGCAACTAAAATTCTTCCTGGACCTTTCTTGAGATGCAAGGAATAATCTATTGATGATGAATTGACAATGAAAAATCAAATTTTGATTCAGTTTTAGTAAAAATAAAATTTATGATAAAATAAATATATGGCAGAAAATATTATTTTCAAAATAGAAGTTTTTACTTGATTTTGATTTCATAATATGTTAATCCTTTCCATGTTCCGAGTCGCTATATTGGTTCTTTTTTCTCATAAGTGATGTTGGTTAAGTTGTGGATTATGTATGCGTGAAATATATTACTTAAAAGATTCCAAAGTTTATTGACCAGTACGAAAAGCGAGGACTGGATGTTAACAAAAAGAAAACTAAATTGAAGGGTAAGTGTAAAATATACAAACCATCGTAAATGTAATTGAATTGGTACACGACTTTAAGTATCGTGGAAAACGTTTAACTTGAGATACTACACCGAACAATGATATTTTGGGAAAATTTAGTAAAGATATAGCCATCACCAGCATCTTAAATCCTGTTTTTAAAGTAAATATAAATCTTGAGGCACTAAGAAGACATTTTCCTTTTATTATTATTAAAAGTTCCTTGATTCATGGCTGAGAGGTTAGCACTCTCTAACCAACAACTAAAACAAAATAACTGCTATGAAAATGAGTTACAAAAGATAAAGTTAATATAGATTGTGCCAGATTGAGTTACAAATGAAAAAAAAATTAAAGATGACGGAAACAAAATTGTATTAATATTAATAAAATAAAAGTAAATAAAATCATCTAGCTTTGTCTACGGCGAAGAATGAAAGAGAAGAGCTTGGTACGTAAGATCTACCTATGGTTTATACATAAACGGAGGACGGGAAGACAAAGGGAAAAGAGGAGTGGACGGCTGGTGTTATGAAAGCTATAAGGAGAGGAGGAATATAAGGGATGAAGATTGTTCAATTGGAATTAATGACGTTTCGATGAGCAATACTATATTACAAGAATACCTCTTCAAGAAACCGTTGCATTATTTCCATGACAGACTTAACATTAAGAAAGTGAAGAACAATATTCAAGAAATGGAACTAACCCCTAAAGATTTAAATATTTAGAGATATATTGACGATAAAACTTGAGTTCAGAAATTTCCATAATAATAATTTATTAGCTAAAGAGATGGATGTAAATGATCACATACCAAAAAAATAAAATTGTATTTGCTAGTAAAGATAAGAAGACATTAAAAAAAGTGAAAGTATTTTCCTTGGTTCTTGTTAAACTGTTACGAATAAAAATAAAGTTAGGCCTATAATAGGTATAGCCTTATAGAGGTTTGTATTATTTAAATTAAAAAATTCTTCTAATCGTTTTCAAAATATTCCAGTATTTTTCATTTCCAGGAATTTTTGCTTTTGAAATCGCAACTTCAAAGATTACACGAACTTGTTTTTCAGTTTGAGTATTAATTAAATTGATTTTTCTTTATTTTCATTGTTACATCGTTTGATTTTCTTTGCATTTTGAGATTCCATTTCTTTTCAATTAAATTTAATTAATTAAATTATTTTTTAAATCGTTTTCTATATTTTGGTTAAGAAGGTAACTTTGAGCAGGAATTTAATTTGAAACGAAAACCTAACTAACCCACGGGGTATAAACAAAAAAGGAATTATTTAGAAATAAAATTGCTTTTATAACGTATACCAATTAAAATTATTCATTACTAAGTAGTATTTTATGACAAAAAAGATTTGTCAGTGTAAAATTTTAGAATAATATTTTTAAGGTGTTATTTTTATGAATCAGGATCATTAATTTAAATTAATTAATATTAATTTAAATAAATTATCGTCATTACTTTATGGTTTATATGGTGAATACGACAAAAAAATTATATTTCAGGGATATGGGAAATTAATTTAAATTACGGGAAGTTAGAAGCAGGTGTTTGAAATGCTAAGGGTTTGGTACGCCCTAATTCTAACGATTAAAAAAGTAGCGGAAATGCGAGATGGAAAAATTAAAAGAGGCTACATTAATATAGCTTTACCATTAAAATCCGAAAACATTAATAATTGAATAATCGAAGATTTTCCAATTTTCCAGGATGTAAATGAAAGGATACGAATAGGAATTACAGAATTTTCACAGAATTCTTTAAAAGACGGTTTCTGAAAATTAATTGATTTATGAATGATATTGGATTGCTCCTGTAAAGGTGATCATTGGTCCGTTTTTCTCAAAGAATTATAGTATAATCAATTCACGTGTTTAATTAAACTATAATTTCTTGCTAAAAGCATTTTTTAAACTTTGCAAATCTCTACTTGCAAGATTACAACTTACAACTAGTGAATAATATAAAGATATATTAGATATATTTCACAACTTAAAAGAAAATTTTTATATTTTCAAACTATTTATATATGAATTACTTATATTTACTTTTAGAAAACATTCTATAAAATATATAACAAGTATTTTATAAATAGCTGATATTATAACAGTGGTTGCTATAAATAAATTTCTACGACCAACGTTTTTCCTTGCCTATCTATCTAGGAAACATAAATGTAAAGAATTTATGAAAATATGAAGCATAACCATTTAAATTACTACTTTGTTTTTTTGTTTTTTGTATTCATTTATTTAATTTTCATAAGTGCCTTTTACGTCCATATTCATTTTCCTGTTCATTTTATAGTACATTATCTCATTTTAATATTTTAGTTATTTATGCAGATGTAAACAAAATAAATGTATATAAAACACATAAAGTGAGATGTGAATTAATTTCTGATTACATTTTATCTGGGATTAATTTTACCAGTCCGGTATAGAAATCTGAGGTTTATCCTTCTATAAAACATAAACGAAGAGTAATATTCTATTTTCTAGTGCATAAATATTATCTTTCCTAATGCAAAATATATAAAAGCGTTGTAAGATTTCATTTAGAATTCAAACGACTTCAAGAAGCTACAAAATTAATAAATTTTGTAAAATAATAAAATATTATTTTTTTGAATGTTCTGTACTCAATTTATATTCATAGAGTTACAGATATGTATATTCAATGTTAGCGGAAACGTAACAACGCAATCAAATAAACATGACATATTATAAGCCTACGCAGCGAAATCTGTTGGTTATTGCTAAAAGCACAGATGGGATTTTCAGTTCAGTGTACATTCTACGCACAATAATTTTGTGGGTATAAAACAAAAAGTGTGTATCCTAATGACCGTAGGTTTATTAGGTATTGTTCGTATGTAAACAAAATTTATAGTGTTTTGAAACCACCACAATCAATGTTTTTGTAATGAAGATCATCCTTACATTAATATTCGTTCAGTTGTTTACATTATTAATCCTTCAGGTAAGTTTTACTTAATAATTTTTCAACATAAATTATATTTACGTTTAGTATAAATATTAACAGCCAGCTGCTACCCTGTCCTAGATTTAGAATTTCTATCAAAAAGTCATTTTTCTATCATGGTATAAAAAATTATCTTGAGAATTTACATTTTAGATAACTACAATAAAATCAGTTAATATATGTTTTTAGTACCCACTGGGTTGGTTTAATGGTAAAGTTGTCACCGCGAGCCACCTGTTTAACAGTTTTGGAGACTTAGATACCGTGGTTTAAATCCGAGTGAAGGTAGTTACTTTTAAACGGATTTTAACACTAGATAGTAGTTACCAATGTACGTATTTTTGATGAATGGGTTCAAATAAACACACTCTCAGGAGTGGTCGGCCAGAATCTGTAAAAGCCTACACCTAATTTGAAGGTCACACATATCATCCTCATCTCATTGGGTCTCAAATTTTCTTGTTGTTCTTAAATTAAATAGATTTTAATGTACCCAAATTAAGGATCCAAAAATACGGTTCTTAAAAAGACAGCCCCATGTTAGCTTATTAAACGGAAAATCATCTTAACTATGATACAAATAGAATAGGGTTATCTCTAATAAGATTTGATTTTTACAGAACTATTATACTGATCGCACAAGTACTCAATTTATAATTGACGTGTTGTGCGTAATTTTTCATTTTTATAAATCAGTGTTTTATTTGACATAAATTAAAAACATTAGGTGATCCTTTAGCAGCGGGGTTAAAAACATTTCCGTTCAACGACATAACGTCGCCTGTGTTAAACAACCCTGCTTCTCCACATACTAGAAACATAAGTAATTCCGAGACGTGTTTTAAATTGCTCAATACAGCCATTGTAACCAGTAAAATCAGCAATCTGTGCTATTTTGCAATTTTGAGTGTTATTTTTACTAAACGAACGCACTAAGAGACAATTACCTAATTCTTTTAAACTATTACACGGCTCTATGGGTTCATTAACTTTGATTGCAATGCCTACCTGTTCTGTTTACGGGTGGAAGATAGAGTTGGCCGTCTAATGTTTGTGATTGTAACGTCCCTTTCACTAATGAAGTCATGCAATATTCCGTTACCCGATTGACTAGTAGTAAACGCCTGTTTGGGCGTTCGATCATCTGGCACCGCAGAGAATCACTCTACCTCTCTTGCAGATTCTTCCTATTAAATAAGATCACTCTTGATGTATTAAGTTCATCTCTAATATCTTCACATCTTTTATGATATAGCAATTAATATCATTTTGTAAAAGTCTTAAAAATTTCATCGCAGCATACTCAATTCTTGATGTCCACTGATGAGTTATGGTTCAAAACTTATAACGATAGATTAAAAATTGGTAAAACCAAGATATGATAAAACTTATAAAACCTGTCTTCTTACGCAATTTACTGACCAGAAATTTCCTTCTAATAAAACGATCTTGCTTCTGAGATGGTCTGTATACCTGTAATCAATAACGTTTGTCTTATCTTTAGAAATCTATAGGAGGTTATGTCCGTCCTGTAGTTCAGCTACATGTTAAACTATGCCTTATTAATAATATTTTGTAATGAAGAATTTAACTTTAAATTTTGGCTATTTTTGTTAAGATTTTCAAACAGTTTTCCTTGGCCACTCCAAGCAAATGCCTGGTTAGTCTCCTATTTTATTATGCGTGGTGTTAAAACCTTTTTCATATCTTATTCAAACATTTTTGACGTGTCATACATAATTTAAATTATTTTAAATAGTTATAATTATTTGAACTGTCTATAATTTTTGTAAAAATTACTACAAATATAGTAATATTTGTGCTTATTCACAGTATACATGATGTGGTAACTAACAAATAATTTTATGTCATATTAAATTTTGAGACCACATTGGATCACTAAGCCAATCCCATTTCTAGTGTTCTTGGGATAACGTATTGGACTAGCCTTTGGGTTTTGCCAGTACGTTTTGAGACGGTCCGATCTTTGTTTCCGTAGCTCATCTGTAACCTCCACCGTGCGTCTTTCTGCTTTTTGCCAATGAAATTTGTGTGTGTTGAGAGTACTGTTTATTTTTTTTCTCAAACGCTTCTTCGATTTCCAGTCCAATTTCATTGAGATCCCTCTTAATCTCTTTGAAGTATCTTCCCGTAATCTTCCTGTTCAAGTTCCTGAGTATCAGTTGTTTCAATATTCTATCATTCGGCATTCTTAAAATGTAGAAAAAGTAGGGAAACCTCTTTTCATCATCGAGCTAACAATCGGATCAATCACCTTATAAACAGTTTCATACGAAGGAATTTCCCATATCCCAATTTTTTGATAATTCATGTTAAGGTAGGTTCTGATAATTCTGCGTTCTGTTTTAAGAAGTTTGTCAGTTTTAGCTTCATTCTTAATTTGGAAAATAGTTTCACCGGCGTAAAAGCCTCTGGGAGAACATTTTTTTGTTGTTTACGTTTTCCAGGTTATTCCTTGTGCTTTCTTAATTTTGGAAGTTCTGTGTCAAATTAAATACATGACATGTTTCGTATAAGTCATATACAGTATGTCATAATGTCTATGTCATATTAAATATAATAATAATATTACTAAAACTTTAAATCATAAGCCATTACGTTTAATTTAATTCCATTGGATTTCCTGATCATTTGCATATTAACGTTTAAATTTAGATTAATTGCTATATTCAAGGTCCAATGCTTTAAAACGTAGACGCTATTTAAAAGCATAGTGAAAGTAAATTGTTCGTTATAACTGAAGTCAAAACAAGTAAAGGGCAGTTAAATTTAAAGCTTTAGATTACAAACCTCTTCCGTTGAAGGAAGTGTCTACAACATACAAATTAATCTCCTTTCACTGTTACTCCTTCAGTCAAACTAGCGTATCCCTTGTTCAACTTGACTGAAATTTGTAACGCTCCTTCAAAGGATTTCCAGGGATCAATGACATTATTTAGGTGTGGGGGATATAAGAGTTGAATGCTAATAATGGGTCACCTGCGTAGATATTCAGGACATGTCTTCTACCACTGATCATTTGGAGATGTAATGAACCTCAACAATCACGGTTTTCATTTCAAATCCCCGTTAAGAGGTGAACTTAAACTATAACCCTAATTGATATGTTTTTTCTTCTTCGGTATCTCGTCGTATTATTTCTTAATATATCATACAATCTTATTTTGCGTAAAGAAAGTAAAATAAAAATAATAGCGTTGCATTCGGACAATAAAAATAATCGAATTAAAAACCAATAAAAGCTAAATCATATCATTAATTCGTTTTGAATAAAACAGAACAAATACTAAAGTTCTAAAAATCGTTTCTAATATAACCTCCTTGAAAAGATTCATAAATTCAAGGATTTTAACAATTTTTTTAATTTCTTTAATTACTATATTTGCAACTATACTAAAATACAACGAGGGAATTTTGATATAAAAGTGAAGAAAGGATGACAAGAAAAAGAAATGAAAATAAATGTTATAGATTAAAAATGGATAAATATTATGAAATTTTAAGAATATTTCAAAGGGTTGCATTAAGTTATCTGTAGTCTACATCGCTTTTAAACTTTATGTATTAATTTGTCCCTTCATTTATCTTGAACTAACAAATTGTGATAACAATTTTTTGTAAAAATTCTGTGTACGTTTTCACTGTTCACTACGAATGATATTGTCAGGTCATACCGACTTAAATTAAATTGATAAAATCTTATATGAAAGCTTTCTTTATAATTATGGTGTTCTCTTTTTACACCACTATCTATAAAGGAACAGTGATTTAAAACTTTTGACCCCTGCAACTTGATTTAGTTTTCTTTGATCTTTTTTAGTCAATGTTTATTCTTCTATTATGCAATTCTCCATTCAATTCCTCCTCCTCCCAACTCAACCTCTTAACATTCCTTGTAATCAACTTAAGTACATCTGTTACTCCGAATCTCTTTTGCTTTATAAATTTCCGACTTGTATAACCATATTTTCAGTTCAATTTCAAAGCTAAGCTGTGCATTACGAGTAAGACGGTTCAATTATAGCCTAGATTACACTACGCCGTCTAATCTTAAACCTGGAGCACCAGAGACACTTCTCTTAGGGTTACCATACCTTGAACTATTCAGTTTTAAACGCTATGTACTCACCTTATGCGCATAACAGACAGGTGGAGTGTCATTAGTGACATTCAAAACATCACTAAAAATCATGTACATAATATGACTTGTTTACGAAAACCGGAAAATTTTCACATGGCATGTGTTTTTTTTTTATTTGACCCACCGGGTTGGTCTAGAGGTAAAGTCGTCGCCGAAATCAGCTGTTTAACAGCTGATTTCCGGAGACGAAGGTTCCTGGTTCTAATCCTAGTAAGGGTAGTTACTTTTATACGGATTTTAATACTAGACAGTGGTTATCGGTATACTTTGATGGTTGGGGTTCACTTAACCATACTCTCTCAGGAATGGTCGGTCTGAGTCTGTACGAGACTACATCTCATTTGCACGTCTTACATATCATCCTCATCTCATTGGGTCGCGGGGTTGCTTATTGTTCTCAATTGAACAGATTACAACGTACACACATTAGCGATTTTTAAAAAATGTGTTTTTATAAAAACAAAAAAATATTTCACGTTGTCGTAGAAACGCGATTTTGGTACCATTGGGAAGCGCTAACTTCAAACTGTATATAGCACAGTTAAAACCTGAAAATCGATATTATTTTCATTTTTTCGAGTTTGACTCCTCTTAACAGGAATGAAGATTGCAATACTGCTTAAGTAACGGTGTAAGATAGGGTTGAACGTGGCAATTTCCCTGATTATTTAAAATTCAAAAACAAAATATGAAGTTTAATAATATTTAGTGAGTCGTTTAACCTACATCATATTATACATATCACAAAATCGTTTTATTAAATTTTGATTTCAAAGAAATATAAAGTATATTTTCATTTAACTTTTCCATTAAGTAATTTTCCGTATGTTTTCTTTTAAATACGCTATATTTATTAAATGTCATCTTGTTTGCATTCCCTTCGACTTTCTGATCGCAACATTTTAAATATTAGTCACATTTCCTTCATCTAAATGTTAAATTTTCCGTAATATATTATAATGTATTGTTCAATGTATATATTTTCTACCTACATTAGCATAACAGTGTCAAAAGATTTATTGTTCATATAACCATATGAAAAGAAATTAGGAAACTTTGTAACTTAAGTAATATTAACATGATTGCAATAATATAATAAATACTCTTTTTAAATTCATATGGTTTTAAAATAGACTACTATATTTTACAGTACTCAAATATACCGGGCGTCTCACGGAATTTAAACCATAGGAAAATGGTATTGATTTTCATTAGATTGTTAAAATTTTCCTTCCACGAATGAATAAAGACTTGTTATAATCAGGAATCATTATTATTTAACTGTTTATACCTTTTAAAAAATATTATTTTGATATATTTTAAGCTGTATTATAGCTTAAATACAGAAACACATAAATTTATAACAGTTTTTTATTTAAGTACTGTAAATTTTATTGACTTGTCATATTGTATGTTTGGAGTAACGATAACGTTCTGGTGTAGAGATTTAATGATAGGGGGTTGACCCCCCTATCTTTAAATCTCTACACCAGACATCCATTGCAGTAAAATGTTTCTTTGTTAAAAAAAATATCGGGAATATTAAAAAAAGTTAATAATTTATTGATTTTCTTATTTTGACAATTTTTTATCATCTAAAATTATTTACTTAAAAATTTGTTTTATTTAAAAAAAAAAATTTACTAGGTCTACTATTTTAAATACCTAATATATTTCCTTCAGCAACATTTTTAATTTTCAGAGACAGCGGATTATTGCTATAATTTTTGATGATAAAACAAATTTGTCAAATTAAAAAGTAAACAAATAATTAGTTGTTTATAATATTTCCAATATTTTTCAACAATAAAAAAATTTACCGCTGATGGTTTCGACCCACCTCTCTTTACATATTTACACCAGAACGTTACCATTTATTTAAACATACAATGCGACAAGTCGGTAAAATTAACAATACTTAAATGGAAAATGGTTACAAAAATATGTATTTTTGTATTTTGCTAAAATACAGCTTAAATGTATTAAAATAAATATTTTTTAAAAGGTGTAAATATTTTCTAACGATTCCTAATTATTATTTTTATTTGTGGGAAGAAAGTATTGACAAAGTAATGAAAATCAATGCTATTTCCCTATGGTTCAAATTCCGTGGGACACCCGGTATATTATTGTATGGAATTTATTGAAAATAAAATATTGTAACTTTATTCTACTAATGGTTGATTGAATATATTGTTTACTGTAAGAATTGTGTATTTTATGGGGTGGAGTGTGTTGAAAAAGATTGATGAATTAAAAAAAAAATTAATTATTTTAATTGTGTATGGGATTATTGTATGGGGGCTGCTTTCAATAACAGCATTGGGTCGTTAATTGTCATACAAAAAAAAATTATGAGAACAATAAAGAAAAAGGACTCCTTGCATTTCTTCTCAGCCTCTTTTTGAACAGCTTTCTGACTTGAACATTGGAAAATTGTTCAGTAAGTCCGCTATTCTTCATCTAATTAATACTAACGATTTCACTCCCTTATTAGGGCAGAACGCAACCAGAAGAGTGGCCGCTGTCCTTTCACAGGAAGTTAAGAAAAATACAACTGCAGGACAGAGACATTTTGACTTCTTGGCACCTAAGTTTTACAGATTGCTGCCGGAGTACGTTAAAGACAGGTCTCGTGATAAGAATTTCTAACTCTTGATCAAAATATTTCTAATTCACCTGGGGCAGAACTCTCACTTGGAGTCTTTAATTTCTAGGGTTAGGCGTCACTAGGGTTAGGTGGGTATTATTGGCTCGCTAAATTATTAGTCATATACTAGTAGTAGTTCTAGTTATATATGTATATTTATAATGTTTTTTTTTTGTTTCTGTTATTGCGCTGGTATTATGTATTCTGTGTTGCATTTGTGTATGGAGAAATAGTCAAATTTAAGGGAGGTAGTTAAGGAAAAATTTTGTTTTCATTTTTTTCTCTCTAAAATAATATAAAGTAAATTGGCAGAGGTTTTTTTCATATTTTATAAATGCGCTGTTTCATAACTTTGCTGATGTTGTATTATCATTTATAAACATTTTAGTTTTATCATAAGTTTTAGTTTTTATTTACATTTGTATTCTGCCTGTTTTTGTTTAATTTTTTATTTTATACCAACGTGTTTTTTAATGTTACTTGATCATTGTCTCTTTTGTGTGACTTATTTTTTTTGTGTAACAAGTGATGTAGTATTGGTATTAACTGTTTTTTTCTTTTTCTTTTTTTTATCAGTGCTATTATTGTTGTATTTTAGTTTTATTTTGTGCTATGTATTTTTGTAATTAAGAGAAATCCTCCTCCAAGCACGGGCTTTGCTCTTTTGGAGAAGTAATAAAGGAAATAAATAAATAAATAGTTGCGATGAACAAAATGATTTGAATGGGAATTCCTTTTACGGTGTTGCAGAACAGCGGCGAGAGATTTTAATTTTTTGGAAAATTATTAGACTGCAAGTATTACAACAGTTTGCGCCTTTGTAGATAAGTTAGAAATTTAATGAATTTTGAAAGAAAGTTGCAAAGACGATCAAAATAGTATCGTTACGAGACCGGTTCTGCATTATGTTAACTAGTGCGTATGCATAAGGATTGTATCAATATTGTTAGTGGACAAGTAAATGAATTTTTTTGTTTCATAAAGGACGGTATTTCATGGTTAGACAAGTTTAGTTTAAGCTTAAATTTATGTAGCCTAATTGATTTAAATTATGGAATATAATGTTAAAAGTTTAAATTTAATCATCGACTGTAATTATCTGGTGTGTAAATAAATAATGAATCGAAATAAGTTAAAAGTAATTAAGTTAAGTTTATTATTTATCTTACCCAAATCCCGAATTGACTTAGATTTAGTTGTTACAATGTAATGTAACATAGCAGCTGGGTTTCATGAAAAATTGTTAATGAATAAACCAAAAGTTTGGGTGATTAGGAAATAAATTAGACTATTTTACAGAATATTATTTTGTTTATTTATTTCCATTATATTAGTTTTACAATATGTACAATTTCTTGTCTATATGAACAAAAATTACTTTCCTGAATAAGGTAAAGCCTCCACTCAGGAAAGGATACTGAATGAAATTCTATTCATCCGAAAAGAAAAGAATATTTTTATTAAATCTATTTTTACTGCAGTATAATCTACAATCCTTTGTAGAATAAAAAGCCAATAGCATTTATTTTTTATGTACCTTAAGTGAAAAAACTTCAAAAGACGAACTTCATAGAATATTACATTATATCTTATCTTATCACTTTAAAATAAGCTCACAGGATGTTTTTACTATCTTAGTATGTTTTTGGTATTTTATACTGAATATGACTATATTCTTGAACGGTATTAATATTTATACCTCTGTGTATCATGTTGTTAGTGTTATAATATGTACGAATACATATTGTATCGTACATCAAGGTTTTTTTGTAATTGGTCTTGAAACCTTTGCAGAATTTCTCTGTTAGAATGTTTTTTCGAGCCATAAAATTTTTTCTCATAAATTAAAACTGATTTGAAAGTTTCTATGTTTGCAAGTTATTGTTTAAATTAAGCCTTGGTGTGTATTTGGAATATATCTGCTTTATGTATGAATTTGTGCGTGTTTAGAATTGAATGTGAAATTACAGTATTTTCCAAGACTGTAACGGTAAAAGGAAGTCGTTGTGTAGAGAGTGAATTGTTAGTGAGATAGTAGGAACATAAAATTATTGTACCATAGCAATTTTTTTCTGCATTGTCTGAATGTGTTTTGTTATTGTGATGGTTTAGCAGAACCCCATGCTTGTACACCGTAAGTACAGACTAAGTGATGGATCTGTTTTGAATTTTCATATATTTTAAATGTTTATTTATTTAAAGTCGCATCAGCAATAAAGTCATTAGCAACCACAATTACATGATATCAATTATAATGTCATATGTCTATAAATCACTGAGGTAAAAAAATGTTTATTCCTGATGTCAGTTACCATGAGTTCCGTATTTTGCGTTATGTTATACTGTTCTCGTAGATTTGTTGGCATTGCATAAGTAAGTGTTTTATCGTCAATTTAGTTTTGTTTTAAAAATAACAGGTTAGTGCATTAGTATTTTGAAGTAAGTATTCGAGTGTGAGCCTAGAATGTTCGATTCGTAGACGTAACAAGTACGTGATCTTGTCTGTTACTTTGTAATATTAATTATGTCATGCGTGTTTTTAATGAAGCAGTGAAGTTTACATTAATCCATTTCCCATTGATTGTTTCACATTTTCTTGTGTACTAATTTTGACAAATCAACAGTGAGATAGCATGATTGTGAAGTACTCCATTTATGACACGTTCAGCAGTATTATCTGCTTTCTCATTTTCTGATGTACCAACGTGTGCCGGAGTTTATTAAAATTCAATAATTTAATTTGAATAAACTCCAAATTTAAAAATAGCCAAATATAAAAATTAATAACACAACTATTGTGGTATTAATTTTTATATTTGGCGATAAAAGCCTAATTATTTCTTGAATTATCGGTTTTTTATTATTTAAACATGGCATTCTTTCAAGAACATTTTAGAGTCGGAAAATGACAGATTTGGAATTTTGAGACAATTTAATCTATACTAATATAATAAAGAAACGTCTGTTTGTTTGTTTGTATAAGGTAATCTCAGAAACTACAGAACTGATTTTAAAAATCTTTCATTGTTGCATAGCTTAGAGCTTCCTGATCAATATAGGCTATGTTGCAAATTTAAGTAACTTTATTTAAGTGGTGTATTTTTTGGGCTAGAAGCACGATTCAACTTTTATATTTCATAGAAAAACTTGAAGAATAACATTCGATTTAAAAAACATTAAAAATTCGGAAATATTCAAAAAATATTTTTTGTACTGTATTTATGTATTTGTTTTCATTGAACAGGAAGTGAATGAGTCATATATTTCCAGTTACTCTGCGTACCGTACCGACGTATGTCTCTTATGTCAGCCACATATTATCACTGTCCCTTTGTTTTCCATCGGCATTCTTCTGTCTATTCTATTCAATTCTGTTAAATCGCTGGGACAAACATTTAAAACGGTGGGTATCGATTTGAGACAAGAGTGCTTCACTCATGGGCAACTTTATGATGGACTTTCTAGAGCTGGAAGTGCAGAAAAACAACTTATTTTGCTGCCAAAGGGTAACAAAACCACAAATATTGTATATAGAGAAGTTTTAAAATAATTTAATGAGGCCTACATTAGCTGCTGTGAAGCGAAGCGAGCGGAGGTTGTTAGTATTCTCTACAGAAAATTTTAAGAGGCTGTTCAACAAATAAAAGCAAGTTTTTAGTTTTTGTGATGTGTATACCTTACGTAAGCAATTAGTTGAAATGTTAGCCTAAGTGAGTTACTTATTGATTGTCATAGTGAACGAATATTTCGTCTAAGCGTAAAGGTTGTTACTTGTGAAAACTTCAGTTCACTTATTTTGATTTTCCATTTTTTAAGCCAATTCTCTTAAGGCTTAAATGGATATGAATTTTATGCAAAGCGTCTGCCCGATCATATTCAAAGTTAATAAGAGAAAATATTTCAATAAGAACTGAATTGTTAATACAGTTAAGGATTTCTAAGTAAAGTAAATGAACGTTCCTTTACTAAATTACGTTTTAAGAATAATTCTTAAAGATTAAGATTAAAAATTATTTTTAATCTTAAATTTCTATACCCTGTCACGTAGATGACTATAATAAAATTAATGAAGAAGTAATTTGTTGATTTAATTCTAAGTTCCCTATATATTAAAGATTTGTTACTATAATTATTCCACCGTTATTTCATGCAACTGTATTTTAAAGGGATAACAAGTAAATGATTTGTTTCTGACAAAACATTTATTATTCGATCGTGGTAAACCTGTTACATTAAATTTTCAAACAAAATATTAGTAAAATTACTCCTGTAATCCAACAGTAATAACCTTTTATCATCCGTAAGTCTCTTACCCTATCGTTGCATGGAGTTAATAAGGCTAGAAGTATAAATTTTTTAAGGTATCGAGGAATTTTCTTAAGTCTGCAGATAGCATCTATCGTTGAGCAACCCATAATAATTCTAGATAACTGAACAACAGAATATTAATTTTATAACTTGACTAATGATTTCAAGATCTGTCAATTATACATTAAGTATAGCCTAAGCCATTATTAAGTAATAGTATAATATATTTTACCCATATTTCATTACAAAAAATGAAGTAGGATGCTGCAACTTTACAACAGTAGCCTATTATTCTAAAAAATAATGACACAACAAATTATTGTTTATTGTAAAAATTTGTGTATTGTATGAGGTGAAGTGTATTCAATGAGGATGACAGATTGCGATGAATGAAATGTTTTGAATAGGAATTCTTGGAAATTGAAACTATAAGAAAAGTTTATTTTTATTAATCCAAACAAGCAAAGAAAGAATTAGAAGGGTCTCGATTGTTTGAGAAGCTGTCACACCAGAGACATAAAAACAGTTATTGCCTTTGTAAGCAGATAGTATTTGGATTGTGAATGAAATAATTGTAGTCAGGCTGTTTCAAATAGTGTCGGACAGGTAAATCTTTGTTTGATTGTTAAATTACAGTATTTTATTGTAGTCAATTTAAGTTTTGGTTTTCGTTTAGTAATTAATTTAATTGAAGTAGGTAATTTGATTGTAATTATTAATCGTGCAAATAAAAATTTTTATAGGTTTCAATTAAGGTTTTATTTATAATAACCAGATCCCAAAACGACCTTGGTTTAAGTGTTAACTATTATTATAATTAATTCAAGGTTTTTATACCGTTCTATATCACAACTAATATATCTATCATATATCACCGATAGGATTTTTATTGTACCGTTTGTGTCAGTTTCTTTTGGGATCTGATTGTTACAAAATATCAAAACATCCTGTTATGTATACAAAATATTTATTTACAGACTAATTACATTAATTAAAAGACTGCAATAAACTACTTTAGCTAATAATAGACTAACTTCATTACAAAATGTTTTAAACCTAAACTTAAGACCTTAACTAAGTTCTTATGAAAAGAAAATATCGTAATAAAACAAGTACCATAGTAAACAATATGCACTGATTGTTTGCTATGAAGAGATGCTACAATCACGATGTATTATGAACAAAACTGGTTTTCACTCACTTCATTTAACATTAATTTCAAAAAGATTCGACTGACAATCAATCGTAACACTGACTATCTTTACAAACTGTTTTCTCCTGACTGCCCAAGAAAGGTTACCAGCTTTATTTAGGAACAGAAAATATTCAAAATATAATAAATACGTACACAAAAATAATAAATCAATTCTACCCTATTCTAAGAAGCCAAAAAATGAGGTGTTACTTGGAGGCAATAGTCACACTAACACAATTCACACAAAATTTCATTGTCAAAAACTCAATACAAAATCATTATTTTAGAAACAATATTGTTCATTTAGTGGATGTGTATCACAGAACGGTGTAAGGATATGTTACATGAAGAAGAAATATTATTTTTTACACCCAGTTATTAATGACTACAAAGTTACTTTTATAATAAATTTATTCAGAAGAAAATTTAATGGAAATATAAGTTATTACATTTTCAAAAGGCTTATATGTACAATGAACTAAATGGCTTATAATTCTCTCGAGAATTAATTATAAAGGAGTAAATGAAGAAGTTATCATCAAATTTAAACTTCATTTAAGTCTTTAAGTTACATACTTTAAATTAAGTTTAAGTATTAACTCGATCATTTCAAACGTTTCACATATGAATATGGGTAAAAGTTCATTAACGAATTATGTACTTGATAAAAGAGATAATTTCTTGTAAATTAGTAACAAACGTGTAAATTTCTTATATAACTTTTTTTAAATTAAAAGCTTTTACGTTGGAAATAGTTTTTTAATTTGTTTTCTTTGATTGTTATTCGCTTCAAATTTTCAGGTCTAATAAATTACTTCAAATTTTCAAAATGTAAGAGTTCCCTTTGATTTTCTGATTTTCTTCCTTCATTTTGCAGTGTATTAACTTGTAGGATTTTACCGAAAGCAGTATTTCACCTAAACCTCTCCACGATAATAACGTCAGCCATTATTACCGACTTTGTCAATAGGGATTTTAAAGGGTTTGAAATGTTTCAGAGCGCTTTTATCCTCATTTTCACTACCTTATCTGTTACCGGAATCAGCGAGTTTGTTAATCCAATAAGCCAGAATTAGAAATTTACAGATGACAATGGTTTGTTGACAATTTGAGATAATGAAGAGTATTTTAGTGTAAAATTAAACCTTAAACACATATTATTGTCATTAATTTTTTTCTATTAAAATCTAATTAATTTTTTACTTCTTCCCATTTATTACGAAATTAAATCTAGGATTTTACTCATTAATTCGTTCATTCTTATCTAATCGCAATCTTTCTACAAGAAATATTTACAGAATATCATTGTGTCACATAATGTGTTTGCAATTTTTTGCTTTCTGTTTATCAAAATCGCAATAAGTTATATTTTGTATCTTATCACTCGATAATAATGCATTATTAATTACTTTCTGAATTCATCTGATCTCTTGCGTTCGCGTTCGTAACCACAACCACACATTCTTAACTCTGTTTCATCCTGCCACTCCATTTCAAAAAGTAATCATGCCACCTGGCCTGATCCAACTTTAAACTTAGTAATTTACTATTTTTAAAAAATTTGGATTCCCATCTTTTCCGAAGTTGTCCAATACCATGTTGCCTGGTTGATTAGTACATAAATTCTCTTTGAGTGTTCAATAATATTGCACCTACAATAAATTACTGTAACACCTAATCTCTTCATTTATTTTGTAGCCCAACAATTGATACTTTGTTAAAGGTCTTAACAAACTCATCTCAGCTCCAAATTTTCTAATATCTGCTGAACAGTCGTGATTCAACACTCTGAACTATGCCTTAAACCTAACAGGACCAAGATATAAAACTTTAAAATTGTCTTTTTTCGCACTATATGAATCAGCGTTTACCTAATGTATAAGTCTTTTGAAACTATAACTTTTTGCATTCTCAATAGCCGTAATTTTCTTTCATGTAGTGAACACTCAGAATAAGCGTTTTCAAACAGTCTCTTCATATATTTTTTAGCCAAACAGTCGATATTTTGCTAAAAGTCTACCAAGCTCATCTCGGAAGCATTTATTTTGATACCTTCTGAACAGTGATGATTCAACACTTTGAACTATGTAAAGACAGAACCAAGGTAACTTTAAAATTGTCTCTTTTTGACTATATCGATCAGCGTCTACCTTATGTATAAAGCCTTTGAAACTATAAGTTCTTGCATTCTCAGTGGTCGTATTTTCCTTTCATATAGTGTGTAATATAACAAATAATATTGTATTCTTTATTGGTTGCTTAGCAGCTTTCAAGTTTGATTTTATTATTATTATTATCTTGTCCCTTATTTTCCTTCAATAAAACATTATTCACATAAAATCATTATAGGTTTTATTCAATTAATATAATGGATAAACTATTTAATGTTCCAATATATATTTTATTTTACTTTTTAAGACCAAATATGGGACCTTCTCCACCTTTCAATATCCAGGCCCCACTCAATAAAACATTTTTACAAAATTCTTTAACAACCTACCTACTAGCCCTTAGCAACCCGATTTTGTTTATCACTCTTTTTTCCTTTTAAAAATTAAATTATTTTTTTATTATTCTATTTCCACCAGCTGGGTCTATTTACATTTACTTCAGACCAAAATATAAACAAAGCCAGCTGTCAATGATTTTGAATCGTCACAAGTGAAAACTCCAAATAAACGTTTTCACAAACCGTTTCCTTATCTCGAAGTTTATTTTTGGTTGTTTATTGTCAACATCTAAATATTATTAGTGAGCAAGTTGTTTTTCAACAGGATTTTACTCACATAAACCTTCACCGATTTTCCCCGAAGTGGGCTCAAATGAGTCGTCTGTTTGAGTAGGTTTGCAGAAAATTAACCAAAATCATATATTTTGATTTATTACCGTACAATAGGAAGTCTAAAATAAAGGTTAAAGATAATATACGGTAAGTTAATAAGAACTAGAATAGGGTAAGCGATGCGCCTGTGTACCAAATGCAGTTCAACCTTACGCATATGACTCTCTCGTTCTCTATCTATCCCTTCCACATCTCACATAGCTATTTCAGGTTGGAGGGGGCAAGTTCATCGAACTTTTGTGCAGATTTTTTCACAGAGGTGCGTCTAGTAATTATATTATTGTTAAACCTATTTCACGTCAATTTCTTAACAACTTCTTTGTAATAGATAGCAGTATCGCGTTACTTCTTCAACCCTCTCATTTATTAGGCAAACGGTTCTACTTGCAAACTAATGTTACCCTTGCTGTTTTTAAATAAACGTATATTTTTTTGGAAAGAAATATCTAAATGGTTTACCAGTGTGTGGCTAAATTTACAACCTAGCCATAAATTGTACACTAAAAAAATTTAACGATGTAAATCACAGTTACTTATAGAAATAAATGACCCAACAAACTTTGCAAAAACAATCATACATGCGCAATGATTTATGTGTTCCGTTCATCAGAGACACATTTTATCACATCTATTAACGAAATTAAAAAATCTAATGATTTCATTAGAACACTAACACCCCTAAATGTACCTGAAAATCCCCAAAGACTGAAACGATGGTAGAATAGAGGTATCAAAGTGCATTTTAAAATTTTATAAGTTTGTTGTTTTATTACAAGCATCATCAACGTTTAATGCATAGTTAAAACTGCAATATTGAGTGGCGCTCTCCTTTAAATAATACAGCTTATTTTATTGCACCAATCATCATCCGCTTCACTAGTTATAGTACTTCTACAGTTGTGGATAAATAATAATTATTTTTTACTTTCACTTGCCTATATGAATATACAGGAAGGAAAGTACTGTTTTCATGCCGATTTTTCGAAATCGCCTCATTTACTAAATTTTGTATACTCTACAAAATAGGGTAGGCGCCATGTCTGCTGAAATTCTTATGAAGGCTGATTTGTGGAAAAAAATTGTTGTTTTAAGATTGCAGCTTTGATATGCACTTAAGTGCAAAAACGTGCTTTATAAAAGTTGTAGGAAATTTAAAAACCTACAACTTTTATTTCAACTAATTTTTTTGTATAACTCTTAGTTTAATGTTAATTAATTTTCCGTTTTTTTCCATGAATCGACTTTTTAAGAATTCAGCCTTAGTATGCATTTAACGACAAAATATAATATAATCAACGATCTACAACCTTTATTTAGAGCTTTTTTTCTTTACAGAGCCTATTCAGCGTGAGAGAGTGATTTTCCGTATTTTTAAGCCAAACAAAGGTTGATTTTCATTTTGCATCATTCACTCATGATTAAAATGAGGTTATGTTTTTTGGGGTAATTTTTTTGTTTATTTCTCATGTTTTATTACTAATATTAGGTTATGTTTTTCATTATTTTCATTGGCAAGAGAAGGACGTGTGAGTGTCCACTCACCAGATTTTTTCAAATACAGAGAAATAATCTATAAAGTACTCTTATGCAGAATAATAAGCAGATTAGTTAGCTTTTTGGATAACATGACTGAAAAAACCTCCCAGTAGAGAAACTTCGTAAATTTATTTCATGTGTTGTGTTGCAATTATTGTAAAATAAGTCGGTAGGGTGTCTTCGTTTCAGTCAGCGAGTTTCGTTTGAATTATCTAAAAGTGAGATAGCCAGGTAATTTATGTGTGTTTCAAGTCTTCTTTGGTATTTTGCACTGAATGTGTATTCCTTGTTTAATTGAAGAATTGTTTAAATATTTGTGTAGTGTGTTTCTTGTTATGTACCAAGGTGACGCTGTTATTTTTCTGAGTAGTTAAAAAAGAAAACTTTGCACGATTTCTATGTTGGGAGTGCCTTGCCGTCCCATACAATTGGATCCCACAGGCCTGACTCCAAATTGGTTTAAAAATTCTATTGTATAATACCAATTTATTGGTCGAAGAAAGCGTAGATTGATTCCTTGAAACCATTTTTTTTTTTTTTGTTAAACTAACTTAACAACACTTTTGTAACAAAGAGGTAAAAAGTGTTAACTCCAATCTTGGCAAAATTGAGGTAAAACTGCATTTAAAATCAGAAAGAAATGCTCTAATGTTTCAATTTTGTAGTTGATGTACAAGAGTTTTTGTAAAATTGTGTTTTACTGATAGTCAAGTAAATTTTGCTTAAATTTTTGTTGAATTTGATATTATATTCGTCTGTTACTAAACAAGTGTAGGCTACTGGTAAATTTTAAAATTTTTTTAAACGTTGTGTATAAAATGTTAAGGTTCCTGCTTAAGTTCTGTTTGGGTGGGAAGGAGTATAGAAGTTGACAAAGTTATGAAAAATTAAATTTGTAGACAATTTCAGTTGGAACTGAGTGTAAATTTCAAGTTTCTAACACCTACTAAGATTTTGTTACAATAATGGGAAGATAATACTGCTACTTATTAGCTCTTCTGAAAAAATCACCAAAATGGTGTTAATACCTTTAACTTCTCAGCTGTACAGATTTATTCTGAGTTTTTATATTTTTATTAGTTAATCGTAAACTGAACACAAAATTTGAACAGTTTTACTGGTTACTAGGTAAATTTTAGGCACTCAATCTTAACAATCAAATTACAATATACAAAGCAATAATTCTTCAACCAATTTTGACATAATGGAATCCAATTATGGGGCTCGCCAAGTCATATGAAATTTAAATCCTGCAAAGGTTCCAATCTAAACTACTCAGTACAATCATAGCATTACCGTGACACATAACGAACAATTTATTACACAAAGATTTACATATTCTTTCACTTTAACAAGAAATTAAAACATACTGCAGAAAATACCAAAGAAGAAGTGACATCTCACTCTTAAACAATTCAAACGACACTTACCAACCGAAACGAAGACATCCTACAGACTGATTTTAGAAACGACAAGACAACACATGATTGCATTCGCAAAGTTCCCCCGTTGCGGTTTTCTTTAATTACTACATAAAACAGAAAATTTTGTTGCTCAAAACTAAAGTAAAGAATAAATGTAGATTTTCCTGTATTATAAAAAGGAGTCTTGTGCTAGAAAAATAAAATTAATATCTAGTGATATCTGTTAAAACAGTATTCTCTCAGGTGAACTCCAAAATATTGATAATGTAAAAAATTGACAAAAATTTTTATAGATATATATATGTTTAACAGAAAAATGATACTCAGTACCAAAGTTGAGATTTATCTATTTGAATTGAAATTAAGGTTGACATGAACAGCAATTTAAAACCCATTAAACATTACTTTTACCGCTTGTTAATTGCATACCTGGAGCAATTAAATTCAAATGTTTTTTAGTAAATAAAATAAACTGAATAAAAGAGAAAACGAATTTTATACCACGTTATCTGAATTATTTATCAGATGATATCATTTGTACAATTAGAGCATGTAGTATGAAATTTATTTTATTGTATTTAATTTTTCTTTTAATGATCTTAGGTTAATACTACTAAAACTAAACATGAAAGAGGAAATTAAAAAGAAAAATGAAAAGAGTAATATTTTAAGTTAAAATCTCTTATAATATCCGGTTTGTAAAACTCTCTCTTAAAAAAATAACATCTTTTTAAGTTATCACTATCTTCAATAAGTCAAGATTTTTTTTTATCGTTTTATACATCTTTTAAATTATAAAAATATTGTGTAATGTACATAAATATGATTAATAATTATAAAAATGGCAGTGTTGATTTCAAGATAAAAGTTGAGTAACTTAGCAATCTTTTGAAATTTCCGGTACTTACTGCATAAATTTTTTTAATCTTATAACCAATGTTTTTCTCATAGATTTACAATGTTTATTAATATTTATAATAATTAATCTTTAATTACTGAAAAATTAAAGTTTTGCATTTTATGAATATTTTTTTTGTTTAGGTGATTAGACGAAAGGCTGGTTTAGACCTCTATAGACTCTACTAGTAATACGAGGAGTGAGGTGGTTTATCATTGCCTTCCTTACTGAGTGAAAAAGTATGCTTATTAGCAATCCAGGACCTCTGAAAAGCATCTTTCCACCCTACAAATGACAACTTCACTTCAGTCACCATAGGGTCTGGCTGTATAATGAAATTCATTATTCTCTGAGAAGATAACTGTAGTAGTGTCTTTTACAACTATACACTCTTCTGTTCTTAAATGCTTGAGTCATATAATTAGCTGATCATGTGATAAGAAACAGAACTATTATTTGTAGCATATACCTTAACGAACTGGAGACTCCAGATGAAGGTGGACCATAGTGATCTAGATCACAGCACAGAGCCGATTGACTTTCGTTAATCGTATCCTGTGTTGTCAGTTTGTGGTCCCTCTGTGGATGACAGCCTAAAAAAAGTCACCCGGAGTTCGCTGGAACAGAGTGTAACGTTGCGAAGAGGCAACCTCACACCCGACCTTGGCTGTTATTGGCTAGATCTCATCTGCAGTCTATAGTTCGTTGGGGTATAGTTATAATTTATTTTAAAATAGAATTTGACGTCACAACGGGTTAAATTACTCATAATATTCTACAAGAGTATTCATCAAATAAAATAAGGGTGAGCATCATTAGAGGAACTAAAGGATATTACTAAGAACTAGAGGTATTTGCTCAGCTACTAAATTGAATTAAATAGATTAAGAGAAACACTATTTACTAATTAAAAGAAAATACATAACTCTAACAAAGCGTAAATATTAAAATGCATTTTATATTCTTTACTGAAACTGACATAATTTACACAATTTGTAACAATTTTAATGGAATTTCCTTACAATTTAAATAAGAATGAGTAAAATAAAAATGATGAAATACTATTTGATAAATTTGTGTTCGTAGTATGAAGAATTTAAAATTTTTAAGACATAATATAATTTTCCTAATTGTTTTTTTTATTATGTAAGGCATAATAGGAATGTTTTACTAGTAAGAAAAATAAATAACATAAATTTCAAATGAAAAATTTCAAACTAAAAATTTGTATATTATTGTATTATAGATAATTTTTTATTGAGTGAATTGTTTTCATTTCTACAACTTGCTTTCTTCTTTGTTAGCCATCTTTTAACTTTTTACAGGTCATTACCAAGGGAAAAAATATATATGTTGTAAAATATTAGATTTTACTTTACAGGGACTTGAATAATGTATTTCTATTGCTTGATTAGTAAGATGTTTCTTTTTTATGTTAATCCCTTGTAAGTATACTTACCAAAGAACGTTTGTTAAAATGGGAATCACATAATGTTTAGTGGTAAGAATACTTATTAAAACAACTTATAGTACTATATAACCAAAAAATGTGTAGAGTAACTTATTTTAACTTTATATTAGCATTAATGCTTGCTTTGCCGTAAAATAATCAAAGTTTCTAAGCCCTGTACAAAAGTAACAACAAAACAACACGTCAGCGTTTGCTGGTATGAGTCGTAACCACATTCGTGCAACTCACGAAGAAAATGGTCGCTGCGCGCTAATTTCAAAACGTGGGTAGCCTACTTACTCGAGAATATTATATAACACCATAAAAATAATGCCAATAAGGTTCAACTTGCTATTTTATTATAAGAATAAGCGTGGATTATTCTTAACTAAAATCGACCTTTTTGCCAGCGGTAAGTATACTTATCAAAGACCCATAAAGGGTTAACAGAGTTGGTGGTAACGATAAAATCTTCTCCTCTCAAAGATTGCATTCTGAATTAAATATTTCCAACGTATATCACACCGCAAAATGTGATTTGTATTCGGAGGATTGATAAGAAACATAAAAAAAACTTAATGGATAAACTATTTGCAGTTACAATATATCATTTTTTATATAAGTTTTTTTAAAAAAAAATATATATCTAAATGGAAACTGTGTACTGAAAATGTAAACAGTTGTTACTTTAGATGTTTGTGTTTTTTTTTCAGTTTTAAAACTATGAGAGATACAGTCAGGAACGGATTTTATTACATTTTCTGGTTAGAAATAATGAAATGCCATTAAGTTGGTTCTTCATTTAAGCCTTAAAAATATTTTAGTATGCCCTGATTTCACCGTGGTAACTGAATTCCGAGCGAAATTTTTCACCAGTCATATGTCGCTAACGAAGCGTTTTCGGGATTAAGTTTCGACTTTGTTTTTTTTATTTTTAGCTTTACATCACTTAGCTTTATCACTTCATAGAGTTCGGCATTACCTTTGAAACACACTCTGAATATTAGCCGAAGTTATAAGTTCTTGAAATATAAATCCTTGAGGAGTTCATTTAAAACTATTCCAATAATATCTATTGTGTTATACTCGTGTAGAAAAATTTTTAAATTGTTACCAAAAATCTTTGGTCAAAGAATATTTTAGATGTAAGCTGTGAATATTATTTTGTGAATCTAAGAGTCAGTATTAAAGAAAATGTTTTGAAAATGTAGCTTCATGTAAAGTATGGTTTGCTACTTTATAAATTTAACTGAAAAAAAGAGTTATCAACGATAAATGTATTATTAGGCATCAAATAATTAGTTAAACATAAAAAAAATTTCGTTCATAATAGAAGACAAAATAAAATGTATAGACTTAACGGTTGTTGGGGTTACCAGTTTACAAAAGTTTGATGTATTTACTGTAGTAGCCTTGCAAATGACGATGTAGTTTTCTTATCAAAAAATTAGATTTTTTCAATTATATTTTCTAAAAAAATTAATAATTTATATTTTTACAGTGGATTTTTGGTAAAATATTTAACTTTTATTTTTGGGAAACAGAAAGGAAGTGTAAGAATTGAACTCATGCATTATTTTATCCTTCAATTTTTGTGCTACTTTTTTATAGTAAAAGCCCCGAAGCGATAACATGAAAATTCCATTTTTATCACCATGGGGCGGATCCTTTAGTTAATAAATGGTAACATATTGTATTTATAAAATAGGGTTATTTTCGTTCATAAACAACCACTGCTTATTTGCAATATTTAAGAGAGGTCATTTTTATAATTAACTTACTGTAATAATATCTTAACTCATAATTTTAACTTTTTTAAGTTCAGGTGCGTTTAGACCTATAAAATTACGTTGATTTAAAACTGCTGTTGTTTAGGTCATCAGCCGAAAGGCTAGTTTAAACCTGTAGAAGTTTTACTGAGTAAAACAAGGAGTGAGGTTGTTTACACTTGCCTTCCTCACTGAATTAAAAGTACGCTTATCAGCATGCCAGGCCCTCTAAAAAGCACATATTTTCCACATTTTAAATGACACCTTCACTTCAGTTACGACAGGGTCTGGCTGTATAATGAAATTCATTACTCTCAGAGGAGATAACTGTACTAGTGTCTTTTACACCTCTTCCTCTTCTGTTCTTAAATGATTCAGTCATTTAATTGCTTGATCATGTGATAAGAAACAGAACTATTTATTTTAGCCCTGCAACGAACAGATTGAGAGTATATAATTTGACAACCCACCTGTCTGTTATAGGCACAGATTATAAACTACAATTACAAAAACGTTAGAATATTATTCATTCAATTTTGACAACGCGGCTATTTATATATCATTTAAGTATCAAACACGCTTAGAAAAACGTTTAACGTAGTGTGTTTACGGCAATCCTTTTTACCTTTATTTTGTTATTCTTAACGACTATTTAAGAGGAGTAAGACTTGAAAACTGAACCAAAAACCTATGTATAGATTTTAACATCCGTAAATAAGCATAAAATGTAAGCTTTCCAGTAAACAAAATCACGTTTTTATGCCAACTAAAAATTACTTTTCTATAATTTTTAAACAACCAGACTGGTCTGGTGATAAAGTCGTCGTGGTGAGTCAGTTATTTCAGCTAATTTCAGAGTCGTAGGTTCCATGGTTCAAATCCTAATAAAGGTTACTTTTATACGGATTTAAATACTAGATAGTGGTTACCGGTGTATTTTGATGGTCGTGGTTCAATTAACCATTATCTCTCAGGAATAGTAACTCTGAGCTGTACAAGACTCATTTACACGTCATACACATATCATCTTCATCTCAATGTTTTATGTGATTGCTAATTGTTCGTAAATTGAACAAATTGCAACAATCATAATATGATTCTAATATATTATATTAGAATTAAAACAAAGAAATTTTCATTTTTGTATTTGACTTTATGTATGACCAGCCACGTTCACAATAACCACAGCTAATTCTACAACATTACGATAAAGTATTTATTCAGAATTTATATTTATAGAGAAAGATTCGTCTACTCAAATATTAAAAAGAAGATGGAATAAGGACCTTGAAATGACAAGAAAATCAAAAAGAAACCTGGCGTGAAACACTCACCCGACTTTCTCTTACCAATGCAAATAATGAACAATATAACCTAATATTAGTTATAAAACATTAGAAATAAATAAAAAACTAACCTCAAAAATATAACGAATTTTAATTATGAAGGAAAGACGGAAAATGAAAATTAACCTCAGTTTGGCTTAAAAATACCGAAAATTACTCTTTCACGCTAAACTAGGCTCTGTAGAAAAAAATACTATAAACAAAAGATGTAGATCATTTAATTTCCTATAAATTTGATTATATTATACATTTTTGTCGTAAAAGAGTTGAAATCTAAAAAATCTATTTTTTACACTCTGTCGTGAAAAAAAAACAGAAAATTGCTAATTCCAGCTTAACTAAGCGTTATACAAAAAAAAATGTTTAACTAAAAGTTAAAGCTTTTTAAATTCTCTTCAGCTTTTATTTTATATTTTTTGCGCTAAAATGCATATTAAAGCCGCAATCTTAAAAAACAAATTTACCTGAAAGCAGCCACCCCAAGAATTTCAACAGATATAGCATCTAGGTACCATATATTATAGAGCACAAAAAATTTAGCAAATGAGGTGATTTTTAAAAAAATTTGAAGAGCTCTTTTCGAGAAAATCGCAAAAACGTGAAAAACTACACGAATAAAGTAGGCCTACTACTTCTGGTTGACTGATTTTGATGAAAATGTTTGTTTGGGGTCCTCTAGTGGTACCTAACTTAAGTTTCAAGTTTCTAACTCGTACAATTTTCCGCTCTTGAGATATTCTTTTCACACACAAACACACACACACGCAAATATCAATGGCTAAGAACATGTTTTTGGGTTCAGGAGGTCTGAAAACTTGTAGATCCGGTGAAATCTCGATTTCTAAAATCGACATGAAAACAATACTTTCCCTCCTATATATTCATACAGGCAAGAGAAAGTAAAAATCTGGTGTGAAACACTCACACCACTATCTTTTACCAATGTAAATAAATAACGTAAAACTTTTTTATAATCATTACCCACGCATATAAAATGAAAAATATTACCTAATTTCAATAAATATTAAGAATAGATATGAAATCTTAACAAAATAATATTATAGATTTTGCTGTAATTAAAAAAAAATGAAAATAGTCTACCATAGTAACTAATAAAAATAAATATTAATTTTAATATACTGACATTTGAAAGAAGATCTTCATAAAATTCACAATATTCTAAATAAGTTCAAAAAAAACAAAAATAAGTAATTAAACACGATGATTTAAATCGCAGAACATGTTCATTAATATCACTGGTAAAACTTAAATTTGTAGTTTTTTATTGAAAAATTGTACATATATATTTTGAAACTGATAACTAACGTTCACTTACACACTTGACTGTATCAATAACTTCTAAGAAAACTAACTAAAGAAAAACGAATAAGATAGTTGAACCGCTCTAACTGAACTAAAGTAAGAGTAAAAAATCGTTACAATGAAACATCAACTTAAAGATTTACATCTTTAACATGAAATGGGTTATAGGCTTCTGTATATATTTTCTATCTTTATCCGTTTTATAAGTTTCATGCTCTGGTTGTTACTGATTATATTTACTTTACTTTTTTATCTAAACATTGAAATATTCTTTCTCTTTTCAACTAACACATTCATAAGAATGTTTGAAGACCATAACCTGATCATTATCTCTCAGTGCATACATGTACGTATGTGTGTATACATCACTATAATAATGTATGTACATTACAATGTATGATGTCGTTTGTTAAAAATTTACCGAGCCATGTGATTTCCCACTCTCTCTTTCGTCATTTATCATAAGTCTTATTTACTTTGTAACATAAAAGTTTATTCTATTTGTTTAATATTCATTATTTTTCAAGATTTAATTGTTATTTTTATTCTTATTATTATTTTTTATTAATTCTTTTTTTATTTTATTAGACTTATTTTTCTATAATAAACTTTGGTCTCAAGCAAACAGTTTACTGTATCTTTGGCTGTATTTAAAAACGTGGTTACGTGGGACATTACAGGTTAATTAGAAACGACATTTCTTAACTTATTTAGTGAAATAATTTATTTAGACTCTTTGACAATATTGATCAAATATACTCTTTACTAAGAAACTGTTAAACTACAACATGGCAATTCTCCAACCAATCAAGTTGTACAATAGCCACATTTATGATGCAGCGAAATCGTTAGTCATTTCACGAATAGAGCGTTCCCTAAGTAAATTCTTGAGATACTTATTACTAATTCCACTGGCATCAAATAATGCATAATGCACAACATGAACTTTCCCAGTACCAAAACCACACAAGGACGGCTAAAACCCGGTGAAATTAATTGAACCCTTTATAGGTTATTAGTAAGTATACTTACCACTGACAATAGGTCGATTTTATTCAAGAATAAGCTATGTAGTTGAACCTTATTGGTATTTTATGGTGTTACAGAAATGTTCTCTGGTAAGTAGGCTATCTGCATATTGAAATTAGCGCGCAGCGACCATTTTCTTCGTGAGTGCAGGAGTGTGTGTGGTAAGGATTCATACCAGCGTAGGTTATCGCTTTGTTTTGTTGTTACTTTTGTACAGTGCCTATACAATTCTAGTTTTTTACCGGAAAGCAAGCATTCATGGTAATATAAAGTTAAGTTATTCTACATATTGTTTTGTTATGTAATACTACAAGTTGTTTTAATAAGCATTTTTACCACTAAACATTATGTGATTTCCATTTCAAAAAACCTTTCCTAGGTAAGTATACTTACCAGGGCTTAACATCAAAACAAAGAAATATCTTACTATTCTGGCACTAGAAATACATTATTCAAGTCCCTGTACAGCAAAATTTAACGTTTCACAACATATATATTTTCCCTCATAGTATTGCCCTATAAAGGGTTAATAAAAATTTTAATTTAAAACAATTTTCATTTCATTTTCTGGAGCAATATCAAATTGGTGTCTTCCTTTAAGCCATTAATGCATTTTATATGTTTTTATTCAATGACAGATTTTGATCATTTTTACAAGCTGTCTTTGCACCGTTGCAAAATTATATTATAATTAGAAATATCTGGTGTGAAACACTCATGCGATTTTCTGTATTTTGGTCATTTAATTTAGTTAAAAATGTGATTCTTTTTTAGAATTGTGGTCTTGAGTTAGCATGAATTTTACAATAGAAGTGTATAGTTATAATCAAACTTGTAGGAAATATAAAATCTACAGTTTGGTTTCAAACATTCTCTCCAACAGAGTTTAGTTTAGCGTCAATTAATGATTTCCCGTATTTTTAAACATAGGTTTTATTTTTCCTTATTTACGGCAGGTGGAATGTTAAATTATTGCAGTTAGAGGACTATAAAACTATATTTTTTTTATTATCACATGTGCAACCAATTATTTATGACTTAACCATTTAAAAAATGAAGAGGTAAAGGTATAAACGATCGGTTATCTCTTCTTAGAGCAATGAATTTCATAATACAGCCTTGTAGTGAATGAAGTGAAGATGTCATTTGCAGGGTGGACGTATATGCTTTTAGGAGGGCCTGGCATGGTAACAAGTATACTTTTTCACCCAGTGAGGAAGGCAGGAAAACCACCTCACTCCTAGTTTTACTTAGTAAAGTCTCTTCAGGTTCAAATCAGCCTTTCGGTTGATTACTTATACACAATTAAAAAATTAAAAGAAAGAAACATTTTTTTATCAATGATGGTTGTTGTTGTTAATTTTTAATTGTGTCTGTAAGGTAAGTCTAACATGTTGAAACGTTTCAGTCTGGTTTATTGGTTACTATTATCTACAAGGTTAATTACCAATAAGTTTTAATCACGTTCAAGTTTGTCATGGTATTTTTTTGTTTGTATTATTTCAGCACGTAAATTAATATGCGTTTTAGGTATGTATTAAGTTAACTTATAAGTACTTAATAATTGTATTATACTCTCTCTACTTTATTCTCTGTGAGTCTCTTTGAAGCAATTAATAACGAGAAAATATTTCCACTTCAGCCTTCTCATTCTCTTCATTATGTTTTCATGCTTGTTTTATCATCTATATCTACCCTTGTTTTTCCTTCTGCATATCTTAGTCTATCAGTTCTTTAAGGTGTTCCGCTTTTACCACATCCTACATCTTGCACTTACTTTCCTAACAAAAATAATTTCTTCATAAAATCATAATTTCTTTCACTCGTTTTCTTCTCCTATTTTACTCTCTTTCCTTTTCGCTGTATAGTTAAACCAAAATAATTTGTTAATTCTTATATACACTTCTCTAAGTATAATCATGGGCCATGAAATCCAACAAACCTGAACGTGTGTAAATGAAGACTTATATACAAACTTTACTATGTAATTCAAACGTCCATCCGTTATTTTTTAATTTTACCTAATATTTCCTCTACTCGTCCTACAGTTGTATAAAAAAACAAAAATATTAATTCGAAATTTTATTACGGAATTGAATATGTAACAAAAATACGTCACCATAGGATGTGTTCCATAACAAATTATATAATATTCAATATTTCCTTTTCTACAGCTGCCAAAATATATACATAAAGTATTATACAATGATAAATATTTAAAAATGTTATTCATATAACATAAGCTTGCGGAAGAAATTTTTCGTAGTGTTGATATCATCAATGTAGAATGGGAAGGAACTCTGGTAAATCTCTCTAAATTGTAAACCGCTCTCAAAAGGGTTTGCATGGCTATTCATGTTTATCCAATTTCTAATATTTTTTAACCATAAATTTTTCCTTCGTTAAGGTCTGCACACGAAATGTCAGACAATTAGGTGATACTTGGTATTGTACGAAAATAGTATAATTGTCATGTGAGACTAGCATTTCTACCTGCGAAAGGGGTGCAGTAGGTGTATCGTCTCTTATTGTCAATTCATAGGCTATAATATTCTGTTGTGATTAAGTTTTATACAATTTCTAGTGTTTTCTATTTTATGTATTTGTATAAGTTAAAACTGTTTATGATTTATTTACTAAATTTCTCAGAATCCCATTATTCGTTCTTTCTCGTATAGGCCTCGCCACGAATTTCCAAGCTTGTTTTTGTAATGCCGAGTAATCCACCAGCCGTCATTCTACTAACCTTTTAGTAAATATATTTCTTTTCTTAGTTGTTGAAAATATACAAATAGGCCTAATGTTTATATTTTAAACTATGACGTATTAGGCCGGGTACAGACGGACGGCGCGTTACACTGGCGTTTTTCGTTAGGCGCTGAGTTACATTGAGTCAGATGGTGAAGGAAAGATGATAAAACGGTAACAGACCAGTGACGCAACGTCAACGCGCCGTCTATCTGTTATTTCTCTTAAAATAATGACCTATACCTTGACGAACTAATGATTGCAGACGAAGGTGGAGCTTAGTGATCTAGAACACAGCATAGAGCCAATTGACTTTCGTCAACTGTATTCTGCGTTGCCATGTTGTGTTGTCGCTGTATCAGAGTTCATGTTACCAAAAATTTTTGTATTCAATCTTCTTGAACGGTCACAGAATTTTTGTAATCTTTTAATCCAAAAGTTGAAGAATTAAACAACAAACCGAGATGAAGATTTTAGAGCAAGTTTCATTCAAGCTTAAGGGAATCCTATCGTCTTTCTGTAGTGTGACAAAGAGAAGTGGCAACCCGACCTTTCACCCGACTTTGGCGGTTATTGGCTAGATCTCATCTGCAGTATTTAGTTTGTATAAGTATAACATTGTTATTACGTATAATATAACAACAACAATTTTTTTGACTGTTTGACATTAAACGTACGCACTAGTCCAATCTACTTTTTTCTAATGTTTATTTATAGAAATTAATGCAATAATTCTTTGCTTAACAAAGTAAAAAATTAATTACATTTGTAAAAAGTTACTAATCCCCCAATCCTATATAGTCATATGAAATAACTATGAAGGAATGTTTTCGCTTTAAAGTATGCACCGAAACACCCGTCGGCGGCAGGCTAGGAAGTTCGCGGCGCGACCTATACTATCTACTTGTTCATTATTGCTTCCAGTATTCGGAAGAAAGACGTTGTACTTTTTGTTGTATTTGTTTTATTGTATTATTATATTATATATATTATTATTATTATTATTATATTATTATATATATATATATATATATATATATATATATATATATATAATATTATATTATGTTATTATTATTATTGTATTATTGGTTTACTTTATTTTTCCATTATGCTCTTCTAGAAAGCTAATAGGGTAGTCTATTATAAGGGTATAAAAGGTAATAATTACCTCTATCATATTTAACAATTATTGTTATATATAAAATTATTATGTTATTTAAAATAAATTAAGCTTAACATTTTTGTAAGTAAATTAATTTAAGTAACTCGATTGTAATTAGTTATCTAAGTCTAAAAGTTAATTGTGTAAATAAATATAGTTTAACATATAAGTTAAAAAGAGCGCTTTTTTATTATTTATCATAACCAGATCCCGAATGAACCTACTCTTCGGTGATCCAAAATATCAAATTTGATTTATGTTCAGTAATTTTCAACTTAAATCTTATTTAATGATTAATACTAAGTAGTTCTGTACTTTACAGTAAAAAGAGGACAAAAATACATTCTATTAAAAAAAATCGCGTGAAGTTCTATTTGTTAAAGTCACTTCGTTATAAATCTTTTCAGATTATCAGAAGTGTTTCCTTTGTAAATATTCTTCTTTATATTTTAATTAAACCCCGTTCAAGTATTACGTAAACATTTTAAGGCTCAGGTTTATTTACTTTAACTGGCAAGTGGAAGGGGCAGTCAGTAAACGCCGAGGTAATAACCTATTTTGTTGTTGAATCGATTTAGAGATTTACTTGTTCCAAGTTTTTTATACACTGTTAGGTCTTCTTTGTGTTATCTTTTTTAAATTTCACATATATAAATCAATTTATTATATTTTTATTTATATTTATTATATTATTATATTTATTATCATTTATTAAGATAAATAAACTTCGTTGACTTTACAGCTGTATTAATAATTAGAATGTTTGAACGACGTAATCTTGTGTTATCTAAACAAAATAAATAGATAACTTACAAAATTTCAAATAAAAAAATTATATAATTATTCTAAATTTTCAAATATAAATAATACTGTATTACCTTTTACCAAAACTATAGAATTATAAAGGATTATCATCGTAAAAGCTGATGATAGCAATGGAGAACTCCAACACTGACGAAATTATTTTTAATAGACGGGTAAGACACGAGTGTCACCCACACTCTGTTTAATATTTATTTGGATGACGTGGTCAGAAGATGGAAATCTCAAGTAAACATGGGGCTTACCCCTTATCTTCAAGAGCATAAAAATTTACTTAATAAGGCGATTTAATAAAAAAATTGATGGAGCCGTTTCTGACAATCGTAATAAAATGAAAAATTACACGAGTAATTTACTACTTCCGGTTGACCGATTTTGATGAAAATGTTAATGTCGTGTCCTTTAGTGGTATATGACTTAAGCCCCAAATTTCAACTTCGTAGAGTATTCCGTTCTTGAGATATTTTCTTCACGCACACAAATACAAATCTCTATAAACACATTTTTTCGCCTTAAGGGTGCCTGAAAACTGAAATATCTCGTGAAAACTCAATTTCCAAAAATCGACATGAAAACTATACCTACTTTCCTATATTATATTCATATAGGACCAGAGAAAGTAAAGAACATCACTTGTGAATAACCTTCAAAAGTGAAACAAATTTAATGGGTTTGGTTTTTTGTGTGTGAAACTTTAGCTTTCCTTCTTTTTTTCCTTAGAAAGTGAAGTAATCGTTGTTGATGCCTACTCGTATTAACCTTCCACTTTGTACAAGGATACATTAGATTCAACCCTCTAATACCTCAACTCCTGTTGAAAAAACGAATCTAACAAAAGAACAAGAGACTTCTTCTTCAATTCTTTTCTTAAAGGAACTTTCAACACTATCTTTTCATGTAAGCACTTTAAGTTAGTGAAGAAAGAAAATACTAACTACGTTTTACCACTTTTTAATCGCATTAATGACTTGTTTGTAATAATTTTAACGTTTTATGTGAAGAAAATTACCGAATGAAACATAGTCTGTAATAGACCTATCTTTTAAAGAATTTTATTTTTAAATATTTTTAGTTTATACTCGTTTTTAGCTCGTTCGAGTTACAATATAATGCAACCACAGTTTAATTACAACATGCTTTATAAATAGAGAAATTATTAGCTGTTTTAGGCGGAAAGTACCAAGCGTAATATAAAGCTTAAATAATGAGTGTAATCGAGATAAATTAATTTGAGAAAAAAATAATTTATATAATTTTCTTGAAAATTTACCTTGAGGAAATAAGGTCAGAATTGGGTATTTAAAACTTGAACGTAATATTATATAGGATTATCGCTAAAGTTGAAGACAGCACATGGAAAAGATGTCAGATCACAGGATACCATTAAACCCAAACGTGCTGTCCAGGCGCACGGTATACTCCAGAAAATAAAAGGGATGTCGGTAGCCCTAGGGAAAGATGGAGAAAAATGATATAGTATGTGAGTTTGGAACAGCCGGTCTAACCCTTGATTGGAAGAAGAAGAAGACGAAATTTACACTTTATTTTCTAAATTTACGCTTTTACATTTTATAAAGAAATCTTTATAAAATTCAGTTGAATTTTTAAAAAACGTTTTAAATTATATTTTTTGAATTGATAAATATTAAAATTTAACTTTTTTTAAATACAAATGTAAGTGGTTAGGATGATATTAACTGTGTAACCTCGTGCTGATAGGCCGTTAAAACAAAATGGTCTCCCAGAATCTTGTCCAATAGGTAACTCACTACTGACATTTTTTCGTTCGTCAATATAATTGTTATACTATTATTATTTTATATCAATTATAATATTAAATTAATTGAACAAAAATGTTTCCCATGGTTTTAAAATTTAGAAATTTATTTAAATAAATAAATGATATAATGGCAACGATAATTTGTGTTGTCTCGTGTCGGAAGGGCGTGGCTACAAGAGTACGATACTGAATTGTCGCCAAGGATATAAATACGGTGTTAGTTTGACCCATCTTATATATAATTTTTATTTGACTAAACCTTTTTATAAAGTTTCTAAATAGATTTATACAATTAAATAATTGTCATTAAGTACGGTACATACGTTATTAAACATTTTAATGTTGATTAATGTTGGGAGGCCATCTTGTGAACAAAATGGTCTCACATACCGGAATCTCATCAGTTAGTTTGCTTCACAATAACAAAACATTTTAGTTTATGTAAATAATGTCTTAAAATAAGTATTTAAATTGCAGCTATCTAGTTTAATTTTTATAATCTGAATTTTACAAATTTTGAATCACGTTTGCTTTCCTTAGGGTATACTCGTTAATTTACATGAAAATTAACGTCTATAGCTCTTCGAATTTTCACGATTCGAATTTTTGTTCGAGATTTTTAAAAAAATCCTTTTTTTATATTTTAATCCATGGGACAAGGACAAAGTTTTGAGAATAACTACTGTATTTTAATCGTTATGACAAGGGTTTTCATTTCGATGTATGTATTTTGTGATACTGAGAATTATGTATAATCAATCGTTTTTGCTTCCGTCGTTACCGACGGAAACCTATTAGTAGTAGTAGGTTTCCTATTAGTAGGCCTACTTTACAGTAGGCCTACTAATAGGTGAAAAAAATGATCCGAATTTTTAAGTTTAGATCGCGCGCGACTTCAATGTCCATAGGATTGTTTACAGTAGTGCCATAGCGTATAGAAAAGATACGCTATGGTAGTCTCTTCTATACGCTATGGTAGTGCTTTCTTTCGACTTTTGTTCCTCTTGTGTTTAATGACAAAATTATTTTATTTTTTTAATTGACTTTGTATCATTTGTCTAAACGTAAATTCAAATGGTTTATGATTATTGAAAAGTATAAAATCATAAAGAAAGTAAAGAAGGATTTCTTTTTAATCGCCTCATCTACTAGATTTTTTTTGAACTACAATAGGCCTACTAACTATGTCATATCTGCTGAAATTTTTGGAGGCTGTGGTCTCTTTCTAAAAACTAGGTTTTTAAGATTGCAGGCTTAATGTGCATTTTAGGAAAAAAGCGTATTATAATAAAAAGTGTCAAAAATTAAAAATCAAAACATTTTTAATTCAAATATTTATTTTACAATGGTTAATTTAGCGAAAATTAGTAATTTTCTGTATTTTTATCATCAAAATCGGTAAACAATAGGATGTTTTATGACTATGGCCTTAGTACGCATATTGCGTCAAAAGTTTCGTAATAATTTTTACCTTAGTTATAGAAAATTAAAAAACTACAACTTTTATTCTAAGCGAATGTTTTTACAGTCGTTGTTTTTACATAGCGTCTGTATGATGTTCTGTATTTTTAAGTTCTGCTAAGGTTGATTTTCATTGTCATTCACTTATAAAAATTAGGTTATGTTTTTCATTTTGCATTGTTAGCTAATGATTAAACGTAGGTTAAAATGTACATTGTTTACACTGACATGGAGTGAGGCGTTTCAAACCATATTATTTTTATTTAAAAGTATTAAAAATAAATACACTGAATAAAATGTTTTACAGCTTTTTAAATGTAGAACGGAGATAAATTTTTAAGTTTGTATGCGTTCTAATTTCATACGTTGAAAAGTCACCACTCATTGATAAAAATTGTCATATTTAATTTATTTTTACAGAAATTACTTCATATAAAATTTATTAAGGACTCGAAAACTTGTACACGGTTTTAGAATTAAGTTACAAAGTTAATAAGATAAAATTAGTTATTTCATTAAATAGCAGAAATTTAGTTTTATGCATAATATTATTTGGAAGGAAATATATATTTATGTAGGCTATCATAAAAATCATTCAGAACTTAATTAAATAATGGAATTTAAAAACCATATTTCAACAATTATTGTATAAAAGTGTGATAGTTTTATATCCTGACTCATAAAAATATTTATAAGATTTTTATCTTTGTTAAAATATAAAATAGTAATAAACGGTGAAATTTTCTTCTAACGGATTTCCTTTTTATACTCATTTCCAGTTTTCCATTAGTACGTGTGTAATTAAAGCAAGAAAATATTGTTAGGACAAAAGAACGTTCACCAACACGTTAAAATTAAGAAAATAATTGATATCTTCATTCCCTCGTAGAAATTGTAATGTTTGTAAGCAATTAGAAGCAGTTATCTCTGTTAAGAAAACACATTTTATTTCATTATCTTTTTCAACGTTTCTAAGTAATTTTAACCGCAAGAATTTGCAATTCTTTCTTGAACATTATCATTTAAATTTTATTATCATTGCACTAGATTCAATGCATATTTAACGGCTTGTTAACATAGTTAAAGATTTTATCTGAGTTGTTTTTTGTCATATGACAGTAATAGGTTTTAGAAAAACCGATATTGTAAAATTTTGGTCTACCTGCTGTGTAAACTTAAGGTTTAACCAATAAATTATTTTAAAAAAAACTTGGTTTAATATATAAATACTATCTAGTTCGTTTTAAACTGCCACATTTTTCCATAAGCGAATATATCTAATATTTTCAATCTATTTATGTGAACGGAATAAAAATTAGCTGCTTCCATAAAACTTACTTAAAAATTGTACAGGATAATTAAAAAAAAAGTTAAAATAACAGATTGTGTATTGTATGAAGTGAAGTGTATTGAAAAATGATTATGGATTGCGATTAAAGAAGTGTTTTTATAGGAATTCTTCGAAATCAAAATTAGTTGAAACGTTTGTTTTTATTTTTACTCTTTCAAGCACATTCTGGTAAAACGGAAAAAGTGGTAGAAGGGTCTTAATTGTTTGTTAAAACGTTTGTTTTTATTTTTACTCTTTCAAGCACGTTCTGGTAAAACGGAAAAAGTGGTAGAAGGGTCTTAATTGTTTGTTAAAACGTTTGTTTTTATTTTTACTCTTTCAAGCACGTTCTGGTAAAACGGAAAAAGTGGTAGAAGGGTCTTAATTGTTTCAGAAACTATCGTATCACAGGTATAAAACACATACACATTTGTAGTAATTTAGTATATGGACTTAAAATGGAATATATGTTGTTCTCTTTCGAAATATTCTCGTGTTACGGTACTGGTTCTAATTTACGTATATAGTGCGTATGCGTTTAAAGGGGTTAGCAAGTAATCGTGGTTTTGGACAAGTTAATCTTTGTTTTCAATGAGTTAATCAGGACTAATTTCATCACTGCGTAGTAACTATCGTTTAGTATCAAAATAAACCTCTCCATTGGGAACAAACTCAAATTGGGAAACAACCTATTGGTATTAGTTCAAATGAGAAAATCTTCGCATCTTTTTCTATTTATAAGAGAAACACGAAACCCAAGATCAGGATTTTTTGCATCCGTATATTTTTCAAAGTCTAATAAAGAATGCTGATTAATAATAGCAATAAATGTGGTTAAACTTTTCATATACCTAAAACAAAATTTTACAGTTCTAAAATAATACCAAAATGACATAAACAAGGTCGTCTACCATAATAATAATACTGTACCAGATTGATTGATTGATTTATACCAGAGTACCAGAACGGTATGTTAGATAATTAGATTTTTGAAAAGAATAATAAAATTTGCTTCTGTTTCAATGCTTGGACGTGAGCTATTACCCGCAGTAGAACAGTTTCGGTAGGTTACGAAACTGAAATGGCCTGGTGCCAGTCTGGGTTTCACTACTGTATTCGTTCATTTAATCTGGAAAAATATTTAGTTTTATAAATTATTTCTAAATATAATTATGTTTCTAGTTGATATAGTCCAAGTAAATTGTATTAAATTTCATATTTGCGAAGTAAAAAAAAGTAAAAATTTATCTGGTGCGGTGGTACCGCCCATTCGGTTTGCTCGCGTATTGGTGGGTCGTTACTACAAAATGGCCTCTCCGTCGCCTTTTCGGGTTTTAACTTTGATCTGTATATAAATTAATATTTATGTAAAAAGACAGAATTGTTCGTTTTATAATTAAATTTTTTAAAAGAATAATAAAAATGTACATTTTGTTTCAATGTTTCGACTGTTATTCTTCCAAAAAGGTATCTCTAAGACTGCAGTTAATTCTGGTGGAAGGCATCAAGGTAATCTTGACACTTTAATGCGCCCCAGATCATTAAATTAAGCAGTACACTCGTATACCACTTATCCACAAGTATTTCCAAAAACTGTAGAGACAGAGTTTAAATTTTCACCATTCACAAAAACTAAATTTTTAAGTTTTTGAAATATCGCACTAAGAAGACTGAAACGCCGATGGAGTAGAGACATGCTACATTAACACAACTGTAACATTATTACGTACACAAAAATATAATTTAAACGAACACATTTTTATCGTTATCTGGAGAGTTATCGGTGGGTGGTGTCCTCCTCAAAGTCATTAACGCGGTTGGATTTAATTTAATTTTTTTTTGTTTTTTTTGGTAATTTAGTCGTGAACATTTTTGCTTGTTGTTGTTCTTCTTGTTACAGTTGCAAAATAAATGAAGTAAGTAAAGTTTCTGAAAGAAGTGTTACAGCACCGTCCATCCACTAACCTCATCTAATTAAATTATTTTTTATTAAGTGCTCATCAATTTGAAGTTTTTCTGATATTCAAAATATTGTAACAATGTATATGAACAGTGTAATAGTGTAGAAGTGACAATTACGTATTGTTACAACTCGTTATAGTAAAGTAAAATTGTAAACTTTTATTTAATTAATTCACATATAGTTATTTAACACAATTATTTGACAAGAACTAAAAACTAACCTTTACAAACGACAACAATGAACATGAGCTTATGAAAATAAGTTATTAAACATTGAAAATAATACAGTTCACACAATTAATAAACGATAAAATAAAATAGACAATATCCCTTACCAAATTAAACATTAAATAACAATGTCTGCTGACAAAATAACAAACTTCACCGTAACGAAGAATCCCGTACAATTTAGACCACTAACACGTCAGCCATTCCAACCGCGGCCGCGTCCCAACAATGGAAACCTTCGTTTTTATATTTAACCAGTCAGCTGTTTATGAGAAGCTGATTTTATTTGACCAGCTGATTTTATTTTCGCCACTTCATTATAACACCACCTCCCTCTCAAGGGTGTTGGTCCCCAACACCTTCCAGCTCTCCTTTGTACGGTGTAAGGCGATCTAAATGAACCACCTTCGGCTTGGAGCGTTTGCCAACGCATTGCACTCGATACACAACATCATTAATCCGCTTCACTACGACGTAGGGGCCTTCCCACGTAGCCTTTAACTTCGGACTAATTCCCTTCTTCCGTGCAGGATTGTATAACCACACCTTGTCTCCAACGCAATACCCCGATGATGTTGCTGCTAGATCGTAACGACTCTTCATTTTTGTGTAGCACAGATTCAAACTAGTTCGCGCAAGTTGGTGGATAGTTCGTAGTCGTTCTTCCATATCACTGACGTACTCCACTGGAGCATTTGGTCGATCTGGAGGGGCACCAAACTCTAAATCACAGGGCAGTCTAAGATCTCTTCCGAACACCATTTCTGCCGGACTCCAACCAGTCGCCTGATGGGTTGCTGAACGATAAGCCAACAAGAATATAGGCACTTTAGTATCCCAGTCCTCCTGGCTCTCTGATACAACTTTCTTCAGGTACTCTACAAGAGTACGATTGTAATGCTCCACCATACCGTCTGATTGTGGATGTAACGGCGTTGTCCTGGTCTTCCTCATCCCCAGCAACTGACAAATATCCTGAAGAAGTTTCGACTCAAAATTCCTGCCTTGGTCACTATGAAGCTCCAAAGGGACACCGAAACGACAGATCCAATCTTTTACCAGGTGCTCCGTCACTGTAGCAGCTTCTTGGTCTGGAACTGGATACACCTCCGGCCATTTTGTAAAGTAGTCCATTACCACAAGAAGATAACGATTTCCAGCTGCAGAACGAGGGAATGGTCCAAGAATATCAACGGCGACCCTTTCAAATGGTGCGCCCACAGTGTACAGCTGTAGTCAACCCCTGGAACGAGTCTTCGGACCCTTGCTTGCAGCGCACGCATCACAACGTCGACACCACATCTCCACATCCGCCCTACAGTTCACCCAGTAAAACCGCTTTCTTATTTTCTCTAGCATCTTGTTGACGCCCAGATGACCACCGGATGCTCCACCATGGATCTCTTCCAAAACTTCAGTCGCTCTGTTCTTCGGTAGTATCTTCTGCAGTATACTACTCTTGCCATCGGCTGACTCCCACCGCCGGCTCAAGACTCCATTTACCACTAGCAAAGACTCCCACTGAGCCCAGTAACTCTTATAAGCCGTACTCTTCATAGATATTTCACTCCAGGCAGGTCGAGAATCTTCCTCCTTTTCTTCTAGGATGTGGCGAAGATCTCTTCCGCTATCTGGTCTCGGCGCAAAATGTCGTCGTTCCAATCACAGGATGACTGAATCTGTGTTCGCTTCACAGTAATACTGTACTGTCCCTCCAGCTTCATGCAATGCTTGCAGCCTTCTGGACACGGTCTTCTGGATAGAGCGTCAGCGTTGGAATGCATTTTTCCTTTCCATTGTTCAATTTTAAAGTCATACTCTTGCAACCACTGCATCCAGCGTGCCGTCTGTCCTTCCAGGTTCCTAAAACCAAACAACCACTGCAGAGCAGAGTGGTCCGTTCTGATAGAAAATTCTTGGGCATACAAGTATTTATGGAAATGATCAACAGTTTTCACAATAGCCAGTAACTCCTTGCGAGTGACACAATAATTTCGTTCTGCTCGTGATAGAGTCTTGCTGAAATACGCAATGACCTTCTCTTCACCGTCTTGTATCTGAGACAGCACTCCTCCAATACCAACATCACTGGCGTCTGTATCGATGGTAAATCGCTCGCCCAGCCGCGGATACGCTAACACTGGGGACGTACATAATGCCTCCTTTTGAGCACAAAATGCCTGTGTAGCTCGGTCACTCCAATGAAAATGTCTTCTTTCCTCAGTCAACTCAGTCAACGGCTTTGACAGATTGTGGTAATTACGAACGAATCTTCTGTAATACGTGCATAGTCCCAGGAAACTCCGAAGTTCGGTTTTACTAGTTGGTACAGGCCAGTCCTTAACGGCATTCAACTTCTCTGGATCCGTGCTGACGCCATCCCTGGATACTACGTGGCCCAGAAACTTCACTTCAGTCCTAAAAATATTGCACTTTTTAGGAGTCAATTTCAGGTTTGCTTTTCTTAACCGGTCAAACACCTTCTCCAAATTCGCCTTATGTTCACAAAATGTTTTACCCATCACGATGATGTCATCAAGATAGACCAGGCATACCTCATACGAAAGACCATGTAAAACCATTTCCATTAATCTCTCAAACGTAGCAGGCGCATTGGTAAGGCCAAACGGCATCACTGTAAATTGCCACAAACCTTCACCAGTAGAAAACGCTGTTTTCTCTTTGTCCTCCGGGTGGACCTCCACCTGCCAGTAACCGCTCTTCATATCCAGTGTTGAGAACCACTGCGATCCTGCTACAGTATCTAGAGTATCATCGATCCTCGGCAAAGGGTAGCTGTCTTTCTTTGTTACGTCATTTAGTCTTCTGTAATCGACGCAGAATCTTAACGAACCATCTTTTTTCTTTACCAAGACTACCGGCGATGACCATGGGCTACTAGATTCCTCAATCACTCCTTGCTTTTCCATGTTTTCCAGCTGGTTCCGAACTTCCTGTTGTTTTGCGAAAGGAACTCTCCTTGGCCGCTGACGAATAGGTAGTGTTTCGCCTGTATCGATTTTGTGATAAGTATAATTTGTTCTCCCTATATCCGTTTCACTTGTAGAAAAGATGTCCATATACTTTACCAACAACTGCCGAGCCTTCTGTCGTTCCTTTTCCGTCAGTTCACCAGCTCCTTCCAGCAGTACATCAAGGATTTTTCTTTTCTCTTCGTTCAGTCTTGGTTGAATAACGGGTCCCTCGTCGTTTTCGGCTACCCATTCAACTGGTTCGCAACGTCCTATTACTTGCCCCGGCTTCATCACTTTCCTTTCGCTAGTCACATTCGCGACCCGTACCGGAATGCAGGTAGTCTCCTGGACGAGACTTCGACCAACCAACAATCCGTCACATTTTTCCAAATTATCCGGCTCCGTGATAAGAAGTGATGACGTGACTTGCTCTTCCGGAAACGTTTCAATTATACGCTCAGTCATAGGTGGTACTACTTCTTCCCTTCTAACCAACAGCCGAACCAGTTCATTCGTAAATTCACGAGCATGCCGATTAGGTTGCAGACATACACTCTCGTTTTCGATATTAACTAACTGTCTTTTAACATTTATAACAAAATTATAAACTCTCATGATATCTAGCCAAAGAATAAACTCATCAGAGATCGGTGCGACAAACACTACAGCCCTAATTCTACGACGGCCGAAAGCGATGTCGACCTCCGCTTCACCTTGTACTGGTACGGTCTCCCCACATGCTGTTTGAAGGACAAAACTTCTGGTTGTCTGTCTAACAACGTCTGGTGCCACCATATCTGGCCTGATGACGGATGATTTCGCACCGGTGTCGATAGTTAAAACACATGATCTTTCGTTCACGCGGGCGGGCATCATAAGACTATCACCATCACTCTTCAGTAGTGTAATGCTTACACCAGAGTCTGGGGCATTTGGTTTCACTTCAGCCGACATACGCCCCGCCGTGCCAGCTCGTCTTAGTTTTCCGACTGCGTACTTACTGATACCTGACGACCTCCCTCAGCCAGCTTTTTCTCTTGGCAGTCCCGTCTTAAATGGCCACACTTGCCGCACGTCCAACACTTGTAGTCTGCTCTCGGGCTCTTTTTCGGACAGGATGATCTTATATGGCCGGCCTCTCCACAGTTCCAGCATTTGATTTCCTGGCTCAAAGTTACTGCTCTTCCACGGGTCGCTTTCCGTTGAACATTAAGCTCGCGAACTGGTATCGAACGTGACGCTATCGTGGCCGCCTCCAGCGTCAAAGCCTGCACTATAGCTGCAGCCATAGTCCGATGATCACTTAGCAGAAGCAGCTTCTTCATCTCTCGTTCTCGTAGGCCGTCCACAAACGCCTGCGTAGCAAGGTGTTGTTGGATATCTACCGGTGCCGAGTGATAAGCCAACTGGCCTAACCTTTCAACTTCCGCAGCAAATTCTTGAACAGACTCGCCTGGTTTCTGGATTCGATGTTTCAGTTGGCAGCGGTACACGTTTTGTAAATGACTGTCACCGTACCGCTGCTCCAGAGCTGTTACAATACACTGGTAGCTGGCGTTTCCCGCGGGAAAAGTTCGCAGAAAGTCCGCCGCAGATCCCCGTAACGACAACATAAGGTAGGCCGCCTTTTCCGGCTCGGACCAGTTATTAAATTTTGCAGCTGCTTCAAACTGTAACTGATAAACATACCACGACATACTCCCATCAAATATCGGTACTTTTACTCTATTCACCGATTTTTCAAACGATGATGAATTTCCGAAACTGCGTTCGGTAACATTTACGGGCATAACATCATCCGTAGCAGTTCCATTTACTTTGTTAAATTCCGGAATTCCTTTCCGTAAATCCCTTCCAATCTCCTCCTTAAACTTCCTAAATTCTTCTTCTATTTCCTTTCTAATATTTTCCCTGAACTTACAAGATTCTTCTTCGACTGTTACAATTTTTTCACTTATTTTGTCCATTCGTCCTTCAAACTGTTCCATTTTTCCTTTTAAATGATCAAAATTTTGATTTAAGCTGTCCCTAAAATTTTCAAGTTTAACATTTTGTTCTTCAAATTTAGAATTTAATTTGTCTGTTTTTAAATTTAGATTTTCGTTTAAACTAGTAATAAGAACTTTTAATTCTTCCATTTCTCTCAGTTTTGTTCGAGTCTCCATAAATCAAAACAAAGGTTTCTTTACTAATACGTAATTCGTTTACAAAATTACTCACAACGAATTATTAGAAATTTATCCCGCTTCTGACACCAATGTTACAACTCGTTATAGTAAAGTAAAATTGTAAACTTTTATTTAATTAATTCACATATAGTTATTTAACACAATTATTTGACAAGAACTAAAAACTAACCTTTACAAACGACAACAATGAACATGAGTTTATGAAAATAAGTTATTAAACATTGAAAATAATACAGTTCACACAATTAATAAACGACAAAATAAAATAGACAATATCCCTTACCAAATTAAACATTAAATAACAATGTCTGCTGACAAAATAACAAACTTCACCGTAACGAAGAATCCCGTACAATTTAGACCACTAACACGTCAGCCATTCCAACCGCGGCCGCGTCCCAACAATGGAAACCTTCGTTTTTATATTTAACCAGTCAGCTGTTTATGAGAAGCTGATTTTATTTGACCAGCTGATTTTATTTTCGCCACTTCATTATAACAGTATCATAATGTATTTAACACTTTGTGTTGTATGAATTTCAATTATGTGTTTATTTATTATAGGCCTACTAGATGTTTAGTTTTATTCAATTCATATTTCTGTAAATGATAATGTATTGTACCCAGTAGGCTATTGTTTGTCCATCGATATTCGGTTTTTATGTTTATTCGATTTAGGTATTTTAAAATCGAGTTTTCACCGGATATACATGTGTCCCAGGTTCATAAATAAAAACTCCAAAAGGTTTTATTCTCAAAAATCCAACTTCTTTTATTAAAAGAAAATCCTTGGTAAATTTTGTTAAAATATTTAAAAACAATTAAAATTCTTTAAAATTCTTTAAAATAGTTGAATCTTTATCAAAATCTTCTAAAATTAATATTTTCGTTTAAATATAATGCTTTGAAATTAATAAATTCTTAATATTGTTTTTTACTATAAAAATTGTACAAACCACCTATCCTTTTAAAAGTTTTAAAAAGGAATGAAGGCAACAATCCAATTTTATTAATTGAATAAAATTTTCTTGTTATTTTTTTTTTGTTCTCACATCTGACAGTTCTGTAAATGAGATCATCTGGTACGTTGGTGTTGATGCTGTGAAGTTGTGTGTTTATGTTTACGTTTGAATGTTGTTAACGTGTGTACTGTCCGTTGTGTGTCTGTATATGTGTCTCCTATTACAATCTTCCCCCCCCCCCCCGGGAGAGGAGACCGAAGCACAAGGCATGTGCAAGCAATAGAAAGGGGGTGGGTGCTTAAATGTAAAAGAAAAGGTGAGCATGTAGCAGTTGTCGGCCTGAGATTGTAAAATTCATTCATTCGGGGCCCCTTTCAATAAAACATTCATATAACATGCAAACAGCATAGTTTTCGTTTTGTTACAATCATCTCAAGCTCGAGTATCGCGACAGACATCACCTAAAAATAAATTATGTAAATTATGTAACTTTTTTAAGGTTAGAAATATGTTCTTTAGTTATGTCTCCTCCAATAGTCTTACGGAGTAATGCTGTAACTGGAGTAGAGAAGCCGATGATATAAAAAGGTTCAGACCATCGATATGCCATTTTTGCACAAATATTTCTCCGTTTCGAACTTACGGGGTGAGTTTTAAGCAAAACTTTATCTCCCACCGAAAACGGGTTGGGGTGGCGTGTAGCATTATATCGGCGTGCCATATTATGATGGGATTTAATTAGTTTTCTTCTAATGTCACACATCATGTTACTGGAACGTATAGGATTTCTATGGAGGATATCTTGGATATTCCATGCTCTATCCAACGGTGTGTGAGCTGGAAAAGTATGCAATATGTCAAATGGGCATTTCCCATGAGCATTATGTCGAGCCATATTGAAGGCTAATTGAAACCAAAATAGAGATTTGTCCCAGGTTGCTTGAGTCGTTGCATGATATGCAATAAGGATAGACCTAAGATTTCGATTTAATCGTTCGGCGTGAGATGGTTGAGGATGATAGGGTGAGAGGGTGGTCCGTTTTATGCCTAGATTGAAACAAAAGTTTTTAAACATTATGGAATTAAAATTTTTAGCGTTATCTGTGACAATTAACCTCGGGATGGAGTAATTTTGGAAAATACGTTTTAATTCGTCTATAATGGAGGATGTGTTAGTGTTTTTTAATGGGGCTAACCATGTGAATTTTGAAAAACTATCCACTACCACTAGAATATATTTATAACCTTGATTGGTTTTTGGTAGGCTGCCTACCGTATCAATAAACAGTGTGTCAAATGGCGCTGCCGGAACTCTGGAACTGAGATTTCCCCATTTATAATTTATTCCAGGTTTGCTGCGTTGGCAGGTTGTACAAGCATTCACTTTTAAAGGAATTTCTCGATATATAGCTGGCCAATAAAAATACCGTGTGATTTTGTGTATAGTTTTATCAACACCTAAATGTCCGCCGATTTCCGAATCATGAAAATATTTAAATACTAAATCTTTTAAGGAGTCGGGGAGAACGATTTTGGTTGGATTATTGTTTTTATCCTTTAAACATAGGACTCCTTTGGATAAACAAAATTTACTATCCCTTTGTTGTTTTTGTTGTAGGATAAAGGTATCCTGTTCCTGATGTAGTTTGATGTCTGTAAAAGATAGGGGGAACTGCGATAATAAAGTATTAATATAAGCTATATCCTGTGGGATATCTTCATTATTTAAATCATACATCCTCGATAATGCGTCGGCTACATTATTATCCGAACCACGGATATGATTAATTTTAAATTTAAAGACAGATAATCGGAGTAACCATCTAGCCAATCTACCTAACTGTTTTGGTCTGGAAAGAAGCCAGGCTAAGGCTTGATTATCAGTTTCTAAAAGAAATTCGCGATGTGTTAAATAGGTCCTAAAATGATCTGTTGCAAAAACAACTGCAAGACACTCTCGCTCGTATGCAGAAAACTTTCGTTCTGCTTCTGTTAATGTTTTGGAAGCATACGCTATAGGTCTTCTAGATCCTTCCTGTTCCTGAAGTAGGACAGCTCCTAGACCCGTATCAGACGCATCCGTCTGTAAAATGAAAGTTTTGGAGAAGTCTGGTATTGCCAATACCGGGGGATTAGCGATTGCCTGTTTGAGATCTTCAAACGCAAGTTTTTGTGAGTCTCCCCAGATAAACTGAGTGTTTTTACGACGCAATTTATTTAGGGGTTCGATTCTATCAGCATAATTTTTGATAAATTTAGAAAAATAATTAATCATACCACAATATCGATGTACTTGTTTCACTGTCGTAGGCTGTGGGTACTGCAATATTTTTTGTGTCCTAGTTGAGTCTATAGAAACTCCTTTGTACGACAATGTGTGTCCAAGAAACGGTATTTCATTTACAGCAAATGTCACCTTATCAGGATTAACTGTAATGCCAGCTTTCCGTAAAATTGACAATACTATTTTGATGTGTCTGACATGCTCTGTAAAACTTTTAGAATATATTAATATATCGTCCATGTAATTAAATACAAATTTATATTTAATATTCTTGAATAATGTATTCATAAGGCGTGTTAAAACTTGTGCGCCGGTCGACAAACCAAAAGGTAATCTTTCATATTCGTATAAGCCGTCCGGTGTGCAAAATGCGGTTATTTGACGAGATTTTTCTGTCAATTGTATGTGATGGTACGCTTGCGCTAAATCTAATGTACTGAACCATCTTGCATTGGAAAACCATTGGAAAGCATGATTTATATTCGGTAAAGGTTGGGCCTCTGAGTCAATTATTAAGTTAACTTGGCGATAGTCTACGACTAGACGACTTGTGCCGTTTGGTTTCGGAATTAGAAATGCTGGGGAGGACTAAGGTGAAACACTTTCTCGAATTACCTTATCTTTTAATAATTTATCAATTTGTTGTTTCATTTGAAATGTTTTTATTGGATTTAAGGGATAGGGCCTAGATTTTATAATTTCACTATTTTTAAGTATAATATCATATTTCAATACATGGGTACAACCTAATTTAGTTGTGAGTACATCAGGAAATTCCTTACATAAATCATTAATTGTATTTTTAATATACTCACTTTGTTCCACGTTGTTAATCTGCTCTGGATATAGATTGGTTAGAGAAAATTGTTGATTTTTTGCCCAATCAAAGGTTAGTATAGATCTTGTAGCATTAAATATTGCGCGAGTTTTTTGTAAAAAGTTCATTCCGAGTATTATTCGGTGTTGTATTTTCGGTAATATTTTAAAATTTATTTTCCACGATATTTTTTGAAGAGTAATTTTAACCCAGATCTGCTTATTTATTTTTAGAGGAAATCGATCAGCTGTAAGGCAAATTGTGTTAATGTTTTCTTCCTTTATAATCGCTTTTTTAGTTTTTAAAAATTTATACAGTTGTTGATTAATAATGTTATGGGTGGAACCAGAATCGATGAGGGCGTTAAATATATTATTTTTGATTTTTATTGATAAAGCTTTTAAGGTATAATTACAATTTAACCTGTTTTCTTTTAACTTTAAATGTTTACCTGGATTATGTTTACAAATACACATCATATGTTTATGTTCAGTGCATTTGTAAAGATTTAGTTTTTTTGAAACATCATTATTTCCTTTTTGTTGTAAAAGTTTACAATTCCTTTTGATATGACCTAATTTATGGCAATAAAAACATTTTAAAGTGGTTGCAGGTATTTGTGATCTGATTTTGTTGTGAGTTGCATCTTTTAATGTATTTTGTTTACCTTGTGAAGGTACTATGCCATTTACATCATTTATTACGCTTGTATTATTTATTTTAGATAAACCGATGTCATTCAGAGTCCTAGCATAAACTCTTTCATATACATAGGCATCTAATTTATTGAAATCTTGTAAGTTATTAGGTTTGCCAATTATACCTATGTGCGTGGCGTATATTTCATTTAAACCGGTTAAAATTATATTAATTAACTCACCTTCTGTCAGATCTAATCTTAACACCTCATGGTTTTCTAAAATTTCTCTTATGTATTCAGTAAGTGTCTCTGTTTGTGACTGATTTCGGTATAACAATTTGAGTTTTAATATTTCTTTCATTTTTGGTGTGATTAGTTTGCTTACTAAATCTCTATGAAATTGATCAAAATTATGATTATTTCTAATAGAATTTTCAAAAATTTGTTCAGTGAAACCGGTCATAAATGGAGTCAACAATACCAAAGGTAAATCTACTGCATAACGTTTCTGAATTTGTTTAATAATTTTGATATTTCGTACCAACATGTCAATATCACGTCCATCAGTTATAGTTAATTGTTTTAATTCGTTTTCAATTGGATTTGCAATTTTTGTCCAATTGAAATTTAACTCACGATGAAAATAAGCGGGATTATGATTACCTACTGCATTCGGTATTAATATGTCAGGAGTTTCGTTTCTAAGAACAGGATTTTGCATTACTGGGGGATGTAAAAGATTAACATGACCAACACCAAGATTTCCTTGTTGATCAGGTAAGAAATTATTTCCTAAATGTGCGTCTTCAGGGTTTATGTTGTTTTGCTCGAAATTAGGTTCAACTTCTAAATTGTGTAACCTATTAAGCTTCCAAATATCAAATCCTTCTTTTAAATTTTGAAATCCTACGAGTTTATCTGGTTTGTTGGGTAATATGAATGTTAATAATTTGTTAAGCCGATCATCAAATATTTCGGCATTATACTTTTCTAATTCAGTTAAATTTTCTATGTTTCGTAACTTTACCAAATAGTTTTGACACTCCGTCAGTTGTTTGTCTATGTCAAATCTATGTAGTGTAGTTAAATCAATTTGTCGTCCATTATTTAATAGTTTTTGTAACCTTTGTTTTTTTTGTCTTACGTTTCCTGTTGTCGTGCTTTTTCGTATTCGTAATTGGAAGTTAACGTTTGTTTCGTCTAATTTAGTGGGGTCAAGAATTGGTGCTACTTGCCTATCCATGTTTCTACCTGTTTTTGTTTAATGATGGTGATGATTTAAGTGTATGTGATCAATGACTTACCAGATGACTTCAATATACTTGCCAGATGTGAGTTGTTTATACTTTGTAATTGTTATTTATAATTGGTTTTTGTAAATTTTAGAAGATTTATTTTATCGTATGTTATTTATTTAATTTTGTTCGATGAATTTTGTTTCAGTTCGTTTGATATCCTGATTATTTTTGTTTCTTGAAATTATCCTGAAATTATTTTGAAATTATTTTGATATCCTGGTTATTGTTTTTTTTTAATGTTTCAAATCCTGGTTATTGTGTTTTTTGGAATCCTGGTCACGGCACCATTTTATTGTCCCAGGTTCATAAATAAAAACTCCAAAAGGTTTTATTCTCAAAAATCCAACTTCTTTTATTAAAAGAAAATCCTTGGTAAATTTTGTTAAAATATTTAAAAACAATTAAAATTCTTTAAAATTCTTTAAAATAGTTGAATTTTTATCAAAATCTTCTAAAATTAATATTTTCGTTTAAATATAATGCTTTGAAATTAATAAATTCTTAATATTGTTTTTTACTATAAAAATTGTACAAACCACCTATCCTTTTAAAAGTTTTAAAAAGGAATGAAGGCAACAATCCAATTTTATTAATTGAATAAAATTTTCTTGTTATTTTTTTTTTGTTCTCACATCTGACAGTTCTGTAAATGAGATCATCTGGTACGTTGGTGTTGATGCTGTGAAGTTGTGTGTTTATGTTTACGTTTGAATGTTGTTAACGTGTGTACTGTCCGTTGTGTGTCTGTATATGTGTCTCCTATTACACATGTTTTCAGGCCCCTCAACCCAAAAAAAAAAACATGTTTTTAGCTATTAGTCTGTGTGTATGAAAACAAAATATCTAAAGAACGGAACATCGTACAAAGTTGAAACTTGAAACTTAAGTACTACTAGAACTCCACACGATGATTTTCATCAAAATCGGTCAACGGGAAGTAGTAGTTTATTCGTAAAATTTTTCACTTGTTTGAAATTTTCTCAAAACCGGTTCTACGATTTTTTTTAAAGTCGCCTCATTTACTACATTTTTTATGCTCTACAAGATAGGGTAGACGCCATGTCTGCTGAAATTCTTGGGGAGGCTGTGCTCTGGTAGAAAAAATGGTTTCTTTTCGATTGCGGCCGTAATATGCATTTTCCCGCAAAAGTATATATAATAAAAGCTGTAGAAAATTTAAAAATTTACAACGTTAATACAAACATTTCTTTGTATATCGCTTGGTTTAGGAGTAATTAGTGATTTTTTTCATAAAATCTGTAATAAATGGATTTTTTAGGGTCGGCCTTAGTACTGTCCGACAAGTTTCGAAATAGGATTTCCTCCCTTTTGCACTTCATCCGCGCCATCTCGCATTACGCATCGTCCCAAAAACATTAGCTCGGATAGTCAGCTTACTAGTACAGCTCATTACGACAACAGTATTTATATTCATACTTACTATTACTTTATTATTTATTATTATTTGCCCTTATTTAACCTGTACCTGTTTAAATCACAAATATACACTTACAATGTAGTTGTTTAATCGAAACAAATTTATCTGAATATTGAACAACCGATCAAACCCAAAACATAATAAAACAGCACTGACTACAAAACCAATATTGCACGATCGCTAACACTACAACTGAAGTAAAAGCGTAGTTTATATTAGCTGCTCTCAAGTAAATAAAGAATAATGCTTACTCAATTTAATAATTAAATCGTATCAATTATTTACATAAACAGTAAACATTATAAATTAAGAACTTGCTGAGTTATAGTATGAGTACACTACCTAATAGTAAACAAAATAATGGAAACACTGATGACTTTCTGCTGGTGGTCACATAATCTGTACAAAATGAAATGTTATGGATAACAAGAATTTAGTAGCCTATAAGTGATATTCGTATTAATTGCTCATTTGTGTTTTGCGTACCGGTGTATTCGATCCGGCACGTAGTGCAAACGGGAATTTAAGAAGTGGGGAATAGAGGAAATCCTATTTCGATCTTTGCCAAGCAGTATACATTTTACGACAAGCGTATACATAAAATGTATAGAAAATTAAAAGGTCTACAACTTTTATTTTAAGCATTTTTCTTTACAGAGCATAGTTTATTTTTTAGTTATTTTTTTATAGTTAAAGTTTATCTTTATAGTTTTTTTTTTGGCGGTGGTGGCCTCTGTCATGGGCACCACCAATTATACTTTGGTGGAGTACATGGCAGAGGACGTTATATGTTTTCTCATTATTATAAAAATAATCGACACAAATGGTTATCCGTGTTAAATTTATATTTATAATAATAATTCTGCCCATAACAGACAGGTGGAGTGTCAAATTATTGACACTCAATCTCTTAGTTGCAGGGCTTAAATAAATAGTTCTGTTTTTGTCACATGGTCAGCCAATTAAATGACTGAATCATTTAAGAACAGAAGAGGTAGAGGTTTAAAAGGCAATAATCAGAGTTATCTTCTCTGAAAGTAATGAATTTCATTACAGCCAGACCCTGTGGTGAATGAAGTGAAGGTGTAATTTGCAGAGTGGAAAATATTTGCTTTTCAGAGGGCCCGGCATGCTAATAAGTGTACTTTTCCATTCAGTGAGTAAGGCAAAGGTAAACCACCTTACTCCTCGTTTTACTTAGTAAAACCTGTACAGGTTCAAACCAGCCTTTTGGCTGATGACCTTAACAACACAATAATAATTATTAGGTAAGCCACCTCACCTTCAACTGTTTCTAACCAATAGCAATTCATTAATAGCATTGTTATTGACAAAATTTGAAATTTTCAAATTTAGAGTAGGCCGTTGTAGCTATATTTAGTACATTTATTATCTCTACAGGGTAGGGTAGGAGCCATGACTGCTGAAATTTTTAAGGAGGCTGTACTCTAGTAGAAAACAATGGTCTTTTTAAAGATTGCAGCCTTAATACCCATTTTAGGGCGAAAGGGTAAATAATTAAAGTTGTAGAAAATTAAAACACCCTATAACTTTTACTGCAAACATTTCTTTGTACAACACTAAGTTTAGTGGCAATTAGTGATTTTCTGTTTTTCTTTTCATGAAAATCTGTAAAAAATCGATATTTTTAAGATTTCGGCTTTATCATGCATTTTCCGACAAAAGTGTATATAAATTAAAATAATAATAATTAAGTGTAAATTAGATTAAAGCTATGTATAGAAAATTAAAACATCTACAACTTTTATTTTAAGCAATTTTCTCTGCAGAACCTAGTTTAGCGTCAAAGAGTGAATTTTCGTATTATGAAGCAAAACTGAGGTTGATTTTCATTTTGCATCATTCGCTCATGACTAAAATAAAGTCAGGTTATATTGTTCATTATTTGCATTGGCAAAAATTAAAGTTGTGTTTGTTTCACACCAGATTTTTTTAATAGTTTTCACCTGAACTGGCGGTGGTGGCGGCCTCTGTCAGGGGCAGCACCAATGGTGGCGCCCATGGCGGAGGAGGTTATTATGTTTCTTCATTATTATTATAAAATAACGACAAAAATGGCAGGGAGGCAGGGGGATGGTCTTTCCCCTATGCTTTTCAATCTTGTGTTGGATAGGATCATGAAGACATTTTCAGAACTCAACAAGAGTGCTGTTGGAATTGGTACTGGAAAGGGAAAAATAAAGGTGAATTGTTTAGCGTTTGCTGATGATTTGGCTTTGCTGGCGAATTCTGAGGAAGAGGCAATTTCTCAAGTTGAGGATCTGAAGATAATAGCCGAGAAAGCAGGTCTGCAAATATCTTTCTCCAAAACCGAAATAATGACGAATTTGAAACAAAAAAATAAATTCATGGATACTAGATTTGGAAAAATTAAATACACAAGTAGCTTTAAATATCTTGGTGAATTGATCAGTTCGAATGGTTCAGATACAAAAGCTTTTCAACACAGGAAGATCGTTTTTGAGAGACTAAGGTTCCTAACTAAAAATGTCTACAACAAAAAGAATTTGTCCATCAACGCCAAATTTAAACACTATGATACGGTTGTCTGGCCAGTAATACTTTATGGAACTGAAACATCAAATGTACCAAATCTTGAACAGTTTTTAAGAATAGAAAGGAGAATCTTGAGAACGATACATGGCCCAAATAAAACAGACAATGGATATAGATTGAAGTCAAATGAAGATATATACAAAATAAAGAACGGTGGCGGTTTTAAAACTTTTGAAAATCTTGAGACGGCAATTGGGAAGAAAAAATTAAAATTCATAGGACACATGATGCGGATGGATCCCAGTAGATTGAATAAACAACTTTTTGATAAATTCTGGAATTATAAGAATCCACCGCCATACATAAAACAAGTAAAGGAAGACCTCAATAGAATAAACATAAAGATAGAAGACTGAAAGGATAGAATAAGGTTTAGATGGAGGATTCAACAGTAGAGTCACTTGTGAGTGTCAGGAAGATTAGAGAAAAGATGCGCTGGACGGAGGAGCGAAGAGCGCAACACAGCGAGAACATGAAGCAGTATTGGAGGAGAAGGAGGGAACCGCCAAACTAGATTGATATTAGCGTGGTCCATTAAAGGCCTGTTCGAAAAAAAACGACAAAAATGTTTATCCGTGTTAAATTTATGCATAATAATAATAATTATTAGCTAAGCCACTTCACCTTCAACTTTTTCTAAGCAACAGGAATTCATTAATAGTATTGTTATTGTCAACATTTGAAATTTTCAAATTTAGAGTAAGCCGTCGTAGCTATATTTACGACATTTATTATTTCTACAGGGTAGGGTAGGAGCCATGACTGCTAAAATTCTTGGGGAAGCTGTGGCTCCAGTAGAAAAAAAATGGGATTTCTTAAGATTGCAGTCTTAATATGCATTTTAGGGCATAAGAGTATAATATAAAAAATGCAGAAAATTAAACACCTTGTAAGGTGCCACAGTTCCTAATAATTAACTTCCCTAAATTTAAGCTAGCCAAAAATGAAGGTAAATAAAAAAACAGAATTTTAATTTTATGCTGAGAAAACAAAATGTAATCAAATAGAATTTAGAATAAGATACAAATAAGATACTTATGATTTGATTCCTTTCCTTTTTTTAGTAATATTAATCTAACAGATGTTAAATTTGTGATGTTTTACCACAACGATTGTCCATGCTGTTCATTTTTGATCGTCGGTATTGTTGTCTTGTTGGACGTTCTTATTTCATGTACTGTTCTTGATGATCTGAGACCATCCTCCTAAACAATTTCTAAATTGTTTACACATTTAGAAATTGTTATATAAATTTAATAACAGATACTAAATTTCAATTAAAAGTGTCAAAAAAATGGTTCGACGTGGACCTATCATCTGCAGTATTCAGTTTCGGTAGGGACGAGAAGCTCTAGTCCAGTCTGAGTTCTCAACACTGAATTCGTTCTGTTAATCTTGAAAAAATGTTGGTTTTCCAAAAATTATCATAATAAATGTAACTTTAAGATTTAGTCTAAGTATATTTTTGTTATATTTAACAAACCTTCACATTTGGGAATTTTTTTTTTTTTTTTAACTTTAATAACTTTATTTGCAACTATATACGAAGATACAACGAGCAAATTAGATGACAGTAAAAAAAGGATGACAAGAAAAATTTTTTTTTTTTTTTTTTTTTTTCAAACACTGCTTAATCTACAATCTGTTCGCAAGGAACAATGAATAGATGAGTGGTAGAGTCTATTAACTGGCTTGTTGAAGAAGAACTCATTAGTTCTTCTCCATTTTACAAAATAAAATATATAATCACTTTAAAAAAAAAAAAGTTTTTTTTTTTTTTACAATGAATATAGTTACGTTGGTTGTGTTTTAAAACAAGTCTGTCGTGTGAAGTCTTTGTAAACGTCGAATTTCTTCACTGTTGTCGAGGAGGTTCACCGCTAAATAATTTGTGTGGCTATTAAGTCTTGTATGATACCTCGAAGAAAATCTTGAGATTTCATCCGTGATGGTTGGTATGTTCAAGTCTCGTTGAATGATCCTGTTGGTGACATACCACGGAGAGTCTGTGATTGTCCGGAGAAATTTCGTTTGAAAACGTTGAATTATGGCAACGCTTGACTTTGTCGCCGTTCCCCAAAGTTGTATCCCGTAAGTCCAAATTGGTTTCAGAATAGTCTTGTAAATTGTTAGTTTGTTCATTAACGATAATTTAGAATTTTTGTGTAACATCCAATAAAGTTTATAAAATTTGTAATTTAGTTGTTTCCTCTTATTCCAGATGTGTGTTTTCCAAGTTAGTTGACGATCTAGATGCATTCCAAGGTATCTTGCTGTATCTGATTGTGGTAGTGTTTTATTGTTTAGTTTAACAGGTGGACAAGTGTCTTTTTTTTAGTGTGAATGTCACTTGAACACTTTTCTCTTCGTTAGACTTTATCCGCCACTTTTTTTGCCAGCTCTCTATGTTGTGTAGATGTTCTTGCAGATATTTTGAAGTAGTATGTGGTTTGCTATGTACAGCTTGGATTGCAACATCGTCAGCAAAAGCTGCTAATGTGGTGTTTTCCGAAACAGGCATGTCAGAAGTATATATACAATACAGGAAAGGTGACAACACACTACCTTGAGGAACTCCCGCATGGATAGGAAATAATTGTGATGAGTCTGCTTGTAATTTAACCTTGAAATATCTGTCTTCTAAAAAGGATTTAAATAAATTGAAAATTTGATGAGGTAGGTGCTTTTTGAGCTTGAAAAGCAGACCAAGGTGCCAAACCTTGTCATAAGCTTGACAGACATCAATAAAGACTACTGAGCAAAATTCTTTTTCTTCGAAAGCCTTTTGAATTTTAGCAGCTACTCTGTGGATTTGCTCGATCGTACTATGCCCCGCTCGAAAACCGAACTGGTAATCTGGTATTACAACACTTTGTTCGAGTACAGGTATCAATCTTTTTAAAATAAGTTTTTCAAACACTTTAGACAACACTGGCAACAAACTTATTGGCCTGTATGACTTTATTTCGTTAGGTGGTTTACCTGGTTTAGGGATGAGCACAATTTCTGCTATTTTCCACTGTTTAGGATAGTATTCAATACGAAGCATAGCATTAAAAATGATTGTTATTAGTCTCAGAGTTTTTTGTGGCAATTCTTTTAGAATTTCTCCTGTCATTGAGTCATGCCCCGGCGACTTTCTTGAACAAATATTTTTTTGTATAATTTCCTTGACTTCATTTATGGAGATAATTTAAGAGGCATTGCCATTTGAAATGGAGATTCTAAAAATTCGTTAATTTCCTCTTCATCAATTGAATCTGAGGGAAAAGGAGTGAAAACACTTTCAAGATGACTAGCAAAAGCTTCTGCTTTTTCTTTGTTGCGCTTTACCCAGTTGCCGTTCGGTAGTCGAAACGGTGGAATGGTGTGATTGGGTCTTTTAATCCGTCGCAAAGGTTTCCAAAGGGAAAAATTTGTATTATAATTAGGACCTAATTGCTTTAAATAATCTTGCAATGATTCATTACTATATTCCTGCAACAAACGCTTCAGATTCCTGGCTGCATTATTGTAATTCCTTTTATCTACTGGGTTTCTTGTAGTTTGCCATACTCGCCTTAGTCTCCTTTTTTCGTTAATAGAAATTTTAATGTTCAAAGGTTGATAGACGTCCGTATTGTCGTAATTAGTTGTCTTGTCCGGAGTTGACAATTTGGCTGCTTCCTGGATTGTTTCGGTTAGGTAATGAACAGCCTTGTCTATATCATTTTCATTTTTTAAAGGAATATCACAGGTAATTTTGTAGTCTAATCTTTGCCTAAAATAGTCCTAGTTTGTATATGAATTTGTCAAATGTTTAGGCAACTGTGATTTATTAAAAATGGATGCAATTGATAATATTACAGGTGAGTGGTCTGACGACAAGTCAAAGCAAGACTCTATTTTTACGTGTGCGTCAGGAACTCCCTTTTTAATAAAGAAATCTATGACGTCAGGAAGTCGTCTAGTATCAGTAGGCCAATATGTAGGTTCATTTGAAGAAATATAAGATAATTGTGTTTGATCGATGACTTGCATTAACAGACGACCTCTCGGGGAAGTTATTCGAGACCCCCAACGCTGATGTTTTGCGTTAAAATCGGCACCTATTATAAAACGCCTTCCCAGTGATTTGAAAAATTGTGTGAAGTCCTCTTTCCTTAGCGTGTACCTTGGAGGAAAGTATGCTGCTGATACGTTTATTGGTCCAAAATTATCTGTTATTGACACACTTGTGGCTTGAATGCGTTCAGTTTGGTACGCTGGTAATTGATAATGGGCGATGGTATTTTTTATTATTAATCCGGAGCCCCCATGAGCTCTACCATCAGGGCTGTTTGTTTGGTATGTCGTGTACCCTGTCATTCTGAACGTATTTGTATCTTTGAAGTGAGTTTCTGATATAAGTAAAATGTCCAGTTTCTGAAAAATGATAAAAGACTTGATTTCTTGGCTATGTTGGGCCAAGCCGTTAGCATTCCATAGAGCTATTCTAAGAAGTCTTACCATTATGACAATTTTGCTATAAGGGTAGACATCACATTTAGTATGATCTTAATGTCGTCATATAATTTAGCCTGACATTCGAGCTGCCTCGAGATCAGCTGTTCCAATCTGCTGAGGGTTTGACTGCCTACGCTTGTTTCATTTCCAGGAATTGTATGCATTAGTACTGGAGGTGACTGTGTTGAATATGTTATACGATTTCCTTCTGAGTACGGATGAGGATTCAGTACACGATTATTAGTGACGCTATTATCTACATAGTGCTGAGTTGTATGCAATTTAGAAGCCACCTGTGCGTACGTTTGTAGTGAGCCGTTTATAATGCGCGGATCACGCGGTGAAGCAGTCGGTATTGCCGTAGGAGATTTAAGATGAGGTTGATTAATTTGCTGTTGAGAAGGATTTATTTTTGGCCGAACCTGAGGATATTTTCTTTTCTGCATATCCTTATATACAGAGCACCCTTTATAGTTTGCTGGATGGGATCCTCCACACAAAACACATTTTGCTGGTGTTTTGCGATCTGTTTTTTTACATTCAATCGTTGAATGTTCACTTAACACAACGGAAGAAGTGTCTGCAATACGCCTGAGAGTGACCATACCGCTGGCATCTTAGGCATTGTACCACATCTTTCTTAGTGTGGGGGACTTCAAAAGAAATTTTGGCATTTAGCAAATATTGAATCTGATATATATCTTTGTTATTATCTTTTCGCTGTATATCAACAAAAAACATATTTAGTGGCTCTTTTGAGATCCTGTGTTTTATGTTATGAATTCGTAAAACTACATGGTCCTTTTCCTCTAATTCGGTTTTCACGTCATCAAGACATGCTGTGTGGTGCATCCCTTTGAGTACAACTCGGAAACACCTGTTTTGTGTCAATTGGTACGTGTGAAAGCTTATATTACGGGATTCCAATAGTTTAGCTATAATTGAATATAATTTAGTAGTTTTAGGAGTTAATTTAATTTGATTTGTATTTTCTAATTTGTAATAATATTGTCCTTTAGCAACCTTGTCTACAATTCCTAAAATATCATTTATGTTCACAAAATTTATAAAAAGAGGTTTCGGTTTTTCTAAAACGTTTTCAATTTGGGTTTCTTCGGTATCTTCTATATCTTTATCTTCCATGACTTCTTCGTCACTAGAAGATAAGCAGTCAAACATATTTGTAATCGTTACAAATTGTTTAGAGTTTATCCTAGTCTGGTTTTTATTGAAGTTAGGTTTTAAAGTTCTTTTAAATTTTTTTGAATTATCAGGAAGAACATTTTTATCCACATCGTTGGTATCGACATGATTATAAGCACGTTTAGATTCTTTGATACGTTTCTTCTTCGTCAAAGAAGAGAAAGTAAGTCCATTAGTTGACTGTCTATGCTCCAAGTCGTCTAAGACCTTTAAATATTCTAAAACAGCTGTTGCTCCGACATCTGTACTGCCAGAGCCTGCTAGATCGCTAGAACGAGTCGTAGTTGCGTTACCGTTTCCATTACACTGACTACTGAAATTGGTAGCCATGGCAACTAAACACCAAACCTCGTATAGGTTACGTAAACCATACAGACAACTAAAATTACTCAAAAATTAATTGTAAGTAGTAATAGTATGTTACAACTCACCAAAATATCACAGAAATGATAAAAAGTTAAGGCGGAATGTACAACTTACAAATTAATCCATGAAAATAACAAAAACTCAATAATTCTTAGGACTATACTATTTCACAGTTTAAACTAAATTTAACAGCTGTTCTAACCGGAAAAAAAAATAAAATAAAATAAAAATAAATAAATGAAAAAGAACAGTGATAGCCATTGGTATATGTTCTATGAAATAAAGTTCATGATACATGAATGATAAATAACAACATAAGAAAAAAAGAAGAAAGAAAAATAAAATAAATCACTTTATAGAAGATCTCTGGCCCATTGACGTTTCAACCTGCGCTGCGGATTTCCTGGTAGTGATGCATCCGATAGTTTATTTAAAAAAAAAAAACAAAGTATGCCTGTTGCGTTCGTACTGCCCAATATGTTTGCTCACGTATCGGTGGGTTTTTACAGTAGCCTACTACAAGTTGGCCTTTTGGACGCCAGTCCATGTTCTTAAAAGTGATTATGATAAGTTGTAAAAATTTAGCAATTTAATTAAAAGTAAAAAAATATAACTTAAATTATTAGTAAAAAGATTTACAGTTTAGTAAAAATGATAGAACGGCACGTTTTAAAGATAAATTGTTGTAAAAAAATATCATATTTCAGGTTCGGTTTCAACCTTTGGACGTGAGCTATCGTGAGTAACCACAGTAGATTACTTTCGGTAGGTCACAAAAATGAGATGTTAGGGTTCCAGACTGGGTTTTCACTTCTGTATTCGTTAATATTAACTTGAAAGATATTTCGATTGCATAAAATTTCACTAAATATAATTTAATGGTTTACAAATTCTAAGTAAATTTAACAAATTTCATATATCCGAAATAGGTAATAAGTAAAAATATGTCACGTGCGGTTGTACCGCCCATTCATTCGGTTTACTCGCGTGTTGGTTGGTCGTTACTACAAAATGGCCTCTCACTCGTCAGTCCACAATCTTACAACCGACTTTGATCCGTCATAAATTAACATTTTTGTAAAACTGACAAAACTGTCCGTTTTATAATAAGATAATTGAAAAGTCAAATAAAATTTTAACTTCTGTTACAATGCTTCGACGTATCATCTGCAGTACATAAGTTTCGGTTTGTCGCGAAGACGTGATGGTCGGATGCCAGTCTGATATATTTACAATAATTAGTTCTGTTAATTCTGAAAATTAGTTGGTTTTCAATCAAGTATCTTAATAATGTGACTAGAAGAATTGCACTAAGTATATTTAACAATCATATTTCGGAATCATTTTTAAAAGAAACTACTTTTTGTGTCTTGATACCGCCTATTTTGTATGCTCATGTATCGGTTGGTCTTTACTACCAAATGGCCACCCGGTTGCCTGTCCAAGTTCTTAAAACTGATCTTAAAAAGTACTAAAAATTATCAAATTAGTTAAAATGACAGAATGGAACGGTTTATTTATAGATTTTTGTAAAAATTTATTATATTTCAGCTTCGGTTTCAATCCTTGGACGTGAGCTATTGACCGCAATAATTACTTTCAGTAGGTCACGAAAACGAGATGGTCTGGTTCCAGTCTGGGTTTTCACTACTGTATTCGTTAGTATTAATTTTAAAAATATTTGCTTAAGTAAAATATTCACTAAATATGTGTTACTGATTGATATAGTGTAAGTAAATTTAACAAATTTAATATACAAAATAGGTAGTAATTAAAAATATGTCACGTCCGGTGGTACCGCCCATTCGGTTTACTCGCGTTTCGGTGAGTCCTTACTACAAAATGGCCTCTCTGTAGCCTTTTCAGAATTTTACGACTGATATTGATAGTATGTAAATTAACATTTATGTTAAGTGACAGAACTGTACGTTTTATAATTAGGTAATTGAAAAAAATAATAGTATAATTTTAGCTTCTGTTTCAATGGTTCTACGTAAACCCGTTATCTGCAGTACATCAGTTTTTGTAGGTCACGAAGACGAGTCAACCATAATTCGTTCAGTTTCTCTTGAAAAAAATTGGTTTTCAATAAATATTTAAAAATTATATGTGTCTGAAAGATTAAGTAGAAGTATATTTAACAAATAACATATTCGGGAATTTTTTTTTTAAAAACCGTCATTCACGTGGTGCGTTGGTACCGCCCATTTTGTTTTGCTCAATTATGGGTGGAGCGTTACTACAAGATGGCCTCCCGGTCGCCTAGTCATGATCTGCAACTGACTTTGGCAATAAATATTAAAAATTATCAGTTAAGTAAAAATGACAAAACGATACTTTTTAAAATGAAATTTTGTAACGATTAATTATTAGAGCTTCTTTTTCAGTGCTTTGACGTAACTGAAAATCCGCAGTAGATAAATTTCTGTAGATCACGATGTTTTGGTGTCAATCTGAGTTCGCACTAATGAATTCGTTCCACTAATCTTGAAGAGTATTTTGGTTTATAAAACGAGTGTTAATATATGAGGTGGAATTTAACATCTAAGTAAATTATATACATTTCCTTATTTCATAATAGTTGATGGGTAAACATATGTCGGGTGCGTTAGTACTGGCTATTCGGTTTACTAGCTTGTTGTTGTTGTTTTTGTTGTTTAGGTCATCAGCTGAAAGGCTGGTTTGAACCTGTAGAGGTTTTACTAATTAAAACGAGGAGTGAGGTGGTTTACCATGCCTTCCTCACCGAGTGTAAAAGTACGCTTATCAGCATGCCGGGTCCTCTGAAAAGCACATATTTTCCACTCCGCAAATGACACCTTCACTTCATTCACCACAGGGTCTGGCTGTATAATGAAATTCATTACTTTCAGAGGAGATAACTCTGATTAGCGTCTTTTACACCTCTATCTCTTCTGTTCTTAAATGATTCAGTCATTTAATTGGCTGACCATGTGTTAAGAAACCGAACTATTTATTTTAGCCCTGCAATGAAAAGATTGAGTTTAAAAAATTTGACACTCCTGTCTGTTATGGGCAGGTTTACTAGCTTATCAATGCGAAACTATACCTATGATTTTAAATAAACCAAATTTTTTCCTGTTTATAAGCGATACAGATATCTTTAGTGTTTTTAGATTAGTAATTATTCTGGTATGGAAATTTTTTTTGACACTTTTAATTAAAATTTAGTATCTGTTATTATATTAATACAACAATTTCTAAATGTGAAGCTAATTTTCCAAAACTTGATTTACTTGCGTGCAGTCACCACCACAGTCCTCCAGTTTGCCATGAAGATCTCTCGGCCAGAGGCGCTTTAAACGTCTGCGCTGAGTACCCGGAATCGCCCTAGTATACATGTTTAGTATGAGAGGGTTGTCATGTAAATGAAATTTGTCATGCATAGTCTTGTATAGTTGTTTCGCGACATCAATTACGTATGGGATTTGTAAGTATTTGTGCAACATTGAGTTTTTGATGTAAAAGGGGCATTGCGTTATCGTTCGCAGAATCTTGTTCTGAATCGCTTGTAAACGTTTCGTGTGTGAAGGTTTAGTAGATCCCCAAAGTTGAACTCCATGTGTGCAGATTGGTCTTAAGACTGTCTTGTAGATTGTTAATTTGTGTGTCATGTTAGAACGTCTATCGAGTAAGAGTTTTAGTTGATAGAAGCGTGTTTTGAGTTTTTGGCGCGTGTTGGTAACATGTGCGTTCCATGTAAGTTCTGTCCAAGTGTAAGCCTAAATAGCGTATTTGAGTAGTAGAAAATATTTAAAAAATAAATCACGGAAATGTTCCATTCGATTTCCCTTTCAGTTCGATTTAAATATCCATTGTACTCGTATTTTTGGTTGACTGCTTTTTGAATAATCGATTCTTTCTAACTTATTCCGTAAAAACTTTTCCTAGGTTATACTGTTTTATATTGATTATAAAATAGTCATCTATCTGGCTTTTGATATAGAACAATAAATGATTTGTAAAATCTTCGTTCAGAATTTAACAATCTTAAAGTTTCTTCTTTATTAATGGTTGTGACGTTAGTTCCAAATTGTAAGTACTATTATATTTTACATTGAAGTTAAACTTAATAAAAAGTACAACTTTTAAACATATAATGTTTCTTTTGTTGTAGCATGACGCTCTATTAACCTAATTGTTCTGTAAATTTCTTTTCAAAAGTTTTTGGAAACTTTATCTAAAGAATGTATAATTTTAATTAAATTACTTATTATTATTTTGATTGTTTTGAAGAAGCATCAAATATTAGTGACTACATTGGGTTGTGGGATAGTAGATTTAAATGTTTAATAACTTTCCAGATCGTAGCCGGGAATCGAACCCAGGGCCTCCACTATGCAGCGTAGCATACTAACAACTGGGCTACGGAGACAGGCTATTTATTTTATTACATTAAACTACCCAACTGATAAGGTTTTGGTGTGATCAGTAACTTTTAGTGGACGATTTTTTTCCTATAAAAGTTTTCGTTCAAATTTTGTTTTTGTTTTCTGTTCGTTTCCTTTTATATTTTTCGTTTTCTCGTACAGTTCTTCTCATTTTCATTACCTGTATCATCAATCTACTATATTTGAACACATTTTCTTTCTCTCAAATTTCTCAGCTTCTATCAAAACATCCTGGTCATCTAAAGCATACACTCGCGTACAGATAAGAAGGTTTTATCACAGCATTATAATGTCTGATCATGACATCTCGTGAGAGAGTTTTCTTTTTATAAAAATATGAGATCTTCGAAGTACAGTAGCCATTATTCCTAACATGCTATTTGCATCCCGTTCGCTGGATTTTGGATGTATTATCTCCTCAACGTACTTTAAATATTATCAACTTTTACGATTTTCCCGTATTTTTTCTTCAAGTTACGTTTGGTATAAATATCATTACAGAATTGCTTAAACTATAAAAGAAAACCAAGATAATGAATCGTATTTTAGTTTTACTTCCTACCGTATTGTTGTACATTCATTATTAGTAGATAATATTATTACTTTCTTTTTTACAAATTAAATAATCAATTTTATGTTACTTAAAATACTTTTATTATTTTCTGCCTGCATACATTACAAAGTATTTAAATTCCATTATATTACTTTTAGATATATATTAATTAACACCTTTATAAATATGCGTGCGTGTTTTAACAAAAGTTTGCGTGATTATGAATGAAAATTCTACGACATGGAAAATATAAAACCTTTAATAGAAATACAAAATTTACTCACTTAAAGAGATAATATACTTAGTTAAAGAAAGCGTAAAATTTTTTAACATATTGTAACTAATTGTTATTTACATTATAATTATAAAACAAAACATATCGTTTATAAATGTAGATGAATAGAATATCAGATCCGGTTTGTTATCAATAATGTAAATAAACAAATCTTCTGGTTTAATTACTTTGCGTAAATTGTTTTAATTTAATGAATAGTAATTAAGGTATCATATCATTATCGTACTAAGAACACTGAATATGTAAAAATGTAGTAATTGCATTGAAATTCAGTAGCAGAAAGCGGATGCCTCAAGTAATAGAATTACAAACATGTTATAATCTATTAAAAGGAAAATTTTGATTACTCACCTCATTTAAATGATTATCATTTAGTTATCTCAAATCATTCAGTGAACACATCTGTAACTATTGCGTATATTTTTTTAACTTTTTCCTCAACAAGTTTTGTATTTTAAGTTTTAAGGAAAACGAAAAAATATATTTTTCACAGTTTTGGTTTTTCACACCATGTTAATCCGTTGAATTCTATGCACGTTATTTTAAATACTACATAAATCGTTAACTTTCTTTCAGTACGTGTATTACACCAGGTATATTCGTAAAGTAAGGATCATAACATAAATCTCAGTACTGCTATATTTTGTGGAAACTTGGACTTTGATTATGCATCGTTTAGAAGCTTTCGAAATGTGGATGTATACAAATTTTTTGCGAGTGGCTCATGATAGAGATTGATTTACGAGTATTGTGGCCAACCATCGTGAATGGAGTCGGAACAATAAGAAAAAGAAATCCTATAAAAGTATATTGAAAAAAGTTTATTGACAGTTTTAGTTTCCTATAAACGTATTTCACTTTGCAACATAGTCATCGTTCACTTTAACCCTTTATAGGTCTGTGGTAAGTATACTTACCACTAGCAATAAGGTCGATTTTATTTAAGAATAAGCTACTCAATTGAACATTATTGGCATTTTATGGTATTTTAGATATTCTCTGGTAAATAGGCTATCCACATTTTGAAATTAGCACGAAGTGACTATTTTCTTCGTGAGTTGCACGAGTGTGGTAAGAATTCATAACAGCGTACGCTACCACTTTGTTTTGTTGTTACTTTACTACAGTGCTTCAAAAATTCTAGTATTTTACGGGAAAGCAAGCATTCATGCTAACATAAAGTTAAGATAAATTATTCTACAAATTATTTTGTTATATAGAGCTACAAGTTGTTTTAGTAAGCATTCTTACCACTAAATATTATGTGATTTTCTTTTCAATAAACGTTCCTTGGTAAGTATACTTACCAGGGCTTAACATCAAAACAAAGAAATATCTTACTGTTCTGATACTATAAATACATTATTCAAGTCCCTGTACAGCAAAATTTAACATTTCACAACATATATTTTCCCCCGTAGTACTGCCCTGTAAAGGGTTAAACCACTTTTCGTAACGCTACATCGCCTTCTTTAACCCTTTTGAAAAGAAGTTTACCCTCTTGGAAAGGAAACCAGTTTCCAACGGCAGGTTTAAATTCCTCGTCGTCTTCAAACTATTTTCCACCAAGCCAATGTTTCAATTTTATAAAAAGAAAATAGTTGCTAGGGGGACGGTCGGACCTACAGAAATTAAGGGAATAATAAAATAATTTTCAATTAGAACATGAACCCTCTCCTTGGTTAGAACAGCAGTATGAGGGCGCGCGTTATGATGGAGGACTGGTATGGACAACAGTTTTCGAACACTAGTACACCTCAGTTATAGTTCCTCGATCCACGAAATCAACCAAAAGAACACCTTTTTTGCGCCATAAAACAGTTACCAACATTTTCCAATTCAATGTCTAATGATTTATAAAATGAATTTGTAAGTAAAAAATACCTTTTTAGAAGGGTTTTTGTAAATTCTAATAATAATTATTATTATTTATGGCAATGGTTAATGATCAAGGTTAGGAAACCCATTTTGGTAGTTCTAGTCTCAAACACTGTTGATATATGACAAGTTACTGCCTTTGATTTTCAGCGTAAATTAAAGGTCTCACTCTAATGACTGAAATGATATATTACTCAATCAAGAGCAGGGTCAACAAGCTTCATTACCAAAGTTAAAGCAGAGTTGCCATCGTATAAATGTTGTTTGCAGAACTTGATAAATTCTAACTTTCAATTAGTATAAACCTACAAATTTATCAAGTATTTGAAATTTCTCAAGGTTAGAGAACGTTTTTATAGTAAATTACAAATAACTCATCTATGTGATGAGAATTTTATAAAATTACTTGTCATTATTATTGTTAAGACGTTTGTTTTAACCCCAATAGACACATTAGCTCATAAATTAAACAGTTAAATTCAGTATTAATAAGATAAATATCAGGAACTTCCGCCTGAACGAAAAACTCTTACTGTCCAATAATTATTTTTCTATCATATCGTTTCTTTGTTGTCTACAAAAAAAGATTTTGTCATCAGTTCACCCTATTAAAACTGGAGTGCCCCAAGGAACAATTTACCTTCTTTCCCTTCTTCTCTATACACATTTCACGGCGTGCATACTAGATTTCGTAACGTACAGACAGCAACTTTTTCTGATAATATTATCAATACTATCTAATGATAATATTATCATTATAACTGTTATATACTGTGGTATATACTGTGTTATAACTGTGCCATAACTGTTAAAACACTACAACGGCTCATGAAGCTCTTTTGTTTGAACAACATTACCTCAATTTTGATTGTGGTAAACGAATGGAAAACTAAAGTAAACATTAAAATACTCTGTAAATATTATATTTACTTCTTCATTCCGGTAATTGTTCAATGTTAATAAATAATACAAAAAAAAACTGTTTTAATTTGCAGGACTTGAACTAACGCCCTCTCCTATGGTAATATCAAAAATGAAATATTGATAGATCAGTATGCACGCGCGGCTAATGTTCAGACAACCATGAACGTGAAATTTCTTTTTACTTAAGTACCGCACGATATTGAAATTGAATAACATTTTTTGCCTTTATTTATTAGTAATTAAATTAGTGACAATTAAAATCTTTTGTAGACTCATTTTAATTTTTTTTAAATTTATTTATAAAGGTTGCATCAACTGCTAATTGTTATTAGCGACCACAATAGGAGTGATACAAATAACAATAACAATAATTTCATATATTAAAACATAAAAAGAAAATTGGTTTTTCTATCAGATTTTGTCTTCAACAGCAACATGACTAGAAATTTTAAAACTTGGTCACAACTGTTTTTAGACCTAACATTGTCTTGAAATATTGCAGAAATACCAATAAGACAACGGGCGCTTTGAAGTTCTTGACAGTCTGAAACAATATGCGAAACCGTTGCTTTTGCATCACAGAAAAAGCACACTGTCACCGTAGAATTTTTGAGCAAGTGCTGGTGTGATATAAGTGAGTGCCCAGTCCGCAATCGGCAGATTACAACCTGTTCCTTGGGATTATGGAATTTGGGTTGAGGAATTTTAATTTTGTTTCATAAAGACTGGAGTAATAAAAGTAAGATTACTATTAATATTGTTTAGTAATAAGATGAATATTGACAGTACATTGTCTCTTGTTAATTTCCTTACACGTCAGATTTCTTGGGAAGCATGGTACAATCAAAGTTGTAGGAAATTACAAAAAAAACTACTTTTGTTTCAAACATGTTTTTGTACTTACGATATTTTAACGTCAGGTGATGAGTTACTTTCTGTATTTTTTCATCAAAAAAGAAATCTTTTAAATTTGTAGCCCTAGTACGCATGTTACGACAGAAGTATAGCTACATCGTTAAAGTTACGAAAATTATAAAATCTACAACGTTTATTTATAGCATTCATATTTATGAAGAGCTCAGTTTAGCGTCAAATAGATTTTACGCATTTTAAAATTGTAGGCTACAAAAGTTGTTTCTCAAATTGCATCATTCGGTCATGATTAAACATAGGTTACATTTTTCTTTTATTTACATTGTGCGTGTTTCACACCAGATTTTTTTTTAAGTGAATTTCTCATTTTACTAAAAATTTTAGTAGCCAATTCTCTTATAAATAGCGCGCAAAACAAAAAGTTAAAGGAAAATTATTATCGGCTGAGCGATTTATCCAGTCGTAATGAATTAATCACTATTCAATAATATTAACTTGTAAGACAATCGTCTAATTGTTCAATTAATTGAGTGCTATAAATTTCAAAATCATTCATTAGATCAAAAATATTTTATGGTACTGGAATGCAGATAATTATATTTCTCAAAACTGAGTTTAAAAAATAATAATAAAATATATAGCGTTTGTTAAAATATTGTAAATTTATGGTACTAGGCCTATTATCATCTTTAATTTTAGTTATAAATTAACTTTCTAATTACATTTTTAAGTTTTAATTAAATAGTTAATTATATATTTAGCACGTAATATCAGACAAATGAAAATTAATTAGTTTAACTAACTGTTTATTTTTTTATTGAATTAATGCGTGTTTAAACAAAACCATCATACTTTCATTTTCATTGATATAAAAACGAAAGTTAACTTAAAAGTCAATTAAAGTTAAAAATGATAAAAGTAAACTTACCATGAATTTTAAAATAAGGGAAAATTTAGTAAAATGGAAAACCTCTGTAACCCGATATTTTATTCATGCAAAGCATTTTGTATAAACCGGAAATTTGTGCAACAAATTCACAAACGGAAGTCTTTTTACCTAGTATGAATGTAACATAATAGTTACTTGTACTAGAAAACAAAATCAAACAAAATAATATTATAATATGTAATATTTGTCGTGTAAAATAATTTTTTCACACTCACATACACGCGCGTGCACACTTATACACACACACACACACCAATAGATAAAACCATGTTTTTGGGGTTCGGGGGCCTGAAAACGTGCATTCCGTGGTGTTGGGTGGTGGAGTATTACAGACATACACAGTTGAAAGAAAAAAAATGTAAAAACGTATCCGAAACTTAGAAACTAATGAATGCCTTATAAGTACTCTAAAACGTTAACAAGGCTACGTAATAAAACACAGGAAAGTGCATGGAATGACATGCAGTGCACCAAACTAATTTCTAGCCTGCGCATGCAGTCTGTGTATTACAATAATTCCAATTTTAATCTCCTCGTAACTTTTAAAGTAAATTTACGGGACATAAAACTTAATTTCTTTATCATCGTATGATATCATGTGTAAAATATTTTTCAGTTATTAGGAATTATGAGAGAGGATACACTGACCAACGTATTAAAGGTGTGCAGAAGAAGTTGCTGTAAACAATTGCGCCGTCGTAGTCTGTGTGAGGCAGGTGATCAGTACGAAGAGGAGTGTACCCAACTGGGTACAATAACTTTATGTGAGAGGCGGGGTATTGCAGATGCTATGTTTTTATTTAAGGCAATACATAGAGTTATTGATGTCGAATTATTGATATTGCACATGTAGTGCACATGATTTCATATGTTAACTCCAGAGAGCACAGGCTCTTAGACTATAAGGCCGGTCTTACACCGGTGAAACTCGACCTCGACTCGACGTCCGATACGAATCTTACCCATACATAATATATTTTCGCCCTCCCACCAGTACGATCTCAATCCAACCTCGATCAAACCGATCGCATGCGACTCAGCTTGTCCAACATCTGCTCGACCGGTCGCGTATAATCGTGGCAGACGAAGCAGCCAACGTAGCCTTTGTGCTATTGTGCTGTTGATATTACTTTGTGTTATAATTAGTACAGTGTTTATTTATTTATAGTTTATTAACATAATAAAATATTAATATTTTAGTATATTTATAGTACTTGGTGCTCTGTGCTGTTTTTATTATTCATTCTTGGACTTACCTTAAAGTTATTAGCAATTGCTCCTCAGAAGACAAACTGCTCCGGTAGTTTGTGTTTTTTTTTATAAATCTAGGACCAACAAGATCAAGTAATAGTTGGAAACTTTCTTTTGACATCCGATAAAAAGACTTAAATTTGTATTCATCACAGGAGAGTTCCTGGGCACACACATACGCTTCTCTATTACGATTATTACTTATACTATACGATGATATACCTCTCGTTTTTTACTGTTAGATAGAATGTTTTTCTTAGATAGTAATAAGCAACGACTACGTCCTCTTCATCACTTGAAATTTTGCAAATTGCAGGTGGATTCGAAGAACGCTTGAAAAGTTGCGTCGAGGTCGAGTCTCCTCGATGTGCGAACACGCACGATGCAACTCGTTTTTCGGTCGAGTTTCACCGGTGTGAGAGCGGTCTAAGGTGAAGACTCGGATATCTCCCTTGGCGAGATGCATTCGCATTATGAATGTTGTTGATGGTTGCGGGGTTGATATATTCAATATGAATATATCAACGTTTAAAAGGAATATTTTGTTATGTTGGATAGGTTGATCCAGTTGAAACAGCCGTATGACAAGGTGGTATGTAGATGAACTGAGTAACCTGCCAGCGTTAAGTCATATTGGGCTCCCATTTGATTAAATTGTTAATTGACTTGTCTGTTAGCTTGCTAGTTTGTCTTGTTTTTATTGTGTTTGATCCTTTGAGTTTTTGTAAGTTTCTTTCCACGCTGTAGGTATGGTATCATTTCCAATCCCTGCACAATTTTACTTGCCTATGTATTTATTTACGTGTTTTTCTTTTGACATCCCCTATGATTTACGTACTGATAGGTAAGGGCAGCGTTTTCAGGAATGTCTATCTGTTTCTACACTTCTTCAATTAAATTAGATCGTCTCCGCTTCCCAGTTAGTTTCTTTCATGGAGGTTGGGATAGCTGTAAGGGACAAGTGGAGGCCATTAAAAAAAAAAGTAATTTAACATTAAATTGCATCAACGACTGGATGATCATCAACGACCACAGTATTTTGTTTTTTTTTTTTTTTTGGAAATGGAAAAGTAGGTTTGAACATGTTATAGTTTTCAGGCTCTAGCTGAAAGTGAAATCCTGGACCTTCCGCTTTGCGGCGGAACTCCCAACGGAGATATCTGATTTCTTTAAGATAACTGTTCACACAATCTTTACATTTTACAGTTTATTACAAAAATATAATGAAGTCAAATTTTAAGGCAAAGGTAAGAATAAATTGAGAATACTTAATCATTGTAATTCCTGGCACAGCCGGGAATCTAACACTAGGATCATTAGTTAACAACAGAGTACTTTACTTAGTAAGACACTAAAGTGATAATTAATTTGATTCATTATTTTACTCATAATATGCTTCCATAAACATTAAAAAAACACAGTAAAACAATAAAACCCGTTGTAGTGCGTAACCAACATACCCATATATTATATGACTGTTCGTTTCTATTGTGGTATTTCAGTAATCCAATGACAAGTTGTTTCTTATTTGACAAGCTTAGGACCAAGACATAGAAATACGCATTGTTATTCAAAACAGCTGCTTTATCTAGTTACTCAAATGACAACCATAAACTTGTTACTTCGGTTCCTATGATAAATTCGTAACGATATTATAAGTAAAATGTTTTAGATTGTTTGATTATCTAATTTTACACTAGTTAAATTTTATAAAACCCATTTTTTTTCATTAAAAAAAATAAATAGATTTCATTTTAAAACAATTTCAACGCATTTTTATGAGTAACAAAATAATGTATAATTCAGGAAAAGTCTACTTTTCAAAAACCGTTTGAATTTAAAGTGCAGCTACCCGTCGTATAAACCCTGAAAAAATTTTTCTAATGTTTAATCCATGTTTTAATAATTAATTATGCAAAAAATATAATTTAAATTTTTCCGTAAAAACGTCAAAGGTAATGGAACTCACTGGTAAATATACGACCAGGTCTAAAATTGCGGTTGATGAGTAGTGCTAGAGCAAGTAACGCAATGTAACTGAATCGTGTATTTCAGAAAGAGACCCAGTCACCTTTTTGCATTTTTCAAGTTAAGAAAGAATTACAGTATTTGAAGGTCGTATGTTACAGAGTAACATCGGACCTGGTGTACTCTAATTAAAAAAAAATTATTGCAAAATAACCCACCAGTTGGTCTAGAAGTAAAGTTGTCGCCTTGAGTCAGCTGTTGAACTGCTAATTATTGAGACGAAGGTTTCTGGTTCAAATCCTTGTAAAGGTAGTTACTTTTATATGGATTTGAATACTAAATAGTCGTTACCGGTGTACTGTAACGGTTGGGATTCAATTAACCATACTCTCTCAGAAGTGGTCGGCCTGAGTATGTACAAGACTACACTTCATTTACAAGTCATACACATCGTCTCCAATTCATTGGATCATGTGGTCACTTATCGTTCTGAATTGAACAGATTTCAAGTACACACATTACGGATTACAAAAAAAATTGTAAAATAATCGATAATAAGCTCTCTTGAATAATAAATTGATAAATTGTTTACAAACATTTGTAAAAGTGACCGTGGTACCTTTCTGAAATATACTATTCAACTATAGGTTGTGATATCGGATTTAATCATGATATAGACATAGAAAAAAAGTTGGTAAATTACAAGCAGCATGCGGCAATATTAGCAGAACCGTAGCCAGGAAAATAAGAAAAGAAAATCAGATAAAGTTTTACAAGGCGATGGCTGTCCCGTTCCTACTCTATGAAAGTGAGTCGTACATTAGTACCAGACCACAAGAGAGTAGAATACAGGCGGCAGAGATGCGATTCCTGCGAAGAACAAAGGGTTTCAGTCATAGGAACCAACTAAGAAATGAGGACATAAGAACGGAACTGGATGTTTACAACCTGAATAGGAAGATTGTAGAATATCGTAATCAATGGAGGGAACACGTAGAGAGAATGCCCGAGGTAAGGATCGCCCTCAGTGTTTTGCAATACTGGAGAAGAGAGATGTTGGAAGGCCATGAAGAGATGGCAATTATTCAGCAGTTTATCGCTGTTGTGAGTCGTCACATGCGGCAGCCTAATCCTTGATTGTAAGAAGAAGGAGGACGTTTACCCTCTACCCCTAAAATTAAGGTGAGTTGAAAAATAAGGGACGTTTTTCAAAAATTGTAGTTGTTTTGTTTATTAGTACTTTTTCCAATTTAGATTACAAGCTCACTTGATTTAAATGTTTATCAAAAAAAAACTAAGTATCTAATTTGTAAAACTTTTCAAAAACAAATATAATCTATCTAAGCAAGAGGGCTTTAATAAGAAACGAAATTCTGGGTGTAATTAAAAAAATAATAGGTAATATCGGAAATCTGTTCAGTACGTTAAAAGTATATTTTATGGAAAATTTTAAATATTATAAATCTGAAATTTTCAAGAAATGATAATGTGTAATTCCTACCTATCAAGTAATCTGATATTATCTTCTCAGCTTTAACTTTGTTTTTACCATGTTGTTTTTTTTCTGCATTGCCTGCGTAAGTAGGGCCTACTTCACAGTTTCTCAGTCATTATATTAACCAAAATTTATCTTCTTTTCCCTATTGTTTTAATTTTTCTTTAGACTGAAACTATTAATATTTGCAGATAACTTTTTTCCAGTGTTGATACGTATCAGATATATACTTTTTTCTAATTTTTTTATTAATTTTTCTAATATAGCTAATAAATATTACCCTTTACAATTCTTTAATTTTTTTTATTTAATTTCCAATTTAGTTTATCAATTCTTCCCAAATACTTTTCAAGGTATTTAATAAATACCTTGCAAATAAATTTTTCATTCGGTTTCATTGTACACTCTGCTAACGTGTAAGTTTTGCAAATTATGTTGCAAAACATTGGGTATTTAAATGAAATATTAACTATGAAATATGTCTTCTTAGTTTAAATATGTCAATTCAAATTTATGCAGAATGCCAATCAGTTATTTATGCAGAGAACATTTTCCTGTTTACTAGAAGGAAGGTTTAGAATCCGTTCTCTCTATGTTTCACTCAAGTTATAAAACTGTCTTAACAAGTTTAAAGTTTTAGACACTTATGTTAGATGTATTTTCAAGGAAGTAACTACAAATAATAATATAACACAAACTATTGATATAGCTAGTAGTTGAAACTAATATAAACATTATACGTGGATCTTATTTGCGAAAAAATACTGGAGAACTTTTTGTAATATCAAAATTATTACTATACCCTATTTTTATAAAATTTTATATTTTCATTGAATAGATTTAATTAGTTTTTAAAACTTAACTTACATGTTTATTTTATTTTCTATTTTTGAGGAAAACACTAGTCGGTAAAGTGCAGAAGGAGACCGTTTCACAATTTTATCAAAACTTTCATCGCGTCTCCTTTAGGGGTTGCGCCCTCTACATTTAAAACCAATGTACCTACTATAGTTTTCGCACATAATCTCTTCTTGGCCATAGCGATTAATTGAATACGCATACACGTTACATAAAGACATCGTTACGAAAAGATGACTAAGAAAATATAGCTCTAAAAATACACAGAACTATAAAAGTAGATTCCGAAATACTTTCAGAATGCAAACCGACAAGTTGATGAATGAATTAAAATAGGTTCATGAACGGAACGACGATAAGAGTAACTTTACTCTACGGGTTACTAATCGTTATTGAAAATACTGCATCTTTACATAATTTTACACTATTAGACTACATGAACTATACAACATACTATATTTTTTGTGACAATTCTTCGAAACTGAGATATCCTGATACATACCTAAACGAATTTAGTGCAAGACTGACAGTTCATCATCACATCTTGGTAGTAAAAACCAATCGGTTAAAAATGATTTTAATGTAGCAGAATAATTTATGGTTTCATATAATTTTATTTTATATAAGCTACATGCCTTGTAACTGATAAAATAAATTTAACTATGAGCGCCTTCGTGGGATAGTGACTAACGCGCTAGGCTACAAAACGAAAGTAGCAATCGCCGACATTCCGGCTTGGATTTAGAAATTTTAACACGTTAATACCCACCGTTTTAGTGTTAAACCTACAGTATTCGCTAATTTCGATTTACAACTAACTACTTTTATACAAATTCATGCTGAAGCCGGTTTGGACCTACGGAAATCAGTTATGGGGCACAGCATCGACTTCAAACATCGAGATTTTGCAACGGTTTCAATCAAAAGCTCTGCGGATCATACTAAATGCACCGTGGTATATTACCAACGAAGACATGCATCGTGATTTATATGTGAAGATGGTACGAAAAAAATACGAAGTTTCAGTTGTAAATACATCAAACGTCTAAACAACCACGTAAATGACTTAGCACTGAATCTCTTAGACAAGAGCAATGAAGTTCATAGACTAAAACCAGCTACAGTACTGGATCTCCCAGGGCGATTCTGATAGTGGGATTTTAAATTGTAAATAATATAATGTTATTATTGTGTAGGTAGATGATTGGCGTTTTTGAGTGTGAATGATGTAGCTTAAATAACTAAATTAACATTTTTAATTACCTTCAGAAAAGTTTGGTGTAGATATATTTTGGAATCATTTGCTTATTATTTTGTTTGCTTCTTTTTAAAGGAGCAGTTTTTATTATATTAAAAAAACACTACTAATAAAATTTTGATTGCAAATAATAATAATTAAGAACAGTATAATATGTTTTATTGTTAAAAATTGTTAATTATACCAGTGGGTTGTAATTTTTTCATGTGTTAAAATCTAATCGATAAGTTGCATTTATTGTCATAACAGATTATGCATTAAAAAAAGTTATATGAAAAAATATTCGCTATTGACCAAGGTGTCGATGAGATTTTAAATAAATAAAAATATAAAAATTTACTAATAATGTTTTGTTTTTTGTAACAGTGTATTTCTTTTTCAATCAGTTTATAAATACTGAAACTTTAAACAAAGATGAGAAAATCTGAGTAATGTCTTTAAAATTAAAATAAAAACCACACTCATTAGTGTGCTTCAACAAGACTAAATGTGAAAAAATATATGCAAAAATCTTTATATTATGTACAAAGACTAAAATTGATGAACTGTGAATCAACATCTTGAAACACAAAGTTGAAGCTGGAGATGATGACGTTGATAGAGATGACAACTATGCCTATTATGAGATGACGTTGATTAGTAGTTTTTTTTTTTTTTTTTAACTTTAATAACTTTATTTGCAACTATATACTACGATACAACGAGCAAATTAGATGACAGTAAACAAAGGATGACAAGGAAAAAAAAATTTAAAAAAAATAAACAAAAATAAATAAATGAAAAAGAACAGTGATACCCATTGGTATTATGTTCTATGAAATAAAGTTCATGATACATGAATGATAAATAACAACATAAGAAAAAAAAGAAGAAAGAAAAATAAAATAAATCACTTTATAGAAGATCTCTGGCCCATTGACGTTTCAACCTGCGCTGCGGATTTCCTGGTAGTGATGCATCCGATAGTTTGGTGATTAATTCGTTGGGGTGATCATGCAATTTTCTGTGAAAAACACTGTAGCTGGACTTAACTACTTCACTTATGAACGGAATATTAAGGTCGTCATGTAGAATTTTGTTGTTGACATAAAAAGGTGCGCAGGTGATTAAACGTAGGCATTTTGACTGAAAGGCTTGTAATTTTTGTAGATTGCTCGGTTTAGCTGTGCCATAAATTTGTAGTCCATAGGTCCATATTGGTTTGAGATAAACTTTGTATAGTAATAGTTTAGATTTTAGAGTCAGTGAAGAGCGGCGTCCAAGAAGTCGAAATAGTTCTTTCAATTTGGAGTTCAAAGTCAGCCTTTTGGTTTTTATATGAGTCACCCAGGTGAGTCTCTTGTCAAGGTGAAGTCCAAGGTATTTAACTTTTTGTCGTTGTGGTATCGGTTTATTGTCGAGGAATAGTTGAGGACATTCGCCTTTCCGGAGAGAAAAGGTGACATGCACTGATTTTGAAGCGTTGAATTGGATCCTCCAGATTTTTAACCAATAATTTAAAAAGTTAATGTGACTTTGTAAATTATTACTTGCTGCTTCTGGCTTTACATCAGAATAAAGGATGACTGTATCGTCAGCATAAGTCGCTAAGGTGGTGTTAGCAGATGCAGGTAGATCTGATGTATAGATGCTGTAAATCAGTGGCGACAAGATTGATCCTTGTGGAACACCAGCGACGATTTGTTTGTAGTCAGACAGAGCCGTGTTATGTTTTACTTGAAAAAATCTGTCCGTTAAAAAGGAGCTGATGATTAAGAAATAGACATCTGGCAAGAATTTTCTTAATTTATATCGCAGACCTTGATTAGTAGTTAAAGTAGAAAAGAAAGAATAAAAAAGTTTAAATGATTAACAAAATTATAGAGGTAAGTCGAGTGTTTTAAAACATTTCAGTCTGAGAGTATCTTCGCTGTTGTCGAAGAGGTCAATCGCTAATGTATACTGATGGTCTCCTAGTTTTTGTAGATGTTTTTCGCTGTGTTGTTTAATTTCATTTTTTATGAAGGGCAGGTTTAGATCATTGTGTAGTATTTGATTGGTTACATACCATGGGGCTGCAGTGATTAGTCTCAGGCATTTTGTTAATTAGTTAATTAACTAACGTATTAGTTAATTATTTGCTGCGGAAACAGTGCTTCGGATTATCAAAGTTATCAGATTTAAGAGTTCAGATTATCAAAATTCAATAAGAAAGTTCATTAGCATTCTATTAAAGTACATACATACATAGTCATGCAACCAAATATGTATACATCTTTCAAATTTATAATACAAAAAGTCAAGTCATAAATTGATTATCCCATTTAAGGATTACAGGAATAATGGCAGTACAAAACAAAAATAAATTGCTTTTTATACCAAGAAATTTTGTTTATTACTAAGAATTAATTACGCATAAAACTTTCTTTTTATTCTTAAATTTTTATCTAAAATTTTAACAATGGATTTAGACAAATACATCAAATGAGTTACTAGTATTCTTTATTTTGTTTTGAATGGTAAGTATGTAACCTTTATGTAATTTTGTAACAAAAGTCATTATTTAAAAATTTTATTTTGTAATAGATTTTATAATCATAATAAATATGTTTTTAAGTGTGTACACATTGTGTAAATAGAAAGCCTATGATTTAAAGTTCTTCAATTCCTAAGAGCATAATTTAAATATCAGTGAGTACCTACATAATAATGTATGATATTGATTGTAAGTTTTGTAATAAGGTAAACCTACTTACTTGAATGTCATCTTACCATAAATCATTCTTTTTTTTCTCCTTCCCATTTATATTTTCTATGTGTTGTCAATTTTATAGATGGTTCATAATTTTAACTGTGGTCATCTAAAAATAATATTTTCTTCTCTGTTTTGTAATACTACGTATTAAAAAACTCTTGTGTGAAACACTCATAGGACTTTCTCTTTCCAATGAAAATAAACCTATATGTTTAATTATTATTAGTAAGCGATGAAATATGAAAAACATAACCTAATTTTCATATGCCCATAACGGGCAGGTGGAGTGTTAAATTAATTGCACTTCATCTGTTGGTTCAAAGCTACAAAAATAGTTCTGTTTCTTATCACATAGTCAGTTAATTATATGGCTTAACTAATTAAGAACAGAAGAGGTAGAAGTGTAAAAGACATAAGTCAGAGTTAGATCCTCTGAAAGTAATGAATTTTATCAGTATACAGCCAGACCCTGTTATGAATGAAGGGAAGGTGTCATTTACAGGGTGGAAAGTGGGTGCTTTTCGGAGGGCCTGGCATGCTGTTAAGCATACTCTTTCAACTCAGACAGGAAGGTAATAGTAAACCACCTCACTCCTCGTTTTTACTTAGTAAACCTCTAAAGGTTCAAACCAGCATTTCGGCTGATGACCTAAAAAACAACCAAATTTTAATCATGAGTGAATGACACAAAATAAATATCGATCTCTGTTCGATTTAAAAATACGGGAAATCACTAATTGACGCTACTAAACTAGGCTCTGTTAAAGGAAATGCTTGAAATAAAAATTATATTTTTTTGTACTATAACTTTGATTCATATTTTTTTTGGAAAATTCATACTAAGGCCATAATTTTAAAAAATCCCTCTTTCCCAATTTTTATGAATAAACACAAAAAATCAGTAATTGGCGAGTTAAACAAACAAATGTTTAAAGTAAAAGTTGTAGGTTTTTAATTGTACTATAACTTTGAAAATTCTTATTAAGGTTACAATCTTAGCTAGTTTAGTTTATTTGCAACTTTGTAGTACTTGTATCTACGATAGAGCTATTTTACCTGCATTAGGGCATTAGTTTAATAGTTCAGTTGGTTTTAACTTCCTTGTTTAGGTTTTCTACACCTGAGCTCGGAGGATCAGGCGATGGTAATTGTAACAGTTGTTCACTTATAAAAAATGGATTTACTGACACATTTGTGCGTCATTCCACTCACTCGCTACAATTCAGCCCAGTCCTGGGATTATAAACTTACATTTTCCACCAACGCTGAAAGTGTTAAAACCAAATTTTATGTAATATACCACAGTTACTATTTAAAGTACTGCTCGTAAATTCTCAGCTGTTGTAGATATTTATGATTATAAATTAAAAACCATTGTTTTTTCAAAATTTGTAAGTTTAATAAAGTTGAAACAACTTGATAACAATTTGAAAATTGAAAAATAACAAAATTGTTTTTATTGTAAATTTTCGGGAGTTTCTAATAGATTTTACCCTAAATGAATACTGTTTAAAAAATATGCATAAAACGATGCGAAAAAAGAATCAAATAGTGAATTCTAATGCAGAATAATAAAAAATTCCTACTTTGCTAATTTTAATCAGGATTTCCAAAATTGTACGATGAATTTACCTTCCGACAGTTATTTTTAAAGTTGTACAATATCCTCTTGTATTATTTTACTGGATTATTGCCATGATTTTAGATTGCATTTTAAATAGAGATTTACAATTTTTATCACAATTTAGTTATTTCGAATAGGTTCTTAAAAATTAATTTCCATTATTTTGTCTGAAACATGGCTAGATTGTAATAATATACCATACTGTTTTAAAGTTTTTTCGTATAAAGAAACTATTCAACTAAAAAAAACACACACAACTCAATTTATCTTTATTTTTATATTATTTATTTAAAAAATATATAGTAACATTCATTTATCTTACACTAATTGTTTAAGGTACATAATCACAATAAAATATATCTACATTCGAAATTCACAGATAAATTCACAAGAAAGAAATGATTTAACAAATAATTATGTTAAATTAACTAACACTTTTTTTATAAAAGTAACTCATACAAACGAAAATACCATTGGTAACTTTAAGTGGTAATTATTTTTGAAAAATAATCAAAAACCCTTAAATTAATTAAAGATGAAGATGCAAATTGAAACTTATTTCTACGTAAATTTATATTTTAACTTAAAATGGTAACTACTTTTAAGAGTAAGTATAATATTCTAGAATATTATGTTTTTATAATTTGATTATATTATTTGATAAAATTTTTCAAATAATGGCACATATCTATAAAGAATTAAAAATATATATTACACAACAAACCCGCTAATCTGATCTATTAGGGACTGGGATCTGTTCGTATTAAGTAATGTTAAAATTATCCTAAAAATAAGGATAATACAAAAAATATTCCAAAAAACCGATAAAATATGGCTTACGGAGCAGCATGTTTCAAACTCAGAAGAAATAAGGCCTTTGGGCCAGCTCAGTTAGTCAGCTGGTACTAAGTCGCTATTATTTGTTAAGTAACACCGGTTGGGCAAGCAACTTTTTATGGTGACCAGCTGACAGCCATCGTGGAAAAACTCTACTGGGGGTCCCTGTTCAAACTCGTGCTTAATTCACCTCAAATAATACAGCAAACAACGATCAAATTGGGTAGTAGTCAATAATGTACAGTTCTTGACAACAAATAAAACCTAAATACAAGAAGAAATAAAGACGCTTGAAATACCATTGTAGTAAGAGCTTGTAGTAAATAAAAGATTGTAGTAAATAGCATTGTTGATCAGCACTAGATGCTACGCAGCCGAGACGTCATATTTGTGGCAAGCTGGTGAAATATTTAAGGTTTTCTGATTAATTTTTAGATTATATTAATATGAAATAATTTTTTTAGATTTCTAATAATTAATTTTAGAAATATCAAGGTTTTCGGCATTACGACAGCAAAAATGAGTGATTCTCAAAAATTAGTGAAAATGTATAATTTCTTGTAATTAATTGCTAATAAAATATAAGAAATTTTTATTATTTTACCAATTTATATTGTAAACATATCTTGTATTAAGTTGGTTTAGTTTGGTTTTTATTTTCAATTACAAATTTTATTACTTTTTTTCTCTTCAATTCTTTATTTCCAACTGTAAAATTTTACAACAAGCAAATGTAATGATTATGATAATAATGTAAATGACATGATAGGCATGAGAGGGGTAGGGCCCCCATTGGTGCCTCCCCAAAAATTAAATTTGTGTATCAAATCAGCTGGTCTCTACTCCAGCGTCTTTTAAGGCGTCTAGGGGGATTATGAGGTAAATGGAAGGTGAAAAGTGAACTTTTTAAACAACTGTATTACTTTTTAAATTTTTTTTATGTTTAAACTGATTACAAAAGAATTAGGCCTAACCTTGCTAAAAGAGAGAAATGTTTAAAAGCATTACTAAAATATTACTTCATTATAGAATTACTTAATTTATAGGTTAAAACATGTCTTGTATGTGAAAAGGACGTTAAAAAATATAAATCAGTCCAGATTATCCGAAATATTTGATTAGTAGGATTGTTGTGTATAATTGTAAGATGTGTCATTAAATTTCTGTAAATCACACTGAAATGTATGGTCAAGCTAAAAGTTAAAGTTAATGTAAAATGGAAGAATAACAAAATTTAAAAATAGTAAATTTTACATTAATTAACTGAATCTATCAACAATCAGTTCTTTAAAAAAAAGCAATAAATGGATTTATATAAAAGAAAAATTACCATGAAAGGTAACTTCCAAAGGAGATACCTTTACAATAGAAAAACAATTACTGTTTGCTTAATACATTGAAACTAAATTTGGTAAAACATTGCAAGTAATTTAATTTACTATACAAATATTTCTGTTAGATGCTTTCATATTGTACCATCGTACTCTAGTAATTTGATATTCAAATAGTAATTATCATAATGATTCAAGTGTTTTTTTATATAAATGCTAAATTAAATTTTGAAATTTATTTTTTAACTTTCAACTAATTATAATAGCATTGAATGTGGATGTTTATCATTTAAAAAAATTTATAACCCTTTTACATATTAACATTTTTTAAAACATTATGCCTTCCATATAATATTATTTATAGATTCCCTAATAATTTTTTTTAAATGCCCAAATTTACTAAGAAATATTAATTAGTAGAAAATTTAAACATGTTTCTCTTACTTAAAATAATAATTTTAGGTAACAAAGCTTTTTAGTGAACTTTTCTTTATCCTTGTACAGTAGTTCAAAAACAAATCTTTGAAGTTCACAAATTTAAAAACTAAAAAAGTAACTTATTAAATTCGATAAGAGAAATCAATTAAGATTACTAGTAATAATAATCCAGAGAAAGCAAAAATTTTGGATTGAAAATTAAAAATTTTCATATATAATATTTGTATGCCACTAATTTGGTAACTCTACAGTTATATAAAAGTTCTGACACAAGTTTTAGATTGAAATTATAACATAAATTTATAATTTTAGTATAATTAATTGACTGTCAGGAGGTAATGGGTCCTGTGATACTTTTGGTTTTGCTGTAGTCTTTTTACTAAAAAATGAAAAAGGAAATTGATCATCTGGACCTGTGAGTTCAGTATTTAACTTAGGTAACTGTGTAGTAGTTGGTATTGAATTAAAAAATGACTTTGATTGAAAATTAAAATTTTTAGAATTTCTATTGAAATTATTATTGTTATTAAATTTATTAAAATTCGAGTAAACAGATGTTGGTTGTAAACTTGATCCAGAACCAAATCTCACATCAATGTCATCAGTTTCTGGTAATTGGAATGGAATTTTCGGTTTTGAATAATCATATCCTTGGCCACTTGCTGATCCAGGATACACTTCCGATTGGATATTTGTACCACCACTTCCAATATTAACATCATCTGTCCCTGGTAACTTAAATTGATTGCTTGGTTTCTGATAGGAATAACCTTGGTTACTAGGATTCTGATAGGAATAGCCTTGGTTACTTGGTGTTCCTGAGTAAACTGTAGGATTGGCATTCGTTCCACCAAATCTGACATCAATGTTATCATCTGGTAATGGTAGTTGTAATTGATTTTTTGGTTTTTCATAAAAGTAACCACTATCAGATGAAGAAGGAGCTACAGTTATACCACTTGAAACTCTAAGACTTGAATCTGTAAATGCTCCTCCTGCTGCAGCATCGGGATTAATTGTCCGATCTTCATCGTTGTTACCTCCAATTCTGATATCAATGTCGTCGTCATATGGAGGAGTTGTATATTCTTCTGTAGTTGTTGGTAATATTGTAACTGAAGTTTCTCTGCTAGGACTTTCACGAAATGAATCTGTTGTTGTATCCGTTTCAGCTGTTGTTACATCAAACGTTGTTGAACGTATTGTTGATGATGGGAAATTTAAACCACTTTTAGGTTTATCATAATTATAACCATTGAATGGTAATACTTGTTCTTGGTTAGCTGATGGTTGTGGTGAAATATTTGGTTGATTATCTTTAGGTTTAATTCTTGTGAAATCTACATTTGAGCTTTCCCCATTATATATTCTACCATTTGGCCTTGGTCGTCTTCTTGTTGGTTTATTACATAAGAAGCTATGAAAAGCATGTGAACATTGTTCTTCTAATGTATGAATATCATCTTTAGGTTTCGATATCTTTGCAATTGTAAATAGTGGATTTTCAGCAGCAGCAGGTTCAACGTTCTCATCGTTTTTTGATGTTGTAGTAGTAATTCTGGGGGTAGTTGAACTGATTGAATCGACTTTTAAACTTTTAGGTTTAATTATTGACTGTAAAGGATTTGATGGGCTAGGAGATTCACTGTCTTCAAAATTATTACCATTATTAGGAAATCTTAATTGTTGAGATGGTTTTGGATAAGAATATCCACTGTTATATGATGATCCCTCAAACTGTTGATTGTTATTTGAAGGTTCAGGATAATTTATTAATTCAGTTGTTGTTGAGGGTGTAAATGTTGGAAAGGCAAATGGTTGTGAAGGTCTTCGATATTGGTATCCTTGATCACCAGAGGAGTAGTATGGATTTATATTTGCAGATTGATCAGTTAAAATATCATATGGTTTCTCTGTTGTAGTTTGTGCAAATGAAGGAGAATATGCTTTTTGAGTAACTGGTTTTCGTGTCGTACTTATTGGTAGTTTAAACTGTTTATTCTCTGATGGTTGTGGATAAGTGTAACCATTATCTATAGGTTTTTTCGTTGTACTTGGTAATAGAAATTCATTATTATCAGATGGTTGTGGATAAAAATAACCATTATCTTTAGGTTTTAAAGTCGTTGTTGATGTTGGTAATAAGAACACATTATTTTCAGAAGGTTGTGGGTAGCTATAACCATCAGGTTTTACTCTTTGTTCATCTGTATTAGTAGAATCAGGTAATCTTTTGGTGTTATCAACATTGGAACCCTCTGGTATTAAATTAGATGGTATTTTTGCTTTAGGCCTTAGTCTTCCATCAAGTCTTTGGCGTTGTTTTGGTGTTTGGCACAAGAAGCTGTGAAATGGATGATTACATAATTCTTCTAATGTGTGGTGATCATGGTCTTTAGGATTCCGTAAAATATTTACTTGGGCGATTGATTCTGGATTTTGTGCTCCAGCACCTTCTATATTATCTTTCAATGGCTTTTTTGATGGTAGTACTTTGTTTTCATTTATATTTGAGCTATCTGGGGGAATTGTTGTAGAACTTGGTGCGTTAAAAGATGGAAATGGTTTATTGTAAATGTATCCATTTTCCTTTAATTTGGGTATGTTTATTTGATTAATGTTCTGTGAATAATCTGGTGATATTGACTTTGGGGTTGTATAAACTTTCCGAGTAGTTTGTTGAAAAAATGCTGCTGTTGTTCTTGAAACTGGACGAATTGTTGTGCTTCGAGTTGATGTGTAAATATTTTCAAAAGGTGGTAAGTAAATATCTTCATTAGCAGCTGGTTGTGGGTTTATATTATCACTAGCAGGTGGAGGTAAATACGATTTTTGATCTGAAGCTGATTGTGGAGAAATATTATCTTTAAAATTTGGTAATTTTGTTGTAGATATTAATGGTGGTAAATAAGAATTTTGATTTGATGCTGGTTCAGGAAAAATATCTAGATTAATTTTTTGTGTATTTGTTCTTTGACTCGCTCTGAATGGTTTAAAAGTAGTAGTTACTGCAGGTGCAGCAGTTTTAGAAAATATTGGATTTTGATTTGTTCCATCAGGACTTTGTAAATCATTGATATAATTATTTACTTTTACTGGTTTTCGATCAGGTGAAACTCTTCTTAAATTTTGAGATGATGCTAGAGCATTTAACACACCCGGTGGTATTTTTGCTTGAGGCCTCAACCGACCAGTGATTCTTTCACGCTGTTTCGTTGCTCCTGTACAAAGGAAACTATGAAAAGGATCATTACAGAGTCTAGCTAATGAGTAATTTTCTTGCTTTTCAGTCACTTGTTCAATGACTACTGGATTTTGAGCTGCAGCTGGTTCTATGTTTGAATCTTGCTCTACTGGTGGCAAATATTGTTTATTTACATTTGTCGGTGCCTCAATTGGTGGTAAATATTGTTTATTTACATTTGTTGGTGCCTCAACAGGTGGTAAATATTGTTTATTCACATTTGTTGGTGCCTCAACAGGTGGTAAATATTGATTATTTATATTTGTTGGCGCTTGATTAACAGGTTTATTTGGTCGTAAAATTCTGTTATTTAAGTTTGTAGGAGCAGGTATAACAGGTTTGTTAACTTTTGGTGGTAAATACTCTTTATTTATATTTGTTTCTGCTTGTATAGGAGGTAAATATTCTTTATTTACATTTGTTGCTGCTTGTACAGGAGGTAAGTATTCTTTGTTTATATTTGTTGGTGCTTGAACTGGAGGTAGATATTGTTTATTTGCATTTGTTGGTTCTGAATCAAATGAATTTAATAACAGATTTGATTTTACTTCATTAAAATTTGAGTTTTTAAAATTATTATATCGGTTTTTATTAATATATGGTGTTGAAGAAATAATTGGTTTATATGTCGTTGTCTGATAAGCAAAGGAATTTGTGTTGAATTGTGGCTTAGAATATCTAAATGGTTGTATTGTAGTAGATTGAAATGGGTTTGAAGAGATATGTGGTTTGTAAGTTGTTGTGGTCGTTTGGTAAACAAAGGAATTTGTGTTCAATTGTGGTTTAGAGTATCTGTAAGGATTTAATGTAGTTGTTCTTATTGTAGTAGAAGGGGTAAAATAACTCTTACTAAGTCTTGATGTTGAATCTGATGGACTAAAAGGTGGATCCAAATTCACATATCGCTCTGGTGCTCGAACTGGGGGGTTTGATGACTCTGGCGGTAGATATGATCTATCATTTTGCGATCTACTTCTTGGGCTACTTGATACCCTAAAATTAAACTGATCATCTTGTACTGGTGCCTCTGATTTTAATTTTTTTCCTCCATTGCTCGCATTTGTTGATTTTGATGGTTTTATCCTTTGTCCAAATACTGGTGTATTAGCTTTTTCACCCTCATCTGAATCAAAGTCTAATTGTCTACCTCTTCTACCAACGAATTGGGGTTGTGATACATCAATTACCAAAAATAATATAATTGTGGTAATTAAATGTATACATTGTATATTGATATTCTGCAACAAAAGAAAAAATAAATAAAATTACTAAAATTTCAAAATATGTAATGTTTTCAACTTAATTTAGTTCACTTTGTAAATATTCTCAATTCAATAAGGTGAAAAAACATTAAGCTGAAAATCTCATTGCAAGTTGCTCATTTATAGATTTATGTATCAGTTTGGCAATTGTCAGCCACCTATTGACTATGTACCTAGTATTATGTTTGTCAATAAATGAAGATAATCTGTACGTAAATAGATTTCAATATTTTATAAAATAACTTCAACCTACTGATTACTTTAATTATCTGACAGAACTTTATAATCTCTACACAATGCAATTTTATTAAGAAAGTTTTGGAAAAACTTAGCAAAGGTAGGGCTATTACTAGACTATTAAATCCTATTTTGTGTATTAATTATATATCATGTGGCATTCAGAAGAGAATTTTCTGTTTATTTATTGATAGCTTGTCAATTCATTGCTCAGAGATTTTTACTCCCCAGCCATGATTTAAAAGCAGAATAAGATAAAAATGAACAGAAATAGGGAATCTAAATAAATGTATTTATTCCAGTTAGATCAATATAAATTTAATATATAAATATAAAAAATAATTGTTAAACTTTGATAGTGTTTATATAAATTTAAGAATTTAGTTTGTTAAGTTTAAAAGAAGTCATGAATAGAGATTTTGAAAAACCCATTTAACAGTAATAGTTGAAATATTGTAATATTAGTAGCAAACCCATTATTTTAAGAAATACAAACAAGTCATAAAGATTTCAGCATTAACTAGATATGTACGTGTTCTGGCAAGACAGCCATTAAGTCGGTTAACATACAAATTTGATTTGAATTCTTTGAGAACGCTGTACAAAACATTTGGAATGAGAGGCTAGGGTTGGACAGTACACATATGACGTGAAAAAGTGTGGAAGGGCAATTTAGACGCTTAAGTTTTGAACAGTTTGAAACAGGAAAAACTTACTAAGTCTCGAGGTGTTCGAACGTGTTTTCCGGTAACGGGAAAATATTATAAGTTGAAAGTTCGCAAGTGTTTCTCATTAAATAGCGTGAGAAAAAATAATATCAAAGTATTAATATTTCAAAAACAATAATTCAAATAATAATTGTTATATGATAAAAAGTTTTAATATCTCGTATTTAAATATATAATCTGCCCATAACAGACAGGTGGTGTCAAATTTTTTACACTCAATCTGTTCGTTGCAGGGCTAAAATAAATAGTTCTGTTTCTTATCACATGGTCAGTCAATTAAATGACTGAATCATTTAAGAACAGAAGAGGTAGAGGTTTAAAAGACACTAATCAGAGTTATCTTCTCTGAAAGTAATGAATTTCATTGTACAGCCAGACCCTGTGGTGAATGAAGTGAAGTTGTCATTTACAGAGTGGAAAATATGTGCTTTTCAGAGGGCCCGGCATGCTGATAAGCGTACTTTTCCACTCAGTGAGGAAGGCAATGGTAAACCACCTCACTCCTCGTTTTACTTGGTAAAACCTCTAGAGGTTCAAACCAGCCTTTCGGCTGTTGACCTAAACAACAACAAATATATAATAAATTACATAATTTTTTTTTTTTGAATAAGAACAATAATTAATTTATTTATAAACAAAATTATTAATTACAATTAATTATCAAACTTGGAACGTATGAAATATTGGTCACCTGAACAGTTCAGGTATTGAGCTAATGTTACTTATAAATGATTTAAAATATAGTTTTTCGCTGATTTATAAGGCAGTGGTAGTTATTTACGCTTTAGACAAATAGTCATTTCGTCTACTGTATTTTGCACCGACATCATTTCACCTGCAACATTGTGTTTAGTTTATTGTGTACATTACTGTACTGCAGATATCGTAACACATATATTGAAGGAGTTATTAATTTAACGTTTTATACGAACAACCGTTTAGAATAATCCTATTGTAAAAAATTTATCATTTATCAGTCAGAAAATCGAATTCTTTTGTACTGGTCGGTTTCATTGTTAAAGGAATAAAAAAACCACTTAAGTCAACATAAGCACTTCCATTTTGCTTGTGACGTGAAGTGGATTACGTGAATTCAAAGGTGTTCAGATCACAGGTGTTTAACACTTCATGTGTTTGTTTTCTATTACAAATTTTCATTGACAATGGTTTCAAAACAAGAGTAAGTTTAAGAATGAAAAAGTAATGTATAAAATACTTTGTTTTTCAATTTAAGATACGATTGTATCATTAGAAAATTTGGAATATAACAATGTATTTTATTAACATTGCAAAAAGTTGTATAAATAAGTTCTGCACAAATAAATAAGTATTGTTTTCAAGTATAAGTTTGTTCTATAATTGCCTGCTAATACAAATTAAAAATTAAAAAATCTTGTGTGAAACACTCACACGACTTTCTCTTGCCAGTTTATACAATGAAACTTATAGTTTATATTTCATCATAAGTAAAGAATGTAAAATGAAAACATACCTAATTTTAATCATTAGTGAATTAAGCTAAATGATAATCATTCTCTGAAGAACTTAAAAATACGTTAAATCACTAAATTGACGACTAAATAAACTCTGCAGAAAGAACGTTTGAAATAAAAGTTATAGACTGTTTAATTTTCTATAACTTTAATAATTACAAGCACTTTTGTCGTAAAGTGTGTACTAAGACCACGATCTTGAAAAATCCCGTTTTTACCGATTTTGGTTACAAAAATATACAAAATTAGTACTTGTTGCAGGTAAACTAAGCCTGTAGAGGAAAACGCTTGAAATTAAAGTCGTAGTTTTTAATTTTCTTCAACTTTAAGCTATGGTACCTTTTTTGCCAATGAAGGGCATATTAAGGCCGCATTCTTAAAAAAAGTATTTTTACCACGAGAGCACAGGCTTCCCAAGAATTTCAGCAGACATCGTGCTTACCTCATTTTGTAGGGCATAAAAAAATTTAGTAAATAAGACGATTTTTACAAAATCGTAGAAGCCATTTTTGAGAAAATCGCAAAAATGTGATAACTTTCACGAATAAACTCCGGCTGATCGATTTTGATGAAAATGTTTTTGTCTTGTTCTCTTATCGTATCTAATTTAAGTTTTGAGTTTCAACTCCGCATATATTCCGTTCTTGAGATATTTTGTTCACACACACTCATCAGTCGTTAAAAAATGTTTATTTTTGTTTTAGGGGGCCTTAAAATGTGTATTTCTGGTGAAAAAAGATTTATAAATATCGACATAAAACAACGTTTTCCTTTCCTGTATAATTATTCCATAAACCAAGAGAGAGTAAAATACAAGTATGGAGGCAAAGTAAATTTAACAAAAATTATATTTTATTACAAATTAAAGTAGAAGTTTTTAAATTTTCTAAAACTTTGATTAATTTTGACCTAAAATGCATATTAAGGCCGCAATCTTAAACAAACCATTTTTTTCTACAAGAGCACAGTCTCCCCAAGAATTTCAGCAGACATGGCACCTACACTATCAGAGCATAAAAATGTAGTAAATGAGGCGATTAAAAACAAATCGAAGGAGCCGTTTTTGAGAAAACCGCAAAAAAGTGAAAAATGCACAAACGTTTAAAACGCCTTTCTCCAAGGGATCTTCTTGGCCAACTGTAGGACTGTGGAGTAAATCTTGGAACCTTAGCTTCATATTTAGAAATTGTTAATAATAACAGGTACTAAACTTTCAATAAAAAGTATCAAAAAAAGTTTAATTTTGTTATTCATTTATTACCAATGCGTAATTCTTTAGTAATAAGTTTTTAACTATAAATGTGAACCTTAAGGAAACACGATAACCAAACGAAGTAGTTTTTTAAATCGTAAAAAGTGAAAAATTGCACAAATAAACGATAAACTATTCCAGTTACCTGATTTTGATGCAAATGTCGCGTCTCCTTATAATACTTAAATTTACGTTTCAAGTTTCAAGTTTGTTCAATTTTTGTTTTTTATTTTGTTAACACACGCACACACACCACACAAGTAGGCGTGCACACACTCGCTTACCAACCAATCGGTTAAATAATATTTCTTTTGGGCTTAGGGGAACTGAAAATATTTATTTCCGGTGAAAACTCGATTTTACAAAATGCCAATAAAAATAAAACTTTCCTCACCTTCATTTCATTCATGTATAGGGAAAGGTAAATTGAAGAACGCTTTCGAGTATAACTAGAAGTCCTTCATTTCTAAATCGTTTGAAGTAAAAGTAATATCAATACGAGTGACCAATTTATTTGACAATTACATGAATAAAATTTTGGTAATATATTTTGATATAACCTACCGTATTGGCTTAGTGGTAAAGTCATCGTCCCGAATCAGCTTTCGGAGACGAAGGTTCTTGATTTAAATCCTAGTAAAGATAAACTTTTACACGGATTTGAGTACTAGACAATGGTTACCAGTGTACTTTGATGGTTGGGGTTCAATTAACCATACTCTCCCAGGAATAGCCGGGCTGAGGCTGTACAAGACACGTCTTACATATCATCCTCATCTCATTGAGTTAAGGGGTTGCTGGTGGTTCTTCAATTAAATAGATTGCAACGTGCAGACATTACAGATTTAGAAAAAAATTGTAAATGTAAATATTATTAGACCTATTATAAATATATAAAAAGTTAAGAGTTGAGAGGATAAAGGTAACATTGTTTTCAGAAACAGAGATTTTGAGATGGCTGAAGGTGTTGTGTGCATTTTAATTTTGTAGCTGACATATTTCCGCTTGTGGCTCTATTTTCACTGTTTAAGGATATACTAGTGAACAAAGGAGCTAAAGAATAAAGGTGTTAAGATCAACGACACCTTCTTCCACCAGTATGCACTACAATGGCATAGCTATGACAACATCTTCATCCATTTAGCTAATTTTTCATAATTTAAAAATTATTGTATCACTGATTTTGAACAAAAAGTGTCACTGAATTGTTTTCAAAGTAACTCTAGATGGCAGTACGTATTCGAACTTGCATTAATTATAACTCAGTATGACAATAATGTTAATTTTGAAGAAAGATCGGCCCTAACCTACAAAATCGTGTGCCAAGAAATAATAATTCATTGTAATTTAATAATGATTACATAATTCTTATTATTGATTATTTTGAACAGGAGCTGTCATTGTACGAACAATATTATTATAAAGTTATTAATAACGGACTACTAGGTTTATATCTTACTAGCGTGACCCGCGCGGCTTCGCACGCGAAACATATTATGTAGGACCTAATCAATTTTTTTTAAATGTATATGTAACAAAAAATTTTGTAGCTGCTAGATCGACTGTATATACTCCAACGCAATCACACACGCACATACATACTTACACACTCACATTGTAGTAATAAATTCCCCCGCGTACGTCTCTCGCTCATCTCCCCCTTTCAACTATCTACTTCAACAATAAATACACACACACACACACACAGACATGACGTTTTGATAATGTGCCCCCGTGTACGTCTCTCGTCATTATCAAACCTTTCATCTACTTTAACAGCAATACCTACTCACATGTGCACACACACATAAATATTTATGAAAATCTTCATTACGGCCTTTAGGGTAATCATGTTTAAAAATTTAAAAAGAAAATATTGTTGTGAGTATAAATATTCTGTCAAAATTTCATGAAAATCTGGTAAGTAGTTTTGGAAATTAGCCTGCTCAGAAATAACACGCTATGTCTTTATAATATTACTATAGATTAAATATATTTGAATAAAATTCTAACCTAAATAATGTTAGCTTTTAGTAGAGAAACGTATAAACTAAAATGTTGACATTCTCATGACACTTAACAACCAAATTTCATGAATATTTAAAAATGAAGAAGATCAACTTACAACTCAGATTTACTTACGTACTATGAATCATAATTTTCGTTTTACGATTATTTTTATTTCAAAATACAGTAGCATTTTAAGTCAAGGTGACTGTTATAATATTATTCTTTTTTTTGGAAATATTGTGAAATATTTTTCTAAATAAACCTAATAAAGCAGTTATGAATTTTTAATAATATTTGACCAAATGTTATCAATATTTTTATGGTTTGAATGAAAGTCAGTGTTTTATTGGGTAATTGACGTTTATGTTAGGAGTCTTCTACTTCTTTTATTATTATAAAATTAATGATGTTGGCTTTATTTTAAAATCGCCCACTTTAAACATTAATATTAGTATTATCTTGAAAGGTCGTTGTACAATGTTATAGCCTTGAATAGGTCGTTTATAACTGAAGATGAGCTGTCTTTTAAGAAGTATCTGTTGTTAATTGATTTTCTTCAGAATTCTTTATATATTTTTTATTACATTTCATTCATAATTCATTGAGTTTTTTTAATTAATGGGGTTATCAGTAATAAGTTGTGGATTTACAATTAAAATGATTTAGGTTCTTTATCGCTGAAGCTTTTATTAAGAGATCTTACTTTAAATGATTTATATTTGTTTACATTTTTATTAACCTCTTTGCATTTACGTGGTTATAGAACGCATTTTAATTATTGTCACGACAAAAATTTTATTAGATGAAATTTTTGTTAAACAGAGGGTCAGGACAATAAAATAAATCAAGAAAAGTTCGATTGAACCTTTTCCCTTTTCTAGAATCTATGCAGTACGTACAACCTGTACATATCTAGGATAAAAATTAAAGTAATGGCTTTTGTAGGGAGAAACCATGACAGATCCAAGAAAATGATTTATGAATATCTTATTGGACATGTCAGAAGATTTAATTACTTTGGCTGCCAAATTGGTTTTTATGGAAAAATTTTATTGGTGTCAGTTGACGCTGTTAATTTTTAATTTTGTCTGTACGGTAAGTCTAATATGTTGAAACGTTTCAGTCTGTAGTAGTGGTGATATTATCAAAAAGGTTAATTGGCAAAGGGTTTTAATGACGTTCAAATCTGTCATGGTTTTTTTACTTTCTCTTGCCTATATGAATATATAGAAAGGAAAGTATTGTTTTCATGTCGATTTTTCGAAATCGAGTTTTCACCGAATCTACACGTTTTCAGACCCTCTGAACCCAAAAAACATGTTTTTAGCGATTGGTCTGTGTGTGTGTGTATATACAGAATATCTCAAGAACGGAACATCGTACGAACTTGAAACTTAAGTTACATACCACTACCGGACCCGACACAAACATTTTCATCAAAATTGGTCAACCGGAGATAGTAGTTTATTCGTGTCATTTTTCACTTTTTGCGATTTTCTCAAAAACTGGTTCTGCGATTTATTTTAAAATCGCCCGGTTTACTAAATTTCTTAAGCTCTTTGAGATAGGGTAGGCGCCATGTTTGCTGAAATTCTTGGTGAGACTGTTTTCACGTAAAAAAATTGTTTTTTCAAGATTACAGCTTTAATATGCATTTTAACGCAAAAATTTATATAATAAAAAATGTAGAAAATTTAACGTCCTACAACTTTTATAAAATAATTTTTTCGTATAATGCTTAGTTTAGCGGTAATAAGCGATTTTTTGTTTTTTTCTCACGAAAACGTCTGAATAATATATTTTTTAAGATTTCAGCCTTAGTATGTATTTTACGATAAAAGTGTGTATCAAATTTATAGGAAATTAAATGATCTACAAGTTTTAATTAAAGCATTTTTCTCTACAGAGCCTAGTTTAGCGTAAAAGAGTGATTTTCCGTATTTTTAAGCCAAACTGAGATCGATTTTCATTTTGCGTCGTTCACTCATGATTAAAATAAGGTTATGTGTTTTGAGGTTAGTTTTTTGTTTATTTCTAATGTTTTTATGACAAATGTTACGTTTTATTGTTAATTATTTTTATTGGCAAGAGAAAGACGTGTGAGTGTTTCACACCAGACATTTTTATTTCAGTATATTTTATCGAGAACAGTGTTCATATAGGCCTATTAGCCATGATAAATTAGGTCACTGGTTACGAACCAAGGAGAGTCAGTAATAATTCGATGAATCTTCGATTGAAAACGCTGTAAGATGGTAATGTTAGATGAACTGGCTGATCCCATCAGTTCAATTTCTATTCCACAGTTCAATTAATTAAACTGTAACAGTATTTACTATTTATCCATGTGACAGATAACAAACAATGTTTGCAAAAGAGTACAGTATTTACCCTGCAATGTAAAAATCAATTGCATTGATTCAATGACAAAGCAACCAATCCAACGTTTATAGTTCACTATTCATTTTTGTTTAATATAAATGCGTGTATTTTTTTTTTTTTAATTTACGCCCCAATTGGAGCACTCAAGTCACTCATGGACATGCGTTCCTTGAGGAGTTAGTTGTGGCACCACACTGTTGTTTTCTTCGTTCCCACATCAATTTCATATTCCTTGACCTGGTGGCTCTCAATCTCTCTGCTACAGCTGCACTCGGCTGTCTTCTCTCTCTGAAAGGCAGTTGGGTTATCCTCTTTTCCTTTAGGATGGTCTTCTCTTCTCGTCTCTGGATCATTTCTTCATTTATATTCAAGTTCCTCATGTCTGACATGACGTCCTGTATCCATTTGTTTTGGATCTTATTCTTCATTTGGTAGTCAAGGAGCTGTTTAATGAGTCTTGAGTCAGGCAGTCTGCTAAGGTGGCCAAAGAAAGCGACTCTCCTCTTCCTCATTGTGTCAAATATCGGCTCATTTTCCTTATAAACTATATATAAAATGCGTGTATTATATATACATACATATTATTTTGATAAAACTCCTTTAGTTTCAAGTTTTGGGTCAGTCGAAAATCCATTGACTGTAGAAGCTATAACTCTAAAAGGAATACCATACACAAATTCATAAGTAACTGTCTGTAGGTGATTGGTGACTTGGAAACCCGCCAAACAAAAACCACTTCTTTGCTTGAATAGAATTGTTATGAATGGAAAATGTATTGAAATTTAAGTATTAAATTCCAGTCTACAACGGAAATTTGACTCCATTTATTTTTGTTGCAACGTACGCGGATGAAACTGTTATTTTATCTTTATCTGAAAAACTTGAAACAATTTTTGAATTTACATCATCTCAGTGAAATATAAGTCTGGTAAAAGATATTGAATAAGATTATAAATGTTGAAAAATTAGTCCATATCACGGTTAAGCTTCGAAAAGGACTCGTACAATCTCTTTCTTTTATACAAAACATGACTATACTCCTAAATAATATTGGTACGTTATTTTAAAAAAAAACATGGTAAACACTGCTGCTACTTCTGAACTCACGATTTAAACAGTTTTATTCTTTTCGAAGTTGAAACTTGAAACTTTAGTTACGTACTGCTAAAGAAACCGACATAAACATTTTCATCGAAATCGGTCAACCGGAAGTAGTAGTTCATTCATGTCATTTTTCACTATTTTGCAATTTTCTCAAAACGGCCATAACGATTTTTTTAAATCGCCTCATTTACTACATTTTGTATGCTCTAAACGATGTCTGCTGAATTTTTGTAGGAGGCTGTGTTTGGTAGAAAATAAATGTTTTTTATTTTAAGATTACGGCCTTGATAAGCATTTTAGGGCAAAACTGTATACAATAAAAGTTGTAGAAAATTAAAAAACCTACAACTTTTATGGCAAACATTTCTTTGTATAACGCTTAGTTTAGCGGTAATTAGTATTTTTTTCATGAAAGTGTAAAAAAAATCGATTTGTTTTAAGATTTCAGCTTTTACATGCATTTTACGACAAAAAGTATACAAACAAATTTATAGGAAATCAAAAGATCTACAATTTTTATTTCGAGTATTTTTCTCTACAGAGCCTAGCTTAGAGTGAAAGAGTGATTTTCCGTATTATAAAGCCTAGTTGAGATTGGTTTTCATTTTGCATCATTCACTCACGATTAAAATTAGGTTATGTTTTTTGAGGTTAGTTTATTGTTTATTTCTAATGGTTTATTACTAACGTTATGTTATATTGTTCACTATTTGCATTGGCAAGAGAAAGTCGTGTGATTGTTTCACACCAGTTTTTTTTTTTTTTTTTTTGTTTAATCTTTGTCCAATTACCTTTGTGATCGTTGAACACTTTTTGTGCACAGTTTCAAATAAAGTCTCAATGTTAAAAAGTATGAAATTTTTATATGAATGAAAATCTTTCTCATTTTTATAAATTCACGTAATAACTTAGACATAAAAACAAAAAATAAAATACTCAAATATGTTTACGAGCCCTAAGGCCTAATTATAATTTTGTACCTGTAACTCTAAAGCCCCCATAATTGATCCTAGGTTACCCTTTCTAAAATTATTGCATTATCATAACATGAACGTATTTTACAATTCACCCAAACACAGTGTTAGGGGATGAAGAAACTAGTCCCTTTACACTTTACTATTTATTTTTCAGTAAAAAAAGTAAGATTCAAGAGTGTTTTGTATGTAGTCCGATCCTACACCTGTCCGTCACGTCCAACGATGTGACTTCACGGATTTTTTATAACGAAATTTGCCAAAACATGAAAAGAAACAGACTGCTACAAATAATTTAGCAGCACAATATTTTATTTAAACTTTCTGTCCTGTTAACTGTAAAATAGTGTTCGCTATTTACAAATTAATTCATTAAAGAATAATATAGGTATGTATATAAAATATTAAGTCAGTAAAAATTAATGATTGCCTCCAAAATGTGAATTTGAAAAATAAATTTATGTCTGAACAATGCAAATTTGTTTCATCTAATAATCCATTTTACTTTAATTCATCTAATAAGATAAAATAAAATTAAGATGAAGTACTGCATTAACTGTGAAAGTAGTCAATAAAATAAGATAACATTGTTAGATGTTTTTGAAATGGTTAGTAATTAATGAACCTGTCAATCAAAGTTGTGATAAGTAAGTTAAACACACATCCTCTGATTTGCGGTCTGTGGTAATTAAGTACGTCAACAAGCATCCACTTAAACCAACTATTTCCAAAGGCTCCCTCTGAATATCATATTACAGCACTTCATTAACATAGAACTTTCATTTGTTTAAGCTCGTTGCATTGCAAATGACAGACCCGTATTTCAATATTTAAATCTTTCGTATTAAAAATTTAAAAATACACTTATACGTTAAAATTATGATACTTTCATTTAAAGTCAGTACATTTGTAATGAATTTACTTTTTCAAAATTGTAAATAGGGAATTCAGCTGGTAATGCGTTTAACTTCTAAAAACAATGGCCCGTTTTCGATTTTGATAACGGTTTATAAGTTAAACAAATTTTTAATTCTTAAACAAATTTTCGTACATCGATTAAATAAAAGTTTTAGTTGGTGATCAACTAACAGTCACATTATGATGAACTTTTGTTCAAATTTTGAAGTTCTTAAAATTTTTTTAACCGAAGTGACACTAGTTACAAACACACTAATTTAAAGAAATATATTCTAAGAAATAAATTAGAAGTAATTGTACTTAAGCCAAATAGTAGCCATTTCATGAAATTTTATTCTAAGTTTTATAATTTACTGCCTACAGATAAAATTTATCTTCATAAATGAATATAAAGTGTACTTAGATAAAATAATTATTGGAAAAGTACTAAAAATGTTAGTCTTGCTTTCTTATTTATTTTACAGGTGATTTTTTCTTACGAGTGAAATTATAGTTTGTTTCCTTCATTTCTCCGTTTTCCAAAAAATAAGTTTTTTCATACAAAAGGAACATTTTCTCAGAACCTGTTAGAGATATTGACTCGACATTTTCAGGGAACATTCATTGCAAAAGAATACACATTTTGACATTGCAGTTCAATAAAAACACTAGCTCAAACAGATTTTATAGTTACAAATAGGTTAACGTTTGGAAATTATTTACATTGCCAAAGAAAAAGTATTTTTCTGATAAACTAAAAGCAAACCCTCATGTTAAAATGTGTATCAAGGTCCAATAAATCTGTGTAAAAAATTCAGCCAATTGTCTCTACCACAGGCTGAGCAAATTTCTTTTATGTTAGTACGGAGAAACATACGAGGACCGGGTCCCCTTAAGGGAAATTCCCCACCGCCACTTAAATATCTTATACGGAAGTTGTGCAGCTCAATTTACAGTACCGTAATAAAAACTGAAGACAAAAAAAGTCAGAAAAGATATTGAAAAAACTGGAATAATAAGAGAAACATAAATAACCACCGGAAAAACAGAAGAAAGAAGAAAAACCTACAGTGAACGAATGCTAAGAATGTAGGCTGCAAAAGGAGCTTCCAGAAACGTCTAAAGTCACTTTACGTGGTTTAAAATTGGCTCTGTACGAAGGAGAATAAAATATTATATCTTCTGCTATTAAGGACAAAAATTTTTGATATTAAGTTAGAATTTAAATTCCGAATAAAGTTTAATATCCGAATAATAATTTTAATTTTATTACTCGAAGGAGATTTAGAAACATCTGCTTCTAGGGTTTACGTATATTAAACTACCATAGCAAGTTGCCAGAATTAATCTCTACCACATACCACGCGCTTAGTACACTAGTATATGTCACCGTCAGAGATAACACTGCGGTCAGGAATTGTCGACATGAGTATTACACTCACTCACACTTGTACAAATACACATGTTGTAAACTAAACACGTGTTTGTAAGGGAATGAGGTTAGCAGAAGGGTAGTTGAATGCAGAACAACAACACCCCTTATCATACATACTACTGATAACGTTAGGATTGTATTTCCTTCATTTGATGACCTATGTAATCGGGTTTTCAGAATTATTAACTCCAATTTTCCTCCAAACAAAATGATTCAACCATATCTTTTTAACTTATAACAATCGGAAAATTATGTACCTACCATCACATCTACTATAAAAAAAACCATTAAAAACCTAAATAGTTAATGCAGAATATAATGATGATAATACATTATAGATATCTCAAAAAAATTTTGTTTACGTTTAGAGGTAAATTTAACTGAAATTAAAATAAAATCAAAATAATAATTTTTGTGCCTAATTTACTTTCAGTCTAGGCCTTTCAACCAAAATTCTTAAGACTTGCTTCTGGCGCTCATTTTTATATAAACAATGAAACTCTCCACAACGGTTTCAAAATTTCGGCAGTAAAGAAATAAACAACGTCCTTCTGTAATAAATTTCGCTGATAACTAGATAACCTTCTTAGCCAGCTAGCCTATGGCGTAGCTACGAGGAACTTCCCAACTGTACGATGTCTAAAGCGAAAATAGTTAAGACCGCTTGGTCTGAATAACGGAAAACACCCATAGTTCTAAACGGAGAATTTACACTGGTACCTCTTCTCCTGAAAGTAAAATTCCCACCGAACATTAAATTGAATTTATACGGAAATTTTACAGCTCATTTACAGTATTGAAAATTTAAGACAAAAAAATAACCCACTTTCAGTTTTTAGATTATTGTCTACTTTTGTTGAAAGCAATTTCGTTCATACTCTTTCCAGAAATAATTTATGGGACTTCCTGTTAATAATTTATAATCCTAGTGGCAAAACCTCGTGAAGGTTGAAATGAGGTTTTACTTTCTCTTGCTTTATATGAAATATATATATATATATATATATGTAAAGAAAGTTGTTTTCGTAAAAAAATACATGTTTTCAAGTCTTCTGAGTCAAAAAACATGTTATTATTAATTGGTATTTTTGCGTGTGTTAGAAAGATATCTCAAAAACAGAAAATCGAAGTTAAAACTTGGGATTGAAGTAAGTACCATGTGGAAACCCAACATGAACATTTTATTAAAATCGGTCAACCGGAAGTAATAGTTTATTCGTGCAATTTTTAACGTTTTTGCAATTTTAAAAAAACTTCATAAATTTTCTTTTTAAATCGCCTCGTTTACTACATTTTTTGTGCTCTATAAGATAACGTAAAAGCAAGTCTAGTGAAATCCGTGGGGGATTTGTCGAGTGTACTCTTGTGGTAAGAAATGAATTTTACGATTGCGGCTTTAATTTAAATTTTACAACAAAAGTATTCATAATTAAAGTTGTAGAAAATTTATAAACCTACAACATTTGTCGACAGAATTTTTTTATATAGACCTAACTAAGCGTCAATGATTAGTAATTCTCATATTTTCTAAGTCGAACAGAGGTTGATTTTCAAATTGTGACATTCACTCATGATTAAAATTTGGTTATGTATTTCATTTTACATTGTTTAATCCTGATTAAACATGAGTTGTATTGTTCATTTACATTGTCAAGAGAAAGCTATGTTAATGTTTCACACCAGATTTTTTTATTACTTGCCGTAACGTTTATTAAAGGGATAACACACTGATTTATTTTATAACATTCAATTTTAATTTTCTAAGAAAATATGTAAGATGCAGGTTTTTAGAAAAGAATCAAAGTAAATGTCTAATTTGCAATAAAATTTTTGAATATTTTGATGAAGGTTGTTTTCATTAAAATAATAAAATATGTAGCTACCAAAATTTTTAAAAAAGCTGTTTTTAACAACAATACAGCAGACCCTAACGTAATTCTATGAATTAACTTTGTTTAGAAGTAAAAGATTTATGTATTCGCAATATCCCATTTCATAACAAAAATTTTGATGTACTCACCATAATTTTGGCAATTGTATTTTTTATTTGTATATGAGTTCCAAAAAAGCTCCTGGCTATGACCTAATTACCGGTGAGGTGTTAAAGCAACTCCCAAGGAAGGGAATTTTACTCCTGACATTCATTTTCAACGCAATTCTAAGGACGGGTTGCTTTCCATCTCAATGGAAAGTTGCCCAAATAGTCATGATTCTCAAACCTGGCAAGGAACCTACCGAAATTACGTCATATAGACCGATCAGTCTTCTATCCGTGACATCAAAAGTTTTTGAAAAATTACTACTTGATCGTCTAAAACCTTTTTTGGAAGAAAGTGTTTACCCGGATCATCAATTCGGTTTTCGTGAAAAACATTCTACGATAGAACAGGTACATCGGATAGTTAACCAAATTCGATATACCTTAGAAAAAAAGGAATTTTGCTCAGCCGTCTTCTTAGACGTAGCTCAGGCCTTTGACAAGGTATGGCATTTAGCTCTTCTACACAAAATTAAATTAAACCTGGATCATAATTATTTTCCTATTCTAAAATCATTCTTGACCGATCGTTTTTTCCAAGTGAAATTTGATGATGAGTTATCGACCTTGCACCTAATTCGTTCAGGTGTACCTCAAGGTAGCATTTTAAGTCCTTTTCTATATACGCTATTTACAGCAGATATTCCTGTAAATGAACATGTAACAACAGCAACTTTTGCCGATGACACTGCTATTATTGCATCTGATGCCTCCCCAGTCCACGCTTCTGAAAAACTACAGCAACATCTAAATGACATTCAAGACTGGTGCCAAAAATGGAGGATCAACGTAAATGAACAGAAGTCTGCACACGTAACCTTTACGATGAAACGAGAATCATGTTCACCAGTAACGTTTCGCAACAACGTAATTCCACATTCAGATGATGTGAGATACTTGGGCATCTATCTAGACAGGCGATTGACGTGGAGAAAACATATATGGACCAAACGGAAACAACTTGGACTCAAATTACGACAACTATATTGGCTTGTTGGGAGGCGATCACAGTTGTCTTTGGAAAATAAATTGACACTGTACAAGGTGATGATAAAACCAGTTTGGAGTTATGGAATTGAACTCTGGGGCACAGCAAGTACATCTAATGTAGAAATATTACAAAGATTCCAATCGAAGTTTCTTCGACTTATATGCTGTGCACCTTGGTATGTGCCTAATGAAGTACTCCATCATGACCTGGGCATACCTACGGTGGGAGAAGAAATTAGCAGTCGGAGTGAAAAGTATTTAACCAAGTTGGACACACATTCCAATCATTTGGCTATAAATCTTCTCGATGACAATATTGAACACCAAAGACTCAAGAAGGCGAGAATATTAGATCTTCCATTCCGTTTCACCTGATCAAAAATGTTTAACCATCCTTTTAAGATCAAAAACACAAAATTATACTGCGGTTGTCAACTCTTATTTATTAATAAACTAAATCTTGCTAACTCTCATTAATCTAAAATTAATCATCTAATAAATTTTCTATCATCAGTTACACAGATCATCAGTATCACGTTTTCATTCGCTCCTTTTCACACCTTCATTTACTTCATCCGTATAAAAAGAAAAAAAAAATTGTACGTCACCAAGACCAAGAAGAAACCCTTCATCAACTATAACCAAACGATGACATGGAAGCAACGCTGCTGAGTGCTGTCTTCTTCAAGTTTTATTCATCATCAACACATTTACTGAAAGTTTTTGTTAAACTGTTTGTAAATAATTCTTACTGTTAAAAAAAAAAAAAAAAAAAAAAAAAAAATATAATAAGAAAGGAGAACGGTTTTTAGAGGTATAAGATTTTACGAGAGAAGTCCATTTGTTAAATAGCTTATATTGTATTACATAATATGCCTTGGAGGAGAAATACTATTAATGTACAAACACCGGGTAACAGCATGAGGTATATGCCTGCTTTATAAGATTTTATCTCCCCTGTAGAGTTAATGTACCTTCTGTATGCCTACTAAAGGCTTACTACTCCTAACCTCGGGCTTTAAGAAGTTAGCTTAGACGTCTATTAAAACATTCACACGCCAAACATGAACGCATCCTGCGTTGTACATTGTATCCTGAAACTATGTAATACATAAATGTAAGGAAATTAAGAGATTTGTACTCGTGTACTTGTAAACTAATTTAAAGTGATTTAATGGAACAAATACAAGATATATATTTTCTCACAATGTTTCGAGGAATTTGTGTAGTACATTACGAAGTCATAGACTAGTTGTTTAGGCCCGTTTGTATACATTTGGTTAAATAATTTTATTCATTTTTAATAATTCACTAAAATATCTTTCTAAATCCTTTTCAAGTTTTACTTTTTCTTGCCTATGTGAATACTAAATACCTAAACAGTGCTAACGAAAGTATTGATGCTGATCGGACGTAAAGCTGTTGTAAACGTTAATGTCAAGCTTAATGCATTAACAAACACACTTGATTTCACGTCATGAATTGCAGTAAACTTTACAAGGGTATTTAAATTTTACAAGTATTTAGTAACAGTTTGAATAATGTTTATTTTTTAGAATAACGTATTGATGGAGCTGAAAACGAGTGATCATTAATTTACAAAAGTATTGTCGTTGATTGATATGTAAAGAAACGTTTTGTAACCAAAGAAGACAAATTATTGCGTGTAATTAATTAAATTATGTTGGTACATAACGTTATAGGCTTACTTGTATAGGGATTTATTTTAAATAAAAGCTAAGATTTTTATTTTCTGCTTTGTTTACAAGTGACTTGTTGTCATCTTGTTGAAACAAGATGTTTCGGGGTTTTGAAAAATCTTTTTCGATCTTCCAAGCAAAATCTTTCAGAATCAAAGAAACTGTTATTTGCAGTTACTTGAACAGAAAGCTATTTGGGAGGATACCAATAGAGACTCAAAATTTTAGACAAATTAGTAATAGAGATGTAAGAAGACTGAGGAAGAGATGAATACCGGAACATGTTCACTAAACCTAAACCTTGAAGTGAAGAAGTTATTATGTCTGTTTATTATTTATTAAACTCCGATCCCGAACGAACCTAGGCTAAGGTGTTAGATCATAATTGATTTCCAAAAATGTTACCCAAGTTCTGTCTATCCATTCGATGGATTGAGTTATCAAATTGTTATGAAAATATGGTAGAATATGATTTAATTAAGGGGTTTTTAGCCCTCTAAAAATTTCAACCTTCCTACAAAATAATTATAATTTCAAGAAAAATCGTAAAGATTGTATAATAATTGTATATGAAGCGTAAGTGACATAATACTTCTTTATCTGTCACCTTGATTAATAAAAAATTCATCTAATAACACTTCTCCTGTATCAAATTATAACCACAGTTTTTTCAATTGTTTAATTCAGTTTTTCAACGTATAAAATAAATGAATTTTTGGGAGTAGCTTTTTTGACAAAATTCTTTCCAAACACACTCACCTACAATAAATTTAATTGTCGAGGTTTTACTGTAGGCTATTTGAATATTTAACCAACCACGATCATGATTTTGTTATTTTTAATTAGAATATAGTAGTAATTTTCCATTTCGTGGATACTTTCGAAGTATTTTAGCCTACAGATAAATGTATTGATAGATAAATAAATTCAATTAAAATTTATTACGACATGAAAAAATAACACATTTTTATTATAATTTAACTAATCAGAAGATATTTATAACTTTAAATTGGTAAATAATAAATACTGATATCGTGAGAAAGGATTAGAAAGAAAATCAATACAATCAAACAATAGATAATTGAATGGTAAAAATTTTAATAAAAATCGTGGTTCTATTATTACTATTTTATTTGAAGTCTATTTCATTATTTTTTACATAATCCTTGATTTATTTGTGATTTTATTTTATCCATTCAAAAATAAAATTTATATGACAGGTTATTAAAGATGTAAATTACAAATTATTGTTAAAAATAATATAATATGTCTATCAGTAATGGATTAAACACACGGTGTTTCAAAATAAATATTAATATATAGTAATTATTTTATTAATGTAGTAACGATTTAGTTTATTAATGAAGGAATATACAAAGGAATTCGAGACATTGATTATAGATTATTTACTATGACTATTCAAAAACTAATCTGATTTTCTTTATTTATAGGTAGGCTTTTGTTTTATTTCTTTTTTTTCTTTTGAGACCGCAGTGGATCACTTGAGTCGATTTTTAGGCACTCTCTTTTGGTTCTTTTCTTTGATTTTCCTCCAGTATTCTTTTATTCTGGTAGATCTTCTTTGCCTTTCTGCTTCTGAAAAGATCACTTTCCTGATTCCTCTTTAACCTACTTTTCCTTGAAATTTATTATTTTTATCTTTTAGTAATTCCAGCTGTTTGGTTTTATTTTCTAGATTTTTAAAGGGGATGCCTTCACTTTCTATGGACCATTCTGTAGAAAAAGGTACAGTATTAAATTAATCCTTTTTTTATTATGTGTCTTAGCCAATTAGCTTTCTTCCGTTGAACTGGTTTCCGGTATGTCTCTCCTCTCTCCCATAGTTTTCTTTTTACTTTTACGGCCTCTTTGGACCACTTTAGTTCATAGCCTGGTAAGCTCATTTTCTGATTTAATCTTTTTGCTGCACTATTGTCGTTATTTTGCTTCCCTCTTGTTCCACTAATATTTTTCAAGGCTTCTGATCTTCTGAGCCATTCTGCTTAGGAAACCACTGCTTTTCTTGCCACCTTTGCTTTCTGTTGGAATCTGATTATTGGGTTTTTGATTTTTGATAGTTTCCTGAATGTTTTTAAGTCATTTATTGTGATACTGAGCTCTGTCATGTCCTTGACCTCCTAGATCCATTTTCGTTTATGTACTTTATTCCAGAAAAACTCTATCAGTCTTCTTACTAATCCTTAGATTTAAATATTTTTATTCCGTAAAAGTAGATTTCCTAAACCGAATTATAAAATTATGATAACACGTTTTAAAATATTTCATACATTTAAGTCAGGAATATATTATAAAATACCCACAAATCCAGTAGGCCTATCTGAATTATGAACTCAGAACGTGCCTACATCCTGAAACGAAATTTAATCATAAATACTCTTCCTTAATTTTACAGGTGGTTAAATTACATGTGGAATCAAGGGAAAATATCTCAGTGTAAAAATAAAATGGGAAAATAACGTTATACTATTCCGTAATTTATGCCCAAAAGGCATCTGTATTTTCTACACGGAAACTCTCCCGTTTCATCATATCTATTTGTCCCTAACGTAAAAAAACTGTTGAATAAGCTTTACCTATGCATCTTATTATAAGAAAATTCAAAGAAATAAAATATATATTATAACAAAATATGATTTTGTAAGTTATTTTGGTAGTATTTGTTATAAAAGCGAAGTTTAGAAAAACCGTGAAAAGTTTCTTGATATAATTCTATACTACATGGAATTTTGAATGTTAACTGTACCACAACTCACTTCACTTCTTAAAAATTGTAACAAATCAGAAATTTAAAAGGGTGCGTCCACACTGGGCAAACGAATATAAGTCAAATATGTTTTTTTACATAATTTGAACAATTTGTCCTTTTTGCTCTTACTTAAAATTAGTGGAGTATTTTACAGTGAAAGATGAATGTTGTAGGGCAACGGCGTCTTCTGTTCTATAGCACATTTTCAACCGCACACGTTGTTAAATGCCAGGAATCAAGAACCATCTTCCGAAGTTAGATTAGAGCTTAGGTCTATGTGTGAACTTTTTTCTTAATGTGAAAATTTTTAACTTAACTGGCATTCAGGCTACTCCTTTTATTTGTTCCCTTGCCCGATATACTCAAAGGGGTTTTCTTCTCCCGCCTGAGCTAAATGACTGTCAATTTTCTTCTTCGCTGTTTCAACAGCCGTTTTATTTTGAAAACAATTGATTTTAAACGATGGATTTTGTTCATTTTTATTTTTGTTGCGTTCATCTTGTTGATTCCATAAAAACCTGTGTTGTGAATACAGTTTAAAGAACGGCCCTTTCTTTATCCTACAACTGTTCTTTACTTGTTGTCACTTAAGGGGACGCGAAAGTGCAATTTTTTTTTTTTTGTTTAACGTCCGACTGTTCTACAATTATTGCTAATGCAGACGGTGAAGGATGAAATTATTTTTGTAACGTATGAAAATATGCCGTGCCTGAATGGGATTCGAACATTTTCTCAGCTTGAACTGCTTAGAACATTATGTAGGCTATATTTTTTATTACATTACTATGCTTTTATATACATTTTGAATGTAACAGTTTTGTAATATTTTGATTTTTAACAAAGATAAAAAACAAAATTCGGCTCACTTTTTAGACTTATCAAATTTTGAAACAGTTATAGCTGTAAAATATTTTAGAAAACATTTTTCACATTTGTTATTCATATAAATTCTGCATCCTTATGAAAAATAACTACCCTGAAACTTTCACCGAAATTGGTTTAGTGGTTGGTGAGCAAATGTTCCTTTTGTGCTAAAAAATGAATTTTTCGGACAATTAAAAAAACTGAAAAATTTTACTTGCATTAGTGCATCTTCATAGCCACTAAGATTGTCGTAGCAAACTTGCCTCATTTAGTATAAAGCAAACTGTTGAGGAGTCTGTGCTTGAAAATAGCATAGATTGTAACAACGGAAATATAAATTTATCTGCAGGTTTCGACGGAACCTAGCAAAAAAGAGGCCATCAGTCACTAAACGGAATACTGTCAGCCACTAGTATTGATACCTACGGGCAAGGTCCTCTAGCTTAGTTCTAACCGAAGTTACAGCAAAACATCGACTTAATGTCACAAGCACTGAAGGAAAGTCTTTTTTCAGAACAAATTTTTAAAAAATATTAAAAATAGAAAGATACGTCATATAACAATAGTAAATATATATCAAACTTAATCACAAAATTTTGAGATATTATGAAACGTAAAAATAAAGTCCAAATATAAAAGTTTCGGACTCCCGACTTCCCTTAAAACATTCTAAATAACACAAAAATAAAACCAGAAACGCCACTACACGTCTATTTGTTTTGCCGAACTTAATCAAAAGTTTGGTCACAGGGCAAACATAACGCCGAAGAAAATGGCTACACGCACACCCCACCACCACACCAGGTAGAATATTTGTCCAGACGTTCACTTCTACGAAATACAAACATTCTGTAGCGAACAAAAATAGTGCTCTGTCGACCTACGAACATTGTTAGACTAAAATATTAGTTCAGTGTGGATGCTCCCCGTATTATATTTTATAATTTTTACCTTGTTTTAAAGAGTTTACATTAACTGAAAAACTTTACTATTTAACATTAGATTATTTTTAGAATAAAACTAAGAATTAAAATCAAAAAGCTTCTAAGTCAACTTCAAACATTGACATTCTCTTATTTATTTCTTTACGTACTTGTTTTAAATTGTAGATCTCATCATTTTATTTTTCTCTATCCATTACTGGATATCAGTCTCTTTTGTTTTCTTTCATGTTTCCCTGTTCTGAACTGTTTTTACTCTGCCCTAGCCATCTTCGGCTTACCTCATTTTTCATTCTATCGTGTAAAGAACTCCTAACATGATTCTTCCTGTTTAATTTTTTATAACTTTTAGTTTGTCTGCTGCATTCTTTGTCACGGTTATAGTTTCCTGACCGTAGGTAAATACTGGAAGTAAGGAGTTTTCATGTATTTACGTTTTGGACTTATAGGAATACTTTTATCTCTCAGTATAAAACTGAACTTACCAAGCAAATTTAATTCACGTGCCACTTCAGCTGTTTTATTTCCTTCATTGTCTGTAATTGTAAACAACTTTACTATGCTTTACTATTTATTATCTATTTTGTAACCCCTAGTGTAGTTTTTAAATCTGTTTTGTACTGTGTTACTAAATAAAAGAAAGAACATGGCTTTTAGCCATAGCTGGGTAGGTCAATTTCCTCCGCCTTGTACATTGTGAATTGATGTAAATGCATTACAGCTTTTAAAAGGAATGTGTAAGCAATTGTAAAACAACATGAATATAACGTTTCTTATTATTAATATTTCTAATTTTTTTAATTTTTATTATTCTGGCATATAAACTTAAAACTTAAATTAAATGTTCGGATTAATTCCACACTAATTCTAACAGAAATATTGAGAATAGAGGGTGGATTGCCTTAATCTTTAACCTCCTACAAAAGAAAGAGAATAAAAATTTTAATGTATTAAAAATGGCTTTATTGTAGCTAAACCTAAGAAAATTATTATTGTTTATTAAAAATTAAAATTTTTGTTTAAGAGAATGTTAGAACTTAGGCCTAATTTGTTTTCCTTGATGTTGTTTAACTTCTGTTCTATTGGCCATTCGTCTGTATTCCAAAAATTTTCTCCGTGTTCACGGTGACCCCTCTTTCATTCTTTTATTCATTTGCCCCATCCTGTCGCTGTGATATTTGGATAAAATTTGAGTTTATAAAGAAAGATATTTTTTTGATGTTTTATCTGATATCTTTTATATTCTTGTAGTTTCAGTGCTATTTAGTTGTTTTGATCTTCTTCTGTTTCAGTAGTTCATTTTGACTTACTTTTGATAGTGTTTGTGACGTCAAGAATTTGTTTAGTAATTTTGTTTTTATTAACTCTATGTGTGTTTGTTTGTGTGCGCACGCGTGTGACCATAAAACTTTGGTTATATTAATTTGAACGACTCTGTGATTGTCCATAATTTTAGATTTTTTAATGTTGGTCGTTTAATCCATTTTCCGCTGCTCTTGACCGGGATCATTATTTTCCTATGGTTTTTTTCTTTATTTTTTTTAATTTCTGTTATTTTTGTTTTACTGTGCATCAGTCGGGTTTCATCTTCCTATAGTGTTTCTGAGAATAAAATACGGTGTTTTAGTATCTGAGTTTTGAGTTGATAGAGATTGAATTTAGTTGTACTGAATCCAAGGGAATCTGTAAACATTACAAAGTTCTGCAAATATTTAAAATGGGATTTAAGACATCTTTCCTTAGTTTATTTTAATGACGGGGTTACTTGATGGCGTTTATTTGTTAACTTTAAAATTATTATCATAAATATTGCGAATTAGGCCTCCTTGTCTGATCAAACTTCAAACTTAGTTGTGTGCTATTTCATGAAGAAGTTGATACGCTAATTTCTTCCTAGATCATCCAATAGCACTTTATCCGATTGGTTTGCAAGTGAACAAACACAAAATAATACCATACTACTTTAACCTGCGTTTTCAAGTAGTTGATACCAACCCTCGCAGATCTCGACTAATAAATCTCAATTTCATTTACGGTCCAGTAAACGATACCCTTCTTTTAATCCCATATTAAAAGCAAGAACGTTCTAAATTATGTTCATTACATCAATATATCAGTCATGAAAAAAAATTTTCAGATTTGGGCAAGAATCAAAAAGCGAGACCTTCATTTTTGGAGCTGTACTGCAGTCAAAGAAATTTAACGCTGTGAAAGTTTCACTTATTAAGAAAACCGAATTGTAATATATTAGTTCTGAATCTCAATATCTAATGCATTAATTGAGTTATTAAAAATGAAACTAATAAAAGGAATTTAACAATATAACTTTATTTTTTTTAATTTTTAGCGATTATATGAATTTAATTTTCAAAAAATATGTTGATAAACTGCATGATAATGAGCCCGCAGGTAGTAGACGGACAATACAGGTAACAAAGAATTAATGGAAATGATTAAAAAAAGAAGACAATCACCTGCATAAAATTGATGAAAAAGCTAGGAATTAATTACAAAGAAAGTAGAGTTATCTACGGTCTGTGTAAGAATCAAACGGCTGTTTTGAGAATTGAAGGGTACGAAAAAGAGGCTGCAGTAAGAAAAGGTGTACGACAAGAATGTTCACTGTCACCACTACTTTTTAACTTGCATATAGAAGAGGGTATAAATGAAGTGAAGGAAAAATTTGACGCAGGAATAAAAATTCAAGGAGAAACAATAAAAATGCTGAGATTTGCCGAGTATATTAGCAGTATATTAGTAGTATTATCAGAGACAAAGAAAGAATTAGAGGGTATCTTAAGTGTAATGGATGAAATCAAGAGAAAGGATTACTTCATGAAAATTAATAAGAACAAAACGAAAGTGTTGTGCAACAGCAACAGTGATTTACAAATGATGGGAAATTAAAAAGTAGGCAAGGAAAGCATACAGGAAGTTGGAAATTCTGCTATCTAGGGAGTAAAATAACAAAGGATGGTAGAAGCACAAGTGATATCAAAAGTAGAATTGCTCAAGCTAGAAAAGCCTTTGAAATGAAAAACAGCTTACCGACTACAAACATTAACTTACAGGTTAGAAATGTTTTTTAAAACACTATGTTTGGAGTGTATATGGGGGTGAAATGTGGGTGATATGGGCTGTAGAAAGAAAGAGAATAGAAGCTTTTGAAATGTGGTGTTATAAGAAAATGTTAACGATTAGGTGGGTGGACAAAATAAGTAATTTAGAGGTTCTTAGGCGAGTGAATGAAAAAAGAAGTATATGGGAGCAACTTACCTAAAGAAGGGATAGGCTAGTGGGGCATATCTTAAGACATCCAGGTATGGGTCTATCAAAAATGGTAGGTCATATTGAGGGAGTGAATTGTAGAGGGAGGCAAACGTTAGAATAATAAATAAAGCAAATTACAAAAGATGTAATGTAGATATGAAACGAAATGCGCAAGATAGAACAGCTTGGAGAACTGCATGAAATCAGTCGAGAGACTGATGAAAAAAAATAAGAATTGATGACAACCGGTTGACAAAACAAATTTTTAAGACACTAAATAGTATACCAAAGGTGTAAGACAAATGGTTTAAAGAAGTCAGAAAGGATACTGAGAAAACTAAAATCTAACCGAGAGAACTAATTAAACTAAAACAAATTCTGACAACTAATTAGACTTTAAGGGCTTTCATTAAGGACAAAAACAGAATACCGGGTAGACAGAAGAAAGGAGAAAAGCCTACAGTGAGCGAATTCTGAGAATTTGAGCTGCTAAAAGAACTTCCAGAAACGTCTAAAATCACATACATCACGTGGTCTAAAATTAGCTCTCATATGAGAAAAAATGTATAAATAATATTTTTAAAATACTAAGGTTGTATCAGTATTGTTGTACGTTTATTTAAACTTGGTAGAGTATTTTTTTTATTTTGTTTTATGTCCGACTGTTCTGCAATTACTGCTAATGCAGACGGTGAAGGATGAAATGATTTTTTTAACGTATGAAAATATGCCGTGCCTGAATGGGATTCGAACCCAAGACGGCATGATGAGAGGCGAGCACGTTACCAACTACGCCAATGCGGGCGGCGGATAAGATTTTTACCGGGTAGAGTAAACATGAATCATTTATTGCTGATTTTAAGATATAAATATATATTATACAATACATAAAGGACTGTACATAAAATTAATGTTCATACTGTACATTAACGTATTACTTTAATAAGAAAGTTCGTCTTTCTGGTCTCCCTACTGGGCTGACATCCAAATCCGATACGTAACCGTTACAAAGTACTTGTTTCGTAACTTCTTTACTTTTAAACTTCTTACCAATTTAACTTCTTTATTATGTTTGTAACTAATTTAACGATATTACTTTCTTTCAAAATTAAAATTATTTTTAAGGTTAAATACCAATTATTTTTCAATTATTTACGTAGTAAATAAAACCTACAAATAACATTTAAAATTCAATGTTTAAAAAAATTTCCGTGTATGTTGAAATGATTTAATATATTTTTTAAGAATAAATAAAATAAGATTTTAAATACAATAAGTAATGTATTTTGTATATGAAAATACATATCTAAGTAAATAATGGAATGTTTCATATCAAAATACATAAATGGCATGCGAATTTAATTATTTAAATTCATAACATATTTATTTCTAATATTTTAAGTTAAGAAATTATTACAAAAAGCACACACGTAACATATATTACATTAAAAAAATGAGAAATGCATATTAGATTACAGTAGGCTACCAACACATCGAAACCTGAAACAGACACTACTTTAATAATATGTTAGTATACTATTACGACTTAAATGGAAAACACATATTCAAGCAAAAAGAAATAACATAACTTAATATTTGAAAATCTGACGTGGAACACTAACACGACTTTCTCTTGCCAGCCCCTTTGAAAAGTATCTATTTTCCACTATGCAAATGACACCTCCACTTCATTCACTACAGGAATAATGAAACTCATTACTCTCAGAGGAGATAACTCTTGACTAGTGTATTTTACAACTCTACCTCTTCTGTTCTTAAATTTTCGATCATATTTATAATTGGCTAACCATTTTTTTTTTTTTTTTTTTTGCTTTTGAAACCTAATAATAGACCACTTTAATCAATATTGGAAGATCGTTTAGATCAATTTCTGGAGACTTTGGGTTTTAGTAGTCTCTTTTATGCTTAGTAATATTTAAGTCGTTGAGATCTTTGTTGTCAAATCTCGTCTAAAACGACTCTTACTACAGGTTTTTTGGTTTCATTTATTTCGTTAAATCTGATGTTTGATTTCGTAAGATGTTTAGTTGGTCGGTTTTTTTTTCAATAGATCTTGTTCCGTTATATTCAGTTCTTTAATGTCTTTCTTCGTTTTCTCTAACCACCTGGCCTGTTGTTTGTATCCGTTTGGTTTGTTTAGCAATTACTTGATTAGTCTGGTGTCTGGCATCCTGAGGAGATACCCGTAGTAAGAAATTCGTCTTTTGTGCATGATGTCAGTGATTGGTTCTATATCTTCGTAGATTTATTTGTTTGGTAATAGTACGTACACTGACTATTTTATAAGAAATATAAATATTTTTTTTACCCCTAGAACTAGTTGATCGATTGCAAATAATTTAACTCTCCAACTACCTGTTATGGGTTTAATAAAGAATAATAAATTAATTAGAATTGCTTTGTTTACATGAAGTCAATGAACGTACTTGAAAATTTTAGGCCAAAATAATATTTTTATATTATCTAAATAAAATATATAATTTTAAAGCTGATTCTAAACGAAGACAATCAGTAATTACTTACACATTTTTTTGTGTTCTTAAATGAAATTACTTTTATTCTGCTTTTTGTTTTGATACTAGTACACAAAGAAGCTACGAGGCCAAGGTCACGGATGGAAGTAGTTTAACGGGTCGATAGTAGCGACGAGATCACTTTCACGAACCGTGTTTACTGGTCGTTAGGTTGAATGTTTTTGGAAGTATTTCTACTTGACATAAAACACACATTTTTAGCTGTATTTTTGTTTTACAAAATTATATCAAAAGTTTACTTTTTAAACTTTCTGATGTTAAAATTCTCGAAGGAAAAATTTAAAAATAAAATACAAAGAATTAACTCTTGAAATGTAGCTTAACGTACAAAATATATTTAACATTATCTGTTTTACTTCAAGCAAAAAGAGGATTTCTGAAATTTTTTGAATATTTACAAATTTGCTTAGTTTGGAAATTCTACGCTCAGCGTTATTTCTTTATGCAGAATACGATTTCAAGTATGGGAATATGTTGGTTTCAAAAATTTAGAATGAAAATTGCTGAAGTGTTTAATAAATTCGAATGAATTAAAAATTTTCAAAAGATTAAACTCTTTTAAAAATTAATAAATATTAAGTTAGGTCACCTTCGTAGCGTTGTGGTAGCGAAATAGTCTGCATTGCGGGGTTCCCGGGTTACATCCCCGTTTATAGTCTGAAAATTATTGTACCAACTCTTACATTATATCAATTGTAATATGTCAGTAATCTAAGTTTAATAATTAATTGTAATTATTATTAACTGTGTCAATAAATAATTGTTATAAGTTTATTTTTTTATACGCAAATCCCGAACGAACCTTAGTTAAGGTGTTACAATACTAAGAAAATTTTATAAAAATACTTGGATTGTATTGGTAAATTAAGTATAGTAATAATTATATTTAAATTAAGTAATTTTTAATTAAAATAAGCATAAAATCACAATTTTATTAACTTATTGCATAAATAAACATTTTTTATAATTAAATAATTATTATTGTATATAACCAGTAAGAAGTTACTATAAGTGAATGATATAACTTTTTAAAAAAACATGAAGGAGAGGGCTTCCATTAACGCCCTTTCATTAAAAAGCAACTAAAAATATATTTAATGCAATTTAATTTTTTTATTCTAAATTGTTGTTTAAAGTCATTTGTATTAATAAAATAGTTAGCTTGTTAGTTATTTATATTAATTATATTTTTTTACTTTTTGTTTAATTATTTTAGTTTGTTAATTTTTATGTTTTTAGTTTTTGTTCCTTTGTAATCGATCACGGAGATCCAAGACATGATGCCGTTTCAAAGGTCTGGTGGTTTGACTATTATCTAATAAATTTCGAGCCAAATGATTTATATGTGTTGACAATTATTTAACGTGATATATTTTACTGATTCTTTTTATTTCTTCTTTAATAAATGGAATGTTTAAGTACTCATGCACTTCACTGTTTCTTGCATACCAAGGAGCATTTACCAAATTTTTTAATATGTTATTCTGAAACCTTTGAATAATATGTATATTAGCGTAACTAGGAGTTCTCCATAGTTGAAGGCCGTACTTCCAGACAGGGCTGAGGATAGCTTTGTACACTACCGTTTTGTTTTCCAACGAAAGAGGTGACTTTCTGCCTAGTAAATATAATAATGACACGCTTATTGTTTATTGTAAATTATAAACCACGACCTTATAAAACACTGATTAAGAAGTAATTGTTAAAAGCCTTTACTTTGACATTATAACCTTAAATTACAGTATTTTCAACAATATTATTACACTATATTATTTTGAAGGACAATAATAAACTACAAAATACAAGAGAAAGTTAAAATATATTGTATTTTTATTTTAGTTTTCTTTCAAAAATACAACCTGAAAAATGTGATATGCCTGTTTTATAAAATATTATAATAAATTGTAAGCTGTATACAAAAACTATTGAACATACCTTTTAGAATCTGCATAATTAATACATATATTAACATTTTTCTGACGTTGATATGAATAATTATGGTGATTTGTTTCTACGTTAAGTGTTATAAAGTAAAATAGATAGATAATTGCAAAAATATCTACTAAAGAAAAATAACTACACATAAATTTATGTTTTATGAAATTTTATCTATCATAAATTTCATATTGTTTATTTTAATTTCACAATATATTTAAGCGTACTCCCACATTGATTGTCTTTCAATAAAAACATCTGCTGTTTAATAATGGTACAAAATAATAATGTAACCAGAGAAATAAAAAAAAATTGTTAAAAGGTTATTTTTATGTTGTCATTTGTTATTAACTAACATTGAATAAATATTTCAATGATCATTCTATAACTTTTTTTAAAATTTTTAACAACAAATTTATATATTGTCGTTTATCCAGTACTCCACAATTTAAATCAAAAAATATTCGTCATGAACCATGGCAACTTAGTTTTAATATTTTCTCGATGACGTTTTGATATTAGTCAAATACACAGGATTGCATCATCCGAATGTCAGTCATTCGAACCAATATCGATAAAAAAATTACAAAGCCAAATACATACTACCAAAATACGGACATAAAATTCAATTGAAAATTTATACTACAGTTTTGTTTCCTTGTTCAACTTGCAACAGTGGAGATTGTTTAGAACAAAGTTCAAGATTTTCATAAAATTTACTGTATAGCATGTACTATTTGTCTGTGAAAAAAACAGTTGGCGGAGAGGCGCAAAACTGGATGTTGATTACCGTTTCAAAAAACTTTTCTCTTTTTTAATTCATAAAATTTATTGCAAATGCACGAATAAAATTACAAAAATGGAGGCCTATCTTTTTTCCATTGAAATTTTCAGGTACATGAAATTGTTAGAAATTTATTTCAAGTTTTTATCAAAATTCCGTATTTCTGAAATTTTTGATATTTTTTGTTTACCTTCACCTTTGTTTCCTTTTTCTACTCAAGATAATGTAGGGGAATTTTGTAAGTGTGCCTGTTTTAAGTCAAGAAAGAAGACGAAATGAATGAACGTAATGAACGAAGAAGAAATTTTTAAAAAATTAATTTTTTTTTTAAAGAAAACTTCTATCCTGTTCAAACGCGTAAAAAAATTTTTTTTATTACTACGCTAGCCTTCTTGACATATAACAGGCACGCTTTTAAAATAAACGATAGTATTGTAAACGAAAAAATATTAAAAATTTCAGAAAAATGGAGTTTTTTGAAAAACTTAAAATAAATTTTTAACAGTTCCATGTAGCCTACCTGAAAGGTTCACCGGACAAAAACATACGTCTCCATTTTTCTGCTAGGGACTACATAAGCGCATTTACTATAAATTTTATAATTTAAAAAAAGAAAAAATGTTTTTTGAAATGGAAGTAGGAATATACATCCAGTTTTCCGCCTATCCACCATTTTTCCTGTTTCCACAGTCAAATAGTTCATGTGCGTTAAAAATATTTCATTAAGGATTTTACGGGGGTTTATTTCGTTAATTTATTCAGTTTTGAAATTCTGTATTTTTCCGTTTTGTTTTATAATCTTTAGTAGGTACCTACATTTGCAAATATGCAGTAAATCATTTTTTTTTAAATTAAACTTTTTATTAGCGTTTCATAACCTTATTAAACATTTAGGTTGTATTTATATTACATTTTTACGGTACAGTATATCAAATTACAGTATTATCTTATAGATTAACCGAAGTCTTTGATTATCACAACCGCTCTGGTTCAAATCAGTTCGGATAACTGTCACTCCACTCTTTGTAAAAATCTTCAATTATTTCTTGGTCCAGAATTTTAAAATTAAATTTTCCCGAATGTTTCTTTTACAAATTTCATGAAACTATTGCAAATTAAATGACTTACACCTTGTACATACAAGCGACGTGGAATGAAGAATTCATACAACGTAACTATTGCAGACGAATTTTATATTGACTTATAAATCATGCCCGTTTTATGTTACAAATGCTCACTGACTGACTTCAGACATTTAGGTTCAGTTAGGTATGTTCAGTAAGAAAAAGGAAAAACTGAAATGAAAATTTGGCGATTTTGTGTATTTTAATTATATGGGTCTGTATTATTTGTATATTCTGAAAATATTCATTTATTCTAACGGCGAAAATAGGCTCTGTCATGATGTATTTTTTGCACAACCATACACTAAACTTTCACGTTTGAAATAATCAACATTTAAATCTGCATAATTTACTGTTTCAGAGTTTTTGAATTTTTTATATTTCAATAATTTAAAATGCATCTATATCCACAAATATTACTTAATCCGCCTGAAATATTTCTAGCAAGTTTATAAGAATTTGTTTATTAAAATATGACATGAATTTTATAATATAAACCATAATTTTTCTTGTTTTTTGTCATAACTTCCAGAGCGATTTTCTAGGAGATCTAGCCAAATGTTCTTTTACATCCTTCAGAATTTCCAAGGTTATCACTGTTGCTTAATCTGTGCTCTTTTGACCTTGTACACTTCCAGTCAAACGAAATTTATTTAACAAATGCAAGATTGTCAATTTATTCGGAACAGTAGAATTGGAAAAAGTTACTAAAACTGGTCTTTTGTACTTGTTCGTAAGATTTAAAAGCGAAAAAGGACTCAAGACTAACCACTTGATCGTCTTTAGAAAATGACATCGTTGACACAACAGAGACGAATGGATACTTAATAAATAAAACGAGTACTCAAGAACGGCATTTCAATTGTAATTTTGTCATTCTTAATATTATGGTTGTGTTCTTTTTGAAACACCCGTTAGTTATAATATTTTTACAATGGAGGTTGATATTCTCACCTTAGTTCCCGTTTTCCTTAAGCGGAATGAAGTGCGCAGGTATTAAAAATTTAACAATTTAACTTACTTATTATTAAAAGAAAAGAACAGATTGTAAGTTTTTAATAAAATTGTAACAAAAACCGTATAACGTTTTAAAATTTATTTCTAAGCGAGTACCTTAAAAATCAAAGAAATAAGTAGTAAGTTTAAATTTTAATTAATGCAAGAAAAGGGAATATTATAAATTCCAATAAACAGGTTTAAAAATATTTCACCAAGTACTGGGACAATATGGTATGTAGACTAGTTTAAAATAGTAGAAGAATTTTATTAAAAATTTTTATCCGTGCTCATGAATTTTTTCTTAGTTATTTAACTAATTACTTCCTTCATGACTTTTATGAACGGCATTACGTATTTAATTATCACAGTTACTTTAAATTAATAACTATTACTGCTTATATAAAAATGACCTACTGACCCATAATTATTTATATGAGTTTTTACTCCTCTTTAAATTTATGGCTATTTTATAAATTTTATTTCCAACCATAGCATAAAATAGCCTACTCTATTTTGGTTTTGGTGGATTTTTGTTTGTCACTGAGAACTATTTTATTTTTTGAAATTAACTAATTTTAGTCGTTTGTAAAATTTACTATACAACAGCGCGGTTAGCTTCTTTACTGTCAGAATGTTGAAATCGTCTTGGAGGGTTTTATTGCTTTTATAACAAGGAGCGCCAGAAGCACGTCTTAAGAATTTCTATAGAAAAGCCTGTATTGACTTTATATACCCTCTGCCGCAACTCCAAAGAGCTGGACGCCATGAGAACAAATTGGTCTCAAAATGGTTTTATATATTAAAATTTAGAAACGGAAGTCCAATTTTGATCTATAATATTACGTATTAGGCCTACTGTAAGAAATATAAAAATCTGGTGTGAAATACTCACTCAAATTTTTCTCTTGCCCTTGCATATAATGAACAATATAATCTAACGTTAGTAATAAAACATTAGAAATAAATAAAAAAACTAATCTCAAATAACATACCCTTTTTTAATCACGAGTGAATGGTACAAAATGAAAACCAACCTTAGTTTGGCTTAATAATACAGAAAATCACTCGTTGACGCTAAACAAGGCTCTTTAGAGCAAAATGCTCGAAGTAAAATTTGTATTTTTTTTTAATTTCCTATAAATTCGATTATATACACCTTTGTCGTAAAATGCATAAAAAGGCCAAAATCTTAAAAAAATCCATTTTTACAGATTTTCATGAAAAAATATCACTAAATATCGCTAAACTAAGCGTTATACAAAAAAAAATGTTTGGAATAAACGTTGTACGTTTATAAAAATGTTCTACAACTTTTATAATATACACTTTTGCCCTGAATTCATATTATGGCCGCAATCTTAAAAAAACCATTTTTAAAGTACTACATAAGAACAACATTTAATGCCCAAAACGGGCAGGTGGAGTGTTATTTTAATTGCACTCTATCTGTTTGGTCCAGGGCTAAAAAATATAGTTCTGTTTCTTATCACATAGCCAGCCACTTATATGACTGAACTATTTAAGAACAGAAGAGGTAGAGGTGTAAAAGACACTAGTCAGAGTTATCTCCTCTGAGAGTAATGAATTTCACTATGCAGCCAGACCCTGTGGTGAATGAAGTGAAGGTGTCATTTGCAGGGTGGAAAGTTTGTGCTTTTCGGAGGGCCTGGCATGCTGATAAACATACACTTTCAACTCAGTGAGGAAGGCAAAAAGTAAACCACCTTACTCCTCATTTTTACTTAGTAAAACCTCTAAAGGTTCAAACCAGCTTTTCGGCTGTTGACCTAAACAACATAAGAACAACCTCCCCAAGAATTTAAGCAAACATGACGCTTACCCTATCTTGTAGAACGTAAAAAATGTAGTATATGAGGCGATTTTTAAAAAAAAAACTTTGTAGGAGCCGTTTTTAAGAAAATCGCAAAAGTTTAAAAAGTACACAAATAAACTACAACTTCCTGTTGACCGATTTTAATGAAAATGTACGTGTCGGATCCTCTAGTGGTAGTTAATTTTAGTTCCAAGTTTCAACTTCGTACAATATTCCGTTCTTGAGATATTTTCGTAACACACACACACACACACACCAGTCGCTAAAAACATGTATTTTTAGGTACAGGGGGTCTGAAAACGTGTACATCAAGTGAAAACTCCATTTCGAAAAATTGATATGAAAACAATAAGTTACTTTCCTTCCTGTATGCTCTTATAGGACAATAGAAAGTAAAAATTACTATTTTTACAGTATCTTAACTATAAGCAATAAAATAAAATATATTTAATTGTACTTAAAAATTAATATATAGGATAATAGGTTAACTATTATGATTAACATTATTTAAGAATAAAGTATTATGAAATTTAAAGACAAATATTTTAAAATCGTGTAAACAACTTAAATGTGTAATTTTTCAGTTAAAAATTACCGATGAAATTTCACATTAGTTACGGTTATTTAACTGTTAAAATCCTTTGTCAATACTACTCTATGCATTATGTTAATATGGATGTTCGACTATGTGTGTGTGTACACGCGCGCGTGTATTCTCATAACAATGTGAACACGTGACTTGTTAACTATTAGCACTGCCATATAAAATGTAGTGTTATGTACCCAACATCCTACAAATAATTTCGAAACTATAATATAAATGAGTTGTAATTTTTTTAAAGAAATTATTTACTTTTAAATATTGTCTTATTTTGAAATAACTAGTCATAAAATTCTATTTTAACCTTTAATTTAAATGTCAATAAAATTGAAAATATTATTGCTATGCACTGTTGAATTCAGCAACATTCTTTGTCATTTCATAGATATTGCACCGTATCAAATAAGAAGTTGGGTCAAATTCTTAACTGTTTTATGTGAAAGAATTTCAAAAATATGAGAGGACTTGAATATATTTATAACTAACATAACCCACGGCTTTGCACACGAAACATGAGTAATCAATTTTTTAAAATAAATATGTAACAAAAATTGTGTAGCTGCTAAGCTAAGGCCACACTGCAGGAGGCAAGTGTCGAGGCAAGATAAAAATCGCGCCCGGATGCTTCTTTCACCTAAAACCTCACGCCGGGCGACTAATGAATGCACGCCGGGCGACTCGCCAGGCGTGCATTCTATACTACATCCAGTAGTCACTTGAGACTGTGGGATAGATAGGCGATTCCAGTTTAACATTGGTTGTATAGAGCAATACGCTCTCCGCTACTATCTCTCCTTCAAGCATACGTAGTATTTAATTAATAACCTATAAGTTTTAGTTGTAATTGTAATTTAAACTTAAGTTAAAATGATAAGTAACAATTATTTAAAGAATAACGTTCGGCCCCAATATTCGATTAAAAGACGCAAAATTTAAAATTAAAAATAAATTAAATACTTTAAAATAAATTTATAATATAGTTACATTTATAGAATAAAAATTAATGGAAGATCTATAGAATTTGTAGGCATATGGCGATGAAATGGATAAATATAGATTTTGAAAAAACAATGTTTAATTTAATTTTAAGACGTCTAAAACGTCGATGGAGCCGGGACCTCATCAGTTAACGTAGTACTGTAATTGACTATTCATTACAGTGTTCTAAATGTTGCACTGAATGCTACACTTATGCATTCACGTCGGAGTTCTAACACTGGACTGTCTCCACTCGCGTTTATTTATCACGTTATTTTTTTCCAAATTTTGTGTTATCACATTCACTGATTGTTTCCAACAGATTGTGAATTTTCTAAATAGAGAGAAAAAAGAATTAATTTTATCTTTTTATAACATTTAATGGTTTTACAAACAAAATATTGTACATTACCCTATAAATAGTTGTATTCAATTACAAATGCAATAACAATTCTTTCACATAATTACAAATACTTCAGAAAATAAGGTAAATTTTTTTTAATCGCGATGTAATTTGTTTCAATATCATAGTATAATACAGCCTACAATAAGATAAACTTTTATTTTCATAGCGTGAGTCAATGTTTTTAACACAATACGTAATAGCGCTCTGGCCATAATAAGCAATAATATCTTCCGACTGTTGAACAGTATAGCTAACCATCTTGTCAGTTCAGTAGGTTTCGAGGCTGGTGCCATCATGGTGCTATACTGTTTATTACCAGTGGGCTGTATTGTGATTAGTAATTTTGAAGTGACGGAGTAACATATCTTTGAGAATATCGAACGTTTCTCTTCTCATTCTCAAATATTCTACGAATTTATGATCGTAAAAACGTGTGTTTTTGTCCAAGTATTAAAATTCGCCGAAAACTTCCCTACTGGTATTAAAATCGTGTACCCACTCATTTGTTCAATTGCCACCTTATTTTAAATCTAAATTTGCCGCAAGCATTAACTCCTTGCACAAATCTAGATGTGACATCGTTGCTCCTGTCTGAACTCGACTGAGCTCGTTGCAATGTGCCACCTCCCCCTTGCAATCCGGCTATAATGAACCTTGCGGTTATACCCCTACGAACTAAAGGTTTTAGATCAGATCTAGTCAATAACAGCCGAGGTCGGGTGAGAAGTTGCCACTTCGCTTTGTCACACTTAAGGAATAAGTTGGGATTCCCTTAAGCTTGACATGAAACTAGCACTAAAATCTTCGTCTCGGTTTGCTGTTTAATTCTTCAACTTATGAATAAAAAGATTTAAAAATTTTTATGTGACCGTTCAATAAGATCAAATCCAAAACTTTTACGAGTAGTAACTTGAACTGTGATAGGGCGACAACTCAACGTGGCAACATAGAATACCGTTGTTGAAAATCAATTGGCTCTGTGATGTGTTCTAGGGCTTGATGCTCGGCCTTTATCTGTAGTCTCTAGCCCGTGAAGGTATAGACTCTTGCCTCTTCATCAACACTTGCCTCGACGCTTGCATCTTGCAGTGCTGCCGTAGCCCCAGATTAACTGTATACTCCAACGTGCACATACACATACAACTTTTGATAAATTCCCCCGCATTCGCTCTCACTAGTCTTTATAGGTGTGTATAAAAGTTTTGTAATTTAACAATAGTACGCGCGCGCACGCACTCACACACACACACACACACACACAGACGCATAACAACAAAACGACATTTGATAATTTCCCCCGCGTACATAATATATAAATGATAATCTTCATTAGGATTATCATTTTTGAAAAATAAAAAATAAAATCTGCTGTAAATATAAATACAAATATGCTGTCAAAATTTCAAAATGACCATAAAACACATGAAAAAAAATTAACGAAGTTCCTCCACTGGAAGGTTTTTTCTGTCATGACTTCTACAAAACAAACTCATCTGCTTATTATTCTACATAAGAATAATAATTGTAGATTTAAAAATAGAAAATACATTTTTTTATTGTACGTACTTAACCTGTATATCAATCAAATCCTAATTTCAGGAAGTTTTTTTAAAGAAAATTTTGAGATATAGTTTTCAATTCATCTAAGTGGTTATTTTCATTAGAAAGAAAAAGTTTTAAGTTCATAAAAGCTACAGATCATTGATTTTAAGAAAAGTTCCCTACCGAATAAAAACTGACACACACTACACTAATTTTCCATGACGTTTTTTATAAAAATAGATTTACTAGATTTATATTAAAACAGAAAATTTTAATTTACATTTGCTGGTAGCATAAAAATATTTTGTAACTGAAAATTTTACTATCCCAATTCTACTGTCCTTACATATATAAAAGAAAACATTGGAAACAGAACTTTATTATAACAAATTTAAAAACCACACTAAATTTAATGCCGGCCGTATTGGCGTAGTTGATAACGTGCTCGCCTCTCATCATGCGGTCCTGGGTTCGAATCCCACTCAGGCACGGCATATTTTCATACGTTACAAAAAAATCATTTCATCTTACACTGTACAAATTTACACCCCAACGTCATCACTAATGACCGTTGCAGTTGATGCGACGTTAAATAAAATAAATAAAAAATTTAAAAACAAAAAATAAACTAAACACGAAACTTTAAGATTACGGACGAAGAAGGTCATATCTCCTTACGACCGAACTGTATTACATTATTTTGATTTTCTCAATAATTTTCATTTGGGCATGTAAGGTCTTTTCAGAATTCCTGGACAATGAATATTACGTAATTACTGCAAATTCAATCACTCACTTGATTGCAGCGCTGTTTGCCAGCAGATCACGGAAATACCGTCAGTGGCCATCTCTCCTTTGTGGCCATCTATTTTGGATTTACCTTATAGTTTACTTTGTTGTGATGGCGAACTGATACCAAAGCAGTTGCGCATGCGGACTGGTGTTTTTCCCTCTTTATCTCCCGTTAAAACCAAAGGCAAACTAGTGACTCGAGTAACACTATAACTGAACTTGACAAAAAAAGTTTATTTATTATACTCATCTATCAAAAGATTCTTCTAGTTTATTTAAACCTGCATTAACACCTCGGTTAATAGAAACTTCGGTTTGTTATACTCTTGAAATTTCAGACCCTTGGCAGGAATCAAACCCGGAACTTCCGCGTTGTATAGGCTAGCGTATAACGGTGAAAAACTTAATAGTACTTAACAGTACGGTCCCTTTCAACCTACTTCAGCCACAGCTGTTTTAAAGTTTTTAATCTTAATATTATTTTTACAATAATTCAAATTATTAATTTACTTTTTCTCTATTTAGAAAATTCACAATCTGTTTGAAACAATCAGTGAATGTGATAACACAAAATTTTGGAAAAAATTAACATGGTAAATAAACGTGAGTGGAGACACAGTCCAGTGACAGAACTCCGACGTGAATAGATAAGTGTAGCATTAAGTGCAGCATTTAGAACACTGTAATGGATAGTCAATTTTCAGTACTACGTTAATTTATGAGGTCTCGGCTCCATCGACGTTTTAGACGTCTTATTGGATTGCTTGGGAGAGTCTGCGTAGCCAGATTTGAGATCAATGGGTTATGGTGGTTCACGAGTTTCTTCCTAAATTTTACATAGAGTTTTAAGAAAACGTTATTTATGTAGGATACGTTTAGGTCTGAGTGTAGCGTTTTATTGGTTACATAATAGGAGGTGTTAACTATTCTCCTTAAAATTATTGATTAGAAATTTATTGATATTGATATTGATTTATTGATTATTGATTGATTGTATTTATTGATTAGAAATGCTGAATTTTTGCTAATACTGATGGTTTTGCACAGCAGTAAAGCTGACTGGCATAGCTAAATTATTAATTTAAAAATTATTTTATAAATTGTTTTATCCTAATTAAATAAATTTACATCAATTGATTTTAATTTGAAATTACAGAATTAAAATTTTAAACTCTAAATTTTGAAAATTTTCTTTTATTTTTTAATAATATTATTCATTATCAGATGTAGCAGAATAGGCTACTGATTGCTACAAGCGCGCTACCACTACACTACAGAGGCACCCACAATTAAATATTAAATTAAAAGATTGATTAGCTGATTCACACTATAAATACGCCTAATATTCAATAACTCTATACTTTTTATAAGAAACTCTTCAAAAACTTACATAATAAGATAAAAGTGTGTCTAAATGTATTCTTAGGAGTTTATAGTACATAAGTTCCTTGGACTCCAATTAAGAAACAAGAAAAAATAATAACTATAGATTTTACTTTTATTTACTTTTTAAAATGAACAATGTGCATGAAAAAATAATTGGAAATTATTAAAAATATTTAAACAAGGATTTACAACTCATTGTAAACACGATGTAATAAATTTCATTGATTGGTAAGCCTAAATTAACAAACTTGTATATCTACCAAATTAACAATATAATAACAAGTTGTTAGAAAATTATCAGTTTTGTTTACATTAACAATAAAATAACAATGTTCATAAAATTTAATTAACAGGTTTCATAAATAATATTTTACATGGAAATTCATTAGTGCGGTATAAAGATAGTAAAACTTTATTTTGTAATGTTTTTTTTTGTTTTTTATGCAGTAGTTCCCGGTTAGATAATAAATAATATGAAGATGCGTCCATTGTTAGATACTGTATTAAAAATTTATTATTAGATATTTATAATTGTTTTGCAATTAGGTACACCGGTATTTCTTAACTTATAGATGAATGTAAAGCCCCACCCACTCAAATTTTTATACTATTATTTTTTTTAATCTTCTTTTTAGGAAATTTCACGGTGATAATATTACGTATTTAGTGGACCTGTAGCCGGTACCTTGACATGCGTTAAAATGAAACCTACTCATGACACAATTTTTCAGAAACCGTTGCGGGTAGTCAACTGAAACGTTGCAGATATATCACAATACATTTTGTAAAGATTGGTTATAAGATCTTTCATTTTTGTTTTGAAATGTTTGGAATAACCAGTAAAATAAAGTTTAATTTAAACAAATTTTAATAATTTTACCACGGTAATTAAAAAATCGTTATAAATATTATAATTCCAAAATTTGAGTGTGATATATTAAATAATATCTCCACGCGTAACATGTCTAAATCACCGAAATACTCCACTTTTTGTAATTCTATCGATGAGTAATGTAAGGCCTTTTTTGGCGACGTGGTTAAGCTACCTCTTCAGGCAAGTTTCTTTATAGATATTGAACGAAATGGACGTTGAAAAAGCTATTTTGTTGTGGTGTTATCGTAAAAAACGGCGGAAGCAAAGAACAATTTAAGTAAAACGTTTTTTGCTCGATAGAACAAGGAAAGGTGTATTTTACAATCATTACGCTGATATGAAAAGATGAGAAAGAATTTTCCAAATGTGTACGGACGAGTGTACTACTTCGGGTCTAAATATTTATGCTTCAATTTCCATTGTTTATCAATACCACAATATGAATCGAAAATTATACATAACTTCACCAGCCACGGCAAGCTTTACGACTAGAATGAGCAAACCTACTCACTGTAATATAAAACGTGGCCACTCGACCGAAAACCTGTCTTTTGTCGCTACGTAGCTGCGACGTGGCTGCCACTTCCATCTAAAATGACTCATTCTAATTACTAGAAAACGTGATGACGGGGCCATGGCCACGCCATATGAAAAGAGGCTAACTGTTGTATGTTGAGTTTTATTATGTTTGAGTTTGCTTCCATTTATTCCACAATATTACATATAATATTTAAGTTTGATATAGTTACAATATGACCATAACAGGCAGGTTGAGTGTTAAATTATTTACACTCAATCCAGGACTATAAAAAATAGTTATGTTTCTTATTACATAGCCAGCCAATTATACCACTGAAGCATTTAAGAACAGAAGAGGTAGATGTGTAAAATGCACTAGTCAGAGTTATTTCTTCTGAGAGTAATGAATTTCATTTCATTATACAGCCAGACCCTGTGATTCATATTATAGCGAAGATTTAATTTGTAGGGTGGAAAGTAAATGCTTTTCAGAAAGCCTGGGGTCCTGATAAGCATACTTTTTAAATCAGTAAGGAAGGTAATGGTAAACCATTGTGTTGTTTAGGTCAACAGCCGAAAGGCTGGTTTGAACCTCTAGAGGTTTTAGTAAGTAAAAACGAGGAGTAAGGTGGTTTACCATTGCCTTCCTCACTGAGTTGAAAGAGTGTGCTTATCAGCATGCCAGGCCCTCCGAAAAGCACTCACTTTTCACCCTGCAAATGGCACCTTCACTTCATTCACCACAGGGTCTGGCTGCATAGTGGAATTCATTACTCTCAGAGGAGATAACTCTGACTAGTGTCACAGTACATCTCTACCTCTTCTGTTCTTAAATACCTAGTTCAGTCATATAAGTGGCTGACTATGTGATAAGAAAGAGAACTATTTTTTTTTAGCCCTGGACCAAACAGATAGAGTGCAATTAAAATAACACTCCACCGCCCGTTTTGGGCAAGGTTAACCATTATAATGGGCAAACCAGCCTTTCGGCTGATGACTTAAACAACAATAATAAAAATAGTTACAACGTTGAATATTTTAAAAAACCATCAAAAATGCTACGTTGTTATAAAACCTAGAATCATAAATTATAATTTCTGTTATCGACATAATTAATGTTGATAAAACTACTTTTCCGCATGGAACATTCATTAAGATTATTTTTCCATTATCATTTTAACCATAACTTATACAACTTGTGCATTTTATCAAAATAAATTCATTAATAAATTAACATCCTGTATCTATTAAATACAATATTATTTAAGCCTACGTACGGTATAAATATTAATTTGTACACTAAGCAATATGCGTAAGGTAAAAGAAGCAATTATAACATGTAAAACAGTGCCTACAATGAAACCCTACCTAATGGGTTTTATACTAAATCATGAATATTCAATACATTTAAGAAATAAGCAAACATCAATTTTATGAGTTTGCTTTCTCCTGTATTTCATTCAGGTGGTGCGTAAAACATCATCTGAGTTACTTCTATAGAATTATGCAATTAAATAAGTGTTATTCAAATTATTTTGTGTCTTCTTATATTATATAAGAATTATCAACATATTATACAAATTTAATATTCTGATACGTATATTTAATCAAAATTTTGTAAGATTTTTATCCCGTTACAAATATAGTAGCCTAATATTTATTATAAAGTAAACATGATGGCTTGCCAAAAAGATATAAAAAAACGTTTGCAAATATATTGTGTAGAAAATAATTAATAAATAACCACATTATGAATTGATAAATTTCAGGTAGCCTAAAGTAAAAAAATAACTTTTGGAAAAATTAAAAAACTGGTAATTTACTACGTTTTAATAAAATACAATATTAAAAAATATAATTTGTTCTGAGGGCTGTCCTCTTTAATATAAAATGTATAATTTTTTCGTTTTAAAAATAAGCCATTTTTTATATTGAAAATTTAGACTAAAGGTGATTCTGAAATATATTTGACTAAAATGCTAAATTACGTTGTTCTGTAAAATACATTCTTAGACCAGAAGAAAATGTTGTTGTACGATAGTATTCATTCGTTTATTTTATTTCACTAGCCTACATTAGTGACTTAAATAGCTTTTCACAATAATAAAAATTGAAATTCTCAACTTAATGAAAGAAAAATTTTGGTTTCCAGGATAATTCAATTTCTCCTTCGTCGTCCTAAACAGTGGTTACTTCGCTTAAAAAGATTTTTGCTTAGAAATTTTGTGTAGCCTCTTCCACTAGGATGTAGAGCTCCTTATCTATTTAATTTATAATATGTGTTCGTTGCAATCTGTTCAATTCAGAACAATAAGCAACCCCATGACGTAATGAGATGAGGATGATGTGTATGACGTGTAAATGAGGTGTAGTCTTGTACAGACCCAGGTCGACCACTCCTGAGAGAGTATGGTTAATTGAACCCCAACCATCAAAGTACACCGGCAATCACTGTCTAGTATTCAAATCCGTATAAAAGTAACTACTTTTACTAGGATTTGAACCAGGAACCTTCGTCTCCGAAAATCAGCTGTTAAACAGCTGATTTTGGCGACGACTTTACCTCTAGACCAACCGGGTGGGTTAAGAGCTTAAGAGAGAATAAATTTTGAGCATAGAGTAATTTTTGATTTTGTGCTTAAGTAGAGCTTCAAAACATCATCCGCTTTCACTTTTTTTATTAGAAGGAAGCATTTGATATCCTTAAGGATAAGCCTTTTCTTAGTGTTAAATTACTTAAGTAAAGCTTAACTTTTTCTTTTTTTTTTTTTTTTTAACAGTAAGAATTATTTACAAACAGTTTAACAAAAACTTTCAGTAAATGTGTTGATGATGAATAAAACTTGAAGAAGACGGCACTCAGCAGCGTTGCTTCCAAGTCATCGTTTGGTTATAGTTGATGAAGGGTTTCTTCTTGGTCCTGGTGATGTACAATTTTTTTTCTTTTTTTTATACGGATGAAGTGAATGAAGGTGTGAAAAGAAGCGAATGAAGACGTGATACTGATGATCTGTGTAACTGATGATAGAAAATTTATTAGATGATTAATTTTAGATTAATGAGAGTTAGCAAGATTTAGATTATTAATAAATAAGAGTTGACAACCGCAATATAATTTTGTGTTTTTGATCTTAAAAGGATGGTTAAACATTTTAGATCAGGTGAAACGGAATGGAAGATCTAATATTCTCGCCTTCTTGAGTCTTTGATGTTCAATATTGTCATCGAAAAGATTTATAGCCAAATGATTGGAATGAGTGTCCAACTTGGTTATATACTTTTCACTCCGACTGCTAATTTCTTCTCCCACCGTAGGTATGCCCAGGTCATGATGGAGTACTTCATTAGGCACATACCAAGGTGCACAGCATATAAGTCGAAGAAACTTCGATTGGAATCTCTGTAATATTTCTACATTAGATGTACTTGCTGTGCCCCAGAGTTCAATTCCATAACTCCAAACTGGTTTTATCATCACCTTGTACAGTGTCAATTTATTTTCCAAAGACAACTGTGATCGCCTCCCAACAAGCCAATATAGTTGTCGTAATTTGAGTCCAAGTTGTTTCCGTTTGGTCCATATATGTTTTCTCCACGTCAATCGCCTGTCTAGATAGATGCCCAAGTATCTCACATCATCTGAATGTGGAATTACGTTGTTGCGAAACGTTACTGGTGAACATGATTCTCGTTTCATCGTAAAGGTTACGTGTGCAGACTTCTGTTCATTTACTTTGATCCTCCATTTATGGCACCAGTCTTGAATGTCATTTAGATGTTGCTGTAGTTTTTCAGAAGCGTGGACTGGGGAGGCATCAGATGCAATAATAGCAGTGTCATCGGCAAAAGTTGCTGTTGTTACATGTTCATTTACAGGAATATCTGCTGTAAATAGCGTGTATAGAAAAGGACTTAAAATGCTACCTTGAGGTACACCTGAACGAATTAGGTGCAAGGTCGATAACTCATCATCAAATTTCACTTGGAAAAAACGATCGGTTAAGAATGATTTTAGAATAGGAAAATAATTATGATCCAGGTTTAATTTAATTTTGTGTAGAAGAGCTAAATGCCATACCTTGTCAAAGGCCTGAGCTACGTCTAAGAAGACGGCTGAGCAAAATTCCTTTTTTTCTAAGGTATATCGAATTTGGTTAACTATCCGATGTACCTGTTCTATCGTAGAATGTTTTTCACGGAAACCGAATTGATGATCCGGGTAAACACTTTCTTCCAAAAAAGGTTTTAGACGATCAAGTAGTAATTTTTCAAAAACTTTTGATGTGACGGATAGAAGACTGATCGGTCTATATGACGTAATTTCGGTAGGTTCTTTGCCAGGTTTGAGAATCATGACTATTTGGGCAACTTTCCATTGAGATGGAAAGCAACCCGTCCTTAGAATTGCGTTGAAAATGAATGTCAGGAGTAAAATTCCCTTCCTTGGGAATTGCTTCAACACCTCACCGGTAATTAGGTCATAGCCAGGGGCTTTTTTGGAACTCAGGCGCTTTTGGATTGTAGTTATCACTTCAGCCGGAGTGAAAGATTTGATAGGAGGTGATAGCTGAAATGGGGCTTCAAGATGTTCTAAAATGTCTTCTTCTAATTTTCGATCGATATCATCGTCGTGTGGACGGAAGACAGTGGACAGATATTCCGCAAACGCTTCCACTTTTTCTTTTGTGGTCCTAGCCCAATTTCCATCCGTTAGACGAAGAGGTGGAATTTGTTTCTTTGATCGTTTTATGTATCTTGTAGCTTTCCATAATGAATAGTCAGTAGCTGCCGTTGGAGATAATTGAACCAACCTGTCTTGGAAATAATGATTACGCAGTTCTAGAAGCGTGTACTTTAGATGTTGTACTGCACGATTGAATCTTGTTTTGTCATCTGGGTGTCTGCTATGCTGCCAAATTCGACGTAATCTTCGTTTGTAGTTTATCAATTCTCGAATGGTAGCAGGACAACTGTTGCCATGAGTGTTTTTGTTGGCGTCTGTAGTTGATTTCCATGCGGCATTTTGCACTACCTTATTAAAATGCTCAACCGCTTCCTCAATCTCGTCTTGCGATTTTAATGATACATTTAGAATTATATTTTCGGTAACCAGACGCTTAAAGGAGGCCCAATCTGTGTTTTTGTTACACAGAATAGGGAGTGTAAGCTTAACTAATGTGATTTATGTAAGGATGATGTGTCAACATTCTTAAATTTTTAAATTTCTAAATTTTTAAAAAATTTAGTTCAAAATATGTAAAAACGGCTAGAATCTCACAAAAAATATTAACCAAAAAATTTGTTGGACACTGTAATAATACGATAGTGTTAAAGTAGATGCTTCTAACAGACTTACTTACGCAAATGAATTATTACCTTTTTTAAAAATTTAGTTTTCTTTATGTAATAATTATTAAAAACTGAACACTTAGTTATTTTTATAAAGTATCTTCACTGGAAGATACCTTTTCATGATAAATGATTTTATCAAAACTGTATTCTCTGTCAAAGAATAGGTTCTACATATAACAAAAATTCATTGATCCATTGATCCAGGCTGGTTGACAGGGTTGATTTTTTTAAGACCAGTTTTCTTGAAAGGTTATCAATGGAAAGAATGCGGATTTAATGTTGATAACGAAGTTTAATAATAACTATTCATTGAAATTTATTAATTTGTAAATAAATAATTGATATAAGATTCAATAGAAGTTTGTTTATCATTTGTTATAACCAAAACCCGAAAGAAACTGGAATAATATTGTTATAATGTATAACGTGGTCCTACCTTTAATGTAGACGTGGACCTGTGTCGAAAAAATATTTAAAAAATATTTTGATATCTTCAATTTTATACTTATACTACCTACTCCTTTTTTAAATTATTCACAACATTCCTAGTATGAAGTAAAATTGTTTTTACTGTAAATACTGTGCAGACTTATAAATATTACATAAATGTGCATTTCTTTGCATACATAACGATGTAACATGTTTGAAAACGAGTGAATTACCGTGAATTATTCATCAGAATAGTTTCACGGATTTTAAAACAGCTAAACACGATGTTCAATAAATTTTTTAAATGCATTTTTTAAAGTATGTTGACCTTTTAGCCTAATTCATTTTACATTTTAAATTTCCGGGATTTTAATTTTAATTTATCATTAATTATTAATACCTTTTATGAAGCTGCTAAGAAGTTTGGTGTTGTTTACTTTTTATTAACTAATAGGTGAATGAAATATTTTAATTCCATTCTTATATAGTGGTTTGATAAAAACCAGTTTTTATTAATTCTAATATCTTTGTTTACAAATTATGGAGACAGTGTAATCGTGCAAGAAAACAATTGTTTATTTTTGTTAATACGGGACGTTTTAACTATTGTAGAAAATAATTAAGCTAACCATTCAACTTCTCGGTTATTTACCTATCACGAAATTATATAAAAAGTACATAATATAGTTTTATCTTTCAAAACATCGGTTACTTAAGAAAATTAATAATATTTTTAGTTTCATTTGTTGGGTGCGCCTTTCATTTCCGTCTACAAAGCGAAACAGCTTTAATTAAATAACAAAATGTAAAGACCGTGACAAACTTTGTATCAAAAAGTCAAAAGTTTTTTAATAAATATTAAGTGGTTACAACACTGTAATTCTTCCAGAAATCATATACAGTAGTGAAACGATCTTAAGCCTCAGGAGAATCAACGCGAAACAAAGAATCTTCAAATTAGAACATCGGATCATCAGAAAATGCCTGAACAAAAGATGTTTTTCTTACGAAACTTGGAAGCCCATCCCGAACAAAGAAGTCTACAAAAATTCAGAACCTCTAGCAGACCAGATGCTGGAAAAGAGAATTTCTTTCTTTTGCCATCTCTTGAGGAGTGACTCCACCAGAATCTCCACACAAATCATCAACTATTCCCTAAACACAAAATCTCAGCCATACTGGATCAAAGAAATTGAACAGGACATGAACGAAATGCAAATCTCACTTGAGGACCTAAAAAGAAAATCCGGAAATTACCACAAGCTTAACAACACACAAGACTTGAACAGAAGAGACCGACCAAACGATAGAAAATCATGTATTCCGACGAAGAACGCCAGAAGGGATCTGAAAGATTGAAGGAATACTGGAGAAGAATCAAGGAAAGAAACATCAGGAAAAGTACTCCAACACAACAAAAATTGAAATAAGATGTTTCTTCGTTAATGAACTTATGTAGTCTTATGAGGTTTTTAAAAAAATAGTGGCTAAGATAGCACCATGCCTTACAATCCTAAACCTAGACGACCACAACTTTCCTATTAGGGTTACTATACCTTAGCCGAATAGGTATATCCACACTCGTGCGCTTTCTTATTCGACTTTCGATTTGACGTGCGATGTCGCATGCGTTTAGAGGCATGCCACATTCCCGCACTCGTTTGAAGAAATTTATCTCAAAGAAAACATAACAAATATTTTTGAACAATGCACTAAATTAAAGCATGTTCTTTCCAGCATTGAATGGTTTGATTTAGATTGTTTTATTTAGAAATTAATTGCAGATAACTCCAGCAATTTACGCAAAAAAATACTTAGTTTTTAGCCGGTTTTCCGTTAAAATGGTTTTTAAACGCCCGTTATTCCGTCCCGGCTTTTCATAAAAATCGGCGTTTAAGTACGTTGAAGATCAGAGATTTTTCTATAATATGAATATTTTGAAAGTTAAATCTCATGTTCTGTTTTAATATGCCGGCCATTTTTTTAAAAAAGTGCTTTTTTGGCTCCACGTAAAGGTAGGGAAATGATTTTTGGACTGAACCATGCATTTTTACAACGGTATTATGTCAAGCAAAGCGTTTATTTTTTAAATAAAAATATCGTTAAATTATTCAAAATGAGCTACGGAATGAGTTGCAGCAGGAAAAACACAGAAGTTTTTTTTTCTAAACGACTATGCTCGGAGCGGATACTGCTATAAAGTTCAGTTTCCTCTCAAGAAGTTTAGAAACTAATAGAATTTTCTATTAACACCACATATCTATTTCTAATAACAAATGCAAAATACGATACATGGCACAATACTGCTGTAAAAATGCATAGTTCAGTCCAAAAATCATTTCCCTCTCTTTACGTGAAGCAAAAAATACACATTTAAAAAAAAATAGCCGGTCTTTTAAAATGGATCATCAGACTTCTATTTTAAAATTTTTATATAGAAAAAACTCTTATCTTCAACATACTTAAACGCTGTTCTTTTATGAAAAGCCTGGACGGAGTAACAGACGTTTAAAAACCACATTAACGGAAAACCGGCTAAAATCTGGGTTCTCTTTATGCGTAAATTGCTGCATCTCCGACTAGTTTCAACTTAAAGTAAACTAAGTTAAACCAATCAACGCAGAAAAGAATAGGCTTTAATTTAGTGTAGTGTTCAAAAATATTCGTTATGTTTTTATAAGATAACCCTTCAAACGAGTACGGACAGGTGAAATGGCATACCTCTAAGCGCATGCGACATCGCACGTCGAATCGAAAGTCGAATAAGACAGCGCACGAGTGTGGACATGCACGAGTGTGGACATACCTAATGAATTCAATTTTAAGGGTCCAGATACTCACCCACACTCTTCTTTTTCTAGGAACGATTTGCCGGAGGTGTGACAGATTAAATTTCATGCAAAAATTACTTAAATTCTTTTCTGGTACACCTAATTCGGCTTTTGTGCTTCTCCCAAAGTAACAGCAGTCATTATTACTTTACATCCATATGTAATATTAATGTCTGCTACCTATTTTGCCATTTCAGATGGTATGATTTGGAATATTTAATGACATGGCGACTATTCCAATTGTAAGAGTATGCCGTTTAACGTCATACCCAGGATATAAGTATTGCAATAATATGTGAAACTATACTTTGTAATCTGAAACGAAAGGTTAGGGGTTAAAAGGATACTGAAAGAAAGTTAAATGTTGAAATGAAATTATCTAAGTCATTGGCTGTTCTTATATTGGCTTACGAAAATGAAATCTGGACTATAGATGAATTTATAGAGAGGTAAATAGATGGCAGATACTAGAAATAAAATTCCTTGGGGTTGTCAAGATCAGGTAATCTTTATTTTTCTTCTTGTGCCCAACGAGACACTCATGCGGAGAATGGGAACAAAAATGCAACTTGTTTTCACCATCCAGAAAAGGAAACATTATGCGTGGACCAAGATATGAAATGCTTCACTTGATATTACAAGGCAAGATTCAGAGGAAGAGAGATGTGGGAAGAAGAATTTTTTGGTTGAAGAATTTTCGCAAATGATTTCGTTGTAACTCAGCGGAGCTTTCCAGTACTGCAGTGTCCAAGGTCCGTATAGCCATCATGATTATCAACTTCCATTCGGAGAGGGCAGGATAAGAAGTAGAGGTTTGGTCTTGGAGGGGAGGTCACAATTTGTTTTCTGATTAGTCTAAACCAATCCTATTCGAGGTGAAATAAATGGAATAATAAAATGTTATTCTTCTTGAGATTTATAGAATTTGATCTTTCTTTTAGGTTTTCCTAAAAAAATCTTTTAAAGTTGGATAATTAATAAATCTTGTTTAGATTTATTAGATAGTAATTGTGATGATTTATGATAAAAGCACTTCAAAATCATGTAGTGGTTTTAACTGATAAAAATATTTTTAAACATTCAATAAAATATACCGTGAATTACGTTTAGTAGGTCACCTTACGCCTTCAATCTATGTAATAACTTACTAATAATAATAATAACTAACCTAATCATCAATGTAATTTATCAAACACAAAATACAGGTAGTTAAATGAAAATGACAGAGTAATTTGTTATTTTTATTTCTTTAAAATTTAAATATCCATTCCTGTTTAACAAGTTTATGTAATAACATGTAACTATAATTTTTACCTACAAAATAACATTGTGATGAAATTGTAAAATATTAATACTTAATAAATATTGAAAAATAAATTTACCACAAGATTTTTTATAACGTATGAACATGCATGTTGTTTTTTACATTGTTTTTAAACATAAGTTGAATTCATCATACATGTATGCCTAATAAGAAAATAAGTAAATGTACTACATATATATGTACATAAATATTTTTGTTTTGTTATAAGATATTGTACTACTAAAAATGAATATGTCACTAATATTTAACACTTTCTCTTCTTATAGCTTCGTTTGGTCCATCTGTAAGTTATAATTCAATATGATTTTAAAGGAAATGATGAAGCGTGCAAAAAATTTCAGAGTTATGAGATTTGATGATTTATTAAATTTTAAGATGTAGCTTTACGCAAAAATTATATAATAATTTTGTTCGTAATCTTAAATAAGAAAGTGAGATCGCATCTGCGTAGCGTAGTGGTAGCGAGCTAGCCTTCAACATGTAGGTCCCGGATTTGATTCCCGGCTAGGGTCTGGAAATTTTTTTTAGTTAAAATTTACTGTTACATAACCCACCGTAGTAGTTAATAACCGAGCTGGAAATTTTACTATAAATAAACTAAAAAAAAAAAATGAAACAAATTTATTTTAACCTTTTATGGAAAGAAATAATTTCATGTCACAGGCGCATTTAAATATAAGTTAGGGTAAATAATTTTTTTAGAAATACGTTTCTTCCTGGATAGAAAACTGTTTTAGAGGTGCAGAATCCACGAAAATTTCATCAAATATTATTCTCTTCCCTTTATCTCAATAATATTGAATGTGGATATTGTCTATTCATCTTTAGCCCGGAATAACGTGACTTAGCCCGTAAATTGGTGGAATATTAAACTATTTGCACTCGATCTGTTAGTTACAAGGCTTACAAAACATAATTATATTTCTCATCACATGATCAGCTAATTAAATGACTGGACCAATCAGAACGAAAGAGGTAGAGTTATAAAAAGACTCTAATCACAGTTATCTTTTCTGAATGTAATGAATTTTGTTATACAGCCAGACTCTGTGGTGAATGAACTGACGTGTTAAAAAATATTTTAGCTTTTCAGAGGCGTGGCAGCTATTAAGCATACTTTACAACTCAGTGAGGAAGGCAATTGAAAGCCACTTAACTCCTCGTTTTACTTAGTAAAGCCTTTAGAGGTTCAAACCAGCCTTTTGGCTGATGACCTAAACAACAAACAACGTAACTAATGTGGATATATCTATTTAAAAACCTACAACTTTCATTTAAAACTCCTTTTTTTAATTTTATTTATAAAGGTCGCATCAACTGCTAATGGTTATTAGTGACCACAGTAGGAATTATACAAATAACAATAAAAATACCAAGAATTTCATAAATTAAAACATAAGAAAGAGAAAATGTAGGCCTATCAGATTTTGTCTTCAACAGCAACATAAAGTAAGAATTTTAAAACTTTGTCACAACTATCTTTAGACCTAACATTTTCTTGAAATATTGCAGAAATACCAATAAGAGTACGGGCGCTTTGAAGTTCTCGACATTCTGAAACAATTTGTGAAAACGTTGCTTTTGCGTCGCAGAAAGGGCACACTGTTGGCGTAAATTTGGTGAGCAGGTGCTGGTGTGATATAAATGAGTGCCCAATTCGCAATCGGGAGATGACAAACTGTTCCCTGCGATTATAGAATTCGGGTAGAGGAAATTTTCGTAACGTTTCTCGTACCATGTGGAGTTTCGCAGGTGGCATCTCGGTCCACCTATTTTTCCAGAAATCAAATAATTTTCTGTTTTCGATCTCTCATTTTGACCAAAACTGTTTTTGTACAACGCTTGGTTTAGCGTCAATTAGTGTTTTCTTTTGTATGTATTTTGCTCGTCAAAATTTGTGAAAAATTTGAGTTTTTAATATTGCAGTCATAGTAGCCCTACGCAATTTAGGACAAAATCTGTTAGTAAACGTTATAGAAAATTAAATAACCGATGACTTTTATTTCAAGAATTTTCTTCTACAGAGCCTAGTTTAACGTCAATTATTGATTTCCCATATCTTTAAGTCACACAAAGGTTGATGTTCAAAGTTAAAAGTAGCTTATGTTTTTCATTTTAGATTGTTTTAAAAATGGTGAAACACAGATTATATTTTTCATTATTTATATTGGTAAGAGAAAGTCGTGTGAGTGTTTCACACCAGATGTTTTACTTTAATGGTGGTGGTTGAACTTCATCAAAACAGTTAACAGATAAAAATAAGTTGTTCGATTTTCTTGTGCTGTCCGTTATACGCAATGTCTTGTTTAATAGTGTCCGTTGTAATGAGGTTTTACTGAAGCCTTTTTTAGATATAAAGAACAATGTATGAAGATTTAAATTAACAGTAAGAAAGCTGTACAAAATTATAATAAAGCAAAATAACGTTTCAGTGAAAACGTGACGGTGTAACTCAAACATGATTTTTATCTTTACCGTTCAATTTAAATCCAATCTACGAGTAAATATAATTTCTAATCTAACACAAGATGCTATTGGGTAGATTAACCACCCGATAGCAAATAAGCTAGCTAATTGATGTTCATTCACATTTATGTCACAATATGATTAATGATATTCGACTGTATTATATTCAAAAGCAGATTAATTTATTGCAGCTACCTGAACAAGATTCACGTCTTGATATTGGTTTATTACAGGATTACTAAATTAGGCAAACTTCTTTCGTCTGCCGCTTCCTATTAAACATGTTTCTAAAATGTTACACCTACAATTTCGATAATTCTTTGATAAACCTAGGTTAACATGAACTGTCGTTCCTTACTTAAAACGAAATAGTAAGGCAAACAGCAAAAAAATTCGTTTTAAATCTTTAAGCAGTTATACAAAGCAATTAAAAATTTAACGGGATTCTTACGTAAGCTGATTCTATAGTTAAATTATTTTTCTTTGTTTTACTTTTCCTCGTCCTATATAAATATATTTCCCTACTAAAATTCCAGGGAAAAGGAAGCAAACAGCAGGTGAGGAAGATGGCCGGTACACTTCGAAGAACTCACCACTTGTTTAAGAAGAAAGCACTCTCAAAACAAGCCAAGATTAAATATTATAATACTGTGATAAAACCTGTGACCATACGTGAATGTGTGTCTTAGAATGACCGGGAAGTCTGGTCTAAGAAAAGCAGAGAAACTTGAGAGAAAGATCCAAAGCAAGATAATGGGTCGGAAGACAGTAGACGGACAATATAGGTTACGAAGTCCAGGAGAACTGTACGAGAAGGAAAATGGCCGATTAATAAAGACAATTAAAAAAAATCTGGTGTGAAACACTCACACAACTTTCTCTTGCCAAATAATTAACAATATTACCTAACATTAGTATTAAAACATTAGAAATAGAAAAACTAACCTCAATAAACATAACCTAATTTAAATCATAAGTGCAAGACGCAAAATAAAAATTAACCTTAGTTTGGCTTAAAAATACGGAAAATCACTCTTTCTCGCTAAACTAGGCTCTGCAAAAAAAAATTCTAAATAAAAGTTTTAGATCTTTTAATTTCCTATAAATTTGAATATAGGAAGTACACTTTTGTCGTCATGCTAAGGCTGAAATCTTAAAAATTCGATTTTTTACACTATTTCGTGAGAAAAACAACAGAAAACCACAAATTACCGCTAAACTAAACGTTATACAAAGAAATGTTTAAAATAAAAGTTGTAGCTTTTTTAATTGTCTACAACTTTTACACTTTTTTCCCTAAAATGCATATTAAGGCCGCAATCTTTAAAAAAAACATATTTTTACGAGAGAACAGCCTCCTCAAGAATTTTAGCAGACATGGCACCTACCCTACCTTGTAGAGCATAAACAATGTAGTAAATGAGGCGATTTTTAATTAAAAACCATCGTATGACCCGTTTTTGAGAAAATCGCAAAAAAGTGAAAAATGACACGAATAAACTACTACTACTTCCGGTTGACCGATTTTGATGAAAATGTTTGTGTCGGGTTCTTTAGTGGTATTTAACTTACCTTTCAAGTTTCAAGATCGTACTACGTTCCGTTCATGAGATATTCTGTTTACACACCCACAGACACAGACCAATTGCTAAAAACATGACTTTTGAGTTCAGGGGGTTTGAAAACGTGTAGATCCGGTGAAAACTCGATTTCAAAAAATCGACATGAAAACAATACTTTCCTTCCTATATATTCACATAGGCAAGAGAAAGTAAAAAGAAGACTAAAATTTTATGGACACCTATTATTATACATTATATTGCATAACCGTACTAGAAAATTTTTAATAGAAACAAAAAGCTTTAATAAAGAATCATGCATTTATTATTCAAGATTCGTTTATCCTGATAGTATTAAAACATACAGATCCGGAAAATATTCTTTTTATAAATTTTAGTTTTCGTGATTTTAGTCAAACTCAAAACACGCTTCTATCAACTAAAACGCTTACTCGATAGACGTTCTAAATTAAATATGTCACACAAATTAACAATCTACAAGACAGTCTTAAGACCAATCTGGACATACGGAGTTCAACTTTGGGGATCTGCTAAACCTTCACACACGAAACGTATACAAGCGATTCAGAACAAGATTCTACGAACGATAACGCAATGCCCCTTTTACATCACAAACTCAATGTTGCACAAAGACTTACAAATGCCATACGTAATTGGTGTCGCGAAACAACTATACAAGACGATGCATGACAAATTTGAACTACACGACAACCCTCTCATACAAAACATGTACACTAGGGCGATACCGGGTACTCAGCGCAGACGTTTGAAGCGCCTCTGGCCAAGAGATCTTCTTGGCCAACTGTAGGACTGTGGTGATGACTGCACGCTCCTTCAAGTAAATCAAGTTTTGAAACATTAGCTTCACATTTAGAAATTGTTATATTAATTTAATAACAGATACTAAATTTCAAATAAAAGAATCAAAACAAAAAGAAAAAGTTTTTGTGATTATCTTTTACTCGCATTTTTAAAATAAAACTAAAAACTTTGAAGGCCTAAATAGCACTCTAACAAAAGAATGAGGGCCTTCATTATTGAAGGCTTCTAAAATAATCTCTCTTTAACTTTGACATTATTTGTAGATTCCATATAAAACAATTCTGTGGTTTAAAAATAATTAACTTTAGACTTTAAAATTAATTAAAAAATGGCATTATAAATGTTTTTAAGGTGGTTTAAAGTAATGAGAATGTAAACGTTTAAATGGGAGAAACATTGAGTTTCAACTATAGTATTGTATTACATGCTTACTCTGTTTTCAAGAGGAGAACTAACACGGTTCAGGTATTTACCAAAAGCATTTAAGGGTTACAATTGTGTAGCTAGGCAAATGCTTAGTGCTCTTCAAACTGAAATAGCAAAACAATATTATAGAAGTTACTTTATCTGCCCGTTTCCAACAGAAAACCAATTAACATTCCACTAATTCGCTATGGGTGATTACTACTTCATTTCTCTTGAAATTCACTAACCGCTAACAACTAAGTTCCTTGAAATTCTCTTTTGATATAACTATTTTAGATACTCTAGATTGCGAGGAAAATTTTTTTTCTACACACTAAATGGTATTAAAAATAAAACACTGAAATTCCTTTAGTATCTTTCTGTTCTATTTCTTATATTAATTTTGAATATGGCAAACATCCAAAATGAATGATAATGATTTAAAATTTGTGTTGTTGAAAAGAATATATTTTGTTATTTCAAACCTAAGGTTATTTACTTGTATGAGTCTGTGCATTTTCATTAAATTTCTTCTTCAAGTACAATTAGTATTTATTATTTTATTAATCGCATTATAAAATTTTTAACGAAAACGTGAGGTATTTGTTTAAGATATCTTGTAAACACTCACTTTTGCTGATGACGAAAGTGATAAAATCGAGTTTTATTATGCGAAAATTAGAGGGATATATTCAACGTACGGTTTCAACTTTGCAGAAAGTGGTGAAATGCTTGAAAATTGTTGATAATAGAAAGAGATAAAAGGTGCTCAAACATTTTAATACATGGATGAAAACAGTTCCAAAGTTAAGTGGAACGAACTATAAGCTACAGAGATGGTCGTAGCGTAATTATTTTATATTATTTATTGATAACCCCGCTCAAGTATTGTATGTCCTTCAACAGCATATTTCACGCCTAAAATCATGGCTTACCAAATGGCGGAGCAAAGTCAACACTACAAAAATATGTCACGTTATATTTACCCTGAGTAAACGAGTTTGTCCTTTGCGTCTTTATGACACTCAACTTTACACTTCTGAATTTGTCCGTTATCTACGTTCTAGATAAGAGGCTCACGTGGAATGTACACGTGGATAAAACGAGAAAAGCACTCCAGGACAGGTTCAAACATACAGTTGTACAGACTTCTTTCACGCAAATCCAAGTTACCAACCTCATCTAAATTAACCATTTACAGCTCCTACCTTCGACCAATATGGAGCTATGCCAGTCAACTTACTGCTGTGCAAAACTATCGATAATAGCAAAAATTCAGCGTTTCCAATTAAAGCTTTTACGAAGTAAAAACGAAGTAAAAAAGTAGTTAACGCCCCCTATTATGTAACCAATAAAACGCTCAGACCTAAACGTACCCTACATAAATGACGTTTTCTTAAAACTCTTTACAAAATTTAGGAAGAAACTCGTTAACCACCATAACCCATTGATCTGAAATCTTGCTACGCAGACTCTCCCAAGCAATCCAATAAGAGGTCTAAAACGTCAATGGAGCCGGGACCTCATCAATTAACGTAGTATTTAATTGACTATCCATTACAGTGTTCTAAATGCTACACTTATCGATTCACGTCGGAGTTCTGTCACTGGACTGTGCCTCCACTCACGTTTATTTATCATATAATTTTTTTTCAAAATTTTGTGTTATCACATTTATTGATTGTTTCCAACAGATTGTGAATTTCCTAAATAGAGAAAAATAGAAAAAAATTATTTATTTATTTTGTTAAAATCAAATAAAATAGACCGGTAGAAACTTAAGATTGTTTTTCAAAGAAGTTCATTAATAGTATTCTAAAATAGAAGGATATTGTAACATCATAATAGTAATAATCTAAATATCCAGATCCTATCTGGAAATATATGGACAAAAGCGAAAACTCCAGCTTAACAAGAAAATATAGTAAAAAATTTAATCAATCAAAAACTTCATAAATAATAATTTTATTATAGAATAACGATTCCGAGATATGAAAATCTAATTGGAGAAACTTAAAATAATGCTTAAAAAATTATAAACTCTCAGAAAATTGCTGATCGGTAAAGTGAGAAAGGAGATCCTTTTAAAATTTAATTACACTTTCGTTCTGACAGTTTTATTGAATGGTTCAGAGAGTTGGGCTCCCTATATTAAGAATAGGGGCTACTGATGGCATTGTTAAAAATTTTACCAGGGAATCGTTTGAAAACGTTTTAAAAAGAAATGAAAATATTAAGCATAAACTTCATGTGCCAGGGGTGATATCAAAACTTCTAAAATCTCCTTCTTCTTCTTCCTTCAAGGCTTAGGCCGTCGCCTGTTCCGAACTCACAAACTTGAAACTCTCAGCTTATATCCATGTATTCCAAGGTCGTCCCACATCTCTCCGTCCAACCGGTGTATAACGGTGCACTTGGAGAAAAGTATTCTGTGGTCCGGCATTCTTTACAGGTGTCCCCTCCATCGCCCTCGATATCCTTCAATCTCCTCATTCAGGCAGTAGACTTATAGCTCCTTCTTTTATCCATATTCCGCACTATCTACTCTATCCAAATTCTAAAATATAGGCTAGAAATACAGCCATTCGTAGCAGATGCCTGATGCTGGACAGCTATGTAGGTATTTATTTTCAACTCAACTGAACAACGTGGTATTGGACGACGAGTTGAGTACTCAACTTCCTTCTTCATGAAGTATCAGATTGCTAAGTTTGAAACTAAAACAGATGAGGCGCCTAATCCGTATACTACTCCAGAAATGGTTGATGGAATAAGTTGTTTATTGTGAAAATTGTGAAATGTGGGAGGTGGAGTGTATCAAACAAGGATAGTAAACTGCGATGAATGAGATTTTTGTGAATAGCAGTTCTAAGAAACCGAAAATAGTAAAATCGTTTATATTTTTATTTAGGTCTACATTTATTTCAATGGCGGGCTAGAATAACGGTTTAATTCTTAGAAAGATCTCGTAATTGTCTGAAGGGTCTAAATTATCTTAGATCGCAGGTATAAAAGTAGCTAGCGCCTTTGTAGTGAGTCATTCAATAATTAATTCGTGAATGGAAAGTATCAGGCCGTTTGAATTAGTGTCATTACGAGACCGGTTCTCTTCTTCTTCTTAAAGTGCCTTCTCCAACGGAAGGTTGGCAATCATGATGGCTATTTGGATTTTGGACACCGCAGCTCTGAAAAGCTCCGCTGAGTTACAACGAAACCTATCGCAAAGATTCTTCAACCAAACCATTCTTTTCTTCCTACATCTCTCTTCCCCTGAATCTTCCCTTGTATTACCAAGCGAAGCATTTCATATCTTGTTCCACGCATAATATTACCCAAATATTCCATTTTCCTTTTTAGGATGGGGTAAACAAGCTTTTTTTCTGTTCCCATTCGCGCTATCTGATTCCCCTAAAATTTATCTTCTTTAACATCCAAGGTTCCGCGCCATATAACACTGTTGAGAAGATGTAACATCGAACCATCCTCAATCTTAGGTCAAGGCTCGAAGATTTATCTATTAAAAAGTTTTTCATTTTAACAAACGCAGAACAAGCCATCTCTATCCTTCTGTTTACTTCGGCTGTGTGATCATTATCTTCATGCACCGGGTTCTAAGTTACATTAATTGTGCATACAGGGTGGTAACTAGTAGTTGTGGACAGGCAACTCGATTATTTTGGTTCTTACGAACAGAATAGTCAAGTTGGGTTTAAAGTTTTTTAAATGATTTATTATACTTAATTTAATTGTATTCGTTAGTAGGGTAAGTTAAAAAACTAATTTTGTAATTATTTGTTGTGTAAAATAAATAATTAATTGTTATAAATTTAAACTTCGTCTGTTTATAAATATTATATATTAATAGTGAGTAAATGATTTTCAACACGATTTTAACCACCTAAACTTTCACAGTTTTTCCCCGAAGTGGGCTTAAATGAATCATCTGTTTGAGTAGATTTGCACAAAACTAACCAAAATCATATTTTTTATTTATGACCGTAAAATAGGTCTAAAATAAAGATAATAGTACGTGAAGTTAATAAGAACGAGAATACGGTAAGCGATGTGTCTGTGTACCGAAAATCCAAAGTGGATGTTGTTACTTTGAGTAGTGGACAGTGAGTTCTGCTATATTTTGCTTTTGTTTTTAACATCTCTTTTCACAGCTATTATATTTTTTCGATTCTTTTTAGAAACTATTGCCATTCATCAGGGAATTAATGGATAGTCGTCCATTAGGGGGATGATCAAGAGGCAAGAGACCGTTCTACAAAAACAAATTTACACTTTTGTACGGGTTTCCCACAGAGGTTTACCTAGTTTATTAAACCCAGATTCTGAACGAACCTAGACTTGAGCGTTACAATATTATTATTATTCATAAAAACTAAACGTTGTAACCTCAGGGCTAGAAAGCTAAAATAATAATAATCATTCATTATTTCCCAAAAACATCTCTCTTTGCTTATGAATAACTTTACATTATACATAACTTTTATCTCTACTATTAAATTTATGAACGACGGTGGAAATTATCCTTTCCAACTATGTTTTCCAATATCCTAGGATATTAATTTTGTGTCTTCTTTCGAACACCAGGTGGATCAGTATTTAAACATTAGGATGTGAGTTTACAGATTTTAGGGTGTAAGTAGTTCATTGAGATACTGTTAATCTATGCTAAACAACCATTTTTATAATATATCTTTAAATTTGATGACGTTACGTTGAGATAAATATAAAGAGAAGTTAATATAAGAGGATTAATGTTATTACCAAATTTATTGATCGTAAAAATAAGCTACTACATATTTTTTTTATTTATTTTTTTATAGCTCTCTTAAGACGATGAACAGAACCTTATATTAGTATATACACATCAAAAAATTGGAAGCCAGCTTATCAGCACATTAAAAAATTAAAGCAATATTAACATAGCTGAATAAAAAAATTTTAACATAAATTTTTGATTTTTTCTCTTTTGTTCCTTGAAAAATATATTTTTAGAGTCAAATAAATTACACAAATAAAAAGATAAGTTATATTGTTAGATTTATTTGATTATTGATATATTATGACAAGTCTTGTTAGTTACTGAAGAAATTGGCTAAGACGATTAAATTTATTATTTAATTTGTGTCTTTCAGTATCATTATTTAATTTATTTATTAGCATCTCAAGATTCTTAATGTATGGTTTAGAAGATATCGTATAAAATGAATAAAAAGAATTACCTAATAATGTTCACCCTTCGTCGAAAATCAGGTCAACAATTATTTTTATTCAGCCGATCTCTCCGAGAGAAAACAATTTTTGGTATCTTTGGTTGTATTTAGAAAGGCAGTTGACGTGGGACACACACGTTAACCATAAGCGACAATCACTAAATTACAGACTGAAACAGTCACTCAGAATTTCAGACAAACGATCAAAACCAACTACGACTCTGAAACTCTTGACGTATAAGGCAATGCTTAAGCGATCTGCATGTATTGTAATCAGATATGGTACAAGAAAAGGCATCCGTTATTTCCTATATTCAGGGTTTATAAACTAAATTCTTCTCTCCTTTCTTCCATTAACCACATGGTTACTGCTTTTTTTAATTTATGATATCCGGTTATGAACGACAACCTCCGATTGTAGAAGGAACCCAAACTGTACCCAAAACTATTTGAGTTTATTGTTTTATTAATTTTATGTAATGGAAGCTTTTTAAAATAAGTCGATTATTTTTCGTAAAAAGTGTTGACAAAAATATAATAGAATTTTTTTCTAGACAGTTATATTTTTTTAAATTCCAAAAAATATTTTCAGATCAGGTATAAAATTATCCATGACCTGATTTCCCTGAGGTGTTACCTGATTTCCCAGAGGTGTAAACAAATAACTGATCTAATTAACAACTAATCTAAGTAAAAACTTAATTTTTTGTAAAAACTTTTTATCAACTGACTGATGAGTTCAAAGATCGAGCTAGTTTTTAATGTCTTTTTTTCACGAATACATTGACAATAACACATTGTACGTTTAAATTGATATAATTGTGTAACCGTAAACATGACAAAGTTGTTACAGTCTCGTCACGCATCTACGTACATCAATTGACCTAAATGTAAAAACATAAAACGATCTAAATTTACCGGAATTCAAATACAACTCATTAGTGCTGGATTAACAAAAACTTTTACAAACAACTAACAAATATATTTTTAATGTTTTATTCCGGTCAATTAAATTTACAGGTTTGTATAGTTTAGATTTCGTTTAATTTTACGTTTTATTTGGCCCATTGAAACAAGAGAATCAGGTCTACCAACATATTATGATATTTATGTCAATGTATAATGTACAAATTATTTGGTAATTTAAATCTAGTTTGTCATCAAATTGATTTTTTTTAAATTTATTTTTATTTTATGTGGTAATTTAGGTAATTTTAATTACAGTATGACGTTATTACAGTAAACTGTAATATTCGTAATCAGATAACTGTAATTTCTCATTTTATTTTTATGCCCATCGGCAACTTTTTTGATGATGTAGTAACTGGACTGTAAATTAACCAGTATATTACTGATTTAGCATGATTGAACAGATTACCTTTTTAAATTTCCTGTTAGTGTTTGTACATTTTATACTTTAAAAATTAATATTTTCCTGTATTTTAAATGCCGCTAATATTTACTCTTTTATGGATTAATCCAAGAGTAATTTTTTTCGTTATTTGTTATTTCTTTACAATTAGTGTTATTATGGCATCAACTTGCCCATAACGAGCAGGTGGTACTGTGATACGTACAATGAGAATGCACCTATTCTCGTTAGCGAATTATTCAAAGTTATTAAGATTTTTCAATTTGTACAAATAAATTGGTAAGTTTTCATTTTAATTTTATTTTTGAGTTACAATTTTTCTGAAAGTACCTTTGAAAATTGAATGCGTGGTATATTCTAGAAAGTGCAAGTATTCAAAAATTTTATAAATTTTGGTGTTTTTGTGTAGTGTGTGTCATTAACGAAAACTTTGTAAGTATCCGGTAAGTGAAATTGTTTCCGTATAGTGTTCAAGGTAGGGAATTTTATGAGGATATGTTGTACAGTTAATGGATAGAGATAAAAAACAGGATTTTGTGAATAAGTTTTGTATTCTAAATGTAATCACAACGTATTACATGTGTGTATTACATGTGGTGTACATGTTGAAGTACACAGGTTTTGGCAAGAAATTGCGAGTTTGGTAAAAATTTGAAAGATTATCTAAAGATGAGCCAATTTTTAACACAAGCGATAAATGCGGTTTTTCTCTCCTAAGATCAAGAAGAATCTCACCAGATTCTGTTGGAACTTGCTGGACTAAAACTCTACTGGAACATTCTACTAAACATTCATAATAGAACTCTACTGGGCTTGTACGGTATGCCCGTAGAGCTAGTTTAGTACCAGCGCAATGAATAGAATCTAATATTTTGAGAGTACTGGTGATTGTTGAAAATTATAAACCAGTGCACCGTAGTCCAGTTTTTATCACTAGCGCCTGGTAAGTTAAGTAAAGTCTTTTAATATGATCACCAATTTTAGACTCTATGGATTTTATTACATTCATTCTTTGCATGCAAACCGCTTAAAATTTTCGGATTTTTAGTCTCTATGTTAGCTTTTCTTCTTGTACTAGGCATATAATTTTAATTTCTTTGCTTCGTTCTAATTGACAAAACCAATATTTCTCGTTAAAGTATTCTTGGTTCAATAAAAAATAATTTTATGAAAAAATCAGTGGCATAAATGACACCAGAAAGGAGATTATTCATTTTCTTTCATATGAATATGTATTTACAGAATGTATGTGTGTGTTTTAAATTGTGGGTGTGTAAATTCTTCTTCTTATTTTTTTTCTCTATACGCCATAGACCATCTATCCTGTCATAGGGTCAAGAAGGCTTATTTTTTTTATTAGAAAGCTGTAGTTTAAATTAATTACTCCCAGTGTGGAAGAGGTCTTTGCCAATTTCTTTATTCTTCAGGCCTATACCCCAGAACCTTTTCAAGAATTCTTCCAACTTTAATTCTTTGACGATGATGCTCTGTCCATTTATTGCAATAATTGTTTCTCTCATTCATGCTTTCTGTCTACATCACTTTTCTTTTATCGTATTCCAAGAGGAAGGGAAATTCCAATAAATTGGTTTATATTTTACGTCATATATAAAACAGTGAAAGTGTACTTCAGATAAAATTGGCAATTGTTTTAGTTTAGATTTTATAGTAACCCTACACAGAGTTAATTAGATATCTTCTAACGGTTTGGTGGAATGTTTGCTATATTTGGCTGATACAAGGCCAGCACCTGAATCCTGAATCCTGGTCGAGAGGGCTAAGAAGCCCTATGATGGCGACATCGTGTTAAGGAACACCTGGTCGCTCGGAGAACAATTTTACCGAATAATTGCAACCTCATGAAATTTAGGGGGAATTTTATAGTTTAAAATTAGGAAATAGAATTCTGGCTCTTGCGGGATTGGGACTGGGACTTCAAAGGAGGTAATGTATTTTAAGAAGTTACTCGTGGATGAAAATTTATATTAAGGGACAAGTGGGTTTAAGAGCGGCTTTTTTCTTTATTTTGTTTTTCAGTGGCCTTTTTCAGTTATGTGGGAGTTTTGTTGTCTTGGGGAGGGGAAGGCACGCACCGTACTTAACGTGGACAAATGGTACAATTTTAGGTAGGAGTTAGTTTATGATTTTAGGGGAGACGGAAAGGGTAGAGTTTGGCATAATCACCGGCCTTTTATTTTCTAAGTGTTTAATAATTTAAAATGGCGGCTCTTTTCACCGTAGTGGAGTGATTATGCATAGGAACATGGGGACAACTACCAACTGGGGGGCGTGAGTCATACAAGTAGAAGGGGCATGGGTACATAAGAGGAATACAGGGCGGAATAAAACTGTGGCAACTCTAAATTTTGATAAGTGGGTCATACTTGAATTTAGATAAAGTCGTGGAATGGTAATGGCATAAAGACTTCGGGTGGATGTGGGCGTCGGTACAAGCCCTGAATGATCTGGGGTCCGTCAGTTTTCCCGGCGTCGTGGAGCCGTTTCGAGGTATTGTAAATAAAGTCCTCCATAGAGGGGAAGAGAAGGTGTTCGTGTACGATGCGATTGGAGATAAGATAGTGAAACTTTGTGATGCACCGGAGGACTTTGTTCTGGTATGCTGAAGTACGTTTTTTGTTGGTCTTGGAGAGAAAGGGCCACCATACCGGTGACCCGTACAAAAGGAAAGGACGTAGGATGGAGGCAAGCACCAAAATATTACATTTTGTTTTGTTGATGAATCGCATATCTTGTGTTACTAATAAGACAAATTTTGTTGAAAGCTCTTCCGTTTATGTCTTAGAGAATTACACTTTGCAACCAAGGTTTTAAAGCAGATAATAGCTGTGGAAATAACTTCTAGGAAAAACGGTTTTTGTTAATTAATTGTGTTCAATTTACTTGAATTATTACGTAATTCAAAAAAGTGGACGTATTATTTCTGCTGCTTGATAAAATTTAAAAAAAGACAACTCATCTGGTACGGTCGTCTGGAAATAATTGAGGAAAACAGGTTACTTCAGAAGATTTGATTATGGATCCCAGCTAGATGGAAGAAGTGAGGATGTACCAGAAAGAAGTGAACGGATATTGTTAAGAGAACTATGTCGAGGAGGTTTCTGATGGTTAAAGATGTATGTCCAATAACAATGAATCGCCATTTCAATTAAAATAAAATACCTAATACTGTATAATAACCACTGTATCTATAATGATTAATATCACTGTATTGTAATTAAATTAAGTTACATGGAAAGTGTATTTAATGTGTACAAGTTTGGTAAATTTTAACATATTTTTGAAATAAACAAATAATACTTTTCCAGAAAAATTAAATCTAATTTTTTGTTGAAATACGGTCCAAAAAAGTTGTTTTACTCCACAAGCTTTTGTTTCTGTTTTAAAACAGAATTCTTTTGTTATTTAAACATGTTCTCTTTTTACATACGTTAGCAGCTATTGTCACTAGTTTTGTTTCTCATATAAAAAATATGTATTCTATTCATGTTATAATATTCCACAGAAATTTCATAATGTATTTATGTTTTGATAATGAAATAAATAATATGATATAAAGGTTGTATCAGCGCTTCGTGTGTTAAGGTTATTTCAGAAATGTCATTTATTTTTTGTTTTTAGTAAAATTTAGTGAGAACATTACAATAAAATTCCTAGAAATAGTTTCTCTGTGATTACAATGAAATATAATGTTAATTTGTGGTTGCCATCACAATAGGTTACTTTCCATTACTTATTCTCTGAATTTTATTTATTATTTTCTGGTATTGACCTTGTAGATTTAATTTTGTATTTTTAATTTTCTTTAACCTAGTTGAACTTGAAAAAAACATTATAAAATAAGAAATTACATATTAAATGTACTACAGTTACGTGAAATAAAAAAAATGCCTTTACAATATTATTTATTTATTTATTTAATAAAGTGTTATAAACTAAGTGTTCACTAAGTAAAACTAGGAGTGAGGTGGTTTACAATTTTCTTCCTCACTGAGTAAAAATGTATGCTTATCAGCTTGTCAGGGCTTCTGAATAGTATCTACTTTCCACCCTGCAAATACACTTTCACTTCACTCACCACATGGTCTGGCTGTATGATGAAATTCATTACTCTCAGAGGAGATAATTCTGACTAAGTGTCTTTAACACCTCTACCTCTTTTGTTTTGTTTTTTTTTTATTTATTTAACGTCACATCAACTGCAACGACGACGTTGGGATGTAACTGTGTGAGGACAAATGATTTTTTGTAACGTATGAAAATATGTCGTGCTGGAGTGGGATTCGAACCCACGACCGAATGATGAGAGACGAGTACGTTACCAACTACATTAGTGCGGTCAGCTCTTCTATTTTTAAATAATTCAATCATATAATTTTCAATTTATAATTAAGTTAATTGACGATTTCTGATTTAGCTTTACATATTTTTCTTTTTCTTTTTGTTTCGACTTGAAAATTTTTATCAGGGATTTAAGTGAAAGTCACCAAGTGATGGATTTATTTACTGAAGTTTTTCTCATGAAATATTTTTCTGATAGCTTCACGTACTTTTGTTTTCTTTAAATATTTCTGATGTTTACTCTTGAATTTTTTTTCTGATGTTTTGACTTTGTTGTGTTTTATCAGGGAATAAGCAAATTTTCCATAAATGTACCCACTTACTACTGTAGGGCACACAATTAAACACTTAAGCCGAATCACGGGAAGCCACACGTTAACTTTATTGCGTGGCTAAAACCAGTTTTCCGCTATTTTAGTACGGCGCTCTGTATTCCTGCATTTTCAGAAATCCGGCACCGTGCAATCCCCGAACATGCCAGATTAGCGGGGGTTTACTGTATTTACAAAGAAAGTTTCAATTTTAGTGGTAGGTAAGAAGGTTTCCCAATAAGACTGTATAGAAACGTTTTTTCTAATAGTCACTGTCTTTAAACGGATTTAAAATTCGGTAAAAGTATTTACTAAACAAGCACTTAATTTTTTTTTGTAATTTTCCATTCATTCCATCAGAATTATTTAAATTTCTATCCTACATTTTTTCTAAAAATTCATACAAAATTTAATTTCAACATCACTTTTTTATTTATGACATTTTGTTAATTACCTGTATACCTCTCACATAACCTTATCTTTCTTGTTTTTTTAAATTTACAAGTAAAATAATTTCTGTTCTCATAGCACTAAAATATTTTAAGATAGTTCACCAGAGTTCAATAATTTACCTTGAAAATATTCAGATATAAATTGAATTCTTATGTAGATTAGATTTTCTATTTCTTTAAGAAAATTAAACTTTGACATAGTTTATTCTGAAATGTTTGTTTTAAGTTATAATATACGTTGTGTAAAAAATTATAATATAATATATTCCTAAAAATATAATGGTAAATATCATGTTTAAATTTACAACTTTAATAATATGTTTAAAAAGAAATGTCAGATTTTTTGTTTATGGACACATTAATGCAGGTATGATATTTTTTATTTAAGATGATTATTACAACACATTTTGATTGAGATATCTTTGAGTCCAGATGTTTACAATGACTTGTAAAACCCACTAAAAGATTCTTTCAAATTGTCCATTCTTGACACATGAATTATTGTTTTCCTTTATAACATTTTAAAAACAATTTTTATCTTTTTAAACTTAATACCTATTGAGTAAATTTTAAATTGATATTCAAATCTACATTTTTTAATAATATTCTTTTCAATTAAGTTGTACTGGCCACCTTTCTCATGCAGCAACATTACTTACAGCATAATTTCTTTCTGTTTTGTATCAAAAAAGAAATATGTAAGGAAAGGAACTTAAATTAGAAAGCAAAAATATTTAACAACGAAAGTTTTATGTTTATGTAACGAAAATATTTATATAGGCTATCTTAAAGGGAAAATAAGAAATTTTTTTTTTTGTTTCTGCACTACCCTGTGAACTAGCAGGTCAAATGTAGTTTACTTTTTACATGTTAATGAGTCCTTCATGTTATGGGCATAAATTTATCAATAATGTATTTGAAACAGATTCATTCTATCTATAAGTTTCTATTAAAACCTATTTAGACATAATGCTTGTCAAAGATATGGTTCCATTAAACCATAGTTTCATTAGAACAACATTGTAATAAAATATCTTATGCGGATGCGCCAACTGAAGACTAGGGAAGAGTTCTTCTGTAAGTGCCTCTTTATGATATTTGGAGCATAGGAGAATAATATCTATGCACAGGAGTGGGTGAGGCGAAAAAAGTACAAGCAGAATGCTCAAAGTGTTTTTAAATCGTAAAATAATAGTAGCAATTGGTTTCGTATACAAGGATTATCGGTACCGTAAACCAGCGTTATCTTGACCCATATTTTAAGTTTTTTAACTTTTCTTAAGTTAAAAATTGTAAAACCTTGGTATTGTTTTACAGCACTTTTTGTTACATTAAAGGTATCTATGGGTTTCACCAAATTGCCTAGTTCATTTTTATCAGTACGTCTAAATACCAATTTTAATTTGTTAAGTTTAAGCTAAAGTTAATTGTACAGCAGGGCTTTTTTGACCCATTTATCAAATACCATTAAAACCTTATAGGCAAGTCCTTATGAACTTTTGGGTAATGTAAATTAAATCAACATATTTTTCTAAATTAATTCATTTCACGAATTAGAAAGAGAAATTACAAAACACTTGAAAGAGAGAACACCACTAATAGTAGGCCTAGAACTCGAAAGGGATTTAATAATATTATGGACTGTAAACACAAAATTTTTTTTGTTTTTAATTTTTATTACGGTACTGTACATTGAGCTGCACAACTTCCGTATATGATATTTAAATGGCAGTGGGGAGTTTCGCTTTAGAAGAAGAGGTACCCAGTGGTACATTCTCCGTTTATAACTGCGGGTATTATCCGTTATTTAGACCAAGAGGTCTCTACTCCATTTTCGCTTGGGACGTTGCACAGGTGAGAAGTTCCCTGTAGCTAGATCACGGGCTAGTTGGTTTGAATGGACATCTAGTCGTTCGTGAAATTTACTATACAAGGACGCGGTTAGCTCCTTTACTGTCGGAATTTTGAAATCTTCGTGAAAGGTTTTATTGCTTACATAAAAAGGAGTACCAGAAACAAGTCTTAAGAATTTTGATTGAAAGGCCTGGATCGACTTTAAATTATTCTCTACCGCTACTACAAAGATCTGGACACCATAATTCCAGATTGGTCTCAAAAGGGTTTTGTATATTAAAATTTTGGAATGAAGGTTCAATTTTGATCGAGAGTTAATTAATCAGAAGAGTAGCTTCTGGCGGCGGTTAAGTTCTAAACGTTTTGTACGCAAATAATGCTTCCAAGTTAGTCGCCTGTCAAGCCATAAGCCAAGATATCGCACCACTCTGGCTTGAGGGATATGAATGTTATAAATAAAAATACAAAAATTGATGAATGGAATAACATAATACTGTTTTTTATTATCCACAGCTGTTGCCTGTTTTAGGCCTATTGTTTGTTGTATTTAATGTTTTATTGTAATACTTTAAAATATAACTAATGCCTTCTAAATAAAAATTGGAATATAACCTTTCCAATACTTTGTACGATTTTGGTAATATGATCCTGTATAATTTAGAAAATTATTGCAAAATTTAAAATTGATGAATTTATACACGGCTAGATATTTTGCAATAAATAAACAATGACACGCAGATAATTCAATATGAAACATTTTGATATTTTACAATTTTATTTTTGCGTAAAATCCGGTTTTGCGAAGTGAATTTTGCATAAGTAAAGTATAAATCGTTAATAGACGGTTTTGTGCAATACAACATCTTTACATCTGTGTTACAATATTGATGTAACAATATTTATTTATGACAATATAAAAATTTCACTTATAAAATATATTATTGCGATAAAAATATTGTATTCTTTACGGAGTAATAAATAATTTTGTTTTTTCACGTGTGTACATATAATTTTCTTAAATGTCACCAAAAATAATATTTTTTTTTTTTTAAATAATGGATCATTGCTTTACAAGTTAAAGCTATTAGAAATCGGCTTTAATTTTAATACCTTAAGATTAAGATCATCAACAAAAATATCGAAACTATTTACACCACATTTGAAATATTGTAAATACAGTCACTTCGATAAAACGAAAACCTTGATTATACGAATTTTTTACTGCACTGTGACATTATAATTAAACTATATGTAAATGTACCTCGAATAAGTACCTTGATATAACGAAACAGTGTTATGCAATAAGTACGAAGTTACACGCTGTATTATTTCTCTGTGAGTTTTAACGTAGATTCTTTTGATTTCCGTACCTGAATTTTACCTATTTATAAGCACAACGCATTTTTAACTTCATGCAAGAATAAAAGGTTATTTTTATTCAATTCCTTAATAGTGTAATCCGAATTTTTTACTTTTTAACCAATAACTACAGAAAAGATTAAATAGATGTTTGACAGGTACTGTTCCTATCAGCCTTTACAAAATGAATTAGCGGTATTTCCAAGAAATTCATTTACTAACGCAGAGGCCTAAAATTACTGTATCTATATTTGCGTTGTCAAACTTTCGGTACCTATCTAATTACGTTAGACATAACAAAAAATTTAAAAAAACAGGAGAGAAAACCTACCGACGACGAGATTTTACAGTCATTTAAAATAATTAGGCTTGGGCTACAGCTCAAGGATGAAGTGCCTGACAATATTTTTGAAAAAATTTAAATAAATGTGAAACTTTTTTTGAACGTATTGCTTTATTCAAACACAAGAAACAACGGGAAATTACTCACTTTTTTAAGGCGTGAATTAACATTTAAAATACTGTAATTAAATATTCTAACCAACACTTGTCAATATCAAAAACTAAAGAATGCATTTAGGATTAGTGTTTTTATAAACGATTTGGATAAAGTTAGGGTATTTATCTTTTATGTTAGTGTTTTGAAGAAATATATATTAAAAATAAAAATACAATATTAAGCTACAAAATGAGTTTCAGATGCTTTTAATTATAGCCAAGATCTATGTACGAGGTAAGTTCCTACTTGAAATAAATACAATTTTTTTTGTATTATTATTATTAACCGTTATTACGTAAAACATGATCTATAAGAAAATAATTTACTAGTTAAGACATGTCTATTAAGAAAATTAAGTGTATTTAATTCATCATACGTGCAACTTGAAAAAATTCGTTAATAAAAATTAGCTTGGAAATTCTTGTTACTTCGATATAACGAATACCTCGATTTAACGATTTTCCCCAGGATTCTCGATTTCGTAATATCGAAGTTCGACTGAAGTTATTCACTTCATAACTATATTGTAGTTACATCCACGTAGTTTAAAGACGGAATTCCTATCTGCCACTAAATTAAATTTGGGGCATATCTTTAAGACCTACTTAACCAAACTCTTTCAAATTTTGCGGTAGTTTTATTCGGATTCTTTATACAAACTATTAACGAATACAAAACTGCTCCGCTTCACTTAAAGACACAATACTCAAAAATCTATAAGATGATACCTTAAAGTATCTCTGGGAGATACAACCGAAGAACAGCAAAAAGGAAGTGAACAACAGCAGACAAGAAAAGATAGTCCGTCCAATGTGAGGTACTCACCACTTGTATTAGAAGAAAGTACACTGAAGAATATAAGACAAGAGAAGCACTATGATAAGACCTGTGTGTCTGTACTTGAGTGAGTGACTTACCATGAGCGGGAAGGTTCTTCTAAGAAAAACAGAGAAATTTGAGCGAATAATACTCGAAAGATAATGGGAAAATAGTAGACAGGCAGTACAGGTTTAGAGAATCTAAAGAACCGAACTAAAAACGAACGATAAATGGAAACGATTTAAAAATAAGACTAAAATTCTACCAACACATATATTGCATATATTGGATGACAAATGGTTATCAAAACAAATTTTTAAGACACTGAATATTAGATTAAAGTTGTAGGTCTAAGTGGTTTAAAGAAGTCAGAAGGGATATTAAAAACACCGGAACAAACAGTTGGGTTATGATAATGGACATTGTACACGGTTAATAGTTCATTTATAGTCAATTATTTTAGAGTGTTTAGCTGTCCTTGTCAAGGTTATTGTAAAGTTTTTCTTGGCTATTCCAAGCGAACGCTTAGTACGTCTCCTTTTTTGCGTTTTGTGGGGTAGCATAACTCAATTCCTATACTTAACATTTTTGACTCGTCATAATATTATAATATATATAAATAGTTAAATTACAGTGAAATAAATTTATTTTTTTAGGTAAGAACGAAAATCCCTACAGTTTTTGATATCATTAAAAGCACATACAACACTTTTTACTCAAAAATAATTGCACACAAAAACCTCAACGTTCGTTCGATTTCATCAAATACCCTTCCTGTTGTCAGGCGCCTGAAAAGAAAATGGAATCGGAATCTACTACAACCACCATAAGATAGAACAAAGAACTCATCCTTAAACACTCTCACGTATATCATTCATCTAATATCAAATCTAATATCATCGTTGTCATTCACATCTAATTACTAATTACCTAATCATCTAATTACTAATTACACATCATACTCATGCTGTATTTACCATACCACGATCTTAATATAAATTTTAATATTTCATGTGATTCCATATTCTGAAATCACGCCAAAATTGGCTATTGGGCTGGCTTCACTTCATGTCATACACAAGTCACTACCATAAACCATCATCTCAATCACTAGTAGTTAAGTTCATATTATTCTACAGTTTTGAAAAATATAAAGTTTACAGTCAAAAAATCTGTTGCGAAACACTCACACAACTTTCTTTTGCCATTGCAAATAATTAACAATAATAATTAGAAATAAACAAAAAACTAACCTCAATAAACATAACCTAATTCTAATCATGAGTGAAGAACGCAAAATGAAAATCAACCTCAGTTTGGCTTAAAAATACTGAAAATCACTCTTTCTCGCTAAACTAGGCTCTGTAGAGAAATATATTCTAGATCTAAGTATATTCGAAATATATTCTAGATCGAAATATATTCTAAAATATACTCTAGATTTATATTCTAAATAAAAGTTGCAGTTCTTTTAATTTCCTATAAATTTGATTTTGTACACTTTTGTCGTAAAATAAGGCTGAAATCTTAAAAAAAAAAAAAATCGATTTTTTTTTTTACACTATTTCGTGAGAAAAAAACAGAAAATCGCTAATTACCGTTAAACTAAGCGTTATACAAAAAAATGTTTGAAATAAAAGTTGTAGGATTTTAAATTTTCTCCAACGTTTATTATACGTTTTTGTTCTAAAAGCATAATAAAGCCGTTTTAAGAGAAAACAACCTCCCCAAGAATTTCAGCAGACATGGCGCTTACCCTGTCTTGTAGAACATAAAAAATGTAGTAAATGAGGACATTTAAAAAAAATCGTAGGAGCCGTTTTTAAAAAAATCGCAAAAAAGTGAAAAATGACACGAATAAACTACTATTTCCATTTGACCGATTTTGATGAAAATGTTCGTGTCGGGTTCTCTGGTGGTATCTAACTTAAGTTTCAAGTTCGTACGATGTTCCGTTCTTGAGGTATTCTGTTCACACACACACACACACACACAGACTCACACTCAGACCAATCGTTAAAAACATGTTTTTTTGGGTTCAGGGGATCTGAAAATGTGTAGATCCAGAAAAAACTCGATTTCGAAAAATCGACATGAAAATAATACTTTTCTTCCTTTATATTCATATAGGCAAGAGAAAGTAAAAAAGTAACGTTAGAAAGTAATATTCTTGAATATCAAAAAACACGGCAAAGTCACATTTAACATCAATTTCTTTTTAAATCCTATGAACTTAATCGAATTCATGACAGAATGTTATCTTTTACGATATTACAAGAAATATACGTAGCTACATTGAACATTTGTAAATGAAACTAATATAATGCTGGATTCACTGATGTATCAAATATTTCTTTAAGTTATTTACTTTTTCACAAGTTTTTTGTGTGATGATGATACGCATAAGCCTTGGTGCGCAGTTGATGATAAATGAAGTGATATACAAATGAAAGAATCCCAGACCTGACCGGGAATCGAACTCGGGACTAAATTAAAGATTATTTTACAAACTTATTTATAAACACCCTGTAGATATAACTACGTGAAAGGAAAAAATGAAAATGAAGCCAGGCTAATGTGTATTCTGAAATACGGAACGTGTCTGTTCAATAATTCTGTGTTGCTCAAACACACTTCGAATTCATTAAATGATTTTTTTTTTCAATAACTAAGCAAATATTAATTCCACGCTTATTACTCACATATTATTAATGTAAAAGCAGGACTACAATTTTGATTTTTATATAAAAATATATATTTAGGATTTAAATTAAATATTGAAGTATTTTAATATAATCTTATCTTATATTTCGCATTAACTATATTTCGACTATATTTTTAATTATATTTCGCATTAACATTACCAAGATTCCTTGGTAATGTTATTTTTAAATCAGAAATAACTTACCGTGAAATGCATGGATGCATTATAAAACTATTCCACGTGCAATTGAAAATGAAAAATTGTATAATAAAATGCATTATTTTATTGATTTATTGAAAGTATTAAATCAAGTGGAAATGTAATACAATTTTATCTTTTTTTGATTTTTATACCGGGTGTATATAAAATATGAGAACCTAAATAACTTCTTGAAGTTAAAACAATTTTTCAACGTATACGAGTGTCATGACTTCCTTGGACTTCCTTGAACCAATTGACTTGCTTCTTTCTTTCCTCAACCGATTCAATTCTGGATATTTTTTTGTGTGGATATTTTCTTAATGTGTCTATAAAAATACTCCTCTCCTCTCCACTCCTCTCCTCTCCTTCTAAATGAGGTTGTCAGTTTATCAGTCTTTTTGGTAAAGTTCTTTATAACAACTCAACTTGTAATAATCGTGTTCTTTCGCAGGTGCCAATATTTTCTCATGCTCTCTTTCTTTCTCTCTCTCTCTCTTTTTTTCTTTCTTTCTTATCAATCTTGTCAAGTAGCCCTTTCCTACAGAGCGCTATACCATTTACAGTGTAGAGACTTTAAGGTTTTATCACTGTGCCCTAATGTTTAAGCCTCGTATTGATACTTTTAATTAAGTTGATTATGTGGAAAAGCAGTCTATGTTCCAGTACGTCGTTGATCAAAGATCTAATTCAATTATCCAATTGTTGTAAATTCAAGAAGTAATTTAAAAATAATCGTAAATAATAATCAAAATTGAACGATTTCTAATTTAAATATTCTAAACAGTAATTAAAATTATCAAAATGAATTATAAGAAGCAAAAAAACATTCAAAAAATTCATTCCAGAAACCAAATATCTCAAATTTAAGCAAGAAAACAAAAGATAGTATAATTTTAATTAAATAATTTGATATAAGAAATTAAGTAAAGGAAAATAAATATAGTATCAAGAATGAAATTAATTATGGAACCAAACAAGATAAATTTGATTATTTTAGGATATGAAAATAAGGTTTAAATAAAATTTATTCAAGACTATAAAACCACATGCGACAATGACTCGATCCCTATTTGATTCCCGGTCAATGGATGGACAAAAGCAAGCGCAAGACTCCGAGGATAATTTCAGAATAGTAACTATAAAACTAATTTATTTGAGCTCATAGCTATTAAATCCTATTTAATATTCAATAATAGATGTTGCAATACATAATTATAATTAAAATATTTAGGTTTATATCATAGAGCGTCATCACTAAACAAATTTAAGTATTTAAACTAAATTTTTTAGCACATTATATTTGCCAATTCTTTTCAATATTCAATACTCGTTTTTCATTAAATCAATTTATTTTTCTTTTTAATTTTGCAATTAATTTAATTTCATTACATTTTTGGCGCCCAACGCGGGGCTTAAACAATTTATATTGGTTCAATTAATTACATTACAATATTATTTCAGTAATTTTGTTAAACGTTACTTTTTTGGTGTATTTCAATAAATGTTTACTCAAAAACATTTTTTTATGTTTCTGTGAATCTACGGAAAACAATGGTAGATTCGTTTTGAGTGTGTCATTGATTGGTAATACACCCAGGAATAAAACTATAAATGTAAAATTTGTTGTATTGTTCTTGATGTGAAAGCGTTAAAAATAATCTGTTAGATGTAGTCTGTGATGTTCTGTTTGTTTCACAGTTGTCTAGGAGATTGATGGCTTCTGGATTCTAATAATTTTCAAGTCATTTTTGGTAACTGGTGCTAAACTTCTGAAATTATTTTTGTACTAAAGGAGTGTTTATGTCTTTGTGTATTATAGTATTGGATTGTGTACCAGGATGAGTCAGAAACAAGCCACATCAGATATGACGTCATAAGAGAGAAATGTGGAACTCAAATATTAAATGAGATCATCACAAAATATCATTTATTTAGAACATCACATGACCTACTGCCTTTGAATTCATGGCTTTATGAACTAAGGGGTACAAGAGGAGTGAGAAGACCGAGAAAGAGATGGACCCCGGAATAGGCTCAATTACACCCTAATCCATAATGGATGACGATATGTGAAATGGCCTATTTTTGTAATGTTTTGAAGTATTTTTGACTGAAACCTATGAATTATCCATTATTTCGGAGATTCGTTGTACCCTAGAAGTTGTATACAGTACGTCCATACAGGTTTGAGTACTACTTGATAAATTAAGTTTATTTTAGGCCGACAATTTAGATTTTCCGTTAAGAAGCTTGTTAAATCTTGGTATTTGAGATTTAGCTGTTTTCTTGCTCCATCTATGAGTTCTTCTCGTTAGACACTGTCCTAGTGGAGGCCAAGATATTTTCCTACATCGGATTGTAAAATTTAGTTACTAAATATAGTATAATTATTTTAATATTGTTTTTAGAAACGTATCCAGTTCAAGTAAAAGTTAGGTTATTACCAGAAATAAATATTTATTCAGATTGACAACCTAAATTTTCAATAGGCTTTATACTGTTAACGTTTAAAGCTTTCAACATTATGACTATTTGAACAACGATTCATCAAACAATTCCATTACAATGTAAACTCAAAGATTCCAATTTAATCAAAATTCCAAAGAGTCCAATTAAAAATAATATTAAATGTTGTTTAGGTCATCAGCCGAAAGGCTGGTTTGAACTTGTACAGATTTTACTAAGTAACACGAAAACTTAGGTGGTTTACCATTGCCTTCCTCACTGAGCATAAAAGTACACTTATCAGAATGCTGAACTCTCTGAAAACACATATTTTCCACTCTGCAAATGCCACCTTCACTTCATTCACCACAGGGTCTGGCTGTATAATGAAATTCATTACTTTCAGAGGACAAAACTTCGATTAGTGTCTTTTACACCTCTACCTCTTCTTTTCTTAAATGATTCAATCATTAAATTAGCTGACCATGTGATAAGAATCAGAACTATTTATTTTAGCACTGCAACGAACAGATTAAATGATTGAAAGATAAATAATAAATTATCCAAAAAAATTAATTTTCATTTTGATGACTCCTATTTATTGGTGTCCTTTGTTCTAACAAGGTACTACTTCTAACAAGATAATTCTAAGAAGCTATTACGTATGAGTAAAAATGTTTATATACTTCCTTGTATATTAATATTTTTAACTTGGGTTAATGTAATATAAAATAAATATTTACAATCAACATAAACGAATCTAATTACAATTCATCCATATTCGTAATGCATAATACAGGTTACAGAATCACCTATTGTCGTAAATATTTTAAGACGTGTCCTGGCTCGAAACCAAATTAGTAAGAGTATTCTTTACATAAATTTATTAATATTCAGTTCATGTATTCACGATTATTAATTTCACACCTTTACATTATAGAATTTAGAATAATTTTCTCCGGTAAAATATTAATATTACTTAAAATATTTAGCTTAATTCACTTTCCTCTCTCTAGTAATAAATCTATAAATTATTGATGGCGGCATATAAGATTGTACTTGTATATGCAACCCGCAGAACGTGAGTACTACTGTACCTAAAAACAACAATTAAAGGAAACCGCTGGTACAAATTTAGATAATATTATGTCATAGTTGTTATTGACAGTGTGATGACGTGTAAAAAATCGGCTGTCAGCATTACTATACTTATACTATGTTATTAGAAAGGTATGACTATTGCACCGCGTACCTCGCCGGCCAACACTATATCTCTCTTGCAGAAATGCAATCTTATATGCCGACAATAATACCAGTGTTTTTATTCCAATATAAAAACCTTTCCGTCTAGCCATCTTCTTGTCTTGATGCAGTACGAAAATCATACCATTCCAAAATCGTGATTGTACGTTGCAATTTGTTCAATAAAGAACAATAGTCAGTCCTATGACCTAATGAGATACGGATGATACATGTTACGTGTACTGCTATGTACAGATTCAGGCTGACCATTCCTGAGAGAGTATAGTTAATTGAGCCCTAACCATTCAAGTACACCGATAAGCAAAGTCTATTATTCAAATTCTTTCAACCGCAGAAGCTTCATCTTCGAAAATCAGCTGTTAAACAGCTGACTTGAGGCGACGACCTTACAAAAATTGAAGTTGAAATTTATTTAATTATTTTAAAAAAATTGTGTGAAACCCTCACACAACTTTATCTTGCCAATTCCAATAATGAACAATATAACCTGACAATAGTACCTAATAAGACATTAGAAATAAAAAATAATCTCAAAAAACTATAACCTTATTTTAATCATGATTGAATGATGCAAGATGAAAACCAATCTTAGTTCGATTTAATAATATGGAAAATCACACTTTAACGCTAAACTAGGCTCTGTAGAGACAGACACATGTCAAAAATAAAGCTGGAGATCTTTTAATTTTCTATACATTTGATTATATAGACTACACTTTTGTCGTAAAAGGAATACTAAAACCGAAATCGTAAAAATCCGATACAGATTTTCATGAACAAAAAACCAGAAAGTTACTAATCACCGCTAAACTAAGCGTTATACAAAGAATTGTTTGAAATAAAATTAAAAGGTTTTGAAATTTTCTATGACTTTAATTATATACACTTTAGCGCTAAAATGCATATTTAGGCCCCAATCTTAAAAAAAAAAATTTATTTTGACGAAGGCACAGCCTCCCCAAGAATTTTAGCAGACATGGTGCTTATCCTATTTTGTAGAACATAAAAAATTTAGAAAATGAGGTGATTTTTAAAAGAAATCGTTGGAGCCGTTGAAAAAATTGCAAAACGTGAAAAATTACACTTATAAAATACTACTTCCAGTTGCACGATTTTTATGAAAATCATCGTGTCGAGTCCTCTAGTAGTAAACCGCAGAAGCTTCATCATAAAAAACTAACTAACTAACTTAAGTTAACTGAAGTAACTAATTTAAGTTTCAAGTTTCAACTTTGTACGACGATCTGTTCATGAGATATTTTGTAAAAAAAACACACTCACACTCTCACACATAGACCAATCGCTAAAAACATGTATTTTGGGTTTAGGGGGTCTAAAAATGTGTATATCCGGTGGACACTCGATTTCTTAAAATCGACATATAACAATACTTTCCTTCCTATACATTCATATATGCCAAAGAAACTAAAAATTAATTTCATTAGCATCCTTTAAGTCCATAATTAAAATAATCTACCAGAATATATTCATTTACAAAAATTAAGGGCACAAATTTGGGTAAATATTGTAACGGTCGCTTTTCAACGTGGGCGAAATAAAAAACAAACAAAAGAAAAACTTTCCAGAAACTAAAATTTTCCAAAAAACTGTCAAATTTACAAAATTTGTAGATTTAGCCCCACGCTGTCCAACAACGCCATAAAAACGGGATTCACTAAAATAAAGCATAAAATGAAAGTAAGACCCTTCACAATTTTTAAAGACAAAATTTTAAATGAGATTTGAACTGTGTTGTCCCTAAACCAGTGCACAGTGTTAAACGATGCGCAGCTCACGACTAGCGGGGCTAATCGTGAAACTAGTCCTATCGACAACTGGTTTGTAAAAATAAAATAAAAACAAGTAAAACCCCAAACTTTATCTGACCAACTATCACCAATGGAATTAGGTGTTAAATTAACAAGAATCATACGCAAAATCAAAATTAATGAGAATTTATTTAACGTAAAACAAACACCAAGTATTACATTATTCTTGTGGGCGCCATCAAATTTTATCGCTACATTTGAAAACGTAAACAATTGAAAAATACGACAAATACTAGTTAACATGAATTTCGTGACAACACAATGTTTACTCTTTATTCTCAGGGTTGCAGATTCTTTCTGCCGTATACTTGCGTCACATAAACATACTGATCTAGGTTGTAAGAACCTAGTTCTTACAACTAATAGCTCCTGAAAAGTACAATAACATACATGGACATAGACATAAATTATTTGAGCTCAAAATAATTTAAAAATTGTTACTTATCTCTTTAATAATCCATTGAGTAAGGGTTATGAAAAATTTCGCGCACTACACATAATCCTTATGAGGGACTCGGTGATCGGGATGCAGCCCGCGGTACAGGGACTCTTCGGCGCAGACCTGGATAATGCAGTTGTCGTCCTCGGTATGGGCGACAATTCGGTGGTGATGGCGATGAACGTGGCTTTAGCGATTTCACCTCGTTGTTTCACTATACGCTATACACGCTGTCTTTTCAGACTAATACTTCATCATTATTACTGTCATTATTTATTATTTATTTGTAATTTTTATCAAATCCAATATTTAATTATTCGTTTAGCACATTATGTAAAAATTTGTTATAGTTCTCAAATGACTTTAATTTGATCGAGCACCGGCTGAACTAATGCGTTAATGAAAACATTAACATTAATTATTTTTAAATTTATCTTCCGACCTTTTTATTTTCATGAAAGCAAACTGTTCAACGTTACGGCGATATTTTTAAGGTCAAAATGCAAATTAAAATACAAAGAATATTCAAAATATTACAAAATATCCTCGGGAATTGTTTTCAAAATAAAAATAAGTAATTTAAATCAATCGCAGCACTATGTATCCCACAATGAATGCACTCAAAGTCACACAATGAAGTATCGCACTATATCACGCGTATGCGGCACGACATGACTATTGCCATGTTGAAATTTCCACTAAGTACTTCACTATAAGTTAGAAAAATTACAAAATCGAAAATACGTGTTGCACTCATTAGATCTCAAATCGGACTCTCTGAGATTCGGGGCGCAAAACAGTTTTATGATCTAAAAATTCCCTGACGATACCAATTCTAGCACCCGAATTCTCGTATTTACCTTGGTTGATAATTTTAACAAATTTGCTTAAAACATGTTTTAGATTATTGAATACGCTATAACTAACCTTCAAAATATTAGAAAGGCATCATGGGTAAAGTTTCTGGCACTTACAAACCTTATAAATATTTTTAAAATGTAATTACAGATTTTAAAAACTACCCTCTTTTATCGGGAAAATTAAGATTTATAGGTTGGTCATACACACAGAACCAATTTCATCCCCCACCAACCGGTTAATTTTATCAAAATCGAAAATTTTGGATTTCAGCGTCCGGAGTGGTGTCAAAATTTTCAGCTCTTTCTGCTGAATCCAATGCTTTTTATCCGAAGTAAATCGCTTCGGCGGTTCAAATTTTATCACGTCTTGAAAAACACCAATAAATGTATCCATAATGTCGGATTAATGCCGACGAGAAATTTGTAAAAAATAACTTGAAATTTAGCGTGTGCAACTAAAGTGATGCACGAAATTACTTTAGATTCAGAAAACACACATGTGAGTATTAGTCCCATGTGGAAATTGTAACTGGTTCGTTAATTATTAACTAATTAGTAAATTTGCAAAATGCGGAAAAATACGTCAAAATAAAACTTTAATAAAATCTGAACGCCGACGAATTTTAACAATCTAAAATTATTTTTCTATTTCCCAACATGTGGACCCTTCGATTCCACACTCACACATACCATATCTAAATCGGTTAATGAGTAATTAAATTAAACGTTGGAGAGGGTTCTCCCATTTGAATAACATGTAAATGATTTTTATAACATTTTTGGCTGATTTCAGCCACTGAAATGCCTTAAATTTAAAATTTATCTTAATGAAATATGCTCATCTGAGTAGTATCTAAAGGCTAGTGTGAATTGATTTACAAAAAATATCATTCATTCTCTTATAATTAGTGATCTAAACATTGCTGTATTTAACATAGGTTTATTAACTTCTTCAGCTAAAAACGGTTTAAATTTACGGATTTTCGTGCTGTTTAGACTTATTTTAATTAGAATTTCAGCCTGATCACGGATCTGTGATCAGAATTTCAGTCCGAGGACTGTAACAAAAATTTCAGTTAAAGAAGCTGGATCCAAAAGTCAGGTAGTGACCCTTACATCTATTGTCTGCTAGTAAGTCGATATTCGTCGGACCAACTCCTTTGACATGAAATATTACTTTAAGCCTAAAAATTTTTCAACAAAGATAATCGTAATTTGAGGTAAAATTCTCAGTTACACGTAAAATCTTAAATAAAAATATAGGTAAGACCATATAAAACATTAAATTTAAATTACATAAAAATTCTCGAAAACCCGTATTTGGAGATTGCCAGCTTATTCTACGGTGTTTCCAGAGCACAACACTTTTTGAATTTTACTTATAACTCAACTTTAACCTGAAATGACAATTTTACTGAATCATACAAATTTTTCCCTTTGGTGTATTCACAGGAGCATTACAATATTAAAAAAATGAATGATGGTTGATTTGTTTGAGTCAGATTAAATGGGTGTGAGTTTTCATTAATGGAATCATTCTAAACCGCATGCGATACTACAAAGGTGACTCTACTAGTGTTTTTGACAATACACCCTTACAAAGAGATCTAATTAAATTTTGAGCGCTTTGAAGATACTTTGAAATGTTCACTGTTACATTTTATTTGTTTAAGCCGACTAACAAATGTTTTATAACAAAGATCCGATGTAAAACTGTAAATTAAACAGTTTAATGAAATAAAATTTTTGATTGATGTATGGATTATATTTTATTAGATTTAAAATCAATGAAAAAATATCATAAAATGTTGTCATCATAAAGTGTACTAAATAACCAATTTACATCCGAGTAATAAATTACTGCGCAAAAATAATTAATAAATAACTTATTATGTTTGTTAAACGTAATAATTAAAAAAGAGGTTTCAGTAAATAAATAAATTTGAAAGATTTTTTTCTTCAAAAAACCCTTTGAAAAATGATCGTGAATTAATTCTTCAAAGTTTTAAAACTAAACCGAAGGTTTAGTTTTATGCTAATAACTTTAGTTAGACTATATGCTGAATTACATTCACATCCACAGGTCAGGGTGGTGCGATATCTTGGCTTATGGCTTGACAGGCGATAAACTTAGAAGCATCATCTGCGTACGAGACGTTTACAGCTTAAACGCCACCAGAAGCTACTCTTCTACTTAATTAACCTTCGATCGAAATTGAACCTCCGCTCCAAGTTTTAATATACAATTCTTTCTTAAGACCAATCTGGACTTATGGCGTCCAGCTCATTGGAATAGCGGCAGAGAGTAATTTAAAGTCGATCCTGCTCTTTCATTCAAAATTCTTAAGACTTGTTTCTGGCGCTCTTTTTTATGTAAGCAATAAAACCCTCCACGACGATTTCAAAATTCCGACAGTAAAGAAGCTAACCACACCCTTGTATAGTACATTTCATGAAAGACTAACTGACCACCCAAACCAACTAGCTCGTGATATAGCTACAAGGAATTTCCCGACTATGCGACGTTTAAAGTGAAAATGGAGTAGAGACCTCTTGGTCTGAGTAACGGACAATATCCGAAGTTTTAAATGGAGAATGTACCACTGAGTACCTCTTCTCCTTAAAGTAAAATTCCCTACCACCATTTAAATATCATATACGGAAGTTTTGCAACTCAATGTACAGTACTGTAATAAAAATCAAAGACAAAAAAACCTTCGGGGACTGGCGCTAAAAAAATAACACGAGGACTTGCGCCGTTGCATTTTTGCAACATCTTGTAATACTGAAAATATTCCTACCAAAACTGATTACCTACTTAAATATTAAGTTACCTATTATATTATTATTGAATCAATATTATTTAACACATATTTGAATTATTTTGCATTTTTGTAAAATATATTTAAGAAATACTAAAATTAGGTACTATAAATTTTATACTATTACAAAAACATAAAGTATTACTGAAAAACAATATCTTACAGATTGCAAGGCATTATTTTATACGATATTTTAAAGTTACTACTACAATACGAGTATCTGTGATCAAACTGTATTTGGCCGGCTTTTGTGCCATGTACTGAATCCAGGAGCAATGGCCACGAAAGGCATGAAGCGTTTCAACTACAGTTACGAATTCGCTTATGCTGTAACAATTTATAACATTTGACACAAACAAGTCAAATATTTCCCTAATTGCTGACAGATTTTCGTCTCTCCTCCATAGTGGAACGATCATCAAATCTGACACAGTTTAGAAGAAATAGGAATCTGTAATAGCTCACGGCAGTTCTCAATAACTGCTTGCCCTGTCTCATGTGTTAAAATGTAATAAAATTATATTGTCTAAAATAAGGGAAATTATGCAGTGTAAACATACGGCACCAATGACCCAAAAGTCGAAATCAGGACTGGCACGGTTGCGGATTCACAAAATTCCTGCATGGCGCCAATAGAACTCCCGTAGCTCAGAAAATAACAATATTTTTGAATTTTTTATGACATTTAATACGCAGTAGAAATGAGTTGAGGAATCCACGAAGGGGATCCGAGCTATTATCTTTTAAAAAAATACAAAAAATGAGATCTGTTGCAAAAGTTGCAACAGCGTCAGTCCTCGAAGGTTAGTATGGTTGTATTTTTAAATTATTTTTTTAAATATTGTCAAAAACTAATATTATTTTCCTCCTGGTAAGATCACTCATTGAATTTAAAGAAATCATTAAGGCCGATCCATCCCAAACTCCAAAGGGCAAAAAAGAAAAAAAACCGCAAAAACGCCCAACAAAATTTTGAACGAAGAATATGAATATAAACGCATCACGCGTACACAAACACCACTAGAGCAGCGTTAGTAGAAACTCGCGGCTGTGGAAATGCCACTTTAAATTCCAACCCATTTGTAACTACATCAAATAACAAAGTATTGCAGCTGTAATCCTTAACCAGACCAGAGAAATGATATTGTACCCTCCAGCCAAGATTCTAACTGAGTTATTTAACGACGAAACATATTTCATTCCAGAAGAAAATAATATCGACGAAAAATTGTTGTTATTTTAGTAAAAGATTTTGATGAGTACAGAATCAGAACGAAAATGAAACACTTTAGGTGTGTTACCTTAGAAAATTTTACTGGTTCCCTGAAAACTCAGTTTTGAAAATACAACATTATTTTTTATAAAGGGCAAGAAAAAGTAGTAAATATTTCCTGTTTATGAATAACTAACGAGACCCATGTACTTCGCAGAACGTGTTGGAAAATGACATTAAATAAATTAAATGAGATTAATGTTATAAATTAATAAGATTATATAAATTAAATATAAGAATTTGATAGTTCATAAATTTTTAAGGATTAGTGGAAGCATTTAACTATAAACAACATTTTTAGTTTGTTGTGTTGGTGCTAAAATGAAAAAAATATTTTTATCGCTAACCCTTCAAACGCCCGCGCGAAAAGTAGGAAGTACTATAGCACTAGAGTTAGTTAAAGTCTTTAGGAGTTATAACTTGAGGTGGTAAATTTTTTACAACTTTGGAACCTTTAATAAAGACACAAAAAAGATTTTAAGGATAATTTTTAGGAAGGCTCCGGACCCAGTCTGCTCAGCTCCTATTTTAACAGTTTGGTGTTCTCACTATAAAAAATATTTATAAAAAAATAATACTTCTTTACACATATAAGTATGAAGAAAAAAATATTGCTCTTTTAGAGCATAATTACAGCACAAGAAGAGTTGAGGCTGGATTGGCTATAGAAGTGAAACGAAATATACCAGGAGGTCAAAGGGTGTTTGATTATAAGACACCAAAAATTGTTTTGATTTTTACCTTCTGATTTACGTAAATAATTTTTTACTGCATCGATTAGTGTCATTAAATGTAAAATTAAAAAATACTCGGTTGGTCTGGGAGTTAATTGAGCTCATCCATGAATCGGTTGATTAGGTTTGCCTTGTTAATTTATACTTAAGTAATAACTAATGTAGTAATTTACTTTATAATTTTAAAAATTTGGCGTGAAACACTCACACAACTTTCTCTTGCCAATGCAAATAATGACCAATATAACTTAACATTAGTAATAAAACATTTGAAATAAACAAAAAACTAACCTCAAAAATCATAACCTTATTTTAATCATGAGTGAAAGACGCAAAATGAAAATCAACCTCAGTTTGGCTTAAAAATACGGAAAATCACTCTTTTACGCTAAACTAGGCTCTGTAGAGAAAAATGCTTAAAACAAAAGTAAGTTGTAGATCTTTTAATTTCCTATAAATTTGATATTATACTACACTTTTGTCGTAAAATGCATAGAGGCCGAAATCTTTAAAAAAATCGATTTTCCACGAGTTTTCGTGCGAAAAAAAAAACAGAAAATCGCTAATTACTGCTAAACTAAGCGTTGTGCGAAAAAATGTTTGGAGCAAAAGTTGTAGGATTTTAAATTTTCTACATTTTTTATTATATAAATTTTTGCGCTAAAATGCATATTAAAGCCGCAATCTTAAAAAAAAAAATTTACGTGAAAACAGCGTCAAAAAGAATTTTAGCAAACATGGCGCCTACCCTGTCTTGTAGAACATAAAAAATTTAGAAAACCAGTTGATTTTTTAAAAACATCGTTGGACCAGTTTTTGAGAAAATCGCAAAAAAGTGAAAAATGACACGAATAAACTACTACTTCCGGTTGACCGATTTTGATGAAAATGTTCGTGTCGGGTCCGGTAGTGGTATGTAACTTAAGCTTTAAGTTTCAAGTTCGTACGATGTTCCGTTCTTGAGGTATTCTGTTCACACACACACACACACACACACACACATACAAAGACCAATCGCTAAAAACATGATTTTGGATTCAGGGGGTTTGAAAACGTGTAGATTCGGTGAAACTCGATTTCTAAAAATCGACATGAAACAATACTTTCATTTCTATATATTCATATAGGCAAGAGAAAGTAAACAATTGTGTAATATTAAATAATCAAGAATATTGTAATCAGTAATCTGTTAATTAATTCATAAGTTATTGACAATTTTTAAATAATAACTTATTATTGTTATCATTATTATTATTTCATCAATGTCCTTTCCTGAGCACAGGATTTGCCTTATTCAGGAAAGTAATTTCTGTTCAGATAGATAAAACATTGTAATTGTTAAATTGATATAATAGAAATAAATAAATAAATAAGAAACTTTATGTTTCTGGGGTCGAGAAATCGAATAAAAAAGTCTCAGCTCGATATTTCTAACCGTTAAGGAATTATACAGTTTTTAAGTTTTTTGAGCCCCAGAGGGGTCGCACCTCGGATTTTGGATTTATCCTGGGGTTTACAGAGAACGAGGATTAAAATAGATTCATATCATTTTTTCACTCCTCCTTATGGGTTAGAATTACCAAACAAAACTATAAACATTCAGATTTATATAGACAAAATATTTTCAAAATAATTTAGTTAATTAATTAATTAATTAGCAGAAGTACTCACCATTGAGTGAAATTTATCGGTATTAATGAAGTACAAATTTTAGAGTTTAGATCACAATCGTAGTTTACAGAACGTATTGTCTTGTTCAACGTCGGAGGCAGTAGTAACCTCGGAAGAAAGTAAACGCAAACCGGTGCTTGGCAAGATTGTAGTATTAGTGTAAGTAACTCGTACAGATTTCACGTATTAAATGAAGCTTGTTTATAGGTATAACACAAGCTATATACGACCGCTCTGTTCCCTACTAGTTTATATGTCTTGCAACATCGTTTTTACTTCTACTTCTTCGTTGTGGCTTATCTTACTACAGTTATTTATATCAAATATCAATAGTAAATAATAGTAGTTGCATTTTCAACTAACTTGCTACACCGTTGACCTATAGTTTATTTATTTCTATATCTTCTTTTTTATAATTATTAAGACCGAGATATCAAAGCTTTTGAAATAAAAAAAACAGCTTTCTGACTACAAACATTGATTTACAGATTAGGAAACATTTCTTAAAATATTATGTCTGGAGTGTAGCATTATACGGAAGTGAAACGTGGGTGATAGGTAAAAAAGAAGAGGATAGAAGCTTTTGAAATGTGGTGTTATAGGAAAATGTTAAAGATTTGATGGGTGGACAAAATAAGTAATTTAGAGGTTCTTAGGCGAGTGGATGAAAAAAGAAGTATGTAGAAGCATCTTACCAGAAGAAGGGATAGGCTAGTGGGGTATATCTTAAGACATCCAGGTATTGGGGTATCAATAATGGAGGGTAATATTGAGGGAGTAAATTGTAAGAGGAGGCAAAGAGTAGAATATGTAAAGAAAATTACAAAAGATGTAGGGTTTTATAGGTATGTAGATATGAAACGACTTGCGCAAGATAGAACAGCTTGGAGAACTCCATCAAACCAGTCGAGAGACTGATGACAAAGAAAGACTGATAATGGAAATGTTGATGTATTTTTGGGGATATTTCGCCAACAAACGATAAATTAACAATCAATACAATTGCAAACTGTTATTATTTTTTTATTAAGAAAAGAATAAATCTGCTAAAAATATTTACAATAAAAAATGTTTATCAACAAACAAAACTTTTTTTTTGGTTTAACGTCCGACTGTTCTGCAATTACTGCTAAAGCAGACGGTGAAGGATGAAATGATTTTTGTAACGTATGAAAAGATGCCGTGCCTGAATAGGATTCGAACCCAAGACCGCATGATGAGAGGCGAGCACGTTACCAACTCCGCCAAAACAAACAAACATAAAACTTAGCCACCAACAAAATGTAGTAAAACCAACAGTAACTTACTGTAGTGAAACTCTCTCAAAATTAAAAGAGAATAATTTAACAGAAAGGTTTGTTAAAAAGGAAAGAAGAATTTTAAGGACATGCTTAGGTAAAAAGTATAGGAAAAACTATTTTTTTCTTTGTGCTATTACCTAATAACCAAGTTAATAAAGATAATAATCCAATAAAACATGTGATGAAAAGTAAGAAAATTTCATACCATGGTCATTTACTAAGAACAACAAAGACAAATTTTAAGTAAATTTAAGACAAATACTTGAAAATCAAAGCATACTAAAAACCCTACCAAGTTGAATAAAACAAATAAAAGAAGATATGTAGGAATTAGAAGTAACAGAAGAAGACCTCAGAAATTAATCAAAAAAATCTTAACGATAAAAATACAAGATTTAAATTTAAAGATGAAACAAGAGGAAAGAGGGTTTATTTGAATGATGAAATAAAAGCAAGTAATGAAAATATGAAGAGATACTGGGCAAAGAGAAAATCAGCTCAGAAAAAGAACTCCAAAGATTGGTTTAATTTAATTTAATTTAGATTAATTTATTATTTTTTTTTATAAAGATAGTAAAATTTATATAAACTGTAAATGCTTTTATAGGAATTCAGGCCTAAAATTTAAATTCTATATTTATAAAATTTTATATAATAATTTGGCTGACTATTATAAACTTAAGCTATTTTAGGAAATTTACTTCCTATTTAGAATATACCAAATAAAATTTACTCATAAATCATTGTCCTGTATTTTATTTAGGTAAACTATAATTAAATAAAATTTAAATAATTATTACATAATTATTATTTATGATATAATTATTTTTCTTCGATTCAGTTAATAAATATTTCCGTGTTATAACTTTAATTCAATTTAAAAATTTTGACATTTTGATTTTGCTATTAATTTTTTACAACATAAATAATATACTACATTTTGTTGCGAAACCAGTTTCAGATAAATGAAGACTGGGAGAGGGCTCCAATGGAAGAGAGAGAAATCATAGGAAAAATAACTCTCAAGGAATTTGAAAATGCTCTTCAAAAAACAAAGAATGGTAAAGCACCCGGACCTGGAGGTATTCTAATAGAACTGGTGAAGCATAGTCCAAAGTGTATAAAAGAAGCATTGGTAACACTTTTCAATGATTGCTTGATAAATGGAGAAGGATGCCCGCAAGAGTGGAAATTGGCACATATTACACCAATTTTTAAAAAAGGGTCAAGAAAGGATCCCAAGAATTATAGAGCAATAAGTGTCACCTCATCTATTGGGAGACTGTATGGTCGTATCATTAAAACAAGAATAGAGAATGACATAAAAATTGGAGAAGAATAAAGTGGGTTCACTGGAGGCAGATCTTGTTTGGACAATATTTTCTCTCTCAAGCAACTCGTAGAAAAGAGAGTCTCACGATACGTGGAGACACACATGGTGTTGGTTGATCTAGAGAAAGCATATGATAGTGTCCCAGTAGAACGACTATTTCAAGTACTGGACAAATATGTGCATTATAAGTACATATGTGCCATTAAAGATCTTTACACCAACCAAAAAAGTGTTATAAAAAGTAAAAATATGGTTTCGGAATGTTTCCCTATAACTAAGGGCCTCAGACAAGGTTGCTGTATGTCCCCAACTCTCTTCAAGATATATATTAATGAAGTATTAAAAGAGTGGCAAAATAAATGCTCTAGGATGGGGATAAAAATTGAAGAACGATTTCTCCACACACTTCTGTTTGCAGATGATCAGGTTGTTATAGCAGGAGATGAGTTTGACATCCAGTATCTGATGAGAAAGTTGACAGAAACCTTTGAAAAATGGGGTTTGAAAATAAATTATGACAAAACCAAATATTTGGTAGCTGGAGGAGACGCGGTAGCTGGAAAAGACGTGAAAGATCTGGTTGTCGATAATAAAATAATTACAGGATGTGAGGAAGTGAAATACCTGGGAGTAGTTCTTTCAAGAAAAGGAAATAGTGAGCAAGAAATTACAGAGCGTATCACAAATGCCAGAAAAGTTATTAGTCAACTTAACCCACTGCTTTGGTCAGAAACTCTCAGTCTAAGGACTAAAAGAATGATGAACGATGCCATCCTTAGAAGTGTTCTGATGTATGGCGCAGAAGCATGGGAGTTAACAAAAAGAAATAAAGATAGACTGAATGCAGTGGAAATGGACTTCCTGAGACGCAGCTGCAGGGTATCTAGGATAGGGCACATAAGAAATGAAGAAATAAGAAAGAATGAATCAACAGGAGTCAGTTGTTGAAGCAATAGAAAGTCGCCAACTGTTATGGTATGGACATGTAAAAAGAATGTCAGAAGCTAGATGGCTCAAGTTCATAATGGAATGGACACCTCAAGAAAGGAGAAAAAGGGGGCGCCCTCCTAGAAAATGGGAGCAAGACATTCAAAACGCCATGAATTTGAGGCAACTGGCTCCTGAAGATGCACTGGATAGGGGCAAATGGAGGTTGAGATGCGAGAAACGGCCTGATGATGCTGTAAGAGACCTCGCTTAAGTAAGTAAGTAAATAATATACTATGAATTTTGACAAGTTGTTTTTTGACATATAAGTAAAAATGTGTTTTGTCAGGCATTAATTGTAGTGTACTATATTTAGATAATTGTTTATTAATGTAAACCTAAGAACTACACCAATTGGTTTGGGTAGTGTGAGTTGATATCGTAATTTACCTTTAATTCCTTACTAAGTGTGCTATTGAACTGTTTCCGATGGTATAATATTGTTACACTTATTACAAGTTCTCTCGGGATCTTGATATTAATAAATGATAAAACCTCCTTTTTGACTTACGTTAAGTAATCTATTTATTAACAAATTAATCAATTGCAATAAATTATTATTGGTAGACTAATAACTAATTACAATTAAATAACTTAAAATAAATTGATTAAAAATGTTATTTAAAACTTAAGACAAACTCATTTCAATTAAAAAAAAGTATGGTCATTTACAAACAAACGATTAGTAAATGAATTCCTACAACTTTAACAATACAACAAATTATTCTCCCATTACATATTAACTACATTAACTGCTCAACCCTTACGATTATAGGCTAAACTGTTTCCAACCGTCTGTAGCCTATATCAGTGACTTTTAAAATCGATTCACGGTTCGGCGTTCATTACATGCCTTGAACACTACTCGACTGTACGACAAAAGAGCCGGTCGTTTATGTACCTTACTTTAGAATTTATGGAAAAATTAAGAAAGAATAAATAATAATCGAATTCTAAGTAAATCTACCTGTCTCTGGAAAAGCAGCAATTGAATGAAAGGCTATTATGAAATCCAACTCATAATAAAGGTATTGTTGAAATATGATTGCCTCATTTTACAGTGTTACATTGTCGGTGTGTTAATAAGGCATTAATTTTATTTAATCCTTAGTTGACCATAGGCATAAGGTTAGACCTGATTCGGAAAACTTCAAAAAATATAATTATTATCTTTTCTGTAGATAGGTCTATTTGAAAGGCGTATGAAAAAGGGTTCAAGTGAATTCCTTTCAAATTTACCTTAACTGTTTGTAATACAGTGACTTTTTAGTCCAGTTACCCGATTGTTAATATCTTGTAATTTTTTTTTAAGAAAGAGAAATTTTGTTTTTTGGCACGAAGTTAGTAGCCCTACTCAACCGGTAGTGTAAGTTGATTCTCCTTGAGCTGTGTAAAATTTCGTGCCGTTTCCGGTCGTGTTACGAACAGTATGTCTTTTACCCTATAATAATTTGCTTGTTTAAATCTGGAGTCTGAAGCTCTTGGACTAATCGTACGCGATACGGATACAATTTCAATGTTTTAGCAGCTTTCTAAACACTCGAATATGACAAACTAACTTGTGAGGAAAGTTTTCGTGAACTTCTCCATGTAGAATTGAGCAATCTTGTTTCCACATTCTCTGAAACGTCATCTGTCAAGAGAGTTGGTCGACCACTACGTTTTCTGTCGCAAACACTACCTGTCTCTCGAAATCGGTTTGTTAGCCTAGAAATTGACATTTATTTTGGTGGAGGAACACGAACAAATTTAATTTTAAATGATTCTTCTTCCTATAATGTAAATGTAATGACTTCCTTGGTCATTACCTTAAATGGTTACAGTTTTAGCTCTTAATAAAAGTTTTGTTATAAAAAGTTACCTGAAGTGTCTGAATTCACATTTTTAACCCTATGAAGAATTCAAGACGATATCATATGCAAATATTTTTAACGGTTTGTTCATTTTTAAAAATTTCAACTAACGTTAAAGAATTTTTAAATTGAAATATTGTAATTTAGTATATTCAAATCTAATTAAAACTTAACTATTCTTTCCTAAATTAAATTTCTTATTTCCTCCGTGAAAATCTCGTAGGCCTGCAATGGAGGCTTTTGTTGTAGTTAAAATGTTTAGATAAGATGCAGATTTATATTCTAAAATGGATCTTATTTTAATATTAATAATGAATCTTTATATTTATGAATATATTTTATACATTTTTTAAATAAAGTGTTCTTAAAGTTAATACATTAGTTAAATTAATTACTTTAATTTATTATAATTTGTAGCAAGTAAATTATTGTAACAATATATATTTTATTTAAGTTAACAAGACAAAATACTTGTTATTTGATTACGGACTTTTTACAATATTTCCTGCACTAAATTTCAAATAAAATTTAGTGCAGGAAATATTGTAAAAAGTCCGTGTTTATAATGTATATACAATTGCCTATTATACGCATTTCCAAAAGTTTTAGAAACTATTGAATAATAGCAATTTTATTACAGATATTGTTTTATATATTTATTTAACGTCGCATCAACTGCAAGGTCATTAGCGACGACGTTGGGGTGCAACTGTGTGAGGATGAAATGATTTTTTGTAACATATGAAAATATACCGTGCCTGAGTGGGATTCGAACCCAGGACCGCATGGTGAGACGCGAGCACATTACCAACTACGCCAATGCGGCAGGCACAGATATTATATTAAGAGTAAAACCTTTTTATTTAGATGACACAGCTCTATTAGCAACAGATGACTCTACCTTTGGGGCTACTAAAATACTACAAGACGATCTGAGTCTAGTTGAGTACTGGTGTAAGAAATAAAAAATTAAGATAAATGACGACAAATCGAGACACATTACGTTTACTTTGAGGAAAGACACATGTCCACCGATACGAATAAATGAAAGACCAGTTCCTCAAATAGATGATGTAAAATACTCAGTAATGCACTTAGATCGACGCTTTACCTGGTCCAAACACATTTGGAACACACGCAAAAGACTAGGATTGAAGCAGAGAGATTTGTATTGGATGATGGACAAACGTTCACAGCTGTCATTAGAGAGCTCCTATTGTACAAAATTATATTGAAACCGCTGTGGACTTATGGGTTACCGCTTTGGGGATCAGCTGCGAAATCGAATCTTACTATTCCAGTAGAAAGTTTTACGGATCATAACAAATGCTCCATGGTATGTGACAAATGATGCGTTGCATAGAGACTTACCTTGACCTTCCATTTAGATTTACCGACTAACTTACGTCGTAAATAATTGTATTCCATGTCAACATCAACATCATCAACATCGTCAACATCATCTCTATCAACATATCTTCTTCCTCTACGCATGCTACTATCACCGCTATTAATTTTGTTACCTTTTCATTACTGTTATTCATGTTTTATCTACTTTAATGTTTTCAAAAATTATAAATAATTTTATTTTGTTTTACCTTTTCGAAGCAATACCAAATGGTATTGTCTTCATCATGTGAACACTTTTATGTTATTTACTTATAGTTTTTGTTTCTAAACTGATTGTTAACCCACCGGGTTGGTCTAGAGGAAAAGTCGTCACCAAAATCAGCTGTTTAACAGCTGATTTTCGGAGACGAAGGTTCCTGGTTCGAATCCTAGTAAAGGTAAATACTTTTATACGGATTTGAATACTAGACCGTCGTTACCGGTGTACTTTGATGGTTGGGTTTCAATATTATCCATACTGTCTCAGGAATGGTCGGCTTGGGTCTGTACAAGACTACACCTCATTTACACGTCATACACATCATCCTCATCTCATTGGGTCATGGGGTTGCTTATTGTTCTAAATTGAACAGATTGCAACGTACACAAATTAGGGATATATAAAAAAAAACTGATTGTAAATAATCTCAGATGTTAGAAAAAGAAAGCGTAAAACCGTGTCAGCAGTTTAACAGCTGACTTTCATACATGAAAGTTCTGTAGTTCAAATCTTATAATATTTAATTACTTTTACATGGATTTGAATACTAGGCAGTGGTTACCAGTACACTTTGTTAGTTAGGGTTCAATTACCCATACACTCTAAAAAGAAGATACGAGAAGTTGTTTTTATCAACGATCTACTTTTGAAATGTGACATTGGAATGATCTACAACATAACTACAACCCATTTAGAATAATAGAAATGAATTCATAATTGCAGATCCACGAGGGCGTGACGAACCTAAATTTCAATTTTATAATATTTTACCAAACAACAAACCAACATAATTGCAACGCATCTTAAAAGTACTAGACTCTTTTCAAACATTTTCAACACTTACGATTTCACAGGGTGTTTTTTTTTTTCAGCAAATAACATTTGGATTCGTATATTACTCCATATAACATTTGGAGCTACAAAAATGTAGTAAGATGCTTATTGGGAATGAACATTTATTTTGCGATTTACTAAAAGGAAAATCGAAAAGATATTTAAACGTAGAAGTGTGTTTATTACCTACATCTTTGCATAAGTACTTCATTCGGTTTTCCTCGCAAGGCAATTTTAGGTTCTTTTAAGTTAATGATTCGCTCATTTCCTACGGTAAAACAAATAGAATGACTATTGTAGTAAATTTTGATAGAAATTTGAGAATTGTTTTTTCTTTATTTGTATAAAACATGTTTCTTACAGTAGACCCGCCTTCTCAAATAAGCAGCAAAATTGTCAACTAATATATTACTTCAACATAAACTGAAGCAATTTAAGTTTTTACTGAAATAAATTTGTACCATTCGATAGGCTACAAAAATACAGTGTATTATGATACCATATTTTAATTTGGTAGTAATTCAATTTACCCCCTCCCCACGTTTCTTACCCATCCGCCTAAAACTCTTATCCTCTCGTCCTTTTTTCTCCCTGTTCTTCATTGTCAACCTCTCTTCCCAACCAATCCAAAACATTAAGTCTCCCTATCTCGCTCCCTTTTCAATATATTGCTCTCTCCTCTCTCTCCCCTTATACCCTTTTTCTATCTATATCTCTCATTCACTCTCTCTTTTTGTTTTTCTTCTTCACGCACTTTCTTTTGTCCTCCCTACTTCTACCTCTCCACCCCTCTAACCCTCTCTCGGCTTATACACTGCTCTCTCTCTCTCTCTCTCTCTCCCCCTCTCTCTCTTTCATCCTTTCTCATTTTAGTACAAAAGCATACTTGTAGAAAATTTAAAGATCTACAACTTTCATTTCAAACATTTTTTTGTAAAACGCTTAGTTTAGCGGTAATTATAATCTGTAATTAGGTAGCGTTAATCTGTAATAAATGGATTTTTTTAAATTTCAGCCGTATTATGCATTTAACGACAAAATTGTATAATCAAATTTATAGGAAATTAAAAGATCTACAACTTTTATATTAAGCATTTTTCTTTACTGAGCCTAGTTTCCCGTCAAAGAGTGATTTTCCGTATTATTAAGCAAAACTACGATTGGTTTTTATTTTGCATCATTCACTCATGATTAAAATGAGGTTATGTTTTTGAGGTTAGTTTTTTGTTTATTTCTAAAGTTTTATTACTAATGTTAGGTTATATTGTTAATTATTTGCAGTGGTAAGAGAAAGTCGTGTGAGTGTTTCACAACAGATTTTTTTTTTTTTGAGTTATTAAACGTTCCTCGTAGTTTGCAAAGTATCTTTAGTATACAGTAGTACATTGACTATAATATTTTGAAAATCTAAATTATTATACTTTACGGTGACAATAACTATGTTTATTTTAAATGTTAGTAGGTAATATGTTAATTATTATTTAATTTATAGGTTAGATCTGTATTTTATTACTCAGTGCAAGATTTTAATATTTTTTTTTGTTTACATTCATTTTATTACCGTCTAATAAATAATCGTAACGTTTTATAAGAAGTTTAACCTTTCTGACATAAAGAATAAAAAGTTATAAATCTGTTTTTATTTCGCAGTATTCAGAAAAAGGTTTTTCGTTTGTTCACAGGATTTGTATAGTTAACATAAATTTTTTTATATGCAAACTAAGAAACTCCATTACACATATTTTTATGACTGTAAATGTAGTATCTTATGATTTACAGAGTGACGACGTGAACAAAGTACCATTTTTTATTATAATTTGAAAAACGAAATAATAATAATATTAATAATAAAAGAATGTTTCAAATTAACATAAAAACGTTCATATGATGAAAATTTCTAATGCAGGTCAATTAGTTAAAATAGATTAATTTTCTAATAATGCGGTTATGTAATCAACATTTTATTTAAGGAAAAAGTTTGCTTTAATAAACAAAACACAAATTGTTTTATAATTTTTTTTTTTGTTAAATATATATTCCAAATTGCTCTAGATGGGTATAATACTGTGTTCCTACGCTACTTGAAAATGTTATACAAAAATCTGGTGTGAAATACTCATACAACTTTCTCTTGCCAATGCAAATAATTTTAAAAATATAACCTAACATTAGTAATAAAATATTAGGAATAAACAAAAAACTAACCTCAATAAACATAACCTAATTTTAATCACGAGTGAAAGACGCAAAATAAAAATAAACCTCAGTTTGGCTTAAGAATAGGGAAAATCACTCTTTCACGCTAAAGTAGGCTCTGTAGAGAAAAATACACTAAATAAAAGTTGTAGATCTTTTAATTTCCTATAAATTTGATAACATACACTTTTGTCGTAAAATGCATGCTAAGGCTGAAATCTGAAAACATCAATTTTTTACACGTCATCGTGAGAAAAAAAACCAGAAAATCGCTAACTACTGCTAAACTAAGTATTGTACAAAAAATGTTTGAAATAGAAGTTGTAGGATTTTTGATTTTCTACAACTTTTATTATGTACATTTTTGCGCTTAAATGCATATTAAAGCCACCATCTTAAAAAATCAAATTTTTTTTTACGAGAAAACCACCTACCCAAGAATTTTAGCGAACATGGCGCCTACCCTATCTTGCAGAGCATAAAAAAATGTAGTAATGAGGACCTTAAAAAAAATCGAAGGAGCCGTTTTTGAGAAAAAGGTAAAAAAGTGAAAAATTACACGAATAAACTACTACTTCCGGTTAACCGATTTTGATAAAAATGTTTGTGTCGAGTCCTCTAGTGGTATGTAACGTAAGTTTCAAGTTTAATTTTCGTACGACATTCTGTTCTTGAGATATTTTGTTCTCACGCGCGCATACACACACACAAAGACCAATCACTATAAACATGTTTTTTGGGTCCAGGGGGTCTGAAAATCTGTAGATCCGGTGAAACTCGATTTCGAAAAATCGACATGAAAACAATATTTTCCTTCCTATATATTCATAATCGGTAAGAGAAAGTAAAAATTAATTACCTTTCTTTTGACCGCGGTAACTTCTGTGATTTTTCTCTTGAATATCTGCTCCATTATCATTAGTTTTACTGGCAAGAGAACCAGATTGGTTCGTTGTGTGAGTGTTTCACACCATTTTGTTATTTTTAATGTATGATGATGATCCTTATATTATAAGCACAATCAAAATTTTGATTAATCTCCAGGTTAGAAATGTTTCTCCCCTTTAAGGGGAGACTGTACTTTGTATCCCGCCAATGTTAAATTTGCTATTTTTAGGTTCATTTTATGTAAGATTGGTAAAAGATCGAGAAATAAAACAGTACACATTTATAGTTGTTGGGTTTATCCAGCTACTGCCGTTTTTTTTTTCAATTTAATTTGTTGGCTCATAAAATTTGAAGAAAACGAGTAACATAACATTTTTACAAATTCTTTTCTACGATTTTTTCATATTCTAATTTTTGGAGCACTTGAAAAAGTCTTAAAAGTGCTGGTATAATGTGCGTGTACAAGATGAACATCTGGTAAAAATTTCAGCCAGGTAGGTTTAATAGTTTCTAAAAAAATGTACTTAAGTGTTAAAAATCTAAATTTACGGGAAAAGGTAAAAAACAAAATGGCTCAATCCAAAAACAAAATGTCCATAAACAAGTAAATTTCTCATCAACAGTTGATTAGAAAGCTCAACCAATGGCTGAGAATATTAGAAACACTGATACAGATATTTAGAACTAAAATTCCTTTTGCACAGACTAGCAAAGTAAAATTATAAAAAAATATTCGTTCTTGGTGATATGGTAATTTTCAAGTTAAACCTGATATAAACTTAATTATTATCATTAAAATAATTTTTTGATGTACCGTATTTACCCGAATATTAGACGAGGTTTTTTCAAAAAAAAGATATCTCATAATTGGGAATCGTCTTATATTCACGTACTAAGAATGGTACGCTCGATAATTTTCACATGTATAATAGCACGAATAATGGACAGCGATAGAGATGATAGAGGTTATCTCACTCGAGAGGTGAAAGAAGACATCGAGAAAGTCAATACCGATCTTGTATTTATGACATCGCAGCTGCAACTCTTAGATGTTGTCGTAATTAACCCATTCAAAGAAGGTTTAAGAAATTTTTATACTATTGAATAGTTGTTGAAAGGAGATCATGCTGTTACTCAGACAGGAAAATTGAAGAAAGCTTCGAATTTCGTACTAGGGAAATGGATTTTGACAACATAGAACAGAGTTTCTTCCGAATCCATTGTTAAAGGATTTATGAAATGCTCCGTGACGAATGCAATGGATGGAAGCGAAGACGACTTGTCTTCTTCGACTTGTACTTGTGGGAAAACCTGCCTTCAGCCAAAGACGCTAGTGAATCTTCGGATGAAGAAGACGTTCACTCCGATGAACCGGCAGATGAAGAGTTATTAGATTAAGTTATCACAAAATTTAAAAAAAAACTTTAAATAATTTCAAAATATTAAAAAGTTTTAGTGAATTGTGATACTAGAATAAAAACTAAATTTTTGATGAAGTTCCTATTGTTACATCACCAAGCAATTACATTTTATTTTTTTTATTTACAAAAGTAAATTTTTTCTGACACATTTACGTTAAAAATGGAGGTAGTCTTATATTGGGTATATATAATGTTTTTCTAGTAGATCTAGGTTTAAACTAGGTATTCAAAAACATAAAAACCGAAAATTGCAATTTTCCGTCAAAACCATCAGTCTCCCCTTAACATCTCACAACTTTACTATTACATGATCAAATTTATGATAACTAAGCATCAAATAATATACCGACATGATTTTTATAAAATAATTTTTACTTTCTCTTGCCCATGTTGTTTAGGTCATCAGCCGAAAGGCTGGTTTGAACCTGTAGAGATTTTACTAAGTAAAACTTGGAATGAGGGGGTTTACCTTTGCCTTCCTCACTGAGTGGAAAAGTATGCTTATCAGCATGCCGGGCCCTCTGAAAAGCACAATTTTTTCACTCTGCAAATGACACCTTCACTTCATTCACCACAGGTTCTGGCTGTATAATGAAATCATTACTCTCAGAGGAGATAACTTTGATTAGAGTATTTTACATCTCTACCTCTTCTGTTCTTAAATGATTCAGTCATTTCATTAGCTGACCACTCGATAAGAAACAGAACTATTTATTTTAGCTCTGCAACGAACAGATTAAGTGTAAATAATATTTGACACTCCACCTGTCTGTTATGGGCAGACTCTTGCCTATGAATATATAGGAAGGAAAGTACCTATTGTTTGCATGTCGATTTTTTGAAATCGAATTTTCACCGGGTATTTACGTTTTCAGACTCCCTGAACCAAAAACATGTTTTAGTGATTAGTGTGTGTTTGTGTGTGCGTGTGTGTGTGTGTGTGTGTGTGAACAAAGTATCTCAAGAACGGAACATCGTACAAAGTTGAATCTTGAAATTTAAATTAGGATCTACAAGAGGACGCGGCACGGACATTTTCATCAAAATCGGCCAACCGGAAGTAGTAGCTTATTCATGTAATATTTCACTTTTCTGCGATTTTCTCAAAATCGGCTCCTACGAATTTTTTTTAAATCGCCTCATTTACTATACTTTTCATGCTCTACAAGATAGGGTAGGCGTCATGTCTGCTGAAATTCTTAGGAAGGCTTTTCTTTCGTAGGAAAAAAACGGTTTTTAAGATTGCCGCCTTAAAATTCATTTTAGGGCAAAAGAGTGTAAATAAAAGTTGTAGATAATGTGTAACGTCCGCTTTTGCGTTACATATTGTTTGCTGTTTCAAATTGTTTGCGCCATTGTGTACGTCACTAGTTTACCGTCTGATCCTGCAATCTATCGTCTTTTATAGTTTTTGTTGTATCTGTTAATTTTCCAACCGATCGTAGGCGAATCCCCCAAAATTACGTTTTGTAGATGTGCGCCCGCGAGGGGCGGTAACAAATGTAAAAGTCGACACCTTTCATTTCTAGCATTTTTTTTTTGTATAACGCTTAGTTTAACAGTAATTTGTGATTTTCTGGTTTTTTTTCATGAAAATCTACAAAAAAGATTTTTAAGATTTCGGCCTTGATATGCATTTTACGTTAAAAGTGTATTATGATACAATTTATAGAAAATTAAAGGATCTACAACTTTTGTTCTAAGCATTTTGCTCCACAGAGCCTAGTTTAGCGTGAAAGAGTGATTTTCCGTATTATTAAGCCAAACTAAGGTTGATTTAATTTTGCATCATTCACTCATGATGAAAATTAGGTTATGTTTTTTGAGGTTAGTTTTTCTGTTTATTTCTAATAAGTTATTACTAATTTTAGGTTATATTGTTCATTATTTACATTGGCAAGAGAAAGTCGTGTTTCACACCAGAATTTTTATTTTGAAAATAATATAAATATGTGTGAAGATAATGATAACAAAATATCGTAAGCCGAGTTATAAAAATTATTTTAGTATTTCAGGCTCAGGAAAATAACAATAACTTTAGTACTACTATCGGTTTCATAACATAGACACCTGAGTTTAAACCCTTGCATCTCCAAAATTATGGGTCTGATTTTAACATACTTTACAACAAAATTTAGCTCATTTTATTCTGCGTTGATCCTTAATAAACCTATATTTTTTGTTGCTTAAAAATTGTCATATCGAGATTGGAAGACACAAAGACCCTGTTTTTTTGCCACCGCAACAAATTTCATGCGTTGAGAGGCCTGTAACTCAATAACCATTTGACCGAAATGTTTGAAATTTTAACACAACATAGACAATTATATTCTTACAACGTGTAAAAAATTTCAAATTCGTACGTTTCTTAAATTTTGATTTATTAACAATATTCTGAACCCTTGCTATCTCGGTAACCGCTCGATTGTTCGTCACGGGCAAACTATCGTTTTATTCAGCGTAAAAAACTTAGTACAGATATGTTAATAACATGAAATATTGATAGGCCAATTTCGTAGTAGAATTTTTTAAATTTTTAAAAATAGACTGGGTAATGCGGGGGTAGGGCGCTACTATCCATGTTGCCCAGTGTCCAGTTTGTGTACGTGACATCCTGGCTGACTGTCTACCTGAATTGACAGACTGCATTGTCAATTCAGGTAGACAGTCAGATTCAGGCAATATGGATAGTAGCGCCCCCCTCGCATTACCCAGTCTATTTTTCAAAATTTAAAACATTCTACTTTAACATTGGCCTATCAATATTTCATGTTATTAACATAGTTATATGTACTTAGTTTTTTACGCTGAATAAAACGATAGTTTGCCCGTGACGAACGATCGAGCGGTTACCGAAATAGCAAGGGTTCAGAATATTGTTAATAAATCAAAATTTAAATAACTTACGAATTTGAAATTTCGTGCTTGCTGTAAGAATATAATTGTCTATATTGTGTTAAAATTTCAAACATTTCGGTGAAACAGTTATCGAGTTACACGCCTTTAAACGCATGAAATTTGTTGCGGTAGCAAAAAACCCGGTTCTTTTTATCTTCCAACCTCGGTATGGATATTTTTGAACAACATTAAAAATATAGAACGAAAAAAATATAGGTCAACGTAGAATAAAGTGAGCTAAATTTTCATGTAAAATATGTTGAAATCCGACTCATAGTTTTGGAGATGTAAGGGTTCAAACTCGGGTGTCTATGATTATGAAACCGATAGTAAGTATTATACAACAGGGAAGTACTGGAGTACCGTGGGGGGTCTAAGTAATAACTTTGCAGGTCAAGTGTGACTTCCTAAGTACGTGATAAAATACTCGGTTTGGTTATTATTTAATGTTAACTTAAATTCAATGATTGTATCAAAAACAATTCAGCATTATATCTTGCGTTGTTGCTCTACTTGGCAGAAAGTCAACATTGTATTTTTACTCTACATACTGCCACATTGAATGACAAAAATTAAAAATATGAAGCAAAACACTCACACAACTTTCTCTTGCCAATGCAATTAATTAACAATATAACCTAACACTAGTAATAAAACATTAAAAAAATGAAAATCAACCTCAGTTTGGCTTAAAAATACGGAAATCACTCTTTCACGCTAAACTAAGCTCTGTAGCCAAAAATGCTCTAAATAAAAGTTGTAGATCTTTTAATTTCCTATAAATTTGATTATATACTTTTGTCGTAAAACGCATACTAAGGCCGAAATCTTTAAAAATTGGAATTTTTACACGTTTTCGTGAGAAAAAACCAGAAAATCGCTAATTACCGTTAAAGTAAGCGTTAAACAAAAAAATGTTTGAAATAAAAGTTGTAGGATTTTTAATTTTCTATAACTTTTATTATATAGGTACATTTTTGCGCTAAAATGCATATTAAAGCCGCAATCTTAAAAAAAACATTTCTTTTACTTGAAAACAGCCTCACCAAGCATTTCAGCAAACATGACGCCTACCCTATCTTGTAGAGCATAAAAATTTTAGTAAATCAGGCGATTTAAAAAAAAATCGTAGGACTAGTTTTTGAGAAAATCATAAAAAATTGAAAAATTACACGAATAAACTACTACTTCCGGTTGACCGATTTTGATGAAAATGTTCGTGTCAGGTCCGGTAGTGGTGTCTAACTTAAATTTTAAGTTTCAAGTTCGTGCAATGTTTCGTTCTCGAGATATTCTGTTCACACACACACACACACAGGACCAATCGCAATTTCGAAAAATCGACATGAAAACAATACTTTCCTTCCTATAATATTCATATAGGCAAGAGAAAGTAAAAACAATCTCTTCAACAAAATTTTTACTCTTATATCTGAAGCTGAATATCTTGACATACATTTTGATAATCTTCTGAAAATAGGAAAACACATGTAACTTTCATATCACATATAAACGACATAAGGAAACATTGTATCCGATACCTAGACACAAGTTACAAATAGAACATACAGTGACTTTTGTATTGGATTCTAAAAAGGTGTTTTCTAAAAAGGTATAACGTGTTTATGCCTATAACGGGTAAGTGGAGTGTTAAATTAATTACGCTCGATCTGCTGGTTCCAAGGCTACAAAAAGTAGTTCTGTTTCTTATCACATAGTCAGCCAGTTATATGACTGAACTATTTAAGAACAGAAGAGGTAGAGGTGTAAACAACACTAAACAGAGTTACTTCCTCTGAGCGTAATGAATTTCATTGAACAGCCAGACCCTGTGGTGAATGAAGTGAAGGTGTCATTTGCAGGATGGAAAGTAGGTGCTTTTCAGAGGACCTGGCATGCTGATAAGCATTCTTTTCCACTCAGTGAGGAAGGCATGGTAAACCACCTCATTCCACAGTTTACTTAGTAAAAACTCAAGGTTCAAACCAGCCTGCCGGCTGTTGACCAAAACAACAACAAGGTTTTCCGGTTATTTTTACTTTCTTTTGTATACATGAATATATAAGCCTATATAATGTAATGCTCCTGTGAATACACCAAGGGAAAAATTTTTATGATTTAGTAAAAATTGTCATTTCAGGTTAAAATTGAGTTATAAGTAAAATTCAAAAAGTGTTGTGCTCTGGAAACACCGTAGAATAAGCTGGCAATCTCCAAATACGGGTTTTCGAGAATTTTTATGTAATTCAAATTTAATGTTTTATATGGTCTTACCACTATTTTTATTTAAGATTTTACGTGTAACTGAGAATTTTACCTCAAATTACGATTATCTTTGTTGAAAAATTTTTAGGCTTAAAGTAGTATTTCATGTCAAAGGAGTTGGTCCGACGAATATCGGCTTACTAGCAGACAATAGATGTTAGGGTCGCTACCTGACTTTTGGATCCAGCTTCTTTAACTGAAATTTTTGTTACAGTCCTCGGACTGAAATTCTGATCACAGATCAGTGATCAGGCTGAAATTCTAAATAAAATACGTCTAAACAGCACGAAAATCCGTAAATTTAAACCGTTTTTAGCTGAAGAAGTTAATAAACCTATGTTAAATACAGCAATGTTTAGATCGCTAATTATAAGAGAATGAATGATATTTTTGTAAATCAATTCACACTAGCCTTTAGATACTACTCAGATGAGCATATTTCATTAAGATAAATTTTAAATTTAAGGCATTTCAGCGGCTGAAATCAGTCAAAAATGTTATAAAATTCATTTACATGTTATTCAAATGGGAGAACCCTCTCCAACGTTTAATTTAATTACTCATTAATCGATTAAGATATGGTATGTGTGAGTGTGGAATCGAAGGGTCCACATGTTGGGAAATAGAAAAATAATTTTAGATTGTTAAAATTCGTCGTCGTTCAGATTTTATTAAAGTTTTATTTTGACGTATTTTTCCGCATTTTGCAAATTTACTAATTAGTTAATAATTAACGAACCAGTTACAGTTTCCACATGGGACTAATACTCACATGTGTGTTTTCAGAATCTAAAGTAATTTCGTGCATCACTTTAGTTGCACACGCTAAATTTCAAGCTATTTTTTACAAATTTCTCGTCGGCATTAATCCGACATTATGAATACATTTATTGGTGTTTTTCAAGACGTGATAAAATTTGAACCGCCGAAGCGATTTACTTCGGATAAAAAGCATTGGATTCCGCAGAAAGAGCTGAAAATTTTGACACCACTCCGGACGCTGAAATCCAAAATTTTCGATTTTGATAAAAATAGCAGTTTGGTGGGGAATGCACTTAGTTCTGTGAGTATGACCAACCTATAAATCTTAATTTTCCCGATAAAAGAGGGTAGTTTTTAAAATCTGTAATTACATTTTAAAAATATTTATAAGGTTTGTAAGTGCCAGAAACTTTACCCATGATGCCTTTCTAATATTTTGAAGGTTAGTTATAGCGTATTCAATAATGTAAAACATGTTTTAAGCAAATTTGTTAAAATTAACAACCAAGGTAAATACGAGAATTCGGGTGCTAGAATTGGTATCGTCAGGGAATTTTTAGAACATAAAACTGTTTGCGCCCCGAATCTCAAGGAGAGTCCGACATCAGATCTAATGCGTGCAACACGTATTTTCGATTTTGTAATTTTTCTAACTTATAGTGAAGTACTTAGTGAAAATTTCAACATGGCAACAGTCGTCGGATATACGACATGTCGTGCCGCATACGCGTGATATAGTGCGATACATCATTGTGTGAATTTGAGTGCATTCATTGTGGAATACATAGTGCTGCGATTGATTTGAATTGTTTATTTTTATTTTGAAAACAATTCCCGAGGATATTTTTTAATATTTTGAATTTTCTTTGTATTTTATTTTGCTTTTTGGCCTTAAAAATATCGCCGTAACGTTGAACAGCTTTTTATCATTTGAATTGCGTGGGGATGATGGACTCCAATCCTTAACAGGATTTGACCACACGCACAGACATTTTCGATTAAAATGTGCATTCAGAGACCGTAAAATTTGTGACAGTTAACCGAACAATTAAACATTGGACTTGATAAAATTTACAAATAAATAAAAAATAATGACTGTAATAATGATGAAGTATTAGACTGAAAAGACAGTGTGTATAGCGTATAGGGAAACAACGAGGTGAAGTCGCTAAGGCCACGTTCATCGCCATCACCACCGAATTGTCGGCCATACCGAGGACGACAGCTGCATTACCCAGTTCTGCGCCGAAGAGTCCCTGTGCTGCGGGCTGCACCCCGATCACCGAGTCCCTCATAAGGATTATGTGTAGTGCGCGAAATTTTTCATAACCCTTACTCAATGGATTATTAAAGAGATAAGTAACAATTTTTAAATTATTTTGAGCTCAAATAATTTATGTCTATGTCCATGTATGTTACTTTACTTTTCAGGAGCTATTAGTTGTAAGAACTAGGTTATATGATTGATCAGTATGTTTATGCGACGCAGGTATACGGCAGAAAGAATCTGCAACCCTGAGAATAAAGAGTAAACATTGTGTTGTCACGAAATTCATGTTAACTAGTATTTGTCGTATTTTTCAATTGTTTACGTTTTCAAATGTAGCGATAAAATTTGATGGCGCCCACAAGAATAATGTAATACTTGGTGTTTGTTTTATGTTAAATAAATTTTCATTAATTTTGATCTTGCGTATGATTTTTGTTAATGTAACACCTAATTTCATTGGTGATAGTTGGTCAGATAAATTTTGGGGTTTTACTTGTTTTTATTTTATCTTGACAAACCAGTTGTCGATAGGACTAGTGTCACGATTAGCCCCGCTAGTCGTGAGCTGCGCATCGTTTAACACTGTGCACTGGTTTAGGGACGACACAGTTCAAATCTCATTCAAAATTTTGTCTTTCAAAATTGTGAAGGGTCTTGCTTTCATTTTATGCTTTATTTTAGTGAATCCCGTTTTTTATAGCGTTGTTGGACAGCGTGGGGCTAAATCTACAAATTTTGTAAATTTGAAAGTTTTTTGGAAAATTTTATTTTTTGGAAAGTTTTTCTTTTTGTTTGTTTTTTATTTCACCCACGTTGAAAAGCGACCGTTACAATACATATATCCTCATATATATTTCCATATATATATATATATATTACATATATATTTCCTCAAATAGTCTAAAGTTGGAAATAAGAAAGCGACTAATAAAGAGTTGCATTTGGAGTATAGCACTCTATGGGTCAGAAACGTGGACTATTGGGAAGGTCGAGGAAAAGGCTTTGAATGCATTTGAGGTGTGGTGCTGGAGGAGAATGCTCAAGATAAAATGGACTGACAGGATCACGAATGTAGAGGTTTTACAAAGGGCAGAGGAAAGTAGATCTCTTTTGAAGCTTCTCGGGGGCAGACGACATTCTTATATTGGACACATAATAAGACACAACGAATTTACGTTAAGCATTCTTGAAGGTACAGTTAATGGACAAAGGGGTCGTGGAAGGCCCCGGCTACAGTATCTAAACCAAATTACCAAAGATCTGGGTGCTGAGAGCTATGCGCAATGGAAGAGGGTGGCAATGGACAGAGCTAGATGGAGGGCTGCCAACCAATCTTACGATTGAGGTAGAAGAAGAAGATACATATATATATATATATATATATATATATATATATATATATATATATATATATTGGTTTTATGTCTTACTGTTTTGTTATGTCTGCTAATGCAAACGATTATGAATACATAAGAAGGAAAGTGGTGGTGGTGTGTGCGTGTGCGCGCGCGCGTGTGTGTGTGTGTGTGTGTTTGTGTGTGTGTGTGTGTGTGTGTGTGTGCGTGTGTGTGCGTGCGTGTGCGTGTGTGTGTGTGTGTGAACAAAATATCTTAAGAATGGAATATCATAAAAGTTGAAACTTGAAACTTAAGTTAGGTACTACAGAGGATCCGACATGAACATTTTCATCAAAATCGGTCAACCGGAAGTAGTAGTTTATTCTTGTAATTTTTGTTTTACGATTTTGTCAAAAAGGGCTATTACGACTTCTTTAAAAATCGCCTCATTTAGGCTACTACATTTTTTTATGCTCTACATAATAGGGTAGGCGCCATATCTGCTGAAATTATTAGTTAGGCTGTGCTCTCGTAAAAAAAAAATTATTTTTACGTATGAATATCGTACAAAGATTAAACTGAGAATTCAAGTTAGGCACCACCAGGGGACCTGAAAAAAACATTTTCATCAAAATCGGACAACCGGAAGTAGTCGTTTATTCGAGTAATTTTTAACTTTTTTGCGATTTTCTCAAAAACGGCTCCTACTATTTTCTAAAAAAAATTTTATTCTCTAACTTTGTTATGTTCTACATGATAGGACAAGCGCCATGTCTGCTGAAATTTTTGGGGTCTGTCCTTTAATCAAAAGGTTACTTTTAAGATTACGCCCTTAATATCTATGTATTCTGGGGTAAAAATTATGTAATTTACGTTGTTGAACACTGAAAAACCTGCAACATTTTTTCAACATTTTTTTAGGCTTAGTTTAAAGTCAGTTAGTGTTTTCTTCGAATTTTTTCGTCAAAATCGGTAAAAAATGGGATTGTTTAAGATTACGTCTTTAACACGTATTTACGGAATTTTCATGGATTGTTAGACAAAATTGGATGTAATAAAAGTTAGGAAATTAAAAAATTCAACAACTTTTCATTTAAGCGTTATTTTTCTAGTCTTTTTTTTACCCGAGGCGGCGAGAAAAACTCATATTCACTCCCTTACGATAGGGGGAAGTAGTGTTGGACTCAATGAGGCGTCCTCTTCCAGCCCCAAGGAGGCCGCAACCGCCTACCCACAAAAACCCGCCCCCTGGCTACTTAATCAGCGGGGCGTTGAAGGAAACCGTAGCCTAATTCCCCTCTCGCTGTCACTGACCAATACTCTCTCTCTCTCTCACTTCATTCATCTCTTTCATCACCAGCTCAGGAAATTAGTGTGCCTACTTTCTGAGATTGGGACGATTGGTTTACGTGGAAGAAGGTGATACCACTGATCTCCAGATGTCTCCTCCTTCCGCAGTCTCCCGATTACCCTCTCCGCAAACTGAGCGACGCACTTCCAGCTCTCCTCATTCCGCACCATCGCTGCCCCTACTCTCTCTGGGATCCACTGTGCAACGTCTATCTTCTCAGATGTCTCCATTCTGTCGAGGCCAAAATAGGGAAATCTTTAAAAAATATGCGCAATGGACTCCTCCTCTTCACTGTTGCACAATCGACATTTCGGCACTTCATTAAGTTTGAACCTTGTCAAATATGCCCCAAAGCAACCATGCCCTGTTAACAACTGTGTCAGTTCGTGGGTGGTATCACCAAAGATCCTCCTTATCCACACCTCGACATTTGGAATGAACCTCCTTCTCCACTCCCCGACCCTACCTTCGCTCCATCTCCTCTGCCACCTGCTGAGTAATCGATTCCAACATTCCCCTTTAGCAGCACCAGCTCGTTGCTCTTCCCTCCCGCACGCCAATAGATTCCATAGAGGCATCCCCGAAATCACCAGGGCTGCCTCCGTAGATACAGTTCTGTAAGCACTACAAATTTTCAGAGCCAGTTTCCGCTGCGTCCTTGGAAGCCTACCTGTGTAACTTTTAAATTTAACAGCTCAGCTCCACACAGGTACACCATACAATACCAATGTTGCTGCCACTGCCGCCAACATCAATCTCTTTGCTTGCCTTGGGCTCCCGATGTTAGGCATCAATCTATTTAAGGTGCTGCAGATTCTCTCGGTTTTAGCCAACGCCTCAATAGTATGCAACCGAAAGTTTCTTCCAGAGTTCAACCACACTCCGAGATACTTCAATTTCTTTCCAGACACCACCTCGACATCACCCACCTTGAACTTATTTTTCTAGTCTAGTGTCACCGGATGGCGACATTAAGTGGCTAACCTTATCATTTTGGTGGCCCTAAAAAGGGCCGTTTAGGTGTGTGTCCGCCGGGGCGGGCAGAGGTGTTTGATAGCCCTGAAAAGGGCCGGTGTAAACCTTATTAAATTGGTCCTGAGAAGGACCGTTGTGCCGGTCTCGAAGGAGACTGGTGTAGGCAGCGCGTGGCTGCGATGAGAGCCGTGGCTCAGGTTGATGGCCCTGAGAAGGGCCGGTTAAAACCTTATTAAATTGGTCCTGAGAAGGACCGTTGTGCTGGTGTCGAAGGAGACCGGCGTAGGCAGTACATGGCTGCGACGAGAAGCTGGGCGACACGGCGTGTCGTCGTCCAGCGGAGACGTCATCATCTTCCCTCGCGGTAGTGCGTCGATGGCTGCTTCGTCGGGTCCGGTGGACGTAAGGCTCGGTCGAGGGACCGCTGTGGGCATCACTCGCGTCAGCGGGCGATGACGGTCCGGTCGACGGCTTATGGTGACGGGTCGGCGAGCGGAACCATCATCTTCTCTCTTGCGGGGTCGTCGATTAGTTCTCGCTGGAGTCTGGCAGCCGTGTGCCGTGGTGGACGTCTCATCTGCTGTCTGGTGGGAATGAATCCCTCGGTGTCTTGATTGGAATTGGATCTCGGCTCAGCGCAGCGCTCTTTATATAGCTGCCGGGAGCGCTGTGGTAGAGAGCGGCTACTGGCTTGGCCTTGATGACAAAGGCCTTTGCGGTGCGCAGCCGAAAGGTTTGTCGGGCGCCGCTAAAGGGCTTGTCGCTTCGCCACTAAAGAGCCCATCGCGCCGACAAAGGCTGGAAGAAGTATTCAAGGCCGGCAACACAGTAAATTATTAATTAGAAAGGGTGGCGGTGAAACTAGTTTAGCATAAATAGTGATTTTCCGTATTTATAAGTCCTACAGAGGTTGATTTTCTTTCTGCGTCATTCACTCATGACTAAGAAATTAGATTGTTTTTCATATTGCATATGAATTATACTGTTTACAAATTGATTAAACATAGGTTATAAAACAGTAACTAACACTGTTTTTTAGGTACTGTGGGTTATAATAGTTCATTATTGACATTGAAAAGAAAAAGTAGTACGAGTGTTTCACTCCAAACTCTTTTTTCCAATCAGATCATGCACAATTGCTCACAGACATTAATTTATTGAGTAAATAATGGTTTTTTCTGGGTTTCCAGTTAATTTCCAACTGGTTTTTATAAATAAAAATAGTAATTTAATAATTAGGTAATAATTTTTATTCAAGAAACTTAATTTAACATCAATACTTTATAACAATAAAATAATATCATACACGATATACTACATAAACAGTGTAACAATTAGAAACATACATTATTTTATGTAAGCTACTAATTACTTAAAATAATCATTTTGCGTAGGCTATATAAAACTTAACATCATTTAATTACACTTACTAGTCCATTAACATCGTAAGCATGTAAAAAATGAAAAATATGAATAAAATATAACAAAAACTAAAACTACTAAAAAATGAAAAAAATAGCTTATATGAACTATTCTTAACCTAATACAATGTTAATAATTATAATTATTCTTTTATATAAAGTTTAGGTAAGCTACTTCATTTTAAAAGTAAAGTTAGACCTCTAAAACTTGAAAATCTTTTTAATTTCTACTTCTTAAACAGCTGAGTTCTTACTAAAAAAATTTGGTAGGCTACAAATTACAAACTGAAATCACATACTGCCCTCTTAAGTAAATATTTTCAACAATTTGTGCAGAGTGGTTTTTATTACTGTTACCCAATTGTTAATGTCTGGTAATTTTTTCTAAGAAAGGGAAATTTTGTATTGTGACACGAAGTTTGTAGCCCTACTCAACCGGTATAGATACGACAGTGTGAGTTGATTCTCCTTGAGCTGTGTAAAATTTTGTGCCGTTTCCGGTCGTGTTACGAACAGGATATCTTTTACAGTAAACAACGGGTTTTTATTCTTGAACAATAATATGCTATGAAATATTATGCGAGGGTAAAAGAATCATTTCCAATTAAATTTGTTGGTGTTCCTTTACCAGCAAAAATGTCAATTTCTAGGCTAACAAACCAATTTCGAGAAAACGTAGTGGTTGGCCAACTTCTTGACAAATGACGTTTTAGAGAATGTGAAAACACTACCTGTGTCTCGAAATAAGGTTGTTAGCCTAGAAACTGTCTTTTTTTATGGAGGAACACCAACAAATTCAATTTTGAATGATTCTTTTACACTCGCGTACGATTTCGTAGCAAAATATTGTTCAAGATTTAAAACCTGTTTTCCTAAGGTAAAAGACATTCTGTTCGTAACACGACCGGAAACCACACACAATTTTACACAGCTCAAGGAGAACCAACTCACACTGCCGTATCTATACCGGTTGAGTAAGGCTACCAACTTCGCGTCACAATACAAAATTTCCCTTTCTTAGAAAAAAATTACCAGACATTAACAATTCGGTAACAGGACTAAAACAAATCACTGTGTATAAATTTTAAATAAGCTACATCATTTTAAAAGTAAACTTAGACCTCTAGAAACTTGAAACTCTTTTTAATGTCTACTACTTAAACAGTTGAGTTCTTACTAAAAAAAAAATTGGTAGGCTACAAATTACACTTTGAAATCACATACTGCACTCTTAAGTTAAGCTTTTCAAAAGTTTGTAGTAGGCCTACCTTATTACTTAATATACAAACAATAACGTCTAATGGTAGGTATCAATACTACAAAAATTCTTTCAGTTTGATTTGGAGGTTAATAAGGTAATTAAACTATTTTGATTGGTCATTTATCAAAGCCAATCTTAATAGATCATTATTTAAACTTTTAAATTTTCTTTCTAAAATCTCTTTTTTAAAAAAAGAAGAAATATTAGAAAACAATTTGTTGTTTCTATTTTCTTCTAATACTATTACATAATTCAATAAATCTGTTAGAAAATCATAATTTATTGTGTTGTTTGGTTTTATTATTCCTATATCATTGTAGTCTGAGATGCCATTATCATTGTACTTTATAATTGGGTTTTCGCAAGTATCTGTGCTATTCATACATCTCCAATATTTCTGCTTAGGACAATAATCTCCAGCTAGCTGTAAGCTAAAACAAGAGATAGTACTTCCATGTGCCCCTTCTTTACCACCCATACCCCCTATTCCTCCACTTCCTAAATTTCCAGGTTTTGTTAATATTTGAATTTTTGATTCCTCTTTTAATTCAATCAGTACTGGATGACCTGAATTTCCTCCTAATCCACCCTTTCCTGCATTCCCGCCTTTACCACCAGAACTTCCTTTTGTACCTTTCCGAACGTACATTTCAATTTTACTTGCACAACCGTTATCACCAAAATATGAAAATTCTAATGGAATCGTGTTACTTTCGTAATTTTTTATTGTGGTTTGCTCCGAATAAGCCCAAGGTATGCGGTGAGACCATAACTCATGGTTTGTCTTCACACCGTATCCATTTGATGTTAAGGAATCATTAAAATTTTTGAAACCTGTAATAAATATTTCAGTTATATAATGACTTGATGGTTCTGATGTACCATCAGAGACATCAGTTTCTACTGGCTCATCTTTAAACAACTGAAATCCATCTTTACCTGGCTCACCATTCACTCCATTTTCACCATTTTTACCCTTTCCTCCATCACCGCCATTTATGCTTACTGTTAAAGATTCACCATTCACAAAATTTAATCCTATACCAAAAAAGTTACCTCCATTTTCTCCTGGTAGCCCTGGTTCACCATCAGCACCTTGTTTCCCATAAACTAACTCATATTCAGATTTACTTCTAGATGCATTAAAAAATTCAAGTTCATTAAAAATCCCCGTATTATTTTTATCTGGAACTTGCTGATAATCTCCATTATGACCATCCAGAATTATTTTTCTTGGTCCAATTATCTGCCAGTTTGGCGCTACAATCATCAAATTTACACCTCTAAATATTTGATCGTCAAGATCTGCGTCAATGAACACAGTATGTACTGCATTTATCACAATAACTTTAAGTTCTTTATCACCACAATAATGTTTCACAACGTAATCCTTACTAATCTCACTCACCTTCACAAAGTAACCACTGATAAGTAATTTACCTTCATTATCACAGGTGACATTTACTGGTATTTTAATTGTAGCTGATACTACTTCTTCAAGTTCTTTTAATTTTTTGTCATCAAATTTTATATATTTAAAATATGAACTTATATTTTCGTCCAATAAAAATTGGGAGTTTGATAAAAATAATTGTAACACTGAAATTTTCTTCCGATTGCTTGAATAATAACTGTTATAATTTTCACTATTAATTTCCGATGAATAATTATAAAATTTTAATTTAGATTCTTGAATTTTATAGTTTGATAATTTATCAAAAATTTTTATTAAAAATGTGTACCATGTATGATTATCTTTTACATAACTTAACAACGATTTCATGTGCGTTGACCACAATACAGGTGTCAGTGTTAATTTAACATTACTAAATTGTTCAATTTTAGTGATATATAAATTTATCTTATTCATTTCGTTTTGTATTTTGTCATCAACTATGAATGAAGAATTTTTTAAATTTAATATAAATTTTTTGATTATATTCGTGTATATTTTGTAATTATTTGAATAATCTAGCTCATTTTTCAATATTTCTAATTTATTATATTCTTCATTAAGTTCATCTACTAGACTGTATAAATCAGTGTAAATGTTCACATTTAAACTGTAATAATTTTGAATAGATTCAAATATTTTTGATGATAATTTTATTATTTTTTTATTTATGTATCTCAATAGACAATCTAAGTAATTTTTAGCTTTATCTGATAACGAATAACCAATGTCATGTTCTTTTAATTCAACAAAATCTATATTATTTAATATAGTTTCTGTAAGAGAATTTTTTCTTTCTTGTAACGATGAGATACTACTTAACTTACCCGATTCTGTTGGTCTTCTAAATATATTTATTTTTTTATAGTTACCATCGTTGTCTGTAACTTCTAATAAATTATCAATAATTTTTATGGAATTTTTAATAAATGATTTTTCGTTTTCGTCATTTTTTATTACCTCTAGTTTTTCTTGTAGTGATTTCTTAACACGAAATATATACTCTGCGATACTTATTACTATATTTTTATCAGGGATTAAAGTTGCCATACCATTATTAATTTTATAACTGTTTGGTACTTTTGAAGCGATCAAAGCAATGCTATTTTTGTATTTATCTACATCTTTGATAAAATTATTCAAGTTTCTTAAAAGATTTATGAAATCATCTTTGTAGATTCCATGTTGCACTGAATTATATGTAATTAAAAGTACAATTTTAACACGAGTTGAATTTTTTAAATATTTTTTCATAACATAAGTCGCAACAATTTCATGGGCAGCACTTCTAGTGTCACTAAATCCTGGAGTATCACTTATTGCTGTTTTATTGTTTAATTCTAATTGTTCCGGATACAGTGTGAAAGACTCGGTCACTGACGATCCTATTTTCTTCCCGTCTTCTATGATATACTCACCTGTATCATTCCCAACTTCTTTTGATATCAGTTTATCATTATCACCAGCTATAAACTGAACGAAGGTAGTTTTTCCTGCGCCAGCATTACCAAGAACTATAATTTTGTCCAAGGCAGTTTCATTTTGGTTGATTATTGCATTTTCCCCACCTTCAAGCATTGCATTAATATTTTCTAATTGCTCATTCTGAATGGCTTCATTTTCAGTACAATCCCAATTATTTGTTTCCTTTTCAGCTTTCTAGAAAAAAATAAACAAACATTTCTTAGCGTCACACCATAATTACATTTAGATTGCATTGCAATTATTATAATACATCATGGTTCAAACCAAAAGCCACATGCTCTTGACTAAATCAACTAAATCAACACTACCCACAAACTTCAAAAAATTGAGATGAATTGAAGAACTCCAATTTAAGTGGCATAAGCATACCAAATAACTTCAAACATCAAGTTCAGGAGAAATTGTCTATAATCCTCAATAGCAAGGAAAATAAGTTTATAACCACCAGAATAAGAAAAATGAGAGTCTTCTTTTGTGGCGATCTTTGAAGACTACCTAATATAAGAATCAATAAAGAGCTCCTAAATTGTTGTTGTTTAGGTCATGAGCCGAAAGGCTGATTTGAACCTATAGAGGTTTTACTAAGTAAAACAAAGAGTGAGGTGGTTAATCTATGCCTTCCTTACTGAGTTCAAAAATATGCTTATCAGCATGCCAGGGCCCTTGAAAAGCACATATTTTTCACCAATGACACAATAACTTCATTCACCTCAGGGTCTGGCTGTATAATAAAATTCATTACTTTCAAAGGAGGTAACTCTGATTAGTATATTTTACACTTCTACCTCATCTTAAATGATTCAGTCATTTAATTGGCTGATCATATATGATAGAAACAGAACTTTTTTGTAGCCCAGGAACTAAGAGATTGAGTGCAAATAACTTAACAATCCACTCGTGTGATATGTGGCCAGCTCCTAACTACCAGCTCAGAACAAAGTTCAAAATAAATGGATTCATGAAACAAAGTTAAATTTGAAGGACTTACTGAAGAAATTTTCCAAAAATTTAGTAGAGATAATGTCTTAAAAGAAAGAAAACCACCCACCATCAACAGAACAGAGGATATGAGAGCATGCTGATCAAAAGGTATGAAATGGATAAGGAAGAGAAGGAGATTGCATCAAGATAACTCTGCTACTCAAAGACCTAATGGACATGCAAAACAAACGCTAGCATCTTTTGAAATGTTTTTATGGAAACAATTGGGGAAAATTAAAGAACCGACAGAGTCAGGAATGTACAAGTATCAAAAAGAAATAAATTTCATCTAAAAAAAATATTTGGTGGAGCTAAGCTGGGACATAATGAGAGGAGTTGGTTTAATTAAAACTTTGTTAGAAGATCAGTAAAAAGAAGAGAAAAAAGAAGAAAAGAAGAGAACAAAAGAAAGAAGAAGTTTGGAAGAAGAGAAATGGACGTCAAAATATTAAAGTGAAAGATGATTTTATACAGTGTATGTCTATAGAGAATTTAATAAATTCCTTATTGTTTAATTTGCAACTCATCCATTGTGTTCACAACCACGATTTTTTGGAGTTATTCCTTTGTGCACAAGACTGGTTTAAGAGCCATTTAAAATTTTTCAGATAGTTTTATTTGAATTGAGTAGTTAAGTACTTTTCATGTGTGTTTGTTATTTTGTTTTTCATTGCTCTTCGTGGCATAAATAATATTCTACTTTACAAAGTACTTGAATAAATGATCCAAAATGAAGAGATAAGCCATATGAAAAATAAAACTAACTGTTCTCAGGAAAGCTAAGGGATAAATTAACAAATTTTTAAGACACGCCTAATTAGGTAGATATGTAATTCTCAGAAGGTTAACATAAATTAACTTGACATTTATTTCCACTAAACCATCTAATGAACCCCATGCATAAGAAATAGATTTATAATTAAATATAAACTGATACTACAAAAGTGGCAATCCCTATTGGGGAGACTTTTGGTTAATATAAAACAAAAATTGTAAGACGATGGTACATTCTTTAAACATTGTGATAATAAAAATCTTGTAATAATATTTCCCTCCAATAAATATTAAAAATCCTGTCAAGTAAATTTAAGTATAGTATCGCTAATAATTTTAATGAAAAAATCTGGTGCGAAACACTAACAAGACTTTTTCTTCCCAATGTAATTATTGAAAAATTTATAATCCACATTAAATCATGACTACACAATATAAAATGAAAAACATATAATTATTTAAATTATGATTGAATGACACTAAATGAATATTAATCTCTGTAGGACTTAAAAATATGAAAAAATCATAAATTGACACTAAACTAGACTCTGCACAGAAATATGTTCTGAATGAAAAATGCAGGTTTTTAATTTTTTATAATTTTGATTATGTAATACACTTCTGTCGTAAAATACATACTGTGCGTATACAAGCTCCGTGCATTTGTCTGGAATGCAAATAGCATTTTAAGTTACTAGTCATACTGAAAACATGCAGTCAGTAACTCAAAGTAAAGTAACATAGTATAAGTCAAAGTAGGACTAGTATAAAGGGTAGTAATAAGCTATGTTTGTGAAAACGGATGACTCATACTGAAAGGAATGTTGTTTACTCCCCTTGCTCTTCACACTGCCAATGACTGGAGCTTGCATACGCACAGTGGTTAGGTTAGGGTAAGGTTCCAATCTTAAAAAATCCAAGTATTTTACCAATTTTAATGAAAAACATACAGAACATTCACTAACTGTCGCTAAACTATGCATTGTAATAAAACTGTAGGAATGAAAGTTGTAGGTGTTTAATTTCCTACGACTTTGATTGTATACGCTTCTGCTCTGAAATGCATAGTAAAGCTATAATCTCAAAAAGCAAGTAATTTTTACCACGAGAGCACAGCCCCCTAAGAAATTCAGTAGACATGCCGCTTACCTATCTTGTAGAATATTAAAAATTGAGGCAATTTTTTAAAAAATTGACTGATTTTGATGAAAATGTTCATGTCATGTTTCCAAGTGGTACCTAACTTCAATACCAATTTTCAACTTTGTAATGTATAACTGCACTTGTGTGGTAACACAGTACTACTGTATACAATGTTTTGTATCTGTAGTGATAGTGATAAACGATGCTTTCCGCTGAAGTTCATAATAACCCTTGGCTGTCTCGTTCACACTTTGTAAACATTCCATACGTTTCTCACAGAAGCGTATTTACCAGCAGTGAACAATAGCATATAATATTTGTACGGCAGAATATCATATTATTTATGTTCTCAAAACTCAACATGGAGTCAATGTTCTCTTTCTAAGTAGACTCAAAATTATAAATGGATTAAGTCATAACTTTTCTTACTCAAGATTTACCAGGGGGCTAGATTTGAGATAGTTTACTATACTTTAAGAGTCTTATCTATTAGATGCCCTGCACTCTGTTAGCGCGCCTACAAAAGTTGCAAAAGCAACATGTTTGAAAAATTAACAGATAAGGACTCAGTTTAGAACAGTGAATACAATGTGTTACAGTTGTAACACATACAAACCAGACATACAACCAAACACACTCACACATTCATACAATTACGTAACCAATGAATTCCACTTTGGATAAACAATAATAAAACAACACACATCCTGTCAGAAAACTACACAATAACACTAGACAAAACAATGAGATTATTGATCATCCTTAACTATTATAAAAATAGTTAAGTGTTAATATTTTTATAAGTGGAACTTCGTCAGTAGCAAATCATTTATATAATCATGTATAATTAATGCACCTAAGGTATATAAATACTCCCTGTACAACGTACAACCCGCAATGGTGTGTTGTGTTGCATGTTGCATTTTCAGTATTTGTAGGCGCTCTAACAAAGTGCGAAGCGTCTTACAGATACGACCCTACACTACATTAATTTAAAATGTTCATTTATTTTTTGTTTTCAAACAGTGTATACTTTCTATCCTGTCATATGCTGCTCAGATATGGTTTTTGACAAAAGGCCTGATGGAAAACCTAGACAAGACGCAAAGATCAAAGATCATTGGGGAGAATAATGCTTATTATTAAATTGTAAGACCAAGCAAGAAATGTAGATATTACTGGAAAACTAAGTTAATAGATGCAAAACAGCATGATGTAGGTCTAACACTGAAATGGTGATGCTCTGGACACACAACAAGGCATGCAAATGTTCAACGGCATAAATGAAATGCACATGAATAAATATGTAAGTATTTTTAATGAGTTGCTGCTAAAATTGACATCATAATTTTTTTTGTTTCTGGAAAATAAAGCTCGGACCATCTTCGTAACAAATTATTAGTGCTTAAGCATAACTCAAGTTCTACTGAAGCAAAGTGCATGATTTTATTCTTTTAACTGTTGGGAACTTAGTTCTATAGAGGTTTCTGCATTCAAATAAAGTGTATTATGTTTGCTAACATTTAAAATTTTTAAAAACTCAATAAGATGCGTAAATTTTAGAGGTTGTTTAAAATTTAATTATTGTCATAAATAAACAAATAATTAGCAAAGTCTATGCAAATATCACTTAAACAGATATTTTTCTTTCATTTGACACTAAAATGAAATACAATACAGGTATATCATCACTATTAACTGTTCAATTCTTACTGAACACAGTTTTTCTGAACACCCCCATTATTGTGGAGGGTAGCAACTGAAATTTGGATTTCCAATACTTGTTAGAGTCTATTTAAGTAAGTATAAATGCCTGTTTGAATTTTTAACTTTATAGTGTCATTAGGAGCAAAAACAATTGAAGGTAAACTACCCCCTTAAATACAAAGCTGAAAGCAAAGCATTGAGTTCCTAACTACGATTCGTTGTGAATCCCTTCCAAAAGACTCTGAAAGGGAATCTCTACAGGAAATATTAAGAATTTATAAGCTTAAATTTGAACACTACTACGTACTACACTTGTATATTTACACATGTAATATGTGTGCGCATATTTCCCGATAATTTATTTTTGAGATTGTGTATTCAGGTTGCGGAAAACCGATGGATGTTGGTCAGATGAGAACGGAAAAATTTAATGTCTAAGGAATGCGTTGCAAACACATGCAGATCATTCTCTGTTCTGGATATCACTCTGATTTACACCCTGTGTATACATTAGGGGTTGGATGGACAATGAAATGATCTCAACTAGGTAAAATGTATTTGGGAACAGTGACCAGGTGCACTGTTAAGAGAACCTAAAAGTATGTTCGTAATGGACAGTTTCCATGGCCATCTCACTGAAGATGTCAAGAGAAGATTATCAGCCGGAAAGTCCAACCAAGTAGTGATTCCGGACGGAATGACATATGTCTTGCAGCCATTAGATGTGTGTATAAATCAACCTTTCAAGGAATTAATAACATAAAACATTTTTACACAGAGTGGATAGCAGAAGGAAATAACGAAACAAGTACTGGGAAAATGAAGAGGGCTTCATTCACCTTGATATGTCGATGGATTGTAAAAGCATAGGATGAAATTCCAGAATATCTAGTGGGGAAATGTTTTAAAAAAATACTGCATCTCTAATGCTATGGGCGGCACAGAAAATAATATGGTATGTCAAAGTGAGAGTGATGACAGTTGTGCAAGATTGATTCCACAAATTCAAATACCAGTAATATAAATGTAAACAGTAACAGTACTGATTGAATCAAGTTTTACAATACTGTATTACAATCATGTACAGTAAGGGTTATAAATTTCAGTAAGCGTATTTTAAATCAGTAATCTGTTAAGTGTATTTAATTTACAATAAAAAGTGCTTCAAATGTTCTGCTAAAAATTTTGTAAGTCTTCGTAAGTTATATTATTTTCACTATCTTAATTTTTACTAAACATTTTTTTAAAAACAAGGTGTTTACATTACACGGGGCGTGCATTACATGGGTAAATACGGTAATTTGTCATACAGTACCTACATTCTGCAATATAATTTTTGTCACGATTGAGATCATGCTTGGACCATCTATATATAATACTATAGTATTATACTATATTATAGTATAAATATCTGCCCATAACAGACAGGTGGAGTGTCAAATTATTTACACTCAATCTGTTTGTTGCAGGGCTAAAATAAATAGTTCTGTTTCTTATCACATGGTCAGCCAATTAAATGACTGAATCATTTAAGAACAGAAGAGGTAGAGGTGTAAAAGACACTAGTCAGAGTTATCTTCTCTGAAAGTAATGAATTTCACTATACAGCCAGACCCTGTGGTGAATGAAGTGAAGGTGTCATTTGCAGAGTGGAAAATATGTGCTTTTCATAGGGCCCGGCATGCTGTTAAGCGTACTTTTCCACTCAGTGAGGAAGGCAATGGTAAACCACCTCACTCCTCATTTTACTTAGTAAAACCTCTACAGGTTCAAACCAGCCTTTCGGCTGTTGACCTAAACAACAACAGTATAAATATAATGCTATACTATACATTTTACTTATTCAAAAACTGTGTCATGTTGTAATATTTACCCAACAATTTTCTGTAGTATTTACTTAGACTTTTATGTTTTATTTAAAACAAAAAAAAGAATTTAGAAAGAAACACATACAGGTATTTAAAATATTTTATTGGACCAAATGTGTCAGCTTTTTTTAAACAAATGTAGACTAACAAAACTTTTTAAATATTGTAGTCATTTTTTGATATATTGTTTTCCTGTACAAGGTAATATTTCATTTAAACTATATTACTATATAAGGCTAAAATGGGGCTCAGAATTGTTAAGAAATGGCTTGATTCAAATTTGTTAACATTGAATTACCAAAAAACATATTTTCTGCCCTTTTCTGCTTCAGCCCAGAGACTACCCATGTTTGATAATTTAAAGGTTCACGCATGTTAAGGAGAAGTGAACTGTTCTTGCAAATCTGTCCTTCGTCAGCAAATAATAAAGTACTTGGGTATCAAATTTGACTGCCATCTTAAATGGACTGAGCACATTCAAGGTCTTTGTCAGCGTGTAATAAAATTGATATATTATTTACATTCAAGAAACTTAGAGGAGTACTAAATGGGGATACATTAAAAATTGTTTACTTATCTATTGTGCAGTCGTAACTAACGTACGGTACTATTGGGTGGGGTGATACCAATTTTCAAAGTTGTTTTCTTTGGACTCTGTACAGAAGGTGTAGAAGGTGATCTTACGAATAATCAATAAAAGACAACCAAGGTATCCATCGGAACAGCTTTTTCAAGAATTCAACGTACTTGACATTTGCTAAATATTTGCAAGAGAAGCTCTTGTTTTGGTGTGTAAAAATATAAACGATTTTACTACAAGAGCACACCATTATAATACCAGGGACAAGGATCTCTTATTTGTACACAAGGATCTCTTATTTGTACACAAGGCCTCAAAAACTTTATACCAAAGGCATTTCTGCTATTTAGTGCCCAAACTGCTCAATCTGCTCCCCCTTCAAATTAAAAAAATGCCAGACATCATATATACTAATATAATAAAGAAGAAATGTCTATTTGTTTGTTTGTTTGTTTGTATGAGGTAATCTCAGAGACTACTGAACTGATTTCAAAAAATCTTTCATTGTTACATAACTAGAGCTTCCTGATCAATATAGGCTATTTTGAAACTTTAAGTAACTTTAATTAAGTGAGTTAAGCAACTTAAACTGTGACAATGTCGCATGTTTTAGTTCATCGGGTGCATAGCACTTTTATTTTTTCTAAATCCTCTGGATGGTGTATTTTTTGGGCTAGAAGCACGATTCAATTTTTATATTTCATCGAAAAACGTGAAGAATAACATTCGATTCCAAAAACATTAAAAATTCAGAAATATTCAAAATTTTTATTTTTGTACAGTATTTCATATTCATATATATATATATTCTGTTTTCATTCGTCTTATATTTTGAATTACTCTGCGTACTGCACCCACGTATTACTGTCTCTTATCTCAGCCATTATATCATTCATTATATCAACTGTCTCTTTCTTTTCCATCGGTATTCTTCTATGCATTCTATTCAATTCTGTTAAATCGCAGGGACAAACATTTAAAACGGTGGGCATCGATTTGAGTGAGACAAGAGTGCTTCCTTCACTCATGGACAACTTTATGTCGGACTTTCTAGAGCTGGAAGTACAGAAAAACAATTTATTTGGCTGCCACAGGGCAACAAAACCACAAATATTGTATATAGAGAGGTTTTAAAATAATTTAATGAGGCCTACATTAGCTGCTGTGAAGCGAAGTGAACAGGGGTTGCTAGTAAGGTATAAAAAAGTAGTAACGATTTGGCTATTAGAAGTAGGGAGAGAAGCTATCGAAAAAACGGTTACTCCAGGAATCGTATAGTTTTGTGAGCTCGTCTATCGGTTTCAATGTAGTTTTCTATTTTTAAATAAATTATTTTGTCTTGCATATTTTATTGTTTGTTTTGTTTTTCATTAGCATATTAATTTTTAATAAAATGTCTTAGTAGTTTAAGTAGTATTTAAGTAACTAACACGTACTGGTAATTACAAACACTCTAATAGATTACAGTAGTAGTTGCAGTAGTACTATAATGAACAAAGAAGCACTGAATTGATCTACCCTTGAACATGAGAAACCATAATTGGGTGGATTAATTTAACCACCACCAATCAAAATAAACAGTTTTTAGATTATAAAAGTATAATTAAGGAAATAAACATTTATTTTGTGTTGTTATTTTTTTGTAAGCAATGGGAAGTAAATAAATAAATAAATATTATTTAATATAAACTGGAGCACATAATAAAACAAGAAGCTGAATACCAACAATTTTATTTGTATCCTGACTAATATCTTTGATTGCCAGCACAATATTATTCAATTCAATATTTATTTATTTGACAAAATTAAAATCTTTGTGAATGCCTCAAAACGTATTGGTGTAGTGTTGTTAATGAATGAGCAGAGGAGGTTTCACCTGGGCAGATCATGCACAGATAACGTTTTCATCTTACATTAGATAATAGAGGAAAGAAGACTCGCTCTGGAGAATCATATATTTTTCATTGATATTGTGAAGGTTTTTGATAGGGTGTCAAGTAGTAAATAGTGAAGGATTATGTATGATTGAGGATACCAGCTATGTTTTATAGAGAGGATAAGGTCACATTACAGAGAAACTCATATTTCTTTAAAAATCAGGACTCGAGGAAAACAATTTTAATAAATTTCAGTTTAAGACAAGGATGTAATATATCTCTGCTTAATTTTAATGTATAAATTGACTGGCTGGACCCGTGAACTCCGCTGCACTTGTTGGAAAATCGTAATGAGATAATATTAATTAAATATAAGTATTTGATGGTTCATAAATGTTAGGCGTCGCTATGAACAACATTTTTAGTTTGTCCTGTTAGCGCTAAAATGTGTAAATTTTTTATATCACTAACCCTTGAATGCAAAACATATAACTACCTGTGTGGAAAGCAGGAAGTACGTAAATCAATCCTGGCAGATGATAGTGTTTACCCCTGCATCTTATTTATGATTATTGCAAAGCATATTTTTACAGGAAATTGAATATTTTTGAACTTAAAGGGATAATCGTTTAGAATCAGTCGAATTCAAGGAATCAGTATCTTTTCGCCTTTCCCATACCCAGTTATAACTGAAGCTTCAATAATGTTTAGTTGCAATGCAGTTGAGTTCATTGCATATTTGGGCGGGTCTAAATTTTGTATCAATATTATTAGTATGTATATTTAAATTAATATTGACAAAGCAATGAAAAAAAGGTTGCCTCTTGTATGTATAAAAGGTTAAGTTCTTAAAAGAACTGTTCATTATTTTGAATGTTACGCTACGGTAACAAAAACAGCAGCAGCAAACAACACGTAACACTAACTTCACGCTACGGTAACAATTTTATAACAGCAGTAGCAAACAAGAAAAAACACTAACTTCACAGTAAGACTGTTAACTGAAGACTGCTGTTTGGAACAATGCATTTGGCGCAGGGGTGGTTGTGACAGTAAGGAGTGACAAAACGGTTCTTTAACATGACATGTTATTAAGCTTTCTGTGGTAATATCTTCTGAAATGATGTATTAACACTCAAAAATTTATTTAAGTAATACCCTTGTACTGTAGTACTTGAGCTAATTAGTCTTAAGGATATCTAACTCTTGAGTTTTCTGCATTCAGAAATTTTGATTAAAAAAGGTTCAAGCTAGATATCTCTAGCCATTTAGAAGTTATATGATGTTTAGGTTTTTTCAACCCAAGGAAGGTCGCACCTCGGATTTTGGATTTTTCCTGGGGTTTTCAGAAGGTGAGGAACAAAAAAGATTCTTATCATTTTTTTCCCTTCGAGGCCTCCTTATGGGTTAGAATTTCTGGACAAAACTACAAACATTCGGATTTATACATATAGATGCTGCCCATAACGAGCAGGTGGAGTGTCAAATTATTTACACTCAATCTATTCGTTGCAGGTCTAAAATAAATAATTGTTTTATATCACATGGTCAGCCAATTAAATGACTGAATCATTTAAGAACAGAAGAGGTAGAGGTGTAAAAGACACTAATCAGAATTACCTCCTCTGAATGTCATGAATTTCATTATACAGCCAGACCCTGTGGAAAATTTGTGCTTTTTAGAGGGCCCGGCATGCTGATAAGCGTACTTTTCCACTCAGTGAGGAAGGCAATTGTAAGCCACCTCACTTCTTGTTTTACTTAGTAAAACCTCTACAGGTTCAAACCACCCTTTCAGCTGATGACCTAAACAAGAACATATAGATGATGCTCTTTGCGTATGCCAAACAGTTAATTCTAAGGGCAATAAAGTAGGAAAGAAAGCTACTTAAATACACTAGTATTTGTAAATGATCGAGTACTGGTAGCAGATTAATAATGATTCGCAGAAAGGGGTTCAAAATTTGAGTATTCAAGAGTATAACCTTGATATATCCACTGCAAAGATAAAACCAATAACTTTTTGGGACAAAAATCCCATAAAACAAAAATGCTTGTTGATAGGTGCCTAACAGAGCAGAATAGTAGAGATTAAGATAACACAGTAAGTTAAATCCTAGGATGTGATTTGACATATACCCTAGAAATGCTGACATGATCGATAAACTGAATTGTTTTCAGTATATGAGTACATGTGGGACAATAGCACAATCACTGGGTAAAAGTTTTCAGTGGGAAACCCAGTTGAAGTTTTACAAGATTTTGGCTGTTCCAGTATTGCTGTATGGTAGTGAGTCCTGGGTAATTAGGAGAAAAGATAAACGTCAGATCTAGGCAACTGAAATGCAGTTTCTGAGAAGAGTACAGGGGTGTAGTTTAATAGATCACATTAGGAATAAGGAAACTCGGGCCTGTTTAAATGTCTCCTGTCTCTTAGAAACAAAAGTAAATACATAGAGAAATGGGAGGAATATTTGATACAAATAATTGAGGATATAAGGGCGAAACAAGCATTAAACTACATAACTCATGGATAAAGAGTTATGGGTAGGCCACAAAACAGATGAAAAAATAAGCCAAAATAGGTTGGAAGGCCTAATCCATGACAAGAAGAAGAGGCAAATTAATGAAAAAAGTTAAAACTATTGTGGTTTGAAACGTAGTAACAAGTAGTTATATTTTTTCAATTGTACTTGTGAACTTTAAAATTCTTTGTTCACCTTAAAGCTGCAATTTTTAAATTACTGATTTTGCAATAACAGTGCTTCTATCTCCAATAAGAGGCACTTAAATTTTTAATACTTTCGTTGTTTATAAAACAAGATTTTCATCAATGTTATAGTTATAAATTAATAAACTATCAGCTTACATAAATGTTTAAGTTTTCGTCAGCAGTATGTTGATAAGTAGGTGAAGGCAATGACCACGCCACTTCGAATCTGAAAGAGAAATATTAATGTTTATTTTAACTAGAATGATACTGTAGCGACTTCATTGTTTGTGAGTGTTCGCTTTCTTATAGTATGTACACTGATTACTCCCAAGATACTTAGCTTTATTTTTTAATATTTTGAATTAAAAAGGTAATCCAAAAGTACTGCACATTTGGGATTAAAATATTTAAAGATATATTAAATATTTTAAAAAATAAATGTTTTGTTTCTGAAGTACATAATTATTTTAAACTACTTCTCTTTGTAGTCACCAAACAAATTAAAGCATTTGTCATTTACATCATATGACAAGGTTTTGTATATCATCTTTATGTACCTCTCTCTCTAGTCCATTGAGATATAAAGTCACACTTTCCGTCAGTTGTTCTTCATCACTTTGAGATGTTGTTCCTGCCAAAAAGTTTTTGAGTTTTGTGAACAGATGAAAATTTGAAGGAGCCAGGTCCAGGCTATATGGAGGATTTTTGCCTTATCCCACTTGAATTTTTACATAAGTAGTTATGTTTTCACAGGCACACGAGATCTGGTATTGTCATGGAGGGCACAACTACATTTTGGTTACCAAATTTTCATGAACCAGCTGGAAACATTCCAGAATGATTGAATAATTTTTGTAAAAGTAGTTGCATTTTGGAAATTTTTTAAAATAAAACATGAAAAACACAAACAGTATTATATTTCATATAATTTATGAAATATAATACTGTTATTGTGTCATAAGAATAGTGTGAAAAAAATTTACATCATATTTTATAGAAAAAAATAAACGCATCTGAACACACCAAAGAGATAAAAGCATTTATAAACAAAGTTTATGCAACAATTTTTTACTATGTTTACGTATTGTTTATGAAATAATCTGTATATAATCTTACAGATAATGACCTGTAAGATTATATAAAGATTATTGAAATTTCAAAACAAATTAGCAAAGTAAATCAAGATACAATACTTAATCTTCCTTTGAAGATCATGGTGTCAGTGCAGAAAGCCTGTCATAATTCATTATTGTACAAAACAGTCACCACACACCTAATTTTGGGCATAGGTGCATACATTTTTCTCTCAATAATAATTTGTTTAATAATAATTATAATAATAATATATTCATTGTCATATAACATTTGGTTTTAGCGGATATCCACTCAAACAGATGACTTTCACAATCATAAACAATAAAGTACATGATAGAATTTTAACACTAATAGTAACACTAATTATGCAGTCAATATATAAATACATTTTAAAATACATACCACGTAAATATGACTCATCACAATCAGTTTACATGCTCAATGATTTAGGTCATTTATACACTCATCAACCGAATAATAAAATTTCTCCAATAATAAATCTTTAATGAGTTTCTTAAATAATGAAAAGGAAGAAACTTTCTGAATGCTTTTATTAGTTTGTTATAAAGCTTAACCCTTTGTGATCTCTAATGTGTTTTGTTAAATTGTCCCATAGCTCTTGTGGCCTGCAAGGCAGCCCACAATCATTCCTCCTACAGATCTGATTTTAACATAACTTTTGTTTACAGCTCTCCTGTTCTGCAATGCAGACCAAATTCATTTTCTGGGAACGCTCTCTCGGCCTGCAATGTTGGACACATACACACAGACTTTAATTCGTTTATAAGTTATTATTTATCTTTCAGAAACTTAATGTAATGCATTAGTCATTCTGAGAACTGATCCTGCCACAACTTCAGTCTAATAATTAGTCAAAACAATTTTTTTTTTCATTGGTATGACATATTAAGTTAGTAATTTTATTCACAACTGAAACACTGATAAGATAAACATCCTGCTGTTAATTGAATGCTTACTGAATTTAATATTGTTGGATATTTACTTATAGATCATAAAACTATCTTTCATTTGATAATAAATATTATAGTAGCATTCTCCACTATGAGTAATCTAACGTGTGAATTTCCTTTTTATATAGTCTCACCAAACCTGATATTTACTTCTGTTTCATTATGACATCCGTGCAGTTGTGTTAATAACTCGAATAAAATACAATAAAAATATTTGATAGTTCTTTCATTATTAGACTATTGAGTTCATGTCATGTTTTTTTAATAACTCATTGGACAAAAAAGTTAATTTGTATTAAAGTTTTTTAATGTTTTTGAATTGTTTAACTATATGTTTAATAAAAATTATTAAAATTTTCTAACATATTTTATTATTTATTTATAAAGTAACATCTAGAACATCAAAAAGTTGATTCATGAAAAGTTTATTTTTAAAACTTTTTTTAGCATTTGTTATTTATTATTTTTATTTAAATTATATAAAAGCAGATACTGCATAATTTTATTAATCATCTTAAAATATTTATTAATTTATAAAATTAGCTTATTGAAAATTAACAAAATTACGATATAAATAAATGACATGAACTTAAAATTAGCCATCTAACACCAGTTTTACTATGTGTTGGTAAAATAAATCTGAGTTGTGCAGTGGAACTAGGTTAAATAAAATAGGAGCTGTAGAGACATTCAACTGTGGCCTGCTATGCAGGATACGAGAGTGTATGGACAAACTACCCAATACAAAATCAGAGTGCATGGACAGAACACCGTGGCCTGCAATGTTGGACAGGAGAGCACAAAGAGTTAATACCCATATAATATGGGCTATTCTCATAGAGTTTGAGTCTGTGTATTGGATAAATTAAGAGGTCAGAATTTCTAGTATTGTGATAATGACCTGTCTTTTCCCTTTTATAAATGACTAAATTTTTATGCACATGCACTAATATTAAACATTAATAACCCTGTGTTTACATATGAACTGGTCATATTTTATGTAAACACAGAGTAGGGTTAATATATTGCACATTTATATAATAGAAAAGATGGAATAAAAGTAATGTAATATAAATTTATATAATGTAAAAGTGGGCTAAATGAAGTCCTAAAATTTGAATTAGGTATTCATTATTCTAATAATTTTTTTTGTATTTTAAATATTATATTTTGACTAAGAGGAGATACTTCCCATAAAATAACTCCATACTTTATTAAAGGATAAAATATCCCTTGTATAGGCTACTGTAATTTTAGTTTCAATATTTGGTAACTTCTAAAGACAGCTCATGTTAAAACAAAGACTATTCAACCTCTTAGGCAGCTTGTGAATGTACTCATCCCAATGCAATCTTTCTCCAAACCAGACCCCCAACAATGTAATTAATTTCCCAGATTCAATGTCCCTAGCAACATTTAATACAAAATTCTTGTTTTTAGGGTTAGACGTAATCTGTATCAGTCCCGTTTTTGCTCTAGTGAACATTAAATTATTACACTCATTAAACAATACTAATTACACTAATTAAATAATAATTATTATTTATTATTAAATCATTGTTCCAGTTCCATGTTTACAGCTGTGAAAATGATACAACTAAAATATAATGATAATTGTTTAAATGACAGGTTTCCAATTGGTACCTCCCAAAAAATGTAATTAAAAATCTTCTGAATCTTGAACAAATGTTATTTCATTATATTAGCAGGTCTCTACTTCAGTGTCATGTTTGGTGTCTTCTAGGATTTCCAGGTAGATGTAAAATGAACATACAATTGGGTTATCGTGTTCTTGTTAATCGTGTAAATGTTTGTATAGGTGTTCAGTGAAGTTTTGGGTGAAAGGTTTTTACAAATTTGTATTTCAGGTTTTATTACTAACATTATAAAGGGGTCCTTGTAATATTAAGGCATAACATTTTTTGACTGGAAAGCCTGATTGCTTTGTAAATTAGAATGTTTAGTTGAATTGTATATTTGGGAGATGTATATCCGTATAGTTCAAAAGAGAATAATATAACTTATGTACAATTTTTGTAACAATGAAATTTTTTTCGTTTATTAATTAGGAAATATAAACGTTTAAGTCTAAACTTATTAATAAACTTTGTTTGGAATGTGTGTTCCAAGTAATATTGCAGAAACACGCTACTTTTGTTCCAGATCTATACAACAAAAGCTGTACGTTATTTATTAGCTGTATGTCAGTGGTATAATCCAAGGCACGGTAAGCGCGGCAATGTTTGGTGGCGCTCACTGTGAGAACCACTGGAATAAGGTATTGAGTGAATGCCATAGTATATGGGTAGACAAGTTTTCCAACAAAGTGTAAATGTAATGAGGTGTGATTTTTGTTCATTCATTCGAGGGGTTAACGTCAAACAACGAAACCTATCTACGAAAACCTAATTTTTCAGCAAAGTTATTACCATTTATATACCATTATGAAGTAAATTCAACAAATTAAATTATACTAAATTTATAGTTTATTACATCTATAAAAAACTGAGATGATAGGAAGAGAATCAGATTAGAAGTAGGTTTTTCGCTCTCCTGAAAAATATTAAATTTTTGTAGATTGCGTTGTTCGACATCCCCTCGAATTAGCCTAATAATGTACTTATATTAAATAAGAAAATTTTAAATAAATTTTTTGGCAAAAATTACCTCCAATTTTAAATCAGGAATCAAAATCAGTCATAACTTAGTGAAATGTAGAATGGCTTAAAGTTTAGCAACAAAATTATAACAGTTTTCAAACATATTTAATTTAAATTAAATGGTTTAATCTTACCTGTATATTAATAGTATCAACAACAGCAAATGAAGTTCCTTCATTTTGTTGGACCTTAATGTAACTCTCTTCAATTTTTCAGTATTATGTAACCTCTGATCTCGAAACTCACAATGAACTAAATTCACTATTTTTAGGATTTAATCACTAAGCATAGTACAATAATTGTTTTATCAGTTTATTTATTTATTTATTTGCTTTTTTATAAATATTAGACTTCTTCATTATGAATACAAATGAGTTATTCTTATCGTATTATTGATAAACCAATAGACACAATACAAACCTATTGATTTAAAATTGTACCTTATCTATCTCTAGTCAAAGTTCACCAGTCAAAATAAAATCAATTTAAATTAAAATCTTTAATACATAATTATGTTTGTTATTATTATGAAGTAATTATATTTAGGCTTATATAAATAAAATTAATTTTCTCTAATTGATATCAGGCATTTTATTACTAAATTAATTTCACTGTTCTATGAATCTTATATTTTTTAAATAATAGCTAAATTGCTTTTATATAATGCCAATTATGTTATAAATTAACGATGTTTGAATAATAAAATGAAAACATCCTGTTCTGAGAAAGAGATTTTTTTAGTAATTATTTTCTATACAAGAACATTGTACCAAAATAATTGTCTGGTATTATGAAAGTTAATGAAACCCCAATACATAAATTTTTAGAACCAAATTCGGAATAAAAATTAAAATTTATTCACTTTCCCAGCAGAAAGGTAGTTTATCAACTAAAATGTGTAAGATCCCAGGTTTGATTCTCAGGTAAATTTTAGAGAGAATTTTGTATTCTTTCCCATAACGGATTTTTTTATTGCCTCCAAGAAAATCCTAAAGGAAGTATAGTACATGTTCAGAACATTTTTTTATTATTTGACAAAATTTACAATCAGTATGTTTAACTTTTAGTAAATAGTTATGATAAAATATAATAACTCTGACATGAGTAGAAAAGGGTCCAGTGACCCTTCTCTACAAATTAAACACAAAAACAGTATTGATAGCAGTAGTATGAAAATGAAAGAAAACATATAAATTATTTATAGAGAAATAACGGGTGGCGCACATAAAAGTAGCGCTGTAAATAAAGTGTAACACAATTGAAATGAAATCTGTTTATGTACAAATACCAATAATTTTTTTTATTATTTCATTCAATAGTCTAATATTGTTACGTTATTACATGATAAGTTGAAAGTGATCACCATCAGCTTGTACACATAAGATAGCGTGGCGTAGCATATTCTGAAATACAGACTGGAGTTAAGGAGCTGTAATGGTGCGTATGACGTTCGTGATCGTGATAGAGATCTGTAGGTTTTCAATGGATTTTGGATTGCTGGCGTATACTTTATTCTTTAAATTTCCCCATAAGTAGTAATCACAAGGAGACAAATCCGGTGATCGCGGTGGCCATAAGCCTAAAGAGATAGTCCTATCATCGGTAAAAACACTACGCACACAAGCCAGTGGTCTGCGAGATGTGTGACAAAGTCACCCCATCTTGTTGAAAAAAGAATATGTAAATTTCGTGTGATGTGCTAAATGATTAATAAATTGATCAAAAACCTGGTTAAACATGCAGGTTGTACACGGGAAGGGGAAAATGGGTGGAATTTTCCTTGACTCGGCATAAACATTATAGCTACAATCTCGGCTAAGTTATGGGGCTACTTTTATGTGCGCCACCCGTTATAAACAAACATTAAATGATATTAGGAAACAAAACAAAATATTATATTAGTAATTAAAATATTGACTTAAGTAAGATTATTTTTATTTTAATGGTAACTAGAAAAAATGTATACTTATAATTAATTGAAAAATTACGGCTTACAATGGTATAGTTAATACATTATATTTGTTACCTACAACTTGTATTACACACAACTTAGCTCTAAAGGTGTAAGAAAAATTAATCTCTTTCAACTAAATCTAAAACGTGTACCCTCTGCAACCTCCTTATAGTATTATTTATTTAGCGTATGGCTTTTCAAGACATTTAAAAATCAGCATCATAATTGTTATATATTGGGATCAAATATGACCCTCTGTCTATAAGGATGCGAAATAACATTAATGATTGTTTGGGAAACAGTCATAAAAAAAAACATGAAAAATATGTACATACAGTACGTAATTATAAAAACATGCTTAAGTCTATATACAGACATCCAGTCTGTCCAAGTAGGCTATTGATTCTGGAGTTGCCATCAGGAAATCCGCTCTTGTCCCTCCTCTAAAGGCAGTTATTCTGCACTCTTTCACTATGTGATCAATAGTTTGTCTTTGACCACAATCACATAAAGGCGATGGTATTTTGCCCCATTTAAACAATAAATCAGCACACCTACCGTGTTTTGTTCTTATTCTATTTAGAGCTGACCATTTTCTACGAGGTAGTCCAAAACCTGGTGGTTTTTGTGAAAACCATGGGATTTGTTCTTGCTGCTTTGATGCCCATTCTTGCTGCCATGCACTGGGTATGTTAAATGCTTCCTCTTTGGCAGTAATTGCAGTTTTTGTAGGTGGCTTTCTTGATCGCAGACGAGTTTTATTTGCGTTTTCAATATCCTCATGAATTCTCAGGTCTTGATTGTCGACAATCTTATCATACTCTCTAATGAGGGCAACAAGTTTATAGCCAATGGATTACTATGGTCGTAAAGACAATTTTGAAAACTGTGGCTAAATCATCTGATTTTTTCCTTAATCATTGGCATAGTTAGACAATCGTGAACATCCTTTTTAGTAATAAACCAGTTGGGGTTGCTGATGTTTGGCAAAACTTTATTTTGAAATCGCTGCAGGATTTCCAAGTTACTATTAACTACATGTTCAGAACTTGTAAGTTAATATTTAATACACAATAACAAACTGTTACATGCTTCATACTTACTTCAATAAATGTATTTTTTTTTTCAATAATTTTGTATCATCTTACAATATTCGAACCCAGGACCCTGGCATAGAAGCACAATTGGCTTTTATGCCAGGGTCTTGGGTTCAATTCCCAGTCAGGTATGGCATTTTTTATCACTCAATTTCATTATCATCATTATCCACCGTCTGCGTTAATAGCAATTGCAAAACAGTCAGAAATAAAACAAAAAAAAAGATAATTACAATATTTACCTAATAGTAGGCCAATACACTGCCCATAACAGACAGGTGGAGTGTCAAATTATTTACACTCAATCTGTTCGTTGCAGGGCTAAAATAAATAATTGTTTTATATCCCATGGTCAGCCAATTAAATGACTGAATCATTTAAGAACAGAAGAGATAGAGGTGTACAAGACACTAATCAGAGTTATCTCCTCTGAAAGTAATGAATTTCATTATACAGCCAGACCCTGTGGTGAATGAAGTGAAGGTGTCATTTACAGAGTGAAAAATTTGTGCTTTTCAGAGGGCCCGGCATGCTGATAAGCGTACTTTTCCACTCAGTGAGGAAGGCAATTCTAAACCACCTTACTCCTCGTTTTACTTAGTAAAACCTCTAGAGGTTCAAACCAGCCTTTCGGCTGTTGACCTAAACAACAGGCCAATACACTTTCCTTCAGCGTTCACTTAGCGTGTTTATTTATTTATTTTGTTGTATAATAAAACATAATTTAGAAAGGAATTTCTTGTATACTGTTAAACATTTCACTGACCAAGTAATTTCTTTAAATATAAATGAATATTATCACAACATTTTTAAAATGTGGCAATTAATGGGATGTTCTTACCTGCATAAGTTGGTTTTTGTTCAGGCAATTATAGTCTTTTGTTGTTAACAACAAAGCAAAACAGAGCACCATAAATAGTTTCGTATTTTGTGTTTGTGAACATTAAGATTCTGTATAAAGGTATTTGCTTAATATTCAAATGATCACATCAAAAATTTAATGTGAAACTGCAAAAAATTTTATCTCCTTAAAAATAGTCTGAATGAGTTGAGGTATAAACATTATACATTCTGTAAAACATTTTTTTGATAAATAAATTAATATTATTGTTATTTTATGAACTAAAGCTCTATATAATTTCTAGGCTGGTCATAATTATATCCCCTAAATCCCCTTATCTCAATTGCAGTGTCAGTAACACCAAAGGTTTAAAAATAGAACACTCAGTCCCAAATTTGTTGGTGACCCTACTAAAGAAATAGTAAGTCAAAGTATGATTGCTAGTCCTGAATTTTATCGAATTAATTGCAGGACATCAGTTCCTGTGGAATGCTTCTTGGGTAAATTGGCTTTGAAATTTGTTTTATTTTCTAACACCTGTTTGGTAATCAACTGCTTAACACTTTGATCCCTAAGCATTTGTGACGTGCACAATCCGGGGGATCTGGGGATTTTTGAGGATTTGTAAAAAATTATCATGCATTTCATTTTTTGTTGGTTCATGTTCTATATATCATTTTAAAGAGAATTAAAAATTAATTTTTTTTTAGTGTAAATTTTAAAGTAGTTATTTATAGTACATAAAATGTTATGAACTCTTAAAAATATAGTAAACTAAGGAATTTAAAAAAAGATCGTATTAGCCATTTTTTGAGAAAATTGCAAAAAGTTAACAATTCGTGTGTTAGTTCATTTCCAACTGGTTTTTGTAAATAACAATAGTACTTAATGCTTTGATAATTTTATTGAAGAAATAACTCATAGTTATTTCCGTAGTTTATTCTGTAAAATTTTTTTCGATAAAATAACAGCAGCGAAAACACAAAACCAGCGTCCCTGAAAACCGGCGTCCCTGAAGATCAGGATCCTCAAGAAGATCCTCATAAGATCCTCAGGATCCTCAAGAAGATGTTACTCATAATGCGGAGTTAAGGTGCGGGAAAGTATTACATCAATAAAACAATAAAATAATATCATACACGTAAATCATAATATCATATGTAAACAATGTAAAAATTAGGAACAAATTATACAATTATCAAATTACTAGGAAACTCTTTTTGAGTACATTTAACACAATTTAATTACACTTTTAGTCCAAGGACATTAAACGCATGGTAAAAATATTACATAACATTTTCCTAACGTAATACGATTGCTTTACAGAAAATTATGTGGTATTTTATATGTAGTAAGATTAGATTAACTATTGTAATTTTAAGAGTAAACGTAGAACTATGAAAAACTTGAAACCCATTGATATGGCAACTTCTTTTAACAGTTGAGTTCTTGTTAAACAAAAATATGGTAGGCTACAAATTACTCACTCGCTGAAATTACAAACTGCACTCTTAAAGTTAATCTGTTCAACTAATTTGTAGTACCCAATACTGAAGGTTCATACATGAATATGTAATTTTATGAATTAACTTAGTTCTACAAAACTACTTTTGGTTTGTTATAGAATTAATTAATTAAATTATTACTTTAATTGGTCATTTATCAAAGCTAATCTCAAAAGATCATTATTTAAACTTTTAAATTTTCTTTCTAAAATCTCTTTTTTAAAAAAAGATGAAATATTAGAAAACAATTTGTTGTTAGCATTTTCTTCTAATTCTATTACATAATTCAATAAATCAGGGAGAAAATCATAATTTGTTGTGTTGTTTGGTTTTATTATTCCTATATCATTGTAGTCTGAGATGCCATTATCATTGTACTTTATAATTGGGTTTTCGCAATTATCTGTGCTATTCATACATCTCCAATATTTCTGCTTAGGACTATGATTTCCAGCTAGCTGTAAGCTAAAACAAGAGATAGTACTTCCATGTGCCCCTTCTTTACCACCCATACCCCCTATTCCTCCACTTCCTAAATTTCCAGGTTTCGTTAATATTTGAATTTTTGATTCCTCTTTTAATTCAATCAGTACTGGATGACCTGAATTTCCTCCTAATCCACCCTTTCCTCCATTCCCGCCTTTACCACCAGAACTTCCTTTTGTACCATTTCGAACGTAAATGTCAATTTTACTTCCACAATCGTGATCACCAAAATATGAAAATTCTAATGGAATCCTGTTACCTTCAAGATATTCTGTTGTGGTTTTCCCCAAATTAGCCCAAGGTATGTAGTAAGACGATAACTCATTGTTTGTCTTCACACCGTATCCATTTGATGTTAAGGAATCTTTAAAATTTTTGAAACCTGCTAAAAATGTTTCAGTTAAAAAACGGCTGGGTGGATCTAACATAAGGCCAAAACCAACAGGCAGCTCATCTTTGAACAACTGAAATCCATCTTTACCTGGCTCTCCAATCACTCCGTTTTCACCATTTTTACCCTTTCCTCCATCACCGCCATTTACACTTACTGTTAAAGATTCACCATTAACAAAATTTAATCCTATACCAAAAAAGTTACCTCCATTTTCTCCTGGTAGCCCTGGTTCACCATCAGCACCTTGTTTCCCATAAACTAACTCATATTCAGATTTACTTCTAGATGCATTAAAAAAATCAAGTTCATTAGAAATCCTCGTATTATTTTTATCTGGAACTTGCTGATAATCTCCATTATGACCATCCAGAATTATTTTTCTTGGTCCAATTATCTGCCAGTTTGGCGCTACAATCATCAAATTTACACCTCTAAATATTTGATCGTCAAGATCTGCGTCAATGAACACAGTATGTACTGCATTTATCACAATAACTTTAAGTTCTTTATCACCACAATAATGTTTCACAACGTAATCCTTACTAATCTCACTCACCTTCACAAAGTAACCACTGATAAGTAATTTACCTTCATTATCACAGGTGACATTTACTGGTATTTTAATTGTAGCTGATACTACTTCTTCAAGTTCTTTTAATTTTTTGTCATCAAATTTTATATATTTAAAATATGAATTTATATTTTCGTCCAATAAAAATTGGGAGTTGGATAAAAATAATTGTAACACTGAAATTTTCTTCCGATTGCTTGAATAATAACTGTTATAATTTTCACTATTAATTTCCGATGAATAATTATAAAATTTTAATTTGGATTCTTGAATTTTATAGTTTGATAATTTATCAAAAATTTTTATTAAAAATGTATACCATGTATGATTATCTTTTACATAATTTAACAACGATTTCATGTGTGTTGACCACAATACAGGTGTCAGTGTTAATTTAACGTTACTAAATTGTTCAATTTTAGTGATGTATAAATTAATCTTATTCATTTCATTTTGTATGTTGTCATCAATTATGAATGAAGAATTTTTTAAATTTAATATAAATTTCTTAATTATATCTGTGTATGTTTTATAGTTATCCGAATAATCTAACTCATTTTTTAATTTCTCTAATTTATTGTATTCTACATTAAGTTCATCTACTAAACTGTATAAATCAGTGTAGATCTTCACCTCTAAACTGTAATAATTTTGAATAGATTCAAATATGTTTGATGACAATTTTACTACTTTGTTATTTATGTATTTTAATAAACAATCTAAATAAACTTTAGCCTTGTCTGATAATGAATAACCAATGTCGTTTTCTTTTAATTCAACAAAATCGATATTATTTAATATAGTTTCTGTAAGAGAACTTTTTCTATCTTGCAGCAATGTGATATTACTTAACCTACCTGATTCTGTTGGTCTTCTAAATATATTTATTTTTTTATAGTCCCCATCAGTGTCTGTTACTTCTAATAAATTGTCAATAATTTTTATTGAGTTTTCAATAAATGCTTTTTCATTTTCGTCATCATTTTTTATTACCTCTAATTTTTCTTGTAATGATTGCTTAACACGAAATATATACTCTGCGATACTTATTACTATATTTTTATCAGGGATTAAAGTTGCCATACCATTGTTAATTTTATAACTGTTTGGTACTTTTGAAGCGATCAGAGCAATGCTATTTTTGTATTTATCTACATCTTCAATAAAATTATTCAAGTTTCTTAAAAGATTTATGAAATCATCTTTGTAGATACCATGTTGTACTGAATTATATGTAATTAAAAGTACGATTTTAACACGAGTTGAATTTTTTAAATATTTTTTCATAACATAAGTTGCAACAATTTCATGGGCTGGACTTCTAGTGTCACTAAACCCTGGAGTGTCACTTATCGCTGTTTTATTGTTTAATTCTAACTGTTCAGGGTACAGTGTGAAAGACTCAGTCACTGACGATCCTATTTTCTTCCCGTCTTCTATGATATACTCACCTGTATCGTTTCCAACTGCTTTCGATATTAGTTCGTCATTATCACCAGCTATAAACTGAACAAAAGTGGTTTTTCCTGCGCCAGCATTACCAACCACTAGAATTTTGTCCAAGGCAGTTTCATTTTGGTTGTTTATTGCATTTTCCCCATTTTCGAGCATTGCATTAATTTTTTCTAATTGCTGGTTCTGTATAGCTTCATTTTCAGTACAATCCAAATTTTTTGTTTCCTTGTTAGGTTTCTAGAAAACATAAACAATCTTTTATTGTAATTATTATAACAAATTACACCTATATTTATAAAGTCCTAGATGTCAAGCTCCAGTGGTAAGAACACATGGAAAAAGAAAGAACAGATTTACATCAAAATATATGTTAATGCTACAAATTTCAAAACTGTCTATATAGTAAACTGTATCTACACAGTCAGATTCTGATACCAGTATGAACCTACAGTATCCAACTGTTGGGTTCTACCAATCCAACTAATATATTAATGATTCAGTGCTTACAAAAAAATGTTCTGCTTGACATTGTACATGGAACTTGGAACATAAGGAATGGCAATCTTTATCGTAACTTAAAGATAAAAACAGACACAAAGGAGTTCAGAAAATTTGTGAAAAGACACGAAAAAAGACTCCATTGGCATTACAACACAAAGACATTCCAATTGCTAGATTTCCGTTATTTGTACAGGCAGCTCAAGGGTAAGAAGCCTCATAAACCATTTAAATAGTGATAGTGTTTTATAAGTGAATACTGAATGTTTAGAACATATTAACATAGAGTTTTTTTTCTTGGGAATCTATTACATTTTTATAAGTTGGTACCTACGTACAATTATGAACATTCTTTTTTAAAACAGTGAGTATTTAAAGTTGCTAAATTTAAAACGTGTAAATATAATAATCCCTGATACCATGTTATAATATATCACCAATAAAAAAGGAAATGTACAAAATATTAAATATTTATATAATATGTAAAACCTCTGAATATTTAAGCCCTATACATTTAGAAAATTAGGTTGAACTAAAAATAACTTATTCAATAACTAGGTATTGTCATTAATGATACTTTTAAAAAAATAATGAAGTGCAATTTATGTTTTAATATTGCATTAAGTCTCTGCTCCTGATATAATAATGACGCACCCACTTCACACGCACCACCCACACACGCGCGCGCGCGCACGTCCATACACACACATAATAAACAAATTTATTTATTTATTTCAGCATGGGAAACTATAAGACTGCAGGTATAAAAACTGTTATTTGTAGGCAGTCAGTTGTTACTCGAATGTTGTGAATGGAAAGTTTGTCAGGCAATTCGAAATAGTGCCATTACAGAACTGGTTTTCAGTTATGTTAAAAGTGTGGACAAGTGGTTCTGGTCAGGTAAATCAATTATTTTGGTTTCAAAGGTCAGTTTCATAATAATGGTCAAGTTTAGTTTAAAGCATAAATTTTGTATTTGTTAGTAGACTTAAGTTTAGTAATATTAATGTAATCATTAATTTTGTAAACAAATAATTGTTACTACTTTATAGAAAGTCTATTTATTACTTATCATATTGAGATCCCGAATGAACTTAGGCTTAAGTGTTGAAATATTTTAGCTGGCCCAAATGTCAAGGCTACTAACAATTTTCCAGACAATCTTTGTAACAACCGAGTAGAGCATGGAGTAGAGACTTTCTTAAGCATTACATAATATTATTCTTTAATTTAACATCATCCAAATAATTACCTGATAAGCACATTAGCTAAATAAAACCTAATATTTTATTGTTGGAAGTAAAATTAATGGGGTACTTCTTTAAGTTCATATTAATTGTCGACTACAATTAATCATTACAATGTGTTTTTGTTTTCATTCTTGTAATTTTTGTAATTATTATTATTAAAAAAAAACGAAGGTGAAAATTTGTTAAAATAATATGACATGGACAAACCACATCTTAGAAAAACATCGACTGAACCATCTTAAAACCCTTCCTTTATAAAGCTATAAAAGACAAGAAATAAAAGTGAATATCATTTTGCTCTATTACTTTCAAAATAAATTTACTTAGATATGCTGAAATGATCATCAACCAAGTTCTCCAATGTTTCATAGAAGCACTTCTTAAGAACACTCAATGAAGGCGATCCGATAACACTCTTAGGAAACCGGTTTTAAAGATTGACGACATGCAGCTAAAAGAAAATATGTTTCAAGATTATAGCTGGCCTTCAGTATAGCAGATGTATACCTTGAAATCATACTGTTTAGATCACTCATGAACGGTGGAACTGGAGTTCAATTGAAACCATTTAATATCTTATACATTCTGATCAAAACCTCCCAACAGTGACAGTTTACCAGGGTTGGTAGTTTCAAGGAGCGAAGTCTGACTTCACATGAATAAGTCTGTCTAAGCATAGATACCCTTTTAGTCACATGTCACTATATTATTTCTAGCCAGCTCATTTCACTGAAAAATGTGTGGACTCCAGACTGCCACAGCATACTTCAATTTACGACAAATAAAGTTGGTAGAATTTGTAAATAATCGTTTAGATGTAGGATTGAAGGCCTTAGTTACCACAAAAAGGGAACAATTATCTACTATACAGAGACAAAATTATTAATTAAAGAGAAAAATTTTATTAAGTAGTTTATGCTCTAGGACAAATAATACTAGTACATACATAGCAAATGCACACTTGTCTGTACATGCACATACAGAAGGATATCCTTTCAAAAATCACTTACATTTTTTTGAAAATCATAAAACATGAAAAGTATTAAAATCTGGGTAATAAAAGTTTTGCACCACCATAATATAGCTACCCCTCTTCGCTACAAAAAAATTTCATGAGAAAGTAAATTAGCCTACTGGAAGAATTTTGCGGTTACTTAAATCATTCTTGTACATTTTTCTGAAAATCTCTTTCAGCGTAAAAACATTTCAAAATTAAGTTGCATGGATTCACTACACAATGACTTGTGGCCAATAAAACTATAGTTCCAGAAAACCAATAATTAATATTTAAAAAAATTAATAAATAATCAACTTACGTAATCATATATGTTTTCTTCGGTGTGTTCACCAATAGGGGGAGGTAATGAGCAGGTAAATTCTAATCTGAAACATATTTTTATGTAAGTTTATATTAAATGAGATGAGAGCTTCTCAATTGTCTGAGTGTCAGCAGAAGTTATTCAGGTGAAGTTCCATAAAATGGGGTGAATAGTAACAGTTTTGAACTTTGACCATAAATATTTACACGTACTATATGACATATGGAATTTAAGTTTGTCTTGGTTTATGGGTCTTTCCACCCTCTACAAGCCCACAACATTGGTTTTCCTTTTAAGCACAAGATAAAATTAAAAACATGCTGTTTCTGTATCCCATAGAGTGGGGTCAATAGAAACAGCCATACTTTTTTGTCTATTTCTATTTACAGAATCTGTTAGAACAAAAAAACAATCAGTATTGTTGCGGGGTAAATAGAACCACCATTCTGAATAAGCATAAAATTTATTGAACATCATTCGGACACCCTCTAATTACAAAACCAACAAAATGCAAAACAATAAATTAATTTTGCATTTATATAGACTTTGCAAGCATATGAGTGTATTCGACATGTATGTTTAGATTTCCTATACACTTTAACCAGTGCAAAATCATCAGGTTGCAGGAAACTATTGAGTTCTAGCTCTTGAAAGTGGCATAAAAATTCCGAGTCTGCAGAAGAGTCAGACAGAATGAGGTCTGGATCACTCTTTTGAACAGAATAGTCTGAGTTTTCTGATGACGAATCATAGAAATTTTTATTTTTCTTCCGTCTAGAGCCACTAAACTTTTTGTTTTTGGTACTGGAATTTTTAGTGTGTGTACCGTTACTGGTACCGGATATGCTTGGTGCATCCTGCTTTGAATCTGCTGCAAAAGCAAAATCTGAAATGGAAACACTCTTTCTAGGCTCAACAGCTACTTTTACTCGTTTTTTCCGAGGTTCAGTTGCATGTTCATGTTTTAGATCTTTCTAAAAATCTTTGAAGGCATCATCAGTAGCAGCAACAGGAGATTGTACTGGAGTTATGGCTCCTGACGATTGGCAAAATCTGGTTTCTATTTACCCCCACACCCTAATTACAGTATGAATCCTAACCTCAAAAAACTACATTATTTAACCCTCAACTGGTATCATGCGGTCTGTGAGACCGCTGTCATTTTTTACCCCTCCAACACTTCCCTCCCAATTGCCCGACATCACGTATATTTTGTATACCTTTCAACTATTGTTTGAACTATGCGTGATCAAGATCATTTTCGGTACGAGCTAACAAGTTGCGAGTTATTTGTATTTTGTTTTCTACTGGCGGTCTCCTGGACCTATGATACCAGTTGTGTAACTTTTTGACGACTTTAAAACCAAGTAGTACATGGATTGTTTAAAGTTTTAATGAATATACAATAATTTTTCATACATCATTTCTTTGTTTAGTACTATTATAAAATATTTTCATATGTAATTTTATAAAATTTTCATTATGGATGATACATTTAAAATTTCTGAAGCGGCTTCAACACAACTAGATCCATCACGTAAACAAGTTGTACGTGTTAATGATGTGAATTTTTATGAACATAAAAATCTTTAAATTTTATTGTAAATAATCAAAAAGTAAAAAAAACGAATAAATTTTAATAAATGTTTGTCAGAGTGTACTGCCCAACAATAGACATAAATAGCAAAACTCGGAACCAAAATGTAAGTTGTACATCATAATTTTGTAAATAAATTTGTCTTTATCATATTAATTACTTATTTATTTATAATTATTAGACCACAGAATGTTTCTAGGGCCCAAAAATTTTATTGTCCTGTTCAAAATGGAAGTAAAAGTCAAAAAAATGCTTAGTGTTCGTTTTTTACTTTTTTAAATAGTAATTTTGCATTTATGCTAAGTATTTTACATTTACATCTTCGATTATACATGGTTTTATAAGTTTAATATTAAAACAAATTAATTAAATGCGTTTGAAGAACTTAAAAAAAAAACAAATTTGGAGGTCTGTCAGACCGCTGATACCAGTTATGTCACAAAAAATGATGATACCAGTTGAGTGTTAAGCATTATCAAAGTATGTAGTAACATTTATAGGTATATAAGGTATTCAAAATAATTTAATACAAATGAACGCGTTAATTTGATATGATATTACCACTGAAAGTTAAAAGATCACAAAAATCAAAGCGTAAATGAAACCACGTGATCGCAACAATTGATCCAACAAAATTCACTAAATTCCAACTAAGTTGAACTCCAAGAAGACCATGTTGCAGTTTTTAAAGGTGTTTTAAATAAATCTAAGAATTTTAATGTAACTTCTGATCAAAATTAACTTAACACACAAAGCAAGTCCCACCCTACATTAAAATTCTGTGTTTTAATACAAGGAACATAATTCAAGATCTTAAAACAGTGAATAAATTAAGAAGTGAAACAAAAAAGATCATTCCATGAGATAATGGTAAACAATCACTAAGTATATTGTCAAAATTGCAGAATCTGCAATCCCAAAGAAATAAAACAAGAAACACACTTGGTGGAATGACAATTAGCGGTATTTCATATGTAAAAATCCAGGCAGTCAATAACAGATTAATCCTGTAGTAAAAATTTAATGAAATCCAAACAAAACAAAATTGACAAAGTTCTACAGAGCAAAGAGTAAATTATTACAAGAAGAATATTGCTTACTGGGAACAATGAGACATTTCATTAAATCGATGTTAGATTGAATAAAAGCTGATTTCAAAAATTATTGACATTTTTTCAAATAATTTTCATACAGAATTTAAGTTTACAAACCCTAAAATTTAGTGTTCGAAAGACCCTATGGAACTCTCACGTTGAACAATCGATATGATAGCAAAAGTATGACTGATATTTACAAAATTGCAATGAACAAGTAAATTCTATTTTAAAATTACAAAAAAAAAATCCAAATTCATTGCCTCCAATTGAAGAGAAAATCATATCTGTGACAGCCTAAATTGCTTAAAAACAAGGCACCAGAAGATGCAATTTTAGCCTTATAACTAACAGTAACTCTTTCATGCTAAACTAGGCTCTGTAGAGAAAAATGCCCAATATAAAAGTTGTAAATCTTTTAATTTTCTATAAATTTTATTATAGAATTTCATTGTAGAAATTTTATTGTGTAGGTAGGGTATTATTATATACACTTTTTTCATGAAATGCATACTAAGGTAGAAATCTTAAAAAATGCATTTTTTACAGATTTTTTTGAAAAAAAAGCAGAAAATCACAAATCACCGCTAAACTAAACGTTATACAAAGAAATGTTTGAAATAAAACTTGTAGCTTTTTAAATTGTCTACAACTTTCACTACACCATTGTCCCCTAAAATGCATATTAAGGCCACAATCTTTAAAAAAAACATTTTTTTTTACAAGAGAACAGCCTCCTCAAGAATTTCAGCAGACATGGCACCTACCCTACCTTTTAGAGCATAAACAATGTAGTAAATGAGGCGATTTTTCAAAAAAATCGTATGAGCTGTTTTTGAGAAAATCGCAAAAAAGTGAAAAATGACCGATTTTGAGTGAAGGTTGACCGATTTTTATGAAAATGTTTGTGTCAGGTCCTCTAGTGGTATCTAACTTAAATTTTAAGTTTCAACTTCGTACGATGTTCTTGAGATATTCTGTCCACACAGACCAATCACTAAAAACATGTTTTTTGGGTTCAAGGGGTCTGAAAACGTGTATATCCGGTGAAAATTCGATTTCAAAAAATCAACATGAAAACAATACTTTCCTTCTTATAAATTCATAAAGACAAGAGAAAGTACGAACGATTTCACCCACGTGAACACAGCCCCTACGAATTTCAGCGACATTCCACTTACCCCATCTTTTAAAATACAAAAATTTAGTAAGGTAATTATAAAAGCATCGTAAAAGCCGTTTATGAGAATTCGCTAAAGAATGAAAAATTTCATGAATAAACTACTACTCTGCTTTACTGATTTTAATGTAAATGTTTGATAAATGATGAAAAATAATTGGAGTAGTCTAATAAAAAAAAACTTACCTGTATATTAACATAAACAACAGAAGCAAATGAAGTTGTTTCATTTTATTAAAACTTAATGTTATTCTCCTCAGTTTTTTCAGTACGAATGTAATGTCTCGTCTGAATAACTACGCTAACTTTATTCACTATATTAAGACACAAAATAGATAATAGTTTGATCATTAAGCTTACTAAGTAATTTTCTTATCAAGTTATTGTTTTTCTTTTAATTTAACAATAGGACTATTACGCATATTAATGAATTATTATAATCGTTCAATAAGCCAAAAGAAACAAAAAAGATATCGATTTTAAATTCTAGCTTATCTAAACACTGGCAAAGTTCACCAGTCAAAAAAGAGCCAATTGAATAATTAAAATCTTCAATTTAAGTAGACTACAGTTGTTGCATTATAAAGCAATAATATTTAGGCCTATTGATTTATTAGGCGGACACCAATACCCGTCATATATTTCAATGTTAAGAAAACTGGAATATATCCATGCGACATACAACCTCTTTTAGACAGATTAGGCAAAAAAGCAGTTGAACCCTCAGCTGTGAGCTCTGCATTTATAGAGCTTGTGCAAAAAACCAAAGCCATAATTGGTGAAAAGTCCACTAACACTAAAAGAAGGAAGAAGATAGCACTTCCTGCAGGTAAAAGCTTGTCTAGTGAAGCAATGCTAAAAAATACTCTGATTTCCCTGGATACCGGTAGTAGCAGCAAGGCCTCTAACGGAAGAGTCAAATGCAAAACCAAGAGACCACTTGAAAAGAGACGTCGTAGACATGAGGACAGTGATACCGACACGGATGATGCTGTTTTAAGTGAAATGGAATTAAATATCAATAGTAACAGTTCAGACGAGAACTGGGAATCTTTCCGCAGAAAACAACTTGAACTGATTGAAGAAGAAAATAGAAAACCAAATAAACCAAGCATTCAACCAATAAAAAAGGAAGTGGAGACCTTTGTGGTTGTGATTTATCAAGATGAATATTATCCTGGCGTCATTGAAAGTTTTAATGAAGAAGGTGCAGTGGTGAGTGCTATGTTGAAGACACCAAAAGGAAATTGGAAATGGCCAGAAAAAAGGACTCAATTGCTTACTCTTGGGAAGAGATTGTTGGTAGTATAAATCCTCCAAAAAAAATAAACAACAGGGGCATGTTCAGCGTCCCAGAGCTTATACCTTATATGAACTAATGTTTGAAGTTGATGGACTCAACCTGTTAGCGCCTTGATGGCAGGAGATTTGAAAATAACCCAAAATAAATTGGATTAAACGAATGATGCGGTAAGCCGACTTGTAACTGTAGGACATCAACCTACTATGCACGACACATGGCAGATTAATGTAAACTGAAGTATAAACGACTAATTCCGGAGGACCTAGTTTCATTTAATGGCGCCAGAAACCAACGGCGAAACGACTGAATAAGCAAGATACGACGATGGAAAATACACTGAGGGATACAAAGGTAAAACGATAAGTAACTGCAGGAACAGCAGGACATCACTGATTAACACAAACACAAAATTAGAAAGCGTACAACAAAATAGACTAATTCGCTTACCTGTTGAATGGCCAGAAGTGTAGAAAAGGCGTCCACGCGACACGTGTCCGGGGTTCGACTCACACTGTAACTTTAAGGTTTGATACGAAAACAAGAACAATTGTAAATGATTACAAATTACACACATAAGTAAAAACACACTTGAAAATGATGTATGGTACATCCGAAACGAACGAAGAATATCGACAATTGCAGAAGCGACGCCATAGGATGGCCGGCGGAGCGGTCGCACGAACAGTCTACATGCTGCAGAATCCAATCAGTGAGTGTGCTAACCGGGAAGATAGGAATGTGAGTAGAGGGAGAAGGATTACGTCATGGACTGAGATCACTACGGAAATCAAGACAAATATGCAGGAAGAGGCGGGAATAAGGTTATTAATACAAAATCAGTGTATTTAACGACGATAACAAAAGCGGGGAAATACGAATTACTTAACGGGGGTGCGATGTGCCTTAACATACCGCCCGCCTAAATCGATGAAAGCGATTTACAGAAACAAAACTAGCAGAGAAGATCGAAGAACGAAGCCGCCCGCCCTGAAACAACCAGGGAGCGGTAAACGCAGGAAGAAGACGAAGAATGAAGCCGCCCGCCCTGAAGCTACAGGGAGCGGAAAACGTAGCAAACGAAGAGTACGAAGCAAAGAAGACGACGAAGAAGAATCGAATGAAGAGAAGAACGGAGCATCTTGAGGTGGCGTGACAAACGCACGGGTTTGCCCGGCCAACGACGAACGGAACATCTTCCACGGCTTGCGCGGAAGCCAACGAGTAACGGAACGATCTTGAGGTGATTGCCAACAAGGGTTGACAACCAGAAGCGACGCAGAAGAAGAAACGAAGAAAGAAGACGGCGAACGAAGAAAACAAACGAAAAACGAAAATGAACGAAGAACAAAACGAATGGAGATGAGGTGAGCGTGAAACGAGGTGAGAACGGCGGAGAAGTTAGTTGCCCAAAGGCAGAGCTAACTGATAAGCGGGTTGCGAAACGAATTGACGAGCAGGTGAACAATGTTGGCGAGAATCGAGAGTTGCGGTACGGCGAACTTCACTAACCAGTTGTGAGTGAATCCGTGATTGAGGTTGAGACGACGAGCGAGAGTTGCGAAGATCACACCAAGCATTGAACGAGCGAAGAGAGTTGAGATTACAATTATTCACCGGTTGTGAATAATGTGTACGACGATTGGGGCCCCGCCCGCCAAGAGGGGCTAAAGGCGTGCGAAGAGAGCTAGCAGAACATGAAACGACTGAGGAGGGCCGGTTGCCCTTTGGCGAAGCGATTTGCAGCGGTTGATCGAGAGTGTTTGCGAGAGACGACGAGAAGCGATGATTCGAGGTGAGTTGATTAGTCGTAGAATCGACTGAAGCGAGCGTAGTAGGTTTTATCGGCGAATTAGCGATGATGCAGCGAAATGCGAAGCGGTTTGGCGAAGAATTGACTGAAGACGACTCGGTGGAGGCCTTCAGCACAGACTTGAATCGAGGCGTTGACTTGAAGCGAGGCGTTGACTTGAAGCGAGGAATTGGCGTAGTACCAGCAGCAAGATCGGTCGAGATACTGGCGGAGTCAGTAGACGAAGCGAGACGAGGATCAACAGCGATGATCTCGGACGAAGCGGTGAAACGATTGGAAGGCGAAGAGACAGAAGTATGGTGAAGACGATTAGTTGAAGCAGTAGGGCGATTAGTTGAAACAGCGGCGTGATTCGAATTATTGTTGAATACAGGCGAAGAAAGTAGACGATTTGGCGGTTGAGCAGTGGAAACGATCGATTTGTTGATTTCAGCGTTGGAAGTAATATCGAGGTTGATTTGTGACTTAGCAGAAACGATAGTTTGATCAGCGGCGACAATTTGAAGCGAAGATGAATTTTTATTAGACGAGTGATTTTGAACAGCAGGCGATGTGAGATTAACATCAGTAGCAGGCGACGAGACTTGAGCGTTGTTAGCGAAAACAGATGTTAAGAGCGAATCGTTACTTGAAGCAGAACTAAGTGGTTGTAGTTCGGGCAATTTTCCGAATACTACATAACCAAATACGGTTGATAAAGCGGATGGAGTACCTTTAATTAAAGGCGTTTTACTAAAATCGAGAATTTCTGAAAAACAATCAGCGCCAAGCAGTAAATCTACTGAATTGGGGCTGCGGAAGCGAAAATCAGCTAGCAGATGTTGTGAAAACTGTTCACCGACTGACTTATGAATTCGAGAAGCAGGTAGGCGGTCTGATATTTTGTTAATAACAGTAGCCTGAAGCGGAAGGCGAAAGTTAGAATTTTGCGGCGACAGAATTGTAAAATTTGTAATACCTTTAACTGAGGTGACTTCGGCTGAAATGCCTTGCAGGCGTTTAGAAGTAGGAACGATGTCGAGTTGCAGTGAACGAGCGGCGTTGTATGTTAAGATGCTGGACTGAGATCCATTGTCGATCACAGCGCGAAGCGGAACGATTTTGCCGGATGAATCGACAGCATGAACGATAGCAGTACCTAGCAGCGCAGTTTGGCCGTTAAGCCGACATGAAAGTGAATAATCGGCAGGTTGGTTAACAATAATGGACGAGGACGACGAATTTGAAGTAACTACCGGCTTATCAGCACAGCAGGTAGTACAAGAATTAATTGGCGGAGTTGCGATAGTATTAGCTTGAATCGGCGGCGAAGAATTTACAAGTAGGCATCCAGAAGCCGGTGAATCGGTGTCCGGATGTACGGCAGGATGATACGGACTAGCAGTTGGCGAATTATGCGAATTAACAACAGAAGCGGTGGACGAATTAGATTTTTGAGGGCTGCGATCAATATGCAGCAACGTATTGTGCGATTTTGACTGGCAGATACGACAATGTTTATTTGAGCTACAATTGCGGCGATCGTGTCGCCCGAAGCAGGCAAAACAAAGTTTAAGACGAGAAATAATTTTGTAGCGATTATCTACATTTTGCGCGAGAAATTCACTACAGTTGTGAATTGAATGAAAGTGAGATTCGCACGACAAACATTTGAGTGAATTTGATTTGACGAAAAACGAAGGTATATTATCAGAATTAGGAGACGGCAAAATAGGACTACGATGACTGTGTACAGAATTGAAATTATCGGTTACCGGGTTAGCTGAGTCCGGTTGATCGAGGTTTGAATCGCTGGAGTGCGAAGAACTAGCGTTATCTGTAGGTTGAGAAGAATTCAATAATTCTAAAGAATGCATTTTAGCGGTAACGAATGACATTAAGGCCTCGTATGTAGGCACGGTAGAATTAGGATTTGAATCCTCGAACGCTTGCTTTGTTACAGGATCCAAATTGGAATAGGCTATCTCAAAAGGTAAATATTCAAGTAAATTTATATTTAGCAGACGTAAGGCTCCGATTGAAGATTCATGGGTATTAAGAAAACCTTTTAACGATTGATAGGACGGAGTGTCAGATTTAACGAAATTGAATATCTGATTTAAATGAACATTTGCTATGCGCCTTGAGTTGGAGTAGCGCTCAACAATTAAATTGTACGCTAACGTATAATTTTCAGGCGAGAGAGGCAGGTGTTCTATTAGACGGAGTGGTTCATCGACTAATGAGCACCTCAAATAATGAAGTTTTTGAACAAATGATAACTCAGAATTATAGTGAATTAAATCATTGAACAAACTGATGAAATTCTGGAATTTCGCAACATCCCCGTCAAATGAAGGTAGGCGAATTCGAGGTAATTGTATTAATTGCGAATTAGAAGACTTGACTTGATTTGGTAAAACGACTGTATTGTCCAGAGATTCAATTAATTTCTGGGCACGATCAATTAACTGGAAATACTGAGTTTCGAAAGCAGTGCGTTCTGATTCGAAATCTGTTTCGGGCTGAAGTAATTCGATGTTCGTTTGTATCTGTTCAAAGTCACACCAGAGATCTAAGAATTTGTCAAGTCGTAATTTGACTTGGTTAACTTCAACGTCAGATTGAAGAAAATTATTAAAACGAGAAAGATGATTATTAACAACGTTGCGTTTTTTGATTAAAGATTGTAAATCGTCCATGTTGAAAATAATGAACGAAAACAACGAGTGAAAACAAAATAATAGAATGTAAACAAAACACAGCTGTTTATTGAATCTAGGTTAGTTGCACTGAGATGTATACGCTGCAGACGATGCGAGTGAAGTGACTCTCTCAGCGCTACCAGTATCGATGGACAGCACGAGAGAGAGCGAATGAGAGAGAGGGCACGCATGCGCTGTAAGCTGCGCGAACCAGTTAACAAGAGCGAAGGAAAACAATGGCGACTCTGGCCAAATTCTGGCCGTGTCGAAAGATACAGCACTAACCGATCTACTGTGACGTCAGCAAAGCGTTGGTTGGAACTTGTTGTATTGAATGAAAGCGTCACAAGACTGATAATACATTGCATTTGTTATGCAACTTAACCCCGTATTTTTTAACTGAATAAATGAAATTGTTTTTAATATTAATATTTTTATTAATGTTTTTATTAATATATTGAACACATGTAAGACACGAAACACAGTAAATGACACGATGAATGTATGTAACACCATGCAACAACGAATTAAACAAAATACTGAAATTGTTGACGATTGCAAGAATTAAGACAATAGATTGTATTTCCAAATATGCACTGATAAATATCCTGCCCGGAACGGACCAAAATGTTAATTTTGGTATTAACGAAATTGTAAAATCGACGTAAGGCACAAAAACAGTAATACAATAGCAACAACGACTGAATAGAACACTGAACGATTGAAATCGACTGACTGTAACAGACTGTATTTCCAAATAGGTACTGATGAATCCGAAGCACGGAGGAACAAAATGTTAGCGCCTTGATGGCAGGAGATTTGAAAATAACCCAAAATAAATTGGATTAAACGAATGATGCGGTAAGCCGACTTGTAACTGTAGGACATCAACCTACTATGCACGACACATGGCAGATTAATGTAAACTGAAGTATAAACGACTAATTCCGGAGGACCTAGTTTCATTTAATGGCGCCAGAAACCAACGGCGAAACGACTGAATAAGCAAGATACGACGATGGAAAATACACTGAGGGATACAAAGGTAAAACGATAAGTAACTGCAGGAACAGCAGGACATCACTGATTAACACAAACACAAAATTAGAAAGCGTACAACAAAATAGACTAATTCGCTTACCTGTTGAATGGCCAGAAGTGTAGAAAAGGCGTCCACGCGACACGTGTCCGGGGTTCGACTCACACTGTAACTTTAAGGTTTGATACGAAAACAAGAACAATTGTAAATGATTACAAATTACACACATAAGTAAAAACACACTTGAAAATGATGTATGGTACATCCGAAACGAACGAAGAATATCGACAATTGCAGAAGCGACGCCATAGGATGGCCGGCGGAGCGGTCGCACGAACAGTCTACATGCTGCAGAATCCAATCAGTGAGTGTGCTAACCGGGAAGATAGGAATGTGAGTAGAGGGAGAAGGATTACGTCATGGACTGAGATCACTACGGAAATCAAGACAAATATGCAGGAAGAGGCGGGAATAAGGTTATTAATACAAAATCAGTGTATTTAACGACGATAACAAAAGCGGGGAAATACGAATTACTTAACGGGGGTGCGATGTGCCTTAACACAACCAATACTATCATTTTTTAATAAGATGTTTTTCTACACTTTTCATTATGTTTAGTATAGTTTTATATTAACATGTAATATGTTTAACATTGATTTAATTAATACTATCATGATTTTTTTATAACATGTTTTCTACTCTTTTCATGATGTTAATAAAGCCGTCGTTTGTACTTAGAGGATGTTTTATTTTCACAAATATTCCTAAAATGCATTTATTAAAACTCCTGTTCGTGTCAGGTACTTCTAAATAGTTATACTACTCAAATCAAGGGTGTTTCTTTGCCCCAATACATTTTTACTATGAGAAGTCAATTACTTTTTCAAGTGGGGCAAAGTTACCCAAACCCCCGGGTAACTTTGCCCCACTTTTAAAAAAATTTAAAAAAATTGAAAAACATGGTAAACTGGTGATTTACATACTAAAATATGTTCTTTGGATGGTTTTTAGTACTTAGAGACAATGGCAATAATTTCTCTCTTACAGTTTGTATAAAAATTCTGATTTGTTAAAAAGTTGCCAAAAAGCGGAGCAAAGTAGCCCCGGTTTACGGTAATTAAAATCTTCAATTTAAGTAGACTATAGTTGTATTATAAAGCAATAATATTTAGGCCTGTTGATTTATTAGGCGGACACCAATACCCGTCATATATTTCAATGTTAAAATCTCTTACCTTTAAGACCCATTTTCTAAAAAAGTACAAAAGCTACAAACATGAAATTTTGAGAGGCTCTTCAGCTCTTTCTTTGAAAATAATACCACTACAATCATCAAAATTTACTGAAATGAAAAAAATTATTAGTAATTTTTTTATATTTTTGTAAAAAAGATTTACTCGGAAAACACCTTTATATAAGCCAAAATTATTTTATTTTTTAGTAAATATCAATAATTCTAGTGGTATAACTCCACCTCTTTGACAATAATTACCACAAAAAATTTGAAGCAGATTGGTCAAATAGGTTTTGAGAAAACGGGTTTTTTTATAAAAAAAATCATGATTTTTTGGAAAAATGCAAATAAAGACAAGAATAACGTTTAGTACCAAGTTTGTCATATGCTACCTGCTTAAAATAGCCCTACTCCATAATCTGGGTTGGAATCCCTTTATGTTTCATCTTTTAATTTCTTCTTCACATGTATGTTCTTTCGGCGAGCTTTTTTTCATATCCTCACACACTTTTTCTTCTCCGCAAATTCAACATGAATCAATTTTATTCAAAATTGATACAATATTTGCTCCTGGGTTTATTCCTAATTGTTTTATAACGTCATACTTACTTATATTACCATCATTATAGGTTGAAATGGCATTATGAGTACCTAATGTCATGGTGTCAATGCCAACAAATACAGATTTGGGGATTCTACTCCAGATGATATGGTTGAATGACTCGCTTATATTTTGAGTGTTGCCATGAAGGCATTTTTGTAATAGACCAGTTTGAGACAGACCAGCTAAGACAGGTTTGATAACATCTAGTAGTACAGCAGTAGGCAGTGAATGCTTATGTGAGTATTTTTTGTTTTCCTTGAAGGCCTTTTGATAAAAAAAAAGGCAACTAGCTACGCAAAATGTTTCCTTAACAACTCAAAAGGGACAATTTTTGTCATGCAGTACTATTTTAAAAAATATAGTACAGTATAGGTATCAGACGAACTAATGTCCCATAGCCGAGCGAGTGAGAGGGAGATAAATGTGGCATAACTACGCATGCGCTCAAAGGTCTTTACTGTTGTAATCCAAATCTGAAAACATACTTCAGTCGTTATTTTGCTTGTTAGTTTACTGCGTGCATAAATGCTTGCTCACAACAATGAGTGAAATTATACAATGTTATTGGAACGGCGCGTATGGCTTGTGCGAGTGAGAGCGTTATACATTCTCGCACTCCCACGGCTAGGGGACTTTAGTTCACCTGAATACTGTACTTTGTTTACAAACAACCTCAACCCTAGTTATACAAATATTGTGCGGGTCCAAGCTCCGTGTAGTTGCGTGGTGAAGGGTACGGGTGAGGTACAATGAATGAGTGACGTATGATTGGAGAACGATTGTTGTATTACTCTGATACAAAACATTCCTTTTCAAACTTTCCGTATTTAACATATTTGTTTGTATTTATTACATTTATTTATTTACATATTTTGATATAAATTAGCAAGTTAAAAATTATGAATCCGACCAAGTTAATAACCCGGTAGGTATTTGTTAAATTAATGTGCCGGATGATAAGAATATTTTTTTATAGTAGTTAGTACACACTACCACTACAAATGCATCAGCTGTGAAATACTACTACCTCATTCAATATCTCACTACTATAACAACGCACTGGATTCCTTCCTCCAACTACACGGAGCTGGGAGTCAAGCAATAAATGTTTATAACAATAATATAATTATAATATTGAATATAAATTAATTATACAAAATTAACAACAGTAAATTTCCTGTATAACGAACGTAATTTTTTTTAAATGGATCGCGTTACACAAATTTTTCTTTCAAACTGTTTTGACCAGGTCTCAGCTTAGCCGACCAATATAGTTTAAGTCAAATTAATAGTATACTATTTCCAATCATTCTCGTGGTTTTATTCGTAGTGAGTCTGCCAGTAATGTCCTTCGTTGTCAAATAAAATAACATGATTTTTTTTTAAATTTTTGATATGAACGGAATAATAGTAGGCTACACTAGTGTTAATCAATGTATCGTCAGCTTGTATTTATAATCTAGGCTTACCATCAACTGATACCACTAAGGCTGCTTGCTCTTTAGTAGGGAATAGATCTTCTTTGAAAGCTTACAATAATTTTTACTAACATTTTATTGAGAAGAGTCATTTAATTTATCAGACACCATTTGAGCATAATTTAAACCTGTTCTTTGAGTTGAATTAGATCATCCGAATCTTTGTTTTCAGTTTCAGCTATTATAACCTCAGGCATAAGGCAATTTTACCGCCAATAGCCCGTAACAGAAGATTGTTAAAACCTTCGTACAAAATAAAAACAGAATAAACACTTACTAATATTGAAAAAATTGATTGATACTTACAGACTGAAACATTTTAAAATTTTGGACTTTACGATTTTGTTAAACATTTAACTCATTTGTTTTCTACTTCTACTACTAATCATCGTCAACTCACAATCGACATAATTATCATATCCAGTCATCGTCATCTTCAACTGAAGATGACAACTGAGTAGTTGAAACTTCAACTACTTCATGTTGCAAATTATTAATGCATAGTCCCGAGGTATTTTTTAAATACACTTACTAAGTGTGTTTCATATTAACATTCTAGAAACATTATTCAAATTTTTATCATCTTTGGAATTTTATAATAAAAATATTATATTAACAAAACCTGATTGCAAGAGAATTACACTTGATTCAAAAAAAGAAGTTTGAATGACGAAATAATAAGTCTGTAAATTATTTCAATCAAAACCCACTGTTCACGTTAGATAACCCATCATAGGCGCTAATAAACAAGCTGTTGATCCATTTTTTTTTTTTTTTTTTTGGTTAAAAATTATATTTTTTTTAAATCAGTAAATAGAAATAAATCAGCTGAAGTAAATAAATGACAAGAGAAGAGGCCACCCGGTGATGGTCCTCCTCAAATAATTTTAACATTATAAAAATTTATAAAGTTCATATAAAAATATACACTGAATTAACTTGAAACAAAACTGATGAATTTACAACATTAAAAGTCAGGAAATAAACTTTAAACAAAAATAGTTAGGTTGAAGGTAATATTTATACATTAATAGAATAAAAAAGAAAATTTTATATACATTTTATAATAATAAATAGCTACAATTTAGAAGAAATTTTATTTAATAATCTAACACAAGGATTCTCTAACAAAAGGATTCTTTTGAGGCATTTGGTTGTATGATTTATTATCCAGGAGGTTTATAGCTAAAATGTTTTGTGACAATTTAGACATCTTTGGTACACTATATTAAACCTGTGGATTTCATTTCAAACTTAAGGTACATCCAGATATTCATGTATTTCATTGTTTCTTACATACCATACTGCATTCATAATATTTCTATGCACTTTGTTCTGGAACCTCTGCATTACTTCTAAATTGCTCTTAATTAATACCCCATAATTGAATGCCATATGTTCAACAAGGTTTAAGTGCAGTATGGCAAATTCAACAAATTTTGTTTTGTTTTACGTTTGACTGTTCTGTAATTTCTGCTAATGCAGACGGTGGGTAATGATGATAATGAAAATGAGTAATAAAAAAATGCCAGACCTAACCATGAATCGACCTGGGACCCTGGCGTAGAAGCCAGTTGTGCTAACCACACCAACGGGCCAGCCAACAAAAAAAAAATTTGCAACCATTAAAATGGCGTTCGGGCCAGCCCAGTCAGTCAGCTGGTAGAGTGTCACTATTAATTGTTAAGTAACATCGGTTGGGCAAGTGAGTTTGTATGTTGACCAGCTAATAGCCACTCATGAACAAACTTCGCTGGGAATCCCTGTTCAAATTCATTCGTAATCCAGGTCAAATATACAGCACAAAAGCAGTGAGCATATTGGGAGGTTATTAATAACATACAGTTCCCAATAACAAATAAAAAAAAAAAAATGTAAACAAGATAGGTAGGCTAGAATATAGTTTTCCAACGCATAAATATTATGTATTCCAATAATATGAGTAGGACTAGTAGTGGAATTAACTGTTTAAATATTAAAGATAACTCTATTTCTTTATTTTCAAATAAAATACCATCATAACATTATTTCGCTCATTAAAAACACCATAAATCATCCCCTCATGATACTCAACACAGTCGTTTTATTTTTCAAAATAGCTGATCAAATTAACATTTGAATTCGTTTTTTCGTGACTTTATTTTGACTGGTGAACTTTGACAAGAATAAAGATAACATAGAATTGCAGATCAATAAGTTCATATTATTTGACGGTTCATCAATATTATGATAAGGCTAACTCATTAATGTTCATTATAGGCGTACTATTTGCATAAGTACATTAGGCATAAGTCCCCACTATTTATAAATGTATATAAATAAATAATTTTTTTTTAATTTTTAATGTTGTGTGCACATTGCAATCTGTTAAAGAACAACATATGCAACCCCATGACCCAATGAGATGAAGATGATGTATATAATGTGTAAATGAGGTGTAGTCTTTAACTATACTATAATACCACATTACTCAAAGGGTTTAGTCTTGTACAGACTCAGGCCAACCATTTCTGAGAGTGTATGGGTAATTGAACCCCAACAGTCAAAGTGCACTGGTAACCACTGTTTAGTATTCAATCCATATAAAAGTAAGTACCTTTACAGATACTGAAGTCTTGAGATTGCCTTTTGCGTATGGATTGTGAGGAAGGAAAGTGAAAATTTGACAACGCTGCCATCTTCAACAGTGAGACACTACTTGTACATTTCACTACCATGCAGTTTCTATGTACATTTTGTAAGCTGTGGTTCATTCCGAGAAAATGTTTTCTTCATAAACCTTATAAGTAATAAATGTGACCTGTATAATTGCCTATAGCTTAATTATATGACTAGAAATGTTTGATTTACTGTAATTACCAGCTATCTTATTCCATTGGAACAAAATTTTCTACGATTGAATCGCCTTATTTACTATCGCTGTCACCAGCGTCTTCACTATCAGTCTCACTAGTATCTATCTAACAGTTTCCTTTTTTTACCAGGTGTCAACAAAACTGTTGAAGAATAGCTTCTTCACGTCTTTAATTTTCTTCTTTATTTTTTGAATTGTGGAAAGAGAACATCACAGTAGTTAGCCACTTGCTCATGGATTTTGTTAAGAGGCAGGGAAGGCATTTTTGTTTAGCTTCGACTTCACAGCACTTTATTACACTATATTAGATTTCATTCAGTATTGTGATTAGTCCGACCATGTTTTCAAGAAACTAACATTTCTGTTTACAGTAACAAACATGTATATTCATACAGTTAACCTACAAAAGGTTCTGCGATATACTGTTTAACATATACCCAGAGCATATTATGCTCTGGGTGTTTACTGGTACTTCTATTACAATTCAAAAATAAATCTTTATAATGCATCCTGCAGTTTGAAATTATTTCTATTTCATATAATGAATTTATATAATAATTTCACCAACCTTCTTTTTAAACTGCGTCACCTTTATTTTTATTCTTACTTACACGTGTTTCGGTGGATCCACCATCATCAGAGTAAATAAAAAAATTGAAACTAAAAAATTTTTATCTCACTTATTTAAAATTTACAGAATATGATACATCTTCAGTCATTTGCATAAAACTCTATTACAATTAAAATTACAAAAATTCTATTACAATGTAAATAATAAACATGGAGGTTTCCACTTTTAATCCTCAAAAGTGTTCGATTCCTGGTCAGGGTCAGGGAATTTTCACAAGTCAAAACCCACAGTTACATTAACTTAAACCACTGTAGTTGCTAATGATCAAGCAGTTGATGTGACTTTAAATAAATAAATTTAAAAAAAGTGGAGATATCTACTTATGCATCAAAATGCTATGGTGAACACTAGTTATGTTTCAAAAACACATTAGGTGGAGAAAACTTGTTTCCATTTCTTTACCACAATGTTGGTCTTGATAGTTTTTTCCTAGCTTTAATCGATGTAACGTTCTGTGGACCTTATCATTTTTGGACATTATTTCTTTTTTTAAAACAAAATCAGCAGCTTTAACTATTAGACTATCAATATTATTATTAAACTGTAATATGAAGAATAAGAATCGATCTACCACCAACAATCAAAAAAATAACACAGACCGCTCATGACCTCTCACTTAGCAATGAACGCACAGTCACGTGATATAAATCCTTTTTTCTGGTTGGTTGATTTGGAGAATTTCATTTTGGAAACAGAAATAGTATAGGAGATTCCCAGTTTTGATTCTCAAGCAAGGGCAGATTACTTCTTTTAAAACAGACCATTTTTATCACGTAAAACATAACAAATTCTACAAATAATAGCAAGGGCAGATTACTCCTTTTGAAACAGACCATTCTTATCACGTAAAACATAACAAATTCTACAAGATGGTCATATAATCCAAAAATTCCCAAAAAGTGGAGATTACCACTTTTGATCCTCAGTTACTGATGTTTCTTTTAATTCAAAATCCTTCTTGATGGTCAGATGACCATGAGTGGTATTCCTTGCTCGATAAATCTTTATGGTATTGCATTAGTTTACAAGTTTGTACTTTTTTTATTTTAAGTTAGCTTTCGTTTACCTATTATGTAAGATTACTGTATTTGTTCAATAAAGGCAAGGCATTATTATTATTAAAAAACAAGTCCAATGCAATAGAAGTGATATATTCCATTTTGCCCTGACCTACAGTCATTAGTCAGATCTTTTTTAACGTTGCAACAGAGAGAAAAGTTTGAACGAGTTATAAATTATTAACAATTTTTAAATTAACTCTAGAACCAACAGCCATGTTGTAATTTCAAAAAAATCTCAATCAATTTTGCATTTAATTGTTGATTATAGCTCCTGTCATAAGTCAAAGATAGTAAATTCTAAAGAAATTATTTCCTGTTCCATTAAATTTTTTCTATAATATAGAAATTCCTGAAATATTAACTCATTTAAAAATTTCAAGAAAAATGTTATATTGGTTTCTAACGAACAAAACAGTACAAACAATGCAATTAGTGCACATTTTTATTATACATCTACAAAATATTTTTGAAATTTTAAAATTGAATTGTTAAGTGTTTACTTAATAAATTATTGAAAAACTACAGTTTTTATAACAATACATACTTGCATTATTTAAAACAAAAGAAAACTAAAATTTTACCGGGGTATGAATAATTTTCATTGTATAATATTTTTTTAAAGATATTGCATTATTTTTTTTCAATAAAGTAAACGTGTCATATTTCATAATAAAAATAGCATTAATGTGAATAGTACATGTAAATTGATTCAAAATAATTATAAATAATTTTTACCTGAAGAAAATTTATCACACAAACAAAAAATATTTATCATTTTTTATTCATTATAAATACTATTTCTTCTGAGCTGTTCAGTCAACTGTTTCATTCAAGTTAGTTAAGATGTCTATGACAAATAACTTATTTGTTACTTTTTTTATTCTGATTATCTGTATTGTCTCGATCTCTGAAGTTAATGGTTCAGTTTCGGTAAGTCATATATTTTTTAATGTTACCTATTTATATATTCTATAAATCCACCGGGTTGCTCTAGTGGTAAAATCATTGCTGCAAGTCTCTTGTTTAACAGCTGATTTTCAGAGGAAGGTTCTGTGGTTCAAATCCTAGTAAAGCTAGTTACTTTTACATGAATTTGAATACTAGGTAGTGGTTACCGGTATACTTTAATGGTTGGGGTTCAATTAACCATAGTCTCTTAGGAATTGTCAGCCTAAATCTGTATAAGATAACATCTCATTTTACATTGTACATAATATATATCATACTATTCTGATGGGTCATGGGGTTGCTTATCGTTCTTAAATTGAACAGATTACAACGGATAACATTAGGGATTTAAAACAATTTATCTTCTATGATCCAAAAATATATTAAATGGGTTTATTTGTAATACAAATTTACTTTTACAATTACTTGAATAGGAATGATGGGTCTGAATATGTAATAGTTTTACAGACCCTAGCTGGGAATTGAACCTTGGATATCCATTTTGCAGTATAGCATGCTAACCACTCGGCCATGGAGGATGGCTTACAACCCAGAGAAACATTGTACATATTAAAATATATCTAATTTATTTCTTCATCTTTGGATGCCTTTTCCAATCAAAGGCTGTTATGGATGATCATTAGTGACCATAAAAGCAATTCTAACTTTTGATACTGCTATCCTAAATAGTTCCATAGATGAGCGGTTGTACCAATTCTACACAGCTTTTAACTAAGATGTTCACAATCTCCTATACTCTTTTCTACTGCTATATTTCTTTCATTTTATAATCAACTGCAGCACATAATATTTCTCTCCTCAAGAATTAAGTCATTTTTACTTGGTTACAAAGAGAACACTTTCGAGATTCTAAAACAAAACTCAAAAAATAAAAATCGTAATGAGATTTTGAGAAGTATCACGTAATAAGAATTTTATCATTGATATTACTCTGTAAGTTTAAATAGCTAAACAGTTTTAATGCATGCTTATATCTGAAGCTCTAACCCAGCGGTTCTCAAACAAATTATTTCGAGCCCCCCCTGTAGTTTAACTGCAAGCCACATCCCCTTTAATATGTATTAAATTTTTTTTAATATCACTTACTGGTAATTCTTATTTAAGTTACATGTTAAAAGCCTATTTCTATTGGGATAACGGTCTCAATGGTGAAACAAATAAAAACATAATTACAAATAGATCAGGGTATGTGTTTTTAATAAGTGTGTATTGCTAAATACGTATAACTCGAAACAAAAATTGAGACCACTAAATGTGTTTTTCTCAGCACAAAGTTTTCTGAAACGTGGAGTCAGTTGAGACAGTGCAACTCTTTAAGTTCTCTTGTCACATCTAATCTTGAACGATATTTGCTCTTCATGGCAGCAAGAGTAAAAATCCAGTTTCGCAGGCATGTGTGTATCAAAGAGAATGAATACTTTTAAGGCATTTTCACTCAAAAAAGGGTATAAAATTTCACTAAATTTTTTAAAAAAGAAATATTTTACTTCATTTATTTGGTTTACACAAAACATCATTTATTTAAAACTAAGCTTTGCACTCCCCCCCTTTTCTATCCTTCATCATGCCCAACGCTTTCAGAACCAATGCTCTAAACTGTTGATAATTACAATTCTTGCAATGATAGGATCTTATTTATTGTGCTAATGTGTTAAAAACTGTTAATACTGTAAATGTGGGCAGCTTGTTAAATTTTTATAAAACAAATTTTTAATCTCTTAATTAAACTGAAATCCTGCTACATTATGATTTGTTTTCTTTCATTGAACAATAAATAATTATAATTAGTATGGCAGAGAAACGGAAAAAAAATACTAAAGGAAATCAAACATCTATCAATGTTTGACCTCAGTGATGTTTATAAATATGTTTATTAAAAAAAAATGATAATAAAAAGTTAATAAATTAAATGAGTAAATAAATAAAGTACAGAAGAATATTAAGCTAAATTTATATCGATAAGACAAATTCAAAAAATCAAATCTCATTAACCTTGAATTTATATTTTTGTACTATTGTCTAATAAATTAATTTCTTAAAAGTTTTTATGTTTGTAAAGTCTGTCCAAATAATTAATATTGAATTTAGAAATTGTATTGTTTCACTGTGTTTAAGTTAAGATCTCTGTAAATAATTTTTTTGTTTATATTGCAGGGTATATTATTTAGTATGTTATTCTCTAAATGGACACCTATATCCAGTAATTTTTCCCAATTCTTGCAACCCCTCATGCTAGCAATTTTTCCCGTGCCAGCAAGGGCGCAATTGCTAGTCTCTGTTATTCTGCATTCCTGACTCGCCCCACTCTTGAGATCTGACATTTGCTCCTACGTAAGCAACACACTACATAGCACTACACACAATGCTACACTGCACTTACCTTCTGCTATTTCTCTTAGCCATCTTCCAGGTCTCTAAGCAGTACAGCAGAATGCTCTGGACCAGAATGTCTGACATCCAAATTTTTGTACCATTCCTGATATCCTACTCCTCGACCAGAGCAAAGAATTCAGTTCCTGTATTATTTGTCTGGCTTGCACAACTCAATTGGACATGTCCTTCCTATGTTATGAAGGTACATTCTGAATTAAAACAATTTTATACATTTTATTCAGGGAAATGCTCAGCGTTATCAAGAATATGGAAGAAAATATGCATATACTTGTGATCAAGAAGTTACTAAAGAACGAAAACATGAATGTGAACTTGAGCAATACTACGGTTTATTGTTCAGAATTGTAAAACTGATAAGGTCATGCACAACTGAATTGAATAGAAGAAACATGGGAATAAAAAATATCAGTACGTATTTTACAATATCAATCTAAAAATTAATTACAGATGGAATTTCATTTTTTTTTTAAGTTACATCAACTTAGATGATATTAGCATTCTAATTTAATTCAGTTTTTCAATTTATTAGAAATATATATACTGGCCACCTCTGTAGTGTAGTGGCAACGCGTTAGCCTACCACACGGAGGTCCGGGTTCGATTCCCAGCCAGGGTCTGGAAATTTTTACAAGTTTAGTAAAAACCCACTGTTACATATCCAACTGTAGTCGCTAATGATCGAGGTGTTGATACAGCTTTAAATAAATAAAGTTAAATAAAAAATATACAATGCAATTTAAATAGTAAGCTTATATTTTACTAATTTCGGTATAGGACTAGCCTGTACCTGGAAATGAAATTGAATAACACTTAAGCTATTTGTTCAGGATCTGGTTAGGTACAATAAATAACAAACAGGCTTCTTTTAAATTTATAATAATTATTTATCTGTAAGACTATAAATTACAATTAAATTACTTAAATTAAATTAATTACAATATTTAAAGCTCAAACTATTATTTTACAATTTTTAAAATAAACTTGGAAGACATGGTTTGCTTTACATTACCATTTTCGGCTCTCCCACTCTTGTGCACCTTAACTATTCCCCTACTGTCGATCCTGCAGTTAATCATAGTTCACGCTGCTGTATCACGAGACAGTTAGAGGGAGAAAAAACTTTCCTATTCATCAGTTGGCCCATGCGCACAGAAAACTTTTTACCATGTTGTTCTGTTGTAACTTAACTAATAATAAATATTATCAGCCTATTATAATCCTCCGAAGCATAGTTACTAGCGCACTAACCTACAAGGTGGAAGGTCCAGGGTTTGATTCCCAGCTAGGGTCTGGAAATTTAAACACATTAAAACCCACTGTTACAGTACGGAAAAACAAAGTAGTTGCTTATAACCAAGCTGTTAATAAAACTTTAAATTAACTAAAAAAATTTATTTTGCCCTTAATTGACATTTGCTTACAACCAATTTTACTACGTTTAAAGTATGAAGACCTTTTTCTTTATATATATTTTGTACTTGTTAAAATTAAAATACCTAAACGCTTCCTAATGGTACTCACTGATTCTAGTCCCAATTAGTTCGCAAAGACAAATAGTACTGTAATAGGTAGAGTACATGTGTCACAAATATTTTGAAAATCAAAAACATGTTTAAGGTGTAAAAATCCACCAGAAGAATCTGATTAGATTAGGTTATATTTTAAACTTGATAATATAAAGAAAATACTATTTTTGATTATTCATGTACCTAGTTTAACTGCTAAATTTTATCTTAAAATAATACATTTTGCAAGGTAATAGTGTTCCATATGAATTAACTTATTTTTGTCACAATTTTCAGTTCATTGCGTGAATTTACAACGGTCTGGTAATACTACTTGCAGCAAAGAAGATACTGAATGTAAAGGTTGTAAGGTATGTTAAATTTTTAATAAAAAATCATTAAATAATATAGTACCTAGAAATTTATGGAAGAAAAAGATGTAAAACAGATATAATTCTAAAAATTGACATAGGCTTATTTATTCTTTAAGTGATAATATAATAATTACACTGTGGTTGCTCAGAGATGAACGTTACGTTATAGATGCACAGTTTTAGTTCAAAACAAAGTGATTGTAGTTAAACAGTATTCACTGAATTACAAAGGTGCTTACTGTTTTTGTACCTGTAGTTGGATAGTTTCTCAAACAATCTAGACCCTTCTAGTACTTCTCCACTTGACTGGAACATGGTAGAAGGAATCAAAATAAAAACAAACGTTTCTACTAGTTTTGATTTCTGAGAATTCCTTTTCAAAACATTTAATTCTTCGCAATCCTTGTTTATAATTTATTACCTTAACTATTTTCAGAATATCACTATTTTAATGTTACAATACTATTAGTAATTTTTATTCACCCTGTAGTGTCTGTAAACCGAATTTCAACAAAACTCCTTGGAGACTAGCAATAACCCTAAGTGCAATGTGGGCGTAATAGCTAATACATAAATTAATATGGATCTTAAGTGAGTTAACAAAAAGGTTTTCTTTTTCAATAATTAAGTTTTTGTGATTTTGTTACAGTGTCTGGTATTATGTGTTCTACAACAGTTGGGATTAGTAAGTAACTTTATTAATTTTATATTATTAGTTTTTTAATTCATTATTTTATTTAAATTAACTTATTAAACTTATATAAATTTCAACATGACCAAATATTTGATAATCTTTAAAATTCTCTTTAACAATTTTAAAGGATAAACAATCTTTAAAAAACAAAAATAAAACAATCTTTAAAGCGGTTAAAACTGGGAATTAAAAGGAACGATACATTTAAATATCTAGGATTTGTATTGTAAAAAAGGAACAACAGAGAAAGAAATCAAAAACAGACTGGGGCAAATGAGAAGTTGTATTAAGTAATTCAACACAATCCTATGGGATACACATTATCAGGAAAACCAAGAAAAAAATATACAACACCGTGGAGGGTATTGTGATGATATTATAATATAGACCTGAATTTTAGATGAATAACTCAAAAAAATAAGAGTAAAATTAGTGCCAATTATAACAGATAGGTGTAAAGGAGGACAATATAAAGAGGAGGGATTCAAGAGAAAATGCTAAAATGGTGTGGGTAAGTAAGAAGAGCAAACAGTGGAGGTTCAGAGAGTTACTCAAGAGGACCACAGAAGGCAGACAAAAGAGGTAAACCACAAAAGTCATGGAGGGTTTATGACGTGCAGATGGAGGTTGGTGAGATAGACAAAAATGAAGACAAAAGTTGCAAGAAAATGACAGCAGGAGTAAATTAACCTGATTCTACACGTATATATCTGTACACCGGAGGTAAAGGGCACCAAGTCACAATTAGCTAATTTTACAGGAGACCTAAATGAATGTTTTTTTCCAAGCTTGTTTATCTAGAACTTTTTTTAATGAATTTTTTTAAACCTAATTTATGGGATTTTATTAATAGTAGTCTAAGGCTCTTTAATACCCATTTCTCAGGTTTTTAATTTTTTTCATAGTTTTTGAATTACTGAACTTGGTGCTTTTACTTCTGCAACAAAATGTTTTTTAATTATTCACGCCGTTAAGGCAAAGCACTATGTCCATAAGTCTGTGAGATATTTTGTGGAAACATACTGCAATGTATGAAATGAAAAGCATTACGTGGATATGGTGTTTGTAAAACTCTAATGACATTAGGTATCATTTTACAATATCAGAGGTATAAAGCACTATGTGGACATAGTGCTTGAGAAATTAATAATAATGCAAAGTAAAAAGCTACATGTCCATATAGTGTTCTTTACCTTGGTATTATAATGGAACTTGGTGCCCTTTCCTACTAGCTAAATCCTGTATTATTAGGTGTAGAACATAGTGCTGTATACCTCTGGAAATAGCACAAAAAGTTATATAGAACCATGTAAACAAGTCAATTTTGAAAAAATGGACTTACTGCCCTTTACCTCCAGTGTACAGATATATATTTATTAATTTTTCATAACCTGTGCTTGTGATAAATGTATGTAAAAAAATATAATAAATTATTATATTATTATTGATGTTTCTTTTTTAGGCTGATGGTGTTGGTAATGTCTATGAAGACACAATATTTCAACTCGTAAGAATTTTAGAAGTTAAGTTACCTTACTTCAAAAACTTCCGTCCACACTGGGATCGTTGTAAAACCAGTAAGTTTAATTTTTAATATGTTACTTTACCTGAACTTATGACTTATATACATAGTGTGATTAATTTTTTTTATTATATTTGTATGCTAGGATAATTAAAAGCCAAATTTAGATAAATCAGTTTATATAAAATGTGAAAACTCTCACTGGCTTTGTAAGTTACTTAGAGCTGAAATCCAGGATATCTGTTCCTTAGCGGTTGAAAAGTAAAACTGAAGTATTTTATTTTTTTACTTGTACCTGCAGGGTAAGAATCTACCCTTAGATTACATATATTGCAAAATATAGTTGAAGTGATCCTTTTAGCCCCTTTAGAGAGTCTAAATGGTATAATCCCATCCCTCTTTATTCACTCAGCAAGGAGACCCAGAAGGAAATATCTTAACCAAGTATTTCTGTGGCAAATTGACTTACAGGTTTATTTTCCTGAAGATTGAACCTCCCATCAGTTAATACTTAACATTTGGATAATATGGGAGGAATATTCTTCCCTCTCTTTACACAATCTACTTATCGGGTCTTCACCAATGAATCCCATGTTACATAAATGCTTTTGAAAGTGACAGCACTCCGTCAAAAGTCCCACAACCATAAGCTGCTTCCTGTACAGATTGATCAAATCACAAGCAAGAGTAGGCCTATAGGATACGAGCCTACAATCCATGCTTGTGTTATTTGGTTCCAAATCTTACTGTGGTTTAGTGTATCACACGAAAAATGACCCCACATATCATTGATTTCCTCCTTCTTCTTCTTCTTGCAACCAAAGATTAGGCCGCAGCCTGTTCCGAACTCACAAACTATATGATCTATCTCCATCTTCTCTTAGGTCTACCAACATCCCTTTTCCCTTCTGGAGCATACCAGTGTGCCTGCTTAGGTATCTTGTGATTCAACATCCTTGCCATGTGCATCATTAATTTACTGAATACCAAATATGATTCTAGTCCATTAAACCATCCACAGATCGCAATTGAGCTAGATTAATTGCCTTTACATTACCCACAATCCCTCGGTAACATGACACTCACACCAAAGTAACTTTGATGTGTTTAGCCAGTTTTAAGAAATTCAGCAGGCACTCTGGAATTTGCACCAAAACAATTATCATCTTAAGACTGATACTGTAGAATTTAGTCACCTCTGGCAGTGTAATCTAGCTAAGCTTCCCTTCCAGTCCATTTTCACATTTAATATTTTTTTGTATGCTTGGATACCTGCGAACTTCAAAAATTCAAGTAAAATTATTGATAGTTTTTATTATTATTCTTCATTTAAAAATCAAGGATTAGACTGCTGCCTGTTCTGACTCACAACAGCAAAAAACTATTGAATTATTGATATCTTTTGTGTGGCCTCCCAACATCTCTCCTTCCTATCGTTCTGTAATGCGAAACACTGAGAGATCCTTCCCTCAGGCATTCTCTTTATGTGCACCCTCCATCGATTTTGATATTCTGCAATCTCAGTTTTTATTATTTTTACTTTAAAAATTTAGTAACCAACTAAACTTTTGACAACTTGTTTTGTTTTCAGTTACTGGAACTGACCTCTGTGACCGTGCATACACAACATTATCTTGCTGTGTAGAACAAGACATTGATAAAGTAAGTGGAAATTCAAATATGATTAATTTAGTATATAATTAACCCATAAAGGTTTTTAATTCTGTATTAGTTATCTAGAAATATGTTTGCTACAGTTTTTAGCTATGCTCTACTATATTCTGGTGAAACTAAATGACACTACAAAAAAATCTGGAAAATATACAACATCTATACAGAATACAACAGTTCTTCCCATTTATCATTCAATGGGAAATACATTTTTGAAAGAATATAAAGATGTGTCAGTAACTTAGAATTATCTCTTTGAGAGTTGTGGTTTCCATCATTATAGCCCTCTAGTGAATAAAGCATAGAAGAATACATAACTGAAAAAAATGTTTTAAATAAAAACTTACTTTTTTATCCTAATATGTGTACGCTGCAATCTGTTCAATTGAGAACAATAAGCAATTCCATGACGCAATGAGATGAGGATGATAAGTATGACTGTAAATGATATATGTAGTCTTGTACAGACCCAGGGCGACCATCCGTGAAAAAGTACAGTTAATTGAACTCCAACCATTAAAGTATAGTGTAGAGATAACTTGAACGCTAGTGTGAGACGAAGTGGGGAACAGGAAAGCTTGTCATATCAATGGACAAGCTTTCCTGCTCCCCATTTCATCTTACACTAGCATTTAAGTCATCTCTCTACTATACTTTTTGATATTATCACCTTGACGATTGAGGCATTTGTCCTATCTAAGGACAAGCTTTCCTGTTCCCCACTTTGTCTCACACTAGCATTTAAGTCATCTCTCCACTACACACTGGCAACCACTGTCTAGAATTCAAATCAATATAAAAGTACCTTAACCCGGATCTATAAAGTACCTTTACTAGGAATTGAGCCACTGGACCATCATCTCTGAAAATCACCTGTCAAACAGTTGACTCGTGACGATGACTTTACCACTAGCAGAATCCAGTGGGTTAAAAAATTATTTCTTTTTTATATAATGAATTTATATAGGTAATAAATTTCACTAACCTTCCTTTTTAACTACGTCAAATTTTATTTTCACTTACATGTGTTTCGGTGGATCCACCATCATCAGAGTAAATAACATATAATTGATACTAAAACCTTCATTTATTAAAAATCTATAGAAGATATTACATCTTCAGTCATTTGTATAAAACTGTATTTTATACAAATGACTGAAGATGTAACATCTTCTATAGATTTTTAATAAATAAAGTTTTTAGTTTCAATTATATGTTATTTACTCTGATGATGGTGGATCCACCGAAACACGTGTAAGTGAAAATAAAAGTTGACGCAGTTAAAAAGGAAGGTTAGTGAAATTTATCACATAAATTCATTATATAAAAAAGAATTTCAAACTGCAGGATGCATTATAAAGATTTATTTTAAAAAAATTATACTTAGTACGCATGATAAATTGTATTGAAAGTTATGTATCAATTAGACTATCGTAAATATAGTTCAATGATTTTATTAAGTTTTTATGTCAAACAGTTTTTATCGTTAACAAAAATTATTTTTCAAGGATATATGTGGTTTCTCAAATAATTAATTCACCTGTGGTTATGATGGGCCTTTATCAGTGGTGCATTGAAAGGTTTAAAAATTTATCGCAAAACTGAATGATAAATTCAATTTTAACCATTGAATAAAATGTAAACAATTAAGAAAGAAAAATTACATTACTATCTTTTCATGGTTTCTTAATAAAACACAATTAATTGTATAAATTTATCATTAAAAAATATAATTATAAGGACTTAAATAATGTACTTAATAACTTTCCTTCTGTTTTAGGCAACAGAATCATTGTTAACAATGACTACAGATCTTATGATGAGTCAATCAAAATGCACTACTGGTGCCATTAAATGTAGACCGTATGACTGATTAAAGAGTTTACGAAAACAAAAAACATATACATAATTTTATTATACTATTTATGTCAAATAATAATTTAATAGATTCTTCTTTGTTTTAAATAATTGTTTGATATTATTTATTGTGATTAATAAACTGAAAAATAAATATATCGTAATATTTTATTTTATTGTTATTTTTTGACAACTTTTCTTCTTTACTTTCTCTTGCTCGATATGAATATTCGAGGTGTGGCAATTAAGTTTTGGGAATTAGTCAGTAAAACACAATTAAATTAAGTTATGAGCAAATTTTTATTTTTGACCTTCACAATAACTACACAACGATTCCAACATTGCTACCATGATTGGAAGCACCCTTGGTAATCCTCTGAAGTTACTCCATTCAGCACTGCGGTTAGTGTCCTTGAGCTCCAGTACACCCCCATGAGTTCCCTTGAGGTGGAATTTCATCTTGGATAAGAAGTCACAGGGAGCAATACGGGGCTAGAGAGTGCATGCAGCAAAACCTTGGAATGCCTTTTTTTTTTTGCCAAAAACTCTTGCACAATGAACGACAAACAGGCTGGCGTGTTGTTCTCAGCGAGTTCAAGCCGCACACATAAAATGGGTGCCTGTAGCCGCTCCAGGAAGCCAACATTGAACTATCTAGTCACTGTTCCCTAGCAGGAACATATTCATGCTGAATGAAGCTGTGGATATCGAAAAATCGATCAACATTGCCTTCAGTCGCGACTTGGACATCCTCGCTTTTGTTAGCTGCCCCACCCTTTTCCACCCACTGCTGACTTTGTTTACGGGTCTAGGGGTCATACTAAACACTCAGGTCTCATCTTCAGTGACTACTCGACTCATCCAGTCTCGACCATCACTCTGAATGTGAGACAACAAATCCTCACAGATTGATTTTCGCATGTGTTTCTGTTCATGTTCGAACAAATCTTTTGCATGTTCAAATTCTTTGTTGATATTTAACTCATCAGACACGGCACAAATGTGGTGATCACCGACATCATATTTGCATCAGTACGAGAGGTGATGGGAACTCCTTCATGTGAATCGTCATCTACTGATTCAGACCCCTCCTTGAACTGCTTTGCTCATTCAAACACTCATGTTTTCAACTTGCATTCGTCTCTGTAAACCACCTGAAATTTTAAAAGGATTGTCAAGGGGTTTTTGCCAGATTTCACTAAAAATTGCTTGTAATGTGAGTCAACTCATTTTCATGATGTCACTAAAAAAGTTACTTTAAAAAACACACATAAAACACAAATCAAATGTGCTATAAACTTCAAACTTCGACTGCAACAAAAGGAAGGTCCCCTATTTCGAAATATATGTTTATGAGTGATGCAGTGTTGCCAATTCCCGTTTATAACTAAATTCCTGGAACTTAAATGCCACACCTCATATACGGAAGGAATGTATGATGTTCATGTCAAATTTTTATAGGAAATACACGTTTTAAGGCCCCCTGAACCTATTCATTAAAGAACTACAAGATGTACAAAATTTTACTTCCATTTTACATAGCAGGAACCTAACCTTTATTGAAACTTGAGATGAATTTCGCTTATTTTTTTATGATTAAATACACTTCACACAAAATTGAACTATTTATCAACATATTCACAATATACCCAAAAAATTAATAGAATAAAAGGTTAAGAACATCAAAATTGAAACTTAAACAAGTAGTGTGCAAGCAAGGTCAACATAACCTTACAATACTAGATTTTCATGATACTAGATTTATGACAACAACAAAGAGGTTATTTCATTGAAAATACACTGGCTACACTAATACTGAATCCTAAAGTAATTTAGTAACACCACAAATTACATCTGTTGACTGTTTTATGACTCCTTTTTAATGTTATGGAATCTAATTCATATGTGCGGATATAAGAATCTATAACTCATTGAAGTTATAACTGTGAATATCAGATGGTTCCATTTTTTGGCCCAAAAGAAACATAAACCTGAATGAACTTCTTGGATATAAATTGACAGAGGAGTTATCACTAAGACAGGTTTAACTCCCCTTCATAAATAACACTACAGCAATACTAGTGGTGGAACACAGGAAACAACCATTACTTTATGAACTAACATCAGTCTGAGCCAAAACACTTCTAATGATAAAACTATAGGCAAGCAACAATAAAAAAACATAATTTGGCATGTATAACATATATTTGAAAAAATAAATTGTAACATTTAAATTAGATACAATATAAATACAAAGATACATAATTAAAAATTTTAATACCCAATTAAGTAATAATAGAAAACAATATATATTTGAAAAAGAAAAATCATAGCCTACATTAATTTGTCATGAATAAATATTTTTAAATATTGGATGTTAAACAAAAAAAAACCATAAAATACGACGAGAAAATATAAAATTTCTTAATTTTTTCAAGCTGGTATAAGATTACATCAACCAGTGTACAATTATTTACATTAAAAATGTTTTCCAATAAACATCAATTAATTCATAAAGATTATTATTTTTGTGTAAATATAATTGAATTTTATCGGAAGTACACAAATAATTTCACTGGAAAATCAAAACAGCCCCATGTCACTTTAGGACAAAGTATGGAAAAATTATAGTTTTCAGTACCCATGAGAGATAATACAGCTAAAGACCAGTGAATAGAAAGTGAATATCAGCAGGCAAGGAAAGGTGGTCGCTGTACTACGAAGAATTCACAAGTTGAACATGAAAAAACACTCTCATGATAAGCCAAAACCAGACATTATAATACTGTAATAAAACCTACCATATCAATAATTGTACATGTCTGTTAGCAATCGAATACCTTAGAATGATAGGGAAGACTGGTTTAAAAAGCAAAGAAATTTGGGAAAAGATTCTCCACAAGATAATGGGTTTAAAGACAGTATATTAACAATACAGATTATGAAAGAGAACTACAAGAAAAAAAATTATTAGAAACGGTCATAAAATGAAGACGAAAATTCACGAACACCTGTATAAAATGGATGACCAAACAAATATTTCCTTTTTAAGACATTAAACAATAAATCACATGTTACTGATTAAAGACTTTAAGGGCTTCTATGAAGAAGAAAAGAGAAAAGCCTACAATAAAAGAATGCAGAGAGTGTAGGGTTTAAAGAAAGATTCCAGAAATATCTGAAGTTAAATTACATGGTCTAAACAAACAAAAATTCCATTTGGTAAATACAACGGGTGTTCAAAAAGTTCCCGGAATTGCCTTGCCATCACCAAACAAGCGATAAGATAGCCATAGATAAGATAAGATAAGATAGATAAGTAGCAGTATTACTGCGTGCATACTCTTGTTTGAACATGTTTGGACAGTGCTCCACACGACGTGGAAGTCAGTGGTTGTATGTCAACACAATGTCGCAGTTTGAACATCAAGCTCATGTGCGAATAGGAAAGTTGGCTTCAGAGACACTGCAACAAGTTTACGGTGATAATGCGTTACAAAAAATCCACTATTTACGACTGGTTTGGACGGTTTACGAAAGGGGAGGAGACGTTAGAGGACGACGAGCGCAGCGGGAGACCATCGACATCCTGAAATGACGAAATGATTGCAAAAGTGAAATAATTGATTCTAGATAATCAAAGAATGGCAATCGCTGAATTGGTGAATGAAGTTGTTATCTCACAGGGATCAATTCATGTCATGTTACGCATGATTTGAAAATGAGATGTGTCAGGGCGGAGTTTGTTCCGAGGCTGCTGAACACGGATCAGATAGAATATTGCATGACAATCGCCTGCAAGCTGTTTGAGAAAAGTTTGAAGGACTCTACTTTCCTTCAACAGATCGCCACTGGTAATGAGTCTTGGGTCTTCGTTCCAAGCGATTATCGGATGTTCCCTACTTTGAAAATAGGCCTCAAAGGGAAATATTTGCAACCTTGGAGGACACTGAATCAAATGCGACGGCTCAGCTCCAACAGATTCCGAAAGAAGCCTTCTACAGTTGCTTCCAAAAACGGCAGGATCGATGGAGCAAGTGTGTGTGTGCACAAGGGTCCTTTTTCAAAGGTAATTAGGTAAGCATTGTCGTACGTCACAACATTAACACACTGAACCACCATTCTGGCAACTTTTTGAACAGCCCTCAATAAACAATATATTATTCTGATGTACACTTCTTACTTAATAGTAAAATTATAACCACACATTCCTACCAACTTAAAATAAAATAAACCTTTAGTAATAAAACAAATTAATAAACTTTTTAACAGATTTTTAAAATATGAAGTGTAATAAATAAATGTATAATCATTTCAAAAAAAAATTTATATTTTTATAATATAACAACAGAAAGAAAAGGCAACAAATATACTTTATATATTCATTTACTATTATAAAGAATACAATGGTTATATATTTAAAGCATTTTCTACAATATAAAATAGTATAAAATATTATATAATATTTTATCTATAAATATGTAATGTGATATTTGGCTAAATGTTAGAATTTCTTTATAAATAAAAAAAAGATGATAAAAAAAAATAATAAATTTGAGCAAGGGATTTTATATTTTGTTTACAGAATTTTATATAAAAATTTATTGCAAATTTGGCATCACAACCTAATAAGAAAATTTTTCTTACTAACAAAAACATTTAATTAACGTAAAAAAACAACCAAATTAAAATTCTTTACTCCTAATAATATATTGTATATACACTACATTATAAATCTAATTAAAAAAAACCTAATTGCTTTCCTTGAAGGCCTAAGTCATTAATTAATTAATTACTTAATCAGTCCATGTATACACTAACGGATTACTTCTACATCTCCAATTTTATACATCATAAATGAATTTTAGGAGAAATCTACAATTATTTATAAAGTTTTTGTTTAAAAATTCATATTAATTTAATCTTAAAACGACAACACTTATCAGAGAATTAAAAAATAATAATTTGATTTTAAGTAGCAAAAAAATATATAATGGATAGAAATCATTTTAAGAATATAAACAATGAGATGAAATACCATTATAACGAATATATTGTGCTATTTAAATGTTAATTTTAATTTTTTTTAATTTAAAAAGCTATAGAAGATATTGTATCTTCAGTCATCTATATGAAACGGTTCAGTTATGACTGAAAATGCAATATTTTCTGTAGGTTTTTAAATAAAAAAATTAAAGTTTCACATGATATTTCTTGTACTCTGATGATGGTGGATCCACTGAAACATGTGTAAGTAGATAATAAGAATCAAGGCAGCTGAAAAGGTAAGTGAAATTTATATTATGTAATAGAATTAATTTCAAGCTCTAGGATGTTTTATAAAAACATAAGTTTTAGTTATGAACATTGTTTAATAAATTTATTTACCTGATTATCCATTTTGTGACCCACCTGTTTTGGGCACATACATTAAGATATTTCAAAACGGAAGAAAACTGAACAAATTGAAGCGGTCTATGTAAAACACTTTAGAAATATGGTGTTTTTGAACTCTCCATGATTTTCTCCATAGGACTGAAAAATTTTATTTTAATGTCTTTGTATTTGAATTAGAAATGAAAAAGGCAGTGCACTGAGCACGTTTTGCTTGGGAATGAGGTTAAAAAAGTTACAACTGGTTAATCAAAACAGGAGCTATATTATATTCTAGTATCTTAATAACAAAGTTTATGAACAAAAAAAGTATGAAGTATTATTACAGTATACTGTATTACAGTTTTATTTTTCTTGATTACAGTAAACATAATAATCTATGTAAAAAGGGTGTACAGAATATTTGGCTGATGAACATCACCCTAAAAAGTATACATAATTGTACTACTTATTAGTTATTATTTTATTTCTTTAATAATTTGCCAAAATAAATAATATTCAGTATAATAGTTCATATTGTTAGCTTAATTTATATTAATCGTTAGCTTAAAAAAATATTCAATTAGATGCCTGTTCCAAAAATATTGTACCCTAAAAAAATTAGCCTTGATAAAATTTCACACTTATAGTTTATTCTCCGAGTCTTGAGACACGCAGTAAACAAATGGATCATGTGATAGCTATTGATACCAAGGTCAAAAGCCAAGTATAACCTAGGTCATATGCATTCTTCTAACACCAATCTTTGTTGCATTATCCCTAGCTTAATATACAGTGCGAGTTATTTTTAATGAAAATAGATCTTAGATTTCAATAGATCATGAAAATTTGTTAAATTTTTAGAAGGAAAAAAGGAACTATTTTTACGAAAGTGTGGTTCATTATCTAAAAGCCGGCATCAGTTAGGCAACCGGCAGTACAAATATCACGTGAACAATGCATGTATTTGTTGATGCTTGTCTCCAGACTCTGTGAATTCAGTATAGTTTTCTCAAAACATAAATTACTGAAATACACCCTTTATATACATAGAATGCCCTCAATATAAGAATAAAAATATAATTTTTAACCTATTCATAAATTAGGAAATGAGATGCTTTTATTACAATAATAACACTACCCACACAGAATTAGTAAATGACGTTATTAAAATTTCAAGATTAAATTAGTGAAATTTATTACAAGATAATATTACAGTAAAACTCCAATTATCCGAAACCCACCATAATCAAAACAGATTCGAAAAATTTTAATTTGGCGATTACTCAATTTCAATATTGTGTATACACACAGTACAACATTCAAATATATAATCTTGTTAAAATATATAAGTGTTTGTATTCAATGAAATAAATTACGAATATAAAGGTTCACTATTCTAGGAATTTGTTTTCTTGTTTTTACCATTAGGACGAGTTTCTAATAAAACTATGATGTGATGTTTTCGCAAAAATGGTTGCATAAAAAAATCGCACTTTTTTTAAAGAGTTATCTCGAATTTCACATATCGGAAATCAGGTTCGCCCCCTATATTTCGGTTAAGTGGGATTTTACTGTATATAAAAAAACTTTTTATAAAAATGTATCTCACATTAGAAGCCAAATATCAATTTAATAATAATAATAATAATAATATAAATAAACATTTTATAGTATTAATTAGTAACTACACTAATTTGTTCGAAATATATAAATATGTAATAAAATTTTAAATAAAATAAATAATATTACTATTAGTAATTTATTAGCATAAATAGCTAAAGCTAGTAATAGTAATTAACAATATAAAGTCCTAATAATTTTTAAGCATTCATATGAACACATACAATTAATCTACTATAATTTAATTTTTAAAATTTAATAATATAATTAGGCAGGTAAAAAAATAAAATACTTAAAATTACACTGAAATAGTATTTATGTATTATAAATTAACAATAATAATATTTAATACTGTATTTATAAAAAATGATAAATAATGTAATTTATGTATGCGCAGTAATGATGTAAATATTTGTTCAATATAGGCTAGAAAATGTAAAGTTCACGGTTAAAAAGTTTTGTAATATATAATTTTGAAATAATAATAGAAATAGTTTTAACAAATGATTATAATAGGTTAAGTTAATTGACACACTCTGATTATATTATTATTCAATATTAAAAATGTCAAATAATTATTTTAACATAACTTCTCAAGTTAGGATGTATAAGAAAAACTCAAAATACAAACGTATATAAATTTTTCACAGAAATATTAAGTTAAAATAAAATATTTTATTACACAATAAAGACAAAATTTATCAACAAAAAGAGTTTCAAGGGAAATTTTTTAGATGAATATAAAATTTTATGGGTATGTTTTCAAAATAAATTATGAAAGAATGTGCAAAAAGATCTTAAAAATTTAAAATAAGTTAAAAAGTTTGAACATCATCTTTAAGAAATGAAACGAGAGATCCAATATAATAAATTACGGATGAAGGTTGTTTAGATCAACAAATACTTCAAAGAGTTTAAAATATGCTACTTCTTCAGCAAAAGAGGAAGTAAGATGAAAACATATGTATTCTGAAGATACGAAATAGATCAGTACAAATAAAAGAACTTCATTGTTTAAGAAAATTCAGAAAGAACATTTGGATGAGTCATCATCCTGAGTGTATGGTCTTTTTTAATTGTGCTATTTCACAAGAAAAAAAAATGATATACAATGACCATTCTTCATGTCTAATCACGAAAAATAGAAATTACACTGGAAAAATTTCAAAGGTCTATAAATACACTCTGATCTATACTGGTAAATAAAGTGCAGAATAAATTTTTTTAAAAGTTTTATCACACATCATCCCTGCCAGATTTAACATATAATTTAGAATATTAGACCCAACCTGCTCAGTAGATGTCAAGAATACAGATAGCTGATATCCAATTATTAAGATCATTAAAAAACATGAAGATATTAGGCATAAACTTTTTTTGAACATATTAAAAAGGAAATCAGAGATTGGAAGACCTTGAAGAGCTGGGCATCCCAACATCTTAAGGAAATTTCAGTTTACCAAAGTTGAGAATGGAACAGGCTGAGAGGCGTAAACCACTTTGTTTATGACAACAATAAAGTATGATTTAATATTCTATAAATAATTAACAAACTATATAGAAAATGAGACCTACAAGTTGATCAGAAGCCAGGAAGGACTTAAAACCAGAGACAGATGGTTGAAGGAAGTGGAGGAAAACCTCATAACGTTGGACATCTCGGGCAACGACATTATGAACAGAGACATTTTTAGGCACAAGATTAAAACTTTCGGGAATTTCCATTCTGCTGAGTCCAAGACTAGAATCTGGACAGAGGAGGAGAGACAGGTGGTGAGTAGGAGGATGAGGGAGTACCACGCAAGGAGGCGACAGCTCCCAAAACAGCTTAAGGGAAAATGAATTTAATTACATAACTAGTGCGCTCTTAAAAGGGCTAGACAATTAAAAAAATTAACAATTTTTTTTTCATAAATAAAAACTAATTTACACCTAACACAATTAGAAAAGTAACAGAAATAAATTGTAATAATTTCAAGCAACCATTAAACAGGAAGGTCACTGGGCTTCTAAAGCTTTAGAACTGTTAATTTTAAATTAACATTTGTAATTTAGTAAATTTACAAGATTGGACCTAACACCCCTTACATTATCTTGAAAGAAGAATGTTGTTGCTAGTAAATATATTAAAGAAATAAAATACCTTTTAGTTCATATAAGAATTAGATATATATTACCTTTACACAATATTGATTTATCACAAGTCAAAATGACAATTTAATTATAAACAACTTACAAATTTAAATTGGACATAGTAAATAAAATTACAACAATATTGAAAATTTTAAATTATCAAAAAAACAAATTTTAAACAGATAAAAAATAAATTATGTTATACAATATTAGAATAATCAAAACTTTTTAACCGAAACAATTAAAAAATTTGAAAATAATTATTTTTGAATATATTCCTCACTTTTCATAAGTATAATTTGAAAATTTATATTTAATTACGTAAAAAATTAATACATAATACTAATAATAGTAAGTAATGACACATAGTACATTTATTTTGACACAAAAATCTGTAAGCACATTGGCAGATGAATCTCAAATACAAAAACGATTCTGTAAAAATTAAAATTACAGAACACTTCACGAAATGAATCTTTATTAAAAATGGTACGATGAAGTAAATTATCGTTTATATAATATGAAACATATAAATGTGAATAGTTAGATATTAAATGTGAGTGCTTGAATGTATTAATTCAATAGTATAAGAATTAATACAAAAATAAATTATTTTAACTTATTTTAATACACCAACTGATACTTCAAATAATAAAAAAATTGATTGTATGTGTTTATGGAAAATGAAAAAAGTAAGAATAAAAGGAAAAAACCGTAACATAATTATTATGAACAAAAGCAAATAAAATATGAAAAAATGAAATCAATGAAAAAATATATAAATATAATAATAATTATTTAACTTTATTCTTCGCCAGCTGGTTCATCAATGTCTTTTTTATCTGCACTTTCTTCTACATCTTCTTCTTCTTCTTCTTCTTCATCCTCACCTTTAACATCTTCGTCCATTTTTTCATCTTTTACTGTGCTTCCAAGCTGAAACAAAAATTAAAATATTTATTACCAAACAAGCTACATTCGCAACATGGTACAATGTTATTCTAAACTGACCACATGATAGAAAAGAAACTTATATGAAATAAAAATATTTCATGACCCATGATATGTGACAGTACAGTTTTGTTCTGTGTTCAGAAGGTGCGTGTCGTAATACGCGACAGTTGTTTCATTCACTATTCAAAAAGAACACAAGGTGTGCCTAAAGAAGTTTTTACTTCAATAATCTTTCAGTTCTGCATGTGATGCGTGTTGTGTGACGCATGACAGTTCAGCTTCGCTCACTATTCAGAAAGAGCACAAGGTGCATCTAAAGACGTTTTTACTACAAAAGTGAACATGGGAAAAAATGGTTCATTGTGAGAAAAAATTGTGTATTCTATGATGTGTTATTCATATTACTCATGTGACTTGTTCCATCATCTCCACTGTGTTTCTCTGTTCTTCAACACCCAAACCCTGCCCTTTCTAATTTCTACCAGAGACAATGCAATTTGCGATCGGCACCATCCATAGAAACAGACATAACAAACCATGAAATGACACTTTTTAGGCACATTACACATATTAAATTTATTCTTATTTCCCAGCCCTTGATCATAGTTTATTTTTATTTGTTTGATGATGAATGGTAACAGTGAGATTATTTTATTTTATTCGGCAACTGAAAATTATTCGGAATCCATAAACTGTGGCTTGTAAATAGTTTATTCGTTCACCTTTATTCGAATAGTTAAATAAAAGATATTATTTGAATTTCCCATCACTAGTGTACTACGCAATAAATGAGCAAAACAAATATTAAATTATGGCTGTGCCATTAACAAACAACCCAAAAACCATTACATGTTACATCCTGTAAAAATAAAAGAAATACAATATTACAAAAATATTCATATGTACAAAGTTACTATCAAAATTTAGACACTAATGCAAAAAAAATCATGTTTTGAGTTAAACAGCCTAATTGACGCCCTAAAGTTTTAATTATAAAAAAAACAAAGCATGCAAAAATCTCTTGAATTAAATTATTAAATTTTAAATATAAAAACCACAAAATTAAAACAAATCAGTTAATAATAAACTCTACAAAATTTTTGATTAAGCAAATGTATTAATCTAACAAATTAGAGAAAAAGCATGACTGTATTAAGAGGTTTTTATCATTAAAATTTTTCACGGAATTGAAAATTTACAAATATGATTAGTAAATATTATCTCAGTAAAAACTTGCTTATCCAAGGTAATTGGGACAACAGACCAGGATACATGTAACGTATCATTATTATGTTAAATTACATTTCGTGTATACCCAAACGACGAAAAAACAACTACATGAGCTTTTTTTCTTTTTTTTTGGTTTTTTTTTCGACTGTTCTGTAATTACTGCTAACGCTGACAGTAAAGGATGAAATGATTTTTGTAACATATGAAAATATGCCGTGCCTGAATGGGATTCGAACCCCAAGACCGCATGATGAGAGGCGAGCACGTTACCAACTACGCCAATGCGGCCAGCATTGATCTAAAATTACGACAATTGTGTAAGTTTACGTGCTTTTCACAATGGTGTTATGACCAAATACTGGCAAAGGCAGGCATTTTTAGGTTAACTCCAGTAATTTGATACTTAAGACAATGTCACCTGCGAATGACAACGCAGAAAACATCATAAAAAATTCTGAAAAATATTCACAAACTCGTCTATTACTTTGCACCACAAAAAATAAAAGAGTAAATTAATGTGACCTTGAGTTCTGTAACAGTAAAATGAGAAATGATTTTCAGCATTGATGTCATATTAACACACCCATGCAGGCACATAGCCAGGATTTAGGTTTGGGTGAGCCGAGGAGCCTGGAGTTTTTTCTTTTGGTATAACATCCAATTGTTATGTACATTAAGGCTAGTGAAGAGTGATAAATGAAAAAATTCCAGACCTGACCCGGAATTGAATCTGGGACCCCTGAAATATTCATCTGGTATAAATTTGCATATTTTATTCAAAAGGGGTTGAAGTCCCTCAAGCCCTCTCTCTGAATACATGCCTGCAACCATGTATTCTTTCCACTGTGGATACCATAATGAAAAAAATAGAGATCGACACTTGGTATGGTATTAGGTAAGTCTAAAAAATGGCAGCAAAAAGATAGCACCAAATAGCGTTTCTATTTTGCACAGGAAACAGAATGAGAGGAGGTTGCCTTCCGAAAAAATGGATAAAGGGAATCCAGGATGCTATCGTAGCAACGAATCACAGGCAGCGTGACTGGGAAGACAGAAAACGATGGGCTATATGATGCAGAAAGCATAGAAATCTGTAGCACCCAGCAAAAACGTAAAAGTAACAATCACTTTTTGCTTCCCACCAAATTACACCACTGGTTCACTCTAATGAAACATCTTTCTTATATTTTTGTTTAAATTAAAAACACATTTATTTTAATGAAAGTCCAATATACAAAATACATTATAGAACACAATGATTTCATCATTATTTTTCACGATAAAATCTTGGGTATGAGCAGATAGCGAAAGCCAAGGAACCAAAACTTCGTTTATCCAAGAAATGAAATGTAAAAGAAATTTATACATGAAAAGAATGGTTACTAAAACAAACTCATAGTTCCAGCCTTTAGATTACGGATAATAAGTTTCATCTTTAGGGAAATGAAACACCAATTTTGATATTTTGCCTTAGTTAACACCGAACCATGGATAAACAAGTTTTTACAGTAACGAAGAAACCTGAAATTAAGATTATTTTATATAACGCCAATACAATACAAATTTATTAATATTGTTATTATATTAATAAAAAAACCGTTTAATGATTAAAACAACAAAAAAAAACTGGTTAATTAAATAACTCAAAAAAAATTCTTTGAGGTATCACCTCATCATCATGGTGTTCATTGGTTGTCATTTCATTATCGCTGGTCGTTAGATTATCTGCTACTGATAACATTTCTTCCTGTCTTACAGATTCTTGGCTAAATTTTAAATTAAAGTACAATAAATTGAATCACACAGAACAGTAAATCATAAGAAAATAATATTAAATATTTATACGCTAAATAACATTACAAATTAAAATTATAAATCTAAAAAATTAATACCCCTAACAGGTTATCAAAACACAATGACTCCTTAAAAGTATGTAATTTTTTTGGATAAATAAATAATATATTTTACCGAAAACCATTTGTTGCTATCTCTTGTAGTTTCTGACATCTGGATGTTAAGGACAGACAGACATAGGAAAATGATAAGACGGGAAAAAATCGCCACCAATCAAAAGAATTAGAATAAAATACAAAAGCAGCATTAATGTATACGAAGAAACATGTATTAAAATATCAGCCTTTTCGTCATTGTCATGTTAAAAAAATCTGGTGTGAAACACTCGCACAACTTTCTCTTTCCAATGCAAATAATGAAAAATATAACCCAACATTAATAATAAACAAAAACCTAACCTCAAAAAACATAATCTTATTTTAATCATGAGTGAAAGACGCTAATTGAAAATCAATCTCAGTTCGGCTCAAAAATATGGAAAATCACTCTTTCACGCTAAACTAGGCTCTGTAGAGAAATATGCTTTAAATAAAAGTTGTAGATCTTTTAATTTCCTATAAATTTGATTAATATACTTTTGTCGTAAAATCCATACTAAGGCTAAAATCTTTAAAAAAATGGTTTTCTTACTTGTTTTCTAGAGAAAAAAACAGAAAATCGCTAATTACCGCTAAACTAAGCGTTATACAAAAAAATGTTTAAAATAAAAGTTGTTGGTTTTTAAATTCTTTACAACCTTTACTATATATATTTTTCGCTAATGCATATTAAAGTAGCATAAAAAATAGTAAATGAGGCGGTTTTAAAAAGAATCATAGGAGCTGGTTATGAGAAAATCGCAAAAAAGTGAAAAATGACATGAATAAACTCTTATTTGTACTCTTTTTTTGTAACGCTTGTTTTGTACTACTTCCGGATGACCAATTTTGATGAAGATGTTCGTGTTGGATTGTCTAATGGTATCTAACTTAAGTTTCAAGTTCGTATGATGTTCCGTTCTTGAGATATTCTGTTCACACACGCACTCGCATACACACAACACACACACAGACCAATTGCTAAAAACATGTTTTTTTAAGTTCATGGGGTCTGAAACAAGTAGATCCAGTGAAAACTTGATTTCAAAAAATCAACATAAAAACAACACTTTCCTTCCTATATATTCATATAGGCAAGAGAAAGTAATAAATCAGTCAGTGTGCATATTGAGAAATGCTCAGGATTGGACTACGTCTTTCTACAGAACACAAACTTTGGATTCTGACTGTGTGACCTCAATACAGAGTGGTTTGAAATACCAAATAATTAAATCCTGGAACGAGTGAGGAGTGACAGCAATATTATATTTTGTACCAACAAATATGTACCTCTATGCTCCTTTTGTAACACCCTTATTCTATATGGTTGAAGAAGCTCTTTTAATATTTTTATCGAACACAACGCTACAAATTTCCATTTGTCAAAAAAACATATACACCCAAACCTTGACAGGTCAATAAAAGCCTTAAATGTTTCCAGTAATTAAAATCTCATAAAATATGAGATTTAAAAGAATCCAGAACACTTTTCAATGTACACAAAATTTTTTTAAAAACATATTAAATTACATTACTTGTGTTTTTATGGTTATTATTGAATATTTCTGTATACTTTACAGTTAATAAATAAATTAAAAAATATTTTTTATGAGAAAAGAAATAAATACATCTATTTGAACTTAAACTGTGTCTTATTGGTTAAAAAATTATTTCTAATACCTCTTAATGAACCAAAAAACCACTTACTTTAGCTAAACTAATATTAATTATAAGAAAAAGTTAATTAATTCGCTAAGCTGACTTATATTTGAGACTTTAATAATTAATAAAAATATAAGAATTAGTAATAAACTTAGTAAAAAAACCCAACACCAAGAAATGCATGGACCTACGTCTAATGAACAGATCGTGTTCAAAAACTTCAACAAAATACTTTTTTAGAATACTAAACATAAAAATTTTACCTTCATTTTGTAAACAAAACTCAAGAATAAATTTAAAAAATAATAATAATAGTACAAAATACAAATGAACTCAATCTAAAAGTCAACTATAAGTTAATTAAATTGGAAAAAATCAATTACTAAGAAAATTAAATATTAAAATACAGGTAATTACACTCAATGTTAACAGGGAAAAATTTAAATAAATTCAAAACACAAATTCGTTAATAGAGGTCCAAAATGTTATTATAGTAATCATCATTACTATATTAGTATAATCTGAATGTTAATACACAAAATATATTACGAGTTCACAGAAAAAAATAGAACCACAAAAAAAATTGTTTACCAAGACTGCAAAAATTTATAAATTTTTTATATTCATGAAGATAAAGACACAAAAGTTCATAAATAAAAATTTTAAATTAAAAAATTCAAGGAATGAATCAACAGTTTAAAAAATATGACATCTGAAACTTAGCAAACATAAAAAATGTAAATATATATTTTTATATTATAAAAAATAATTTGGTTAATTGGTTAATTTTTTTAAAATTCTAACAAAATTACGATTGTTAAAAAATTATGATGTTTGATAAAACATTCATGTAGCGAAGAAACAAAAAAAAACTCGTAATGACACTACACACATAAAAAAAATCAGAATAAACAAAATTGAAGAATACAAGGGTTTTTTCAGAAGGAAAATTTAAAAAATTAATACGCCAAAGCAAAGAGATGAAAAAATGAGACAAAAGAAAACTTATGCCCCAAAAATAAGAACTTACGGTATATGACAAAACGAGTAAAAACATTTAAACCATTCAATGCTACAAATTTTTCATTAGAAAACTAACTGATAACAGTGTTTTTTTTTATATTAAAGCAGTGCTTCAAAAACTACAAAAAATATTTAGTTTCATTTAAACAAAATTTGGTCAGAACAAAGTGACCACAATAACAGACTGCATTGGCTTTAGTTTTTAAAGAGACGGGTTAAAACAACACTAGAAAGCACAAATATGATGGATGGAGGTCAAATCCAGACGGGTTAAAACAACACTAGAAAGCACAAATATGATGGATGGAGGTCAAATCCAGACCAAATCATGAATAGGTAAGAATATTTGAAAAAAAATTAGGATATCAATATAGATTCCATGAGATGAAAGCTAGGAGACAGAGATTTAAAAACTGTTTGGACAATCATGTGGAAATGTAGAAGATAATACATATAAAACATAATACATTATACAAACACAACCTAAAAAAAAAATGAAAAGGAACTTTTTAAAAAAAAAAATCTAGTGTGAAACATTCATAAGACTATCTCTGGCCAATGCAAACAAGAAAAACATAACCTATGTTTAATCATGAGTAAACAACGTAAAATGAAAAAACAACCTAATTTTCATCAAGAATGGATGATAATAAATTAAAATCAACCTCCATTGCACTTGGACTTTTGTGAGAAAAATACGGAATACTCCAATTGATGTTAAACTAAACACTGTAGCAAAAAACCACGCTTGAAATTAAAGTTGTAGGTTTTTCAATTTTCTATAACTTTAACTATTTACAATTTTCCCATAAAATTCATATTAAGGCCGCAATCTTAAAAACACATGTTTTTTTATCATGAGAGCAAAGCCCATTCATTCATGAATTTAAGTAGACATGCCGTTTACCTTATTTCATACAGCACAAAAATACAGTAAATGAGGTGATTTTTAAAAAAAATTGTAAGGGCCATTTAAGAAAAAATTCACAAAAAAAGAAAAATTGCACGAATAAACTACAACTTAAGGTTTACTGAAATTGATGAAAACGTTTGTGTCGGTTCCCATCATGGTACCTAGAGTTATTTTGTTCGTTCACAAATAGACCAATTGGTAAAAGCATGTTTCTTTGGGGTTTTGGGGACTTTATTTTCTTTACCTATATTTCATACATGGCAAGTTTGGCACAAATTTTTTAAACTATTGGTTGAGAAATAATTATCCAGCTTATTAAAATCATTCACGATAAAAAAACGCAACACCCATCCAATCAGTTCAATTAAATTGTGATTAACAACAGATTTTAAAAACATACATAAATAAAATTTCACAATTTTTACACATAAAAAAATGGAGAGGAATAATTTCAGTAACAAATAAAAATATATTAATTTATAATTTGATATTGAATACTTTTTAGGTAGCAAAAGTGTAAGTTCACCTACATAAGGTTATCTGTTAACAATGAGAATAAATATATAAATGATACAATCATGTCCACTAGTAAAATACCAGCATTGTGATAGGTTACAATGTAGATTAAATAAAGAAAAGTAAATCTTCTGTTCATCAGGAATTAAATTGGAAAAAGAATTGATAAAACATCAAAATAACCAGAATACAGTAACAAAAAGATTCACCATAACGTAAAATATTGAACTGCAAAATTGATTTTCCAATAAAGTTTGTAAATATATTTTATCAATTTTATAAAGCTGTTTTTTTATGTTTTTGGGTCAATGCAGACATAATTGATTGGTTTGTGCTATACTCAAATTGATTTGCTTCAGTAAATTTTATTGTACAACTTCACAGAAATGCGGTATCATAATACTGAACCCATATATTGAATTAATTTTAGAAATTCATGACATAGCTATCATATCGGTCTAAACAATTTTTGAAAGAAGTGAAGATTTATTGGTAAAAATGAGCAATTTAATGAACAAAATACTACGCATGAAGGAAAGCCATTTAGTTAAATTAGCAAAAAGCCAAATGGTCGAAGGAGTGTGCTCATCCGAGTGGAAGGTGATTTCCAGAACACCCACTACTGCAAATTCCGTGAAGTGAAGAAGACCAACGGCTTGATAAAAAAAGTTTTAAAAGAATCATTGAAAGAAAGAGATGTTGAGGAAGGCCATGATTTAAATAGAAAGAACAAACAATGAAGGACATTGACTGTTAAATGCACTAAAGAAAAAACAAACAGAAAAGTTGAAAATAGCTGGAAGACTGTTGCAAACAAACGTAGTGTTTCAACAAACAACAAGAATCGATATCACTGAAAATTATTTAATAAATTAACTTAATTTTAAAGATCAATAAATAATTCAAACTGCATGTAACAATTTATTAAATCACTGTAATGTACTGAGGAATTAACAAGTAAAATATTAATGAGTCAGAAATATGAGTAAGACAAGTTAACAATAAGAAACTACAATTTGAAATTTAATAAAACAATTAAGAAACAAACTAACACATAGTATGAGTAATAATAATTAAAACATGTGAGTGTGTAAGAAAAATTACTAAAAATAACACTGAAAACAAAAAAAAAATGGAACCAAATATTTGTATTATTCTGTAAGTACAATACTTATTAGGAACAATGAAAAAATTTAAAGTCTTACATTATTTTGTTCTAAATGCGAGAGTTAGGGAAACATTAAACTTTTCTAAAACATTTATAAAAAACGAATATAAAAAATTCACTACGATCTACTTCTCCTTTTATAAATTTTCTTTACGAATGATTTAAAAATTTCACAAAAAAATCAGTTCATGTTAATTAAGATTTTTAATTGAACTGACAATCTGGGCCGAGCAAGCGTTCCACATCTAAAAGAAAGAATAATAAAAACAGAACAAAAATAGTACAAATCAAAGCGTAAAAATTATTGAGCAGTATTAATAAAAAGCAATAGTTATAAAAATAGAATAATAGACAAAGAAAAATTGCTGCAAAATAGTAAAAACATTCTTTTTGTTAAAATAATAATAATAATGCATAGATCACTTGAAAAGCAAAGCTATGAAGGCCATCCGGATAATAAGAACTATTTTATCAGGCTTGCCAACTACTTAACAGATTTACGAGACATCTCCAGAAAAATTTTACAGTTCTACAGTTGATGAAGAAAAGTTTAACAAACTTTCATTTTAATCATGGCAAATAACAACATTACTTGCCTTAATTCAGAAAACAAATCCTTATAATCCATCCTGCAGCTTAAAATCAATACTATTTAATATAATAAATTTCACTAACCTTTTTTAATAATAAATAATAAATAAAAAAAATAAATAAAGGCAGCTTTAAAAGGTTAGTGAATTTACTATATAAAATACTTGCCTTAATTTTTTTTAAATGTTGCAATAAATTTGTTCCGCAACTGTTTTTTTTAAATTGTCTAATGAAAAAATGACAGGGTTTTAAAAGCTGCGAGTATACGAGGGCCATATTTTTTAACCTCTAATATGCTATAAATACAAGATGAATGAATACATATTACTCAAAGTTACGTACACTTATGGCAACTTTTCAAAATAATCTCCATGACGATTGAGGCATTTGTCGTACCGGTGGATAAGCTTTCCAATACCATTTTCATAAAATGTCGCCAATGAATTTAAATTAGTCTTCAAGCTCCTCATTAGTTTGAAAGCACTGCCCTCCAAGCCACTTCTTCAGTTCAGGGAAAAGATGAAAGTCACTCGATGCTAAGTCAGGACTTTATAGCGGGTGATCGAAAAAGTCCCATTGAAACTGCTCAAGGAGCCATTGGATTGCACCAAAACTGTGAGGATGGGCATTGTCCGTGGATTAGAATAATTCCATAAGTCAGCATGCCTCTTCTTTTGTAGACAAATGAAACTAATGGTTCCCACAACTAAGAGAACTTATGAAAAGGATATTGGAAAGCTTGTCCACAGGTACGACAAATGCCTTATTCATCACAGTGATTAAGTCAAAAAGTAGCCGTAAGTGTGTGTAACTTTTAGTAATAAAACATTTTTCTATATTTACTTGTCTTTTATTTATAGCCTATCAAAAGGTAGACAAAAAAACTGTCCTCATAGAAAAACTTGAGATATAGGCCTATTTACACACACACATTAACCCATAAAGTAAAAAATCAATAGGGGAAAAACAAAAATAAAATTATATACGAGTGACAGTTATTTTAAAAATGTCTTTTACGTTCCAAAAAACTAAAATAGTTATTACTAGTAGATGACCTTCTTTTGTTTCAAATATATTAAATAAATCAGAAGCATGACTACATTTTGATGACAGTAAACCCTTAGCAATCCAACAACATAAAGTAGGACTGCACTTTTGCAACTGAAAACATTTGTAACAGTTAACAGTACAAAACAATTCAATCTTTGTTTAAACAACAATAATAGGGTTTCAAAACAAGTTGATAAAAAACCATCCAAATTGTCAACTGAAGTGGATGAAAGTAATGTAAAACTTTTTCAAAATTAAAAGATTCTGATTGATACAGGTATTATGACTAATTACACAGATTTTTTTTTTTGTTATACGTCTTGACTGTTTTGTATGTAAATGCTAACGCAGAAGATGAAAGTTGATAGATGAAAACTGGCAGACCTGATTGGGAATTGAACCCTGAACCCCTGGCATGAAGCGATTTTCGCTCACCATAACACCAGAGGTACATAACTAGGCCAATCAAGTTATATAGATAGCATAGAATGTTGTATTTTTAAAGCCTAATAAAAAAAATAGTTGGATAACCCTGGCTAATTTATGATTTTTAATGTTTAATGGTTTTGAGATCATTTGTCACCTTCTTCCATAAGAATAACATTATATTTATAGAATAACAACAGTTAAAACCATTAATCTTCATAGAAAAAGGTGAATAACTATTTCTTTAAAAAAAAAAATCAGATAATTTACAAAAAAGTGGAAGTCAGAACTTCAACCATGTTTTTAATGTTTTTTTTTTTAAACAAAGTACGTTCATTTACTAAGCTCTATAAAAATCTGAATTGCACATTCAAATGCGCTCATTAAACACACCGCAAGATTTGGTTGCAACAAATTGACAACCAAAATTAGTTAGGCGGCGTGTAGTAATACAAAGATGGATAGATAACCAAGGGTTTACTGATAATACTTTTATATTTAATGAACATAATCCACTCTTAAATTAAGACAATGTTAATATAAAAATTTTCAAATTTATTTTTGCAATTTATTTAACACTAAATTAATTCATTCTGAACAACTTAATTTTTTTTAACTGAAAACACAAAATATTTTAATGTACTTTATTATTTGTATTATTATTGCAAGATAAAAACGATAAAAACATTAAAAAGAAGAAAGCGTTTGCCAAGCAAGCATTTACTAATAAATGACAGTTACGCAAGACACCCTAAAAAATGGCAACAAAAATCCAATGTGTAGAATCATTCAACTAAATTGTATACCATTAAGAAACAAAGTTTTACTTCAATAAGAAACACACAGTGCGGCTGAAAATAACGAAGGTACAGATTCAAAGGTATAACAATACACAGAATATTTACGGAATGAATTGTGTATACTTATAAATGCTAAATACTAATCAATAACTAACCATCACATTAAGAAATCACCAAAACTTAAAATCGAGAATTTGTGTTTGTTTAGGGTCGTAGTTACCAAGAAAATATTTTGAAAAATTTTACGAGGGCGAATCAAATATAAACGGTAATTTTTAAAATTATATTTATTGAATAACATTATACTTAATGTAATTAAGGTAATTTTTAAAATTATATTTATTGAATAACATTATACAAAAACTATGCCTTCAACATTTTTCAATATAGTCTCCTGCATTATCTACACACTTCTGCCACCGATTTGGAAGCTTGAATATTGCCTGTTCATAAAAAGATTGAGGGAGAGTTGTCAACCAATCGCGCACGTGCTTCTCGACATCTTCATTGCTTTCAAATCGTTTTCCTCCAAATGATTATTTCAGAGGCGCAAACAAAAAGTAGTCACAAGGGGACAAGTCTGGACTGTAAGGAGGGTGTTCCGAGAGTTTCCCAGCCCATTTCTTCCAATTTATCCCTTTTCAACAATGCGGTGTGAGGCCTTGCGTTGTCATGGAGAAGGATGACATCTCTAATGGGCACACCTCGTCTTTTGTTTCGGTAACTGGTTTTTGCCGACTGTAGCACCTGGCAGTAGTAAGCCGCATTCACTGTTCGTTGATCGTGAAGAAAATCAATGAGTAGAACTCCCCTTGAGTCAAAAAAAATTGTTGCAAGAACTTTTCTGGCTGAGAGACGAGTTTTGGCTTTCACTGGGCAGCCTTCATCCTTCCTTTGCCACTCCTTACTTGCCATTTTCGATTCGGGAGTGTAATGGTGGACCCACATCTGTGCCTCAAAAAATCTTCACCTCCTTCTTGAAATCAATGCAGAAGTCTCCCGGCGATCTCCAACCTGACCTGTTTTTGATTTCCGGACAGCAACCTCGGAACCCATCGAGCACTAATCTTTCTGAGGCCAAGGTGGTCTGTGATTGCAGACTGAACACTCCCGTAGCTGATACCAATTTCTGACAACATTCCTTGAACAGTTAACCGGCGATCACCTTCAATAAGCTCTCGAACGGCACTAATGTTGTCATCTGTGAGACTTGACCTTGGGCGTCGACGGTGACTTTTGTTTTCAACACGTTCTCGCCCACCCCTAAATTCTCTGGTATACACTCGATTCTTAGACAGAGTAGTGTCCCCAAACTGTGCCTGCAAACGAGTAAAAATTTCCGAAGGCTTAACACGTTCATTTGCTAAAAATTTTATGACGATTCGTTGCGCTACAGATGGATATACCTCTCGCTCGGTCATGGCTGTACTGACGGCAGAACACAACAATGCTGCGAAGTAAGCTGTTCCCCCCACTCCTATTAAACAAAACAACAACTGCTCACCGCCACATCTGGTCCGAATGTGTTTGGTACAGTCAACAGCAAAATTACCGTTTATATTTGATTCGCCCTCGTACTTCTAAAAGAAAATACAATAAATTATTTCAGGAATTGTACACCTAAGTTTGCAGGGGTAATGTTTAGTTCTCTATAGATTATAGTAATAGTTTACGTTAACACAAAAAGTCGAACGAGAAAGATGGAGATAGCATTTAGATTGTTCTTACTTTCTTTCCAGATCACTTTCAGTTCCAATTAGTCTAGATGAATGAGATAGTGCTATACATAAAATTAAATTTGTATCTTGATCAGATCAAATTCTAATCTAGTACAGTACTCAAATCAGACCGCTCGTATGTGACTGAGATATTAGCAAAGAAGGGTTATAAAAGTAGAGAAAAGGGAACGAAATTTCAAAGGAAGATCCTGGGATCCAAAATGATGAAGACAAATGAGTTCATGTATGCTTAGAGATTAGATGAAATCTGTAAATAAAATTGGATTACCAACTCATACACTCTAACCCTTGGTCATAAGGGAATTTAATTTTGTTAATTAATAAAATAACAAATTAATTACCTATTTTTTATAATGTATTACAAAACTAAAAAAAAGTGCACAAAAGTCCTTATTTAAGAATAGCCGAAATCTGAAATTATTTTAAAAACTATAAAAGTCAGTACCTTACCACTATCAAAAATAAATTAGAAACAAATTATTAAAATTTTATTTTAAAATATTTTTTAATCATAGTACCTAAAACATAAATAAGTAATTTACATATGAAATAAGATTATTATAGACTCCCAATAAATTAAATAATATACATTTGTAATACCATAATAGTGATTAAAATAAAAAAATTAAATTTTAAACCTATACAAAGGAATAACTTTGTACAAGTCAGCATATATTAAATAGAGCGTTGAATAGTTATATAATTAGTTTTGGCAACTAGCAAATGATGTTCGTAAATAACTTTATCAGATATACAAAAAAAAAGAACAACAAATACTTATAGTAACTAATTATCATGTCAAACAGAACTAAATAAATTATCAGAAACTTTTGCAAAAATAATACTGAACTCTTTAAAACTAAAACAAAATCATAAAATATATAAAATTTTCAAATGTACAAACAACAAATAAAAAGAAAAACAAACCTTTCTGGAACTTGCTGATCCCCACTGACTGCTTTATCTGCTGAATTCTGTAAAGGCAAAAAGTAACATAATAAGAAATTTATTATGCTTTGATTTGTTACACAAAACTATTTCAGTTAATAGTTTCTTACAAAAAAGCGTATCCATTACTACAAGCGACAGTAATAATTAATTATCACTTACAATGAACAAAAATGACAAATTTGTTGTGTAGTCTACTGTAAATGAATATTTTTAACCACTATCTATAAATTTAAACCTCATCATTATTTGTTTTGAATGATACAAAAATGTCCCAAGGTTTAATACCCTTTCTCATTTTCTTTACACAATTTTCGCAGGAGACATTCTGTTGTTGTTTAGGTCAACAGCCGACAGGCTGGTTTGAACCTCTAGAGGTTTTACTAAGTAAAAACGAGAAGTTAGGTGGTTTACCATTGCCTTCCTCACTCAGTTAAAAGAGTATGCTTATCAGCATGCCAGGCCCTCCAAAAAGCACTCACTTCCACCCTGCAAATGAGACCTTCACTTTATTCACCACAGGGTCTGGCTGCATAGTGAAATTCATTACTCTCAGAGGAGATAACTCTGACTAGTGTCTTTTACACCTCTACCTCTTCTGTTCTTAAATAGTTCAGTCATATAAGTGGCTGACTATGTGATAAGAAACAGAACTATTTTTTTTAGCCCTGGATCAAACAGATAGAGTGCAATTAAAACAACACTCCACCTGCCCGTTTTGGGCATGAGACATTCTGATCTACAATTTTATTCTAATTAATTTTTTATTCTGATGAGACATTCTCCTTGAACTGCTACCTACTTTCGCTGATAACATTTACTATTCTGTACAGTTTCGCAAACATGAATAGTGCTTTCTTAACCCTTCCACATTACTCAAGTTTAACTTTGTTGCAGCTTAACAAGTGGAAAATTAAAGTTAATTCTAATAAATCTTCAAACATTGTTTTCAAAAAAGAAATATTTATACTTTGAAGTTTTAATTTCCAATCACACATAATTGAAGGGGTCGGCAAAAGAAAGTGTTAACCCACAAAATTCCAGCATGTTTTTTTTTTAAATATTCTGTAAAAATGAAATGGACAGCATGTTTTAAACAGGATGCTGTATTTACGATCATAAGAACTTAGATTAACAGAAAAAACAAATGTTTAACAAAATTTCAAAAACATGATTTGTAGAGTTCAGTAAACTTTTAAAATGACATTGTGTAAAATTATGTTGATGTGGATTAGCACTGTCTTCTCCCGACCCTTTCAATATTTATAACAACTACACCAAATTCACCATGAGAAAGACTAAAGACATCATTTCTACAGAAGGGGATCAAATGAAAATTTTTACTTGACCATACAATTTAACTGTTAATAATACCCTAGAGCATGTAGAAACAGTGAAGTTCCCAGGAGTATAACTAAACAGATATTTGTCTTGGGGTTTCTATACCGATCAAGTTTGTAGTAAAATATCACCTGGGGAATTTGCATTAAAACAAATGGCCAGATTAAATGATATAAAAAAATACTAATGACAACTTGTTGTTGTTTAGGTCAACAGCCGAAAGGCTGGTTTGAACCTCTAGAGGTTTTACTAAGTAAAACGACGAGTGAGGTGGTTTACCATTGCCTTCCTCACTGAGTGGAAAAGTATGCTTATCAGCATGCTGGGCCCTCTGAAAAGCACATATTTTCCACTCTGTAAATGACAACTTCACTTCATTCACCACAGGGTCTGGCTGTATAATGAAACCCATCACTTTCAGAGGAGATAACTCTGATTAGTGTATTTTACACCTCTACCTATTCTGTTCTTAAATGATTCAGTCATTTAATTGGCTGACCATGTAATAAGAAACAGAACTATTTATTTTAGCGCTGCAACTAACAGATTGAGTGTAAATAAATTTGACACTCCACCTGTCTGTTATGGGCAAAATCACAACTTATCATGGTCTAATTCTATCTTATTTTCATTATGGTTTGCCCATACCAGGCAGGTAGAGTTTCAAATTATTTGCACCCGATCAAGTAGTTGTTCCAGGGCTACAAAAAATAGTTCTGTTTCTTATCACATGAAAAGCCAATTAAATGACTGAGTTATTTAAGAGGTTGAGGTGTAAAAAAAACACTGGTCAGAGTTATCCCCTCTGAGAGTAATGAATTTCATTACACAGTCAAACCTTGCGGTGAATGAACTGAAGGTATCATTTGCACGGTGGTAAGTACAGTTCAGCCGTTCTTAGTTTGCTCCTACTGTCAACAAACCAAAGCCACCTACTACAGGGTGCACGCTAGAGTCTACGACTTTACGGATCTCGTATTCCTATTAAGTTAACTATTTTTTAAATTATAAGTACTTACAGTACTAAAAATATCAGTCATAATATGATGTAGGCCTAACAATTTCATTTATAAAAATACTTTTAAAAGTATTTTCTATTTAAATACTTTTGAAAGTATTTTGTTGTTACTTTTTAATCAGCATGTACACATTTTGATATAATGCGCATGCTCAGTGATGTCATTATTTGTTTACATTAGGAGCAAACTAAGAGAGGCTGGACTATAGACGCTTTTCAGGAGCCTAGCATTGATAAGCATACTTTTTCACTCACTGAGAAAGGTAAGCGTAAACCACCTTACTCCTCGTTTTACTTAGTAAAGCCTCTATAGAGGTTCAAACCAGCCTTTTGGCTGAAGACCTAAACAACAAGGTGTTATAGATACTCTTAAATAAATGTTAGGTACCAATCTAAACAGGTAATAAACAATTAAAACCCATATAAACAACAACTGTATCATAGCAGATGCAATGGATATAAAAAACTATCAGTTAGAACCAGAAAATCAGTCTGTTCAAGCTCATGGAAACTGAATTTCCCTACACAATAAAAATTGCATAAATCAAATTAAAAAAGAATAAATCATTTTTCCATGAAATTTAAATTGTGATATGCAGGACTGAATCAGACATCAAATGCAAATGTCAAAGATTTTTATTTTCACACAAATCAAAGTTAAATAAGAAGTACTCTTATTATAAGAAGAAATTGAACAAACGTATCCTACATTCATATAAAAAAATTAAGGTTTTACAGGAAATATACAATCAATGCTTGATTCAACGTACTTTCAATTAAACAGACTAGCCTCCTAAATAAATAAAACGGTTTAAAAATTTTTTAAATCTCTCTTCTTCTTTTAGTGCGCTATCCGTTTCGGATGTTGGCGACCAGCATGGCAATTTTCACTTTGCTGACAGCAATACGGAAAAGTTCAGCAGATGTCTTTCCGGTCCATTCCCTGAGGTTGTGTAGCCAGGATATTCTTCTTCTTCCTGGTCCTCTCCTTCCATCTATTTTCCCTTGCACAATGAGCTGTATCAAAGAGTATCTGGACTCATTCCGCATGACGTGTCCCAAATACTGAAGTTTACGGATCTTAATGGTGTTCAATAATTCTCTGGATTTCTTCATCCGTCTCAGAGCTTCTTCATTTGTTACATGCTCTGTCCATGATATTTTAAGCATTCTCTGGTACAACCACAATTCAAAGGCTTCTATACATTTAATCATACTCTTGTTCAATGTCCATGCCTCTGCTCCATACAGCAAAATCGAGAAGATGTAGCACCTCAAAAGTCTGATTTTCGTTTCAATGGTAAGATCATGGCTCCTGAAAACTCTGTCCATTTTATTGAAAGCAGCTGTTGCCCTTGCTATGCGATATTTAATCTCCTGTGCCATGTCCCAATTTTCATTTATCATTGTTCCCAGGTACATTGTGTGTTTCACAAGTTCTAATTGCTGGTTATTGACCTTGCTTGGTTTAAAAATCTAAGGAATGTTAATTTTTGTGAAGAAATCTTACCAAAAACAGTTTTTGATATTCGTAACTAATAATATATACCAGATGGATATTTTTTGAAATGTTGGCATCACTGTTATCAATGTAAACATCAGCAGTTGGAGTTGCTATGAAAACTAGAGACTGATAGAAGTGTGTTAAGTTTGTGCGAAGAGTATGAAGTAAAAAAAAAACTTTCAGATATTCGTAAACCAAAAGAAAAGCTCGTTACATTTTTATTAAATGTAAGTATTGGAAATAAGATTTGGATAATGAACTTTAAACTAAAGATTAATGGTAATGAATTTAAATTTAGTATATGAAAGAGGGACCAATACAGATTTGTATGATTGCATTTTCAAAAAAAATGGCTTATGCAACAATGTTCATGAGGAATTAAATATCCGAGAAGTAAAAATGCAAAGCGCAGCAAAAAAATTTATTTTTTCCCGTAAGGTAAGTTCTTCCTAAAAGTTACTGTTTTTTTAAGTTATAATAAGAATACAGCTATAAGTAAATTCAATGTTTACTTTAACATATAATAGAAACATAAGTGACCGATTGTATTACAACTGAATGACTTGCAATTTAATGGACTTTCACAACAACGAACATCGGTATCCCCCCCAATTAGTCCGTTAAATCAAGCATTGACTGTACAAGAAAATTATTTTACATCATTTAATTATGACTAATTCATTATAAATTTGGGCATTAATTTTGTTATTAATTTAATTAACAAATAAAATACACAATAATTTACCTCTCGGCTAGAAGTATTTCCATTGACGTGTCCATTTTCAAAGGTAGTTTTGGTACTTGTTGATTCGGGCACTTTTAAGAATTTTTCCAGTTCGTCATTTTCATTTGCAATATCAAAGTCTTCATAGTCCTTTAAATAATTCAAAAAGCAATATGTTTAACAGTATTTAATTAGTTACAAATAAACACTGCCCATAACAGACAGATGGAGTGGTGTTTAATTAATTGCTCTTGATCTGCTGGTTCCGGGGCTACAAAAAATGGTTGTTTCTTATCACATAGTCAGCCAATTATATGACTGAACTATTTAACCCATTGGCATGTAATGACGGCGAAACACCATCCATCATATTTGTGCCGTTGTATACAATGACGGCGATTCAACGTCCTCGTACTTTATTTAGTCCTGTCTACGTAGTTTTTAAAAAATTCTTGATGTAGCAGCACTAACGAAAACTAAATAATTTATGCTTCATTTACATAATATATCTACCAATATTTTTTTTTTTTTTTTTGTTTAACATCCGACTGTTCAGCAATTACTGCTAATGCAGACGGTGAAGGATGAAATGATTTTTTGTAACGTATGAAAATATGCCGTGCCTGAATGGGATTCGAACCCAAGACCGCATGATGAGAGGCGAGCACGTTACCAACTGCGCCAATGCGGCCGGCCAATATCTACCAATAGAGTGCGTACAAGCGTTCAGTTATAATTTTGTGATCGAAATAACCTATACCATGTGTTGAAAAATGGCGTTTGTTTACGTTCTGTAAATGCGTGTTTGTTAAAAAATTTTAAGTTATTTATCGTATTTTTTTGGTGTTTTATATCAAGTTATAATAATCAATATTATTAATTCAATAATTTTTAACTATTAAATAAATTCTCTGCATGCTAAAATATTAATTTCATTACCGACAGGATATTGATGCGTAAATAAGTGAAAACGGCAATGACCAGTGATTAGAAAATAGGGCATAACTTTTCTTTATATGAACCAATTTTTAAAAATTTTAAATAGTTTTGTAGAAAAAAAATTCTCTAGATGGGCATTATATAATTTTTTATAGAAAATTATAAATTTCCAAGTTGTTGTTGTTTAGGTCAACAACCGAAAGGCTGGTTTGAACCTGTAGAGGTTTTACTAAGTAAAACGAGGAGTGAGGTGGTTTACCATTGCCTTCCTCACTGAGTGGAAAAGTACGCTTAACAGCATGCCGGGCCCTCTGAAAAGCACATATTTTCCACTCTGCAAATGACACCTTCACTTCATTCACCACAGGGTCTGGCTGTATAGTGAAATTCATTACTTTCAGAGAAGATAACTCTGACTAGTGTCTTTGACACCTCTACCTCTTCTGTTCTTAAATGATTCAGTCATTTGATTGGCTGACCATGTGATAAGAAACAGAACTATTTATTTTAGCCCTGCAACAAACAGATTGAGTGTAAATAATTTGACACTCCACCTGTCTGTTATGGGCAGATTTCCAAGTTACAATTTAAAAAAAAAAAAAAAAAACTTTAAAAAATTTCATTTACAAGAAAAAAATTATTTACAAATTTGCAGAAAAAAAAATATTTTGAAGACAATAAAAGTAATTCTTTGGTCTAAATGTTTACTAAATTCTTAAAAAATGAAAAAATTAAGAGCATTGGTTTAAAAGAAAAAAAGTTATTGTCTATTTACAATATAGTGTCATTTTATGCAAAATTAAATCCAACTATAAGGCCACAAACAGTACAAAACAATTCGTAGGTCAATCGGTTAAGAACAGAAGAGGTAGAGGTGTAAAATAAACTAGTCAGAGTTATCTCCTCTGAGTTACGACTTTCATTGTATAGCCAAACTGGTGAATGAAGTGAAGGTATAATTTGCAGGGTAGAAAGTAGATGCTTTTCAGAGGGCCTGGTATTGATAAGCATACTTTTTCACTCAGTGAAGAAGGCAATAGTAAACCACCTCACTCCTCATTTTACTTAGTAAAAACTCTTAGATGTTCAACCAGCCTTTCGGCTAATAAAAAAACAGCAACACAGTAAATATTAATTATTGTACAATATTATATTCTATTTTCTTGAAATATCTGTATTTTTGCTTACACATACTAATAAACAGTCATAAAAAATAGTGAATAATTATTTTTACAATTTTTAAACCCTAAAAGTATATTTAAGCTTGTTATTTTATTGAAACTAAATTTTAAGTAACTGAACAACTGAAATTAAAATATGTACAGTAAATACAACAAATCAAATGTAAACTTAAAATGAAGGATTTTTGAAAAAATTAAACTTTGATTCAAAATTACCCTTAACAAAATTTCTTTAACAATCTTTCATAAAATATAGTTAAGCTTAGATTATTTTTTGTAGTTAAAAACTGCACAACAAATGCCAAGGATATAAAAAAAGTGGTAAAAAAATTTATAATTTACAGTAACCTACATATTACTAATGGCAACTGTAGTTAAACATGCAAGAACTAAATACTTGTAATGATTAATTATTGTTATTACTTTAATAAAAATGATGTGTATTCCCTAGGGGTCAGTGAGAAATGACAGTTAAATTTTCATTACCTTTCATTCATTCATGGAAAGCAAGTCGACAAAGAAATTAAAATAAAAAAGTTTATCACTAACTCACTCATCTGCCCATAACAGACAGGTGGAGTGTCAAATTTTTTACACTCAATCTGTTCGTTGCAGGGCTAAAATAAATAGTTCTGTTTCTTAACACATGGTCAGCCAATTAAATGACTGAATCATTTAAGAACAGAAGAGGTAGAGTTGTAAAAGACACTAATCAGAGTTATCTCCTCTGAAAGTAATGAATTTCATTATACAGCCAGACCCTGTGGTGAATGAAGTGAAGAAGGTGTCATTTGCAGAGTGGAAAATATATGCTTTTCAGAGGGCCCGGCATGCTGGTAAGCGTACTTTCCCACTCAGTGAGGAAGGCATGGTAAACCACCTCATTCCTCGTTTTACTTAGTAAAACCTCTACAGGTTCAAACCAGCCTTTCGGCTGATGACCTAAACAACAACAACTCACTCATGGAACTCAAAAGTGACAAAAACAAAACAACTTAAGAAATCTAGAAAATGAAAACTGCATTTAAAACTGTACCAATAATATAGCCTAATGGCATTTTTTTTAATTTAAGAAAAAGCAAATACTGTTTCCATGACAAATTTTTTGAATTGAGTTTTCGCCGGAAATACACGTCTTCAGGCCTAGAAAACCCAAAAAACATGTTTTCAGTGATTGATCTGAGTGCATGATGTGTGAGAACAAAATATTTCCAGAATTGAACATCATACAAAGTTGAAACCTGGAACTTACGTTAGATACCACTAGCGGAACCAACACAACAAACATTTTCATAATATCGGTCAACCAGAAGTATTAGTTGATCATGCAATGTTTTTCCAAAAACAGCTCATACCTTTCTTTAATCTTTTGAAATAGTAGGTTTTTTATGCTATAAAAGATAGGGTATGCGCTATATCTGCGGAAATTCTTAGGAAAATTCTTGCAGGGCTGTGCTGTTATGGTAAAAAATGTTTTGTTTTAAAGATTGCGGCCTTAACCCTTTGAGGACCACTTTCGTAACAATTTTTTTCGGGTCAGTTCAAAAATTTTATATCCCATTATCAATTAGAAGTGCGAAAAAGACCACACTGAAAAAGGTCGTTTTGCAAGCATTAGTTAAAATCTTCATAACTTCAGTTATATAAAAGGTATTATTGTGATTTTTTTACAGAAATGACAAGAAATACTTGCAGTTTTAGTCCGCTATGCTAGATGTTCAAAAAAATTTAAAGTTTTTTTTGTCAGTAGCCTTTTTTATAAAAAAAATAAAAAGTAAAAAATAAATGTGAAGTTTTTGATTTTTTTTAATGAAAACTATTAACAATTTTAATATGGAAAACCTATTAACTTTGTAGAGAATTTTATTCTGTATGTGCTTATAAATTTTGTTGAAGTTAAATTAAAAAATTAAAAAGTTACACGCAAAAACGTTTTTACATGACAAAATTAAAAATCACGTCCAAACACGCTTAGAAAAATTAATTTTCGCACAAATATCAATCCCTTGATGATTCACTAGTTTTCTGAATACAAATTATAAAAATAAATTACATTAATTAAAAAACTAATAATAAACACTGAAATTAATATCTAACTGCACTAAATTGTTTACAAACACGAGAAACAAAACACGCATGATTGACGAACGATAACCTCAAACTAAACACAAGACAACAACACAATTGCACGCAATACATTCAGTTCTGCTCTCGGCAAACAGCTGATAGAATAAAAAATTATTTTTGAATATGTAGACATAATATAGCAGAACAAACAATGTAATATGAAATTTATCATCATCATCATCATCATCTGGGTATCCTTCCAGCAGGCTGGGTAGGATTTGAGTGGACGATATGCCTCCAATTTTAATTTAATATGAATTAATTAATTAATAATTTAATTTAATATGAAATTAAATATACATAATATATTATTTACTGAAATAATAACCAAAATGAATTTAGGACACGTTTCATGTCGTTATATAAACAGCGACAATATAAACAACACGATGGGCCGACGGATCGGCCTGCCGTCTTTTTCGCACTAACAGTTAAGGCCTGGCGGTCTTCAAGCAAAAACACACAAAGGCCGACGAATCGGCCCGTGGTCCTCAAAGGGTTAATATGTATTTTAGGGCAAAAGTGTATATTTAATAAAAGTTGTATGAATTCAAAAACCTACAACTGTTATTTCAAGCATTTTTTACTACAATGCTTAGTTTAGCATCAATTAGTGATTTTCTGTACTTTGCTAATCAAAATCGGTAAAAACCAGGATTTTTTATGACTGTAGCCTTAGTATACATTTTACAATAAAAATGTAAACAAAATTATAGAAAATAAAAAATCTATAACTTTTATTTCAAGCATTTATTTTTTAGAGCCTAGTTTAATGCCAATTAAATGATTTTCCGCATTTTTATGTTCTACAGAGGTTGATTTCCATTTTGCATTATTCACCAATGATTAAACACAGATGAAATTTTTCATTACAAAATTTTTTCATTAAATTTACATTGGTATAAGAAAGTTGTGTGAGTGTTTTACAGCAATTTCTTCTTTTTTGTAAAAGTAGAAGCCTTCTATCATACAGCACCAAGTGCGTCAGCAGTGAAAGTACTAATGGATATAATACAAAAAAAAGTAACTTACACCACAATAGGCTTCTTCATTAAATATTTGGGGAGGTAATGGATGTTTTGACTCTCGAGTTTTACTGTTCTGTTGCATGAATTCCTTATCGCTTTCTCTTCCTGGTTCCGTTATATCGAGTGTCGCATATCCAATATTTTTACTTTCTAATATCATTAATACCCTCTGTTGCCGCTTTTTCACCTATTTTAACAATAAAACAAAAAAATTAATAGTGCATTTAAATAAAGTATTTACTTCCACCTAGATTACATACATAAATATTTTTTATTCACTGATTCTACATTACTGTGTACTGAAATATTTCAGAGAAGATACCTTTTGATGTTCATAATGTATTTAGTTTTTTTTTTTAAGGAAATCTGTAGTTCTCCTCTTTCTGCTTATTGTTTCAACATACTGACTTCTTCAATCGCTGTATCCTTGTTCCTAAAAATTATTGCCACGTTGTCTGTAAAAACAAGACAGTTAATCTCTACACCATTCTTCGACTCCAACATGTACTTGGTTAAACAATTTCTTTTTGTCACGTTCAATTTCTAATTCCTGAATGACCTTCTCTAGCACACAGTTAAAGAAAACAGGTGACAGTCTACACCCTGACTAATATTGTTTTCATTTCAAACTTCGGAAACTTGTCACCCAGCTCTTCAACCGCTATGACTACAACTGACTCTTGATGAAACACAAGCAACTGATCTCGTTTTTTTTTATTGAGTGATGATGCCTACATAAGCCTTGGGCTTGCGTGTAGGTAATGATATATGGTGATTTGCAGATGAAAAAAATGCAAGACCTGACCGGGAATTGAACCCAGGACCCCAGCATAGTAGCCAGTTGCGCTGATCACTACACCACGGACCAGCCAATTACACCAAGGTCTTATTTGGTTATTCTAATTATAAATGTAATATGACTGCAGACAGCCTCTACTCTATTTATTCTTAAAATCGCTCAGCACATCCAACGCAAATCTCAGAATCGTTATGGAAATCTACTAATTCTAATCATAAAATAAAACACAGCTGAAAGCAACTAAAAGTAAATTACCACACAGGCAAAAAAGAAAGACAAAACCGTTGGGCTAGAGTTAGGAAGAATAAAGATTAATCATTATAGTAATAAAAAAAGTAACGATTGAAATTTCAATCATCCTTAGCAAGCTGGAATGAATGAATCAAAAAAGGGAAATGATACGGTAGGAAAGTTATGAGAAAAATTTGCAATAGCAATAATTATTCAATTAAACTCAATAAATAATTCTAAATTTTCTTAAAGCATTTTTAATAGCTTACTTAACACTGAAATTAAATTCAAACAGAAACAAGACAAGTATAATAAATTGACTACAAAATTTCAGTTTAAAAAATTATTACATATAGCATAATAATATTTTAGCATTACATAACTGAGGGATTGCTTAGTTTGTTTAAACATTGAAATACATTTACAACACATGTTAAACAATAAAAATCTATACATTAATTTATGTTACAACATAAAAATGCAATCAATAAGCCTAATAAAACAATAATAACAAATATGAAACATTTTGACAATGATTATTCATGAGTCAACAAATTTAGAGACAATCCTTTACAATGTATTAGTATTTCATATTCAGAATAATAATAAAAACCAATTAGCTTAAAACACTGAAACAAAGATAGTTAACTGTCATTGTGACAAGTGACTCATATTTTTTAAGTCACTCAATGACATAACAAACTAAATGAAGATTATTATTATTAAGTTTATTTCACAATTTCATCACCACTTAAACTTTAAATTAAATATGCATTCCAATTGAATTAAAGGTTTAACAAAATAATTTCAAAAGAATAATCGGTAGAATTGTCTACTAAATAAAAATAATAAACAATTGGGCCCAGCCCTATGTATAATTTCATATTTCTAATGCTTAGTTTGATGACGCTGCGATCATACTGCACACCAAAACAAGAAAATTGTAATCGCCATCTATGCCATGAATAAATAGTTTAATTATTAAAAATAGTGTTTAAAAGCACCAATAAAATAATTTGGTAAAAAGTAAACATTCACCAATGCAAACACCATAATTATTGGTGGTTTTAAATAATATTATGAAATTATATTGCCCATAACAGACAGGTGGAGTATCAAATTATTTACACTCAATCTGTTCGTTGCAGGGCTAAAATAAATAGTTCTGTTTCTTATCACATGGTCAGCCAATTAAATGACTGGACCATTTAAGAACAGAAGAGGTAGAGGTGTAAAAGACACTAATCAAAGTTATCTCCTCTGAAAGTAATGAATTTCATTATACAGCCAGACCCTGTGGTGAATGAAGTGAAGGAGTCATTTGCAGAGCAGAAAATATGTCCTTTTCAGAGGGCCCGGCATGCTGATAAGCATACTTTTCCACTCAGTGAGGAAGGCACTGGTAAACCACCTCACTCCTCGTTTTACTTAGTAAAACCTCTACAGGTTCAAACCAGCTTTTTGGTTGATGACCTAAACAACAACATGAAATTATATGATGACGATTTGAAATAACTATATAAAGTAATATGTAATTTATAATTATTTATTAGAACGTTGGCAAATTAGCAGAAGTAACAAGAAATAGGCTGAATCCACTGGAGATGGATTATTTGAGAAGAGCTTGTAGAATCTCTGAGCTGGAACATGAGAGATATAAAGAAGTAAGGTTGCTTGAGCGGAAATAGTTATGTTACACCTAAATACAACCAGGACTAATCGGGGCTCACATAATGCCACATCAGCAAGCTCTAGCTGCAATTTTACTGGGAATCAAATACTATAATGGAAATTAAGAGCGGATTGGGTTTGAAGTTCCGGCTTCAACCTTTTAAGTAGATTACGAATCTGAAAACCGATTATTCCTATCTCTTATAGTTCCTGACAACTAGGTGTGATGAACAGACATCTGAAAATGACAAACGACAATTTTAAAAATTGCCACAAATAAACAGAGAGAATTTAAGGAAATTTATACTACAGCTCTTTAAAGAAAAATTTTAATATTTTACACACCCATCTATATAGCATACGTAAGAAAGGTCAGCCATAATTAAAACAAATTAATTTATAAATTAATGAGAGCATAGAAATCATTCAATAGAAATTAAACTATAAAAAGCTTTCACTTTCAAAGTAGCCCTAGTTAAACATCCTCTTCAAGTCAATTTAGTCCTAAATGAGGTGACTATGAATTCATAATGTTATATATTTTAATTATATCCTGTAATAACCTTTAGTAGGTTCTCATAAAGTTTACAGGAAATACAACAGGATTATACATCTTGAGAAAATATTCTGAAATAGGATTACAAAATAAATCGATTTATTTAATTCATTTTGTATAACCAACATATATAAACTATTCATAAAATTTGGTTGTTTTATGAACATGTGACAACTCTCTACAAAAGAGCCTTTTAGTAGAGCTGTAGTCTAATAAATAGAGTCCTGAAGCTTCAATTAGTTTTCTGCGTTCAACGTGACTACAGCAATTAACAAACTCACACATAATTTCATAATCCCTCTGTAATCTGTATGCCGTAGGATTTTTATCTGTAATTACAATATTTAATATTTTCGTGCATTTTAATTAATTTTGTAGAATGGTGGATAAAGATGATGTGTATAATGCATAGCTGCAATATTAATAGAAAAAGAACCCAGATTTAACCTTCTTTAATTTCCAAAAGAAATAAATTTTTGTAGTACAAGCTTCCAAAAACAATTTAAATACTTTCCGAAGTATTTTATAGGTGATAAGAAGTCTCAAATTCATTAGGTATAAAATTAGAATTAATAATTGTAATATTTTAGGCCTAATACAGGTTGATTTCATAAAAACAATGTTAGAATTTTACAATCATTTGTATTATATCTTGATAATGCATCCTGCAATCTACAATAAATTCTATTGTAAAAATATATCAACTTTTTACTGACTTGTTAGACGGCTACAGCTGCTATACCGCTTTATTACCTGTTAGTTAATTACATAAATTTATTTTTTAGTGCATGTTTCGGTGGATCCACCATCAAAGTACACAAATTAAAAAAAATACTGAAACTAAACTTTTTTAATTCTGTGGATCTGAACTCATTCATATAAAACTTTTATGTGAATGACTGAAGATACAACATCTACAGATTTTAATAGGTTTAGTTTCATTTTTATTTAACTCCAGTTCCAATGACATGGTGGATCCACCGAAATGTCAGTAAAAAATAAAATTATATAACAATTAGGTAATAACGAGCGGTGTAGCAGCTGGAATAGGTCATTTGTATTAAATTTAATTTAGTATTATAGATTCCTGAAAAATATATATGAGGTGTGTTCAAAAAGTAACGGGAATTTTTAAATTTCGCGGGTTTGGATACTCCGATTGTAAAAAAATTTTTTTTATTATGTTGGTACACATGCCCCTGACGTACGATAAAATTTTCAAAAATATTCATTCCTTAGTTCTTAAGTGGAAGCCGCTAAGGTTAGACGTGTTTTTCGAGCACGGCTATTTTTGTTTGTTAAAAAAATGGATCAAAGAATTTGTATTAAATTTTGCGTGAAAAATGAAATAAAGTGTGTGAAATGTTAACAAAGGTATATGGTGAGTCTGCTATGAGTAAAACAAGGATTTACGAGTGGTATAAGCGTTTCCAAGATGGCCGCGAAAACGTTGAAGATGACGAACGACCCGGACGTCCAAGCACATCAACAACCGATGAAAACGTGAAAAAAGTGAAAGAAATGGTTATGAACGATCGCCGAATCACAATCAGAGAAGTCAGTGATGATGTTGGCATATCGATTGGCTCATGCCATTAAATTTTTTTGGATGTTTTGGGTATGAAACGTGTGGCAGCAAAATTTGTTCCAAAATTGTTGAATTTCGAACAAAACCAGCGGCGAATGGAAGTTGCTCAGGAGTCACTAAATGAAGTCGACAACGATGCGGATCTACTCAAACGTGTTATAACAGGTGACGAAACATGGGTTTACGAATACGATGTCGAAACTAAGGCTCAATCGTCCCAGTGGAGGCATTCTGGATCTCCAAGACCGAAAAAGGTTCGACAAGTGCGGTCGAATGTGAACGTTATGCTCACTGTGTTCTTCGATTTTAATGGCATAGTGCATCATGAATTCTTGCCACAAGGTCAAACAATCAATAAGGAGTACTACCTACAAGTTCAACGCCGTTTGCGTGAAGCAAACCGAAAAAAACGCCCGGATTTGTGGCAAAACAATTCATGGCTTTTCCACCACGATAATGCACCTGCTCACACTTCATTGCTTGTTCGTGAATTTTTGGCCAAAAACAAAACTGTAACGATGCCCCAGCCTCCATATTCGCCAGACATGGTTCCATGTGACTTTTTTCTATTTCCAAAAATAAAGAGAACATTAAAAGGCCGTCGTTTTACAAGCATAGATGACATTAAAAGCGAATCGGTGAAAGAGCTAAAAGCTATCACAAAGATCGAGTTTCAGAAGTGTTTCGAGGATTGGAAAAAGCGTTGGCACAAGTGTATTGCATGCGAAGGGGACTATTTTGATGGCGACAATATTAATGTAGATGAATAAATAAATATTTTTTTCAAAAAACGAAAATTCCCGTTATTTTTTGAACAAACCTCGTATATTAATATTACGGTTATTTTCTGATAATTCACTACCACACATACTTTTCATCTATAAATCACACATAATATAACCACACATATATATTTCAGACAATTTGTTCCTAACAATCATTATGAAGTTGTCAGTGATATAAACGTAAAACCAAACATGTATATTAAAATTACAGTTCTTTTCTATTAATTCACTACCACACATACTTTTCATCTATAAATCACACATAATATAACCACACATATATATTTCAGACAATTTGTTCCTAACAATCATTATGAAGGGTTTAGCGATGTAAACAATTTATGAACACACTTCAACAACACAATCTATTTACTTCATAGGCATGAATTCAGAAATGTGCATGTTTAACAACATTTGCACGTAAAGGTTTGTAGACTCAGCACTTGCATTTTGCACAGGACAGGACAGGATAGAGATCCTTAGTGGCACATACACTGGCGATACTTAACATGTTCATGTTTCCTTAGTTAAATACAACACAGAAAATGAGCGTTCAATGAAATGGTTACTTATTGCAGACAGCGATAAGATAAAAGACCATATTAAACAAACGGAATTCACTAACATTTCGACCGGTATTAAACTAAAGGAAAGCACAAAATTATAATAAAGAACTGAATGAATGGAATTTACGATAAATGAGAGCGGTCGGTGGTGAATCAACGGAAAATAACCAAAATTACTTTTTTTCATGTTCTACATCCATGAAAACGTCTTAAAACACATTATTTATGATGAAATATAAGAAATAATTGGATTACAATGATAACAAGTCGAGTTGTTAAAAACACTGGCAAAATAAATATATCTCCGTAATTTAAAAGATGTACATGACTTGAAGGTTAAATTATGTTTTTAGATTAAAAAACTATATCATCAGTTTATTTGGTAGTATTTTTTAATATTTAAACAGGTTCATTAATTAAATTTTTATCTCCGAGATGTACAAATTCTTATAACTGAGCTTGCTGGGACTTTGGAGCAGTAGTTTTGCTATTTGTAATTTTTGCTATCAATAAGCTTTAACAAGATCAGTGGTTACTTAAAACTACTGAAACATCCTAAAGAAGGTACAGCATTTTTTCATATTATAGCAAACATTTTTTACAAACAAGGATAATCTAGTCATTCATGGTATAAGACCTAACCTTATTTTAAATTAAAATCAAAAATTTAAGTAGGTTCAGGAGAATGTTTTTAATTGTAGGCTGGATAATTGTCCACAATATTATTTCTAGATATGAACGCCAAGGTACCTTAGGAAGGTTATGAAAAGAAAGCATAGTACATAAAATAAACTATCATTACTTAACATAAACATGAAAGCATCATTATTTTCTAAATTAAATTTTAACTTTCACTTTTCTCTACAATTATGGTATTACTTTGTACGCTACATTTAGTAACATATTTTATCTATAATCAATAGGATAAAAATTTAAATGAATGTTTAAATATTTCTTTTATGAATTTGAACTTGAGATAAATGCGGAAAACTATCTTATCTTACAGACGAGATTTCCGTCTTCCGCTTGACAATTGATAAATAGGATTCTTACGCAGATAATTAAATGAATATTTCCTGTATTATTGAGATCATGTTTCACATATCACAATAATACCCTGAAATTTTAATGTAAAATAACTTAATTTTAAAATAACGTTACTTATGAAGTACCGTATATTGTTTTGTTTCACGGTTGAGTCATAATAGCGGAATAAATCTCGAAGCAAGGTTATTAAAAATATGAATATCCTTCTGAATAAAAAGATCTAAAAATAAAATACCTCTTTGTTTCCTGATATTCCAGAAATATATACTTTCACTACCATTATTCAAAATTAACTTCGACACTTTTAAACTGATGCCAGAGTTAGCTAACTATTTATAATTATTGGTAAATCAGCGGATCTATCTAGGAACAGAACAGCACTAAGTACAAAACAATATTAGCCTACTAACATCCGATTAATTTCGCGTTCGATATATCGATGGCGAGTTCATTTTGCTTTCGATTACGTATTATATCGATTGTTATCTTTTACGACTCTACTCGTCTGTCTCTATTGCGGTAAAATTTAAAAACTCATTTCTGCGACAAACTGAAATAACTTATAATAAATAGATTTGGCAACTAATAAAGTTAAACTTCATATCAGAATATTTATCGAAATTAATAGTTCTTGAATTTGAGGTTAGAAAACCATAATAACTTCTGAGGTGAGAAGAAATTAAAAATAATTTCTATCCATAGTGAATCTGCAAATAAATAAATTGTTCTTTAGGGTATTCTATTGACAGTTATAATATTGAAATCATGGAAATGGAGCTTCCTGCGATTGCAGGGCTGTCAAAGTTGTCACTTTATCTGAATTTACTACCGTATAGTATTAGTCAAGTTTGTTTATCCCAGGCTATAGTCAATCATGTGTACAAAAAGTCCAGTTCTAGAAATCCCATTTCCTTGATATTTTTCCTACCATAATACTACTCATGCCCATAGCAGACAAGTGGAGTGTCAAATTATTTACACCCAATCTGTTCGTTGCAGGGCTAAAATAAATAGTTCTGTTTCTTATCATATGGTCAGTCAATTAAATGACTGAATCATTTAAGAACAGAAGAGATAGAGGTGTAAAAGACATTAATCAGAGTTATCTTCTCTGAAAGTAATGAATTTCATTGTACAGCCCCAGACCCTGTGGTGAATGAAGTAAAGTTGTAATTTACAGAGTGGAAAATATGTGCTTTTCAGAGGGCCCGGCATGCTGATAAGCGTACTTTTCCACTCAGTGAGGAAGGCAATGGTAAACCACCTAACTCCTCATTTTACTGAGTAAAACCTCTAGAGGTTCAAACCAGCCTTTCGGCTGTTGACCTAAACAACAACAACAATACTACTCAGTAATGCCAATAATAATTGTTGTTTTACTGAATCAGTTGGATTCACAACTGTTGCAGTGATGCATCAGTTTAATTAAACTGATGCATTTAATTAAACTTTTTAGTTTAATTAAACTGATGCATTGTGACAGTTAATGACTAGCCCGCTAACACAATAGCTGGTGGCATTAGGCTATGTTCGTCAACAGATTCACTTCTGTTACACTGTAAAACCATAACTAAACCAATCTCTTTTTAACTGATCTGATGTTGAAATTCATAGCTCATTCATAGAAATATTTACCATCTATGTACCAAAATATTCATAATAAACACAGGAGTACACAACGAACTACGTTTATTAAATTGCTTTGGACCTACTCTGTTATTTCACATCATTAAAAGATCGTGTGAATGCACCTTTACTGTTCGACCCAGCAATCACCTTTTTCTTTTAGCTTTGGTTGTTTTTTCCTTTATTCTTTAATAAGTTTTATAAATTATTTACAAGCTTTATTTTACAAATTACAAAACAATTAAGATCAAACAATTACAAAATATTAAAATTTAAAAATACAGAAAATGACACAAATTTATTAAAAATTACATCTTCGCATCATTTAATTGATCATCATGGGTTCTCTACCAAGACAATGCGCCAGCTCATTCCGCACTATCTGTCAAGAGGTTCTTAGCCAAGTACAGCATCTCAGTGTTAGAACATCCTACTTATTCACCAGATCTTGCACCATGTCACTTCTACCTGTTCCCTAAGGTGAAATCTGCATTAAAAGGGACAAGATTTGAGTCTGTGGAAGATGTAAAAGAGAAAGCGATACGTATCCTGAAGGAGCTGACAAAAGATGACTTCCAGCACTGTTTCCAACAATGGAAAATTTGCATGGAGCATTGTAGGGGTAGAGAAGAAGTGTATATTGAAGGTGACAATAAGTGATTATGTATAAAATAAAAATAAAATTATTTACGTCAGTCTCGTTATTTACAGCCGCACCTCGTATCATATGCACTGCTACTGTAAGTATTGCAATGTCAGGTGTTATGTGCAAGCTTGCATCCATGATTCATACAATAGTAGGCCTATGCATGTCCATAACAGGCAAAATCTTAAAAAATCATTGTCTTAGAGATTTTCATTAAAAAAAATAGAAAATCATTAATTACCTCTAAACTAAGCATTATAAAAAGAAACATTTTTATTAAAAGTTGTAGGTTTTTAAATTGTCTACAACTTTGATTATATACACTTTTGCCCTAAAATGTATATTAGGGCCGCAATTTTTAAAAAAAAAACATGTTTTTCTATGTGAGCACAGCCTTCCCAAGAGTTTCAGGAGACATGGCGCCTACCCTATCATATAGAGTATTTATACAATGTAATAAATAAGGCAACTCTTAAAAAATTTTTTGGAGCTATTTTTGAAAAAATTGCAAAAAGTGAAAAATTACATGATAAACTACTACTTCTGGTTGACCGATTTTGATGAAAATTTTTGTGTCGGGTCCTCTAGTGGTACCTAACTATGAACATATACGGTATAACTAATTTTGTTTTTATTCCTAATTTGTGTACATTTCAATCTGTTCAATTTAGAACAATAAGCAACCCAATGACCCAATGAGATGAGGATAATGTGCATGACGTGTAAATGAGGTGTAGTCTTATACAGACCCAGGCCGACCATTCCCTAGAGGGAATGGATTCCGCCCGGATTCAGGCCCGGCATTTTTTCATACGTTACAAAAAATCATTTCATCCTTCACCGTCTGCAGTAATGCAGAACAGTCGGACATTAAACAAAAAAAAAAAAAATTCCCTAGAGAGTATGGTTAATTACACCCCAACCATCAAAGTACACCGGTAACCACTGTCTAGTATTCAAACCCGTGTAAAAGTAACTACCTTTACTAGGATTTGAACCAGGAACCTTCATCTCCGAAAATCAGCTGTTAAACAGCTGATTTTGGTGACAACTTTACTTCTAGACCAACCCGGTGGGTTATATATATAACTAATGAAAACAATACTTTCCTTCCTATAAATTCATATGGGCAAGAGAAAGTAAAAATTATTAAATGCATGAAAACTTTACAAAAGTTACTTTTAATCCACTTGTAGCAAGATTTTAAATTTTAAAGTTATTTTCAAATTTTTCATCATTAATGAAACAAACACAACTAATTACGTTACACAAAATAAATTTAATTACATTCTCAGATTCATAATAATGTTGCATGACATTCAAAGCTTTATTCATGGCTGCCAACTTTATGGATTTTCAACACCTTTCTTTTATTAAGGCTTCTTTATTTTTGACATATTTTGGAATCGGTCCAATTTCTTTTAACTTTTAAATCTCCTCTTCCGTGAAATTCATAATAGTAACATTTATTTGCTGTAAATAAAAATAAATAATATGCGTTATTTTGTTAAAGTATGACTTTCACTTAAAAATAAATTTATTTACATTCGTGGTGTAATTTTTCAAGTTAGTTTCAATTAAATTTTAAAAAGCAGGATCGTTTAAAAAACTTTGAAAATTTATTTTTCAAATTATAATTAATTAATACTGTAATTCTTTCTCGTTTATTTCTAGTGACATTTCTAGAGTTTACTATTTACATATAAATGTATTTAATACAATCAACACAGTAAAAACAGTTTTATACAACTTTTGGTAAACTCAACTGACAAACAATTTTGGTAAAATATTTTTGAAAACTTTGGCATTAATGTACTTGAAAAAGAAGATATATTTAAATTATGCTACGTTATGATAATACAAAACAATTTTAAAACCAGCCATTTTGTATGAGATAGAAACAGTTTTACATAAATATGACCTGGAGACATAAAGAAAATTTCAAAAATAGAAAGAATTAAGAAAACATAATGGACCAAAACAGTTAAGAAGAAACATTTATTAATGCCTATCAGTGACCATTAAAATTGTATGGGCATGTTTTTGGGATGAATCATGAAAAAATGTATAAAAAGATCTTCAAAGAAAGTTAAAACGTTTGAATGGTAAGAAACAAAAATGAGAGAAAACTCTTATATCAAGTTAAGGGTAAAGATTGTTTACGAGGTAGGGTCAAAAAGTTCCCGGAATTGGTTATTAAAAATTTATTAAAAATATTTATAACATTCTTACATTATTTCCCTTCAAAATACTCTCCTCCTGCATCTACACATTTATTCCACCGTTCATATAATTGTTGGAAACACTCTTGAAAGCCGTTTTTTGAAAGTTCCTTCAGCCGCTCCGTCGCATTTTCAATCACCTCTGACGAATCAGCAAAACGATGTCCCTTCAATGCCATTTTTAACCTTGGAAACAGGTAGAAATCTGGTGGTGCGAGATCGGGAGAATATGGAGGATGTTCCAGAGTGGTAACATTATTCTTGGCAAGGTATTGTTTCACCATTAGGGATCGATGTGCTGGGGCATTGTCGTGCAACAAATACCAGTCATTCTCTGCCCATTTTTCAGGTCGTTTTCGTCGAATTGCATCTCGTAGCCGTTTTAAGATCTCTGTGTACAATTCTTTATTTACTGTTCTCCCTTCAGGAATAAATTCATAATGAATCACTCCACGGTAATCAAAAAACACCTCCAACATCACCTTACCCCGGCTTCTGTCCAAGCGAAATTTTTCTTTTCTTGGTGAAGTTTTTGACTTCCATTCAGCGGACTGCCGTTTTGTCTGAGGGTCGTAAAGAAAGCACCATGTCTCATCACCTGTAACAATTTTGCGCAGGAAGCTGTCATCTGCATCAGCCATTTCAATCAAGTCCCTGGACATGGTCACTCTCATTTCCTTTTGCTCAGGGGATAACATTTTTGGAACAATGTGCAAGCAAACACGGTGCATGTTCAAGTCATTATGAAGAATGCTGTGAACACTCCCATGGGAAATACCAACTTCAGAGGCAATAGTATTGATGGTTGTTCGCCTGTCCGCACGCACAATTTGTCGAACGCGCTCAACATTGTCGTCTGTAGTGGAAGTGGAAGGCCGCCCAGTCCGAACGTCATCTTCAATTGTTGTGCGACCGTCGCGAAAACGCTTATGCCACTCGTAAACTGCTGTTTTCTTCATTGCAGAATTTCCGTATGCTTTTTTTAGCATCTCAAGAGTCTCCGAGGGTGATTTCTCCAGCAACACACAGAATTTAATATTGCCACGCTGCTCTAATGACGACATTGCACAATCCGACGAAAGACAGAAACTACGATCTACAATATTAAACACCGAACGCACGGAACCAACTACAACTGCCTGCTAACCTCAAAAGCACATTCACTACCAGTTATGCCAACCTCACAAACAAAAATTTCCCTTTCAGCTTACAAATACGTGACTGTAAGCGACCATTCCGGGAAATTTTTGACCCTACCTCGTAGATCAAGATGTACTTTAAAAAGAATTCATAATTAGGCTTACTCTAAATTGTACGAATTAGTCCTCAAGGTGTATTCCTACTTCAAATCTGGTAGCCTGCCATTTATTAAAGAAGTTTGAAGAAGATTGTCATCTCTTCTGAGGTCATCCAATACCATGTTGTCTGGTTGGGCTTGTACTGATGGTTAGTCACAAAATGAACTTTGTTTGAAACGAAGTGTAACAGGGAAACAATCAACTGCGCATGCCCAGTTTCTCTATTACAATTCCAAAAACACACTGACACTCATAGTTCATTGGAATTGAACACAGTCCTTATTTTATAAGGCGACGCGTAGTACAGGAAATATTGTTTTGATTTGGCTATTCTGTTTTTACGTTTTAGGCTACATTTATACAAATAAAAATATTTTAATTCGTTAAACCTCATTCCATTTTTTCATTTTAATTCTTCACATTTTATTCATTATTCTGTAGTGTTGTTATAAATTAGTTATCTACCTGTGTATTATAAGTTTATAATGTCGATCGTTCGATAGCAGGGTAAAACAATTCAAAGTGTGGAGGGAATGTTATTTTAAATGCTATGAGTTTGCGCCTCTAGAATAAGGTAAGTAGGGCTATATACTACACTGTTGCATGTTTTTAGAAATGTACGTACAACGCTAGCAGCAGCGCATTGCCCACACTTAGTCCCAGGTTCATCTCATCATTATATCAGTAAGTAAACGTGTTCATCTGGCATCCGCAACAAAGGACTACCAACTCTACGCTGCCTAATATGAATACAATTTCAAAATTGTCACTCATACACTAGAGCGATTTCTTTTGTCTTGTTATGCAATTGTTAATGTCTGGTAATTATTTTCTAAGAAAAGGACCATAAAGTTGATAGCCCTACTCAACCGGTATAGATACAGCAGTGTGAGTTGATTCTCCTTGAACTGTGTAAAATTTTGTGTTGTTTCTGGTCGTGTTACAAACAGAATGTCTTTTACCCTAGAATAACGAGTTTTCATTCTTGAACAATATTTTGCAACAAAATCGTACGCGAGTTTAAAAGAATCATTTCAAATTACATTTTTAGATGTTCCTCGACCAGAAAAAATGTCAATTTATAGGCGAACAAACCGATTTTGAGAGACAGGTTGTGTTTGTGACAAAAACCATAGTGGTCAACCTCCTCTTGACAGGTCTCTAGACAGATGACATTTTAGAGAATGTGAAAACATTACCGGTCTATCAAAATCGGTTTGTTATTCTAGAAATTGACATGTTTTCTGGGGGAGGAACACCAAAAAATTTAATTTGAAATGATTCTTTTACACTCGCGTATGATTTCGTAGCAAAATATTGTTCAAGAATGAAAACCCGTTGTTCTAAGGTAAAAGATATTCTGTTCATAACATGACCAGAAACGACACAAAATTTTACACAGTTCAAGGAGTATCAACTCACACTGCCGTATCTATACCGGTTGAGTAGGGCTACTGACTTCGTGTCACTTGTCTGTGTCTCGATAACAAAAAAAACCAAAATAAATTTCATATTTTAATGTTGTATTAAATATTTAATAATTATTGACATGTACAATAGTTACATTTTATTAATGTATGTTTTAATATATTTGTTAATATTGCAATATAATCTTATAATTAAAAATTAATTTAGTTTTAGAACACATTTTTATTATTTACTACCAGGCTTTTGTCATAATTATTGACAGTACATTTGTTTTTACTACGCTTTAACATGAGTTATTACAGTGGAGTGATAAATTCATTTTTTGATTGAGCGTAGAATCATTTTGTAGGGTAAGCCTATTAATGAATTAACAAGTTGCTCTTTATGATTTACTATTAAATCAATAAACTCTCTTGCTATTGTGTAAGATGGTGAGAGAAATAACCTTAAAAAAAATAACAATATAAAAAAATCTGGCATGAAACACTCACACGACTTTCTCATGTTAATGTAAATAATAAAAACTATAATAATTGAATAATGAGTAAACAATGTGAAATGAAAACATAACCTAATTTTAACATGAATGAATGCCGTTAAATTAAAGTCAACCTCTGTTCGACTTAAAATTACAGGAAAAACTAATTGATGCTAAACTAAGCACTGTAGAAAAAAATAGATATACAAAAGTTGTAGATTTTTAGTTCAAGATCATCTGCATGCAGTTGAACGATCATCCGAAGGTGACGTCACAGCAAAAGTAGTTCTGTGGAGAAAAGTGCATCAGCACACCCATAATTTCTTTCCGCCATGCTTCGTGAATGATCTCCCTTTCTAATAACTTTTTCCAATATCCATGAAACTTAGTTTTTGCTGCAACCACGAAATATAAAGTTTTAAATTTACTGACCAGTGTAGTATGCTAACAGTAAGTTATATTTTTTCACCACCATCAGGGATTCCACATTTTTGTAGTATCATAAATAATGGAAAAAGATTCCCAATAAGGTATTCCATATTAAGGTCTATATTAACTGAAAATTAAAATATTTATATAAAAAAAAAACTGTAATTAAGAATTCACTTTCAAAATCTTTATCCATCAGCCGTAGGTTATAGAAAAGAATAACAAGTTGAGGAGGTTTATTTGTAAAATAAAATAAAAAAATGTCTGAAACTTATGATTTTTATTTATTCTAATAAAAGATTTAAAAAATTGATTTTAACAAATTTTTCTGAAATTGTATTATAATGACTCTAAATTTAATATTATTACGGTACCGTTTACAATCAAAATTATTAATTACCTAGTCATGACTTTTAGATGAAGTGTATGAGGTGTGGCTATTAAATAATGAGACTGACGTTTTAAATTTTTATTTTATACATAATCTCTTATTGTCACCTTCAATATACACTCTTCTATCCCTACAATGCTCCATGCAAATTTTCCAATGTTGGAAACAGTGCTGGAAGTCATCTTCTGTCAGCTCCTTCAGGACACGTGCCGCTTTTTCTTTTACAGCTTCCACAGACTCAAATCTTGTCCCTTTTAATGTAGATTTCACCTTAGCGAACAGGTAGAAGTCACATAGTGCAGATCTGGTGAATAAGGTGGATGTTCTAACAATGAAATGCTGTACTTGGCTAGGGACCTCTTGACAGATAATGCGGAATGAGCTGGCGCATTGTCTTAGTGGAGAACCCATGATTAGTCCTTCCCCATTTCGGGGCATTTTTTCCTTACTCTTTGACATAGTTTAGAAAGTACCTCAAAGTAGTAATATTGATTAATTGTTTGACCTTCAGGAAACCAGTGAAGGTACACAAACCCATGGAAATAAAAAAGAACAGTCATTATTGCTTTCAATTTTGACTTGCTCATTCAAGCTTTTTTGGCTTTTGGTGAAGTTCAGCTCTTCCAGTGCATGGATTGGCGCTTCATTTCCGGATCATAAGTAAAAAACCACGTTTCATCACATGTTATTATAGTTTCCAAAAAATTTGGGTCATTTTCAATCGCGTACAAAGTGTCAGTACAAACATTTTTGCAAGCTTCATCTCAAACATTTTTGAGTGGCACTTGTCCTAAAAATAAATCTTTTTACAACCTCAGTCTCGTTATTTAATGGCCACACCTTGTATGTGAACAAAGTATCTCAAAGTTAATAAACAAAGCATTGTTAGTTAAAACAAAGCAAAGTTAATAAACAAAAAACTCAACGTTAATAAACAAAGCATTGGCGTAGTTGGTAACGTGCTTGTCTCTCATGATGCGGTCGTGGGTTCAAATCCCACTCAGGCACGGCATTTTTTCATACGTTACAAAAAATCATTTCATCTTCACACAGTTACACCCCAACGTCATCGCTAATGACCATTGCAGTTTATGCGACATTAAATAAATAATTTAAAAAAAAGTTGAAACTTTAAACTTAAGTTAAATACCATAAAGAAACCCAACGTGAACATTTCATCAATATTGATCAACTTAAAGTAGTAGTTTGTTTAAGCAATTATTCACATTTCTTTGTAATTTTCTCAAAAAATAGCGTTTTTTTTTTTAAATCGTCTCATATTCACTACATTTTTTATTCTTAAGCCATGTTTACTGAAATTCTTGGGGGCTGTATTCTCATAGTAAAATTAATTAATTTTTTTTAAGTTTGCGACTTTAAACTTTGGGATTGGTGCTGTTGCATTTTCACAACAGATGTCATTTTTTGTATTTTTTTTTTAAATATAGGTAATTAGTTAATTTAATTCTGAACGTCTAACTTTCAGTACAGGAAGAGGAATGCTGGAGATAGATAAGAGGGATAGAAGAATCCTAAGGAAAATCTTGGGACTCATAAAGTCCAGACGATGGAACATGGAGATTGAGGTCCAATAAAATCCTGTATAGACTAACGGAGACGTTTACAACCACAGTTAGGAAAAGAAGGGCAAAATTTTATGGACATCTCAACAAAATGGGCCACAATAGGCTAACTAAAAGAATATTCAAGCATTTAAATGGGATTAAGACAACAACTGGATGGTTAACAAAGTGGTGAGAGACCTTGAGGAAATGAGAATACGGAAAAACGCTATCCAGGACAGAGACACATTTGGAAAGACTGAAGTGTAACAATTGTATCGTCACAAGAATCGTAAAAAATGACCAGTTAAAATTCCAGAAATCCTGGGACGTTCTTTGTAGCCTAGAGGCGTAATCACTAAGGAATTAATGTGGTATGAATAATATAATATTTAGTTCTTTTTTATTAATTGCAGTATATTTAACCAATTAATTCATATTATAAATTTAACAATTTAATTAAAACTTTTTGTAAATATTTTATAAAAGTTGTATTTAATTTGACCTTATTTAACTTTTGTTCCAGAGCATCAAAAACTATATTAGTTAGTGTGACTTCTCGTCAATCATTGAAGTATACTTGTCTCTGAAGTTACGTAACTGAAAAAATATAAGAAACGTTCATGAAAATTACATTCTTTATAATACAATTTTAAAAAACCATATGGTACAAAGCTAAATTGGAAATCTGAACCAATTTAGGTGATAAATAAAAATTTGTTGGTTATTTATTACATTCCAAACTATTATGCAGTTGCAAGCTCCGTGTAGTTGCGGGGTGAAGGGTACGGGTGAGGTATACTGAATGAGTGACGCATGTTGGGAGAACGATTGTTGTATTACTCTGATACAAAACATTCATTTTCAATCTTTCCGTACTTAACATATATTTGTTTGTATTTATTAAATTTATTTATTTACATATTTTGATATAAATTGGTACGTTAAATATTATGAATCCAACCAAGTTAATAACCCGGCCGGTATTTGTTAAATTAATGCGCCGGATAATAAGAATATTTTTTAGTCTAGTTAGTACATGCTACCACTACAAATGCATCAGCTGTGAAACTACTAACTCATTCATTCTCCCACTACTATAACAATGCACTGCATTCCTTCCAACTACATGGAGCTACGACTCAAGCAATATCATAAATTGCTTACAAATCAATTATAAATAGCAAAGTTACTTTTACAAGTAAAATTTACTGTAGTAGGTATTAAAAAGTATTTTCTGGAGTATAACGACAGTTCTCTGAAACTGATTTTTGGTTAACATGAATAGTTTTTTTTAGTTTATTTGAAAACACATCAACAGCTTGGTTAATATCAGTGCCTATGGTGGGTTACGCCAGGGCCGTTGAATAGAGATTTCTTATTCAATGGCCCTGGGGTTACACAACTTGAACAGCTAGTTAGTGCGCTAGCCTGCAACCTCCGTGTTGCAGACTAGCGCACTAACCACTAGGCTATTGTATTTTAGTATTCCACGTCTGCTCTATTCCAATTGACCAATTATAGAGGCTTAATAATTTTACTGAACGAGTTTTAAGTTTGGTAAATCAGTAACCATGAAAAATTGTTTTTTATAAGTATTTACGTACCTATAGTAGCCACTATGACCAAACAGTTGCTTATTTTAATTTTTTGCGGGAGTTCTACAAATTTTTCTGCTTTTGTCATTCTATAGTCGATCTAGTCATTCCAGTCACCCTCTGAGATTGTCGCTAGAACTTGTGCATTTTGCTGAAAACCACGGAACAGACATGTGCACTAGCGCATTCCTTCTTCCAATAAATGACATGATGAACTGGCTTGATGAGCATTAAATAACGCTCAGTATACATTCGCCTGTCAAGCGTTTTCACTACGAGGCACTGAAGAAAACTGCGTTAAAAATCGATCATGTAGTCAGTACGTTACGGGCACGTAGCCATGGGTTTACTGAAAAAGAAGCCGCGTCATTTAACAAAAAAAGTAGCGTCAAAATATAACGCCCATCTTTAGCTTTAGACCAGCAAAATACAGTATTAAGTAGGTTTACATAATTTAGTAGTAAAAACCTTGTGATATTTTATAGTAGCAGGTCAGTGGAAAAATTATATATTTTTACTTCAGAATCTGATAATGTTAATAATTTCAAAAGCCATTTGGTACTGGTTTTCAAAATCAACTTTCGCCCTGAACTGTGTGATTATCCTTTAGACCAAATAGATAGCAACAGTTTTTAATGATATAGTATTATTACACCAAAGTAATATTAATAAATTATGATACTTACGGTTTCAGAATTTTCATACATGCACTGATATGTTTTGTGTGCCAAATCACACTCTTTTCCTGTAACTAGAAACATAACGGAAATTGCAAAGTTATTATTTTAATACCATAAAATTTTCAGAAAGTTAAATCATTTTTAATTGCAATTTATTATTTTTTACAATCGTGTTTCGTTTCTGATCATAAAAAATTGTGATAAATTTCTGAAACATCACCAGAAATATCTTTTGTTGTTTTGTTCATCATTTTTTGAAAGGCTGGTTTGAACCTCTAGAGGATTTACTAAGTAAAACTAGGAGTGAGGTGGTTTACGCTTGCCTCCTCATTGAGTGGAAAAATATGCTGATCAGCTCACCAGGACCTCTGAAAAGCATATATTTTCCACCTTGCAAATGTCACCTTCACTTCATTCACCACAGGGTCTGGCTGTTTAATGAAATTCACTATTTTCAGAGGAGATAACTCTGACTAGAGTCTTTCAAATCTCTACCTCTTCTGTTCTTAAATACTTCAGTCATTTAATTGCCTGCCATGTGATAAGAAATGGAACCACTTTTTGTAGCCCTGGAACCAACACTTAATTTGCCCTTGGGCAGCTGTTGAAGATTATTAATAATACGATTATTTAATCATCTTGTAAAAGTTAATTGTGAAGTTTTGACTATTTATTACATTTTCCGGTTGTTGTGAACTTTTCATGAGGTGAGACTGGTGATGAAGCACCTAGGAGCATCTGAACCTTCTCCGGCTTTCCTTCAAGAGATGAACTTATTGTTCTTCTGCCCTCACTACCATTACAAATTTCTTCCTCTTGTGCCACTAAGTTAGCCACATTTTACTTAATACCATAGGCAATGGTTTAGTTTATTTTTAGCAATATTTTTTATTGTTTCCTCTCTTACCTCAAATTCAATTGACTTGTAAAATCACGCGTCATCAAAAGATCAATCAATCAAAAAGCTAGATTTATCATAAATTATGATAGCATTAATTTCCTAAACAATGTCTTAAGTTTTCCATGAACCATAGTGTAAATATTGTGAAAATTAATAAAACATTTTGGCCATGTAGTTCCCATATGTGATTCATTTTGAGTAAATTTTTAATGTATAATTAAATTCAATTATGAACAAATTCTTGTAATGCATCCTACCAACCAATTTATTTATAAATTATAATTTCTTACTTCTTTTTTGGTTGCTATTTACTCAAAATTTTTGTTTAAAAAACTTACCATCGTTTCGGTGGTACCGCCTTCTTCTACAAAATAACTTAATCAAAAAATTTAAATTTAAAATGAACTTTCTATTCAGACATATCAATAAAACCGGTTCAAATTTATCATTCCTGCTGTTTGTGTTTATATTTACTGCTATAGATGGCAGCAGCTTCTCTGATTAAATTCTCATCTTTGAATACACTTGAACAAGTAAAATTCAAAGATAATTTAATAAGAGTAGCTGCTGCCATGTACAGCAATAAATATAAACACGAAAAGAAATGATAAATTGAAACTATGTAGTTTTGTTGATATGACTGAATGGAAAGTCAATTTTAAATTTTAATTTTTTGATTATTCTGAAGAAGGTACAATCGAAACAATCGTAAGTTTTTGTAAACTAAAACTAAATAGCTACCAAAAATGAGATACCTTAAAAATCATAAATGCAATTATGCTTTAAAAAAGCAGTTAATTTACTTATACTCATGTTTTATACAAATATATATATATATTTTTTTTGTAATCCCTAATTTGTGTACATTGCAATCTGTTCAATTCAGAACAATAAGCAACCCCATGACCCAATGAGATGAGGATGATGTGTATGACGTGTAAATGAGGTGTAGTCTTGTACAGACTCAGGTCGACCATTCCTGAGAGAGTATGGTTAATTGAACCCTAACCATCAAAGTACATCGGTAACCACTGTCTAGCATTCAAATCCGTATAAAAGTAACTACCTTTACTAGGATTTGAACCAGGAACCTCCAAAAATCAGCGGTTAAACAGCTGATTTTTGGTGGGTTATATAATTACCTATATTAAAAGATTTTGAAGCCAACTAATTAATTTAACGCTTCAGGAAGATGACTTTTCAATATAATATAAAATTAAAATCTATGAAAAATTACAAGTTTTTTTTACAAGATACGCTCTAAAGAGTACAATACAAAAGAAAATATAATTTTAGTTATTTTTACTTGATTACACCTTTTGTCAAGCTACCGTGCCTAACAAGCAAGATGACTGTGTGATAGTTTGCATGACGATATTTAAAAGGTTGAAACATTTCAGCTGTACTTACTTTTCATACAAGCTGGTTGTATTTGAGTCTTAAATTCTTCAGATATCCCTTTATATTCAGTTGTAGCAGACATTATATCAAAATATTCATCAAATTTTGTTTGATTCCAACCTGAACCATCTGGTAACATCTAAATAGACATCCAAAAACCAACAATTTTAATACATGTAGCCACAATCTCTACTTCGTGAGTTTAGACTTTGTTTACAAGAAAATCCCAATGGAGACTTTAGAAATTAGTATACAGTAAACCTGATCCGTCATGATACAACTACAATTTGTTTAAAACTTTAAAAATAATAAAAACATTTTACGAAACAGAAATTTTTTACTTCTGTATATTGGTGAGAATGTAGTTTTTCTTTTCTTTCTAATATATGTTTATTTGAATTTTAGGGTAATTTTAACTGCATGTACAAAAGTAAGGATATTATTTTCAAGTTTTAACACCATTTTTCTCTTATTAAGGTCTTCCACTTTGCAGATAATCAGTAGTGTAAAACTTGCATTGAAAATAATGAGTTTTCTTTGTACTTTTCCACTTATCAGTATTTCCCGTCTGCCCAGTCATCAGTCATCCAGCCCACCTGTTTGACGAATAGTCGAAGTTTTACTGTACCATAAATTATTTCATATTTCAATTTTAAATTCCATTAGCATTTGGAGATTGTACTAGGAGGTGGTATAAAGAAATGAAGAGGAATGAATGCACCATGTCTGCCTGTAGTTATTATGCTGAATTTACATTTGCCTACTACTTTAGTTATGCATTGGTGCATATGTTTGAATAGGATTAGTAATAAAAAATGAATTAATAATGAGAACTATAATAAAAAAATCTGTTATGCAACACTTATACAACTGTAAATAATTTAAAACATAGCTTGAGTTTAATCACTAGTAAACAATGTAAAATGAAAAACATGACCCAATTTTATTCATGATACAAAGTGAAAATCAATCTCTGTAGAACTTAAAAATACAGAAAACCACTAATAATTGTCAGTAAACTAAGCATTGTAAAAAAATGCTTGAAATAAAAGTTGTAGGTTTTTTAATTTCCTGTGACTTTGATTATTGTGCTTAATACGCTCTGTCTTTATCCATTAGCCAGCTGCGCTTTCTTTTTGCGCCAGTAGACGTCATGAGACTTCTGTTTATTCCCGTTTCCCTGTCCCAGTGATCAGCGCATTGGCATTTTTGCTTAGTGCTCTATAAACTGCTGTCAAGGGTACATGTTTTCAAAACACATCATATTTTGTCTTCTATATTTTTTCTGCAATCCGCTAATGATCTTTCAGTTTTTTGTGGATTTTCAGGGGCTCAAGTTGGAGTTAACTCACAAATTGTTTTTTTAAAGTCATGGCAATGATTCTATTTCAATTTTGACTTTGGGATGCTTTATAAAAAGAAAAATGAATAGATCTATAAGGATAATTAAAAGAAACCTGAGACATCTTACATGTAACTACATAATTTAAATATATGAGATTTAGCTTTTCAGATTACAAAAAATAACTAATATCAGCTAAGTGGAAACTATTTTTACTTTAAATAACACTTATGCCTATATTCTTTTTTATATTATTAGTTTCAACATTCTACTACAATAATATACATAAAAAAATAATCTATAAATTTTGTAATTTTCTTATGGTAAACCAGTTGGTTTTTAACGATCAAATATTGGAAATTGTGATATGTTAAACTACTGTGTCCTAACTCTTTCATATTTTTTTACATAGTAATTAAATATTATTAAAATTTTGTTTATGGCACTGAATAATGTTATTTTTTTAGCGCTATTTCCTGGCTGTACCACTCTTAACATATGGGAGTGAAACATGGGTGTCATTACAGAAGAATGAATCTCATATCCAGGCTGCTGAAATGAGATTTTTGCAGGGAGTCAAAGGTTGTACCCGGTTAGAAGAGTACGTAAGATGATTGTGTAAGTTGACCGCACCGAGTTCATTATTCAGGCACTGATGGAAACGTTAAGAATATAAGAGAAACTGGTCAAACCATTTATTTTGCATGTCAGCTCACAGACTTTTTCTGCGAGCATGGAAATACGAGTATAAATTGAGACACAAGCGTGGCTTGGGAAGACCTGAAAAGATATGGGTGCCAGAACAGGCCATTTAGCCTAATCCTTAAAAGATGATGATGATTTCCTGAATACTTATCATAAAATCGAGGTGACAGCAAATTGGTTTTACAGCTGATGCTATTCTTATTACCTAGTAAAAATTGTGTTAATTCTGGTTGTAATAAAGAAGTAAGTTGTTGCATTATATACACTTGTCATAAAATGCATAACCAAACCAAGATGTAATGTCTTAATTTTGTTCACGGTTTGGCAAATAATACCCTGCTATAGGTTGCCCTCCTAATCTCATCTCATTAGCCTCTATTCTTGATATCTGCTGAGCATTCAGGGTCCAGCACTCTGAACTATAAAATAAAACTGACAGAACCAAGGTGTAATAAGTTTTAAAACTATATCTTTCTGCACTTTACACTTTACTGATTAAACTTTTCTTCAAAGTGTTTATTAACCTTTGAAACACCTCCAAGTTTGATTTCCACATCTCGTAAACAAAATGAATGCACTGGTCGTAAGTCTTGTCATTCACAACTACTTTGCTTCTGAAATGATCAATACCATCCCTGAAACCAGTCATCTTTGTCTTTTCTAAAGAAATCAAGGGAAGTTAAACTACATATAATGATCTCTACATATCATTTAAAAACAACACCAAACCATCAGCAATATAACCAGTCATTTTACATAATCAGTAATATAAAATTAAAAACTGAATACTTACAGTTCCAATTTTCTTTGATATACAAGCTGTCAAACACTGAAACAATAAAATTGATCTAATTAAACAGCTATCTTTTTCTATTTTTGTAGAACCAAAGTCTTAAAAACTGCAATAGTAACTGCATTGTGTTTGGAATGTTATTTTATTTTATGGAAAGTTACAGTGTTTTCTTCAAATTCTATCATTAACTTTAACTGCAAATGTGACTGCACTGTGTTTAGAATATTATTTTATTTTATGGAATGTTACAGTATTTTCATCAAATTCTTTCATAAACTTTTCCGATGCCACAAAGAACATTGTTGTTTACTTAATTTCTCTCACAAAATAAAGTTCTGTTCAGTCAATTGCAGTATTTTGGGTATTTCATGTGTTGAGAAAAATAAAATCTGCTGTAGGATAGTTGTACAGGGATTTTTTTTTACCTTAATGTGTGTGTACGTTCCAATCTGTTCAATTTAAGAATAATAAGCAATCCCATTACTCAATGAGATGAGAATGGTATGTAAATGTTGTAGTCTTGTAGAGATTCAGGCTGACCACTCCTGAGAGGTTAATTGAATCCCAACCATCAAAGTACACCGGTAATCACTGTCTAGAATTCATTTCCGTATAAAAGTAACTACCTTTACTAGGATTTGAACCAGGAACTTTTGTCTCTGAAAATCAGCAGTTAAACAGCTAATTTGCATTCGCAGCGATGACTTACCACTCGACCAACACTGTGGGTTTATTAACAATAGGTACAGAATTATTTGGGCAGCTCTTTTTGTTATTATTATCACACAAGAAAATCATCTGTAAAAATTATTCTGTATAATCATAAGACATAGATGAAATACTTTTGGAATAAAAAGTACTGAAAACCTTCAAAAATAATTTACCTTGCAATTATCATACTCTGGTTTGGAAGTATCCGATTCTTTTCCAGTGAAAAGAGGTAAACAGGATACTAGAAAAAATAAAACAAAAATATCATTAAAATGTGACTAAAACAAATTATTAATTGAAAATTTATGATTGAATAGGTTAATGTATTATAAACAAGAATGAAAAGTATTTCCAATAATTTTATAGCTGTTATATATCATAGGTTTATGGTATCATAGAAATGGTGTGTAATAGCAATGGGAAAATCTCTGAACCCAAAGAGGATAACAAGCCTATAATGAGTCACTCCAAGGCATTCAAGACCATCAAATCTCTGATTAGTGGTTCAACAAAAAGATGAAACAAGTGAAGCTGAAGAGATGCTTTTAAGATGATTGAAATACATGTTAAATGTGGTGATATGGGTATCCCAAGCATGGGATAAAATAAAACCATTTACCCTGGTTAGGTCATGGAGGAAGCTGTTAGATCAAGAAGCAGCTGAAAAATGGAGTGGGGAGAAACCAGAAGAAATTGATGAACCTGTTAACAGTGAAGAAAAGTCAGATTGCAGAGCTTGTAAAAAACCTGCCTGGATGTGAAAAAAATTAATGACGAAGTCAAGAAGTGGTTAAGTGAAGATGACGTCAATGAAATTACAGACAGTGGCATCATAGAAATGGTGTATAATAGCATGGGAAAGTCTTTAAACCTCAAGAGGATGACAAGCCTATAATGGGTCACTCTGAGGCATTCAAGACCATAAAATCTCTGATCAGTTGTTCAACAGAAAGATGAAACACGTTGAACTGAAGTGATGCTTTTAAGAAGATTGAGAGACATGGTTTCCTAAAAACATGTGCAGAGTGTGAAGCAGATGAAAATCACTTTTTTCAAGTGTAGTATGTACTGATGTAGGCACGTACTGTAAGTATGCCAATTTAAAAAAAGTAACCAATTTTACTTTTTATATTTTAATGAATAGTGAACAAAATACAAATGCTAAACCTATATAAATGACTAAAATAACATTCAACAAATATGTTCATTATTTCTGGCCCTCTAGTGATTTTTATATATTATGTTGTGATATCTCCAGATTATTCCAAATCCAGAACAGCTGGTTGCCATAGGTATCAGTCCAGATATGACAGGTTTTACTGACTAATTGTATTGCTATAAATTATTATTCTGCCCATAACAGACAGGTGGAGAGTCAAATTATTTACTCTCAATCTGTCGTTGCTGGGCTAAAATAAATAGTTCTGTTTCTTATCATATGGTCAGCCAATTAAATGACTGAATCATTTAAGAACAGAAGAGGTAGAGGTGTAAAAGACATTAATCAGAGTTATCTCCTCTGAAAGTAATGGATTTCATTATACAGCCAGACCCTGTGGTGAATGAAGTGAAGGTGTCATTTGCAGAGTGGAAAATATGTGCTTTTCAGAGGGCCTGGCATGCTGATAAGCGTACTTGTCCATTCAGTGAGGAAGGCAATTGTAAACCACCTCACTTCTCGTTTTACTTAGTAAAACCTCTACAGGTTCAAACCAGCTTTTTGGCTGATGACCTAAACAACAATAAATTATTATTACAACTCTTCATTATCAATTTATTGGAGTGGGCAATATTATTGGTGATAATCTTTTATTTGTTTTTTTTTCACCTAGAGCCAAATAGACCCCCATAAAGTGACTTCAAAAATTTTTGGAAGCTCTTTTTGCAGCCTATATTCTCAGTATTCGTTTACTTGAGGCTTTTCTTCCTTACACTGATCAGGTGTACTGGTTTTGCTCTTTGTGGAAGCCCTTAAAGTCAGTAATCAGTTGTAAGAATTTGGTTCGATCCATTGTTTTCTTCAATTTCATTCCATTGATGTCAACCGGTTGTGATCTATTCTTTACAGGTCTCTGTAGAATTTAAGTCTTTGTTTTAATTTTTTATTTTATTTTTTTAATTAATTTATTTAACAATAATAAATAAATCTTTATAATGCATCCTGCAGTTTGAAATTGTTTCTATTTCATATAATGAATTAATATAATAATTTCACTAACCTTCTTTTAAACTGCGTCACCTTTATTTAAATTCTTACTTACACGTGTTTCAGTGGATCCACCATCATCAGAGTAAATGAAAATTGACACTAAAAAATTTTTTTATCTCACTTATTTAAAATTTACAGAAGATGATACATCTTCAGTCGCTTGTATAAAACGTATATCACTCTTATACAAATTTATACAAGTGACTGAAGATGTATCATCTTCTGTAAATTTTAAATAAGTGAGATAAAAAAAATTTTTAGTTTCAATTTTCATTTACTCTGATGATGGTGGATTCACCGAAACATGTGTAAGTAAGAATTTAAATAAAGGTGACGCAGTTTAAAAGAAGGTTACTGAAATTATTATATTAATTCATTATATGAAATATTTATTTAATGTCACATCAACGCAAGGTCATTAGCGACGACGTTGGTGTGTAACTGTGCGTAATGAAGATGAAATGATTTTTTGTAATGTACACATCTGTACTTAACTATCAATATCTGTGTGAGTATTAAGCATCATTAGCAAATTTACTACGATAGTTTTGGAATACATGATACTTTGATTGAATAATCATTAACTATTTTTTAATACTTACGCAAATCAACCATTTTTCCTGCATTATCAAGCTCTTTTTTACAATTGAAAGTATGGGTCAGCATTTGTCCAGTCATCGTTTGAAATTTATCATCTGCTTCCTCATCCTAAAACATTTGAAAAAATTGTGTTTTGGTCAACGTGTGTATGGCGTGATGGCAGTTCCCTGCTGCTGAATGGTTGGGAGTCGTGGAGCTAAGAACAGCCTAACAAAGGAATGTAGAAGTTGAAATGAGATTCATGAGATTGGTGAAGGGAAGCTCCCTACGAGTTCAGATTTGTAGTAGCTACATCAGGAAAGAACTAGGTAGATATTGTTAGAAATAATTTTTACCGTATTATGTAAATTATTATTAGATCAAGAGTCTCACTATAACTATCTGGGCTGCAATGTGAGCTTTGATCGGGACTTGGATGTCGAAAGTAAAATAAATAAATTTCAAGCTATTTGTAGTACCATTAACAGGACACTGGGTAACAGAGCTAGAACAGAGACAGTACTGAAGTTCTACAAGGTAATGGCAGCCCCAGTTCTTTATGGAAGTGAGTTATGGGTTACCACAAAACGCCAAGAAAGTAGGATCCAAGCAGCTGAAATGAGGTTTTTGAGAAGGGTGAAGGGCTGCTCGAGGTTGGATCTAATACGTAACGAAGAAATAAGATCCGAGTTGGGTGTATTTAGCTTGAATGAAAAAGTGGAGGAGTACCGGAATCAATGGCGACAACATTTGGAACGGATGCAAAGGAGAAAATGCCTCTAAAAGTGATGGAATATGTTCCAGTTGGAAGAAGGGAGGTGGGAAGACCTCGAAGAAGATGGCAGTAGTCGAGATGTACGGGTTGGAATGTCTCGTGTTTCTGTAGACGTGCAGGATGGTTTGTGTGTTCAGAACAGGCTTATGCCTTATCCTTGATAGTAAGAGGAAGAAGAAGAAGATTATGTAATTATTATTATTCTGTAAATTTCATTTTATGTTGGTAGTGTGTGGGGTTGTTGTGTGAGTAACAGCGGGAAGAGGAGGAGTGCGTTGGGAGTTTGCGGAACATGTGCATGCGGTGTAAAGTATTTGCGATTATTAATAAATTTAGGTAATATATATACCAGTGCTTTGTTGTTTAATCTCCGCAATCCTTGAGAAGTAAGTAATTGTACGTGTTTGTGTATGTAATGTGGTGTATAAAAAAACACCCCTTACAATATGAAACCATCTTAGAGAAAATGAGCAGATACAGGACTCAATGGAAAAATCATGTCACAAGAATGACAAGTAAAAATTTATTACAAAAAAATAATTTAAAAAAATAAAAACAAAAAATAGTAAAATAGTAAATAGTAAAATTTATTTTTATTTATTGGGTTACAGTCCAAGCATTGTAATATTGCCCAATTGAAAGAAGAAGCATGGGTAGACCAAGGAAAATATAGTTTGAGGCTGTAACAGGTGTAGCGCCTAATCCGTAAGCGGTAGAACAAGAAGAAGAAGAAAATGTTTTGGTCAGTATTGAAAATGTCCCAAACTTAAGCAATTAATAGACATGATGGAATTTGTTGAGATAAAAAGGATAAACAATCCTGTTTTCCTGTGCTAGATACAGGCTTTCCACATGTCCCGGTATGACCAGGACAGTCCTGATTTCAGAGAGCAGTCCTAGTATTTCACCCTATTGAAAAATGTCTCGGTCTGAGCATAAACTTCTAATTTTTTTGGATAGAGATGAGAAAGTGAAGACAAACGCCAGTGTATGAAGAAAAATCTTCCATGAACACTCACATGATCTTGCCAATGTAATAATGAAAAATATAACCTATGTTTAATCATGAATTAGTAATGAAAAATTAAAAACATAAACAAATTTTAATCATGAGTGAATGACACTAAATAAAAATCTACATCTGTTGACTTTAAAATATGAAAAATCACTTATTGAAAAATTGAACTAAGCTCTGTAAAAAAATGGGTGAAATAAAAGTTGTATGTTTTAATTTTTTTATAACTTTAGTTGTAATATTGTCATAAAATGCATACTTAAAAAAAGGCCATAATCTTAAAAATCCTTTATCTGCCAATTACAATGAGAAAATATGGGATATCACTAATTGAAGCTTAACTGTGTTGTAAAAAAATGCTTGAAATAAGTTGCAAATTTAATTTTTTAGAACTTTGATTATACACTTTTGCCCTGAATGCATATTATGCCATAATCTAATTTAAAGACAGGCCCTATAAATAAACCCTATTATTTATATTAATTCACGATCCCACTTGAGCCTTATGCTTTTCATCCCTCAACAGGTGTCATGGTAATTAATACCGAAAATATATAACAAAATTTTTTAATTCTAAGGTTTACAAGAAAACAGAGCTATAGGGAAATTAGTTGGAAGAAAAACTTATTTTGAGGAAATGAAAAAGTTTTGGAAAAGTTAAAGAGAATTAAAATAAATGATTATCTTAATATTGTTCTTAATTTTATTAAAATAAGAGTGAAAAAATGACCGGTTTCATGGCCCAAAGGTTAGTGTGTTAGACTGTGCTGCAAACACTAATTAGAAAGTTCCAGGTTCGATTTTTGGAAATTATTACAAGAAAAATCACCAATTCCATACCATAAAATAATTTCTTCATTCAAAAATAAATCCTTATAATGCATCCTGCAGCTTAAAAAAGGTCAGTTAAATTTATTATATAAAATAGCATAAAATAATTGTGGTCGTTAACAACCAATACAGGGTACAGCTAGTACAACCAACCTAGATGTGATACAAAGATTTCAGCCAAAATAGCTGTGACTGATTTCTGAAATCCATGTTATGCTCTCAATAAAATAAAATACATAAAGACTTAAACACCCAATTTTTAAAAGACAAAATTAAAAACCGTTAAACAAAATATCTGGGAAAATTAGAAAGACATAAAAATTTATTTGCATTTAATATTCTTGACAAAGTGCCGACATTTACAGACTAAAGCTTTTTAAAACATTAGTTTTAGTTAGTTGATTCACATAATTGATAATTATTACAGTCATGATAATCATGATAATCACCATTATCTCTTCTTTTTATCACAATCTAAATTTAATTAAATACTAAATTTTTATTTATTATTTTATTAATGCACGCTATTAGTTTTATATATGTACTTTCAAGAAATTCATACATCATTATTATTTTTACTTAAAGTATTTAAGTTTAATATTTAACTGATTACAAAATATTAAAAAAAATAATTAACAATAAATTTTAAAATTAAAATTTACTTACACTGATAACAAACGGTATGATTGAATAAATTGAAGCAATGTAAAGAAACATAAAAAATATATTTGACGACATAGTTATAAGTAATTCCGAAGAAACAGAACTTGAGTATAACAATGCTACAAAGATTCAAACTTACAAAGATTTGTAAATGACAATGAGAATCTCAATCTTATTTATATCTATAATGACGAATAAAAAAAATTAACTAGACATAATTACTCTAATGAAAGAACATTTCCTTTTCATAAAATGAATGAAATCTCAAATTAAATGCTATATAACAATTATAATTATATTTGAGAACATTATTTTGAAAAAATTATTTTATTGTTATCAATTGCTAAATCTTGTTATAATCAACAATATGGGAAGGTCATCTGTAATGTTTCTGTGTATTTTTATTTATTAATTTTAAATAGATTAATAAGATTAAATAAATAAATAATAATGTACAGTAAAATTTTATCTTTAGATAAAAAATATAAAATAAAATTCAATAAAAATCATTCCATCCATTTAATTGTTTTTATTATTTTATAATGTAAAAATAAATTGGCCACCGTTTTAACATAGTGGTAGCATACTAGCTTACAACAAGGAGGTACCGGGTTTGATCCTGATTAAGGTGTAGAAATTTTCACAAGTTAAAACCCACCGTAGTCGCTAATAACCACACTGTTGATGTGACTTTAAATAAACTTAAAAGAAATAGATAAATATCAGATTAATAAAACAGATGTAATAACTGAATTATAAAGGAATTGCATTTATAAAATTATTTTTATGATTCTGCTTAGTTATTTTTATGACCTACATCCTTACTGAATAAAAAGTGTCTTCTTTTTCTCTTCATGGCATAGAAATTTCCATAGATTTCTCTTCACGGGATAGATTTACATCTAGCCTCTACCAGCATCAAAATGTTTCATTTTCATCAGAACGCTGGGTACTTATCAATTAACTGGCTGCAACTCAGAAACTGTGTGTAACCACTAAGTAGTCATTTATTTTTATGTTAGCTAATTATTATTTTCTCATTATAGTATTTATAATGAATTTTGAATAATTCTTATTATAATTTGATATTTATCAAATATTTGCGACATATTTATTGATGTAGGAGTTCTACCAAAACACCCATGTAACAATGTTAATAAAATGACTTTGATCATAACCGGCAGATATTTTTACAGGATCATATATATATTTTATGTTTATTTATATATTTGATCCTTTCTCCACCTTTCTAAAATTCTGAAGTTACACTCTAAAAAACATCCACCTTAACGTTGTGCTGGATTGTACAAGGAATTATAAAGTTTTCCCATAACAGGCAGGTGGAGAATTAAATTATTTGAACTCGATCTTGCAGCTCCAGGGCTAGAAAAAATAGTTTTGTTTCTTATCTAATGGTCAGCGAATTGTATGACTGAAGTTTTTAAGAACAGAAGAGGTAGAGGTATAAAAGACAATAGTCAGAGTTATTTCCTCTGAAAGTAATCAATTTCCAGACCCAGTGGTGAATAAAGTGAAGGTTTCATTTGTAGGGTGGAAAGTAGATGCTTTTCAGAGGGTCTGGCATGCTGATAAGCCTTCTCAGTGAGGAAGGCAATTGTAAACCACCACACTTTTAATTTTACTTAGTAAAGCCCCTAGATGTTCAAACCAGCCTTTCGGTTGATGACCTAAACAACATTATAAAGTTAGTGGCAGCTATTTGAAATAGTGTCAGTAGGTGTTACTTATTGGGGTCACGTTTGATTCTATAATTGTGGTGATTAAGGACTCTTAGTTGCCTAAGTAAGACTTGTAAAGCAATTTAAATAAGTTGTAGTAGTAAACAAAAGAAATTGTTAGTACTGAACTATTAAACAGCAACTGTAAGTTGCGGCTGCATAATTGATAAGTACCGAAAGCTGTAATTTAAAATAAATTACTCTCAGTGTTTGCTAGTAAAGACAAAAAAAGATGCAATGAGAATTTCTAATTAGAGGACAAAATTGGGGATGAACAACTTGATAAGGAGGGTTGGACAGACAAAGCTACGATGGTTTAGTCATGTCAGTTGGATAGAGGACGATAGACTGCCTAAAAGTATGTTTATGTGGAGTTGGAGGGAAAAAGACCAAGAGTGAAGTTGATAGTTCCAGGGGCAGATGAATTGGGAAGAAGTTGCTGTGCCAATAAAGTATTAGAGGAGAGATCATTCAGCAACAAAGGGAGGTGGAGGGGAGTTGTGTTGAGCCCTATCCAAAGAAACTTGAGGAGGATAAAAGAGTGATAAATAGTAAAGTAACAAACACCAATTTGTTTTTTTAATATCACCCTTTCATCAGAGCTTTACTCTCTCCAACCCTCATCAGATAGTCAACCTTGGATATTTTAAACTTTTACAATATTAAAATATTTGTCCAATCCCTAGGATGTTTCATTAAAACAATGCAAATTCTTGTATCAACATAAATACTTTGTTGCAACGAAGTCAATAGTCAATACAGTGGAGTACCGATTTTCCGTGGATCGTTTAACCGGGGTTTGGATTAACCGTGCGATCACTAGAATTTTTTTTTTTTTTTTTGGTTTAACGTCCGACTGTTTTGCAAATTGCTGCTAATGCAGACGGTGAAGGATGAAATGAATTTTTTGTAACGTATGAAAAAATGCCACGCCCGAGTGGGATTCGAACCCAAGACCGCGTGATGAGAGGCGAGCACGCTACCAGCTCCTAAAATCAGTTGCAAAGACGCTTTAACCGGTGCCGAAACATTACTAACTTTCATGGAAAATCAGGATGACACAGATTACGTGGACATTTTACATATTCGTGGTTATATAAGAAAAATAAAAGAAAAAATATTGCGGCATAAAATGAAACAAAGTAAAATAACAGATTTTTTGTTTTGTTACGTAGTTTAAGGTAAGATTTATATAAATTTATGTAGTAAATATTTTTATTTCAATACAATTTGTTTATTTATTTCCGATATCCGATAGTATTAACATGTATTAATCAGTAGAATAAAACATACGCGTAACTGGTGGTTTTGTTTATGACGTAAGTGGTCTCGACCGGATTGGGTTGTATTATCGGTGTTTTCCGGTTATCCGGTATAGTTATCCCCCCAATTACCACGGATAATCGGTATTATACTGTAATTCAATTTTTTTGCACTATTGTAAAGAGTGAATTGTGGAAAATGTAATCATTTCCAAACCATTTTTTAAACCATTTAACCATTTTTTTTAGAAGAGGAGAACTGAAATGATGGGTCATGTTTCAAGACATGATCCTAGAGACTATCACAACTATAACTATCACCAACAAAAGCATTCCGAAAGTTTCTTCCTTTTCGTTGTTTGAGAAACTTGTGAAAGATTTAATATTGGAGAAAGTGTATTATTCTGTTGATGAGTGTAAATAACCAAAACCATTGAGCATGTAAACTGATTGTGATATGTCTTATTTACGTGGTATATATTTGCAAATTTATTTATAAGGTGTGGTTATTAAATAACGAGATTGACATTGTAAAAAATTTTATTTTAATTTTAAACATAATCACTTATTGTCACCTTCAATATACAGTCCTTCTCTATCCCTACAATGCTCCATGTGAATTTTCCATTGTTGGAAACCGTGCTGGAAGTCATCTTCTGTCAGCTTCTTTAGGACACATGCCGCTTTCTCAATTACAGCTTCCACAGACTCAAATCTTGTCCCTTTTAATGCAGATTTCACCTTAGGGAACAGGTAGAAGTGACACGGTGCAAGATCTGGTGAATAAGGTGAATGTTCTAACACTGAGATGCTGTACTTGGCTGGGAACCTCTTGACAGATAACGCGGAATGGCCTTTTGAGATGTGTTATAGGCAATTGTTCCTGATATCATGGATGGATAAAGTAAAGAACGCAAAGTCTCAGTAAAGTAAAAAAATTAATGGACATTATGAATACTGTGAAATATCAAAAACTGGAGTATATGTGATTATAGAGCGCTGAAGAACATCATGTAAGGAAAGGTAATGAATAAGTGTGGTCTAGATTGACAGAGAACATCATGGTAAGAAATCTTTGGACTTAGTGAGTTGTTACACTTTTTCGGTGGAGTGTCAACAAAACTCAAGAGGCTTTGATGGTAGCCAATGTTCTCAGCGAATAAGGGACCTGATGAAGACGTCAGTAAAGTAGACTTGGAAGCAAGTAGCCTAATAGGGCAAGAATACTCACTGTTAGTGATGCTGGTATTACTGGGCGAGAAGTTCCATCTAGTTAGATATCCCCTGCAGTGTGCACCACCTAAACCTGGATCGGTGGGCAAATGCTTTTCTTCTGATTTAAATAGCATTTAAAAAAAAATGTTGGGCGTCAACTCTAGCAATAGAGCATGAAATTTATTAAATACCTTTACCTAATTCTTCCTCTTCTTCTGCTCTTTTTCCTGGTCACCTCTTTCACAAATGGTTATTTCCTTCTTCTTAATCAACCTCCTTCTTGCTGAATTCCAAAAGGAACTGATTTGAGCTTTTATTCAAGAAACCTCTGGCTGTCAAACCCACCAACCATTCAACCAACCTGGAAGGCCAAAAGAAAGGCGAATCACCCTGACAATTGGCAGGTGAAAGAAAGGTTCACAAACACAGGAGGAAATACACCCACCTAAAGAATACTATCCTATACAAGACGATTGACAGTTGGCTATATTTACAACTTATTGTCTATTATGCTAATGTAACTCTTTCTAACAATGGAATTTTCTCTTACATCTGTTAATTGGGTTTTACCTTATTCCTGGAAGTTACAGTAAAATTAGGAATTACCATAATTTTCATTGTTTGGCTATTTTTACTTTATAACGGTACAAGTATCAAATTCATAATGGAATATTGATTTCATAGAAGGTAAGTAGTTCTTACAATCCTGTAAAGAAGAGATCCTGTGTTCGAAAAGGTGTAACCTTACTCCATTTTGCTACTAAATGATTGGTGAAAGATTAAACTAACATTTCTGTTCGTGGAGGAAACAAGTAAAAATTAACGGCATAATTTTTGTCTATGACTGAAATCTAAGGACTTTGCTATTTTAGTTTTCATTTACCTTTTCAAGAATTTTTTTCTGTATCTGTTAAATAGAATAGAATAGCCTATTGTTCCAAGTAAAACTTTTAATTTTTAGCCAAATATTTAATAGATGAATTTTCAAACAATATATTGCAAATAATTACAAAAACCAGAATATTAGAATGATCTAATAGACTGTTTTTATATATACTAGCAAAGCATTATTACTGATGGCAGATAATTTATTCTGCTGTATTTTGAAGGACAAATTTGTAATTAGGTACTGACAGAATTCAGAAAGCATAACGATAAAAAAATTATAAATTTTATCAACATCAGTTAAAATAATTTTCATTTTTGTAACTAATTCTGAAACTAAAATTCCCAATGTAACTTTGTATAAAAATTCAGGCAATGCAAATTTTGTATCCGTATTGGCGTAGTTGGTAACGTTCTCGCCTTTCATCATGCGGTTCTGGGTTCGAATCCTACTCAGGGACGACATATTTTCACACGTTACAAAAATAAAATCATTTCATCCTCATTACACACAGTTCCACCCCAACGTCATCGCTAATGACCTTGCAGTTGATGCGACGTATTATTGTTTATGCGCCAATCTTTCATTTCTATTATCTATTATTTCTATTATATATTATTATCTATTATCTATTATTTCTATTATATATTATTATCTATTATCTATTATTTCTATTATATTTTAATTTTTATTATCTTTCGCCAATCATTGAAAAGCAAAATGGAGTAAGGTTACACCTTTTCGAACATAGGATCTCTTCATTACAGGATTTATTTATTGTAATGTATTGTTTATAAATAAAAAAAAGTATGTATTTTTGTAAAAAAAATAAATTTTCTTGTTCCAATATTTTCATACACTATTCTTCCCTCTTTGTCTCAAACTATTTTGAATAGAACTGTTATAATTTAATTTGTAACAATCTTGTAAAGATTATTCATTAAGAAAAACTACCATATAATACCAGAACTACCTAACAAATTCGCTTTTGAACATTAAAGAAAAATTCTTCAAATTTTTTAACTGAAGTAGCCTAGTTTAGTGTCTTTTTTATATTTAATGATATCTCTTCAGACATGCAACTATAATTCTGTTTATTTTTTTAGCACATTGTACAAATTTTAATGACACAATATATTGGCTCAATGACAAATTGGCATAAGTTTCTCAGAGAAATGCTAGCTTTTCTATCATTTATTTGTCAACTCTACAACTCCTTCTTAATTGCATTGTTGACAAATGATAAAAACACTGGCTTAATTTTGTTATTATGTTGCAAAAATAATGTAAACTATATTAAAGATAGTTCGTCCAACGAAAAATACAAAAAAAAATGTTTGCATGTATTTGAAGAGCCAACATAAGTAAAGTAACCTTTTGACTATACATCTTGATGACTGGCCCAATATTTTTTTGCAGTTTAATTGGTCAATACTGAATTACTGAAGTCGTAGAGTCAAGTTAAACTGGCTTCTACGCAGTGGTCCCAGGTTCCATTCCTGGTCAGGTCTGGTATTTGTCCATCTCTCATTTTCATATATCATCATTCTTCACCATCTGCATTAGCAGAAATTGTAAAACAGTCAGATGTGAAACCAAAAAAAGTTTAAAATAAAACATTAGGTACAACCATTGAACTAAAGAAAGTGAAATTTTAAATCATGAAAAATTAAATAAGTAAACTTTATTGGCCTGCCACACAGATGTCCCGGGTTCAATTCTTGGCCAGGATCTGGAAATTTTCATGTGTCAAATCCCATAGTTAATGTTACATAATCCACCGTAGTTGCTAATGAGCAAGCAGTTGATGCAACTTTAAATAAATTAATTAAAAAAAACTCTCACCAACACTTTTTAATATTTATATAGACGATGCAATACGGCGATGGAAACAAGAAGCTCCGCTAGGCATAAAAATAACCAGAGATTCATATCTTACTACTCTCTTATACGCGGATGGTCAGGTGATAATACAAAGCTCGGAAGTGGATCTTCAAAAATCAGTTCTGCTTCTTGATAAAATAGCCAAAGAATATACCATGAAGTTGTCGACAAGCAAAACTAAAGTGATGGCATTCCTTGGGAAAGACCCAATACGATCAAAGATAGTTTTGAACGACAAGACTCTAGAGCAAGTTTCCGAATTTGTTTACTTGGGTTGCAGTATCACATACAAAGACGATAACGAGATATTGCGGAGGGTCAATAAATTTCAGTCGGTTTGTGGTTTCATCAACAGGACCTTCAGGAGGAAATCTCGAAGGGAAACACAAATGGGATTATACGGTGTGATGGCGGTGCCGTTGGTGTTGTACGGCAGTGAGTCTTGGGTGCTACGAACAGCTCAGTTAAAAAAGGTAGAGGCTGCAGAAATGAGATTCATGAGGGCAGTGAAGGGATGTTCCTTGAGAGAGCAGATTCGTAGCAGTGAAATAAGGAGAGAATTGGGTAGAGAGGAATAGCTGATTGGAAAAGTGTCCAAGTACAGAGACAGATGGACGAACCACGTCGAGAGAATGCCGCCAGACAGGATTACGGTGAGGGCGGTAAACTATCAACCGGAGGGAAGACGAGGCCTGGGGAGACCCAGAAAGAGATGGCATGAAGCTGGAACAGGCGTTACGCCTAATCCGTAATAGGTAGAAGAAGAAGAAGATTAAAAAAAAAACTTTATTTCAAAACAAAAACAAAATTTATAAACACAGTACACTTTCCTAAAAGTAATCCATCAATTGCATTGTTTTCTCACTGGAACTTTGTTTTTAAAAAGTTACAAATGTAGCAGTGCAGTTGTCACCGCAAGTTAGGAATTTAACAACTGATTTTCAGACAAGGGTTCCGTGGTTCAGGTCTTAGTAACGATAGTTACTTTTATATGGATTTAAATAGTAGACTTTTTTACCAGTGTAATTTGATGGTTGGGGTTAATTAGCCAAATGGTTGACTGAGTCTGTATAAGACTACACCTCATTTACATTTCATACATACGAGGTGTGGCTATTAAATAACGAGACTGATGTTATAAAAATTTAATTTTAATTTTATACATAATCACTTATTGTCTCTAGAGTATTATATAACAGGATCAGGGAACAACTGGATCACGAACTTGGGGAATATCAGGGAGGATTTAGATCCTGGCGAAGCTGTGCAGATCAGGTTTTAACATTGAAACTTGTTATGGATTTCTGCAAAAAAGATCAAAGCCCTTATTTGTAACATTTATTGACTTCAAGAAGGCCTATGATTGCATACATCGGGAATCGCTACTGAAAGTGCTACGAAATTTTGGACTAGACCCGAAATTGACAAGAATGATAGGACTCACATTGACCTCTAAGTCCAAAATCAAATTTCGAGGAGAGTTTTCCAAAGATTTCGAAATAAGAACAGGACTTAGGCAAGGAGATGGCTTGTCCCCGTTGCTTTTTAATTGTGCCTTAGAATACATTATGAGACTATGGGAAAAAGAGAACCCAGCAAGGATTAGCTGCGGGAAATGCAAAAGTAAAGTTCACCTTGGTTGTCTGGGGTTTGCAGATGACTTGGCCTTGTTGAGTGGGTCTGTAGAGGAACTAAAGAAACAAGTAACAAGCTTAGGACGGTTAGCGGGAAGGTTTGGACCTTAGAACCTGTATTGGTAAGAGAATATACAAAGATAATAGTTGGAGACTGCTACCAAATAATGAAGTCTATAAAATTTTGGAGCCAATACTAGACACAATTAGGAAAAAACGAATCTCCTTTTTGGGCCATATCCTTAGAACACCGGAGAACAGAGTACTTAGACGACTTATTGAAAGTGTCTGGGATTTTAAAATCGGTTTGAACTGGACGAAGGAGGTCAAGGAGGACTTGGAAAGGTTTGGGTTGACGCTGGAGGATGTGAGGTTCAAGTCTGAAAGTTATAGAAAGTTGAAGGATCTGGCTTTGGAACCGGAAACCAAGACTAGAAGAGTGCAGAGGGTGACGGAAGAACTCCGGGCTCAGAGATCACAAAGAATGAGGGAATACTGGGTAAATATCAAGGCTCAGAGATCGAAGTAGAGTCTTTCATGTTGTGGCTGAAGTGGTCCATTGTGGCCTCACAAGTAAAAAAAAAAAAAAAAAAAAAAAATCACTTATTGTCACCTTCAGTATACATTCCTTCTCTATCCCTACAACGCTCCATGCGAATTTTCCATTGTTGGAAACAGTGCTGGAAGTCATCTTCTGCCAGCTCCTTCAGGACACATGTCGCCTTCTCTTTTACAGCTTCCACCGGCTCAAGTTTTGTCCCTTTAATGCAGATTTTACCTTAGGGAACAAGTAGAAGTCACATGGTGCAAGATCTGGTGAATAAGGTGGATGTTTTAACACTGAGATGCTGGACTTGGCTAGCAACCTCTTGACAGATAATGCGGAATGAGCTGGCGCATTATCTTGGTGGAGAACCCATGATTTGTCCTTCCACATTTCGGGGCGTTTTTTCCTTACTCATTGACGTAGTTTAGAAAGTACCTCAAGGTAGTAATATTGATTAAATGTTTGACCTTCAGGAACCCAGTGAAGGTACACAATTCCATGGATATCAAAAAAATCACCATTCGGCTCTTCCAGTGCATGGATTGGCGCTTCGTTTCTGGATCATAAGTAAATAACCACGTTTCAATACATGTTATTATAGTTTCCAAAAAATTTGGGTCATTTTCAATCGCGTACTAAGTGTTAGTTCAAACATTTTTTGCGAGCTTCATTTCAAACATTTTTGAGCGGCGCAACAAGGAGCTGTCAGAAGAAGACTTCCAGCACTGTTTCCAACAATGGAAAATTCGCATGGAGCATTGTGGGGATAGAGAAGGAGTGTATATTGAAGGTGACAATAAGTGATTATGTATAAAATAAAAATATAATTTTTTACAACATCAATCTCGTTCTTTAACCTTGTATGATCCTCATCTTACTGTGTAATGGGGTTGCTTATTATTCTTAATTGCAGCATCCACAGATTAGGGATTAAATAAAAAATTATTCTTTAATTTTTTATTATAATTTATGTAGCATTAGTTTGTCAGCTAGTGATGATTTTATGATTATTATTATTTCAGCAGTCCATTGAAATGTAAAAGCGCTGTTCTGTATGTCATCTTCAGTTGTGCAGTAAACTATCTTTCATTTCTTCTTCACTGCCTTTCTCAACATCGACCACCTCTTTTGTTCTATTAATGGATGATTTTTTTCATCAATCAAGTGCTCAAATGTCGTTTTGTTAATGTCATAGTTCAACCGCTCCGGAATGTAATTTTCATCCACCTTATATTGACCTTTATAATATAATATAATATAAAAATAAATAAATATAATATTGGCCTTAAAAGATGATTAGATCATACCTATCCCGCCATTTTAATTACCAAGGTGGGCTATCATTCTAATAACTATGCAAACTAACTCAAAGTCCACACCCAGAAATATTAAATAAAAAGATTAAGAAAGGAAAAGGATAAAATTAATTCAAAATTTGATTATTAAAATAATATATATTTTAACAAAAATTGTAAAGAGAATACCAATTCAGCAACAAATTATACATTTAAATTAAATTTATTTGGCCTAATAACTAAACCATATTTCTATTTAGCTAACAGCAAAAGTAATCAAACTGGTTTATTTCTTCTTTAAGAATAAAATGTTTTGTTTACTGTTAGTCTATTTTAAACATTGCAGCAAATTTATCTCTCAAGTTACGGAACTGGAAAGAATTAAAAACGGTTTTTTAGTGTAAAAATTAATAAATTTTTTAAGATTGTGATGTTCAATTAAAAAAAAATAACGTAGAAAATTGTAAGAGATGATTTACTTAACTAATCACTTTATAGAATGACCTTCTACAAGTTGAAAATTTAAGAAGAATTACAGAAAATTTTATTGTTGGTAGCAGCTTATGAAAAACGATGGAAAATTTTGTAAATTCACAAAAATAATATTATAAAAAAAATTTATTTTATTAGTTGATGTGTCTTATGGCTGGCGGCAATTTTTCAAAAGGTTTACCTTTGATCAATGGCAAAAACCATTATTGATTTCTGTATCTACTCTTTAAGAGGAATCGAATGACACTATTTTCGTTTCCGAATTCCAAGTTTGATTTCATGACTTCCAGTTTTAAGCCACTTATGGTTTAAACCGGAAATTCCAATGATTTCTGTATCTGCTCTTTAAGAGGAATAGAATGAGACCATTTTCGTTTCCAGATCCAAGTTTGATTTCATGACTTCCAGTTATAAGCCACTTCTGGTTGAAACCGGAACTTCCAATGATTTCTGTATCTACTCTTTAAGAGGAATCAAATGACACTATTTTCATTTCCAAATCCAAGTTAGATTTCTTGACTTCTGGTACAAAACTAGGCAAGAGTCAATACAAGACTACACCACATTTAATCGTCATACTGATGTATCATCCTGATCTCATTGGGCCATGGGGTTGCTTATTGTTCTAAATTGAATAGATTCCAACATGTTCACATTAGAATAAAAATAATTAAGTAAATGCTAAACAAAGTACAATAAAATATAAATAACTTTTTAAAATGTTCTTTACTTTAGATCTTAATCTAGTTTTCAATACCTAATGCAGCGTAGTTTACGCTTCTCTAAAATAATGGATAATAAAATTCATTTTTGATTAATTTTTTACTGGTGGTTATCTAAAATAATAATTACATTCAACTTGTGAAAGTTATAAAATCAAGTTAAAGAAAGTACCATATCCAGTTCTGATACTAAATTAAGAAAATTCAGGTTGAAGTGAAAACACAAATACTATTAGTTTTGTACTATTATGGAGTACAGCTGATATTGTGTACAAACAAATACACTGAAAACAATATTTAAATTATAATAAACAAACATATAAATTAAATGCAAAAATACAATTTTAACATACAATTCACATTTTGCAATGTGACCAAGAAAAGCTCGTGTCAAAGGATTGAAATAAAATAGAAATAGGAAAGTTACAACAAAATAGTTTCCTGTGGAATGAATCAATGACTACCAAAACGGTCCATCACTGTATTTTTGTTCTACAGGATCTTTGATTAAAATTAAAAATTTCATCATAGTGAATTTTACATACTTACATGTTCAGAAATATCAAACATGCACTGTACTGTTTTATAAGCCAAATCACAATCTACACCAGAATCTGAAAATAAACGAATTTAAAAAATTAATTTTGTTCCTTGTTTATAAAGTATAGTTTGCAATATTAAAATTTTTCATAATTTTTAATACAAGTCAAGTCCAGAAAGTAAATACAGTTTTTGAAAAATAATGCTAAAAAATTTGTTCAAGCCTATTTCATTTTACATAGGTACCTTAAATATTATTTTGCAACATAGTTTCCACCAATGATCAATCACTTATCATAGTAAGTGACTAGTTTATCCAAACCTTTCTTAAAGAAACACCCCACCAGTGTTGATAACTTCACAACATATTTCATGTCGTCACCATTTCTGAAGTACTTACCATCAAGCTTGCACTTCATGTGCAGGAAAATGGTATCTGGAAGTGCTGACATAGTGAACTGTCTGTTCTTAAATAATCTTGGATTAGAGAAAAATAAATATAATATTTTTACAATTTAAGAAAAAACTTTGGAAGGCGCTAACATGATCTATTTGCATTATTTTCACCTCTCCCACTCCTGTGCATATTCTCCCACTGTCGATCCAGCTGTTTATAAAAAAAAATCACAATCAAAAATCTTTATCAAAAATTCTTGTACACGGTAAAATCAATCAAGTACTTTTTTAGATTTCTTTTAATGAATGCAAATAAAATTTTGCTTAGTTTTCGTATGACTTATGCTTCTCTAACTATCATAAAAAGGCAGTCAAGGGGAACTCTTCTCCAGTCTTCAGATGGCACATTAGGAATTTTTTTTACTATTTTCATATATTTTTATTATAATGACTAACATGTATTAAGAATGTGTAAACTTACATTTTAAACAAGTTGGTCGGACTATCATTTGAAACTGACCAGCCATTCCTTTGTAATCACTAGAAGCTGACAATATTTTAATATCTTCATCAATTTTTGTTTTATTCCATGCTGAACCATCTTGTAGCATCTGAATCCAAAGTAATATAAGTGAAAATATGGATGTTCATAGTTAATGTTTTTCAGCAATTGCGTAACTACCTACGTAGTACAAGGTACCTACTTACTTCACATTCATGAAAATATTAAGTTTCACGTAAATTGGATTTAATAGTAGCCTTGTTTAAAAAAATATTCAATGTTCATACAGTGTTATGAAAGAGTTATTCAAATTTCATAAAGTATTACTAAACATAAAGTAAATGAGGTTACACTGTTCCTTATCAAATATTAAATACGATTTTTTACTTTCTCTTGCCTATATGAATATATAGGAAGGAAGTAGGCCTATTGTTTTCATGTCAATTTTTCGAAATCGAGTTTTCACCGAATCTACACATTTTCAGACCCCCGAACCCAATAAACATGTTTTTAGCGATTGGTCTAAGTGTCAGTCTGTGTGTGTGTGTGTGTGTGAACAAAATATCTCAAGAACAGAACATCGTACGAACTTGAAACTTAAGTTACATACCACTACCGGACCCAACACGAACATTTTTATCAAAATCGGTCAACCGGAAGTAGTAGTTTATTCGTGTAATTTTTCACTTTTTTGCAATTTTCTCAAAAACTGGTTCTACGATTATTTTAAAAAATCGCCTGGTTTACTAAATTTTTTATGCTCTACAAGATAGGGTAGGCGCCATGTTTGCTGAAATTCTTGGTGAGGCTGTTTTTGTGTAAAAAATTGTTTTTTTAAGATTGCAGCTTTAATATGCATTTTAGCGCAAAAATTTATATAATAAAAAATTTAGAGAATTTAAAATCGTTCAACTTTTATTTCAAACATTTTTTTTTGGATAACGCTTAGTTTAGCGGTAATTGATGATTTTCTGTTTTTTCTCACGAAAACGTGTGAAAAATAGATTTTTTTGATAGGTATTTTAAAAAAATATTAAAAATATTTTAATTAAATATTAAATTTAAAATATTTAAATTTAATATTTAAGTATTAATATTTAATACTTAAATATTAATATTTAATTTAATTAAATTACTAATTTTATTACTAATGTTAGGTTTATTATTAATTATTTGCATTGGCAAGAGAAAGTTGTGTGAGTGTTTAACACCGGATTGTTTTGTTAATTGCTTCCAGAAGACTTCTGAGGAACTATAGAACACGTTAAGAACTTATAAGTTAATTTATATATTGCAGATATATCTTAATTTCATATCCTGCTACTACAAGCTTACTTACTACAATAAGGTGTATCTTTTAATACTTACACGATAGTTTACGAGGGGGTACCCAAAAGAAACCGGAATTATTTTTTAAAACTATTTATTTTTAATTTTTTTACAAAAGAACCTTATCCCCTTCAAAATACTCTCCATTACAACTAATACGTTTGTCCCACCGGTGCTTCCACTGTTCAAAACATTTTTTGTACTCCTCTTCAGTGATGGCTGCCAGCTCATCCGTCGTTTTTTTCTTGACATCATCAACGTTGTTAAATCGGAGACCTTTCATGCCCCTTTTCATGCGTGGGAACAAGAAAAAATCACACGGAGCCAGATCGGGTGAGTACGGTGCGTGTGGTAGCAAAACCATGCCGTTTTTCGCCAAAAACTGGGTAACCGAGATTGCCGTGTGTGCAGGCGCGTTGTCGTGGTGGAAAAACCAGTCCCCTGTCTGCCACAAATTAGGTCTTTTACGACGAATGCTGTTTCGTAGTCTTCTTAACACTTCAAGATAAAAAGCTTGATTTACCGTCTGGCCTGGTGGAACGAACTCTGAATGGACAATTCCCCTCACATCAAAAAAACAAATCAGCATTGTTTTGATGTTCGATCTGACTTGACGACTTTTTTTTGGTCGGGGTGATAATGAAGTCTTCCATTGACTGGATTGTTGTTTGGTTTCTGGGTCGTACCCATAGCACCAAGACTCGTCACCCGTAATGATCTTTGACATGAAATCTGGATCAGTTTCAAGCTGTTGTTTCAAATCACTACACGTTTCAATTCGACGTTCCTTTTGAGTGTCTGTCAGAACCCGAGGCACAAACTTGGCAGCGACTCTTTTCATTGTCAAGTCTTCTGTTAAAATGCGTTGGACTGAGCTCCAAGATAACCCACTAACCTGTGATATTTGGTCAATGGTCTGTTCGTACAATTTCTTTCACTTTCACAACATTTTCGTCTGTTCGGGAAGTCGACGGTCGTCCAGAACGAGGTTTGTTCTCAATCGACATGTCGCCATTTTTAAAGCGCAAAAACCACTCGTACACTTGGGTTTTTCCAATAGCGTCGTCTTTGTAAGCTGTGTTCAACATTACAACTGTTTCCGCGGCGTTTTTACCGAGCAAGAAGCAAAATTTCACAGCCGCACGTTGTTCATTAAAACTTGCCATCATGAAAAACGACACGAGCACAAAACAGCACTAGCGAGAACAATCACTGCACGAGAACAGAACAAGCTAGATCAACGAACAAAATGGCATTGAACTGGCAATGAGTAGCGCTACAAGCAGCTTAATGGCGGGAATTTGTACTGCACAAGCTCCGCCCACAGCAGAGCTATTCCGGATACTTTTGGGTACCCCCTCGTACAGTTTTCTTAGAATTTGCTTCCATGTTTTAGGTGTTTATTTACTTTGACTTATTTCAAAGTAAATTTTTAATTTTAAGTAATAACTTTCTTTTATTTCAGTAAAATATTATTTAAAAATAAATTCTTGTACACGGTAAAATCAATCAAGTACTTTTTTAGATTTTTTTAATGAATGCAAATTAAAACAACATTTAAAAAATTGTGTTAATTTATTGTCATATTTTCTTCCTGCATAAATAGGTTTTTATTCAAACCATTTAGTGTTGTGGTTCGGCACGTAATAATCATTTCTGTTGCTTGTGTCATGATAGTGGATCCTATTAAAATTTTACCTGACCTATACATTCCAAAAGAGATGGGTATTGTTCTAAAACTCATCTTGTATGCTCAGCTTGTATGTAATACTAATAGTAACTTTTATTCACCCAATGATGTTTGCGAACTAAATTTTAATGCAATCCCTCTAAGGCTAGAAATTGTTAGAACTAAATTAACATAAATAAATAAAATGACAATAAAGATTTATTCACTAAAACATTATTTTCATTATGTTAGTTTAGTCAGGCCTACTTATTAAAAGCAAATTTAAAATCTTTCATTAATTTTATATTCGATAATTTTTGTTTTAGTTAACTTGAGTTTGTTGCAAGTTTTTCTTTTTAATTTCAGAAACAAATTATTTTGTATATCTAGTACGTTGTGACTTAGTTTTTACAAAATATGTGATCTAACCTACTTTATAATTGATTGAAATTTATACTTACAGTACCATGCTTCTTTGAAATACATGACACCATGCACTGAAAAAAATTAATTAAAAATTAATATAACTATGATGTCATTGTGATAGCACACTGAAACTTCTGAATTTCCATGAAGCTGTCGCAATTCGTTTGTTTAAGGTAATTAGAAAATACTAAGGGCTTCTTTTTCTTACTCTAGTAAGAAAAATGGGAATATTTGCCAGGAGAAAATTAAAATCTTAAGGAATTAGTCAATAAAGGAGATAATATGATACAATTTTACTCCTAAATCTTTTGTTTAAGTTAAAATTTTTTAAATATTACAAAATTTATTTAAATATTTACCTTGCAAATATCATATTCTGGTTTTAAGGGATCTTCTACTGTTCCAGTAAAAAGTCGTAAGCAAATTCCTGCAAAAGAATGTTGGAAAGTTATGTTGTATACATGTTACATTTTTGCTTAATCTATATTAATTTTATTGAAGCAAAAATAAAAGTAAGTTAACTCTTAACCTTACGACTTACTTAAGGCTTACCAACAACTAATTCTCACTGAACATCCTCTTTTACAAACCGATCCAGTCTTCTTTAGCCCTGAACCTTGTCATAAAGTGTCTCTCTGCAAACTGGATAGAGTTCTCATATTTTCTTTCAGGCCTTTCTGCCATTTCAATGTTGGAACAGCCACTGTATTGTAGAATTTCATCAATGTGTTAGTTCGGATTTTTTCTTTCAAATGCTGATGTATTGTCTCAAATTCTATTAAGGTAAGGTTTATTATTAAGTTTACAACAATTTCTGTTACATGACTTCTAAGCCTAAGGTTGTGGTTTCAATTCTAATGTAGAGCATGGATACTACTACAAAAATATCAAAAAATTTCAGGTTAAACGTAAGTAGTTAACACTAATTGTAAGTACCTACTGATGCAACAATAAACAAATAAAATAAAAACATTTAATGTTATTAAATTTTATTTTTTGGAATGTGTATTATACATTCAATTATAAAAGCAAAGTTTGGATTGATTCCAACAAACACAGAGCCACAATTTAGTCTAATGATTTAGATTTAAATATTAACCTGTAATTTTCTCTAGGAGAGGGTGCCACATTTATGAAAAATTAAAAAAAATGTAAAACAAAATTGATAATGGGCCTTGTATAATTAAATTAAATGTTAAAGAAATTTTAAGTATTTAAATTTTTATTATTACTCATTAAAATAAAATCATGGTAAAAAAAACTTCTTTTTTTCTACTTTTTTATGATCAGGCTTTAGGTTCCAGGATTTGTTCTGGCATCCATCTAGCCACTGGACACTCTGTATCATGCCTTCCAATTGGTCTGTAAGTTCTGGCAAGGCTAGGAATTCTATATGGAGACGTTCTTTGAAATGATCGGTCATTTCCAGCGATATTTCATAATTGTCTTCTTAAAAGAACCAACAACTAATTCTCACCGAACATCCTCTTTTACAAACTTATCCAGTTTTCTTTAGCCCTGAACCTTGTCATAAAGTGTCTCTCTGCAAACTGGATAGAGTTCTCATATTTTCTTTCAGGCCTTTCTGCTATTTCAATGTTGGAACAGCCACCACTGTATTGTAGAATTTCATCAATGTGTTAGTTCGGACTTTTTATTTCAAATACTGATGTATTGTCTCAAATTTTATTAAATTTTTGTATTTTTTGTGGTAATTACCATCGTCCTCTTCATATGACACCTCAAATCCCAAATTGGCAAAATGACTGATCTGCTCCAGAATTACCTTCATTATTATTATTTTTTCCCTAGTGTTCTTTGTCCTGACTGGATATTTCCCTCTAAAAGGTATCATTTTTGTTTTTGCACCACTTCTGTAAATCCTACTTCCATGAGTTCTTGGCTTGACCTCTGGGTTCATGGGGACATGTTTGAAGTTGTTATGTAGCAGGATGAAAGAGGATGAAAGGTGGGTTCTCTAAGCCTTAACCCTTTATAGGGCAGTACTGCGGAGAAAAATATGCATGTTGTGAAATGTCAAATTTTGTTTTATAGGAACTTGAATAGTGTATTTCTAGAGCCAGAACAGTAAGATATTTCTTTTTTTTATGTTAAGTCTTGGTAAGTATACTTACCAAGGAACGTTTATTGAAATGGGAATCACATAATATTTAGTGGTAAGAATGCTTATTAAAACAACTTGTAGTCCTATATAACAGAAAAATGTGTAAAATAACTTATCTCAACTTTATATTAGCATGAATGCTTGTTTTACCGTAAAAAAACTCGAATTTTCTAAGCACTGTACAAAAGTATTGTATCGGTACAAAAGTAACAACAAAACAACACGGTTGCGCACGCTTGTATGAATCCTTACCACATTCGTATGCGCACTTATTTAAAAATGTAGATAGTCTACTTACCAGAGAACGTCTATAAAACCATAAAATGCCAATATGGTTCAACTGCATAGCTTATTTTTAAAAAAATGGTCCTTATTGCCAGTGGTAAGTATAATTACCAAAGACCTATAAAGGGTTAAAGTGGTATTTCAACAAAGCTGTAGTAACCCTGACAAATGAGTCCCTGGTGCTCCTGGGTAGGGGTTGTACAGCAAGTTAATGACTTGCTCATATGAATGTGAAATTTTTGTTGCACTTTGAGTAACCACATTTATAAAATAAACTCTTGAATTAAAAGTAGTTGGAAATCATCTTTACCAAACTTGGGATTATGATACACTAACTGTTATTAATTACACTGCACATTAAACGGACTATTAGTAGTTCGACAGACTCTATCTCTATACACAAACATTTTAAGGTAGGTGCTTAACCCTACAAACTTTTGGACTTAAAGTTGCTAAAGTACAGAGATTTATCAAATTCTCAAAATTGATTTTTAAACATTTTATGTATTCAAATAATAACATATTTGAATTAATTCCCTTTATAAATAATGCAGAATAAGTATTATTCTATAGATCAATAAAATTTATTGGTTTAAAATTTTAATTAAATATGTTTGTCAAATTTAAATGAAAATATAAGAACTCATACAAAGTCTGAAGCATGGTAATTTACCGTGGTCTGAAGTACCTATTTAAACTTTTTGATATAATTGCAATGAAAATTATAAAATTAAACACTTTGAAAAATCTAGCTTACCAAGATCAACTGGTTTCCCTGATTCTTCAAATTCTGATTTGCAATTGATTGCATGCGAAAATAATTCTCCAACCAAGGGTTGAACTTTGTTAACTGCATCATCATCATCCTAAAGAAAAGAAAAATGAAACTGTCGGAGATTTTTTATCGTGAAAATTATACATAGGTTTATGTGGTAACTAAAACCACTATTGGTAATACCCAGAAACAATACAGGGTTTGTCCCAAAAGTTCCGGCAATGAATTTCATCAACCGTCACTTGTGGGTAGTGGTTGAATGAAGATTATGCTTAGCCCAACGTGTGTCACCATATCCTTGTCAAAAAAAAAATGGTGGAGCACCTGTACACTAAAATTTTGTGTTAAACTTGGTAAAAATGGTAAGGATATGATACAAATGCTTAGGCAAGCCTTTGGGAAGGATACATTGTCACAGAATCAAACTTTCAAATGGCACAAGAGGTTTTGGGAGGGTCAAGAGACTGTCAATGATGAGTGCTCGAGGCACCTGTCAATGACAAAAACTGACAATATGGTTCTAAAAATGCAAAAATTATGAACTACGATTGTCGGGCCATATTGAAATAATGTCGTTATGGGACCAATTCTGAATTACAAAAATAGTCTGTGGCGTATGAGTGGCAGTAAATGATTATGGACAAGTAAACCTTTGTTTTGATTGTTAAGTGAATTATTTTACTAATTGTCAAATATTTCAGTTTAAACTTTAATTTTGTAATTAATTTAATTGAAGTAATCTAATTATATTTGTTAGTAGTCTAAGTTTAATTTATCTACTGTAATTGTAAATTATTAATTGTGACATAATTTAATGGTTCCAGCCAGTAACGTTCCAAACGACAAATTCAAATTTTTTCAAGAGATGATAAATTAAAAATCAATCAAAAATGAATTTTTGCAATAATAATAATAATAATAGATTAATATTTTTTTTAGTGAAGTATGTAGTAAATGGTCTACTTATGAAATTAATTATTATAATATCATTGTTGTTGTTTAGGTCATCAGCCAAAAGACTGGTTTGAACCTCTTGAGGCTTTACTAAGTAAAGTGAGGAGTAAGGTGGTTTACAATTGAGGCGGTTGGAAGAAGAAAAGCCCAACTACACATTTTTCAGAAATTCGTTTTTTTTTTGTGTTTATTGCAGTTAATAATGATATTTACCATATACTAGAAGAAGGTCCCATTATATGTATTAAATAATACAGAAAACAGCTGTTGAAAAAGTGATTGGTAGAACAAGGGCCCAACTGCTTCATTTCGGGACTTTTTCTACCAACCAAAACGAGTGATTTGCTTACTACCCATGTTCAGTTCCTGGGCCATCACAAAAACAGAGGAAATGCTAAATCTGATGAGATTTATGAATTAATTGACGAGCATATAGATAGTTTTTCTTACAAAGTCGAACATTATAGCAAGTCTGGTTGCAAAAAAAGATATTTGTCTAGTGATTTATCTGTTCTAAAAATGTATGAAATTTTTTTAGAAAAGCATCGACCGGAACAGTATAACCCATCAATGTTAAGTTAGCGCAGTCATCGCGCAGAGTGTGGTTAGGAAATTGCCGTAGTGGGGGCGGGGAGGCAGAGTGATGTTCACACATTCATGCACACTCGCATTCACGTACGCACGCTTGCATTCACCAACACACTACGCTCGTGAACGCATCTCCAGCGACTAGTCTTGTTTCGTTTAACGGATAGTAAAGAATTTGTTATTTTTTATCGTATTTTTACATTTATATGTATTTGCTTATTTTTTTCATTTTATTTACCTAATAACAAAGTAAAAGTAACAAGGAAGTGGGTATATGAATTTTTATGTTATAATATAATTGAGAATTATATTATTTTATTATATAAATAGAATTTATATAATTTATGTGAAAATTGTACACAATATTTCTCAACGCGCATCTTTGAAAGTTATCAATATTAACTTTCTTCTTCAATCTTTGGCGAGATTTTCCCGGTGTACTGAAATTTTCATTTTCACCCAATTTATTTGCTTCTGTTACAGTTTTTCGTACCGTATGAACGGAAATACCGCAAAGGTCAGCCACACGAGCTTAAATTTCTAACTGTAACATTTCTGGATTTTCTTCAGAAATATTTTTGTGCACATTCATAAATTACACATTTAGTTTGACTTTTTAAAGCAACTCCCCGTCCTAACCTGCAGTTCGATCTTGGCTGAGGCATTGCGAATAATATTTAAGAAACGGCGAAGAGTATTGAAAAATACTGTTTAATAATTGGCGAAGAGTATTGAAAAATACTGTTTGAGAAACGGTAAAGAGTATTGAAAAATACTGTTTAAGAAACGACGAAGAGTATTGAAAAATACTGTTTATGAAAACTGTGGAAATGTAGAAGACCACAACACATGTAAACAGTGTGAAGTCCACAGAGCAACTGGTTGGTAACTGTCCTTGGCTAGGTGGGAGGGCGCGCGCCAGAGACCCAACATTCCCCTCCATTATACTATAAGCTAGGCCTACAACACCTAAAATGAACTACTGCGCATCACGTGATCACGCTTACTTAACTTTGATAAGTTACCAACTTGTAAAAAACGGAAGCAATATTAAAAAACTTGAGTGTGATGTCAAGTACTCCTTATTTTTAGATTTTTATCGAAAAAATTATAACTATAAATTTGGTCGTCCTCGCACAGATGTTTGTGTGACTTGTACAAGACTTTTAGCCAAAATTAAAAATGAGTAAAACAAAGCCCTTAAAAAGAATCTAGAAACTGAACTCAAAATCCACAAAACAGGAGGAAAAATGTTTTATACAAAGCTTAAAGAAACTATTTTAGCTGTTGCTAACGATGAAGAAAAAGAGGTTCTGTGTTTTGACTTTAAACAAAACATGCCAATGCCTCATTTGCCCACATCTGATGTTATTTTTTGCAGGCAGATGTGGCTGTACGTCATGTCTGTATACTCAGGGACAACAAACTCTAGTATCATGTATGCTTGGCCAGAGTGTGAGGCCAAAAAAGGTGTTAATGAAGTAATCTTGGTTCTTAACCATTACATTAACACATATCTGAATGAGAAAGTTAAAGTACTGTATATATTTACAGATGGTTGTAGAGGGCAAAACCAAAATTATACCATTCTTCGATATTGGCAGTCAATGACAATAAATGGTAAATTTAGGGAAATTTGGCATTATTTTCCTCAGCGGGGCCATAGCGATCCTTCCTTGCGATCGTCATTTTGGTATAATAGAAAAAATGCAGAGGAAAAGGGAAGTAGCTGAATTTCATGACGATTGGATAAATATGATCGCAGAAAAATTTACTGTTTTTTTGCTAAAACAAAATGATGTTAAAGACTTTGTTAAATCCTTGGCAGAGTATTCAAAAAAACAGTAACTGTAAAAGGCCATAAATTTCAAATATCTAACTATAAAATGTTTAAATTTTGTTCCAAAACAATGGAAGCCTACACAACTCTAAATGGTATAGTCAAAGACACATTCCATTTGGCAAAACCTGATGTAACCGAGGTGGTACTTCCTATTGACTCTGTGTACGAAGGACAGCTCACTGTGAAGGATAAAAATAAAAGGATGTGAAAAGTCTGATGCAATACCTAACAAATAAACAGGCTATTGCATTCTATAATACATTAGTAGCAGCTGATAATCATGATGAAGAGGCTGAAGAAAGTGATTAGGAAAGTTACGAAACAAGTTATCTTTGTCAATGCCCAAAAATATTATTTTACTACTATTATTTTTTAAGCCATATTTGTAATATTAATGCTATATTTTTGTATTTCACCTGTATTTTGTCATGTTTGTAGTTGTAGTAGTTTGTATTTTAATCATTAATATTGCTTTTTATATTATCATTACATTCACTAGAAGTTTGTCATCATATTTCGTTAACAACCATTCATAATTTTCCTCATTTTTCCAAATAATACGTATATTTTTTGTATTTTTTTCAGTCAGCATATTATTTACAAAATCAAATATAGAATGTAATCTAGGAACATAATAAAAGTTAATATTTGCTTTAAATATTGAAGTATTGTTATTTATAACAGAAAAAAAGTTTACCAGCTCTTGGTGGGCAGAAAAAGGGCCCAATCTTAAGACAAAAAGAATTTTTTTTTGACAACAGCTGTAACTGAAAAAAATTAAAAAAATTGCTATGGCACTTGTAAATGAACCTATTTTAAGGAAACAATTTACAATAAAGTAAAAAATTAACTGGGTCAATGAAAACTTGTTTTATGTGTCTTCTGAAAAACGTTGATTGTTGTAGTTGGGCCCTTCTTCTTCCAACCGCCTCAATTGCCTTTCTCACTGAGTTGAAAAGTATGCTTATCAGCATGCTGGGCCCTCTGAAAAGCACTTATATCTCACCCTCCAAATGACACATTCATTTCATTCACCACAGGGTCTGGCTGTATATATATATAGTATATTGCAAGACCGTTATAAATGACAGTTATTTGTAAAGTTTTTACAACTTTGAAGGGTGAGCCGATTTCTATCAGACGGTGACAGACCAAAGCGCGGCGAAGTAGACACCCTTGGACACTACCTTACTTCACCATAAAATCCGAAACTGGAGGTATTCCACCAGTCCTAGTGCTGCCAACTTGAGAGATTTCAACATGTAAAATACCCTACATTAGTTCAGGATGTTGATTTGAACGTTTCTGCATAAAAATCATGATTTTCGAAAATGTATCACTTAGAATGTTACTGGTGGGAGCTTTTCAATTGTTATAAGTTTAAAGAAAGTTTGTTTAATATTTTTTACTATACCCAAATCCCCAAACAAACCTAGGCTCAGGTGTTACAATATTACAAAATTAATTTTAAAATTTTCAAAATGTACTTACAGCAATAGCATATGGTATAAAAGAATACATTGAAGTAAGATACAAAACCGTATAAAAAATATTCAGCAACATTCTTGTTATGTTCCGCTTTCAAAAGGAATCAGAAAATTGAATGCAGTACTAGAATCTCATCCAAAAACTTTGGATTATTACAAGCTCACAATCCTCATTTTATACTTTATAATACTGCATAAAAAATATTATTATCTAAATAATTGTTATTATCATTATGATTACCAGCAATTTCCTTTTAATATAAAGCTGTATTGAATTTAAAATTATTATACTTTAGTATTGTCAATTAAAAACTTGTTATCATCATTTATACATTACTTTTTTATTTATTTAGAAAAATATGTAAGGGAAACATTAACAATTTATTTTAAACTGGAAGGTCACATAAATAAATTTTTCTGATTTTTACATTAAGTATCCCACAATTTTTGAAATGGCTTAGCATTTTACACTAATATTATATAATGTAATTTTGAATGTTTGTTCGTTAATGTTGAATAACAATTATTCAAACATTATCGCTTTGTTGGCAATTTTTTATTGGGGATTTTTTTCTTTTGTATGGAGCCAATTTTAGACCATGTGTCACTAAACACGCCACTACACTTAAGCCATTTGTGGAAGCTCTTTTTACAGCCCACATTCTCAGCATTTTTTCAATGTCGGTTATGAAATTGTAATCATTTTTAAAAAGGGTCAATTTCAGGCCATGTAAAGTGACTTTATAGATAACTCAGCTTTTTTTACAGCCCACATTTTCAGAATTTGTTCACTATTGGATTTTCTCCTTTCTTATTTCTATTCTGTGAATAGGTGTAGAAAATTCCAGGTCTCTGCATTTAAGGGAATACGGAAGAGCCTATACCTGCAATGTTAAATTTCGTATATTTGATGTTCCTTTTTAAAGTTCTGGTTATAAATAGGACTTCCTAATTTTTTTTTTATTTGTAAAACTACACTTTTCTTTACAATTTGATTGAAGGATTTTTTTATCATTTTAATTAATTTTTTTGTTTGATATTTTCAAAATTTTTTAAGGTTTTCCAATATGTTTGATTGACATTTTTGAGAATAATTCTAAAAGTACAAAAAAAATGTAAAAACTGTTCTATCACTTTGTAGAGCTATACAAAAAGTAGGTGTCTGCAAAGTTTCATATCTCTATCACTCACCAAAACCTTAAAAAGGAACATTGAATCCGAAAATAACTCATTTTCAGTAAATTAACCTCAAAGTGTACGATAATGGTTTTTGTTCTACCAGTGCTTGCTCTTACACTAAGTGATAGTTCCATATTTTCACTAATTAATTACCTTATTAGTTTTTTTTAACTCTAAGCCCTATTACACTTTTTCCTAATCGAAGGAAAACAAAATTTACCTACTGAAACTACGTCTTTTTTGTACAGGAAAGGCAAGATATTTATGAAAATATCAGTATAGGCTATGTATATAGATTCAATCGATACATTAACATGAAAAAAAATTATTACACAATTTCCATCCAATAGATTTTTTTAAACTATACATCATTTTAAAGAAAAAATTCTGGGTAATGTACTCGTAATACATTTTTTGCAAAAATGATTTTTTTAAAAAATGCCCTTCTGACTCCCTTTAAACAATCCTGAGCTAACAATTTCCTGATATAGATAGTTAGCTGACAGATAAACAGAAGAAGCTTGGCTGGAAGCATACAGAAAACTTCGTAGAATCTTTAAATCTCTGTAGTGTGTTAATCAACTTTCATGTACAGTGCGCAGACATAAGCTGTAATTCTCACGTATCTTTAAAAATAACAGTAGGTACTTTATGAGTGAAAATAATTTTGACAACTTTCTCTTTAAAATCCATTTACAAAATCACAGCTGCAGTCTTAAATTCCTTTTTGTCACAAATTAAAATTGCATAACTTAAATTTTTTATTTATATTTTAATGGTTAACTAAAGGGGGTTAACCAATAATCGGTTATGAAATGGTCAATTTTAGACTAAGTAAAGTGACTTTAGGTATTTTTGAAAGATCTTTTTGCAGCCATCATCTTTTTTCATTTACTGTCAGCTTTTCTCTTTTGTTCCATCCAACCGGTGTATTGTTTGTGCTCGTAATGGAAACCATTAAAGTCAGTAATAATTGTCTGAATTTAGTTCAATTCATATGTTGTTTTAGTCATCAGCCGAAAGGCTGGTTTGAATCTCTAGAGGCTTTACTAAGTAAAAGGAGGAGTGAGATAGTTTACCATGAATAATTCCTCACTGAGTGGAAAAGTATGCTTATCAGCATACCAAGCCCTCTGAAAAGCATCTACTTTCCTGCAAATGACACCTTCGCTTCATTCACCACAGGGTGTGGTTGTATAATGAAATTCATTATCCTCAGAGGAGATAACTCTGACTAGTGTGTTTTACAACTCTATCTCTTCTGTTGTTAAATACTTCAGTCATATAATTGATTGAGCATATGATAAGAAACAGAACTACTTTTTGTAGCCCTGGAACTACCAGATTGAGTGCAAATAATTTAACACTCCACCTGTCTGTTATGGGTAAAATCCATTATATTTTCTAGATTCCTTCCAGGTTTCTCAATATCCCTTCTGACTTCTTTAAACCATTCATATATCATTTTAGGTCTATTGCTTAATAGCTTAAAACTGCGTTTTCAGTTAACCATTTGTCCATTCTATACAAGTGGCAGTAGAATTTTAGTCTTAATTTTCTAATAGTTTCCAATTATACCTCATTTTCTTCTACATCTTTTCACGTTCTCATAACCTGTACAGTCTGTCTACTATCTTAGAACCAATTTTTTTTACTAGAATATTTAAATCAACTTAAAAATTTAAAATAACAGTAGGGTTGATTGCTACTAATCAATACTACTTTATCTTACCATTACTAATTTTTTCTTTGTTACGCGATTGGGTGGGCAATGTAACTTACATTAAATCTTATATTGTTGATTTTTATGTTTTTACTTCTTGTATTTCCTTTCCTTTCACATGGTTGTTGGGATACCTTTCATTCATATTTACTGATTGTAATTATCTAAACTCTTCTGACATTGTTTTGAGTTAAGATTGTGCAAGATCGTTTTCAGGGTTATGGATTACTGATCGCAGTTGTTTGCAATTCTGACACAATTAGCAGGTTTTCCATATCTTTGGTTGGTTTTCCGAATCTTACTTCTTATTCCTAGACTGCTTTTATATTGATGCTCTCTTTCTAGGACTTTTTGCATGTCATATCATTTATTATCCATCTAGGTGACTTTTTTTTAAGGGGCTTCAATTGGTTATAGTTCCTTCTTTGTACATATTTGAAGTGATAATGTACATAAAGACAAGTAACATACCATTTAACATATTCTGTGCAGAGGAGGTGATATTACCTCACACATTCTCTTTGGTAGCTTGCTGTTCAACCAGTCTGTTTATATTGTATAACTATATTCCTATCATTTATATATTTCTTTTGACATAAAAAAGGTTCAAAATGTTGAATAGGCTATATCTTTCCATTTCCAGATGTGGGTTATTAAAGGCCAACCCTAAAGCTCCAAAGTTTGTCTTATACCTCGAAGTCTACCATCCCTCTTTTTGTAAAATCAAAGTAGTAAGTTATCTACGAGATTCTCCCATTATTAATATTGGTATACATAATTTCATGCTTGCTTACAAGGTGAGATATTCACAGAATTTAGTTCATTCAGTTATCCAAAGGTTTTCAGTCAGCTTACAAGACTTTTTTGCAAAATCCTTGGTTTCCTCTTTTAAAAATGGAGAATAATTTTAAGTTGGTTGTTTTGTTTCTGTCCTGTAATCCTAGATACACACCTTAAATGATCAAATAACATATTAATATTACAATAATGTCTACAATCTTTGAAGACAATCACTTTCTTCCGAACTTCATTCTCATTAGAGGTTCTTCTGACCTTTACCAATAATTCAGGTTTATTTTTACTAATGTAGATCCACTTCTATCACGACTATCCATTCCGATCCCTATAGAAATTCTCACTTTGTCAACACCAATACGAAAGAGTTGTGAGGGGGTTTTGTTGAACCAGTTCCTAAAATTCTTCAACCATGATATCCTTCTTCTTCCACAACCTTCTCTTTCTCCAAAGATCTTCCCCTATAAAATACACTGAAGTGAGGCATATCTGGCTTCATTCCGCATAATATGACCCAGGTACTGCAACTTATGTGCTTTGATAGTTGTTAAAATTTCTAGCTCCTTTCCCATCCTCCGCAGAACTTTAGCGTTGGTCACTCATGCCTTCCACTGAAGAGTAGAAATTTGTAGATTCTTTATTGAAGCATAATGTAGAATCTGATTTGAAATCATAACAGTCAATTTCGTACTCTGCATGATATAGAATTCAACTGTTCACTTGCCAAAATAAGCTTATAATAGGAAGTTATAATTCCATGAATTATAACTTGAGTTGTAAGCTAATAATTTCATGAACAGTTATTTAGCCCATTTATATTGGTACAAATACATTAACACTACAATGACAACATCTTTCAATGTTTTTTTTTTAAATTCTAATAATGCCAGAGAAACATAACCTTTATTTTATGACAGGCCTAGCCTCATTCCTGAAATTACTATTTTTTATTTTTGGTTACTTGGCCCAGTTTTTATAACCAGTCTTCAATAATTGTATTTCATATCATCTCCTTAAGTGCCAATCATCTCAAGAAGTAAAGTATGACCAAATCTTGATAAAAAATTGCTGTGTAGTCTACAATCATTTATCTACAAAATTATTTTCAAGGTTAAATGAATTTACAACAATTTTCATAAATGCAGTGTATTTAAAGCAATAATATTACAGCTAATAATAATTTAATTTTACAAAAATACTGTAATTAAACAATATTTAAAAAATAAGAGTTCCAATCATTTAATTCCGAAAACTTGAGCCATTCATTTGTAACTATAATACTGTTATCATTCGTCCATTTTAAGCATGCCTGCAAATTTCTCTTTGAGTTTTTGCATCTGAAACAATAAAATGCAATAAATTTTACACAATATTTTTAAATTGGAAATAAAACATTTTCATTGTTTTAGAGGCTGATTAATTATACTATCAAGGTGTTTTAAATGTGCATACAAGTACTTAATTAAAGAAACAAATAAGAAGTAAAGTTATGCCAACTATCAAAGTTATGATTTTTGTGTCGTGTTTTAACATCATTTTTTCTGCATTATCTGATATGTTTCAGAAATCAAACACGTTTTATCATATTTTGTTCATTTCAAAGATTTTTAACATATTTGAAAATGCAGAAATATTTCTGAAAACTTGTAAAAAAGTAACTTAACTTATTTTAACCTATTCATTACATGACTAATAAAAAACTTCAAAACCTAACCTAACCTATAAACTATCCTAAAGATTGTGGATATCCATGTCATTGAACCAATCAGAGTAAAGTTAATACAAAAATCCTATTTTTAATATGTTCTACATCTTCAAAATTATTTCTTCTCTTCTAAAATAATATTATAAACTGATATAGATAAACATTGTTCTTTTAAAAAATATTTTTTTTGGAGAATGAGATTCCTGTAATTTATTAAAATTTAAGTTCTTTTGTGAAGAAAATAGCTTTCAATCTTCAGATTCTGGTAAAAGGACATTCGATCAGCATCACATAGAATCATAATAATATGTTAAACAAGTTTTACTTAATGAGAAAAAGTTACTCTCACATCTTTGGAAGCCTTTATTGGCCAGATATTTTATAATTTTTCAAAATTACATCCTCATGATGTATTTCAAACCAAAAATGCATAGCCTATAGCCTAACAATAGCTAAAGAAAATTAAAAACACTAAAACTTTTATTCTGTCAAGCAATGCTTATTTAACTCTGAAAAACAATGTTATATTTTTTTACAGTCTTAACATATGAAAATTAATTGCACCAAAAGTTTCTTTCTTTTATAATTTGATTAATACATAGGGCAGTGGTTGGTTCACATTGGAAGGATGAGTACAGACAGAGTTCCCAAGGTGATTGATGGGTACACCCCATGAGGGAAATGGAGTTAAGGAGAAAGCCAAGGAAAAGACAAAAGAATCAATAAATTATTTTACGAGCTGGATGGTGTAACAGGCCATTTCCTAATAATTGACAATAAGAAGAAGAAAAATTAGGCTTAACAAGGAGAAGAATGGCTGCAAAAATGAGATAAACTGCCGTGAATGATATTAAGCAAAACTGATAATAATAATATTGTAAAGGTAAAAAAGGACTGAACAAAATAAGCATATCATGTTTCTTAGATTAATAAAATTGATTATTGAAATTAAAACATTGATAGATAAATTAAAACATGATGAGAGGCGAGCACGTTACCAACTACGCCAATGTGGCCGGCAAATTAAATATTTTCCTGCACTAATAAAATGTAGAAATCAGCTGTTCTAAATAAATTTGGAAACTAACACAACAGCTGATTGCTACAACTTGATAGTAAAATATAGGTGTTACGTAAAACATTAAGTTGTAACTTTTTTAATAGTCTACTAAATTGAAGAACCCAGGTTTGAGCCAAAGTTATATTCTGGAGAACATGTACTCCTTAGATTTTACCATCATTTCAGTTGAATACCCAGATAAATAATAGTAAAATAAATTTATAATTTATTTTTACTCACTTGTTCAGAATTTTCCATCATGCATTTAAATGTGTTGTACAGCAGTTCACAATCCTTTCCAGGAGCTGAAAAATGAAAAAATGAATCAAATTATTGTTTTTTGACAAAGTAAACCAGTAAGTTATTACTGTTATCTAGGAAGGTTTGTATTATTGATAACATATGTCTTCTATTCCTTTGTCTTTCAAATAAGGCTAGAAATATGCCTATTTTGAACTTACATTCTATATTTCTATCATTTCTTCGTATCGCTCCCGACATTTGTAGTCCTAGTCCAATTTCTGAAAGAATTAATATTAACAGTCAGAGGGAAATAAATCAGTACTTACATTTCAAAAACAAACATAAGATAAGGGAAAACAGAGAAGTGGATGTCTTTATACAAAATAATATCCTTGAACATGAGCAAACAGTGAAGTTTCAAGGAGTCTCACTAGATAAAATTTTATCATAGGATTATTATACCGATCAAATCTGAGGTAAAATATCATCTGGGGTATTTGCATTAAAACAAATTGCCAGATTACATAAAAAAAGTTGTTAATAGCAGCATGGTTGAAATTTATCACATAACCGATATGCCTTATTAGTCTGGAGTTATTCATCACAGAGTAACATGGAAAGAGTTTTTAAAATTCAGAAAAAAGCTATTAGATATATGGTGGGAATTAACCACTTAACCTCATCCAGATTATTATTTAAGGAGCTTCAATTGCTTACAGTTCCTTCTTTCTACATCTTTGAAATGATAGGCTAATGTACGTAGAGCAAAATATCTTTTTACAGTATTTTAATGTCCATAACCTCTACAGAAGAAACATTATTGATTACTACGTTGCTAATCACAACACTAAATTGTTTGAACAAAAACATAATTTTGCAGGTAGGAAATATATCAATAAATTGCCACAAGCTTTAAAAAGTTGTGATAACCTAAGTTTGTTTAAAAAAAAGCTAAAAAAATGCTTGATTGATGAAACATTTAACAGCGTACATGAATTCTTTTCTAAAAAAAATATACAAACTTTTAATTAAACATTGAGGTAAATTGTATATTATTTGAAATACATGCATATCAAAGTAAGCAAGTTAGTAGTAGGTAGTAATAAATTTAACATTGTTAAAATTTATACTTATCAGACTTATCTTGCCATGTCCAATACTCCATCTTAGAGTCTCCCAGATACAGTTAAAAACAAAATTTCACTTTCCCTTTGGAGCATACCATCAGACTTGCAATATGCTCTGAGCTGTCATCCTTTCCATGTGTTGTCTCAAACCTTCAAAATATTCTTTTATTTTTTCATCTAATTTGAAGGTATTCATTGCAAACATATTCTATCTTTCATTTCTTAACCAATTCCATTTTTTATTCCATCCAACTAATTACACCTTTTCATCCTTCGCAAAAACCTCATCTCTGGTTCGGGATGTTTTGCTCATGTAACTTTGTAGTTGTCCATGACTTCCATATTTATAATAACTGAGGTTTCCATAACTTTGAAGATTTTTAGCTTTCTTTTGTAGCTATATTTTCAAAAATTCTGCTTATGGCCCACATAATCCTTTGCAACTTGTTCATCTGTTGCTCTACATCTAAATCAGAGTCATATCCAACATCATTGTGGTAATGGGTACTTCTCATGATCCTTAAGAGGGATAGACAAGCTTCAGGGATATAGCGACTCTGTCCATGTGAGCTCTTGATTCCTCTCATCTGGGTGATATTACAAGAAATCATGTCCTTTATCTTTCATCCCAGCAACACCATCAATTTACCTTCGTTTCATTACATTTAAAGGAAAATGTTGAACAGTCTTGACAATGGAGTAGGAGAATTTTCCAATGAAAATGTTATTTAATCAAAATTTTCCTGCCCTGAAATCAAACTTTTCTTCCAGGATTATATTCTCAATTAACAGGTTGACTATTGTGAGACATATTTTTATGTCTCTTCATATTGCCGTAATCGCTTCGAGACATATATCAGTGTTATTTTTTGTCGTTTTTGACTCACTCTGGTAGTGAAAATTATGCTGATATCAGCAATTAATATTTGAAAGAATAGATGTTGGAAAGAAGCAACCGTGAGCGGATAACATATCAGTTTAAAAGAATGTTGTTTGAAAGCTACCATGCGTTCTGAAAGTCGCTGTGCACCAAGTGACATGACAGGGAATAATTTCATGGCTAGGTTGGTAGCTCTGTGCTGTTCAATTGTTGCCGAACACGTCGAGGCCTGTCAGTCATTGAGTTGAAGTTGTATATGTTTCATTTATAGCAGTTCTGTTGCACGTTTTTTGTTGTTGGACGCGATGGTTCTTTCAGTAGAGGAGCGCATTTTCCTCGTTGAATACGTATTTCGCGAAGGTGACAAGTACAGTGATTTAGTGAAGCGCAAATTTTCTGAAAAGTTTCCAGATTCAATTATTCCTCACCGTAATGCAGTACGAACACTGATAGAAAAATTTCGGGCAACTGGCTCTGTTGAGGACGCTGAACGTAGTGGTAGGCCCCCTAAGCTAGACGAACAAAAGCTGCTGGATATTTCTGATTCTATGGCACAAAGTCCAAAAAAATCAATGCGTAAGTTAGCACAACAGCATAATATCGGACTTGCTACCGCACATAAAGCTGTCAGACAAGAACTTAAACTATTCCCATACAAAGTGAGGTGTGTTCAAGAGCTGAAACCTTCAGATAATGACAAGAGACTAAATTATTGTCATTGGTTTCAACGTTTCATCAACCAAAATTCCGAAGACATCCTTGACGTAACGTTTTATACAGATGAAGCGTGGTTTCACTTGGGAGGGTATATAAGTTCACAAAATACTCGAGTATGGTCGACAACTAACCCTTGCGCTTTACATGAACAGTCCTTACACGAAGCAAAAATTGGAGTCTGGGTTGCTGTGAGTAGAGCACGTATTGTTGGACCAATTTTTTTGCAAACACAATCAATAGTGAACGTTATTGTTCTGATATTTTAGAGAACTTTACGCATCAAATAACACAAGTGGAAATGAATAATGGTTGGTTCCAACAAGACGGGGCAACAGCACATACATCTAACATCTCAATGGCTTTCCTGCGCAACGTGTTTGGTGAACGAATAATTTCAAAGAATTTGTGGCCTGCAAGATCTCCTGATCTGACTCCCCCCGATTTCTTTTTATGGGGTGCGGCGAAACAAACTGTGTATCGGAACAGACCACACACGATTGACGAACTTAAAGCCGCAATAACGGCATACATTCAAGGAATCACTGTTCTTCAGTTGCGAAAGGTGTTTGCAAACAAAATGAAACGAGTGCAATGCTGTATTGATGCCAATGGAGGTCATTTCGAACACCTTCTATAAAGAATGTAATCACGGTTTAACAATGTAATTAAGGTATTGAATAAATTTTTTTCAAAAATGCTTAGTCATTTCTTTATACATATTTTCATAAATCCATAGTCACAATTCCAGTGCACAGCGACTTTCCGAACGCACGGTATAATCATAGCACACAATTAGCGAAATACATAAATCACCAAGAAATACTTAATTTAAAAAGAATCATGAAATTTAAATTAATACTACTTACTGTTTTTGCAGGCTGGTCGGACTTTTGTTTGAAATTCCTCACTCATATTTTTGTATTCACTTGAAGCTGAAGCTATTTTAACCATTTCATCAACTTTGGTATTATTCCATGCTGAACCATCTGGTAACATCTAAATAAAGAAAAACATTAAAATTAGCTAAATATAACATAAATATGCCTTAATATTTTATTGTTAACATATTTATTTTAACATGTAGTTCATGTTATCTTATTGTTCCGACATCCGTACAGTTACAAATCTTTAGTTTGGACTCTTCAATAGTCTATCTTGCCTTGTTGTCTGACAATTTTGATTATTTTGTGGATCACATCTTATGTTAACTGATTAGGTGATAATACTTTTGTTTGTATTTTTATAATAATTTTTGACCTTTACAACAAGTTCTGGTCTCATATAATGTAAATAAGAGATACTATCACACTGAATTTTAAAAATTTTACGACAGAAAATACAAATACGAGTAAGTTACTTACAGTACCAGCTTTCTTTGAAACACAAGATCCCAAGCACTGAAACAATATGAAAAAAATTTATAAACAAAACTTTACTAGGATTCTGTATACTGTTGCACATAACAGTAAAAGAAGTTTAATTTGTACTAGATTATAAAAAAAAAATTATCTCAAGTATTTCAATTCTGAACTCTTAATATTATCTTCAAAAATATGTGTAATCATTGCTTAATTTCTACCAAAATAGGTCCTGGAATGGTACAGCCGGTTATAAATTTGCAAGAACTAAAGTACAAGTTATTTAGAAATTAGAACTAAAACAAGTAAAGATAGGTTTCAGAACGCTGTTCCAGCAGAAATTAAGCTTTCTAAGTAATCTGTCTGTCCAAATAGATTGCTCAAAATAGGAATATTCTGGAGCAGGAATCCAATTTTATATGTTTGGGATGTGACTAGTCTCTTGCAAACAATCAGGATTTGACGAACAAACTAAACAGGTTTAAGAATATTTCAGAGATGGTGGAAAGAATCACTTAAAAATTTGTATTTAACGATGGAAATACCTGCGGTATTATATAAATACTTTGAAAGCAGGAACTAATAAGTTGTTGGGGTTGGAAATGAGGTTTCTGAGAGTGGCGAAGGGCTGTACCTAGGAGGATAGGCTAACGAATGCGGATATACTTGATGAGATGGGCATTAATAGCCTATGTGAGAGAATAAAAACTCTCAAGAGGTATTAGTAATACAATTTGAAACAGATAAGCCATTTTGAATGGATGAGAAAGGATCTACTAGCACTGTTAACTTACAAGTACAAACCCACCAATAAGAGGAGTGCCCAAGAACACCCAAGAAGGAGATGCTTTCTGGAACAAGCCGAGCTGGCTACTCAATGAATTAAAGAAGAAGAAAAAGAAGAAGACTATATGAGCCATTAGGGACATTAGAGTCTTCTGCGAGTTAAAAATGCAATATTCAGGAAAAGATAATTAAGTACTGGCATGAAAAATTTAGTACGTAGATAAGTATTAAAGTGACAGTTTGTACCAGTGTAAGGAGACGCAGATGGCACATTTATGCACTGCCATGTGGAGAACCTTGGAAAAGTGAAGGTAAAATGCATGATCAAGATGAAAAAAATGGCTATGTGGAGACAAAACATTTGAAGATGTACAGAGACAACACCAAATGACATAACAGGGAGAGAAAACAAATAAGAAAAAGCATTACATGTTATTCTTAGTTGACAAGGGTCCTTAATTACCATTCTAGAGCCCTTAATGACCATCCCCAGTTGTTAATAACATAAGAAATTCATAAAATTTAGGATTTTTGCAACTTTCATGAGAAATATCTCTTACCTTGCAAACTTCATATTCTGGTTTTGTTGGATCTTTTGCTTTCCCCATAAAAAGTGGTAAGCACGCCACTGAAAAGAAAATAAACCTTTAAAAATATAATATAAAATAGTAATATGCTCTCTATCTATACTAATGTTAGGTATAAAGAAGTAACATTTGTTAAATTGTTTGTTCAAGGTAATCTCAAAAGCTACCCAACTGATCTTAATATATTTCACAGTTGGAAGCTTAGAGCTTCCTGATAAATTGGCTTTATTGTATCAAAATTTAACGTTAAATTACATATCTAAGCTATTTTCTATTTTATCTGATCATTGTAAGGTCGTTTGGGAAGTTAGTTCTTTTATCTACGAGTATATTACATCTAATGTAGACATTAAAATATAACAACTTTTAAACCACCTGAATACGGTAACAGTAAACACATACCAATGTTGAACGCGCTTTTGTGTATCTTGTACACATCTTCAGTAATGCCTTTTAAAATTTTTACAATAAAAATTTATAATTTCCTACTTCTACCATGGCAGATAAGGAATAGTTGATTTTTATATCTAAAACAGTCTTGCCAACTTAATCAGTTGGTTTGTCATACTCAACTTGTGTGTTCATTAATTTTTTTCTACCACCATATGTATATTATAATACAAATATTATAATATTTCTCCAAAATTGAAATTTCATTTTGTCTGTCATTTATTTCCAATATTTCTAGATTATTTTTATATATGACATGGTATATTTATTTTGTTCATGTGTTCAGTTACATTGGAGAACTTTCAGTTGCCTTTTTTATAGTTTGAATAGTGTTCTGCAATCTGTTTCTTGAAAGATCTGGTGATTTTACCGATATATATTTCATTACAAATACTAATGTACACAATGTGTTATACAGTCGGTTTCGTATATACGTATATTCAAGTAAGGGCAGTATCATCTTACAAATGCCATCATTCTTTTTTAAAAAACTCATTCTTTTTTTAAAAATTCTTTAAATTTATTGATGAGACAGATAGTCTATTCAATGTCACTTGTGGTTTCTCCATAGGAAGTTATATAAACTTTTTAAAGATCAAAGAGATCATACCAATTACCTAAGAGATAGTAGAGAAAAACAAGTTTTAGTTGGCTGGTCAGGGCAGGACTGAGTATTGTATCATTGATATCCCTACCACTTTCATGTGAATTTTCACAATCAAAAGTGTTATAAAAGTCATTGATAAGGAGAAAGAACCACAAAAATATGCAAATTTCAATACGTGGGTAAGTGAGGAAAGGATAAATACATGGTCATATTACTCATGTAATAATTCAGTGAAAATTATTGTCATAAAAGGTCTAGGTTGTAGATGCATATGCTGGCTGAACAACTTGAAAATATCTTTCATGTGTGTAGCTCCATTGGTTTGTTCAGAGATACAACATCCAAAGTCATAGGTTACCAAAATTATTTCCAACCTTCTTAGGGAACGGCTTATAAAGAAGAAGCAATATGTTACTAACATAGTAATTCCCGTGTTTACTTTTTATAAACAAGCTAAAATTTTTAGAAAAATTTATATAAAAATATAAAACAATAATCTTACTGAAATCAACATTCTTTCCTGCATCATCAAACTCTTGTTTGCATGCAAATGTATGTTGTAACATTTCTCCCATCAACCCCTGAATTTGAGAGTCTGAATCTTCATCCTAAAGGGAAAATTTATAAATTAATTTTAAAATTTAATCCAGAAAAGATAACTTTATTCTCACAGCAATGACTTATAATCCCTTAACATTTATTGAATAAGAACATTTTAAATTGATCTGGACTTGAGTAAATTCATTCATATTTTTATATATTATTACCAGAATAATTGGTTAATTAAGAACAATTTTATTGTGGGAATATTCGAAAGTTATATCATATGTTATGCCCAAAACTGGTAGATGGAAGTTTAAATTATTTACACTCTATCTGCTAGTTCCAGAACTATAAAAAAAATTCTGTTTTTTATCACATGGTCAGCCAATTATATGACTGAAGAATTTAAGAACAGAAGAGGTAGAGGTGTAAAAGACATTTATCAGAGTTATATCCTCTGAGAGTAATGAATTTCATCATTATACAGCCAGACCCTGTGGTGAATGAAGTGAAGGCGTCATTTTAAGGGTAGAAAGTAGATGCTTTTCAGAGGGCGTGGTAAGTTGATAGCATACTTTTCCTCTCAGTGAGGAAGGCAATTGTAACCACCTCACGCCTCATTTTACTTAGTATTCTTTCACTGCAGGCTTTTCTCCTTCCTTCCATACTACATTCTGTGTTTTACTTTTGTTATTCATAGCAGGTGGATGTTAAATTATTTGCACTCAATATCCTAAATCCAGGGTACAAAAAATAGTTCTGTTTATTATTACATGGTCAGCCAAATATATGACTGAAGAATTTAAGAGCAGATGAGGTAGAGGTGTAAAAGACAAATTTTTATGACACTGAACAATAGATCTAAGGTGTTGGATAAATGGTTTAAAGAAGTCAGAAAGGATATTGAGAAAAACGGAATAAACCAAGAAAAGTTAATGAACCAACCTAAATTCAGACAACTAATTACGAACTTTAAGGTCTTCCATTAAGAGCAAATACAGAATACCTGATGGACAGAAGAAAGGAGAAAAGCCTACAGTGAATGAGTGCTGAGAATGAGGGCTGCAAAGAGAGCTTCCAGAAACTTCTAAAGTCACCTCATGTGGTAGCTTTAGCTTGGTAGCTTAGAAGCTGAAAACAGAGCTTCTTTCTGGATTTACCTTCCAGTAGGTTGGCTATATTGTGACAATAATATAATTGCATGCGGCTTTAAAACCCCAGGTGACAAATTAAAGAAAAACTTCAAACAACGGATGCTTTTCTGTACAAGGATCACACTATTAAGAGAGAGTAATGCAGGTTCCTCAAAGAGGACAAACGCACATCAGCCGATGTAGCCTACTACGATCCACTGCTTGCTTACATCATTCAGTTAACACATCACATCTTCTTAGATTCTTGATCTGGCTGAATAGTCGCAGGATGGTCAATAAGCAAAGAACCAAAATAGGCTACTGCTTTTTTCAACTTACGGGAAACAAGAAACCTGTGCAAGCACTACTTGTTATCAAGACCGAGGACGTGACAAAACGTGATGATCAAACTTTGTCCAATACTGTTCAGAATCTCAAAAATTGAGTCACACCCATGACTGAACCTCTTATCGAGCAGGAATGATTCAGTCACATGGGAACCTATGCTATATATTAGGTTGACCACCTGTATTTAACAAAAATAAAAATAAAAGAATTTGAAAAAAGGGTTGCTTCTCTTTTTCATAAGAGACTCGTTTTACTATTGTCCTCAACTTGGGGAATTTATTTACCAAATAAAACGACTCTAATATTAGAAAACAAATTAAGTTATCTTACAAATGTAATAAATAGGACTATTATAAAGAGGCCTCAACAGTCATTGGCCTATATGGTGCAAGACAATATCAAGCGATGATCGAACGCATATCTTAGATATTGTCGTCACAAGACTCAGAATAGATTCTGAGAGCGCGGAGATGTTACTCTGAAGTAGCTACTGGAGATGGAGATGGCTCCTCTAGAACCGAACGATAGAGCCACAACGCTACACAATGTTCATGTGCAATTTAATACTTTGCAAACTTCATTCCTGATGTTATCACACTTCAATACGTTTTTTTTCCGCTGCTGCTTCCAACGCATTTTCTTGCTCGTATCTCTCTGTAATCCTAAGTTCCAACTACCGTAAGTCAAACATCTACATTCCAAGTAGCCGGCCACATTGGCATATTTGGTAACGTGCTCGCCTCTCATCATGCGGTCTTGGGTTCGAATCCCATTCAGGCACGGCATATTTTAATTTTCATACGTTACAAAAATTATTTCATCCTTCACCGTCTGCATTAGCAGTAACTGCAGAACAGTCTGACATTAAACTTAAAAAAAAAAAAAAATACATTCCAAGTTTCAACTTTGTACTCTATTCCGTTCTTGAGACATTTTGTTCACTCACAGACCAATCGCTAACCAAAACATGTTTTTTTTTTGGTTCAGGAGGTCTGAAAACTGGCATTCCCGGTGAAAACTCGATTTCAAAAAATTTATATGTAAACCAATAAGGCTAATTTCCTTTCCTATATATTCATACAGGGCAGGAGAAAGTTAAAAACTAAGTGATATCCAATAAAAAACAAATAAAATTTACTTACACTAATCACAAATGGTACAATCGAGTAGATTGATATAACGAAGATAAAATTATAAATAATATTTAAAGACATTTTTGTAGTTTCTATTCAAAGAACTAAAAAAATCTAACCTAACTGACTCTACTATAGTTAGTCTAACCTAACCTACGTAGAATAAACTCTTTAATAGTAGAACTATTGCACCTGTATTTATATTAAGTAATAATTTGGAAAAATGCAAATATATACCTAAGTTTAATAGCAATAATTACTTTTATATATATAATGGAGCACTATTTCCTTTTCATATCAAATAAATAAACTAGTACCTATCCTATAAAAATTCTGTTAGTTGCCTATCATATCCGTTAGTCTAATATCTTCACTATCATTTTAAATATATCACGTCAATGAAATCTAAGCGAAGGTCAAATGTGATTTCCTGAAACATCTACTTGTTTAAAGTAGATCAAATAACGATAAATAATGATGTAGTCTATTTTATAATAAGGTTAGATATTATGGAATTTAAAATAAAAAACAAAATGACGAAATAGGTAATTGGAAAATAGTTTTTATTTGTAAAATTTGTGCCTACTCAATTGTCTTTAAAATGCTATTCCATATGTTGCTCGCCTATTTCAAAATTTTACCTATTTTCGAGATTTCTGTACGATATATTTTTACTCTCTCTTGCCCTAATTTACATGAATATAAATAGGGAAGGAAGTATTGTTTTCATTTTGATTTTTTGAAATCTAGTTTTCACCGGAAATACGGGTTTTCAGACACCCTGAACCCAAAAACATGTTTTTAGCTTTTGGTCTGTGTGTGTAGGTAAACAAAATATTTCAAGAAGGGAATGGCGGACAAAGTTGGGACTTAAATTAGGTATTACTAGGGAATCCGACACGAATATTTTAATCAAAATCGGTAAACCGGAAGTAATATAGTTTATTCGGGAAATTTTACATTTTTTTACAATTTTCTCAAAAATTGCTCCTACGATTTTATAAAAAAATCGCCTTATTTACTAAACTTTTTATATTCTACATGATAGGGTAAGGGCCATTTGTCTTTTATTGATCATTCTATAGGTAAAAAATTCGGTGAGAAGATTTTCAAATTCTTATTGGATGTCTTACGCCGGACTAACAAAATTGCTAAGAATTTTTAACATGTAGGCCTAAGTTAAAAAACAGCTGAACAAACAAGGCGATTAGGACAATTAAATCGATCTGTTTTTTTCTTAGAAAAATTTAAATAATATTGAAATCGTTTGATAAGATAATTATCATACCTTGTTTTACCATTATAAGGAATTGCAAGGACACAATTGCTAATTTTTTCGCTAACTAAATAAAATTTGTTTCTAGCGTATTATTTATTTTTCACATGTTTAATTTTATCACCAAAAAAGGGTTTTTAGCTATTAGTTTTCCTTTTATAAAATAAAACGGACTGTAAAAATATTTAATACATATAAATGAGAAGTGAAAAACGAAAAGGGAAGCTGTTACAAGCAACCCTGTTCTGATGTTGACCATCGCTTCGGCCACCTTCTACGCAAACACACACAAATAACACAAGTGTTTTCTACTACTTTCAGTATCTATACATCTGTGTGGGTGCTTGCGTCAAACGACCATCGCCGGTTCTTTTACCCACTCGTTATTGTATAGCGGGTGGTTTTAGTTCATCCATAAAACATTAAGTCAAAAGTGGTGGACGGTAGAAGAAAAACTATGGAAAACAGAGTACGGGTACCCTACATACAACAAACACATCGTAACCAGAAAGTGTGTTTTCTGAAGAAATGAACTTAAACACACTCACACACATACGTACGAAAACCACTTTTGTCCCTAGATAATATTGCATTCTATCGTAACCAAGAAGAGTATCGTCCGGTCACTTAAGTGGCCAATTTATAAAAGTGGACGAAAGAGAGAGAACGAAAATGGGAAATTGATACTGAGGAAAAAGAAGGGAATAAAATCTTTTGCTTTAGACGACAATCTTGAATTTCTTCCTTTACAGATCAGAAATTTTTTATAATTTTACGAATGTTTTTTTTTAAATTTTAGTCTATGTCACATCAACATCTTGGTCACTAGCTACGGACGTTGGGGCTGAACGTGTAATAATAATATTGTACAAACCCTAGTCGGAAAACGAACCAGGGACCTCAGATTTGCATCGTAGCACGCAAACCACGCGGTTACGATGAACCAAATTTTACTGTATTTTTTCACAGTAAAAACAAAATCTGTTATTTTTTTGTTAAGGGCATTTCAGACCACGTTAAGTAACTTAAAAAATTTCTGGAGGCGTTTGTTGTAGCTTAAACTCTCAGTAATCTTTTACTGTAGGCTTTTATTCTTCCTTCCGTACATCCGATGAATTCCGTACATTCCTACACAGGAATGGTTAACCTGGGTCTGTACAAGACTACATTTTCATTTATACGTCATACATATCGTCATGGGGTTCCTTATTGTTCTGAACTGAACAGATTGCAACGTACACACATTAGGCATAAAAAATAAGTCACATAACAGCATGATCACTAACCACTACGGAGAACGTTTTTGGGTTTACTTCCGATTTTTATGCTCATTAAAGCTGATGGAGACGGTGAAGAGTGATAGATGAAAATAAGTAATAAAAAAATGACCTGATCGGTATTAAACTTAAAACCCTTGAAACAAAAGCCACGTTACCCAACGTTACACCAACGGTGTAGTGCGGGAGAAGAAATCGGGGGTTTTAAAGCGTCTAAAGTTTTCAGACCCTGACTGGAAATCAAACCGGGTCTTCCGTAATGAATTTAATAAAGTTTTTCGGTATAATTAATGAGATAATAATTGTTCTCAAAACTTCATAATTTAACAAATTGGTAAATAGGCGATAGGCTATAATATCTTAAAACAATATTTTATTTTGATTTTATCCTTGAATAGAACTCTGGATTTGCTGTTCAACAATCAAAGCGGCTTCAAACTGGGCCATCAACATGACTGATATGAGTTATTTAGTTGAAAGGTTATTTTTGAAACTTCCAATTGAAATTTGGGATCTGTTATTATATAAATACAACAAATTTCTAAATATGAAGCTAATGTTTCAAAACTTGATTTACTTGAAGGAGTGTGCAGTCATCACCACAGTCCTACAGGTGGCCAAGAAGATCCCTTGGCCAGAGGCGTTTTAAACGTCTGTGCATCACCGACCGTCTGTGCTTTACCGGGGACGTTGTACCCGGTATCGCCCTAGTGTACATGTTTTGTATAAGAGGGTTGTCATGTAATTCAATTTTGGTGTGCATCTTAATTTTACCTTTTAATTGCAAAGGTAAAAATATTTTTGACAGCCTCTATGGCGTAGTGACTAACTGACTAACACGCTAGCCACAAAGTGAAAGATCCCGGGTTCGATTCCCGGCTAGGGTCTGGAAATTTTAATGCGTTAGAACCCACCGTCACAGTACCAAAACCTACAGTAGCCGCTAATAACCAAGCTGTTGATTTGACTTTAAATAAAAATAAAAAATATTTTTGTGTTTTTGGAGAAAATGGTCGGATGTGAAATCGGAATATGAATATTCTTTTTAGCGCTTAAATTCTTTTTGTATAAAATGATGGGTAATGCATATTCAATAGTAACGTTCGTTGTAATGTAATAGGTTAACCAAAGAGAATAAAATATAATGTAGTAGAGAATGATTTTAGATTAAAACAAAGAGGTTGCAGAATAAGTGGGTGTACATTCGTGGGTGGGATTGAAAACATGTCTTATTCTCTTGGGTCTTGTTTATGAAGATCGGAGGACGAGGGAGAGAATATCCACCCACGATATAATAGCCAAAAGGAAGACGTTGTCCGCCTTAAGATTTGGTGCAAGAACACACTAGGATCAGTTTAAAGGGTAATAAACCTCTAAGGGTTTAGTTATAAGGGGTTTTTGGGCGTAAGAGAAGAAGATATTGTAAGAAATACTCGACGAAATTGAATAGAAATGTGTTAAAACGTAGGGGTTCAAGTCCGAATAAAATATAACATGCTCGTAAAAGTGGTTCCTTCCAATAGTCCACTGTGAGCCAATTGGCTAGAATATTAGGTCCGTAGGGATAGCAACTCCTTTCCAAAAACCTATCCACTGCCCATCTCATTTCATCACTTCTATCGCGTTTGTATATTGCATTGTTTTTTATACACACAAAAAATGGAAAGGAAAACAATTTGTACGCATTTCGTAAAAGTAAACAATGTAAATAATAAAAAGATACTATTCTATTTTATAAAGTTTTGTTTTTAATAAAATAAATAAAACTATATTTTTATATATTTCCATTTATTGAAAAAATTGTTTTTGTGAATCATCGCGAATTTTAAGGTCAATTAGATTTGAGTGTGTAGTATTACTAGAAAAAAATAACGTTGTGACTTCAGATTTTAACCGAGAATCGAAAATAGATTCTTTTATCTAAGAAAGCATTTATATGACACCAATAAACTACTTAACCAGAATTTGAAAGTTTACCTTCAATTAAATTTTTATTGTTTAATATGTTAACTTGCATTTAAACATAAAAATAAATATTATGAACATACATTTTCAAAAATTTATAATTTAAACCGTGTTTTGTTTGAAAAAAATCTAATTTTCAGTGATGAAATTCCGTTACACAGTCAGTTTTGTTTCAAAATAATTTTTGTGATTAATAGCCTAATTGGAAAAGAGTGGGCACTGTTTTCTGAATAAATCAGAAATTTTTTAAATGAAAATAAATTTAATTTTTACTTTTTTTACTTTATAGAAAATATAAGTAAAGAAAATAATATTACTTGTCAAATTTTGAAAATAGATTTTTTTACCGGAAATACAAGTTTTTACGTTCAGAAGTCAAGAAATCAAAATCAGAAACTATCAGAAACAGCAACAACCGGTTTACGGATTCGGAATCTACACAAAAAGTTAGTGGGCCTGGATTGGGTTTGAAATTTTGGTTTCTACCGGAAGTAACCAAAAACTAGAAGTCTCTCGACTTCTGAAATCAAAATCAGAATTTGGAAACAAACATAATGTAATTTGATTCCTCTTAATGAGTAGATACAGAAATCATTGGAAGTTTCCGTTTCGACCAGAAGTGGCCCAAAACCAGAAGTCAAGAAATCAAAGTCGTAATTAGGAAACTAAAATAGTGTCAATAGATTCCTCTTCAAGAGTAGATACAGAAATCGTTAATGGTTTTTGCCATAACTTAAAGGTAAGCCTTTTTTTAAGTTGCTACCAGCCATGAGACGCGTCGTCTCATGAAAAGGATTTTTACTATTTTGGATCTTCTTGGGGTTGTTCCACAGAATCCCATGACTTTTATCAATGATTTGTTTTATTTGTAACTCTCAACGTGTAAAGTCGTGTGAGAAATTAAACGTTTTTAGTTTAGTTTACTGTGAAATGTAACGAGTGGGAGATTGCTAGTTTTTTAAAAACGATATAGCTATAAAAATAAAATAAGAAATACAATAAGCTAATTAAGTGTAATAAACAGATTCAATAGAATTTATGTCACAGAATTTTACTTTACTTTTGTTTCTTCATTACACATTTATTCCTTTTCAATAAAATTACGGTAATTTATCTTTTCTTTCAACATAATATACTTTTAATTCTTTTTCCCTATCAATTGTCCCAAGGAGTAAAATTAACACTCAAGTTTCCTTTTTGTTTTTACTTTTTTCTCTTAATGAAGTACATTTTCATGCAATGACTTATTTGCCCGCACAGATTGTTTGATTTTGTCTTCATTAAAATAAGATATCACTCCACTCCAAGCTCTATTCAAATCTGTTTATGTTATTCTTTTTTTCTTTTGTATCATTCGTTTAACTCTCTTATATCACGTTTTGATGTTTATTTTTTCGTCAATTAATACAGAAGCTTTAACCTTATGTAAATTTGTTTGAAACCACGCACACTGTTAATGAATCAGAGGTGTCAGTTCTATCAATTTAATATTAATAAAAAAAACAAGCCTACTAGAGTTTATTTATAAATAAATAAATTTTATTTAATATTATTACTAATTCATTATTCCCCTATTATAGATAGGGTAGGTGGAAAACAAAATACCACCCGCGGACTAAAATGATTTAGCAGCAAACCCACAATAATGTCTGTCTTGCATCAAGCGGCTTGATGATCAGCGTCTGTTCACCAGAGGTGGGGCTGTAAAATGAATCTCGAGGCTAACAACCCCGAGTGTATCCTTAGGGGCTCGTCCGTCTAACACCTCATACACAAGATATCGACAAATTGGAACGTGCACACTTTAAGAGATATTTTCCAGGGAGTACTCAATCTTCCATCCCCACAAGGAGGATGAAAGCAGGCATTCGGATTCTGGGGGCTTGCAACAATGTACGAATTCGGATGTGTCGGAAGATCCTGAAACTCTAAATAAAGGATTAAAAATCAAACCAAAAAATATCAACTATTTACCTACATTCAATGTAATTCACTCTAAAAGACAGAGCAACTTTCAGAAAAACTATACAGGAATTGGAAATTCAGGAGAGAAAAAACCCACTTACAAAAGAGAAAGTGGAATAGAGCAAGATCAACAACGGGCATTAAAAATTCTTTGTCATCAGTAAAAATGTAACAGTAGACTAAAAATATGTCTGGTACGCTGGTACGACCTCTACGGTGCACTCGCGTATCGGTGGGGAATGACAACAAGATGGACTCCCGGCCACCAAGATAACTCCCGGTGGTTGATTTAATCTAAAAAAGATACAGGTCTATAAAAAGTGTTTCGATATATGTTTCTAGGTGATACATTTTTTATAATTTCGTATTTGGGAATAGTTAGTAAGTAAAAATTAGTCTGGTACGCTGGTACCGCCCCTTCGGTGCAATCGCGTATCGGTGGGGCATGACAACAAGATGGACTCCCGGTCACCAAGATAACTCCCGGTCGTTGTTTCAATCTTAAAAAGATACAGGTCTATAAAAAATGTTTTGATATATGTTTCTAGGTGATATATTTTAAGTAAATTTTAAAAATTTACTATTATTTATTTATTACTATTAGTATTTATTTTTTAAAATACGAAATTTTAAAAATTTCGTATTTGGGAAAAGTTAGTAAGTAAATATATGTCTGGTACGCTGGTACCGCCCCTTCGGTACACTGGCGTATTAGTGGGGCATGACAACAAGATGGACTCCCGGTCGCCTAGATAACTCCCGGTAGTTGGTGTAATCTTAAAATAGATGCAGGTCTATAAAAGTGTTTTGATATATGTTTCTAGGGGATATATTTTAAGTAAATTTTAAAAATTTCGTATTTGGGAATAGTTAGTAAAACGAAGGACTACTGAACTACGAACGCTGCTTTGAGGGGTATTCCTTACAAAGTTAGAAGCAAATGTATCTAAAATTATTAAAAATTTAATAATTAAATTTTTAAAAATTATTAAGTTTTAAAAATTAATTAATTAATTTTTTAAATTATTTTGAAATATTTATAAGAAAGATAAAATACTATAAAATGTCAAAAACGTGATAGGGTAGATTTAGTTTAGTTTTAAATAGGAGATAAAAGTGCCATAGCGATGTCTAAAAACATTAAAAAATATAAAGTTACTCTTTCTTTTGTATCACATTATCAATAAAATCTATTTACCAAATTAAATTTTATGAATTTCTGCGTGGTGCTGGGTCTTCATATTTTATGAACACAAATTTTCAACCAATCTAAGTACAAAATTGCTTTTGAGTACTGTTGCCTAAAGCTAAACAGTCGGGAATTTTATTTTTTAACATATTTCTCACCATCCATGTTTAAAATTCTTTTGAATGCTGTTTCCTGAAGACATACAGTCGGCAATTTAGGTTTTTTACACATTTTAAACCAATCTATGTATAAAATTACAATCATGTTCTGAATTTCTATGTGCAGTGGCCAGAAGCCAAATGATCGGGAAATTTGTTTTCTAATAAATTTTCAACATAAATCTATGTTCAAGATTGCATTCCAATGCTGTTGCCAGATACCAAATGGTCGCGAATGTTTACTAAGACAATTCCAACCAATCTATGTTCAAAATTGCATTAAAATGATGTTGCCAGAAGCCAAACAGTCGGGAATTTTGTTTTCTCACACAATTCCAAGCAATCTATGTTCAAAATTAAATTAGAATGCTGTTGCTAGAAGCAACAGTCGGGAATATTGTTTTCTAATACAATTCCAACCAATCTAGGTTCAAAATTGCATTAGAATGCTGTTGCCAGAAGGTCGGGAATTTTGTTTTTTAACACAATTCTAACCAATCTATGTTCAACTGCATTAGAATGCTGTTGCCAGGAGCCAAATGGTCTGAAATTTTGTTTTTTAATACAGTTCCAAACAATCTATGTTCAATTGCATTTTAATGCTGTTGCCAGAAGCCAAATGGTCGGGAACTCTGTTTTCTCACACATTTCCAACCAATCAATGTTGAAATCGCATTTGAATGCCATTACCTGATGTCAAACAGTCGGGAATTTTCTTTTCTAATACATTCTCAATCTATCTAAATATAAAATAACATTTACTGAATTTTTGAGTGCTGTTGCCTGAAGTCAAATCGTCGAGAATTCTGTTCTCTTGCTGAATAATTGGTATTAGGTGTTTTTAAAATATTGTTTCAGTAATTATAATAACCCAGGTAGAAGACTAATCCGGTAAAATGTTGTTTCATTTAAATCTGTAATATATAATTATGGAATTATTTATATTGCAATATTTTTAATGGAATAAACTCGGTTGATAAAGATATTAACATCTTAATGATAGTTATTTATATTATAAGATTACATGATTAAATCTAATATTAAGTTGTATAACTCTAGTGAATATTGTCATGCTTCGAGACGTCATGCAATCTTGTAGTATATATAGTTATCCGGTAAAGTTATTAACGATGTTAAGTATACTTATATGAACAGAAGGGTTAGTGATGATAATTTACATGATATAACAAGGTCCTTCTCCGTAACTAGAGCGAGAGAGATGAATAGATTAGAAGGGGTAAGGTTAAAGAGAGATAGAGTGATGCCACAAGTACAGACTGTTAACACAACTACTCCGTTAACGATGACGATGACATAATACGAGTATTATCAAAGGGGTATAATATTGTATCTCGACTCAAAGGACTGCTGACCTCTCTGCTACCCGGTCTTCTGTGTATGTATATCGCGACCTTATTGGATCTCCCCCTTTAAACAACATACTGTACCGACCCCGGTGTACTCCTTCTACAAACGTCAAGTGCCACGCAAAGGGGTTGTGTTTCTGATGTATAAACTCTTGGGAAGGTTAAGATGCAAATGGAACGACTGGTGAATTCATTATTTTGTTACGTGGTTCTATTTGCATGTGTGCTTGAGCACACTCATTCATAATATGCTCGTATTATTTTAAAACATTAATTTCAGTACTTAAGAAAACCGGTTCACAAAAAATACACAAAATATAAAATTTTCGGTTTTAAATTTTAAGAATTGGAATATGTAGCTAGGAGATATTGAAAATTACAATGGGTACTAGTTGCTGAAATGCATTTTGCAAGGAAATATACAACATTCAGTAGCGGATCGGCACCAGAAGAAGAAGAAAAAAAAGAATAAGGTGGAGGAGGAGGAGGAGGAGAAAAAGAAGGAGAAGAAAAAGGAGAAGAAGAAGGAGAAAGAGAAGGAGAAGGAGATGGTGATGGAGAAGAGGAGAAGGAGAAGAAGAAGAAGAAGAAGAAGAAGAAGAAGAAGAATAAGAAGAGGAGGAGGAGATAAAGAAAGATTAGAGGAGAAGGAGAAGAAGAGAAGGAGGAAAATAATAAGAAGAAGAATAAAAAGAAGAGGAGGAGGACAAGAAGAGAAGAAGGGGAAGAAGAAAAAGAAGAAGAATAAAAAGAAGAGGAGGAGGACAAGAAGAAAAGAAGGGGAAGAAGAAAAAGAAGAAGAGTAGGAGGAGGAGGAGAGGAGGAGGTGGAGGAAGAGAAGGAGAAGAGGAGAAGAAGAGGAGAATAATAATAATAACAAAAAGAAGAAGAAGAGGAGGAGGAGGAGGAGGAAAATAAGAAGAAAATAAAGAAGAAGGTTAACTGACAACCACACTACAATACAGTGTGAAATCCTTCTTTAAAAAGGTGGATCGCAGAGAGTAGAGAGAATGATGACGTGAGAATACGGCCATAGAATAAGAAAACCAATGAATAGATTCGCCAGAAAACAAGAGTGAGATACATATTAGACCAAATGTAATCAAATATAAATCGATGTAGGACGGCCATGTTATTGTAACCTAAAACGATACATGATCTTCGGAAGTGCAATGACTAGAATAACAGGGGAGACACCCAAGATGACCTATACGAGATGGAATGTGCAATCCAGAAATTATCACCAACTCAATGGATGAGCCAAATTAACATTAACATTAAATGTAGACACATTGTAAAGCGTACATCTAAAGATAGAGTAAGTTTCATTGGAAAGAAAAATACTCTATAAAACATTGCACTGTTTGTTTCTACCAGTAAAAAATGTCAGATTTTCTTTATATTTTCATTATTCATCGTAAACAGCACGTCTCCTTTAACATGATTAAACTTTTCATCTGGAAAGATAAAATACATGTGTCCAAGTCCTTCACTTTTATATATTAGGCCGTTATAAGAAAAATATCTTTTTATATTACTCCATATATAATCTTGTAACTTAATAAGAGACGCCTTCAAACGACATTGCTGTCATCTACCTGTTTTCTTTAAAAGTTCACTTAAAATGATGGCATCAGTATTTTTATCTTTTATCCTACTCTCCCTATCTTTTGTTTATTCGGGTTTTTCTCCAACAATTTCATTCAATTTTTCCAGCCCTCTTCTCTCTTATTTTTATAGGGTTATGTAAACTGTTTTTCCTTGTCTCGGTGAATTTTATTAAGCAATTTTGTTGTTACAGAACATTCTAACCGTAGGTTACACAACCATTATAATGATTATACTTTCAGTTTATGAATAAATAATATGATTATATACAATACTGTTATATTAATTTAAAAAATAATACAATATATTGATAAAATAAATTCATATTAAAAATACCTTTGGCAAAACCTTTCTGCGTAAGTGAATCTGATTGGACTGTTATAGTACACTAGATCTTAAAAATCGTTTCAAGAGTTCAAGACGTGAAATTTTCTACAGATTTTAAAAATTAACATTGCAAAATTAAGTAATGTCTCAAAATATGTACGAAAAAATACAGTTTTTTCAATAACTTTTCATTATTTTTGGAGGAGATTTTATATTAGAAAGACATAATTATTTTGTTGAGATCATATTTTACAAAGGAGTTTCTTTTCCTTATGACCAAACATCGACGCAATATTCCCACAAATTAACTGTTTTTATATAATGTTAATAATTAATTAACATTATATAATTTTAATTAATTAATTAATTAATTAATAATGTTAATTATTAATTAACATTATATAGTTAATTATTATAAAAATAATTATTATTTGATTATAATTATTAATAGACCTATTATTACAACTATTCCAACATTACAACACTTGATTTTTTCGGAAATCACATACGGCACCTTTAGCCTCAGGAGAATCAATGTTGAACACAAATCTCAAAATTAGAAAGTACCTGAACAAGAGATGTTTCTCTGACGGGATCTGGAAACCCGACTCGAGCGAAGAAATCTACAGAATTTCAGAACCTTTAGCAGACCAGATGAAGAAAAAACAATTCATTTCTTTGGACATCCCGTGAGGATTGACTCCACCGGGATCTCCACACAAATCATCAACTTTTTCTAAACAGAAAATCTCACTCTCACTGAATCCAAGAAATTGAACAGGACATGAAACAAATCGAATCTCACTTGAAGACATGAAAATAAAATCTGGAAATTACCATAAACTGAACAACATAAGACTTGAACAGAATGAGACCGACTAAACGACAAAAAAATCGTTGTTGTTCCGACCAATAACGCCAGAAGATATCAGAAAGGTTGAAGGAATACTGGAGAAGAATCAAGGAAAGAAACATTAGGAAAAGTACTACAACACAACAAAAAACAAAATAAGAGGTTTTCTCATTAATGAACTTACGTAGTCCTATGTGGCTTTAAAAAAAAGACTCACTATCTCAAAAACCATTGGAGGTATCAAACTGAAATTTTGGAAGCGAAATATGTACACCCATTTTGAATTACTCTTCTAAAATAAATAAAAATGTTTAAAAATTAACATGGATTTTCAACATACCTATTCATGTTTTAGCAAACATTTTTTCAAATTTTTCATTGTTTTTTATAACAACTCAAACATTACCTTATTTTGTCATCAGTCTCTCGACTGGTTTGATGCAGTTCTCCAAGCTGCTCTATCTTGCGCAAGTCGCTTCATATACATACCTGTAACACCTATATCTTTTGTAATTTGGTTTATATGTTCTAACCTTTTCAACCCCCTACAATTCACTCCCTCAGTATTACTCTCCATTATTGATAGACCAATACCTGGATATCTTAAGATATACGCCACTAGCGTATCCCTTCTTCTGGTAAGATGCTTCTTTAACTTTTCTTTTCATCCACTTGTCTAAGAACCTCTAAATTACTTATCTTGTCCACCCACCTAATCTTTAACATTTTTCTATAACACCACATTTCAAAAGCTTCTATCCCCTCTTGCTTTCTACAGCCCCTATCACCCACGTTTCATTCTCGTATAATGCTACATTCCAAACATAGTGTTTTAAGAATTTTTTTATAATCTGTAAGTCAATGTTTGTAGTCAGTAAGCTGTTTTTCATTTCAAAGTCTTTTCTAGCTTGATAAATATGAAAAATTTACCACTGCACTTAAAAAAATAATATAAATCTTATTATTAATAATAATAAAATAGTATTATGTAGCAGGCTTTTGATACATAGGTTTGCATAGTTTTATTTGGTTACATGAAAATGAATTTCAAGAAAACGGGCCGTACGTAGGTTTCATTTTCATGTGTGTCTATATAATATTGTATCATTGCTCAGCGATTTTCTGGAAATGGTCGAGAGAATAAATTATTGTTTGAATAATTTAGGTATTGCGTGAAATGGTGTGTAATGAACAAGGATAATGTATTGCAATGAATGAAGTGAGTTGAATAAGAATTCTCAAAAATAGAAATAAATAGAACCGTTTGTTTTTATTTTGATTCCTTCTACTACGTTCTAGTAAAAGGTGAAATTGTTAGAAGACTCTCGATTGTTCGGTAAACTATCAGACCACAGGTACAAAAATAGTTAGCGCCTTTGTAGTCAGTCAGTCAGTAATTGTATTGTGAATGGAAAGATGTTGTGAGCCGTTCAAAATAGTGTCGTTACGAGACCGGTTCAGAATTACGTTAATAGTGCGTTACGTACGGGTGTAAGTAGTTGTGGACATGTGAACCATTACTTTGATTGTTGTAACTAATAGTCAAATTTAATTTAAGCTTTGCGTTTTTGTAATTTAATTTAAATAACTAATGTCTAATTTGATATAAATAATTAGTTATGTCAATAAATAAATTGTTATAAGTTTAAAGAAAATCTGTTTATTATTTTTTAATTATACCAAAATTCCAAACGAACCTAGGGTTAGGTATTACAATATACATATACGTATGTGAATAGGTTACAGGCCCCTTAAAAAATTCTTTATACAACGTTTTAATTGTTTGTATACTTTGGAAATAAGAATAGGCCTACCAATATTCATACAATTAGGCCTACATAGGATTTTGGTAATCCTAATAAGGAAAGATGTTATACCTCTATGTTTTCCTTACTGTTTCACCCCTCCCCAATTTTCTCTATTCTCTTCTGCCTTCCAGAATAAGATGTACGAGGAATTGCTAATGAGATGAGATCAACCAAGATCTGCCAACTGATCCGTGAGATCAACTGCTCTTCTCACAACATACTACAACAGAATACACATCTCTTGGTGAAGGTCCATATTGTGAAATTCCCACGTAATTCAACGATCTGGAAATCTTCAAGACGGCCAAAACTCCCCCAACAGCTTCTCTAACCGTTACTCCCTAACTCTCTATAAACATCTTTTTCGCCTTCTCTTCAGCTACACTCTCTGATCCTTTCTCTATGATACCTTAACAGATATGGTTAGCTATTTACGTTGCTCAACTTTAAAATACCTTAGAGCAATACTCAGTTTTCCTTTAAATAATAAAACCTGAAATTGATTATTCTATCTTACCATATTTGTAAAAACTGTTAAATAACCTTTAGTTTTATTGCATATTTCTAGAGTTTTTGTGACTGAATAATCTATAAACAGGATGTCTTTTTAAGGTGCATTCATTGTGATCTCAAAAACAATAAAATTTTGAATGGTAATTATGCTTTTTCCTCCTACATTAAAAATTGAAGTTTTTAAACACCAGCTATTATAAGTGGTGAAAAATTTATACAACCATTTAACTACCTAACTCTTACTTTTCAGTTCAATTAATCTTACAAATATTCATCCATCCAAAAAAACCATTTAGATGTGTTACATCTTTATTAAATTTACTCATTATCTAATTAATGAAAAAATTACTTCATTTTCCAACTTTATCATACAGTTTACAACTTCTGAATTTAAGAAGTTATCTTTTGAGACCTATAATAACCAGAAATCATACCGAAGAGATTCTACAGAATGTTGTCCTCTATAAGATCACAAATAAACTAAAACATATTTGACATATTTACTAAAAGTTTCTAAACTGTTCTTAAAGTGGCAGTTTGAAAAAGGGAAAACCACCAACTTTAAAACTTGTACAGCGTCTGTCAACGTTTTCAAAATTTCACGAATAAGTTTAAGGACACCGCTATATTTCACATTATTGGGTTTTGTCCTTATACATTTGCTAAGTATACAATGTAAAACATTAGCCAAATAGCTCTTAAAATTCGTAGTATTTCAGCACACATTCGACTTCTTTATCTTTTATAGAACTAATTTTATTATCTTTTCTGTTTAAAAAAAAAATGGTCAAATGTAGGCCAAATTTTAATTCAAAAGAATTATGACTTTCGAATGGCTACACTCAGACTAATGAATTTTGATATGTGTATAGGCTTGCAGAAAAGGCACTTTGGGCCAGTCACATTTTTTAAAAGAAACACATATGATCTTGGTCACGCGGTTGAATACATCGTTTTTTAACTCTTTTTGCAGATAAAAACACCTTTTTTCTAATTTTGCTCGTGTTCAAAATTGCCGCCGTATCGTACCATGTCAGTTTAATTCTGATATTCATAGAGAAACGTTCATCTTTTCTTTGTCATTTCAAATTTTTGTTGTTTTCATTTCAAGTTTTTTTATGTTTATTTCAAGACTTTTAAGTTCATCTTCATCAAGGTGAAGATGATGATATGCTAGCTTTGCATTAGGCCGCGGCCCTAACAGCGAACCACACCACGCATCGCCCTCGACCCTCGACTATCGCCCCTGGCACCTAGGGCGATAATAATAATTAATAAATACAAAGCTAGCATATCCTCATCTTTACCTTGATGAAGACGAACTTAAAAAGTCTTGAAGTAGACATGAAAAAAACTGAAAATGAAAAGAACAGAAATTTGAAATGACAAAGAAAAGATGAACGGTCTTCTATGAAATGTTAGAATCAATCTAACATGGTACGATAGCTAAAGTTTCGTGTGCGGTAACTACTACGTAGGAAATCTACGATATGATAATGATTCGCATAGACTACGACCCGTGTGCGGAGTCCCTAAATGAAACGATTTTTCAAAAAACCTTAAGAGCCGTTTTTGAGAAAACTGAAAAAGTTGAAAATTTCACGAATAAAACTACTAATTCCAGTTGAACTATTTTTTTGATGAAGATATCCCTTGTAGCACCTAACTTACGTTCTAAGTTTCATCTTTGTACAATATTCCGTTCTTTAGTTTTCACACACTCACAGATAAAGACACACACACACTTATATTTATTAATTTATTTCCCATTGCTTACAAGAAAATATCAATACAAAATAAATGTTATTTCTTTAATTATACTTTGATAATCTAAAAACTATTTAATTTAATTTAATTCGTGGTTAGGAAAATTAATCCACATAAAGACCAATTAGTATAAACGTGTTATTTTGGGTTCAGGGGACTTGAAAAAGTGTATTTATGGTAAAAATTCGATTATGAAAAATTTATAGATCTGCATCATGTCAGGCAAAAGAAAGCGAAAAATGATCTGGCTAAATTGTTGGATAGGTAAAGGTAATTGCGTTAAAAAAGGGTGTTTGTGTTGGTAGACGAGGAAGAGAAAGAATAGGACGGTGTAGAAGAAAATAAAAAAGAAGAAGAAGAAGAAACTGCTGCATAAAGTCATGAGATAGAGGTGATGGTAGCTTCGTTTGATTGAAATCCTTTTTCTCGTTCGTACTTTATCCTTTTTTTCTTTTTCTTTGTTTTACACTTGAACCGACGCAAACAACGTTGAGAAACAGCATTTTGCCGTCGCTACCGCCCTTGTGTAAAGAAAAACCTTTTAAAATAAGTGCAAGCCTGGGTGACTGGAAGACTATATGGGCAAGAATAGAACGGGCAGGAAAAACCTATCCCATCATTTTCCTCTGGTTGGGAATTGAAAATGCTAATTTTACAGCACAAGGACCACTTCTTATTTTTTCTTATTCTTTTTTTTGCGTCATCACTAATGCTAGTAAGGTATATATATATATATATATATATATATATATATATATATATATATATATATATATATACTTCCTAGAAACAAAACCTACCATTGCAAATGTATTTTAGTGTTTCATCTTCACTTATTTTACCCTTCCACTTAACATGTTTACTGTAATGCGCAAAAATTCATTTCTTTCTAACACTTTTTAAGCGACTTATTTTCATTTCAGTTTTTATTTTCTTTCTTACTTTGTTGATGCGTTTTTATTTACTTTATACACCTCTATGTAACTGTAACTCTTAAAGGGTGTTATTTTACTACTTTTTAAAGAATTTGTTTCATCTAAATTTCTTTAGATTACTGCAATAAAACAAAAACACATAATTTTAATGCTCTACAAAATCTTATTAAGGGGGACTTTATCTTAAAAATTAATTTAATTTTCGAAAAATAAAATTATTCTAAAAAAATGTATATATATTTAATAAATAACATTTTATCTTATATTAATAAATAAATGAATATAAAAAAATGTGTTAGAAAAACCAACAACTCCTTTGTAAAAATTTCGAATTTTAAACTTCAATATCTCCTTCAAGAATTGAGATTTATAATAATTATTTTTTCAGAAATAATTCCTTTAGACATACTTAATTTATTTCGTTTTTCTGGAATAACTCAGAATTATATGCTGTAGGGCTCTTGTATGTAAAAGTAATTTTTAGTTTTAAGTTTTTAAAAAATATTTTGTTTCTTTGTTAATAAAAACATTTGTTTTTACTGTTCCAGGAATTCCTTTAAAAAGTTAGACTCTAAAGAGGAGTAATGCAATCATAAATAAAAATTCTCTGGAATAATTAGTCTTATAATTATAACTACACAATTTTTATTTAACTATAATAGTTTTCACCAATTTTAATATGAAATATTGATCATTAAAATCACAATGAAATTTTAATAAACTATCTTTCTTTTTTAAAAAAAATATGATTATTTGCTATTTAGCCTTTTGAAATAGATCTTAAACCAACAACGAAAAAATAAGTTAACAATGTACATGTGTAAAACTGTAAAAGGAATTTAATTTTTTGGGCACCTACTTAGAGGAGAAAACACATGACTTGCTCACCAAATAATCAACTTTTACTGGTAAAGAACAACAAAACCTAAATGGATAAAGGAAGTCCAACAAGACATATAAGAATTGAGAATTTCAAGGAAGGATCTGATTAAAAAATGTGAAAGATACGACGAATTAATTAAAACTAATATGATAACATTTGAGCCTAAAACTAGAAAGGAATCCAACAGGACGTATTGCGACGAGGACAGGCACTAAAGATCGGAACGCCTAAAAAATATGTGGGCGAGAAAGGAAAGAAGGAAGAATAAAACAACTTACATGATTCGGGAATAATAAGAACCGATTACAGAATGGAATGGTCCAGAAATTGAACTTAAGTGATCCTATGAGGTCGTAAAAGCAAAAAAAAGTGTAAAAAGTATGTCAGTAAAGAATGACAAATTTTAATAAAATGTCGATTTATAAATGAATACGGTTTTATCAGTTCGCATTAATAAATCCTAAGATTTACCAACGTCTCATGATAAAAGTTTGAAATCTATGCATATAATAAGAGATTTCGGAATTTTACCTCACCGCGATGGTAAATGTTACGTTTTACCGGTAAATTCAAGGACTGACCAATCTTCTTACTTTTACAGTAACACATATATGTAAAAGAAATATCTTTTCTTTAGGATATACATCAAACATTGATATTAATGAAAATACAGTAAACTGAATAAGATGTGATTATTCTGACAAATAACATTATTAACTGAAACTTAACATACGGTGGTGTTTTTTCTTTTCAAATAAATAACGCAATTAATAAGATTGTTCTCATCAGATTCTTCGTAAAAGTTTTCAGAGAAAATTCACTTACAAAAGAGAAGACAAAAAAAGATACTTAAAGGAATTAAAAAGAAACTGAAGTGAAAAGTTTAACAAGAAGGTGAATTAAAAAAGTACTGCTAAATAAATTGGAATTAAATTAAATGTTATAAAATGAAGTAAAAAAAGTAGAAAAGAAAATAACAGAGTTTCTAAGCGAAGGATGAAAAAGTGATGGGGTGTTTTGAATTAAGGAGTGATGGAAAAGATTTCATTGTGACATGAATATTCATAATTCAAGAAACCCCGAGATGGTTTATTCTTAAGAGATTGAAAGAATGAGATGAACATTTTAAAGGGAGCTGTGACAAAGAGTAGAAAATGAGAATAGAAAGATCAGCCAGTTCATAGTCCTAAAAGATGACTTCATAAGTTGATTTTTGCTTTCTCTTTTCCAATAAGAATAATACAGAAGGAAGTATTGTTTTCAGTCGATTTTTCGAAATCGAGATATTTCACCGGAAATACACGATTTCAAGCCCCCGAACTTAAAAATATGTTTCTAATGTGTGTATCTGTGAAAAAATATCTAAAAAACAGAATGTTGAATAAAATTGAAACTTAGAACTCAGTTAGGTATCACTAAGTGGCAGGTCATGAATATTTTCATGAAAATCGGTCAATCGGAAGTAGTAGTTTATTCATGCGATTTTTTACTTATTTGCAAGTTTCTCAAAAACGGCTTCCACGATTTAAAAAAAAATTATATAATTTACTACATTTTTTATGCTCTGCAGGATAGCATAAGTGCCGTGTCTGCCGAAATTCTTTAGAGGAGTGCTCTTGTGGTAAAAAATGAATTTTTTAAATTATATGCCCCATGCATTTTATTTTATATGCATTTCAGAAGAAAAGACTTTATAAACGACGTTGAAGTTAATTAAAAAACTTTAAACTTTTATTTTAAACATGTCTCTACAACGATTTGTTTAATGTCAATTAGTGACTTTTCTGTATTTACTCATAAAAATCTGTAAAAAATTGGATTTTTTAAAAAATATTTTGTCCTTAGAAATATTAAAAATTTGAAATTTTAAAAGTATGAGTATTTTTGCATTTTACGACAAAATTGTTATCTCATTAAAGTTATAAGATATTGAAAAACCTACAATTTTATTTCAAGCATTTTTTCTATAGAGGATATTTTTAAAGTCAATTAGTAATTTTTCGTATTGTGAAGTACTACCGAGGTTGAATGTAATGGGCCTCATTGGCGTAGTTGGTAACGTGCTCGCCTCTCATCATGTGGTTTTGGGTTCGAATCTTATTCAGGCACGGCATATTTTCATACGTTAAAAAAGTCATTGTCATCCTTCACAGTCTGCATTAGCAGTAATTGCAGAACAGTCAGACGTTAAAAAAAGACAAAAAATAACAAATTTTTTTCCAAGATTCTCAATTTTGTTATTTCAAAGTTCGACTGTATTAGCTTAGATTGGGAATCTTGTCGGCTTGATCTTATAGACACACAGACGTAATATTACACTAATATTAGATAAAAATTACTCTTATACGTTAGTTCGGTAAAATGAATTTTTATGAACAAAAAACTTTCATTAAATGAAAATATACGTCTTGTCTTTTTTTTAATAAAACAATATATTTTATGGAAAGTGAAACTGTACAAAATTGAAAATAAGAAAACTGTATTTGTAGCTTACATTATAGATTCGGACAAGAAACAGAAAAGGTGTGATTGACAGCTGAAATCACAAATACTGATGTAACATTACGACAAAGCAATATACCAAGAAGTAAACTAAAATGTAATAATAATAACAATAACAGTACAGGAAGAAGAAGAAGAAGAAGAAGCAGAAAGTAGCAGCAGATGTTATGTGGTCTCTGGTTTTGGTTTGATTCAGTCTGACATGACAACCACATGGCGCCGCGACGCTGACGTCTATCACACTCCCTTAATGAAAACTCGGTTCAAACGGTAGTTGTTTGTTGTGTTTAGTTTCTACCCTACAAACCAATATTGCTTATACAATATCACAACATTTCCCTTTATTTTAAGTACCGCCTGTAACAAAACAAGATGTTTTTTATTTAATTAAATTACATAAAGAAAAAAAAACTCCTGGAGATGATTTATGATTTATTCCTGCAATTTCTCCAAAGACTCCTTTTATTGTAGATTAATATTCGAACTTTCACAAAAAAAAATGGATAGATGGATTTTGTTAAAAATGAAATCGTTGATTCAATATTTTAACGCAGACATTTGTTGGTATAATTTATGAGGGATACACCCTCACCAAAAATGGTAAAAATTTATTTCAAAAATTCTTTCCCATTTCCGATAGCTCAAAATATTCTAAATTTAATGGTTATTTTATATTCAATATACGTTAGGTATTTACATAGAAAATTGGACTTTGTTAATCATATAATGTCAAAAGGAAAATTTCGCCTAAACAGCTGTAAAAACAAAGACTTACGAAAATTAATATATGAAAGAAAGCTCATAAAAGGTTAATTCTTTGTTTTTAATTAACTGCATGCTATACTTATAATGACGTGTAATTTTATGTAAAGATTTATAACGGTTTTTGGTCTTTTGGTGTAGGCTAGACAAAGAAGTGCGTTGTGGATGCTGTAAGTACAATATAACTTGAGTTTTCAACAAATTTAATTTTTTATATCTGCTTCCGTTAGAAAGTAAACAAGTTTAGTTCAAATTGACATAAATTCATACATTTTTTAAAAAATGTTAGGATTTTCAGATCTATGATCTGGAGTATATTTAGTTTTTTTGCAAAAACCAATGCCAAATTTTTTAAAAATAAATAAAGCTAAAAACTATAAATATGTTAATTTAAAAATTAATATTTTTTATAAGTAAAAATTTATGAAAATAAAATACTACAACAGATCATGCAATGAACATTTCTCTTTCATGGAAAAAAATCAGATATCATTGAAACTGGTCAAAGTATTTAGTTTCTCGTGAACTCCTAATTTTTCACTCCAACCCTGCTGTTAAGGGTTGTTTTCAACATTTTGTAATTTTTTTTAAAGAAAAGTTTCTTAATTTGAGCTTAATTAGGCCTAATCTTTAATAAAATATTAGCTGTAACTACTAAGGGGAACAAATTTATACCTTTGAAGGAGTACCTCCTTAATTTATTTAGTGTAGGATCTCAAGTTTCTTCTTTTACTTTCTCTTACCCTACATGAATGTACGAGTATATGGAAGGAAAGTATAGATTTCATGTAGATTTCCGAAATCGAGTTTTCATCGGAAATACAAGTTTTCAGTCCCCCTGAACCCAAAAAACATGACTTTTAGTAATTGGTCTGTGTGTGTTTGTGTGTGTGTGTGTGTGTGCGCGCGCGCAATGAATATTTTCGGTTTTGTGAATAGTAAAACTGTTTCAATGGACTCTTTTTCTAATTCCTATAGTATATAAATTATGGTTTTTTTTAAATTTACTTATATAAAGTCGCATCAACTGCTTGATCATTAGCGAGTTAGCGAGTACGGTAAAATTATGGAACATTTACTGTGGGATTTGACACGTGAAAATTTCCAGACCCTAGCCGGGAATCGAACCCGGGATCTCCACGCGACAGGCCAATGCGCTAACCACTACGCTATGAAGGCGGTCAAAATTATGTTATTTTGTATTGTTCATTGTTTATTTAACAATTTGTAATTGTGCACACTTTTTGTACAGTTCCGTATAAAGGATTAAAGTTAAAATAAACTTCATTCAAAATATATTATTGAAACACAGCACAATAACATAATAAACATCACGAAACACCATTTTATAAAATGTCATAATAATAAAAATGCCTATAACATTAGTGGTGGAGTGTTGAATTACATAAAATCGATCTGCTAGTTCCAGAACTACAAAACAAAATTGTTTTTATCACGCAGTCAGCCAATTAATATGATTGAAGCAGTTAAGAACAAAACAGGTAAAGATGTAAAAGATACTAGTAGTTCAAAAGTTATCTCCTCTGAGTGTACTGAATTTCATTAAACACCCAGACCTTGTGGTGAATAAAGTGAAAGTGTTATTTGCAAGGTTGAAAGTAGATGTTTCAGAGAGGGTCTGGGATGCTGATAAGCATATTTTTTCACTTAGAAAGGCAATTTTAAACCACATCACTCCTAGTTTTATTTAGTAATGCCCCTAGAGGTTCAAACCAGTCTTTGGACTGATGACCTAACCAAGAACAATACTAAAAAAATTTGTTGTGAAACACTCACACGACTTTCTCTTGCCAATGCAAATAATTAACAATATAACCTAACATTAGTAGTAAAACATTAGAAATAAACAAAAAAACTAACCTCAAAAAACGTAACCTTTTTTAATCATACTAAGTGAAAGACGCAAAATGAAAATCAACCTCAGTTTAGCTTGAAACTACGAAAATAACTCTTTCACGCTAAACTAGGCTCTCTAGAGAAAAATGCTTTAAATAAAAGTTCTACATCTTTTAATTTCCTATAAATTTTATTATACACTTTTGTCGTAAAATGTCGATACCTACTGTCGATACTAATACTAAGGTTGTGAAATCTTAAAAAAAATCGATTTTTTAACCGTTTTCGTGAGAAAAAAACAGAAAATTGCTAATTACTGCTAAGCTAAGCATTATATTACAAAAAAATGTTTGAAATAAAAGTTGTAGGATTTTAAATCAACAACTTTTATAACATACATTTTTGCGCTAAAATGCATAAATAAGTCGCAATCTTAAAAAACAAATTTTTTACGAGAAACCAACCTCACCAAGAAATTCAGCAGACATGGCGTCTACCCTATCTTGTACAGCATAAAAAATGTAGTAAATGAGGCGATTTTTTAAAAAAATCGTAGGAGCCGTTTTTGAAAAAACCGCAAAAAGTGAAAAATTACACGAATAAACTACTACTTTCGGTTGATCGATTTTGATGAAGACGTTCGTATCGGGTCCTCTAGTAGTATCTAACTTAAGTTGTAAGTTTCAAGTTCATACGATGTTCCGTTCTTGAGATATTCTGTTTACACACACACACACACACACACACGCACGCGCGCGCACACACACACGCACGCAGACTAATTGCTAAAAACCTGTTTTTGGGTTCAGGGGCCCGAAAACGTGTAGATCCGGTGAAAACTCGACTTCGAAAAATCAACATGAAAACAATAACTTACTTTCCTTCCTACATAATAATATAGGCAAGAAAAAGTAAAAATTGGCATGTTTTCTTTCATAATTTAATTAAATAATTACTTTGTTAAGTTTTATTTAATATTATTTATTTAAGGTCGCATCGACTGCGAGGACATTAGCGTTACATACAAAACATGTATAAAATTTCCAAAGAAGAGATAAACAAACCCAATTAGGTCATGTATAAAAACATAATGAAAAATTAGTTAGGTTCAATTAAAATTTAGACGACAGAAAAATAAAAAAACAAAAAAAAAATAGAATGACACAATGAAAAATAACACATGCGATTTTACAAATTATATCTAATCTAAAATTTTGTGAAATTTAAAAAAGATGATTGTGTTTTGAACCGTTACTTTGTCTACTAAATTAAGTGCTAAAATGTTGTTAATTTTTAATAGTGTTCATGTGGATTGTATAGTTTGGCAGTCTGTGATGATGTGTTTGATTGTAAGTGGCGTGTTGCAATGTGTACAATGTTGTGGTTCTTCTTTGTTCAGTAAGTGTTTGTGTATAGTGTAGAGTTTTTTGTAGAGTGCCCAATGCGTAATCGTGTAATATTGTATTATTAATATAATTGTCATTCCAATTTTGTAACGTTGTTTTTATTAAAAGCAATATTTTTACTTTCCCTTGCCTATATGAATATATAGGAAGGAAAGTATTGTTTTCATGTCGATTTTTCGAAATCGAGCTTTCACTGGATCTATATGTTTTCCCTGAACCCAAAAAACAGTTTTTAGCGATTGGTCTGTGTGTGTGTGTGTGTGTGTGTGTGTGCGTGCGTGCGTGCGTGTGTGTGTGTGTGTGTGTGTGTGTGTGCGTGTGTGTGTGTGTGTGCGAACAGAATATCTCAAGAACGGAACATTGTACGAACTTGAAAGTTAAAACTTAAGTTACTACCGGACCCGACACGAACATTTTCATTAAAATCGGTCAACCGGAAGTAGTAGTTTATTCGTGTCATTTTTAACTTTTTTGCGATTTTCTCAAAAACTAGTCCTACGATTTTTTTAAAAATCGCCTGGTTTACTCAATTTTTTATTCTCTATAAGATAGGGTAGGCGTCATGTTTGCTGAAATTCTGGGTGAGGCTGTTTTCAAGTAAAATCATCATTTTTTTAAGATTACAGCTTTAATATACAATTTAGCTCAAACATTTATATAATAAAAAATGTAGAGAAATTAAAAACCTACAACTTTTATTTCAAACATTTTTTTGTATAACGCTTAGTTTAGCGGTAATTAGCAATTTTCTGTTTTTTTCTCACGAAAACGTGTGAAAAATCTATTTTTTTAAGATTTCGGCCTTAGAATGCATTTTACGACAAAAGTGTATGGAATAAAATTTATAGAAAATTAAGAGATCTACAACTTTTATTTTAAGCATTTTTTGTACAGTGCCTAGTTTAGCGTGAATGAGCGATTTTCCGTATTTTTAAGCTAAACTGAGGTTGATTTTCATTTTGCGTCTTTCACTCATGATTAAAATAAGGTTATATTTATTGAGGTTAGTTTTTTGTTTATTTATAATGTTTTAATACTAATGTCAGGTTTACTGTTAATTATTTGCATTGGCAAGAGAAAGTTGTGTGAGTGTTTCACACCAGATTTTTTTATCGTTCGTTAGACAATATTGAAATCAAACTGCAATAGGTTATATTTCTCACCCGTTTCAGATGAACCATGTATTTGAGATAGAGCGATGTGAGGAATTGGTCGATCGTTGACCAACCATGTAGTAAACAAAGCAACCGAGATAGGGTGATGTGAGGAATGGATGGAGTAAAATTATTGCTCATATAGCAATGAACAATGTTGCTGCTCGTAGACCCGTAAAATTCAGTGTTTGCATATTCCCGTATGCCTTGTGATTTTGTTGTATATATAACATGTACATTTGAACTAGAATTCACGGGGAGGGTTTGATGACGTGTTATTTTTAAATTCTCTCCTTCACCCCGAAATTGTTTACAGTTCTATTGCATGTTGCTACATGATAATTTAGTCCATTGTTTGTATACAGTTAAGTGTGTTAACGTAATAATTCCCAGCGGTGTTTCTATCCAGAATATTATGATTACTGTGATAATTATGATAATCAAACTAATATTAATATCGTATGATAATAGTTTATTAATTAAATCTTTCAGCTTTTTTAATTTTAAAATCTACGATAATGTTTACTATTCTAAATACACGCTTCACTAACACTCCAACATCATCTCAGTCTTATACACGAATGGTGTAAAACATGGAAAATAAAACTTAATACGACAAAATCCCTTCACGTAACTTTCACACTCCGTCATGGTGATTGCCCACCAGTATACATAGACAATGAACCTCTCACAAAAACAGATACGGTCAAGTATCTCGGTCTGACTTTTGATAAACGACTAACTTGGAGCACACATATCAAACGGAAACGTTTATTACTGAATTCCCGTCTTAAACTTCTATATTCCCTACTTCACAAACGATCAAAATTACCAATGGCACAAAAATTACGCATATATTGTTCTCTTTTGAAACCTATTTGGACCTACGGATCCCAAATTTACGGTTCAACCAAACCCTCTAACTTGCAACGAATTCAAGCATTCCAGTCAAAAACATTACGCCTTATAGCAAAAGCACCTCTTTACGTTAGCAACAAAATCTTACATACAGATTTGAAAACACCACTTGTACAAAATTCCATTGAATACCTATACAAACGCTTTCACGACAAGTCACACGAACACGAGAACCCCCTGGTGCGTTCACTTTCCTCCGTCCATTTACCTGATAATCCTCCTAGACGCCTTAAAAGACGCTGGAGTAGAGACATGCTAATTTGATATACAAATTTCATTCTTGGGGAGGCACCAATGGGGGCCCTACCCCTCTCATGCCTATCATGTCATTTACATAATCACGATAATCATCACATTTGCTTGTTGTAACATTTTACAGTTGTAAATAAAAAATTAAAGAGAAAAATAAATAAATAAATTTTACACATAATTAAATTTAAAATGTACCTACCGTAAGGTAATTTCAGAATAAAATACATTTCTATTTAAAAAAATTTGAGGGTACCAATCGAAGTTCAAGTTATTTTGGACTCGATCTGCTAGTTCCAGGGCTACAATAAAGTAGTTCTGTTTTTTATTATAACATGTTCAGCCAATTATAAGATTGAAAAATTTAAGAACAGAAGAGGTAAAGGTGTGAAAGATACTTATCAACTAGTTATCTCCTCTGAGAGTTATGAATTTCATTAAAGCCAGGCCCTGTGGAGAATGAAACGAAGGTGTCATTTGCAGGGTGAAAAGTAGATACTTTTTAGAGGGCCTGGTAAGCTGATAAGCATACTTTTCCAATCAGTGAGGAAAGCATGGTAAACTACCTCACTTATCATTTTACTTAGTAAAGTCTCTAAAGATTCAAACCAGCCTTTTGGCTGATGACCTAAACAGCACAACAGCAGATGAAATCTTTTTAAATTAGGTGGCAGTTTGTTTAAAAACTGAACGGAGTCGTGGTTATTCCTTGTGAGAAATTTAAAGTTTCGTATATTAAAACTGATATTCATAGCATTCTTTTCGCGAATTGTAAAATTTCATACATAGGTCTAAAGAGACGGTCAGGGAAGAATAGGTATGGTATTTAATAAACAATATTTTGCATGAATAATGCCTTGGAATGTTTGCAATAATTTTAATTGTATATTTCTGTTTGTGAAAAATTTTAACACCGTTTTAAAATTATGGTTGAGTTGCCCCCATACATAACCTCTAAGCTAAGTACAGAATGGAATAACAAGAAAAATAAGTCATTACGACATCTTCCAATTAGATTTTTCTGAGATTTCGTAAAATAAAATACATTGAACTCAATCGATTTAATAGATTTTATATGTGTGCTTATCAGAATAGATTATCACTGTTACAAAAGCGATTTTCAGGATGAAATGGAATATTAAAAATTTAACAGGAAATTAAGAAATCACATCAATCCTCTAATACAAAAAATTTCAAGACAACATTTAACACGCCACCGCCTACGACGATAATGAAGTAGAAATTTACTGATCTAATTGTAATAAAAATTATATCTTCAAAAAAAATTCCATATTTTGTATTTCATATTGAATTTATTATCCAATTTTTTCTGTTTCCTTTGTAATTTTATTAATTTTCTTTTTATTGTTCTCCTCTTGAATTATCCAATGGGTTGTTCGTTAAAGACATTTTCCGTTTTCACGTCATTTTGTTTCTTAAAAAAAATTAGTTAAACTTTTGAATGGTTGTACTATATTATATATTTTCTGAATAAGGAATAAAATTTAAAAAAAAACTGTTATCATATAATTTACGTAAACGCCAAGACACTTGGTGTCCGTTAATTTTTGTAGAATATCTCCATTTAAATTAATATTTTGTACCAAAGTTAATAATGTGGAGTACAAGAAAATTGAATTCAATGTTTTGTTTATTATCACAAAATAAAAGACCGGGGATCAAGCTTCCAGGTTGGCGCAGCGATTTAATCTTTACTAATACAGGATTGGTTTAAGTTGGCGTATTAAGGTAAACTAAATAAAAATTTTGTTTATCTTGCAACGTCAAACGTGTCCACCGTTAGTGCTGAATAACGTTCACGTCACCCAGGTGAAAGTGGTGCGATATCTTGGCTTGTGGTTTCACGGAGAACTAACTTAGAAGCATAATGTGGGTACAAAACGTTTCGAACTTAACCGCAGCCAGAAGCTACTCTTCTGCTTAATTAACCTTCAATCAAAATTTAACTTCCGTTTTAAAATTTTAATGACGTAAGCCCTTTTAAGACCAATCCGGACTTATGGTGTCCAGCTCTTTGGAGTAACGGCAGAGAGTAACTTAAAGTCGATCTAGGTCTTTCTGTCAAAATTCTTTAGAACTGCTTCTGGTGGTCATTTTTATGTAAGAAATATAACCCTTAATGACGATTTTAAAATTCCGACAGTAAAGGAACTAACCGTGTCCTTGAATAGTAAATTTCGCGAGTGACTAGGAGACCTAGCTACAAGAACTTCCCTACTGTGCGACGTTTAAAGCGTAAATGGAGCAGAGACCTCTTGTTATAAATGGAGAATGTATCACTGGTTACTTATTCTCCTGAAACTAAAATCCACCAACGCCCGTTAAAATAAATACCATATTCGTAAATTAAGAAGCCAATATACAGTACCAAATAAAAATTAAATACCTACAAAAATATTTAACACAAAATTATTACATAATTTAGTATGCATTTTGTTTAACAGGTTATTTACCTAAAATATTAATATAATTTTTCTTTTAATACTATGCTATGTATAGTAGCTATGTCATAATATTTCTATTGATTTTAAATTTTATCTTTCAAGTGTTTTTTTTGATTTTGTTAGGAAAATTCACAGCTGTACATAAAAACAATGAATGAGATGATTATGAAATGAAATAAAATTTGCTTTAAGATTTAGAGAAGTTCACCACTCAACAATGGGCTCCAGCTGGTAAGATTCTGTGAATGGATTACATAATTGTGTGTCCTATCGGAAATTACTTATTACAAAATGATTTCCCTACTCCATCGTCGTGTAGACGTCTGCGGGGATTTCCGGGAAGGTATGGTAGGTACAGGTTGCGTACAAGTTCGTTGCAATGATGAGATAATTTTATACAGAATCTTGTGTAAATTTTACGAAATAAGTCGTTTACGTAAGGAATTTTGAGCAACGTAAAAGGGAGGATTTGTAATTTGCCATAAGAATTTTGACTGAAATCGTTGAATTTTTGAAATTACGGATGCCTTGCAACATTTAAAGTCATGAAATTTACGTAACAATGCTATAAAATTTAAACGCTAGAGTACTGGTAATGTGTTGTTCTCCTCAAAAGTGCTTTAAGTAAAATAAAATAAGAAATTATGTACTGGTTGTGCAGAGCTGCTGTTATAAATTGTTATATATAAAATCAAAATAATTGATTGCCTACGTTTCAAAAAGATAAAGCTTAACGTAAAGAACGGTAAACAATATCTTAAAATATGTTACACTAATTTTATAATTTATAGATTCAATTGTATTTTTAATTCAACTTAAAATTACACTTTAATTAACTTATAAATTTACTTAATGTAAGGGAATTATGATTTATTTTATTTTGTTTTAATGTCTACACTTAACGTAATGGGAGTATAAGAAATTGGATATCCAATTATGTCCGTATACTCTAATACAGAGAAAGGGGTGAAAAGGGGGGCTTTATAAGTAGAGTTGAGATCTAGAATGTTCTATTTCCAAAGTAAGGAAGATAAGCGCTATAAGCTAGAGGGGTAAGCAGTAAGAGGGGTACATGAAAATGTATTTCTCCAATGGAGAATCAGCAGGGGGCTTGGGGGGACACGCTCCGCCCCCCAGGAGCACCAGGGTTTGTGGGCGGGATCTTTATCATCCATTCTACCGCATTCTATCCTTATTTCTCCTTTTCCCTTTTCCAGCTCTCTTATTTACTCAGTTATCAAACTCTCCTTCACATTTATTTTCTCACTCGCAAATTTACTTCAACCAATATTGTTCCGTTAAGTAATATATAACTGACTACAGTAGTTTTACCCTTTTCTTTAATATATCAAAGTTTTACTGCAGTGATCAACTTACATTTTTATGTAACGTATTTCTAAAATAACTAAAAAACCTATTAATTCAAAATAAATAAAAATAATTAGAGAATAAATAAATAGAAAATAATAAATAGAAGATAAGATTGCAGCATATTTAATATTTAAATAAGTTCTAATTAAAATATGAATAACAAAATATACAAAATAAAATTACAGAAGTGAAATTTAGTTTATTATTACAGTAGGCTGAAATTTGTTAAAATTTTAAAATTTATTGTTTTATATTTTATACGTCATTCTTATCGTATTATCCAATTTTTCCTATATCTGTTGTCTAATTTTATTAATTTTTTTCATTGTTGAACTCTTCAATTATCTACTGGGATGCCTTCCTTAAAAAAATTTCCGTTTTTTCACACCAATTGTTTATTAAAAAAAAATTGTTAAACTTTTAGATGGTTACACTGTATTGTACAGTTTCTAAATAAAGAATAAAAGTTTTAAAAACCTGTTAAATATGCGGCAATTTTATTTTCTATATTAGGCTAATATTATAAAAAATGAACTTTCTGTTTGTTTCTGGGTTATAGGTCGTTTGAACACTTTGAAGACGATGGAGCAGATATCTATTTACTTAATTGACAGAACAACCTTATTTCAAGTTTAATTTGCTAAATTTTATTTTCGATATTAAATAATAATAATTTTTGGTTTTAATTTTTTAACATTATGAGTTTTACAAAGTTATTGTAAAGATACAATTGTACATTTGAACTGAATAAAATTGAGTTGTACGAAGTTATTATACAGAGAGTGTCAGTGATTTTTTTTTCTCATTAATGTTCTTTTGGTTTATTAGGTACCTATTAGATTCTTTTTCAAAAATAATTTTTTGAAGTTAACTGTTTTATTATATTGTATACTTTTGTTATTGAACATTTGTTTTTTCATATCCATTCATGTTATGGCCTTATTTATTTATATATGATATGTTTGACCTCAATTCATCGCGGTACTTGAACTCCGGGATAAATATTTTGCCAGCCGTAACTCGTTAACGAAGGGTTTCCGGTTCTATGTTTATACGAACATTATTTTCTCGGTTTTAACTCAGTTTTTCTCGGTTTTGGTTCAGAAGAACCAAACACATGAAGTTTTTTTTATTTTGTAAAAAATTTCTAAATGAGTGAGAATTTAAAAAAAATAAGTACTAAATTAAATGGGTTCTGATACAGAGATTTAAATGACTAAACAACTTTCTTAACTTTTACACCCTCTGACCACCCATAGGACTTCATACGCTTTACGTCGTTCCGCGTTTTAATTAAATTAGAGTTAATCCCGAATGTAACTTGATTTAATCAAACGAAAACAAAACTTAGACAAAATTTTTGTGCTATCTCTATTCTGATAAAAGAAACAGCATTTTATTTACAACAATGTTTGGAAAAGTTATAGAATTCAAGCAAATTCTGAGGTCTATCAGTAAGATAATAAAAAAACAAAATAATTCAAAATAAAATAACTTATTGTCAATAACGAGTATACATTCAATTAAGTTAAAATTTAAGAGTTAAAAGTAGTAATAAATTTAAAAATCTTCCGCATCATTATACAAAAGTGGAGTTAATGTGGTTACTGCAATTTTTATGAAGCTTTCTTGCTGATTTTCAAACTTAATTTTGTCAAAATTGAAATTAGCACCCTTTACTTCTAGGGCACAGAACTATCCTACCGGTAGGCTACCCGAGAGATTGCCACTGAATTTTGAATTCCCCTATATATTTTATACTAAACTATACTAAACATAGCCCTAAGTACACTGTACAACTACACTGTAGGTTTACAGAGGATTATACAGAAGATATTTGTATTCTTGATCATTCAAAATGCATAAAAAAACTTAATTAAAACAATCATTCCAACACAGGAAAAACAATTCAATATTAAAATGAATTACTGAAAAAGTAAATTTATTGATTTTTACAATTTAAAACATTTAAATTTTTATTATTAAAATATTACGCTATAAATAAGTATCATTAAGTATAAAGAAGTAAGTAAAAAAAAAAATATTTATCAAAAATTTATTTTTTATGAAATATTGAAAAACAAAATTTTCATTTTTTTCCATTTATTTTTTTTCAATATTGACTTTTTCCCCAATATAGTGTTGAAAATTCATTTCACCCTTCAGAATTTTGTCTACCGTGCCTTCTATCTCTTCTTATCAGATTCCCTAAATTCTGACTCATCCCAAGACGGTGGTTTAGGTCTTCCCTACGTGCATAATTATCCATCCTGGAAAAATAGTAATAATACACAGTATTGAATGAATTTAAGTATTGAGAATTTAAGTATTAAGTATTGATTGAATTTAAGAATGAAATTCTTTGGTCATCTTAGTAGGCTATCACAAGATCGATTGACTAAGAAGATTGTAGATTATGTAACCGCACTTAAAACCTCAACACCATGGCTTCAGGATATTCGTAAGAATCTCAAACGTGCTAACATAAGTTCAACCGATATCGTAGAAAGAGACACGTTTCGAGACAAAGTAAATAAGTGGGAAGTTTCACCTGAGCAACCACAGCAAAAACAAGTCAGGCCAAATGGTCAAAGAACGTAAACAAGCTTTCTCAAAAAGAAAGAAAGCCTATTGGAAGAACAGGAAGAACCCAAAGAAAACTTAATTGACGCTTAACGTCTTCCATTATTGGGAGAATCCGCTAATAATAATAATAATAATAATAATAATAATAATGATATACAGTATAAATTTTTGAGACAGAAATCTGCTTACAGATATATTTAAATTTGTATTTAAGTTTCCATAATGAGTAGTTCTACTGCGGTAATCGCAGTGAAGTATTGTACATTTCATTATGTAACATACATAGCCCTACATGACCAATGTAAACCTCAGTTTACCTGGAATTCACAAACTGAAAACAGAACGAATATTCAATAAAATTTCATAAAAATAGGTTAAATTAATCTATAAAAAATTAGCTATTGGAATACAATTTTCTTAGTAGGCAGGCCTACTTAAATTTAAGAAATAATAATTTTATACTTACTTTTACAAAGCAGTGTCGGTCATGTTTTCACCACGCCGTGTAATAGGTAGTTGAAGAAGCACTATACAAAAAAAAAAACAGGTTATAAACAATAACTTGTGCAGCTGAGATCTGTTGGTATTGTTATGAACTAAAAAGTGTAAACTACAGTATACATTGGTCAGTTGTGGATAAAAAAAGTTCCAGTCAAATCAAAGCTACTAGTGATAGAAGGTCGTCATCTTATTCCGGATCATCAGTTTGGGTTTCGGCAGCAGCATAGTACCATAGAGCAAGTGCATCGATTGACAAGCGTCATCCGTGAATGTTTAGAGGAAAAGAAGTACTGTTCGGCTGTGCTGTTAGACGTTGTTCAAGCATTTGACAGAGTCTGGCATCCTGGTCTACTCCATAAATTAAAAGCTGTGTTTCCGGAGAACCTGTACAGTGTTCTTGTATCGTATCTTAACAAACGATTATTTCAAGTCCGGGTTGGAAATTACTTAACGGGTTTGAAAGAGATCAAGGCTGGTGTTCCACAAGGAAGCGTTCTGGGACCAATTTTATACGTTGTGTTCACAGCTGATTTGCCTGTTCTTGAACATGTAATCATTGCCACCTTTGCTGACGATACGGCAATAATTTCATGTGATGCAGACCCAACTATACACGCAGAGTACAGATGTATCTAAGTGAGCTGGAAATCTGGCTGACAAAGTGGAAGATCAAGGTGAACGAGGACAAATCTACGCATGTAACGTTTACTACCAGAAGGGCAACTTGTCCTCCTGTGCAACTGAATGGCAAGAATATTCCGCAGGCCAGGGATGTAAAATATTTAGGAATGTACTTAGATAGAGGTCTGACTTGGCGCAAACACATTCAGATGAAAAGGAAACAGCTGGATTTAACATTTAGGAAGATGTATTGGCTCATTGGTAGGCGTTCCCAGCTTTCAATTGAGAACAAACTACTTTTGTACAAATCCATGCTGAAGCCGGTTTGGACCTACGGAATTCAGTTATGGGGGACAGCATCAACTTCAAACATCGAGATTCTGCAACGGTTTCAATCAAAAGTTCTGCGGACCATACTGAATGCACCGTGGTATATTACCAATGCCGATATACATCGCGATATGGATGTGCAGACGGTACGAGAAGAAATACGAAGTTTCAGTTGTAAATACATCGAACGTCTAAACAACCACGTAAATCACTTAGCACTGAATCTCTTAGACAACAGTAATGATGTCAATAGGCTAAAGCGTGCTACAGTACTGGATCTCCCAGGGCGATTCTAATAGTGTGATTTTAAAGTTGTAAATATTATAATGTTGGTATTCTGTAGATGACTGTCGTGTTTGAGTGTGTATGTTGTAAATAGCTGAATGAACGTTTTAAATTATCTCCAAAAAAGTTAGGTGTACATATATTTCGGAATCATGTGCTTATTATTTATTAACCCACCGGGTTGGTCTAGAGGTAAAGTCGTCGCCAAAATCAGCTGTTTAACAGCTGATTTTGGGAGACGAAGGTTCCTGGTTCAAATCCTAGTAAAGGTAGTTACTTTTATACGGATTTGAATACTAGACAGTGATTGCCGGTGTACTTTGATGGTTGGGGTTCAATTAACCATACTCACTCAGGAGTGGTCGACCTGGGTCTGCACAAGACTACACCTCATTTACACGTCATACACATCATCCTCATCTCATTGGGTCATGGGATTGCTTATTGTTCTTAATTGAACAGATTGCAACGTACACATATTTAGGAATTTTTATTATTTATTACTTCTTATTTGTTTTTTCGTTTTAAAGGAGGTTTTTGTTATTTTTTATTTGTTTTTCTATTTTTCTTGTTTTTTTTTATTTATTTATTTTAAAAATCACTATATAATTTTGATTGTTAGTATTAATTAAGAACAGTATAATATGTTTTCATGTTATAATTTGTTAATTACACCAGTGGGTTGTAATTTTTTCATGAGTTGTATCTATTTGATAAGTTGCATTTATTGTTATTTATAACAGATTATGCATTTAAAAAAGTTATATGAAAAAAAAAATCAAAGCCAGCTGAATACAGTAATGTAAACTCCAGCTGAATTATGATGTAAACAGTTTACATTGGGAATGAAAGGGGTAATATGTGTATTTCTTACACTACAAACATATCTGCCCAATGTACACCTGAATTTACATAATTCTTTTTTGCACTGAGTAAATTTTTTTGTTTTTTGTGTTATATATTATTTGGGATGTATTTAAATAGAAAATAACAGTAATTTTTTTGCTGATGTAACATAATTCGGGAATGAAAGGGTCAAAAACATTTTTGATATTTTAAACAAAAAATATATTTTCTTAATACCATGTAAACTAAATTTTTTTAGATCCACGTATCTAACAGTAATAGTGGGTTAGAACGTATAACATTATCCGGGCCGGGAATCAATATCACACCGTTCCGTTTTGCAGTCAAGTCTAGCACTCTATAACTTTACCAAGAACTTGATAAAAAACCAATCGAATTCGTGTGCTTTTAGTTCAATTTTTTTAACTGACTAATCAAAAACTATATTGTCACATTTTAAATTTTAATTTAACTGTTGCGAATGAACTAGTGAATTATGATGGTGTGTGAAACAATGAATGAAGTGACATGAGTGACATGTACGAAGACATTCATCTACAAGTGTCCGACATATTATTTATTTATTGTTTGTTAATTAATTAATTTCTTTATTAGTGCCATATTCGAGTGTTCAGAAATCTGCTAAAAATTAAAATTGTATCCGTATCGCGTACGATTAATCCAAGAGCTTCAGCCTCCAGATTTAAACAAGCGATTGTTGTAGGGTAAAACATTCTGTTCGAAATACAACCGTAAACGGCACAAAATTTTAAACAGGTCAAGGAGAATCAAGTCACACTGGCGTATCTATACCGGTTGAGTAGGGCTTCCAAAACAAAATTTTTCTTTCTTAGAAAAAGTGATCAGACATTAACAATTGGGTAACAGGACTAAAAAATCACTCTGTAGTATTGCTGTATTTGTGAATTTACGTAGGTGCATAAATTATCCAATCACAACTCACAAGAAGGAAAGTGACGTAAGGGGTGAGGGGAAACGTATCACTTCTGAAATGAGTGAAGATAAATCCGAGGCACGGTAAATGCAAGACCGGTAAATCGAGAACCTAATATATATGTCAGTTAATTACGTAAATTTGCATTGAGATTTTCACGACGTACAGTACTCACTTTATTTTCACTGTTTAACAAAAAAAATTATTAACACGCCTTGTTATTTTTCTTTCCTGTTTCTTTTTTATTTTACTTTTGAATACACCAAAGAAATTCTTCTTAAACTGATTGTTCCCTTAGAAGTTTAATATTTTTTTATCTTTTCTTATTCAGTAGAAATTAGCATAGGCCCCTTTTTCTTAATGTAAATAGTTGAAAACGATGGAAAAAAGGAAGAAATAAAAAGTATACTGTTCGAAAAAGGGACTGACTGACTTCTTTTCTTTACTTTTGTTAACTTTAAGCCGATATACATTCATTACGAATGCATGCTCTTTTTACATTTAGCTTATTCAAAGTCGTTGTACTTATCTACTCTCTGGCTTCCTTTAGTATTTTAGCTTTTGTAAATATATCGACTTTGTATACATCAGTATAAATCATATGCATCACTTAATCTGAGAAGCTTTTGTAATTTTATTGATCTCTCTTTATTTTTTCTTTAATTAAAGACAAAACATTTGTAAAGGTAAAAATACTTCGTGATCGGTTTCTGAAGTAAGGTAATATTTTATAATGACCGCACTGAAACTACTATTTGTCTGTCGAAAGAGGTGAGTTGGCAGAGAGGCACAAAACTGGGTGTATACTAACATTTCAAATGTTTTTTGTTTTAATTCATAAAATTTATTGTAAATGCACTTTTCACCACCATCAACTTTGACCGATGGGGAAATACCTTAGTAAGAACTAAAAAAATAATAATAATAATAATAAAAAAATTATTGGGCGCCAGCTCTGACAGCAGAGCATGAGAAAATAAATAAAAAATCTATATTTCCTCTCGTTAAACTAAATATTTAATGAATGTACTAATAACTAAATTAACTAACTATTAAACAAAACAATCCTTAAATTACCCTAACCTATTTTAAAATATAGCCAACCTATTTGCCGCGACGTTAATATAAAAACAAGAAATTAAAAACCCTTAATAAAATATACGAATGAATTTAACTCGAATTAAATGTTTACCCTTTCTTCTTCTTCTCTTCGTTCTCCTGGTCACTCCTCGTTCTCCAACATTCCTCCTTGTATCTTCTTCAAATTCTGTTCCTTTTTAACAACTCCTCTGTTTCACACTTAAGCCCCAAGGGAACTGATTGTGAATTTCCTGGATTCGAACCAGGAAGCCTCTGGTTGACAAGCCTCACTCTCCCACCAACCGTTCAACCAACCTGGAGGCCAATGGGAAGGAGAACTACCCCAATAATTGGCTGAAAGTTGGTAGGTGGAAGAAAGGCCACAAAACACAGAGGTTGACTGTTAGCTATATTTACAACGTTTTTGTCTAACTACTATGTAATGGCTTGTACTGAGTAATGGAAGTTATAGTAATTGGAATTAATTACCATAACTTCCATTGTTTGTACAATATTGTACTTTTACAACTTATATGTAACTAAATAAATGGATATGTATATTTTTTCCGGGGAAATTTTCAGGTACACGGAACCGTTAAAAATTTATTTCAAGGTTTTCTGAGAATTCTATATTTCTGAAATATTTTTTCGTTTACACCGTCGTTTTTCTTCCACCCAACATAATGTAGGGGAATTTTGTAAGCAAGTTTGCTATATCTCAAAAAGGCTAGCGTAATGAATAAAAAAGAATTTTAATTCACGCATTTAAACAAGACGGGAAATTTTCTTTCAAAAAAATTTAAATTTTTTCTCAAAAAGTTCCCTTGATTGAACGAATCTCGTAAACCCTCCTTAGACCCAGAAACTATATAAATATGACTCCATTATGTCGAGCTAGAGGAGTACTAAGTTTAAATAAAACTCTTATAGAACAATCAAATTTTTACTATCGCGTTGCCATAGTAACGTTAGATCATATCATAATTCCAATCATTTATGAAAATTACTTTATAGAAAAATGAAACAAAATTTGTGTAGCTTATAAAAATGAATATCTGATGAATGACGGGATCAAAAAGTTTATTTGGGCATCAAATGTCAGAGAGAAGTTACAGACGGAGAAGAAGGATTTCCGATAGACCCGCTAATGCTTATTTGGTATTTAACGTATGGAAAATTCCAAGCATCTCAACAGCATGCGTTTATGGAATATCCGTATGTGGATTGGTAATTCTTATAATATTAAAAGTTCTTTTATTGATTACTTGTGTAGTAGTATTAAAACAAAATCTGTCCTGTGCAAGTTTTTCTTAGTATCAGGAATTGGACTATATTCTACATTACATCATAAGATGTGTTTGAAAGTTCGTAGTAAAATTTCATCTAGGGTATTTGCACTAAAACAAATTACCAGATAAAATGATAAAAAATTACTTGCAGCTTATCATGGCCTCATTCTGTCTCATATCCTTTTTGGTATCTTAGTATGGGGGTAATTCTAGCATGGGTAATATGAATCGGGTTTTTAAAATTCAAAAGAAAGCTATTAGGTGTATGGTGGGAGCTAACCAGCAAACCTCATGCAGGCCACTATTTAAGGAGCTTAAATTGCTTACAGTTCCCTCTCTCTACATTTTTGAGGTGATTATGTATGTTAGGCAAAATAATTTTATGCAGAATTTCAATGTTCACAATCATAAAACGAGAAACAGAAATGATTATTATGTGGCTAATCACTCCACAAAATTATATACTCAACAAAAACCTACTTATGCAGGGAGAAAATTCATGTATAAATTACCTCAATTTTTAAAATGTGATAATTTGCATTCCTATTAAAAAATCTGAAAAATTACTTGATCGGTGAAACCTTTTATAGCGTACAAGAATTTCTTTCTTGATAGTAGTGATACATTGTGTGATTCTTATATGTATTTCAGGTGTTATAACTGACATGTCCTATACTCCTCCTGGAGTCTCCTGGACGCAAAAAAGGAGAGTCTCAATGTCTAGTGTTACTACGGCTCTACTTTACCATGCGTGCGTATTTATTTATTTTTTATTTTACACCCGCATAGGAGCACTTAATAAAATTCATATAGTACTTTCGTCTTCTTCTTTTTCTTCTTTTCACGGGTTAGGCATTTCTACCTGTTCCGGCACCCATCTTTTCTTTGTCCTTCCAATATCTCTGCTTTATATTGGTTTGTATTTCGTTGCTAAACCAGGTAAGTGGCTTTATAGCATTTTACTTACGACAAGGGTCATCCGGAAAGTAGTACCCGTTTGGGAATAAAAATAAAAACTAGTAAATATTAAAGTTTTATTGAAAAGAATATACATTTTTCCTCGTCATTAAAAAAACACAGTGCAAATTTAAGCATTTATCGTAACGTATGACGAATTTTTGTTCATATTCAGCTTCATATTCTTTCACCGCTAGTTTATTGAGGGGACACTGTACGTTGTATCCCGCCAATGTTAAAATTTCTATTTTTAGGGACATTTTTCATAGGATTGGTAAAAGAAAGGGAAATTAAACTTTACACACCATAGGTGTCGGGTTTCTGCTCGAGCTACTGACATTTTTTCAATTTAATTTTCGGACCATACCATTTTTTTAAATATTACGAATAACATACAATTTTTACAAATTGTTTTCTACGTCTTTTGCGTATTACTAATTTTTGGAGCATCTGTGGAAGTCGTAAAAATGTCGATATATGTGGACATACAAGATAATTAACTGGTAAAAATTTCAGCCTGGTAGGTTTATTGGTTTCTGAGAAAAATGTACCTAGTGTTAAAAATCTAAATTTACGGGAAAACGCAAGAAACAAGAAGGCACAAATCAAAAATAAAATGTACACAAACAAGTAAATTTCCCATCAACAGTTGTTTAGAAAGCTGAACCAACAGCTGAGAATACAAAAAACAGTGAAGCAGATATTAAAAACTAAAATTCTCTTTGCAATGAAACGAGCAGTGTAAAATTGTGAAAAGCCGGCCGCATTGGCGTAGTTGGTAACGTGCTCGCCTCTCATCATGCGGTCCTGGGTTCGAATCCCACTCAGGCATGGCATATTTTCATACGTTACAAAAAATCATTTTATCCTCATTCTGCACAGTTACACCCCAACATCGTCGCTAATGACCTTGCAGTTGATGCGACGTTAAATTAAAAAAAAAGTTGTGAAAAATATTTGTTCTTGGTAACATGATAATATTCTGTTTAAACTTGATAAAAACTTAATTTTTTCATAAAAAAATATTTTTTTGACGTACCGTAATTTAATGTTTTTTCTGGTAGATCTAGGCCTGAACTATTGAAAAACATAAAAAACCAGAAATAGAAATTTTGAGTTAAAACCATCGTGCCATCTCCACTTAAGATAGTCACACCTTCTTACAGTTCTTCATCACTTTCGAATTTCTTTTCGGCAAAAAAGTCTTTGAGTTTAGTAAAGAGATGAAAATTCGAAGGAGCCAAGTCTGGGCTATAGGGTGGAAATTTTCCACTTGAATTGTGGCACAAGTTGTTGTGTTATCTTAGCCGTATGAGGTCTGGCATTGTCGTGGAGGAGGACGACGCTAATAGACAACAGACCTCGCCAACAGTCTTGAACCGCTCGTCTTAACATTTTTAATGTTGAACAATATGCGTCGGCATTGATAGTGTCTCCTTGGGTCTTGAAATCAATCAGCAATACACCTCGCCGATCCCAGAAAACGGTTGCCATGAGTTTCCGGGTAGACAGTATCATCTTCAGTTTTTTGGCTTGTTTGATGAACAAGGATGACGCCACTCCATCGATTGTCGTTTACTCTCAGGTGTTGTATAAAAAATCCAAGTTCGTCACCAGTGACTATGTGATTCAATAAAGAGTCTCCTTCAACAGAATAACGTTCCAAAAATGTCAATGCTGCAGCCATACGCTTGGTTTTGTGTTCATCAGTAAGCACGCGAGGGACCCACCTTGCACAAATTTTTGCATAATACAAAAAATGGTCTTTAACAATTTCATGAATAATTGTTCGTGAAACATAACTGAAATATTCACAGATTTCATCAATTGTAACGCACCTATCGTTCTTCACGAATTCGTCAATTGAACCAAGCAGTTCGTCAGCAATCACAGATGGCCACCCCGACGCTGGTCATCATGAGTGTTCTCTCTCTCTCCAAGTTGTACGACACCAGTGCCGAACGGACGACGTGTCCATAACAAAGCCTCCATAAACCTCCTTCAATTGACGATGAATATCGATTGGCCGCATATTCCTTGCGTTGAAAGCCTGATCACAGCCCTAACTTTACAACTTGCGGCATTCTCTACATTTTTAAACATCATAAACACTAACAGCAATAATACAGTCAATGCGAACTGCAAATTTACGTTACACAAAGAAAGCAAACACACAACTGAGAGTGTTAGATCCTACCCAACGGATACTCGACTCACTAGCGCTTCATACGGCACAAACGGGTACTACTTTTCGGATGTCCCTCATATACGATCGACCCATTGAGCACGGTACAATTTAATTTTTTTCGTTAAGTGGAAAAATTCCCAATTGTTGCCTTATATCTTCATTTCTGATCCTGTCCTAGTACAACCCTTGACAAATCTTAAAAATTTCAATTATGCGGTTTGGATGTTATTTTCCTCCCTTTTCCTCATCCCCCATGCTTTACTGCCATATGTCAAGGTTGGAACTGCCACCGTCTTATAAAACTTTAATCTTATTTTGAGCCTTGTTTTTTGCCTCACTGTCCTTTGAATCGTCACACATATTATCTGATTACATTTAGAGATCTTATTTTTTACATAATGGTTATCTTCATACGAGACATCAGTTCCAAGGTATTTATAGTGGCTGGCTCGCTCTACTAATAGTCCATTAATGACTATTTTGGATGTTACTGGGGTCTTTCCACACAATGCCATGATTTTTGTTTTGTTTATCGATACCTATATATTGTATTCTTTCATTTTTTTTGTTAGTCTATTATTAGTGTGTTCGTTTTATAGTGCGTTGTTGTTAGCGTTCATATGTTTTGCTTTACAATTTAAAAAAAAAACTTGAGGAAACTCTTTTGGTTGTATTGTTTTCACTCTCCCACTACTGTGCATCGATACTATTCTCCTACTGCCGGTTTAGCTGATAATCATTGCTGACGCTGCTTTCACTACTACAATGAGGCTGTTAGAGAGAGAACTCTTCCCCACTTTTCAGTTAGCGCGTGCTCTTAAACAATTTTTTACTATGTTTTTCTAACATCAAACATTAATCATCATCAAACTAATCAAACTAACATCATCAAACGTTCAATCCATTATCTTAAGCTTTTTAACCAGTTTTCTGCTTCAGAAACGTTCTCATTCTTTCTGACCTTTGTAAGCTAGTTACGGTTTAGTTTTTCCTTTAAAATTTTTTTATATTTATTTATTTAACGTCGCATCAACTACAAAGGTCATTAGCGACGACGTTGGGGGTTTTTGTAACCCTTTCTAGGGCAGTAGGCCTACTACGGGGAAAATATTATATTTGTTATAAAATGTTAAATTTTGTTTTACCAAGATTTGAATAATATATTTCTAGTGCCAGAACAGTAAGATATTTATTTGTTTTGATGTTAAGCGCTGGTAAGTAGGCTATACTTACCAAGGACCGTTTAATTAAATGGGAATCACAAATGTTTAGTAAGAATGCTTATTATAACAACTTGTATTACTACATAACAAAAAATTGTGAAGAATAACTTATGTTAACTTCAGCATTTTAAATGTCATCAATTTGGAATTCAAATTGAACATTGTTTCGCTGCATTTGTTGCATTTGGTGTCTAAACTTTGAAGGATAGCATCATTCTTGTATTTTTAAACGAAATTTGAAGTCTAACTTTTACTGTTGCCTTTTCGAGTTCTTCTATTGTCGTTTAACCTGTACTGTAGGCTACTATTTGCAAGTAGCGCAAAGTCATCTGCGAATGCTAGGGAATTACGTTTATGTATTTCTACCAATCTTTGTTTGTTTGGCATTGCGTACCACATTCGCACATGACTTTTTCCAATATGCAGGTAAACTGTAATAGTGAGAGACCGCCACCCTATCAAAGCCCAATCTTTAATTTAGATAGCTCTGACAATTCTAAATGATTTTAAACATTGACTCACGATATATAATTCTAATGTCATACACGATCTTGAAGACTCTTTCTTTCTTAAATGATAGTTACAACCAAATTTTTTTTGTCCTTAATTCTTCGTAATTTTTGTCCCACGTTTCATTAAATCAACCAAAACAACTCCCTTTCCGTCCCAGAAAACGGTAGCCATCCTTTTCTGACTCAAGTAAGAATATTTACTGAATCTTTTTTTGGTTTTGGTAAAATAAAATGGTGCCATTGCAGTGACTGTTGTTTTGTTTCTGTATTGGTGTATGATGTCCATGTGCATTACGGAGTTAAAACATAAATTATAAGCATATGACTGCACAGAAAATTTTATACAAAAATAATATATTACTTCATAATAAATTAGATTTTAGATCTGCATTAAGTATCGTCAACCCACCGGGTTGGTCTATACTATATCCAACATTTACTTGAGTTTGTGGGAAGGACAGGCGATCCAACTTAACATTGGTCGTATAGACGAATACGCTCTAAGCTACTATCTGTCCTACAAACATATGTAGTATTTAGTTAATAACTTATAAATTTTAGTTGTAATTGTAATTTACGAACAGTAAACTGTAATTAAGAACAGAAGAGGTAGAGGTGTAAAAGACACTAATCAGAGTTATCTCCTCTGAAAGTAATGAATTTCATTATACAGCCAGACCCTGTGGTGAATGAAGTGAAAGTGTCTTTTGCAGAGTGGAAAATATATGCTTTTCAGAGGGCCTGGCATGCTGATAAGTGTACTTTTCCACTCAGTGAGGAAGGCAATGGTAAACCACCTCACTCCTCGATTTACTTAGTAAAACCTCTACAGGTTCAAACCAGCCTTTCGGCTGATGACCTAAACAACACGTTTGTAATTTAAACTAAAGTTTAAATGATAACTTATTTATTTATATATTTTGTCTGCTTTTTTTAATATATAGACTATATTTGAATTTTATACTAACGTGTTTTTTAATGTTATTTTGATCATTTTCTCTTATTATTATTATGTAATGCCTTTTTTATTATGTAATAAATGATGTAGTATTGATATTAACTGTTTTTCTTTTTGTTTTTTTATCAGTACTATTATTGTTTTATTGTAGTTTATTTTGTGCTATGTATATTTTGGAATTAGCGTAATATTCCTCCAAGCACGGGCTTTGCTCTTTTGGAGGAGTAATAAATGAAATAAATAATAAAATAATAATAATTTATTTATTCCCATGATATTACACATTACATAAAAAATAAATTACGATAATACAAAATTTCTTACAGTACAATAAAATAAATGAATAAAATAAATTAAAATAAATAAAATGATAAGAGATTTATTTAAAGAATAATATTTGGCCCCAATATTTGATTTAAAGATACAATATTTAAAATCGAAACGAATTGAAATACTTTAAAATAAATGTAAAAAGTTACATTTATAGAATATTTTTATAGAATTTATAGACCTATGGCGATGAAATGGATAAATATATATTTTAAAAGAATAAAAAAATATTTAATTTTATGTTATCTTTTCATAATAATGCTGTACATCGTATAAATAGTTATATTCAATTAAAATTGTAATAACAATTCTGTCATGTGATATATATTTCGGATAATAACGTAAACGTAATTTGTTTCAATGCCGTAATAATATAGCCTACAATAAGATAAACTTTTATTTTCTTAGTGTGAGTCAATATTTTTAATACAGTACGTTACAGCGCTCCGGCCACATAAGCATGGTATCTTCCAACTGTTGGACTAAGTATAGTGGAAAAGTTGTCGCTGCTTGTTTGCTGTTTAACAGCTGATTTCGGTTATGTAGGTTTCTGCTTCAAATCCTAGTAAAGGTAGTTTATACGGATTTGAATAATAGACAGTGGTTACTGGTGTACTTTGATGGTTGGGGTTTTAAATTAACTATACTCTTTCAGGACTGGTCGGCCTAGGTCTTTACAAGACTATACCTCATTTACAGGTAACATAATTATCTTTTTCATCTCCTTTGGTCATGGGTTTGCTTTTTTGTCACCATTCTCTCGGCTAGTTTCATGCAGTTCTCCAACCAGCTCTATCTTGCGCAAGTCGTTTCATATCTACATACCTGTAACACCCTACATCTTTTGTAAATTACTTTATATATTCTAGCCTTTGCCTCCCCCTACAATTCACTCCCTCAATATTATCCTGCATTATTGATAGACCAATTCCTTGATGTCTTAAGATATGAATCACTAGCCTCATTAGCTTCTGGTAAGAAGCTTCCATTCACTTTTTTTTCATCCACTCGGCTAAGAACCTCTAAATTACTTATTTTGTCCACCCACCTAATCTTTACATTTTCCTTCAACACCACATTTCAAAAGCTAATCTAGCCTTTTCCTTTCTACAGTTCTTATCACCCACGTTTCACTCCCGTATAATGCTACATTCCAAATAATATATTGTTTTAAGAAATTTTTCCTAATCTGTACTAAGTCAATGTATGTAGTCAGTAAGCTGTTTTTCATTTCAAAGGCTTTCCTAGCTTGAGTAATTCTACTTTTGATATCGCTTGTGCTTCTACCATTCTTTGTTATTTTACTCCCTAGATAGCAGAATTTCCAACTTCCTGTATGCTATCGTTGCCTACTTTTAAATTTCAATGTCTTCTAAACCACTCTTGCTGCTGGACAACACTTTCGTTTTGTTCTTATTAATTTTCATGAAGTAATTCTTTGTCATGATCTCATCCATTCCATTTAAAATATCCTCTTAAAGGTTTGCTTTTTGATCTTAAAATAAACAGATTGCAACGTACACACATTAGGAATAAATTTTACAAATAATAATTGTGGAAATTCATACTGATATTTTTTTCAGGTGACTGATACAGTGATAAAATTTTGGATTTGCCTTTCAGAATTTGGTTTTATCTCTGACAAATTTTTTCCAGGTGTGTATTCCTAATTACTAATGTAAAACATTAATAACTCTGCCCCATAAGCGGCCTCGGCAATCTGTCATTTCTAAACGTTAATCGGGTAACATGTTTTTAAGTAGGTGGTAAACATACTTTTAAGGTTAAGGTAACTACTGGTCTCCGCACCTTAGATAAAGTGAGCTGACGACACATTAATATGTTGTTTAGGTCATCAGCCGAAAGGCTGGTTTGAACCTCTAGAGGTTTTACTAAGTAAAACGAGGAGTGAGGTGGTTTACCATTGCCTTCCTCACTGAATGGAAAAGTCACTTATCAGCATGCCGAGCCCTCTGAAAAGCACACATTTTCCACTCTGCAAATGACACCTTCACTTCATTCACCACAGGGTCTGGCTGTATAATAAAATCCATTACTTTCAGAGGAGATAACTCTGATTAGTGTCTTTTACACCTCTACCTCTTCTGTTCTTAAATGATTCAGTCATTTAATTGGCTGACCATGTAATAAGAAACAGAACTATTTATTTTAGCCCTGCAACGAACAGATTGAGAGTAAATAATTTGACTCTCCGCCTGTCTGTTATGGGCAGACATTAATATATTAAGTGAAAAAAGGTGTCGGCAAGCAATCGTAAAACATCTTAGTATGTTGTAGGTCATCAGCTGAAACACTAGTTTGAACCTCTAGAGGCTTTACTAAGTAAAACGAAGAGTGAGGTGGTATACAATTGCCTTACTCACTGAGTAAAAAATTATGCTTATCAGCAGGCCGTCTGTAAATCCTCTCTTTTCCCTCCCTGCAAATGATTCGTTCACTTCGTTCACTACAGCGTCAGGCTGTAGCTATAATGAAATTTATTACTCTCAGAGAAGAGTAATATAATGACTATAATGCTTTTCACCGTAGATAAAATCTTCTGGTCTACGAGTTTAAAATAATCAGAACGTATCCCAGTGTTGTCATATTGTATCAGCCTGACAAATATTACGCGCGCGTGCGTATAATAGCCGTAGTAGTTCATTCTTGTCTTGCATCTCTTACTAAATACATCAGTATTATAGAGCGCGTTAACATGCAATACTTTATAATATAATCAGCTGGTTGTATGTTCATAGGTTATAATTGTTACTGAAAGACAAAAAATGGCTGACGAAATATATAACAGAGCTACAAGAGCAAGTATTGGCAACATTGCTGGCAAGTCATTGGCCAGCTATGAAGTGGGTAGGGGGCAATGCGTCCATTCAGAGCACGTCAACTTTGAAAAAAGTATAGTGTCTTTTACACCACTACCTCTTTTGTTCTTTAATGCTTCAGTCGTATAATTGGCTGACCATGTGGTAACAAACAGAAATATTTCATGTAGCCATGGAAGGAACAGATCGAGTGCAAATAATTTAACATTCTACCTGCCTATAATTGGTAAAGTCTTAGTATGTAGGTAAATTTTAGTTATCCCATTAATCATAACTTTTATTTTTAACTTAACTAGTGTGAAATGAAATTTTGTTACAGAAATAATTGAAATATACGTGGTTATAGTAACCTGCATGGACGATATATCATATTTTAGCAATGTCATTGGAGCAAACTGTGTAAGAAAATATTTTTTATATTCGTATTTAAATCGTGTAATAATATTTTGTTAATTTTAATCAGTACTCCAGTGTGTTAAATTTCAAACTTTTAACAGCATTGACGTTGAGTCCTTATACTGATGGTACAATAAGTGCCACTTTTGAAGGTACGAAAATACATGAAACACTTTTCAAGTTTGATAAGAAGTTCATTGCAATTTGGTTAAACGGGACACCGGTTTATTGGGAAAGCCGTTTACATGTGGGAAATCTTTTGCAACAAAAACAAAAACTAGGTGGCAATACAAAATGACTTGGGTTATATGGGTTTGATTTATCTTCTGTCATATGTGAAAATCATAAAAACGTACGGTGACCTCGCTGTAAGTTTCACAATACATAGTGTAGCAGTCAACGTGTTTTAAGATGAGTTGACAGAAATATCTATCAAAAAATGACCTGCTGGCAACGTCACTGTTGGTGATGACGGGACTATTAGAGATCGATGCCATGGTATTTCGTGACGATGTCGTAAACTCTACATTGTATCTTATTAATACCGACATCGCATCGTTGTCAACCAGTGTGAAAACAGCTAAAGTATTGAGTAGTCCGTAGAATTTTAGTTTTAGTTTTTGATCGTTTTCTTTAATTTTTTATTTTTTCTTGTACAGTTCTTCTCTTCCTTGTGACCTTTTATTATTAAAGAAGAACCATACTTTAATAATTATTTTATTGAAATATTTGTGTACAATGTAATTATAAGAAAAATAATGGAAGGTCACCCAGTAATGGAAGAAACCCAGATAAAGTTTCACAAATTGATGGCTGCCCCAATCCTGCTCTATGGAAGTGAGTCGTGGTGACTCTGGAAGTGGTCGTATTGAGTCTGGTACTAATGTACCCACGGTTACTATACTAGACGGTAGCGGTCACGCGCAGTTGCTGTGAGATATAAGATGACGTAGCTGGTTCCCAACAACTCGGCCGAGGCGTAGTGACGTTAGGATTTATGTTTTGTGTTTACAAACATAGCGGTTTAAGTATGTTTACACGGGAAATCGATTTAAATTTAATAATTCTTCCTCTGCAGCCTGAAATTTTTTTTCTAAATAACTTGTTTTCTTCTTTTAATTCGGCGTTTTCACGTTTTAAGAGATCAGTTTCCTCTGACTTTCGCAACATTACAATTTGGTGGTTCTTCATTAAAACAAGGCCTACCTTTGTCTACGGCTATCCCTTCATTTTGTCAACTGCCTGTGTTGTAAGTGGATGATGAGTTTCCTTACGAGCGTATCGTTTCTCTGTTCGATTTTTACGTTCACTACAAGTCGGGTTTACCGGACGTAGAACGGCGTTACAAAGCGGCAAATTTACATGTGGGACTGAATTCGTCTTTCAGACACGTTTTAATGGAAGGTGTAGCAACTCATACTTTAAATCGCGTACATAATCTGATTCGTCAAAATGTACTAAACACATGCGACCACTAACAGCAGAAAATGAATCGGCCGCTTGCAAGAATTTACCCACTTCAATCTAGTTTCAATGGCCTTTGGAAAACAGTGAAACTTATAATTCCAAACTGCTTTTGGTGTCTATCGTGATTAGAATACCCGGCCATCGCACAAAACACCATTATTACTTTCTCTTGCCTATATGAATATATAGGAAGGAAAGTATTGTTTTCATGTCGATTTTTCGAAATCGAGTTTTCACCGGATCTATACGTTTTCAGACCCCCTGAACCCAAAAAACATGTTTTTAGCGATTGGTCTGTGTGTGTGTCTATGTGTGCGTGTGTGTGTGTGTCTGTGTGTGTCTGTGTGTCTGTGTGTGAACAGAATATCTCAAGAACGGAACATCGTACGAACTTGAAACTTGAAACTTAAGTTACATATCACTACCGGACCCGACACGAACATTTTCATCAAAATCGGTCAACCGGAAGTAGTAGTTTATTCGTATAATTTTTCACTTTTTTGCGATTTTCTCAAAAACTAGTCCTACGATTTTTTTTAAAATCAACTGGTTTACTACATTTTTTATGCTCTACAATATAGGGTAGGCGCCATGTTTGCTGAAATTCTGCTTGAGGCTGTTTTTACGTAAAAACATTTTCTTTTTAAGATTGCGGCTTTAATATGCATTTTAGCGCAAAACATTATATAATAAAAGTTGTAGAGAATGTAAAATTCTACAACTTTTATTTCAAACATTTTTTTGTATAACGCTTAGTTTAGCGGTAATTTGCGATTTTTTATTTTTTTTTCTCACGAAAACGTGAGAAAAATCGATTTTTTTAAGATTTCGGTCTTAGTATGCATTTTACGACAAAAGTGTATATAATTAAATTTATATAAAATTAAAAGATCTACAACTTTTGTTTAGAGCATTTTTCTCTACAGAGCCTAGTTTAGAGAGAAAGAGTGATTTTCCGTATTTCTAAGCCAAACTGAGGTTGATTTTCATTTTGCATCATTCACTCATGATTAAAATAAGGTTATGTTTTTGAGGTTAGTTTTTGTTTATTTCTAATATTTTATTAATAATGTTAGGTTTATTATTAATTATTTGCATTGGCAAGAGAAAGTTGTGTGAGTGTTTCACACCAGTTTTTTAAAGATTAGTAAAGTATTACAGACCGTATTAAGACTAGTAAACAACACAGACCAACAACGTACGCATTGTGCGTCGGCTGTCGTTGGTGACCAGTGACGTCAAAGGGCGGGGCTTGTCACTGAGCATATTGTTGATGATCCCTACCGTCTAGTAAAGTAACCATGAATGTACCAGACCTCAGGAGAGCAGAAGAGTACAGGTGGCAGAGATGCGATTCTTGCGAAGAACAAAGGGTGGCAATCGTACGGAACAACTAAGAAATGAAGACATAAGAACAAAACTGGACAACCTGAATGAGAAGATTGCTGAATATAGAAATCTTTGGAGGGAGCACGTAGAGAGCCTAAGGCTACGGCCGTACTGCAACAGGGAAGCGTCGAGGCAAATATTGATGAAGAGGCAAGAGTCTAATGACAAGATTCATTATGGCCGGACTGTAAGAGGGAGATGGCACATTGCAACTAGCTCGGTCGAGTTCAGAGAGGAGCAACGATGTCATATATAGATTTGTGCAAGGAGTTAATGCTTCAGGAAAGTTTAGATATAAAATTAGGTAACAATTGTACAAATGAGTGGGTATTCGATATTAATACCAGTAGGGAAGTTTCCGGCGAATTTTATCACTTGTACTAAGACACTCATTTGTACGATAATAAATTTGTGGAATATTTGAGAATGAGTAGAGAAACGTTCGATATTCCTAAAAAGATATTACTCAGTCACTTAAAAATCACTAATCACAGTACAGCCAACAGTTAATAAATAGTATAGCTACCAGCTATGACACCAGCCTCGACACCTACTAAACCGACAAGTAAGTTAGCTAGGATGCACGCCTAGTGAGTCGCCCGGTTTCAAAAAGTACTAGGGGGCTCCAATGCGGCCACCACCATAACATTTCACGTGTTAGTTGTAGGTGGGAAAAGCATCCGGGCGCCATTTCCATCTTGCCTCGTCATTTGTTTCCTGCAGTGCGGCTCTAGTTTAAAGGAAGGATTCCTCTCAATGTTTTGCAATACAGATTGGAGCGGAGGAGAGTTGTTGGAAGGCCACGCAAAAAAGATGGCAATAATTTAATAGTTTAATATTAGTGTTATGATTTGGAACATGCGGGAGTCTAATCCTTGACTGTGAGAAGATGCCAAAAAGTATTTATGTTTTAACACTTTTTAACTTAGTAAACACTATTCCTATTATTAATAATATTTATTTCAGGATATGCCAAACGCCTTTTTCTTTGGACTTTTTACTAAAATTTTAAGTACAAGTTTATGGGTTTTATTAGCGATTGCTGCTGTTATAATGGGTACGCTCACCAGGTATCAAATATCTATCATAAGTTGTTTTATATGTATTTAGATATTTTATTATGTTTTAACTAGTATTAGTAAATATTTAAAGTTTAGCATAAGTAAAATGTGATATAGTCCTAGCGGCTGTTCTACAGCACTAACTCATTTACGACAACCCCAAAACTCCATTTATTTCCATTGAATTCATGTTTATCCCTTAGAACTTTTTCTACATAACTCTCATAACAAAATCCGTTCATTCCTTTCTGGTTCACTTCTTCAGATGACCGTACCAGATGATTTCTCTTTCTTTAATTTTATTGATTAATAACTTACATATTTTGTACCTTTCTTTAAAATCTCTTCATTTCTAACTCGATCTAGCATAGTCGAATGACAACTTCTTCTCCAGAAACTTATTCCCATAGCTGTTATTCTGCTTTTAATTTGGTTGGAGAGTCCAAAATATTTAAACCATAAATAGACTAAAAACCATAAAGAACGAAACGTCCATTCTAGCGACAAATTATATGTGAATTCTCCACGAAAAATGATGTAATATTCTGGTGATGGCCCTGCCTTCGCCAAATTTTTCCAATATATCATTTTCCAGTGAATTAACTATCGTTAAAAGTGTGCCAAAATCTCTAAAGTCTGCTTGTAACTCGAAATTAGCATTTGACCTCCCACTGTGATCGAGCTTATTAGTCTTAGGGTTTTTGCTATCACCGTCGTTTTTACTATCTCAATAGTTTCTACCGAAACATTTCCTTTTGTTACCAGGTATCGACAAAACTGTTGAAGAAGAATGGCTTCTTCAATTTCCATTAATTTTTTTATATTTAATATTTCCTTCTTTACATTTCGAATTGTGGAAAGAGAAATATCACAGTAGTTAGCCTCTCGCTCATGGCTTTTGTTAAAGACAAGGAAAGACGTTTTTGCTTAGTTTCAACTTCACAACATTCTATTACACTGGTTATAAGTTTTCCATGAATAGTCCGACCACGTTTTCTAGAAATCGTTAAACAAACCGTTATATTCGTACAGTTAACCTACAAAACGTTCCGCGATATACTGTATGTGCTCTGGGTATAGTTTATGTTGTTGGGTTGGCTGAACACCAAAGCAGTGCACATGTAGCACTAATGCTTTCTCCATTTTCCCCTGGTTAAAACCAAAAGCAAACTCGTGACTCAAGTAACTATCCTTGTAGATGAATGGGGATAGTTTGAATGAAATGGTAAATTAACCTAGATGAGAGAATGATACTTTATAACAGAAATTGGTGCTGGCATTTGGAACGGATTGGGGAGAACCGATTACAACGTTTAGACTACTCTTAAGTCCATCGACAAGAGAAGTGTTGAATGGTAAGTGAAGGCTTTCGAAACAGGCCCAGCTTCCTACTCCATGAAGATGAAGTAAAGACAAAAAAGTATTAATAAACATTTAATATTTTATAGAAATTGGACTAACTGAAAATTTGGAAAGTATGAAAGCTGGAATGATAGATAACCATGAACAAATTAGCTCAGTTTGTCAAAACCCTCATTTGATATTGTCACAAAGCAACACATTCCTTACACTTAAATCACTAATTCAGAACAGTACCAATCTTTATACGAGTGATTACAAATGAAAAAGTCACTTTCAGTACGTTATAGAAAATGTATTTTTTTAAAACTTATGATTAGTTACATGATTATACCATATAAGTAATATAAAAAGGGCAAAGTATAATAAAACGTGTGTACATATATATATACTATATATATATAGTAGAAGAATTCATTGTTTTTATTAAAAAATGTTCAATATGTGAGACGTTTGTAACACGACAAATATCAACACGGTAGTCGAATTCTTCCAACATACCTGAAAGTATATGACGGTCAACTGTAGCAAGAGCACTTATAATAAGTTGTTTTATATCATCGATATCAACAGGAAGGGGTGGTTCAAAAACTTTGTCTTTTATATATCCCCATAAAAAATATTCGCAGGGCATTAAGTCTGGACTAAGAGGTGCTTGTACACAATGTTTTCCTTACTTGCACAGCCAATCCATTGTCCAGGAAGGCGTTCATCCAGATAATTTCTGACCTTTGAGTGTCAGTGAGAGGACGCTCCATCTTGTCCAAAAATGAAATTGTCAGTATCTTCCTGGAGTTGAGACATTAGCCATTCATGTAACATGTCCAGATAAATTACTTCGATAACAGACACTTCGTGAAAAAAAACGGCTCGAAAACCTTTTCACGAGATACAGCGCAAAACATGTTTACTTTAGGAAAATCGCGTATAAGCAGTAAAAAAGTAGGCATCAACATTTTCAACACAATCCTGCAAATCCACACAAAAACTTTTACGTAGGACTTTATCACTGGCATTTAAACTTTGTACTAACTGTAATTTATAAGACGTAATTTTTAAACGTTCTACCAACATAAGCTTCAAAAAATTCCCTGTAAACATTTATCTCATATTGTATTCAAATACACTAGTTTAATTTTTTAGAGGCTACCGTAAGTGTCTATTGCATTTGTAATAACCCGTACATACGAGGTGTGGCTATTAAATAACGAGACTGACGTAAAAAATTTTGTTTTTACTTAATACATAATCACTTATTGTCACCTTCAGGGGGTTCAACGTCCAGTTTGGAACGGTTATAATCGCTGTGTGTTCGGTCCGCGTTTGTGTACCAGTTTGTGCAGTTGTGGTTATCGGTTTCTTTTAAGATTTAGCATACCTGAAGATTGGGTAGTGAGGGGTAAGTGTGTGAAGTTTGGATGATATCGGTTGGCTGGTCTGTTTAGTGTGATAAAAGTAAAAAAAAGTCTACAAATTTATAATACTTTTTTTTTTGGTTTAACGTCCGACTGTTTTGCAAATTGCTGCTAATGCAGACATTGAAGGATGAAATGAATTTTTTGTAACGTATGAAAAATGCCATGCCCGAGTGGGATTCGAACCCAAGACCGCGTGATGAGAGGCGAGCACGTTACCAACATCGCCAACGCGGCCGGCAAATTTATAATATAACGTTGACTGGCATTAGAACGCTGGTTGAAATGGAAGGGTTGAAATGGAAAAACTGATAACGCTGGAGGTGGCGCTTCAAGAACAAACAAGTCAGATGACGGAAGTGAGGGCACACAGGTTACAGTAAGTGTATCAATTATTAATAATATTTCTAGCTCTCTTATCTCTATCAATAACCAGATAAAAGATATCAAAGAAGACAATCAGTGTACTTCGCAGTCAGTTATATCGTTGGAAACTTACATAAAAGAATCTATAGAAAAATTAAACAAGGGAATTAATCAATTGGAAAACAATACTAATAAACTGGAAAAGGAGAATTATCAGTTAAAAATAGAAATGAACCAATTAAAACAATCTGTTTATTATGGCGGAATTAAAATTATCAATGTGCCGATTAAGGAGAATTATGAGCCAATTTCATTGTTTACAATACTTTTTAATGAAATAAACTTCGTACTTGATCGAAATGTTCTGACAGATTTTTACCTAATGAATGTGAAAAGCAATAGATACACTCCACCAATCGTTGATAAAGTTTTAAGCAATAAAGACAAACTTACGTTTATGAAATGCTTTAAAGAAAACAAAAACCGAATAACATCACAAATATTCGGTGTTGACGGAACACCAAATAAGATTTATGCAAATGAATTATTTTCGCCCGAACTGTACATAAATTATTTAAGGAGGCACAGGATAATACGAAAACAAATGATTTGAAATATGTGTGGGTGAAGAATGGTCAGATTTTTATAAGAATCACTGAGGGATCAGTTTCAATTAAAATACAGGTTATAGAGGATTTATATAAAAATGTAGGCTAAACCAAAATCAGTGGATAAAGGTTTCATTTTTGATACAAATGAAGAGTCGGACGGGACGGATGTATAGGAGCTTAGCACGGGTAGCCTTAAAAGAAAGAGAAAAAAGTATATAAAGCAGGAGGAATTGATCAGTTTTTTCGTCAATCCGAAAAGAAGAAAAAGTAAATCGAGTGATATTAAAGATTTAAACTGGGCTTTTGGAATATAAATGGTTATAAAAATATAAGTGAATTGGATAAGGGAACTACGCGAGTTTGCTAGAAACTGTAGATATATTTCGTTTGTGTGAGACTTGGCTGGTCTCGGATTGTCTGTACATCCCTGACTGTTGTTTTAAATATGAAAAGTTTGAGATTTTTGCTCACAGAAATGAATCAGGTGGCCGTCCTTCTGGTGGTATCATAGTCTTTGTCAATAATAAAACAGTTACAAGACCACAAATAATAAGCCGATCAAATTTTTTTATATTTGTAAAATGCGAGATTAAAAGAAACATTCTAATTGTTGGAATAGTGTATCTAAATCCAAATGCAAGTTTGGTGACCCTGGAAAATTTAATGAAATTCTCTATGATATATGTGTTAATTATAATAACTGACGAATTGTGTTGATGGGAGATTTTAATGCCAGAATCTCAAACCTGAATTGCATCTATGAAGAAGTTTTAGAAGGTACCTCCTTATACGGTGAATAGGCTTTCAGTAGACTAAGTGGTTAATGGACTAGGAACTAGATTAATTAGAATAATGGAAGACTATGGCTTTATAGTTTGTAATGGTAGATCTGATGGAGATAGAATACCATCTTTTACATATATTAGTGAAAGAGGATGTAGTGTTGTGAATCATATTTGGCTTAACTCTATCTTCTTTAATGATTCACCTATTGAGGTTGAATTGCAAAGGTGGCTGAAATGTCTGATCACTTACCAGTTGTATTAAAGTGGGCATTACTCCTAATACGCCAGTTTTCTGCAGGGGAAATGCTAGAAAAATACAGAACAGCTCTTACTATAACAGTGGTATCTACAAAACAGCTCGTTTTGTAGAAATTTTAGAGAATTCCCAACGTATCTTTTTTAATAGTGAAAGTGTGAATCAGTTAAATGATAACTTGATAGCTTGCATAGAAGAAGCAGCACTAGAAAGTGAAAAATTATAATCAAGCGAACTAGGAATAGTTCCAGCCGACATGGAAATAACAAACCCTGGTTTAGAGATGATTGTGTTATAGCAAAAAGAGAAGTCCGTAGTGCTCGTAAATCCTGGTGCATCTCAAACTTTGATCAGAACAGCATCGAGAAATATGTCCATTTTAAAAAAGAACTATAAGCACAATATTGAATTGGCTAAAAAAAAATTACTATGAAAGTATTAAACAAGGTTTAAGAGAAACTAAAAATGGTAAAGGTTTCTGGACAACCATAAAAATAAATATGGTTTCAAGAACTGTCCAGTTGATATTAAAATGTGGGAAAACTTTTTACAAAAGTGTTACAATGAAAACCCTCAAGTAAACTTCGTATTAACTTATAATATCCACCCAGTTTTGGATAGATATATGACCCTCGAGGAAGTATTAAAAAGTATATACAGTAGTAAATGGAATAAGGCGTCAGGTAGTGATGGAGTTGCGAACAAATGGTTTAAATTACTTCCTGCAAATTGGATGCATTACTTGTACAATTTGTATAGAGTGGTATGGAGAAGGGAGAGAGTTCCAGATAGTTGGGGAAAATGAAACTAAAAATGATACACAAAAAAGGAGATCCTACAGACCCGAGTAATTATAGAGGCATAGCGCTTATTAACAATGTTGTTAAAATATTTACAAAGATATTGACAGGGTGACTAAATGACTGGATAGAGAAGCAGAACATTCTCCATAAGGAACAGATAAGATTTAGACGACTTACAGGATGTAGGGATGCAATTTTTTCCTTATCTTCCATAGTAAAGATAAATTTATGGAGAAAAGGAAGCCAAAGTATTTGCAGCCTTTGTAGATCTCCATCGAGCTTTTGTCTCTTTGTCACATGGAATATTATGGGAAAAATTTAACCAAATAGGAGTTAGTGGAAAATTGATGACAATATTGAGAGACCTGTATGAAAAAGCAATAGTATTTGTAGAAAGCGATGGAAATAAAACAAAAGAATTTAAGGTATCTTCTGGTGTGTTGCAGGAAGAAAATTCTAGCCCTCCGCTATTTTCCATATATATATACACGACATAGTCAAGTTTTTTAGGATGAATGGAGCAGTTGGGGTCAGTGTTGATGAGAAGGAAGATGTGATACTACTCCTGTACGCAGATGATATGATTTTATTAGGAAGCTCCTGGAGAGACTTGCAAACAAAATTGAACTTGTTGAATAGGTATTGTGATCAAAATTTGCTGACGGTCAATGCCTCAAAGACTAAAGTGTTACCATTTCATAAGGGAAGACTGGGAAAACAAAAAAAAAAACTATAACAAGCAAAAAATTGAGTTAGTTAAAGAATTCAAATATTTAGGTGTTGTGTTTTCATTAAGCGGGAAATTTTTTAAGGCTGCTGAAAATAACAAAGCAGCCAGTACAGCGACCATCTGTTAAGGTTAACCAAATATTATGGAAAAAGATTATACATCTACATGAAGTCATGTTTTAAAGTGCGAGAAAGTGTATTACGGTTGAGTGAATAAGGAAAGAAACTGTTTGTTATTGCTAAATAATAAACTATAATATAATGCATACACCCTTATATTAAAGAAATGACAAAGTTTATTTTAAGGAAAGAGACTTTATTTGAATTGAATAATTAATAATTGTAAATATTTCGTTGAACCCATGCTGTAAAATTGTATTTTTGAAATTATAATATATAATAAATATTATGGTCACCTTCAATATACACTCCTTCTCTATTCCTACAACGCTTCATGCGAATTTTCCATTGTTGGAAACAGTACTGGGAGTCATCTCCTGTCAGCTCCTTCAGAACATGTGCCGCTTTCTCTTTTACAGCTTCCACAGACTCAAATCTTGTCCCTTTTAATGCAGATTTCATATTAGGGAACAGGTAGAAGATAATAACATGTGATGAAAAGTGGTTTTTTACTTATGATCCGGAAACGAAGCGCCAATCCATACACTGGAAGAGCCGAACTTCACCGAGAGCCTAAAAAGCTCAAATGAGCAAGTCAAAATTTAAAACAATGATGATAGTTTTTTTTTTGATATCCATGGGATTGTGTACCTTCACTGGGTTTCTGAAGGTCAAACAATTAATCAATATTACTATCTTGAGGTACTTTCTAAACTACGTCAAAGAGTAAGGAAAAACTATCCGAAATGTGGAAGGACAAATCATGGGTTCTCCACCAAGACAATGCGCCAGCTCATTCCGCGTTATCCATCAAGATGTTCCTAGCCAAGTACAGCATCTCAGTGTTAAAACATCCAACTTATTCACCAGATCTTGCACCATGTGACTTCTTCCTGTTCCCTCAAGTTAAATCTGCATTAAAAAGGACAAGAATTGAGTCTACGGAAGCTGCAAAAAAGAAAGCGTGTAAGGTGCCCAACGTTTCCAAATAATTGACTGCCCTAAATTCAAGCTAGCTAAACATGGACTTAAATAAAAAAAGAACAGAATTTTAAAGTTATGCTGAGAAAAACAATATTTAATCACATAGAATTTAGAATAAGATACAAAAATGAGAGTTTATTTAGTAATATATTAATAATATTTTTTATAATGATTTATGTTGATATATAAAATATTTAAATAGTTTTTAAAAATATCTACATAATTTATACTTCTTTTTTTATCGTAGACAAGGGAAACAAGCTTAAAACATCATTATATCACACACATAAATGATTTAGGTTGGTACCATTACTTGCTATACCATATTTTTACTTGATGTGATTAGTGTTGGTACACCTGTTCCTTCAATTGGAGAAATCCAGTATTCTAATTTGCTACAAGCGGCACGTGTCCTCAAGGAGCTGACAGAAGATGACTTTCAGCACTGTTTCCAACAATGGGAAATTCGCATGGAGCGTTGTAGGGATAGAGGAGTGTACATCGAAGGTGACAATAAGTGATTATGTATAAAATAAAAACAAAATTTTTCTCGTCACTCTCGTTATTTAATAGCCACACCTCGTATGTCAAGAAATGTTGGGTAAAAGATAAATGAATTAATATGTCTTACATTGCAAGCAGTATGCAAATAATTATAGAGATTTTAGTTGGTATTGACTGGTTGTAGTAATTTAAATTCTTATTCCGTTTTTCACTTTAGAGAGCCAACGTGGACATAATGTAAAAGTGTCTGCATACGTGGTATTCCCAGGTTCGTATAATCAAGTAAGTTGATAATATTTTCTTTTTGAATTTTCTCCCTAACTACAAAGTTAAGGTCTATAGATTTGGAAAATGTACAGTTTTAAAATTAATATTTAATTAAAAAAATAAATTGAAAAGTTAAATAAATATACTTTTTTTCATGTATATCCTATTGGATGTTTACGACCACACTCCCATGGTCCTATGTACTAGCTCTTTCACAGAATGTAACCTAGTCTAATGAGGAATGTTACGAAGCCATGACATCTTTCATCCTACATCTGTTAGATAATCAATCTTGCCTTCAATAATCAACTGCAAGAGTTACTTTACTTGCTTATTTTAAGCGGGTATTTTACATCAGCTGCCGCACCCCGCATCTGAATCTTCACCTTGGTCTATTCCACCAGTCCTCCTCTTCCAGCTTCCTCTGGTGCAAAACCTCTCTCACCCCTTCTTTTCAGGTTACACAGGGTCTACCTCTCTTTCTCCGAGCAGCTGGCTGGTAGTTGAAGATTCTTTTCGAATCCTTTACTTCAATAGTTAATATTTTTAATTCCGTATAACATGGCCCAAGTATGCAGTCTTTCATTTCTTAACTTTGCAAGGACCTCCTTTGTTAAATCTCCCGAGAGCCTTCTCGTTTGTTATCTTTACAGTCCATGGTACTTTTAGTATCCTGAAGTAAATCTAAATTTCAAGGGATTCCCATTATTATTCATAATGTCAGTTCTCACAGCGGCTGACTTACCACACCATACAGAAGCAACGACCAAACCAGCATTAGGTGAAATAATAATGAAATTGGAGGTTAAGGTTGGAATCTGAATTGGTTGAAATAATGTGTATATTACAAAATGCACAGTAAGTATATTCTATTCTGCTTTCAATTTCTATGTGTGACGTCCGTTTTCTTCTTAGTGTGCCTCTCCGTTTTGAAGGTTGGCAACCATCATAGTGATGCTTGCTTTATTGGTAGCTATTCGTAACAGTTCTTATCTGCTTTTGCTAAACCGTACTCTCAGGTTGGACATCCATAAAATTCTTCTGCGTCCTGGTCCCCCTCTACTTTCAATTTTGCCGTGCAGAATGCGTTAGAGCAAGTTCTCGGAGAGTAATCTCAAAATGTAGAGCGGATGGTCAAGGACCTTTCGTAGAGTAATATCAAAATGTAACGCAGATGGTCAAGGGCCTCTCGGAGAGAAATCCCAAAATGTAACGCGGATATTCGAGGGGCTTTCAGAGAGTAATATAAAAATTTAAAGCGGATGTTCAAGGAGCTTTCGGAGAAAAATCTCAAAACGTAAAGTGGATGGTCAAGAGGCTCTCGGAGAGTAATCTCAAAATGTAGATTTAATAAAAATTGGTGAGAGTATGAACCCCTGCCGAACACCTAAATAATATATTAAAAACAAAAAATTAAAGATACTAATAACCACCAGAACTGTCAAAGAAGAACTTAGAACGCTTACCAGTTAATTAGCGCTTTCGTGGTTTTACCACATCGTTAGCTCATTACACTATTTACAAGTATGGAATTAAAAACATTTTATCAAAGATATAACTTAAAATCCATTTACAACATGTTTGAAGTAAAATCGTAGGTTTTTAATATACTATAACTTTAATACTGGACACTTTTGTTCTAAATTTATATGAAAGTCACAATCTATAAAAACACTTCTTTCTACCACAAGAGAATAGCCTGCCTAAGAATTTCAGTAGACATGGTGCTTATTCTATTTTGTAGAGAACAAAAAACGTAGTAAATAAGGTGATTTTTAAAAAAAACGCAGAAGCCAGTTTTTGAGAAAATAGCAAAAAGTGAAAAATCGGCCGAATAAGCTACTATTTTCAGTTGACCGATTTTGATGAAAACGTTTGTATGACTTCCCTTTACTTGGACAGAGAAATGAAATTCCCAATAAGGGGCACAACACACTACGGTGCAGCTCTTGTTATTACAAGACTCAGTCAATACACAGGGCCGTTGCATAAAAGAAGGCTGTCTCATGGCGCTCGAAAAAGTTGTACCAACAGCTGTTCGACTGTGACGTCACCGCTCTGACGCTGCGCTGCCTGCACTGTGGTTGCACACGTACTTTCTCGGCTACTCATCTTAAAATATGCCTAATGAATTAAGAATAAATGTCTATATTTTGTTATTATTAGCAATGTCCGAAACCTTATTTATAAAACAATAGACAGCAGTAATGCACAAATAATACGACATTCTAAAAACAATATGTGACAAAAACATTTTGGGTTGCGTAATATACTTAGTCTTATTCTAAAGATGAATATGGTCTACGAAAAGATTGTAAACAAAATAAATGAATAGAATTAAAATAAAAATCTTACATAAGAAATGCGAATTAAAGCTAACAACAATATTAATTTTTGGAACTTATCCATTTCTTAGCTTTGTTCATGCAGTTGCTATCGTTTGATTTGTACTCATTAAATCGCCTGATCCTAATGAATGTCCTTGATCTAGCGTAGGCGTTAATAGCTTGTGGACACAGATTTGTAAATTTTTCCGTAAGTCTTTCCGGAGTTTTTTAATGTTCCTCTTCGGACACTGTACATATCATTTTCGCCATGGAGTGATGCAAAAACGATTTCAAACTCGTCCACTGTTTCTTTTCCAAGATTTACTTGACACACTCAAACCTCCGTGGAAAAGAGTGTTAATCAGTTTTTCATGTATGCTAACATTTTTCGATTAGGCGCTTAGTGTTGGATCCTTGATACGTACTTTGTACACTATGCACCCTACAACGTAAGAGAGGGCTATCAGGTAGGCAGTCCGACAGGATATCACTTACATAACCTAGGAACATGTACTGTCTGACAAGGTTCGAAATAGGATTCCCTCCCTTCCGCACTTCATTATAGCCACCTCGCATTACGCACTGTCCCAAAAAACATTAGCTCGGATAGTCAGTCTACTAGTACAGCTCATTACTACAACAATATTTATATTTATACTTACTATTACTTTATAATTTATTATTATTTGCACTTATTTAACCTGTACCTGTTTAAATCACAAATATACTTACACTATTTATTTAATTGAAACGAATTTATCTGAATATTGAAAAACCGATCAAACCTAAAACATAATAAAACTGCACTGACTACAAAACCAATATTGCACGGTCGCTAACACTGTACAACTGAAGTAAAAGCATAGTTTATATTAGGTGATCTCAAGAAAATAAGGAATAATGCTTACTACATTTAATTAAATCGTATCAATTATTTAGATTTACAGTGAACATTATAAATTAAGAACTTGTGTTATATATATTATGACTACACTACTTAATAGTAAACAAAAATAATGGAAACACTAATGACTTTCTGCTGGTGGTCACATAATCTGTACAAAATGTTATGGATAACAAGAATCTAGTAAAAGTGATATTCATATTAATTGCTCATTTGTGTAGTGCGATGTATTCGATCCGGCACGTAGTGCAAACGGGAATGGAAGAAGTGGGGAAGGGAGGGAATCCTATTTCAATCGTTGTCAAGCAGTACGTTTAGTAGCGCCCTACCCATGGCCAAGTCTATTTTTCAAAATTTTAAAAATTCTACAACATTAGCCAATCAATAGTTCATGTTAATTATACATTTGTTAATACATTTTTCACGCTGAATAAAACGATAGTTTGCTCGTGCCGAACGATTGAGCGGTACCGAGATAGCAAGGGTTCAGAATATTGTTAATAAATCAAAATTTAAGCAACGTACATATTTAAAATTTCGAATTTGCGGTCAAATAATTCTTGAGTTATACGCCTCTAAACGCATGAAAGTCTTTGCGGTAGCAAAATAAACCGGGTCTTTTTGTCTTCCAATCTCGATATGGCAATTTTCAAACAATATTAAAAATATAGGTTTATTATAAGTCAACGCAGAATAAAATGAGCTAGATATTGGTGTAACCTATGTTGAAATCCGATTCATCGTTTTGAAGATGCAAGCGTTCAAACTCGGGTGTTTATAATTATGAAACCGATAGTTGAATCCGACAATTGAGTTGTCAGAGTGGTGACGTCATGGCATTGGCTCCCCGCTTCCGCCAGCGAGTACCAAAGGGGTAGTGTAAACATAATAGTAATAAGATACCCTCTTATTCAACGGCCCTGGTCAATGCACCCACTCTGTTCGTAGTACCCCCTTCTGGCTAATTGCCTGCGGGATGGTAAAACAAAGAACTAGAATACGCTTTTCTCACCAACGGGATAGAGAAAAACCACTGCAAAGTTTAGGTTCTCCGTTTCAACTTGTACAGTATTCCGTTCTTGAGGTTTTTGTTCACGTACAGCAAAAAAGAAAACACACACACACACACCAATTAATGGCTAAAGCATGTTAATTGGGTTCAGAGGCCTGAAAACTTGTATTTCCGGTGAAACCTCAACATGAAAAAAATACCTTCCCTATATTCCTATAGGGTAAGTAAAAATAAGTTCAGATTATCGGATATTACAGATTAGCAGGGTTTTTGTGTATTATTGTTAATTTCAAATTAGGCCAGGAATTGTTGTCTCAGCTTCTGCTTATAATAATATTATAGGGTAGACTGAGGCATGTTTACACAAATTTTTGATTTTCCTAATTTTCCGTATTGTAGTTATTTATATGCTTTTCATACCCATTCATTATGCCCAAAACGGGCAGGTGGAAAGTTATTTTAATTGCACTCTATCTGTTTGGTCCAGGGCTAAAAAAAAAAAAATAGTTCTGTTTCTTATCACATAGTTAGCCACTTATATGACTAAACTATTTAAGGACAGAAGAGGTAGAGGTGTAAAAGACACTAGTCAGAGTTATCTCCTCTGAGAGTAATGAATTTCACTATGCAGCCAGACCCTGTGGTGAATGAAGTGAAGGTGTCATTTGCAGGGTGGAAAGTGAGTGCTTTTCGGAGGACCTGGCATGCTGATAAGCATACTCTTTCAACTCAGTGAGGAAGGCAATGGTAAACCACCTTACTCCTCGTTTTTACTTAGTAAAACCTCTAGAGGTTCAAGCCAGCCTTTCGGCTTTTGACCTAAACAACAACCCATTCATTACTTATAAATCATACATTTCATAATCATTACTTGAGGAGGCATGTTTACACAGTGCATGGGGTATGTGTAGCCTCTACACACTTCTTAAAATTAAAAAATTAAGGATTAATAAACTATAATAGTCAATCTTATAACTATAAAGTATTATATTGTTACATACTTTTTTTTATTAATATAAATTACCTACAATCGCCTACAATAATTAGCATGCGCCCATCTCTACAATGAGTGCATTGTATCCACTGTGCACCAGGTTTTGTTTGTTCGAACGTTTCAAGCTGACTATACAAACACAGTTTTCTTCTTCATTTTCGCTATCAGATTCACATAAATCGTAATTTTTTCCTAATTTTATTATTTGCTGTGCTCCTTTTTACAGAGCAAAACAGTTTTTCAGTAGTTTTTTCTTTCTTAATATTGTTTATCTTTCTCTGTTTTGCCTCGTCCAGTTCTACTTTCAAATCATCTTTATCAGGCGTATCTGTAAGAATAGTATTTGTCTCTTCTTTCTGCTTTTATTAGACCTTTTATTAGGACCTGATCTTTTAAATGGCTGCACATGGAATTCATAGAGGATGTAATGGTCTTCCTTTTGTACGTTCGCACCACTGTTTGCCTGCAAAACAATATATAGCTATTAGAAACCATTAGTAAATGGTATTAAAACGTATGGGGCACGTTTGTACGGCTTGAGGAATGTGTAAACAGGCCCCGTATGCCTTGTGTAAACATGCCTTTCGGCATGATTTCAACAAAACGTAACCTGTAGCTTTGTTCATGAGGTATATTCAACTGAATAATTTAAAATAACCTGAAAAAGACAGTCTACCAGGATAACTATAATAAATGTAAAAGAATAAATAGTATAGTTACTATCCACGTTAATATAATGGTGTAAAAATTTACTCATCAAAACAAATATCACAAAATCTGGCCTCAGGTCGTTGTTACTCGTTGTACTGGCTGCAGACTAACGTCGATGCTAATGGCGGTCTCAGAGACTCATCTGATGTGACAAGTGCTGCGTTCCGACAAATCGTTTGTGAGCTATAAGCATTGTGTAAACTTGCCCCTGTACCAAATTTGCCCTGGTCTACCCTACTGATTTTTATTAGAATAATCAAAATAATATAATTTCTTTAAAACAATGTTGCAGTTGCTAGTTTAGTTACATCACTGTTATTTTGGTCTCATTGTATACAAGTATATGAAGACTTAGATCGAAGTCGTTCCTCAACAAGCGTATCTGGGCAACCAAGTCGAAGCACGCTTATTGATACAAGTGATATCATTTTTATTCGTTCAGGTGAACACAGAGCAGAAAGAAACGTAGAAGGACGTCAAATTCCATCTGTAATTCATCCTAATACATCTGCGATTCCAATGGAACGCCCAAGACTGCCAAGCACAAACAATATTGCACGCGAGGATTCAACCGATCCTAATCGAATCAATCAATTAAGAATATCAGATTTTGATCCAGTAAGTAAAGTATGGTTCTATGAATCAGTCATTTTAGAAACCTATAAGACAAAAAAACTAACTTTTGGAAATATTAATAAACTGTTAATTTACTACGTTTCATTAAAAAGACAATATTAAAAATACGTAACCAACCGGGTCGGTCTAGAGGTAAAGTCGTCACCAAAATCAGCTGTTTAACAGCTGATTTTCGGAGATGGAGGTTCCTGGTTCAAATAGTAAAGGTAGTAAAGTAAAAGCTAGTAAAGGTAGTTACTTTCATACGGATTTGAATACTAGACAGTGGTTACCGGTGTACTTTGATGGTTGGGGTTCAATTGACCATACTTTCTCACGAATGGTCAGTCTGAGTCTGTACAAGACTACACCTCATTTACACGTCATACACATCATCCTCATCTCATTGGGTCATGGGGTTGCTTATTGTTCTGAATTGAACAGATTGCATCGTACACAAATTAGGGGTTACAAAAAAATACGAATATAATTTAGTCACAAGGCTGTCCCCTTTAATATAAAATGTGTATTTTTATCTACAAGGATGGAAGTAGACGTATTGATGGAAAGTGAACCTAGTGGAAGATCGGTGGATAGTAAGCGAATTTATCACAGAGCAGCTGCTATATTTCGCCTAATTGTGACAATGAGCAATTTATGGATACTTTGGCAGTACCTGTGTGAAGCAGAGCCCTAAGATTTAAAAGTTACAGAGGTAGGCTTCTAAGGACGCAGCGGAAACTTGCTCTGAAAATATGTTGTGCTTATAGATAATTATGTATTTACGGAGTCAGCCCTGGTAATTTTGGGGATGCCTCAATGGGATCTAGTGGCGTGCGGGAGGGACAGTGATGCTGCAGGATGAGGAGAGCTGGAAGTTGGTTGCTCAGTTTGCGGAGAGGGTGGTCGGGAGGGGACATCTGAAAATCAGCGGGATCGCCCTCTTCCACAGTAAATCAAAACTGTCCGATTTCAGAAGGTAGGAACACTAATTGACTGAGATGGTGATGAAAGAGATGAATGAAAGTGAGAGAGTGTGTCGGTTAGTGACAGCGAGAGGGGAATTAGGCTACGGTTCCCTTCCACGCCCCGCTGACAGTATGTAAATTATTTTAATCCGACAATTCCCTTGTATTATATAAACAGTTCCGAAGAAGGTGGAGGGTTGTTTGCTGATATCGGACCAAGTGGCCTGGCGGCGGGTTTTTGGTTAATAAGGCGGTTGCGGCCTCCTTGGGGCTGGATAAGGACGCCTCAATTGAGTCCAACACTACTTCCCCCATCGTGAGGGAGTGAAAATGAGTTTTTCTCGCCACCTCGGAAAAAAATGAAATAAGCTACTTGTTCAAAAAAAGTTGAAAATTTTGACTTGGTGTTTCTGAAATAAATTGGAGTAAAACGCTAACTTACATGGTTTTCTGTAAAATAAGTAGTTAGACCAGAAAAAATATGTTGTACAGCAGTACCTATTCATTTACTTATTTCACAGTAAAATAAATGTTAGTTTAAATTAAAAGAAATAACTCGATTTAATAAAAATGTTGGTTTTCAGAACTATTCACGTTCATTGTCGTCACAAACAGTAGTAATTTCCTTAAAAAGATTTTTGCATAGAAACTTTGTATACCCTTTTCCACTACAAAGTAGAGTTTATGCTTCAAAAATCATCCACTTCAATTTTTTAATTAGAAAGAAGCACTTTATGTCCTTAAGTATAAGCCTTTTCTTAGTGTTATGTATTACTTAAGGAAAGCCAGACTTAAGTGATTTTTGTAGGGATGGTGTGTTTAAATTCAAATTAGTCCTAAAATGCACTAAAGAAAAAAGATAAAATTTTGAGTTATGGGTTTTCTGAAATGACTGATTTTAATAGTTTAAATATAGTTCATAATTAATCAATTAATTGTAGCCTACGGATGACAGTTTAGGGTAGCAAAATTCAAGTTGTTCTGCTTTACATTGAAGACGGTTGATGCCTCTCGGCCACTAGACAGTGTTTTATTTTTACCGTACAGTGCTTCAGAAACGTTTACTTTATCCCATAGTAAAAATCGTTTTAAGATATCGACTTTCAGTTACTTTTTCTATTTTGAAAGTGTTAGTTCGTTCATGATTGCTGCTACAGTTATATACAGTTTTTATTTTATAATCGGGGTTTTTGATGGAAATTTTAATAATTGCCATCTATCATTTTCCGATGTCTATCCGTTTGTCACACCCAGATTTTAGAAACTGTAAGACATAGCCAAACAAACAGGTTTTTGATTCGTAATCTACAATGCCCAAAACAGGCAGTTGGAACATTAAATTATTTGCACTCGATCTGCTAGTTCCAGAGCTACGAAAAAAGTTTTGTTTCTTATCACATGGTCAGCCAACTAACAAGAACAGCCCTGAACAATGTGTCTTCCTTAGTTAGTCATAGTTTTTAGAGGGTTTCTATTTTTTTCATTAAAACACAGTGGTGGAGGCCAACTTCTAGAAGTATCGCAATACCAAGTGAAATCTATTAATAAAACTTTGTTGGCTTGTAATGGCCGCCTTCCTCAAGGGTGCCCTTCAGTTTTGCGGTATTGTTATGTTTTAGTACCTGGAAAGTTTCTTTTTAAGTGGGTTTTCAGGAATTTTGCTAATTACATCGTGGATCGTAAATGATCCTTCTTTAATGGCATCCTTTAATGACATGAATCAATTTAATGACCATTTTCCGACATGCACCCAGTAATATTTAAACCATGATACGTAATAAATTTTAATTTATATATTTTATTTGATTTATTTTACATACCGTGCTTCCCAACAAATCTGATGTATAGGAAAATTAAAAGTGGACAATGTACTGTCAATATTAATCTATTATCTAAAACCTATTATATGGGTTTAATCTTACTTTTATTATACCAGTCTTTAGGAAACAGAATAAAAACGAGTCTAAAAAGATTTTAATAGATAATAATTTAACTATTTATAAATAAAGGCAATAATATTATTTAATAACGATAAAGTGCGGTACTTACATAAGAAAAAAAATTCGCTTCCATTGTTGTCTCAACATGAGCGTGTAAAATGGTAAATTTATTTTTATTTTTGATATTACCGTACGAAAGGCAGTAAGGTTCAGTCCTACATCTTAAAATTTTTATATTTTTTGTTAAAATTGATTATTTATTACACAGGTCAACAATGGAAAAGTTGTTTGAAAACTAATGACTGATTCTTATAGATTTTTGTATGCTGATTTCAGGATATATAGTCAAAAAATCTATCACGTACTATTTTTTCACAATATTGATTTGATTTAATATTGCCAAATTAATAAATTAATATAATTAGCTATTTCTAAATCATGGAATAAAATATGTGGCTGGAATTAATTTTGTTGATATTTTATCATTAGTTTATTATTAGTTTGGTTATAAAGAAAAGTCTTTACTCCATACTTTTCTAATGACCACGCAGGTATTATTAGAACATGGGACCAAAAATGTAATACGAAAAAATTTGGTTGATCCACTGAAAGTACTCCTACTTCAACTTAGCATTAAACTCTGATTGATGAAACAATTCGTAAAAGCTTTATCAAACGAAATAGATTGTTAACCCAAACGTTTCCTCAATTGTCAGAGGCCAAAGTGAAAGAAGAAGGCGTTTTCACTAGTCCAGACATTCGTAAACTTTTGAAAGATAAAGCCGTTTAAACCAAATAGGAAGACATTGAAATCAAGAAGCATTAAAATTATTTGAAGACGACTTAAACAAATTTCTTGGAAACAATAAGGACCCAAATTTTAATTGCGTAGTTGAAAACATGCTAAAGAAATTCCAAGACTTGGGTTGTTCAATGAACTTGAAGGTGCATTTTCTGAATTCTCATATTGATTACTTCCCTGAAAATCTTGGTGATGTAAGTAAAGAACAGGGTGAAAGATTTCATCAAGATATATAGGAAATGGAACGTTGATATCAGGAAAGGTGGAATGTGAACATGATTGCAGACTACTGTTGGAGCATCCATAGAGACAATCCGCAAGCTAACTACAAGAGAAAATGTGGCCTGAGAAGCGTTGAAAGGAAAAGAAAAAGGTAGTATTACAATTCTTTGTAGAGGTAAGAAAATATACCACAACCCTTCCTTTAAATCCCTATATTTTATAAATAAAAGTTTTCCATGAGAATTATGAGTAGGCCTGTATAATACGAGGTGTGGCTATCAAATAACGAGACTGACGTTGTAAAAAATTGTATTTGTATTTTATACATAAGCACTTATTGTCACCTTCAATATACACTCCTTCTCTATCCCTACAACGGTCCATGCGAATTTTCCATAGTTGGAAACACTGCTGGAAGTCATCTTCTGTCAGCTCCTTCAGGACACGTGCCGCTCAAAAAAGTTTAAAATGAAGCTCGCAAAAATGTTTGTACTGACACTTTGTATGCGATTAAAAATGACCCAAATTTTTTGGAAACAATAATAACATCTGATGAAACGTGGTTTTTTACTTATGATCCGGAAACGAAGCGCTTATCCATGCACTGGAAGAGCCGAACTTCACCGAAAGCCAAAAAAGCTCAAATGAGCAAGTCAAAATTTAAAACAATGATAATAGTTTTTTTTTGATATCCATGGGATTGTGTACCTTCACTGGGTTTCTGAAGGTCAAACAATTAATCAATATTACTATCTTGAGGTACTTTCGAAACTACGTCAAAGAGTAAGGAAAAAACGCCCCGAAATGTAGAAGGAAAAATCATGGGTTCTCCACCAAGAGAATGCGCCAGCTTACAGCTTACAGTATTTTTAACGATAAAAACGGAAAAATATTTAAAAAAAATCCTGCACCAATATACTTCAAGTTAAGGTTAAATATAGGTTGGGTATAAACATTGCTTTTTCTCAATAGGCTGTTACTGTATCTAATAATGAAACATAAACTCAGACATTAAATATTGTTAAATAATTTAATAACTTTCAATTAATAGTTTAACGTTAACTTGAAAAAAAAACAACATTAACAACAAAACGTCGATGGAGCCGGGACCTCATCTATTAACGTAGTACTGTAATTGACTATCCATTACAATGTTCTAAATGCTGCACTTAATGCTACACTTGTCTATTCATGTCGGAGTTCTGTCACTGGACTGTGTCTCCACTCACGTTTGTATACCATGTTAATTTTTCTCAAATTTTGTGATATCACATTCACTGATTATTTATAACAGATTGTGAATTTCCGGAAAAAAATCCTTAACTTGAAAAATATTGATATAAGATTTTAAAAATATTTCCCCTCGTTTTTATCGTTAAAAATACTGTAAGATTACTGACAAGCAAAATATCCACAAAATGTGACAAATATGCTTGTTAAGGGGATAACAAAAAATACCCAATATTTTTAAATAGTGTGTGGGATTTGAACTCACGGCCTCTCGTATGGTTTATCAAAAGTGAAAAAATTTACTGACCACTTATCTACACGCTCGGTTAATTTTTTTTCTTATGTAAGTACAGCGCTTTATCGATATTAAATAACATTTTTACCTTTATTTATTAATAATTGAATTTAATAATTAATTAATTGAATTAATAATTATTGAAATGGTCATTTAAAAGAGCACATAAGTCAAAATGTTTGTTTTTTTCTGAAGTAAAAAAGGAGTAAAATGTTGACTTATGTTGTTTCTGGTATGAAATGCTTTGTTAAATAACAACAAAAAATTGTGTTAAGTAATAATATTTATTTATTGATGAAACTAGTGACTTGACGAGTCTTTTCACTACAATAAAAAAATACAATTTTTGACCTTCAAAAACATGGTTGTCTGAAATATTAACGTCTTCTTGTAATCATCATCAATTTATAGTAGTTTTCTCCTACATACAGATTTTTGTGCAGAAATTTTGTATTTTCTAAATTAAGAGGTTTTAGCAAAAATAACGTATAGTCCGAAACAAGCCAATTTTAATTATGAATACCATCGTGTAGTGTACCTTGGCGTCCATTATGTGTACTTACCATTATAGCAAAAAAGCCATAATTACATTAATACAATGAGTTAAAAATTAGCTAGGTTGGCAGAAACAACTATAGTTCATCTTGTTTTATACAAAAAGTTCCATTGTCCTTGGATTAGGATGGTTTTGATCAAAATTACTCGTACTCTTCAAAAAAGTGTATTCTTTACTTAGTTTCTTTAACTATCGTATAAAATGGAATCACCTGAAAGTGATAGTAATTGAAATGATTTATTGTTTTTTTTACCATTTCTTTGTTAAAAATTGACTAATTTGGAAGTAAAAAAATACAGCCGGTAAAATTTTATCAAAACCTACCTTTAGTTTAGGTTTTAATTTTTGTTTTATTAAATAACATACTATTGGCTTTTAGACGTTCAAATAATGAATTTTCTTTTCTCAAAAAGTATGCAGAATAAGGTTACCACAGTATTGTGTGTATAAAACAATAAAAATCTGGAGGACTTTTTTAATCCTCCTGAAAAATTTACATTTTTGGACTTAAAAGTATTTTTGTTAAAACCTCTTTATTGTAAGACTTCAGTTTCAAAATATCACCCATTTTATTTTCAAACGGAAGAAAGGCTTTAGGATAAATCTTATAACATAAACATATAATGCTCCAACCATTAGTGGAGAAAAGCCAAATTTCTGTGACTTCTATGGGAAATGGTGTGCTTACATTCAATAAATCCGGTAATATACTAAAGCAAAAAAGGCAAAATTTTGACTTATGGGCTTTCTGAAATGACTGTTTGAATTATTACCTATTAAAATTTTTTGTAGGCTCATTTTTCTGTTTCTTAACGATTGGAGAAATAAAAGTAAGATTACAACCTTATAATTAGAGAAATATTGATCGTACATCGTCCAATGTTAGTACCCCTACACGTCAAATAATATGATATTAATATATATTATATTAATTTCGTTAAATATATTATATAGTTCATATTTCCTAAGTTGGGGCCTGAAGTAAACAAACCAGTCGCTGGGTGGAGCAGTATCAATCAGGTGCACACAAAAGTACGTGACAGCTACTGCGCGCCTGAAGCAGTTCTGTACGTGAAATACAAAAATACTGTTTTATTGTTTGCTATGATTTTAAAACAGTAAGTGGTTTCTGTGAAATCACTGCACAAACCAAGATATACTATGAAAATGCATGAAAGAATTGTAATTAAAAATTATTATTTTAAAATATTCTTACAAATTTATATTGTTTTCTTTTGCAATTCCTTATGTCTAGTTTTCTTAGTTGGTGTGTATACCACCCCGTATTTTTTTTATTTTCAGCTCTCAATCATTCAATCCTTAAAAAGGAAAAACCCGTGAATTCAGATGTAAGTGCTTGTATTTGCTTAATTTCTAAAGTTGGATATTTTTTCTAAATTTATTAAAAACAATAAAATTTGTCACTTTTTCTCCACTTCGTTATGTTTTACCTTTTCTGTGTTTAACTGTACTCCAAGAAGGACTCTGTCATAGTTATCGTATTTCACACTAAAATAGTAACACGTAAAACACTAATTCTACAAGAAGTACTTTTTTAAACAACATTAAGGACAATGACAGAATCAATAAAAAAATTGTATCGAGAGCAGTTTGCAACGAAAGAGTTAAAATAACACTGATGCTTCATAAGACCAATGTTATAGTTTTAAACAAAATATTGAAAATATGTATCAGAAATATCATAAATCTCTTAAGTATAGCTATTGTTACACTACATCGTACGTGATTACAGAATTCCAATGACATGACTGATCATACGTTTTGGTTCACCCGTTACATTGATTCACTCAGTGCAAATTCTTAAAGCTGTCTCAAGAATATGCAATGACATCAATGCTTTTGAAAAGCCATTAGCTGTTTTCTTAGATTAAAAGCAGCTTTTTGATACAGTATCTCATGAGTTGTTGCTAGTACGATTTTAACATATATGTCGTAAGGGGAGTGGCGTTAAATTTACTTAAGAGCTATCTGTCAGGTTGATATCAGAGGGTACGAGTAAGTGAACAAGTAAGTGACAGATTAAACATAGAATACGGAGTACCACAGGGTACAGTTCTCGGTCCGATCTTCTTCCAGATTCATATAAATCTCCTAAGATAAATGGATCTGTCCTTGCTTTTGGTGATGATCCGGTGTTACTGTTTTGGGGCCAGAATGGATCACGACTCAAAAAAAGGCAGAAGGACAAAGGAAAGTTAACAGATGGCTAAATAAGAGCTTGCTTTCACTTAATGCACAGAAAACCCATTTTATATGTTTTTTCTGCGAACGCACAAGATCAACCTGATACTTTGAATATAGTCATTCATAATTAAAATGATGTACCCACAAGCCATTGCCAGAGGTTAACAAAAAGCCGTCGATAAAATACTTGGAATCGTAATCGATTCTATGCTTCGTTGGGATGAGCATAGCATCTTATGAAAGAAGGTTAGAAGAGCTATTTATATGTTCAAGAAACTAAGACCGTACTTAATGTTGAAACAGTGAAAGTCGTATACTTTGCCATTGTGCAGTCGCTTTTAGCTTATGGAATCATGGGTTTGGGTGGAGGTGCTCATTGCTATATGGAACCACTGATAGGAACATAAGTATTCTGAAAGTGATATCTAATAAACAGATTTCAATGTCATGGATATAAGGTAACTCTACGTGAAAGAAATAATTAAAATACTTAAAATGAACATAAATAACGTGCAAAATAGAGGGATTTAATACTACTCATGAAACAGAGATCTACTTTTATCGGAGAGAGCGAGAATTGCTCTATCAGCATAATTTTTATTACTTGGTACCCAAAATATATAACCTTCTCCCGAACCATTTAAAAAATCTAACGGGTTTGAAACTTAATTAAATACAAAAATGGATAGCCAATACAGGTTTAGAGAAAATTGCGAGAATGGTTAGTAATATACAAATGTAGGTATAATCAAAGAAACAGGAGAAATATAAAATATTAATCAATTTAATTTAATTAATTTTAGGTTGTATTTAATTAACTTTAATTAATTAAAAAATAGTATAGGTTTAATAATTACTAAAATTTAATACATCATAATTAATTGGCTGATAGAGCAGTAAGTAAATAAAAGGTAGTATTAACATTTTAATTGAATGCTATTGCTAAATTAATACTTCATTTATTTATATTTATTTAAAAACTTCCAACCATTATGGTACATGGTTTTGTCCATAGTTGGATGGAATAATTTTCACCACGTCTAGCAAAAAGATACAGAAGTAAGAAATTTTGTGTTATAGTAATTCCTTTTTTTGTAATGTGTATGGGAATAAATAAAACTATTATTATTATTATTATTATTTAGCAATTTAGCAATTATGAAGGTATATGTCTTTCATGTGTCTGTTTTGTGTACAGTATTTACTTGCGCTAACACACAGAAGGTTTTTTCCTCCAGGCCTCAACTTACGAAAGATGAATTATAGATACTACAGTTTACTTAAAAATGTACTGTACGGGTAATATAGTATATAATGCATTGCATATGTATTAGAGTATTGTTCAAATACTCTACGTGGAATATCGTGGTCTTATGAATAAATTTTTATCCGTTGCAAATTAGTCCGGATGATCCGAGCATTCGTATAAACGAGATAGCGGTATAATAAAATACACGATAAACTTATCTGCTTTATATTTAATATGAAATTTATTATAAAGTTTTTGTTACAGAGTCAAGGACGCCCTCAAAATGTACCATATAGAGGACCAAAGAAACCAAATTTTGGGAAAAAATAAGATATTAAGTTCCTGTTATGATCAGTATATGAAACCGTGAAAAGACTTTAAATATCATTACTGCTTATAAGAATCATTTTCATATACAAAAATTATATCTTGTTTATAAAATTGGTAATATTGTTATTTATATGTAGAATAGAATTTTATATCTTAATTCATTCAGAGTATTTTAAATGGATCATTGGCATCTGAAAATAACATTGCCTACTTTTTCCTTTACCATAAAAATATTAGGCTATCAGTATTTTTTAAATTACTGAAACGCTTTTAACCCTTTATAGGTCTTTGGCAAGTATAATTACCACTGGCAATAAGATCGATTTTTTTAAGAACAAGCTACGCAGTTGAACCCTATTGGCATTTATGGTTTTAATAGAAATGTCTCTGGTAAGTAGGCTATCCAAATTTTTAAATTAGTTTAAATTGTAAGTTGTTAAATTTTTAAATTTTTAAATTAGTGTGCAGCGACCATTGGCTTTATGATTGACTTTAGTTACACGAATTCATATCATAAGGATTCATACCAGTGTACGCAACCGTGTTGTTTTGTTGTTACTTTTGTACAGGGCTTAAAAAATTCGAGTTTTTACGGGAAAGCAAGCATTCATGCTAATATAAAGTTGAGATAGGTTATTCTACACATTTTTCTGTTATATAGGACTAGAAGTTGGTTTAATAAGCATTCTTACCACTAAACATTATGTGATACCCATTTCACTAAACGTTTATTGATAAGTAAACTTACCAGAGCTTAACATAAAAAATATCTTACTGTTTTGGCACTAAAAATATATTAGTCAAGTCCCTATAAAACAAAATTTAACATTTTACGACATGTATATTTTCCCCGTAGTACTGCTCTACAAAGGGGTGAAGGGTCAGTAAATGAAGTCAAAACCTGGATTAAACGTTGGGTCATTAAGTTAAATGGAAAAAAATCAGTACACTATAATTTTACCAATAGAAAAGAGAGATTTGTTTGAGTGTCTATAAACGGGAATAGAATACCATACGCAAATACTGCGAAAATACCTGAGTATGAAAATAGAGGCTTAGGTGCAAATACATGTAAAAAAGACAGAAGAGCTTTGCATCATATATAAAAAATGTATTGGTTTTTGTACATCCCACAAAACCGCGAAGCAGATATAAACAGACTACGGGTTGAAAGTCAGTAAAAATAATGCGTATTCATGTTTCACTCTACCAACGCTTTCAGTTAAAACAACTGGCAACAGACTGGATATTTCATTAATAAGCCTACTCTACGAATTCTTTCTACTGGTACTGTCTTATTTTGTATTTAGTGTATGTTCCAATCAGTATGTTTAGTAATTTTTATCTGATAAGCAAAGAACATTTTTTGTAACTCGAATGAATCGCGATAAGTTCAATCACATTTTTTAATACGCTTGATTTTTAAATACATTTTTAATTGTGTTTTGATGTGCTGCACGGTTCCATGGGATAGAGTATAGGAAGAAATTAAACATTGTCAGTATTCAATGTAATAATAATAATAATAATAATAATAATTTTTTTGGGGGAGGAGCTCCCAAATGCCCCTACACCCCGCAGTCACTACCCGCTACTATGGCTGATTGCAAGGATGTGAAGTGGTACAATAGAACAGCAATAGAAAGTTGCCTTGGTATACTACACCCATTATATTCTTATCATTAAAATCTTTTTTTTCTTTCACCATGAAAACAGTCGGCCGCCGAGCCCAACATATACCATACAGACACGAAGAACATAAAACACATAAAATAACATAAACATCACGCAATATTCACGGCTTTCTTTCACAGAATCTTATATATATTTTTTTAAATTTTGATATCCTGTGAAACCAATTTACCACTCCATTTAAATAATTTTCTGTAGCTACACGCCTATTAATTGGAGCTATTCTACTTCTTGTGACTCCAGGAAACAATCTGAAACTTCTTAAAGTTGTGTAAGGCACCCTCATAAATATCTTCACGATAGCTGGAACATCAACCCGTGAATGTAGAATGTTGTAAATGTACAGAACTTCCAACACAACGCCACGTGCTCAGACTTTGAAGCCCGTTGAATGAGAGCGCATAATAATTGTCACCGTCGTCCCCTATGATTAGGTACTGTGCTGCCGGCTAGAAAGCTTCCGACGTAGCGACAGAGGGAACCGCCAGTAGTTCCAAAACGGGCGGTAGGCCTGTGGCGGCGTACCAACAGAGGCCTTTGTCGCCAAGATCAAGAGAAATAACCGCCCCTACCACAGCGCTCTCGGCAACTAAATAAACAGCGCTCCACTGAGCCCGAGGAGTTCAATTCCGATCCAGACAGCAGACAAGACGTCCACCATCGGCACACGGCTACTGGACTCCAAAGAAGACTCATTGACGACCTTGCAAGAGAGAAGATGATGCTTTCGCTCGCCAGCCCGACACCGTAAGCCATTGACCGGGACCGTCATCGCCCGTTGCTGCGAGCGATGCCCATAGCTGTCCCTCGACCGAGCCTTACCCATCTGATCCGATCAAAAAAAAAAAAAACAGCCATCGACGCACTACTGCGGAAGCTGACGTTTCCGCTGGACGACGACAACGCCGTGTCGCCCAGCCTTCGACTGCGAGGACTATTATGCTGTACATCTCCCACGATGATCGACCGACTACATCCACGAGATAAAGAAGGAACATGCTCTGGGACTTTCAGCAGCCTGAAACGCTGCAGCCGTCGCCGCCGCCGCAGCCACACTGTGTAGGCACGCGCATGTGTCATGCTATTACCTATTATTCTACTACTTTGTTTTTGTTGGCTGGACGATAACTGGATGGTAATGTTATTTTAGTAAAAGGTTATAGAATCCTGTTATCGAGCAAGCTGTTATTTTCAGTAAAACGATATCAAATAAAATCTTTATTTCCCATTACTAATTCTTTTCTAAAGCAGATATAATACATTTACAATTCACAATGTACGAGTTGACCGAAATTGACGTACCCAACAGCGGTTAAAAGCCATGTCCTACGGCAGGTGTTCTCTTCATTTATCTAGTAGACTATACAACTGAGGTTCAAAACTGGGTTTGGGCTTAAAATCATGACAATTCAAAAAAATTAGACGATTTAAAAAAAATAATCTAAGAATTTAATAAATCTAATTAACTAAACATATATACGGCTTTAAGAGCATGCAAACATACAAATATTTAAATATTACATCAAAAAATACAATAAAATTAAAAAAAAATTCTAATTAAAAATATATTAATAGTAAGTGAGCCAAAAACTTATGAAGTAGGTTGAAATAGTATTAAATAGTATTTCTTTGGCACGGACAAATTTTGTCCGTGGAAAGAAGAGAGTTAGCGGAGAGACGCAAAACTGGGTGTAACTTTATACGACCATTTCAAAAAACATTTTGTTTTTTTTAATTCACAAAATTTATTGTAAACGCACTTATATAATAGAAAATATTGAGGCGTATATATTTTTGGTCCAGTGAAATTTTCAGGTATACCTGGTACCTTTAAAAATTTATTTCTAATTTTTCTGAATTTTTGATATTTTATCTATGTCAAGAAGGCTGATGTAATAAATAAAGAAGATTTTTTTCGCACGGTAGAACAGGATGGGACATTTTATTTCAAAAATAAATTTAAATTTGTAAATTTAAAAAAACGGTTGATTGAAAGTCTTCTTTATTCATAACGTTAACCTTCTTCACATATAACAGTCACACTTACAAAATTTCCCTGCATTATTTTAGTTAGAACAAACGAAACGACGGTATAAACGAAAAAATATCAATAATTTCAGAAAAACTTGAAATAAATTTTTAAAAGTTCTATCTTTCTAAAACTTTTACTTGACAAAAATATACACCTTCATTTTTTCTATTAATTGATGAGTGCATTTACAATAAATTTTATGAATTAAAAAAAGGAAATGTTTTTTGAAATTGTATGATACAACCAGTTTGTTCCTCTCCGCCAACGCTTTTTCTTCCAAAAATAGTACAATATGACATTTATTTCTAAGATCCGTTTTGGTACCTGGGTAAATTAAATAATTAACACACTATAGTTTAAAATTCAAGTATTTATTATAGCTAAAAATTACAATTAGTAAAGAAACTAATATCTACAAGTTAATTACTTATAATAAATAACAAACCTAATTATAATTAACTAATAATAATAAATAAACTTAGCCAATTTAGTAAATACTACTTACAAAAATGATACAGAATAAATAAACGTTAAACAATAGACAGTCATTCACAGTAACGTTGACCTTTTCTAACGCACTGTTATTCACTACGCAATTTGCTCACTTGATCACAGACAAATGAAACTGACTGACTTTGAATAAATCGCTTCGCTTATATAGGTGAATCTACGGAGATTTCGAGAAAGTCAGAGATGTTTTCAACATAAACAAAATACAAAATCATTCTGACGGCTTCTGGGTAAACAATTAAACAAATTAGGGTTGAATACAAAAAAGGCAATTATCTAAATAGGTAGAGTGGACACCAAATACGCTTGCTGGTGTAGCTGCGCGAACAGTTTGGATTCATTCGGTAGATTTCGTGTCTCATTACCGAACTGCCTATTAACCCTTACAGTGCCAGCGTCGTCCTTTTATTAGTACTTTGACTAAAAAGTTCATAGGATTTTAATTTTCACTTAATTTTTATAAATAACGTATGAAAATAATAATTAAGAAATGTAAATTGAAATAATACATGTAGAGTTTTTTATGAATGTAATTGATTAAAAAACTTTTTTTTATTTTTTACAATACATAAATAATTTTTTTGTGATTTTTGCGTAATTAAATTGTCTTTAAAGTGATATAGGCCTAAGTAAAATTGAGTAACATAATTTTTTAGGGTGATTTGTTTTTTAAATTAAAAAGGAAATTTTTATTAAAATGTCTACGTACCATTTTATTTTTAAATTGTAAGAAACAAATTATTAAGATAGGTACCTTGAAAAATAGCCATGTTATGGATAGATATATAAAATGCTACAAATCGCACAAAAGTAGGCTGGCATTTTTTAGTCTAAATCTTCACGACCTAATATTAGGACGCTGAGACTGTAAGGGTTAAGGGAATCCGGAAAGCCTATCTCCGTAATGTTAATGTAAGGAATATTTTCTCAAAAACTGTTAGTTATCCTGTCCAATTTTTATGTGGTTACTTTTCAGGCTATTCTATACCCACTGAGGTAGCAGCATCTTGAAATGTTGTTAGGAAAATAAGACCTTTTTTTTAAATTACCGCTTTTGAAAATCATAACTTTGCCTACTTAAGTGAAAAATAACTATTTAAACACATTATTTTACTGTAATTATTTACATTGAAATTATGGTATGAAAGGCTGCGCAAAAATTTCATTAAAATCCATTCACAGTTGGCCGGAAAATGTTCCTTATGAGTCAGAAATTGCTATTTACGGGAAACAAGAAAAACTAAAAGAGAACACATTATACGTTAAATAATTCAATATGTTATTTTTTACAGTGCAGAGGTTAATATATTATATTCACAGGTAAATTCACAAAAATATCGCACTAAATAAAAAGATTATGTATTTTACCTGTTGTCATTAAAAAAAATAGAGATGTTATGCAAAGGGTAACGTTTAAATATAACGTAAGGATTCAACGTAATATTGTTAATTAAAAAAAACCTGCAAAACCCCCAACAAATTATACTTATATCGTTGGATGCAAAATACTCTGAATTTTAATAATTTGCAAAAAACCGGAAAGGTGAAAATTTTCAATTTTTTCGTTCCGGGTACCCTTAAATCACATGTTCTAAACTATATAAATAATCATCTACTAGCGACGTTAAAAACATTCAATTGTAAATATTGTTTACAACAATTAACGCCGATCACATAAAACACATTACAGACTAATGTTTTCAGGTTAGCTGACATATAACTTTGGGATCACAGCTAGTACAGCACTGAACCCCACCACTCGCTGAGGCAACTGAGCGCGACGTTACCAAAATAAAGTTTCTGCGCATTTTAGAAAATTTATTAGCAAGCTTATTTGGCGTCAGCTCTACCCGAATCTCCCAATACCTGTACAACAATAGGCAGGCCTACCTGTACTAAAAACCGAATATATTGTGCATAATATTTATAACTATTTCGGAAACTCTATTCATCACTCTTAATATTTACGTTAACATTTTTAAAATATTATCGGTCCTCCTCGAAAATTCTCGAACATACATTCCCTTTATATATTGTCACAATATGAATATGTACAATAACTAACTTAAATATAGGCCTATAATATGAATTGTTGCCTGAGAGATAATTTAATTACTTTAAAAATCCGTATTTTTACTTGCCAACGTAAACTCTTATCGGCTGAACGATCACAGAATAAATAATGAGTACAAAAACAAACATTTAATCAATGTATCAGAATTTATAGAATCTGTAATTAGTATGTATCCCATGGTATACAGAGATACATATGTTTTAACAGTTAGTTGATAATATGCCATACATTTTGCTATAAATATTCAATTTACTACAACATTTTAGCTAATAACAAACATACGTAACATTAAATAAACTTTAGTTTTAGTATAGATTTTACATCGCATCATCACATGCATACTGACGTTCGGTACAACCACCAAGATAAATAAACAAATGAACAAATACTCAGACTCTCAATTGATTCCAAACAATCAAATGTGTTCTACATTCTCTATTGAATAATAAATGACATGTTACTTCACAAAATACTTCATGGCATAATTTTTAATAATTCAATATAAAAATATATTATCCAGGCTCGCAAAATCAAATATCTATATATTACGTACATATAATTAAGATTGTATTCAGATAAACAAGCTAACTTTTTTAAAAAACCTTTCCGTCAAGATAGTTTTAAACATACGAGGTGTGGCTATTAAATAACGAGACTGACGAAAAAATTTATTTTTATTTTATACATAATCACTTATTGTCACCTTCAATATACACTCCTTCACTATCCCTAAAACACTCCATGCGAACTTTCCATTGTTGGAAACAGTGCTAAAAGTCATCTTCTGTCAGCTCTTTCAGGACACGTGCAGCTTTCTCTTTTACTGCTCCCACAGACTCAAATCTTGTCCCTTTTTAATGCAGATTTCACCTCAGGGAACAGGTAGAAGTCACATGGTTCAAGATCTGGTGAATAAGGTGGATGTTCTAACACTGAGATGCTGTACTTGGCTAGGGACCTATTGACCGATAACGCGGAATGAGCTGGGGGGGCATTGTCTTGGTGGAGAACCCATGATTTGTCCTTCCCCATTTCGGGGCGTTTTTTCCTTACTCTTTGACGTAGTTTAGAAAGTACCTCAAGGTAGTAATATTGATTAACTGTTTGACCTTCAGGAACCCAGTGAAGGTACACAATCCCACGGATATCAAAAAAGAACAATCATCATTGCTTTAAATTTTGACTTGCTTTTTTAATATTCGAGCTTTTGTGGCTGTCGGTGAAGTTCGGCTTTTCTAGTGCATGGATTGGCGCTTCGTTTCCGGAACATAAGTACAAAACTACGTTTCATCACATGTTATTATCTTCTAACTGTTCCCTAAGGTGAAATCTGCATTAAAAGGGACAAGTGTTGAGTCTGTGGAAGCTGTAAACGAGAAAGCGGCACGTGTCCTAAAGGAGCTGACAGGAGATGACTTCCAGCACTGTTTCCAACTACGGAAAATTCGCACGTAGCGTTGTAGGGATAGAGAAGGAGTGTATATTGAAGTTGACAATAAGTTATTATGTATAAAATAAAAATAAAATTTGTTTCAACGTCAGTCTCGTTATTGAATAGCCACACCTCGTATCGTATGAAAAAAACAAGTGCATGATACTGAACACAAAACACGAAGACAACTAGACACGGGACACCAGTTAATAGAAGTAGTGAATAGCTTGAAATATTTGGGAGAACACTTCTATCACATACTTCTAGAAAAAAATCTGCTGGAACGGAAGGCTGAACAAACTGGAAATTGGACAAAAACTCACCCGAAATACCTACAACAAAAACTCACTATCGGTCAACACAAAAATCAAACACTACAAGACCAATTTAAGAACACAAATTCTGTACCGAAGTGAACGGAATGCCTGGATGGATGGTCAAGAAATCAAACAATCCTGGAGAAAACAAGAACGTAGAATTCTCAGATCTAGGAACGAATACTACCGAACGACCAATTTTATAAAGACATGAAGCCACCACAATCGAAGAATGTATCTTCTTCTTATAGTGCATCTCCTATCGGAGGTTTGCTATCATCACAGCAATCCGGACCTTGTCGACTGCAGCTCTGAACAGTTGAACACTGCCACAGTCAAACCAATCCCTCAGGTTCTTCAGCCAGGACACACGGCGTCTTCCGATGCTCCGCCCTCCACTAATTTTTCCCTGGACTATCAGTTGAAGAAGCTTGTATTTTGTCCTCTCATTATATGACCCAGATATTGAAGCTTTCTTCTTTTTATGGTGTTAATGATTTCGCATTTCTTCTGCATCCGGATCAGCACTTCGGCATTACTAACTTTATCCGTCCAGGTAATACGCCACATTCTACGGTAACATCACATCTCGAATGCTTGTAGTTTGTCGATGTGGTTCTTCTTGAGGGTCCATGCTTCAACCCCATACAAGAGCGTGGAAAAAACGTAACAACGCAGCATCCTCATCTTAAGTTCCATGTTGATATCCCGACTGTATAGTGAATGTATAGTGAACCATAATAAGTGCATCTTCTTGGCTAATGATTTCACTGGCTTTTACGAAAAGCAGATTACAGGTTGGCCGGAAGAAAAGAGAAAGAACTACTGCGAAAGAATGCCGATAGCATAAGTTACACAAAGAGGAATATATAGTCCCAAGCGCTTGGAAGTATTAAAGGATAGCATCGAAAACAGATGAGTAAATAGTGGAAGACTGAAAAACTATGAATTAAAAATAAAAGAATTTAAGAAAATTATTTATAAAAAAATATATCAAAAATTTCCTTTTTATGGAACACGGATTACAGTGTATTTCTATGAGTTTAGCACACCGGGGAACTTCATAAAATGTAGTGAAAAAATGCAAACCATTCCACTTAAGTAGGCCTACTATCTAAAATATTTTTAAACTTATTTGTAGAAGCACTTAACTAATTTTTTTTAAACATTTTCGCATAGATAGAGGCCGTGAAAATAAACTTCAATAGTTTTAACTTTAGTTCTCTAATCTGTTGAACTGGTTCAATAATTCACGGGATTTTCATTCTTTTCTTATTGATGATATAAGTACAATATTTGATATAAATTCTTCCATAGTAGTACTGAATTAATTAAGTAAATACATCTTAAAACAGATTAAAAAGAAATGTTCTTTTTTAAATGAGTAAAAATGTTTAATTAGAATTAAACAGATTTAAATCTAATTTAAAGTAATGTGAAATCCGAGAAAATTGGTGCACGTAGCACGTCAATGGTATTATTAAGGAAAAATCATCGTTCAGTTCACGGACTCAATTTAAAAGGAAATGAGAAGATCTTGTCTTTTTTCTCTTGTTTTTTTTGCAGAGTGTGTTCAGTAAATATAGTCGTTTGAACCGTATGGAATTAGTTTTATTTTTTTGTGGTATTTTGCACAACCATTATTGATCCTCTCATCCATTGCTTTCCTGGGTGTCCACTTTTCCTTTTCTCTTTTGGAGTTCAGTTTCACATTCTACCAAGCACCTGTCTGAATCTCACGCATGTGTCCAAACCATAACTACATATTTTTACTTTCTCTTGCCTATATGAATATATAGGAAGGAAAGTATTGTTTTCATGTCGATTTTTCGAAATCGAGTTTTCACCGGATCTACACGTTTTCAGACCCCCTGAATCCAAAAAACATGTTTTTAGCGATTGGTCTGTGTGTGTGTGTGTGTGTGTGTGTGTGTGTGTGAACAGAATATCTCAAGAACGAAACATCGTACGAACTTGAAACTTGAAACTTAAGTTACATACCACTACCGGACCCGACACGAATATTTTCATCAAAATCGGTCAACCAGAAGTAGTAGTTTATTCGTGTCATTTTTCACTTTTTTGCGATTTTCTCAAAAACTGATCCTACGGTTTTTTTAAAAATTGCCTGGTTTATTCAATTTTTTATTCTCTACAAGATAGGGTAGGCGTCATGTTCGCTGAAATTCTTGGCGAGGTTGTTTTCACGTAAAAACAAAGTTTTTTTAGGATTACGGCTTTAATATGCAATTTAGCGAAAAAATTTATATAAAAGAAGTTGTAGAGAATTTAAAAACCTACAACTTTTATTTCAAACATTTTTTTATATAATGCTTAGTTTAGCGGTAATTAGCGATTTTCTGTTTTTTCTCACGAAAACGTGTGAAAAATTGATTTTTCTAAGATTTAGGCCTTAGTATGCATTTTACGACAAAAGTGTATATAATTAAATTTATAGGAAATTAAAAGATCTACAACTTTTATTTAATGCATTTTTCTCTACAGAGCCTAGTTTAGCGTGAAATAGTGATTTTCCGTATTTTAAAGCCAAACTGAGGTTGATTTTCATTTTGAGTGTTTCACTCATGATTAAAATAAGGTTATGTTTATTGAGGTTAGTTTTTTGTTTATTTCTAATATTTTATTACTAATGTTAAATTATATTGTAAATTAATTGCATTGGCAATAGAAAGTTGTGTGAGTGTTTCACACCAGATTTTTTTCTCTTGGATCTTTTTTTTAATCTACTGCAACTAGTTACTTAAAACTAACGAATGGTATTTCTTTAGCGATATTGTTTCCCTCCCCCCATGTATAACCATGCAGCCACCCACTGGTGCTAGCACTTATTTTCAATTGTCACTTACATAGCGTTTTGTAAACATATTAATTTCTTTAATCTCTATCTAAATCCTATGGTTAATTTAAACATTAATTTATTAACTTATGTAAATATAAATGTATATGCCTTAAAAGTAACTTAATAATATGTATAGCTAACTTATAATAGAACTTATTATTATTTACATGACTTAAACGTAATTTACAGTATAATAGTATTTTAAAAAGTTTTTTAACGCACTAAATCTACAGGTTTAGTCCTTTTCATTCGCCTAACTATAACATTATTATCCAGTAGTTGAAAATTGCTTCAATGTTGATGTGATCATGAAGACGATCTTTATGTTTTTTGGTACACTTACCCACTTCTTTTGCAACTGTGTTCACTTGTAAGTCACGATGGATGTCACTCTGTTGGATCAGATACTGTTTGGCTTCCCTACTTTTCTCCAGATTGCTTGATTCCTCACGTGGACCAACCTTGAAGATCTGACAACATGTTTTTAGAAGTTCATCTGTACAGCTGCATTTATCAGTTTAACTTCTTTCTGACCACGTGTTTCTGCACCGTACGTCAGAATTCGTCTCTGTATGACTCGACCAGTTCTTTCCTTATTTTAATTCAAATTTTTTGTACCATATAACGGAGTTTAGCTTCTGTGTCACTGCCTTTGCTTGTGCTGCTATTAACTCTCTTTGGGTGTCCCTTCTTTACTCAGCTCAACACCAAGGTACTTGTACTTATCAAAAACCTTCATCGAATAAACAACTCCAGAAATTCCTTTGACACTAAATCAATATCCCCTATACCAGTACAGTCCCATGCCAGAACTTATACTAAAAGATTCAATGAGATATTTACAGTAAAATCATAAAAGTTTTTCCGGATCATAGTTCCACGATACAGGTTAGAACAGGAGAAACTATCATATTTGGATCTTAACTGCTACCAGGTCTAATCAGGCAAAAATAACACACGAGATACAATTATTCATAAACTGTACCATTAAAAACTTACATTACTCACATTACCGTTTACAAAATAATATTGTAACACTTAAGCTTAGGTTAGATAGGGATCTGGGTATAAAACATAATGAACAGACATCGTTTAAATCTTCGGCAAAATTAAAATAGAAGGCTAGTTAAAAATCTCAACCAGATATCGTATCGAACAAAGAACGTTTGGTCTGACACACTAATACGGTTCCAACGAATATAGTTAGATTTAATCACCTATACAGTAGATAAAATCATAATTTTGTTGTTTCATAATGAATACAAATGATTAAATTTATTCAATAATATATTAGGGTTGAAAACCCCCCTTGTTATCAATAGATTAAAGACCAAAACATCAAAACAATTGCAGTGGAATAAATTTAATTAGATATTACACATATCATTCGTTAAAATTTATCTGTTTATATGTGGAACGTTAAGTCAATTATAAATATAACTCAATTATATTATTATATTGATTCTCGATCATGGATAGGTTTGGAACTTCCAAGAAAATGTCAAACAATTCATTAGTTTACTATGAAGTATAATATTGGGCGTTTCACTTGGCATACAGAGGTTAGCCTGTAGGCTACATATAGCCTATAGGCTACAAAGTGTATCAAAAATTACCGACTCTAAATCAAAATGCACGATACAGTTTTCTACAAAGCCTACATTTATACAAAAATATTCATATAGACCCAATTATAATTTATAAATCTCTTTCTAACCTCAGTAAAATTTGGTTAACAATTTTGAAACAGCGCTAGTTTAATTATTTAATTAATTATTATAATTCGCTAACATTTCTTAAACACTGTTACGCACTGTTATGAATGTCATTGACATTGTTATTGTTTGTTTTCTAAAAATAATTTGCCGGCATAGATAACAAAGTTTCTAGTAGTACATTAGAAAAATGTTTATTTTTCTAGTACAATTAGTTCCAGGTAGCCTACCATAAAATATTAAACAATAAAATAATTAACACTTCACTTGGTATTCTATAAATTGGTCCGCACACACCAAAACAAATACTCAATACTTTTTACAAATAACTGTAATGATCGCACTGAAAGACAGGTTGATTGAACAATTATAAATATAATGACAATATTCACTGTGCGTTTCATTCGTTGGTTAGACGTATGTAGTTGATAATCATTTGCTGTCAAAACCAGTATTATTTGTAAATAAACTGTGCCTATTAATAAGCCCATAACTGTATAATAATAATAATAATAATAATAATAATAATAATAATAATAATAATAATAATAACTGATGGTTAATTATAATACATTACATCATTCCCTTTCGCTTTGTACTGTGTTTCTAACAAACATATTTTACTAAGAAATGTAGAAAAATATATACATTAGTTTTGTAAACTTCATGTCGAAATTGGCCATTGACATTGTCCATGACTTTATGTCGAAATTGGCCGTTGGGCTAGCTTCACTTCATCTCACACAAGTTACTATCATAAACCTTTCATCTCATTCACTAGTTGTTAAGTTCTGTACAGTTGTGAATAAAAAATAAAGTTTAAAGTCAAAAAAAAGTTTTGTAAACAGTCGATAACAATAGTCGAGGTACGGGTGGATGTAGTAAACTTAAGCTGATTTATTCGAAGCCTCGACGCGCCAGATGATATGCCTATGCTTATACTACCATCTTCCCTACCACAAATTAATAAGATCACATGTAAAAATTTATTAAATTTTTACGTGTCAAGTAAAAAAAATTGGTTTATTTCTAAGTAAACTAATTCTTACGCCTCCGTGGCGTAGTGGTTAGCACGCTAAGAGGAGGTCCCGGGTCCGATTCCCGGCTACGATGTGAAAATGATTTCGTGTCAAAACCCACCCTTCCAGTTCTTTAACTCACCGTCTTCACTGATCACCAAGCTGTTCATCATCAACAGCTTGTCATAAATTAATTGAAGAGATTGCAACGTAAACTTATTAGGGATTAAAAATATTCGGTATATTTGAACGGATGGTTAAGTAACTTTTACGCACTCTATTGGCATCTCTGTTATTTCTGTTATTTTTTTATTGTTTATCTCTTATCTAGGTTTAGGGTTTTAAAAAATTGTTAACCAATACCATTGGGTATTTTTTCGGCATTAAAATATTTTCATAATTTACTTAGTTATTTTTAAACTGACTGCAAGTAAACTCAGATGTCAAAAATATGTAGAAAAAACGATAAATGAAGTTATAATGAACTTGTTTTTAATGAGGTTTTCAAGACAAAATAAAAAAATATTCTGTTCAGTTAGTCTTCTCAATCCTTAATTTGTACCATTTTTTAAAATTTGTAGTTAATTAATTTTTTACAATTAGGCGTACAGTAAAAAACCTGGTGTGAAAAGCTCACACGACGTGTCTTGACAATGTAAAAAATTTAAACAAATAACAAAAAAATGTTTTATCATGATTAAACAACATAAATGAAAATCATAACCTAACTTTAATCATGATTGATAATAATTCAGATCAATAAGCAACCGTGTGACCCATTGAGAAGAGAATGATGTATATGGCGTGTAAATGAGGTGTAATCTTGTACAGAACCATGCCGACCATTCCTAAGAGAGTACGGTTAATTAAACCCCTACTATAAAAATGCACCGGTAATCACTGTCTAGCATTCAAATTCGTATAAAAGTAACTTCCTTTACTAGGGATTTGAACAAGGAACCTTCGTTTTCAAAAATCAGCGGACTCGCAGCGACGACTTTATCTCTAAACAAACCTGTTGGGTCAATACGGGTTACAGAATAACCCTTTTTTTATTTAAATTAATTATTGTTATTCTCTATCAACCACACTTTTAGCACTGAAAATTTCACAAAATCTGGTGAAGTTATAACTGATGCAGAGCAGCTTTTATAACATAGCTATGACTTTCAAAGCACTAAAGTATTGTAAGATGTAATTAGGGTGTGGTAAAATACTACGTAATATCATTACTTAAAAATATGAGGGTTAAGAAACCACCACCAAAATGAAACTACCCATTCAATGTGGGTCTACACTTCAATTGATCTAAAATGTAATTCAGATCAGTGAATTTTTGCATAAAAAAGCCATACATACACCTGTATTGCACAAAATGAATAGAAAAAGGAACTGCAAGAAAAGAATGGCAATAAATAAAAGTTAGGGTGATAAAAGGAAAATAAAAAGGATAAAGTAATGGAGCAAAGCGAAAAGAAAGGGGAAGTTTTCAATACAATTATACACAAAACTTGTTCCCCTTAAATCCCCCTTCCCTTAAAACACCACCGATAAACGTACATTTTATAAAGTTAATCTAAATACAATGCAAAACGCCCGAAAATGTTCCACTCTGTTTCTTTTACGTAACGTACAGTACTGTTGCATAAGAAAGAGCTGCAAATCATGATTATTTGTATCTTTTTTATTTACAGTTTTTTTAAATACGAGCTTGTTTCTCATTTATTTATTGCTTATTTATGCCACCTTTTTTCTGCAACTCTTTTTCGTTTGAAAATAGAAAAGATATATGTGCATATAAAATGTAATGGAGAGATTAATGTAACCTTAAAATACTACGCCTTGTGATATAAAAACAAGTAAAAGTCATACGGTTATTTTTTGAGGAATTTTCAAAAATTAATAAACCAAGATGCATTTAACAAGTAAAAATTAATACTAAATTAAAAATTAGTTTTAACCTCCTGAGATATAATAAAATATAATTGTAATATACTCGAATTATTAATATCATTATTATTAATTAGCCAATTGTTTATTTATTATTTCTATTTATTTATTTACCCATAACTGGCAGGTGGAATGATAAATTATTTCTTCTCGATATACTAGTTCCAGTGTTACGAAAAACAGTTCTTTTTCTTATCATGTGGTCAACCACTTATATAATTGAAGCATATAAGAACAGAAGAGGTAGAGGTATAAAAGACACTAGTAAGAGTTATCTCCTATGAGAGTAATGAATTTCAGTAAACAGCCAGACCCTGTGGTGAATGAAGTGGAGGTTTCATTTTCAGGGTGGAAATTAGATACTTTTCAGTGGGCCAGGAATACTGAAAAGCACACTTTTCCAGTCAGTGAGGAAGGTATGGTAAACCACCTTACTCCTCATTTTACTCTAAAGTTTCCTCAAGGTTTAAACTAGCCTTTCGGCTGATAATCTAAACAACAACCACATTTATTTATTAATTATTCATTATTATTTTTATTATTTAATTATTTATTATTATATTTTATATATAAAATGAAATTTGAAAAAAATATCCAGCAGGACTTTTGTGAGGAACAAAGTTTGACCAGTAAGATTTATGTGAAAACTTAAAGTACTTTGACTGAAAACGAAACTTCCTGTTGTCAAAAAGCAATTTTTTGTTTCCTTTGGATATTTCACCATATTTCCTTACTGGATAAAATAAAATGATTGCCTTAATTGTTAGTATTACAAACGATTTTAAAACACCTTACCTAATACATTTTGTTAATTTTTTTAGATAGGGAATATCTGTACATTATAAAACAATTGAAGAGCTTAGTGAAACAAGGTGCTATGTGTTTTTTAAAACGCAGTTGTTATGATTGATGAATGTTACATGGATATTTAGGTGACATAGATAGAAATCTCTATTTCATCAGTGTAAGGTAATGCTAGAAGATTAAGGGGCATGTACCAAACAATTGTGCGTTTCGTATTGAATAAAGGGGTGAAGATCACCTTCTTCTCTAGAATAGAAAACATTATTTTACACATTATCAGTAACTGATAATGATAGTTAACTGTGGTAATAAACATTAAACGTCATCAATAAAAGCTGTTATTAAGAATTTCTTTAAAAGATTCTCTAATAAAAAACTTTGCTTGTATTATTGAAATAGCCTACTGTTCATCCATTCTCAAAGGAACAGAATTTTTATGGATGAAGGAGTTGTATGCTGACGAAAGTTAGAAGAAACCTAATATAGAATAATAATGTTGAAAAGTAAAATTTGAATAATTTTTAAATTCATTTAAGTATAATGTTTCGTGAAGGGACAATAAGTATGTACCAAAATAAAATCGCAACAAACTCACAAAAACTTTAGAACCTTCGATTTTTGATCGCATTTTCCTCAAAACTATAATTTTGTAACGTAACACCTTCAAATGCTAAGATTTTCAATTACTAGTTTTAGCAAATGTGGTTCGGGTTAGTGATAAAAAAGTAATAATATAATAATTATTTACAATTTATTTGGTGAATGCTCATCAACGATGAAAATTTTCTTAAAAATCTTATAAAAATCCTGTCTAATTCATATAAAAATTTGATTTATATTTGAACTTTTATGAAAGGTTATAACTCATTTTAGACATGTAAGTAATAAATTAAGTGTCAACTAAAGAAACGTTATTTTAGAGACAGATTTACTCCCATAAAATAAACGGAACGAATCTTGGTCGTAAATTAAGAACATATAAAGAGAGATGTATAGCTTTGGGAATCCGGAGGAGCTTCAACTAGTAAAATAACAAACACTATGATATGACGTGGGTGGTAAAATTCAGGACGGGTGGTGTGGAACAATACGGAACCAACCGCTTCATTGCGGTTGTGGCTGCTGCAGAATTGCTACGGTCGTGCAAAATATTAGATTTGATTTGTAACGGCTGTCAACGACAGATTTAAACACAATCTACTTACAATATGCGCATCCAACCACATCCCTCATTTTCCAACCCCAAAAAATAATATTAATTTTTTTATTAATATATTCAACCCATGATTAAATACCTAAACTAATCAGGTGAAATAACTAACACAAAATTATTATTCTTATATCTATAAAAATCTGGTATGAAACACTCACACAACTTCCTCTTGCTAATGCAAATAATTAACAATATAACCTAACATTAGTAATAAAACATTAGAAATAAACCAAAAAAACTAACCGCAATAAACATAACCTATTTTTAATCATGAGTGAAAGACGCAAAATGAAAATTCTCAGTTTGGCTTAAAAATACGGAAAATCACTCTTTCACGGTAAACTAGGCTCTGTAGAGAAAAATTCTCAAAATAAAAGTTATAGATCTTTTAATTTCTAATAAACTTGGTTATATACACTTTTGTCATAGAATGTACATACTACGACTGAAATTTTAAAAATCGATATTTTTACAATATTTGTTGAAAAAAGAAACAGAAAATCGCTAATTACCGCTAAACTAAGTTATACAAAAAAATGTTGAAATAAAAGTTGTAAGATTTTATATATTTTCTACAACTTTTGTTATATACACTTTTGCGCTAAAATGCCTATTAAAGCCGCAATCTTAAAAAAAACAATTTTTTTACGAGAAAACAGCCTTTTCAAGAATTTCAGCAGATATGGCGCAAACCCTATCTTGTAGAGCAAAGAAAAAGTAGTAAGTTAGGTGATTTAAAAAAAATCGTAGTAGCCGTTTTTGATAAAATTGCAAAAAAGTGAAAAATGACACGAACAAACAAACACACTGGTATTCTCATAGGAGAAGATAGGGTTGTAAACTGCATATTATTTGTCGATGACCTGATAGTGCTACAAGAGAATGAGGATGACCTGCAGAGAGCACTCTTCTTGCTGAACAAATTCTGCAAAGAATATAAATTGACAGTTTCTTTTTTTTTAGACAGTTTCTTTAATTATAAAGAAGACAAAGGTAATGGCATTCAGGCGGAAGGAGCCAGTTAGAAGCAAAATTGTTTTAGATAATAATATTTTAAAACAGATATCCCACTTTCAGTATCTAGGTTGCAATATTACATGCCAACAGGATAAAGATGCTTACAACACGTAAGATCCACCGATTTCAGCAAATATGCGGAACTATCCACCGCACCTTAAAAAATTGCACCAGCAAAAACACGAGGATGAGATTTCATAAAACAATAGCAGTGCCAATCCTACTCTATGACATTGAAACTTGGGTGCTATCAAAGAGAAAGGAGAGTAGATTACAAGCATCTGAAATGAAATTTCTTCGACATACGTACGGGTGTTGTAGAGAAGATTTTTACAGGAATACCGGCATAAGGAAAGAACTCAATCTCTTCTCTATAAACGACAAGGTATCTCAGAACAGAATTCAGTGGTTAGAACATGTGAACAGAATGAGGGAGGATAGGATACCTAAGCAGACACTAAGGTTTAAGCCGGAGGGCAGGAGAGAACAAGCAGCACTAAATTCAAGCTGTTGTTTGTATCATAGCATTGCAGTTTACAGCGCAAAAAACGCCTCTAGGTGATTAAATAATTATGTATTTTTTCCATCGATGGTGATTCGGATAATTGACAGTTGGGATGACTGACGTTCGGATAATCGACACTTCTATGTATTATTATAAGTTTAGAAAACGTTTATTATTTATTATATCCAGATCGCGAACGAACCTAGGCTTAGGTGTTGCAATATATTTTGTTTCAGTATCATTTGTATTTAAAATAAAAGAGAATTTGCAATAGAAATAAAAATATTACTATTAAAAACATTTTTATATAAAAAAACAAGTTTAATATTTTTCCTACAAAACAATGTAAAATTTCTGGATAATGTTATTTGTTATAAAGTGTGAATTTGTGGTTAGTAAGGTGGATTACATAGTGTTACAGATAACAAAAATTGGTACAAATAAAAATGTAGAAGAAAAAATGATATTTTTTGCTAAGGTATCGTGACTAAAGGGTTAGCGTGTTTTAAGATATTAAATGAAGTGGCGGAAAACGGAAACGGAAGTGAAATATAGGGGAGGGAGCAGTACCGGAACACATACTGGCCTCTTTTCCGGGGTCCTTCCTCTTTAATATTTCCACCATATTATTTCCTCTTCTCCACTACTAATTTACCAGTACATCATCATCATCACCACTATCATTATCACCATCATTCTCCATTATCATTGTCATTCATAAATTTTTCGGGATATAAATTTATTATTTTCATGACCAGTACTCTGCAATGTTTTTACCTTGAGATAACAAACCTTTGTATCTAATATGTAGTTATATTTATATTGTAAGCTATATATCAAGCACGCCTCTTTTAACTTCTACATTTTCGACAATAACAGTAATTTATACTGTCATTAAGAAGTATTATAGTGTGACGATAATAAAATAATGGCGATTTTTCTTCTGCGTTTTATTTCTTTTATATTTTTTACTTCGTCCACAGTCAGAATCATACCACGTTACCATTTTATCTTTAATTTTCTCAACTGTTTCTTTGTTATATTATATAGATATCTTCGGTTCACCCGTAGTCTGTATCATCAATCTCATGCCTGCTTCACTTTTGATAAAATTTGTATAAGTATTAATTTCTTTCCTTTTTCCTTTCATTCTCTCTGTACCTGATTCTCGTCTTCTTCTGCTTATACTTTGCTGTTTTCTTCTTCCACATTTTCTTTGTTTGATTATTGTTTTCCTTCTGCTTCTTTTATCTCTTTTCTCCTCCTTCTTGTCCTCTTTTGTTGGCTTAGCTAACTTCTTCTTTTGCTTCTTCATCTATTTCCTCCACTTCTGCTCAATATATTTCCTCGTTTATTCTGCTGCTTCTTCTGCCAAAAATCGAAACACCTGCTTTTTATGACAGGTGCCCAAGTTCCATTTTCGGTCCGATCTGGGTTTTTTTCATAATTATTGTTATTTATCAACCTTCACCATCTGAGTAAACATTAATGTAGAAAACAAAAAATCCTAACGCAATCAACCTCCACAACAACAGCAAAGATTGTCACAGACTGAAACGTTTTAAAACATTAAACTTACTTTACGATTTTAGTAATAATTTTTTTTTTTAATTTTTACTACCTACTAGGCTTTCGAGCCAACCCAGTCTGTCAGCTGGTAAAAAAAGGTCGCTAGTATTTGTTAAGTAACACCGGTTAAGCAAGAGACTTTGTATGGTGACCAGCTGATAGCCATCCGTGAGAAAACTCCACTGGGGGTCCCTGTTCAAACTCATGCCTAATCCACGTCAAATAATACAGCCAAAAGCAGCGATTAAATTGGGTAGTTGTCAAGAATGTAGAGTTCCAGACAACAAATAAATGGTAAAAAAATTCCACTACCAATCATCGACATTCGTAGCCACCAGCATCATTATCACCTTCATCAAGGTAATCGTAACTTCAATTACGTCATGTTTCAAGATATTACTGTACAGTTCAGAGTCGTTGAGTTTTGTTTTTTGTTCATAGTTTAGTAATCTGAAACACACTACTGGTGTTTTATATTTTTATTCTAAGAACGTTGTTATTCAGACTTTTACCGTAGTTGTTTAAAGTTTATATTTACAAATTTGAAAAAGAACTGATTGCAAAAAATCACATTTAGTTAAAAAAAACTTCTATCACTAGATTTAAACAAATAATTTACACTAAGAAAACCGCAGAATACTCTTGTAATTTGTACATAACATTATACATGTCATTTAAACTTGAAAGAATAATGTATGGAATTTATGACATACAGAACAATAAATAATACAGCTAAGTTCTATGGAAGTAACTTTTAGTGATATGTTGAGAGGGTGTAGACAGCCGTAACGACTACTATATACTAATTAGTGGACATATCTCCTCTAACTTCACCCCTCTCTTAGCTATATACCACCATCAAAACTAACCCTAGCATGGAACCACAACTCCCCAAAAAAGAGGGACGTCCATTATTTGTGTCTAATAACCCGAAGCTCCCTTCTCTTATTCACATACACACGCATAAACCTATATTATATTACACTGAACATTTATACTATTTATTTGTTAAAGTCCTTTACGTTTTACTCTTAAGTTTTTTCTTTCTTGCTAATAATGTAATTATCAAAACAAACATTTAAAAAGCAGTTCTAATTTAATTATACCGGGTGTCCCACGAAGAGATTACTATTTTAAAATTAATATGCCGGACGTATCGCGCACTCTACAGACTGGAAACTTTACAATTATAATAAATATATATGTAAAAAAGTACCCTCGAGTTTCATTTGCTTATGATTAATCAAAATAAATTGGCGGAATAAGAAAATAATATCACAAATGAACAATAATCTTGTGGATAAAACCACTTATACGTATTTACGGTTTTTTATGGTGTTTTATCTTATGACATATCCCGTCAGACATAATACAAGCATCAATTTTAACTAATCACATAGTTTCTCATCTTTCTCAGGCGGAGATACCGGACTTTTTTCAGTTTGTTGGAGTTCCTCCACATTATCGTAATGTGGCCAAAGCGGTTTTAAACCAAAATATTCCTAACCGTTGGATAGGTCGTGGCAGTCCGCCTCACGGACTGGCTTCCAAGATTGCCAGACTTGCTTGTTTGCGATTTTTTCCTATGGGGCTTTTTGAAGGAAAAGCTTATTCTCACACCATTGCAAAAGATGATGAATTAATAATGGAAGAGGAACTACTGTTGATACCTCGGCAATGTTTTAAAAAACGCTTATGGCTCAAATTTGGTTCGTTGCTATCAGTACATATCTATTAATGGATATCAGTTCGAATAAAGGTTAATGGAACATCCATTAATAATTTATCACTTTCATAACTCTTTTATTTCTTTCATTTTATTACTTAAGTAGCATTTTAAAAAAATCACTAATTTGAAATGGTTATGCCAATAAAATTACTTTCCGCCATTTTGTTTTGATTAATCATAAGCAAATGAAACTCAAGGGTACTTTTTTACATATCTATTTATTATAACTGTAAAGTTTCCAGTCTGTAGAGTGTGCGATATGTCCAGGATTAATTCAAAAATAGCCACCTCTTCGTGTGACACCCGGGATTTCAATTAAAGAAACCTCTGCAATTGTATTAATCAATAATAGAATAAAATAAAAACTATTTTACATTACTAGACCAATCTAAAAAATGTTTCTCCAAAAAAAAAATTGTCATTTTGTTTATTAGGTCTACTACACGAACATTCAACAATCTATTTACATGGAACAATAAAAAGACAAGTTGACTATTAAAATTTAACAAAGTGACGTGAAAAGACATTTTAAATAAATTATCTTTAAACTAATGTATAAATAACATTTTTGTTATAAATTACTAAGAGTACTTTTTAAAAGTTAAAGTTTCCAACAGATTGTGAATTTCCTAAATAGAGAAAAAAAATTCGTTTAAGATAGATTGTTGGATAACGTCTTCGTAATCGTCAGATCACTACGTTCCCTAAGGTGAAATCTGCATTAAACGAGACAAGATTTGAGTCTGTGGAAGCTGTAAAAGAGAAAACGGCACGTGTCCTGAAGGAGCTGACAGAAGATGACTTCCAGCACTGTTTCCAACCATGTAAAATTCGCATGGGGCGTTTTAGGGATAGAGAAGGAGTGTATATTGAAGGTGACAATGAGTGGTTATGTATTAAATAAAAACAAAATCTTTTACAACGTCAGTCTCGTTATTTAATAGCCACACCTCATATGACAGTGAAATTTAAAAGTTAGAAATACCTCTGGAATTTATTTTAAGTTCGTATTTATAGTTATAATTTTAAATAAATGTTATAACAAAAAATCATCAATTTTGAAACCCTAGGTATCATACTCTTCTTATTCTTATCGTGCCCTCTCCGACCGGAGGTTCCAATCCTGATGGCAATTCGAACCTTGGACAACGCCACTCTGAACTTATCACTGTGCAAAATTTTGGCCAGTTAACAAAAGGAATGATTACGGGTATGTTTTTCAAGGGATTTATTTATTTTATTTCTAGAATACATGAGAAAATAAAAAGGAAATTCCAATAGAAAATATACATTACGTAATTTGGATTGAGTAGAATGCCATGTTATATTTTATGATTTTCATACATCTTTTGTAATTCATTGCATTAAAAATTAATGGTAAGTCTGATTCTAAATATAGTCAGAAATCGAATTTAGGAATCATCGATCTAAGTTAACTGATTCACATAGGCGGTCGTTCTGTGACTTATGAAAGATAATAGAATAAGTATTAATAATAGTGGAAAAACTTATGACAAAAGTCATGGTTGGTCAAGCACTTGGGTAGAAGTCGAGTTCTTATATCATTTTCTTTATAAACCCACACAAAAACCTCCCCCAAAACAAACTCAAGTGTCATGAGAAATCGTATCCCCCACCCTAAAGCAAGGAGACTAATACTGCTGGATCTGACAACGAGGATAAATTTACATATGATGGATCGATTGCATAAAGAAACGCGTTTTGAATTATTGCTGAGTAAATTACGTTTCGCATTATCATTGATGTGTCTCTTCATAGTCTCTTCTCTTTAATAAAAGATATAGATCTTTTAAAATACTTTTTTATTTTATTCTATCGATATTAAATAAAATACAGAACTGAAAATATAGAACATTTTTATAATAAAAATAATCCCTCATGAATTCTTGATTTGAATTAAATTTCTCTACCCTATTATTCAAAATCAATTTAAATCCATTCAAAATCAATTAAAAAGTGTATTTGAAATTATATGTCTGGTCTATCTAAATTTATAAAAAAACAGGATCTCTTTAGATTTACTTTATTTTAATCTATTTAAAATATAACATGAACAAAATTACCGGACATGAAAGATTCAAAATCTTTTACTTGATATAATTTTCTCAAACTCTTTGATTCAAAACTTTAAAATAAACACAGTTTCAACAAGTGAAAATTATATTCACCTATAATTCACTAAAGGTTAATTAATGGAGAAAAATAAGTTAAAAATCAGTCTCTTACTCTGTATATAAGTTCCTCCCTGGAATAAAATTATTGTAAATGCCAAAAACAAACAGTTAGTACAGTTAGGTTTTCCTGTCACCACATCTAGCCAAAATATTATTCATGAAATAAAAACATTCTGTAGTAGTAAAGTAACATTTTAAAATTATGATGCAATACTCAAATTTAGTTTTATATCTGATAAACTTATTGTTTTAAAATTTACTGAAAGTTAATTTCAGTGGCAACAAATCGATCTTTATGCTTCTGACAAACAGAAGTAAACTTTGAGATTTTGTTTATGTAAAATCAGTCTGTTTATTGTCAATATTATTATTTGTACAAGTTTACTTGTATCTATTACTTGTTACTTGTATTAGTTTACTTGTAGTGAACTACAAGTTTACTTATAGAATTATTGGCATTATATCCATAGATACACATAACGATAGGAATGATTACAGGTAAGTCTTTCAAGGGATTAAAATTATGATTTAATTAAGATCATATTATTGATTTAATTGTGTTCTTGCTTATTGGTAAGTTAGTTAAGTGTTTTTCTTTTGACCTCTCCTGGATTTACGTCCAAATAGATAAGTGCAGCGTTTTCAAGGATTTCTATCTGTTGCTGCACTTCTTCAACTCATGTAGGTCGTCCGCGCTTCCCTGTTAGTTCCTTTCATGGAGGTTAAGATGGCTGTAAGGGGTGAGTGGAGGCCATTGTCCACTCAAATTGAAGTTAAAGCTAAAGAATTTTAAACTTCTTCTTTCATTCCCAAAACTTTTTCAATATTTCCGACCTGGTTCCACTTTATTCGTCAGTTATGGAGTACTGTTGCCAATCAAAGGTTTTTAGTTTAAGTCTTGTGTTCATTTGTTGGATTGTCATACCTAATTCTTCCAAATAATTTTGGACCTATTGGAACCAATATTTCTCAGTTCACTTTTTCTAAAAGTAGTTGTTAATTTTTTCATGAGCCTCATTTTTGGCAATTTTTAAATGTGACCAAAAAGGCAACTTTCATTTTTCACATTGTTTAATATATTGACTCATTTTCTCGGCAAACCTCTTTGGCTAAATTATGTAATTTAAAATAAATTATATATATTTTGTGTTGGTAAAAATATTACCTACAATCTATTCTGGAAGAGAATAATAGGTAAATAGGTTGTTTATTTATCATGGGTAAAGAAACCCCCAATGGAGGAACTTCATAGTATTGATCTTGTCTGTCTATGTTATTTCAAAGCAAGTTTAATGTCTTCGTAGTAGTCTGCAGGTTCATCTGAATTACCTATATAAAATAAAGATAACCAGATGTGTATGAGAATAGAGTCTCCTTTGCTTATTTTAACTGAAAGTGTAAATTTCGCGTTGAACTGTAGAAATATTTAAATTTCTGAGTAGCATATTTTTGTTTTGTACCAAGATGATGCTGGAATTTTTATGAGTAATTTCGATTGATATCTCTGGACAATATATATGTTCAAATTTTTCCCGACCTCCTTAGTAATTTATTGTTTTATGTAAGTTTTGATATTTTAGCTAATCCTATAAATGTTAAAAATTTATTTTAAGTCGTATCAACATCTTGATAATTATCGACTACTTTGGTTTAAGGAAGGTGGGTTTGAACTTGTGATTATTTTCCAGACGCTTACCAGAAATCAAACCTTCGGACCTTCGCTTTGCTGTGTAATTCTCTAAACACAGGGCCACGGAGGTGGTCTCTAATAAAACTGTTTTGATTTTTTGTTAAAATGTTTACTTTTTTTTAAATCGCTTCGAAATTGTTTAGGAGACTTGAGTAAAAATTTCTTATTATGAGTAACTGAATGGTACATAATAGAATATCAGAATAATATTTATTACAAAAATATATGGCAACAAATAAAAGTGAATGGGAATCTTTATTACATATAAATCACGACGAATCAAGCACAGACCTATTTTATATTTATATGGCAATAATAAAGAGTCACCATGAGACATCTAAAAAGACACCCCAAGACATCGATGAATCAGAACTTTGACAATAATTCACACCCTTATAATTTCACAGCCGTAATATAAAAAAAATATTGGATAAAAATAATGTAGGTTGGATAAAATAGTATTGAGAAAAATCAGGGGGTTGGTGAAATCTGAGAATGTGTGAGAGAATGAGTATGAAGAAAGCGTAACCAGAATCAGTCGAGTAATGTCAATTCGATTCATCCCCTAGGTTTCCTGAACCGCGTTAAAGAAGAAGAAAAAAAATTGTTCACAACTTCATCCAGCTGTCAGTACTATGGTAGCTTTTTGAAGGGTATTGAGAACGGGTGTAAGGGGATGAGGTTAGCTGTACACCCCCACAAAACACTATCCTTGTCCTTCTATGTGTTTCAAATGGGAATCTTTTGATCCAGTATGATATTGATGATATCATTAGTGGAGCTACACTTTTTGGGGTGGTTATGATATATGAGAATTTCAACATCATCTCACTCATCCCCTAACTTACAAAAGATCTCGACGCCGACTTTTTTCTCCCTTTACCATCAAATTCTTCTTCTTTTTGCTTCTGAGTTGACTTACACGTCATTGTGGGTGGATTTTGGTGGTTGTATTTTGAGGTAAAGAGATTGTTATTAAGGGATAAAAATGTTTTATTACGTCTTTTTATTATGGAGGGTGGATGGCAACATTTTTAGCTTGCTACCATACTGTTTTCTTTTTAAAGTTAAGCTTAATACTTCAAGTTGATCTAAAGTTTGAAAATCTCTTAACGATGTAGAGAACATAGGATTTCTAATATTTTCACTAGTTACAGTTGACGTCTACGTACTTGTTATTACTATGAGGTGGTAACATTTAATTTGTAAATAGATGCACAGCTGAGCTATGGTGTGTCCCGGATCGATCGAATTCCGAATTCTGAAATTAGGAGAAGAATCGACGTTCAAGGAAATATCATGGATACCATATTCCGGAAGCAGTTAAAATGGTTTTGCCATTTGCAGAGTATGGAGAAGTTGCCCAAAGAGGGTATGGGAGTGGACGCCAGCCGGTAGAAAAAGGAGGGATTGGCTGGAAGTGACATGGTTGAATCAGGTGCAGGAGGCAATGTCTTTGCGGTGGCTCTCCAATGGGGACTGGTGAGACAGAGAGAGGTGGTGCTTAGAAAGCGAGCTATGGCTGGGGCTGTAAATCCTCGTATGAATATATATATATATAAATATAGATCCATAGTTCAATTGTAAATGATTTCGAAAATATACTTTGACTGTTGTCTTTAATTCTCAATTTGTTCTTTCAATTTAATTTTTTGCATTAATCTCTCATTGGCCTTTGCATCTACTCGTAGGTGAGATTCTTCATACTTCGATCCTTTTGCAAAAAACCGTATTATGTGCAGTATATTTTAGAACGGGAAGTAGCTTACTCTCAAATTGAAAATGAAACATGTTAGTTTTAACTAGATTTCATGATAATCCTAAACGGTTCATTAGCAGCTCGTGTTACTTCTTTAACCATAGATATTTTCATATTTTATTAATTTCTTTGTTTGAAATGCTACACGGTATTTAAAAACAGTGTTTTCAAATGTGTTCGATTGGAATCTTTAAAAGATATCAATATTGTGTTTACTAATTAATTTTAATGTTTAAAAAATTTGTTCTCGGTGGTCAGCTGTGAACTTCTGCCAATTACAACCAGCAGCCTGAAGTTTTTTAATTGTTTTTGACCTTTACGTCCGGTGCAATTACTACTATTGCAGTAAGAGGGATTATAGATAAAGATCAGCGAAAAAAGAGCCAGAACTGACAGGGGATCTAACCGGGAATTTCAGCGTATAAACCAGTTGCACTGACCACTGCACCAAGAAGTATGACTCATTTTTTCTTTTCTTTTATGTATTCTAGTCAGTCTATCGTCTTGATAAATCCCTAGTTTAACCTTTAACATGAGTTTTTAGAAATGCAAGTTTTAGAAATGAGTTTTTATAAACAAGTGTTGCGTCTATGAATATAACATGAAAAATATTAATTTAAAAAAAATATTTTTAAGTAATAAAAACACAATAATAAAGAATACTATGTTCCAAGAGATAAGATCAATACATAATTAACCTTGATACATATTTTACAATACGTTGTTATTATCAAACAAAATAAACATAAATTATGTTGAATTACAGAATATTAAAATAATATAAAATGGTTTTTATTTGTCACGTATACACACACTCAAATATAACCTTAATAAAGACGAAGATAAAATATTTCCGATAATTTAAAAATTAATTTTTATTACCTACATGACATTGAAATAAAAACATTTTCATTACATTTTCTTCATATTTTTATGTTTTATTTAAAATTTATTTAATTTGTTTGTATAATATTATATTTATCTGTAATGTGTGTACGTTTTATTCTGTTCAATTTAGAACAATACAATCCCTTAAGATAAGGGGAATAAGTTGAGGGATGGTATGTATGACGTGTAAATGAGCTGTAGTCTCGTACAGACTCAGGTCAACCATTCCCAAGAAATTATGGTAATTGAACCTTAACCATGAAAGTACAACGGAAATCACTGATTAGTATTCGAATCCATACAAAAGTTTACCTTTACTAGGATTTGATTCACAGAAACTTCGTCTTCAGCTGTTTAACAGCTGATTTTTGTGGAAATTAAGTTTTTTCACTGTCTTTAACGTTTAACATAGTTATCCAGGGCCATTTAATAAAAAATCTCTTATTCAAAGGGCCTGATAGTTATCACACATCAACAAACAAAGAATTCCTAAGACACGTGCAAGTATAAATGTATAAGAAAAAAAAGAAAGCAAAATACTTATCAAAAGATGTAGACAACACTTCCAAGATTCCGAACTGAGTTCTAATTATTTTTTAACATGATATATGTATAAAACGTGTTAAAAGTAAACATTTAGTTACTTTATAATTTGTATTGATAAAACGTTTCATAGGCTTCTTAACATAAAAATTAAATTTAAATAAATTGTAAACAGTGTATTTGAGAGTAAGGACAAATATACAAAGTTCTTAATACAAGATGTTCTTACAATTTGAGTTCCTTTTTGGTAAAATATTTCCTCTAATTAGTTAGCAATTAACTTAACAATAAATTATACAATTTCACTATTTCCTGTATGCATAAAATTACTAATTGTTTGATGCCGTAATACTGAAAACCTTTATCACGCAATATTTTGTCAGCACCTTACAAACATGAACATCGTGCGTAAAGTTGTTGAGCCACACTACGTACTTCAGTGCTTAGTTATACAAAGTTGGCAAAAACCATTCCAATTATGCTTGTACATTAATTTAGCTATTTTGCGATTAATTTTCGGATAACCTCAACATTACAAAACTCGAATAGTGCCCGTCTTAATTAGTTCAGATTAGAGGTGTCGAAGTGTACAAACAGATTGTAAATTAAATTAAACTCTGATAATGTAAATGCTTAGAATAAAAATTTATTTATAAAAGACAAATTGCGAAGATACTAGAATGATGTATAAAATCACTTTAAAATTATGTATTTTTCCTCTATCAGTTTTTTAAAATTTATTATTCAAGAGTTTCATAATCTGTTACATTCAATCAGTGAATGTGTTAAAAGAAAAAAATAGCATGATAAAAAGAACGTGAGTGGAGACACAGTCCAGTGACGGAACTCCGACGTAAATATATAAGTGCAGCATTTAGATCACTGTAATGGAAAGGCAATTGTATTACTAAGTTAATTGATGTGATCCCGGCTCCATCGACGTTTTAGTCGTTTTATTGGATTTTTGGGAGAGTCTGCGTAGCCAAATTGTAAAAAAAGTTGTATTTACTTTTAGCTGAAAGTTATATTTTTAATTATTACCCGAGACTGAAAATTCATTAACGACCTTAATGAAACTGAGAAGGAATGTCCATAATTGATTTTATGTTTTGTTTTACCTTGATTTTCCTAAGTCACTTGTAAATTGTTTTAAGAATAAATAAGTTTTCTAAAAATTGTAACATAGAAGCAGATCATAATTTATCTAGAAATAGTTGATATAATATATAATAAAGAAAGAAATTTTGTATTTAATGGGGTGGAATGTGTTCAACAAGAATATTAGATTGTGATAAATAACATTTTTTGAATGAAAGTTTCTTAAAAAAAGCCTTTGTTATGCCTATTATTCATAATTTTACTGTTTCGGATTTTTTTTTATTTATTTACTTGTGGTGATGTTTTTTTTAAAAAATAACTATCACCACAGGTATTTAAAGGCGATAGACCTTCAAAGTTCAATTCATTTTAAGTTGCGACTCGATTATGAATGATTGAGGGTAATTAACAAGTGTTTGTATATCTATTAACAAGTACGTAAGAAAATGGTTTTCGTACAGTTATTGGTTGTAAGAGATTATTGTAAGATCACTATTATTGCTAGTTAAGTTAATTTAAGTTCTATCTTTTGTAATTAATCTAAGTGAAGTAACTTAATTTTGTATTTTTAGGAGGCTTATTTTAATATTAATTGTGCAAATAAATATTTTAATAAGTTTAAGGAAGTCTGTTTATTGTATCCAGATCCAAATTAACCTTTGGTGTTTCAGTAAGTATATTAAAAATTTAATGGATAATGTTAAGTATGTGGGAGACAAAAATTGATACTAACTTAGTTATAAGAAAAGAGGGCAACGATGGAGGTTTTTAGTGGTCCCGATCATCTCTATAGCAAAATGTTTTTGAAGATAAAACCGCAGTAGAGGTGTATTTATTTATTTACTTGTCATGTAATGTCTCTTAAGAGAAATCATGAGATGCAGAAATGAAATTGAAAATGTTTCAAAGGCACTTTTAAGTGCCTTTGAAACGCTCATAAGTACACCCGTAACAGGAAGGTGGAGTGTTAAATTAATTGCACTTGATCTGCTAGTTCAAGGGCTACAAAAAGTAGTTCTGTTTCTTATGTCTTGATCAGCCAATTAAATGACTGAATGATTTAAGAACAGAAGAGGTGGATGTGTAAAAGACACTAATCAGAGTTGTCTCCTCTGAAAGTAATGAACTTCATTATACATCCATACCCTGTGGTGAATGAAGTGAAGGTGTCATTTGCAGGGTGGAAAGTGGGTATTTATCGGAGGGCCTGGGGTTATGATAAACATACTGTTTCAACTCAGTTAGGAAGGCAATAGTAAACCACCTCACTCCTCGTATTACTTAGTAAATTTTTTAGATGTTTAAACCAGCCTTTCGGCTGTTGACCTAAACAACACAACTCATAGGAAAACGACGTTTTCAAGTTTTTATCATACCTTGCCATTTTTAATGTATTCTTCAAATTGTTGGATCCTCAAAGCTCAGCAGATGTCAATAATTGAGGCTGCTTAATTGATTTCTAGACCACAAAAGAAGTGAAGATATTATGAATGAAATTAATGCACAAGAAGTGATATTAAACATTTAGAAATACAGTCAAAAATGGTTTAGTCATTTGTGGTGAAAACCAGATGATGAAACAACCAAACAGGTGTTTACGTACGAACCAACCGGACAATTTGGTTTTGGATGACCTCAGGAAAGATGGGCATGCCAACTTCTTCATAAAATGTTTGGTATTTGAAGTTGAAACAAATCAGGAAGCCTAATCCATATTGTTTATGATTATAATAATAGTTTTAAATACAATTACAATTACAATTTTATTTTTTTTGAGATTTTAGTTACTTAATCATCTGTAATAGAATGAATACATTTAAATTTCTGCTCCCAACTTTCCTTTCAAACATAATATTAATTTTCAGTGCAAACTTTGAAATGGTGTCTTAATAAAATATTCAATAATCAATTTGCAAACGAAGCTAAATGTTACATGTGCTTGTCTGAATCAGTGAAATGGATTTGAAGAGAGATATGAAATGGGTAATATTGTTTTAAGGGGTGGGAGGAGAAAGAGAGAGAGAGAGAGTAATGTCAATTAGAATGAAAGAGAGATTGTTGGGTTTTCATTGAGGATGTGTATGATGTTGATGTTTTGGGGGGTAAAGATGGTGTATATGGCATTTTGGAGTGTGTTGCTGAACACAGAACCTTCTGGGTTGGTTAGATGGTTTGAAACGGTTCAGTTTTCACTGAATATGCATCAGATTCTACAGCAGCAGTACTATATACCTCGTTTCTGTTTAGTCTTACGTTGTGGATACCGTAAGGGTGAAGCGTAAGGGGTTTTCAAAGAGCGGGTGAAGGCTTCATACGCACCGCAAGCACCAACGGTATAATATTTGCAAACATATTCTTCATTTACCAAACCTCCTCCCTCTGGTGCTCTTGTACCACATACCTCTTGATGCCGCTTCTGTTATCTTCTATCCTTATTCACTCTACTACAAAAGTGAAGTACCCCGTATAACAACTTCAAAACCTAAACCGGTGAAAGGGTAAAGTGGGCTTTTTCAACTATCTCTTTCTTTCGTTCCATACTCCCCTACCCGTCTCCCACCTTTAAACCTAACCACTTCACTCAAGTTGTGTTGTTTGGAAGGTATGAAGGGTCGGTGATGTATTTACATACTTTGTTAGTCTCACTAGTAGAAGATGTAAACCTAAATTATTTGTATGCGTGAAGATTCACCACTTCTTCAATCTTTTGCATTTCAACACAACTTTACATTTGCTACGAAACAATTCAGTCAAAGTTCTGTCTCTTAAACAAATTAAATGAATTTTAACAAGAAATTCCATTACATGAAATTAATTAACACACATTATTATTATGGTTTACCGTAATGTAATGAAAATATTTTATCGCTTAAGTAACATTAGGATATTGAAATCTTTTTGAAACAAAACCGATTAATTAGTTACTATATTTTAACGGAATCCATTTTAGCATTTATGTTACTTTGTGTAAAAATCATTTATTGTGTGTTTGTTGCTCACACGGCGAGTGTACCTATTTAAAATGTTTGACGAAGTTTTCATAGGAACTCAATTATATTATGTTTTAAACTTCTAAGAGTATTTATAAACCATTAGCAGTTGGGCAGTTTTTAAGTTCGAATTTTAACTGATAAAGCGTAAGAGGATATATTATAATTTACAACATCGATATTGCTGGTTGCAGTATGTTTCTTTTTTTATTCCTAATGTGTGTACTTTGCAATCTGTTCAATTCAGAACAATAAGCAACCCCATAACCCAATGAGATGAGGATGATATGTATGACATGTAAATGAGGTGTAGTCTTGTACAGACTCAGGACGACCATTCCTGAGAGAGTATGGTAAATTGAAACCCAACCATCAAAGTACATCGGTTTATTTTTAACATAATTTTGATTAGGGCTAATGGCTATGCTATTCGATGTTCTATAAATAAATAAACAAGAAAAAGACAAAAACTTTAAGGGCTTCCATAAAGAACAAACCAAAAATATCTTCTGAACAGACGAAAAAAAGATCCTACAATGAAAGAATATTGAGAGTGTAAGTCGTAAAAATAGCTTTCAGAAATATCTAAATTTTACGTGATTTAAAATTACCCTAACCAAAAAAAAAAATGATTCCAATTGAATAAATTGAAACGAAGTAGTTTAATTAACACGAGAAAGAAATCGAATATTACATCAATTTCATATACTTTACAACTTTTATGTAGGGTGTTCATTGAAAAAATATCTTGATATAAGGCCAGTGGTCCGCGTCCAGACCACGAACTCATTTTTTGCGAACGGCTAGCTCTAACGAATAATTATTTGTGCATGCAGATCTTATTTTCGTGTGTAATGTGATTTTCTTTACGTTTAGGCTGTAGACCCTATGCATGACGAAAGCAAATTGGTGATATCAACACGAGATATACCCAAGTTTCCCTGAAAAGAGTTGATGATTGTTGGACAAGTTTACGGCTGCGATCATGCTGAAAGCAACTCGTGATAATACCACGCTACAAAATACAAAACATACAACTGTTATACACGGCCCTACAGTAGTTTTAAACTGCTGTTACATCTATAGCATTTATTTATTCATTTATTTATTTCCCATTCCTTACAAAAAAAAATATGTTGTTGTTGTTTAGGTCATCAGCCAAAAGGCTGGTTTGAACCTGTAGAGGTTTTACTAAGTAAAACGAGGAGTGAGGTGGTTTACCTTTGCCTTCCTCACTGAGTGGAAAAGTACGCTTATCAGCATGCCGAGCCCTCTGAAAAGCACATATTTTCCACTCTGCAAATGACACCTTCACTTCATTCACCACAGGGTCTGGCTGTATAATGAAATTCATTACTTTCAGATAAGATAACTCTGATTAGTGTCTTTTACACCTCTACCTCTTCTGTTCTTAAATGATTCAGTCATTTAATTGGCTGACCATGTGATAAGAAACAGAACTATTTATTTTAGCCCTGCAACTAACAGATCGAGTGTAAATAATTTGACACTCCACCTGTCTGTTATGGGCAGAAAAAAAAATATATATCAATACAAAATAAATGTTAATTTCCTTAATTATACTTTGATAATCTAAAAACTATTTTTTTTAATTCGTGGTGGGAAAATTAATCCATCCACCTATGGTTTCCCATGTTTGAGGGTAGATCAATTCAGTGCTTCTTTGTTCATTATACTACTGCAACTACTACGGTAATCTATTAGGGTGTTAGTAATTACAACTACATGTTAGTTACTTAAATACTAATTAAACTACTAAGACATTTTTATTAAAAAAATAATATGCTGTTATATAATTACATGTACAAATGAAACCAAAACAAACAATAAAATATGCAAGACAAAAGAATTCATTTAAAAATAGAAAACTAAAACTGAAACAGGTAGACGAGCTCACAAAACTATATATGTTTCCTGGAGTAAACATTTTTTTCTACAGTGTTTCTCCCTACTTCTAATAGCCAAATGGTTACTACTTTTTTATACCTTACGATGTCCGGTATATTTTTAATTTGCATAAACATAAATATTATAACATTATAATTAGTATTTCGATATTGCATGATTGCAAAATCGAAATTTTTCTATTTGGCAAGGCAGGCTTAAGTAAAAAGTTGGCTGGATCGTGGCAGTCTAATAAAATTTTAAATGGATCTTTTAAAAATTTAGTTAATGACCACTGATTAGGCTGAGGCAGTCGTATAAAATAGCATTCTTGAATTTTGTAGCCTATACTCCCTGGTTAAGGGGAGACTGTACTTTGTATCCCGCCAATGTTAAATTTGCTATTTTTAAGTACATTTTCATAGGATTGGTAAAATATAGGGAAATGAAACTTTACACACTATAGGTGTTGGGATTCTTCTCGAGCTACTGACATTGTTTGAATTTAATCTTTGGGCCATATAGAATTTTTTTTAAATTACGAATAACATAAACTTTTTACAAATTGTTTTCTATGTGTTTTGCGTATTACTAACTTTTGGAGCACCTGAGGAAGTCATAAAAATGTCGGTATATGTGGCTATACAAGATAATTAACCGGTAAAATTTTCCGCCTGGAAGGTTTATTGGTTTCTGAGAAAAATGTACCTTAATGTTAAAAATCTAAATTTACGGGAAAAGGGAAGAAACAAGAAGGCACAAATCAAAAACAATATGTACACAAACAAGTAAATTTCTCATCAACAGTTGTTTAGAAAGCTGAACTAACAGCTGTGAATATTAAAAACCGTGATGCAGATATTTTAAAAACTAAAATTCTCTTTGCACTAAAACGAGCAGTATAAAATTATGAAAAATATTCGTGCTTCGTAACATGATAATTTTTCTGTGTAAACCTGATAAAAACTTAATTTTTTCATAAACATTTTTTTGACGTAATTTAATGTTTTTGTGGTCGATCTAGGCTTAAACTATTGAAAAATATAAAAAAAAATATCGAAATTTTTAGTTAAAACCATCGTGCAATCTCCCCTTAAACAAGTTGTAAGAATGAATCCTTGACAATGTACTGCAATTAGTCTTAAACTCCTACGTATCTTTTTGTTTTGTACGTGTATTAAATCATGTATTCACAGAAGGTAAGGAATTAAAGACTTTTTAAATCAATTATTATTGACGTGAATGTATCTGCTGTAAACTTAAATACACTGTAATAAATTTTTATGATATACGGTTTCTCTGGCCGCTTCATCCGATTTTACATTAATTCTAATGTTTGTTAAGGTCAACAGCAGAAAGGCTGGTTTGAACCTCTAAAGGTTTTACTAAGTAAAAACGAGAGTAAGGTAGTTTACAATTGCCTTCCTCACTGAATTGAAAGAGTATGCTTATAAGCATGCCAGGCTCTTCTAAAACCACCTACTTTCCACTCTAAAAAAAAAACACCTTCACTTCAATCAACACAGGGTCTGGCTGAGTAGTGAAATTCATTACTCTCAGAGGAGATAACTCTGACTCGTGTCTTTTACACCTCTACCTCTTCTATTCTTAAATAGTTCAGTCATATAATTGGCTGACTATGTGATAAGAAACAGAACTATTTTTTGTAGCCCTGGAACCAACAGATCGAGTGTAATTAATTTAAGACTCTACCTGCCCATTATGGGCATAATTCTAATGTATAGTTATTATTCTCCGAGCTGTTCCAATCAAACAGAAAGCTAATTTGAAGTGTTAAGTAACACTGGTTGGGCGAGCAACTTTATAGGTAACCAATTTGATAACCATACATGGACAAGCACCAATGAATGTCGTTCATATTTACTTTTATTAATGTCAATAATTAAGGAAAGTAACAAGTGTAGTACTCAGAGTAAATTATTATGCAATGCAAAACACAACCGAAAAACAGAATAAAACATAAATCATTAAACATTAAAGGAACATTAAAACATTAAACATTGAACGGTTAAAACATTAACGTAAATTTACAAATGAAAGATTACAATAAGAATGACCTTTTGGCTTTTAGCCTTTTAGTAATTAGTAACCAACAAATTTAATAATGATATGAATAATTTATAACTCTAAATTTTTTGGTGAAAAAATTACTAATTTTTGGTTGTTTAAGATTAGTTAAATAGCTGTACGCGTGTGTGTATTCTACACAGATTTATTATTATAATTTTTAAATAGTTAATTATTAATAAAACAGGTTACTTTGTTTATAGATAATATTGTACCAGAAATGAAACTTGCTTATGTTGGTGTTGACGGAAGTAACGTAAAGTTTTAAGAAGTTACGTTAATGACATGAATATAAAAGATTTTTTAATTAATTTTTTAACATGTGAGTTTATTTACAATCAGTTTAAAAATTACTGTAAGTAAATATGGCAAAATTATTATTTACATGATGAAGACAAACCCAATGGTATTTCTTCCAAAAGAAAAAAAATTTTAAATTTTTTGGAAATCTTAAATCCAGAAAAAATATGAATAACAGTAAAAGACAAATTTTTAATGGCAGAGAGTAAGTTAATGTTGATCCAGGCCTTTCAGACAAAATTCTTTAGACTTGCTTCTGGCGCTCTCTTTTATTTAAGCAATAGAACCCTCCGTGTTGATTATAAAGTTCTGGCAGTAAAAAAACTAATCGTGTCATTTTACAGTAAATTTTGCGAACGAATAGATGACCATTCCAATCAACTAGATTTGTAACCTAGCTACAAGAAACTTCCCAACATACGACGTCTCAAGTGTAAACGGAGAAGATATCTGTTATTCTCATTAGCAGACAACACCCAAAGTTATAAATGAAAATATATCACTGGGTACCTCTTCTCCTAAAAGTAAAATTTCCTACAGCTAATTAAATTTAATACCTGTATCACATATGGAAATTTTGCAACTCATTGTACAGTACTAAAATCAAAATTAAAGACAAAAAAGTTGTCAGAAGATAATTAAGAATAATATTATAAAAGTACGATTTTTGTATAAGTACAAAGTTATAAGTTTGTAAAACTTTTATGCTAAATAAAATTGTTGTTATAATCAACAACAAAAACATAAAATTTCATTTAAAATCAAGTCTTAGATGGAAATGTCACGATAAAACGAGTTAATATAACAGTAATGTGAATGGTAATTTATGGGTATGAGAAGATTAATTTATGAAGTGAATTAATTAGTTTATAAAATTTATTTATCTATAATATGGACCACTACACAACTAACTTGTGGTGTAGTCGTCAGCACAACTGGCTTCGACGCCAGAGAATCCAGGTACGATTCCTGGTCAGGACAAGACATTTTTAATCACTCATTTTCATCTATTACTCTTTAATACCTACATTAACATGAATGTGCAAACCAGTTGGACATAAAAAAATGAACAAACCACTATTCAGCTACCTGTAATATAAAAGAAGATAAAACCTATTTAAGCCCAAAAAATTATTTAATATTCATTTGGTCTACTCTTTTACAAAAAAATAAATAAATAAACGAAATCGCCAGAAGGAAATTGAAAATAATATTCTCCTCAGCTAATTTTTAACAGAAAACAGCGTTTTTCACAGAAAATTGCATAACCACCTTAACGAATTGATCACCAAACTCTGATGCATCACTACCAGGAAATCCGCGACGCAGGTCGAAATGTCAGTAGGCCTGAGATCGTCTATAATGTGATTTTTAAAAAAATATTTTCTTCATTTCTTCTAACATTGTTATTTTTCATTTATCCAATATGAATATCATCTCATAGAACTTACACCAATGGGTATCACTGTTCTTTTTCATTTATTTTTCTCGACATCGTTTCTTTACTTTTATCAAATTTTCTCTTTGTATTTTAGTATAAATATAATTTCAAATAAAGTTATTAAAGATAAAAGAAAAAAATTTACCAATTTTTCCGAACATAATAATAATAATAATAATATTTATTTATTCCACTTTATACAAATACAAAATTATATCTTATCTACTAGGAATAAATAACCACCAACTCAAGTAAACGGTGGTTATATATATAAAAAAAACCAAAATACATAAAAACAAGTTTACAAATGAATTACAAATCAAATGAATTATAAAAATGAATTACAAATCAAATGTCATCCACTACAAATGACAATTCAAGACTAGCAAGAATTTTAGTCCAACCAATCCCTATTCTTAATGTGTAATTTTAAAAAGGAAATTTAAAATATGGTTTTTTTGCTATTACTATGTGAAAACAATTTTAAACAAAAAAGTTTATCATAGACATGTTTTTTTTTAAATATTCATTGCATTGGGTTTGGAAGACGTTAAGACTTTAAAAAGTCAAGGAAGTTTCCTGATCTTAATTAGAAATAAAGAGAAATAAATAAAGAAATAAAAATATTAGAAACACAAAATCTAATCTTGAATATTTTGTTTGGAATTTGAGATTGTAGACTAAGCTATCAAGGTGGTTTATTTTTTATTTTGTGAGACATAATATACAATGGAATAGTTAGAATTATAAGAATTACAAATTGAAGTTACATAAATTCTATGTTTTGAAACAAAACACGTTTGTTTTCAGTTAGGAAAACAACGAGGAAACATGAAAAATGAAGGGAAGTGAAGCGACGTTTGTTGACGGGGTAACCAGTCACGTTAGTTGAAGTTTAGTTACGTATATACGTAAGAGAATATGCGAGAGGGAACAGTTACCGCCGTGTATATAAATGTTCCCCTTTCTGTTTGTGTTAACGGTACGATGGATAGAAAACAGACAGACGACCACGCGATCTGTTGTTACAATATTGAACTGTTGTTATAAAACAAACATAAGAGATCAACGTAGCACATGCAAGTTTGCAAAGCAAACCTAACCTAACATTATGTTTACTGACGCATGCGCGATGGTACCAATATCAATTACTTCCATTGTTATGTCTGAAATGGTGGAACAGTCAATTCTATTGGATCCTTTATATTTACATTCTAAAACAAACATTCTGCGCTTCTGAATTTTACTAGTTGTATATTAAAGGATACATACTGCTGATAAATGAAGAACAAAATAAAGGAAATCAAGAGAGAATATCAACTGACAAAATATATTTATAGTTAAACATCAATATTGTTAAATTGTAAATTTTAATAAACTACAATACAATAATAAAACCTGAAGCATTAACTGGATCAGAACGTGACTTCCATCTGAAGGAAAGTTTTTAGAAGATAGCCTAACTAGATATAAAAGAAAGAAGAATTCTGAGGAAAATAGTAGTCTAGAAAAAACTATAAAAATAGATTGTAGGTTAAAAAGTAACAAAGAAATGTTGGAAAAGGGAGAAGGTAACAGAATCTAGTATTATAAAATATCAGGTTTGATGAAATATATATTGAACGGACCCGAATATACATTTTTTTAAATCTCTATCGTGTGTACGTTACAATTTTGTTCAATTCAGTAAAATAAGAAACTACATGACCCAATGATTGGTGAATGATGTGTATAACGTTTAAATGAGGCGTAGTCTTGTAGAGACCCGTGGTGACCACTTCTGAGAGAGTATAGTTAATTGCACCCCAACCATCAAAGTACACCGGGAACCACTGTCTAGTATTCAAATCCATATAAAAGTAACATTACTAGGATTTAAACCAGGAACTTTTGTCTCAGAAAATGTGCTGTTAAACAGCTGACTCGCGGCGACGACTTTACCTCTAGACCAGCCTGGCGGTCAGAAGAAATTTATGAAAAACGTAATTGATGCAAATGCAAATATTGCAAAATACCGAATATATGGTTCATAGAAACTGAAAACATATAAAGTTGTTATATGAATAGACGACAAAAGTATATTAGACAAAAAAAAATTAAAGAATTTGAGGAGTTTCTGGAGAAAAAGAAGACAAGAGAAAACGGCCAAAAGAAAGGAAGTTTAGTGAAAAAAGTAAAAAGACCTAAGAAAGACAAAAGATATGAATTATAAAAAGAAAAAATTAAACAAAACCATTAAACGTGATTCTAAGTAGGTTGAAACTACAAAAAAGAAAAGCCAAAAAACACGCACTTTACAAAAATACACTGAAACAAGTAAATTTCACGATGGAAATTTCCACCGCGCTTCAACTTCATCCCAACAACGGTGGAACGCCTAATGAATCAAGAAGATGACCGACTAGACTTCAAGATTTTGATAATGTTTCAAAAAAAATTTGTTTCAAGAATCAAATACAAACTCGGCAAGGACGTTTTAATTATCTACGCCTAAAATTATACAAAATACCTGAATATCTGAAAGGGTTAATGAACAATTACAGGTTTCAAGATTTTCCCAATGGTAGGCCTATAATTTCACTGCAAAAGAAGAACACTATTGTAGAATAGCTCTATTCTTCCGAAGATAGTTTTACGATATGGTTATCTACGATATGATAACAAAAATTGTTAACCATTATTATTTCTCTACAAAATAAAAGGACAATCCAAATTACGGAAAAATCTTGAATTTATGATAAATTGTTGTATATACTGTAATATACTTTTTGTTATATGCCATATTTTTTAAAGTATGTGAAATTAGTTAATATCTCAGGAGAAATTCATTATATTTCTTGTGCTACAAAATGAAATAACGCAATTAAAACCAGCCGAAGCTAAACTAAGTAGTAACTTCATTTTCATATTCAGAATTTACCAACTTCGAAATAACTTTGTTTATTTCAACAATAATCTTACAAACCTAAATACAAACTTTGTTATTCCATTTAAAGTACACTAAGTTTCTTGTAAACAAAATTTTGAATATTTAAATGTTGTAGGTGTGTTCTATTTTAATTCTTGAGAGCTTATAAGATGTTATCAAAAAGATGTTTAGAGTCATTTTAATGGTAAAGTTCTTTTAGGTCAATTTAAGTAGCAAAAATCAGATAAAATTGTACATTTATTAAATAAGTCACTTAGGCATTTTTTCCGTTTTATTAGTTTTTTGTAATTTTTAATAATACTTTTACTTTCTCTTGCCTTATACCGATGTAAGTTATAGAAAAAAGTAAGCCTAACTTATTATTTTTATGTCAATTTTTAGATACCGAGTTTTCACCAGAAACACACATTTTCAGGCCCTCAACAAAGAAACATATTTTTAGCAATTGGTTTGTACGAGTATATGTATAAGTCTCTGTGAGTGTAAACAAAATATCGTAAGAACGAAATATCGTATGAAGTTGAAACTTTGAACTTTAGTAAGGTACTACATGAACATTTTCATCAAAAACCGTTCAACCGGAAGTAGTAGTTTATTCATGAAATTTTTCGCTTTTTGAATTTTTTCAAAATTTATTCCTTCATTGATACATTGTATTTTTATTACAAAGAAGATAAATAATTAGACAAATAATTTTGAATTTTGTTTTTAATGAAATCAGACTTGGTATAATTTAAAAAAAACCGAAAACAGGAGAAAAAAATACAAACACAATATAAGTGTATATACAAAACATTCTGAGTTGAAAATAAACTTGAGTAAATGCTTAATGAAGTTTATCTTGGAAATCTGCTTTCGTATTTTAACGGTAAAATACTTTATTTCAGTTTTAGTTACGGGGTGATTTTTGGAGGATGGGAAATTCTGCGGTGATTTGAGAAGATGAGTAAAATTTAAGGGTAGGAGAAGTTTGCGGGAAGGGTATTTTGCTAACCCTTACCATGCTTTTTCTTATTCTTATTTTATCTTCTTCTTCGTCATTCAGTTTTGGTTTGGTTTTCTCTTTCTTTGTACCAATACAACCACCGCACCATTCTTCCCTTTCCACTTTTCCGATTGCCCTAAGGTGGTTTGTATGCAGATTGGAAGAAGACCCGTTCTAATAAAGACGTTCCTTCGTTTATTCCTTTCATTTGGAAGCTTTTAGGAATCAAGAAACCGCAAATAAAGTCGGTAGGAACTTAAAGTCAAAAGATAGGCGGAGTTGTACGAATAGGGATCAACTAGCATGCTAATGTATATGCAAATGGCTGCTTTAAAGACGAACGCAAGGGAGATTCAGATATTGAGTGTTTAAATGTAGGATGGGCCAATGTGGCTCAAGTCCCGCAGAGAACCTAACTGAGATTACCCTCCCGTTTCCACATTTACGCTCTATCTTTACAACGTTTCTTTTTTTATTCTGGACAGTTATGAGGACACATTAATTACTTAAATAATTAGTTAATTTTGTTAGACGATACTAACGTTTATTTAACATCTAATTAAGCTAATTATATTAATAAATACAACTTTAAATTACAAATTCAGACTATAAAGTTTTATCATTTTTAAGTTGATATTTATGTAATTTACATTAGGTCTAACTGTATTTTTTTTTAAATATTAGGGCCGATTAAGTTGTTCTCATGTAAATTTAACGTGAGTACAATTTTTTTGTTTCAAATCACCAACTTTACAATCTGTTTACATTTTCTGGTGTAATTAAACAGATATTGTTCATTAATTTTGCCCACAACAGGCAGGCGGAGTGTTAAATGATTTGCGTTCGATTTTCTAGTACAAGGGCTACAAAAATAGTTCTGTTTCTTACCACATGGTCAACCAATTGTATGACTGAAGCATTTAACAACAGAAGAGGTAGAGAGGTGTTAAAGACACTAGTCAGAATTATCTCCTCTGAGAGTAATGAATTTTATTATACAGCCAGACCCTGTAGTGAATGAAGTGAAGGTGTCATTTGCAGGGTGGAAAGCAGATGTTTTTGGAGGACCAGGCATGCTGATAAGTAAAGTACTTTTCTACTCAGTGAGGAAGGCATTGGTAAACTACCTGCCTTCTCGTTTTACTCAGTAAATCCTCTAAAGGTTCAAACCAGCCTTTCGGCTGATGACCTTAACAACAAAAACAGTTCATTGATCATAGGAATATGTACTTATTAGCTCTCTGTCCGGCTTCAATCGGGTTTAATATTTTATTTTATTTCAATAATGTTTAAATTAGGGTCATAAATAAATAAAAAATAAGATTTTCTGATATGAAAATTTTTGAATATGATATAATATACCTACATTTTAAGACATATAATATTTTATTTAAGACATATAATATAAACATTTAAGAGTTGAATACCCTTTTCAAATAATACCCTTAGAGGTAAATTTTGGAAGTTGCCAAGAAATGATATTTTTGTAGCACTATCTACCGAGTTTTTGCCATCTACCTCGTCCGGAACTTAATTAATAAACAATATTGGTTTGAAGATTAAACATCGTTTTCAATCCCTTATGGGTACAGTTTTGAAATCGTTGAGGTTTATTATTTTAGCGTAATTATATGGAACATAACCACTGAGTTTTAGCCATCTAGTTCTTTCGGAACTTTCATTCAATCATTTCAAAATTTATTTATTTTTAAAATTTAAAAAAAGTTTATCTGTAACATTTATTATTAATGTAATGATGTTGTATGTTATTTATTCAATGTTAACGTTCGTCTGTCGTCTAAAGTTCTCCGTTTAATAACTACATGAGCTTTCCAAGTCATTCGCCTATCCATGTGTAAACCTAGATAGCATAATTTTTGTGATCGGGAAAAAGGTTTTATTGTTTTACTTTCTAAACGTTCCAAATTACCACTGCATCTTAAACTTCTTATTTATAAAACTTATCTCCAGGCTGTTTGGATGTATGCCTGACAAATCTATGGAACTGCTAAGACAAAAAAGTAATATATAAAAAATCCAACGATTTCAGTCAAAATTCTTACGACAAAATGATCCGTTTTACGTTACCAATGACTGTTTGCATGACCTCAAAATTCCGTACGTAAACGACTTATTTCGTAAAATTTACACAAGATTTCGTAAGAAATTATCTCATCATAGGAATGAACTTGTACGCAAGGTACAGTATACCTACCATACCTTCCCGGAAATCCCCTGTGTCGTCTATGCCGAAGATGGAGTAAGGACATCATGTTTTAATGGGTAATTTCTGGTAGTACACACAATTATGTAATACGTTCACAGAAAATTTTTAGCTGGAGCCCACTTTATGGTGATCTCCTCCAAGTCTATCTCATTTTATAATCAACTCATTCACTAGTTGTTTTTATGTAGTCTACAGTTGTGAATTTTCCTAATAAAGTTAAAAAAGTTAACTTTGTTACTTATTGTTATTGTTTTTATATAAAAGAATAGATTGTAATTTTGCAGATTTGATAATAATAATAAAAAATTGTTTTGAATTTTTTAAGTTAATGGCATTGCAATTTTGGTTTTTTGTGCAGGGCTCCCACACTACTTTTGACTCTGCCTTCTCCTCTCACAGAGCGGTTTGCAGCCAAGTATGGAAGTCCGTCAGCAAGAAGAACGGGAAAGAGCCTTAAAATACTTGTTTCATGAATCATTATATCCTTCATTCTATATCTTATATTTTACCATTTTTTTGCATTATTACAATTTCCAAATTACTAAACCATATATCCACATACATATATGTGAACAACATTTGAAGACATGAAGAATATAGACATACACATATAGCACGTAGGTATAAAGGGCTTGAACATAAAAACATATATCATATTAACACTTACAATTATATTAGTTCTATTGTTTAGCACACAAAGTTAACGTTATAAGTTCCGATCAACCCCTACATGCCTGGCTTTGTTGCACGGTTGTAGAGTGACATATTGCATTAGACTCCAAAGCGGAAGATTTCTGGTTTCCGGCCAGGGATCTAAAAATATTTACCCACTGCTACTTAACCCAATGTATTCGCTAATGCCTAAGCTCCTAATTTGACTTTAAATAAACTTTAAAACCCCCTCACCTACCATTTAACAAAAAAGGATCCTTTAAAAAAATGTAAAAGAAAACATGATGAACTCGAAAGTATTAAAGAGTAATTTTGAAGGAAATTAAAAATTACTATAATGCAAAAATAATAATAATAATAGTAATAATAATGTGCTTATAAAAGTGTAAAATTGCATTCATTCTATATTAAATAGGTTTAACAAAACTTTGGTTTAACTTTATTCTGATGTTGGGTTTTTATTTTCAGTTAAGAGTTGTTTTTCAACCTAATCAAAATGCTAAACACTTTTTTGTTTTGGTTTTAATATTTTGTAGATTATTTTAAGGAAGAATTAAGGGGGTGGTTTTTTTAATGGAATAGGAGTAAGTAGAAGAAAATAAGGGAGGTATACACCATCTGTTTGAGTAAAAGAGACTGGCAAAGTAAAACAAACATCTTACAAATACTAAAGACTTTAAAGAAGGAAGCAAAATTAAAGTAGAAGGGATTTCATGAACAAGAAGACGAGGTAGAAGAATAAGTAAAGAGGAAAGAAGAAACAGAGGAAGGCAGATTTAATAATAAATCTTAGAAAGATTTTAATAATGGAAGTTTAATTAACAGATGAGAAATTCTGATCAGTTACTTTTTAATAACTCATCTTCAACTTTAAAATAATGTTTAAATTTCTTACAACTATATTTTGATTTCATAACAATGTTATGTATGAAATTTTGTAAATTACTTAATACAAAATTACAATGCAAGATAAATTATCTTGCATATACTTACTATGCAAGATAAATAAAACTAAAATCATTCAATTTTATTATTTATATATTTAATGTCGCATCGACTACTAGGTAATTAGCGAACACGTTACATAAATACATACAAATTACAAAAAATACACAAAATAGTGGGTGAGCAACATAAAACCGAACTCATAACGTAACCACTACAGAATCGGTAGGTTAAGTTGTAACTAAACTGTATGAATGATGCGGATAATTTAAAAGGTTACCCGGAACGAAAGAAATTGAAAATTTGCACATATCCGGTTTTTCGTAAATTATTAAAATTCAGAGTATTCTGCATTCAACGATATAGGTATAATTTGTTGGGGGTTTTAGAGTTTTTTTTAATTAAAAATGTGCTGAATTCTTACGTCATTTTTTTAAACGTTACCATTTGCATAACATTCTATTTTTTTGAATGACAACAGATAAATACATAATGTTTTTTGTTTTAAAACTTTAAGTTAACAGCAGACCACCTGTGAATATAATTAATTAACCTCTAAATTGTAAAAAAAAACATATTGAATTATTTATCTATAATGAGTCTCTTTTAGTTTTTTCTTGGTTCCCGTAAATAGCAATTTTTGACGCTTAAGTAACATTTTCTCAGCTAACTGTGAATTTATTTAAATGAAATTTTGGTACAGTCTTTCATACCATAATTTTAATGTACTGAGTAAATATTACAGTAGAATAATGTGTTTAAATATTGTGTTTTTCACTTCAATATGCAAAAAGTTATGATTTTCAAAAGAGGTAATTTCAAAAAAAAGTCTTATCTTCCTAACAATATATCAAGATGCTACTAACTTAGTGGTTATAGAATAGTCTGAAAAATAACAGCAAGAAAATTGGACAGGATAACCCTAACAGCTTTTGAGAAAAATTTCCTTACATTAACTTTACGGAGATGGCATTCTGGGTCCCCTTAAATAAAAAATAACTTTAAAGTTAATTTAAATGATGCATTTATTTATAATTTTGTTACAAACGATGTTCAAAATGACCACCCTGAGCACCGATGCATTTTTGTGCTCGACTGATAGAGAGACGTCTGACGCAAAACGTTTTTGTCAATAAAATTTTATTGATTTCTCGTTGAATGTTCTCCTTCAAATCATCAATATTCTGGATATTAGATGCATAAACACCTTTTTTAAGTAGCCTCAAAAAAAGTACACAACTCTGGGCATCATGAAGTCCACCGTCCACCGGTGACAATTCGTTCAACCCTGAAAGCAGTTTGACTGTGACATATTGCTCCGTCTTGTTGAAAGAAGCTGTATTCTTTCTCGTTATCTGTCAATTGTGTATAGAATTCTTTAAAAATATCAAGGTAAACTTATGATTGACAGGTTGCAGTACTACCACAACTCGCGCGTGAAAACATTTTAGGGTAGCAGTTACGTTATGGGTTCGGTTTCATGTTGCACACTCGGAATATAACGTACAAAAATGTACGCAACGAGATCATCGATAAATACAAGAATGATAAATTAAATTCAATTAAAATTTAGACAACATAAAATGAAAAACTAAATAAAAATGGAATGACACAATGAAAAAGAATATTAGCTGATTTTATAATTATAAATTAATTCTCAAATTTTGTGAAAGTTCAAAATATTTATTGAGTTTATAACTGATTCTTTCTCTAATAAATTCGGTCTTAAATTATTGTTGATTTTAAAAATAGTGCTTGTATGGAATGTGTATTTTGGCTCTCTGTGGTGATGTTTGTAATTGTAAATGTGTGGTTGTAAGAGTGATGTTTGTGATTCAAATTTATTACAAGTAGGTAGTTATAAATAGCAGAAAGCTGTTGAGGTATATTCTTTTACCTCTTTCAAATGCCATAATTCATTTATTTTTTATTTATTTAGAGTTTTTTAGTTTCTTTAAAGTTACATCGACACTTTGGTCATTAGCGACTACTGTGCGTTTTGGTACATTAAAGTTGGGTTTTAACAAGTTAAAATTTTGAGACCCTAACCGCAAATTGAACCCGGGACCTTCCGCTTGCTAGGCTAGTGCGCTAGGCACGGAGATGGCCACTCATTTCTTGTACACAAAAACTAATATAAATTATCATAGTATATTTCAGCTTCATTCAAATTACATTACTCATAGACACAAAGTAGTTCAATAACACTGTTAAAAGCATTTTGTAACAAGTACAATAATGCTTTCTTCCGAATTCTGAAAGCAATAATAAACAGGTAGATTCTACTGAAAGAAAGACATAGAAAGTATCTAAGAAATTTTGTAAATAAATCATAAAATAGTTTACATAGATAAAAAAATGAAAACACTAAAAATTGAAAAAAATTTAATCATAAGAGAATGCAAGAATTGACAATAAAAGCTGATATCACTACTGCACCCTTTCCAGGTAGTAATCCTAGTCACATAAAAATACCTTATTTTCATACGATACCAGGTTTGATCTAATTATCTCTTTTTAGCCATTTCTAGCCTAATGTCATACAAATATCTAGGGACACGAATCACTGAAAATAAGGATCAAACTAGAGAAATTATAGAAAGAATAGAAACAACGAGACAAGTGTTTATTAAAATGAAAACGTTTCTATGCTGTAGAGACATTGATTTGATTGTGAGAGTGAGAATGTTACGTTATGTTTTCTCCGTGTTGCTGTATGTTGTAGAGTAATGGACTCATTTAAACAGGGAAATATCAGGAATATTGTGGCATTTGAGATGTGGTGCTGTACGAGGAAGTGGAGAATCTCATGGATGGAGAGAGTGATAAATGTGGATGTATTTTTGAGAATTGGTTAAGAGTGTGAATTGGTAAGGAATGCAATGAGAAGAAAATTTTAGTATCTGGGCCATGTTATGAGAGGAGGTAAGTAATCATTGCTGTTTAGGTTCATCAGCAGAAAGTCCGGTTTGAACCTGTAGAGGTTTTACTAAGTAAAACGAGAAGTGAGGTGGTTTACAATTGCCTTCCTCACTGAGTGGAAAAGTACGCTTACTAGCATGCCAGGCCCTCTGAAAAGCACACATTTTCCACTCTGCAAATGACACCTTCAGTTCATTTACTACATGGTCGGGCTGTATAATGAAATTTATACTTTCAGAGGAAATAGCTCTGATTAATGTCTTATACACCTCTACCTCTTCTGTTCTTAAATGACTTATTCATTTAATTGGCTGATTACGTGATAAGAAACAGAACTATTTATTTTAGTCCTGCAGCGAACAGATTGAGAGTAAATAACTTAACACTCCACCTGACTATTATGGGCAGAAGTAGGCTACTTATTACTGATTCGAATTGTTCAAGGAAAGATAAAGAGAAAAAGATGTGTTAGGCGTAGAAGAGTTACTGGCTGCGAAATTTAAGGGAGTGGTGCGGGTGTAGTTTGCCAAAGCTGTTCAGAGCCACGGTTGACATGATCCAGATCGCTACGATGATTTCAAACCTCCAATAGGAGACGGAACCGAAAAAAGAAGAAGAAGAAGCCTAATATTAAAGTATTTACAAGATATTATTTATAGAGAAGATAATTTAACAAATTACAATCTGTGCAGAGTTTTAGAACTTTCAGACAAATTATATTATTTGATTGCAATTATTATTACACTGATTTAACATATTGTTGGAAATTATGCTGAGATATTATCTGATCGTAAACAAAGCAAGACACAATCCATTAAACAATAGTTTGTGAATCCATCGTCTTTAAAATCGGTAGTTAAACTAGAATTAGCAAATTCCTGAGTACTTTATAAGCATTGGATATACTTGTATAGAACGGTAACAGTTAAGTACTGATAACTATTCGTTTAAACCAACCGCTCCTTGTTCTTCCCGTTACTTATGTTAACTGCACAAGAAATAAGATTCTTGTATCTGTATTTGTTTCCTCTAACCACTTTTCCCTTTACCATCTTAAATCAGTCTATCTCTTTCTAACTCTTCCCTTTTTATAAGGAACTCACAAACCCCGCCGCGTAAAACGAAGAAGAAATGCAATCAAACCCGTATTAAAACTCTTTGAGTAATTGCAAATGGGGGACTGCCGTTAAACCCGACTTAAGACTACTTACTATCTTGCGTTAAGTCGTACTTATTTACTTACTTAAGTACTTAAAATAAGTTTTGTGGACATTTGAATTTTAATAACTTTTTAAGTTAAAAATCCAAGATGGATTAACGATAATGGTGTTTATAAGCAAGAAAACTAAATTGTAATTAATTGTATGAACCATGTCATCTGTAAATCTATAAGTATATTAAAAATATAATAAATTTAACATTAATTTACATGATTTTTTTATAACTAACTTTAATAATTATATTTATACATTTTGTAATTGTATTTTAAGGTTCAATTAAGAATTTCTTTACTATTTTACTTAACTAGTTATGCTATTCAACTTATTGTGATCTATGGAATACTGTATAAATCTTTGCTGCTATAAACATCCGTTTTGTTTGAAGAACTTATCAAATATTTCACAAACTACCAAAAAGAAAAATTTGAATGCTGCTCTGTATGCTTTTCTGCACTTAACCGTTGAACTAAAATATTCTCTTTAAAAAAACATATATCAATACTTTCTTAAACTGATTTAGACATACGGTTTCTAAAATTATGAGTCCGCTAAACCAAGTAATATACCTTGATTACATCCTGTCAATCCAGAGTATTTGAGTTATTACGAACTCCCCTTGGTACGTACCAAACAAGACTATTGACAAAGACATGCACGTTCCTTACGTATTCGATATAGTAAAACAATACTATCAACGTTTTTACAGAAAATTAGCTAGACATAAAAACGATCTAATTAAAACGATTAACTCAGTTACCTTACGGGACAAGTCTCGGGAGAAGGCTAACGAGAACTTGGAACAGAGAGTTTAATTAATTTAATTGAAAGTAATCTAATTTTTTTATTAGTAGGGTAGGTTTATTCATTAATCTTTTAAATAAATAGTTAATTGTTATAAATTTAAAGTGAATCTCTTTGTTATATATCTTGCCCAAATCCCGAACGAATCTAGGCTTAGCTGTTACAGTATTATAATTCCTTGGCCCTATATATCGGAGTATAAAATTAAAATTCATTAGCCGTCATCAACTCCGATATTCACTACCGAAAAGAAAAATTTGAATGCTGCTCTGAGCAGCCGTTTAGCAATCTCCATTACTTTCATAGAGGCGTAGACTACAATGTATTTTTGTTGTAAATGGATGTTTTAAATATTTGTACCCGTGGGATGTTCTTTCGGAGGGCCAACAGCAATGGTATAACAGTGAAGATAACAACTGGCTCCAATTCTCAAGTTTTGAGAAAACTTGACAAGTTTCGTAATTGTAGGAAATATATACCCAGGTTCTAAATTATGAGTGAAATATTAGCTACATAAAAATTTAATGCAGCGTAAAGTATATCAGTATTATTATTAGTACAAAGTGAACAGGTTTAGTAGATTTTCTACAGTAAGTCAGATATATTTTAAATAAGGCATTAGGTATATCGTTATGATAGTGATATTGTAAAAATAATTAAAGGGTTAAATTGTTTATTGTAATAAATTGTGTATCGTATGAAGTAGAAAGTATTAAATAAAGATAATTGGTTACGATAACAGAAAGTTTTTAAATGGGTATTCTCGGAAATGAGGAGTTGGGTTTTTGTAATGCCTGTTATTGATTATTTCTATTAATATGCACGGCATATTTCCATACGTTACAAACAAATCATTTCATCCTTCACCGTCTGCATTAGCAGTAATTGCAAAACAGTCGGACGTGAAACCAAAAAAAAAAAAAAAAAGATTATTTCTACTATGTTTCCGATTTCTCTGGTAAAGCGTGGAAGCGTAGATAATACTTCAATGTACTCTTATTTTTTTTTAGAAAGTCTATCCCTTTTTAGAAACGACCACCAACACACGTATTTAAAGGCGGTATAATTTTATTGGGCAATTCAGTCATATTTAAGCTGCCGCACGGTTATGAATGAGTGAGTGATATTTGAAAGTGTTTGTATACAATATAACAAGTACATTAAGAAAAGGTATTTGTACTGAAACTGATTGTAGGTAAGAGGCCATTTATAATATTGTAAGATCGCTATTATTGTTAGTTAAGTTAGTTTAAGCTTTAAGTTTTGTAATTAATTTAATTGCAATTTTGTTAGTAGTCTGAGCACGATAATATTGTAATCTATAATTTTGTGAATGAACAATTGTTATAAGTTTAAAAGAAGTTTGTTTATTAAATTATTATACCCAGATACCGAAAGGACCTTAGCGTATGTGTAATAGTAATTTAGTTAATTTTGTGATTAATAAAAATTAATCTTATTGTTTTATAAGACAAATCGTGAATGAATTCTGTTAATTAAAAATGTACCTTCTATTTAATCGGATATTAGGAAGCAGACAAAACTCTACAGAGACGTAAGTAAATGGAGAAGAAAGAGAAGAGAAAGAAAAGCATAATATTTTATAAAAGATTATTTTACTAGACGTTAGAATTCCAGATTATTCCCTAAGGAATTTCTAGAACACCACTTTCTGCCAACTTTCAGTTCAGAAAAATGGTTTACGTTTATCCTTATCAATACGAAACTAGATTTTTCACTCACTTAGTGGTTGCCAGAGAGGAAATAAAATAATATACTTCGTTATGATAAAAGTTGGTACGGTAAATAAAGCTGTTTGTTATCAAAGCTATGACACTCTTACTTAAACAATTGGCAATTGCAGGAACACAATACTAGTAATAAAATACAGGAAATGAGAAGCTGACTTATCTTTTGGCGTAACAGTAATGTCCAAAAAGATTAATAACGATTTACTTCTGCAGGGAGTAAATAATGGCAATTATTACAATTCATAATTTATCAAAGATAATTATATCAACGTTAACTTTACTTAACTATCTTAAAAATGTAATTTTAATGAATCATTCCTTAATTCATTAAGGGGAATCAGGAGTCCGAAAAATGTTATTTTTTAGAGGTTTTTAGGTTTTTACATTTTATAATATTTCAAAATCTTGCGATTAATTTGATATAACTACTATTGTTGTACGACGAACCTTTCCATTTTTAATTTTTTTAAATTTGTGCTGCAAATAGACTTTACTCCAGTATTTGTGACATTAATTCGAACTTTTTGCTGTAACTTAGGTTAAAACAAAGCTCGCGTGATGATTTTTGTTTTGAATTGTTTAGAGCGTCCCTATAGTTCCCCAGTAGTTATCAAGACAGTCACAAATTTTGTGAGTATGGCTACATCTAGGACCTTGCCTGTTTCAAAACTAGCGGCTGGCAATAATATTCTCTATTTTCTGGCCCCTTTTTTCAGGTTCCATCGAATCCTGCAGATAAATTTCTATTTCCGTTGTCACAATCAATCTATTTAAAGCACAACCTCCTAACACCTCGCTTCATACTGTATGAAGCAAGTTTACTAAGACAATCTTAGTGACTAAGAAGCTGAGATGCAATAATGTAAGTTAAATTTTTCAGATCTTTGTCATTTCTAAAAAATTCACTTTTAGCACAAAAGGAGCAGTTTCTCACTAACCACTCAACCAATTTTGATGAAAATTTCAATCTTCATAAACGTGCATAGTCTACGTATAAAATGTACAAAAACTATTCTCTAAATTATTTTATAGCTAGATAAATGTTTAAAAATTTCATTGGTCTGAAAGGTGAGCCGAATTAAAATTTTTATCTATGTTAAAAATCAAAATATTACAAAACTGTTACATTCAAAATGTATATAAAAGCATATTATTGTTGTAAGAAAAAATGCATAATGTTCTAAGCAGTACGAGCTGAGAAAATGTTTCTTAAGTAAGTCCGGTGAAGTGTAGGACTCCCATTTCCCCTTAAGTTAACTTGTAACCTACTATTTTATAATTATTTCTAATTTGAATAAAAGTATTTTCAATTATTTTTCCAATATTCTTCTATAATAGTTTGTAATAATATTTTAAAAATTTAAAACTTCTAAAAAAAGGTTTTGTTTCAAAACACGTTTATCATGGTTTAAATAATTTTAATGTTTATAAAAAAATATTTTATAAATTTACTAAGATGAAACTAAAATATAACATCTATGATTTAACTCAAAAAGATTTTGAATGAAAAACAAACGTTTTAATTTGTAAAAATAAAGTAAGAAAAATGTTGGTTTTAGTTTTATAACTTCGTTAATGGACTTGCATTTCTTCTTCATAATACCAGATGACAGATTCACCATCAATACAATATTTCCATATTAATAACCAGTTTTGCTCCCAACCCCCTCTCTACTGGCTCTCCAATCCCCTTTCACTCTTTGCATTACACATCTGCCAATTTTCTGCCAATTTAACTTCATTTGTACTGAGATTATAGGGTTTAGTACTTCGTTACCACTGAAATGATAATAATAGTAATAACTATAGTACCAGAAACTAACGATAGAGTGCTGTAGTAGTCACCATCTCTACTGATTACTAATGACTCACATAAATACAGAGGACCACTCTTTATTTTATATCAATTTTTTTAAAACATAATTATTCCTTAATTTGATCTAATTTAGTAAAGGAAGTCATATTACTGTTTTTATCTCGGGTAACTAAAATAGAATGCGTGGATACGTGATATCCTCCAATGTAATATGACGTTTAACCCAAAGGCAAATTTTTGCTATATATCTGATTCTCACTAGTTTATGAAGGTAACTAAGAAATTGTTATTTGTAGATAGTGATTAAGATAATTATTTTGTTTGTAACGACCCAATTAAAGATATTAACGTAGCAATATTATACTACGTTAATGATCTATTAAAAGAGGAATCGTATGTATATGTTTGGAAATAATTAATTATATTTTCTTCTTGCCTATATGAATATATAGGAAGAAATGTATTGGTTTCATGTCTATTTTGAAATCGAGTTTTCACCGGATCTACACATTTTCAGACTCCCTGAACCCAAAAATACTTTACTTACTAAATAAACTATATAGAAAATATGATAAATGAATTTAAAGCTATTTGTGGTACCATTAACAGGACACTTGGTAACAGAGCTAGAACAGAGACAGTAGTGAAGTTCTACAAGGTAATGGCAGCCCCAATCCTTCTTTATGGAAGTGAGTCATGGGTTACCACGAAACGCCAAGAAAGTAGGATCAAAGCAGCTGAAATAGATTTTAAAGAAGGGTGAGGGGCTGCTCGAGGCTGGATTTAATACATAACGAGGAAATTAGATCTGAGTTGGGTGTAATTAGCCTGAATGAAAAAGTGGAGGTTTACCGTAATCAATGGAAGCAAAATTTGAAACGGATGCCAGAGGAGAAAATACCCTTAAAAGTGACGGAATATGTTCCAGTTGGAAGAAGGGAGGTGGGAAGACCTCGAAGAAGATAGAGTAGTCGAAATGTACGGGTCTCGTGTTTGTGTAGAAGTACAGAATGGTTTGTGAGTTCGGAACTGGCTTATCCCTAATCCTTGATAGTAAGAAGAAGAATAACTATTTATGCTAGTTAATTTAAGTTCCAGAAGAGGTAGTAGAGGTGTAAAAGACACTAGTCAGAGTTCTCCTCTGAAAGTAATGAATTTCATCATTATTTAGCCAGACCCTGTGGTGAATGAAGTGTCATTTTCAGGGTGGAAAGTAGATGCTTTTCGGGGAGCCTGGCATGCTGATAAACATACTTTTCAACTCGGTGAGGAAGGCAATTGCAAATCATCTCAATGCTCGTTTTACGTAGTACAACCTACAGAGGTTCAAACCAATCGTTCAGCTGAAGACCTAAACAACAAGAAATTTAAGTTTATGTTATTCAGGCTTTTTGCGTACAAGGTTGTGAGAAAAGATAAACGGTCTTTTTCAATTTCCTGTGAATCTCAGCGAACGGGATTACTAGTATGTTTGTAAAGAAATCGTAAAATTTGATAATCTATTTTTACCTCTGATAACTTAAGATTAAATTTTATTTCACCGTTCACTACTAAAACAATATTTTCATAATAATATAACAATGAAAGAAGTAAAATAGTTTTACCAAGTAAAACCTAAGTCGAAAGATGATCTCAAATAACAGAACTTTGTGTAACAGACCGTTTGCACGTCGTAAAAGTAGGAAACGTTAGCCTAAGGATATTTTCAATTGTAGAGAACGTCTGGGACAGAGATCTTAACGGAGGGGTTCGAAATTGATGACTCCTCCCTAGCAATCAACATAAGAACTGTAAAGTAAGAATTACATCGTTGCTTTGGACATATCCTCCATTAAATTTATGTAATTGTGTCATTTTCTCCCGTTTCAACAACCCTTAACGATTAAACACTTAGAAATCCTACCCTAGTACACTGTTACAACAGCTGAATTCTTTTTTTACAATCCTACAATTAAAGGCTACAAATTCTCAAAATATTTTTTCCTCATTTTATAACTTTTTAAAATTTTAATTATTAAGTTAATAACTCAATAGCCTTGGTTGTTTAAAAAAAGCATTAAATTTATTTGCATTAAAGTTTAAGTTTATTAAAATTTATATAAAACGAATGGATCTTACATAAAAATTATTAGCATCAGAAATTAATATGCTTATTCTATGAATTAAACTAAGATGTTGTTTATGCATACGTTATTTTACTTATTAGGCTACATTTGAAGACATCAGAGGGAAAACAGACTGAGTCCATTTTTTTTAAATTCGTTTTTTTCAGTATTTTATGACAATTTTAACTTAATGAATGCAACCTTTCATTCGTTTGTGGGAAGATCAAGCTTAATCCCTTGTAATAATAAAAAGAAATAATCAAGTGCTGGGTAAAAATAATCTCAGCCTGATTTTACACTGTAAAAACGGTACTTCGGTTGAATATTTCATTAAATTTCATACCAAGGTCTTTTATATTAAAAAAAAACAATATGAAAGAGTTAAATTAAAAGAGCATGTACCGACATTTTAAAAAGTTGTTAGTTTGTTAAGGTAGTTTACAAATTATTTGTAAACGAGGCTTTGAGACTTAAAAACCGTTTCCTGAAAAATTAAAGAACTGTAACTAAGCCTGTTTTTTCCCTGACGTCATAATTTATTTATTTATGAATAACAAATAAACAAAACTTTCATAAGTATTTTTAAATGAAATTGTTAAGTAATACTAAATTTTAATCTTCAGAGCCAGTTGTTCACTGCCATTCTTTGGATATGCCCATTCTATATCAACTGTCTGTCCCTATTATTTCCAGTACGGTATTGTGAGAACACTTCCGTTTCCTTAAATCTTAATTTTTCATGTGCCCACCATAAAGACCCTGCATGACCTTTGCACCTAGTCGATCATTAAGACCTCCAGTCTTTATTTACCCCTGAAGCTTATTTACCAGCACTCACTACCATACTAATTACGGGCTCAAATACAGGATTACGGGATAGTAATCACTAACTTTTTTGTCCTTACTTTTTTATTTTATTAGATCATACCTTTTAGCCGTTTAAGATCAGCTGTACTCTAAGCCATGGGTCATCCTACTCACTTCCTTCAGACGACATTGTTGACCCAAAATATTTGTACTGATTACAATAACTGACTTCACCATTTTCTAAAGATAGGTTTTCAGGAGCTCCACCCAAAATTCTTTTTTAATTTGTATAAAATAAAATTATTATATCTTTAAATATGGGGACAAAACACTTAGAAGAGTTTACAATAACCAAGTTGTACGACAAGGGCGTAGTCTATCACCTACATTATTTAATATAATTATATTGTTTATATTTTTAAGATGCGGAAACGCAGCGTTAGTATTATGTTAAATGACAAAAGTTATTTGAATGCACTTTTATTTGCGGATGGCGTGTGGATTGTGCAGGAGACAGAGGATGATCTTCAACAGGCGTTTCATGCATTACACAAACTGTGTAAAGGTTTTAGCTTAAAAAATGTCCATTGATAAAATAAAAATAATGGCTTTTAAAGTCAAATATCCCGTTCGATCAAAAATATTTTTAGATAATACCGGTATGGAGAGAGTATTTCATTTTCGTTATTTAGGGTGTGACGTGGGATTTGATTCTGATTTGGATATAGAGCAGAAATTGAGCAAATTTCAGAGGATATGCGGGACTAAAAGCAGAACGTTGGGAAATAAAGCGAGAAAGGTCACAATTAAGTTCTATGAAGTTATGGTAGCTAAACTTATTCTGTACGAATAAGTAAAAGAATAAAAGAATAATTTAGATTTTTATTACTTTTGTATGAATCGTCAGTTTAAGGCCAAATTATACTAACCAATCGTGGCTGTTCAATCATTTTGTAGTTTCAAATAATTTTCTTTATTTTTCCCAACATGTGCCATTATTCACTTTACCCTACCCTTTTATTTGAAAGGAGAAATTAAAGTGAAGTAACATGATTGATAGCTAAGTTTTACAATAATTGTGGTACACTGGAAGAGAGATAGAAACATGAAGTGAGAAATGTGATGAGGTTGCCGCTTTTGTTACACATTGACTGACTGAATGCAACATGCAGCGTATGGCAAGTCAGATATTCCTTTCAAACTGCACGTGCCAAATAATAATACAACGTGTGTCTGATATAAGCACGTGTGTATTTGGAGTCCATAATAGTACCAATTATTATATTAAATAGATACGTATTTTCCATTGAAAAACAATCAAATGGTAATACAGAATTTAAAACATAACTATTATAATTATTATTGTTTTTTTATTTATTAATTTTTCCATTGCATTAGAAACTCTATTACAATACAAATTTAATCTACTTAATTATAACTTAAAAATCTCTAATATTAATAACCTCGTGGTGGGAAAATTGATCTACTAAATCCTGGATTTCTACGTTCAAGGGCATATGAATTAAATGTTTTTGTGTTCACTATGTAAGAGGAATCAAATTCCGACTCTAATATCTTGACTTCCGGTTTTGGACCACTTTCAGTCAAAACCTATTTAAACTTATTAGAACTTCAAACCTATTTAGGCGTACTACCTTTTGTGCAGATTGCGAATCTGAAAACCGTTTGTTGCTATCCCTTTCAGTTACTGACTTTGAAATTCTTGACTTCCAATTTTGGGTCACTTCCGGTCAAAACGGGAACTTCAACCCTTCAAGTCTTGTTTAGATTACAAATCGAAAACCGTTTGTTGCTGTCTTTTGTAGTTTCTGATATCTGGGTGTGACGGACGGATGGCTTAAAGAAAAAGATAGATGATAATTTTTAAAATTTCTATTGCTACCAAATAGAAAAAAAATTAAAATTTGCATATCAAAACAATTTATCAAAACTACAAAAACTAATCATTGAACCGTAGACGTAATCAAAAAATTATTGGATTACTGGTGTAACCATTGTTGCTACAGCTTCTCGCCTTACTTCCTAATGGAAGTTATCCTACTGCTTTTTATACTTTATGACATCCGGTGTTATTTTTAAGTTGTAAGGAACGTAGATTGTGCAGATTTGATGCTAATTAGCAAAAATGTCTTCGGTATAAAGTTTTTGAAGCCTTATTTACAAAAGGCCTCAAAACTTTTTATGTCATACATCTTGTCTTAGTTTATATTTTTTATACGAGTAAATAAGAGCTTCTCTCACAAAGATTTATCGGATATCAAGTACTCTGAACTATTTAATAAGCTATTCCGATTGATACCTTGGTTGTTTTTTACTATTTATTCGTAAAATCTATCCTGAACTTTCTGTAAAAAGTTAAAAAAAAGAAGTAAAAATAATTATTAGTTTTAGTATAGAAAATTTATAATAATTAGTTCTTAATGTTGTTTAGGTCATCAGCCGAAAGGCTGGTTTGAACCTGTAGAGGTTTTACAAAGTAAAACGAGGAGTAAGGTTGTTTACTTAAGCCTTCCTCACTGAGTGCAAATGTACGCTCACCAGCACGCCAAGTCCTCTGAAAAGCACAATATGCTTTTGTCATATCTTCCACTCTGAAAATGACGCCTTCACTTGATTCACCACAGGGTCTGACTGTATATCGAAATTCATTACTTTTAGTGGAGATAACTCTGATTAGTGTATTTTACTCCTCTACCTCTTCTGTTCTTAAATGATTCAGTCACTAAATTGGCTGACCATGTAATAAGAAACAAAACTATTTATTTTTAGCGCTGCAACGAGCAGATTGAGTGTAAATAATTTGACACTCCACCTGTCTTTTATGGGCAGTAGTTCTTAATTCAAATTTATTTAATTATTAAAACTTTAACTTCAACTATACCGTATAAATTTTTATAAAATGTTTAATTTTTTGTATTTCACTGGGTTCTCAAACTGCTGTTACCTTATTTAGGAAGAACTTACGATATAGTTAACAGTATAAGAATATATAGGTACAGTATAAGAATTAAAACTAGTTTTCTTTCATCTTAAAGTAAAGTACCAGAAGTTTTACTTGGCCGGAACTGTCTCCATTGTAGAGCACCCTTGTAGAGCCAGTCCCCATCCTCAAGAAAGTAGCTTCTATTGCAGGACGTACGCCCTGAACCCAACTGTTTGGAGTTCTTCCACGCTTCCTTCTGTCAGGAGGATCCTAATCAAAACTTCTTTTGGTCACCTATCATCATCACTCATTATTTGAAAAATAGCACTTCTGTTGTTCTTCAACTGTTTAGATTTTATGGTATTTAATACAATCATATCAGGTGTGAAAATACTGACACGACTTTCCCCTGCCAATGTAAATAATGAAAAATATATTGATTAATTTTTCATTTTGCGTCATTCACTCATGATTAAAATTAGATTATATTTTTCATTATTTATATTGGCAAGACAAACTCGTGTGAGTGTTTAATATCAGAGTTTTTTTATTGACTTTAAGCGTCCACCTTCTTGGTCATTTTGTAAAAGTTAACAGAACCTTGTGACACCTTTCTCAGCTAAGTAGCACTTTCAAAAGTTCCTGTGACTGCTAAAACAGTAATCGTAGCTTTGAAATGTAACGAACGACATATCTATCAGAAAAATAAGTAAGACAATATTAGTTACAATTTGATCGGTTAAAACCCTCAATTAGATATTTTTTTTAATTTTCTTTTTGTAAATTTTCGTTCCTTTCTGTGGATGAATAAAAAAATAGACTGGTGGCAGAATGCAACGTCATATTAGGGTATTTCTACAGTTGATAAAGGGAGGAAAAGAGGGGTGTAATGAACTAATGACAGATATTTTAGGAAGGGATAAATAAACGAAGGAACGTGTCCTGTTATTGTGTTACAATATAATATAAGCCTTACTCTTTTATTTTTATTGTCACAGTTTCAATGGTTAAAATAGGTCTAAAATAATGAATTGAACGTTGCTATAAAATTGAAAGAAGTAATGAGGAACAGGATCAAAAAAAAAATAGGGTGACTATGTGCTCCCCCCCAAATTTATATATTTTTCTCTCTTCTATAAAACGCGAGTGTGTTGGTTGCTTATGTGTGTGTGTTAAATTCAACTTGCAGAGCCTGTTCGCGTACGTTGTTATTGTTGTTTTGTATGCACAGTTTGTTTATGTTTGTGTTTACAGCTGACCCAAATCAAACTACTCTCCCACGAATATGGTCCGATATAAATTCTTTTTTCTTTCATCTCACTATCAATTTTCACTCCAAGCTTTTTTTAAAAATCTAGTGTGAAACATTCACACAGCTTTTTCTTCCCAATTTAAAAAATGTAACACATAACCTAATTTTAATCATGAGTGAATGCCTTAAATTAAAATTAACTTAGGTGGACTTCGTGGATTTTTATGAGAAAAATATAGAAAAATCACTGATTGACCCTAAACTAAGCTATGTTGGAAAAATAATGTTTGGAATAAACTTTGTAGATTTATTTTAACTTTTATTTACTTCGATTATATATAGACATTTGCCCTAAAATGTCATTACACCGAACCCGGTGTACCCTTTTTTCTGCAATTTTACTTAAAAAATATTTATTTAGTATCCATAATGTGTGTACGTTACAATCTGTTCAATTTAAGAACAATAAGAAACCCCATGACCCGATGAGGTGAAGACGATATGTATGACGTGTAAATAAGGTGTAGTCTTGTTACTTGAACCCCAACCATCGAAGTACACAGGTAACTACTGTCTATCATTCAAATCCGTATACAAGAAACCTTTACTAGGATTTGAACCAGAAACTTTGGCCTCCGAATATCAGCTGTTAAACAGCTGACTTGCGGCGACAACCTTTACCTCTAGATCCGGTGGCTTTATTTCTCTAAGAGAGAATGAAATTCTTCTAATAGACCTTTCCATATTTATTTGACTTTCAAAGGCAAGTCTTCAGCCTTGTTCAAGGTAATCCTTACATTACAACTAAAGATGTTATTCAAAGAGGAATTCCGATTTAGTTCACCATTAAAAATCCACATTTTCTAAATGGTTATCCATTCTAACAAACGTGAAGGCGTAAATCGTAAAATATAAATATAATTTAAATTTAGAAGAAAATAACTTTTTATACAGGAGCGAAACGTGTGTGATAGGGGCTGTAGAAAGAAGAGGATAGAAGCTTTGAAGTGTGGTGTTATAGGAAAATGTTAAAGATTATTAGGTGGGTGGACAAAAGATAAATAATTTAGAGGTTCTTAGACGAGTGGATGAAAGAAGTAGTACCTATACTGAAACATCTTACAAGAAGAAGGGATAGGATAGTGTGGCATATCTTAAGACATCCAGGTATTTCTCTATCAATAATGGTGGTTAATATTGAGGGAGTGAATTGTAGGAGGAAGCAAAGGTTAGAATATTTACAGCAAATTACAAAAGATGTAGTGTATTCCAGGATATAGTTATGAAACGACTTGGACACGATAGAACAGCTTGGAGAACTGCATCAAACCAGTCGAGAGACTCATGAAAAAAAATTTAATGTTACATTATTTTAATTGAATATTGCACCTTTAAAAATTGACAATAAAACTACTGAGGTTAAAAAAACTGAATAAAGTAAAAACGGAGATTCATATTCACGGGTCAATACCATGAAAACAATTGACTGATTGCGAATATAATAATGAATGACAAAGTACAAAGACATGTTGGTAAGTATTTATATAAACTTAGAGAACCCTTATTTGGTACGTGAATACTGCGTGATGCCGTTGTTTGGTAAACATGGCACGAGTTATTTAACAGATATCGAAGGTTATGCACAACGTACAGGGGTGAAAGATTATTTTGGAAAAGGGTGGTAAAGTAAGGGAGTCTGTGAATAAGCCCTTCGCTACTTACTTATACATAGATGCTTACTGACTGAACAAACGTTACTACTGTTTCTTTACTGATAACAACTACTTTGTATCATTGTTTGTAAAATACCAGTTTATTTTGCTGTGCTTTTATCAGGCTGCACTTTTATTTCATATTCTATTGTAATTCTTGAGTTCTTGCTCTTCAATTTTTGATAATATTTTTTTTATTGAACGAATATTGTAATACCCAAGCCTAGGTTCCTCCGGGATCTGGGTTTAAAAAATAATAAACAGACTACCTTTAACGTTATAACAATTAATTATTTATTTTACACAATTAATAATTATTACAATTATTTTACAGTAAATAAATCAATTTCAAAACATATGGTTAAACCAAATTTGACTAATATTAGAATACTGTTCTCAAGAACTAAAAAAATCCAGTTACTTGTCCACAACCACTATTAACGTAGCTTAGAACCGGTCCCGTAATGACACTATTTCAAAATGGCCTAATAACACTTTCCATTCACGATTCAATTATGACTGACCAACTATAAAAGCGCTAACTGTTTTCATACTTGAATCAGTCGTTTCAGAAATCCCATAAGTAAATTTTTTCCTTCATTTTATTTTTGGACTAATTGAATGTAACAAAAGAAACACATTCCCTTCATAAGTCCTATAGTCTGGTTTTCCTCAATTAATATAATAAGAAAATGTATTTAAAGGTTTTCTTTCAATTTAAGAAAAAGAAAATGGATGTTATTTTAACGCACATTCCAGGGGAACAGGACACTCTAAGTTTTAAACGTTTTTGTTAATTACCAGGTGTTTTCTTAATTCGCATGATATTACTAATATGTACTGATATTATTGTTAGCTAAATATTTTAAATTTTGTATAACAATATTATGACAATATCTAAACGGAAAGAGTGTTTGAGAATTCTCGAGAAGGACTGAGATTTTAAAAGTGTTGACGTAAATAATAATAGCTAATAGTACACATAATAATTAGGGTTTCTAAGAAATAGAAATGTACGCACAATAATGTTATTTATAGCCTATTGTTGTACGGCTACCTAAAGAAGTCGGGTATCTAGTTAGATAATTTGGCTCTTTTTGTAACCATTCTATTCAGTAATATGTAATTAGTTGTTTACGTTTTGTAGAACAATTTTTTTAAAATTATTATATCGATAATCTCTGTCCTTCTCGTGACTTCCATAGCGTCATCTATGTACGGAGCATGCCGATTTATTTGGAGTTAGTTGAGTTGATGTGGCTTCGACGAGAGCGTTGTGTTTAACGGTTACGTTTGAAGAAGGCCAGCGTTAATGTTTATTATTTTTAATGTTATATCTGTATCGTTTTTAGTTAGTAAATTAGTCAAGTTTATTTATTGTTATTAGTTCATTACAATTAGTTTGTAATTTATTATAAATTAATTAATTGTAATCTACTTTTAGATTTTAGATAGTTTATTAATTGTGATTTTTTAGTTTTAATAAATACTTGAATTTGTAAACTGTAGTGTGTTAATAATTATTTAATTTACCCCGATCCCGAAACGGATCTTACGGATAAGTGTCACAATATTTTATACAAAACTACCAAAACACACTAGGTGACTTTCACCTGATTAAAAACGTAAATATGTCTTCTTGGTGATGTATCCATTGTGAAGTGCGATATAATTACATTAATGTATATATGCCTGCAGTCGTCAGCTTGTCATGACACTTTAATCAAATTGGCATACATGATATTAAAAAAAAAGAATTGGCATTCATATGACATCCGAAAAGATCTACTGACTGTTTTAATCAAGTGAGAGTCATCTAGTTTGTATTTGGTGGTTTTTAAAATTATATTGTACAATTCTAAACATATTGGAAAATTTTTAACAAAACAATATTTTAATAAATATTTTTACTGAGGAAGTCAATCTGGTTGGACTAATCATCAAACATGTATTGGAACCTTATTAGTCCATTGGCCTACTTAGGACTGTACGTGAGTTCAAAATGATTAAATTTGAAAATGGTACTTAAACGAAAGAGAATTAATTTTATAAAAAATTGAACATCTGGCCAAAGATCATTTTAAAAGTAACTTTATAAAAAAACAAAACTGGAATTTTTTTGTTAGGTTACAAACACACACAATTCTAAGCTTCTGTGTGATATCAGACGTACATTCATTCATTCAGTCCAGTATAACAGTTGCGTAGGGGTGGGTGTTGCTGAAAGAAAAGGCAACAGGGCTTATAAAACGGAAAAAAGGAAGGGGTCAATTTTTCCAAATGAATTGGGTACGGTGCGTGGGACAAAAGCTACATTGTGGCTGCATTCAAAACTAAATCTGCCTCATCTGATAGGGGTGACACAGGAGTTTGTTTAGATATATATATAGGGGAAGAGAAAAAAATACAATGTCAGCCGTAGTTACCCTCAGATCACTGCTGGATTATGGTTTCATAAATACACGGCCAAGACTTACTACCGTATTATTCTATTCTATGGTACCTCCAAAACAACCCTTAAGACCAAAAAGTCCCTCCCCAATTTTACACCCTTCATTTATTTTCACAAGTAAGCTTTATTGTGTTTTCCGTTGTGTGTTATAATAACACCTAATTATAAATTTAAGTTTCATAAAATATTTTAGAATATATCGGTTAGCTTTTGAAATAGAACCAAAACAATGATGGAAAAGGACACCGTACTAACTCACTAAAGTAAGTACACCAAAATCTACCCGATTGCGTTTAATACGTTCCCCGAGAAACCGCAAAACGCAAAACCGCGGTGGACGAAACACGTTAGGAATAATAAATAAACACGAAACGTTCTGGAACCAATAAATATATAATAATTTTCTTTCTTCTTCTTCATTTCATGAAAAGGGCAGCTCTCCAGGTTTCGGAAACTATCTCCTTCTTGGGCGTCCAACTCTCCTCTTCCCAATGGGTTTATACTTTAAGCTAAACTGGGCAAGCAGTCTTTCCTCATCCGTTCCCAATGACTACACCAGTACAACTCATGAATTTTCATTTTATCATCTAAGCTATCTATCTTCTCGTCTCAAGGATATCCGCATTCTTTTATCTATCCTTCCAGGTACAGCCCTTCACCGCTCTTAGAAACCTCATTTCCGTCCCCTGCAACTTATTTCGTTCCCGCTTCTAAAGTGCCCAGACCTCACTTTCATATAGTACCACAGGTAACTCCATCGTTTCAATACAATTTTGAACGTGTCTCTTTTCTAGTCCTGTGCTTCAATTGTTTATGTATCGTTCCGCAAATATTCTTAAACTTATTTAGTTTATTCGTCACGCCCTGCTTGTTTGCGAATGACACGTCACATCCCAACCATTTAAAATTGGATAATTTTTCTCCAGTTGTTTCTATTAATTTATATTTTTTAATTCACCGGGAAAAGTATAATACTTTAAAACTTAATTCAAAGTTCGTTGGTGATATGGTTATAAAACATTATAGACAATTTTATTTTTAAACTAATTACATCTATCTCTTGTTTGGGTCATCAGCCAAAAAGCTAGTTTGAACCCCTAGAGACTTTACTAGGTAAAACGAGGAAGTTTACCATTGCTTTCCTCATTAAGTAGAAAAGACGTATGCTTATAAATGTGCCAGGAACTCTGAAATGCATCTAGTTTCAACCCTACAAATACACCTTTACTTCATTCACCACCGGGTTTGGCTGTATGATAAAATTCATTATTCTCAGAAAAGATAACTCTGACTAGTGTCTTTTACACCTCTACCTCTTCTATTCTTAAAAGCTTCAGTCATATAATTGGCTGACCATGTGATAAGAAACAGAACTATATTTTGTTGCCCGGGAACTAACAGGGCTCCTAAAAATAGTGATGTTTCTTATCACATGGTCAGCCAATTATATGACGGAAGCATTTAAGAAGAGAAAAATTTATCTATTAACACAGTTACGGTATAGTTTTTAAGTAAAATTAAATGAAATAAGAAGTTTTTGCTCTAGAACTCAAGTCTAGTAACAATGATATTATCTTTTATTAGATTTTACTAATGAAGCGAAAAAATTAATTGGTATCGGAGTATTGAATGTATGGAGAATATAATAATTTTTCCTCGTATTACATGAATGATTATAAAATCATTTGGCAAATCACCTCTCAATGGATAATAATATACTAAATACAAACATCTATAAAATAGTAAATATTTAAAAAAAATAAAATACTTAATTAACTAATTATTGTAAAAGTTTATAATGGTAAGAAGAAGTTTGTAAAAATTAAGTTATTTATTTTGTCCAAATAAATTTATTTTATATAAAATAGATATAAATATAAAAATAAAAAATATAAAGAATGTATGAATTCGATTTATGTTAAAATTTTTTGTTAAAGAATTGTCAATAGATTTTTTTAAAGACCATTAAAGAATAATTTGATACATTACAAAGTATTATTTTTGTTGTATTCTGGTTGTTTGAGATGTCTGGAATGAATCCAAAATAATTTTTTTGTTATAAAAATAAATTGAAAAGTATTTTGTGGACAGTATAAGGAAAGAATACAAAACGAGACGAGTTTTGAGAATGAGATTGATTTACGTTGTAAGAGTAATGTAAAGGAAAAATAAAAAAAACGGAAAGAATCAAATCAGTTTCGTTGTTTAAAGAAGAAGAAACGTAGGAAGAATTGAGTGAGGTTTTCAACATCAAGGAAGCAATCCATCAAGCAGTGACAGGCGCTCATAAAATCATGGTGGCAGAGAATGTTTGTAGCTAAAACCCGCTCTTTTGCTTACTGTACTGTTAACTTTTGACTAGTAGCTCGATTCTTCCAAGAAACAAGACAGAAAAGGGTTAAAAAACAAAATACAAACACAAACAAACCACTCAAGTTCGGCAAAGTAAAAACAAAAATACAATGGCAGAATCCATCACTGATAAAATTGTACAAGGACTGAATTGTCTTTCACAGCGTCCGTAATCCATCCACATCCCATTCGTACCAAGATGTTCTTTAGTACTCCGGCACTATCTTGTTCCATTCTTATTTTTATTTTATTTCATACATTTTTAATGGTTGATAAGTCACCTGCCCCCCCCCCCCCCATCATTACCCTCTTATAAACCTAACGATGTATCCATAGCATCCTAGTAGTTACCGCGGTTACGTGTCTGAAATATCATTCATGAGTCTTGTTAAATAACTTCGACTATTAACAACTTTCTTACAATTCAACAATACTATTCGATTCAGAAATAGTTGTAATTAAAAACAGAATAACAAAAAATATATCATTAATGAGACAATAATAGCAAATATTACTATTCTAATCTATTTTTTATTCATGAGTTAATGTCTAAAGGTTTATTGCTATCGATTTTATTGTTCCAGTATCTAAGAGACAATCGTATTATCAGTTATTTAAAGATTTATATACTAAACTGCACAACCTTTGATAGAAAAAAATTAAACTAGCCATTTAACAGAGATATTTATATCTGAGCCCTTGAGGTATAGGGTGTTAACTCCAATTTTGAAAAAATTCATTTTGAAAATCAGCAAGAAAGCTCTATTAAAGTTGCAGTAACCACATTAACTCCACTTTTATATAATGGTGCGGGAGATTTTAAAATGTTAAAATTACTTTTAACTCTACTTGAGTGTATACTCGTTATTGACAATAAGTTATTTTATTTTGAATTATTTTGTTTTTATTGTCTAATGGGCCTCAGAATTTGCTTAAATTCTGTAATTTTTTCAAACATTGTTGTGAATAAAATGCTGCTTCTTTATCAGTATAGAGTTAGCACAATATATTGTATCTAAGTTTTGTGTTCATTTGATTAACTCAAGTTACATTGGGGGTTAACACTAATGTAATTAAAACGTAGAAAGACGTAAATAGTATGAAGTTCTGTGGGTTATCAGGGGGTAGTAGAAGTTAATAAAGTTGTTTAGTCATATAAATCTCTTTATCAAAAGCTATTTTATTTGGTACACATTAAAAAAAAATCACACCTTAAGAAATTTAAAAAAAAATAACAAACTTCATGGTTTGGGTTCTTCTGAAAAATTACAAAAATGTATTTAACTTCATTTACTTCTTAGGTATAGATATATAAATGTATTTACAACATTTATTACTTTCTCTTGCCTATATAAATATATAGAAAGGAAAGTATTGTTTTCGTGTCGATTTTTCGAAATCGAGTTTTCACCGGATCTACACGTTTTCAGACCCCCTGAACCCAAAAAACATGTTTTTAGCGATTGGTCTGTGTGTGTGTCTGTGTGTGTGTGTGTGTGTGTGTGTGTGTGTGTGTGTGTGTATGTGAACAGAATATCTCAAGAACGGAACATCGTACGAACTTGAAACTTGAAACTTAAGTTACGTACCACTACCGGACTCGACACGAACATTTTCATCAAAATCGGTCAACCGGAAGTGGTAGTTTATTCGTGTAATTTTTCACTTTTTTGCGATTTTCTCAAAAACTGGTCCTACGATTTTTTTTAAAATCGCCTGGTTTACTCAATTTTTTATTCTCTACAAGATAGGGTAGGCGTCATGTTTGCTGAAATTCTGGGTGAGGCTGTTTTCACGTAAAAACGTTGTTTTTTTAAGATTACAGCTTTAATATGCATTTTAGCGCAAAACTTTATATAATAAAAGTTGTAGAGAATTAAAAATTCTACGACTTTTATTTCAAACAATTTTTTGTATTTTAACGCTTAGTTTAGCGGTAATTTGCGATTTTCTGTTTTTTTCTCACGAAAATGTGTGAAAAATTGATTTTTTTAAGATTTCGGCCTTAGTATGCATTTTACGACAAAAGTGTATATAATTTAATTTATAGAAAATTAAAAGATCTACAACTTTTATTTAAAGCATTTTTCTCTACAGAGCCTAGTTTAGAGAGAAAGAGTGATTTTCCGTATTTCTAAGCCAAACTGAGGTTTATTTTCATTTTGCATCATTCACTCATGATTAAAATAAGGTTATGTTTTTGAGGTTAGTTTTTTGTTTATTTCTAATATTTTATTAATAATGTTAGGTTTATTGTTAATATTTGCATTGGCAAGAGAAAGTTGCGTGAGTGTTTCACACCAGATTTTTTTTCCTTTAATTTGTTCACAGTAGTACAATACAATGATCTATATAATTTCCGTATAGGATATTTAATTAAGCGGGCGGTAGGGAATTTTATTTTTAGGAGAAGAGATATACACTGTAGTATATTCTCCGTTTATAACTAAGGATGTTGGTTATTCAGACCAAGAGTTTGTAGTAGTATAACATGTGTTGTAAATATGTAAAGAATAAATAGATTAATTTTTAATAAATAATATTTTAACCATACGTATTATAGGAACTAAGAATATGTTCATTAATATTATTTTTATAATTTTTCTTGAATGTTTACATTAATAATTGTTTGATTTAATATTAATTTGATTATTTTAAATGTTCATTGTTTGAAATGTTTTTTTTTCTAAAAAAGAATAATGTTTTTAATCTGACTTGAGCTAAAGAGCTCTGAAAGCTAACTATCTTGTATTGCCAAAGACAAATAATTTAACTTGTTAGATTTAATTGTTTAATAATTACCATCTTTTTCTTGGTCTCCCAACATCTCTCCTTCCTGCCGGTCTGTATTGCAAAACACTGAGGAGGATCCTTTCCTCAGGCATTCTCTCTACAAGCTCCCTCCATCGATTACGATATTCTACAATCTTCCCATTCAGCTTGTAAACATCCAGTTCCGTTCTTATGTCCTCATTTCTTAGTTGGTACGACTGCAACCCTATGTTCTTCGCAGGAATTGCATCTATTTCGCCTGTACTCTATTCTCCTGTGGTCTGGTATTAATCCACGACTCACTTCCATAGAGTTGGACTGGGGAACCCAGCACCTTGTAAAACTTTATCTGGGTTTCTTTTCTTGTTTCTCGCTTAGGGTTCTGCTAATATTGCCACACACTTCTTCGAATTTGCCAACTTTCTTTTCTATGTCCAAATCTTGATCAAACCCGATGTCACAACCTAAATAATTGCATTGTGATACCAGTTCGAGCAATACATCACCTACCACAATTTTAGAACTGGTAGGATATTTACTAGTAAATGCCATCCCTATGACTTTTTCACGGAACTTATTTATTAAATAAAAACGATGTTTTTAAAGTTTCCGAACAAAAACTATAATTTGTATTTAATATAAATAACCATCCAAGGTGAAATATCACATTAAGAATATTACATTAAAAATATCACATTATTCCAATATAATGTAATATTCCATCTTGGGTGGTTATATTACATACAAATTATAGTTTATTGTAATCCATATAAGTTTGAAAATATTATATCATCTGTAAATTATACAAATATATAATACACTCTTGGGCGCCAATAATGTTATATTCCACCTTGAGTGGTTAGTTATACAACATACAAATTATAGATTTTGTTGTGAAACTTATAAACTGTAGTTTTTAATTAATAAATAAGTCATATATCAACGTTTCTTAGCTTTACTGTAATCCAGATAAGACTATAGTTCGAAAATATTATATCGTCTGTAATAATTACAGAGTTAGAATTGCGTACTATATTATATTTTTATAATTATTATACAAATATATATACGCAATTCTAACTCTTGGGTGCCAATAACGTGATACTCGACCTTGGGTGGTTAGTTATACCATACAAATTATAGTTTGTTAGCTTCCAGTGAAACTATATCATTCCGAAAAATAATAAATTTGTCAGGGGATTTTGTAGATTTTTAGGTGTAGAAAACGAAAATGTCCACACCGAGAGCCCGTTTTTCAAGTCTTTGCCATAAAAGTGCTCTGTTGACAATTAAATACAACAGAAAGTTAAAATTAAATACAACAGAAATACAAAGTTGACAATTAAATACAATAAATATAACAGAAATACAAGTAATTCGGTGTAAATTATAACATATTAATAAAGATCAAATAATCATACACACTTGCATTAATTGAGAGTAAATTAATTTCTAATTAATTACTACAGCGGGGGACCACAGTATTGAAGCCAATATAACAACCCTCTAAGTTACCTCTTCCATCACCAACCCTTATCTAAGCTTGATCCAATGGGGGTGTGAAACTGCTGCTGTCAAGGCAAAGTATATTTGATTAATACCCAATCCCTCATCTATGGAACCCCTCGACTGTACTGTGAACAATAGGACTACGTTATTGGTCTACAATAGTACTGTCAAATCAGACCCCTAGTTTGCCTACCGGAAAATTGCAACCACCCTCGTCTAAAGGTTCTGTGTACACCCTTTTGCTCACGTGTGTTTTGTCTAGATCTAAATACCTCCTCTACACCCTTCAAATGTTACTATACTACCCTATAGTAAACCACCCCCTAATGTTGTCTATTGAGGGATGATTGAGAATCCTCCCTCGTCTCTTTTTTTCTTCTTCCTGAAATTGGCACGGATATTACAGATTCTAACAGTTTCAACTTCATGGGTAAACTATGACAATACGTATCCTGCAGTGAACGCAATGATGAGATTTTCATTGCGACCTAAAAAAATCACACATTTCTCTAACTTTTAACGCAATATGAATCATTACGTCATTTTCCAATACATCTAGTATAATGTTTTATTTCCTAGTTTTTCTTTATTTATGACGTAATGGAAAACAGATAACAATAAAAAGAATATCATTAGCTATAAAAATACTTTTTTTATGTTCGACTTTTTACAAAAAGTCAAGATGACTTCTATTTATTGTTGTACATTGTCATAATATAAATTTATGGATTCCAATAACCATTGATGTATAGTTCATATTCAATTTAATTATCCAGAACTTCCTTTCTTTAAAAAAAAATGTTATTAGAATCACTATTAACGTTACAGTTTACTTCGATGTATTCATAAATGAATGTTTAACATTCGAGATAACCACATTCATTAATTTAACAAATCTTGAGCGAATAACATTTACGTTCTATGAATGATAAAACTTCTGGAATTAGAATTAAGTTGTAATATCAAAATCGTACAGAAATCACCGCCTAATATTACAAAAATGTTTCCTTCGATAAACAAGTGGTTTTTATTATAGGTTTCTTTCAATTCTAGAGTTATATTTTTAAAAAATTAAAGATTCGAGGACTGTTATACATTTCCAGGATTAGTACCCCAATAAATTTTAATTTATTTCTGGTCTGCTGTCCTTATTCCAGTGAAAGTGTGGATTGAAGATACAAATATTTTTGTATAAAACTTTACTGTGTCCCATGTATTTATGAAATTAGTACTGAACTTAATTCAATGTCTTTTGTAGAGTCAAATTAAATTCCTTGACACCTCCTTCCTTCCATCATCAGGAGCATATACAGAATAACAATTAAGAATCCCAATCAATTTTAAATATAGCGTATACGTATAGTCTATATTAACAGTCAGATGGAATGTTACATTTTTTGCACTCGATCTGCTAGTTCCAGAGCTACAAAAAATAGTTCTGTTTCTTAAGATATGGTTAGCCCACTAAATGACTGAAGCATTTAAAAAGACGAGATAGAGATGTAAAAGTCATTAGTCCGAGTTATCTCCTCTGATAGTAATGAATGTAATTTTATTACACAAGCAGAACCTGTGTTGAATTAAGTGAAGGTGTCATTTGCAGGGTGGAAAGTATATACTTTTCAGAAGGCTGGCATGCTGATGAGCATACATTTTCACTCAATGAGGAAGCGAATCGTAAACCACCTCACTCCTCATTTTGCTTCCTAGAGGTTCTAGAGGTTCAAACCAGCCTTTCTCCTGATAACCTAAACGACATATTAAGAGTCTATTAATATTTTAAATATATTATATTCCTTTAAATGAGCCAAGTAAAGGAGATTCATTTACTTTACCATTTCTGATTCACCAATAAGGCTATCCTAGCTACTGCGTGCTGCTCACAAAGTTCGCCACTATTTTTTAAAGAATATGTGCACAATATTTGAGAATCTGTTAATTTTTTCTTGGTCACCGGTAAAATATAAATAACTTTGTTCTAAAATTCAATTTATTTTAGGGGCGAATTACCGAACCTTTAAAGGTGAGTAGGTACTCATTTTCTTGTATCTTCCATTTATATTGTACCACGATTGTATGGTTATAGTCATTAATATTCTAATTTTTTTTTTTTTTTTTGTTTAACGTCCGACTGTTCTGCAATTACTGCTAATGCAGACGGTGAAGGATGAAATGATTTTGTAACGTATGAAAATATGCCGTGCCTGAATGGGATTCGAACCCAAGACCGCATGATGAGAGGCGAGCACGTTACCAACTGCGCCAATGCGGCCGGCTAATATTCTAAAGGCCGGTCGTTACAGTCTTCTGAAGTTCTTTCTATGCTTACATACTTATGTTCACGCAGTTATAAAATTTTAAATCCTAAATTAAGCGTTTTAAATTTTGCTTCCACGTCCTTTCCATTTTTCCCTTACCAAAAAGATATTCATATATTATGATAGGTATATTAATAATGCTCATTTACGCAATGGTTCACTGGTAAATTTATTATTTCACCTGCGTCTGTCCTCATTGATTATAACGCAGCCGGCGAATAAAGTTTGATGAATAGACTGACTCCAAAGGTAACCAAGAATTACATTCGGACTTTCGTAACAGAAACTAAGTCTGCTAATTGCTATACCAAAGGGCCGGCCGAAACAATTTTTTTTTGAAATTTATTATTCTTTTGTTCGCTTCTTCTTTTGCTTCTACATTTTCTTCCCCAACCTTTTATATGAGTGGATTTTACCCTCCGACGTCTTTAGCATCCTTCTAACTCTATTCAACCCAATACAGCGAGTCATTCTCCTTAAAGTCTCTAAGCTGCCTTGCTCGACAAACACTCTTTCACGAAGACAAGCTTCCACTACTCGTCACCGTTAACCATCTCCATATCATCTACATTCAGGAATCTTCTTATTTGCTTACACCGGTTCAAACTTTAAATCTCCAATGTTTCCGCAACGCTTAAAAATCCAGTCCAATTCCCAACCCTGACAACCTCATTTCTAAATCTGTCCAATCTCGTGACTCCACATCTTCGGCACCGATAGTACAATTCCATTTCTTCAGTTTCTCATTTCTATCAGACATCTTTCACATTTCGAATCCATAGGCATTGTTATTTCAATTTTTACTTTATACTAGTACTTTTTGACTTATTTGGGTCCAAATCATAGCGTTCAATGATTTTACAGCAGATAATTTGCAATTTTAACTGAAATTACTCCGCATTTCCACCGTTGGCAGATAACCGCCTATCTAGTTAAGTAAACTTGTCTCATGATTTTATGATGAATCCATCGTCCATAACTAATTACCTAGTCGTAACTCCGACAAACACGTTTTGTCGGGATTAAATTCTTCTTTTCTTTCTTCGTTTCCTTTGTCCTGCAGAATACAAAATGTAAATTTGACAATAGGGTACACAATATCATCATTAATTGAAAATAGAGGAATTTATTTATAATATATTTAATCTCTTTCGAACCTGAATTTTGTCTTTTCATCAAAAGATAACATTTTGAAATAACAGAAAATTAAACTGATCAAAATTATAACCCCTACCTTTCATCATATCTTAAATACGATTTTCTTAATATACGCTTTTCCATAACTCCATCACCATGATCCTCTCTTAAAATCGCAATATTTCTTACATTGAAAATGTAAATTTATGAACGTAAGTTACGAGTTCATTACTTTTGCAAATTATTCAAAAAATGTTCGAGAGGGCATTTTTTTAAGAAGGGGAGTTTCATTTTATATTTTAAGGCGTAAGAGCAAAGTTTCTGATGAGCGCGTTGCTAATCAAGAAAAAAGCAGACGGTTTTAAGAAGAAGAATTCTACCTTCCATCTTATATTTTCTTTTTTATTATTATTATTTTTTACTTCAACCCCTCCACTTCATCTGGCGTTACGTTATATAATAAAGGAAACCTGGTCTGGTATTAAGAATTCTACATTAGAGAAAAAAATAAAAAATTACTTCTTAGTGCAAAAAATATATGTATATATATTTTAATAAGAAAATGTCAAAGGAATTTTTACTTTGATCATCTCAAAGATTTTTCTCGACTTAGAAAATATAGGAAAAGTGGGTGGTAGGAGAAATAAATTAGCATTCATCCCTAGAAGGTGTAAGATGCGATGAATTTTAATGCAAATTTATCGGACTACAAGACTATGAGTTATGTATTTTTGTCCTTTTCATACTTTTAAAATATGATACGCTTTAACGTTCATAGAAAATTGAATTGAACGAAAATTTTATCACAGAAATTGTTGGACCTATACCGAAATACATTTTGATTTTAAGCTATTGAAATTATATCCAACTACCTTTCTATCAGAACAGGAATACTCCAGTGTCAAATTTACCTCCCTTGCTGTTTTCTATTTTCATTTAGGATACACCACAAAATTCCTACTACATTGTTTTTGTTCTTCCATTCTCAAATATAATACATACATCAAATTATATTTATTATTATCTTGGAATTGAAGTATTGTTTTAAAAAATGGAATATAATTGATAACATATAACCTTTATTCGTTGTCGACAAACGTGTCCAAAATTATTTTCCTCTAACAACCCGCTCTTTCGAAGCAAACAATATTAAGTATCTTAAGCTGTGTTAAGAAGCTGGTTAACCTGGAACATACATGGCAACCATAAATAACAATTACTAAATTATAGACTAAAATAATGACTCCATGTGGTAAATGAAGTGAAGGTGTCATTTTCAAGGTGGAAAGTAGATGCTTTTCAGAGGGCCTGGAATGCTGACAAGCATACTATTCTACTCAGTGAGGAAGACAATAATAAAAGACCTCACTTCTCCTATTACTTAGTAAAACCTCTATTGGTTCAAACCAGCTGATGACCTAAACAACAACAGAGAGAAACAAATTTTTACTCAAACAATTAAAATTACATTGCCTTTAAATTTTTTAATTGTTATCTTTTAATGACAGATCGAATTAAACAGCATTAAATAACAAAAATGCTATAAAATTTACGCTAACTGGACATAGTAAAGTTAATTTAAGGCGTTTAGAGATGAAACTAGAATTCTACACCCTTGAAATATATGTTTTAGTGACTAAACGACACGACAATAATAATAAAGAGCTACGTTAAAAAAATAGTGCAGCTTTTCAGATTACGTCGTTAAAAATCTAATAAAAATGAGGGAGACAAGACTTTCAGTACCTGCGGTATAAAAGAGAACGGTATAAACAAGGAGAAATTTATTATTATGGTATTTTATTAATTTCTTAGGTAATATCAGAAATATAAGGGGTAATAAATTAGATTTATTTATAATTAAAGGATAAAATAAGTTTTATTAAATAGATTATTTCAAGAAAATCAAATTTTAGACCACTTCCTTGATGCAGGTTTTGTTTTCTTTAACGATTCACTTGTATTTACTACACAGTAAAAATTATTATTTCATTTTGTATTTAACTTCTATTACTGTACTGTAGTCTACACTGAACAGCACAATTTCCGTATACCTATATGATATTTAAACGGCGGTGCGGAATTTAACTTTAAGGAGAAGAGCTACCCAGACGCAGACTGGTCCAACCATTACTTTGCATGCCAGGACACAGACTTTCTTTGCGAGTATGGAAATATAAACCTAGAGGGAAGCGAGGCTTGGGAAGACCTAAACAGAGATTGATGTCGAAACAGGCCTAATCCTTGAGCGTAATCCTTGACAGATAATCATGATGATGAGGTACCCAGTGGAAAATTCTCCGTTTGTAACTATAACTATTGTCCGTTATTCATATTGTCCGTAATAGAGACCTGGAGGTCTCTATTTCATTTCACTTTAGACGTCGCGCAGTTGGGAATTTCCTTATAGCTAGATCACGGGCCGGCTGGTTTAGATAATCATTTAGTCGTTCGTGAAATTTACTATACAAAGCCCCGTTAGTTCGTTTACTGTCAGAATTTTGAAATAGTCGTGAAGCATTTTATTGCTTACAGAGAAAGGAACGCCAGAAGCAAGTCTTAACAGTTTTGATTAGGCCTGGATCATCTTTAAATTATTCTCTGCCGCTATTCGAAGAGCTGGACACTAAAAGTCCAGATGGGTCTCAAAAGGGTTTTGTATATTAAAATTTTGGAAAGGAGGTTAAATTTTGATCGAGGGTTAATATTAAGAAGAAGAGTAGTTTCTGTTACTGGTTAAGTTTAAAACGTTTTCTACGCAGATGATGCAGTTTTACAGATATCGGTATAGAATAGATGACAACCGGTTGGCAAAATCAAATTTTAAGACGCTAAACAATAACCTAAGGTGTCGGATAAATGGTTTAAAGAAGTCAGAAAGGACATTGAGAAAACCGGAATAAACCAAACTTAATGAACCGAACCAAATTTACACAACAATTTATGGACTTAAAACAGAACCGGGTGGACAGAAGAAAGAAGGAAAGCTAAAAGTGACCGAATATTGAGAATGTGGGCTGAAAAAAGATCTTCCAGAAACGTCTTACCTCACGTGATCTACAACTGGCCCAAAACGAGAAAAAAGTAACTTCATACAAATTAATTTGTCATCAAAACCAATTATTTTACAATGTAAAAATAAAAAGTAAATGAGCTAAAACATGCTTCACGACAATACTACGAAAGATATTATCATTTATCATTTTTCTTTTTTTGAAAGAGCGTAACGTTGTTGATATCAGTCACAATTATTATGAGTTGACACTGTATATAATTCAGAATTTAAGTTTCTGTGTCTTTAAAAAGTTAACAGAAGTTAAAAGAATAATATACGAGATGGAGGCTGAAAAGATCAACTGTGGAAATACAGAGTATTTAGCAGTCGAGGGATCTCAGGAAGACTTGCGCTGGATGGGGAAAATATTAGATGTATAGAACAATGCAAGTACCTCGGATCAATATTCACGAAGAAAGGCACATCTGCAACAGATTTTAGTTGTAGGATTCCCCAAGGTAGAAAAGCAATAAGATGCTTGAAATCCCTGTTTTGGTCGCCGAAAGACCGGATTGACACAAAGAAAAGAATTTATAATGCTGTTGTGAAGCCTATTACGTTGTATGGTTGTGAGGCTTAGACCCTGGATAGAAGAAGTCAAGACAAATTGACGGCTTTAGAGATAGATTGCTTCAGGGTCGGATCACCCGGAAGGATAGGGTTAGAAACGAGGAAGTCAGGGAGAGGATAGATTGTGGAAGTATAATAAGAGGACATTGAAATAAGGCAGTTGATGTGGTATGGCCATGTTCAGAGGATGGAGGGGTATAGATGGCCGAGGAGACTCTTGGAGTACTGTCCTTCAAGTCGGCGCAGAAGAGCAAGGCCGCGATGTACTTGGCTGCAGGGAATTTGGTCTGCAATGGAGAACAGGCAATTGACAGAAGAGGATCGAGATCGTTGGCGTTTTAGTATGCGAGAAGCAGATCATCTGTAGGAACCGTAAAGTAAGTTTCTTTGTTGAATTAAATCACTTAATATTTTATACACTTAATACCAAATTTATAATATAAAATACGAGATAAGTAAAATTTTATAAGAAAACTTACTTTTAAAAATATGACGAAAGTTATAAAAACATTATTTATTTAACAACAATATTAACAACATTAGAGTGGCCTGTCCATAATGTTAAATAACAACCCGAAGTTTATAGTAGTAGTCTATTCATTCTTAAAAAGGTTTTTGGCGCGGTCAAAAGTCACTTTATTTCAGTTACACTAAGAGTTACTGTTGTGGAAAAAGAAAATAAAGTAAATGAAAATTTCTACCAATAAAAGTTTTGTATATGGTCTGAGTTTAGGTCGTTTAATCTTTTGAATTGTCTGATTCAATTAGATAAATTGCATTACATATGTAGTAAACCCTCATACCAAATTCGCACACAAAATTTCTCTCTCTCTTTCCAATCTGTAGGAGGATCGCTTATATTGTTAATTTATCTTCTTGTGGACAGAAGTCTACAACCTCTTCTGTTATCCGTGTACATTGGAACGATACCCAACTCTCAACAGAAACTCTGGTATGGGTTACAATATTCATTTGAAAGTCAAATATAATCGACCTACCATTCTCTCCCTTCCTTATCAAACGCAGGAACGTTTCATAACATAGCCGTTTCGTAACAACTACAATTGTTTTTGTCGTTTTGATTGCTCAACAGTAATAAAACGTTATATGACTACAATTAATCAGCTAATGTACCTTTTATTGCTATTATCTAACACTATCACACTGGTAAATTAATCAAAATCTTTAGTATCCTAGATAAAAGTACGAGGGTAGGCTGATAAGTAATGCACACATGCTTGTAGAAGACGAACAAAAAGAAATAGCAAGATGGGGTAAATAACAAATTAAAGTACAAATCTTAACCTACCAAATTATCTATTTATTTTTCAATATAGTCACCGTTAAGCATTACACATTTCTCCCAACGTTTAACAAGTTTTTTCATTCCGTCACTGAAAAATTCTTCCGACTTTCCTCGAACCCAGGACGCAATAGCTGCCTTCACCTCATTGTCCGAGCTGTAATGATTACCCTTAAGGTCTCTCTTCAGTAGAGGAAAAAAATAAAAATCGCAAGGCGCAAGGTCGGGAGAATACGGAGGGTGTAAAATTGGTTGAAACTTCAGGTTTCTCAGAGCCTCTCCAGTTGCACGCGAAGTGTGTGGACGAGCATTGTCGTGTTGCAAAATTATTGGCGCCAGGTTGCCTCTAACACGACAAACTCGACGTCGGAGGTGTTTCAGAGTCTGTATATACTGAGCAGAATTTACCGTTGCCCCTCGTTCCAGATAATCAGTCACATAAACTCGGCGAGCATCCCAAAACACAGTCAAAAGAATTTTTTTTGCGGACGGTTGTGTTTTGAACTTTTTCACAACAGGAGAATGTGGATGACGATATTCAGCGCTCTGCCTTTTTTCTTCGGGATCGTAATGATGAACCCATGACTCGTCCCCCGTCACAATATTCAAAAGAAAGTCGTCTCCTTCGTCACGGTAGCGCTTCAAAAGTTGTTCACAGCATTCCAATCGACGCTGTTTATTCTCGTCTGTCAGACGGCGTGGTACCCATCGTGCACAGATTTTACGGTATCCCAATTGTTCAATAATGAAGCCAACACGTTCCTTAGATATTCCAATTTGGTTTGCGATACGCTGTTGAGTGATTCGCCGGTCATTTTGAATCAAATCATCGATGAGTTTGCGACGATTATCGTCTGAGGCAGTGATTGGTCGTCCACTGCGTGTTTTGTCAACAATTAAGGCTTTTCCAGGTTGGCAATCACGAAATTTTATTACCCAACGATTCACAGTAGACCTATCAACAGTATCGTCACAATAAACAGCCTTTAAACGACGATAAATCTCACTAGGATTCACTTTCTCAGCAGTTAAAAATTCGATAACAGCGCGTTGTTTAATTCTCGTTGACATAGCACCAGAACACGACGCCATACTTCCACTACTCAAAACAAACTGAATGAAAGCAACGCCTTCAAACTGCGCAGGCTTGTAGAGGAGAAATAGTACTTCCACATGCCACCAGGCGCGCTACTGAAGTTTATTTAGTTGTCTTCTACAAGCATGTGTGCATTACTTATCAGCCTACCCTCGTATTATTGAAAAGTTTTAAAAAATTCCTTTTACACCATAAACAAACCTCTACAAACCAAATTTTCAAAGTATTCAACTGGTAGCAGTATATTTTCAACGGTTTTTTTAGTAATAGACGTAAGGCAACTCACTGTTAAGAAAATTCGATTAGAGAGCACTTTTTAAATTTCTTTGTTTTAAACTGAACAAAAAGTTTAGTATAAACCGGACAATGACCAAATTGTTGAAAAATACAATGAGCAAAACAAAACGTCATGATCATCTTAGATAAATTAAAACCAGAGAATGATAAATTATAATATATAAATAATAAATAAATAAATAATATATAGTCGTTATAAATTATAACGATAAATTATTATTTTAAAACAAATATTGTTTAGCCGGCCACATTGGTGTAGCTGGTAACGTGCTCACCTCTCATCACGCGGCATGGGTTCGAATCCCACTCAGGCACGGCATACTTTCATAACTTACAAAAAATTATTTCATCAGGCATTGTACACAGTTACACCCCAACGTCGTCGCTAATGACCGTTGCAGTTGATACGATGTTAAATAAATAAATTTAAAAAATAAATAAATAATGGTTAACCGGCCGCATTGGCGTAGTTGGTAACGTGCTCGCCTTTCATCGGTCTTGGGTTTGAATCCCACTCAGGCACGGCATATTTTCATACTTTACAAAAAAAAAACCATTTCATCCTTCACAGTTACGTCCCAACGTCGTCTCTAATGACCACTGTAGTTGATGCGTTAAATAAATAAAGAAAAAAAAGGTTAAGAAAAATGGTATTATGGGGAGATTGTAGTTTGTATCCCGCCAATGTTAAATTTGTTATTTTTAGGTACTTTTTCATAGTATTGGTAAAAGAAAGAAAAATAAAACTTAACGACTTATAGTAGTTCGGTTTCTCTATCTACTGAATTTTTTTTAGTTTAATCTGTTGGACCATGAAATTAAAAAAAAAGAATGAATAACATAAAAAAAATATTTTCTACGGTTTTTTGCAAATTATTACCTTTTGAAGGACCTGAAGAAAACATAAAAATGTCCGTATATGTTCATGTACAACATAAATAATTCCTAAAAACTTCAGGTTGGTAGGTTTTATGGTTTCTGAAAAAAATGTACCGAAGTGTTGTTTTTTTGTTTTAGAAAAATTCTCATCTGCATATAAACGAGTGAATGAGATGATTATGAAATGGCATAAAATGCGCTTTAAGACTTAGAGATCACCACTCAACAGTGGGCTCCAGCTGAAAATGTTCTGTGAACGGATTACATAATTGTTTGTACCATTCTATTGGAAATAGAATTCTATTTCTATTGAAAATTACTTATTACAAAATTATGTCTCTACTCCATTGTCGGCGTAGAAGTCTGCGGGGATTTTCGGAAAGGTATGGTAAGTATATGTTGCGTACAAGTTCGTTGCTATGATAAGATAATTTCATACGGAATCTTGTGTAAATTTTACGAAAAAAGTCGTTTACGTACGGAATTTTGAGGTCATTGTGTAAACAGTCATTGACAACGTAAAATGGAGCATTTGTTAGTTGTTGTAAGAATTTTGACTGAAATCGTTGGATTTTTGAAATTGCGGATGCCTTAGCAGTTTCATAGATTTGGCAGGCATACATCCAAACAGGCCGGAGATAAGCTTTATATAAGAAGTTTACGATGTAGTGGTAATTAAGACCGTTTAGAAAGTAAAAAGTAAAACAGTTTTCGTCTGTCGTCTAAAGTTTTCCGTTTAATATCTACATGAGTGTTCATAACCTAAGTGTTAAAATAAAAATTTACGGGAAACAACAAAGACACAAATCATAAACAAGATCTACACAAACAAGTAAATTTCCCGTCAACAGTTGGTTAGAAAGCTGAAGCAACAGCTGACATTAAAACCAGTTATGCAGAAGATATTTAAGAAAACTAACATTTTTTTTAGCGCTAAAATGAGCATTATAAAATTATGAAAAATATGTATTCCGTGGTGACATGATAATTTTTCCGGGTAAACCTGATTTTATATTTTTACTGGATATATTTTTTAATATTATTCTTTGACGTAATTTAATGTTTTTCTGGTAGATCTCTAGGTGTTAACTATTAAAAACCATAAAAAACCAAAAACCGAAATTCTCAGGCATATCATTATACAGTCTCCCCAAAAAAATCAAATTTTTACAAGGAATTTTATACCGTAGTCCCGCGGAATTTGAACCCAGGGGAAATAGCATTGATTTTCATTAGTTCGTTAATATTTTCTTCCCACGATTAAATGAAGACTTCTTACATACAGGAAAAAATTTGTAACCATTTTCCATTTAAGTATCGTAAATTTTATCAACTTTTGCATTGTTATGTTTGGTGTAATGGTAACGTTTTGGTCCGGAGATGTATAGATAGGTGCGTCGAATCCATCAGCGGTAAACATTTTTTATTGTTCAAAAAGGATTGGAAATATTAAAAAACATTATTTATTTATTTATTTAGACAATTTTTTTATCATCTAAAATTATTTACTCAATTTTTTTGGAAGCAAATTTAGTATCATTTTAAATACCTAAATATTTCCTTCATCAGCATTTAATTTTCAGAGACAGCTGATTGTTGCCATAATTTTAGATGTTAAAAAAAATGTCAAAATTAAAAAATAAATAAATAATTTTTGTTTTATATTTCCAATATTTTTTGAACAATAAAAAAAATTTACCGCTGTTTGATTTGACCCACATATCTTTACATCCCGGACCAAAACGTTACCATTACTCCAAACATTACAATGCGAAAAGTAAATAAAATTTATAGTACTTAAATAGGAACAAAGATTACAAATTTATTCCTAACTATAACAAGTCTTCATTTATTCGTGGGAAAAAAATAATAGCAAAGTAATGAAAATCAATGCTATTTCCCTATGGTTGAAATTCCGTGGGACACCCGGTATAATTAATTCTCAAACCAGTTTGAACTTACGGGTTAGAGCTATGGGATACAGCTAGTTTTCATCAAATGTAGAAATACTGCAGCGCTTTCAATAAAAATGCCTGATATACTGATCAATCCCCCGTTATGTAAACAACTACCATACCTATAATACAGGGTGTATGTAGTTTAGAATGAGAACTAGCGAGCTGTTATTGTTTTCAAATTTTGATTCAAGTCATTGGTATTTGTGGTGAATTGTTTTAATGATGTAACTGATGATTAGGATCTGGTACAGTGTATGATTGGAAATGTATAAAAATATACTATGATATAACTTATTTCAAAGTACTTCAGCAAGCTGGCCGCATTGGCGTTGCTGGTAACGAGCTCGCCTCTCATCATGCGGTCGTGAGTTCGAATCCAACTCAGGCACGGCATTTTTTCATACGTTACATAAAATTCAATTCATTCTCCATTCTAAACAGTTACACCCCAACGTCGTCGCTAATGACCGTCGCAGTTGATACGACGTTAAATAAAAAAAACAAGAAAAAAGAAGTTCAGCAAAAACTGAGGGTTTAACTAAGCCTATACCCACATTGGTCAGTTTAAGGTTTTATAAAAAGTACTTTCTGATAAGGGGGTAATTTTGATATCTAGGTCAGAAGACAGAGTATCTCTCAGTAAACCACTAGGTGAACACGTGCGGGTAAACCTAAACTAAAGTGTAAATTTGTTTTTATAGAACTCTCTGTAAGCAACATTTTTTTATTGTTGGGTGGCATTATATTTGAATTTTTAAGTTATAAAATGATCTGAAAAATCATAATAGCTCTGAAAAAAGCAGTTAAAAACAAAAGCAACATACAGCAAAACTTTCAGATAAGCGGTAATTTTGATCTGGAGGTCAGAGACAGAGTAAACCACTAGGTGAACACGTGCGGGAAAGAGGAGAATTCGCATTTAAAATACTGTAGTTTTAATTTTACACTACTCAAAGTAGCAACAACCACGTTGGAAAGTCTACAGTGATGTGGCACTGCCAGTGCGTTGGTATACTTTAGTTCATTGAACTTACCCCCTCCAATCAGAAATAGTGCGAGAAGATATATATACGTGAGAAGATATTTGCGTACGGTAGTACTGCCATTCGGTACACAGACGCATCGATTACCGTATTCTCGTTCTTATTAACTTAACATATTATTATCTTTGATTTAGACCTCCTATGTTACGGTCATTAATGAAAATATATGATTTTAGTTAGTTTTCTGCAAATCTACTTAAACAGATGATTCATTTGAGCCCACTTCGGGGAAAATTGGTGAAGGTTTAGGTGGTAAAAATGGTGTTGAAAAAAACCTGCTCGCTATTACAATATAGATTATTCTAATGTAGTAGAATTAAATAAATTGAAGTATTTTTATTTTAAATCTTTTAGTGTAGTAAAAAATATTACAAATTTTGAATTTATTAAATAATTTATGCAACAATGCATTAATATAAAATTTGTACAACAATTTATATCGGATTGTGTTGCTAGGCAAAAGAATTCGGCTGAATTGTCAGTTGGGATCTTTATCTACACATATAAAGATGAATCCCTTTCCATTCATTAGAGTTGCCACTGTTGTATTTGTTTCGAGCATTGTGGTCTGCGCCATAGGCCGCTTTGCCCGCCGCGGAGAAGTGGCTGACGATGCCGATGGCAACGTTCACCACTTCCCTGCCATCCCACACCACCACCACCACCATCATCACCACCACTTCAACCACCAGCTAAACATTTAGCATTAATAGCCTCGGATACAAAAAGGTATTTTAATCATTTATTTTTTATTAATTTTTATTTATTTAATACTAATATTTATTTTTTGTTTACTAATTAATTTTTATATTTTTTACAGTACAAAAAGTGTTTTTTAATAACTTAAATCACCTTATAACTTTTAAAAGAAGTAAGTAACATCAAAAAGTTAAGAGAGTAAATGAACCCGATACGATCCGACCCAACGTTTAACCTTTCCGATTTTTTTTTAGGTATCAAAATAGGAAAAGCTAAATTCTAGATGGATAGAACGAATACGAAAAACTTGCTGGGGAAAATGGGAAAATGTTCTTGTTGGTTTCTCTTGTTGTAACAAACCTTGCCTTCAAAGTTATTAGGCTAACCTAAACAAACATGAAAGGTTTTGAAAATGTAAATGAAAAAGTCTTACTTTCTGTATTTTATACAAGGAGATTTTTTAAAATTTCAAATTTAATTTTATTGTTTTTTAATTTTAGTTATATTTAAATACGTTTTACTAGTAAAGACTAATTAAAATATTTTTTTTCAGATTAATTTTATGATATAAGAAACTTCATTTTGATTATTTAAAGATGATTATTATTATTAATAATTTCAAAAATTTTGAATCTTCATATTAAAACATTTTAAATATTAATGATACGAAAGAATGGGATGGCAAATTATAAAATATGCGGAATACATTGCTAATATGATTAATAATTTATAAAATATAGTAAGTTGATTTTTTTTTTAATTAAAAGATTTTTAATGAATTTTTATAGCAGCAGTTGTAACGGTGTACTTTGTTAATGTGAGACTCTTAAGTCTTACATTTACAAAAAAAATATATTTCTAACTAAAAAAAAACACTAAATATATTTAGAAATATACATATTTAAGAATATGTTTCGGTCGTTTGTCCGAAACATATTATATTGATGCCTACCCGTGAAAGAAAAGGAAGGAATATTTTTTAATAAATTTGATGAAATGATTTTAGATATCTATTATCGTTGGTTAACTGTTAAAGGCCTGCTAACTCCAATTTTAAGCCAAAAGTTTTTGTATCTTTGGAAAAGAGATAAATTTATCTACTAGAGAAAATATTAACTCAAATTGGTAATAAAAGACGCGTTTTGATGATAATTTTTCTTTAAATTAGTTGCAATCGATCTGCTAGTTCCAGAGCCGTAAAAAATAGTTATGATCCCTATCACATGGTCAGGCAATTTATGACTAAAGCATTTAAGAATAAAAAAAGTAGAGGTGTAAAAGACACTAGTCAGAGATATGAATATCCTCTAACAGTTATGAATTTTATTATACATTCATACCCTGTGGTGAGTTAAGTGAAGGTGTGATTTTCAGGGTGGAAAGTAGGTAGATGCTTTTCAAAAGGCCTGCCATGCTGGTAAGCATGCTTTTCCATTCAGCGAGGAAGGCAATCATAAACCAACTTACTCCTCATTTTACTCAGTAGAGCATCTAGATGTTCAAATCAGCCTTTTGGCTGATGACTTAAACAACAACTACAATGCTATTGCGTCCTGGCTCAAATCCGATCTCTAAGTTGATTGGTTATGCCCCTAAATTAATAAAAAATTTTAATTAGATCAAGAGAAAATGTACAAAATATTAATACAAATATATTTCATTAAGAATGATATTTTTTAACTTTAATAACTAATTTGTACAATTTAAATTTTCAGATAAAATTTATTATTTCAAGAATAATCGAAATACTTTTAATCGACATCAGAATATAAATTTTACACTTTTTAAATTTAAAATTTTTTATAAATATGGCGATATCATTTTTTTACAATTTAAAAAAGTACGTATTTTTTTTCTATTATGATTAATGTAAAAGACACTACTTAGAGTTATCTCCTGAGAGTAATGAATTTCATTATACAGCTAGACCCTGTTGCGAGTGAAGTGAAGGTGTCTTATGCAGGGTAGAGATTAGATGCTTTTAAAGAGCCTGCCATGCTAATAAGCAAAGGCTATTTATCCACTTAGTGAGGACGGCAATGGTAAACCATCTCATTCCTTATTTTATATGGTAAAACCCCTAGAGGTTTCAAACCAGCTTTTCGGTTGCTGATCTGAATAACAACAATTTATTATGATTAGTAATAATGAGAATGTGGTTTAATCATTGAACATTGATGATTTGTTTAAATCTCGAGAAAAGCTGTATCCATTATCATTTTAAGTAATAGAAAGAAATTGTGTACAAAACATTAGTTTATATACTTTTTATGTTATGTAATCGTGTACTCTATATTTTGGAGATAAATAGTTCTCCAAATTAATTTTTTCCTACAGGCCCAATTTTACACTAAATAAAGTAACTTTATACAGTAAATTTTTTTGGGAGCCCATTTTTCAGTTCATACTCTCAGTATTAGTTTACTGTAGGCATTTCTCGTTTATTCCGGCCATATTTTGTTCTGCTTTTGCTTTTCCTGTAAGCCCTTAGTCAGTAATCAGTTGTCTAAATGTATTTCAATTAATTACGTTTTCTCGGTTTATTCTAGATTCTTTTATCCTTTCTGACTTCCTTAATTTATTTATCTGACACCTTTGATCTATGGCTTAGGGTTTTAAGACTTGTTATCCATTCTTTACTGGTGTCCACAGAATTCCAGTCTTCGGTTTTTGGTTGATTCCTTTAAGGGGAGTCTATACCTTGTATCCCGCCAGTGTTAAATTTGCTATTTTCAGGTATATTTTTTATAGGATTGGTAAAAATTAGGGAAATGAAACTTTACACACTCAATCGTTGTCGAGTTTCTTTAGCTACTGACATTTTTTTCAATTTAATCTGTTGAAGCAGAAAATTGAAAACAAAATAATGAATAACATAAAACTTTAACAGATTCTTTTCTACGATTTTTGTATATTGCTAATTTTTGGAGCATTCGAGGAAGTCATAAAAGTGCAGGTATGTGTGCATGTACAAGATGAATATCTGGTAAAAATTTCAGCCTTCTAGGTTTAATGGTTTCCGAGAAAAATGTACCTAAATTTTAAAATCTAAATTTACAAGAACAGGCAAAAATAAAGAGGCACAAACCAAAAACAAGCTGCTTTTTCTAAGCAGCTTAAAAAAAGCGGCTTTTTTTAAAATTCTTCTGTCATTTTGTTTGTCCATCTGTCCCGTCACACCAAGAAGTCAGAAACTATAAGAGATCCCAACTAACGATATGAAAAAATATTTGTTCTTGGTGACATGATAATTTTTCTGGGTAAAACTGCTAAAAACTTAAGTTTTTCATTAAAATAATTTTTTGACGTAATTTAATGGTTTCCTGGTAGATCTAGGTCTGAACTATTGAAAAATATAAAAAAACCAAAAATGGAAATTTTCAGTAAAATCACATACAGTCCACCCTTAATCGTTCGTTTTTCTTGTACCTACAGTTGTTTACTTAATGGTAATCTGCACTGTTCGTCAACTATCTTCAGGCTAATTATATCTTTCCAATTATATTTTAGATTTCTCTACTTCTTTTAGACCAATTTTCCTGATTATTCCAAGCTTTTCATTTACATACAAGCAGGACTTTTTACAATATTATGCTTTATGATCTTGGTTGTCTCATCAACTATTTCCTCTTACTCAGGTCGTAAGTTCTTCGAAGTAGGGCGGTCATCTTTCCAAATATGGATATTTAGGCCTTGTCAAGTACCTACTGCAAGTTTTCTTAAAAATACTATGCTTTGCTTACTAGCTAGATTTTACAAAATTTTAGGTCTAGGTTTTACTGGCTTTTTTATAAAATTCTTCTGTCATTTTGTTTGTCCATCTGTCCGTCACACCAAGAAGTCAGAAACTATAAGAGATCCCAACTAACGATTTCCGAATCCGTAATCTATAAAAATTTAATGGGCTTAACGAGTTCCGGTTTAGAGCGGAATTAGCCCAAAACCGAAGTCAAGAAATCAAATTCGGAATCTGAAAACAAAAATAGTGTAATTCGATTTTTCTAATACAGTAAATACAGAAATCATTGAGTTTGAAGTTCCAGTTTTGTCCGGAAGTGGCCCAAAAACGAATTTTAAGAAATCTAAGTTGGAATTTGGAAACAAAAATAGTGTAATTTATATTTTTTAAAGAATAGGTAAAGAAATCATCGGGTTTGAAGTTCTGGTTTCGTTCGGAAGCGGCTCTAAACCGGAAGTCAAGAAAACATAGAATTTGGAAACAAAAATATAGCATTTTCGATTCCTCTTAAAGATCAGATATAGAACGAATTGGGTTCGAAGTTCCGGTATCGACCAGAAGTGGTCCAAAATTGGAAGTCACGTAATCAAAGTCGAAATTTTGAAACAAAAATAGTGTCATTCGATTCCTCTAAAAGAGTAGATATAGAAATCACTAATGGTTTCTGCCATAAGTCAAAGAAAATCCTTTTTAAAAAATCCATAATCATGAGATGCGTCATCTCTAGAGAGATTCTTTTTCGTTATATATACTATAATTTAGCTACTATTGCATAATTTTCTGTGAAGTAACCGGTTTTTTAATTTTTTTTTTCAGGAGCAATGTATTTAACAAATCTTCAGTGGCTTTTAAAACATTTTTTTTTATTTTGAATATAAACAAATAAAATAGCATTATACTTCGTCAAAATTCTCAGTTAAAATGAAAATTATGTTGCATCGTGTAATATTTTGATAATTTTGATACCCAACGTTTTTGACAACCTATTACACGAGGAAACCAAATGAAAATTTTGGTAACTGTCCATGAGGAAACTACAACTACAGAAAGATAATATTTTTATATTAACATTTTTAATTATAAATTAAAATGTTTTTATCAAGAGGATTTGAGCGACTAACTTCTTTGATGAAATCACAGAACAATACCTTGTTTTATGGCAAAAATAACTGGTGGTGGAGAATTTAAAACTTCCTAAAGTTTAAAACGCCATATTAAAAACAATTACAAATATTTGGCGTTGAGTAAAAATATCGTTTATTTATTACACAAGCTATTTACATGATCGTAAATCAAGAAACAATTTAGCAACTGTAGGTAAGAAAACTATAAACTACAGAAAAGTACTTGAATATAATAAATTTAACAGTTTCATCAAGAGGACATGACCGGAAAACTAACTCCGATTAATTAGAGCAATAAACCTTATATTTCCATGACAAAAAATGGTGGTGATTGAATTAATAATTTTACAACGTTTTTAAAGGTCATATTAAAATAAAATGTTAGAATTTTTTTGGCGTTGAATAATAGTTTCCTCAAATTATTTTACAAGCTATTACACTAATGTAAATCAAATGAAAGCTGTAGTAACTGTGCATGAAAACACAACTGCAGAAGAGTTATTCAAAATATTTGAATATCATAAATTCAACAATTTTATCAAGGATATATCACATGTATTCTGATCATTATGTAATCGGAAACGTAACTTCGATGAAATCACAAAAACAATACTTATAGAGAAAAATAATTGCTGATTATGGATTAAAACCGTTTAAAACGGCATGATTTAAACACATTAGACGTCGATTTATTTCACAAGCTAATTCACTTAATGTAAATCAAATAAAAAACTGTAGCAACTGTGTATGAGGACAAAACTGCAGAAGAGTTATTCAAAATATTTAAATATCATAAATTTAACAATTTTATCTAGGATATATCACATGTATTCTGATCATTATGTAATCGGAAATAAACTTCGATGATATCACATAAATAATACTTATAGGGAAAAATAAATTGTTGTCCTGGATTAAAAACGTTATAATTTTAAACGTATAATGTAAACACAGTAAAATTTTTAGACGTTGTAAAATAATGACGTCGATTTATTTTGCAAGCTACTACACGTACGTAATCAAACAAAATTTTTACCAACTGTACATGAGAAAACTACTGCAGAAGAAATATTTAAAATATTTATATATCATAAATTCAACAATTTTATCAAGGTTATATCACGTGTGTAAGCAAATCACATATTATGTGATTGGAAAGGTAACTTCGATAAAATTACAAAAGCAATACTTATAATATAATGGAACATAAATGCTGATCCTGTTTTAAAAACGTAATAACGTTTTAATCCCCTGATTAAAACACTTTAGAACTTTTTGGTGTTGTAATAATGTAATTGATTCATTTTACACGCACGTAAATCAAATAAAAACTTTAACAAGTTTACATAAGAACACTATAACTGCAGAAGAGGAGTTCGAAATATTTAAATATAAATTCAACAATTTTATTAAGGATATATCAGATGTGTAAGCAAATCACATAAAATTGTGATAAGAAAGGTAACTTCGACGTAATCACAGAAACGGTACCTACTTATAGTTTCATAGAAAATAATTATTGCTGGTGCTGAATTAAAAACTAAGTTTTAAACGCCATGATTATATTACATTAAACATTTTTGGCGTTAGCCTATAGGAGAAAACCTACAACTGCAGAAGATGTGATCGGAGAGTCAACTTCGATGTAATTACGTCAGTAATAAACTACTTATAATTTCATGGAAAATATTTTGGTGGTGTTGAATTAAAACTTTTACAAAGTTTTAAACGTCATATTAATAATAAAACTTTAGCAAAGGTATATTATCACATGTATGTATCACACAAATGTATAAATAACATCGCAAAACTAACTTCGGTTAAATTACAGAAATGAAACTTACGGTTTCGTGACAAAAATTTATAAAAAAACAAATAATTGGTGGTATTGAATTAAAAATTTTAAATAAAGTTTTTAAACGCCATGTAAAAACATATTAGGATTTTTTGACGTAGAATGATTATTGTCGTCGGTTTATTTCATCATAAGCTATTATACGAGAAACAACAGCTAAAACTAAATATTTTATTATATTAAACTCTTTTATAAATTAAACAATTTTATCAAGACTGTGTAATCGGAAGGCTAACTTCGATGGAATCACTGAAATATTATTTATGAAGGTAAACTTAAAAAGTTAAAAATGCAGCATTTAAAACACATACAATTATTTGACGTTGGGTACTTAATGTCGTCAATTGACGACATTAAGTACCCAACGTCAAATAATTGTATGTGTTTTAAATGCTGCATTTTTAACTTTTTAAGTTTACCTTCATAAATAATATTTCAGTGATTCCATCGAAGTTAGCCTTCCGATTACACAGTCTTGATAAAATTGTTTAATTTATAAAAGAGTTTAATATAATAAAATATTTAGTTTTAGCTGTTGTTTCTCGTATAATAGCTTATGATGAAATAAACCGACGACAATAATCATTCTACGTCAAAAAATCCTAATATGTTTTTACATGGCGTTTAAAAACTTTATTTAAAATTTTTAATTCAATACCACCAATTATTTGTTTTTTTATAAATTTTTGTCACGAAACCGTAAGTTTCATTTCTGTAATTTAACCGAAGTTAGTTTTGCGATGTTATTTATACATTTGTGTGATACATACATGTGATAATATACCTTTGCTAAAGTTTTATTATTAATATGACGTTTAAAACTTTGTAAAAGTTTTAATTCAACACCACCAAAATATTTTCCATGAAATTATAAGTAGTTTATTACTGACGTAATTACATCGAAGTTGACTCTCCGATCACATCTTCTGCAGTTGTAGGTTTTCTCCTATAGGCTAACGCCAAAAATGTTTAATGTAATATAATCATGGCGTTTAAAACTTAGTTTTTAATTCAGCACCAGCAATAATTATTTTCTATGAAACTATAAGTAGGTACCGTTTCTGTGATTACGTCGAAGTTACCTTTCTTATCACAATTTTATGTGATTTGCTTACACATCTGATATATCCTTAATAAAATTGTTGAATTTATATTTAAATATTTCGAACTCCTCTTCTGCAGTTATAGTGTTCTTATGTAAACTTGTTAAAGTTTTTATTTGATTTACGTGCGTGTAAAATGAATCAATTACATTATTACAACACCAAAAAGTTCTAAAGTGTTTTAATCAGGGGATTAAAACGTTATTACGTTTTTAAAACAGGATCAGCATTTATGTTCCATTATATTATAAGTATTGCTTTTGTAATTTTATCGAAGTTACCTTTCCAATCACATAATATGTGATTTGCTTACACACGTGATATAACCTTGATAAAATTGTTGAATTTATGATATATAAATATTTTAAATATTTCTTCTGCAGTAGTTTTCTCATGTACAGTTGGTAAAAATTTTATGGCTTCTTGTACAAAAAAAAATAGTTTCTCAAAAGTAACAAATAAATATCCTCACACCACACTTAAGCCTTCCGGATCATAATATATGCCTATTCACACTCACAAACACACACACACACACATACACACACACACACACATTAATTTATACACATTAATTAAATAGCCATTCATTGGCTATTAATGACGTTGTAAAAAAATTTATTTTTATTTTGTTCATAATCACTTATTATAACCTTCAATATACACTCCTCTATCCCTACATAATACTATATTATATAAATGTATAAATAAACCGGGTGTCCCACAAAAAGGTTGCTATTTTTTAATTAATATGCCGGAAGTATCGCACACTCTACAGACTGGAAACAGTTATATTACAGTTATAATATGAGGTGTGGCTATTAATGACGTTGTAAAAAAATTTATTTTTATTTTGTACAATCACTTATTATAACCTTCAATATACACTCCTCTATCCCTACAGCGCTCCATGGGAATATTCCATTGTTCAAACCAGTGCTGGAAGTCATCTTCTGTCAGCTCCTTCAGAACATGTGCCGCTTTCTCTTTTAAAAATCCACAGACTCAAATCTTGTCTATTTTAATATGATTTCACCTTAGGGAACAGGTAGAAGATAATAACATGATGAAACGTGGTTTTTTACTTATGATCCGGAAACGAAGCGCGCCAATCCATGCACTGGAAGAGCAAACTTCACCGAGAGCGACAAAAGCTCGAATGAGCAAATCAAAATTTAAAACAATGATGATTGTTTTTTTATATCCATTGGATTGTGTACCTTCACTGGGTTCCTGAAGGTCAAACAATCAATATCACATAGTACCTCAAGGTAATGACCTTGAGGTACTTTCTAAACTACGTCAAAGAGTAAGCAAAAAACGCCCCGAAATGTGGAAGGACAAATCATGGGTTCTCCACCAAGACAATGCGCCAGCTCATTCCGCGTTATTTGTCAAGAGGTTCCTAGCCAAGTACAGCATCTCAGTGTTAGAACATCCACCTTGTTCACCAGATCTTGCACCATGTGACTTCTACCTGTTCCCTTAGGTGAAATCTGCATTAAAACGGACAAGATTTGAGTCAGTGGAAGCTGTAAAAGAGAAAGCGGCGCGTGTTCTGAAGAAGCTGACAGAAGATGACTTCCAGCACTGTTTCCAACAATGAAAAATTCGAATGGAGCGTTGTAGGGATAAAGAAGGAGTGTATATTGAAATTGACAATAAGTGATTATGTAGGTATAAAATAAAAATTATTTTTTTTACGTCAGTCTCGTTATTTAATAGTCACACCTCGTAAATAAATATGTAAAAATTACCCTCTAGTTTCATTTCTAACAGGATCTTTAAACAGACATAATATTGTCATTATTATAGCACACAAAATCCACATACTTACACGAAGCGAACTGGAAATCAGTGTATAACAGTGTGGATTGCTGTCACCAAGGATGGTGTTTTATCCTATGACATATCCGATCAGACAATGACTGGAGACAGATACGCATCAATTTTAACTAATTACATAGTTCCCCTCCTCTTTCTCAAGCAGAGATCCAGGACTTTTTTTTCAGCATGATTGAGCTCCTCCATGTTATGCTAATGTGGCCAAAGCGGTTTTAAACCAAAATCTTCCTAACCGTTGGATAGGTCGTGACAATGGCCTCATGGACTGGCCTCCAAGATTGCCAGACTTCTCTGTTTATAATTTTTTCCTATGGGGCTTTTTTTAGGAAAACGTTTATTCTCACACCATTGCGACAGATGATGAATTAATGAGGCTGATTGAAGAGAAACTGCTGTTGTTACCTCGGCAATGTTTTCAAAAACGCTTGACTCATTTTTGTTTCGTTGCTATCAATGTCGTGACAATGGCCTCATGGGCTGGCCTCTAAGATCGCCAGACTTCTCTGTTTATAATTTTTTCCTATGGGGCTTTTTTTAAGAAAAAGTTTATTCTCACACCATTGCGACAGATGATGAATTAATGAGGCTGATTGAAGAGAAACTGTTGTTGTTACCTCGGCAATTTTTTCAAAAACGCTTGACTCATTTCATTTTCGTTGCTATCAATGTCGTGACAATGGCCTCATGGACTGGCCTCCAAGATCGCCAGACTTCTCTGTTTATAATTTTTTCCTATGGGGCTTTTTTTAGGAAAAAGTTTATTCTCACACCATTGCGACAGACGATGAATTAATGAGGCTGATTGAAGATAAACTGCTGTTGATAACTCGGCAATGTTTTCAAAAACGCTTGACTCATTTTTGTTTCGTTTCTATCGGTGCATAGCTATTGACGGACATTAGTTTGAATAAAGGTTAAGGAAACGAATTGTGTTCATTAATAATTTATCACTCTCATATTTCTTTAATTTCTTTCAACCTCTTCGTGGGGCACAGGGTATATATGTCTATTCACATACACGAGCAAGAAAATATGAAGTTTGAAATTTTTAGTAAACGAGGTTACGTTGACAAAAACAACTAAGGAACTTCAATAGAGTTTTTGGTTATAATGTTCCATTACTTCAAATTTTGTTGTGATAAAGCAGATCTTATCTGATGGGTGTATTTGAAATAATTACTTTTAAAAATTACTTTAACTAATGATACCATCAAAATACTCAACTGAAGTCCTATATACTTACGGAAATGATTGTAAAACCCTTAGGAAGTTAACAGGGTATAATAATGTAGAAAAGGGTCAAAATTGGACGGAGGAAAACCATAGAGCAATAGAACAGACTGGGTACTTTAATTTGCAACAATTGTAGGGTTGGACTGTGACTTACTATTAAATGGCTCAACACACATTCACAAATATCTTACACATACACAAAAACGCATTATTCTTATTTTGCCTTTTAATATATTGTATGGGTTGACCACATGTTAGAATTAGTAAACTCAACATATATATGTGTAACGTAAATCTACTGTTTCTCGGGGCACAAATCACCCACCCTCCTTTACTTACTCCTCTACGGTTGACACACAAAAAGACCACTATTTTTCTCTTGTCCTCTGAATTTTGCTTAAGGGTAATATGTAATTCTATTCAACCCTAACGTTTTTCCTCTCCACAACTTTTCTCTTTAAATGTCTAACCCCTAACCCCATATTAACTATCCCTTCAATATACGGTTTAATTGGATTTAGTTTCCTCAACCAAAAACTGAACCACCGCAAGTCTACAATCTTTTTAAATTACCTCCGTCATTCTGTACATCTAATTCACTATTTCGATTATTCTTCCTGCTTCACAGTTGGTTACTTTCACTAATTACTCAGATGGAGAATCTAATTACTAATCAAGTAGGAGCACATATTGTTTTTCTTTTAACTTACTGTTTCATATGTCAATTGAATCTGTAGTGGACATTTTAATAAATTTTCACTCTCTCTTGCCCTTATGAATATAGGGAGAATACCTATTGTTTTCATGTCGATTTTTAGAAATCAGGTTTTCACCGGCCTTTTTTTAGGCCCCTTGAACCAAAACACATGTATTTTAGCGATTGGTGTCTGTTAGAACAAAATATCTCAAGAATGGAATATAGTACTGAGTTGAAACGTGCCACTTAATTACTACTACAGGACCTGACACGAATATTTTTCATCAAAATCGGTTAACCGGAAGTAGTAGTTAATTGTGCAATTTCTCCCATTTTGCGATTTTCTCAAAAATCGTCTCATGTAGGCCTACTACATTTTTTATGCTCTACAAAATAGGGTAAGAGTCATGTCTGCTAAAATTCTTGAAGGGGTGTGTTCCCAAGGTAAAAAAAATGTTTATTTTTAAAGATAGCCCCCTTAATATGCATTTTAGAGAAAAAGTGTAAAATAAAATTTGTAGAATATTAAAAAACCTACAACTTTCATTCCAAACATGTTTTTGTACAACGTTTAGTTTAGTGCCAATTAGGGATTTTCTGTATTTTTCATCGAATTGGATAAAAAAATGGAATTTTTAATTGCAGCCTTAATATGAATTTTACGAAAAATATATATATGAAAAGTTATAGGGAATAAAAATATCTACTTTTATTTTTAAGTTTTTCTCTACAGATCCTAGTTTAGCTTAAATTTATTAGTGATTTTCCGTATTTTTAAGTTTAAGTTAGTTTGATTTTCATTTTGTGTCATTCTTTCATGTTACATTAATTATTTTCATTTTACATTTTTTACCAATGATTAGAGAAAGGTTAAGAGTTGTTTACATTAACAAGAGAAAGTCGTGTGAGTGTATCAAACCAGTTTTTTAAATTTTTCACTAAATGTTTTGAGTAAATATTTGTGTAAGTTCAGTCGGATCTTTCTATTTTTAAATACTCCTTAAATCGAATATTTACTTCTTTTCCTTGAAAAATCCTCCATTCAAATTAAATTACCATCTTTACTAGAAAAATTGTGTGGTCATGTATAAAAAAAATTCTAATGTATTATTTTTATAAAGAATTAATTTATTCTTACTACAAGAAGGCTACATGATTTTGAATGCTTTTTTCAAGTCTATTAGAAGAAAACTCAAAACAAATTACCAAATTTTTCAATAAATTAGCAAAGGTATGTATTCTTTTCTTCACTGGTGTATCATTTTCTGTAGAAATTGGTTTATAAATGTTCTGTATATATATATAGATATGCCTATTTTGGATATATAGGTAATCGCAACATATACTGATGACACGGCAACTCTCTTAAGGAAAAAAACGCGAATGTAGCTTCTAGGTTGTCGCAGCGACGTCTACAGTAGAAAATTCTTAAGGAACATACATTTAGACAAGAAAAAGACGTTGAAATTGACCAAAAATGAGTGAAGGAATTTAAATTAAAAGGGAGATAAGATTGATGAGAGTAACAAAATAAAGGAAGTTATACAAAGAATAAATTAAAAATAAAAGAGAAAGGAAGAGAAGGAAAAAGTGCAGCCATAAAACAAAGGAAGTAGAATCGAAAAGGAAGACTCGAAGGAAAAATTCGTATTTGATTTCAATCTTAACAAACTTAGTTTTTGTAGTCCAAGAATGAATTAAAATGACTGTAAATCTTATTAATATTCTTATTAACAAATATTTATCATGTTCAAAATTCCGATGAATAGTTAACAGCATTAAATTTGCCATCGGAATTTTTCTGTACAATTTATTTATTTTATATTTGTTTATCGAATACTTTTTTAATGAGTCTATAGAATTAATCAATTAAAACATTCTGTCGCCTAACCAGAAATCAATGTTAATTTTTAGCATCTACAGCATTCTTAGCATCGATAACAAATATTTATTTATAAAAAATATTTCGTGTTTGCAATAATTAAATTAACTGGAGAAGTTCGCAATGAATTCAAACCCCATTTTAGTAATATAATGAGAATTTAAAAGCAAATTCATGATTTTATAATTTCCAAACTTTTATTTTATTTAAATTAATTAAATCTATTAAATACAATTGTAATAACTATTCCTTTTAGAAAAAAGTTTAATTTGTTTTTTATTGTTATGATGCTTACGTAAGCTTGTGCATAGGTAGTTATATGAGTTGAGACGAAGATGAAAAAAATGCTAGACCTGACCGGGAATAAAACCTGGGACCCCTGGTACATTACCCAGTTTTTCTAATCACTCCAACAGCGGGCAAGCCAAAAGTAACAAAAATATGAGCCGTTAGATATGGGGAAAAGTATATGGACCAGCCATATTATAACGAGAGGAAAATTCCACATACCAGACTCTTTCGTAGATTGGTTAATGACACACACTACACAAAATTAACTTCTTAATAAACACCTACAATTAATTGTTTTGGTAATTTTCGATGAATTTGAGCAGTGACAAAAACATTTGATGTAAGTTATTAAGATTGTTGTATTATCTACATTTTACGAATTATTTAAGTAGTCAAAGGTTTTTATTTTAAACGATGTTTTACGAACTTGCATTGTCCAGTTTGTCTGTATGGTTTGAGGTTTGTATAGATTGAAATTAGTGTAAATTTGGAAATAAATTACATATCAAATAAGAAATAGAAGTAGTATTATTTTATTCTTTTAACTCTACATGTAAACAAAAACAAAACTCAGAATACACAACAATAACAATTTGAAAAACACATGACTTAAATCAAATCATATGTTAACACCTCCTCCTCTATTTGCTGTGATGCGGTACCTTACGTAGTATCAGCTGGTCAATATGTCTTTTGACGATCCGCCCATCATCTAGATGAACTGTGTACATCACATGTCCATGTTTGGCAGTTATTTGGCCCAAGTGCCACTTGGTTGATCCATTGACGTATTCGCGAGCTTGAACTTTATCTCCAACCTTAAAATTCCTGTTGATTCCAACTTGTAGTCCCTTTTCCCGATATTTCGTTGTTTCTAATGTTGGAACAATTATGGAGAGGCTCGTTCTAACACTCCTTCCAAACATTAGGTGGTATGCTGATGTTCCAGTGGCATTTGGTGATTGTCTGAGTTGCATAAGAAGTTTTTGTATTTTATTTTGTAGTGATCCCTTTTCTCCCTCCATAGACCTTAGCGCCCTTTTGACAGTCTGCACGTATCTTTCAGCCTGACCGTTTGAATTTGGGTGGTATGGTGCAGATGTTCTGTGAATAATTCCACATTCATTCATGAAGTTTTTGAATTCTTGGGAAACAAATTGTCTTCCATTATCGGATACCAATATGTGAGGAAAACCAAAGGTTGAAAATATTCTTCGTAATTCTTGGATTGTCCATGTACTTGTTGTTGTTCTTGTCTGTATTACTTCCACCCACTTACTGAAAGCATCCACCAATATGAGGTACTGTTGGCCGTCTGTTGGCCCTAAGAAATCCATATGCACTCTCTCCCATGGATTAGAAGGTGGTTCCCATGGATGGATAGTTTTCCTTGGGTTGTTACGCTTTTCAATACATTGTCGACATTCAGCAACCAACGCTTCAATATCCTTGTCCATGCTTGTCCACCAGCAAAAATTACGAGCCAAAGTTTTCATTTTTATTTCTCCCAAATGGGCCACATGAAGTTCTTGAAGCACATGAGATCTGAGAGAACGAGGAATCATAACTCTCCAGCCTTTCATCACACAATCATCTTGAATATCCTGTGTTTGTATTATCCTACTCTCACTTTTTGCTAGTTCCAATGTAGCTGCCCTTTCGACTACATCTTTAAACGATTGTAATTGTTTATCTTGAAGCAGCTGAAGACGTATATCAGAGTCTTTTAGTCCCCTGACCAACTGCATGCGAAGTAGAATTTCAGATACTGATTCATGGCATTTTGTACAAGTAAACTGGCAATCCACACTGAGTTTTCTTAAAACATTTGCGTAATCTTGTACAGATTCATTATGTAGTTGAGTACGTGTCGTAAATTTGTGCTGGCGGGCCCAAATACTGGGTTTTGGTTCTATCTGAGCCATTAATAAGTGAGTTAACTCCTCGTATGTTTTATTATGTGGGTCGTCTGGTATGCAAATATCATAAAGTTGTTCATGTATTTGTGGGGTGATTGCTTGTAGGAATAATTCCACTTTAACTTTAGGACTTACGTTTCCCCGTATTTGGATGTAGTTTTCAAAACGCCGGGTGAAGTTTTGAAAACTTTCCTCCTGTGTATATGGCTGAAAAGAAATATTCGGTCCATTTTGAGATAATACAGAAACAGCCATTGCAGTGGATGTATTGTACTTTTTCTTTTCTGCTTCTAGAAATATCCATATCTCTTCATATATTCCTTCCAAATGCCATCTGACTTCAAGTTCATTTTCTATTGAATTAGTACCAAGTTCAATATTTGACTGTGTATCTTCAATTTCACTCCATATGGTTGATAGTTTGTCCGTGTAGACTGTACATATTTCATGAGAGTTTTCACATTTAGGTAATTCATCTTTTAGTTTGTTCAAGCGTAGTTCTAGTAACTTCCTTTTCTTCATATACTGTTCAGTATCTTTTTTCCTCGTCGCCATTGTAAATTTGGAAATAAATTACATATCAAATAAGAAATAGAAGTAGTATTATTTTATTCTTTTAACTCTACATGTAAACAAAAACAAAACTCAGAATACACAACAATAACAATTTGAAAAACACATGACTTAAATCAAATCATATGTTAACAATTAGTAAGAAAATATTACGCGTGAGCTGCTATTTTGGAAAAACCGTTCACCACTAGTACATACTTATTTAAATTTTATTAAATTCAATAATATTAAGAGCACAGCATAAATATCTGTCATATCAGCAAAAATGAACCAAAATTATGGGGTTGAAAGGTCATATAGATTTCCTGCTGTACATCCATCCGTATAGCTGGCAGATATAGTAACATTTGTGGTGTTTCCAGTGATTTATTAATAGCGGCAATAGAAATTGTTTGGCAAACGGATGGTAAAGAGACATCTGGCATCTCTTCCAGCAATGTGCCCTCCAACAAACACCACGACAAATTGATCCCTACAACTACGGTACAGTAGTTCGACCTCCCTTTAAGCAATACACTATGATATATTAGTCGTAGATCAAACTTCGTATTAGCAATATTAGAACTAACCACTCCAATATACAACTACTATCAATATTATTAATAGTTACTTACTAATACTTACTAAGGATCACAATAAATTAACTCTCTACAAACATTAAATATTTTGAAACACAATGTGTTTCTGCACCTTGTAAAAGTCTATAGTCTACTTTTTGTATAATTAATAGTTCCAAATTTATCCAGGCCTTTACGAAATTTAATGATTCAGCAAAATGTTATCAATTTTCCGGGAATCTCTAATCAAAGATTATAATATAACTAGTTTTGACCGATTTACATATTACATCATAACACCTTATTTACTTTTCTTAATTCTTTATGATAACATTTTAACATAATAATGGAAAGTACCATACAATACTGAAAAACTGGAAAAGTTGATAGCTTAAAGTACCTCCGAGAGATAATACAATTGACGACCAGCAAAAAGGAAGCAAACAACAACAACAACAACAAACGAGGAAAGATGTCCGGTGCATTCCGATGTAGACACCACTTGTGTAAGAAGAAAGCAAATAATCAATAATCTGTGTGTCTGTTCGCGAGTGAATTCCTTACAATGATCGAAAAGGCTGGTCTAAGGGAAGCAGAGAAATTTGAGAGAGAGGTCCTCTGCAAAGAATATAAGTTCACAGTTTCGACGAAGAAGACAAACGTAATGGTATTCAGGGGAAAGGAGCCAATCAGAACCAAAAATTGTTATAGATAAAAATATTTTGGAACAGATATCTTACTTTCAGTATATAGGTTGCAACATTACATACCAACAGGATAAAGATGCTTACAATAAGATGCACCGATTTCAGCAAATATGCGGAACTATCCACAGCACTTTAAAAATAACACCAGCAAACATACCGGGTGAAATTTTATAAAACATTAGCAGTGTCAACCCTACTCTATAGCAGTGAAATTTGGGTACTATCAAAGCGAGAGGAGAGTAGATTGCAAGCATATAAAATGAAATTTCTTTGACATACGTATGAGTGTAGTAGAGAAGATCGTTACAGGAATACCAAGATAAAAAAGAACTTAACATCTTCTCTATGATCGACAAGGTATCTCAGAACAGAATGCAATGGTTAGAGCATGTGAACAGGATGAGGGAGGATAGGATACCTAAGCAGACACTGGGCTATAAGCCGGAGGGCAGGAGAGAACGAGGACGCCCGAGAAAGAGATGGGGGAATTTGAGAGGTTCGGAACAGGCAGAGATGCCTAATCCTTGAAAGGCATTAGAAGAAGAAGAAAAAGAAGAAGAAGAAGAAGAAGAGGTCCTCTGCAAGATAATGGGTCCAAAGTTAATAGACGGACAATATAGATTACGAGGTTGAGAAGAACTGTAGAATAAAAATTAACAATTAAAAAATGAATACTAAAATTTGACGGAAACGTGTAGAGAATGGATGAGAAACGGTTGACAAAACAAACTGTTAAGGCACTAACAATTAGCTTTAAGGTGGCGGATATTAGTGGTTCAAAGAAATCAGAAAGGATTTTGAGAAAACCGGAATAAATCAATAACCCGAGCAGTTTATTTACGTAATTAATATGAACATATGAAAAGTATTTTTCGGGTATTTACAAAAAACTGTTTAACAGCTGATTTTTGTTAATGATTTTGGTCGGCCTGGGTCCGTACACGACTACACCATGTACACGTCATGCACATCATTTTCATCTCATTGGGTCATGGGGTATTGTTTTTAAATTGAATAGATTGCAACAGACACACACATTCGGGATAAAGCAATTTAAAATTGCATCATAGTTTATATTAATATGTTGTTTATGTTAATAGGCATAACGGTTTGAATTCCTTCAGGTTTTTCACAGGTAAAACTAAAAATTAGATGTTGTATCAATGTCTTCTTCACTAAGTTAAAAAGAACTGTTATAAATGCACCCGATTTCCTTAATAAAATTGTATTTGTGCACACTGTATATACTGTACAACTTTTCTTTCATTTATCAGAACGTCTGGTGGAACTACCAATGATACATTTCTTTCAGAGGATATAACGGTAATATCCTCTTATAATAGTAAGTAGTATATACTTTCAATTTTCTTGATTTTTTTAGTTAATTATGCATCCTAGCAAAAGATAACAAGTTTTACTATTTTTTTTAATAGCCTTATTAGATCGGGTATTTAGTGAACAATTAACTGGAAAATGGTGGACACTAGATTGTGTAGACATTACTAAATTATTTGTAAGAGAAACAACATTCTTCTTCAATTAGAGGAAATTGTTAAGGTCTTTCTTTAACTTAGCAGATGAACCAACAAAAAAATCGTCAATATTACTTTTTATAAAACTGTATATTACAGTACCAATTTAATAATTTATTAAGGCCGTTATTAATTCTGGCAACTTTTCTTTTACGAGATCCAAACTTTTCTAACTTCTAAAAGGAGGAAAGTTGCGCGCCTCCACGTGGTACGGCTGGATAGCTTGAGAAGTAATGGATCAAATTCTCAAGTGAACTAAAACAGAATTCCTCGCTGGTTCACACCAGAGTTGTATCCTTGAGACTTCGTGTCTCCAAGCTGGAACTGGCTTCGACAGTCAACATATGGAAGCTTCTTTTGCTAAATCTTCCGTCGCCTGTGCCAAGAGACATTCAACGAGCACGGAAAGACGACACTCGGTTGCGGCGGGTCGTCAACGAGAGAACTTTAACGGCGAATCGGAGCGCCTGGAAACTCTTCCGAAACTTAAACTGCAACTCAACAAGAAGACATTCATCGCGACGCACAACATAAACTCATTATTGCAAATCGGAAAACTCAGAAATTTGACAAACATACTAGATAAAAACAAAATCCTAATTGTTGCACTGCAAGAAATGAGAAACACAGACACGGCTCCCTTCGAATCTCAAGGTTACAGAATTTATAATGGATTTCCTGGACCAAAGGTCATGAAGAATTGCTCGCAGTTGGGCACAGGATTTCTAGTAAATACTAAAATAATTAACTCTGTCCTGGACTTTAAGCCGATTACACCTAGACTTGCAACACTAACGATAAAAACAGCCAAGAGGATTTACACATTGATCAATACACATGCAAACGCAAACGACAAGAATAGAAAAGCAGAATTTAAACAGGAGGTCTTGGACTACTGGGACCACCTAGACCAAGCAATCTCCCAGATCCCCAAGAATCACGTCAAAATTCTACTGGGAGATTTCAATGCACAGTTGGGACGGGAAAGACAATACAAAGACATCCTGGGAAAATACCCAGTCCACAGGCGGACAAATAAAAATGGCCAGTTGCTGATCGAACTATGCAGAAAGTATGGGCTGATCTCCAAGTCAACTTATTTTAAGAAAAAACCCAAAGCCATGAAGACCTGGAAACATCCAGACTAAAGGAAAGGTGAATTTCAGTTAGACCATGTCTTCATGGATAAATTCCACCATAAAGAAATTCAAAATGTAAAATCCATGAGAGGAACAGACACTGGTTCGGATCACTACATGCTGAAAATTAAATTCAAGTTTACGGCACCAAGACGCCAAAAATCAGAAAGGTAACCGCAAACTAAAACATACGATCCCCAGAATTTAAAAAATAATAGATATTACGCCTTCACACGAGAGGTGAATGCTGACTGGGAAGATTTGGTCCCAGGACTTCAAAACATTACAAGGGTCACGGATCCAATCAACAAAAGAAAGAAACACCCTTGGTGGAACGCGGTTTGTGATGAAGCCCTGGAACTCAGGCATAAGAGGTGGCAAGAGTTTCACAACAGAAACACCGAAGAATCCCTCCAAGAGTTCAAACAACAGCAAGTATGCACCCAGAAGATTCTGCGGAACGCAAAAAGGGAATACCAGAAAGACGTACTTGAACAAATAGAAACAAATTACAAGAAAATGAGTGTTCGAGAATATTACAAAACTTTCAAAACGCAACTTGCAAAATACGACGCGCCAACACTGACTTTCAGAGACAAAAACGGTAAAATGGCCCACAACAACAGGGACAATGCTGAGATCCTAGCGGATTCTTTCAGCAGACTTCTTAACTGCGAGGACCCCGAAGAACTTTTTGAAATAGACACATTCACAGACATAAAGACCAAACCAGAACACATACTCCCACCAACTTTCGAGGAAGTCAAACAGGCAATTAAGGAAATGAAAAACAACAAGAGCTGTGGGGAAGACCTAACCACAACAGAAATCTGGAAGTACGCGCACGAGAACGTGCAAAAGAAATTACATAAAAAATTCGGGGAAATTTGGGACGCTGAAAAACTGCCAGACCACTGGACAAATGCAATCATATGTCCACTACATAAAAAGGGTCCAAGAACAAATCCAGACAATTACAGAGGTATTTCATTGCTTGATTGTACGTACAAAATTTTCTCTAAAGTAATATATAACAGGATCAGGGAACAACTGGATCACGAACTTGGGGAATATCAGGGAGGATTTAGATCCTGGCGAAGCTGTGCAGATCAGGTTTTAACATTGAAACTTGTTATGGATTTCTGCAAAAAAAGATCAAAGCCCTTTTTTGTAACATTTATTGACTTCAAGAAGGCCTATGATTGCATACATCGGGAATCGCTACTGAAAGTGCTACGGAATTTTGGACTAGACCCGAAATTGACAAGAATGATAGGACTCACATTGACCAATACTAAGTCCAAAATCAAATTTCGAGGAGAGTTTTCTAAAGATTTCGAAATAAGAACAGGACTTAGGCAAGGAGATGGCTTGTCCCCGTTGCTTTTTAATTGTGCCTTAGAATACATTATGAGACTATGGGAAAAAGAGAACCCAGCAAGGATTAGCTGCGGGAAGTGCAAAAGTAAAGTTCACCTTAGCTGTCTGGGGTTTGCAGATGACTTGGCCTTGTTGAGTGGGTCTGTAGAGGAACTAAAGAAACAAGTAACAAGCTTAGGACGGTTAGCGGGAAGGTTTGGACTCAAGATCTCCTTCGAGAAGACGAAAATAATTGGGAACACTAACATGGACCCCAGGATTTCAGTGGGAGGTCAAGTAATAGAAGTGGTACGGAATTTCAAGTACTTGGGGAAGGTATTGAACATGAGTTGCAATGACAGGGAAGCATGGGCGGAAAGGACCAAAAAGTTAATGAGAGCTCAGTTCATGACCCACATCACATACAACAAGAAGTCAATGTCGGTAAATACAAAGGTAAGACATTACAAAACGGTAATACAACCTGCAGTGACTTACTGTGGAGAGACCCTAACAAAACTGTCACAAAAACTAAAACCCACAGAATCCTGACGTTAGAACGAAGAATCCTTAGAACCTGTATTGGTAAGGGAATATACAAAGATAATAGTTGGAGACTGCTACCAAATAATGAAGTCTATAAAATTTCGGAGCCAATACTAGACACAATTAGGAAAAAACGAATCTCCTTTTTGGGCCATATCCTTAGAACACCGGAGAACAGAGTACTCAGACGACTTATTGAAAGTGTCTGGAATTTTAAAATCGGTTTGAACTGGACGAAGGAGGTCAAGGAGGACTTGGAAAGGTTTGGGTTGACGCTGGAGGATGTGAGGTTCAAGTCTGAAAGTTATAGAAAGTTGAGGGATCTGGCTTTGGAACGGGAAACCAAGACTAGAAGAGTGCAGAGGGTGACGGAAGAACTCCGGGCTCAGAGATCACGAAGAATGAGGGAATACTGGGTAAAGATCAAGGCTCAGAGATCAAAGTAGAGTCTTTCATGTTGTGGCTGAAGTGGTCCATTGTGGCCTCACAAGTATAAAAAAAAAAAAAAAAAAAAAAAAAAACAGTACCAATTTAACTATCGTGATGGTAATGATAAACTACATCATCCACTACGTTTCAGGCCACCTGGACTTGTTATCACATCCATCTCTTCCTCGGTCAACCAATACATTTCTCTTACCGTTTCATATCACCAAGGTAAATGAGTCGTAGAAATATATACATAAATATGGAATTTCCAATCATTTACTCTTTAATACTTAAAGATGTATTATCGAATTCTATACTGTTCATCAGTTGCTCTGTCAAGATTTTAAGTGATATTTTTGTAATAACCATATCTACTGTATGTGAACTGTATTCTATCTACTTTTTGTAAGATTAGTAGGTTTTGTAGAAAATTGATTAAGTTTTCTTAAATATATTAATTTATAGTTCCAACAAACCTTTTATCATATAAAACATACGAAGTTTCAATTTAAAGTGTAGACCTAATCAAGTTATTTATTGAGGCACCCTATCAGGTATGAAATAGAACGTTGCATGCAGATATAAATACTCTATTTTTGCGATTGATGTATTTCCAAAGCTGTAGTGGCATTTTAAGATTAAACTTCAATTAAATGAGAATTGACTTACTCGTAAGTGTATGTACACCATGCTGTTGGTTAGGTCATAAGCCGAAAGGCTGGTCTAAACTTTTAGAGGCTTTACTAAGTAAAACGAGAAGTAAGGCGGTATACCTTGTCTTCCTCACTGAATAAAAAGCATGCGTATCAGCATTCCAGGCCCTCTAAAATGACTGTCCTCTCTGCAATGACAATTTCACTTCATTCACCTCAGTCTGGCTGTAGAATGAAATTCATTACTTTTAGAGGAGATAATTCTGATTAGTGTATTTTACACTTCTTCTTTTCTTAAATGTTTGTCATATAATTGGCTGGCCAATGTATGAGAATCAGAACTATTTTTTGTCACTCTGGAACTAGCAGTTCAAGTGCAAATAATTTAACAATCCACCTGCCTGTTGTGGGAAAAATATTCTTTTATGTACTTAAAAGTATTGTTGGTTCTTTGGTGGTGATTGAACCAGGAGGAAAGTAAGATGTCTTCTTCCACCAATCGAGTTTATAGTCCTGTATACCGCCAATTCAGTTAAAAGTCTAAATAGAAGTTGATATATTATTGGATGTGTCTCCAGATGGTGACATTAAGTGGCGAGTTAAAACCTTTAACTTTTGGTGGCCCTGAAAAGGGCCGTTTAAGCGGTGGTCGTCTTGGAAAAGCGTTGGTCGTAGTCGGCGTGTCGTCGTCCAGCGGAGACGTCATCCTCTTCCCTCGCAGTAGTGCGTCGATGGTTGCTTCGTCGGATCCGGTGGGCGTAAGGCTTGGTTGAGGGACCGCTGTGGGCATCGTTAGCGGCGGCGATGACGGTCCGGTCGACGGCTTATGCTGTGGGGTCGGCGAGCGAAAAAATCATCTTCTCTCTTGCGAGGTCATGGATAAGGCCCACATGAGCGATAAAGAAGGAAGTTGCTCTAGGACTTGCAGCAGCCAGCAACGCATCAGCCGTCGCCGCAGCCACGCGCTGCCTACGCTGGTCTCCTTCGAGACCAGCACAACGGTCCTTCTCAGGACCAATTTACTAAGGTTTTAACTGGCCCTTTTCAGGCCCATCAACCTGAGCCAGGGTTCACGCCGCAGCCACGCGCTGCCTACACCGGTCTCCTTCGAGACTGGCACAACGGTCCTTCTTAGGACCAACTTTTTAAGGTTTACAACCAGCCCTTTTCAGGGACATCAGCCAGCTCTGTCCGCCCCGGCAGACACACACATAAACGGCCCTTTTCAGGGCCACCAAACAAATAAGGTTTCAACTTGCCCCTTAATGTCGCCATCCGGTGACAGATGTATAGCAAATGCAATATCTCTTAACAAATTATTGGTTAAAGGGTATTAAGTTTTAATTTTAAGTTTAATACACTAAGAACATCAAACTGCATTAATTTCAAATGCATCATATCACCCGTTGTAAATTATAGGCTACAGTGTGAAAAACATTTAAAAAAATACTTAGTTCTTAAACTGACCTGCTACATAACATAAATCTTCATAAATTATTTGATGGAATCATAAATTTAGTCTACAAGTTTTAGTAACATAATAAATTTAACAAAGGAAAATAATAGTAATAGTAAAATATACCCTATTTGTTTATGAATAGGGTTTCAACACCCTTAGTTAACCTCACTTATTCATACAGTTGACTAAACTTTATGTTTATATATACATATTTTTTTATTTCGCTCCCTTGTTGTTCCCTTTTTAAACGATAAACTATAACACGGTTCGCTTAACATTCATATTGGTTGACTAAACTGATAGAGAAATGCCTTCTCGTTATTGAGAATCATAACATATGATGTAATAACAATTCAATGTACGGTTCAAGGGAAATTCACAATGTAAAGTTTATATTTAAATTTAAAACATTAATCAATTACTAATTTGTCTACTGTCTAAATATAAATTAACAGGAAAATTTTGTTATTTATGTCCAGTTTAATATAAAGTAACTGTTTAATTCCAGTCATAAAAAATAATAATGATCACTAAACGAAATTTAAAGTAACTTGGTTTTAATTAGATATTTTAATAAAATATTTCGTATTAGTAAAAAAAATATTTTGTCCAGAATATTTCCAATTTAAATTATTTGAATACTCTAACAAATTTATTTAAAATTCTCCTCCTCCTCTTTCTCCTCCTCCAACACCTCCTACTGAAACTTTCCAGGAGAGAATTCCAGGATATAAAAGTGTTATCATTAATTTTCTAAGCAAAACCTATCTGATTGTTTCTGCATTTATTGATTGGTTATCCTGTAATTTTCTTAAAAATTTAAAAAAATTTCGGAGTGGTTTTTCTGGAGAATTTAAAGTAAAGTGGTTATAACAAAATTTCCAGTAATATTCCGGTTTTATCCCGATTATTTTTACCAGGAATTTGAAAATTTTACCGAATTTACCAACCAGTTTCTTGAGGATTTTTTAAAAATATCCCACAGTTATCCTGAATTCAGGAGACATCCTTGGATTATCCCAACAAATAATAATGTTTCCTGAAATTCTTGGGAAGGTTGTGCTCTCGTGGTAAAAAATTATTTTTCTAAGATTACGGCCTTAATATGCATTTTAGGGCAAACGTGTACAATAATTAAAGCTGTTGTAATTGAAAATAAAACCCTAAAACTTCTATATCTAGCATTCAAAGTTTAGGGTTAATTTGTGATTTTCTGTATTTTTCTCATCAAAATCAGTAAAAAATGGATTTTGTTGAAGATTGCACCCTTAGTGTGCATTGTTACAACTAAAAATGTATAAAATAAACGTTATAAGAAATTACAAAACCTACTTCATCTTTTAAATTTTTTTCTACCCTCTAGTTTAGCGTCACCTAGTGATTTTACGTAATATATATATATTTAACTTGAACAGGAGATTGATTTTCATTTTGCGTCATTCACTCATGATTAAAATGACGTTGAGTGTTTCATTTTATATTGTTTACTTATTTAATTTATAATTATTCTTATTAATTTATTATTGGTTACTTATTTAATTTTTATAATAAGAGGTAAATTTAAAACGGTTGAATAATTTAAATTATTCTTGTTGATCGATTGATTTTTTCGTGGAGTAATATAACGGAGGGATAAATTGTGTTTGACATAGTGAAGAGGTTTTCTGCTTTTGACGACAAAATTTATCGGTCCAGTGGTTAACAAAACCTACGCTTGAATCGTGTGTTCACCCTCGACCATTTTCACATCATCTACGTCAGCATAACCAATAAAAAAACATTGGATGTCTTATCAAAATGTCAGTGACAAAACCACTCTTATCAACTTTAAAAAGAATCAATAATTATAATCTATTAATCCTAATCTAATAACTATTATACCAGATAATTTAAGTTCATGGTTTTCATTTTAACTAAAATTTTTTAAAGTTTATTATATATATCAATGTAGACAGTTTTCACGTTAAAAACTTTACTTAAAATCTTATTTCAACGATTGAAACACATTTCATTTTCTGATTAAATACTTCATAATGAATGAAATACTTCATTATGCCCATAAGAGGCAGCTAGAGTGTTAATTTATGTGCACTCGATCTGGTAGTTCCAGGGGTACAAAAAATAGTTATGTTTCGTATCACATGGTCAGCTATTTATATTACTATAGCATTTAAGAACAAAAAAGGTAGAGGTGTAAAGACACTAGTCAGAGTTATCTCCTCTGAGAGTAATGAATTTTACTATACAACTGGACCCTGTGGTAAACGAAGTGAAGGAATCATTTGCAAGATGGAAAGATGCTTTTCAGAGGTCATGGCATGCTGATAAGCATGCTTTTTCATTCAGTGAGGAAGGTAATTTGTAAACCACCTCACTTCTCATTTTTCTTAGTAAAATCTCTACATATTCAAACTAGCCTTTCGGCTGATGACCTAATCAGCAACAATATTGTTTGCTAATTATTAATTAGTTTACATTTTTCATTATTTACATTGGCAAGAGACAGTCGCGTAAATGTTTCACACCAGATATTTTTATTTTATTTTGAATACTATAATACTACGGTAATCTAATTTTTTAGTTGTAAGTTTTCTATTAGGTATAGGTACTACTTTCATTGTTGTTAAATATTTGAAACTACTAACATTTTTGTTGGAATAAAAAAAAAGAATAACTTTATAGTCTTATAGCTTGACTAATAAATTTAAATAGAATTTTTTAATTGTGTCTCACCCACCGGGTTGATCTAGAGGTAAGGTCGTCGCCAAAATCAGCTGTTTAACAGCTGATTTTCGGAGACGAAGGTTCCTGGTTCAAATCCTAGTAAAGGTGATACTTTTTTACTGATATGAATGCTAGACAGTGGTTACCGGTGTACTTTGATGGTTGGGGTTCAATTAACCATACTTTCTCAGGAATGGTCGGCCTGAGTTTGGACAAGACTACACCTCATTTGCACGTCATACACATCATCCTCATCTAATTGGGTAATGGGGTTGCTTATTGTTCTGAATTGAACAGATTGCAACGTACACATATTAGGAATTAAATGAAAAAAAAAATTGTGTCTTTCCTCATAACACACCCTACTCTATAGGATAGTAATCTATTTAAAATCAGTTAAATTATTTAACTTAAAATAAATGTTTTAAAGTAAAGATAAAATCTTGGTGGAAACTACGTCCCACTGGAATAATTTTACTGAAGAAATGGTTGTCAATCAGGTTAACTTAAAATTTTGTCTATATTTTTATGGAAGTACAAGTTTAAATAAATTTGCCAGGTAGTAAAAATAAAATTTATTTATTTTTTGTAACTGTTATTGTTAATTCTGTTTGTAAGGAAAACACAAATTTTTAAACGTTTGAGTCTGTGGTGTTGTTCACTATTATTCAGAACGTTAACAATTGCCAAAGGATTTTTAAAACGTTCAAATCTTGTTAAATTTTGTTTAGTTTCCGTATTTTCTCTATAATTGAATTTACTTGTTAATCATGGTGGTTAAAAAGATATAAAATAATTATTAAAGTAATTTTGGTAAAAAGTATTATTAAAAGTGTTTGATGTTAGGAATATTAGTAAATATTTTTTGTATTAAAAAAGTATTGCTTAGAAGTTTAATTCTTAATAAGTTTTAATAACGACCGTAAATTATGAATTGTGACATTTTATTCAAATGAGTCTAGTAAAGTTTGTTTTTATAATTTTATTTTCAAGTTCCATTGATCTAGCAAATGGAACTTAGGTGAATTGATTTCGTATATTTAGGTCGAACGTAGGAACGAAGAGGTGAAGTTTATTTGGTGCGGTATCGTATCTAGAAGGTTACGGGGAGGTAAAGGGATGGTTTGTGGGAGTTGATAAAATATAAAATGGAAGGGGGGTTGTTAAAGGAAGCGTGGTGGAATTTATGAGATGGAGTTTAGAATCGAGCGAGTTGTACCCCCTCGTACCCCTTTTATATAAGAAGAAAGGGGCGGTGTTATAGAGATATTGACGAGTACTGTATTGCGGGTTTGCAGATAGGAAAAAGGAAAGGGGCAAAAGTAAACTGGGCAGACGTACAACAGACCAGCGCCAGGATAGTATGTTAGAAATACATTGGAAACGGGGGGCTACGATAACATATATATATATAGGAATGGAAAGACCTCTTACTTTCTGCACAATACTGTTTTATACCGACACATATAAAACTTGTTTTCTGATTGGTTATCATAGACCACGCCCATTTTCTCTCTGTTTCTTCTTTCAATTCCTTTCCACATCATTTACACTCCTCTTTCACTCAATCACTCTCTCTCTCTCTCTCTCTCTCTCTCTCTATTTCTCTTACATGAATCCCTCCTCTGCATTTCTGTACTATCATCAATTTTCTCTTCTTCTACTTCTATTATTATGTATCTATCTTTATTTATCAAAAGGCTTTATATATTTTTCATCTCTTTTCAACGTACCCACTTAACAAAACCATCAAAAACATCTCTCTTCCTTTAACTCCGCAACGATATACTCCTTTAGATAACTTTACGTTATTTCGAACGTGTTATTTTTTTCTACGTTTTATTATCTTTAAGTGCTATCTTTTGTCATAAGAGTTAATGTTATTACTTCAAAATGAAATTTTCTTTCTAAAAAAGAAAAATACCATAAAGAAAATTACATAAAAGCGTTATTTATAATGCAAAATTACATAAGTAAAATAAAAATATTTGATAATAAAAAAATATAAACCATTGAAGGACTGCATATATAGAAATTACGAAAAATTGGCATGAATTTCACATAATTTAACGAGGATCTCAATCCAATTTTGGTGAAAATTTTCAAATTTCGTTTTTTTGTAGTTTTTGTGTTTAAGGTATTATTTATTAAAATATGATGCGAAGTTTTTGACATATGCCTTATTAGTGTCATGGTCACAAGAAAGCAAAATTTAGTGCTCATTATTTTTGGAAATACGTTTTTAAATGCGTTTTACCAAAAAGTCTTTTTTTTTTTAAACAAAAGACCCGTTTTCGCAGGAATGGGCAAAAGATAATCTCTTGAAATTTAATATGAATATCACTAGATAGTGTGTTTGACAACTATTAACAAAAGGGTTTGTCAGTTTTTCCGTTGTTACTTATTTTCTAATGTGAAATATGGAATACACAATGTAGCTCAGCAAATATTTTGTTTATTTTTTAAAATTATCGAAACAAACGCCTGAGTTAAAAGCTACAAAATATATTGATAAATATGTGTTGAAAATTTAGAGTAATTATCTCTAACCATTTCTGAGAAAAAGGATCAAACATTAACATGGTGGAGTTATGACGTTGAAACCCCCTTAAAAGATTCTGTAAAAAGCCATGGGTGAATTTCTTTTAACTTCTAAAAATTCATACATTAGGTTTTGTTAAGGTATGTTTTGCAAGTTTACCGAGTACAATAATTAATATATAGTATTTTTATTCTAAATTTGAGTGAATTGTGGTGTAAATTAGCTATAGCCTAGCCTATTCACAATTTTAAAGTATTAATACAGAAAATATAATAATTAATTTTGTTTACCATTATACTTAAAATTCACTGATAAAAATTCCATTCTGCATGAAGTAGCTCACGCACTGGCAAAACTTGAGTAAATCACTTATTGAAAAATAATCGTTAGCCTATCAAAAAATCACAAAGTCACAGTTTTTACTAAATGTAGGCTATATATTAATGCCTAGCATTATTCTTTGTGAGTTTAAGTATTTTAGAACACGGACGTTTACAAAATAATTGCCTATTTTTAGAATTTACCATTTAAATAATAATACATAATATAAATCTAGATAATATCTTAAACGAAACTGTATATTGGTATTTGTTTTAATTTTTGGTATGATGAAATACACTCAATTTGTTACTTTTAGGGCAAAAATAAATAGTTCTGTTTCTTATCACATGGTCAGCCAATTAATGACTGAATCATTTAAAAACAGAAGAGGGAGACTTGTAAAAGAAACTTATCAGAGTTATCTCCTCTGAATGTAATGAATTTCATTATACAGCCAGACCCTCTGGTGAATGAAGTGAAAGTGTCATTTGCAGAGTGGAAAATAAGCCTATGTGCTTTTTAGACGGCCCGACATGATGATAAGCATACTTTTCCACTCAATGAGGAAGGCAATTGTAAACTATTTCACTCCTCGTTTTACTTAGTAAAACCTCTATAGGTTCAAACCAGCCTTTTGGCTGATGACCAAAACAACATGATGAAATAAAAAATAAATTAAAAGTTAAACCGACGTTGCACTTTGTAATGAGTCGGTACTTTACTGTACCTCACACACAGACGCTGCATTGGATTTGTTTCTGGCCAGAGTTTTTGCCATCAAAACGTAATTCATTTAGAAAACTGAAATTATGATGTCGAGTTACATTTCTTTCGAGTGAATTTTAGCTTCCAATCGTGGTGCGATGAGGTAAAATATTCAAGTTGCGGAATACCTTTTTCAATTTTTTTGTTTGAAACCAAACACATGCTACCATGGTATTCAAAGAAAACCGTAGACTACTATTATCTAATGCTATATATTTTTGCGTATAGACATTCTTCATGCGTTCCAAATTGATCAGTCCTGTTATTCCTTTTTTATAATCACTTGTCAGCAATGAAATAAAAACATTTTTCAGCTTATTTGAGTGCTTCATTATTAAAATCCTGTATAATACATAATATCACCTCAGCACAAGTTCTGCACCATTGGTGATATCAATACGACATAGGCCTATACACAAGTTTCTCTGAAGAAGTTCATGCTCGCTGGATAAATTTACAGCTACAAATTTGTGTCAGCACCGTGCTACAAAATACTCAAAAATTATAACTTTTGTACACAGGCCTACTGTATTTTTAAACTGTTGTACAAACCTTCTCGAAATCTATCATTAGTATTACGATTTAGCAAGATTGTAATATCAAAATTTTTACAGTCGGAATTGTAGATCTAAGAAGAGACTTGGTCGGAACACGACGGTCTCATCAAAATTTTAAACGGACATCGATCAAATTTAGTAGATGACCATTGATCTAGTACAGTGGTTCTAACAGTGGTTATTTTATGTATGCTAACTTAGAAAATCTAGATTCACAGAGATATGTTGATTAAATTTGTACCAACAGCTTTGCAGCTTTTAAAGCAACTTGTGGGTAAACATGAAAATAACGTAACCAAAAACCTTCAATATTTATGTTTGCAAAGTCCGAGTTTGCTTGAGAATCACATTTTAGGTCAATTTTGCTTGTTCCTGAATGTGATCAGAAAATATATCTAGGCTACGTCAATTTTTAAGAGATTTCTTGTCAATTCAAATAACCGATTCTCTGAAATAATAACTTGAAAATTGTCACCAATTTCATTTTTCAGGGCTACCAGATGCCCTGATATAAGGTCCTTCAGTTCAATTTATTCGATTTAATGGTAATTTTTTATCAACGAGAAGGTCTAAAAAGATGTACAAAATGTACAAAAAAGTACGATAATTTTGAAAATATACATGCGACTATAAAACTGAGTAAATTGCAGTTTTACTTTTTTTAATGCGCTCACGCCCCTCTCCCTAAAAATTCTTCTGTGCCTCCCCCAGGGGGAGTAGAAGAGTTCCCAGGTTAAGAACAACTATATTGGGAAGTGGGCCAAAAACGTTGTCATTAGAGATTACATATTCCTCAAGAATTCTTTTCTAGTATTCCTCAAGAAAACAGTTTAGTTTCTTTTTCGTAATAGACTACATTGGAGGATTTTAGACTACATATTCCAATAAACTGAGTAATGAACTTCACCATTATAGGCTTACTGCCAGACCCTGTGTGAATGAAGTGAAGTTATCATTTGAAGGTTGGAAATTAAATGCTTTTAAGAGAGCTTAGCATACCGATAAGCGTACTTTTTTACTTAAAGAGGAGGACAAAATAAACCACCTCATTCATCGTTCGACTTAGTAAAGCCTCTAGAAGTTTAACCTAGCCTTTCGGCTGATAACCTAACAACAACTACACACAATACTACACAATGACAAGAGCTAATCACTAAAATAATGAACCTAAGGACCTTCATCAAATAAATTCTAAGTTAAACATTTGTGTTCATAAATTATATCAAAATAAACTTGTGAGTATTTATTACCTAATTTGATTATAAAAAGTATTTGAAAATTCGTATTGTTTTCTTTGTATTTTAATTCACAATATAATTACAGATTTTTAATGACATATAATTACACAATTAGGAAACCTTGAGGTTGAAATACCTCGGAAAATTATGTAGTATTGACTTCCTAACGCCTGAAGAACTTCTTTCAAAAAACTAGTCCAGTTACAAACTATAATGACACATATTAAATTTTGTTGTACCTATATTTGGTAGAACTATTACTTTACCTATGTAATGATAGGAATTTTTTTAAATTTGCAAATTAAAATGTAACTATTTTGGACATTGTTCTTGACTTTATTAGTTAAATTTGCAATATTTTTATCAGTTATTAATTTTGAATAAACTTATAAAAACAAACGATTGTAAAACAAAGAAGTATTCTTAAGGCAAATATATTTTTAGTTAAATAGAATGATAAAAATTAAGTGTATTTATTAAAATTAATACATCATGTAAATGATTATGAAGTTCGAGTAAATACAAGTTTAAATGCTAGATTAAACGCTCCTAAGAAAAATATTGGGCATAAATCTCTTCTCTAACAGTAGAACTTTCCAAACGGACTTTACAAAATATATTATATTGTTGATTAAAACTGGCATGAATTCAGGAACGTGCCAAACATCAAAGTGGAATAGCAGGTAGATTATTAGATGACAAAATAATAAACTAACTAATCAATTAGAATTACGTAATAATTTATTCCTAAGAAGTCAGTGCAATTAATTTGAAAGTATTGTATTTACGTAAGTTACTCGTAGATAATTATAAAATTCAGTGTTATTTACATAATATAGGGAGAATACAATTAATTATCGTAATGTTTTAGATCGAAATCGGTGAATTTTTTATTACTAAGGATTTTTTGCAGCCATTTTTCCAGATAGGTTTTTAAAATTACTACCTATTAATAAATGGATAAATTTATGTCAGAAATATTTCGCGATAAACTTCCAGGACAACAGAGACTTTTACAAGATAATTTATACTTTTACAAGATTTAATAGATACGATGTGTTTGACTTGATAGCAGATTTGATAATAATGATTAACCTTTGAACTTCATTACAAAAATTTTATTTATTTAATTTACAATTCTTTCTAAATTTATTTAATTTTCATATGATGTAACAATATATGGATAATAATGTTTTATTTTGCGTTTTTCTGCGTTATCTCTTTGACTATTGTTCTTTTTTATGTAGGCCTAAGAACAGATTGTAAAAAAATTTATTACGACATAGTGCTATGATCTCAATATCACCAATACATATTGCATAAAGTATAGACACATTTAGTTTGAATGAAAAATAACGTGTTATTTTATCTATAAGGTAGTTGTTAGGAGAAATGCGTTAGCATATATTAATTTTTAATAAGGTAAACAAAACACAATGTATTGCCGTATTATATAATGAAAAGAATATGACAAAGAAAAGAACAATGAACTTTAGTAGATGACTTTATAAAAAATAACTATAAAAAAGTAAAAATAATTTATAATCTATCATTAATATCGTAATCTTGTATATTGTTTTGTACGAACAGTGGGTAAGTAGGCTTAATGGAGTGTTTTATACAATCAAAGAACGACGAGGATCTTTTCCTTGATGTTCGAATCAGCAGTTGAGTAGGCCTGCAATACTGGTTAAATTTACAAATTGATCTAAAAGAATATATTTTATCGTTAGTTAGAAAATAATTTCACTTCTCTAATAATTTACTATACCAATAACGGGCAGGTGAAGTGTTAAATTAATTGCACTCGATCTGTTTGTTCCAGGGCTACAAAAAATTTCTGTTTCTTATCAAATAGTCAGCCAATTATATGACTGAACTATTTAAGAACAGAAGAGGTATAGGTGTAAAAGTCAGAGTTATCTTCTCTGAGAGTAATAAATTTCACTATATAGCCAGACCCTGTGGTGAATGAAGTGAAGGTGTGATTTTTAGGGTGGAAAATGGTACTTTTCGGAGGGCCTGGCATGCTGTTAAGCATACTCTTTCAACTCAGTGAGAAAGGCAATAGTAAACCACCTAACTCCTCGTTTTTACTTAGTGAAACCTCTAGAGGTTCAAACCAATATTTCGGATGTTGACCTAAAAAACAACAATAATTTACTTTCGATAGAACTGATATGATCAGTAGCTCATCATCCAGGGCAATATAAATGGACGACGAGGTCTGGGACAACGTCATATCTAGGCTGCAAAACCTCAGAAAGTGGTTTGGAAGAATATCAACAGAGATCTTTCGCATAGCTGCAGACAGAGTAAGGATTGCCAGTGTAATTGCCGACTTCCAGATCAAATAGGCACTAGAAGAAGAACCTACAATTTACATTAATAAATTATATTTATAAATTAAATACAGAATAAAGATCCTTGCAAAATATATTTTTACTATCACTTAGATACGAGTCCTAAGAAAAAATTTGCAATTTATAAGTCTTGGACCCACCGGGTTGGTCTATTGGTAAAGTCGTTGCTGCTAGTCAGCTGTTTGACAGCTGATGTACGGAGACGAAGATTCTGTGGTTCGTACTCTAGTAAACTTTTATAAGGATTTGAATACTAAAGAATGATTACCGGTGTACATTGATGGTTGGGATCCAAGTAACCATACGTTCTCAGAAATGGTCTGGGTATGTACTACAAGATGATGCCTCATTACACATCATACATGTCATTCTCAACTCTTTGGATTAAGCTTGTTGTTATTGTTCAAACCAGCCTTTTGGTTTGAACCTCTAGAGGTTTTACTAAGTAAAACGAGGAGTGAGGTGGTTTACTATTACCTTCCTCACTGAGCGTAAAGTATGCTTATCAACGTGCTGGGCAATCTGAAAAGCATCTCCTTACCACCCTGCAAATGACACCTTCACTTTCTTTACCATACGGTCTGGCTGTATAATGGTGAAAATCATTACTCTCAGAGTGTCTTTTACACCTCTACTTCTTCTGTTCTTAAATTTTTTAGTAATATAATTGGCTGGTCATGTGATAAGAAACAGAACTATATTTTGTAACCTAGGAACTACCAGATCAAGTACAAATAATTTAACACTTTACCTGCTTATTATGGGAAAAGGGGTTGCTTATTGTTCAATATTGAACAGATTGCAACGTACATTTATCAGGGATAAAAAAGTGCTTATTAGTAATATATATGTCTATTATCAATAGGTTGGAGTAAACAGAAATATTTTCCTTTAATTTCTGAATTGTTCTCGATGATATTAAGTAGAACATTCTTCATCTGGAACTATTGTCGAACCACCTGGAAAAAAGAAATGAAGTAATATAAACTTTTATTCTTAATTAAAGAAATATTATTAAACAAACTACAAAATAAAAATCTAGACATAGCAACAGTTAAAAAGATTTTCAGGCACGGCACACATTAGCCTATCAGACAAGATTAGAATTGCACTAGGCCTACATAGTATCTTGTCATGAAGTTGCTAGAAAACTCGGAAACAACAGATCACGCCACTGCCAACACCTATATGACTTGCACTGCACAAAATCATACTCACGACATTTCTAAAAATAATTGCATATATTTCACTTGATAGAACATGTTTTTCCATGGTTCAGAGAAAAAATCAATCCACGATAAATGCGAGACCAGTAAATCGACGCCATCTGTAAAACTATATAAAATATAAACTTTATGCCGGAGCCTTTGTTGTATACTATATTAATTAGCCGGTTTTCAACAATAATTAAAGATTTTGTTTGTAAAATAACCGAACTATTATAATCTAATAATTCCGTTCGTTTGCGTAGCATAGAAGTGAAAGAAATCAGTGGTCGCGGTGGCATCAACAAAATGGAAGAGTACCCAACTTAGGTAAAAAATATTCAAAGATAAATACAAAGTATAGATATTAAGTAGTTTTATTTTGTTTTATCTTATGCGTTATCAGCTAAAAATTTACATGACATTTGTTGTCAACAATTCGGAAAATTAAAAAACCCACATTTTAATAAAATTATTGACGAAGATAATCGAGAAAAACAAAAATATGTCTTATTTCATGAGAATTAATAACGAATTTGTTTAATTAACTTACCTAAGTTACCACATTTTTATAAAAAAAAAATAAAGCGGATAATTTATTTAACTTCCTGAATTTTCACTATCAACCCCTATAAATCAACACCCTTTAAAACAATTTAAAAACTAACCCTACCTCAAAATATTTGTTGGTAAGTAATGTATGTGCCACAATAAAATCCAACTTTAAGGTTTAATATTTTTCGTTTTAACTTATCTAATGATTTATAACGTTTGCTTTATCATTTAGCCTAAAAAGAAAAAATGACCTTAGACACGCTGACTTTTATAACGGTATGCGTTGTAAATTTTAATTTAATAAAAATATGCAATCTTGATAACTGATTCTATTTACTTTGCGTTACAGTAAGATATTTTTTATAGTTATTTCTTATTTATTTAATTCGGATTATTTTTTTATGTGGGCCTACTTCATTTATCACAATGGTTTGAATAATTTATAAATGAGATTTTCTTACAGGAATTGCCATTTCATAATAAAATTGTTTGTTATAAAAGAATTTTTGATAGTTGGAAGGTGAATGAATAATAAAAATCCACTTACACTACAAAATTATTTATTTTTTATTATTTTGTCAAAGTAAAAGTTTTTATAAATTCAAATGAGTTTTCAAATGAACGTTAAGTGTATTTTAAAAGAAAAACGTTTTCTACTCTCGTATATTAGGGTAATTATAGAGTCCATAAATACATATTTTAATGATAAGCCTACCAGTAAATGAGCACCAAAAATAAACATAAGATGGAGGTCTTAGAGATTGAATGGTTACAAACGTCATTCACGGTCTCCAAAGTGCAGCATGTGAGAAATGTAGAGAGTAGGCAGTAGGATACCACAGTAGATAGAATAAAGACGCGACAGTTGATACGTAATGGACACGTTCAAAGAATGCATATGGCCATAAAAAGCTTTTCTTATCTATCCAGAAAATAGCAGCAGAAGACGTTACCCTCGGATAACATAGATACAAGGAGTTCAAGAAGCTATCTTCTTTATCTTTTTTTCTTCTTCCTTCTTCTCACCTCCTCCTCCTCTTCTTCCTCACCCTCTCCTCATCTGCTGATTGATTTGAATATTTGAGTTACATGATCCACCCCATAACTGGATATATTAGGCCCAAATTGGATAGTAGAAATCCTGGTTGAACGTATTAATTTTTTATAAACACTTCTTATTTTTACTATACAAGATTTTTTTTGCAACTGTATAAAATTAACAACAAGCAAAATTGATAAAAAAGGATGCAAATATTGACAAGTTTTAAGGCATTGAGGAGATCGCTGCCCATTGACAGCACTCCAACCGTAATCATTAAGTTAGTTCATTATTTAGTTAATTTTATTTTGTTTTGCTTTAATTTTGTCGTCTCATGATATTCCTACTCCAGAGTCGTTTCAGTCTTCGTAAAGGGGCAGTTGGCAAATTTGGTGTGTCTAGGTCAACAATGGGCTGGTTTGGATAATTGGGTAATATCTTTTTGAATCGTGTGTACGAGGAATGTGCGTAGGAACACATCGTTGATGTATGGGACACTTATGTATAAACACTTCTTACCAGGACGTTGTGTACTTAGTGTACACACAAGGCAGAAGTACTCTAAATCATAATAATTACTGTGTTTGTCTTATTTATAATTGATTATATAGGGTGATTCAAAAAGAGCGCCGGTTTTGATATATCAAATTAAGAGATTTATTTTATTGAAAAATTGAAAATAAATACATCAACAAGTTCATCTTACCTTCCGATTTTATGTATGAAAAATGATGTCATGCATGTGTCCTCCTCTACTGCGCTGGCACGCATCAACTCTGTCCATGAAATTGGATATTACTGCACGACAAGTTTCGACTTCCATTTGCCCGATAACGCGTCGAATTTCCTCCTTCAAGTCATTGATGTTTCGGGGTTTATTGGTATACACCAATGACTTCAGATGACCCCAAAGAGGAAAGTCACAAGGCGTCAAGTCACACGACCTTGGTAGCCATTGATGGTCGGAATTACGAGAAATGATGCGATCGTGGAACCGTTCACGGAGCAACAACATTGTTTCTCGTGCAGCGTGACAGGTGGCACCATCCTGCTGAAACCACAACTCGTCAATGTCCATTCCATCCAAATGACGCCACAAAAACTCCCTAATTTGCTGGGTTAACAGCCACACTGTCACGAACCAACGCAACGTTCTGCTCAGTTTGGCCAGAACGACGACGTCCAGAACTTTTAAGGTCAACTGTTGAACCCGTCTCAAAAAACTTTTTCATGAGCCTGCGAACTGTTGATTCATTCGGTGCTTCATTACGTCCTAGAGTACCGCGAAGTCGCCTGACAGTAGCCGCATAACTCTCTCCACTCTGGTAAAATGTTTTGACGATTAACACTCGTTGCGCAATAGTAAACTTCTCCATGGTTAGACACAGACTGCGAGAGTACTACACTGCGAACAAGAGAAACTACAACTGAATCGTCAATCGGAATGTTCTCCAAAATAGAAATGTGGTCAAACAATGTTGCCAACCGATAAACAAAAATTTACCAGCCGTTTAAAAACCGGCGCTCTTTTTGAATCACCCTTTATTTTATTTTATTTTATTTTATTATGTACAGGAGTCATGTTTTGTTGTAGTAATTACGTCAGTTTAGTTGATCATGTTCATTTTTTCTTTATAGTTTTAGACTATGTGATGGTGACCTCCAATCTTGACTCTTGCCTTGAAGGCCCTAAATATTTCCACAACCTTGGTTTTATTTGAAATTTATTAAAAGAGAAATATATGAAGCTTAAATGTGTATGTATGTTTATGTGTAAATTGTAAGGTTGTCCTAACAATGAGATTGTCTAATTACAATGATTTTAATAAGATTAATGAGCTTACTAATGGTTAGAAAGTAGAGTAAGTTATATTGTATTTTTGTAAAAATATGTAAGATATGGAAATAAAATTCTAATTCTAATTCATTGGGAGAATATGTCAAAATATTAAAAAACAAATTTTCTAGATAAGTTTATTAACTTAAAGCAAAAATCTTATGGTTTTTATTCAGAAATAACTATACAAATAATTACAATCAATTATTTCATACAATGAAATAAATAGTATTTATGTTAATATAAATCTATCCTGATATTTCTTGATTAGGGGAATCAGTCATTTTCTTGGACAATCAGAAAAACTAGGGAGCCAGAACAGTCGATAAGTTTATTTAATAACGAATAAAATATTAGTTAATATTAATGTTATATACAAAGTCTCTTCATCAGTAATAACCAGTGCAATCCATTGAATTTCTCATTATAATCAATCGACCCATGCTGGTTAAACGTAACTTTTTTGTTATAGTAACTTAAATTCTAATATTAATAAGGAAAAGATTAAATTACCCAGACACGTGACGTAATAGGTAAATGACCTATAAACAAGTTGTAAAAATATAACAAAAAATATTTTCAGGAACAAAAAGCTATGAAATTAACTACGAAAACAATGACGTAAAGTTTTAATGAATAGGTAAGTATTTTGAGGTATTTTTTTAGTGTAAAAGAAAGAAAGAGATAAAAAGTGAGGCCATTCTGTCTAGGTTGAAGGCAACCAATACCTATCTATTTATCAGTTATCTCTGGTTAATAATGATTAGCGGTTACGTTAAGATAGAGAGAGATAGATATATTGGAATCATACCTACAGAAGTAACAACAGTCAGCAGTCACACCTGCGGCAAACTTCCATTTGCCACTGTTCTGTTGTATATCGGTTCCCACGCTATCAGGTCACTTGTAATATTCACTCAGATGGATTGGTTAACTACGTAGTTGTTATATCTATATAGCTTGTAACACCCCGAGGACATCATGACAAGTTTCAACCAAGCTATAGGTTTATTTTGTTGGATTGTAACTCGAAACCAAAGCACCGTGCAAGACATAATCGTGGGAAAACAATTTCAGTAGCAATAGCCTATAATGATAGGAAACCGAGGAAAAATTATATATATTTTATAAAAAATTTAAGTATTCTTGTCTCTAATAATCTTCACATTAAAATATAACCAACAAAATTTTACAAATATTATTTGAAACATTTATTGTACTTTAAACTGTAATTAGTAACTCACTAACAATTTTTTTTAATAATAAAAAATAATTGCAAATATCCTTGGGTTATAATAATAATTATAACTTATAATGCCTACATTTTTCTATGTTATAAAGTATTTTTATTTTTCTATAAAAGGTCGTTATAATGTCTTAGGTTATCATTACATTTTTTCTTTATTTGTACTCAATTCGCTATTGTATTACAAAATAATAAACAATTGTATACTATTGTTAACACCATTATAAATTACATAAACTTTCGTAAGAAGAATTTAAAAAATTTAATTGGTAATTCAAGTTTATTTATTTTAAATTTTAAATCAGAAGTAGGTTGATTTTCTTGAGTAATTAAAAAATGTATTGTGGAAATAAGATAAATAATTAACAGTTTTATCAGAAAAATATATTTTTTATTTCATTAAATAATTTTCCTGTGCATTGTATAAATGTAATAATGAGCTGATGGTGACGATGATTAAATGATAACATGAACAACATGAGGCAGCAGATGTCGATGAAGCTTCTATGTTTTTGTTTTTCTAATTTAATTTTTCATTAGTAGGCAACAAATGTAATATTTGAAAGTAGATAAAGAAAATATACAGTAAGTTGGGAAATTTCTGCTATCTAAGGAGTAAAATAACAAAGGATGGTAGATTCACAATTGAGATCAAAAGCAGGATTGTTCAAGCTAGAAGAGTCTTTGAAATAAAAACCCGCTTATTGACTACAGACATTGATTTAAAGAATAGGAATTAATTAGGAAAACTCTGTGTTTGGAATGTAGCATTACACGGGAGCAAAACGTGGGTTATTAGGGGATGTAGAAAATAAGAGGATAGAAGCTTTTTAAATGTGGTGTTACAGGAAAATGTTGAAGATTAGATTGGTGGATAAAATAAGTAATTTAGAGGTTGTTAGAAGAGTGGATGAAAGAAGAAATATATGGAAAATTCTTACCAGAAGAAAGGGTAGGCTAGTGGGGCATATCTTAAGACATTCAGATATTGCTCTGTCGATAATGGAGGGTGATATTGAGGGAGTGAATTATTGGGGAAGGTAAAGGTTAGAATATTTACAACAAATTACAAAAGATGTAGGATGTCACGGGTATGTAGATATGAAACGACTTGCGCAAGATAGATCGCTTGGAGAACTACATAAAACCAGTAGTAATTTTAAGATGTCGTAATCAAAGATTGTCATAATTTGTATTAATTCTTATATTATCTCTTTGTTGAATTTTTATATATTTTTTTGGTAATATTTCTATATGGTGCTACATCTTTGACATTGTATTTTCATGGATAGTATCTTCCATCACAGCTTTTGCTATAGGAGATACCTAGTTCCATATTTTATATAAAATTTTGATTTTTGTTAATTTAATTTAATTTCATTGTTTTTAATTTAAGGTGCATTAGTGTAATTTTATTTAGGTTAAATTTTGTATACTGATTTGTGTATTTTGCCTTTATGCTATAGACTAGTCTACTATAATATTTGGAATAAAGATTATAGTCGAGAGACTCATGACAAAAAAAGATAATAGTAAAAGAAATATTCAACAAAAATAACTGAGATGAAAATAGAAAGCGTAGACGAAGAAGAACAAGAAGATGATGACAATGATAATAGTAAATAAAATGAACGTATTTATATTAACAATAGTTTATTCGATAAATCTGAAAAATAAATTTTTTTTAACAAAATACACCGCAGTGAATTCGAAGAAAGATACATTAAATTTTTGAGTGAAATCATTACAAATTGTATTGTAATCGGTACGAATTTTAGAACTTTATGTATTATATATAAAAAACATGTTGAGTATCAATAACTTAAGTTAAAATAGAAGTTCTGAACGCTATGAAAGTAAATTTTTATAGAAATCTTACCGAATTATAAAAATTGAATACCTTTTCCCTACTTATTGATTTCAGTTTTATTAAGATATTCAATGTTACCCTCATGATTTCCTTAAAAAGTAGGTCTACTAATACATTAACAATATGCTAATATATATAACAACATACCCTACTGTGGTTAGGGTTGAAAATTTTTGAATCATTTAATTTTTGTAAAGGGGTTGTTAAGGAAACCCCATGTGTATTCCACATCCTAATTTATTTCAACTTTCTAATTCTTTATCATCATTGTTCCTCATTGGATTTTGTTCGGTCAAGGGACGAACTAAAAAATTTGATTACGATTGGAGAAGGAGGAACGGTAACTTGTTTCTTTCGATTACCAATTGTACAATACAAATCCCCTAAGGTTTACTTTTAAAATTTAATTCTCAACTCCTGCTTTAGGACTTAATTTTTAGTGACTTAGGGGAGTTGATCTATTCATTTGTCTCTACTATTTTTAAAGGAGAATTTCTGAATTTACCCTCCTTCTCCGTATGTTACTTAAAGTAATTTTTTCTTTTTTTTTGGTTTAACGTTCGACTATTCTGCAATTACTGCTAATGCAGACGGTGATGGATGAAATGATTTTTTGTATCGTATGAAAATATGCCGTGCCTGAATGGGATTCGAACCCAAGACCGCATAATGAGAGGCGATCACGTTACCAACTACGCCAAAGCGGCTGGCTACTTATAGTAAGTTTAGATAATATCCTTATTACGAAATAAACTAGAATTCAATTTTATTCTAAAAAAAATTATCATAAAAAACATGAAAGAATATATAAACCTTCTGAATCCCATTTATTTATGCCGTTAAGAGGTAATATTTAAGTTGTAAGGAATCAAGATAAATTGACCGAATTGGTGGAAAAATTGATAAATTATTATAAATATTTTAAAGTATTACTAATATTTTACGATAAATTGTTAGTTAAAATAAAGGTCCTGAGTTCAACTAAAAATTTATAACCACACCACAGTATACCAAAATGTTCCAAATGCAACAAGGTTGCTAAATAATAGAGTAGCTAATATCAGCTAGTTTTTTTTTATTAGCAGAAAATATCATCAACAATCTGCTCTTTAACAGAACAATAAATAGATTTGATAAGAATTATTTATCTTTAAAAAGTATTTCCCACTAAAGATACCTTTACGAAAATACATGCTGTTCACCGTTTGATATTTATTACTTTGATAAACAATAATGCTAAATTTAAAAACAAAGGTAACAATCTATTTATTAAATAAATAAATCTGTTGGGTGCCTCCGCTTTATTATTTGTGTCGTACCACTATTTTCCAGCAAATTGCTTGTGAAATAATTGTTGTGCAATTCAAGCCGTTTTTCGTATTTCAAACTAAAGTTTTTAGTCCACAATGTAGGATCAGTAGATTTTAAGCAATATCCTTACATTCTTTTCAAAAATATCAATACATATGATAAACAGTCCGTTTATAAAACTTTATTACATCATATCGTTTTTTTGTGATAAATCAACTGTTACTCTCGTAAAATTTTCTCTGGGTGAGCTTCTTTCCTCCGATCAACGCATCTTATTCCCTTGTTTATTCTTTATAACGAAATCTTAAATTTCATTAAATTATTCTTGAGTCCTAAATATGTATTTTAGAATTTTATCTTTTGTCTGTATCTTATCAAAGAAGGGAGCGCTAGGGTGCGTAAAATTTTTTTTAGCTTAATTATTACACTATGACTCAGTTTTATACTAATACAGACTTTTTGTTTTAGAATAAGTCCGCCCATAAGTCCGTTTTAAAGTTCGTCCGCCAATCCCATAATTCTTGTTCACTTCTGTAGTATTTCGTAAGAAAATCGAGTAAGAGTTATTCATTCTTCAAGATATTTGATTATACTCGAATTTTATTTATATTTATCTATTCAAACCTTTTTCTTACTTATTTATGTAGCACTATGTCTTTCTTCTTCTTTCTCACAAGATAAGGAACAGTCTGCTACGTCATCTGTAGTTGGAATTGGTTCTTCTATCGTTTCATCGGCCGTCCCAAACTTCTATCTAGTGGTATGTATTTATCAACACGACGAGGAATTCTTCCTACAAACACAAGCTTTTTGTAGTGATACCATCTCTCCTTCTATACTCCGTAACTCTGTCAATTATAGGTTGCAGTAAAATATACAGTCATAAATGTGACGAAAAGAATAATGATAACAAGTAAAGCAAGAAAGCTTTTTTTAACAAGGTGTAATTATTTTGAAACCTGTATTTTTTTATCAAATGTAAAACTATAAGCAAAAATGATAAGAGTCTTAATAATAACGTTCTCGAGTCAAAAAATAAAACACACTCGGTATGTGTTAAAAAAATTAAACTCAGAAGAAAACACAAAACTTGACTGAACTGTTCATTACTATTTTGAAACATGAAGTAGCTGAAGCTGAAGATGACGATGGCAATAGTACAGATGATGATAATAATGACGATGATTAAAAATTAAATTTCTTAAACGATTAATAAAATCTTAAAAGTAAGACCAATGTATTAAAACGTTTCATTTCGTAAGTATCCTTGCTTGTTTTCAAGAAGGTTAATTGCGAAAGAATTTTGATGCTCTTCTAATGTGTTTACATGTTTCTCACTACGAAGATTCACTGCCTTAATAACAGGTAACAAAGTAGACCATTGAGCGGCGTCCCTTAGTTATTTTACGTGTAATTATATATATATATATATATATATATATATATATATATATATATTTATTTTATGTAAACCTATTATCATGATGAACGTTATGTATAAGTAAATGAGTAGTGCATTAATTTAAAAGCGAAACACATTTTTAATTTAGAAGATTTATATTACAGACTCTAATATTAATTAATTCAGAATTTATACTGTGACAATATCGAAAAGGAAAGAGTATTCAAAAAAATTTAGAGAAAGACCGAGAGATTAAAAATGTTAACGTAAATAATAAGAGTAATAATAGGTTTCCAAGAAATAATTATAACAGTTTTTATAGTAAAGGTATGTTTGGCTTTTGTTGTTGTACAGTTATTGTGAAAAAGCGGGTACCTATTAAGATGATTGGCCTTTTTGTAACACCTTCTATTCAATCCTAATTTGTTTACAGTTGTTAAGATTTATCCAGAGCTGTAAGAAGGATTTTGTATTTTTATTATGTTGAATTCGCTGTCTTTCTGAAAATCTCAATTGACCCATATATATAAGCGATGCGAGTTATTCAGTTTCAGTTCAATTTACGTTTTATCTGTGAACGGGTGAGCGAATTCCATAGTGCATACCAGTACGTTAGAAAAGATCAACGTTACTGTGAATTACTGTGTATTGTTTAATGTTATTTCTGTATCTTTTGTAATTAGTTTTTAGTAAATTAGTTGTTTATTGTAATATGTAATATTTTATTTTTATTGTATTAGTTAATTATAATTAGTTTTTTATTTATTAAGTAATTTAATTAATTTACTTGTAAATTTTATTCACTTTATTAATTGTAACTTTTAGTTGTAATAAATACTTGTAATTTTGAATTAAGTTTGTTAATTATTTAATTTACCCAGATTCCGAAACGGGCCTTAGAGATAAAAGTCACAATGCTTAAATTTTCCGAGTAAGTTAAATTCTGCTTTCTTAACCTAAAAACAGATCTGTTAAAACTAAGAAAACGAATTCCTATATTTTTATTTATTATTAAATTAATAATTTAATAGAAAGAAACAAATTCTTTATCTAGTATTGATATTCATACGAAATCTTTAAAAATAAACACTTTAAACGTGAGACAGGTTAAGAATTACTTTAGTTCCCAAACAGTAAAACTAATATAAATTTTTTGAAATTTATTGGTTAGGACCGCCCAGTCTTTCTTCTAATAATATAAAACTTTATGTATTACCTACCTTCTGAAAGATATTTTGCCCTAAAGGGAAACTAAAAAAATCTTTCAGTAGCTCAATAACTAAAGCTATTAGTTTATCTAATAAAAAACAAGAAAAAGAAAATTAACTTATCTACACCTATATTGAAAGTTCAGAATTAGAACCATTATACCTAAGGGTATAAACGTTTAATACAATCGACTGTATTATAGATTAGTAACAGTTTAGATTCTATTTAGATTAATTTTAGACAAAATGTAATTTTAGATCATTATTTCAACGTCTTATCTTAAATCAAAATGTTAGATGCGTTATAAAGGTGTAATCTACATGAAAACACGGCTCTTCAAACAAGGCACCTAATCATGATTCATAGAATGAAATTAGAAATATTTTCCCTCACAAAATTTGTGTATGTATCATTTTTTGGATTTAAACCGCAGAGATATTTACCTTGTTTATTTAACATTATTTCATAATCTACAAATTTTCTCTGTATTAAGGGAGGGGCCTTTAACCGGAAATTTGAAAATGAAATAAATTTTCTCTTTTTTCACCTGTTATATTTTAAACTTTCTTTTTCATAAAATGATAGTGCGATCATTAATAATTTATCGTAGATTCTGAAAGCTACATTGTTTAACTAAGAAATGCCTAAAAAATGTAAGAAAAAATTCTATTTTTATTATAAGCCAACTATTTATTATTTTTTTTAAGGAATTTTTATTCATTATTTATTTTATTTATAGTCGAATCAACGGCTTGGTGACTACGATAGCGGATTACTGACTACGGTAGGTTATCAAATTGGAACTGTGAATTTTGACTTCTGCTAATTTTTACAAATTCAACCCGAGACCGCCACGTTTTAGGCTAGTGTGCTACCAATACGCTACAAAAACTGCTGAATTTTTATCAGCATGTTAAATTTTTAAGCTGTTTTAAAATAGTGTTTCTTTTGTAACCAAATATTTATGGTTGCCCCAAAATTTTGAAGTGATTTTCGTTGAAGTATTGAACTTTCTTGCAAATTATTTTTTCGTAGGTTCAACCTAAATAACCTTTGATAAAATTTACGGACACCAGTACAGAATGGATGACAACCGGTTTACAAATCAATTTTTAAGACACTAAACAATGGAACTGAGGTGTTTTATAAGTGGTTTTAATAAGCCAAGAAGGATATTGAGAAAACTGTAATAAACCGAGCAAAGTTAATGAACTTCGGTTCATTAAGTTCAAAATTCAGATAGCTACCTAATTACCGACTTTAAGGGCTTCCATAAAAAGCAGAAACAGAACACCTGGTGGGCAGAAGAAAGGAGAAAAGCTTACAGTGAGCAAATGCTGAGAATCAAGGCTGAAAAAAGAGGTTCCAGAAATGTCTAAAGTCACCTCGGCTGTTCTGAAATTGGCCCTTTACGAGAAAAAAAATTATCTCAGGAACCGTAGGAGGTACCTAACCAACCGGTAATATTAATGTCAACAATTTTCCTGTTTCCAGTTCTAATTGGTTTTATTTTTACATCGTGTTTTGCCTTTGAACGTGTAGGTTGTTTGCGAAATTTAATGATCTATGATTTAAGTGTAGTTTGCTGTGAACGGAGGATTGATAGTCTAAAAAATGTAAATAAAATCTCTAATTCTGTTCCTAATCCATCTATAATCACTAATAAATAAAACTTTAGATTCAATGAAATTATTTGCACGAAAAAAATCTGTTTAGTTTAATCCAAATCCTGCTTGATATAATTTACTTAATCTACAGCTTTATAATATGAATGAATACCAATTAAATTTTCTAAAAATATAAGTGAATTATAATTGATTAATTTGAATAAAACGCAATTTTAGAAAAGTAGCCTATTTAATAGAAATTTTTTAAATAATTTTAAACTTTTAAGTTGTAACAGGAAGTAATTTAAAAATTGTCATTTTACAGAGTTTTTATTTTCATAATATTAGTGGACTTTTTATGTTGTTTTTATAAATAAGACAAGCCTATTCATTCAGCTATTCTTTCTAAACCAGCTTTTACTTTTATTTTAGAACATGGAATTAAAAATCGAAAGGTGTGAATTGTTTCTTTCTTTTTTGTTATATTTTTCTATTCATTGTGATTGTTTTATTTCTTTCATTGTTTTCTTGTTAAAGCTGTTGTGACAAGTGTCCCTGACAGAGGTGGGACAATAGTCGGTAAGGTTAAAGTTCAGCTTATAATGTTTTACATTCAGTCTCTTCCATTCGACAATGGGATATGCTAATTTATGTTTGTAATAAATACAAGTACATAAATGTGTGTTAGAATGACTTTACCCCTACCTTGTTCCATACCAGTTCTATACGCCACACATTCGTTTCAATATACATACGATCCTAGTCGACATCTAAACTCACAATGGGCTCAGTGGAATACCGGATATTGATAAAAAGAAACTTTAACCTCAGTTTCAAAATAGCTTAGAATTTTTAAAATAAAACTTGATACACCCACAATAGAAAATGTTTAAACTTGAACGAGAATCTAACAAAAGAGTTTAACTTCTTTAACCGCGTCAATGGTTCAGTCATCTACTGTAAAGTTAGTAATCTTTGTTTCAATTCCTGGGCTTCAATCTAAAAACATTTTAAACCCATGATCTAAAGTATTCTACATTCTACGTTATTCTTTATATCAAAAGTTAAAAAGAATTTTTTCAAATCATTGTAATTGTCTTATTCGTTTATCGATTACTATTATTTGAAGGGCTTTAATAAAATAAGTAGGTACCTTTTTAATAATTTACGGTTTTTTATACTATATTGCGAATAGGGCTTATATAACTAGAATGCCATGAAAGAACAGTGAAATTCAAGTTAAATTATTCTGAAGAAAGAACAACTGTTTAATTGTTTAATTATAATAGTCTTAAATCTTCTTAAGTTAATTTTTTCAAGCGAAAGAAAAACTGTTAAACTGTTTATTTTTTTTTTATTTTTATTTTTTTTTAAATTCCTAATGTGTGTACGTTGCAATCCGTTCAATTGAGAACAATAAGCAACCCCATGACCCAATGAGATGAGGATGATATGTATGACGTGTAAATGAGGTGTAGTCTTGTACAGACTCAGGCCGACCATTTCTGAGAGAGTATGGTTAATTGAACCCCAACCATCAAAGTACACCGGTAACCACTGTCTGGTATTCAAATCCGTATAAAAGTAACTACCTTTACTAGGATTTGAACCAGGAACCTTCGTCTCCGGAAATCAGCTGTTACACAGCTGATTTTGGCGACGACTTTACCTCTAGACCAACCCGGTGGGTCAATTTATTTTTAATAGTCTTGAATCTGTATGTAAACATCCAGACGTAAAACATAAAAGATGTAAAGGCTATCTCCATGGCCTAGTGGTTAGTGCGCTAGGCTGTAAAGTGGAGATCCTGGGTTCGATTCCTGGCCATGGTCTGAAAAAATATTACAAGTTCAAACCTACCGTTCCTCAACCCAATGTAGTCGCTAATAACCAAGATGTTGATACGAGCCAAAATAAACTAAAAAATAAAACGTAAACTACAAAACTTACATTTATTTTTTTAGTTTATTTATGGTCACATTAATTACTTAGTTGTTATCAAGTACAGTGGGTTATGTATTTAGATCAGTGAGGTTTGACTTGCAAAATTTTCAGACTCTAGGTGGGAATCGAACCCGGGACCTCCATGTTGCAGGCTAGTTGACTAACCACTATGCTAATAAACATTAAACTGTGAACAGTTTTTATTTTTTTAAAGATAGCCTAAATCTTTTAGGAATTCATTTTTATGATAGTTAAAGTTTTACCGAATATTGTTTTTTAAAAAAACAATTTCTGGCGTTCTATGAAATATTACAGCTGAGGTAGTCAGAAAAATAAAATATAATTTCAAGGTAATAAAAAAAGTTTATTTTAGGAAACTGAAGGACTGATCAAAATTAAATTTCAGATATATTTTCATTTAGAGTTGTATAGATAGATTGAGTACTTTAAGAAAATTTAGGTTAGGCCTACAAGAGAAAATTTATTTCTTTGAAATTATCATGTTGTTTGGAGATGAAATTAAATTATTTGCAAAATTATTGTTACTTAGGCCTACAAGAAAGAAAACTTTAATTTTGTTTCACGTCTTAATTTTGATCAAAATAAATGAAGAAATTTTATGAATGATAAAAGAGACGTCGTTGTTTTGTAGCTACTGATTGAAACGCTTTATATTCAGATAATACGATAATTTAAACAGAAACTTCAATATTAATTGCAGTTTGAATTTTATTTTTATTTTGGTTTTACATCTGACTGTTCTGCAATTTCTGCTAATGCAGACGGTGAGTAATGATGATAATGAAAATGAGTGATGAAAATATGCCAGACCTGACCAGGAATCGAACCCGGGACCCCAGCGTAGAAGCCAGTTAGTTTTCATTGAACATGTCATAGAGAAAAGTAGTCATACATATTACCAATTGAGGAAGGTAGTATTAATTTGTAACTCCACTCCTGATTTTGCTTTCTAAAACCGTTACAGATTCAGAATCAACTTTGGGCTTTGATATAACCATGTACGGATATGTATTAACAAAACATTTAAGTAATATTAGGAGTCAACTTATTCATTAGTAAAGCTTTACTTAAACAAATGAGAATGCACGAATTTCATATTTGCCTCTCACCTAAACCTTCGGATTAAACTTCACGTTTTTAACCAAAAATTCTAAGGACAGCTTAATTATTTTTAAGGTTTTTGTAGATAGTGTTGTTTGACAGTAATCCCTCCATATGAGATACAACTCTGGGGTACAACAAGTCACAGTAGTATTAAAATAATTCATAGATTTCAGTCAAAAATACTTCGTAACATTACAGGCTCGGCTCAGTACATACCCAACACTATAATACTTAGAGATACGAACGAATACAGAAATTTTGCATCAGTTACCAAACAGAACTTCAAAATCATCAGAATCCAGAAGCCATCAATCTCCTAGACCAAAAGTGAAACACAAAGAAGACTACACCCTTCTGATTTATTTTAGTAGGTACATAATTTTATTATTTATTCTAAAGTCTCGTCAAGAACAGAACAACAAAATTTGTTTCACTAAAACTTTGTGAAAAAGTTTCCAAATTTTAAAACAATATTCACTACTTTCATTAACAGATTAAACTACTTATAAAGGAACGATAAGTAGCAGAAAATAAATTCGGCTTTTGTTCCGTGTTGTTGTTGTTTCGTATGTGATTAGTCAATTATGCGGAATTAGAAAAATTTGGAATTTAAGTTTTCGTTTACTAGTTCGAAAGAGAAACTGTCACTAAAAGGTTTAATATTACCACCCAAAGTTATGTAGGATATCGAATTGAAGACAAAATAAATCAATAATCGTTTAATATTGTTTAAAGATATTTAAAACGCATTTTAATATCTTTATTTAATTTAAATAATGTTATAAATTATTCTGAAACAAAGTAATAATCCGTGACTATCAGAAAGAATAAAGAAAGCCAATGAACTTGCAAACGGTGACTAATAAGCGTACGTCCGTTATAATTATAAATAAATAATTATTGTCTAAAGACATGCATAAATAAATTTAAAAATTATTTGAAAGATTTAAAAGTTTTTATATAATTTTCTTTAAATATTTGGTTCATATTTTTTGTTATTAAATAACAAAAACAGAAAATAATGTATACAACCTGATTAGTGGCGCCCCTAGCGTTTCTTTTAAAGAACTACCACTAGCAAGTTATTATATCGTCCGTCATTTTATGCTATGATGATTTTATAAATAGTACTCCAGTAGCAAGCACCTGGATATTCTCATAAAAACCTAAATTATAGTGAGTAAATATTTGTACAAGTATAATGTTCACCCTAAAGCCAAATAAATACACTGTTAAAATATTTAATGGTCATTCCAATCATATCGGGTTTAATGAAATAGTGTATTTTTATCTATTACCTATACTATTTGAAAGAACAAATATTTTATTTTAATTTAATTTATTGCTTAAAATTAGTAATTACCTTTTTGGTGATTTATCTTTTAATCTTTGTTTTATCTTTAATTTTTATTACAATACTGTACATTGAGCTGCTCAATTTCCGTATATATATTGATATTAAACGGACGGTGGGGAATAATTTTACTTTTTTTTAGAAGTGGTGCCCACTGGGTACATTCTTCGTTTATAACTACGGGTGTTGTCCGTTAATAAACTTTATCATAAATAAACTTTTATTATTTAATTAGTTTTCATTTAATACTTACGTATTTTTATTAGTTTAATTAATTAGTTTCATTTAGTATACTTATTTTTATTCGTTTATTTATTTAACTAGTTAACATTTAGTAATTTTTTTTTTAATTTAACGTCCCATCAACTGCAACGGTCGTTAGCGACGACGATGGGGTGTAACTTTGTACAATGGAGGATGAAATGATTTTTGTAACGTATGAAAATATGCCGTGCCTAAGTGGGATTCGAACCTAGGAGTGCATGATGAGAGGCGAGCACGTTACCAACTACGCCAATGCAGCCGGCTAGTAATTATTTTTATTACTTCAATTTTAAGTGTTTATAAGGAACGCATTCTACAAAAATTAGTTACGGTAAAGAAAATACAAAATTTTAAAAAGTTTCTGGACTCACAACAATGAATTGTTCAAAGTGGCTTCTTTCTATTCTTGACAATTTCTAAAACAGCGATATTCGGACGACCGATTGCACAGCAATGACCCACCGATTGGTAATGCATTGACCGGTTAGTCAATACATTCAATTATTGTATTATTATTATTATTATTATTATTGTTAAATTTATTTATTGTTAAATTTATTGTTACTTCTGCACCGATTTGACATTCTCCCGTAAAGTACCGAAAAAATTATAAATTACTGTTCTAAAAATATGTTAATTTCTTTACTATTCTTTTGTAATACCGAAAAATTGTAATAACATATTATAACATTTACAGAGAGCCTAATGAACTTTTCTCAGACAGAAAGGAGAACTTATTAGGGCGTAAAGTTAAATCTGAATCGCGTGCATATCCAATACGTTTTCTCACATTTATGACAATAATAATATAAATCCATTATTACGAATCACGCTAAATCGTGGCCGTTACTAACGTTATCAGCAGCTTGATGTATTAATACAGAAAATAATCGCAGCCTAAAGAATGCTGAATATTTATAAAAACCGACTAAACACTTTTCTTTTCTAAATAATTTCCTCACGGACCATAGGTAATATGATTCAAACTACCACAGTACAGCATTACTCGTGCGAATTTAATCCGTTTTCTTTCGAATATACAACTTTTCGTTCATTTAACCCAACCCTCTTTCATTATAATGGTTAGTTATTTATGACATATTTTATTTATTTTTTATCCAAGTATGTGTGTTAGTGTATTTTTTTAATAGTGTTGAAGGAAAGATAAAATATTTTCCCCTTTGTGATTTATTATCCACGATTATATTTAAAGCTCTTATTAATGTTTCCTTAAGGTAATAAAGCCGTTAACCGGTAATAAAAACGGTGAAAACAGTATATATAGTAAACATTGTATAAAAATGAATTTAATTATATAATAAATATACCTAATAAGTATTGTTATCTTTATTTACTTTTAAATTCTTTCATTTCCTGATAAATAAAGGAAATAAATCATTTTTAAATTTTATGTTATTATTTATTTCCTTCAGGTTTTATTCGAAATTATTAAAATATTTTATTTTACTTTGTGTTTTATTATTAGGTAGGTTATTGCCGGTGTAAATCCATTAGCAAATTCTTTGTTTTATGTACTCTTACTTTTGTTTCATTTAAAAAATTTCTCTTTTATCTGATTACAGAAATACTGAAGGTCATGTTTTTATGATTCTTTTACAAGTATTACAGATGCAATACCTTTCTTTTTTTTTCTTTGTTTATTTAACGTCGCATCAACTACTGTGGTCATTAGCGACGACGTTAGGTTGCAACTGTGAATGATGAAATGATTTTGTAACGTATGAAAATGCCGTGCCTAAGTGGGATTCAAAACCAAGACCGTATGATGAGAGGCGAGCACGTTACCAACTACGCCAATGCTGCCGGCATACCCTTCTTTATTCCCGAAGATATTATTACATTTTGTTAAGTCGCATCAACATCTTGGTTATTAGCATTTGGTTAAGTTTGGTATATTTGGTACATTTGGTTAAGGAATGGTGGGTTTGAACTAGTAATAATTTTCAAGACTCTGGCCGGGAGTGGAAACCGGTACCTCCACTTTGGAGCGTAGCACGCTAACCACTAAGCCACGGAGGTGGCTGATACAATTATTTATTAACTTTTACGTAGTTTATTTTAACATAATTGTATTGATTTCATCATGATTAGATCAACAACAGCATAATCAAATGTTTGTTCGGTTGTGCCAAATATATAAACTATAGCTGGATTAAATGATTCTATTATTATTTACTTACTAAATTAAAGTAACCATTAAACGCAAATCATTAGATTGTAAGCCAAAACAACTGTAGACATAGGCAATTCCTCTATAATTAGGCCTACTGTTATACATGGTGTCACATGTGTCGGTTACCCTAATGTTTACGGAAATCGAAAGAAAGGTTAATGGAAAAAGAAACCTATAGACAAAAAACCAAATTTATTATATGAACTGTGCATATATATTACCTTGAAAATTTTATAGCAAGTGTTTAAAATGTCTACCATGATTCACAAATTTTCAATATTTACATTTTATTGTCATTTACATAGTCAATTGCAATTTCAATTGAACTTTTTAGTTTTGAGGCTTGGGAGAATAAGTTTCTTATCATATGGTTAGTCAATTATATGACTTAAGCATTTAAGAATAGAAGAAGTAGAGGTGTAAAAGACACTAACAATGAATTTCATTATTTCATTATACAGCCAAACCCTGTAGTGAATGAAGTGAAGGTGTCATTTGCTAGGTGGAAAGTTGAAGCTTTTCAGTGGGGCTGGCATTCTGATAAGAAAATGTTTCCACTCAATGAGGAGGCAATTGTAAACCATCTTACTCCTTGTTTTACTTAGTAAACCTTCTAGAATTTCAAACCAGCTTTTCGGCTGATGACCTAAACAACAAACCTAAACAACACTGCACGAATACTTGGATATACTCGTATTTAACATGATCGTCAAAATTCACTGAATACCAATTAAAAAAAAAAACACTTTTATTCTCTTGAACATTTTCTTTAATAGAACTAAAGTTTAATTTAAATAAGTAAAAATCTTGAATTACAAGCTGTGATTGAAAGGGTGTCGAAGGGAGATACCTTGTTACAGTTACGCTTAGTTAGTCGCTTAAGGGTTAGCTGGTAATATAACGGCGTAGGGGAACGAAACCCGGCAAAGGATAAGATAAAAGCTAAAATAAAACCCCTCTAAATACAAGACACAATTGGTCTTTTGTCCCAAAGGAGTTTAATACGAGCAATAAAATTGTGAGGGTTAAATACGGGGGTAGTATGGGGTGGACGGTTCAAAATAAATGAACTGAGGAAAGGTATGAGGCGATTTTTCTCGTTGTTTTTTTTTTTAGAAACTTTGTCTCATGGCTTAAGGCAGTCACGTGACCATAAGGGGTGAATTAACTATGGAATTGTGACGCGTATCCTCAATTTTCGGATTATGGTCAACACGCTCCTATTTTAGTCCCGTTACAAACGCCCGGAACGAACTACCAATTCATCCCCTATAGATTCTTATCCTACGGGAATAGTAGAAATCATCAACTTTATCGATACAATTCATCCCAAATGATCCATCTACCCTTCAAATTTTTAAGGGTTAGAAAAACCATCCCTTACAAGAAAAATTACAAAATAAGTGAGATGAATGTTGAAAACGAAATGTTACATCAGGGAATGATCTGTTAAAAATATATACGGAAACTAAAGCTGGTCAGCAAGCCATTGAGTTGACTTAAATTTATATAACAATAGATTAAAAATAATGTGAACACATAATTAAACTAAATAAAAGTACCATTAATCATTGCTGTCGGTTGTTTCATATCTACTGGAGTACACTACAGCATACACGACAATGAATTTTATCGTTTTAAAAAAATAATTAATTTAGCTATTTACAATCTGGAAATTCTGTTCCGATGTTTTAGAATTCTCTATCCCATACGGAAACCTACTCATTAGCACTCACACTGTCTCTATCAATCCAAAGCTTAGATTTAAAATAATTGATCGTTAAAAATTTATTACTGCATTAAGATTCATTACAAAGAAAAGTTAAATTGATTTACAAATCTTTTTATTAAATTACTAGTAAATTATTTACAATATAATAAACTTCTCAACTGTATGACGTATAAAGAGAAAACAGAGCAGATGCCTCTTCGTATCCAATAACGGACATAGTTCTAAACGGAGAATATATTGCGTAACTCTTCTCCCGAAAATAAAATTCGATACCGCCCGCTAAATTAAAAATCGTATACCGTACAGAAATTTTGAAGCTCTTTGTACAATACCGTAATAAAAATTAATGACAAAAATTATTGTATTGAAGAAACATATTAAACAAAAACAAATTGCCATAAAATTATATTCCATTTGTTGTAGAACTTGAGTTCAAAATGTCGTAATGAAAGTCATTTTTACACATACATGTGTAAGAGGATGCTTCGTTTGAAAAACTGGTTAATCAGTTTACGAAAACTATCATATACAGGCCTAATGTTTACCGGTAATTGTTGAACTAAGTTGTTGTAGTGTAGGTGATCAGCCGAAAGCTGGTTTGAACCTCTACAGGCTTTGCTTAGTAAAACGAGAAGTGAGGTGGTTTACCATTGCCTTCTTCACTGAGTAGAAAATTATGCTTATTAGCATGCCAGACCTTTTGAAAAGCATGTACTTTCCACCCTTTAAATGACACCTTTACTTCATTTACCACAGGCTGTTTAATGAAATTCATTACTTTCAGAGGAGATAAGTCTGACTAGTGTCTTTTAAATCTCTATCTCTTCTATTCTTAAATACTTCAATCATATAATTGGCTGACCATACGATAAGAAACAGAACTATTTTTTACCCTAAAACTAGCAGATTGAGTGTAAATAATTTAACACTCCTCCTGCTTGTTATGAGCAAATGAACTACATAAAACTAAAAAATAAAATTTAAGTTTGGCAAATAACTTTGAAAATATTATGAAAAATGTTTCTAGTGACCCTATCAATATGTAATTTGTTTCTTGATAATATTTGGTATTAACTACCACATGGACACTAATTACAACATTTAAAATTGAGGACTAAAAAGGTGAACGATAAATGTGCCAAAAATTTCAAAATTCATTTTTATTTAGAAATAACATGAATGGCCGTGCTTTTAAACATGGTGTAAAGTGTAAGTGCCACAAAAATATAGTTTAATTAAAATGATTAAATTTGTCGAGAAAACTGACATACAGATTTCGCTACTATGTAACAACTGAGAGGCTCAAAGAATGATGAAGGTGCCACTGTTTAACGACATGATAAATTTGTTTAAATTCTTCGCTTTAAATTGCTTTTAGTAGAATTTCTTGTAGAATACGTTTACAAAATAAACAAATAATAAAAATAATAATATTGCTATTAATAATAATAGTAAATTTCTTCTTTTTTTGTTTAACGTCCGACTGTTCTGGAATTACTGCTAATTCAGACGGTGAAGGATGAAATTATTATTTTTGTAACGTATGAAAATATGCCGTGTCTGAATGGGGATTCAAACCCAAGACCGCATGATGAGAGGCGAGCATATTACCAACTACAGCAATGCGGCCGGCAATATTGCATAATAGGATATGTAAAATATTAATATAGGGAACATGTGCATACTCTTCTTTGAATAAATGATGAATGTTCTGCAAAACTTCATAGAAATGGAGAATGATGAAAGCGCCCAAATTTTTGTTTCATTGTTGTTTTCATTTACCCACAAATTTTGTTTCTAGCACATTCATCGTTCACCATTTACCGTCCTCAATTATCTTTTTTTGGTTTTACGTCTGAGTGTTTTGTAATTTCTGCTAATGCAGACGGTGGATAATGATGATAATGAAAGGAAAGACAAAAAAATGCCAGACCAGACCGGGAATCGAACCCATGACCCCAGCGTAGAACCCAGTTGCGCAAACGAATTATCGAAACATTTAAAAATGGTTATTCAATGATGAACTATAGCAAAAAATTATTACTCAACGAGAATTAATTAGCTAATTAGTTGAGAAAACTAGTTTCAAAGTATAGTTTTTTACTATACTAATTTTTACTAATTTTTACTAATTTGGACCTACGGATCCCAAATTTACGGTTCAACCAAACCCTCTAATTTGCAACGAATTCAAGCATTCCAGTCAAAAACATTACGCCTTATAGCAAATGCACCTCTTTACGTTAGCAACAAAACCTTACATACAGATTTGAAAACACCACTTGTACAAAATTCCATTGAATACCTATACAAACGCTTTCACGACAAGTCACGCGAACACGAGAACCCCCTGGTGCGTTCACTTTCCTCCGTCCATTTACCTGATAATCCCCCTAGACGCCTTAAAAGACGCTGGAGTAGAGACCTGCTAATTTGATATACAAATTTCATTCTTGGGGAGGCACCAATGGGGGCCCTACCCCTCTCATGTCTATCATGTCATTTACATTATTATCATAATCATCACATTTGCTTGTTGTAACGTTTTACAGTTGTAAATAAAGAATTAAAGAGAGAAAAAAAAAAAAAAAAAAAAACATAAGGAGTTTAAATTTATAGGTCTTAAAAAAGTTGTTTTTGATCATGCTCATCATTGTTAACGTTCGCTAATGAAAGTGCGTGTCTCGTACATTCCGTATGCGTGGATGAATACATACAACACGCTATATATAATAGTATAGTATAAAAATAGCGTAAAAAACATTTTATACAGTAATTAGAGGAAATAGTCCAGCTTTAGATAGATATATTTGATAACAATTTTCAGAAAAAAACTTTTAATTAATGTAGCCAACCTTACGACTAGACCGTTACAATAAAACTGGTAATGAACTTTTTAATGCTACTGTCCAATATAAAACCGAAATCGTTAATGTTGAAAGGGATAACTAGAACATATACGTCTAATTTTAATCTATGTAGACTATATTTTTGGTCTAATTTAAATGATTAATGTTTCCTGTATTCTTTGAAGTATGAAAAGGGTTTAAATATAATTTATATGCTCCTAAAATTACCTAATGTAGCCTTTATAGGCCTACTACTTACGATTTAAAAAATTCAACTGAAATACAATAATGAAAACATTATGTATTGCCTAACTATTTAATTTAAAATACATAATAATAACGTATTAAACTTTTACTTCTTCTTGCCCTTTATGAATAAAATATAAGGAAGGAAAGTATTGTTTTCATGTTGATTTTTCGAAAACCAATTTTCAACAAAAAAAACCCGTCTCCAGTCTCCCTAAAACCAAAATAACATGTTTTTACCAATTTGTCTGTGAGTGTGGAAAAAATTCTCAAGAACGGAATACCGGGTGAATTTTTTATTTCGAACTAAATTTAGATACCACAAGAGGACCCGACTCAAACATTATTATCAAAATCAGTTAACTGGAAATAGTAGTTTATTCGTGCGATTCTCACTTTTTTGCGATTTTCTTAAGGACGGCTTCTAAAATTTCTTTTAGAAATCACCTCATTTACTCCAAAAATAAGAAAATTTACACGTACTAATTTTACACTGATTTTCGGAGACGATGGTTCCTAGTAAAGGTATTTACTTTAATATGGATTTGAATAATAGATAGTAGTTACCGGTGTCCTTTGATAATTGGGGTTTAATTAACCATACTCTACAGGATGAGTAGTTATTAATATCTACAGGATAAATAGTTCTGTTTCTTATCACATGGTCAGCCAATTAAATGACTGAATCATTTAAGAACAGAAGAGGTAGAGGTGTAAAAGACACTAATCAGAGTTATCTCCTCTGAAAGTAATGGATTTCATTATACAGCCAGACCCTGTGGTGAATAAAGTGAAGATGTCATTTGCAGAGTGGAAAATATGTGCTTTTCAGAGGGCCCGGCATGCTGATAAGCTTACTTTTCCACTCAGTGAGGAAGGCAATGGTAAACCACCTCACTCCTTGTTTTACTTAGTAAAACCTCTACAGGTTCAAACCAGCCTGTTGGCTGATGACCTAAACAACAACAACAACACTCTACAGGAATGGTCTGCCTGAGTCTGTACAAGACTACACCTCATTTACACATCATCCTAATTGGGTTATAAGTTTGTTTGTTGCTCGTAAATTGAACAGATTGCAACGTATACAACGTAATAACCACTTTGATGTAAATAACCACTTATATTGTGAGTTAAGTTTAGTTGTTTAATTAGGTTTAGTTTAAACCTCCGCTCCAAGATTTTAATATACAAATCCCTATTAAGACCAATCTGGATTTATGGTGTCCAGCTCTTCGGAATAGCGGCAGAGAGTAATTTAAAGTCGATCCAGGCCTTTCAATCAAAATTCTTAAGACTTGCATCTGGCGCTCCTTTTTATGTAAGCAATAAATCCCTCCACGACGATTTCAAAATTCCTACAATAAAGGAGCTAACCGCGTCCTTGTATAGTACATTTCATGAAAGACTAGATGACCATACTAACCAACTACCCCGTGATCTAGGAATTTCACAAGGAACTACAAGGAACTTCCCAACTGTGCGTCGTTTGAAGCGAAAATGGAGTAGAGATCTCTTGGTCTGAAGAACGGATAATACCCAAAGTTTTGAACGGAGAATGTATCACTGGGCAGCTCTTCTCCTTAAAGTGAAATTTCCTACCGCTATTTTAATATCAAATACGGAAATTGTGCAGCTCAATGTACACAGTACCGTAATAAAAATTAAAGACAAAAAAAAGTTTAGTTGTTAGTTGAGATTTTATTGCTTCAAGTTTTGTAATAACATTAGGCCTAAATGTAAAAAACCTAGTCTCAGTAATGTAATGGTTCTTGATTAGAGATCTAAGCTTAATAATCCATTGCAATTTATTATTTATAAATAAATAAATTTAATAAGATTAAAAGAAGTTTGTTTATTATTTATTATAACCAAATCCCGAAAGCATCTCAAATAAGTGTTACAATCAGCAACAGCATCAGTGTTGAGTTACTTTCAGTCTTTCACTGAGACTCGAACTGGATAATAAAAATGTATTTCTTTCGACTTAGATTCAAAGATAAAATGGCAAATAGAATATTTAATTAATCAATCTTGTATTCTATTATCATAAGGGTAGGCGTACTTTTATTATCAGTAAGACAATCAAATAATAATTTTATGACCGTTATGTCAGAAGTAAAGAAAATAATATGAAAGAAAGAAATAATATTTTTTCAAAAAAGATAAAGGGTTATTTTAACCCTTTTATATTACTATTATTTTAATTTAAGTGTGTTAGAAAAGGTTTATGATGAAATGACGAAGGGTTAAAACAACCCCTTGTAGTTATTTAGTACTGATGTATATCGTAGTATATATAGTGACATTTGTAAGCTATTCTATTGTACAATTTTATTATTATGGTTTACAATTGTGTTAAACGAAGAAAAGTAAGTTACTGTGACTGGAACTTAAAAGTGACTTAGAACAAAGTATAACTTGTTAGCGTGTTGTAAAATATAGTTAAATTGTCATCATGTTTTGTAATTTATATTGGTTACAAATCTTATCATTATTTCAAGCTCTATTATTCCATTATAAACTTATATAATAATTTGTAAGTTGTAATATTTATTAGCTATTGGATCTACGCTATGTTAATTTTTTGCTTCAATGAGGTGCATTATATCACCATTTTTATTTATTTATCCCATTTTTTCTGAGTTAATTTTTCATAATTAATTTAATAAACAATCAAATTATCCCTAGTGTTGACGAAGTTAAATATTTAGGGCTCTATCTTTAAAGTCATTTGTTATGGAACAAACTTTTTCCACAAAACGGAAGCAACTGGATTCGAAATTTAAAAATGTACTGGCAAGTAGGCTATCTACTAATATTATAATAACAAATCATATGACAAATATAATTGCCAGGGCATATATAGAATCAGTTGAAGTTACTGTAATTTTTGTTACATTGCAAAAACTTATAGATCGTTTAAACGATTTTCTGAGCTATATGCTGCTTTTCAATTAAAGGAAAGTAAAAATTTTAATGTGGCAGAACATCTGCTAACGAAGGGGCATAAAAAAGCAGTCACGTAAATGTAATTTAGAAATTTTAGAAATTTTTTGATAGTAACAAATTAAGGCAGCGGGTAAAATATTATATTTATAAATTTAAAAATAAAAAGGAAAATTTTATGAACAGCCAGACAGACTTTGATAACGACAAATTATTTCAAATTGTTGCAAAGTCGCGATAAGAAATAAAATAGGAACAAATGATTATACCGTCATTCGGCCGAATAATCGCGCGCGACATGGTTGTTATAAAAATTAAGTAATTGACGTGGTCTTCGGGTATTTGTTTTAAAAGTGATACGTGATTTGTGTTTAGTGTAATAAGTTCCTGAGGATGTCTCCGAGAGAGACGAAAGATCTTGAATGTATGTAATACTCTGAGGTGTGTGTTATATTTAATTAGTTTTGTTTTGGGTGTTAATTATATATCATATGAAGGGGTCGCGAGAAGACAGTGCTAACCCACATCAACAAAATTTTATGCATTGAAATTCAAAAAGTTTACTGAAATCTACAAATCATGTTTTTGAATGTTTTGATTAGCATTTGTCTTTATGTTGGTTCAGGTTCTTAAGACTATCAATAGCATCCTGTTTAAAACATGCTGTGCATTTAATTTTTACAGAATATTTAAGAAAAATCATGCTGGAAATTTTGTGGGTTACCACTTTCTTCTCCCGACCCTTTCATATGTAATATATATTATATAACAATTTTAAAGCCCGTATTGGCATACGGTGTTCATTACCGGGAATCTGCGAAGAGCACTAATTTTAATAAAGTAATATAGTGAATTTAAACAAAAACGTTGCGACAGTTACTCAATATACCTTGGTGTATTGCTAACAAATACATATATGAAGGTTTAAACATTAATTCAGTTGAAGGAGAAATTCAAAAATACAGTGGTCGACATCAAAGACGGCTTGAAATGCATCCGGATCATTAGTGAAATTATTAGAGAATGGTGTAAGTAATTTTGTGAGATTGAAAAGATTTAACGTTTTAGACCTTGTAGCCTACTTAGTTTTAGTGACTGACTTGTAATTACGTATTCTGCCATGTTACAATGTGTAATTATTTTTGTTAAAATACATTGAGAGATATTTGTATGTTTGCATGAGCGTGCGTGCTTATGTTATTTTGCTGATCTACTTGAGATTGAATGTTCTAAGAAGTTAGGTTAATATCTTTAGTAACATATTATTTATATTAATGTAAATAATGCTTCACATTTAAGTTCGTAGCTACATTCGTAATCACTGGTTTTCTGATGTGAATAAATGTTTCTGTTCTGTTCATTTCAGTTTTTTATTTTTCATAATTGAATAGATTATAATTTAGCGGAATTATTAAATAAAACAAAATTAATTTAATAATATTAAACAGATTTTCAGAATGGCCGCTATTTAATGATATACAGAAGTACACTAAATTATTGCTTCAGGATATTTATATACTTTCTGCACCAAAGTTGTTAAACCTTTAACATTTTTATCACAAGCGGGATCACAACGGTATGTATTAGTCTACTTCAAGGAGTCATCTTTGAAGAACTATAATTACAGCAGATTATAAAACATGAGGGTCATGTGCACTGCAAAGAAAACTGGAATCAACTTTCAACCATTGCCCGTTAATCGGTTGTCGATTTATGTGACTTCTTGCAACGACATATAAAGGCGAAGAAGAAGAGACAGAAGAAAGGCCATAAAGAACATAAGAAGAGTAAAGAAATGAAGGAGAAGGAAAAGAGGAAGAACAAGAAAATTTAGATGAGGCTGAAGAAAAACAACAACAATAATAACAAGAAGGCAAAGAAGAGAAAGGAAAGGAAGGACACAAAAATAAATAACAAATATAAAGGGTAAAAGTATAATAAAATGAAGGAGAAGAGAAAGGAGAATGAGGAAGAAGCAGAAGAGTAAGAATAAAAATAAGGCGAAAAATATAATGAGGATACAAAGGATAGAAGATAAGGAAGGAGAAGAAAATTTAGAAGAAGCTGAAGAAGAACGAGAAAAACAACAATAACAAAAAGACGAAAATGAAAATCAAAAGGAAGGAAACGAAAAGTAAGAAGAAGAAAGAGAAAAAGAATAATAATAAAACTAAGGAGAAGAGGAAGAAGCTAAAAAAGAGGATGGTGGAAAAGAAGAAGAGTGAAGAGGAGAAGAATGAGAAAGAAGCATAAGAGGAAGAAGAAAGGGTGGCGAGAAAATAATGAAGAAACGAAGGAGAAAGAGAAGAGGAAGAAGCGGAAGAAAATGAGTAGAGAGAATCACAACTAGAAAACAAAGAAAAAAGACGAAACAAAACAAGAACAAGAAAAGAAGGAAAAGAAAGAGATACAGGAAAAGGAGGAGAAGGAGGAGGAGACAAGGGACAAGAAGAAGATGGATATGAAGGAGAAGATGAAGAAAAAGACAATAAAAGACTGGAGAAGAAGAAAAAAAGAAGAATGAGGAGGAGAACGAAAGAAGAAGGATGATAAACAAAGCACAGAGGTAGAAGAATTTTTACATGAATTCCAACACGTTTCAGATTTTAAAGAAAAATACTCACGGAGAAACCCAAATTCTTCAAAAATTTTGAAAAATTTATATCCTCAATAATTCCATTACCCACAATGATTGTAAATAATTAAGCCGTTGATTCGAGTTTAAATCAAGGCTCTAATAAAATATTACAATGCGAAGAAAAATTCATGACCCAAAATTATAATGTGAAATTTTTGTGATTGAAAAGCCAATAAACATACTTTTGATTGTACGAGTATATTTAAAGTATTAAAAACAAATTAAATTTATCTGAATAATTTCTGTAATATTATAATAATTCTGTTTTAATTTGTTTATTATTGTTCAGTGAATCGTTTAAATTATGCTTTCAAGTAAAACAAAGTTGATTAAAGTTATATAACTTAAGATATATATAGACAAAGTGAACCACCGAATACAAACCAAAATCTACCAACCGTAACAACTTACTCAACAACCTATTTCTCAAGCAACATCATTTGCTCTCTAACCCTTACATCGGTTTCATCCCCTCTTTCTCTTATCATATTTCCCTTTCCTTCTATTTAGTATAATTCAATTAACAAACTAATTAAACTTAAGCGTGCTGTTCTACTTCATATTCCATACCTCATTCTATCACTGTTTATCTTCACACTTCTCTTTCTAACTCACTTTAACAACCCTAAAAAGTTTTCATAAAATATTGAACGTTTTTATACATAATTATACAACTTTTGTTTTTCAAGTTTTCGTTACTAACTTTTACGAGTAAACTAGATAAGCTATTTATAATCATTTAAATTAGATAATTGTTAGTTAATAAATCAACATTTGAAAATCAATCTTCATGGAGATTACGTTCACTAGTGTAACTCAATATAACATCCATTTTTGTTCTCAATCAGATTTATTCAATTTTAGTATTACTGGTGATGAACAACTGGACACAGCTCTCATTAAATGTTGATTCCTCATTGGTATGAACAAGAGTGTGGTCCAACCCGCAGCCCTCTTTCTCATTTTGATGGAACGTTGTTAAAACTACAAGGCAGAAAACAAAATATCTCCCAGCTTTATGAACTGATATAAATTGAGGGTTTCCGCAAAAAACTTGATCTAATGCTAATTGCATTGAAGGAAAATTATACAGTACACTTCCCATCTTGTCATAAGTTGAAAGTAGAAGAAATGACACAAAATTTAGGATGTTTAATGAAATAGTAACTGATATCAAGAAAGAGTACCAGGACAGATTTCAGGATTTTATTCCCTAAAATCAAAACTTTCACTATTCAACAACAACAAGGAAAAAATAAGATTATTAAAACTACGGGGAAAGGAAGAAGTAGCTAAAAAAGAGAACGGAGAAAAAGAAGACGAGTGAAAAACAGAAGACGGAAATGAAAAATATGGTGAAAAACATATTGCAGAAACGAAATAGAAAGAGAACAATAAGAAGCGGAAAAAAGAGGCTAGAGAAGAACAGCAACTAGGAAACGAAGAAGAAAATTTCTGCATACTCTGTATCGTTCCAATTTTAGCATATGTACTGCCGAAGCAAGTACAAATTCTGGATAGAAGCAAGTTCTGGATACTTATTTCCAAAAACGTTTTACCAAATTGCTTAAATTCTCTCTGCAAAAGTTATCGCTCGTTAGCAGTACATATGTGTGTGAAAGAGCTTTTACTGCTCTTAAACAAATTAAATAAAAACGAGAAATCGCATTGAAAGTGCTTTACTGGAATTGAGCCTGAGACTTTGTCCTACTGAACTTACAATGGAAATTAATAAACTTGTACAGAAAATCAGTGCCAATCGTCACATTGATTTCTCGACCGTAAAATAAAGTGATATTAATATAATGAGTTATAAGTAATTTTCTGTGTTCAAAGTCTCTGGTCCTTATTTCCCTTATGGAAAGTTTGATTGCCTATCGAACAACAAAAGTTATTTTTATTAGTTTATACCACGCTGGTATAAAGTACGGAAAATTAAATTGAATGAAACAAAACTCACACCACATTACGTTCACACTTCGTCGGAAAACTCGTCCACCCAAATACCATGACAATCGCCCAATACCTAACACAGAAACAGTTTATTAATTAGGCCTTATGCGAATTAATTTTTAATATTTAGGCTAAAAGTTGAATACTTTGTACTTTCTACTCCACCGTATATCGCAGTTAACTATCAAACAAAAATTAAATTGCTACAAAATCTAATTCGTCCGATGGTATGGAATTCTATGGAGCTTTGATCTTTGGTTCGGTGAAAAAATTAACATGAAGAGGATATAATCTTTACATCGACGATACAATATGAAAAAATTGAGAAAGTTGATAGTTTCAAGTACCTCAAAGAGATAATGCTACAAAAGATCAGCAAAAAGAAAGCGAACAACAACAGACGACGAAAGATGGCTGGTGCACTTCGAGCAACTCACCACTTGTATAAGAAGAAAGCACTCTCAAGACAATCCAAAATTAGACATTAAAATACTGTAATAGAACCTGTATGTCTATACGCGAGTGAGTGCCTTAGAATGACCAGGAAGGCTGATTTAAGAAAAGCAGAGAAGATCCTCCGCAAGATAATTAATGGGTCTGAAGATAGTATGGACAATACAGGTCACGAGGTCAAGAAGAATGTACAGGAAAAATGAACGATTAATGGTAACGATTAGAGAAATAAGAATAAAATTTTACGGACACCTGTGTAGAATGGATGACAACCGGTTGATTAAAAAAATTTTGAGAACACTAAACAATAGACTTCATGTGTTGGATAAATGATTTATAAAAATCAGAAAGAGTACTGATAAAACCAGAATAAACCGAGAAAACTTAATTCATACAACATAACCAAGTTCATACAACTAATTTGGGATTGTAAGGGCTTCCATGAAGAGCAAATACAGAACACCGGGTGACAGAAGAAAGGAGAAAAACCTACAGTGAGCGAATGTCATTGTTCTCATTCCGCCACAGGTAACCAAGTTACCTTCATTCTCAAGTACGTATCACGCGTAGACGCATGTTCTGAATTTTGTGAATGTCCGATCAATTTTTGTAAAACGATTTTATAGGCCAACTACAGTTTATTTCTAAGAAATTTCAGCTACATTTAAAAAATGTAAAATACTAGCACGGGCTGAGTATTTTTTAGTAAACCAACAGCGAATGTATTAAACCACCAAGAACACTACTTACTTGACCGTGAAAAACAAAATATCTATAATTTTATTTTAGTTAAGTAATATCCGTTTATTTATCTACTGATTCTATCAATAATACGTTACAGCAGATGTATTTTTAAGTTTTTTTTTAGTTTTCAATAACGGAAAGTTAAAAATAAAGAAAACCCCAGCGATTATTAAAGAAATTCTAATAGAATTAACTTATCTGTAGTTTTGATCGGATATCGGAAACACGTTTGATTAAAACTAGGCCTACCCTCCACTTATTTTTCACGTATTTTTTCTTTTCATTTTTGAACATGTTTCTGTTTCGTACCTTCATGACAAAGAACACGTGCCTGCTGTGTTCGCAATAATATAACCTAATTAAATAATTATATATTGAATTTTATAGCGTGTATATATTTTTGTACACACTTATATGGATATATACACATGTACATGTACACACTAACACACACATGAATGCAGGTGTGACTAAATATGGGTTACTCTTCACCATGTAGGCCTAATTGTTTGTATTGTCATTCTAAAAGTTAATTTTTTGTTTTACTTACTTTTATTTTCATGGTTGTTAAATTTCATTAAGGTTACATGCAATGTGGTTTCAGTCGAGTTCTCTTATATAATTTTTTCCGATATTTGATACAGAAGGTTTGATAATTAATCCGTAAGCCTATTATAAATAACTGGTTATAAATTCAATTTCGTCTCGTATTTTGCACCTGTTCTTTTTTATTTTGTTTCTTTTCAAATGTAATTAAAGGAATGGTATCATTTGTATAATATAAAATCTGTTAAATTAGTATTTAAATTTTAAACTTGAGATTGTGATTAATTATTTTTTATTGAACAGGTCAGAATTTTTAATTATTTGAGCTGCCATATTGGTTTTAAAGAGAAGCTTGATGTTGGCAAAAAAATACATTGCTTTCAGAAAATATACAGGAAGATTGTAAATCCATTGAGCAAAAGGGTACTAAAATATACTGGTAAGATTTCCAAATTTAATGTTAGTTTTTAATGTTTTGTAAGGTAACAAAACTTGAGTTGTTCTTGGGAGAAGCAAACAGAAATGGGAAACTACGGAGATGATTGCGATACGTTCCACGATAAGCATTATCCTTATTTTGTCTTGGATTATCTAATGTTTCATTATACCTCGTAAAAAAATCGTTAACAAGTTGACATTTTTTATAATTGTTAATGTCAAACGATTGAAACTACATTAAGGAACAGGGCTCGTTGACGTAGTGATAAGATTTTATAATTTAATTGCAGTTCCGATGTTTTTGTGGCAGTAAAAATTGGGTTCTAAAAGAAAAGAGGAAGTATTAATTAGAATCTACGGAGATGCGTCTTTTATAGTAGGTCAAGAGTTGTACGAGGGAGAACAGAATTTGAAATTTTCGTACATGACATAAGTTGCTGACAGTAAACGTGAACAAGAGAGTCGGTTATCGCAATAAAAAAATGAAGGATCTTCGAAAGATTAATGGAATTAGAATTTCGAAAAAGGTTCTGGGATATAGGCTTTAAGAAATAGATCTCTAAAACGATAGGAGTATTAATTTATTTACAGTTTTTAAATGACAAAATATTTTACGTGGATTGTGCCGCGAAGAAAAGAGGAAGAAGACAAGTTTTGAAATAAATAGTTCATGAGAAATATATAGTTTGTGCCACCTCCGTGGCTTAGTGGTCGTGTGCTATATTGCAAAGCGAAAGGTCACTGGCTAGGATTTATAAGTTCTAACATTTTAAATTCCACCATTCCCTAAACCACCGCAGTCAAAATGACCGAACTTTTGATGTAAGTTTAAATGAAACATAATAAATTACTTAGCTGCACACTTTACATATTAATGGTTTATAATTTTGTAGGATTTTACAGCTACAAAAATAGAGTTTTTAACTATAAATATTTAGAATTCTATTGAACTATAAATATTTAGAATTCTGTTGACCAATTACTAACTAACTTACGGGAGAATAATCTTGATAATAATTACGCCTATTCCAATTTTTATTATCTATCTGATAAGTAATAACTTAAATTGAAACTGCTTGAGTCAAATCTGATCTGCAATGATTCAATCAATGTAATATCGTAAAGAATTATTTGTGAAGGTACTAATTACAGAATATCTATGAGTAAAAGACCTGCCTAAAAAAGAAATAACACTTCCCGGCTAACTAACTTATCAACACCCATCCGTAACTGCCAAATTGGATAACACTATCCGACAAATGTTTTCTGGACATAATAGGTAACCTCTTATAAAGAAAGTTTGGATTGATAAAATTACTAAAACATCCAATTGGCCAAAGATAATGTACGTGATTCTTTAACTTCTGAATTATCAAAACGTAAAGTTTGTATGAATTAATACCACCTAATATAACTTGACATACATTTCTTTTAATAAGTAATGGCGGAAAGCAAAGCAAGTAATGCAAGTAATGACGGAAGGTACATAAATCTTTAACCACTAACAAGGGTTATAAACATAAAACTTTTATAGGGTATTGCTATTAAAGATTTAATTCACACAAAAATTGTGGTTAATCATAAAAAAAACTTCATCTGCACCACAAAAAAAATATATTTTTTTTTCTCTTTAATTCTTTATTTACAACTGTAAAATGTTACAACAAGCAAATGTGATGATTATCGTGATTATGTAAATGACATGATAGGCATGAGAGGGGTAGGGCCCCCATTGGTGCCTCCCCAAGAATGAAATGTGTATATCAAATTAGCATGTCTCTACTCCAGCGTCTTTTAAGGCGTCTAGGAGGATTGTCAGGTAAATGGACGGAGGAAAGTGAACGCACCAGGGGGTTCTCGTGATCGTGTGACTTGTCGTGAAAGCGTTTGTATAGGTATTCAATGGAATTTTGTACAAGTGGTGTTTTCAAATCTGTATGTAAGGTTTTGTTGCTAACGTAAAGAGGTGCTTTTGCTATAAGGCGTAATTTTTTTGACTGGAATGCTTGAATTCGTTGCAAGTTAGAGGGTTTGGTTGAACCGTAGATTTGGGATCCGTAGGTCCAAATAGGTTTCAAAAGAGAACAATATATGCGTAATTTTTGTGCCATTGGTAATTTTGATCGTTTGTGAAGTAGGGAATATAGAAGTTTAAGTCGGGAATTCAGTAATAAACGTTTCCGTTTGATATGTGTGCCCCAAGTTAGTCGTTTATCAAAAGTCAGACCGAGATACTTGACCGTATCTGTTTTTGTGAGAGGTTCATTGTCTATGTATACTGGTGGGCAATCACCATGACGGAGTTTGAAAGTTACGTGAAGGGATTTTGTCGTATTAAGTTTTATTTTCCATGTTTTACAACATTCGTGTATAAGATTGAGATGATGTTGGAGTGTTAGTGAAGCGTGTATAGAGTTTTGGTCTCGGGCTAATATCGCTGTGTCGTCAGCGTAGGTAGCAGTGAGGGTCTGGGGTAGGGTCGGTAGGTCTGAAGTGTATACAGAATAGAGAAGTGGGGCTAAAATTGAGCCCTGAGGCACGCCGGCTAAGACAATAAAGAAATTTGAGTAAGATGATCCTAAACGAATTCTAAAGAATCTGTCAGATAGGAAGGAATTTATGATAAGGTAGTAGGTAAATGGTAGTATTTCTTTTGGTTTGTGTAAGAGACCTGTATGCCAAACTCTGTCAAAAGCTTGAGCGACATCTAGGAAACCTGCGGACACAAAAAAAAAAAAAAAAAAAATATAAGCTAAAGAAAATATTGTTTACATGTATTACTTAGATAATATTATGTGAAAATTAAAAACTGTCTTGATAAATTTTTACAAAATATTACTAAACCAGAAAACTATTAAAATTTAAGCGGTTTGTTCTAGAATTCTGCTGTATTTGTGAATTTTCCTTGTCAGAATTGTTATATTGACTCCCGTTACGGAGTAATGAACAATTTTAAACTTGACTTTATAAATTTAAGTTATTTTTGTTCAACAAATGACTTTGAAACTGAAATATCAAAATTTTCGTTTTAAAAGAAACACTTCTTTCATCATCATTTATATACAACATTAGGTTATATTTTGCTAAAAAATTATTTTTAGTAAGTGTTTTATCAGAGGTAATTTATATCCAAAATAAACAATTGGTTAATATAGTTTTCATAATTTTAGGTTACTTATATTATTTATTGTTTTTGAAATAAACATAAATCGTGGGAAGTGGTCTGTGTTTCATAGTCTTAATGAAAGAGTTGCGGTCAAGAAAGAAACTTTACACAAGTAGCTATTGAAATTTCTGCTGATAATTATTGTCAAAATTAGTGAACTGGGAAAAATTAAATATAAATATTTAATAAACGATTTCAGTTTTTTAAAATATCACATAATAATTTTAGTGAAATACATATAAAAATTTAACGTAGCACGAACAACATCCTTGGCAATCAGTGTACACTACAAACCTGTAGGGTTTTACCCCTACAGGTTTTGTATTTTATCCTTATAAACTTGTAGTATGTACCTAGGATCAATCAGCAATGTTTCCACTACAAAAGAGTCATTAAAGTTTTAAAAGTAAAGTTTTATTTTTGAAAATGTAAATATAATTATTTTAAATTGAATGTTTCTAACCTAGTTTCTTAAGTAAAAGTATTTTAAAAACAGATTTGAATTATTTCTGCGGTAAAGAATAGAAGTTCATGTCAGAATAATTGGTCTACATCGTAAAACATAGTTGTTGAAGTTTTTTAAACTTAAAGAACCTGGAGAAATGAGGTTATGTAAGTCAAAAATGTAAAAGCCTATTTTTATCATAAATAATCTAAAAATAGACAACTTGAACACACCTTATACGAATTATCTCTAGTTACATATTTTTTTATGATATCATATTATATTTTTAATTAATTTCTATAAATGTTTTAAACCATTTCTTAACTTAATACCTATTAGTTTTGTTAATTTTTTTTAAGTTCTTTTTGGTTTATAAATTTAAAAAATTTACGATATTCTTAAAATTGAGTTGAGAGTATGATAATAATGTGCTGAGATGCTGTAATAAACATTAAATGTGTAGAAATGTTTTACAGCAAAACATGTAAATTGTTAAATTATTTACAATTACTAAAAAATGTTACACCTAATTGTTTTTACAAATCTAGAGAATTCCGTAACTGTAAAATAGTAAAACTGTAATATTTTATCTTCCTTCATGAATTTATTTACTATAAAAATTATACAACTAGTAGGCCTAAATGCAATAATGATTGTTTTTAAATGACACATGACAGGTAAGAGAGGAGTATGGCATCCATCGGTGAATTTCCATAAATTTTATTTAACATCTTCTGAAATTTTAATTAAATTTTAATTTATAATTAAAGTTGTTATTTAGATTTTTTTAAACCACAAATAACTGTAGCAATAAATGGTATGAAAAGGACGTAATTTAAAATACCAAAATGTATTCTCCTGCAAAATTTAAATTTTGAACAAATACCTAAATAGTTTTCAATTTCAGTTTAATTTTTTTAATAAAACGAATATCATAAACTATATTTCTAAAACGAAATTAATGATTAGCAGCAAACCCCTCATGTAGCTACAAAACGCGGTTTTACAAAATACACAAATAAATTGAATGGTTTCTTTTTCTATAAAGTAAAAAAAATTAAGAGATAAATTGATTTAAAATATTAATAATATTTATAAATTGTCATATCATGATAATGAAAAGAAGTAAATAACAATAAAATTAGTATATTTAATTCACTAACTGTATAACCCTGCAACAGTATATCAGATTACATAACTTAAATTTAAACTCTTTGACATATTATAAAATGTAGAAAAAAATAATTTTGGAATGAAATGTTTTCAAGATTATCAAACAATCAGTAAAAACGTAAAAGATTAATAAAACACCAAGAAAAACTTTAATAATTCATGTATTTGAATCTATACATATTCATTTTCAGGTGTGACAACATAACGGATTGATGCTAAATATGGTGAATACTTTTCAGAGAATATATTATTTTATTTAAAAAATATTAATAAACTTATAAGTTACATGTTCTGTAAAAATTATATAATTAATTAGATGTAATTATTATTGTTAATAAAAGTAAACAATTAGTTGTATAAGTGTAATGTTGGAGGTTGATTTGTTGAATGAGGAAAGAAAGCGTATGTACGAACAAAGCGCGCGTCAGCTGATCAAAATAAAAGCAATCATGGTGGCGGTGTTGGAGGGACTACATCGGACTGGTAAGTCATGTGACCTAACAAAGTTTATAAAACGACCATAGATAAAATACAATGGGACATGATTTCAAAAGTTGTTTCTTTTTGAATCTAGATCTTATTGTGTTTATTAATTTATTTTTTTTATTGTTTAATATTTATTTTTGTGGTTGTTAATTTATATATTTTTGTAGAGTTTCAGAAGATGGTGTTAATGATGTATGTAGCTTGGAAAAGGATAGAAGATCGTATCCAGTTGGTGATGTAAGGATAAACAACTAGCGCCTCTTTAATATTCCGCCGTTGAAGTCACTATCACTTAAGGAATCAAATCACTTATCACCTGTGTTATCATCACTATCACAATTTTCTTTATGATCACAAACTTTCCCCGGTTGATTTTTCCGGACTAATTAACGAAACTTATCCAAAATCGATAATTATGATTGATATTATCAAGGACACTTGGCTATCACTGATAAGATTGGCAGATCCGCGCTTCTAGACAACCGGTAGTCGAATGGAACCCTCTACTTCGACCCGGCCCAATTTTATATGTAAGTCACAAGGCAGGAGGGCTTCAGTGCGGAAAGACGGTAGTAGTAGGGGGAGACCCTCTTTTTATATATATATTCCGTATTATTATTCATCCAAGCCGAGGACGATGAAGGGAGAACGCCAGGCCAGGGGGGCCCGGGAGAGCGGCAGCGATCTCATCTGCAAGTCGTATAACAGAGCTAATTATCACGTTAATATGGCCATTCTATATGGAGGAGGAATAGTGATGCGGGAACCATGCCAGAGCGAGAGAGATCAATATATAGAAGAGTATACGGGTTAGAAAGAGATGGAGAGCCTACATTGATATTATAAGTTGCTTCAATCGCTGTATTCATTTGTAAACTTAACCAGCTTCGGCCGGGGAAACTCCACCGTTCCCGCGCTCCTCTTCGTCCGACTCTCTTTATATCTCCTTTTTTCCCGTCTATTCGTCTCTCTCGGTTCCTCGCTTGTGTATACTGCACCTCTCTCTCCCCCTCTACAACCAAGGCTTATGCCTCATGTAAGTTTCATACAATTTAAAGTGCCTCGGCCTTCTACTTGCTGCTTACTTGCTTGTGTTATATTCAACAACATTTGAAGCAGCAACGGATTATGCAAGCAGCAGAGGCATGCGATCTCAACAGTACGGCGTACCCCATAGCATACGGTACTGCCACAAACGGGGGCTTTCGTTCGAAGGCACGCCGCGCTCCTCTAGCTGTTTCCGTAGCACAACAGAGTTGACAACGTCACCCTTCGCCACCACCTTAGATTCAAAGAGGGAGACAGACATAACCAAGAACTTGTGTACCCTCCAAAATGAAACGATCTAATACGCATAATATTAATAGTAACAACATACTCCACATTACGATGGTAATATTATACGCCGTATACCAAGTATAATTCAGCGATATAAAATCCTACAATATATATGATAGACTTCTATCAATACAGTCCTACTACAAAAAAACACAAAATCATACATCGATCGCTAATAAATTTTCTTTTGTATTATTTTGTGTTATTTCTACTCAAAACTTATGCAATAAAATCTTAAATTGTAGAAATTAAAATCTATAAATTTTTCTACAATTTATAATAATATTGCTAACTTTAAAATGTTGTCGCGTTAAACTAATGCACCCGCATTTATTATAACTCACTGAAAAATAATCAAGTATAAAAATATTACAGGTTCATTTCAAAATTTCAAACTCATAAAAATGTATCTAAAGTACCTAATCGTTATCAAATAATATTTCAAGAATTTAATTTTTTTAATCCCCAATGCACGTTGCAATATGTTCATAATTAACAACAATAAGCTACCCTATGATCCAACGAGATGAACATGATATTAATGCAGTATAATACTATCCTATACTGAGAGAGAATGGTTATTGAACCCCAACCATCGAAGTATTACCGGTAACCACTGTCTATTATTCAAATTTTTATAAAAATAACTACTTTTACTAAGATTTGAACCACGGAACCTTTGATTTTCGAAAATCAGCTGCTAAACAGCTGACTCGTAGCGACGGTTTTTATGAGGTGTAGTCTTGTACAGACTCAGGTCGACCATTCCTGAGAGAGTATGGTTAATTGAACCCCAACCATCAAAGTACACCGGTAACCACTGTCTAGCATTCAAATCAGTATAAAAGTAACTACCTTTACCAGGATTTGAACCAGGAACCTTCGTCTCCGAAAATCAGCTGTTAAACAGCTGATTTTGGCGACGACTTTACCTCTAGACCAACCCGGTGGCTTATAATTGAAATATGATACAAAAATTTTAAATCACATATTCTCTTCTGCGTTTTTAGTAATAAATGTTTCCCTTGCCTCTCTTGCTTTTTTATAAGCATATAATTCTACTAAGAAAGAAACATTTGGGATGTTATTTGAATGTGTTACACCGATATTATGATAATTTAAAATTTTACAAAATAAGTTATTACTTTACTTTCAAATTTAAAGAGAATAGAACAAAACAATAATAAAAATTTAGCTGTATCTTTGGTGTAGTGGACAGCATAATTTGAAGTTCTTTGCCAGGGGTTCGGGTCAGATCTAACAATTTTTTCACTTTTATCATTAATGTAATCATCGTCACTTGATATCAAATACATAATAAAAACATATTACTTCAGATAATTTATTAAGTAAGTTTACTACGTAATTTGAATGGCTTATTCCTCTCTAGCATACGCTAATAGACTATTCTGTAATATTTTCTTGAAATTAGTTCTTTTATCATTTAGTCAGCCGCTCTATACTTCTACTTTTTGAGATGTATTCATCAAAAAATAAGACAGAAAATTCTTGATACATCCATATGTTACTTTATAATCTTTCCTATGATGGAATAAATCTTTCTTTACTACGTAAGTTCATCAATTAGAAGACGAAGATAAAAATATTCGATAAATTCCGGCTGGAATCACTTTGATAGAATGATCGTTTAAAACTCGTCTCAAAACTCATACTGTTCAAATTCACTGTATCAAAATTTATTAAATAGCTATTGATCCCAATATTATGAATAATTTAGACTAAAATAGTAACAAATATTGAAATATTATTCATGTAAATTTTTATACAATTTTGAGTACCTAAATACTATGATACATTTTTTTAAATAATTTTTTTTTGTTTTTTAATTAGGTTGCACGTATTTTTTTGTCTTTTAATTTTTATTACAGTACTTACGATTTCCGTAATGATATTTAATTTAACTGGTGGTGAGGAATTTTACTTTCAGGAGAAGAGGTACCACTGACATACATTCTGCGTTTAAAACGATGTGAGTTGTTTGTTGAGACCAAGACTGCCCATTTTCGCTTTAAACAGTTGGAATCGTAAAATTGGGAAGTTTTTTGTAGCTAGGTCACGAGATGTTGGTTGAGATCTAGTCGTTCACAAAAATTACTGTAAAAGGACCGCAATTAAGTTAGTTTCTCTAGTATCGAAATTTTGAAATTATCGTAAAGAACTTTATCACTTACATAAAAGGAGTCCCAGAAGCAAATCTTAAAAATTTTGACTGAAATTCCTGGATCGACTTAAAGTTACGCTCTCCAAAGAGCTAGACACCGTAATTCCAAATTGGTCTCAAAAGGGTTTCGGAAATTAAAATTTTAGAACGGAGATTCAATTTTGATTAAGGTTAATGATATAGGCCTACAATAAATTAAATGTTTAAGTTTTGAAAAACTCAAATATTGGAAAATGAAAAAATTAATACTACCTAATTACAATTTTTAATATTCTACATTTTATTTAAAGTAACTCAAAATTGGCATTGATATAAATTATATTTATTTTAACCCAAATAAGGCAAATAGGTTTTATTAATTATCAAAAAATTTTGATTATTTTGGGATAACCAACTTTATTGTTTGATATTTTTAAGCTTGAATGTATTTCAGAATATTTTTATTGCCTACCAAATGATTGATTTAACAAATCAAATTCTAACCAAATTATTTATTTTTTAAGTGGGTTTTAGGATTCTTTTTAAATTTTTATATAAATTATATATAAAAATAATGTTGTTTATACATTTTTATTCCATAGTATAGGAACTCAACAGTGTATGTTAAAATATTTTATTAATTACTTTTATCTAAAGTTCATGATAAAAATAACGGACAGAAGAGGTTTGGTATGAGGAATTTTGAAAGTGGGTGTCAGGGAATCGTAGCAGGTGGTACAAAACAGAGAGAGAATGATAAAGGGATGGGTTAAACCTTGCGGGGGGAGTTATGAAAAACAGGGGGCATACGAAATCGGTTTGGGGAGAAGAGGAAAAGGGTTTGCCTCATTGAATTGCAACAAGCCAAAAGCAGAAGAAGAAGCAATCCAGCCATACTGAACTAGGCACGTCGGATTTATGCCGTTTCTTCTTATACAAGTGCCTTTAAGAGAGAGTGAGAGAATAAAATAGAAATATATTAAATGGAGTGGGGGGAGAGAGTGATCCAATATGGCAAGATGGCTGCTCTCTATAATATTACTTCATCTCTCTCATTGCTTATTCTTTCTCTGTCGTAGAATACAATCGACTGAAATCCTACGTAAAAATACTATTCCAAAATATACTATCTTTGTCCATTTTATTTTATTTTTCTTTCGGTAATATTATTCTCCCTTTTTCTTAGTACTTCATCCACGATTCCAACCACAATCCAAGATACTTTCTTTTCAAATTGTGTGTGGTACGGTAGATACATCCATACGTAAGAGATAGAATGGAAAGAATTGTGTATACTACAATTTAATTTTACACTAACATTTACATGAATTAATTTCATGCACACAAATATAAAAATCATTTTAAGAGGGAGTCTGCCTTCAAATTTAAAAAACAAATTCGATGTCATCTTAATAAAATTATTTTATTTTGTAAGAAAACTTCCTTCTTTTAGTGACATTTTCATAAAAAACTTCCCGAGTTCTGCCACCTATTCATTTGTAAAAAGGGGTTCGAGAGGAAAACACATATTAAAAAAAAAAATGCTATAATTTGACTCCCGTGAAACTACTGCCAAATTTCTCGTTACGGCTATGATTAGGCCTATGGGTACAATAGTTGATTCTACAAAACTTATACAGCAAATTTTTCTGTAATGTTTACAAAACTAAATTGGTTTGAATTAAAATTTTATTTTTTTTAATACTTTAACTCATTCTACAATTTTCTCAATAGTATAGGGACTTAGATATTTAAATTTTGAGTTATCTAAAACGAATGTATCAAACTAGGTTTAATACATTAAAAGTTATGGTTTATGAAAGATTTTAAAACACGAAAAAATATAATTTGCGGAAAATATCAGAAGTTAAAAAAAAATATAATAAACTATTTAGCCTACGAGCAAAAATAAAAAAGTAGATCTAACTAAAATCTACTTACAGTAGAAATTTTCAAGTGGCTACGAAAAACTTTTTGTGATATTGTTATTATTTAGGTCATCAGCCTAAAAGCTGGTTTGAGCCTCTAAAGGCTTTACTAAGTAAAACGAGGAGTGAGGTACTTTACCAATGGCTTCCTCACTGAGTAGAAAAGTATGCTTATTAGCACGCCAATCTCCCTGAAAAATATATATTTCCCACCCTGCAAATTACATCTTCACTTCATTTACAACAGGGTTTGGCTGTATAAAAAATTCATTACTCTCAGAGAAGATAACTGTGACTAGTGTCTTTTACAGCCCTACGTCTTCTGTTCTTAAATGCTTCAGTCATATAATTGTGTGACCGTGAAAAAAGAGAGAGAACTATTTTTTTGTAGCCGTGGAACTAGCCGATCAAGTGCAAACAATTATTTAATACTCCACCTGCCCGGTACGGGCAATGATGATATTAAAACTGAAATAAACCCCCTTTTATAAATTTAAAGTAACCTCGTCGAAATACGTCAGTTATTGAAGTTAGATAAAAGCTAATTTTTATGTAAAACTGCAGGTAACATCTGTATTGCTTTCGTTTTATATATTTTTTTGTTTGAAAAACTTAAGAAAATGTTATAAATAAAATAAATACATCGTTTATTTTAGGAAATTCCGTTCTGCCAAGTTAGCAAAACATCAAAAATCTTAAAAAATTGTTTTGGCTATGAGAAGCAGTCCACTATAAAATTTCTCGTAATGTATAAAAAAAATAACGTGTCGCATGTCATTATACCGCTTTTTGTTGTAGACTGAACGTAATTTACAATTTATCCACGCCGGAGCAGTAAGCAGAGGCCTTAAAACAAAAATTTTATGTTCAGCTAATAGTTTTTCTTGAAAAAGAAAGCACTCAGTAGCATTGTTTCAGCATGAACTTCTGGTTATTTCAGATGACAAAAGATTTTCTCTTGGATCCAGTTGATGTAAATTTTTTTCATTAAATTTGAAAATGAAACAGCTTTTACTTTGATAGTGAGTAAAAAAACAAAAGATATGGCATGTAATTTATAACTCGTAATTGATTTTTTTATTGATATATATTTTATCGATTACTTTAACCGAAAAGTAAGAGTTAATAAGTTTTATAGTTATTTTATATGCCCAAAACGGGCAGGTGGAGTGTTATTTTAATTGCACTCTATCTGTTTGGTCCAGGGCTAAAAAAAATAGTTCTGTTTCTTATCACATAGTCAGCCACTTATATGACTGAACTATTTAAAAACAGAAGAGGTAGAGGTGTAAAAGACACTAGTCAGAGTTATCTCCTCTGAGAGTAATGAATTTCACTATGCAGCCAGACCCTGTGGTGAATGAAGTGAAGGTGCCATTTGCAGGGTGGAAAGTGAGTGCTTTTCGGAGAGCCTGGCATGCTGATAAGCATACTCTTTCAACTCAGTGAGGAAGGCAATGGTAAACCACCTTACTCCTCGTTTTTACTTAGTAAAACCTCTAGAGGTTCAAACCAGCCTTTCGGCTGTTGACCTAAACAACAACAGTTATTTTATAATGTGAATTGAAATTTTATATTTATTTGCAATATAATTTAATTGAAATAAGCTGCTATGATCTTGTTTCTTCAGTGTGAGTATCAGGTGTTATAATTTCACGCCTTAATAAAATTACGAGAACAATTGTCTTTTTTTGATTGGCTGGCATTATTTTATTATTGGTACTAAAAGTATCAAGTAGGCTATACTTTTTATTAGTAGCCTACTAAACTCAGTACTACCAGAATATGCAAGTCGTGTTCCAACCCATGACTCCAAAACAAAAAACTAACAACCTGCATTGAAAAACTTGTAAAATATAATTTATTACAACTTTTCTGTAATTGGAGAAATATCTATAATCTATTCTATAAGGCCTATAGATTAAGTAGACCAGGTGTTTTACAGTGTATCCATAGTGGAGAAACTTCCCCAAGGAGAAACTTCATCGATTTTTACGCCGTATATTATAATTTTAAACATAACTCTGTAAGATGTCTTCATTTGTCGCCGAGTGTCATTAAAACTGTCTAAAGAATTCATAAAAATTGTCTAAAAGGCCTTACCAAATTATGTAATGAATAAAAAACGGCTGGAAACTGGCTGTTTCCACCAATTTTGTAAGGGGAAACGACTCCACCAATTTATGTATTGTACCAGATGTAAGTAACCCAAGAAAGGTGACCTTCACCAATTTTGTAATTAATAGTTTTACGTAGCAATCAGGCATTACGACCTGGACTTATTTTTGAAGTAAAGACCAAGATTTGCCGACACTAAAATCCGGAGTGGAAAACCACCCTTGTGATTTCCCAAAGGAAAACCCCAAAGGCGGTCCCTACCTCAAAGACTTTGGGGGCATCCATCAACCGAATTTTTGGATTCAAATCAGAAGCTGAATTTGAATCCTAGGGATTTGGTAACCCTTTTTGAGATGAAGAAAATTCAACGTAGACTCAGAAAGTGGTAGAGCAAAACAATCACTTTAAATACAGCGAAGGTGAAATTTTAAAATAACAACCTATTCCGGTTCGAAAGAAAATAATAGTATAATCTGACACATAATTGGAATTAACAACTATATTAATTCATTTAAATATCAGTAAAAATATACTAGGTAAAAATTAACAATAACTAGAAACTGAATAAGGTGACAAAATGGATTAACAAATAATAGAAATTTCAATATAGAGAAATTATTAAAAACATTCAAAGTAGCCTACCTGCATTTTAAAATAACATAATAAAAAAATTTTTATATTAACTGTCAGTTAAGAAAAATATCTAATCTTATTATAACTTATAACTTTAAAAAAATTTTTTTTCTTAATTATTGATTTAAAACAAAAATTTGGTTAAGAACTGAACATTATGCAATAACCGTTCAACGAGAAATGATTTGAGTCTTCTTTGGTATCGGATTGTAAATTCCTTGTTGAATTATAGATATGTTTTAATCTCTATGTTTGTGCATTTTTTGAGCTGATTGTTCTAAATAATTTTGATTGAACCCTTTAGAAGATTTCTTTGTTTAATGATTTTCAAACCGTACAATTTAATTAATACACTCTACATTCAAATTCGTTAAGAATGGTTTTAAAGAAAATTTTAGAACGAAGTATTTTAAATAAGAAAAGATCAAATTTTTCAGAGTACAGTTATGTACAAAAACTGGACACGATATATCACTGGCCACCTCCGTAACGTACTGGTAGAGCGCTACCCTGAAATGTGGAAATCTCGAGTTCAATTTCCTGCTAAGGCCTGCTTAGTCAAACCCACCCACAGTAATGACCAATCGGTTGATACAACTTTAAAACAAAGTCTATAAACTCGTAAAAAAAGTTATCTACTTCAAGCTAATTAACTAATTTTTATAATAGGCCTAATTCATCCAGATATTTTTAACTACTTCACAGAGACAGGAAAATAATACTTTTGTACTGTTTTAATTTATTACTAAATAGAACGAGAGATACTTATTGCTGAGCGAGTGTCTAAGGTAGAATTTAATAATGTTTACTTGTTCCCAAATAACAAGAATGCTTGCATAATTTCCTTTATAAAATTTTGTGTTGTTTAGGTCATCAGCCAAAAGGCTGATTTGAACCTCTAGAGGATTCACTATGTCAAACGAGGAGTTAGGTGGTTCATCTTGCCTTCCTCGCCGAGTTTTTGCTTATCAGCATGCCAGGCCCTCTTAAAAGCACATATTTTCCACCCTGTAAATTACATGTTCATTTCATTTACTATTGGGTCTGGCTGTATGGGGAAATTTATTACTTTTAGAGATTAGTGTATTTAACACCTCTACCTTTTCTGTTCTTAAAATGGTTCAGTCATTTTATTAGCTAATCATGTTATAAGAATCAGAACTATTTTTTGTAGCCTTGGCACTAACAGATTGAGTGCAAATGATTTAATACTTCGCCTGTCTGTTATGGGCAACAGAATTATCAATTTTTGTTTACTTATAGCAAAAGTACAATCATTACTGGCTAGAATGGGTTACATAAAATATTTAGTGGATTTTAACGTGTATACATTTTTAAACTGTAACCGGGAATCGATCTTGAGGAGTAGAATAAAAATTATTTATTTAATTGTTTTCAAATACAATTTTAAGAATTCTTCAATATATAGACTATGTATTTTTAAATTTAATTTTTTATTTTCAAAAATAACTCAGGGAAAATAATCCAAGGTTTTGTTGGAACCCTGAGTGTACATACGATATCAATTTGCTCTTTGCACAGGACTGTACTTTGGCGTTTCCTCACATACATTTATGCATTATCGTTCCATTTTAAATTCAGATTTCCCCCACTACTTCAAAAGAAAAGGAGAGTATTTTCTCTCTTTTTTAGGTCTTTACCTCTCCTTCTTCTTGCCGGATCATTCTTTCTCTCTCGCCTCTCGTCATACATTAATGTAAAGTGTGTTATTATTCTTCAGCGGTCCACGTTGAGAAGTTGAATGCATAAGTAAGTAAGCGCGTCAGAGTCCTTCGTAGTAGTTTTTACAATAGAAGACCTAAAGAGAGAAGTCGGTTTATAAGAGAGATGAGATGAGATGAGATGATGGATTCGTTGTGACAACCCTGAGCGCGGGCATGATTGATCATCCTTTCCTTTGACAACAGATTTAATAAACTTGTCTAGTGAAAAACCACGCGGAAAAATCCACACGATATAGTGAACTACAACAAGAAAGAGAGGATATGATGTAAGCAAAAATGAATAAGCAAAGAAGAATGGATAATTCAAGAGTGAAAAGAAAAATGACGAAGACGGAAAATATTTGTGCTTCTGTTCCCTTCAACACGAGAAAAGATAAGCCCTCGCTCGGACGGTATTGAGATGGACGCCTAGTTGACTGGTTCATGTAGGAAGGAGCATATCTCATTTTCTTCCCCTTCAAACATACTGACGATTGTGGACTATATTTTACGTCATAATAACATTGTAAGAGCATGATGGATATCCTACAACAATCTTTTCTTCTCCTTTATGGCCTGTGGTCTGGACACTGAAATACATCAGTCATTCAAGTTTCAGTCAGTTTACTTTTTCTTTTCTTGCGGTCTATCTCTCCACAATGGCGTTTTTCATAATTCACCGTTTTCATTATTAACATAGATTAACTAAATGATCCGTATACCCATCATACCAATAGTAGTTACGTCCTGTCATTCTTTCATTTCCCTTGAAAAGTGTTCCAGATAAATAATATAAATAATAATAATAATAACAATCATTTATCTTAGCGCTATCACGAATTTCCTTATAAATTTTCCTTTTAATTCCAGATAATTTAATCCCAAGCGAGGAAAAGTTAAAGAAAATACATTATTCAATTAACTTTGTCAAAATTACCTTTTATAATTTGCTGTTGCTTTGGTCATTAGCCAAAAGGCTAGTTTGAACCTCTAAAGCAGTGATTCTTAACGTTTTTGCTCCGTGACCCCCAAATAGTAAAAATAAATAAAATTTATATTTTACGAACCCCCTTACGGTAATAATAGTAAGCCTTACAATTAAAAATTGAATTTTGACTGTAAAGACGAAAATACAGACAGTAAATAAAAATGGAATACAACTATTGCTATTATTTTATATTGCTGCGTTTATACTTTTATAGTAACGGTGTCTATGAACATGCATGTATGACCTGCACATACATGAGTAATTTACCAGTTCCAACTTGATGTGTACGCGCTCTTTGTAATTTAATCTCCTTCTATAATACTCACTGTGAGAGTTTTATAAGTAAGTTTATAATAAATGATTTTTTCTCATAAAATGATTAAATGATTTCATTATTGTTTCACAACCCCCCTATAATATGACCACGACTCCCATGGATGTCGCGACCCCCAGGTTGAGAATCACTCCTCTAGAGGTTTTGCTAAGTAAAAGGAGAGAAGTGGTTTACAATTACCTTTCTCATTGAGTTGAACAGAATGCTTTTCAGCACGTCCGACCCTTGAAAAGCACACATTTTCCACCCTGTAACTGACGCCTTCACTTTATTCACCACAGGGTCTGACTGTATAATGAAATTCATTACTTTCAAAGGAGATAACTCTAATTGTAATATTTTTCACGGTTGATAAGTTCTACTGTTTCAAGCGTTTAGACCAATCAGAACGTTTGCCAACGTTGTCAGATTGTACGAATATTTCAGCCTGACAAATATTACACGCGCATGCGTATAAGAGCCGCAGTCGTTCACTCGTGTCTTGCATCTCGTACTGAACACATCGATTATAGAGCACGGTAACATGCTATACTTTATAATATAGTCAGCTAGTTGTATGTTCATAGGTTATTAATTGGTTATTGAAAGACCAAAAATAATGGCTGAAAAAATATAAAAAAGAGCTATGAGAGCAAGTATTGGCAACGTTGCTGGGAAGTCATTGGCCAGCTATGAAGTTGGTAGAGGCGATGCATAGGTTCAGAGTTCAACAGCTTTGAAAAATAGTATAGTGTCTTTTACACATCTACCTCCTCTGTTCTTAAATGATTTAGCCTTTTGAATGGCTGACAATGTAATAAGAAACAGAACTATTTTTTGTAGTCCTAGAACTAACAGATTGAGTGAAAGTAATTTTCACCTGTCTCTTTTTATACTTTATGAATGTTATTTACAACTGTACAGATCAGCTGTTCAAGTATAGTGCGCGTGATATCATTGTGCGCATCAATATATTGTAGCATTACTAACGGTTTCACCCCATCTCTTGACCCTAGGGTTTCCGCGTACACATAAATAAATAAATAAATAAATAGATAAACTTTATTGTCACGTAAAATAATAATATTATAGGTATAGTATGACAAGTCAAAATGTTTGGGATGAGGACTAGAAGGTTATACTATTACAGTCTAAATCCACCAGGTTCGTCTACCGTTAGAGTTGCCGCCAAAGTCAGCCGTTTAACAGCTGATTTTCGGAGACGAAGGTTCCGTGGTTCAAATCCTAAAGGTAACTACCAATATAAAAGCAACTACTTTTATAAGGTTTTGTACTTACCGTTGTACTTTAATGGTTGGGGTTCAATTAACCATACTCTCTCAAGAGTGGTCGGCCTGAGTCTGTACAAAATTACACCTCATTAACATATCATACTCATCATCCTCATCTTATTGGGCCACGGCGTTGCTTATTGTTCTTAAACTGAACAGATTGCAACGTACACATATTAGGGATTTAAAGAAAAACATTATATTGTAGAAGTTCCACCGTTTTGTTTTTGAGATACGCTCTCTGTGGCCTGGAACATTCTCTTGCATGTACTCTAGTTGGCAGGATTTTTCCGGCCATGGTGATGAGTAACTGCCGAGTTTGTAGCTCCATTACCCCGAAGGAGCATCGTATCTTGTTCTTCCACACGATGCACAATGCGAACATATATTCATCCTTCCCTAGACGTCTGCCAGGAGACAGACAAGAAGGGCAGTGTATCTGCCGGGTTTTTTCTCAGGGTTAGCCCATGCCGTATAGTCTTAGGCAATACTCGGCTTCATAATCATGTCGGCTAAGTTCCATTGGCTAAGTTTGACAAGTCATCACCGATATCGTATCGCCACTACTTCAAAAGATTCTGTAAATGAATCCTGCACATGAACTGGTATGCAGGCAGTCAGTTGATCAAGTGAGAACAGTGAATGATGAATGACGTAAGTGATCTCAGTCACTGGACTGAAGCAGTTGTTTATGTAGACTGTTTAATTTCAAGACTTGATGAATACAGTATAGGCTACTAAACTTTTACAGTCTTAATTTCAGTTCCATGACAGTTTGTTTATATAGCTTACACTCAACAATAGGCGGAGCCGACCAGTGGGCTTACACTCGGATCAGTTTTTGCTAATATCACGATATTACAACAATATTCGAAGGTAGCACGGTACATGTTGATTGAGCTCTTTGATCTACGGTGATAATTATTGTTCTTCAAGCGCGAACTTTTCCGGCGTGTTGGGAGTGGCTCCCCTCTTAACGCTTGTTTGTAGTAGAAAGAGGGGTGGCACCGGTGTAAACATAACTGAAGAGTGAATTTTACTCGGTTAATGTAGTAGGCAGAGTAACTGGCTTCTATGTCAGGGGTCCCGGATTCGATTCCATATCACGTCTAGCATTTTTTCATCATTAATTTTTAACCAGCCTACTTATCACTCTTCATTGAGCAACCCCACGACCCAATGAAATGAGGTCGATTATGTTTAACATTTTGTAAATGAAGTGTAGTCTTGTACAGACTTGAGCCAACAATTCCTGAGAAAGTATGGTTAATTGAACCCCAACCACCAAAGTACACCGGTAATCACTGTCTAGTTTTCAAATTCATATAACAGTAACTATTTTTACTAGGATTTGAACCACGGAACCTTCGTCTCCGAAATTAGCTGTTGAACAACTGACTCGCGGTGACGACTTTACAGCTAGACCAACCCGTGGATTGGAGCAGAATAGGAAGGTAGTTGAGCTCCATTAGGCCTATATCATTACCCATCCCCTACAAGTTCCTTTCCAGCACTACCTGCGTAGAACCTAATTGAGGCTAAAATTCATAAAGCATTACAAATCTTGAGGATTCCAATTTATTAAGCCTCATTCATCTCATCATCAATTTATTGATCTCCATCACTTTTACTCAGTCCGATTACAATTCTGGAAATTTTTTGGCATTCAGTTAAACCTTACCACAATACGACCTACTAGTAGAGTTGTAAGTTTATCTATGTGACCTACACTAGTTAGATGGACATACAGTTTCCATTGCAACGAGGTCGTTTTTTGAGTAGGGATAGCCAGTTAGTTCACTTCTGCAAGCCACTTCTTTAACGAGACGAAAGAACGTCATTTTTAAAAATATGATCTTTTAAATTTATGTTTAAGATGATTGATTTCTTGTTTGGTTATAAAAACTGTTGTTTAAACAACGTAATAATAAATCATTTTTAATTATAACATGAGTAGTGCGCGTTACGTCGTATGCTATGAAATTGAACAATATAGAACAATATTGCAATCATTATATTTAATTTTATGATTATGTTTACTATAATCTTAATAATGTACAGACAACTTTGTCATTTTTAGATCAAAACAATATTTAAATATAATAAGCATGTTTTTCTTAACGACAGAAGCAAAAGCATACAGTAGTAGGAAGTTACCTCTCCACAAAAACAATTTTGATACCTACCCCCACTTAGCCACGCACATATTCTCAGCCAGGCTTCAAACAAAATCTTATGACCCTTATCTGTTCTCGTACTCAATTTATGTTACAAGCTACCTACCATTTCAAAATCGAATATTTTATGTTTTTTTCAGGTCATCAGCCGCAAGGCTGGTTTGAACCTCTAGAGGCTTTAGGCCTACTAAAACAAGGATTGCGTTGGTTTCCTATTGCCTACCTCACTGAGTGGAAAAGTATACTTCTCAACATACCAGGCCTTCTGAAAAGCATCTACTGTATTTCTCACCCAGCAAATGACACCTTCAATTCATTCACCACGGGTCTGGCTGTATAATGAAATTCATTACTTTCAGAGGAGATAACTGAAGGGGTCAACGGAAAAACGTTGCAACAAAAACAAAGTTTTACAGAAAGTGAAAGATACAATCTGATTCTTAGCTGTATAACGATTTTTCACTGTATGATGATTTTGTTTCAAGATTTTAGTTAAAATTCTACCCTTTAAAATTCACTATAAAGATCAAATAGAGGATTTATAGGGCGTATTCTACTGAAATCTCCGCTTGAAAATTTTGTCATTTGCAACGTTTTTCTGTTGAGCCATTCAACTGCAGAAAGACTAGCGCCTTTTACATCTCTACCTCTTCTGTTCTTGGCCGGCTCGTTGGCGTAGTGGTTAGCGCAACTGGCTTCTATGCCAGGGTCCCGGGTTCAGGTCTAGCATTTTTTCATTTATCATCCTTCTCACAGTTTGCATTAGCAGAAATTGTTAGACGTAAAACCAAAAAAAAATAATTCTGTTCGTTATGCTAGTCATGTAATTGGCTGACCACGTGATAACTATTTTTACTTTCTCTTGCCTATATGAATATATAGGAAGGAAAGTATTGTTTTCATGTCGATTTTTCGAAATCGAGTTTTCACCGGATCTATACGTTTTCAGACCCCCTGAACCCCAAAAACATGTTTTTAGCGATTGGTCTGTGTGTGTGTGTGTCTGTGTGTGAACAGAATATCTCAAGAACGGAACATCGTACGAACTTGAAACTTAAGTTACATACCACTACCGGACGCGACACGAACATTTTCATCAAAATCGGTCAACCGGAAGTAGTAGTTTATTCGTATAATTTTTCAGTTTTTTGCGATTTTCTCAAAAACTGGTCCTACGATTTTTTTAAAAATCGCCTATTTTACTCAATTTTTTATTCTCTACAAGATAGGGTAGGCACCATGTTTGCTGAAATTCTCGGTGAGGCTGTTTTCACGTAAAAACGTTGTTTTTTTAAGATTACGGCTTTAATATAAATTTTAGCGCAAAAACTTATATAATAAAAGTTGTAGAGAATTTAAAAACCTACAACTTCTGTTTCAAACATTTTTTTGTATAACGCTTAGTTTAGCGGTAATTTGCGATTTTCTGTTTTTTTTCTCACGAAAACGTGAGGAAAAAAGGCTAGTCATGTAATTGGCTGACCACGTGATAACTATTTTTGTATTAACTAGCAGAGAGTCCAAATAATTTAACACTACTTCCCTGTTATGAGCAATTTCATACACTGCCAACTGAATATCTAAAGAAAATTTTCCCCATAGTCTGAACCCTGATATCCTTTACATCTGCGCTTAATGAAGTTTAACATTCTGTCCCAAATGGTCCGGAAAGGATCATTATCATTCATTAGTTTTTGTCACCAATCCTTAAGATTTTGTTGAATCGTAACAAGAATAACTGGTGATATTTTTGGTTATTTAGCGAAATACCAAATTTTTTATTGGTTAAAATTTTTTCGGCTAATGGATTTCTATTTAACATGTTTTAGTCGTAATAAAAGTAATAATGGAATTTTACCTGTATATTAATTATGGTAGTTTCGTACAGCTAGCGTGAATTTCTAGCATGAGGACGGATGATTCGCAATGATCGATGTAATTAAATTCGTAAACCAAAAACTAGGAGTTATAATTTTATTCTCAAACACTTTTACCCATGTATTAGCAACAACATAGTATATCTCCACTTTAAATTTGTAACACGCCCGACTATAGTTTTCCACGTGTTATTTTACACCAATCGTACAACCAAAATATCAACTTTATTGACATGTCAATAGATCACACTGTACTTCGCACAAGTGAAAACTGTCAGACTTATAGTTAATAATACTTAATATTATTAACAAGTGGCTTTAAAACTTTGAGGATAACGCTGTGCTATAACAATACTCCAACGGTTATTTATCAACTTTTGAACGTGTAATGGCGTCTTTCGTATTGCCTACTAGCGACAAAAGAGCTATTTATGCAATTCCCCTAACTATTTTGTCAACAAATTGGCGGAGACAGAAGTGTCAAGGGAATAAAATACCTTTTTCGATGTGTGCTTGCATATTAGTCTTAAGGCACAAGTTGACGCCCAAAACATTGCCGACAGTATATACTGTACTTGTATAATCCAAGTGGTTACTTTTATCTCGTTATAACTATGCTCTTCATTCTTCAATTTTGCTTTTGATGAATAAAACACTTCTGAAATTTTTTTTCATCAATTTACTTTTTCAATAAAACCACACAAACTTAAAATACTTACCACTTTAAACTATAACCGAGATGACATATTTGATTTAGAACTCTAATGATTCAAACTAGTGAAAAAGCTTTTAATAATAATCTATTTTATTCATGGATTCTTGGAGAAGAAAAGTCAACTTTACGACTGGTACGGCAATATCAAGAGCCAATAATGGTATTTGTATATGGCAAGTACCATATATACAACAAAAACTTTTAACCAAATTTATTGTGTGCAATTAAACATAATATGTGACCAACAATTTTCTTTATAGATTCTCCCCTCATTCTTTTACGTTGTTTCAGTAGGTAAACAACAAAATTACAATCTTCAAAAATTTCATACATAAAATGGAACATTCATAATTACTATGATAAATCATTCTGGTGAAATTGTAATTAGAATTTAAAAGACTAAAAAATATTGTTTTACAAATTAATGTACCCTACCTTACTAGTCAAGAACACTGAAAAAATAAATTTAAAATTCACAACAAAAACTTCTATCGGGAACTGTACTTTATTGACAACCACTCAATTTTATAGCTGCTTCTCAATGTATTTTTTCAGAGGATTCGGCATGAATTTTTTAATAAGGACCCTCAGTGGAGTTTGTTCAGGAGTGGCTGTCAGCTGGTCACCATACAAAGTAGCTTGCCCAACCAGGTTACTTAACAATAATAGCGACTTTCTGCCATCTTACTGACTGAGCTGGCCTGAAGGCCTAAAAAAATTTTAAAATATGACAGCAAAATGTTTAAAAATTTCCTTTAATCCCATAATTTCCCACCTAATCTAGACATAACAATGTAAGTTTACAATATTATTGGTGAAGAGTGATAACCTGTTACCTTTTTTATTTTGTTGCGACTCCGGAGTTTATAATTTTTCTAGCAGATAAGACTTAATTTTCCTTAATCACATTTTGGCCTAAAATGGAGTTAGCAGGTTGCACTTTTCACAACAAAGCTTACAAATAAATTCCAAGTGGTGGTAAAATTAGAACATCAAGCAACTCTCCCTTAAGACTTATTCCTGCGACACTAGTTTACTAGCTGCTCGTACTGGTAGGACCTACTAGCGCGTTTGTGACAGTTCTCACCGAGCTAGTTAATTATTGCCAGTGCTCTGAAAACTTAAATGTGATGTGTATTGTTGAACAAAAAGCAGCTTACTAGCCAAATGTTCACACCAAGCTAGTTCACCCCTACAAGCGCTAGGAAAATCAAACATATTTAATATCACTAGCTCACAAGTGAACAATTAACTAAACTAGCTGCTAGTTGTTCCCACAACACTAAAAAACTAACGATCGCTAATTTACTAGCTGCTTGTACAAGCGTCATGGGAACATGCCTATGTTAAACAGTTAAAACATAACCATACAAAAAGGAACAAGATATTTCTAAGGCGTGGAAATAAAACAACTCACAAAAATTATATAATCGATATGTTTTGTACTGAATATTTTATTAGAAAAAAATCGTAACACGTATAAAAAAAATTATGGACAACTTAATTACGCAACCTAATAATGTACCTTAAACCTAAAATACCTATACGAAAAAAAAACAACAAAGATAAGACAAAACCAATAAAATAAAAGTACTAAAAAAGAAACCAAAGAAAACTTGTTCATTTGAAGAGAATAAACTGGAAATCATAATAAAATTTTTTTTAAAAATAAATCTGATAAAAAATTATTTCATTAATAAATAATAAAATGCTATTAACATTCCTCCATGATTTATAACTCTAAGGAGAAAAATAATACGATTAAAAAATTTAGATAATTAAAAACATTATAAATAAATGTGTAATAAATTTTATACCTTTTAAGGTACAATCTTTACAATACAAGTTAAAAACCAGATATATTTTATCAGACATTATTGTAATCATTTAATTAAATTACATAGAATGTATCAACACAAAATTGACAAAACGCTGCTGAATTACTATCCTAAATGCTATCACTTTCTCTTGTACGCAGTACGAAATATAATTATTATTAAAAACAATCTCATTTGTATTATATATTAATTTTAATTTAATTATTTTTCGATAAATTATACTTTACAAACAAACATATATACATACACACAAATACAAACACACACACACCAATTGTTCATCAAGATAACTTGGAATGTTACATACATTCAATCTCGCAGATACATTCGTGAATATATGTACAAAAATTAAATTCATAATAAATATTTAATGTAATAATATATAATACAATAAATAAACTATATAATAACCATTATGTACACGCAACAAAAACTACGCAAAAATTGTTAATATATACAAAATGCAACGGAAGACATTGTCGCCATTAAAAAAAAAATAATACAAAATATCATTAAATTGAAAACAATGATAACAGAAAAATCAGTTCGTTATTATCAAGATTATAAAAAGTCTATATTACAAAAAAATTGTAACTAGATTACCGAGAAACTATCACGTTTTAATTAACCACAAATTACTGCAAATTATTTTCAAAATCATACATTTTACAATATTATTGAATTGAGAATTCAAAAACACAAAACTCAAATCAGAAAGCTATTAGATACAAATATCCCTATGGTAAATAACCCTGCATTGCACACAATTTTTAAAATTCATTAATTTTTTTCATCACTTCTTTCACATTTGAAACACATTATTTTAAAAATTTGAACGTAATTTGTTTAGAAAATAAAATATCTGATTATGATTTTTCTTCTAATTCCTGATACCTGATTTTCATCATTTTCTTGACACAATCTTTATAAGATTCCCCAGGTCCCGGTACGACACCCTGAGATTTTGTACCTAACCCGGCCGTCGCACTCCGCCTTTCCGTTTCTATAATACTAGTCCGACCCTGATTCTTTTTACCTAACCCCATCCCTTCTTGCCAACCCATTTTCTGTAACAATTTATTACCCAGGTTATCAGAACCTAACCCCATTTTTGTCGGTTCTTCGTAAGTAACGGTCGCTTCTCTAGCCTTCATATAAGTTTCTTTTAATCGGTTTGGCTGTGGTTGATCCGGTTCGCCATATTTAAGTCTTCGTTCTTTGGCTCTGTCACGATACTGCTGCGATTTATGTTGCATATCGGCTATATCTAGACCGCGTACTTTGTACCATTGTTCTAAATTTTGTTTATGTAAATCAGATAATTGTTGATGTTTGATTAATACGTCACGGCTTGGAAACTGTCGTTTGCATAATAGACATGCGAGTTTGCTCCAATCTGTAAACTGTCGATCATCGAAAATTTGGTTTGATCCATCATCTTGTTCGTCTTCACTATCGCTACCTTGTCCGTAAGCTGCAACCAAACTGGTGTCACTATTGCTGGCCATAGCTACCGAGGTTTCATTACCACTCATACTTAACCCAGACGGCATCGGTAAATCTTTCCTTTCTAAAACGGCGAATCCAATATCAGCTGCACCCTGTGCTTTAACCGAAGGTTGTGAAGCAGCAGCTGAAATTAAATTCTGTCTGGCAATTTCCTTTTTATGATTTAAAGTTTTCGCCCACTTTTCCATGTCCTTTGCGATTCGCTTAGCTACTTTCACTTTATCTTTTTCAGATAGTTTTTCCTTTTCTTTAGCTTTTTTCAACTCCTCCTCTTTCTGTGCATTCTCATCGACTGCTTGTTTATTTGCATCATTTGTATTACCTGTAGTAGGTGCGGGCAAGTATGTGTTTTTAGACGAATCCCAATACAAGAAGGTCTGAGTCTTTTGATTGTAATAATATTGCGAGTTTGCATCATAATAAAGTGTCGTGTAAGGATCGTAATAATATCCTGATGATTTATCATATTGATATGTACTTACATCTGGTACTGGGTACGTTTCAGAACCAGAACCATTCGGCGGCTCGGTCAATGGTGTTTTTGGTACTGCAGCTGCGGTAGCAGCTGATTTACTTTCATTTTTGCTTCCCGATACTGTAGGTGCAGCTGTTAAGGAAGCTGTTGATGGTAATGAAATCTGTTTGCCCTTTGAAATTTGTTCCTGGTAAAAATTTTGATAATATGCCAAATATGTTGTTTTCTCTTGTGAATTTGTGGCATAAAGATTTGCACTGTACTCAGCTAACTTGTTCACATCTTCTAATGTGTACTGACTTGAAGAACTACTTGATTTCTGATGGCTCCAATGAGCAGCAGCAATTGCAGCTGATCCTAATGAACTGGGTGCAGTACTCGAACTGGAACTACCACCTCCAACTGGATCTAATCTGCAATACGACACGACGGCTTGTTTGCCATCAATGACGGGATTTGCCATTAATAAAGCATTATGTAAATAAACTGCATCCACTACGCTATTCATTTTCAAGTAGCAAACACCTCTAGAAGTATTGGTAACTTGATCACGACCGATTTCTACACTTCTGATCGGTAGAGATGACAAAGACTGAATGGATTGGAGGACATTTTCTTCAGTTGTCAATGCATCTAAACCTCTTAGTAGAACTGTATTTGTTGGATGCGGACAAACTTCTTCATAGCCTTCCATCAGTTCGCCCTCTTGTCTCGTACAACCACATTTGTAACAAAAATCACGTCTTTTAAAATTATGCGCTGAACATCTGCAATGCCAATCTGATATCCATTTCTCTTTACCGTTTTCCATTCGTTGTAAACTGTACTGCATGACAGCTCGATAATGATCTTTCAACATTAACTCACCCTGTTTCATTTCCATCCATGCAACCGCTTCTGATGTATTCAAAAACTCAACAAAAGCAAAGCCACGAGAAGTGCCCGTATCTTTCCTCCTAATTAAACGTATATCTTTCGGTACAAGATTACATTTTACTGTATCCTGCCAGATATCAGATTCTGTTATATGTTGCGCTAAACCTCTAATGATAATAGTTCTATTAGGAGCTTGATCCTTGTATGTCATTTTATCAAAGTCATTCGAGTTGTAATCGCCAGATCGTGACCGTCGACTGCTTTCATATTCACCCGAATCTCTAGTTTCCGAACTGTCATAACTATCTTCATTGTTCCAATTTTTTGACGAATAATCATCTCGTTTTCTATCTTCATGGCTAAGTGTACGCGGATACCGACTGCTTGATCCACCATGGGAGCTATCCTTACTTTTATCTCCGTATTTCCTATCATCATCTCTGTATGAATCACTAGTTCTACCACCATTACTGCCTGAATATTTGCTACCAGATTTTTCATCATCACCGTCCTGATACCTATCGTGTTTCCTCGAATACTCTCTATCATCATCACTGTCATCCTGATCACCTGAATTTTCCCGATTGTATCGGCCCCCACTACTATTGCTACCTACATCATCATCCCTCGGAGAACCCCTACTATAATCACGTGCTCCCGACCCTCTCTTTTCCCGAACATCTCTCTCCCTAGAATCCCTACGTTTATCCTTCCAATCCCTAGTACGTTCTCGATCCCTTTGCGGACTTCTATCGCGTACCACAACCCTTCGCTCATCAATAAATTCATCGACCGCCTTACGCCAATTATCACGTTCATTTCGCAAAGCACGATCACGGTTTTCTTGACTTTGATACACTGCTGTCACTGGATTATAGGCGTCCATCCTTTCATAGTACGGAGCGACAGGGGTCGTTGAAACACTGCCAGCACCCACTCCTCCAACACCAACCAAACTGGCATCCAAGGCGCTTCGGTCCATTTTGATCTATTGTCTTAATAAATGAAACAATAATCAAAAATAAATTAGTCACAACATTTTTAATAAATACCAACAATTTTGTTAAAAAGTTCATGAATTAAAAATATAAATAGCAGCAGATTTTATCACGACAGTCCGATCTTCATGTGGCTGGTAGAAGAAAGTTTAAATACAATATAAAAAAACTGTTTTAAAGAAGATTTTCCACTAAGTCCAAGATTCCATTTTAGGTACTTCTAACGTAAATGCAAAACTGAAATTAATTAAACTGCATAAAAAAACTTCAAAATACATTTTCTTCATTAACTAAGAATTGTTTTCCTATTTCATTTATCACAATTTCAAGTGTACCAGATTATAAAAAGTTCTTTAACAATTTATACGATGACGTAAATAAATACGGAAGGAACCTGTAATAATATTTACTAAAAAAATTATATAGCTGAAACAGACAATTTTTAGTAAGGAAACACCTGTGAAAAAACCATTAAAACTTTTAACAATTAAATACAATACCACATTAAGAAATACATATTCTAATGAAACGTTCATAGCATCACACACACAAAACTAAATTCCGCATAAAAAATTAAGCAAGTAAAACAAGTTTAATTCAGTAGAAATTGATATTTTGCATAACTGCTTCTGCACCAGGGGTATCCAAGGTTCGATTCCCAGTTAAATCTGGCATTTTCTCATAGCTTATTTTAATCTATCACCCCATCCATCATTGTTTGCATTAGCAGCAATGTGCAACAGTCAGATGTAAAACCAAAAATCTAAAGTATCTATTGAAAGAAAATAATTCAAACTGCTGTACTTAATTATTTTCAGGTTCTTAGACTAACCACGTCAATAATTATAAATGCTCTACATCAATTTCTAAAATAATTGAAATACAACTTGCTAACACCACCGAACAAAAAACCACACATACACACACAAAACTTATCAGCAATAAAATGCAAAACAGGGTGAACCTAATGAATTTGAATGGAAAAAATCATGAGTACAGGAAAACTCAAAAAAAGTTTTGCACAGATTCTTTTCTGAGATAATCATTTTGCTAATTATAATCAAAATTCAAAAATTCAGATATCTGGGAAAAAAAATTATAAACCACTTTTTATTGACCACCTCTGTGGCATAATGGTTAATGGTTAAGGCTACAAAGTGGAAAGTTCTAGATTCTTTTCTCAGCTGGGGTCTGGAAATTTTAACATAAAAAAATCAACAACTGTCTCAACCAATAATAGTTAGTTTTATTGACCCAGCAGTTAATGCAATTTCATAAATTCTGATAGTCATTGTTTTGATTTAAGAACAGAAAAACTGTAATCGAAATAAGCTTCTGCAGTAAAATTTGTCAGTTGACTGTGTGACATTGAATTAGGAATAAATAGTTTCAAAAAAGTCTAAAAATTAGTAGAAAGGTAATTCATTTGGTGTAGCATGTCTGAAGAATGGATAACTGGATGTTGCAGAAGATTTGGCTATGAGTATCACCAATTAAATGGACGAAGCGATAATGACCAAGAAAGGAGTGGATGGGTGCTCTTACGGGAGCTGTGGGCAAATGAAAATGTGTTTAATAGAAATCAAAGGCATTTTGGTAAATGTCGTAGTGATTTGGAACAACCATAATAATAATAATTTATAGTAATACCAATTGGGTTTTGAATAATTCATGGGAATTCATTCACGTGTGCAATACGATAAATTTTTTTTAAATACATTTTAAAATCCTGAAATTTATAAGAAAATAATCATTACAATTAAATCAGCAATTAAAAAAAAAGTTCTATTTGTTTAAACTGTAATCATTAAAAACCCTTACCGTATAATATGAAGACACAAAATCTTCTTAATGGTGCCGTTTGTGGCAACAATAAAGAACAGTCCGATAAGAACGTCAAGCAATTATATCCTATTCCACACACACTCTTTTAAAATCTGAAACAAATCATTTATCCTATGGAATTTTGCTTACAAAACAATAATTTATCAAAATACTCTCCAACGTTTTTTGTTTTATGCCTTTTCTCTTAATTTCAGATTTAACGTAAACGATCCTACGTAGAAGAAGAGATGCTGAAGAAAAATAAAACTCTGTATTTTATCAACTGATTTATGACCAGTGAAAAACTTGTACTGTATTACCTTACGGAATGAACATAAAAAACACAAATATAACCTGGACTGTCCACAAAAGTTTTTTTTATTCTTTAAACTATTATTTTTTCAAAGTTTATAAAAAATATAACTTTTCACCTGTATATTATACGATACAAACTATACGTTGATTTCAGAACACATCAATAATTATTATACTGTATTTTTTTTTTTTTATTAATTATACTGTATTACGTAATACATTTCATCAAACATGTACCATAATGTTATTATAAAAAATATTCATATGGCATACTGACCAAAACTACTTTTTTGACCTATAGTGTAGTTCCATGAATACTTTACGAGATATAACACGAATAGAATGATTTCACCAGTACAAAAGTTGAATAAATATAAATTTATACATAAAAATTTAACTGTAAATTTTGAGAACACACAAAATTTTGCAATGTCCATACTAAAATAATTTTCCACTGAACGTAGCTACATTTTCATATATTTAATTTGTTTTGCAGTTCCAATATCAACAAAAATCTCGTTCAATGATACTACATAACATTTAGAAATTGTGTATAAATTCACTATTTGATTTTTCTTGTAAAACAATAAATACGTATTCCTAAAATACTTTTAATCAAAATCCATTAAATCATATAATCTTTTCATGGATTTATGCAACTTCTTTAAATTAAATCTTCTTTCAAATTCAAATCATGTACCTAAAACACCTGAAAAATTCAGAACACCAGAAAACAAACACACTACTTTAAAAAAAAAAACGTTCAAATCAATTTTTCGTCAAAAGCGCAAATGTGCAGGAAAATTTTCTGAGACAATTTGCATGAGGAGGAAAATTTCTGAATGAACAAGCCCATCACATAACAGTTGGAAAATATTAAACTGATGGTTCAACTATAATTGTTTTAAGGGAAAAATTATGTAAAACTATGCAATGGTATAATGATCAAATAGTAAAATGATTGAAAATTCATATGAAGTTATGGAACATAATTAGCCCAATTAAACAATAACCAAGATATAAACTGGGGAAATGCTGTAAATAAAAAGAAAATATATAGAATAAAATAATGGATTAAGAAACCACGAATTAAATTACTTGTAAAAAGTATGATGTACAGAAGAAAATAAAAAACTATGAACTGATATGACATTCGAGAAACAACCGAAACCATGAAAATGATCATACTTAAAATTTTCCAAAAAGAAATAAAATAACCAAAAAGAAATCTAACATCTGGAAAGTTTTTTTTATAAGAAATCCATTATTTCTATATATTCACCAATATTAGATGTGTTGCTTTATAAAAAAATTTTTTTTTTTGTTAAAACCAGCAAAAAATTGTTTATATGAAGAACTTACACAACAACAATACCTTCTCAGTTTACTGGATAGATCTCTTTTTCTTGATGATCTACAGTCAACTCGATAAACTGTTTGAAGTGAAGGCGACGTAACGAAGACGTTCATTTACACAAATGCGTACAATCACAATGAACGTATTGTGTTACACTACTGTAATCGCAATACAAGTGTGTAAACGAATGATTTGTGATATAACGAACACCGATTCGAACAGACAATGACTAGTATGTTACTGATCTGTTACAACGTGAAGATGCTCATTACTTCCATCTGAAAAATCATTAAACCATCGATAATATAAACTTTTAAAATCTATACAAAGACATTAAATCTCCAATAAGCACCTGCAGCATTTCATTCAATTCAAATAAAGTTAAAAACAAAAAAAAATCTTGCCAAACATTTTTTGAGAATATTAGTAGGACCCAATAACTAAAATGTATCAAATTTCAAGAATAAATTGGTAACAAGGAATAGGTTTATAAAAAAAAAAATCACTAATTACTCTAAGATGTGAAATCAGCCTGAAAAAAATTGACAAATTATTACAAAAAATAAAAAATACAAGAAACTTATAAATATTACAGAACATATCCAAAATTTTACTGTAAAATATCTTCTGTTATCATTGAATCAGGTCATTGTATTTCAGAAAGCCCATAAGTCAAAAAACTAACTTCACAAAAATAAACTACTGTTTAAATTTACTGTTTTAATAAAATGCAATATTAAAAAATATATTTTGTTCTGAGGGCTGTCCCTTTTAATATAAAATGTATAATTTTGCCTTTTTCAAGATAAGCCACTTTTATTACGTTGAAAATTTAGACTAAAGGTGTTTCTGAAATAAGTTGGGAGTAATATGCTAACTTACGTTGTTCTCTGTAAAATAGGTTTGTTAGACCAAAGCATATTGTGTTGTACAATTGTTAGTATTTATTTATTTCACTGGTATCCACTAGTGACTTAAATAGCTTTTTGCATTAATACAAATTGAAATCCTTAACTTCAAAAAAAAAAGTTAATTTCCAAGACCATTCACTTTCTTTGTTGTAATCACAAACAATAGTTATTTCCCTCAAAAAAATTTTGCATAGAAATTTTGTATAGCCTGTCTCACTAGAAAGTAAAGCACAAGCTTCAAAAGATCATCCCGATCATGTCACTTCAATATGTCGTAAGCCTCATTTCTGTCAAAATCGAGATTTTGTGCTTTACTGCATTGCTTACCTCAAATATAGGCCCTAGCAAAATGTTGTAAGCCAAAGTGCGATATAAAGAAATAAATGTATTTTAACTATTACAAATAACAAAAATCGTAAATATTAATAACAAAAAACTGCGCTCTGTAAAATTTCTATTTTGTAGCTTACGATATTTGAAGTAACAAAGTGGAATTTCCACTTTAATTTTTTAATTAGAAGGAAACATTTTAAATCCTTAAGGATAAGCCTTTCTTTAGTGTTGTATTACTTAAAAGGAAAACCTAACTTATGTCGTTTTTGTAGGGATATTGTGTTTACTACACTCAGTTGGTCCTAAAATATACTAAAGAAAAAATGTAAAATTTTCACTTATGGGCTTTCTGAAATGACTGATTCAGTAACTCGAGTCACGAGAATGCCTTTGGTTTTAACAAGGGGTAAAGGAGGGAAATATTGGTGCGCATGTGTGACTGCTGAGGTATCAGTTCAATCAACACAACAATGTACACTATACCCAGAGCAAATGCAGCATATCACGGAAACTTTTGTAGTTTTTAACTGTACAAATATAACTGTTAGTTACCGTAAACAGAAATGTTGGTTTCTCAAAAACATGATCAGACTACTCACAGCACTAAAAAGTGAAGTTGAAGCTAAACAAAAATGCCTTTCCGTGCCTCTTAACAAAAGCCATGAGCAAGCGGTTAACTACTTTGGTGTTTCTTTTTCCACAATATAAAGAAGGAAGTTAAAGACAGTGAAGAAGCCAATTCTTCATCAACCGTTTTGTTGACAACTGGTAAAAAAGGAAAAGGTTATCTAGATTACTATTGAGACTGATAGTGAAGATACTGGTGATGGGGATAGCAAAGAAGATTATTCATTCCTAGAAAATTGTGTTCCAAAAGAACGAATAGAGGTAACTGGTAATTACAGTAAATTAAACATTCTAGTCGTATAATTAAGCTACAGGCAATACTACAGGACAGATATTTTCTTATAAGGTTCATGAAGAAAACATTTTCCTGGCAATAAACCACAGCTTACAAAATGTACGTACTAACTACATGGTAGTGAAATGTTTAGTGTCTCACAGTGAGGTTGGCAGCACTATCAGATTTTCCCTTCCCTTCCTCAAAGCCCATATGCAAAAGGCATTCTCATGCCCCAAGTATTTATACCAAACAGTAGCTACACTTTTGATACATCCCTTCTGATTAATTTTTTTATTTAACTCTGTGGCTTCAAAGTAAAGCGATATCGGTCAATTTTTGAGAAAAAAAATATTACTAGCAGTCCTTAAGCACCAAATTCTTACTTGGAACTGAAGTTAGGTACCACAAGGGGACCAGACAAGAACATTTTATCAAAATTGCTTGACCGGAAGTAGTAGTTTATTGGATTGTTTATTTTTTAAAGATTTCAACCTTATTCTGCATTATGGGGCAAAAGTGTGTGTACAAAGTTGTAGAAAATGAAAAATTTATAACTTTTACTTCAAACATTTTTTCCACAATGCCAAGTTTAGCGTCATCTAAGTGAATTTCTGTATCTGCTCACAAAAACTGGCAAAAATGCCAACATAATCCGTTCCAAAATCCTATATAAGGAGAAAATTACCATTTTCACAGTTAAATTATTGGCTGTTTAACCCTTTCAAAGCCGAAATATATAAAAGTTTGATCGAAAGTAACATTTAATTTGAATAAGGGAGTACAAAAAGTGCCAGCCCTTATTTTGAAACCTTGCAGGCATAAGCCTGCCATTGCTGACAAAAATTTCAATGTTACAGAAAAATAAAATGTCCTGTTAAAAATTAATTTTCATTGTGTTCACTAAAAAAAAGAAATCGTTTTAAGACTAAAAATATTCAATATAGTATTTTTTTATATATTTAGTTGCATGGACAGCTTGGTCATTAGCAACTACTGTGGGTTTTGGTACCTTAACGGTGGTTTTAACGTTTTAAAATTTCAAGACCCTAGCTGGGAATCGAACCCGGGACCTTTCGCTTTGTAGGCTAGCTGCTAGTCACTACGCCATGGAGGCGATTTCAAAATAAATTATTCTATTAATTTTTGTTTAAAAGTTTTTTTGAAATATTCAATTATCCGAACGTTGGCACTTTATGCATAACTTATGGACCTCAAGTAAACTGGATGTTATAACTACGTATAAGATATTAACGTTCTGTTTTCCAGATGTTGGTACTGAAAGGGATAATAAATATGACGACGACCATGATACACCAAGACTCAAATTTTTTTTAATGCATAAACAAAATAATGTAATTTCCACTGTCTAAAAAATTTTTAATTAATGTGAATCATGGTGATGTACCACAGTTACAAAAACATTCCATAAAATTCAATACCAAATATGATCCATTATAGTTCAAAACCATTGGTTAAACACATTTTTACAATATGTGAAATACACCCATAAAACTGGTAATTTTTGCATGTTCTAGAAAACCGCCAAATGTTTTTAAGCACGAGTATACCGTACAATATCTTACACATGACAAATTAATCTAAAATAAATACTATAAAAACAATAAATTATAAATTAATAAAAATTAGATATTTACAAATTTATTTGGTAGATTTGAAACTGCAATAACTGTTTAACTGACGATACGTTAGCAATCTGATCTTCATGAACTTATATAAATGAACTGGCATAGAGCCTGACTATTTTGATATAAACACTACGATCTACTAGACAAAAACCCAGCGCTAATTTAAAATTTTAACATCCCCACTAGTGATGGCAAATGAAGTAATGAATATTACATAAGAAATCTGAACAACGTTATACATAAAACACACCGAATTAAATAATAAAAATAAAGAGAACATTAAACTCAGTGTAACTTCATTATATTAACAGAAACATCAGAGCAATAATACTACTTAATTAAATTACTATTTATTTATATTTAATGAGACACTTTTGTTAGAAATTCTGCCAAAGAATAGTCAATTTATAACAGTACAGTATATTCATTTAAACGATTCTATTCAAGGCAAAAGAAAATGTAGACTTGATTTATATATTTTCAAAATGAGCACAATTACAACTACTGTTTTAACGCAGAAGCTAATTGGACAATATATGAAAGCAAATGAAAGTTTCATCTACTTCAGCTTCAAGAACCGGTAAAAATTGTGGAACATTTATGAGAGAGAATGTGTCACTAAAATTGAGATATTTTTGAGTTACATACCCACCAGGTCTGCCCATAACAGACAGGTGGAGTGTCAAATTATTTACACTCAATCTGTTAGTTGCAGGGCTAAAATAAATAGTTCTGTTTCTTGTGACATGGTCAGCCAATTAAATGACTGAATCATTTAAGAACAGAAGAGGTAGAGGTGTAAAAGAAACTAATCAGAGTTATCTCCTCTGAAAGTAATGAATTTCATTAAACAGCCAGACCCTGTGGTGAATGAAGTGAAGGTGTCATTTGCAGAGTGGAAAATATGTGCTTTTCAGAGGGCCCGACATGCTGATAAGTGTACTTTTCCATTCAGTGAGGAATGCAATGGTAAACCACCTCACTCCTCGTTTTACTTAGTAAAACCTCTAGAGGTTCAAACCAGCCTTTCGGCTGATGACCTAAACAACAACAACCCACCAGGTGGGACTAGCGGTGAAGTTGTCGTTAAATTCAACAGATTTTTGGGAAAGAAGGTTCTGTAGTTTAAATCCTAGTAAAGGTAGTTACTTTTGTACAGATTTGAATAATTGATGGTGGTTTCCAGTGTACTTCGATGGTCAGGGTTTAATTACCATACTCCCTCAGGAATGGTACATACAATCCTCATCTCATTGGGTCATGGTAGTATGAATTACTGTTCAAATTTGAACAGATTGTAACATACACACATTTTGGATTAAAAAAAAAATTTAGTAACATAACCTCAAAACATCCTAGAGCATTGTAGTGTCTTAACTAAAAAAAAATGTTAAAATTGACACATCAAGAAGCTTAGGGCCATAAGCAATATGTTTTGTAGTTTTGCATTAAGTGCAGGTTATGGACTTTTAATTGAACTTATGAAAACTGAAATAAACTTTAATTTAAGACTGTAAATGATAACCAATAACCTTATACTGGGTCAGTTATTAGTTGTTATTTGCATTTATAACTGCGTATAACAACCGATAACCTATTCGCCATTTACAAACTAATCTAAGTTAATTTTCGGTCCACACCATTATGTGGTAGGGATTGATGAAATCATAGGTTATGGATAGTTTTAATTGGTATAAATCATTAATTAATACAATGTTTAATAATTAATAAGTTAAATTTGTAAATACAGCGACATTAGTAATTGGTTGTGAGCATTTATACAATAATGAAGGGTAATATAACGACAAAATTAAAAGGTATATGAAAAAGTGAGGTTATATCAGCAGATGATAAAAAATGTTTATAACTAATTTCATGGCAGTTTTCAGGGAAAATTAATTTCAGATTCAGCACCCAAAGAAATATTGATTTCAAAAAAAAATTTGTACAAACTGTGACGGGCCCCGATTCTATTTACAAAAATAGGTTACATGGATTATTTTCATGCATAAAAATGTGGTAAAACCACTGTTATAGCCCTTTATAATGCAATTAAAATAAATAGGCTATCAAAAATTAACAATGAGTCACCAAACTTCAATTTATCTAAGTAAAAAAAAATCTATTTCATACATTCAAATATTTAGTAATAAACATTAATTTGTTTTTAGAGAAAGATAACATTATATGTAAAGGTTAACAATTTTCCCAATTAAATAAAATGTTAAGATTAGGCTTAATATATAAAAATATCAGGCTTGGTGGAACTTATTAATGTATTAAAGTACTGAAAATACACAAGAATCAAACATGGGGACATTTAATTTTACATTTACAATAGATACATTGCGGTTAGCCATAACGTAAACTTTAAACATAGCGTATAAATAATGAACTACAATAAAAATTACACTACATTCATTACTCAAAGCAATAATACTAAAGAAGTACTAGTATATCTTCCCTGTAGGCCTGATAAATTTGGTCATTAAATTAACAGCAAATACATTTTATTTATAAAATTTGTTTGTTTTTATAAACCCACATTAATTTATTCATAATATCAATAAATTAAAATAAGGAATAAAAATGGGCAGATGGCACAATATGGACAGTGTAGTCGCTCAGAAAAATGTTAGGTTAGGATGTAACCCCCCCCTTTCAAAAAGAAAAACAATAAGGCCTGCTTTAGTAGTCACAACGAATCCTTAAAAATAACAAAACAATAAAATTAATCTGTAATTTTATACTTCAATTATATACTCAACACTGTGTAACAACGAATTAGTTCAAATCAGATCTGAATAGATCACATAACTATACATCTAAATGAAAGTTGGAAATTTGACCCACATAAAACAGGTCTAAATGGCTAACCTACAATATTAGTATTTATAAAAAACATATAATGTCATCTAGATGTACATGATATTAATAAATAAAGTAACATGTGTTGGGGCCAGATAACTTTAATTACAGCAGAACATATTGTAATATTTAGGACCATATTGAAAAACTAATTTACAAGCCGAGATGCACCAGCTAACTTCCTTAAACGTACTAAACCTTAAATTATTATTTGACAAATTAATTAATGTACCAGATTAAGAAATATTTTACAATTCTTATTGAATAATTATACAGAAACATAAAATCAATAGTGTATTAAATTACAAAGCACGAGATCAGAAGTACATTAAACTAGGTATATTAAAATCAAAATAAATAACATCTTTTAATTTATTACTCACAACTAGGAATTCCCTCCATGTACTTTTAATGTACGATACTCTCTGCTGTGCATTTTTTGGTCAATAACAACAGCACACTTCAAAATTTTAAATAAAACAACTTGTATTAGCATCAGTTGCCAACAAAGACTTTACAAGATGGCCGTAACCTAGCGGATATCTTGAAATGGAAGCTGAAGGAATATTGATTTCTTCATTCACCGTTAATAAACCATGCAAACAAACTATGAACGAAGATTTCATCTATATAACAAAAAAATTAAAACAAATTAATAACTAGTTTCATTTCTAGACCATAGAACAAAATGTATTACACAATTCAGCAATGTCTTGCATACAATATTTTCATATGTTAGATTAATGTATTTCAAAATACACAATTATGATAAAAATTAAAACCTTAATGGATCACTCAATATTTAAAGTTGATCTTCAATTAATAAAATGTAAAATGTTACACGTTAAACTTGAGGAATATTAATATACAAAACGGATGACACTAATGGCGACGATATCTTTACGGCAGGAAACAACGCGCCAAAGTTCAAAATTACTTGTACCAGTACAATAAGCGCTAACATTCTACGCGTTGTGGGACGCTGATGCGTAGTTCAAATGGCACTTTATTCTTTACAAACATATCATAACTGCAAACAGTTTCTTTACTGCTCAATAGATATTTTCTATATTTTAGCTAACTACTTATGTAGATTTACCATTTATTCAATTTAATTAATATTTTAGGGAATATTAATACATCCATAAGATCATTTTTACTCGTTTTAACGTGCAATAATTATTTCAGACAATAGTCAGGAATTGAAACCCTCGACTTGGGAGTGTGCGGCGTAGTCCAGTCCTCTAACTACTTTATGTTTGTTGTGCCACAATGAGTATCTCATCTAATATAAATTTTTGGAAAATTGGTATGATAAATCATTGAAGACATATTTTTCCTTCTAAGAATATACAAAAGTTTTAAATCTTTAGCCCGAATTCTTAAAGTTTTTCAACAACTATTGAAAAGCAGTGACTTTTGGATAATTTTGAACCACAATAGACTTAAATGTTTCAAAAATTTTGTGCGGAAAAACTAAGGATTGAAAATCAATAGCCGATAAAAATTTCTTAAGTTTTCTATTTATTTTGAAAATTAACCTGATTTACAAAGAAAACGCTGTTTACTCAATTGGAATCACGTCAGCTGACATAATTTTCATACAAATTTCATGCTAAAATTTACTTATACAGTAATTAAAAATCTAATTGATTGTAGATAACCTATCTAAAATTTACTACTATTAAAAAAGACAGTAATGAGCATTAACATAATGGCTCAAAGTTTTCAATGTAGACCAATGTTCATTTTTTTTATTTTTTATTTTCTTTCATCAGTCTCTCGGTTGATTTGGTGCAGTTCTGCAAGGTGTTCTGTCTTGAGTTAGTCGTTTCATATCTACATACCTGCAACACCTTACATCTTTCGTAATTTGCTTTAAAATATTCTAATCCTTTGTCACCTCCTACAATTCACTCTGTCAATACTACCTTCCACTACTGATAGAACAATACCTGGATGTCTTAAGATATGCCCAACTAGCCTATCCCTTCTTTGGTAAGATGTTTCCATATACTTCCTCTTTTATCCATTTGTCTAAGAACCTCTAAAATACTTATTTTGTCCGCACACTTAATCTTCAATATTTTCCTGTAACACCACATTTCATGTTTATTATAAAAGCCCTTTCAATAGATTCTTTTTGCCAGGTATTATAATGAACATCCCCACTCCTAACTATTTGTGACTGAATTTGTTCCCACTCTACTAAGACGCACATCTACAATAGTTATAGTGTTATGTTTAATTATATTTTTTAATTTATACTATTAATAAGAAATTATAAAATACAAATACGTAAACTATAATTTAATACATTAATTTTGTATATTATTTCAAATAGTTTAAATTTAGTTATATAGTGTTATGTTTACCAAATGATGTTTTTGTAATTTATGCGTAGTAGAACTTTAACCCCTCTCTCTCCCCAATATAATCACTTACTCTCCCTGACATCAGGGAGAGTTAATGATTACTCTCTTATGACTTACGACACATGACAGTATCCATTTCCTCTCATCTGGTATCAGTATAAATTTCTATAGTTATCGTTATAAACGATACAGATTATGCCTTCTGGCATGGTGTAACTTGAAAATTAGTTAGCTGCCAAGAAGTTAGGGTGTCTGCCTCTTCCAAGGTCGTCCAATACCACGCTGTCCAATTGGCGTGTAAATAAACACTTGTTTGGATGCTGGATCATCTGAGATTCACAACAAATAACTATACCACTCCTTACTTAGTCTATTTTGCAAACTTTTGTAATTAATCAATTGTAATAAATTAACCTGTTAATCAAATTAATTATCATTAAAATCATATTATTTTTTTTTTTATTTTTATTTTTTTTTTTTTTTGGTTTAACGCCGACTGTTTTGCAAATTGTTGCTAATGCAGTCGGTGAAGGATGAAATGAATTTTTTGTAACGTATGAAAAAATGCCATGCCCGAGTGGGATTTGAACCCAAGACCGCGTGATGAGAGGCGAGCACGTTACCAACATCGCCAACGCGGCCGGCTATTAAAATCATATTAATGATATTAACGATTACATTAATTATTTTGTAAAATCTTATGTTTTTTTTTATAAAGTAAGAATTTTTTTTAGCAAATAAGAATGTTCTATTTTAGAAAGTAATAATAGTAGTCTATGTTAAGTTTGAAAATAATAAATGTGTAGCCTATTTAGAAAATAGGGTAACTAATATATATTTGTTCCATAAATGTATTTTGTGTATTTCTTACAAGTTTTATGAATCAGTTGTAATATGACAAATTTACCGAACACCTGGAGTTGTTTATTTTTGAGTCTATTGAAATAAAAATAAACATCTCCAGCTGATTAAAATAAATACTTTAAAAATTATTCAATTTACATTAACAAAAATATTTTAAAAGAATTATTTATTTGGTTACTAGGCAACTAAGAAGAAGAAAGGATTTTGTAAAATATTTTAATGGGGGGCAAGAAGCCGAACCAAACGGGTGTGTCCCTCATTCGTTCATTAAAAATGGTTTTTCTAAAATGATATACTCAACTAAATTGTTTTATTCTTATTTTATGTGTATATTTTGAGAAAGTTATTTCAGATTTATTAATTGATTGATAATACGTTGAATAGATTCACAATTTGATTGAGATTTAGTTGATTGCTGTTTGTGTTAACAAAAGTATTTTTTTTACAATGTGGCATACCCTCGTGGAGAACTGAGAGGATTATTTAGTTTTTTTATACAGTTTCAAATTTTGTTTATTTCTTAATGATTATGTAAATGTGTAATAATAAGTAAGATTAACTACAAAGCTGTAGTCTACCTAGGTAAATTTAATGTAGAAAATATGAATAGGTATGGGATATACTAATCTTTAAAAGTAAGAGTAGCATTAGAGTTGTATCTTTAAATAATTGTTATTATTAGAAAATAAGAGTAGCCATTGGGTTTTATTTTTTATAATAATGTAATCCTTAAAAAGTTTAAGTTTGAATAAAATTGTTCGTTAGTCTAAGACTAGTTACAATAAATAAATAAATTTAAAAAAAAATCCTTCCTATATTTCCAAATATAATAGGTAATTGATGTAAGACCTGCCTTATTAAGTTCATGGCTAATATCTTAATTTCTTTTATGGTCCAGCAATCTATACCCTGCTGAAGGTCATAACATTCTCATCTTAGCCTTCTTGACTTCTGACAAATAGTTAAAGTTTAAAACTCTGAATCATACAATAAAACTGGTAACAAAAGTGTAATAGTGTAGCAGTCTTCTTCGGCACATTAGGAATCAGCGTTTTCCCAAGAGTGTAAATATACCTTTGAAACTATTCCAATTTAATTTCTGCATCACATGATATTTTCTGCATGGTAAACCTAAAATCTGTACTATAGTACGAATATTACAGTACACAGTACAGTACTATTCGTAGAACTTGAATTACAGTGGGTTCTCGATTTACCGGTCTTGCATTTACTGTGGCTCGGATTTAACGTCACTCAATTGTGAAAAGAAAATTTCGCCTCCACACTTTACGTAACTTTTGTACTAGTTGAGTTTTGATTGGATAAATTTATACTCCTACGTTAATGTATTAATACGGCAACATTCACTTAAGAAAATTATTCACTTTGGTCAAGTTGTAATAATTCTCCTGATACTATGGATAAGAAAGTAATAAAAAAAGTAAGCGAACTACCATCGAAGACAAACTTCTTATCATTAAACAACTGGATAAAGGAGGAAAACGCTGTAAGATGGCAATGTTAGATGATTGGCTGATGATCCCACAGTTCAATTTCGTACGTCCATATTGGTTTTATTATATATTTTATTATAGATTCAATTTACTGTTCAGAGAAAGACGCGGCTTTCTGTTTATCGTAAAACCTATTTAAGGTATAGAATTGAACAAACTAACACGATGGACTGACGGCAGTAAGATTCAGACCAGCCTACGTGATCATCCAGTCGACTTCATTTCCGTTGTTTTGACTCCATAAATACAATTAGGCCTACATACACAGACGCATATATCGCACTGATTTTATAGTTAGTTCAGTTTGTTTTTGTATTGTTCTATATACAGTACCGCTCAAATTAATTGGAACACCAGGTAAACGACTACGATTCTTAAATGAAAGACAATTTATTGATCAAAAAAATTACAAACAGCTCCCTAATAATTAATATGTCCTCCTTTGTGTTTTATAACCTCTTCACAGCGTTTTGGCATTGATTCTATTAGTTTTTTGCATATATTTTTTATTTCTTCATCGTGGAACCATATTTTGATTACAGCAGTAATCATGGATGTTTTTGTAGTACAATCGTCTTTGGCAATCCTTTTTTTAGTAATAGCCCATAGATTTTCGATTGGGTTTAAATCGGGTGAATTGCCAGGCCATTCCAGAACCGTTATTTTGTTCTCAAAAAAAAATTTCTTGCATTTTTTAGATGTATGGCATGGAGCCGAGTCTTGTTGAAAAATTCCATTGCTTTCTGGAAACATTTGCAAAAGGAGTGGAACGACTCTTCTTTCTAATAAAGCAATATATTTGTCTGAGTTCATCATACCTTCTATGGGAACTAATGGACCTGGACCATTATAGGACATACAGCCCCAAAACATTTTTTTGGGTGGATGTTTTGGTTGTTGAAGGATGTGAGCTGATGTCTCAGCTTCATTCGCACTTCTGCGGACAAAGTTTACTTTATGTCCCTGAACCAAAAAATGTGTTTCATCAGAGAAAAGGACATTTTTCCACTGTTCAACAGTGAACTGTTTGTAGGTTTTAGCCCACTGCAAGCGTTTCTTCTTCATTGCTACAGTAAGAAGCTGCTTTTTCTTAGGTCGGTAAGCTTTTCGCCCAACTTCAGACAGCCTTCTTTTAACAGTACTAACATGAATATTAACCCCTTTTTTGTTAATTTCTCGTGCCAAATCTACAGCCGACAACCTGGGGTTGATCTTACTAGTCCTAATTAATTGGCGGTCAGTTTGTGGTGTGGTTTTCCTTTTACGACCACAATTTCCTATTCTGTTAACAGAAAAGGAGCCAGTATCATTAAATTGCTTAACAATTCGGTTAACAGTAGCTAGACCCACCTTACATTCTTTAGATATCATCCTCTGAGACATATTTCCATACTGATGTAGTGTAATAATCTTGCTACGTTTTCTAGGTGTGGTATCCATCAGTTGAGTTATTGAAAAACTACAATAGTTTGTTTAACAAACACAAAAACGCGCAACAATAACACAATTCACACAATACTTCACTGAAAATGTGTTCAACACAAAGAATCACATGTGCACTAACTGCTTTTGAGGTTAGGTTGTTAGTTTGTTCAATACAAGTGATGTAGCAGTGATGCCAACTGTCGCATGATAAAAAGAGTGAAATTCCCTGTGTGTTCCAATTAATTTGAGCGGTACTGTACTACTCATTCTCTGCAAAGTGCGCGTTAGAGAACTAGTATTTTAAAACAATACCATGCTTTACTCTGGACTAAACTTGTTTTTGTTTTATTTTGAATTAAACTTCAAATTGATGAAATTTTACATTAATTTTGTGGTCATAAGTGTTATTTTATTTAGAAAATTTGTGCGGGTGGTTTTAATTATTTTTATATAATATTTTAGAATCTGTAATGCTTTTCACGGTTGATGAGTTCTGCTGTTCCACACGTTTAGGCCAATCAGAACGTTTGCAAGCGTTATCAGATTGTACCTGACAAACATTACGCGCGCAAGCGTATAAGAGCCGCAATAGTTCACTCTCGTCTTGCATCTCGTACTGAATACATCGATTTAAGAACGCGTTTTTTTTTTTTAATAACTGTAAATCTACGATCTGCTCTCATAGAACAATGAGTAGATGTGTTGTAAGTATAAATCTTGAGTAAGTAATACCCCTTGGTATTACTATATAAAATTTCCCATTTTGTTGAATTGATCTTGCCAGGAATGTAAAATAAATTACACAATCACATATTAAAATAAATCTGTAGGGTGTAGTCTGCATAGTCTTCTGTGTGTTCCACTGTTGTCTAGGAGATTGATGGCTTCTGGATTCTGATGATTTTCAAGTCTTGTTTGGCAACTGGTACAAAATTTCTGTATAGCTTCGTGTACCGTGGGAGTGTTCGTGTCTCTGTGCAATATAGTGTTGGATATGTACCAAGGTGAGTCCATGATGTTTCGAAGTATTTTTGACTGAAACCGTTGAATTATTTCAATGTTACTGTGACTTGCTGTGCCCCAAAGTTGTATCCCATATGTCCACACAGGTTTAAGTACAGTTTTATAAATTAACAATTTGTTTTGTACCGATAATTTGGATTTTCCATTAAGCATCCAATACAGCTGTTGGTATTTAAGATTTAACTGTTTTCGTTTGTTCAATATGTGAGTCCTCCATGTTAGACGCCTGTCCAGGTGGAGGCCAAGATTTTTTTATTTTTTTTTGCGAATTTCTACAGCAATTAAAGCCGTCTTTCGCATTTCAATCGCCAAGCCTCCCGATCCAGCCAATCACCCTCCTGCAGATCTCTCTTGCTCATTGCTTCCATCACCTCCTCCATCCACCGTCTCGTTGGACGGCCTCTTTTCCTTCTCTCTGTTGGGGTCCAATTCCATATCCTACTGGGCCATCTGCCCTCACTCATCCTTCTCAAGTGCCCATACCAAAACAATACCTTTTTCCCAATTTCATCCAATACCCTACTTGGTTTTCCTACTCTCTGCCAGATTGTTTCATTCCGTATATGGTCCATCCTCGAAACACGACAACTGCGTCTCCAGAAGTCCATCTGTGCAGCCGCAATCCTTCGTCTACTTCTCTCAGTTAGCTCCCACGTTTCCGCACCATATGTAAGAACGCTTTGTTGTATCGCTCTTCCAATTCTACACTTTGTTTCTGTCCGTATATCCTTTGACCACAAAACTGAATTCAGCATTCCTGTAACTACTTTTCCCTGAGTCACTCTATTTACTATCTCCCGTTGGCTGTTTCCTTCTTTACTCAACACCACACCCAGATACTTATATTCTTCACATACCTCTATCCTATGTCCCCCTATACGCAGATCTCGTCCAACAACTCCAATCGGTAAATACTTCGTCTTTGAATAGTTAACTTTTAAGCCCCATTTTTTAAGAACCTCTGTCAGTTTCCTCATCATATATTCAATATCGAACTCGTCATTCGCTATTACTACTTGATCATCTGCAAATAGAAGGGTATACAAAAATTCTCCATCGATGTCGATACCCATATTAGCACATTTTGCCTTCCACTCTTTCAAAACTTCATTCATATAAATCTTAAACAAAGTAGGAGAGAGACAGCATCCCTGACGAAGTCCTTTTGTAACCTTAAATGGGGTAGACAGACGACCCTGCAGTTTTACAGTCGACTTTTGACCATCATATAGCTGTCTTATAGCTTCAACATACGTCTCCTGTACCCTATCTCCTAGTACTTCAAACAGCTTTTGCACTGGTACTGTGTCGTATGCTTTTTCTAAGTCTACAAAGACTAAGTGAGTCTCCAAATTTCTAGTTAATCTTTTCTCAATCAAATGCTTTAACACAAATATGTTGTCTACACACGATCTACCAGCTGTAAAGCCACTTTGCTCTTCCGCCACTTCTATTTCCTGCTTAATCCTTTCCTTCAAAATATGTCCGTACAACCTTCCCATTGAAGCCGTTACACTAACCAAGATACTTTGCCAAACTAGATACTTTGAGGCCAAGATACTTTGACAAGATACTTTGAGGCCAAGATACTTTGCCGTATCGGATTGTGGAATTTGTACGTTGTTAAAAAACACTGGTGAACATGTTTCCCGTTTTAGTGTAAATGTGACGTGCAGACTCTTGTGTTCATTTGTTTTTATACGCCACTTTTTTTGCCAATTTTGTACGCTGTCTAAGTGTTGTTGCAAGTTATGAGATGCAATTTGTGCATCTTCGTGTATTGCCTGAATGGCGTTAAGAACGCGTTAACATGCAATACTTTATAATATAATCAGCTGATTGTATATTTATAGGTTATAAATTGTTATTGAAAGACCAAAAAAAAAAAAAAAAAATATATGACGAAATATTTGACAGAGCTATAAGTGCAAGTATTGGTAACGTTGCTGGCAAGTCATTGGCTAGCTATAAAGTGGGTAGGGGCCAATGCATACGTTCAGAGCTCATCAGTCTTGAAAAATAGTATAGTGAAACACATAAAAGGAAAACATTGTAAAGACTTTTTTGGTGAAAAACAGGTAATAAGAAATAGCTGGATATAGAAAAATTTGAAAATCCGAACGAGAAAATAGACGACATAGTTAATGGAATCGCCATGAAGAGTGGAGTCTGTAAGGCAGTAGGTCTATATAAAATAATTAGTGAATTAGAAGAGAGGGGAAAATGTATCTCCGAAGAAAACAAATAATCGCAAAAAGCTAAATGAAGAATTAAATGGATTTTCATAAAATGGTAATAAAAATGATAATATATAGTTTTTATTTTAATGATGAACTTCCTGCAGTTGTTAAAAAATAATGAAATGTTAAAAAAATAGGGCTACGTACAATATTAGTATGGGTCGTGTTTAGCAATCTTGGTTGAGTTCCAGTTAATCAGAAAGAATAGACTGGATTGTTGTTTTCTCTGTAGTTAAATGGGTTAAAACGCATTTAACAATACAACTGACGTAATTTAATGCTTAACTGTTCAGTCCAGATTTAAATTGGTCATTTCAGAAAGCCCGTAAGTAAAAAAAGACTTAAAGACTCATTTACTTTTTTTACTAAAAACGTTATTAATAAATATAATTTGTAGAGGGTTGTTCCCTTTAATATAGTCTGTATACTTCAGTTTTTTTGTACATAAGCCTTACAAATTAAAAAAAATTGAAAATTTTGAGTTGTGGTGTTCCTAAAGTAAAAAACATCCAATTAATGACGTATATTATTTCTGTACAAAATGCTTTGTTAAATAACCACAAAAAAATGTATTGTACAATAAAATCAATTAAATTTATCACACTAGTTTGTATGAATGACTTAAGAAAGCTTTTCACGAAAACAAAATTTGAAATTCTTGACTTTTAATAAGAACTACGTAGGTTTTCGGAAATTTCCATGTTTTCGTCATCGTTACCAGCAGTGGTTATCTCCCAAAAGATTTTTACTCAGAAACTTTCAGTGTCCTCTTCCTTTGGAGTGTAGTGCTTAAGCGTCAAAATAACATCCATTTTCTTTTCTTATATTAAATAAAAACCTTTAAAATACATATTTTTAGTCTTCTTCCTTCAAGGCTTAGGCCGTTGCCTGTTCCGAACTCACAAACTTGAAACTCTCAGCTTATATCCATGTTTTCCAAGGTAATCCCATACTCTCCGTCCAACTGGTGCATAATGTTGTACTGTCTGTCTATAACTTGATGGCCTCCCGCAGAGAGGAGCAGAATCGGCCCGCTACTGGCCTTTTCAATAACACTTGATTATGTACTATTACTAACAAGTACAATGGAATTGGTACATAATCAAGTGTTATTGAGAAGGCTAATTGCGGGCCGATTCTGCTCCTCTCAGCGGGAGGCAATCAAGTTATAGATAGACAGTACTTGAAGGGGTATTCTGTGGTCCGGCATTCTGTCCAGGTGTCCCCTCCATCGCCCTCGATACCCCTCAATCTTCTCATTCAGGCAGTAGACTTGGAGCTCCTTCTTTATATTCCCATGTTTTCCGAGGTCGTCCCACATCTCTCCGGCCAACTGGTGCATAACGGTATTCTTGGAGGGGTATTCTGTGGTCCGGCATTCTGTCTAGGTGTCCCCTCCATCGCCCTCGATATCCCTCAATCTTCTCATTTAGGCAGTAGACTTGGAGCTCCTTCCTTAAATCCATATTCCGCACTCTATCCAATCTCAAACATCCCTTAACTCTTCGCAGAAATCTCATCACCTTTTTAGTATTACATTAATTGAGGAAAGCCAGACTTATGTGACTTTTGTAGGGAATGTGTGTTTACATTAAATTATTCCAAAATTAAAATAAAGCAAAAAAGAAAAATTTGTAACATGGGTTTTCTAAAACGACTGATTCATTTGTTTTTTTTTCCATGTAATTTGTCTGTCTAGATGAATTCCTAAAATTTTTTAATGTCTCTAATAGTTTCTATTTCAAGTTATGTAGTAATGCTGTAATGAGGTTTAGCGTGGAGTGTCAAACATATGAAAACAAAATTTTATTTATAAAACTGGTGCAGATATTATTAAGGAAATTGTAAGATTCTAAGAGAAGGAACGATTTTCTTTTGAGTGTTACACTGAAGTGTACGTATATAGTAAGAGGGTTTGCGGTTAAATGGAGTGGGGATTTTAAGTGGAAAGGTAAGGTGGAGAATGTTTTGAACGGTGTTGATGAAATGCGCCTGGCTTCATTGACTCTAGTCATCAGTATCCATAAGTTATCAGTTCAGAGTAAACGTATAAGATTGAGAAAGACGGAACGATGTCGAGAGAGAAAGGATATGAGAAAGAGGAAACATTCTTCATGTTTTATGGAAGATTCGTGCGGTAAAACAGAGCGAACGTACACTAGGGTATAACAGTCAGGAAGAAAATGTATAGGAAGGGAAGCCATGAAACAGAATAAATGTGACTATGTACCGTAAATTAGATACAGCGAGGTGAGCGAATTATGTTCCAAAGGATAGATAGCTAAAGAAAATCTGATAAAAGACAAAATATAAAGTAAAACGATAGATTAAATAAATTCTACTGGGACAATTATCCAATTTATAAATTAACTTGCACTTACTTTCATTAAATTTACTAAAGAACTCATTTTATTTGCTAATTTTCATTAAATATTCCTATAAAAAAAGAATTTTTTGTTTTTGTTTATTGCACAGAAACCACTTATAATCTACTCGCTTTTGGCCAATATTTTCACCTTTAACAATATTTTCTGTCCATTACAAACAGCGGAATATTAAAATTGTTTACAATTAATCCGTTAGTTCCAGGGCTACAAAAAATAGTTCTGTTTCTTATTACATTGTCAACCAATTAAATCACTGAAGTAATTAAGAACAGAAGAGGTAAAAGTGTAAACACCATTAGTCACCCCTCTGAAAGTAATGAATTTCAATATACAGCCAGACCCTGTTATGAATGAAGTGGAGTACCATGTACAGGATGGAAAGTAGATGCTTTTCAGAGGGCCTGGCATGCTAATAAGCATACTTTTTAACTTAGAGATGAAACAAATTGTAAACCACCTCACTTCTCGTTTTCAGGCTGGTTTAGCCTTTTCAGTACCAACGTCACAAGACGTCGATATATTTTACATAGTGACAACATCCGGTTTACCGGAGGTCCGTAAGTTATGCATAAAGTGCCAACGTCCGGATAACCAAACATTTACAAAAAGAAACTTTTAAACAAAAATTAATGGAATAATGTATTATGAAACCGCCTCCGTGGCGTAGTACTACCCTGCAAAGTGAAAGGTCCGGGTTCGATTCCCGGCAAGAATCTGGAAATTTTAACACGTTAAAACCACCGTTATAGTACCAAAACTCACAATAGTTGCTAACGACTAATGACTATGATGCTACTTTAAAATAAACTATAAAAAATTATTTTGAATATTTTTAGTGTTTGAACGATTTATTTTTTTATGAACATAATCCAAATTAATTTTCAACCGGAAATTTTATTTTCCTGTAACGTTGAAATTTTGGTTGGCAATGGCAGGCTTACGCCTGTAAGTTTTCGAAATAAGGGCTGGTACTTTTTATACACCCTTATTCAATTAAAATGGCTTTAGATCAAATTTTAAATATTTTTTTCGGCACTAAGAAAGTAAAACAAGCCTTCCGGCTAATGAATAAACAATAACACCACAATATTTAACAACATGAGATTATGAACTGTCTGGAGTTATCCCGAAGTACTATTTACAGTACCTAAAAAGTAAGATATCAATATTCATCATCATCATCATCTCCTTTACGGATTAGGCCAATCGCCTGTTCCAACATCACACCATCTCTTTCTTGGACGCCCCAAACATCTCCTTCCTCGAGGGCGATACTTCAGCGCCTGAAGACTAGCTTTATCAGGTGACATCCTAAGTACATGTTCTTGCCACCTATTTCTGTACCTCCACATTTTATCAATGATTGTTTCGTCTCTCTTCAGTTCTTCTCGAATCGCGCTACTTCTAATGTGTTCTCTCCGGCTACATCCCTTCACAGATCTCAAAAATCTCATTTCAGCTGCCTCCAATCGACTTAAATCTCTCTTCTTTGGTGCCCAGGTCTCACTTCCATACAGTAAAATCGGCACCGCCATTACATCGTAGAGCCTCAACTGTGTATCTTTCCTGGTTCGATTCTTAAAAGTCCTATTGATATAACCACAGACATGCTGAAACTTGCTTATTCTAGTGCTTATCAATATTAATTGATGAAAAAAGTAGCTATTTACAATATTATTGGCCCCTCATTTTTAAAACTTTTTGGGAAATAATATAATTTTCAAATTTGGTACATATACTCCTGCCATCCCTCAAATCCAGTTTAATTTTAACAGCCGCTAGGAATAGACTAGTGGGTACATCAGGTGTTTGTTTCTCTTAGGAATCTCTGTAAGAAATCTTTAAGATCTGTTTGAAGTGTATTATTCAAAAAGTATGAAGGCTAATAATATTTTAAGAAAAATTTAAAAAATTACTGATGTGATTAAGATAAATAACATCAGATTTTCCCGGGAATCGAGCCTGTAACTCTAGTATAAAAGCCAGTTGCTACAACATAAGGTTGATCAGTTAATTCAATTACGTACAATGTTCGTTGAAACATAAAATGAAATATATAAAGTAATATAATAAAAAAGTCAGTTTTTCAAATGTTTGGCAATCAAATTTTATTATGTTTTTCTTTTGAAAATGGAAAGGAACTTCTAAGTATCAAAGTAGTTAGAAAGAATAATTCAAATAAAATAAAATTTTAAATTTATGACAAGAATATATAATTTGTAAACATAAGGAAAAGAATTTTTCATTTTTGTTTCCTTTTAAACGAGTTTATCACTTATACCAGCAGCAATAATACTTCATTAGAAACAATTTATTTGTAAACTCTAGTCGCCAAAAAGGCATATCATTAACATAAGGAAAAGAAGTTGGAAGATAGGTAGATAAAGTTAGAGAAACACCCACCAAAACAGACGTTAAGTGAAATGACTCGAAAATGTAATAAATTGTGACACATAGTGCGTGAAAATGAGAAGAGAAAAAAGTTAGAGAAAAATAAAATAAAAAAAATAAGAAAAATTGAAAGAAAGATATTTTATATATGTTCTTTTGGGGGGTTGAAAATGTTTAAAGGGAATAAGTAGAGATGGTGAAGAAGATGAGGAAGTTAGGAAAGGACAATGTTGTTTTTTTGAATGGGGGGGCATCAAAAGTCAAGGGGAATAAATCTTCACTCAATAAATCCCGCACCCTTAAAAAAACCTCCAACCTACATATATATACACACCGCCTCCGAAAAAATATCATAATAAAAAGCAGAAGGGTGGAAGTAAGGAAAACGGGGGATATAAAATAAAAAAAACAGTAATAGTAGTTGAATGGAGGATACTCTGTTGAGAAAATATAGCGAGAAATTATACGCAGTCCAACATGGCGGAGAAGCCAATGACGCGTATATACATTGTTGACAGATGTACCCACATTGCGAATCTTGTATACTTATGGTAGAACTCCATTCACTATATTTTAGAAACGAAGAAGTCTTTCCGCCAATGAACTCCTAACAACTAACGTAATGTGCAATTTCAGTAACTTGTCTTAACACACACACAATTTTTATACAGGAGTATAAGTTTTTAAGTTTTAAAAGTTACATCAATAAATTCTCTTGGTAATATAAATAATATCAACTATAACATTTATTGCATCTATATTTTATTATATTTCCTGGTTAAGGAAAATAAATTATCCTTTATAAATTTATAATTTTCTACATTAAAATTTTGTTTTATATTTTATTTAAATAATTTTTAGTTTCTGAAGACATATAAATCTATCTCCTGCTATGTGGTGTGGGAAAATAGCCTTTGAGTATGCATTCAATGAAACATTTACAAACTTTTGAGATGGAAGTAGCCTACTCAGAAAAATTTTCCGAATTTCATGGACCGATCATGTTACCAACATGAATGTTCTGAAACGTATGGGTATAGACCGTCAGTTGACTAATATAATCAAACGCAGAAAGATCTTTGTCATTTATAGGCTACAGGAGTAAAACGCCTATAGAATCTCAGACTAATTCTCGAGAGTAAAGTTGAAATCGGTCGCAAAGAAGAAGTTTGTGTATACATCTGTATTGCAACCTGTAAGTACATATTTGACTCTTGATTGGTGGCAAATGTGCTCCTGAAATAAACAGAGGCTGTGAGCCTTTGTTTCCGATACAAATATTGGCGATCATCATAGAATTTCTCACTTTGTCAGCAACAATATGAAAGAGCTGCGAGGAGGTTTTGTTGAATCAGGTCCTAAGATTTTTTAACCACTATAAATTATATTCTTCTTCTTCCAGGATCTCTTTCCCAAAGGTCTTCCCTTGCAAAATATACTAAAGCCAGCCAAATCTAGCTTAATTCCACGTAATATAACCCAGGTAGTACTGCTGCTTACGTTGATAGTTGTTACGACTTCCAGATTCTTTCCCATCCTTAGCCGAACTTCCGCGATGGTCACTCACACCGTTCAGGGAATTGAAGAATTCTTAGATACAACCACATCTCCAGATGTAGTTTTGTTAAATGACTTTCTGTAATTCATGTTCACTATTTAACGATCACGACAAAACTCACACAATCTGCGTTTTAGTGGCATAATAACGTTACTACCGCTCGACGTTACCACTCTGCCGCTTAAATTAACCCTTTCAGTGCCGAAACAATATTTAAAAGTTTGATGTAAAGTGCCATTTAATGTGAATAAAGGTGTAAAAAAGTGCCAGCCCTTATTTAGAAAATTTGCAGGCGTACAGAAAAATAAAATTTCCTGTTAAAAATTAATTTTAATTGTGTTCATTAAAAGAAGAAATCGTTCTAACACTAAAAATATTCAAAATAGTTTTTTTTTTTAGTTTATTTAAAGTCGCATCGACAGTTTGGTCATTAGCAACTAATGTGGGTTTTGATACCTTAACGGTGGTTTTAACGTGTTAAAATTTCCAGACCCTAGCTGGGAATTGAACCCGGGACCTTTTGCTATGTAGGCTAGCGCGCTAGTCACTACGCCACGGAGGTGGTTTCAAAATTCATTATTCCATTATGTTTTGTTTAAAATTTTTTTTGAAAATGTCAGGTTATCCGGACGTTGGCACTTAATGCTAACTTTCGAACGTCCGGTAAACCGGATGTTATAACTACGTAAAAATTATCAACGTTCTGTTTTCCGGACGTTGTTACTTTCTGGACGTTGAAAGGGTTAAGTATGACAAATTCTGCAAACAATATATTTAAAAAAACTTCTTCACGCTGTTAACCCCTCTCACTCTTTTGCTGCTTCTGAATCTAAAATAAGCCCTCCGTGTTACCTATAATAACTATGTAGGATAATTTTTTGTTATTATGTACTTATATTTTTTCGGATAATTCGAATAGGTCTCAGTTCCAATTAGTTCGGATAAACAAAGTTGTTGTATATAATAATAAATCAGTATAAAAAATTATGAATGACTACGGGAAGGATTTAAAAGACAATTATTCTTGAGTAATAAAAAAAATATTGTACGCCGTAGTTATTATTATAATCATCATAGACTTCCCCTATAATGATTCCCCCATCCCCTATAATATTCTAACGAACAACACGTTTACCTCTTCAATTTACACTTCAATTGTTAGGCGCCAAAGAGAATTAAAAATAAAATAAAAAAAACTTTGAAGGAGGAGCTATGTAGTCGTTTGTATACGTTAGATTTAAAAATAATTGTCCTTTTGTACACTAATCAGATTTATGCTAATGTAATAACATCTTAAAACAAGGTATACCTTTACAACATAACTCTAGTATTATTGACGGACGAGGGAGAGAGGAAATAAAAACTAAAAAAATAAAGGTGGAGCAAAAGTGTTTTGATGAATACTGTCAGATGACTGAACTGAAACTGTTTATTGGTGACATTCGTATTATCTTCTGTATTATTGTTTATTATATTTTAGTACCATTGTCTTTTGAAAGAACATTTTAAATTGTTAGACTATCATTCTGAGAATATAAGGTGCGGTTTCAAAACTGTCACGTGTTTCTTTTTGTTTTAGAAAGAGATACTCGTTAGAATTATATTAAAAATAACACTGCTTTACTATCAAACCTACACAAAAATTTAACTTTACCTTATTTGGTAACAAATATTTAGAGTATACCATAATTTAGATTATTTATCGATTAAACTATTGGCACGGGTAAAATTTGATGTTGATAGAAAATTATGAGAAACAAAATCAATCATAAGAACCAATTTTATCTCTATCTCCCATAATATTGTAACTTGGCCAAAACAGAGAGGTGGAGTGCTAATTTATTTGATCACCTGTTAGTTTCAGAGGTACAAAAAATTATTTTTCTTATTATTTTTTTGTCATCAGTCTCTCGATTGTTTTGATGCAGTTCTCAAAGCTGTTCGATCTTGTGCAAATCGTTTCATATCTACATAGCTGTAACACCGTACATCTTTTGTAAATTTCTTTAAATATTCTAACCTTTGCCTCCCCCTAAAATTCACTCCCTCAATATTACCCTCCAATATTGATAGACCAAAACTTAGATGTCTTCGGATATGCCCCACTAGCCTACTCCTTCTTTTGGTAAGATATTTCCATACTTCTTTTATACTTCTTTTTCCATCCACTCGTCTAGCAACCTCTAAATTACTTCTTTTGTTCATCCACCTAATTTTAATATTTACTTATACCACCACATTCTTATTATATGGTCAGCCAATTAAATGACTAAATCATTTAAGAACACATGAAGTAAAGTGTAAAAAACACTAATCAGATTTATCTCCTCTGAAATTAATGAATTTCATGACACAGCCAGAACCTGTGGTGAACGAAGTTAAGGTATTATTTACAATATGGAAAATATGTGCTTTTCATTGGGCATGCTGATAAGCGTACTTTTCCGCTTAATGAGGAAGGCATGGTAAACCACCTCACTCCTCGTTATACTCAGTAAAACCTCTAGAGGTTCAAACCAGCCTTTTGACTGATGACCTAAACAACAAGACAAATTTTTATGATTATTTTTCTTTGTTTGTTTACTTTAAATTGCATCTAAATCTTAGTTATTAGCGACGGTTTAAGAGTATGAAACAATGGGTTTAGACACCTAATGCTTTCCAGACATTAGTCGGGAATCGAACCCGGCACTTTCCGCTAAGTAGGCTAGCACGCTAACCACTACGCCACGGGGGCAGCAAAAGTTATTATTTTATTTTGTTTTTGAATACTATTTAATGTTTTTATTTATGTATAAATATTAATTTTGAGTTTTATTTAATTTTATAACTACCGCAGGTAGTAATTATGTATTAATCATCGTATTATCTCTAATTTTTAGAGAAGGGTTGCTGAATACTTCTCTACTCATATCAGTATTGTTATATTATTTCATAACCTATTTACTAAAATTTTATTAGTGATTGTAAATTTTGTCTGAATAATAAAACAGTTACTTTTATTAAAAACTTTTTATATGGTACGTAAGTTTAATGTTTTTATATTTAAATGTATGTGGAAGATTTCAATGCGATAAACGCTAGGTGTTAAAGAGTACTTGTGAAAATGTTAATGCATGTTAAATCTGATAAAAAAATTAAACCAAAACATTTAAACCTTGCATATGAAATACTTAATAAAATAGTATATAACTAGATAGACCATTTTATTAAATAATTCTTTATGTTGAGGAATATTTATGCATCTCTCTGTTTACTTCAAGAATTAAAAGAGTTTACCATGCAACAACTTAAAAGTTAGCTATAATATTTAATTATAAAAAAAATTATGAACTCTATTATTTAATTATTTAAACGGCCAGAGAAACAACCCCTCTTAAGTGCTTTATGAAAGGTAACAATGGTATAATTAGGGATAATTAAAGAATTTACAAACCCTAAATTTTAACGGTTCTCTTTTCCCTAAACACTAGGGAATATAATATAACACTAACATGTGGTAAAAGCCGTTTATTATATTTTTTTCTGATAAGATCATAAAATAATTTACTACAAAGTTAAATACATTTTTTTGTAAGAATTATGAGTACAAAAATGGAAACACTTGGTATGTAATGAAATAGTCTTTATTTTACAAGTAAAATAAAAAAACATTTGTGTCAAAGGAGTCAAATTTAGGGGAAAGGAATTAAAAGGTAGGTATTCTAATTGTATAGATGACAAAAGAAATCTGTTGTAAAAAACTCGAACGATTTTCTCTCACCAATGTATAAATATAATAAAACATTATGATTTAAAATACAGATATCAGGAGACATCTGAACAACAAAATTAAACAACACTGGAACCAAATCTCGTCTCGACATCCTCCAACGAAACTTCACCACATCAGAAATTTTTTTTTGAAAACCCTCAGCTTCATTTGGAGCTTCGAAGGCATCAAATACTACTTACACGATTACGCATTGGACACTACATTTACTGAAGAAAGATGAGCCACAACATTGTACACATTGCAACACGCTAATAACAATCAAACACATCATCACGGACTGCCAAACTACACAATCCACACCAACACTATTCAAAATTAACAAAATTTTAGCACTTAATTTAGTAGACAATATAGCGGTTCAAAACGCAACAAAATTGTTTTAAATTTCACGAAACGTCAGATTTGATTTATTGTAAAATCACCTGTGTTATTTTTCATTGTGTCATTCTATTTTTTATTTTTCTGTTGTTTAAATTTTAATTAAACCTAACTAATTTTTCATTGTGTTTTTAAATATATATCCTTATTGTGTTTGTTTATGTCTTCTTTGGAAATTTTATACTACATGTATTTATCGGTAACGTGGTCGCTAATGACCTTGTAGTCGATGCGACCTTAAATAAATAAATAAATAAAACATATGAGTTATGTTTAATAAAGAGTAAACAGTGAAAAACGTAACTTAATTTTAATCATGAGGGAATGACATGTAATAAAAATCAACATTTGTAGGAATTAAACTTACGGAAAATCACTGATTGATGCTGAACTAAGCTGTGCAGAAAAAACTACTTCAAATAAAAGTTGTACGAATTGTTGCCGTAAAATTCATACTAAGGCCGTAATTTAAAAAAAAATCCCTTCTTTACCAAATTTAATGAGCAAAATACAGAAAACACGTAGGTACTGAACCAAAACTAAGCACTGAATAAAATATTATTTGAAATGAAAGTTAAAGATTTTTAAATTTCCAACAACTTTCATTGTACAAGATTTTGGCGGAAAATGAATACTAAGACCGTAGTCTTAAAAAAAAAATTTTACCACGAGCACAACTTGCAAGGATTTCAATCTGCATAGTGTAGGTGATATAACACTGCCTTGGGGAACGCCTGTTAAAGTCGAATGTAGTTGAGTTTGGTAGAATTTATCATACTTATTTTAATAAGGTTTATTTCTTTTTTTTTATTGACCACATTGGATCACTTTAGTCAATTACTTCTTGGATCTCTTTAGAAAATTTTGTTCCCAGTATATTTTCATTCTATTAGATTTTGGTTTTCTTTACTAGTCTGAAACATCCTTTCCATGTATATTCTAGTTCTAGGTTGTAATATGGTGTGTTTGTCTTTTGATATTTTAATTTTTCCTGTTTTGTACCTAAAATTTTCCAGTGTGATCTACGTTTCTTCTACATCTTTTTTAACTTCCTTGAACCATTTTATTTCATATATCTTAATTCAAATAACCTCTTTGATTTGTCTACGTATTTTTTTTATCTGGGTATCCTAAATATATGTCCTAAAAATGAGATTCTCTTGTTCTTAATTATTGTGCTTATTACCGGTTTTATTTCCTGATATACGGATTAATTTGATGATATATTCCAGTGACCATGCTCCTATATTTTCTTGTTCAAGCATGTTCTAATTTTTCTGCAGAATTTTATCCACTTCTATGGAGTGATTCGCGTTGAAAATAGTTTTACTAAAAAATATTATCACTTGCAATGTGACGGTTTTACAATGCCTTATTTTAGTGGCTATGGATAAGTTTTTGTTGTTGTTTGTGTCTCTGTTTATGTGTTGCATTTTGGTAAATTTATTTATTCTATTTTGCCAGGATAATTTTTCATTAATTTTATATAAAACTTATTTATTAAAATATGGATCATTTTATTAAGAGTATTAGAGTATGAAATACGAGTATAACTGAAACGTAACGTAATTCTTCAAGAAGTTTTGACATCTGCTAGCTACTTATTACGTATGTACACTAATAAACTGATAATAAAATTACACATCAGTTTAAGTATAATAATATTTTGAGTGATTATTATTATGAGAAATTGAAATTGATAATAATGAAAATTTTACGGGTATGTACGTTAGAAAATATCACTTGCAAAACAAATAACTTCATCCGGCGAAACATAGTCTGTCATTAAATTTAATAACGTACTCAAATATAGAACAGTTACCATCGCATACTGGTGGATAGCCGCGGTAAGGGACGTTGTTTGCCCCACCTGTTTCAAAATCATGAATATGGATTAGGCATAAATTACATTAAGGTAAGGGAAAAAAACGGGTGGAGTTTTAAAAAACCCCAAGAAATGTCTACGCCGAGTTCAACCGAACCTAAAAACATAGCAGAGCGCGGCAACTTATACGCCGGAAAAGGAAGTTGTAATATGGACACATAAATTTATTCTTTATGTCGTCAAAAGCTGTTGTTGATAATCACACTTTTATTTTCATTCTTAACAAAATAACAAAAACCAAAAATTGACAGCAAACATTTTTCTGTTATAACAATAGACTATAATAAATTTCTTATATTTTTCCTGTGAGTTATAGGTAAGCTAGTCACCTACAAGATAACTTATTTACTTATTTACATAATTATCATATTTATTTACATACATTTAATTAATATTTCTATTTTACATCTAAATATTTTTTTATTAAATTTTTGTGTGAGAACTTGTTTTTGTTAATCTAAATTTAGTAATTGCCATCAGTTTAAAGTACTCCTGTAAAACATAACTTAGTTATTTAGTAGCTCCTAAAGCGCAGAAAAAAGTATATTTTGAACCATTTGTTTAAAAATATTATATAAACATTTTGTAACATTTGAAATGTTTAATTTTTAGAAATGGTTTTATTAAGTTAGTTAAATTTTGGGTTTTGTATCATTTGATGATGTTGAACCCATCGAAACATGTAGCCTAAGTGTGGGGATATAGAATTGTAGGTGGAAAGAAACTTAAACTAAAAAATTGTTACTGAAAACATAATAGTTTTAATTAAAATTTGATATAAATTGGTTCGATTCCAGTATAGGGCCTAAAATTATAACAAGTAAATTTATCAGAACCTCTTCATAAGCCACTAAAGTAGCGACTTTAATGGCCATTTAATCACCATGGTGTTGGTGCGTTCATGAATATCTAGTACACATTATTAGAATTAGAATTGCTGAAATGCATTTTGCAAGGAAAATTACAGGGTAAGAGAGGCATCGCAAGACGACGAATATCCTAGCTAAAGAACTTGAGGACCTGGTTTGTAACTTCTACTACAGGATTCTTCAAAGCAGCAGCAAATATACGTATCATTGTTGTTTAGGTCAACAGCCGAAAAGATGGTTTGAACCTCCAGAGGTTCTACTAAGTAAAAGCGAGAAGTGAGGTGGTTTACTATTGCCTTCGTTACTGAGTTGAAAGAGTATGCTTATCAGAATGTCACGCCCTCGGAAAAGCACCCACTTTCCACCCTCAAATGCAAATGACACCTTCACTTCACTCATCACAGGATCTGGCTGTATAGTGAAATTAATTACTCTCAGAGGAGATAACTCTGACTAGTATCTTTTACATCTCTACCTCTTCTGTTCTTAATTAGTTCAGTCATAGAATTGGCTGATTATGTGACGAGAAAAAGAACTATTTTTTGTAGCCCTGGAACCAACAGATCCAGTGAAATTAATTTATTACTCCACCTGCCTTGCAAAGACTTGTTGTCATTACAAAGTTGTGGGCAAAGACTTATCATTACCAAAATGATTGACAACATTCGATAACAGATTGGCACCGAAAGAAGAAGAAGAAACTTACTGGACAACAGCAAATATACTTTTATAAGATTTAACAGATACGATACGATGTGTTTTACTTAAGCAGCAGATTTGATAATAAATTAACCTTCAAACTTTGCTAAAAAATCTTATATAATTTAAATTTTTTTTCAAAATTGTTTGTTTTCTTTAGATCTGTCGCATTTTTTTGTTAATGGATGATGATATTTTATTTTGTGTTTTTCTGAGGTATCTCCACTAAGTACTTATTGTCCTTGTTTTTTTATAATGTGAGAACAGATTGTAATTTCGCTGTTTAGCTAAAAAAAAACAACATTATTTATTTACTTCATATGCATCACTTGTATCCTCTATCTACATTTTTTAATCATCCCTGGATACTAATTTTTCAACCGCCTATTTCTTTAAGTATTTAAAAATATAATTGAAGCAAATTTTTGGTCCCAAATACCTGTGGTATTGCTGGTAAAGACAAATTAAATCACAATTAGTGATTTTCCGTATTATTTAGTTCTACTGAGATTGATTTTCATTTTCCATCATTCACTATGCATAATTATTAATATTAGGTTATGTTTAACGTCTTAAATTATTTACAAATGGATAAACATAGGTTCTATTTTTCATTATTTACATTGGCAAGAGATATTACTGTGAGTGTTTTGCACCAGATTTTATCCGTTTGTTAATTCTTTTTCAACGAAATCTTTTCCCCTTTAGCACTGGAATTAAACAAACAATAACAGCTGAAATAACTTACTTAGTCTTACTTATCAAGAAACGAAGAAGGTTTAATTCTCTTTCTCTTTCCAATAAACGAATTTAAATACTCCTTCTTTCTCAAAATATTTGAATAAAATAATTTCTTTAATTAGCGTTTAAGAACCTCCCTTATCTGAACTTATTTACACCCTAGCTTAACTAATTTACATAAAATTTAAGTCAAGTATTTTATACTTTTGTAAATTAAGATACTATAAGTATCTATCATTTGTAATATTTTAAAGCAATTAGGTTTTAATAGCTATTCTCGTAATATTTGTAGATATTTGTAACCTCAATAAAATAAATAAGCAGGTAAGTAAACAGACTGATCAATTGTAAGAAAATGAAAATAATTCATCTCATTTAATATAAATATGTCTCAAATTATTATTTTACCAGCTTTAAATAAATTTGATAAAATTTTCTTGTCCATCATAACTGGAGGATATTATAGGATCTTTTGTTAAAATTTCACATAAAATTACCCTTTTTAAAACTAATTTTACTATAAGATAAAAACTCCAGTCATTAGAGTTTTCTCAATTGCAATACTTTATTCTTTAAAAGTTAACAAAAACTTTTTTGTTAACCAAATTTAAAATGTAAGAAATTTGTATTTCCTAATGTTTTTCTTTCTTTGATAAATTCTTTATAGAGAAATAGAAATATTTGATCATATTTTTTTAATTCTAAGCCATTAACTCTAAATAAACTTAGCTTTATACGAGAATTCTCAGAAAAATTGTGTTATTAGGTTATGTTTAATCTGCCTTATCAAGCTTAAAACAGTTTAGTTTTATGGCTCAACTAAACACTTATATTCCGGTCTTGATCGGAGACTAACTTTTGATACTTGCCAGTAATGAAGGTTTCCCCAGGGCGAGTTACGAGCCCTGAGCTGGATAGTCCGTTGGAGGGGCTGCCACCTTAGAGCCTCGAGACGGGCCCTGGATTTCATTTTGAGACCCACCTCCTAGGTTCGGCCGCCTTCTTCACCATTGAGAAAATCCCTCCTCCGCCTTCGAGACCGTTGACCATTTTCCGGGCTCAATTGCCTTTTCTTGCAGGGTGTCAAAGGTTGTGCCCAGTTAGATAGAGTACGTAACGAAGCTATCCGCGCCGAGTTAAATGTTCAGTCACTGTTGGAAACGTTAAGAATATATAAGAGAAACTGCTCCAACCATTTACTTCACATGCCAGCTCACAGACTTACCTTGCGAGCATGGAAATATAAACCTAGAGGGAAGCGAGGCTTTGGAAGACCTAACAATAGATGAATGCCGGAACAGACCACTGAGCCTGATCTTTGACAGATGATGATGATGATGGTGATGACAAAAATTCTTTATAGCCTACAGTCTTTGTAAAATTCTAAGGACATTGTACGGATAACAATGGCGGAACAATTTTATATGATTTCCAAGATATTAAAATTCTTTGGATAAGGTTCCATTTTAAAAGAATGAGTAGGTTTCCTTTAATATTTTAATGAAAATTCCCTTGAATAAAGAAGTAAGTAAATGGAAAACAGCTGACGTAGAGCAAAGTACCGAAAAGTCTCCCCATTTATGGAAAAACACGGAGAAAATACGGACTAAAGAATTTGCAATCCTAATTTTAATACAGACGATACTACTACAATGGAAATAATACACACCTTTAAAAGAAGTTAACGAAAAGTAAAGGAAAATGAAAACCATGAATGGTCTATCAGGAAAACTACGAGAGGAAAAATAAATGCAAATAAAGGGGTTTGCTCAGCTTCTTCCTACATAACTAGTTGGTTCTTCGTATTTTCAGTTTTTATGTCTTTTACAATGTGGGAGGATTTAAAAGAACAGATAGAATTGCAAAAGGGGTAATTTTCCTCCTGTCTTAAGTAAGAAATTGAAGGAGAAAGAGGAATTAAAGAATGAGACTTTTAAAAATATGTACTGAGAGCAAATTGGATTTTAATTCTACCTCTTTCTAAAGTACCGGTATCTGTATAAGATCATTTTAAAAAACTTGGACACTTAAGGACTTTTATAAAAATGTGTGTCCGTTTATATCTTAATATCTGTTTGAAACTTATATTTACTATCTACATTTATATAATTTCCGTACAAATTATTTTACAGTAGTAAAATTATTTTAACAATATTGTTATATTGTATATTGATATTCTAGAAAATAGTTAAGGGAATAAATTGTTCATTTCAAGGAATTGTGTATTGTATGAAATATGGTGTATTAAACAAGGATTATGGATTGTGATGAATGGAATGTTTTGAATAGAAATTCTCGGAAATCGAGACTAGTAAAAAGTTTGTTTTTATTTTTGATTCCTTCTACAATGTTTTCGATTATTTGGAGAAATTATCAGACCGTAGGTATAAAAGCAGTTAGATCCTTTTTAGTGAGTTAGTCAAACTTGAATTGTGAATGGAAAATGTTGTCGGGCTGTTTCGAAATAGTTTGAATTACGGTAGTAGTGGGTGTGCGTGCGGGTGGTAGCAAATGGTTGTGGTCAGGTAAATCAATTGTTTTGATTTTTACGTGAAAGTGTCTTAAGTATAGTCAATTTTAGTTTAAGCTAAAGTTTCGCAATTAATATGATTGAAGTTATCTAATTGAATTAGCATGTAGTTTGTTAATTATTTAAATTGTGTCAGTAAATATTTGTTACAAGTCAAAAAAAATCTGCTTATTTTTATTGTAACCCAGAACAAACCTAGGTTTATATGTTACAATATTTTGACAGTAGAATTGTTTGGCTCAAATAAATTTACAGCCTTGTTAATATTCGTTCAAATTTTCCAAAAATATTCAAAAAATTGCTATACAAATCGATATCAAAATTATCGCTTCAAAATAATTTTTTTCTAACATCTGAGATTATTTACAATGAGATTAAAAACAAGAACTATAAGTAAATAATATGAAAGTGTTCACAGGACGAAGACAATACCAAATGATATTGCTTCCAAAAGAAAAACAAAATAATTTACAATTTTTGAAAACAGTAATAGAAAAGGTAACAAAATTAATAGCGGTGATGGTAGAATGCGTAGAGAAAGAAGATGATGATGATGTTGAAATGGACTTCAATTATTTACAATGCTGGTTAATCGGTCGCCAAAGAATTTGGGTGATCTGCTAATTTTTCGTTCTTAAACCAGTCTGGATCTACGGTAAACAGTTATGGGGTGCATCTATTAACTCAAGTATCCCAAATTTTTCAGATATTCAGTCTAAGTTCTACCGAGCTCAAAAACTTATTAAAAACAATAAAATTTACAGAGATATATTTTGTTCTAATAGTTAAAGATAAATTAAAATGTTAGTGCACATAACGTATGAAAAATAGCTTGAATTGTACGAAAATTACCTGATAATCAACTTGTTGGACAATGTTGATACAAGGATAAAATTAAGACACGCGACAGATTGATTTGTAACTCCACTCCACTTGTTTAGAACTGCGGCATTCAAAGTCATGGTTATGAAGATGATTTCAAATCTTCTTATAATAGACAACACCTAAAGAAAAAGTTTTGGTGTCTTTTACAAGTCTTAACAATCTCATCTCAGCAGATTCTATTATTGTCATATTTTGACAAATCAATGTGTAACACTCGGAACCATATATTAAATCTAGTGGAACCAAAGTGTTATAAAACTTTAAAACTGTTTCTTTCCGTACTTTACAGATCAAAGGTTTTCTTAAAATGAATAAAAAGTCTTTGAAACTTTAAATGTAATGTATACGTCAAGTGATTGCACTCTTAATTTATGTATTTATTTAAATTTGTTTGCAACAGTCTTTCGATTAATTATAGCAGTCAAAATAAATACACATAAAACAAATAGAATATAAAAATATATAAATATGAATAATTTATTAATAATAACAGTTTTTATAATACAATATATTAAAAATTATTGTAGTAAAATTAAGTAGTTATATAATATATAGCCCTAAAAATTGTATAAATGATACGAATGATAATAAATATATGATAAGCATAATTAATCAATAGTATCAGTTATTAATATAATATAATAATTATTAATTTAGTAGTAATGATACTAATGATAATGTTGCTGTTTAGGTCATCAGCCGAAAGGCTGGTTTAAACCTGCAGAGGTTTTACTAAGTAAAACGAGGAGTGAGGTGGTTTACAAGTGTCTTCCTCACTGAATGGAAAAGTACGCTTATCAGCATACTGGACATTCTAGAAGGATTCGTCTGCATGATGTCTTCGAAAAAGAAAATTCTCGTTTTTATTATCTGATCTGTAAACGGTTCCGTGTTCCTGCAGATTTCTTCTTGTGGATCGTTTCTAAATTCCGTCTGTTACACGCCTCTTATTGATACACCTTCTAACGACCTGTTGCTCCAGTTTGGAAATTCTATGTTCTGAGTTAATTTTCCGGAGGTTAAATAATATTTCGCTCGCATACGTTATTTCAGGTAAAATCACCGTATTGTAGTGACGCAATTCTGACTCTATTGAGAGACTTTTTTTTCTAGACATTATGCGATAATTTTGCAGATTTTGTTAGCTCACTGATTCATTCTGTCCAATTTTCTTTCTCGTTGTTAATTTTTTTTGGTTATTTCTCACAAAAATTAAAATTTTTCCTTCAGTTCATTGCTTTGATTGCATATTTTAGCTTTAGAGATACAAAGTGGATCTCGTATCAGAATTTTATCTTTTAAAGGTGATATTCAGGCCAACATTCTCCGCTATTTCTTTCAGGGAAGTTATACATCATTTATTATACATTTAAAAATATGACGATAAAAATATTGGTGATTATTTTCAAACTATATGTCTGGTTATTCCTGATTCACAATAAATATATCAATACAAAACCCGCTGAAGTAGTAACAAAATATAAATGAATCGGATAGCTTCGGAAAAGTAATTTAGTGTAATGGAGTGTAGCGGTAAAACATGAAACATTATAACAGACACTTTATAGCCTTACATTGAAAAGTGTGTTTGGTAACTGAATATGACTGATGCATCTTTAAACAAGACATGAAAATAACCCCTGCAAAGGGTAACACAGTAGTAGTTTTCAACCCACTAACTGTGAACCAAAACGATGTGCAAGGGTGGATAAAATCCAAATTATGTACACCTCATTTCTTCTAAAAGAGCACAACAGGAGGAATATAAAATGTGTTAGAAAAAGGGCGAAACGTTTTTAGATACTCATAAAATTCACTTCAACTAATGTCCTCAAAAATTTACAAAATGATAAAAATGCAGTGAATTTAATTTAACCAAACATTATTTTTATATTAAGTATCCAATTTAATTATTTGTCAAATTAATCACAGAAATCTATAAATTATAGAGACATCATTAACGTTTACTTTTCAAATCTCTGAAATGGAAAATTATAGATAATCTTAATAGCGCCAAAATATTTGAAGAAATAATGTGTATTTATGAAACTTGTTTTTGTGGTACTGATTTTTAGAACGAGAAGTACATAATATCGTCGAATATTACTTCAGGACTGTTTGAATAATGGTTAGGTTTTATTGCCAGGTGTTTCAGGTTTGATTCCCGGTCAGGTCATGTTTTCATCACTTTTTTCACACGTTAACCTTAATTTACAAAACAGTTGGAACTTATTTACAGTTTTTTAATAAAGGTTTTTTCAAATAGGGAATAGTTGACATATTTAAAATTATTCTTGGTGAAAACGTTTGAAATACCTAGCTGAACTGAGTTTGCTGGTAAACTCACAAAATAATAAGGACAAATAGCCAAATTTTTATTCATAGAAACGGGATTTTATTTTATACTTCCAGAGTCAAATTAAAAAAAAGAATTAATAGATAATAGACGGATGAATCTTTATGTTCCATTACTTGGATAATTGAAGCAGCCAACTATCCAGAAATAGTTTTTGCTGAGTGGAGGGAGGGGGATAAAATATTGTAGGGCTATATAAAAGCAAACACAAACACACACTTTCCTATCTCGTATACAGGCAATTTTCGACCAGGTGAGGTGACTTTAGACGTTTTTGGACGCTCATTTTGCAATCCAAATTCTGAGCATTTTCTCACTGTAGGCTTTTGTACTTTCTTCTGCCCATCTGGTGTTAGGGGTTTCCCTTCATGAAAACCCTGAAAATTCATAATTAGTTGTCTGAATTACCTATAGAAAATAGGTTAAGTTTTCTCGGTATATTCCGGTTTTTTCAATATCCTTTCTGACTAATTTGAACCATTTATGCGATATCTTAGGTTTATTGTATATGTCTTAAAAATTTGTTTTGTCAACCGTTTGTCATACATTCTTTACAGGTGTCCGTAAAGTTTACCCTTCTTTACTTAATCGTTCATTTTCCTTGTACACAAACACATATATGTATATATTTCGGGAGGGGGCAATTTACCCCTTTGCACCTTCTAGATTCGTGCCTGATTTAAGTCATGGAACATATCACAGATCTCTACACAAAACAATACCGCAAATTTTCCGACAATAAACTTACATTTTACACTTACATACGCGAGTGGCCTACCCTTCGGCGTTTCTCGCAACTTAGTCTTCATTCGACCCTATCCTGCCAGTCATCCTTCCTTAACCCTCAAACTCTCATCGTCCAACAAACATTCTTCCACCAGGAAGAATACTCCTTCTCTAATGCCTCGTTTCTAGCATCCACCTCAACACCACTTAAGGCCATCAATCTTTAGGCATCCTTCCCTGTTCCAGTACTAAGTCAACCTTTTCAATTCCACTGCTTCCACAATACTGACATGAACTCCTGTTCTACCCCTAACAACTTCATTTCTACAGCTTTCCAATCCAATAACTTCACAATTCCAATGCCAATAGTTCACCTTCATTGCTTTCAGTCATTTTAAACTTTTAAACTGACATTTCCTACACCGTAATCCAAAATCATGGATTAAACTTCTTAATGATCTATAAAGGCCTGAATCAATTTAACAAAAATTATGTGAAGATAAAACTGGTAAAATTGCCTGGTACAATGAATCATTTTTTTTTTCAAAAAACCAACTGGTTATCATTCGGGGTTATTCAAGAATCTATTCTTGAACCAATATCATTTATTGTCTTTTTCCATTATCCGATTACGACATTCAAAGATAATATATTTTTTAAAGTAACTTACTGTAAAATGGAAAATATGTTATTTAGTGTGAAGTATAGAAGTGAGAGTGCTTAAAAGGGGGAGGAAAGGGAGAGTACTAATTATTATCAAAATGAACGCATTCGTGCAGAAGAGAGTGAATTTTAATAATATGGTAATGATATACAGTAGGAAGTTTCTAGGTCTAACAGCTAAAACTAATACAACGATACTAACTTAGTAAACGTGGTGAGGGGGTTTCAGGAGTTAGAAAGAGAGAGATAAAGAAAGAACGATAGAGGTTAAAATGATCAGTCCTGTTTTAAGTTTATCTATGTTAATAGTGCGGTCAGGAAGGAAGTACTGCATATTTCTCCATGTTACCAACTGTTCTTATAGTACGTATGTACAAGTTTAATAATCTAATTACCACTGTTGAGACATATATAAGTATGCAGACACCCTCCCCTTAAAAATACATGAATAAAATATATATTTAATACCTTCTCTGTCATCTGTTGCATTCATTTTGCGGTTTGGTTAATATATCATGTGTCACCTCTCCTTATAAATTATTTTCTTAATTAAATGTCAAATAATTTTTTAATTATTCTTTTTTTTAATTTTATTTTTGTAAAACTATTTCTTGATCGTAGAATTCTTTCCCTTCTAAATTTTGTTCCTTTTTTCTTCTTTTTACTTTAACTTAAGATAATTATATTATGATTGGATTACTTGAACATAGTTTCTAAGATTCTGAAGATAGTGAAAAACCCCCATTTGTGAGTAATTTACAAAAACTTACATATCCTTCCGAGAAATTGTCCAAGGATTTTTAAATACTAGATGTTCGTGAACTTCATACGTGGACCTAATTATGCAGACGCGAAAATTCAGCAAGTTTCTTGAAATAAATTCACAACTACATTACGAATTAAAATCGTTTGATTCCTTTCTACAGAACTACTAAAACGCTATTCCAAAGACATTACTTTTAAATCTCCGAAGCGTGCAACCCCAAAAATTATAATAATTTTTTTAGTTTAGGCTATTTAAAGTCACATCGACAGCTTGGCCATTAGCGAATACTGTGGGTTTGTGTATTGTAAATGGCTGTCCCCACATCGCTAGTTTACTATCTGCTAGTACTAGCAGGACCTACGACGGTGATGGTTCCAACAGAGCTAGTTAATTATTCCCTGTGCTGTGAAAACATAATTATGAGAGTTATGTTGTCTATTGTTGTAGCTACAAAGCACAGCTTACTAGCAACTAGAAACTTTTCCAAATATTCACACCAAGATAATTTACTAGCGCTAGTCAACCACGTGATCTTTACTCCCCTACCAGCGCTAGTAAAATCAAACATTTTCAAAGTCACCAGCGCAATAGTGAATACTAGCGCTTTAACTAAACTAGCTGCTTGTTGTTCGTTCCCATGACGCTAGTCCTAGCTGCGACTCTACTAGCAGCTAGTAAACTAGCATCGTGAAAAAAGGCCTTAACGGTAGGTTTTAACGTGGTAAAATTTTCAGACCCTAGCCGGGAATCGAACCCAGGACCTCCGCTTAGTAGGCTAGCGCGCTAGTCACTACACCACGGAGGTGGTCCATTATAATTTTGTTCAGACCGTCTTAACGTTTAAAGCTCCTGGAAGAAGTAAGCTTGCGCTCGAGATGACGACGTCGTAGCTAGGCTACCTTGTCGTTCGGAGCATTGGATGAAAAGAAACTTTTTTGGAATTTTTCTTTATTTGGAATTACAAATGATTAATTGGGGGAAAGATGGGCTCAGAATCGGGATAACAGCGAGAACATTGCCTTGGGAAGAAAAGCTTTTTCTAGTCGGGAGTGTTCTTTGCTAGTAGGAAATATTTATAGGGATGTTTGTAGGGAGTCTATAGAAAATTGTGGAATGGCTGTTTAATCTTTACTTGTGGCGGGCGAGGTGTCGTGTAGATTTCTCTGGAAGCTGGCTGTACACAGCGTTGACCGGCGGTCGTGAAGAACTCTTGAAGTTCGATGTATGAACTCCTCCAGGGTTGGGGCGAGACGTAGTCGTGGACGGTTTTATTATTGGTGAGGTAGAGGAGGTTGAAAATTTGTCTTACTATGCGGTTGTGAAGGGAGGAGAGTTTTATTTTGTTGACGGAGGAGAGGACAGGCCACCAAACTGGTGCACCGTAATTTAAAGCTGAATTACAAAAATCGTTAATTAGCGTCGATAGGCAGTGCACGAAGAATAATAAAAATAATAACACATGAATTGAGAATAAAATAATAATTTATTTAAATTTAACATACAATATTTTTTTATAAACTTTACTATTTTAATTTAGCTATTTTATATTCTTGTTATTTTTCTATAGGCATATATTTTCTTCGTGTAGATTTTACGCAATATCTTCAGTGCTTCAATTCACAGTACATAACAGTTTTTTACAAAGTATTAAAAAATTATAGAAAAATTAATGATTTCATTTATTCTTTATCTAGTCTTTTATCTTAGATGCTAAATTGCAGATTTAATTCGAGGAAGATTTCTTAAAAAGCTAACAAACTCAACGGTACTGTCAGTTGTTTAGAAACAAGCTACGTGGGATATTTAGCACCTGTAACAGAGAAGAGAAACAAATTCAAAGTTATCTTACAAAGTTGTACTTCCTTCATCAATAATTTACTTATCGTCTAATTCTTTTTACGTACATTCTACTGTTTATTTCCTCACTCATTCTCTTTCTCAGAAAATTTAATTTTCTCTTACAAATATTTTAAAATATATATTTTCAATACATCCTCCTAATGTTACTTTAGTATAATTTGTTAAAATAGAATACTATTATTATTATTAATTCTGAAATTTCTTATTGTTATCATTTTCTAACATTTCTGACAACGTTCTTCGATTTTCTCATATATGAATATAAGAACACGTGGCTATATATAACATGCCACTAAAACCGGGGGTTTAGACCCCAAAAAAACGTCTGTTGGAGACTAGACGATTTATGGCGTAGTGCTGAAATAAATGTTTTAATGTACCTAACTGGTTTCAGGAAAAATGATAGTTGCAACATATTTTTGTGATTTAGTGAGTGTTTAATTTATATGTGTTCGATATTTATTGAAAATTATTTTTTGGATCATTTGGATGCATGTTTTTTTGTTTTGAAAACACTGAACATTTTAACGTCATGTAACGGTTTTTTCTTAATTTTTTACGTCCGACTTTATCACATTTACTGCTAATGCAGACGGTGAAAAGTACGAAAGTTGGAAAATAGTGGTGAAAAAGTTTTAGACCGAAAACATCTTGTCAAAAATTTCTAGACATCCTAGCTAGTTGCGCCGATCACTACACCACGAGCTAGCCTAGGATATATTATATGAACAGAATGTTTTTGAATGCACTAGCGTACGCGGAGAATTATATCTGTATAGTTGCCATAATTACTGTAATTACACGAAATTTTGTCTTTTATTCACGAGCCATAAAGTTATCAATTATACAGTTAAGTAATTGCCCATAACAGCACTCGATCTTCTAATTCCTGGGCTGAATAGTTCTGCTTTTTATCACATAGTCAGTCAATTAAATGAATGAAGTATTAAAGAACAGAAGAGGTGTTGAAGACACTAGTCAGAGTTATCTCCTCTGAAAGAAATGAAAGTGTCATTTGCAGAGTGGAAAGTAGATGTTTTTCAGAGGGCTTGGCATGCTGATAAGTATACTTTTCAACTCAGTGAGGAAGGGAATTTTAAACCACTTATTCCTTTCTTTACTTAGTAAAACCTCTAGAAGTTCAAACAAGCCTTCCTTGTTATAGGCTGATGATCCAAACAACCAAGAAAACTAACAATATGAACACCATTAATTTATTTTTAATAAAATGACTCAAATTTGAAATTAAATTGAAATGACGACCTAATCAACAACAGTTAAGTAAAGTTTTCTATTATCCATTTTTATAATATAATCTATAGTTTAAATTTTTTTTTTTTATCCCAATAAGATCCAAAATAGTCTTTAATGAAGACATACTGGAGCAAGTGAGCCATTATAAATACCTTGGAACTGATGTTTCATATGAAGACGACTATGATGTGAAAAGTAAACTACAGTCCAGCCTCTCTTAGTTTGCTCCTAATGTAAACAAATAATGACGTCACTAGCATGCGTATTATATCAAAATGTGTACACGCTGATTAAAAAGTGACAACAAAATACTTTCAAAAGTATTGAAATACAAATACTTTTAAAAGTATTTTTCTAAATGAAATTTTAGGCCTACATCATCATGAATGATGTTTTTAGTACTTTAAGTACTTATAATTTTTAAAAAATAGTTAACTTAATAGGAATACGACATCCATAAAGTCGCAGACTCTAGCGTGCACCCTGTAGTAGCTGGCTTTTGTTTGTTGACAGTAGGAGCAAACTAAGAACGGCTGAACTGTACATAAATTTAATCAGATATCTGGGACAATTAATAGGAAAATTAGGCAAAAGACAAGACCCAAGACAAGCTTAAAGTTTTATAAGATGGTGACAGTTCCAGCTTTGACATACGGCAGTGAACCATGGTCATGAGAAAAAGGGAAGAAAGAAACATCTAAACTGCCGAAATAAAATTCTTAAGGTCTGTCAGCGGTTGCAAAAGACTAGACAGAATAAAAAATTAAGATATAAAGCAAGAATTTTGGGAATTTTTCCACTCAACGAAAAAATAAAATTGTATCGAGCCCAATGGGTCGATTATTTAAATAGAATGCAAGATATCCGCTTGCCTAGTGTGGCGAGAAGATACAAACCAGTGGAAAGTAGAGATATTAGCAGGCCGAAGAAAAGAAGGGTGCCGGAACAAGTAGAAATACCTAACCAGTGAAGAGAAGAAGAAGTTTCTATTTTTCTTTTCTCTTAGGTCAAATCCAGTAAATTAAAGTTTTCATGTACTTAGTAAGTTTTCAAGTTTTTTGCACTTGTTTCTACATCACGCTTAGTCATTCACTTCCCTACATACACTAAGAATTTCTTCGTGATAGAACGGGATGGCTTTAAGAGAAGATGAGAAGGCCACTAGAAAATTTGTCCAGTAATCGTCCACTAAATAAAAGTAATGTGTACAAAAATTTGAGCAATGATGTTTTTACTCGTATAAAATATTGAGTGTTGCTAAAATTCTCAATTTCGTTGAATTTTAGTATTTATATTTAATTAATTCAATATTTATTTTTTGTTATTTAACACAGCACTTGAGAAAGAACATTTTTTCACGTGTTTTGTATTCTGATAATTAAATTACATATTTTTTATGGTTTTTAAGGTAATTGAATAAATACAGGAAATTTTATACAGTTTTTAAAACGTGTTAAGGAAATTATTCTCTTTGTTAAAGACACCTGTAAATAATCTAACTCATAGACACACTATTATTCTTTCTCTTTGTCAAATTGTCACTTGTAGTTCTTTACCACCTGGATGTTGAAAATAACCCTGTTACAATAACTCTGTCTTATTTTAACAACATGTTCTCTTGTATTATCTGTCTCTGTCTCCACGTTTAAATATATTTTACTTTTTCTTTCTCTAGCGTTAGTGACATACAACCGTATAAAATTAATTTGTTACACACGACAATATTTTAGCATGGCTTTTTTTAATTATTTTTAGTTTACTCAGTTGTTCTTTTCTTCAATGTTAGACTTGTATTATGTTTTAAGGAAATTATTCCAGTGATGCTTTCTTAGGTTTATTTTACTCTTTTGTTAATATTGTAAAAATTTACTCTAAAGTAACTTAGTTCTTCTTGGTCGATGTCTGGAATTTCTTTATAACAAACTCGTGTATTTATTTTTCTTTCCAAGTTTAAAACATTGACAATTAAGCTCATTAGCAACTATTCAAATCAAAAATTTAGAATATTTAAAAGTTAACACCCTCGATTTGATTTTATACCTTAAGTGGATGTTGTCCAGGGAAAATCACCTTTTTCATAGATACATTTAGGCCTATATTAACCCACCAACACGATCTGACATATTTTAAATGCTGATTTTCTTAGATTTCCTTGTTCTTTAAAAGAATCAACCAGTCCATTTTTGTTTAATTCTCATCAATGTCTTTTTTTAATTTTAATGAAACCAAAAGAGACAACATTTTATTAGCAGATAAAATACCTAACCATAAAACTGCATATTTAATAATATTATTTCTATAATAATTTTCAAAATCTAAGATAGTCAAACATGGTTTTTTATTTTTTCGCTTTATTTTATTAAATTTACAACTGTGTAGCACAGTACAACCAGTAAATATAATATTTCTAGCTTATTGTACATCACTTAACCACTTTTGAGGAGTACAACACTCACCAGCAGTACCCTCACGTTTAAATGTCTTAACATTGATAAAATTGGCGTGCAAAAATTAAATATTAAACTATATAAATAAATATAAAATGAAAAAAATATTGTATTATTCGGTCGTAAAAATCGAGTTATATATAATATTTGTATTTTTAGATTTATTATATTATAATTAGATTAAAATTTATTTTTATATAATATTTTTTGTTTGCATGTCCTTAAAGCCCTATGTTTTTTAATTCGCTTGTTTGTCTAATTTTAGATTTTTTTAATAATAATATATATTTTATACTTGTCATGGTTTTAAGCCCAAAACTAGTCTTGTATCTCAGTCGTGCAGTCTACTTAACAAAAGAAAAGAACACCTACCCTAGGACAAGGCTTTTAGCCATAGTTAAGTGGGAAAATTTCCTCCGCATCCTACACTGTGAATTTTAAATGTACTATAGCTTAAGGAAGGAATGTGCGTGTGTGGGTTTACTATTGTAAAAAATATAGAAATAAGGTTTTTATTATTATTATTATTATTATTATTATTATTATTATTATTATATTATATCACCAACTCATACCTCATTATCAACTCTGTTGATAATATCCCTAGATGTAACTTGAGACTCACCAGTGCTTACGTATAATAAGAAATGCCTCTCTATTCACAATAAGTTAAAACATTACAAAACTACACTTAGATGCCAAACACCATACAGTAGCGAAACTATCTTCAACCTCAGAGGAAGAAGAAAAGCTGAAAACATCAGAAAAATAGGGAGAAAAATCTTAAGAACTTGTATCAATAAACAAAACATAATTGATGGGCAACACAAGCTGCTTACGAACAAGCAGATTTACAAAAAATATAATCCATCACAGATGCGATGAGAAAAAGGAGATTTTCTTTCTCTGAACATACACTTAGAACACCAGAAAACAGAATATCGAGGAAGATAGTGAAAAACTGCATAAACCTCTATATAAAACTCCAAAAACCGAATTAAACATTCAATGGATAAAAGACATTAAAGAAGATTTACCAGAACTCGAACTTATAATAAATGACCTAAACGAAAAATCCCTAAAATACAAGCAAGTAATTAACAACAAAAATGTAAAACTACATGTTAAAACAAGAGAACTACCGAATAGGGTTTAATCAGATGAAGAAAGACAGAAAAGATCTGAAAGAATGAAAAATACTGGAAACAGAAATTAAAGAAAACCCAGAAGAAAGTAAAGACAACACAAAACTGACTAAAGCGATATCCAATACGCTCATAGAAGCAAAAAAGACCGGATTATTGAACTGTTTTCAAAATATCTGATACGGTGTTAATTAAAAGGAATTAACAGCACGTGGGCTTATAATTAGTCTTACAAGACTTAAATAAGTTAACTAGTTAATCGTTTTCCCTGGTTTCACTCCAAACTTTAATTTTTCTTAATATTACACAGACATGTCTACTTTCAGAAGTTTAACCCTTCGGGAATTTATAGATTTAGTAAGTATTTCTTTAGGATATTCACATCCGTTTTACTCCTTAGGAAAGAATTTACTATAGGTAATCCTGAAGTTAGAAATTAGTGAATCAGCATGTAACCAATTTGCTACAGAGATTGTATTCGTTAATAAAGATTATATTTTATGTATTTAAAAGATGTATGTAATTGTACTGAAACCTAAGTAAAAAAATTCAGGAACGTATAATATAAATTTAGAGGAAAATCTAATTTAATAGACTAACGAATTTTCCTTATGTTAAAATTTCATACTTTTAATATTATCTAAAACTTTATTAAGTTATATTGATGTAAATTCCTGGGTCAAATTGTACCCTGGTTTGCAGATGAAACTCAAGGGTTGAAATCTTCAAAAGGGAAATAAATGAGAGTATAATTTTGAGGTCGTCTCTTTTCTGTTTTGACCCTTTCTGTATGGTGGTATATACTCTGACTTGACTCACCCGCCCACTTTGAGGAGGATTCAGTCGACAGTAGTTAATTTTAATTAGTCAGTAGTCGGTGGATGAGTTCGTTGAAGGGTAGGAGGTGGGTTTTTGAGGAGTGTAGGGGTAGTTAGATTCGTTGATGGTAAGCTGTAAGAGAGTGGTGAGCAGAATGGAATAGCGTGGTAAGTTGATGAAAATGCATGAATTTGATATGAAGTGGTTTTGGTGTTAGAAAGAGATTTTGCTCTCCCCTTTCTCATGGTCCCCTCTAATTACGTGGATCTCTTTGACTCTTTACTCACAGAATCTAACCTATCATCTATACGCACTTACTCATTTAAAACATCTTTTTTACTTGAACTTAAAATTTTTTAACGATGTCATCTGTCCTTTACATCTCTCATTAAGACACAATTTAAACCCCTTAATTTTAATAGTATAACAATCGAATATTTCCGGTGTATTTTATAATTTTTAGTAAAACAATAATAAATTAAGTAAATCTTTTTAATGTTTAATAACTTTTGATCAAACAAAACGGGATTATTTACTTACAAAAGTAATAAATTAGGTATTTCATTCAAAGGATGTACATATTATTATTCTTATAGTACATTCAATTTCAATGATACATTCAGTAAGTTGTTAAAACTCATAACGTCTACAATCAACTACTTTATTTTTTAATTATCTAACTGCAAAATTACAATCTGTCTTTAACTGCAGAATAATAATTAATTAAATGACAAGTTCATTTGACTTAATACCACAGACAGAAACATTTAACTTTTTAAACAATGGCTTCAGAGGTAATTAGTAACATCCCATCTTTATTATGCTCGTAAATATTACAAACACAATCATTTATTTTCAAAAATATCCGTTTCATGAGACGTTTTTTTTTCTTGGCTGGTGGCAATTTTTACGAAAGGCAATTTTTTCAATTTCTTACCTTTGACTTATGGCCAAAACCATTAGTGAATCTGTATCTATTCTTTAAGAGAAATCGAATGACACTCTTTTTGTTTCCAAATTCCGATTTTGAATTCGTTACTTCCGGTTTTAGGCCAATTCCGGTCAAAACTGAAACTTCAAACCCATTCCAAGCCTAAAACGTTTTGTGTGAAGATTACGAATCCGAAAACTGTTTGTTGCTATCTCATGCAGTTTCTGACTTTGATTTCTTGACTTCCGATTTTGGGCCAATACCGATTGAAACCGGAACTTTAAACTAATGATTTCTGTATCCACTCTTTGAGAGAAATCGAATGACACTACTTTTGTTTCCAAATTCCGACTTTGAATTCTTGATTTATGGTTTTAGAATACTTTCGGTCAAAACCGAAACTTCAACCCATTTCAGGCCCACTAACTTTTTGTGTAGATTACGAATTCGGAAACCGTTTGTTGCTATCTTTTGTAGTTTCTGAGATCTAGGTGTGATGGAAAATTACCACCAACCTTATAGGCAACAAAACCATATACTTGGCGTGTTTTTGTAGTGATCAACACAACTTACTTTGCCACGGGTTCCGGTTTTGATTACCAGTTAAGTATAGTATTTTTATAGTATTTTTCAATACTCAATTTCATCTATCACTCTTTAATAACTGCATTATTTTAATGTGTTTGACATAAAACCAAATTAAAAAAATCTTTAAATTCTGGAGAAGATAAATATCATAAAATGTCATTCAACTGTGTGATTAAAATTAAAATAAATTATTTTTTGTGATTGTCCTGACAAAACAACAGATTATAACAAAATAACAAATGGTTGTTACTACAATGTGACAAAACAAAGGATTTAAAAATTATATTCCTAAAATTTTTCTGTGGAGTTTAATAAACTCATTATTTTTTTCAGGTGAAAAAGTACTACATTTATAAGGGAACACCTGCCAGTTGATAAAACTTGATCAAAATTTTTTCCTGCACGTGTCAAAACATATTTAATTGTACGTAACACGAGTACTAATAAAAATATATACACGAATGGTAAAATTCTACAATTTTGTATTTAAAACAGGAAATGAATTGGTTGTAATTTAAAAAGTTAGTAACTGAATGAGTTTATTAATGTATACCAATGGATTTTATAAGGCAGGACATGACAGAAGTAACATTGTATTGTAAGGTAGTGTATTACAGGAGAATATAGCGTGGCAGGATCTGTAAGTGGTAGCGTGGAAACAAACGAGGTAGATAAAAATGATGATAAAGAATAAAAACAAGTAACTGGAGCTCAAGTTGATGGAATGACTAGCGTTGTTATATTGTAGTAAGCCTAGACCTAAAAGGATGATGGGTTTTATAGTGACTGGTATACCAGTTAGTTAGTCAAGTCAGTTTGTAATGAAGATTGGCGAGACGAAAAGTTTACAGTCACGTTGTTACAGTACTAGCACCTGCTTATTACGTTTGCTTGTAACTTCACCTGTTCACCTGCTTGCTAGTGTCAAGGTTTATTCATTTAGACCTACAGCGATACGGTTTTACGCTTTCTAGATCCATAAAATATAAAAAAATCACCTTGATTCTATGTACGAAACTAAAATCAGACAGTTGTTCTTCATTTATTATATATACAGAGTGATTCACGAAGAAACTGAAATACTTTAAGAGATAAATCTACATCGAAAAATAAGAAAACAATTTCATAAAAAAACATAGGTCCGATAAAGCTTCGTCAACACATTTAGCGCTTGGTACTCGCCCAGAGGATCGAGGATAGGTGCAACTGCCAGGCTGTCGTCTCACCTAGTGGGTTCTGTTTTGTTAACATCTTAAGTAATTCTGGCGTGATACTTAATTTGTTGCTATTGTATAGCCCTCAGAAAGGTATTACCTTTGTAACCGTGCAGTTTGTTTTTGAATTTTCATCTCGGGATCTTGTTGTTGTTAAGGTCAACAGCTAAAAGGCTGGTTTGAACCTCTAGAGGTTTTACTAAGTAAAAACGAAGAGTGAGGTGGTTTACCATTGCCTTCCTCACTGAGTTGAAAGAGTATGTTTATCAGCATGCCAGGCCCTCCGAAAAGCACAATTTTCCACCCTGCAAATGACAACTTCACTTCATTCACCAAAGGGTCTGGGTGTATAGTAAAATTCATTACTCTCAGAGGAGACAACTCTGACTAGTGCCTTTTACCTCTACCTCTTCTGTTCATAAATAGTTCAGTCATAAAATCGGCTGACTATGTAATATGAAACAGAACTATTTTTTGTAGTCCTGGAACAAACAGATCGAGTGCAATTAATTTAACACTCCACCTGCCCGTTATAGGCAATCGTGTTATTATACCCTTGTTTAGTATGCTCATGCAGTATTTTAAATTGGTTTTCAGGATTTTTTGTTTAACGTCCGACTGTTTTGCAAATTGCTGCTAATGCAGACGGTGAAGGATGAAATGAATTTTTTGTAACGTATGAAAAAATGCGGTTTTCAGGATTGAAGTTATGAATTAATATCTTTGCAGGTATCGATACAAAATAGCTTACACTTCTGGATTTACTTTAAAAATATATTATTTGAGATTAAAATTACATGATAAATTACGCGTAAATCGTAACAGTAAATGAAAACATTCAATCAAGAAATACATTTATCATAACAAACGAAAATAAATCTGAATAAAAATCTAAAATAACCATTGAAATTATAAATAAATTTTTGAAATCCATCCAATAAACCATTAATATAAATGAAATTTATCACCTTACCTTTGGTTGCTTATTTAAGTTTAATAAATTTACGCGCGTTTCAGTGGTCCCACCTTCTTCAGAGCATATTTTAAAATATTAAAATTAAAATTTAGAACGGTGTTTCCATTCAGCCATTTAGATTAAAATTCTCAATTCTAAAAACTCTAATTTTAGATTAAACTCTAGTTTCAATCTAAATTACTGAATGGAAACACCGTTCTAAATTTTAATTTTAATTTTTAAGAATATGTTCTGAAGAAGGTGATACCACCGAAACGCGCGTAAGTTTTTTTTAAACTTAAATAAGCAACCAAATGTAAGGTAATAGATTTCATTTATACTGTAACCACTGAATTGTTTACTTTTATGTTATTAACAATGGTTAATCCATATATAGGTTGGAAATTTTTATAGGTTGGAAAAATCTACAAAAATGTAACATAGTGTTAAATAAAGCAAGCAGAGAACTAGCCGCACAAGAAATCAGCCCGGCGAGAGAGATACCTCATAATTGCTCAGAATTTAATGTGTCAAAGTGTTGCAGCTAGTGAAATATTTTGTCCGGATACCGGCTAATTCCATGAAGTAAGTTCATAATGAAATTTTTATGGCGTTAATCAAGAGTCAAATTTGTTGATTTTTGACCTAAGAAAGCGAATGAAACAGCTCCTAAAACCATTTTATCATTAATAGTTTTTGAAAAATCTGGGATAAACCGGTAATTAATAGGAGTAAAAATTCATGGTTTTTAAGTTTGTCGTACAATCACTTCGTTAAATGGGCAGTAAACACATAATAGTTTTAAATAAAATTTATGTTTGTTTTTTTTGGATAAGTTTCAGAGATATTTTATGTTAATAGGTCTACAATTAATTTTTGCAAATTATTTTTGTGTTGTAGTTGAATTTCTTTACATCAATTTTCTCAGAATTCCCCTAAACTAAAATAAATACTAATCTAAAAAAAATGTACTTTCTATATTATTTACATGATCGTTTGATCATTTTTTTAAACAGGAAGAAAATATTCAATTTGAAAACACTAAGTATATTTAAACAAGTTGAAAAATTCTGCTTTTTTAATTTTCAAAAATTACCTTGAAATTATCTACAAAGGAAACTTGAGCAAACATATTTTATAATATTAAAAACAATTTAGGTGTTCAGACATACGTCAAGATAAATCATAGGTGCAATTTATTTTCATATAATAACTTTATGAAGGCTTAATATAATATATATTTTTAAAAAAAACCTATTACAATGCATCAGCCCTTGACCATCATAACGTGTGAAATTGATTACATAAGAAAGATGGCAGCACAGTTATTCACAATAGTATTTTAAGCTGCATGTTATAATATAGTAGCTATACTATCACACGAATACTAGATATTGAAATTACTTTAGTACGAACAGTACACTAACAATTAGATTTTATCTTTTTATTAGTATTATTATTATTATTGTTGACCGCTACTCGGCACTATTAAAACTTTTACAGACCGGAACTGTTTTACTTCTAGATCTTTCTTCTTATTCTTCTTTCTTTATATTATAAAAAGTAACCGGTGTAACAGAATATAATATATAGAATTTTAAAGTGTAAGAAAGATGGAAAATGCACCTACCTATTCTTCCCTACGTAAGGTTACATCTATATATTACCCACACACAACAAAAATGATCTAATAAATCAACGGCAGATGTTTCTATTCTAATTCTAATGTAAGAAACTGTGGATTAAAAAATCTACAGGTTATTTTATGTTATCTCAGATTATATATATATGTGTTAAGAAATAATAAACTGATATGTGCTCTCAAAAATTTTAATAATAACCTAACGATCTGAGTTAGAGTAAAATATCAGCTAATTGTTTATTGTTTTAACAACAAAGGTTATTATTGGCTTGTGTTGTTAAGGTCATCAGCTGAGAGGTTTGTTTTGAATCTCTAAAAACGTTATTAAGTAATACGAGGTGGAGGTGGTTTACAATTGCCTTCCTCGCTGAGTGAGAATTATGCTTGTCAGCAAACCAGGCTCTCTGAAAAGCATTTATTTATTTGTGAAAAGAAGAGAGTTGGGTGGAGAGGTGGAAAACTGGTTTTATACTACCATTTCAAATAAAATTTCTTTTTTTTTTAATTCATAAAATTTATTGTAAAAATATTAAATTGTGTTTTTGAAAGAAAACATCTTGTCCTGTCAAACGCGTGAATAAAATTCGTCTTAATTCATTACGTTAGCTTTACTGACATTTAAAAGACAAGCTTACAAAATACACATCGGTGTAAAACAAAAAATTTAAAAAAAATTTCAGAAAAATGCAATTTTCAGAAAAACTTCAAATAAATGTTTAACGGTTCCATGTATCAGAAACTTTCATGGACAAAAAAAATGTATTTATTTATATAAATGCATTTACAATAGATTTTATGAATTAAAACAAAGAATATATATGTTTTTTGAAATGGTAATATACACCCAGTTTTGCGACTCTCCGCCAACTCTTCTATCTGTAGACAAATATTTTTTCCTACCCTGAAAATGACACCTTCAATTCATTTACCACAGGGTCTGAATTTATAATACAATTCATTACTTTCTTATTAGAGAATATAACTCTGACTAGTGTCTTTTACAATCCTACTTCTTCTGTTCTTAAATTCTTCAGTCATATGATTGACTGACCATTTGATAAGAAACATAACTATATTTTGTGACTCGGGAACTAGCAGATCGAGTGCAAATAATTTAATACTCCACCTGCTTTTTATTGGTAGGCTACATTTTTTCTTTTTTCACTTTATTTATTTTTATTTACAACGGTGTGGTTTTGCACAACCAGCACGTAATTCACGTAATACATGTATTTAAAAATGACGTTACACGTTAAAGGAGGACGCCACTCATTAGTAGGACTCCCGCAGTTAATTACTTAAGTTAGCCTTTTCACAATTTAATCATTAGGATTATTTAATTTATAATAGTAAGTTTAATTATTTTGTATGTTGTTTTTAGCGTTATTAAATTTGAACTGTATTGAATGAAGTTAACCAAAGTCTCTGCTCCACTTCCTGCTAAGCCGAAGATATGGATTGCCTGGTAAATGTGGAGAACATAGTACACGAATCAATGGGTTGGAGTTGTTAAGTAATTTTAATCTAAAGCATTGATACATTTCGTGTATGGTGTCATTAATAAATGGGATTTTTAGGTCCGAGTGAAGTGTAAGATTTGAGACAAAAATGGAGCGTTAACTAGCGTACGATTGAAGTCAATGGGTACATGACTACAAAACTTAAACTATAACAATTTTTAGAAAAAGTATTGTAGAATAACAAATTACAGTACATAACACAATTATTTTTAATACGAAGAATAAAATTTAAAATCTGTCCGTGCAGAGACAATAAGTAAATCATTTAACAAATGGAAATAACGTACCCAGTGTTAAACACAATAGGAAATGAAAGTTTAATTAAATTATTAAATTGAAACAAATTTAAATATTCGTATGTACATACAAAAAAATAAATAAAATAATAAACAACTACCGTTTTCTTCAGAAAAGATCGGTTGGATGGATTTTTTAAACATTGCCGAGTGGTTTTCTTGTCTAAAAGTTCAAATAAAATATATAAAACTTTTACAGATTTACTCAGTAAAATTCTACCCACTCTTACGTCTAATATTTAATTCAATTACTAAAAATTCTGAAACTATGTAAGAAGGACCCATTAGAAGGCGAAAGGAAAATAAGATGTCAAAGAATAATGATTATAGGTATATTTTAAAAGGGATATTAGCTATCAAAAAGTTAAGACGATGGAGGAAAGAAAAACAAGTAACAGAAAAAACACGGTGCAAGGGGCCTGCCTCACTGCAAATAACTTTATCACGATAACGATGAGTGTTATTGCGAAGATAAATTTATGAACTATGCGATAAAACCAAATAATATGGAATTGAATTAATAAAGGAATTAATCTAATTCATAAAATTCATGAAACTATTCTGTCCGTGCAGAGACAATAAGTAAATCTAATAATTGGATCAATGATTGGATAATCATGATTGGATCTAATGATTGGATAATCTAGTAATTGGATTATTTATCTGTACAACTTACTATCCCATACTTAAACGAATGAAGATGAAAATACATTTACACGCATAATTTATTTGTTATTGAATTATACAAAAAATAAAATGAACAAATGAAAGTTGCCTAAATTATGACGATAGGGGTTTAATCTATGAAGAACATAATGTTTTTCGATTCTTTGTAATATCGATTTAAATTTTAAAAAGGGTTAATTCATGGAGATTAATGAGTTTTTTAATACAAACCCCGATTTATTTGTGTAGGATGTTATTTGTTTTGCATGGTTGTATAAATAGAGAAAGGATTTGATAGGCTACATAAAAAGGGGTGATGGCATGTGTTCATGGAAAGTGTATGTGACATGAATTTAATATTTCGGATTATTATTTTTAGAAATAACATTTATAAGGATTTAATACAAACAAAAAATTGATAGCTTAATGATATATTATAACGTTATAGTTCTAAGCTTTTCTATATCATGGATTATTTTATGATTGTCTATCAATGAAGTGGCAGTTATAATCGAACGCGGGAGCCTGCACAAAAGAATTGATACTATAATCACAAATTTTGTTTTAAATTATTTTTGAAATATTCAAGCGTTATTTTTTCTTTTCCTCCTCCTCACCTTTCTTTTCTTCCATTTATTCTTTTTCTTTTTCTTGTCGTTTGCCGTCCTCTTCTAGTTTGCCTTACTTTTCTTTTACACGTTCTTTTTCTTATCGTTCATCTTCTTCTTTGCATTCTAACTTCATCTTCTTCGTTTTTCATCTCATTCGAAACTGGCTTCTACGCCAGGCTTCCCGGGTTCAATTCCCGGCCAGGTGTTTTCGCCTCTCATTTTTATTTATCACCCTTCATTGTCTGCATTAGCCGTAATTGCAAAACAATTGGACTTAAAACAGAAGAAAATGACTGCATTAGCAGTAATTTACAAAGCAGTCAGAAGTAAAACCAATGAATCTTCTTCTTGTTCTTCATCTTCTTCTTCTTCTTCTTCACCACCTCTCCTTCTTCGTCTTCTTCTTCACCACCTCTCCTTCTTTTTCTGCTTCTCCTTCTTCATTTTAGTTTTTTTGTTGGTGTTCTTCTTCATTATATTCTTCTACTTCTCTCTTCCTCCCTCTTCATCATCATCATCATCATCTCTTCATTTCCTACCTTTTCAGCAGCCCTATTCAATTTAAACTTTGATGACCATCATGATGATGCAGACATTGTCAACTTCTCCTAAAAGAAAAAAAATGCTGCTCAAAAGAATTCTAAGTAGGTAACAGCAAAATTACTTAACTTACTCGGATTTGTGAGCCAAGACATCTTCTTCTATTAGGTCCTCGAATAATCTTCAATATTTCTTCAATAGGGTAACAAAAACACGTAAAAGTTTTGAATATAACTTGTAGATAATTTAATTCTGAAGAGAATAATGTAAATAGGCAAATAAGAAACAAACATAAACAGTAGAAAATCAGGTTTTTATTAAATCAAGTTATCCATTTAACAAAGTTTTTATATCCCTACTTCAAACCATAAAGAAAACAGTTTTTATAGACTAAATTTGTTGTCTTTTGTCAGATATCTCAAAAACTACTCTAGTTACAGATCTGGGGCTTATTTTATTCAATTTTTCAGCTCATTGTAGGCTACATAAAATCTGTTTAGTGCCACGACTTAATAAAGGCTATAAACATTTCGGTAGGGTTTCGTTTTTGCGGGGAAACTGAAACCCGGACGAAAATTTTCCCCAGCTGTAACTTGCTAACGAAGCGATTTCGGATCTATGTTTATAAATTTTTTCATCATTTTTATGAGAGGAATACACCTCAGAAGTATGTCAGATTACTCGTGGGACACTATAAAAAATTCGAATATCTAAAATAATAAGTAATTTTTTTAATTTAAATATTCGTTTTACGATATGATAAACTTCAAAATTTCACCTATAGCCTATTTATTTTCTCTGAAAAATTCTACCAAAATTACTTAAGCAAACAAATTGATTCCAGTAAAAAATACTTTATCAAAATTGTATCCAAAGAATCTGTCTAGATAATATATGTTATTTGTTTTTGAATAATAATTTTATTGAATTCCTAAATGTATCTTTATATTGAAATTGAAAGAAAGAGTAAATAAATACTTAAGTAGGCACTTCAAAAATCTAACTCTGAAACTCCGACCCTTTTTGAGGATAACAACAATCTGCGGACCAAAAGGAAAAGGAACCCTTACAAAAAGAATAAGAAGAATGTGTTTTCCATCAAAATCCGAATTGGAAAAGCAGAGCTTGTTGTAGTAGTATTTTACGTAGTTTATGCATAATATATAGAAATAAGGGTTAGACTAGGTGTGGGCTTATGCAAATGGTGTTTGGAATAAAGAATAATGCCCCGTGCTTTGCCTACTTGTTCTTATACTTCTTGTGTTCTTCCTCCTCCCTCTTTTTAAACAGCTTGTACAAGGGACGCCATCTTTTACAAGTACCATAAGCATCTGACACTATTCGACCAACTTCTCTTACTTATTTTCTTCTCTTCTTTCTCGTAAAGTTTCTTCTTAATTTTCTTCTCCGTATGTACTGTACTTATGTTGTATGATAAAGTTTGTCTTAATACTTATTTTCATTAATGAGTTTTTCACTCAATTGTCTAATACTTCTTCAAGTTATACTTAAATTAGGGCATATCACGTTTACTTTATTTATTTTTCCATCATATTTTTATTTAGTTTATCCATGAACAAATAAATTAAAATTAATGTTAGTATTAACATTTCTGTATATAAAAAAGCAAAATATTTATTAAAATATGACGACAAAAGTTTTAAGTCTTATTTTAATCCTTCACGGACAAATAATCTTGAATTTTCCGCAGCTCGTTTTGTGGATATATATCCACCTACAGTTTGAAAGAATAAAGTCGTTTAGTGGATACATTCGCACATTTACAAATTAAATCAAAGAATATTTTAACTAAAATTTGTCCTTATAGTCATCAAAATCATGCCCAAATATTTAAGTATTTCAGGAAATTTGAAACTGCAGAAACTGTGTTGACAGCACTGCCCGCAAGTGTTACCTGGTTGTCACGATGTTCCAAATCGTTCGTGCTTCCTATTTTCGTTACTACTAAACGTGTGTTACATTTATCCAATTCAAAATCTCGAAACTTTGTCTTAATATTTATTTTTATTAATGAGGTTTTCACTCCATTGTCTTACACTTCTTAAAATTATACTTTAATTAAAGAATATCGCGTTTATTTTACTTATTTGTTATGTATATTTTTATTTTGTTTATCCTTGAACAAATAATTTCAAATTAATGTTAGTTTCATCATTTATGTAGATAAAACATTAAAAATTTAATTAAAATTACGACGACAAAAGTTTTAATTTATATTTTAAACCTTCACGGACAAAAACATTTTGAATTTTCCACAGCTCCTTTTGTTGATATACATTCGCATATACATTGCAGTTTTGAAAGATTTAAGTCGATTAGTGAGTACATCCACACATTTACAAACTAATCAAAAACATTTTCACTAGAATTTGTCCTAATAGTCATCAAAATATCTAAATATTTCAGAAAATTTGCAACTGCAGAAGCCGGGTTGACAGCACTGTCCGCCAGTGTTACCTGACTATCACGCCGTTGGTGTTCCAAATCGGTCGTGCTTCCTTTGTTCGTAACTACCAACGTGTTTTACATTCGTCTAATTCAAAATCTTGAAAGACACCTAAAAAGATGCTGGAGTAGAGACCTATTGATTAAAAAAAGCTTGTTCATTGTACTGCTTGTTCATTTGCGGCTACAGTGTAATATGTGACTGTAACTGTGGGTTTGACTAGTGAACATTTCCAGACCCTGGCCGGGAATCGAATCCGGGACCTCCGCATGGTAGGCTAACGCGCTAACCACTACGCTACGGAGGCGGCCAATCATCAAATTTACTTGTTGTAACATGTTTACTGTTGTAAATTTATAGATATTGAAAAAATTCTAATTAGGATTGCCTAGGTAGCGTAGTGGTAGAGTGCTAGCCTACAACGTGGAGGTTTCTGGTTTGATTACCGACTAGGATCTTAATATTTTCACAAGTTAAGACCCAACGTAGTCGTTAATAACCAAGCTGTTAATGCCACTTTAAATAACCTATAAAAATTTCTAATTAGAGTAAAATTAACAAATGAAAATTTTATTGAAAACTAGTTCCTCCTGAAAACTTGTCAGAAATAAAACCTAAATCCATGACACCACCCTAAAATTATTGATACATCCACTAGTTATTTGTAGATGTTTAATTTTCATGTTGTTGTTAAGATCATCAGCTGAAAGGCTGGTTTGAAACTCTAGAGACTTTGCTAAGTAAAACGAGGGGTGAGGAGGTTTACAATTGCCTACCTCACTAAGTGCAAAAGTAGTTAGTGCTTATCAGCATACCCATTCAAAAAGCCATTCGAAAAGCATATAATTTCCACCCTGCAAATGACATCTTCACTTCATTCACCACAGGGTCTGGCTGTATAATGAATGATGAAATTTATTTTTTCAGAGGAGATAACTCTGATTATTGTCTATTACACCTATACCTTCTCTATTCTTAAATGCTTCAGTCATATAATTGGCTAACCATGCAATAAGAAACAACATTTTTTATCGCCCTGGAACTTACAGATTGAGTGCATATAATTTAACATTCTATCTCCCTGTTATGGGCAATTAATTAATTAATAGTAAATAAATTAATATAGGTAATTTAAATATAATAATATAGCCTATATATAAAATAAATATATAAATATATTAATAAATATATAAAATATATATTATAAAATAAAAATATATAATATATATTTAAATATAATAATAATATAAATTAATTTGTATAGTAAATTTATATTCATTTGAGATTTACGATAATTTTATAATACCCAACTTTTATTAAATGCATTTTTTCTGGTTTTCTGTTCATTACTTTTTCGTTAATTTGGGTTGAAATCGTAAATTTCCACCAGACATTGTAGTAGAGTTTTATTCTGATCTGTTTAATCATTATTTAGGCCTATTTATTTATTTATTTAAGAAAATATTACAAAAAATATGAGAGCAACAGGTAAAATACAATACTGCTCTCTTAAAAACACATACAATCATAATATAATTAGCATTCATGTTATAATACATACAATAATGATGCTTCAACTTCATAACCTATAAAATAATATATAAATGTGATGATTATAACATTTATTATGAATATAATATTTTAATCAGATAGTATAATAATATAATCATGTAATAATAATATAATGGTATAAAATTGAATATAGGCCTAATACACACAAACATAAAAATTTAAATGAAGCATTTACTGTTTACACTTACAAATAAATTACAGTATACTTTAAAAAGAAAAGAAAAAAGATTAAAGATAAAATAAAAAAATTATAACCGAAGTTATAAATAATATAATAACATTTAAGTTACGTTTTAACAAATATTAATAGGCTACTTTATCTAATTATTGATCTATACTTCACTTGGTCAAATATTTTTTTGACAGAAAAATAATGTGAAGAGAAAATTATTTCAAACTCCCATAATTATATATATTTTTCGCTAATTAGAACTAATAAAAACTAAAGAATACTCAATAAAAATTAATAAGAGCTTGTTTCTTTTTATTTATGTACAATGTTATTTACATAAAGTAATTGAAAATAATTCTAGTGTTTCTTTAGGCCGTTGTTACTTCATTAATGATAAACATTAGTGAGGGAAACCTGATAATTATTTTTTTTTTTTTTTGTAAACTAACCCAAAAATTTTGATACAGATTTAAAGAGAGGGTTATAATTTGAATAAATAGGTTAATAGATTATTTATGTAAATAATATTAACAACTCCTTAATTCAATTTAAATATTCGAAAAAATAATACACATAATCATAAAACTTTATTACTATATTTTTTATTATAATCACGCACGAAAATACGCATGGTTACTAATACATGGACATTTCTATATGCTACACCCACATTAGCAAACTCTATCCACATTCATATTTATCGAAACATTTTGAATGTTCATACTATTCATAATGTGTGTGTGTGTACGCGCACGCGCGCGTGTATGTATCTATGAAATTACCATAGTCCAAATATACAATACAATTAAATCCACATCCATGTCGGCGTAACACAGATACTAATATGTACGCACGCACATGTTCGCACGATCACACAAATACAAGTACAAAACATAACATTGTATATTCAGGACTAGAAGGGACAATAATAATCGCATTCGATTATTCAAATCAACTATCTCTTCTTCAGTATTACAGCCCATCGTATGAAAGGAACATGTACATCTGAATCCTTTATCCATCTTACGCGGTATAATCCTTTTCAACAATTGATGACGTCATCAAATGTTATTTTATAATGACGTAATAGATAATCTCTCATATAAAATAGCAAAAAATATACTATAAGTTACGTGCCAGGTAAAATTTTTTACGAAAACTTAAGAATTATAATCGAAATGATGTCAAATATAACAATTCACGGAGAAAAAATCAACCGAAAGTATAAAAATTTAGAGTACCGTAAGGTACATCCGTTGGACATTTGTATGTTATTTACCATCTTTATAAAAACCTTAAAATAGATCTTAAAATCCTTTGCATAAAATTATATTATTAACTTTTTTCGGCTACTTAATCGAAAATCACATGTTACTTTAAAAACAAAGGTCAAAATTTATAAAAGTCTTCTGATACCATTGTGGACCTATGGCGTTCAGATATACGGAAGTGCCAGCTCGACAACATTAAAGAAAGTACAAGTATGTCAGTCCAAACTGCTTCGCATGATCACCAATGCTCCGTACTACGTGTCAAATTCAACACTTCATACTGACCTACAAATACCTTACGTTACCGAAACAGTGAAAAGGTTGTACGCGAGGTTTCATTCAAAATTGAACGGCCACCATAACCCGCTTGTAAGGGGAATTCTGATCAATCCTCGGCTCGCCAGACGACTAAAAAGAAGATGGAGCAGAGACCTGCTGAGATGACACCATTCCACTACTTTCCACCATTTCACCACTCTGTGCTACTGTTATCCCCATCATTTATCATCAAATTTCTTAGTTTTAATATTTGTTAATTTGTTATGTCTATTTGCTATGTTTGTTACTATTTGTATGTTTTTTATTTTTTGAACCCAAAATGAATGTCAATGGACATGTAATTTTATCCTACAATCACTGTGATTTATATTACTCTGTGCTAAAATTTGGTCGTTGTATTGTTATTGTACAGTTCCAAATAAATAATATAAAGAAAAAAAAAAACTTTTTTCGTTGTCGTATTCCGTCTAAAACAGTGTTTATATTATAAACACTGTTATAATATATAACAGTGAGCAATCTCAGCCTCACGATTTCGTATGGTGTATGGCGTCTTAGGTCGTAAGTCCTTGTCGCTACCTCTACACCTTAAAGTCATCCTCTATAAATCATTAGTACGGCCGATTTGGCTATATGGGGGGCCAATTTTTGGAGCCTGTCACAATATAACACTGAATATTCTTCAAAGACACCAGTCAAAAGCACTTAGAGCAATAACAAACGCACCATTTTACGTAACCAATCATACCCTGCACAAAGACCTGAAAATACCAACGGTTCGAGACACTGTAAACGCAACATACAACTCATTACACACAAAGACAATTGACCACATAAATCTAAATTTCAAATCTCTTTCAACTAACGATCTTCCTGTTAACAGACGACTGAAACGAAGGTGGATAGGGATTTTCTCCGACCACCATAAAAAAAACATTTCAATTTAACTTGTCATGCCTGTGTTATTTCATAAAAACAAAATATCATTTCATATAAAAAAAAGTCATCCATCATAGTAATAAATCATTATCATTGAAAAATATTGACACCACATTCCTTGCAAAATTTCACGCCGAAATCAGTCATTGGATCGATTCACATTCACGTCACATTCCCGCCATTCCTCATTCATTCCATCTCATTTACTAGTTGTGCTTAAAAAATTGTACAGTTGTAAATAAAAATTAAATTGAAGACAAAAACAAAATATATTTATTATGAGTCAAGGTGAATTACGTTATTGATTATGAACCAAGGAGTCAGTAATAATTCTAAGGATCTTCGATTGTCATTGCAAGATGGTAATGTTAGTAATGCCAGTAGTTGGTTGGGATAGTTATCTTGTTCTTCATTAAATTTACTAAAGAAGAAGAACGCAGTTAGTTTCTTGACAGTCGGAATTTTGAAATCGTCGTACAGAGAGTTTTTTGCCTACATAAAAAGAAGCGCTTGAAGTAGCTTAAAGACAATGTCTTAAAAATTTTGACTGAAACGCCTGGTGTGACTTAAAGTTACTCTCTGCCAAAAAGAAAACCTCCAAAGAGTTAAATCTTCAAAGAGCTGGAAATCATAAATTTAGATTAGTCTCGGGTTTTTTAAATTAAAATTTTGGAACGAAGATTATAATATTTTTGAAAAAATAGTTTAAAATTATTTAATATTTATACAGTACATTAAGATTCATTGAATAAGCTTTGCAGTATTCAATGTTAATTAAATGTTTCAAGCAATTAGAAAAGTATGATTACAGCCAGACATTTATAAAACTGATGTCCTTTTTTTAGAAAATTGTTTTTCTTTTCCTTCTCTCATTCACAAAGAGTGCGAACAAAATGTGCAATGGACTATAAAATATCTAATGATTCGTTAATCAATAAATTTAAATACGAATTGAAAATATTTCATTTAAATATAAATTGAACTTATTCGTAATATATACAATTTAATTAATTGTTCTTTGTTCGTGTAAATGTGTATATGACAGAAAAACATTCTTTACAGTATTTTGCATTTCAAAAAAAGACCACAAAGAATCCAATTGAGTGCTCAAAAATTCTTATCCGTTGGTCATCAAAAGAGGTTGTAAGAAACTAAATTTATCCTCACAAAGGTATGCCAATTTGTAATAAATTATATTATCCCCACGAGGGTATGACAAAATTTGTAATAAATAATAATTAAACTAGTATTGTTTTCTTTATTGGTGTTGTATCAGCTTTCAAGTTTGATTTTATTATTTTTCCATTTTACCTTGTCCCCTATTTCATTCAATAAAGCATTACTCACATTTAACTCATTATGGTTTTTATTTAATTAATATAACTCTTTATGAAACTTAACAATCTTTACTTCATTTCATATATATTTTCATAATTACAACAATTTGTACCGTAATGAATAAATATTCTTTAAATGTATATCTATTTTTATAATTATTAATGAATGAATATTTCAATATTTTAATTTGATACGTATCTTAATTGATCTGTTTTCACAAACTTTGAACGATTTAAATATTTCTTTCAATTCATCTATTAGACGAATGTCTTCATCAATGTTTTTATACATCTGCCATTGAAAAGCTACCAGATAATCACTATTATTATAAAGTTGAATAATTTGTGTCTCTTTCAATAACATGGACGTTGGTGGATAAACTATTTTATCTTCTAATATACATTTTTATTTCTATTTTTTAAGAACGAATGTGGGACCTACTAGCTGGCTTGATATTCAGCCCCACACTAAAATAATTTACAATTTTTATTTTCTTCTTCTTAGTTGCCTATTAACCATATTTTTTTAATGAAAATTAAATAATTTTTAAATATTTTATCTTAATCAGCTGGAATTGTTTATATTTATTTCAATAGACTCAAACATAAACAACTCCAAATGTGCATTAGCCTAAATTGTCTCATTACAAGGTTCTTTTATGAAAATTGGCTCGGCCGGATAGATCAATTTAAAACTCATTGCAATGTTAATTTTATATTTAAATTCTATTTATAGTGGAACTAAATGTGCAATGATCATTCAATTTATATGAGACAAAAGACATAATACATTCTTCATTATATTTTTACTGCATACTTTGAACTATAGTTTTTCTTTGGGCTTTAAGAGTTTTTAGGGTACAGTAATTTATTAAGCATATTGTAGGCATTGAACACGCCTATCTTATTGGAATTTTTAAAAATTCACAAAACAAATCAGAACGAAATTCCACTTAACTAATATTTTTTCAACATTTAAAAAAATTTATCTACAGCAAAATAGTTAGTACAATCTGTTCTTAGATTCAAAAGTTAATAAAATAAGTAATGGGCCTCAATATAACGCAGAAAAACACGAAATATAATATTATCATCCATTAATAAATGTTAGTCTACAGATATATAGGTATATACAATTAAAAAAAGTAGTTTGAAACATTCACACGACTTTCTCTTGCCAATGTAACTAATAAAACATAACCTAGGTTCGATAATTAGTAAACAATGCAAATGAGAAACGTAACTTAATTGTAATCATGAGTGAATAAGCCAAAATGAAAATCAACTTCTCTTCGACTTAAAAATAGGCTACAGTAAATAACTAATTGACGCTAAATTAGGTTCTGTAAAAAATATGCTTCAATTAAAATTTGGAGAACCATCTATGAACATTTTTAATTATCTCCAGTTAAGTTCGGTGTACATTATACCTATTTGAAATCATGTGCTTATTATTTATTACTTCTCATTTTGTTTTTTTTCGTTTTAAAAGAGATTTTGGTCATATTTTTAATTTTTATTAATTTAAAAAAAAACACTATTTATCTAATTTTGATTGTAAATAATAATTAAGAACAGTATAATATGTTTTAATGTTATATATAATTTGTTAATTACACAAGTGGGTTGTAATTTTTTCATGTGTTAAATCTAATCAATAACTTGCATTTATTCTTATACAACAGGTTATGCATAAAAAAATATATGAACAAAAATTAAAAGTTGTAGATTATTTTAAATTTTCTATAATTTTAATTACCTATAGACTATGCAATTTTTCCTAAAATGCATAATACATAGTAGGCTACTAATGTCACAATATTACAAAATTTAATTTTTTACCCATTAGCAAAATGTAGACAATCACTAATGGACGCTAAATGAAACATTGTACAAAAAATGCTTAAAATAAAAGTTGTTAGTTATTTAGTATTCTACAAATTTGATTAGGCCTATACACTTTTGCTCTTAAATGCATTAAGGCCGCAATATTAACAAAACCATTGTTTACCACGAGAACACTGGTCCCCGCTTTCGACAAAAACAAAACCGCTTTCCCTCTCATCATGCGGTCCTGGGTTCGAATCCCACCCAGGCACGGCATATTTTCATGTTACAAAAAATCATTTCATCCTCCATTGTTCACAGTTACACCCCAACGTCGTCGCTAATGACCGTTGTAGTTGATGCGACGTTAAATAAATAAATTTAAAAAAACCGCTTTCGTTTTAGCATTTTATGTGTGTTAGAAATTTTCGTTTTGTAAAATAAAAAGTAGCCCAAAGTCTAAGTCATTTTTCTCTTTTAAAAAACGTGTAATTCTTTTGCAAACAGTACTTTCTTAAATTTAAATAAAAATTTTAAGCAAAACCGATTTAAGTCTGAATAATAACGTTCTTAGAATGAAAATATAAAACACACTTAGTAAAATGTTTAAAAACATCACTAAATTCTGAACAAAACGAAAAAACTAAACTTCTCTCTGAACTATGCATAGTAGCCTATATATATTTTATTAATAGTCATATTTTATAAAAGCTATTTTTCATAACTTTGTTGATGTTTGTATTATCATTTATTAACATTTTAGTTGTGTTATCATAAAATTAAAGTTTTATTAACATTTTGTATTCTGTCTTGTTTTTTATTTTATACTTAAGCTACGTGTTTTTTAATGTTAGGCCTATTGATAATTTTCCCTTTTGTGTGACTTATTTTTTTATGTAATAGCTTAAGTGATGTATTGGTATTAACTGTTTTTTTTTCTTTTTCTTTTTTTATCAGTGCTATTATTGTTGTATTGTAGTTTTGTTTTAGTGCTATGTATTTTTTGTAATTAGAGTAATCCTCCTCCAAACCCGGGCTTTGCTCTTTTGGAGGAGTAATAAAGGAAATAAATAAATTATCTTGAAGTAGTTTAAGCTGAAGTTGACGATGACTATGATGGAGATGATAATGATGGTGATATTTAGTAATAGAAATAATAATAATGATAATAATAATAATAATAATAATAATAATAATAATAATAATAATAATAATAATAATAATAATAATAATAATAATAATAATAATAATAATAATAATAATAATAATAATAATAATAATAATAATAATAATAATAATAGATGAATAGTTATAAAAAAATGAGTTAAATGATTAACAAAATCTTAAAGGTAAGTTCAATATTTTGAAACGTTTCAGTCTGTGAGTATCTTCGTTGTGGTCGAGGAAGTTGATTACAAAAGGATTTTGTTAATTTATTTAACTTTTCAAATATTTTTTGCAATGATGTTTAATTTTGTCTTTTATGAAGGGTACGTTTGTACTATATTTATTTATGAAATATTGCTCTACTTAATTATAAATTAACATTTTTAACTATGCTAAAATTGTAGTTTACATTGCTTCTAGTACTAGTAGAATGTAGCATAAAATTCTTTGGAACATTCAGTGTGTTATACCTGTTAAAAATGTTAACCGTTCTATAAAAAGGACGCCATTGTATTAGGTCGTATATCTAAAAGAAAAACGACAAAGTAATTGCAGTTTTTATTGGTAGGCCGCCATTTTGTTTCGTTGTTCAAGAGTCCTTGACGGGTAGCGTAAAAGCAAAGTCCGTTGTTGTTATTATTATAGTAGGCCTACATTAGATACTGGGATACACACTAAACAGTGTTACAGTGCGGTTGGTGTTATTATTTAGAAGGCACTGGGGCATATCGTAATTATCCGTCCATCGGCGGCGTGCACTGAGTGTGACGGTTGAAGAGCTCGACGACCGCCAGACTAGGCGGTCTTCCATACAACAAGTCCTAATAATGTAAAATGCCTAGTGTTTAACCGCAAAGTACTTCATCCATTGTATTGTCCAATCTTAAACACAAATAAAAGATTTAAAAATAAAAGAAATGCTACCAGGTAAATATTTTTAAAAACAACTAGATTGTATTGTTTACTACAGTACTTCAGTTCATAAAGCTTTCAACAATTTTGAATTGGAGAATAATAACTTGATATAATTTTTACTATTAATTATGTAAGTAAATTTAAACACATGTATATAAGTGAAGTGTAAGTAAATATCTTTTCTGAATAACTTAATATACAATATCATTTACTCTTTTACTCACCCATAATAGCCAGGTGGAGTGTTAAATTATTTGCACTCGATCTGGTCTAGTTCCAGGGCTACAAAAAATAGTTCTGTTTCTTATCACGTGTTCAGCCAATTGAACTGAACTATTTAAGAACAGATTAGTAGAGGTGTAAAAGAAACTAGTCAGAGTTATCTCCGCTGAAAGTAATGAATTTCATTATACAGCCAGACTCTGTGGTGAATGAAGGGAATGTGTTATTTGCAGGGTGCAGAGCAGATGTTTTTCGGAGTGCCTGGCATGCTGATAAGGATAGGCTCCTCTTTTACTCAGTGAGGAAGGCAATGGTAAACCACCTCAATCCTCGTTTTACTTAGTAACACCTCTAGAGGTTCAAACCAGCCTTTCGGCTGTTTACCTAAACAACACACACCTTTAATACATATAAAAAATCATTTTTCACAATCAAATATCAGTAACATTCTGTTACTGTTCATAAAAATCACAAATAATTTTTGTGAATTATTCTAATTATTATATTTTAATTATTATCTAGGGAGTAAAATAACAAAGGATGGTAGAGACACAAGTGATATCAAAAGTAGGATTGCTTAAGCTAGAAGGACCTTTGAAAGGAAATCAGCTTACTACATACATTGATTTACAGATTAAAAAGAATTTCTTAAAACACTACCTATGTTTGGAGTGTAGCATTGTACGAGAGTGAAACGTGGGTGATAGGGGCTGTAGAAAGAAAGAGGATTGAGGCTTTTGAAATTTTGTATTATAGGAAAATGTTGAGATTAGATGGGTGGACAAAATAAGTAATTTAGAGGTTCTTAGACGAGTGGATGAAAGAAGAAGTGTATGGAAACATGGTACCAAAAAAAGGGATAGGCTAGTAGGGCATTTTATCTAAACATATCCAGGTATTTGTCTATCAATAAAGGAGGGTAATATTGAGGGAGTGAATTGTAGGGGGAGGCAAAGATTAGAATATTTAAAGCAAATTATGAAAGATGTAGGGATGGTGTTGCAGGTATGCTCTAGTAAATATGAAACGACTTGGACAGGATAAAACAGATTTGAGAACTACATCAAAGCCGTTGAGAGACTAATGACAAAAAAAAAGAATTATTGTATGTCCAGTTTCATTAATACTTACAATTTTCTACGTATTTTATTTTCTATTTCTTCTATTTCATTATATTTACCATATAGATTTTAAATTTCGTTTTTTAGTGTTTTTAAGATTTGAAACACATTTAGAAAAGTCAAAAGAGCATCAAAATCCTCTCGCAATTAATCTCTTCAACAGCAGCGAAGATACTCACAGACTAAAACGGTTTAAACCATTAGATTTACCTAGGGCACCCATTGGTGCCTCCCCATGAATTGTGACTAAAAATGTTTGGAATTTTGAACAAATTTTATTTCACTAAATTAGCAGGTTTACCACTCCAACATCTTTGTAGGCGTCTTACGGAATTGTGAGGTAGATGTACGATTTAAAGTGTAAGTGGGTTATCGTGTTCTTGTAATTTTTTCTAAAAGCGTTTGTACAACTTAGACGAGGTATTCGATAGAATTTTGGAAGAAATGTATTTGTCCAACATCATCTAAATATCTTACAAGTAGTAGGCCTATGGTGTTAATCATGGGAACGAACACGTAACTTTTGCACTTTGTCATGGTAAGTTCTCATCCGTATACGGGTTACAGTGAACAACTAACCTCTCACAAACACAAAATGGAGTCAAGTATTAGTCTGACTTTTGATAAAAGACTGACTTGCAGTACTTATATCCTACCGAACAAAAACGTTAATTACTAAGTTCCAGACTTAACCTTTTATAATCCCTACTTCATAAACTATCACAAATACCAGTGGCACAAAAACTTCCCATTTTTTTTCTCTTTTGAAACTTTAATGGCTTTAAAGTTTCTAAATTTACGATTCAATTAAACATTCTAAATTACAATACATTCAGGTATTGCAGTCAAAAACAGTACACCTAATTACACACGCACCTCATCACGTTAACAAAACTTAACACTAAATAATTTATATTTTTTAACTCTACGGCTCCAAATCAGATTTAAAAAAAGCTTACAAAGAATAACTAACTAAAACCGTATCTAATTCTTCCTGTTACCCAAAATCTATATTGTCTGTACAAACAAATGATGACTCATTCTCTAATACAGTCTATATGCAGATAACCAAATGACACCCCGTAATTTCAACCCTCTTTTGGTTTTTCTTTTACTATACTGTAGTCGAGTGCTACCCTGAAATTCAACCCCTCTTATTTTTTAATGGTCTAATTCCCAGTTCCTTGTTGTCTGTCACAAAAGCTTAGGAATACAGTATTAATTTAATATTAATAAAAAATCAACTAAATATCTCAATTAAAATTCAATAAAAATATCTCTTGGGTTTTTATAAAAATAATTGTTTTATTTCTGTGATAGAACAAATCATTCACAGACTAAATGATTATGTTACCATTTCTAAATTTACCACGTAATCACAATTATTGGCACCGCAGAAGTTTGAGAAGAGATTTGGGATATATTTTACTATTCAATAGACATTTTTTTCTATTTTTAACGATAAACGCTATTTTAGTTTAACTAAACTAAACTAAAACTTATTCTATACCCCCAACAAACTAAAGTCTGTAGAAATGAGATCTAGCCAATTACAGCCAAGGTCGGATGTGAGGTTGCCTTTTTGGTAAGTCACACTCTGTTCCACCGAACTCCAGCTGACTTTTTGTTAAGCTGTCAGCCACCGAGGAACCACAACTTGACAACGCAGGATTCGATCAACGAACGACAATCGGCTTAGTGCTGTAATCTAGGTCACTATGCTCCGCCTACATCTGCTGTCTCTAGTTCGTTAAGGTATAACTGTATATTTTTATAAAACATGAAGTAGATGAAGTGGAAGATGTCGACGATGACCATGATTGAGAATATAATGATGCTGATTACGAGATGACGATGATTATAATTAAAATAAATATTATTTAATAAGTTAATACATTTGTAAAGATTTGACAATTGCACACATTAATCTTTTTGAATGAAATATTGAGGAAATAAAAGAAATTACAGGAAGAAATCAGGAACAAAAAGAAGGAGGTTAGTACAGTATTTAGAAAACGAAAGGGGAAGATTTAAAGGATAAAGGATATACGCATATTAAAGAGAAAAGGGTGGTATGGGGGATAAAATGGGATAGAAAGAGAGAATTGATGTTACTTAGTAAGAGAGATAGAGAAGTAATATGGAAACCAGCCTACATTCTGCTGCCGTGCATAGTTTCCGTCCTTCCGGGCCGTTGGTCAGTATACTCCACGGTCTTCCGGACAAACTCCTCTTCTACCCACACGTCATCATCTACCCTCCAACCACCCTTAAACATACACAAATAATATATAACATATATATAGAATTCTATCCAATGAGAGAAAGGGTAGATTAAAATGAATTATCACAAAATAAACTGCCCAGAACTAACAAAAAAAGACAAATTCAAACAAACTTTATATTTTGTTATAAGGAAAAGAATAGTACATGAATTAAATTTTAACTTATATGATATAAATATGTGGGTTTTTTATTTTGAGTCCATTTTTCGGTAATAAATTCTTTATTATGTTTCCGGATCATCTTTAACAATCCAGAACGTGGACGATTTAAATTACAATAAAAAATTTTTGTTTCTGTACTGTACTTTGTTTCTGGTTTATATATTATTATTAACTCTTATATGTAAAATTTTGAAGAGTGATATTTTTATTTTATGTCGACAATGTAAGATTTTACTCAGATCAGTTTCAAATGTATCAAGTTGTTATGAACCTACTGTTTATAGAACTAGATAGAAAAGGATCTTAAGATTATTAAAACAAAATTTAAAAATCACAGATAATAATTTTGGTTTTTAGATCACCTGAAACCATAATAAATTCCAAGCCCATATTTTGACAATTATTTTTTCTCAATTGCTTTTGTTCGTAAATTTGATAATCAAAATTATTTACGACGTGATAAAAATGTCTGATCATTTTGGCTCATTTCAAAATTAACTAAAGAAAGAATACAATGGCAAAAATTTGTATGCAATGCAGTGATTAAGTTATAATATAAATGCTTGCCATTGTTTGTATATGTGAAACGCATATACAAAATGTTGCCTGTCTTTAAATTGTTTTGTTGTCGGTTTTTTTTGCAACAAAATCTTCAAGGGTTTATTCAAATATCATTCAAAAATATTTAATTAAATATTTTCAGTTTGAATATGCACTATATATAATAATTAATTTAAATAATTTATTTTTTTGTTAGCGTCTAAAAACTGTTTGAAGTTTTATTAATTTTTTGTTTTTTGATAAAAAATGGAAGGATCGTCTGCGTAAAAAACGTTTAGAACTTTGCCAAAAGTTCCTTTTTTGCTTAATTAATCCTCGATCTGACTTCGGTCACTAAGCTTGATAGTTCGCTCTAGGGGGTTGTTGGGGATCTCTGCAATACGTTTGTTGCGTGTGCATTAACCCTTATTTTCGTTGCGGTAACGTGCTCCTATCCAATCCTTGGGATGTCGTTCATGGGGGCCCATCACTGGTTCTTGGCATCCTGGGGCCGGTTCATCAGCGGTTACATCCTAGTGCAATGCGAGAGAATTAGTCTGGCGCCTGAGCTTCCTACGTCTGACGCAGTTGATTGTCCGGGACTATGTTCGACAGATGTACGTGCGATGTGGTTTGTAATGTGGCTAACACACGGTTCGACTGCGGATTCTAGCGTTATAAGGGTGCTTGGGGTGCCGCGGCGGTCACCAGCCAGGGACGGTGTACGTCTAAGGGGCCTAACCGGCCCCCTAGACTCCCCGGTGGTGGTCGTAACTATGACTCTCTTAAGGTAGATCCAGAGCTTTCAGTCAAAATTCCTGAAACATTTTTCTGTTTATAAACAATAAAATCCTCCACGACGATTTCAAACATCCGACAGTAAAGGAACTATTCGCATCATTCTACAGCAAATTTTGAGAAAGATTGGATAACCATCACAACCAAGTTAGCCCGTGACCTAGCTAAAGAAACTTTTCAACTGTTTGACGTCTAAAGCGAAAATTTAGTGGAGCACTTGATCTGAATAACGGGTACTACACCCACTGTTCTAAACCGAGAAGGTACCAATGGGTACCTCTTCTCCTGAAAGTTAACTTTCTACCGCCCGTTAAATATTAAATACAATATACCAAAATTATGCAGCTCATTTTACAGTACCGTAATAAAAATTAACAGCAAAAAATAATGAAATGAAAAATTTGAAATTTTGCTACAAGATTTAAGGCCTACATCTTAAGACTGAACTTTTGGAAACAAAATCACTCCAAACCGGGGTTATATTTTTTGAGTTTATCTGTTTTTTACTTTATTTATTTTGCAACTATAGAAGAACAACTAGCAAAAATGTTCACGACTAAATTACCAAAATAAAATAAAAAATTTAAACCGCGTTAATGACTTTGAGGAGGACACCACCCAGCGATAGCTCTCCAGATAACGATAAATGTGTTCGTTTAAATTATATTTTTGTGTACGTAATAATGTTACAGTTGCGTTAAGGTATCATGTCTCTACTCCATCGGCGTTTCAGTCGTCTTTGTGTGATTCCTGGTAGGTCCGCAGAATTCATATTGCATATTAAGGGATTGTTATGATCGTGTAGTTTGTCTCTGAACTTACGGTACAGTTTTGGAGTTTATCTAACGATATTTAGGTTAATACATACGCCAGTTCATTTGTGGAAGACAAGTTTAAATTAAATGTAGAATTAGTGTATAAAATCTTTAGAGCATTCTCTTATAAAAATTAAAGTTTTTGTAAATCTCCTAACTTCCTAACTAAATCAATGTCAACTTTTTTCCATATTTATCAAGACGTGTAAAGATAGAACTTTAATTTTAATTGTTTTTAGATCTGTCTTCTTGTTCCTTACATGGGAATATTTTATGTGAATGAAAGCAGGTTTTTATGAAAAAAATACCGAAATGTCAAAATCCGGTGAAAAAATTACAAAATGTTTGGTTTTTGAATCGTTATGAGTATATTTTTATTTTCTTAATTAAGGCTCTAGAATTTGTTGTAGTATTGAATAAATTCTGAAATTTTGGTTATAGTGTCATTAATAGATTCTAAGAAATCTGGCATTAAAACCTTAAAAGTAGTTTTCGGAAATCGAGTAGCGTCTCAATTCAATTAACTTGTTAACAAAAACTTAAATAAAAAATTATAATTGGTAAAAACTAATTATCATTAAAAAAGTATCTCCTTTTAAAGGTATCTGTAAAAAATATATACTGTTCATTGATTTATTAAAAATATAATGAAGTTATGTTAACGTTAAGTTGGTTATGTTAGTTAAGTTAACGTATGTTACAAAACAAATAGTCCGTTGGGTGCCTGTTATTTTAGCCTCCGTATCAAAATTTTTTGAGTGATCCAAGCTGTTTGTCGAATGTTTCAATAAAATTTAAAATTTCTTCTTTAAATAATAAATATTTTTTATCTTTATAAAAAACTGTAAATGTATATTTAGATTTGTTGAAAAAGAAGGAACAGTTTAATTTGAAAAAACTAAACTTTGAAAAAACTCAGAAAAAAACTAATTTGAAAAATCAAATTAAAAAAAGAAAAGAAACAATTATTTTGATTTTATTTTTATTAAAAATGCAGTTATAGTGTCATTAATAGATTCTAAGAAATCTGGCATTAAAACCTTAAAAGTAGTTTTCGGAAATCGAGTAGCGTCTCAATTCAATTAACTTGTTAACAAAAACTACTTTCATTTTATTCATTTTATTACATCAGGTCTCTATTTCACAATATCCGCATTCGCTTTGGTAGATTTTTAGAAAGATCGCGCAATTTGTCATTTTTTCGTTAAGGTTGTTGATTATTCTGTTGTAGAATCGTGCGTAATTTGTCTTTAATGAAGGAAACTTTGACGTCATCGTGAAAAACGTTGTTCTTCAAATTAGATGCACTGGTAACATGTCTGAAAAATATCATAGATTGAAAAGTTTTTGGAAGTTACTAGGTTTAGCAAGGCCGGAAATTTAAAATTGGTAAGCACAAAATATGTTTAAATAAAAAATTTTTAAGTGCCAATTTTGTACGTAAAGGTAGTCTTGATTGTTTCTCAGTTAGTCGGGTAAGTTCTTTAAATTTTATTTTTGTACCATTCATCTCGTTTTTAGAAAAATCCAAAAAATAATAATTTTTTCATATTAACAAAGAAACATGCTTTTGATACCAGAAACAAGTGCATTTCAAACTGTTTACGAATGTTAGAATCTAAAAGCCAATAATCTGTTACATTTTTTGTTGTATTTCTTTGATTTTTGGGTTTAAATAATTTTTCCAAAATTTTTTTAGGAATCTTAAATCTAATACGAACGAATATATTAAATTTCAAATTCTAATTCAAGTGACATGAAAGTTAAAACTTATCATAAACAAATACGGCTACCAAAATATGTCTGATGGTTAAAATATTTTTACTTAGCTTTATTGAGAAAGAGAAATAAAGGAAAAATAACAATATATAGCTTTTACTTTGAAAATTAACCGGTGATTGTTACAACAGAGGTTGACTTACACCACTCTATTTGCAATCTGTATTGTATCAAAAGGCTAAGTTTCTGATCTGCAATTTATATCCTTTATTTAAAAAAAAATTAAATGAAGAAGAGAATTTTTTTTTAATTTTTACTTTTATGAATTACATTTTATTTAGTTGGAAAATTAATTCTTGGTATAAACTTGAAATTTTTAATTGTTTTTCCTACAAATATTACGAAATAATTTGATTTTTGTTGGGCAACGTAAGTTTTCCGTAAAAACAAAGAAAATTTGTGAAACGTCCTTTTAGAGGAGAAAGCGGCGGGCGCTCTGACAAATTCAACCCTGTTACAGGGTTTATATACAATCACGTGACTACGTTCTTGTTTTCTGATTGGTCAGAAACTTCAGTTTGCTTTGCTTCTGCTCACTTCCACAAAGTTAAAAGTTTCCTCTTCTCTCTATGTTTTCCGTTCTCTTGTATCCTTTGTTTTTTTTTATAGGAAAATTCATCCACCGGCTTTCCTTGTTTTTTTTTAATAGCAGGCCCAATTTACTTTTATATTTTGAGGGAATTTATAATAATTTCGAAGGATTAAACTAAGTAATACTATAGTATAAGCAATAAAGGTACGCAATAAAATTATATCTCCTTTAACAACCCTAATTTTTCAAACAATTTTCAAAGTACATAATATAAGAAAATCTTAATTACTTTATAATAGCTCTTACATGAAAAATTAATTCCACAAATAGTTTTTCCGTACAATAACATTTTAATTCCTTGATAAGTAACTCATAAAAATGATCTTAACCCATTCTTTCCTGTCTTTGACCTTGCCACTTTTGAAACATATTTACTTTTTCTAGCCTAATATTTTAATTCTCCCGATATACTAGGGAACCCATAAATACGACTGAAAAATTTAACACTATATAATTTTCTAGACTAAAGTAATTTTATTGCTTTAGGCAATGCATTCCTCTAGTCATTAACTTAATGTCATTCAGTTTTTCTTATTGTCTACATATTTTGGTAATTTTTTCTAGTCATTGTATAATTTAAAAATTAAATTAAAACGTTGGAAAGTTATTTAAGCCGTATTTCAGACGCTTTACAACTACTTTACATTCTCTATTCACATTCTCTAAAACGTCATCACTGTCAAGAGTCGACCACTACATTTTCTGACGCTAACACTACCTATCTTTCAAAATCGGTTTTTAGCCCAGAAATTAACATTTTTTTCTGGTCGAGGAACACCAAAAAATTTAATTTGAAGTGATTCTTTAACACTAGCGTACGATTTCGTAGCAAAATATTGTTCAAGATGAAAACCCGTTGTTCTAGTGTAAAAGAGATAGAGATGGTTCGTAACACGACCGGAAACAGCACAAAATTTTATACAGCTCAAGGAGAATCAACTCACACTGCCGTATCTATACCGGTTACCGGTTGAGTAGGGATACCAACTTCGTATCACAAAACAAAATTTTCTTTTCTTAGAAAAATATTACCAGACATTAACAATTGGGTAACAGGACTAAAAACATCACTTAGTATTTTTAAACAAAAGTGACGTAATAAACGGAAAATTTCTTTTAGAATAAATCTCAGTGTATAATTCAAGATTTAAATAATAAAAATAAAATTAATAAAATTATTTAACAAGCAGAAAAAATTGGGTTATAATTACATATAACATGAATAACATCGAATAGACGAGAAAAAGAAGTAGCAAAGAAATTAAAAATTTTAACAAAAAAACCTCAATGATAAACAAAGTTTCAAAAAATATATTTACATATTAAAATATAATAAAAATGTGAAAACGCAAAATAAAATAAATTTAAAAAAGTGGAGTTTTTAAGTTAATTTTAATCCGCACAATAAAAAAAATAATGAATTTTTTTTTAGCATTATAACCGTTTTTCCAATTAGATGAGCAGATCTCTACTCTATTTCTCCTGTAGGACGCGGCGTGTTAATTTTTTTGACATTTTCTGTATTAGAGGATAGATGTGGTCTGTAAATTTTGAATATTTCACCTTAGCAGCTTCTGTTAGGAAAAGTATTGTCAAATCGGAATGCAATGTTACGTAATATGGGCCGTTCGTTAGGATGTAAAGTATTTTTGATCGATGGGTTAGAATTTTCCAAATGTGACTTTTCTTTACGGTCCAAAAATTCCGATACCGTAATTCCAAATCGGTTGTAAATAAGTTTTTTATGTTAATAATTTAAATTTTAATGGTATATTTGATTTTCTATTGATGAATAAAAGACAAACAAAATGTAATAGGCCTAAATCATTTCTATTGTCAGAGTTGTAGAACTTTATGCTAACCCAACTCGTCTAGCTCTGTATATGAAATACTTGCTTTACTTTATCCATAGATTCAACATGTTTGGCTAGATGCGGGAGGTAATAATCAGACATAGACTTACACAATACAAGCACACACAAAAGCACCTGGCGACAGTTTTGTAAAATAAAACAAAAGCCTTCTGTATTTTGTATTCCGTTCTCGAAGTCGACTGAGAAGGATGGATGACTGCACAGTGCATTGGTCAAATTTGATACGTGCCGGTCAAGTCGCAGACGTAGGCTTTATATATTACACTCATATACAAAGACACACCCGTTTTATAAAGACTAAAAGGTTTCAAGACATGTCTCTTGTCTATCAAAATCACCAACTAATGCTGAATTGAATATATTTTGTATAAAAATTTTGTGTGTGGCATTCTTAGAATTATCTGATTCTCGTCGTATTTATTATACATATAAAAGTCTTGTTTATTCTCAGATCCTTTACTCGAATACTAAATTATTATTATACAGAAATTTTCATATATTTCTTTGTAAAACCATATTAAGCACAAATATTTCATCTTCCTAATTTGTAAACTATCCTTCTTACAAAACAGATAAAATCTTTTGTATTAACTAATTATAAATGTTAATTAATAAACTTTAGTAATTCTATAATTAAATCACGTAAATTTAGAAAGAAAAATTATGGTTTAAAATAATTCCATATTATTATTATTATTAGCCATTATTCATAAGCTTATAATACAATAGATCTGAAATGGATTAATTAAAGATCTAAAATAAAAAACAAAATTTTTTGGTTTTTCCTATTTTTATTCACAACTCTGTAATTTGTCTAATTTCACCACATTACATTGTCAATTGTCTAATTGTTCATTACAAAATCATTGTCTAATTATTTTACTATTACAGCAACCTCAGCTGTAACAAGTTACTTATCTAATAGAATACTACACGATGACTTACATGTTCCTTACGTCAACGACACATATCTGAAACTGTACCGTAGGCTTAGAGACAAACTTCACAATCATAAAAATTCCTTAATATGCAATATGAATTCTGCGGACCTACCAAGAATCGCACAAAGACGACTGAAACGCCGATGAAGTAGAGACATGATACATTAACGCAACTGTAACGTTATTACGTACTATTCAAAAAAAAAAAAATGAACAAATTTATCGTTATCTGGAGAGCTATCGCTGGGTGATGTCCTCCTCAAAGCAAATAACGCGGTTGGTTTTTTAAGTTTCTTTTTGTAAATATAGTTGTGAATGTTTCTGCTGGTTGTTTTTATACAGTTGTAAAATAAATAAGGTTATAATTTTTTTTTAAAACGTGGGAAAACCAAAACAAAGAAAATGAAATAAAATTTTGGTATAAAATTTAGAAAGTCAACTAAGTAAAAATATTGATTTCAAAAATTATGATAATGGGTCCTAACCTAAAGTTTTACTCAGTTTGTCTTTCTCCGTGAATAATTTTTAATTCTTCCCTAACTGAATTACCCTCTATCTATACCTTCATCATTTGTAATTTTATTGTAAACTCTCCTTTCATGCCATCTTTATTTTACATGCATAGGCCTACATTGAAACACTCCATATAAACTTTCAAACGAATAGTTCAAAAATTATTTTTTAAATCTTCTATTTTGAATTTGGAGCATACTGGAAAGTTTCACTGTAATCAAATATTTTTAAAATAATTAGTAGTCGGTTTATAAGCTATCGGCTTTACTTTTGATTTTCAATAAAATTTTCGGAAGCTAATTAATTTGGACAACTTTAAATTACGTAAATAATCCTCAAGAAATTTGAGTTATATCAGCTTTCTGTTCCATGTTTGCCGTAAACGTCGTATAATTTTGGAAAGTGTCGTATTGAGAATTGCCAAATGAATGGATTCACGTGATTATTAAAATTTTTGAGATTTTTTTAGTAAATTTTAGTGATATCTTGAGTAAACGGTAACCTATATGAAGATCATTGTTCAGAGTCAGATTGGTATCATAATAAGAAGCTCTTGTAACAAGAAGTAAATATTTTGATTGTAAATCTTAAATTTTTTGAAGCTAACTTAATTCTTTGAACATCCAAATAGCTGAAAACCGTAAATTCATATTTGATTGAGCAAACTTTTGTAAATTATCGTCTTTTGACGGAGTGGTAAAATAAAATTGATTTGGATTTTACCAAGTCGTAAAGGAGTTTAAACCGCTTGTTTAAATTTTTTCGTTCAGTTTTGATATGACGTAATCAATTAAAATGTTAGTCACAAGAAAACCCAAAATAACAAATTTTATTATTTAGTTAATTTCAATGTTATTGAAAAAGACAGCTGAAAAAGATGATCGTCAAAGAGTGAATATAATTTGGATAGATTTATCATGGTTCACTTTTATTTTCCACTTACAACTTACGCAGCCAATTTTCTAATAATCAAAAATTATAACCTAAAACATTAATGAATTTTAAAAAGATTTTTAAAATAAAGAAGCTTATTTTTTCGCTATCTAAAATTAAAAAAATTATAATATTGATAGAACATAGGTCTAATACTAATTCATTATTTGTATACGTCTTTTATAAAGAGTTGTTAAAACTCTTTGTTTATCCACACTATCTTTCCATAGAACTCTTTTTAAAATAATCTATAACCCCAACAAATTTTTAATTTTAAAATTTAATAATAATTAAATTTCCGATAAAAATCTGTTCAAAAAACATAAATTCCACGGTTGTAAAACATGAACCAAAATGGAACGAAAATTTTAAATTCTTAAATAATCACATTGTTTAGAAAATTTTAGCAAAGTGTTTTTAGTAAACATATTTATGATTTTTTTAAAAAAATAGTAGACATTTGATTGTACAACTTTTTCTAATTCTTTTTATGTGTACGTTGCAATCTGATTAATTCAAAAACAGTAAGCAACCTCATGGCCCAATGACATGATGATGATGATGTATATGTGATATGTCAATCAGGTATATTCTTGTACAGACTCAGGCCGAGTATGGTTAATTGAATTCCAATCGTTAAACTACAGCGATAAACACTATTTAGTATTCAAAACCATATAAAAGTTAACTACTTTTACTAGGATTTGAACCAGGAACCTTCGTCTCCGAAAATCAGCTGTAAAACAGCTGACCCCCAGCGACGACTTTACCTCTAGATCAACCCGGTTTGTTATTGTCCAAATAACACACTAATTATAAAATACTTGAGTAATTAACAAAATATTCTAATTAATAACATACAAGGGTGTAACAAAGAACTTTTGTCCAAGTGCAAACTTCCAATTACTTATATTACTTGGAGTTATAAGAAAATAAAAGTTAATTAGGTAAAAGAAATAAGAAAGATGAAGTTAACGATATGAAGACCTATAATAACAATAATCCCTACATACATACTAATAAGTAAAAAAAGTAAAAAATTACATATAAACTTTTCCTTTTTTCTAATTTGACTTCTTACCGTTTATCATAACTAAACTGATAGCAGTAACTTCGTTTTCCGTTACTATGTAACTTCAAGTGAATGATACTACGTTATAAATAATATCCTATTCTAATCAAAAACAGCTGCTGTTTCTATTAACCTTAATTGTACATTATTACTTTCTCCTTAATTTTATACGAATTTGAATACTAGACAGTGGTTACCGGTGTAGGCCTACTTTTTTAGTTAAGGTTCAATTAACCATACTTTCTCAAACATGATCGGCCTGAGTCTGTACAAGACTACACCTCATTTACACGTCATACACATGATTCTCATCTCATTGGGTCAGAGGGTTACTTATTGTTCTGAATTGAATAGATTGCAACGTACACACATCAAAGATAAACGAAAAACTTTCTCTCCAAAATCTATTTAACCTGCAGTCTAGTATAAAGTGCAAAAGTGCTGTGACGTAGTAATATTTTTAACTATCTGCCAAGGATATTTCGGTATTAATACGCAGTCCCAAATATAAAGAATATGGAAAACCCGTTGCTTTTAAAAAGTGGGTATAATACTAAAAATGTATTATACCCACTTTCTATTACTAATTTTCCTGAGATTAGTTTTAAGAAATGTACTTGAAAAAATCTGGGCGCAACCTCTATTCATTAAAAAATTTAACTTTTCAAAAATAAACTTTAATAGGCCTATGTAATTTAATTCAGAATATAGATAAAAATAAATAAAGTAATTAAAAGTGATTTAAAATAGCCAATAACTCTATCTTTATTCTTTTCCTTGACAACGGTATTTTTAATATTGTTACTTAAAATCATCCATTTGCAATGTGAATTCCCAATCAGTAAATTAGACAATGAAAGTGAAAAATGACATGAAAGATTGCTTTAAGTAAAACAATAGTGAACAGAACAACGCTGAAACTCCCACAGGATACCAATAAATTATTTTGATTTACTCTAGGCTATATCTGTACTCTAACGTCTAAAAAGATATCTTTGTCTTTGAGGTAGGTAAGTTTCGTGAATGAAATTGCTTAAAGTAAATTTTGTTTTGCTGAAATATATTTAAAATTCAAATATTTTTGCCAATGCCTTCTAATTCTATACTTCCCTAAAATTAGACTACTAAATTTTTCCAAAAAAATTGTTATTTTAATAATATTATTTACAGCTGTAAGTATATTTTAGTAAATTAGATAGCTAAGGTATGCGATGTTAAAAGATGATATAAATTAATTTAGAGATTAAAATTATTCAGTAGAAAGACTCCCACGGATAACTTTTTTAATTTTTACAAAGTATCTTTACTCCAACTTTTGTGGAGCCAGCGTTGAGAATGACCGGGTAAATGTAGCGAGTCCAGGATTGGTATGAATCGATTTTTGTACACATATTTTGTTTTGTTTTAAACGTAAGTAACAATGGTAAATGACATCGTTAATGTTTAAAAGCGTATGTTTTTATGTAAAGTGTTATCAGATGCCAAGGTGTGTTTGCAATAAATGCGTATGTACTTGGATTGGGAACCATGTAATTTCATTATTGTAGAGGAAAGATTACTGAGCAGATTTAAATTCTTCTTCTTCTTCCAGTGCCTATCCGTTACCGAATGTTGGCAATCATTCTGACAATGCTGATTTTGTTGACAGCCGCTTTAAACAATTCAGGGGTGGATACTGAAAACCATGTCCTTAAATTTTTCAGCCAGGATATTCGCCTTCGCCCAACGCCTCTCCTGCCATGCACTTTCCCCTGCACTATGCATTTCAACAGCTTGTATTTAGTGTCATTTCTCATGATGTGTCCTAGGTATTCCAATTTTCTTCTTTTGACTGTGTACATTATTTCCGTCTTTTTATTTAGTTTTTGAAGAACTCTCTCATTGGATATTTTATCTGTCCATGATATTCTCAGGATTCTTCTGTAGGTCCACATCTCAAATGACTCCAGTTTCTTTGCTGCTGCTTCACTAAGAGTCCAAGATTCTACTCCATATAGCAAGATGGAAAATACATAGCATCGAAGTAGTCTAATTTTCAATTCAAGGTTCAAGTTGTGTGTCTTGAACAGTTTTGACATTTGGTTGAACGCTGATCTGGCTTTTTCAATCCTGGCCTTTATTTCCTGAGAATGGTCCCACCGCTCATTTAACACTGTGCCCAAGTAAACGTATGTTGGTACTTGTTCTACAACTTTGCCATCAATAGTGAAATGTAGATTGTCAATTTTCTGCTTGCTTACTATCATGACTTTTGTTTAAGATTTAAGTTTTGAGATTTAAATTACTGACAGCTAAAGTTCTTCAGCTGATAAGAACCACTGTTGAGTAATTTTGTCTGTTCAAATGTTACTTTTACAATAAGTCTGCAAGATGTCTTCGTTTTGATCTCCGGATGTGGTCTGAGCTATCTAAATGCAAGATAGTCATCTGATTTGTAAATGATTCGATACTTCTTCGTAGTACGTACTGTATATATGTAAATTTTGTGCTGAGCTGGAGGAATATTTAAAAACGTGTTTTCCTGGATATAAAACTGTAAAGGCTCAGAATCTACCCAAATTTCATCACATTTTTCTCTCTGCAATTATACTCAATAATAATGTTTGCGAGTACATCCGTCTTTAGTTATGATTGATATAACGTAGGTGGATATATCCGTAAATAGAACTGAAAAATGAAAATTATTTTTACACGTTGAATTGCAGAATAAAAAAGAAAAATCTACAGGTTCAAAGAAATATTATTATGGTTACTATATTGAACGAACGCAACACACTGTTTAGTAACAAACAAAGGAAACACAACTGATATGGAACACCGACCTCTTGGCAGCCAAGAAACCCAGGCGGTTTTCTCAATCCGCCTTCTTCAGGTGAAAAATTTTGTAGAATATTTAGATGTTTTGGCATAATTTTGATGAACATTATGACTAATGTTTTTTCAAAAATTCTTTTTGTTTTAATTTGTAAAATGTACTGATATATTCGCTGTATAACTATAACCATTATTTATACGGATATACCGCAAAATAACCTATGGGAAAGATATTTTGGTGAATTTATCCGTTAATAGTCTATGAAGGGTTAAATTTCTGTTGTGATTGTTCTGAGTAATTTAGATTAAACTTTTACAGGATTTCAATGTTTGAGTTAGTGGAAAAATTTAATTGTAAAAATTTTACCATGTAAGTTATATTATTTTATTGTTTATTGTTCATTGAGGCACAACGGATAACTTTAGATGTAAGGTAATAGAAATTCATGATTTTTGTTAAAACTTATTTTAATCAGTCCATTTTTTAAATATTTTTATGACCACTGGGATCATTTTAGTCAACTTACGTTGTCTTTACTTTCTTCTAGGTTTTTTTAAATTTTTGTTTCCAGTATTTTTTCATAATTTCAAATCTGTTTTGTCTTTTTTAAACTGAATAAACCTCTTTTTGTAGTTTTATTGTTTTTACATATCAATGTTTACTTTTGTCGTTAATGATTTCATTTTGGGGGTTTTACTTTAGATCATTTATTGTTAATTCAAGTTCTGCCAAGTCCTTCTTTGATTCCTTTTATCCACGGGACGTTCAATTTTTAGAGTTACACAGTTTTTTCACTATTTTTCTTTTCATTCTAGTTTCTAGGGTTCTGAGTATATGCCCAAAATTGGAGACCCTCTTCTTCCTCATTGTGTCCGTTAAAGGTTTTATCTCTCTATAGATCTGCTTGTTTGTAAGCAGCCTGTGTTGGCCATCAACTAGTTCTTTTTATTTATGCAAGTTCTTAGGATCCTTAATCAGTCTTAAATAATTAGTAAATTATTTAAGTCAAATTCCTTTTTGATAATATCAAAAAGTTAGCTATAATTTAGGGCTCTATGCTTCAATTAAGTTTTGAAGAGTGTAAAATTTTCTTGTATAGGCAGACAGAAAAGCCCACTTTATGTAAAAAATATCGGAAGACAATTCAGGGAATGATAGTACGGATTGTTAAATTATTTATTTGTAATTAAACTGTTTACCATTCATGAAAACAAATGCTTAATTGTCCATTTCTATCTAGGTATACAAGTTGCCTGTGACGAATACAGTGATTCAAATATTTATTCTAATGAAAAACAGCTGATGTTTCTATTAACCTTATTCTAGGTTATTATAATTACAATGGCTGAGTGAATCGATGAATAATGAATGAATAAATAAATAAAGATATAGGCTAGGAATGAATGAAAATTGATGAATACATTATTCATGATACTCTGTTTTAACTTATTCCGTATTCATGTTAAATATTACTTACTACTACAGTGCATACACTACTATGAATCCACTTCACAATGTTTTTGTTAACCTAGGTAAGGATATTTTATATTTGTAGGTGAGATACATTACTGCACTCTTACATAATAACGAATATATTAATGGTATTAGGATTTATGTTTATTTATCTCTGAATTCTGTTTACTTTCCTTTATTTACTAAGACTCTTAGAAAACTTTTATTTACCTACTTGAATATTTTCATAATTTAATTAAATACATTTTATTTAAATATTTATCTAAATGTATTGTTCAATTAAAATTTTATTTAGTTTTCTTTAAGAAATATCCTAAATTAATTTTCAGCAAATGAAATAAAATTTCTTATCGCTTTTTTTAGAAATTCTAAACTTTTTTTAACGTTTTTTTTAGAAAACTAAACACACAAAAAAATTCTAAATATAATCTATAAAAATATTTAAAAAAACTTATTTCTAGGTTTATATCTAGATAAGAGGCTCACGTGGATAAAACGAGAAAGGCACTCCAGGATATGTTCAAACAGTTGTAAAACTTCTTTCACGCAAATTTGAGTTACGAACTGCATCTAAATTAACCATTTACAGCTTCTACCTTCGACCAATATGAAACTATGCCAGTCAGCTTTACTGCTGTGCAAAACCATCAGTATTAGCAAAAATTCAGCGTTTTCAATCAAAGGTTTTGCGGAGGATAGTTAACGCTCCCTATTAGGTAACCAATAAAACGCTACACTTAGACCTAAACGTACTCTACATAAATGACGTTTTCTTAAAACTCTATTTTAAAATTTAGGAAGAAACTCGTGAACCATCATAACCCATTGATCTCAAAATTGGCTACGCAGAGTCTCCCAAACAATCCAACAAGACTACTATCCATTACAGTGTTCTAAATGCTGCACTTAGTGCTACACTTATCTATTCACGTCAGACTTTTGTCACTGGACTTTGTCTCCTCTCACGTTTATTTACCATGTTAATTTTTTACAACAGATTGTGAATTTCTCAAAATATAAAAATTAAAATAAAAACTTAATTTGTAATTTTTAAACAAAATTTCATTTTTTTCATAGTATTTAAACGCAAGGGTCTTGATAATGAGGGGTGTTCCTCTTAAAAGTGATAAAGCAATGTAAAATAAGCTACAAATATATTTAATAGTTGTGAAGCTGTGCAGTTGTAGATTTCATAAAATAGAGAGAAAAAATACATAAAGTATAATTATCTAACACCGAAAATAGGCTATATATGGTAGATATTATCCCCGTGGGGCTTTTTGTTCAAAAATATTCATCGGATATTATCCGATTAATACTTTTAAATAACTTTTGATTATACTCTTAGCTTTTTGTCGGCTAATAGAATTGTTTACAGAAGCCTGATAATTAGCAATAATATTCCACAAACATGTTCAAAAAAAGAATCAGAACTAAATTTTCACATTAGGCATTTGAATTAAATAATTTTTATTAAATATTTCAAAATTTTAAAATTGCCAGATTTATGAATGGTGATATGTAGCTGAAATAGATTAATACAGTAGGTACTTTGTTGTTAAAAGGTAAAACATTTCCCAACAATTTCTGTTGGACACCAACATTTTATTAAAAATGTTAGTGTTTTTCATCCTGATTAAATTGAAAATGCCAATTTTTATTAATTTTTGTTGCTTTCAGTTAGCTATTAGTTTTCAGGAGTTTGAAAATTTGTACTAGCTTTGACCAACGTTACTTAAGATAATAATTATAAACATATTAATTCGAAATATTTATTTCAATAAATATTGGTAATATTAGTCGAAATATTAAACCAAACCGTAGTCTCGTTTGGGCTGAATTGGCGTTTTCCTGTGAAGTTTCCAAAATAAATAAATAAAAAATTTAAGTTTAGATACTATGAAAAATAAACTAAATAAAGCAATTTTTTTATTTTAAAATAAAAAATTTTAAATTTTTCTACAGCTAATTTCATCATTTTGGCTACATCTAGATCTAGGTTTATTCTAGTTAGGTTTATCAAATAATTTACTCACCTGAAATAGCTTATAAAATTTTCTCAAAAATTGCTCTCTCTAAAATTTTCAACAAGAAAATATTGAAGTATCTTAGTATCTTAGTCTGAAGCTTCACCCCAAATATTATGAAACCGTATCAGTACTCCAAGGTGTTTTGCTTTTAAACATTGTTCACCTTCATAAAACTTCTGAAACAAAAACAAAAAAATTGAAATATTAGCACAGTTTTGTTCAGTAAATTCTTTTATCCAGATAGCAAAATTATAATCTGTTTTTAGAATAAAACTACCAAGAACATTAAGTAACTTAATAGAAATGATATGGAAAACACAAAATAAAATTAAATTAGCTATCACTCATTAATAATATATGCTACAGATCAAAGGTAGCTAATTAAAATAAATTTAGAAAAAAATTTAAATTAAATTAAATTTTGTAATAAAGTTCAAAGGTTGATCATTATAAAATCTTGTTCTTAAAATTCAAACGCATCGTATCTATTCAGTGTTGTAAAAGTACGTTCTTTATTGTCCAGTAAGTTTATAGTGAAATAATTTGGATATCTGTTCAGCCTTTGTTCGTATATTCTGCTAAATTGAGTAATTTCTTGTCTTACTGAGTTAAGTCAAATGTTGTTATAAAAATATATTTTGTTTCATATGTAGCGTACCATTATATTCTAAGAGCGGCTCGTAAAGATTTTGTCTGAAACAATTCTATAATGTCAATATTGAACTTATTTTTAGTCCCCCAATGTTGTAACTCGTACGTCCATCCAGGCTTGAAAATTGTCTTTTATACCATTAATTGATAGTTGTGAGCGTCTCCCAATTAACCAAAAAATATTTCTCAGCCTTTAATCCAAAATGTTTTCGTTTCATCAGAATATATTTCTTCCATCTCAGTTGGCAGTCAAGATGAAGCCTCAGTATTTCATTCACTCTTTAGACTGTGGTAATGCAATATTACTCAGTATTATTGACGGACACGTTCGTCTACTGTGAAATATTTTGTGGTGCCAATCCATGTTAATTTTCTTATAGCCTATTACGTTTATATTAGTTACAACAGGAGTTAAAAGAAATTCAATTGCAAATGAATGATGCTAAATGTAAACCACAATCATAAATAAACTATCAAAATAATTGTAGGCCTATTGTATTAATTTTTATAAATATATAGCCAACTAATAAAAATTTTAATACATTATTATATATTTTCCAGTAGCCTATATGTATTTAAGTAGCCTTCATGTCGTAGGGGATCTTTGCCTAAATTTAATAGGCATTTCAACGTTTTTATTACTATCATTAAATTTATATGTTATTGAGATCTATTCAGTGTCATAAAGAAGAGAGTCCTATCTTAAATCATTTTCGTTTTTTATTTCTTTTCCTTTATTTACCAATATCTATCAGTTTACAATGCATATCACAATAAGTATATTATTTTTTTATTTATATTTTATTTCAAATACGCTACTTATTATTAAAGAATTTTATTAGGGTATCTAATGGTAATATAGTAATAAAACATTTTATTATACAATTTTATCATTAAATAAAAATTTCCCTTGTTTTATTCACTATAAAATTTGTTTTGGGTTAAATTTTTATTAGTTAATTATTTTTTAAATTATCTAATTTGTAATTTATGATTGAGTTTATCTATTATATATATTTTAACTTATATTAAACTCACGTACGCGCAATATTTAGAAAGTGGTTTATGACGGAGAACAATTTGATAGTATTGTAGCCAATCTTCAATAATGGAATCGAGGTACTATAAGAAGAAGAGAATATTAAATATAAAAATTCACGAAATTAACTTTCTTTCCAAATAACTAAATAATTTTTCTTTTTAACTTATTTCGTAATCTAGCAGGACATATTCGGAGGGGCAAACACAAAAACTGATTGTAATAATCTATTGTAAAAAAAATTCACATGAATTTTTCGTAATTATGAACTAGTTCACTTTATATTGGATAGATAAAACGTAGCACTAGAACAAGTTTGTAAATGAAAGTTTAGTAGAAATTTTGAACAATAGGCTATCAATAATTTACTATTAATACTATCTATTACAAAATAACTTATCATAAGCAGTTAAATAATTTTTTAATAGGCCTATAAATAAAATATTAAAAATCAGGAAATAGTACTTAATTTACATGATGAGCTAAATCCGTTTCAACTTCTACAGTAGAATTTTATTGAATCGTTCTAGTCGGAAAACGTGTACCAAACGTGAAAAACGTGTCGGAAGCGTGTGCATTAGCATTGTTAGACCTACTTAATTCAATTTACAATTTGTAATCTAAATGATTCGGATCATCCGAACAATTTATAAGTCAACCATCCATAAGTTTAATTTGTTTAGTGGGACATAATAGAAATTTTTACAGGATTTATGTTAATTTTCGCCTCAGTTTCTCTGATACATTAGTGAAAATTTCTATAGGTCTATCGTATGCCCATAACGGGCACGTGAAGTGTTAAATTAATTGCACTCAATTTGTTGGTTCCAGGGCTACAAAAAATAGTTCTGTTTCTTATCACATAGTCAGCCAATTATATGACTGAACTATTTAAGAACAGAAAAGGTAGAGGTGTAAAAGACACTAGTCAGAGTTATCTCCTCTGAGAGTAATGAATTTCACTATAGGCTACAGCCAGACCTTGTGGTGAATGAAGTGAAGGTGTTATTTGCAGGGTGGAAAGTGGGTGCTTTTCGGAGGGCATGACATGCTGATAAGCATACTCTTTCAACTCAGTGAGGAAGGCAATAGTAAACTACCTCACTCCTCGTTTTTAGTTGGTAAAACCTCTAGAGGTTCAAACCAGCCTTTTGGCTGTTGACCTAAACAACAAGGTCTACCGTATTATTAGTTGTTTCAAGAGAAAGTTAATTTTATTAATTAATTAATAATTACTTAGCCTACAGGGTCGAGTTAAATAACTTTTTAATAATCTAATTTTACTTTTAAACGAATAATCTAAACAAATTTTTTTAGTAATATGAAGGCTAAAATATGAAATAACGTAATACACAGATAACATAGCCTATTTATCAAAATTAAGGGTAATAGGTAACCTTTTTTAAAGAAAAGTTTGAAAATCATTTTATCTAAAATAAACACAAAGAAGAACTTTTAAATTAGAATAGGCTACTTTCTCATCAGTTTGACTGTTTTCAAAGTTTTACTATTTTTTATTTGGAGTATTAGGGTCTATAGGTTAAGTTCCTTAAAAATTGTTGTGAAATAAAAAAGTAAATAAACAAAAATATATACTTAGTAGGTATTATAGACCTAGGTTATGAATTTTAAATTTGCTTTTATTCTATCGCAATGCAGTAAGTTTCATTATAAATAAATAATATAGGCTAATATACTGTATTATTTTTATATAGGCTACATATTATACGGATAAATATATAAATCGGCCAAACTCCACTAGGAAAATGAACGATTACAAAATGAAGTCTAAAATTTTTCAGACACCTGTATAGAATGGATGACAACCGGTTGACAAAACAAATTTTCAAGACACTTAACAATATACTTACCTAAGGTGTTGGATGAAAGGTTTAAAGAAGTCAGAAAGGTTAAGTTACTAAGAAACCTAGAATAAACCGAGAAACTTAATGAACCGATTCAAATTCAGACAACTAATTACGGACTTTAAGGGCTTTCATGAAGAGCAAAACCAGAACAATGGTTGGACAGAAGAAAGGAGAAAAGCCTTCAGTGAGCGAGTGCTGAGAATGTGGGCTGCAAAAGGAGCTTCCAGAAACGTGTAGTCACCTTATCTGGTATAAAATTGGCTATTTTTTTGTTGAAACGGTTTCTTTTTTAGAACTTTATCAGTAATTTTTAAATCGATTATTTTAATAGGCCTATGATTCATCATGTTACTTCGAATTAGATCAACATTTTGTAGTAGGCCTATAAAATTCCTCGTTCACAAAGAAAACGATATTAAGTTGATAAATTTAACTCAAGGTAGAAATATTCAAAGTAAAATTAAAGTTTTAGAGTTACAAACATTGCAGTTTCTTTGATTTTTCAATTATAAATTAGGCTACTATACTAAATAAAATGACGAATTTTACTACAAAGAGAATTTATTTCAAAATTCCAGTTTTAGCTATTAAAAATATGATAGATGATCATAACTTATTTAGTTAACGAAAGAATTTTTAATCAATCTCAAAGTAAATCACTTTGGGAAAAATAAATTGTTAAAAAAAAGTTAATTTATAAAAATTGAGCGATTATACTTGATTAAAAAAAATTCCTTTATTAATAACAACTTGAAAAGAAGATTGTTTTTTATTTGAATTGTTTTCTAAACAAAACATAAAATAAAAAGAAGAATTATAATAATAACAAAACAAATAAAAAGATACCATTGAATAACAACACAGTATTGTTTAGGTGGGGAGATGGGCGGCGCGACAGTTCTGGCAGGCCGCCGAAAGAAAATGGCCGCCGTAGTTTAACGTTTTCTCAACAGATCGCGCAACATGTTCGCTTTTGTTACCTACATAATACTGTTCCATATTGATTCTCATGCAACCAGGTGTCAGTTGCACGCTGCTTGCCTTATTATTCTTAACTTGTCTGATCTTTATTCTACTTTACACCTTACCTTTTGTTTTTCTAGATAACCTACAAAAATAATTTAATGTTCAACAAACAATAAATTAAAAATCAAATATTAAATAAGTTATTACAAAATTAACAATTTACTGTAGCACTCTTAAGTAGCCTAATATAAGTTTTCTTATCATTTCTTACTTTAAACTGTAACATACAATGACAAATAAAATTAACAATTTAAAGCCTAAAAATATTTTAATTTATTTTTAATAAAATTTATATTATCTCGTTTAAACGAGAAAATATTCAATATTTGCAACGAAAAATTACTTTGAATGACAATCAGAAACGATAAATAGGAATGGAGAAAGAAAAAATTAATAAAAATGATTCTTCTGACAAATATGAAATAGTAGAAGCAGTTTATTTTGGTTGGAGATTCGTGCGGAAGTGAAAAAAAAACAATTAAGAATGAAAATCGAGAACAATCAACTAAAGAAAAAAGAAAGCAGATCTCTGAATTAAAGAAGTTTTTTTAAAAAAAAACTCAGGAAACAGCCAAAGTTATTTCCAAATTATCTGTAAAGAATGAACTCTTGAAAAAAATTTACAATGAAAGCCCAATTAACTGTTTATAATATAAAAAAATGCTTTAAAAGCGTTTATTTTTTTTTTAAATCTTACTGAATTTTTTGAAATAAAAAATTAACATTGATAACTATATTATATTTTGCTTACCTACAAAACACCTTGTGGTAATTGTATAAAAACAACTTAATAATTATTGTAACAGATAAACTTTGTTACTACAGAAAAAATCAAAAATAAGTACCTAGGTGAAAAATTAAGTAGGCTAAAAGTAAAAATTTGTATTCAGACTTGAAACATTTTAAAACATTGGACTTACTTTTACAATTTTGTTAATCATTTAACTCATTTACATTATTCTATTTTATACTTCTAATGATTTTCCATCTCCATGTTCATCATCATCTTCAGCTTCAACTACTTCATGTTTCAAGATAAAATGCGCAGTTCAGAGTCAAGTTTAGTTTTGTTTCTGTTCAGAGTTTGATTTTTGTTTTTGAAACTACTACTGAATATATTTTATATAACTTAACCTATTCATTACACAAACGTTAGGCCTATTATTCAGACTTTTATCGTCTTCGCTTAAAGTTTTTATTTACATTAGAAAAAACTGATTGCAAAAAAATTACACTTAGTTAAAAAAAGTAGGTGAAATTTTGTGTTTTCTATAAAAAAAATATTCATAAATTCATCTGACTGTTTATAATTAGACCTTGATTTTGTTATTGTTTTATTTTTGAATGAAATTCTTTAGAATAATCAGATTTAACGGAAAAAATCAAGTCATTGTTTAGTTTTTATTATTAAAAAACTTTGGTTTGGCGCGTAATTCGTTATTCTATATTTCAACTTATTAGCCTATAGGCTACTATTTACAAAAAGAGACATGATTTATAGTTTTCTTTCTCTAGCATAACATCATTTTTTATTGTTTATATAAATAAATTATCGACTTCTTTTTGTTACCATCCTGAAAAATACAAAATTAAAAAAAAATTATTAACTACAAAACAACAACAACTTTACAATCTACAATCATAGACTATACAGTAAAACCCCGATTATCCGAAATCGGTTTTCTTTATTTTTCTGCAAATTTTGTAGGTAGAAGACGAACTACTACTGTAGCCTACTCAATCTGTAAGGCAATGCTACGTGTAGGCCTACTACAAGTCGTCAATGTTTAATGAATTTAAAGATATTAGCAAGTATACGCGAATCAGTTGTTCCCGGTCGAAAGAACAGTAAAGATTGTATAACGGCTGTTGCCTGTGCGAATTGAACTGGTTCACACAAAATTCATAAAATACAAATAGTAAAGCATTTGAAGCGTTAGAAACAGCTTTAATTTGGTACAAAATGCAGCTTGAAGCAGATTTTTCTACTCTCCTGGCTGTCAAACGAATCAGGGATCTAGCAGCATAAAAGCAAAAGAACAATGCTAAACAACGCAAAATAAGCGATTTAAAAAAAACAATTTGCAGTAGGTAAATGATTTTTGTTTCTTTTAACAACTTATAATATTTTATTTTATTTTTTACGATTCTGTAAAAATTCACAATTTTCATTGTTTTTCCACCATTAAAATTGATATTTTTCACTACTAAGTAGGCTATATTTATCTTTTTATTATTGTCTTTCCCGAATGTGATCGATTATCCGATAAAAATCGGTCATCCGAAACTTTCATGCCCTAATTATATTTTGGATAACCGGTACTTTACTATATTTTTTAAAAATGATTTTTTATTGTAGGTTAAGTTAAACAAAAACTGAAAAATCTTTAAAAGTTTCCATTGATGTCAATAAATTAAAGGACGAATAGCCTTGTAAAGTAGTAGTGTTCTTTTTTCATGAGAACGAAACATTATAAATTTTTTATTAGGCCTACAGAACAGAATTTTGAAAAAAAAATTTTGTGAAATAAGTCACGCTTCGCAGAAATACGTACTAGGCTATTAAATGTTTGTTTGTTAACTTAACAAAGGATGGCGTTAACCTTTAATAAAAATATAAATGATAGGCTATTTTCAGAAATTCATTTTTTTAAATCAGAGGTTCTTGAACCTAGTAAACGTAATCTGTATTTATACAACAGTTTTTGCCCGTAAAGTATCATTTTTATTTTTTTTATTCTTTTGTAACTAGTCTTAAACTACGAAACGATTACAAAATTATCGTAGGAAAAATAAAACCCAATGGCTAGGCTACTCTTATTTTCTAATAATAACTGTTATTTTAAATTATAATTCAAAAGCTACTTTTACTTTCAAAATAGCCTAATATTATTTCCTATTGTTATTCATATGTCCTGTGTTAAATTTACCTAAGTGCAGCTCTTTAGCTACTCTTACTTATAGCCTAATAGCATATAGCTACCTATGAAGAATATAAAGCTATATTAAGCGCTTAAGAAATATAAAGAACTTATGATTGATTGATGAAATTCGTACAAAATATAGCTAAGGAATAATATGGGTAGGTAATCTTATTTTCTTAATAGGCTATAAGACGTAGGTAGTCCTATTATTTTCCAGTATAACTTAACAGCCTAATAATATTTTGGAACAGATATCCCACTTTCAGTATCTAAGTTGCAACATTACATACCAACAGTTAAAGATGCTTACAAGAAGATGCACCAATTTCAGCAGATATGCGGAACTATCCACCGCACCTTAATAAATAGCACCAGCAAAAACACGAGGGTGAGATTTTATAAAACAATAACAGTGCCGACCCTACTCTATGGCAATGAAACTTGGGTGCTATCAAAGCGAGAGGAGAGTAGATTGTAAAGCATCTGAAATGAAATTTCTTCAACATACGTATGAGTGTAGTAGAGAAGATTGTTACAGGAATACCGAGATAAGGAAAGAACTCAATACCTTCTCTATAAGCGACAAGGTATCTCAGAACAGAATGCAGTGGTTAGAGCATGTGGACAGAATGAGGGTGGATAGGATACCTAAGCGGACACTGGGCTATAAGCCGGAAGGTAGGAGAGAACGAGGACGCCCGAGAAAGAGATGGGCAGATTTGAGAGGTTTGGAACAGCCAGAGATGCCTAATCTTTGAAAGGCAGAAGACGAAGAAGAAGACGAATATAAAATTTCCTATCAAACCAAATCAAATATTTTCTAGCACTTCAGTCTCCTCTCAAGGTTTGAGTTGTCGAAGAGTTGCAGCGCCACAACATTTGCATGACATAGAATTCGGTCTTCCTGACTCCTTGGAGGTATAAAAACTATTAAATTTTTTTAGCTAATTAAAAGATTAAAGAAAAATACCTAATTATATTAAACTTAATTTTCAATGAAATTACTTAACTGAATAATTCGATATTCGACACTGAATTCTAACGAATAAAAATTGAAAAAAAATATTGAAAAATGTTTTCATATTACTTTTTTTGATGATATAAATACTTGAATAAAAAATGTATTGTCCTAATTTTAGAAATGAATAATACAAGGATATAAATACATGAAAGTAACTACTAAGACATGAATTTAATACTAATCCAAACTAACAGATTAAAAATCTAATGACATATTATTAAAACAATCCTAAAATCCCTCCAAAAAAGTAAAACGCCTTTAAAAGTAGTCGACGTTTGCATTTTGGCAGAACTTAATAAAGTTTTTTGAATAATTTTAATTTAGAGTAACTGTTAAGAGCGTTAATTCTGAGAAACGTTAACTGTGTCTGTTATATTTATGACTGACAATGTAGTTGTCCGCGCATATGTTATTGAGTGGAATATGGTTTTTGCATGCTAATTAAACTAGTAGGACTATGAATTAAACATCTGCCTGTTGTTGAAATCAGTGGTTGAATTTAATTCGTTATTTTTTTGGTAGACCCACAATATGAAAATAATTTTTTTTTTAATTTTCTTTACCTAGTAGCTGTACTAAATTATGTCTACAGTAAACAGCAATCTACAGTAAACAGTAAACAGCAAAGTGGAAGGACACTGGAGACTTTTGCCCAATAGTGAAGTTTACAAAACTATTGATCCAGTAACTGAGACGATGAGGAAAAAGAGAATATCATACCTCGGTCACATATTGAGATATTCAGAAAATAGATATGCCAAACAGATATTGAATTTCTGTTGTGGACTCGCTCTCAAACCGGTATGGATGAGAGAAATAAATGAAGATCTGGAGGAGATGGGATTAAAAATTGAAGACCTCCAAAATAAATCCGAAAAATTAAACATCATTAAAAGCTTTAAATTTGCACCTCCTCCAACTAAACAATATAAAACGACTGTCGTATCAGATGAAGTGAGACTGGCCCGATCGCTTAGAATGAGGGCCTACTGGGAGAAGAGAAAACGACGTAAGACTAAATAAATGCTAAACTAACTTAAAGTGATCAAGTGTGGTCTTAAAAGTAAAAAAAAAAAAAAAAAAAAAAAAACAGCAATCAGAGTAATATTATGTGAATTATAGGTATTTTCAAAGATTAGGCTAATCAAATAGTAAAATTATTTAATTACTGTATCATACCCTACGACGTCTTTCTAGCTTAGTAGTTAGCACGCAAGCCTACAACGCGGAGATACCAAGTTTGATTCCCGGCTAGGGTCTGAAAATTTTCACCAGCCAAAACCCACTATTCTAAATACATAATCTACCACAGTCGCTAATGACCAAGCAGCTGATGCTACTTTAAATAAACTAAAAAAATTACTTCATGATTAACTTGCAATTTAAAGAGGTAGACCAAATATTTTTTACTTTCTCTTACCTATAGGCTATGAATATAAGGGAAGGAAAGTATTGTTTTCATGTCGAATTTTTCGAAATCGAGTTTTTGCTGGACACGTTTCCAGACCCCCTGAGCGTAAAAAAACATGTTTTTAGCGATTGGTGTGTGTGTGTGTGTCTGAACAAAATATCTCAAGAACGGAACATTGTACAAACTTAAAACTTGAAACTTAAGTTAGGCCTATATACTACTACCGGACCCGACATAAACATTTTCATCTAAATCGGTCAATCGGAAGTAGTAGTTTATTGGTAACATTTTTCACTTTTATACGATTTTTTAAAAACGGCTCCTACGATTTTTTTGAAATACGCCTCATTTACTACATTTTTTATGCTCTAGTATATAAGAAAGGGTAGATGCCATGGCTGCTGAAATTCTTGGAGAGGCTGTGCTCTCGTAGAATTTTTTTTAAGATTGCGGCTTTAATTTGCATTTTAGCGCAAAAATATATAGACCTATATACCTATAATAAAAGTTGTAGAAAATTTAAAATCCTGCAACTTTTACTCAAACATTTTTTTGGATAACGCTTAGTTTAGCGGTAATTAGAGATTTTATGTTTCTTTAGGTATTACACTATATCCTATGAAAATCTGGAAAAAAGTAGATTGTTTTATGATTTCAGCCTAAGTATGCAATTTACGAAAAAAGAGTAGTATCTATATAAATCAAATTTATAGAAAAGTAAAAGATTTACAAGTATTATTAGAACATTTTTCTCTACAGAGCCTAGTTTAGCGTGAAAGAGTGATTTTTCGTATTTTTAAGCCAAACTGAGGTTGTTATTCATTTTGCATATAGTAATTAAAGAAATAAAAATTCAAAATTGGGCTTAATTAATCATACAAATCAAGAAACAACTTATAAACATTATCATAACCACACCTAACTCAAAATGCGGGAAGAATAAGCTATTAAATAGATGTTGGAGTAAGGATATGATATAGCCTAAAACACCGACGAGGGCTTGTCAACGGTCGATTTCGTTATAAAAATAAAATCATGACATTACAGAAAAATATTTACATAAATATTGCTAGTTGCATTAAATCACAGTTGTAGTTACTTTGGAGTAAAGTTTTAGCGGCAGAGAGAATGAACTTCGAATATGTTTTGACATTGAAAACTTTCTTAGACATTTTGTGTAAATTTTAACCAGTGATTTTAAAGTAAACTGATTATATTTTTAGTTAAGTAAGTAAAAGCCAATTCATATTTTTGTGGGATTAAATAAACAAGGAGTACGGTAGGACTAATAAGAAAGTAGGGAGAGATACAAGAGTCCGGGATAAGAATTCAATGTTATCTATCAGACAAAACCAAACCAAATCAGTTGATGAGAGGATGACTAAGATGAAGTGAAGGTGATTTGTGGAATGGGAGGGGGGGGTCGGTATAGAATCTGATGGATGAGTTATATCACCACTATGGAGGGGTAAAGGACCTGCACTTGTACCACCCTCTCAACCATCTTCCTGTTAGGGAAAGGGGTGGTTCATAGAGGGCTGAGGGATGCTCATGAATATTCAGGCGCTCGGATAGAGTGGAGGGACGAGCGCCAAATCCGAGCTGCTGGCTTCCTCCTTCATCCTATTCCCTGTTTACAGATGAACCTGATAATTTGACTAAATTAATTAGAGTTTTTCCTAACCCCCTTCTTCCTAACCTTCTACCACGTCTTTCCTTACCTACTAGAACCCACCCCTTCTTCATCATCTGCCAAACTACCCTCTTCAACTCCCATCAACAACGTCTTCCCCCAAGAATTTCTTTCCACTCTTCCTCTACTTCCACTTTTTTATTATTATTATACTTTATTCCATTCCTCTGGCTTCAGCTGCAATTCTTCAAAACCACTCACTACATTCTAAAAGAAAAGAAGACAACAGAAATTTACATCACTTCGTTTTTTTGTTCTTTCGCACAAAGAAAAAAGTAATAATAGAGGAAAGACGCCTCAAAGATTTTTTCATTATTTTTTCTTTTGATTCAACTTTCTTTCTTTCATCGAAACTAGCCCTGTAGGCCTATTAAAAATTCTATTATTTGATTTTCCTATTGTCTATTTAAAATAACCATATATATTTGTGTTAGGTCCCATTGTTAAAAGTTTTTTTCAGTTATAACTTATATTCTAATATTAACAATATTAGGTACTTTGTAATAGTTAAATTACAACCACTGACAACAGTTAGCTTTGATCTGGGTACACTTATCTTTTGCATAATTATAAACTGATTAATTGTTTGTATAACTTATATTAAGCCTAAAATTTAACTACTCAATGATAACGTATCTAACAATTGCTGTAGTTGGACAAGATCTGCAAATAGGACAAAAAATTTAAATTTTTAATGAGTATAATTAGCAGTGGGTGTAACACTGAGTAATGAGGAGCATAGCCAATAATAATGAACGAATTCAAAAAAAAATCGAAAAATTGTTTTCTTGTGGGCTTATAGTCTTAAATTAACGACTTCGAAAAAAATTGAAAAATTGTTTTCTTGTGGGCTTATAGACTTGTTGTTAAATACGATGAAAGACCCGCGAAAAGGAAGCGAACAACAGCAGACGAAAAAAGATGGCGGGTGCACTTCGAAGAACTCACCACGTGTATAAGAATAAAACACTCAAAGACAAGCCAAAATTGGACATTATATTCCTAATATTGTGATAAAATCTATACGTCTGCACGCAAGTGAGTGCTTTACAATTAGGCTACCTAAAAGGCTTGTCTAATAGAAGCAGGGAATTTTGCGAGAAAGATACCCTGCAAGATAATGTGCGTTAAGATGGTGACGAACAATATAATTAATAAAATTGAGAAGAACTCTTCAAGGAAAATGAAAGTTTAGGAAAAGAAGACTAAAACTTTATTAACACTTTCGTAAAATAGATGACAAACGGTTGACTACACAAATTTTTAAGACACTAAACAATAGACCTAAGATGTCGGAAAAATTGTTTAAAAAATAAACAGAGAAAACGTAGCCTAATGATTCTAAGCAAATTCAGACAAAATTACGGACTTTAAGGGGTTCTACGAAGAGAACAACGAGTGAACAGAAGAAAGGAGAAAGCATAAAGTGAATGAATGCTACGAAAGTAGGGTGAAAAAAGAAATTCCAGAGACGTTTAAAGTCACCTCACATGGTATTTCATTGGCCTTACACGAGGAAAAACATATACAGGCCTAAGGGATATCCAGAGGAAAAGTTAAGAAAACGCCACAGAAAGTGGACTGTTGAAAGAAAGTGACAGTTTTTGAAATAAAAAATGAAAAAATGGAAATAATGGACTCAAAATACGAACTAGAGAAAAAAAATCAAAGGAGTAACACATGCATGATTATTGTAGTACTAACATTATTAAAACAAACAAATTAATAATTTTGAAGAACGTTTTGTACATACAACAGCTCTGTGACGAATATATGAACAAATTACATTAATGGAAGTAGGCCTAAACTTAAGTACGTGGGATATTAAATAGGATGTAGAATTTCAAAGACCCCTTATTTGGTCGTGGACTTCTATATAAAATGAATGCAGAGAAAAGTCTTATGCTCTATACAAGCTTACATTAAGCTTATAATAATGTCATAGCCCGTAGTGAATAAAATACGGACGCCAGTACCCTATCTGTACGTTGATCATAACTAGATTGTACGCTAATAATCACATTTGCGGGCTCTCTTTGGATAACGGCGCCCAAGTAATTCAATCACAGAACACAAACGACCGCCCCTCCTTTACCCAAGCCTGGAACACTAGTCAGCCTACCTAACTCTCAAACCATCACTAACGATTCTTACCATAGTCGACACTTGTTCCTAACCTTAAAAAGAACAAAACTAAAATGTATTTACAAAATATATACTTTCGTTTTTAGCCTAACATTCAAATTAAAGTTTATAATTCTTTTTGAAAAAATTCAAAGAAACTAAATACTCTGGGGCGTCGATTATTCGAACATCAGTCATTCGAATCGTCATTGATCCGAACCATCATCAATTGAAAAAAATTACCTGAATTTAGTGCTGGTGAAGCATTGTTAGTAAAAAGAATGAGATATTTTGCTGCTACAAAAAGTTTAGTCATTGTTCAAAGGAAAATTCAAGATATTTAAAAAAATAGCCAACTGTATAGTATGTTGCCCTACAAGTGATTTAATAATATTTCATCAAAGATTTTATCGTAGTTTATTATTTCATTAATTTATTCAGTTTTGAAATTCTGCTTTTATCCGTTTGTTTTTATAATCTTTAGTAGCCACTCTATATTTCCAATAAATGCAATAAATAAGTGTTTTTTTCCACTAAAAATTATGTTTATATTAATCACTTATTAACCTATTAAACATTTAGTTCTATTATTGCTACCGTTTAGGTAATTTATTTTATAGTACTTACAGTGTATGAAATTACAGAATTTAGCATGTTATCCGAACTATTTGATTATCGAAACCACTCTGGTTCCAATTAGTTTGAATAACTGACGCTCTACTGTAGATTGTTTTAATTTATTAACGTTATTAACAACTGTACAAATTTATTTACAGTTAGTAAATTAAATATATTTGGTATTTCTAATAATAAATAAAATATTAGAAAATTCCTACGGGTAAATTTTTACGAAGCGTTTACTTCATCTTATTTATTTTTTTGTCTAAAGCAACGACTGAGAGTGATGTCAGGAATCGCATGGATCATGATAAAGCTGCTGGGGATAGAATCATTGCTATGTTCTCGTTCATTAAATTGTAGATGTAGTAGCTATATATCTATTGGAGCTCATAAATATATGAGTCTATATGGTGCTGAGTGCTGGTGAGCTCTGTGAGCTCTGAAGATAAACAAAGGTTGGAGGTTGTAGGCTTGTAGGATCTCCAAAGTAAAGTATGTGAGAATTGAGAACACAAGGTAACAGATCGGTTCTCAGGATACCATAAAAGACAGTAGCCTACCGAGACCAAACCAAGAAAAGTTTAGTATGGGTTTGTTCAAAAAAATGGCAGCGGACTAATGACCCCAAAGAGCACACCCTTCCCATCCAGAAAAAATTATATGACATCACCCTCAGACACGTCCAAGATACAGAAAATCCAAGAATATATGGTAGCAAGAAATCTGAGGAAGGAGGACTAGAAAAACAGAAAATGACGAACTATAAAATGCGGGAAGCGGAGAAATTTGTGGGAACCCTCCCCGACGAAAAAAAGAAAAGAAGTCTACTTTATCTTCTGGGAAATCCACGTTATGAGTTACCGAGTAAATATGAATTTTTGAATTTTCGCATGAGTTGTTCTGCTCTGCGCTCGAGCGTAATTTCTAGTGATTTTCTGGGGGTGATGATACCTACATAAGCCTTAGGTCACACTTACGCACAAGCCAACATAGGCTTGTGCGTAACAATATGAGGTGACATAAAAATGAAAAATGCCAGATTTTCTTTTACCCCTAATGTATGTACGTTGCAATCCGTTTAATTCAGAACAGTAAGCAACCGTATGACCCAATGTGATGACGATGATGTGTACCACGTGTTAAATGAGGCGTAGTATTGTACAGACCCAGGCCGGCTATTGGTGAGAGAGTATTGTTAATAAAACCCCAACCATCAAAGTACACCGGTAATCACTGTCTAGTATTCAAATCTGTATAAAAGTAACTATCTTTACTAGAATTTGAATCAGGAAACTTCGTCTCCGAAAATCAGCTGTTGAACAGCTGACTCGCGGCGACGACTTTGTCTTTAGACCTACCCGGTAGGCTTTGCCAGATTTTTCTTTTAATCCCTAACGTGTGTACGTTGCAATCTGTTCAATTCAGAAAAATAAGTAACCCCATGACCCAATGAGATGAGGATGATATGTAGCCTATGACGTGTAAATGAGGTTTAGTCTTGTACAGACTCAGGCCGCCCATTCCTGAGAGATTATGGTTAATTAAACCCTAACCATCAAAGCACACCGGTAATCACTGTCCAGCATTCAAATCCGTTTAAAAGTAACTACCTTTACTAATGCCAGACTTGATTACAATTAAAATTTCCAAAATAAATAAAACAAAAATAATAGGTGAAAACATAAAAAATGACTGTTATTCACACTATGCCTAAGCAGACAGTGGAAGTTTATAGATGCTAATGGAAGATGAGAATTTGCGCGACCTGACAGGGAATTGAACTTAAAACCCCGGAAAACCCAAATTGCACCGACTATTAAACCTATGGGCCAGTCATTGAATTATGAAAATGATCTTTACATAGTCCAACTAATAAATTTATAAGGGAAAGTAAAATAATAATCAGTCTGATAATTTTACCTGATTCGTGAGTTGAACCTAGGTTTCAGAATTTAAAACCAATATAATATATATTAATTTTATGTTTTTTTTAAGAATATACTTATCGTTAAATACAATAATAAATTAATGACTATACATTCCGAATTAATAAAAAATACTTAGACTTAACAATAACCCTTTATGTTATTTAAGAACACAAAAAGATGGTAAGCTTTTTAAAGAACTGTATACAAAACAAGACTATATATTCATTTAATTTGATTTGACTTTTTATATACCTATTGAGAACCAAGGGAATAAGAAATAGTGTTGAATAAAGGATTGGAAAGATTTATTTATTATTATTTTATTGCTTGTTTTATTGTCCTTTTTGAATTTTTATTGCAAGTATAACCTTTAACTCTCCGACATAAACTTGTTTAACTATCAGCAACAACAATAAAACTAATAATAATAATAATAATAATAATAATAATAATAATAATAACAGCACTAGCAAAATAAATTACTCAGCAAGGAACACAGAACGATTCCGTTGTACTTTATTTATTTATTTACTTTTATACAACTTATTTAAGTTTAAGGCTTTACTTACATAAGACTTTACCTTACAACTTCATTTTGGACTACAATCGATTTTATTACAATGGCTTGTCATAATTTGCAATCAATGTCCACAACGTTTTTCAAATCTTATACAAAAAATTTATGATTATAAATTTAATTAGTTGGTTCTCTGTAAGCTAAAGTAGGCTCAAAAACTAGCCTACATCAATAGTGATGCTTTTGTGGGATTACGTATTCGTAGGATGAGAAACATCTTTTCTACAAAAATACATCACTTTTGTATTTCAATTCGTTTGTCATGTATTTTTGTTTCTGAAAAGTGCAAACACCTAAAACAATAATATTTTATTTCAGAATAAAAAATAAAAAAATCTGGTTTGAACAATCACACGACTTATGTAAATAATGCCAATGTAAATAATAAATTATATTACCTACGTTTAATCATTAGTAAACAATATAAAATTAAAAAAATATAACCTAATTTTAATCAGGAATTTTTTTAAATCCCTCATTTACATATTGTAATACATTTATTATTTATGCTTTACAAGGGAAAGTGGCTGAAATACTTGGGGGCTGTGCTCTTGTGGTAAAACGTATTACTTTTGTTAAGTTTGCGACTTTAATATGCAATTTAGTGCAAAAGTGTATATATAATTAAAGTTGTAGGAAATTAAATACAACCAACAATTTTATTTCAATAAAATTTTCAACAACGCATAATTTAACGTCCATTAGTGGTTTTCTGTATTTTCCTCATCAAAATCGGTAAAGAAATTGTATATTTTAAGATTGCCATTTATTAAAATTAACAAGAACAGGCACGAATAAAAAATAAAACAATCATCAATGTTAAATTTAGAATCACAATATTTAAAAAAATTAATACCAGATGATAACGGTATCAGTTTAGTCTCTTTGGGTTCAATGGCAATACATTTATTGATCTGTGTTTAAGGAGTACCTATGGTAAAAAATATATTTTGTTACAGATGTAGACTACTAAGCAATGTTTATATGAATGTAAATGATCCAAAAAAAATTTTTTGTCTTTAATTTTTATTACGGTACTGTACATTGAGAAACACAATTTCCGTATATGATATTTAAATGGTGGTGGGGAGTTTCGCTTAATAGAGAAGAGGTACTTAATGGTACATTCTCCGTTTTATTTAGACCAAGAAGTCTCTACTCCATTTTAGCTTGAGACGGCGCACAGGTGGGAAGTTCCTTGTAGCTAGATTACGGGCTAGTTGTTTGGCTGGACATCTAGTCGTTCGTGAAATTTACTATACAAGGACGTGGTTAGCTCCTTTACTGTCGGAATTTTTAAATCGTCATGGAGGGTTTTATTGCTTACATAAAACGGAACGCCAAAAGCAAGTCTTAAGAAATTTTATTAAAAGGCTTGGATCGACTTTAAATTACTTTCTGCCGCTACTCCAAAGAGCTGAACACCATTAGTCCAGATTGGTCTCAAAAGAGTTTTGTATATTAAAATTTTGAAACGGAGGTTCAGTTTTGATCGAGGGTTAATTAAGCAAAAAATGAATAAACTAAAATACTGCGCCGGCCGCATTGGCGTAATTGATAATGTGCTCGCCTCTCATCATTCGGTCGTGGGTTCGAATCCCACTCAGGCACGGAATATTTTCATACGTTACAAAAATTATTTCATCTTCCACAATTACACCCCAACGTCGTCGCTTGTGACCATTGCAGTTGATGCGACGTTAAATAAAAAAATACTTTAATAGGTTAGATTAATTTGATTTGTTTCTTTGTGAATAAATGAATTCATGTAAAGGAATATGCGGACAAATAATTGATCAAAAGTTAATTATAATAAAAATTAAATTAAAATCTCGGTTTCATGATAATTATTTAAGCAAACCACAAGTATATACGACTTAAGCGGAAAATATAATGTAATCTATGAAGGAAAGTATCAGAGGTTACCAATTGACGGCTACCGGTCTTGAACATTATACTTCATTAGTATTCGAAGCTCGGTTTGTAATTAAGCTACTGAGCTACTGGGTTGGCTCTATCTTTATCTCTTTCCCTCTAATAACACTCTCTCATTCTATACAACTCATCTTATAATAATCCTACATATATATTTTATAAATCCATCCTGAAACACGTGGCCTCATCATCTGTAGTACATTTATCGAACCACGAACCACGGACACGAAAAATAATTTTACATTATCACAAAGCTACCTCCCTTTAACGACCTCACAATACTTCCATTAATTTAATACTAAATTAAACACACCTATCATTAAAGTTATGATTCAAAAAGAAATTGACTTTAGACAAAATTATTTGACTACCGCTTCCATACTCCTTTCAACTTTTCTGTTTTATTTTTCATCTTATTCAACTTCTATACCACATAATCATTCTTTTTTTTTAAATCTCTCACATAGGAAATAGACATAATTTTGCTCACGCTTTATTATACTAATAATACCAATAATAATAACAACTATAACCTCTTCATACTCTATAATCTTTTTCAACTATAATTATTATTTAAAATACCATTCCTTTTTTAACATAAATTACTAGAATCTTAAAATTATAACCTTATAAAATCAAAATAGTCGTTCATTCAGATTTTCTTTTATATTGTTTTTCAATTCCATTCATCTTGTTTAATAATCGTAAAGGATTATTAATTTTATGGCTACCGAATTTTTATTTTTTTATTTATTAGTCATAAACACTTTAATATTTTACCTTATTTAAAAATAATTACTAGACTATTCAATCATTGTTTTTTAAGGAATTTTAATGAAGTTTTTAATTGAGAAGTGAATAAAAAAGTAGACTATAGTTTAAAATTATTGTTGTAAAAGATTTGTAATATCAGTTAAAACAATGAAATAGAAAATATCAATTTTCAATGAAATATATACCATCGTATGCTTCATTACCATTCAAATTATTTGGCTGTAAACCTTTTGGACAATAATTACAATGATTTAATAGAATTAAACGATATAAGGTAGGTACTAGAGTTGCCGTACAGATTTTTCTAAGAAAACTGTGTGGTAAAAATACGAATGATGGGGTTTATACTTATTCTTAAAATGAACATCTACTATAGCAGTAATCATCAACTAAATTTGATCAATTTCGTTTAAAATTCGGAGATTACCACTGTCCGGCCAACATTTAGTTAGTCCATGCCGATTGTAAAAATTTAGATAAGATAATCATGGTAAATCTTGATATGAATTGTTGATTTCAAAAAAGTTTAAGCAATGAAATGTAACAAAAGTTTCAAATTACTGTAGGACAATGTACAAAAGTTGTAGTTTTTTGTATTTTTAGCGCTGCGCTATCACGAATTGCTTTCAGACTAATCGCGGCTGTAAACTTATCCAATGAGCATCAATTCTCTTCTGATAAACTTAGGTATAGAACCTATATCGTGTTGATATCCAGTTGCTTTCAGCGAGCACACCTCCTAAACTTTAAAAATTCACTTGAATAAAATTTTTGTATGTATCTGGATGTCATCAGATCTTTTACTTTCAATTAACGTTGATTACATTATTCTTTTATATTTAAGAACAGATCGTAATGATGCAATTTGGCAATAAAGAAAAAGATTGTATTTATAATTTCCAGAATTTTTTAATCTCGTAAAGAAGTTGTGCAGTAGAGATCTAAAAAAATTCTCACAATTCCACTTACAAAAAAATGAAACTTAAACAGAACACTAACTTTTCATAACAAATTTTTTCGTTTAATCACAAGTAGTATCTCTAAGTAAGAAAATCTGCATCGAGACTTCAACGTAGACTCAGTTTACGCAGCCATTAACAAATTACACACTCCATTATCAATCAAAATTATTTATGAATCACAGAAATTGAGATACAAACATTGTAACACCCATATCTACCGTAAAATCCACGAAGGCGATTAAAAAGATCTTGGAATAGGGATTTTGTATAAAACAGCGATGAGGGTTTGCCACAAGGTGATTTACTAAATTAAGACAAAAACAGGACAGTAAATACATATTAGGTGAAGCGTTACATGTTGTACAAATTTACTGTAGTAAGTTTAAATAATAACATAAAATTGAGGGAGGCTTCATTGTAAGAAATCCTGTTGAAGAAAACAAGGGTTAAAAAAGTCTTAGATCATAAATACTGCTGGTTGTGTACATAATAATTTTAGCCTACTTATTACGAAACATTATTCAAAATTAAAAAACTATACATTCAGGTGATTTTACATATTATAATAGCTGCTTTTTAATTTAGAATTGAATTGATTTAGCGACTAAAGAATAATCGCTTACTGAAAAAGAATTAAAAACACCATGAAAAATTAAACTGTAACAAAATTCGTAACGATCAATTTGGAAAAACAAACCAAAACTTTACAAACGATCTGAAAAACGTACAGAAAAAAATATGTACAATTACACTAGAAAAGATATATAAGCCTACTCGTATAGGCTAACTCTACTTTGCGAACATTTGAACTCACAGATAATTTTTGAAAGTAATAAATTATGGGCAAAAATTAACAATAACTTATCCAACTTAAACTTGTAGTTTTAACAATTTAAACAATTTTCTTTTAATACAGTGTAATTCTTCCGAAATAAATTTTTTTAATTATAAATATTAACTGTAAATGAAGACGATAAAAGTCTGAACAATAACGTTCTTAGAAATAAAATATATAACACATTCAGTAGTCTATTCTGTTTAAAAAAAGGCTAAACTCTGAACAAAAAGCAAAACTAAACTTGACTCTGAACTGTGCATTAATATCTTGAAACATTAAGTAGTTGAAGCTAAAGTTGACGATGAACTACAGTCTTCTAGTAGTAGGAAAAATTAAATGAGTTGAATGAGTAACAAAATCGTAAAGGTATTCCAATGTTTAAACTTTGAGTAAAACAAAAAAAAATTAAATTACATTTACTTACATGAAATGAAATAACAATATTACCAGATAATTCAATAGTACATTAATAATTAATTCTGTACAGATCCTTGTATTTTCCTCGTGACTTAAAAGATTTTCTTGACTGAGAAACAATATCCGATGAATAGCTAACAAAATCAATGGAGTTAGATCTCACTATTAATTAATTTGACTGAAAGTTGTCTGTTTTTGTTCAGGCAGGATTAATAATGGTAATTTTATGTGGATTCGAGTCAGTCAATTTAGACCAATACTGCTGACAAGCTGTCTAAGAGTATACGTTGCAATATTCTTATTAAATATTTTAAATATGTTTTGATATTTTTAATTTTATTTCGAATTTATGTTTAAATATAAATTTTATTTGTAATCAGTTATTTTTATTTAAGCTTTTATTATTATATTAGTTGTAAAATTTATTTTATTTTATTTATTTTTTGCTAGGTTAGGATCAGCAATTAATCACATGCAATGACTTAATTTTTCTTTTTTCTTTTTCAGTTTGTGCATTTGATGGTATTTTAACATTTTCTCGGAACTCCATTTTCGCAACTCTTCTGTTAGTGCTTGTTTGGTGTTTTTCCTCCGGTTGGAGTTTAATCTGCAATCTTTTTTGTTAATAATTATTTGTTGTTCTTCTCTAGTCATTATTTTTCGTTCCGTGATACCTTCAATTATCTTTTCAATTTCGCTTGTTCAACTTGTTTTCTTGGAGATCTTCGATTTCCTTCCCCAAGTTCTTAGGGTTCTTGAATTTTCCTCCAATTTTAAGATTCACATGGATAGTCTGTTGTCGTCGATCCTTTTTAAGTGCTATTCTATTTATTTTGTTGAAAACTGTATACCCTACTTTAAAAATAAAAACTTTCAAATTACTTATGTTTTATAATGCTAAGCGTTAAGTTGAATCTTAAAATAATTACGCTAAAGACGAAGAAATATTTTACATTCATAGATAAATAAGTTTCAAAGGAATAAAAACCACAATAATTTGAATATCTTAATCATTAAAGTATTAAAACCGAAGCTAAGTTGAAATTATTATTTTCATATAACATTTTTCTTTTTTTGCGTGTTTGGTCTCAATGTACCACTTTAGCCAGTTTAGAAGCCGTTAGCTTGCGATGTTGCTCCTTCAAGCATTCAAAACGCATTTGGCGAACTTCCTCTGAATAAACTCATACCGGTCTTTTAGGTACAATTGTGGTAAGTCGAATGGTGTGGTCTTTGATTATCTTTTCGTATTTGGGTGATTTTTCAACTAAGTCCTGTTCAGTTAATTTTAGCTTTTGCGTGTCCTTTAGTGGTAGGCCTACTTCATTATACCAAGTATATTGGATCTGGGATTTGGATTTCAACGTGTATTTGACTATTTTTTCTTTGTAAACTTGGTCGTTCGGTAGTAGGCTAAATAATCTGTATTGATTTTGTCAACTTTGTGTTTTTTTACCAATGCATGTTCTGAGAATCCTGCGTTCTATTTTTCTGCACGACTCCTTGACGGCTTGACAATTGATCCATGCTATTGTTTTTCTACCATGTAAAACTTTGGTTCTTAGAGTAGTTTTTTAGTGTTTAATTTTCGTGTTAACCGAGAGTGATTTCTTATTGTAAACGTTCCGGGTGAATTTTGTCCTGTTTTAAGTTTGTTCAGTCTATAATTCCATATTCTGTATTTTCATACTAAAATATTAAAATATATTTTTATATAATTATATATTTTCGTAAGAGTTTTTCAGACGAGTGTAAAATAATTGTCTTCACTTAAGGTGAACGTTATGTTATGTGCAATAATTAGTATTTTTTTTATGCTACTTGAACAGGTAGCTATAATGGTTTTGTATATGTCTGCATAAACACATTGTTTAATAGTGTGTATTTTATGATATCTAAACACAAATATACATTACAACACAAAATGGATGGTGTTAAAAGCGTTCGGAGAAAGAGAGACAGAAAGATAGATGGAGGAACAAAGAGGAGAGTTTGAGAGTGCTGCGTCGAACCTCTTACTCCATACAACAGAGTAGAGTGTGCAGTGCGGCGAGTGTTCCTTTGATGCGGTAACTATGGCAACCGGGGGATCTGCAATGTAATTGGGAGGAGATCAAACAGTCTCTTCTATTACTACACCGAATGTTTGCTTCACAAAAAAATGTTGACGATAACGAACGGTTTTTTGATTCGTCTATCATGGTGGCAGTGAAAAAAGGAAACTGGTAAGTGGGGAGGGAATGAAAAGGGGAAATTCTAACAGAGGAAAGAACTTTGATTCAGATAAATTAAAGAGAAAGGAAGAATCGTGATGTATTGACCAAAAAGAAATCTTTTTAATTATTTTTTTCTATTTTTGGAACAGATAAGTTTATATGTAACTTCAATCGAATTCATTGTCCATGTAACAAAATAATAGACTACTGTACATTTATAAAAATACGACTAACAACAAATATCAAATTAAGTCATTAATATTGTTTCAAAAAAACTTTTAAAGTAAAAAAAATTATACTGTTTCAAAATTATGAACTTTTATAAACGTTTTCATTCAAAAGTAATGAAATAATAACTATAATGCTGCGTCCTGCTGCTTGAAATTAATTCTATTTTTTAAGCCTCAATTGTAGCACTGTAATAAACTTTCAGTATTTAGCGGATCTTTTGATTTGTTTTCTTTTATTCCACATCTTCTTCATATTCTTCATTATGTTATGTTGTCGAAATTTTCTGGTTATTAGTGGCAATTGAATTTTTGGGTCTTCTAGTATTGGCCCATCTTCTCGTCTTAGAATCATGTTATACGTTTAAAACGAAATTACCTAATAATTAAAACGAGCTCATTGTTGATCTATACACACCAGATTTACCAACTGCCCCGATTCGAAGACTGAAACGACTCTGGAGTAGGGATATCATGAGACGTCAAAATTAAAGAAAAATAAAATTAAGTAAATAATTAACAAAATAATGAACTAACTTAATGATTACGGTCAAAGTACTGTTTTCAGCGGTTGTTTAACATGTTAAATCTTACGTTCATATGTAAGGAAATTGATATACGAGTATGTTCATTTCTTTTTAAGAAAAAAATTTACGTAATTTTTTCCTGCGGATTTCAGACGTTTTGGTTTTCTTTAATGTAGTTTCAAATGTTCACATAAAATGTAAAATTTCCCTAAAGGTTTTGAGAAATTTGAAAAAAAAGATAACATGGAGATGTGTAAGAGGTTGAACTTCCCTTAACGGATTTAATTTCTTCATTAGTAATATTTTGAAGACATCTCTCACTAAGACAAAAACTGAGTAGGCAGATTGGAGAATAATCAAACATCATACCATGTAGAATAATCTACAGACATTTAGACATCATGATTTGCTGAGATTTATTTTCATTATTTTTTTCATAATTTAAGTTATGACGCTATCAGGGTTTAATGGTTTGTGAATTTAAATTTGTAATTTTAGAATCGGCATTTACCGCTTTAATTACTATATTATAATAAGCAAACATGGTGTAAGTGAAATTTCTTACAGAAATATTTTTATATCTCTTTGTCGTATAAGTTACATATTCAAAAGTTTTTCAAATATAGCCTATATTTGAGATATTATTATGTGTGGGTATTTAAGCTCGGATGAACTAACTGAATATTAGCAGTCATTTTGAATAAAAAATTATTCAGGAAGATTTTAACGTAATAAAATCTCTTAAATATAATATAGGATAGGTAAAAATGTAGGTATTTCTCGGAGGATAATCCTTTGAACGTTGTGTTGTAATATTAACTTTATCGCAAAAATCATTGTATTTTAAGTCATAATTAATACTCACAACATATCTAGGCTACTCATTGTTCAATGAGAGCAGATCATAGACTTTCAGTAACAAAAAAATTTCAATTTTGATGATTTCATTAAAATTTAAGCGTAAATGTCAAAAAATTAATTATATTTTTTCCTATAAAGTAAGACTATTAAACATTATTTTAAGTGTAAGTATTATTACTTGAAATTCTGTTTTGGACTAAAACACGGAGGTGTCTCAATGTACAAAGTCGTTGTAGGGCTATATAGTTTGAAAGCAATAAAAAAGCGAAAGCGGGAGGTTTTAGGTTTGCAAGAAAGGATAAGAAGAAGAACGGTAGCGTAAGGAGAAGGAAGATTCTGTCCTTTATAGCTGGTGAAAAAAGCTGGCTACGACATCGCGAACCCCTCTGTCAACACAAGTATGAGAAAGAAGGAAAGAGTACTGAAGGGGATGCATGCGATAGAAAGCAATAACTCCATCCCATGGAAACCATGAAGAAACCACCCCTATCCATATTCAACCACCTCTGACTGTTGGTACATTTAACAAACGTAGTTTCAAAGTGTATTTAATTCTGTAATTTTATCTTCTGGGTTTATTGTTTCCCCTGAGAGCGATTTTATTAATAGCCTCTACATGCTTATCAATTAGATTTATACTTGGACATATCAAATATTGAATACGCACTTTTAATTTATCAAATGTTATCTTTATAACATGAATAATAGCAAGGTATAGGAGGTAAATACAAAAATCTGTACCCTGAAAACCTACGAGTATTACGTCCTAATTAGAATTTCATATCGATCTTGTACCTGTATTACATACCTGTTGGTAAACGTTAAATTTTCGATAAGTTTATCTTAATCTACACAGGAGTTTGATATTTGATAAAACTTTTGATTGTTATTTTGTAGCGTAATTAATTGGAACTCTCATATCACTTTTTAAAAAAAGTATTATTCAAACTGATAATGTGATTATGGAATATTTTAATCAATTATTGATTAAGGCCTACAGTTTGACAATAGCTATACCTCAACGAACTCAAGACTGCAGATGAGATCTTAGCCAAGGTCGGGTGTGAGGTTGCTCCTTCGCTAAGTCACACTGTTCCACCGAACTCCAGCTGACTTTTTGTTAGGCTGTCAACCACAGCGGGACCACAACGTGACTACGCAGGATACGATTAACGAAAGTCAATTGGCTCTGTGCTGTGATCTAGGTCACTATGCTCCACCTATATTTGTAATTTCTAGTTCGTTATGGTATAATCTTTATTTTCTTTAAGTGCATATCCGTTCCAAATGTTAGTGACCAGCATGGAAATTCTTACTTTGTTCGTTTCAGTGTGTAAAAGCTCTTTTGAGTTCTTTCCAGACCAAGTTCTCAGATTTCAAAGGTAAAAGAAATCTGATAATTCAGTACGCCTATTATAATCGGTAGCGCATAATCAATAATCGTACCATACGTCTAGTTATCTGTAAATATTTTCATAACCTACCAAGTCATTTTGTATGTAGTAGGTCTTTCAGCATTATCGAGAGAAGGGAACTTACAGTTTACTATATTGATTATAGTTTTTCTTAGAGTTATTGAGGTCTTAGCATTCCTGTTGGAATTTAAAGCCGTAAATATCAACAACATTGAAGTAGCCTATACTATATCTGAAATGTGATTTTATTAAAGAATGCTTCATGCCCTGTGTACATCACAAAAAACAAATGAGGTGGTTTATTAGAATGCTTATCAAAAAAAGAGGTTTTAATACTGTTGAATGCAGAAAATTTTTGTAGGTTTACTTAGGATATATTTTCCGAGCTGTCCAAAACCACTTCAGATTGCAATGAAGAACAAAATTTAAGATCAGAGTGTTGACAGGTTTCCTGGTCGAATAACGTAAGGGGTTGGATCGGAATTCGCCTGAAAAGGAATAGGGAAGAAATTGTCTTAATGGTAGCCAAAATTAGGGGCACCTGACATGGTATGTGAAGATGGAGGAGGAGGATAGAAAGAGTAAAGTGTTGCAAAGAGGGTAGGTAAGGGAGAGAGGAAGGAGGGAGAAAGACGGACAGAGAAAGAGAAAGAAGGAAATTATCGAGACATCCAGACTGATAAAATATTTTACAACTAATTCTGTATGGTCAGATCAAATGGTTTAAAAGGATTATTTACAGGATTCCTTGTCTACGGAATTAGAGTTTCATACAGTTCCGGTTTCTCGTATTACTGATGAGAAAGAAATAATCTCGAGGATCAACAAAATCCAGTAATGAAAAGATAATAAGGTTTTTTAAAAAAATGTATTCAATTTTTTAAAATCAAAACTGTAATTAATGGTAGTAGGCTTTGTATTATTAATGGGTTAATGTAGCTTTATATTTTTGATATACTTCACGTAGATATTAAGCTATATTAACTTTTGGATGAGGGTTTTGATAATTTTTTCATATGTTTCGAATAAATTATACGTATATATTTTTGAAAAAAGTATTTGCTATAAAGACATAAGTAAAATGGCTACCAATGTTTGCGTACAAAAATTCCGAACCTCCTTTCAATCACGACTATATTGATGTAAATTATTGCTAGTTCAATCATTTATATTTTAACCCGTGGTAGAAAATAAATTAAGTTAATAATAAAAATTTTTTATGTTTAAGGTTATTCCAAGAACCCATCAAATATCGATATATAAAAAAGATTTAAAGAATGTTTTTAAGAATGTAAGCTCATTCAAAAAATAAAACGATAAAGATTTTAACCGAAATTTGGAAAAAGAAAAGAAACAAGATTGAAAACGTGGTAAACAGTTGATCTATAAGAAAAAAATGAATAGTAAGCCTACATTATAAACTTTTATTTTCTTCATAAACCGTATTGGACGTCCATTCTAATTATTTAGAGTAATAGCGTATTTTTGATAGTGAAACAAACAATTAACTAAACGACACATACTTAATTTGATTTTCATAAATTAAAATTAGCTTACAATCAATTGATACAGTTTTACTACTCACATAATGAAAGATAGGCTATCAATAAAATTAAAAAAACGAAAAACATTTTTTGACAAGTTACAAAAAAATTATTATGGAAAGTTGAATACGAATGTTATCCTATCTGAAAATGTACGAACTTTATAAATTTTGAGTGTATTTTAGTCATTGGATGCGCCCTTAACTGGATAACTACAATAGTTCTGATTGGTTTGAAAATTTTATAATAGGCTATTGATAAGAAGTTTGCTTTGACGTGACAATTGATTTTAGTCTGAATATCCAAAAAAAAATTACATTTTATTAGTTTAACTGTTTTCTTTTCCGCTTAATGTGTCTTCTCCAATATCTGTTGATGTACATCCAAGATATTTAACCGTGTTTCTGTATGAATTTTTTTTGTTGTTAAAATATAATTATGTCCACAATTTTTATGATAAAGTTTAAATGTAGCCTACATTTATGAGTTTTTTGTTTGTTTTTAAAATATTCTTTCTGTCAGTCTTTTAATAAGTTAAAATAAGTGGCGTTGAAGTTTAACAGTTGCCCTGACATGGGAAAATCCAAATAAGGTATTTTTTTATCTGGAGTTATAATGGTATTTTGCAAACAAAAGATATGGTTTTGGTTCGTTTACAAGCGTAAAATGATTTTATGAAAAATATTTCTTACGTTGAAAGATAATATAATATTGAACAAAGAAAAGTTATTGTGAAGAGTCTGTATAAAAGAATATATTGCAATTCGTCTGATGCATGTTGATTATGCTAACGTACTAATACTACTGTGTAATGCCGCATGCATTATGTTACTAGTATGATGTTCTTATATTTTGCAGTGGGTATTATGTATTCCGTAGATATATGAAGTTTAAAATACAAAGTGACATTGGCAATCTCGTAAAGAGTAAAGTTTGGTTCAATGTACAATGTGTAGAGGAGTATGCTAGTTAATTTCAGCGCAGTTGTCTGCTTTCAGCGTCAGTTACGTTATTGTCACCGAGTGACTCTGAAGGTGAGAGATAGTGTAGGTAGAGGACGGTTGGTTGGTTTGAAAGGTTGTAATGGTTAGAGAATGTGTTTACAGTCTGTTGAAATGATTTCTAACCAAGAATGTGACATACACCAAGATGGAGTTGTTCTAGGGTGTGAGGAATTCAATATCAAAGTTGGTTGCGGGAATCAGTCGTAGTAGTGGGAGAAAGGGAATTGTTTGGAGTGTGAAATAAGAGGGGGAATCAAATCCCCCTTCTTAAGGGTGGGGAAAATATATAACGTCGTGCGCAATACCAGATTTACGCATGCGTTAATTTAACGCCGCGACGCTGCTGTCGACGCTACGAGATACCACTGGCATGGCCGTTTTCATTGAAAGTGTGTTGTTGTTTGCTGGGTTCTTCCTTCTATAACACTATCTGAATCTAGAACATGCTGTTTTGTCCTGCTTAACTCCTTTGCACTTGACATAGACTTTGTTATTACTAGATTTTCCCTTTCCTTAAATATTTATTTATACAACGCATTTCCTGATTAGTAAAACATCTGTGGAAATTTAAATAAACTTCCTGAACTTTTATTTTATATTTTGGCTTACTTCCAGAAGAAGATTATATCAAACACAAGGTCGAATATATTACCGATTTCATAAAGTTTTGTTATTTAAAATCTTTCTTAAAGTTAAAACAACGCCAATCTATTAATAAATCTATACAGAAGCTACGTATAATCTGTAAACAACCCTTCATGTCTAAATGATACTATTCCGTTTTATATGAAGAATTTTATAGTCTACTAGAAAAGTTTTCTATTGATATTACCGATATTTTTAGGTCTTTTCTGTTATTACCTACCCCTCCAGCATATTTTTTCACACTTTGTGGCTATTTCGTATATAGGTATTCTTACAGTATTTTTAAAGGTAAAAACTGAAAAAATATTTTTAAAAAATCATATAAGCCTAGGCCTATATCAATATTTGTCAAGTTAAGGTTAAAGATTTTTAATTTTTCAAGTAGGCCTAACCCTTAGCCCTAAACTATTAATTGACAATTATTAAGTTATTTAATAATATTTAATAGGCCTATAATTATGTTAAATTTATTTAATAATGTCATGTACTTAATGAATTTATATTTCATTATTACATAGGTATACAGTAAGAATATTAAGAAAAACCAATGTATTTACCATACCTATATTTATCCTTAACTTGAAGAATATTAGTGTAGGATTTTTGTTTTTAATTTTCTCGTATTTATCGTTAAAAATACTATAAGCTTGCGTACGGAATATTCACAATATGTGAAAAATTATGTTTGGGGGTGAATAACAGAAAAGACCCATATTTTTAGTTATATAACTTCAATTCATTAATAAACGGACGAAGATTACCAATATTTTCCTAAATTGTTTTACCTGATAAGCGCACACATTTAGTTTAATGAAAAAATTTATTCCAGTAGGCTACTGCATTATGTTAAATATACTAGAACATTAATTGTAATTCTATAAAACGCTGAGAATATGTGCTTTGCCGAGGGCCGGCATGCTGATAAGCATACTTTTCCACTCAGTGATGAAGGCAATGGTAAACCATCTCACTCCTTATTTTACTTAGTAAAACCTCTACAGGTTCAAACCAGCCTTTCGGCTGACAACCTAAATAACAACAGAATCCAATTAGCCTTTACAATATTGAAATTCTGTAAAGGTTTTTATTAAAATTTCTCAGGACAATTACAGAATCACCCTGGTACATAAAGAAACAACGTATGACACAGAAATCTGGACATTACTATAGTTCAACAAGAAATCAACCCAGGCCTACATACAGTAGCTACATAATACCAAAGACGACTTGAAAGACGCAGACAAATTACCTCATTATCTCACTCTTGGACAATTCAAACGATACTCACTTATATATGGTTTTACTGAAAATTAACAAATGTTAGCTTCAGAAGGATCCAGCAAATATATTTAATTGACTTTCTTGTTTTCCAGATTTTACTACATGCTACCTTAACATTTCTATATATAACATTAAGAAAACTAATGTAGATCTTCATAATTACATATTTTAAAATTAAGTCCTAAATTAAATGCATAAATATACGATTTTATTCAATTTGTTAAGCAATTAATTTTTCAAACTTTATGGATTCTCGTTAATTAAAGTATTTTGTCATTTACACGCAATACATATAGGCCTACTTTACATCTTCAGCTCATTGGACAATGGCGTTGTTTATTGTTTTAAATTGAACTAATTGCAACGTACAGGTGGTAAACACGTTAGTGTTAAAAATATTAAAAACATAATAAATATAAAAATATTATAACTATACTTAATTTTTCTTTTAACTTTCATTGACTTAATATACAAAATCAACAACTTACCCTAATCTATACATAAAACTAATAAAAATTACAAATTTTAAACAATAAAATACAATATATAAATGATATTACAGTAAATCAACACTGATAATATATATAAACACATTATATGAAACTCTTGTAATCCACTATTATCAGGTATACATTAATACTTGGAAACAATTATACACATTAGTTATATGATACGGGATAAACTGTTACATGTAAACACTAAAATACGTGATAAAATTACTTAATATAATATAAACTTAAATAAAAATTAATATAACAAAGAAATTCCTTTAAGTACTTTTACTAGTAAGATGCAAAATATTTTAATATGTAGAAGACTACAGTTTAAGTATAATTTAGCAATAACATATATAGTATATATATATACATTAAGGAGGTAAAGTTTTGTAAGGGTTTGTAGAAAACTTCCAGGTATAATACGGGTGATTATAAATACAAAAATACAATAGTATATCAATTCCTTTGTACATAAAATTATTGTTATATATTCTTATCAATAAACCAATAGCCGTTTTTTTTAAAATTATTATTAATATTAGTTTAAAATGTGAACCTATTGTTCTAAAGTCGGTATCATTATATTAGTTTATTCTTGCCACCTTGCTTATGTTAAACATTATGCGTGTACATGTATGTATACTTTAACAAACGTGATATAAATATAATTTGTAATATATATTTTTTTAATAAGGTTACATGAGAAATAGGTTAGAAATAGGCTTATGTATACAGGCTATATTTTAATACAGGAAACAAATGCATGGACGAATTAATTATTTATTAAGTCTTTTACATAGGTATCGGTATATTGTGTTAGTTTTTTTTATTATTATATATAAAGATGTGTTGCAATTGTAAATTTATTAATGTTAAATAGCTACATTACTTGTTGATAGTTTTATAATGTTAAAGTTGTATAATTTTTCATTCGTGTAGGCTATAGTATTGGAAAAATAATGGACTATATTTCATTCCAATTATTATTACATGTAACCAAGAAAATGTTTTACCCCGTATACTGTTGAAATAATGATGTGATATAATACTACACATTGTACCTACATATTACAGTTTGTATATTTAAAAAAAATGTAGTAATGATGGTTAACTGATGAAATTACCTGTTTATATTATATTTATTGTATCTATTGTTTCCCGCATTCGACAATAACTATTCTATAAATATTTCCGTGAAAAACTGAGTTAAAAAATTGAGATCTTACGTAAAGTAGGTACTTACGTTGTTATCCTACAACATATATTTTGTACTAATAATTCTTACAATAATTCTTTCTAATAATCCTACAGTTTCTGCTCATAACAGAAAGGTGGAGGGTTCAAATTATTTGCACTCAATCTTTTAGTTCCAGGGATACAAAAAATAGTTCTGTTTCTTATCACATGATCAGCCAATTAAAAGACTGAATCAATTAAAAACAGAGCAGGTAGAGGTGTAAAAGACATTAGAGTTATCTCCTTTGAGAGAAATCAATTTCATCATTATACAGCCAGACCCTGTGGTGAATGAAGTGAAGGTGTCATTTGCAGGGTAGAAAATATTTGCTTTTCAGACGACCTGGAATGCTGGTAAGCATACTTTTTAACTCAGTAAGGAAGGCAATTGTAAACCACCATACTCCCGTTTTACTTAGTAAAACCTTTAGAGGTTCAAATCAGTCTTTCGGCTGATGACCTAAACAACAAAAACAACAGCAGTTTATTATAGTAGGTTGTTAAATTCAAAATTTGTTTCATTTTAGTTAAATAATCTGGTACTCAATTCGGAAATTTGTTTAGTTAGTCCAGTACAAATATGACTTCATCAATGCAGCCACATGGTACGTAACCAATGAAATATTAAACAACGATTTAAAACTGCTACTCTTCATAAAACAGAAATTAAACAACGTAGTAGAATGCCTAGAAATAAAAAAAAATTATCCCATGTTGTGTGTTCGCCATATTACCGTACGGTATTAAACCATGGACCCTATTAGACGCCAGTGTAAAAATTTTGGTTTTAAAATGTGATTGAATCAACGTATTTTGAAAATCTTTTAGGCTGATTCTTGGGTTGAAAAAGAAAACAATATAAACATCAAACACAACTTCCAAAATAGGTGGCTGAGAAACATTGTTGAAACACTTTGATTTATCAGGAACAATAAACTTCAAAGTTACGTGCGATGGTTGCTATCTCCAGCGAAATCCAGATGTCCGCACAGAATCTATATGAATGAGTTCACCTCCATGACAATGGTGAAACAATCTATTTGACAACGATGATCTGGTGCGAAGAAATAAAACGGTGAAACCATTTGAGCTGGTGTATTGTGTTAAATTAAAAAAAAACATAATTATTAGTGCGGATTGGAACTTATACAAAAATTTGCTCGTACAAGAAAGAGTGCAAGTATGTATTTCTTTAAATCAATCATACATTTTCTACTGAATATCTCCGTAGAAATATTGTAAATAGTAGTTCAGGTTAGAATAAAATTGCGTATTAGTCTTAAAATAATTAATACTTAAGTTCGTACACTTTATTACCTAGATTGGCAATGAATCATAAGCCAAATGGTCAAAGGGATTTCGGCCGTCCGAGGGGAAGATGGTTTCCGGAACAGGCAGTCCTGCCTAATCCGTGAAACGAAGAATAAGAAGAAGTCTGAAGACTAGATTGTAATTATACATAAATTTACAAAAAAACCGAGAAATTGTTGGTGATGGTGAGGGTGAAAGAGAAGGGGGAAATAAGTAATTAGGTCTGTTGTTTAGGTCATCAGCCGAAAGGCTGGTTTGAACCTCCAGAGGCTTAACTAAGTAATACGAGGAGTAAGGTGGTTTACCATGCCTTCCTCACTGAGTTAAAAAGTTTGCTTATCAGCATGCCAGACCCTCTGAAAGTATTTACTTTTCAAAAATAAATCTTTATAATGCATCCTGCAGTTTGAAATATTTCTATTTCATATAATGAATTAATATAATAATTTCACTAACCTTCTTTTTAAACTGCGTCACCTTTATTTTATTCCTACTTACACGTGTTTCGGTGGATCCACCATCATCAGAGTAAATGAAAAATTGAAACTAAAAATTTTTTTCATTTATTTAAAATTTACAGAAGATGATACATCTTCAGTCACTTGTATACTCAGTCACTTGTATAGTATACAAGTGACTGAAGATGTATCATCTTCTGTAAATTTTAAATAAATGAAAAAAATTTTTAGTTTCAATTTTTCATTTACTCTGATGATGGTGGATCCACCGAAACACGTGTAAGTAGGAATAAAATAAAGGTGACGCAGTTTAAAAAGAAGGTTAGTGAAATTATTATATTAATTCATTATATGAAATAGAAATATTTACTTTTCACCCTGCAAATGACACCATCACTTCATTTACCACAGAGTCTGGCTGTATAATGAAACTCATTACTCTCAGAGGAGATAACTCTGACTAGTGTCTTTTACACCTCAACCTCTTCTGTTCTTAAAAGCTTCAGTCATATTCGCTGACCATATGATAAGAAACAGAACTATTTTTTGTAGCCCTGTATATAGCAGATCGAGTTAAAATAATTTAACACTCCATCTGGCTTTTATGGGAAAATTAGGTCTATTAATGTCCTTATTCATTCATTAATAATGTTTGTCAGTTTTCAAGTGGCATATTTTCGTAGTAAACAATTCAACAAAGGGTTGTTCAATACAACTGTAATTTATGAATATTAAACTACTTCTGTTTTAGGCCTTTTGTAGTTGATAAACGCAATTTAAGTAGGTCTGCATTTGTAACTATATAGAAATATCGATTAAATTTACTTTAAAACTTAAAATATTCTATTTTTTACTATAGAAATGGGTTGGAATATTTTTTTAAATTCCCTAACGGACCACATACCGATAATTTAAAAAACAAAACGTAAAAAAACAAAAAAAGCGTTACGGTGTGTACTGATTTGGAAGTGTGAGCCCACAATAGTATGCCGGTGGTCACGGCTGGAATGGTTGTTCTGCTTTAAGCACAGCAAAGGGGGGTTTTTAAAGAGCAGGGGGGTTTATACTTTAGGACAGAGGGGACTACCTACTTTGCATGCTCATGAATGTTGCATGAGATTTTCCTCCCTCCTATCGTACAATAGAACGGCACATGACTCACTCACTATGTTCAGGCATACACACAGTCATTCTCTACTCATTGTTTACCAAACTTGATTTTTCTTCCTTGTTTTTTTATGTTTTTCATTTTTTGTTTTGAAAGATTCTTGTCAAAATTATTTTTAGACATTTTAATTATTTACAATACATCACAAAATAGAAAGAGTAAATAGACTTACACATTATATTTTTTGACATCCTATACACTATTATATTTACGTTTAACAAAATAATAGAACAGAAAATAGCTCAAAAGGTCTTGGAAATCTTCCTGTAGTTTTGGATTTTACTCATTTTATCATTCATTTTGACTCTTTAACCTCAACAATTTTAATAATAATTAATTATTTTTATAAATTGCATTCAGAATATAATTATAATAAACATCAAAACATCTTTAGAAGACACAATTTGGAAACAATATTGCTATAAGTACCTCGGGGAGATAATACAACCGAAGACCAGCGAAAAATAAGCAAACAATAGCAGACGAGAAAATGAAGCTGCTGAACTGGAAAGAACTCATTATTGGAATACAAAGAAAGCACTTACAATACAAGACAAAATCAGGCATCATAATACTATTAAAAACTGTGTGTCTATACTCAAGTACCTTAGATTAACTGGGACGACTGATTTAAGACAAGCAGAGAAATTTGAGAGAAACATCCTTCAAAAAATAATGAATTCGAAGGTAGTATACGGTTTGCACAGGTTACGAGGGCGAGGTGAACTGTACAAGAAAAATAAACGGTTAATGGAAACGTTCAGAAAACAAACACTAAAATTCTACTGACACAGATGAAATGGTTGACATAACAAATATTTTTGAGACACTAAAAAAATAGACCTACGGTTTCGGATAAATGGTTTATTGAAGTAAGAAAGAATAAGCGAAACTAAAATAGCCGAAAAAACATAATAAACCGAACCAAATTCAAACAACTAATTACAAATGTGAAGGGCTTCCACGAACAGTAAGATCATGAAACTCGATGATCGGAAGAAAGGAGAAAAGCCTACAGTAAAAGAATTTTGAGAAAAAGGACTGCGAAAAGAGCTTCCAGAAGTGGCTAAAGTGGTGTTAAATGGCCCTATTCAAAAAATCTGCATTCAAGAGACTACAATAAATATGTACAGGTTATCCGAATTAACATGTCCGAACTGTAAAAATATTTTTGTTTCATCTGTTACGATCTACGATTTAGGTAACGAGGGATCAAATTTAAAAAAAATCGATTCTGAATCTATCGGTACCATATTTATCTCTTTTTGTAAAAGAGCTATTACGAATCTTTCCTTTATAAGGCATGACGCATTATAAGAATCCACCCACTACTACTGTATAAAATTAGTAACATTAGAAAACTAATTTTTATACATTTTGTTAAACTTTAATCGCACAGGCTCGAACAGATTACATTATTTTAAGTTGTACAAAAGTATATATATTTTTGTTTTGCTGATTTAAGTTGAATTTTTAATGGCATTTACAAGTATCAACTTCTTTGGTAAATAGTGACAATAATAACTCGCGGAACCGTAACCAAAGATATAATTATAGTGGCACTACAGCACTACAGCACTAGGCCACATACCGCAACCATTAATTTTTATGAAACACCTCTCCCTTAAATCCGCCCCTAAACTCCTCCTCCCCATAGCTTTTATAACACTATTCGTTCACTCCTTCTGGATCGTCCTCGCTTCCTCCTTATAGCTTACCACACAGCCAAATCTTCTATGGCAACAGGTTCTCCTCCGTTCTTTGGAGGTGACCGTACCAGATGAGTTGGCTTTCTTCAATTTTGTCAATTAATAAAACTTGCTTTAAAATTTCTTCATTCCTAACTCGATCTACCACAGTCAACTGACAACTTCTTTCCCAAAAACACATTTCCTTAGCTGTTAAACTGCTTTTAAATTTTGGTTGGAGTGTCCAAACCTGTTGTTGTTTAGGTTATCTACTGAAAGCCTGGTTTGAACCAACAGAGGCTTCACTAAAAGTTTAAAAGAGCTTAGTGGAAAAGTTTCATTAACAGCGTACCAGACCCTCTAAAAAACATCTACTTTCCACCCTGCAAATAACACCTTCATTTCATTTACCTTAAAGTCTGGCTGTATAATTAAATTCTAAACAGGAGATAACTCTGACTAATGACTTTTACACCTCTACCTCTTCTGTTCTTAAATATTTCATATAATTGGCTAACTAGGTGATAAGAAACAGAACTGTTTTTGCAGCCCTGGAATTAGCAGATCACTTGCAAATAATTTAACACTCCACCTGCCTGTTATGGGGAAATTTATAGATTTAAAAAGTAAAATATTTCCAGACTATGATAAGAAATCAAATGTAGGACCTTCCGCTTCACAATTTTAATTAATCTAACATTCTAAACAATTTTTTTATTGAAAAGTTCAAGACTATTTTAGTTTTAAGAATTTTTCTTATAAATCAACTCAGCATTACCAACATAACATTTAAATAATAGGTCTATCGTGAATGATATAGATCAATATTATTACAACCAAAATATTAAAAAGTTATATAGTATGCATTAAAGTACTATGTATCAATTACAAAATATCTTTTGATAAAACACTTCAAACATTAATTCTATACTAACATGCACGAACAGTCACTTTAGTAATATCTTAATTACCATTAATAAAACACAAAAACCCAAAACATGTTAAACATGCGTAAAATTCTAATCTTTTCTAGTCACCGTTTATAGCTACTAAAAATATTTTATAGTACACATTTTAAACAATACATTTACAATAGGGAAATTATAGCATTGCTAACATGTTTTTATAACAACAAAAAAATGCAATTTCTTTCACACTTTAATAACATAAGGGAAAATATTTTGCATTAAATGTTTTATTAACATGGAAATACCATAGGCTATTTTATTTTACTATGTCATTTTTAAAATCATACTATTTGTATTATAACATGTTTTTCAAGTTTCATTTTTGATGATAAATATTTTGTTCGTGTAAAAGTACAACTTTTACTCGTATGTTTACAAACTTTTTTGAGTTGTATTAAATGAGTAGTTTATGTTTTTTTAATAATACTGTAGAAGAAAAGTTTACAACAGTTGGTGCTTTCTTTAATAGCCGATAATGTGATTAAGTAAAACTTAAAACTTATACAAATGTATTGGTTAGTTGAGTGTAATTTAAGGGTCGCGTAAGGTATAATGTATTTTTAAATTTTCTTAAATTAATAATACTAAATAGTAGCTACTATTTTGTAGCAGAACCCATAGATGACTATTGTGTTTAGGTCATCAGCGGAAAGGCTGGTTTGAATCTGTAGAGGTTTTACTAAGTAAAACGAGGAGTGAGGTGGTTTACCATGCCTTCCTCGCTGAAAGAAAAGTACGCTTATCAGTATAATGGTCCCTCTAAAAAGCACATATTTTCCACTCTGCAAATAACACCTTCACTTCATTCACCACAGGGTCTGGCTGTATAATGAAATTCATTACTTTCAGAGGAGATAACTGTGATTAGTGCCTTTTACACCTCTACCCCTTTTGTTTTTAAACGATTCAGTCATTTAATTGGCTGACCATATGTTCAGAAACAGAACTATTTATTTTAGCCCTGCAACGAACAGATTGAGTGTAAATAATTTGGTACTCCACATGTCTGTTATGGGCAGAGATGACTATTATGATGATATAAATACAGGTTTTTTTATGGTTATGTATAAAATGTTTGAAATTCAATAAAACTTACGTAATAAATATCGTATTTTTCACTTAAAAAAATAACTAAATGATTTATTTTTATTTATTTAATTTTATACAAAAAGATATAAATTTACGATTTTAAACGTAATAAATAAAATAAATTTTAGGATTCATTTAAACTTTCTTGTAAAAGGAATTGCTAAAAATTTTAATGGTGCTCTAAAAGTCGTAGCAACCCAAATTTTTTGTATTATCAAACATTTTTGTGATTTTTCCTGTGAAGAATGTGCCGTTGCAATTTTTTTCCAAGTACAATGGTTAAATTTAAAATTTTTTTTGGAGTGACATACCACCCCGCAGGGTTTTTTCCCAAAGATTTCGGATTTTTCCTGGGATTTAGGAACATTTCGAACAAAAATCGTCCCTATGACTTTTGCTCTCTGGATCAACCTTATGGGTCAGATTTGCCATTTCAAGTTTTCCAGGACGTTGAATTAGTGGTTTTTCTGAATTTTCCAGAACACGAAATCCTGAGACTTTAAGAAAAAGATTAAAAAGATTTAGAGAAAGATTTTATGGCTGTCTACACAAAAAACAATTGACATCATAAACACCAACAGAGTAAGTCAAAACGGATAACTGAAACCGAGAAAGACCTCAAAGAAACAACTAAACATTGCAGAAAACATGAAAAATTGAAAAACATAATAACAAACATATTTAAAGAAGATATTTAAGAAATGAGAGAAGAAATTGGCTAGAGGAACGCCTGGAGAGGATGTGGGAAGACCGAAGGACGGCCAGGAGAACCCAATGAAGCATTAAAGTTCTTACGCTCCATAAATGGGAATAATAATAACTGTAAAACGAATAAAACAATTTTGAGCATTTTATTAAGGGAGTGCATAAAATAATATATATAAACCGATAATTTAAACTTGTAAATTGTCTTTTGGAAAAGAGTTGGGAATGGCCGTGAATAAAAGGTAACAATATTAAAAACTTCAAGGATATAAACAAAGATAATCTTTCCATTTTCCTCTTTTTTCTTTTATTACTAATTCGTGTTAGAAAATTACTTGTTAAAGCATTATTTAGTTTCTTGTTGCTTTCGCTATGTTCGAATTTGATTGGTGACAAACATCGTGTCTTAAATCTTACCAATGTTCCGCCCTTTTCCCTTATTTACGCCATTTATCCAATCTGGTCCCTTTTCTCTTTCTTCTCGTTGACAGATAGGCTCATCCTGTCTTACCAGCCCCCGTAATAAACAATTGTTTAGGGTGGATTCTTGTATTTTCTTGTTTTTCTTGACTTTATTTAAACAATCTGTGTGATTTATTTTACTGTTATCATTTTGTCATCTTTGTACTTGTTATTATAAACTTAATGGACAATTTGTTTTATAATACATTTTGTTATTATTAGTCTATTTGATAATTTTTTGTATACTAAAACAAGATTTGATTACATAACACACTAATCGTCTTGTTCAGGTATTCATAACGAACAATTTTGGACGATGACTTCGAAGACGATTGTGTATGGTTTTCAATTTTTTTCTATTTTCTATTACATGGTTAATCATGATAATTATCTTTTTCTTTTTCTTTGAACCATCTCTATTGGAATTTGTATTTTTTTAGCTTAACAAATATTCATTTTATATGTCTCAGGCGAGAGTCATGCGATATCTTAGCTTGTGGCTTGTTAGGTGACTAACTTGGAAACATCATCTGCGTACAAAAGGTTTAGAACTTAATTGCCGCCAGAAGCTACTCTTCTGCTTGATTAAACCTCGATAAAAATTGAACCTCTCTTCCAAAATTATAATCTATAAAACCATTTTGACACCAATCTGGACTTATGGTGTCCAGCTCTTTAGAGCAGCGGCAGAGAGTAACTTAAAGACAATCCAGGCCTTTCAGTCGAAATTCTTTAGACTTCTGGCGCTCCTTTTTATGTAAAAATAAAAACCTTCCACGACAATTTCAAATATCCGAAAGTAAAGGAACTAACAGCGTTCTTTTACAGTAAATTTCTTGAATAACTCGATAACCATCCCAACCAACTACAGCCAAATCTGATCTAGCTAAAAGTAACTTCCCAACTCAGCGATGCCTAAAGCGAAAATGAAGCAGAAGCCTCTTGATCTAAATAACGGGCATCACTAGTATTTCTGAACAGAGAATATACCACTGGGCACCTCTTTACTTGAAAGTTATATTCCCCACACCTCGATAAAGTAAATATCATATACGAAAATCGTGCAGCTCATTCTATAGTACCGTAATCAGAATTTTCCAAAATAATTGTCTTCATTCATTCTTACCAGATATCCAAATAACCCACCGGGTTGGTCTAGAGGTAAAGTCGTCGCCAAAATCAGCTGTTTAACAGCTGATTTTCGGAGACGAAGGTTCCTGGTTCAAATCCTAGTAAAGGTAGTTACTTTTATACGAATCTGAATACTAGACAGTGGTTACCGGTGTACTGTGATGGTTGGGGTTTAATTAACCATACTCTCTCAGGAATGGTCGGCCTGGGTCTGTACAAGACTACACCTCATTTACACGTCATACACATCATCCTCATCTCATTGGGTCATAGGTTGCTTATTGTTCTAAATTGAACAGATTGCAACGTACACAAATTAGGAATAAAAAAAAAGATAGGGCCTATCCATAGAAACTTATTTTTTTTAAATATTTCATCGTATATATTTTGAATTTGTACACATATTTATAAAGTATATCAAAGATAATTCCTGGCTCATTATTTGCCATCTTTGGCCTACTTACGATTTTTTTAAATGATATTTAGGGCCTATGTAACAAAATAACTTTTTTTTTAAATATTGGCAATATTATTATTAATATTTACATTATTAGGTTACTCATGTTTAAGACTACGAGCTTTTGTAATTTTTCATGACCAGGTGTCAGCTGTTCTTATGATCTACTCCCTAAATTAATGAACATTGAATTTTTAATTATTATAGTACATAAATTTGCATAATAAAATTTTGCATTATTTTTTTTAAATTATAAATCATAAACCTGTTATAATAATATTATTGTTCATTGTGTTTTTATAAAAATGATAATACTATTTTAAAATCGTATTAATATTGTATTACTGTATATAATTTTTTTACGATATAAAGAATAGTACAAATAAAAATCGTTTAAGTTAATTAACTTTTTATTTGATCTGAAATAATTAATGATGTAATTTATTAAAATGTAGTGAGGAGGTAATAAATAACGTCGGGGCATTTCAAATGATATGTTCTTTCTTATTGTTAGTAAAACATTTAAAAAAATACATGTTTATGACATTGATCAATTGTGAATTTTTAATACAATGATGCAAGTATATCTACTTGGCTACCGGTATTTGAAACCAGTTTATAGATTCATCGATCTGTTATATAGAATGGATATATAAATGTAAGTATAAAATATAGATGGCTGTGGAAGCAGGAGACTCGTGTTTGTATCTGTCTTGATAAGAGGAAATACCTAAGTCGACTATCCTACCAGGTGATTAGTGTTAATTTGAAGGTAGCAGCTGACTTAATCTTAATTATAATGGAGAAAGATACACCCACACATTTTCAATTAGGTGTACGACTGCCCACTGCCTTCTTGGTTTTTTATTTTTATCTTTTACTTCAACTTGATTACCTCTGGTTTCAGATTATTTAGAAAAGTAATAGAATCTGCTATGTTCCTTAGTTTGCATCGCTTGTCAGCAAGTAGTACCTGTTTTATTAGGTCTATATATATATAAATATACAAATCTGTACCTACCTTTGTTTTAAATTTATTTTTGTTCATGGACTTAAAAAATTAAAAAAATATTTTTGTGTAATAATTTAATATTATTTTTTATTGTCAGATTTATAGGCTTGATTATTTTTTAAAAGTTTTTTTAATATATTTCATTTGACCCACCAGTTAGTCTTGTGTTAAAGTAGTCGCCACAAGTCAGCAACTGATTTCCAGAGACGAAGGTTCCTGGTTCAAATCCTAGTAAAAGCAGTATTATTTATACTCATTTGAAAACTTGACAGTGTTTACCAGTGTACTTTGATAGTTGGGGTTTAATTAACCGTGCTTTTTCAGGAATGATTGGCTTGAGTCTGTACAAGACCACACCTCATTTACACGTCAAACATATCATTCTCATCTGATTGTGTCATGAGGTTGCTTATTGTTTTTAAATTGAACAGATTGCAATGTACACATATTGTGTGTTGTTTAGGTCTTCAGCCGAAAAGCAGGTTTGAATCTCTAGAGGCTTTACTAAGTAAAACGGGGATTGGGGTGGTTTACCATGCATTCTTTAATGGGTGGAGAAGTATACTTATCAGCATGCCAGGCATACGAAAATCATCTACTTTCCACCCTTTAAATGACACACACTGCAAAATGACTGCATTAGTATTAATGTGCAAAACAGTCGGACGTAAAAAAACAAATTCCCATATGTGTGGGTTCTGCCCATAAGTGACAGATGGAGTGTTTTATTATTTGCTTTCAATCTGTTAGTTCCAGGGTTACAAAAAATAATTCTGTTTGTTATTCCATAGTTAGCCAATAAAATGATTGAATCATTTAAGAACAGAAGAGGTGAAGATGTAAAAGACACATATATTCAGAGTTGTCTGCTCTGAAACTAATGAATTTCATTATACAGTTAGACCCTGTGGTGAATGAATTGAAGGTGTCAATTGAAGGGTGGAATATATGTGCTTTTCAGAGGGCCTAGCATGCTGATAAGTATACTTTTCAATTCAGTGAGGAAGGCACTGTAAACCACCTTACTTACTTCTCGTTTTACTTACTAAAACCTTTAGAGGCTCAAACCAGCCTTTCAGCTGATGACCTAAACTACCCAACCCACTTTTTATTATTGTGTTCAATAATAATGTAATGTCAATCCTGAAAAAAATGTTAACTCCGTTTTACCTTAAACTGGAACTGTCGAACATCAAGTAAATATAGTGTACGTATTTTTTGATTAAGCCATTTAAAAACAATTTCTTTGTGGAATCATTTATAGTTCGTTAATTGAGTAACTTTTTTCAATCCCTAATGTGTGTAGCCTACGTGGCAATCTGTTCAATTTAACAAAAATAATCAACTTAATGATCTAATGAGATGAGAATTATGGCTGTGAATGATGTGTAAATGAGTGTAGTTTTGTACAGATTAAGGCCAACCATTCCTGAGAGAGTATGGTTAATTAATTGAACCCCAATTATAAAAGTATACCAGTAACCACTGTCTATTATTCAAATCCGTATAAAAGTAACTACCTTTACTAGGATTTGAAACACAGTATTACTTTATAATTTGGAGATATTAGTCTACAAAAATCAGCTTTTAAACAGCTGACTTTGATGACGACTCTACCACTAGAACAACCCGGAGGGTTAGGAATATTAAAAATATGTTATAAAAAAATTTAAAGGTCCTTTTGAGCAGTGAAATTTTGTATGTATTAAAAGGAATTAGGCTTATTATTGTCCTGAATAAAAATATTTTTAACTTAATCTTTTTTTTGGAAGCAAAATTGCAGCAAACTGTGGAGCCGTAAAATTGGCAATCATATGTCCAAATATATATGGTAGGCAGAAAGTTCTTTTTTGTTTCAGTAATAAAGGAGAATGCTTTTCAGTAAACCTGTGGAGAACCGTTTACTGTTTCAAAGTTTTTTTCACGTTAGTTTTATGCGATTCAACCACGTAAACGTTTATTAAAGGCAACTTCAAAATATTTTTTAACACTTTTTATTTGTACTTGATTTATAAACCAGCTACAAATTTGATCAATGATTTATGAAAAAATGGGGCTTGAAGGAGCAACCGTCAACATCACGCTTCATATTTTTATGAGTGCTGGAGCATTCTGTATTTGATTTAAATTTTCTGTAACTGTTTTGAATTCATAATATGTTTAATTATATGTTAATCCGAAAGTAAATTTCTGTTCAGTTCCGCTGTATCTTTAAAATCCCCTAGGATACGTCTTGTGTATTTAGTGTATGCACTCTTTTAATAATTCTTTATGTGTTACACAAACTGTGTAAAGATTTTGGCTTTAAAATTTCCATTGATAAAACAAAAATATTGGCTTTTAAGGGAAAATATCCTGTTCGTTCAAAAATAGTTGTGGATAATACCGGTATGGAGAGAGTATTTTACTTTCGTTATTTAAGGTGTAATGTGAGATTTGATTCTGATTTGGATATAAACCAGAAATTGAGTTAATTCCAGATAATATGCGAAACTATAAGCAGAACTTAGGGTAATAAAGCGGGAGAGGTCACAAAACTTAAGTTTAACAAAATTACGGCAGCTCCAGCTGTTTTGTACAGAAGTGAGACGTGGACAACAACAAAAACCCAAGAGCGGAGAACCCAGATAGCAGAGATGAGATTTCTTCGAGGAATTAATGGGTGTACACGCTTGGACAGAATAAGGAATGAGGAAATTAGGTCAGAATTGGATATTTACAACTTGAACGAAAAAATAAAGGATTACCGCCAAAGTTGAAGACAGAACATGGAAATGATGTCAGATAGCAGTATACCTAAGCTGGCACACTAGTATGCTCCAGAAGGTAAAAGGGATGGCGGTAGACCTAGGAGAAGATGCAGGTAGATGATATAGTTTGTGAGTTCGGAACAGGCTGCAGTCTTATCCTTGGTTGGAAGAAGAAGAAGAAGAAGAAGCAGAAGAAGATGTTTCTCAGTTTTTCTGTGAAATCGTTAGTAGTACTTATTGATGATACAACACCAAGGAAAGTTGGTAATAATCTGATTACCTTAAAGCTACTTGTGTACGAGGAAAGTTGCTTTTAGCATTGGAACCATAATATTTAACAAGTGTATGACAATATTTTTTTTTTCAAAAGATTTTTGTATAGGCCTAAAGAGTCTCTCTCTTTAGTTTAATGACAAGTAGGTAGGTTTTATAATAAGATCGTATAAAAGTTTTGTTCTGTTAGTAAATATCTGCTATTTGTCTGATATTTAACTGTCAAGAGTTATTTATGAAAACATGCGGACGGATACTGGAGGGAGAAAACATTAGTTTAGAGATTTATAATAATTTATTTTCCTAGTCTATTCGTCATAAAGTATTGTCGCATAAAAAATTTAACTTAATATTTAAAAATAAAATTTTATTGTTACATTTTTAAATCAATATATTATTTGGTAGACTATATATTTTTTAATTAATATGATATATTGAAAAATACATAATAAATCATAAAATACTGTCGAAATAGAAGGAGAAGGAGAAACATCAATCAAAAAATTAAAAATAAAGTTCTATTATTTGATTGGATATTACAATGGAATTCTAAATTCCATAACAGTATAAATTCTTTCATAGTATATTAAACAAATAAAAACAGAATAGTAATGTATTGTTACAGGGTATGTTAATTCATAGGAATACCGATGACAAGATGGGGTTATTTATATGTGTTGTTCTACATTTTAATTTAAGAGCAGTTTTCTCCTTCTCTATCTTTCTCTCTCTTATTTAAAATATGCCCAATTTGAAAACCTATTAAGAGTTAAGTCACATTTTGAGTGGCAGCTACTTCAATTCTTTAATATGTTTTTTTATTATTTTTATAAAAAAGAATAACAACACAACATATTTTGTTACGTTTCTAACATGGTAACAGCCACATTATTATTATGTGTATCTTTTATAAAATAAATTCATTGTAAAAAATATAAAAATAAAATTCTTTGTTCTGTATTTATTTTATTTATTTATTTATATAGAAATACATATATATAAAGCAAAAAGTTATATAGAAAAAACGATGGAATTTTTCAGCTGATGGTAGGAATTTCTAAAATGAAGCATTTTCATCCAGCAATTCCCCCTTCCATACCCCTTATTCCATCCATTCAAAAAAACAAAACATGCCAGTTTAAATCCCCCTCCTGTATCTACCATTTGACTGCTGTTTTTCTGAATGGACAAACTTAATTGGACCCCGATGGCTATCTCAATGTATTTAATTGTAATTTATTTAGGAGATGTTTCCGCCCATAGTATTGAAACGCTTTTTAATTTTATTTTTAAATTTACTAACCTTGTTTCTACTTTTTTTAATTATTTGATAGTATCCAAAAGTGTAATAATAATAAAAATACAAAAAACAATCAGGATTTTAGTTTATTTTAATTCATTTGAAAATGTAACAATAATATATATATATATATATATATATTTCATTACTATTGTATTAGTTCGGTTACTATCATGATACGCCGTTCGAGTTTACTGAATGTAACTAACGCCATTAATTCGATCCACAGAGGTCGTTTCCTGGAGGAAATCAAAATGGCGACATTCGTATTGATAATGATAAGGGACCAGCGGAAATGCTGGCACAAAACCCGCGGATTGATGACACATTTCCTGTTGCCATTAATCATTGCACTACCTATTGTACAGTTCTATACTGGCCAGGCTATTCTATATATATATATATATATATATATTATAGGCCACAAAGTTTCCACTTTACCCCCTAACATTTCTACCCTTAAACAATCCCTTTTGATATTACACGTTGACAAAACTAAATTATTGATAGTTTATTTCAATAAATGATAAAGTTATAATATTAACTAATAAGAACATTGGGAAGAATTTATATATATTTGCAGGTTTATTCAAAAGTCACTGTAATTATTAGTAATTTATTTTGTAAATTATAAATAAAATTACCTCAGCAAAACAGTTTTCAAATTTATTATAACTTTGAAAATCATTTATTTTTTTACGTTCAACACCGTGTACTACCATCAATCGTAAATATATTTTGATCTCATCAAGACAAATAGGGGATGGCGAGCGCTTGAAACATAAAAATTCTGCAAAAGTTTAAGTCGAAGTTGCTTAATAACCGATCCAACATGGTATGTCTCTGATGACATAAAACACCATGACCTCAATATGAAAACAATAAAAGAAGAAATTCAGATCAACGGTAGGTACATTTTGTTGTTTAGGTCAACAGCCGAATGGCTGGTTTGAACCTCTTAAGGTATTACTTAGTAGAACGAGAAGTGAGGTGGTTTACTTTTGTCTTCATCACTTAGTGGAAAAGTATGCTTATCAGCATGCCAGGGCCTTTAAAAGCATCTACTTTCCACCCATCAAACGATACCTTTACTTCATACACCACGCGGTTTGGCTGTATAATGACTATAATGAATACTCTCAAAGGAGACAACTATGACTAGTGACTTTTACAACTCTACCTCTTCTGTTCTTAAATGCTTGTCATATAACTGGCTGACCATGTGATAAGAAACAGAACTGTAATTTTTTAGCCCTGGAATTGTAATTTTATATTGGAAATATATAAGGGAGCGTCAACAACAGAACTATCCTCAGAAGTTTTGATTGAACAATTTTAGTTTAGCTGAGCCATATATCATCCGTACATTGATATTGGTTTGAGCCGGGATTTATAAAGAAGTATTTTCAGATAAGGAGGTTACTTTTGATCTTCGAGACAAAAGTCTATTTACCAGTTTGGATCTACTATCTTAAGCTTTGCGTTTCATGCTACCATTTTTGTCCACATGAGTCTTCTGTCCATATGGAGTCCTCAGAGTTCAATAAGGCCTAATGTGATCTGGTGTTATATCTTAAGTCGTCCTCAAAGTAAGGTTGTGGGGTAAGATTTATTTACAGGTGAAATATTGGAGCATCTACCTAGAAAAGGGTAGTTATTTCTTACAGGACGTTTTATTTTTTTCTCCAAACTTCAGCGGTAGTTATGATTTCAAAGAAAACAATTGATATTTAAACAGAAATTTAAATAAACATTAAGTTTGGATGTAACTTGGATGCCATCATTTACAGTGTAGGCCTATGTATCTAAGATCTGAAAAGACCTCCGTTACACGTTTTTTCAGTCGTCCAGAAGACTGTCCGGGAGTCTATCTGTACATATATTGTAAACTAACAAGTTTTATGTTTGCCTAACTTCTGGTGGAATTACTTTATGGTATCTCGCATGTGTGTTACTCTTAGTTCATTGCGAAGCGTTTAGTTTTTTATTTACCACAGAAAATTCCGTTGTGAGACGCAGAAACTTATACCGAAAATACTACTACGAAGCGAAGTATTAGTTTTACTGAATCTAAAAGTTTTTAAAAAATTTAGTTTCTAAAAAATAATAATACTAGACTCCTACAAAATTAAGATACGATTGTATTAGGTGTGTTAATAGTTAATGTAGATAGTTTATCGTAGGTAATGTCAAAAAGATATGCTCAAAAATGTTTTTAAAGATTTATACATAATTTATTAAATTAAGTACTAAAATGAATTGTCATAATTTATCATAGTTTAGACACAAATATTACATTTGAATAGGATGGATAAATGATACATTTGGTAGAAATGAAGCGGATAAATAACACGAAGACGCGTGTCGTGTCGCCAGTCATTTAGAGCATTTCAGGCTAGTTTTCGCGTCAACGCCCTCAACCAACGCGACCATTGAATTGAAGCCGTTAACAAGGAATCAAGACCCGAAAAGCGTTTCCTCCCTTCAATGCGATACAATACTTGTACGTCTTCAACCCTCAATGGTTTAGTTTAGTCAGACTCAGGGAGAAACAATGATATTGTAAACTAACCCCCCACAACCCAAACAAGTCAATGGCGCGAATCTAAACGCCGTACTAAATAACTATGCTAGGTCTTATCCACCCTCTATTTTAAACCCTTTATTTTTGTCACACGGCCATCTATCTAGCTTAGGGGAAAATCCTTGATGAGTCCTGGATATCAAACCCCTTCATCCACCTCTTTTACACTAATGTACTACTACAGTATACGACGATAACGCAAACAAATACACCCTGCGTTTGTTATTGCAGTATAAGCCTTTGAAAACACAGACGGCTTAAAAAGGAAAGTTCTCACGATTATATACGCCCGAAATTAATGACCAATGATATCGAAATCAGTTGCATTTCATGAATTGTCATGATCTGCTTCAGTCATCATTTCTAATTTTGTAGTTATTACACTAGTCATCTACAAATTAAAATATAATTAAGTTTAAAGAGTCAAAATATTTTAACCATAGTTCAAGTTATACAAGATGGTCAAAAATGCATCTTCAACTGTTTTTAATTTATAATTTTACTCGCAACACCGCCACGAAATGCAATGTTGTTATGGTCATGAGCCGAAAGGCTGGTTTGATCTCTTGAGGTATAACTCAGTAGAACGAGAAATGAGGTGGTTTACCATTGTATTCGTCACTGAGTGAAAAAAAATGCTTATCAGCATGCCAGAACCTTTAAAAGCATTTACTTTCCACCCTACAAATGATACCTTCACTTCATAAACCACACGGTTTGGCTGTATAATGAAATTCATTACTTTCAGAGGAGATAACTCTGATTAGTGTCTTTTACACCTCTACCTCTTCTGTTTTTAAATGATTCAGTCATTTAATTGGCTGACCATGTGATAAGAAACAGAACTATTTATTTTAGTCCTGCAACGAACAGATTTGAGTGTAAATAATTTGACTCTCCACCTGTCTGTTATGGTCTGTTATAAATTATGTTATAATGTAATGTAATATAAAAGGGTATAGTTAAGCGTAAGAGCAGACCTGGGTAAAGAACATACTCATGGTTGAAGAACACTAGAGTCTGGACAAACCTAAATACGCTTACTATTTTGACTGTGGCTTATGATAGAGAACGACTTGCAACTTATGTGACCAACCTTCAGTAATAGAGTCAGCACTATAACAAAAAGAATAACAGAATAACAAAATAAAGTTTTAAAACATACTAATTTTGAAACAATAAGTAATTGGTTTATTAAAGCTGAGAAAGATCTAGAAGATATGAAATTGATGAAATTTAACACATAAGATAAACATTATTAGGAATAAATTGATAAGTTTGAAAACTTCAAAGTAAAAGAAAGAAAATAAACATATGGAATTATTTTAAAAATAAAAGATAGAATTCGAACCAAGGGGAAATGAAACTAGGTAAAAATATTTAAAAAAAATTTGGAGAATTTAAAAATAATCTTCTATGGCTCTAGAAATTCCGGTATCAATGGATAAAAACTTAATTGATTAAAATTTTAATTAAAAATGATTTACTAGAGTAGTAATCAGGTAATAAGGTTTTTAAAATAAAATTTAAAATTCCGGAAACGTCGGACGCTGTAATCCTAGATTTGATATCCTGATATAAAGTCTGGTATCATTTCTGTCTTAGTTGAAAATACAGACGTACAATTTTACAAAGGTGAGTGAGATGTAATAAATTAAAAAGAAATAGGAAATATTAAGAATGCAAGAAGATAGTGTATTTCAGTAGCATTTATGAATAGAGGTAAATGTCTGTAGTAAGTAGAGATTAGTCAAAAGGGTTTTATCGGTAGGATTAAATTGAATGGTAGATAATGTTATTTTATAACAAGACGTATTGTCATTTTTATACTTGCGATTGGAATTTTTATTTTATTTTTTATTGTAAAACCTCTTCGTCGATTCCCTTATTGTTTGCCGTATAACTAGTCGGAACAAAGTCTCCGGTGTCTTGGTGGAGCGTCTAGAATCAAGAAATGTTCGATTTATGTTATGCTAAACCCACTTCACCCACATAAGCATTGTAATCCTCTTCTCCAACTGGATACAATGGCGGTCAGACGTCTATGCTCGCTTTGCCGGTTTACCGTCAAGCGACTTCTGTTGCTGTTTTCTGCTACTACTTACTATTACTAATACTTCTTCTGTTTGCCGCTGACTGATTTAGTGGTTTCGCCACTGGGTACGGCCGATGAAAAAGAAGAAAAATATTCCGATCAAGAAACCAGTGGTAGGTTTGTTGGTTAACTCTATATCGTGGATTTTTATTTCGTAACGATCTTCTCAACCGAGTAGACGAATGGAAAAGAAATAATAAAAAAACTCGATGATAAATAAGAATAAGAATACGAAATCTACTACAGTCCACCTGCGCTTTGCTTCTTCTATCTTCCGATTAACTTCTGAATCGATGCAGCTAACGTTTCTATATATATTTTTCTTTTATTTCATTTATTTTTAAGTGAACGGAAGCTTGAGTAGTAGCTGTGGTATTAGACCCAATCGAAACGCGGTCGGTTTATAAGACCGCGTTTATACAAGAATTATTGCTACTGTCAATGAAACGGTATACTTCTCGTTTATTCGAATAAGTCTCTCGACAACGTAGATGACAACACTTAATAATGGTCTAAACAAAAGGACCTACCGCACTTCCTTTCATTTTATATCCTTTATTTCAATCCTTTTATTTAGGTTTATATATCCTACCTTCTTCTGGTTTTAGTTGTAAAGTCCACTAGTTGATCGGACATCACTGTGACTTCCATGGAGATTCTAAACCGGTGATCCGTCTTTCATCTTTTTTGTATTAAAACAATTCCAACGCGATCTGACCAAACAACTAACAATTCGAGGTTCAACAATCGATTGTTGTTTATCAATCTGTAGACCGATATTTTATCTTATTATTATGAACCTTTGAAAACGCGATAATAATAATAAATGCAATTCCATTGTTCTCAAAATTCCTTTATTCTATTTTGTTTAATTCAATACGGGATACGTGATATCATATATAATTTACTTTTCTTTCAGAAATTATTTATGGAGGAAGCAGGATCTAACAACTAAAAAAATTTCAAATTATTTATAATATTTTTTACTTTCTCTTGCCTATATGAATACATAAGAAAGCAAAGTATTGTTTTCATGTCGATTTTTCGAAATCGAGTTTTCACCGGATCTTTACGTTTTCAGACCCCCTGGAAACATTTTTAGCGATTGTTTAGTAATGATTTTTAGTAATGTTAAGAGGTGATTTCCATTTTGCGTAACTCATAAAAAGTAGAAAATGTTTTAATTTTACAGTCTTTACTCATGATTAAATACAGGATAGTTTTCATTATTTACATTGACACGTGAAAGTTTTCTCTTTTACTCAAGATTTTTTAATTGTTGTTTAGGTCAACAGCCGAAAGGCTGGTTTAAACCTCTAGAGGTTTTACTAAGTAAAAACGAGAAATGAGGTGGTTTACTATTGCCTTCCTCACTGATTTGAAAGAGTGTCCTTATCAGCATGCAAGGCCTTACGAAAAGCACACACTTTCCACCCTGCAAATGACACCTTCGCTTCATTCACCGCAGGGTCGGGCTGTATAGTGAAATCCATTACTGTCAGTGGAGATAGTGTCTTTTACACCTCTACCTCTTCTGTTCTTAAATAGTTCAGTCATATAATTGGCTATGTGATAAGAAACAGAACTATTTTATGTAGTCCTGGAACCAACAGATCATGTGCAATCAATTTAACACTCTACCTGCTCGTTATGGGCATATTTATTTTTTAACTACCTAATATAAAAAATCTAACAATTTACGTTCAAAAATGTGTATCAAATGATTGTTCTGTCGTATAATTATTTGTTTAGTTTTACTGTTTATAAAAGTTCAAACAGATTAATGGATAATTAATAAATTTTATAGCGGAAATGGACACTATAGACATATAAGAATCAATCTCAATCTATTAGTTTTAGTACAATATTTAGCTGTTCTGGTCATTTTTGCAAAGTTTTTCTTTCGCTATTACAAACAAATTCCTGGTTAGTTTCTCTTATACCTTCTGTGCATTAATGTAATCTTGCATTTCCTATCCCAAACATTTTGACTAATCATATAAAACGTATATTAATTTATGTTGTCTATAACAAACAGATGGAGTGGTAAATTATTTACACTTAATCTGTTAATTCCAAGGCTACTAAAACTAGTTCTGTTTCTTATCACATAGTCAGTAAATTAAATGAATGAATTATTTAAGAACAGAAAAGGTAGAAATGTTCTAGTGAAAGTTCATTTAAATCAAAGTAATTCTTTAGCAATTTCTTTGAGGTAATTTCTCAAAGTTCAAAGTTCTTCTAAGTAATTTCTTTAGTAAAAGACTAGTCAAAGTTGTCTCCTCTGAAAGTAATGAAATTCAGTATACAGACAGATCTTGCGTTGAATCAAGTGAAGGTGTCATTTTTGCAGGGTGGAAAATATCTACTTTTTAGACGGCCTGGCATACTAATAAACATACTTTTCAACTTCAACCACCTCACTCCTCGTTTTATTTAGTAAAAATTCTAGATATTCCAATTAGCCTTTCGGCTGATGACCTTAACAACAACAACAAAATAATTTTATGTGGAAATAAAATTTATTTATTGTTTTATTATAATTCTGAAAAATATTCAAAAATATAAATTTTCAATTCATCAACTCATTTTTATTTCATTGTTATTCTGTTTTTTTGACGACTTTTACCAGAGTTCTCATTCTACCTATGCTTTTTGATACAAAAAATGAAGAGTACAAATCTTAATGATTTTATTTTCAATAAGCATTCTCATGTAAGAAATCTAAGAACATAGCATTCCATGAAAAGAAAATAATTTACCAGCATTTCTGTAATTATATTTTGGAAATTAACCAATAGTTGATTTCCATTTCGAAGAATATTTTTTTGTTAGTCCGAAAGAAAAGAGTGTTGAGAAGTGACTCAGGGGATGTTTTGGGGTAAAACACCCCTGGTTCTTCCTTCTCACAGTACTACAGCGCGCTCACACACTACACAATATACCACCCCCGTCTCATCTTACTTTATCAATCCATCTTTGTGTTGCTCTCTCTTGCACATTCTCCCCCCTACTGAATATGCATGAGCCTGGTAAATGCTACCAGACCAAACAAATCGATAACCCTGTAAAGGAACTGTGGTTGCAACCAAGAGGACTGGCAACCGGCAGCAACTGTAGAGTGTTCACTTGTACATATATACACACGCACACATTATCAAATCTACCTTACATAACAAATACATAAACACTAACGCAACAATACATGTACGGTCCGATGTGATAAAATACAAAGATCTATCTGTCACCACATAAACATTAAGGAACATTAAAAATATATTATTTGGTTAAAGCAAGAAATTTCTTGACCGCCTCCGTAGCGTAGTGGTTAGCGTGTTAGCCTGCCACGTGGAGGTCCCGGGTTCGATTCCCGGCCAGGGTCTGGAAATTTTCACGTGTCAAATCCCACAGTTAATGTTTCATAACCCACCGCAGTCGCTAATAACCAAGCAGTTGATGTGACTTTAAATAAAATAAATAAAAAAAAGAAGAAATTTCTTCTCCAAAATGCATTGTCAAAGAGAATAGCTAATGGTTTTAAACTTTCTCAACCAGTTTTAGAAATTAGTATACCTTGTCTATGGATATAGATCCATTATATTTAATTTCACGATTAAATTTGATTGAAACTTATACCAAGTGTGCCAGTGCTTTACTCTGAATATCTGTAAATATAAGTAAAACCTTAGTAAAGATTTAAATATTTTATGAAGTTAGAACTTCTTTTCGTAATTTTTAGAATTATTTTTAATATACATTAACGCGGATTTTCAGCCAAGTTTCGGATATTTTAATGTTAATAAAATTTCTTTTTGTTTTGTACAAGTATATTATAATATAGGCTACAAATTATATATCTAAAATAAAATAAAATATTCTATTACAAAATAATTATTAACATTAGGATGGAAAATAGTTATTATGACTGATAATTAATACTACAAGATAATGAAAGCATTATAAAATAAAATGTAAAATAAAACAAATGTAACAGGTGATAATAATTATTTGAAAATACAATTTGTTTAGGGCTTATACTAGACAGGAGACTGACATGGAATCACCATATACGACAAAAACGTATTTCGCTGTATCACATTTTAAAGACTTCGTACTCTTTACTCAATCATAAATCTAAGTTACCTATCAAACAAAAACTAAATTGAAGAGCTGCGTGGATGAAGGTGCTATTGCTGTTGTTGTTTAGGTCAACAGCCGAAAGGCTGGTTTGAATCTCTAGAGGTTTTACTAAGTAAAAACGAGAAGTAAGGTGGTTTACCATTGCCTTCCTCACCGAGTTGAACGAGTATGCTTATCAGCATGCCAGGCCCTCCAAAAAGCACTCACTTTCCACCCTGCAAATGACACCTTCACTTCATTCACCACAGGGTCTGGCTGCATAGTGAAATTCATTACTCTCAGAGGAGATAACTCTGACTAGTGTCAGAGTACACCTCTACCTCTTCTGTTCTTAAATAGTTCAGTCATACAAGTGGCTGGCTATGTGATAAGAAACAGAACTATTTTTTTAGCCCTGGACCAAACTGAAGCACCAAAAATGAAGGTGCTATGTAAAATTTTTTCAAAAATGTATTTTTTGTGATTGATGACAGCGTTAAGTGCATACTTAGTTACGCAGATGATATAGAACGATGTATATCTACAGTTTACGGAAAAACTAGGGGATGAACGGACTATTTACAGCTTAATTTTATTTTATTATATTATGTAGTGCTTAATTTGTGTTATTCGCAATAACGGTAGCCTTTTCTAACGTACTGGTATGCACTATGGAAGACGCTCACTCAATCACAGACAAACCGTAAACTGACTCGTCCGTAACCAAACTGGCAGATTATGTAGGGGGGCTAATGGAGAATTCGAGAAAAGAGATTTTCTATATAATAATACAATACAAAATTTTCTGACGGCTTCTGGATAAATTTTAACATTTGTAAACAAATTAAGATTGAATAGAAGGTATTACAAAAAGGCCAATTATCTAAATAATTGTATTTAGCCCGACTCTACTCTATCACAATACCTGTATAACAATAGCACCTTTATTATAAAAACTGTTTATTATTACCCATAATATTAGTCTACTAACTATTTCTCGGAAACCGCTATAATTATATTACTCTTATTATTTACGTTAACATTTTTAAACTCTCGGTCATTCTCGAACACTTTTTTCATTTTGATATTGTCACAATATTAAAAACGTATATCTTAAATACTGTCGGTTGTATAAATATACAGTTGTAGTTGCTACTAATTTGGTTTTTTTAGTTCCTAGTGTAAGTTACAATCTGTACAATTTGAGAACAATAAGAAACCCCATGACCCAATGAGATGAAGAATATGTGTGACGTGTAAATGAGGTACAGTCTTGTATAGACACAGGCCGACCATTCCTGAGAGATTATAGGTAATCCCCAATCACCAACGTAGACAAGTAACCACTTTCTAGTATTCAAATTTTTATAAAATCCTAGTAAAAATATTTATTGGGATTTGAACCAGAAACCTTCATCTCCGAAAATCAGCAGCTAAACAGAAGATTCGCGGTGACGACTTAACCACTAGACCAACCTGGTAGGTTTGTTGCTACATAAGGACAAAAAAATCGATCTCTAGTATCCACAATGTTTTTTTGTTATTAAATAAAGACAGAAAAATTGTTGTAGATACCTGATGATCAAATACCCAAACAAGTGTTTTATGAAAAACTTCTTTAAGTAAAGCAGCTTACTATACCCCAACGAACTAAAGACTGCAGATGAGATCTAGCCAATAACAGCCCAGGTCGGATGTGAGGGTTGCCCCTTTGCTAAGTCACACTCTGTTCCACCGAACTCCAGCTGACTTTTTATTAGGCTGTCATACACAGTGGGACCATAACGTGACAACGCAGGATACAATTAACGAAAGTCAACATTGGCTCTGTACTGTGATCTAGATCACTAAGCTCTGCCTTCATCTGCTGTCTCAACTTCGTTAACCTATAATTCTAAAGTTGGAACAGCCAAGAGATTTAATCCGTATTGTTTATGATAATGAAAAACAGCGATAAATTGGTGATAATATCTCACCATTCACTTTAACAAAAAATTATATATAATATCAATTAAAAATTGTACCTTTGTAGGATAAAGATACCTGAGCGTAAAATTAATGGTGATATTGAAAATAATTTATATTTTCATGGAAATGGTTTAAAATACCAGAAATATTAATCCCGCTTTTTATTTTTACGAGAGTAAGGATGACTTGCTTAGAGGTAAGCCTTAAATTAAATGCACTAACGACACATACTTTATTTATTTCAGTATTAAGAGATTGAGTACGTCAATCAACCCTTATACATTAAGGGAGTTAAGTTAGAGTTATATACGATACAGGAAGTGAAAGGGGTTTAGATCACACGGCGGCGACTCTCTTTCATTCCTCATCAAAAACACCCCCTCATCCACTTCAAAACAGCCAATAAAACGATAATTCACTCCTCCTGTAATAATCACACGTACAAGTGTATATACACACTAATACAAAGACACACACATATATATTTTCCACCCTCTCGTTGTAGACTAAGTTCAACCAGTCACCCGTCCACCCACTAATACAATACTTCAGGTTCAACACCCTCCCTTTCATTGCCATACGCAGGAACGCGTGCGCAATATATATATACTAGTCATTTGTCTTCATTTAAAATGATTTATAAAATATTTCGAAATTTATTATTTCAGGTTTCATATTTTTCAAAAAAGAATCAGAATATCTTTTTAAGGTTGCACCATCGTAAATTATACGGTGTGTAAATGCTCCAAATTGATATACGGTTTGGAGCCAGCTCTTTTAATTGAGCATATAATTGAAACTAAAATACTAAATTAAAATTATGCTTCTTCGATTTAACCAAACGTATTTAATAAACGAATTTTTTACATATTCTAACTAATCCTAAACTATTAAGATAGAAATTAACATAGGTTTCACTTCGTGACTTTGACTGAAAAGACAAGAAAATAATCCCTTTGAAATTAAACCACCAAAATGAAATTTGATTATTAAAAATACTTCCAAATTAGTTTTTCTTCTCATAATACTTCTTCTTGTCCGCCTAGTTAAGTCTATTAGTAGGTGTAACAATCTGCTTCTTGAAACCTCCTAGTAGCTGAATTCTGAAAGGAGCTAACCTAATCGACACTTTCCCGTAACCTAGAAACCTCTTGTTGACCAACCTCCAGTCCCACCAAAACCGTTTAAACAAACTGGAGGGCCAAAAAGAAGTTTTGGTTTCCACCTGAACGATTGACTGAAAGTTGATAGGTGAAAGAAAGGTCGGAAAACACAAAGAGGGAAACATACCCATCTAAACAATATTACCTCGTACCAAATGATTGACAGATGGCTAATACAACTTATTGTCTAATTACTAAGCTAACGTACGTAAACCTAAATAAGGGGTTTTCCATTATACCCATTGATTGGGTTGTTACCAAAATTCTTAAATTTTAATAATTAGGAATTACCATAATTTATATTGTCAGGCTATTTGTACATAAAACAGAACAAGTTAAAGAAACGATGCTTGTAAACTACAGATTCTAGTTGAAATTTCAACTTGTATATTTTTAGTTCGGTAATACAGTACGTTAACAAAATAATAATATTAATGTAAATGATTTACTTCCCCTAAGTAAATTATTTACATAAAATGTGAATAACCTTACATTAAATTTACATTTATGCGTTTATCTTTACTTTTAAATCTGTATACGAGATAGGAAAATAAACCTATCCAACTATGCTTTCTTATGTTCTATGATAAGGAATTCAGTATCTAGTTTTTTAAAAAAAGTTCATCCAGAAACAAAATACGACCGATTCATATAAAATTTTAGCTAGAGGTTACTCATTTTTGGAGCAGGTTTTAAGCTTTTAAAACCTTCGATCAGAACATTAGAAAGAAAGTTAGGGGCTTAAATGTTGTTTTTGTGCTTTCGAAATGAAGGACAAAAAATGTTTTTTTTTGTAAATGTCATATTTATATATTACAATTGTTGTTGTTTAGGTCATCAGCCGAAAGGCTGGTTTGAACCTGTAGAGGTTTTACTAAGTAAAACGAGGAGTGAGGTGGTTTACCATTTCCTTACTCACTGAATGGAAAAGTTCACTTATCAGCATGCCGGGCCCTCTGAAAAGCACATATTTTCCACTCTGCAAATGACACCTTCACTTCATTCACCACAGGGTCTGGCTGTATAATGAAATTCATTACTTTCAAAGAAGATAACTCTGATTAGTGTCCTTTACACCTCTACCTCTTCTGTTCTTAAATGATTCAGTCATTTAATTGGCTGACCATGTGACAAGAAACAGAACTATTTATTTTAGCCCTGCAACTAACAGATTGAGTGTAAATAATTTGACACTCCACCTGTCTGCTATGGGCAGATATTACAATATGACCCTCGAAAAAGTACAGGGACAGTGGATATAAGTTTGCGGATTCAATTTGGAAAATCCATGTTTCTAACATGGGCAGCTGTACGAGGTGTGGCTATTAAATAACAAGACTGACGATGTAAAAAAAATTTATTTTTATTTTATACATAATCACTTATTGTCACCTTCAATATACACTCCTTCTCTATCCCTACAACGCTCCTTGCGAATTTTCCATTGTTGGAAACAGTGCTGGAAGCCATCTTCTGTCAGCTCCTTCAGGACACGTGCCGCTTTCTCTTTTACAGCTTCCACAGACTCATATCTTGTCCCTTTTAATGCAGATTTCACCTTAGGGAGCAGCTAGAAGATAATAACATGTGATGAAACGTGGTTTTTTACTTATGATTCGGAATAGAAGCGCCAATCCATGCACTGGAACAGCCGAACTTAACCGCGAGCCAAAAAATTTCGAATGTACAAGTCAAAGTTTAAAGCAATGATGATTGTTTTTTTTTTTGATATCCATGGGATTGTGTACCTTCACTGGGTTCCTAAAGGTCAAACAATTAATCAATATTACTACCGTGAGGTACTTTCTAAACTATGTCAAAGAGTATGGGAAAAACGCCCCGAAATGTGAAAAGACAAATCATGGGTTCTCCACCAAGACAATGCGCCAGCTCATTCGGCGTTATCTGCCAAGAGGTTCCTAGCCAAGTACAGCATCTCAGTGTGAGAATATCCACCTTATTCACCAGATCTTGCAGCACGTGATATCTACCTGTTCCCTAAGGTGAAATCTGCATTAAAAAGGGACAAGATTTGATTTTGCGGAAGCTGTAAAAGAGAAAGCGGCACGTGTCCTGAAGGAGCTGACAGAAGATGACTTCCAGCACTGTTTCCATGGAAAATTCGCATGGAGCGTCATAAGGATAAAGAAGGATTGTGTATTGAAGGTGACAATAAGTGATTATGTATAAAATAAAGTAAAATGTTTTACAACGTCAGTCTCGTTATTTAATAGCCACACCTCGTATGTGGCCACCTCAAGCGGTGGAAAGTCTTCCAATTTAATCGTGTACGCACCAGATGGAAAAACAGAAAAAAATTGTACATCTAAGAGCACTTCAATAAAAAAGTGCCACAAAATTGTTATAACGAGTTCTCTTTTAATTCAATTTTTGCAGCCGTAGCAGCACATGCAGGGTAAAGCTAGTAATAATAATAATAATAATAATAATAATAATAATAATAATAATGTATACAGTATAATTTGAATGAGTTCAAAATAAATTATCTTTGATTCGTTAGATTAAAGATTGACTTGTGTTGACTACGTAGGATACAATTTTTGACTCTATGACGTAACATTACTGAAGAATATATAAAGTAATATCATTAGACCATTATTTACAGATGTCATTCCTATTATATGTATATGACATCAGAAAATAAACGAGGATATGAGAGGGTAACTTTTGATCATGGATGAACGCTGGAAAACTGGACAGATAGAAATTCCAATGAAGTTAAGTTTAGTAAGTAGACTAGAACTTACTTGATGAAGTGATCATCATCGCCATTACTAACACGCTCAAATTCAACCCTAAAAACATTCCTGAAGGGAAAGAGATTTGGAAATAAATAACTACCCTGTTCTGTTCAACCCCTTTTCTTAGTTCACTCGTCATCGGATGGCAATCCTCATTAAAAGTCACTCCTCACTGTATGAAAGGGGTAGAAAGAGACAAAAATGCCAAAGATTCGTACAATTAAATGAATGAACTGGGTTTTATTTCGTTCCTTTTCCCTACTAATTTAGTTCTACTTCTAATTTTCTATAGCGAGACAAGTGCGAACTATTTTTATTAACTCCAATAATTAACCGAAAGGGTTAGAGATATTTATTTCTCTATTTAGCGGCCGTTTTGTTTTTTCAAAAATCTCTTCATTATTTGTACTAATTATGTTATAACATCAATTTTCTATATAATATTTATTATTTTATCGTTAATAATATTTAATTAACTGAGATCTAACCACGGATTGCAAAATCATTAAATAATCTTCAAATTCGTTTTATGACAATGATATTTCGAATTTTCAAACACTTTCCTGGTATTATTTGAGCTTAAATATTACTTTAATCCCTTTCCCAAATGTACATGTTCCATTTAGTTTAATAAAAGGCAACTGTTTGGTAGCAATGCGGTACAATAAGATCATTTTGTAAATAAAATAACAAAGAATAACTGAGATATGAGATAAATAAAAAAGAGCTATCGGTTGTTAGGATAAGATCCAAACTTTTTTAGCGTACAATAATCTACTCCCATGTAGGCAGACCCTGTAATTAGTATGGAACTTCGAGATTTAAGAGTTGGGCTGCAATAAGTTAGCAAACATAAATGTTATTCAATCCTACGTAAATAATGTCCTGCGGAATATTTTAAATGTACCTCGTCCATCAGGAACACTAATCTTCATTAGGACACACAGCTGAAGAAAGTCTTAAATGAGATCTGAAGATTCGCGAAAAGACTTCACTAGCATGAGGCAGTGGTGTAGTGGAGCGGGAAACCGTAGGAACACCGTGTTTACTCTGATTTTTCCACAATTTAATAAAAAATACATATTTTTAAGCCAAGTTATTGTTGGATATTGATTTACATATCATAACATTTTTAATCTATAGCGTTCCTACGCTGGAAAATGTAAGACTTTTAAAGTGAGTATGACATCATAAAGGTAATCTAGCTGCTAGATATCATGGGCTCTACCGAAGAATGAAGCGAAGCATTAACTAGTTTAAATACATAGAACGAATAAGAAAAACATACTAAATTATATGGAAACATAATAGTATAATTTTATATTTATAAGCGTATCATTTTATTGCTTAGGAGTTTATGTAGAGTTATAATATAAATTTTTATCAACATTAAGGAAGGAAAATATTGGAGGAGACGTCACTTAAAGGAAGATGCTTCGTTGATCATTATATTAACATTCTGGGTAATGCACAGAGTTAAGAATATTAATTCTACAATACATTTCGATAATAAAAAAAAATTCAAAGAAATATATATGTTACAATAATTCCTAAAGAATTGTATATCTATTAATAACTTGCAATAAATATTTATAGGATATTCATCTCTTTTGACTCATTCATTCAATTTTAGAGATAGCGGAAATTGGCATATCCAATTATGGGAAAACAATCATTTGACAGGATATGCACAACCAAACTATCATAATTAATATTATAAGTCAGCTCTTAGTTAAATTTGAATTTTATTTACCGTAATTTTTGTTGTGTTACTTCCCATTTGAATTATGCACTCTTATAACGTATTTTTTATTTGTTCCTGTGTAATGGAACAACTTCTACAAAAAGGATGAATCATGAGATGAGAGTATGGCATGTATAATTGATCGCCCATTTGACGCTTCAGATTTTATTACGTACAAATGTGGCTAAAAGTTTGTGTGTATCAAAAAAAATAATAAAAGTTTGTGTGGTTGTGTGTAAATTTGTGGGTACCAGTGGCGAAACGTGCCTTCAGAAATAGGTGAAACGCTGCAAAAAACTGAGAATAGTTAGTACAGCCTACTAATAAGTATCCGTGAGATTCCCGTGAGTAAGAAATATTAAAGTATACGTATACAGATTGCCCATAACAGACAGTTGGAGTGTCAAATTATTTACACTCAAACTGTAAGTTGCAGAGCTAAAAAAAATAGTTCTGTTTCTTATAATACGGTTAGCTAATTAAATGACTAGATCATCTAAGAACAGAAGAGGCAGAGATGTAAAAAACACTAATCAGAGTTATCTCCTCTGAAAGTATGAATTGCATTATACAGCCAGACCCAGCGGTGAATGAACTGAAACTGTTATTTGCAGAGTGGAAAATGTGTGCTTTTCGGAGAGCCCGGCATGCTGATAAGCACACTTTTCCACTCATTGAGGAAGGCTTAGGTAAACCACCTCACTCCTCGTTTTACTTAGTAAAACCTCTACGGGTTCAAACCAGCCTTTCGACTGATGACCTAAACAACACATATACAGAGTTCGGTGTCACACCCGACACCGAAAATACAAAACAACTAACGTACACCTACTATCTGTCTATAACTTGTTGCCCTCAGGCAGAGAGAAGCAATATAAGGATAGTAAAATCATTTCAGAAAACACTTCTAATTTTTAAGTATCTAAAACTATTTGGAAACGACGTATTTTTATTAAAAAAATTATTGCACATGAAAAATTAATTGAAAATTTTCTTTTTATTTCGTTTCCTACATGTGAACAGTTACCTTAAAAGATCGAAAAGTTTCTCGCATGCTGAAGTTTTTATATAGTGTTTCCCGATTTTATAAAACTTATTTGTGAAAAAACTTCGTAACTTAGAAAGTAATAATTTTCTGTTTAATTTTATAGCATCATCGTTTTTCATAATTATTACAGAATAAACCTGCCAAATAATATGTTAATCCGTGAAATAGTTGTTTAACAATGACGATGTATTGAAAATATACAGATTTTCTTAAAAAACAAAACTTTTACTAAATTATACATTATCTTATCAAGCGTGTGTTTTTCGAAATAATTTTATAGAACAAAAACATACGAAATACTTTGTTTTATAAAAATACTTCATGTCCGACAAGTTTCAGTAACAAAAGAAAATTAGATGTAGGCCTATGTTATCTGAAATGGTTTTACCATCTTCATGATGCTCCCCTCTGCTGGTGGCCATCAAGTTACAGACATACTGTAAATAGAATATTCAGGTACAGTAGGCTAGTCGACCTGTCACAATCTCTTCAGTATTCGGGTACGGGTGGGGAGAGCTGAGTGCATATTTTTTTGTCGCTGACATCTACGTTTTCATGACAACCCGCACAAGCTGGAAGAGTAGCGGTGATTACCTGTCTAACTCTTCACTAGGGCATTTATTACGTACATTAAGGCCATTACAAGAGCTATTTAAAACGTTACAAAGCGCTCTATGGAGATACAACAATTTTATTTACTTTTGTACATGTCACGTTTTCATTTATTGTAAAACAAAAAGTAATTGTTTCATAAATAATACTTATATTGTGAGAGAAATAAATCTCGATACTTTCCAGGAAATAGGTGAAGAGGCTCTTCACTTAGTTCACCTGAATAGCCGCCGCGGGTGGGTATATAGGTAAGTATTTGCTTTCAAGTAATAAAATAATTTTGGTCAATAGTAATGTATCTTACGTCAACCCTGAAGTAAATGTCTGCTCCATTTTCTCTTTAAAAATCTCTATGAAACTTTAAATAATTTAGTGTACGTATTTTGTTGATTAGGTAATATCATAATTATGTCTGTTTTTCTGTAATATCATTTATTTGTTCTTTAATTACCTTGATAGCAAAAGAAATTTGAAGTTGGTCGTGTAAAGTACATTTCGTGCGTACCAAGGGGAGTTAGCGACAGTCTGAAGTATGTCTTAAATTGAATTTCTTTCAAATGAAATGAACTGAAGCGAGCTGTTTAACCGTTTTTTAAATTTATTTATTTATTTAAAGTCGCATCAACAACTGGGTCATTATAGATCACTGTCGGTTTCGTTACTGTATCGGTGGGTTTTAATTCGTTAAAATTTCCAGACCCTAGCCGGGAATCGAACCCAGGACCTCCACGTTGTAGGCTAGCGCGCTAATTACTACGCTACGAGGCGGCCGCGTTAAGTGTAATGAATGAATAATATTACCATATTTTAGCGATGGTTGTTAATGCTATAAGATTTGTTGTCTAGCGTAGCTTTCTTAAGACAAGTCAAGACAATTTCGCATTAACCTCTTTTGAAGTTTAGCAAATATTTTAAAGACCAATAAAAAATTCGAAGAACAAAATATTGATTATATTATTCTGATTTATAAATTAAATTTTTCATTAAAGTAAACACTATCAGTCCTGAACACCTGCAAATAAATTTTGTGTTTATTGTTTTAGGTTAATTTAACCACATTGAAGTTTATCAAGTTAACAAACACCTTCACATTTAACCTAGTTTCTGATTTTTCTACGTGACTTATAAAAATGTGTAGATAAGTACCGGATACGATAATTGAATTAGGTGTTGATCTGTTACATTCTTAGAAATATCGGAAGAAATTTGTTGTTTGTGGTATAGTTTAAGTGAATGGGAGTAAAACATCTTATTATTAGGGTTGTTGTGTGTAGGCTTACACATACAAAAGATTTGCATATGTGTGGATGCGGTCACGATGTTATAGGATGTTAGTAATTATCTCTTGTACAGTATAGAGAGACCTCTGAAAGTGGAGGCATCGTAACATTAACATCAGTACACACATATATATATAGTAAGAGAAGGGTTTTCCTCACCATCTTCCCTTTGATAAAGCCCTATAATTCTCTAAGGGATACCACTAATGTGCTACGCTGAAATTTTAATCGAAATTTTGAGCGGTGCCTGCCTGTCATAATTGATAGGCGTTGAGTCCCCAGTGGCGTCGCGACGCAAACGCTTTTAGTGGGGCGTTGAGATTACCACACCAAACTAGACCACCCATCCTCAAACCAACGAGCCATCCCCCTTCTCACCACTTTATGCCTAACATTAACCCCTCAGGTGAACGTACACGCATAGCAACCGCTCTCTCACTCTCCGGCTGAAAAGCCCTTAGGGACGTACAACAGACCGACTACTCTATATGCGTATACATAACATATACCAATGTTACATCTATCCCAACCCCCTTGTTCATCACCTACCTTCAAATAAACATCTAACCATGAAACACTTGGAATTATAACAATACTAACAATACTTTGACATGTTCGGTACGCCGCGAATTTCAGAGTAACGCTCAAAACATTCACTTCATCTCGTATATAACCACTTGTAACTTCACCGCAAATCACTCTGTCATTGAAAAATATTATAAACTTTAACAAAAATATGACAAGTCACTTTTTGACCCTCGTAGAATAAACATACATGTTAGACCTTGTTTATGTGCACTTTTACACCATTTTTGTTTTGTTTTTAACATATTTAAACAACAATAACCATATCTCATTGTATTCTCAATTTTCTGTTTAATTATTGTTATTCTCAGCAGATCAGCGGAATTAACGCAAAATATCTACAACAAGAATGTCCATCTCAGTAAACACCAAATTGAGGCAATATCAGACTGTGGTATGCCAGAACTTCTTTACGGAAGTGAGACATTATTCGGGACAATTAGAACCGGCAATAGAGACAAGATAGAGAAAGTCGAAAGAAGAATAATGAGAAAGTGTATCAACAAAAACAACATCAAGAATGGCAGGTGGAAAACCATCCAAAATAGTAAACGTACAAGATTATGGAACCACTAACAGGGACGATCAGGAAAAAGAGAATAACGTTCATGGGCCACTCGAACAGAGTTAACGGCACAAATTTAGTAAGAAAACGTGGTAAGAGTTTCTCTGGAACAAACTACATACACCAAAATGAATCAAGGATGTCAAGAAAGACATGACAGAACTCAACATCACAATAAATGGCTGAAAAACTATATCAGGAAACTATCACAAAATCAAAAACCCAATAACCAGGTTCCAACAGAAAGCAAAGGTGGCAAGAAAAAAAGTGTTTTCCAAAGAAGAAATCTCACAGGATCAGAAGCCTTGAAAAAATGTTGGTGGAACAATAGAGAAGCGAAAGAACTGCAAAAGTGTAGCAAGAAGATTAAAAGCAGAAAATGAGCTTACCAGGCTATGAACTATAGTGGTTCAATCAGTCCTTAAAAGTATTAACAATAGGCCTACATGCTTTACAGTTTTATGTACTTATTTATTTATTAGGCCCCTATAGATAAATCAGTCATAAAACATTTATAAGAAAAATATATCCTATGGATCAAATATGTGTTTGAATTAGTGAAAAGAATGTTAAAATCGAAAAAAGAATTATAAAGAAGATTAAACAATAGAGGAATTACAAGTAAAACAACAAATAATGAAATAGAATGAGTAACAATAGGTTAAATAAGCGAATATTAAATATTTGCAACGGTATAATCTGAATACATTTTAATTGTAAGCAACGGCTACAAATGGGTCGGAACAGTAAAGTGTATGGATTGAAAATTCCTTTGAAACTCATTTCAGAAAACTGTAAAGAAATAAAACCCAACTTCCCAGAAGAAAGATGCTGGCGATTCCTCAGAAATCTTTGTAGTATTGGGAAGAAAAAAGACAACAACTAAAAAACAGAGAAAATCCTGAATCATTTTCTACATTGGATTGAATTTTGGGAAAAATTAAATCATTCATAATTTGGTTGTTGATCATGACTGGGAGAGGAGGGATGGTAGTGTTATGATTGAAATTCCTATAAACATCTGGAAAAGAGACGTCGCTAAATGAAAATTTAAAAGCTGAAGTATTGTGTGGATCAGAACGTATCTTCCATCATAATTTTTCACTGACTTGTTAAAGCTGCAGTATCACTTTTTGGTGCCCGTTTTTAAAATTGTCATTTATCATTCTCCGATGTCCGTCCGTCTCATCCAGATGTGAACAACTACTACACATAGCAACAAACGGTTATAGGATTCGTAATTTACACAAAAAGTTAGTGGGCTTGGATTGGGTTCGAAGTTCCGATTTTAACCGGAAGTGGGCCCATACCGGAAGTAAAGTAATCAAAGCCGGAATTTGGAAACAAAATAGTGTCATACTATTTCTCTTAAAGAGTAGATAAAAAAATAACTAATGGTTTTGGCCATGGATCAAAGGTATACTTTAGAAAAAATTGCGACCAGTTATAATACGCTTCGTCTCATAAAATGGATTTTTTTACATTTTTTCTATAATCATTCTACTTTCCACTAACATGTTTTGATGGATTCACCATCATAACAGTAATAAAAATTGAAGCTGAACTTATTAAAATTTTCAGATGTTGTATCTTCAGTAATTTTATGAAACGTTTAGTTTTATATGCATTTTAAACACATTATTTTTTACACGAATTTTTGATAACAACATCTGAAAATTTTTATAAGCTTTTAAAAAGTTTAGTTTCAATTTTATGATCTGATGATGGTGAATCCACCGAGCCGTGTCAGTAGAAAGTAGGATTATAATCGGAAAAGAGGTAGAAAACAAGCAATATAGTAGCTGTAACAGGTCAGTTGAGGATTAATAGGTTGAATATAAGCTGCAGGATTCACTATAACGATTCGTTTCTAAATAAAGTTACAAAAGTATTAAGGATCTGGAGAATAATAAAAATGAAGAATACAGGTTTAGAAGTAATAAAACATGTAGGCCTATGGGAATTGAAAAATAGAAATGCCACTCAATTAGAAAATATAAAAATTACAAAAAACATAGAATGGATGGTGTTCATAGAAACTGAAAAAGATATGAATATAAAGGTTTTAGATCTGATAGAGGACTCAATTAAATTTATAAAATAAGGTTAACGAATTTGAGGTACTCCAAAAGAGACAGAGAAAACAAAAAATGCCATCAAGAAATGATAAGATGAACAAGTTTAGTGAAAAAAGCTTGGGAAAGACGGAAAATATCAATGAAAAAATAAAAAATCAGTAGAAGAAAATTAATTTAACTTGGTCTTTATTGGGTCGAAACTATAAAAGAATAACATAATATTAAAAACCCATCATATTACGGTCAAAAGTATTAAAAATAGAAAACAAGATAAACGCAGGAGTCATATTTTTGAAGAGTTTTACCAGAAAAGTTTAGGTTGAGTTATTGCACTACTAACAAAATTTAGAAATGGAGATACTGGAAAACATGTTCACATCGTAGTTCGAAAAAATTTATTTTGATCTACAGACAAATTAAAAATGTATTCCAAATTTTATGCATAATCTAAGTTACATGAAGAACCTTAGCATTTGAGGTTTAAACATTTTCCTCTAGTTGTACGACCAAACCAATAACTTCTTTCATTAGATTGATTCCCATCAAATTTTTCTTTCTTCCAACTTTCAAATTACTTTGACATTACTCCCTCTGTTGGACAATTTTACTTTTATTAATCGTCCGGTACCCATATTTCAAAGGCTTTTCTATTTTTATTGCAAGTGTAAGGCAATACATTCTACACATAATATTTTACTAAACGTTCCTCAGGTTAATATTTACCTCAGATTGTTACATAATAAGGTTTTATTTATATTTATAGAATGCTTGTTTTGTTACTTCTATCCTTGTTTTGGTTATAGTTTCAATTTTATATTTTAGTCACCATGATTCTCATATAGTAAGTTACAAAGTATATTACACTTAACACGTTTCATTTTTTCTTCTTTTGTGTATAGTACTTTCATTAAAGTAAGTTGATGTAGTATGGACCAATCAATCCGTTATTCATCGTCTCGTTAGGGCGTGGCTTCTATTTTACCTCCCGTTTTCGTAGCCTACTAGAGATCTCAATATTAATATCATATGATTCGTCTTAAAAATGATATATTATGATAACAAATCTGTCAAGATACACGTTAAAATTAAATTTCTTAAGAAATTTATGTAAATTTCTATTCAATATTTTATTAAAACCCTTAGAGGTTTCGTTAACATTTACCATAGGGGCGTGTTCACATGCCACGAACAAGATGGCCTCTCAGTCACTTGTCCGGGGTTTTACATTTTATTTCTTCAGTCTTTAAAATTTATTATTATTAATACGTAAAGCGTATCGTTTAATATGCGTTTTAATTATGTTTTTAATATATACTTACAAAGTTAGATATTAGGTTTACAATTTAAAAATTAATGTCCGTTAGTCAGAATCATTCAATGCTGTCCCGTGTTGGAAGGCGGTGGGAACAATATTACCTTCCAGTCTGCCGTGTTGGTTCGTGTTATCTGTAGTAGAAATGATTTTTTGCATAAAAAAATTGTTATGAAATACGTGATTAAATAGAATTTACTTAAGTGATTTGTGAAATTTGTTGTTTCCCAGTAAACAACCTGAGTCTTTTGATGCCTCGTTTTAACACTCCGTAAAAGTAAAATGACTTCTCGGTAACTTTTGCGGGAACATGTTACTAACTGAATTTCATCAATCAAATAAATATAAAAACAAATATTTAAATAAATAATTTTTCATAACACGTTTTTAATAGAATTTTCGAAGTAAGAATTATATTATAATTTTTTTTCTGAAAATAATACCAAAAATTATAAAATTTAGGATTATGGTCTAAAAAATTACAACACATTTACATCCACCCATATTGCACCAATCATGCACGTTGAAGTAGCTAATAAACAAGCAGTTGTTAAAAATTTGAAGAAGTTAAAAGGAAGAAATTTTATGAACTTACATTGGGTTTGGTAATTTATAAATCTAAATTTAATGTAGACAATAACTTGTAGGTTTCATGGTAATATTTAAGAATGGAAGACAGCTTTGTATGTCTAATTGATACATAGGTTTCAACTATAGCCTAATCTTTTATAGGTGGTAGAAACAAATGCGGATTTACGTAGATACAAAAATTCTACTTAGTGGATGGTTTGAAATTTCTGGCAGTAATCTTATATCCGTTGAATCATACCATTGTTTTTTAAATTAAAAATTGCAACACATGATTTTAATGTAAAACGTATCATGAAAACACTTAACGGCTTTGTTTGTTAATTACAATTATCACCGTCGCTCCCTTTGATTGAGTACTGCGCTGCCGGGTATCAAAGCTTCCAACGTAGCGACAGAGGGAGTCGCCAATAGTTCCTAGAAGGGTGGTAGGCTTGTGGCGGCGTACCGACAGAAGCCTTTGTCATCAAGACCAAGACAAATAACCACCACAGCGCTCTCGGCAACTATATAAAGTGCGCTACATTGAGCCGAGGGATTCAATTCCGATCCAGACAGCAGACAAGACATCCATCATTGGCACACGGCTACCAGACTCCAGCGAAGACTAATCGACGACCCCGCAAGAGAGAAGATGATGCTTCCACTCGCCGACCCGTCACCGTAAGCCGTCGACCGCCGTCATCGCCTGCTAACGCGAGCGATGCCCACAGCGGTCCCTCAACCGAGCCTTATGGACACGACGAAGCAGCCATCGACGCACTTCTGCGAGGGAAGATGACGTCTCCGCTGAACGACGACACGCCGTGTCGTCCAGCTCCTCGACCGCCACGACGATTACGACAGACGCTTCTCATTAAGACGACCACCGCTTAAACGGCCCTTTTCAGGGTCACCAAAATGTAAAGGTTTCAACTCGCCACTTAATGTCACCATCCGGTGGCACTATAGTAATTAAATTCCAAGTATGTCTGTTCCAAGTAAGCTATAGCAAACTCCAAGTATCTCTGAGTAATAGTTAATGTATTTGGAATAGATGACGTTATTTTAAATAAATTAAAAGTGTTGTGAATTTAATTCAGTAATGTAACCTTCATGGAAATATAAGCTTCATGAAGACATTATGTAATGAAATGGACAGCTAAAAAGGCAGACAGAAAGACAGACGTTGGCATGAGTAAATCATATTCGGTTAGTTCCACACTTCCCTCTGCCTTTAATCTACAGATGCACCGGTCTAGCAGCTCTTATTTTTCACCCATGCTGATATGCTCCCTAGTATGTACTCGACCGCTAATAGCAGAACAGCTGGGCGTTCGTCCAAATGAACTGCCCTGAAGGGTGTTAAAAAGTATAAGACCCAGAAAATGAAATTTGTGCCGGAAGACTGGTCAGAGAGCATACGAGAGAGATGAAACGATGTTATACAAAAAAGATAGAAAGAGATATACTGAATAAAATTGAGAAAGAGAATAAATTGAAGAGTGGGTAAAGAGAAAGGGCCTTCGGGCATCTGGGGTAACCCGCACCTATTTCTACATTACCCTTCAGAGGTGGGGTGGCTGCGGTACGCGCTAAAATAACGCCCCGTAATCAAAATTGAGATAACCATCTAGACCATTTTAAATTTAACGCCTTCAAAAAATGAAAGAGGGGCGACATTATCAAGATCTATCAATCTAGTATAATACGTCTATCTCTCCAATGGGATCTAAATACCAGACGAACAGACAGAATTGAACAGAGGTTTATGTGACAGCCTAGTTCACGCTCACAACTTCTCTAATTTCTAACTTAGATAAAACATTAAAAGCACTAATAAAATATTCTTTAATTTTTCTTTTATGGCTCTTAAAACACTTCTTTTATGTTATCAGAATTATTATTTTTGAACTTCAAAGAAAATATTTTCTGTAAATAGTACCTAATAAATAACATTCGATATTAGCCACTGCCGTAGCATAATGGCCTGTAGTATACTGTGTTGAAAAGCGAAAGGTCCCGAGTTTGATTCTCGGTTAGAGTGTAAAAATTATTATATATTGAGGAAATATGTTACCGATACGTTGACACGTTAATATGAAACCCTCTCACGTTCTGGTTTCTCATAAATCGTTGCAGGTGTCCAACTTAAACTTTGCAAACCTGTCGATAAATCCAATTTCTAAATGAGGTAATAAAATTATTAAATTTTGTTTGGTAATGTTTGAGATAAAAAAAGTTAAATATGTTAAAATATATCTCAGTTCTACCAATACTACGTTACCTAGTTTTTTTAAATTTATTTATTTAAAGTCGCATCAACTGCTTGGTCATTAGTGACTACGGTGGATTATGTATCATTAACTGTGATATTTGACACGTATAAATTTCCAGACCCTGACCGGGAATCGAACCCGGTAAGTCGCCTTGGCAGGCCAATCTTCTAACCACTACGCTACGAAGGGTGCCAAACCTATTTATTTAGTAAAATTTACTAAGCTAATTAAAAAAGTAGGTGTAAATATTACGAGACATCGTAATCGTCTCAAATATCTCAATATTATAATTATGATACATCGAGACTTACATCAGTTATGAGATTATGAGTCATTTACAAGAAAAATGAATTTGCAAGAAACTTGCGTCACCGGATGGATCCGACACGAACATTTTCATCAAAATCAGTCAATCGGAAATTATAATTTATTCGTGCAATTTTTAAATTTTATGTGATTTTCTCAAAAACTGCTCCGACGTTTATTTTAATCGCCTTATTTACTACATTTTTTGTGCTTTACAAAATAAGGTTAGCGGTCTGCTGAAATTCATAGGGATGTTCTCTCGTTGTAAAAAAAGAGTGTTTTAGGATTGCAACCTTAGTATTCATTTTAGGGTAACAGTGTATACAACTAAGGTGTAAAACATTAAAAACCTAACAACTTTTATTTCAAACATTTTCTCTACTACGAGAAAAAGTTAGTTTAGCTTAGTTTAGCGTCAATCAGTAATTTTCTATACTTTTTTCATTTAAATCGGTAAATAAATACCTAGGTTTTTTTTAAATTGTGGCCTCAGTAATACATTTTACGACAAAAGTGTTGTATAATCAAGAAAATAGAAAATAAAAAAAATTCCTACTTTTTTTCAAGCATTTTCTTCAAAAAAGCCTAGTTTAGAGGTAATTAGTGATTTTCCATATTTTCAAGTTCTACAGACGTTGATTTTCATTTACCATCATTCATTCATGTTTTAAATTAGGTTATGTTTTTCATTTTACATTGTTTACTGAAGAATTAGGTTATTTTTTAAACATTTATATTGGGAAAAGAAAGTCGTGAGAATGTTTCATACAATATTTTATACTAAGCATCCATTTTATTCGTTGACTGATGAAACAAAAAAAGCAGAGCATAAAATGAATATTCTTTCTTTATATCATAGACTAATATCATCTAATTGTTAGTACAAGAAATTCTTGACAATCTGTAGAAGTATTATATAGATTAACAAGCCGGCACATTGGTTTCTCTTGCCAAAAGGAAACAAATTTATTATTCAACATAGTTGTAACATTACTATGTGACATCTTTATATAGGCTACGTAATGCGATGAGTTTGGTTAACATAACCAGATTATTTGATCATAATTTAAAAGTTTTTATGTTAATGTATTTATATGCTATGCAATAATGCATTGGAATAATAAAAAGGATTTATGTTAAAATGTACCATTAATTTGCATAAAGTTGACAGATTGTAATTTTGTTGAGGTTTGTTATACATAACCTCACTTATTTATCCATGTTGCTCTTTACCAATTACTCTTCCATATTTCTTCTATGAAGTTACTTCATTCATTGTTTATTTATTACTACAATTCTCTCAAGTTCTGTTTCCTAATTAGTAAACATTATAGTGACATAATCACTAAATTATTATGATATTGTAACAAAATTTGCGAATATATGTTTGCAAATGCGGTACACTATTTAGGTTTTTCTTTTGTATTGGAAATGTATTTTTATCTAAGGTGCTCATGGGATCACGATTTTCATTTATTCCAGTCTAATTTTTTTCTTACGTTTGCATTTTTTGGACATATCTGATTTCCTATATTTTAAATCTTGTCCGGTTCTGCTTTTCATTCCCATTCAAAAAACTCTTTTAACAAATCCTAATTTTTGGTTAACCTTGGTTAAAATTATTCATACTTGCCTTTATTTTTTTTCTAGCTTACTCTTGTTTATTCTGTTGAATCCTCCAGTGTCAGAGTAAGATAGTTGTGAATTTATACCTAATTCTTTGGTTTCGTTTAGAGCTATTTTAAATCACAGCAAACAATATTCGTAAACTCCCACCTAAAATTCTAAAAATCCTTTTATTTCATTTGTAGGATTTAAATGTTTTTACCGTAAAATCCGACATCTTTACAGAATCTTATTCAATGACTTATAAAACTTTATAAATCTGACTTGTAAATCTGAAATGGCAAAACTCCTAATCTAGATGATATTTTTCACTTTATTTTATTAAATTTACAAATGTGCCGCTGTGTACAACTGGTAACCATATTTTCAGATTAATATAAATCACTTTATTACTTTTAAAATCACCACCATTCATTAACAGGACTCTCACATTTTAATGGCACATTGATCCAATTTCTGTAAAGTTACATACTTAATTAGTAAATATTTATGTTTACGTTTACTTAGCTAAAAGAATAAATAAGTCTGATTATTTTAAAATTTATCTTAAATTTCTGCTCCACCTTCTGCGGAGACGGCATTGACATTAAAAAACAACCTTTTATATAACCTGTAGCTACTCTTTGATATGTAGCTATTACAATGTATCAAACTAAATTTTTGAAATCAAAAGTAAGAATTTATGTTACTAAATTAATAAGTCGGGTGATACCACTGTTTTAGAACATTAAAATGTTTAGGCCCTAAAACATTATAATTACTATATTAATCTTAACACTGATTTTATAACGAACAATTTGATTTCGTATAGGATTATTTTAGATCACAACAAATATTTTTAGACCTTTTGGGAAGCTTCTTATACCCAATATTCCCAGCACTCCTTTAATTATTTGTAGGTTTTTATACTTTTCTATGCATTCAACGTTTACTTTTGATACTTTTGGAAACTTTTATTAAATATACAATCTTTAAATTTCAAAGCAGTACGTTTTCTCGTTTTATTTCCTAAAATTAACACAAATGAAGGTATACATAAATCTTTTATTATAAAAATAAACAGGAAAGTAATATCATATATTTACTTCACTGATTTATTAAGATTTTAGGAATTTAAATTAAATTATTTAAGTTGATATTACAAAAATAAAAGATAAAAAGTTTAAAAAATGTGTATGAGATTAAAATAAATAAACCTTAAAGTTAACGTACCAAATAAATTACTTTAAATCATAAAGTAGAAAAGCATATAGCATACAGTCAAAGTCTTTAATAAAATATAGTTAATAAATAAAAATGGGAAGCAATTAATAATAAAATTAATCATTTGGGACTTGTTGCATATGACATGGACTGTACATTTGTTGTTCGGTATAAAGCAGTAGAGTATACTGAATACAATAACCAGACCAAAGTAGCAATAATAAAAAGTCTCAGCGGGGTGGCCCCGATATCTTCCCTGCTAATTTGTCTCCCCGTGGGGGAGGTAAAGTATCGCCTTGGGCATCCTCATATAGCTTAAATAGAGGGAATTGAGGAGGGGATAACATTGGCATTGAGATCACGCGACCAGTTAAAAAGATCTAAAAATACCATTATTTAACGTAAAGTTGACAGAATTCTATTTAAAAATAAATATACTAAGACCAGTAAAAAATTTTAAATGTCACTATTTAAGTAAATAATGTATTAATTCAGAAATAGAACTTGAAGTTTATTATTTAAAACGAGTATATTTAAAAATAGTTCAAGAAACCGGATTAGGTTCCTCCTTAATCATCAAAAAAAGTTTGGTGCTATTTCTTTGGCTCCAAAAACAAATATATTGGACTAAATATATATCTTGATCTCCACATGGGCCGGCGTCTAAAGTAGAGGACTCGCATATGAAGAAAAGAAAGCAGTCCAATCTCAAATATACCAACAGTTGTATTTGATGGTTAACAGGAAATCAAAATTAACTTCTCTTCTGCTTATCAAAAATCTCTTCTGCCCTCAATCAAAATTGAAACTCCGTTTCAAAATTTTAAATACAAAAGCCTTTTGAGACAACTGGGCTTATGGTCTCCAGATCTTTAGAGCAGAGGCAGAGAGTATCAATCCAGGTTTTTACGTAAAACATTTAAGATTTCCTTCTGGCACTTCTCATACGTATAAACATTAAAACCCTCCAACACGATTTCGAACTTCTGACAGTAAAGGAACTAACCACTTACTGTCTGTCTATACCTTGATGGCCTTCGGCAGAGAGGTCCAATATGCGGATTGTGAAACCATTTCAGAAATAATTTCTAATGTATTTTTATAAAACACGCTTAATGAAATAATGTATAATGTAGTAAAAGTTTTGTTTTTGAAGAAAAACTGTCCTCGTAACTTAAAAAGCAAAGATTTTCTGTAAAATTTTATTGCACCATCGTTTTCCATAATTATTACAGAACAAACCTGCCAATATTATGTTAATCCGTGAAATAGTTGTTGAACAATGAAGAAATGTTTGAAAAATAAGGTTTTTTCTTCAAAAACAAAACTTTTAATATATTATACATTCTCTTTCTCATTTTTATTACATTCTACATTATCTTATTAAGCGTGTGTTTTTCGAAATAATTTTATAGAACAAAAACAAGCGAATACTTTGTTTTATGAAAATACGTCATTTTCGACAATTTTCAGTTACTTAAATAAAATTGCACGTATGTTTTCTGAAATAATTTTACCATCCGCATATTGCAACCCTCTACCGGAGGCCATCAAGTTATAGACAGATAGTATTTCTATAGTAAGTTTTGCGAACAACTAGATAACCACCCCGACTGACTAGCCCGTGACCCAGCTATAAAGAACCATACAAAAAAATAATCTTGTAAATGTCAAAATAAGAAAACATTTTATCTAGTGTTTTACTGCATGGAAGTGTTAAGTGGGCGTTAGAAAAATGATTGCGATTTGAATCGTGTTAAAGAGAATGCACAATATCAGCTTGATAAAAAACATTAACCATGAAATTTTCCTGAAGATTTGATGCAAATGAGAAACTTCAATATATAATAAAGTTCACTTTTTGGCACTACTTGGCAGATTTTTAAAAACCTCTTAATCTCAATCAATCTTAATATTGAGTTCAATATAAAAATTTAACGTCTTTCAAAAATGTCCATTAGTCCAAAAACAAACTTTTGTTTGGTTTACCACGAAACATGAGGTCAACTGAATTGCCGTTAATTTTTTTGCGATTACTATATTTTGTTATACATTCAACCAGAAATAGTTTACAAAAAATATGGCGTTGATACAAACATGTAAAGCTGAGAAAAAAGAGGTATGACTTTTTCAGAAGAAATTCTATGGTATTGGAAAATACTAGGAAAATCTTTTAATTACGAGCGTGTAACAAATTGAAACAGAACTAATTTTCTTTAAAATTCTAGAATGGATTGATGTTTAGGTAGTCTGTACTGTTTAGGAAATTTAATACCACGAAAAACCTTGAGTGAGAAAGAAGGGAATGCCTCCATGGAATAGCAGAATATCATCAAGTTTTTAGCTAAAAGATGGGTGAACGAAATCGAACTTTTGCGGGGATTACAGGCACAGTTTGGAGACAAATCTTCTCAAAACAACCCTTGTGTTTGTTTGGCACAGAAATCTTTTGTAGGGTGTGTAGTGGTCGAGAACTAGAGCCATGATCATCGCTAAGAACGAGTGTGACCGATACCAACATTGAGGAAGTTGGAATTCTTATAAAGGATGCTTTTCATTTTTCCTGCACGATCAACGGACAATTAATGCACAATATTATTATGAATTAGTGGATACCGTGAATTATTTTCGTTTCAAAGAAAAAGGAAGAAGCAATCTGGCAAAAGTGTCATTCTTCTACATGAAAAGACTAACGTCATGTGGATAACGCTACGATGCAAAAATTGAATGTTCTAGGATAGAAATCGCTGGAAGATCTACCATTTAGTCCAGACATATCACTTTGCCTCTACAATTTTTTGAATCCCTCAAAGAGGTACTTGGAAGTCAGCGTTTTGTTGACAACGAACCGATGGAAGGTTCGTGCTCCAATGGCTACAAGAAAGTCCGAAAAGTTTTGCAATGACGGAATAAAAAATCTTCCAGTATGATGGGAAATTTTAAAAAAGAAACGATTTTTGTTTATATTTAATACACCCTCATAGTTCAGTGCATACTGAGTTGGTAGAACTATTTGTTTAAATAAAATTTTATGCCGTTTATCGAATGAATAAAGCGATGAGTACTTGGTTTAACAATCCAATGCACGAGTACTAAAATGAGTACATAGATTGAATTGTCTAGGTGTGCTCATTGAACGTATAGAAAGACTATGGAGACAATACCGAGCCTGGAGCGATATGCTTACAACGCATTGTAAGGGACCATTCAAGTATCATTAGGTACCCTCTCCCCTTAACTATCTTAATAGAAGGGCGCAAACCCCGCCATAGTATGAAATTTCCAACCCCTAACCTCTATCACGCCGGTTATACACACATGCATACTATTTGCTGCACAAAAATTCATATGTACAGACCATTGCATACGCTATTATCTTAACATTGTCAAATTTTTCAAATTTATAATTTTCACAAAATTTATTATTTCACTTTTATGGTAAAGTATCTAATTATATAATATTGCTATTCAAAGACGGTTTAAAATAAACTAAAACAGATTGTTGGTCAAAAAGATTATAAACGACCAAAGGAAAAGCAGCATTTTTTTAATACAACAACCTGGAAGTTGACTGCAAAGAGTTACCTGGTGATGAAAAATTTAAAAGAAGTGAGAATGGCAAAGATTTTACTTGAGAACGAACAAAAAAAACACCAGAATAAATTCAAATAAGTAAAATATTTTTTCTTGAGAAAAATATTATTTTTTATCGAGAAAAACGGAAAACTCAAAGGAGTGCATTTAGTGTTCCAAATATTACCAAAAACTGAAAAACTAATTGAAATAATGATGCAAGAGATAAATATTATGAAGGTCTAATAAAGGAACATTTTATGTATTTTGTGTCTATACAGTGAATTACTCGTAGATGCCCAAAACGGGCATGTGAAGTGTTATTTTAATTGCACTCTATCTGTTTGGTCCAGGGCTAAAAAAAAATAGTTCTGTTTCTCATCACATAGTCAGCCACTTATATGACTGAACTATTTAAGAACAGAAGAGGTAGAGGTGTAAAAGACACTAGTCAGAGTTATCTCCTCTGAGAGTAATGAATTTTACTATGCAGCCAGACCCTGTGGTGAATGAAGTGAAGGTGTCATTTGCAGGGTGGAAAGTGAGTGCTTTTCGGAGGGCCTGGCATGCTGATAAGCATACTCTTTCAAATCAGTGAGAAAGGCAATGGTAAATCACCTTACTCCTCGTTTTTACTTGGTAAAACCTCTAGAGGTTCAAACCAGCCTTTTGGCTGTTGACCTAAACAACAACAACAACAAACAGTGAATTAGATTAAAAATCGATGATATAATGATAACGTTAACAACATAAGGAAGCAGAACACCCATCGATGGAACTTTAATGTTTTTTTACTAATGTAATGAAATTGAGAAAGAAATTGAGCTACTTTATGCTAGTTATCATTTTTTAAAGATTAATTCTTATTAATTAAACACAGAGCGCATTTTGTTTGTTCACTCATACTGTGAAAACTTTTTAATCATTGAATACTATTGTAAGTAACTACTTAAAATCGATTCACAATTAGGTGTAATAAACAGATATGAATGTGTTATATAGGATAGAGGATAGAAATAAATATTTATAAAAAAGTCGAAAAATAACAAAAAGAAAAAGTTTAGAGAAAAATGGAAATGGGGTGGGAAAGACGATAAATAGCAATGAAAAATAGAAAATATCATCCGTGATAAAAAATCATTTAACATGATTCTTAGTAGTCTAATATGATAGAAGAAGGAAAAGAAATTGAAGGGGGAAATATTTGAAAAAATCTTGAAAGCCCTAAATTAATCGGCATAAATTTAAGAAAAATAGAAATAAAATTTTGAAGTAGAAATAGTATTTAAAAGTAAAATAGGATAAGTAAGATTTTTGTATAAGAGTAGTTCAAAAGTAAAAAGTACTCGTAGGATTCCATAACTATGCAGAATACCCCAACCCACTCATTTGTTACGGTTTATTAATTGTTAAAAGAAACTTTTTTCCTACAAAAGACTGGTAATTACTAAACCTTTGTTTCCTCTTCTATAGAAAATAATATACAGAAACGAGAGGTCGCCTTGATGTCTAATACCAAGGCATAATGTAGTCCACGTTTATTAGGACTATTACTATTTAGTTAGTGTACCGAATATTAAAAGTAAAATGTTACTAAAATGTTAATTTTTTGGTGTTGTTGTTTATAATTCTTACAGACATTGTACAAAATTGTTCATGACATTTAAAAATGCAATAGTGAATCAATATTTCATATAACAAAGCCCAAAAGATGTTTTGGTCATATAAAACATATTAACAAACATTTTTAACAAAAAGATTTCAAATATTTTGAAATATTCCTGAAATGTACATCAACTAAAAATTGATTCCACCGTCTAATGTTCTTAGATATCTTGCTATGTAGGGCTTATATGGAACATAGTGAACCATGAGAGAGGCTTAGGCCTATTCATGCCAAGCGTCATAAATTGAATCTTAAAGTAATGAATATAATGTTGTACTGAAAATTAAGCCGCAAATCAAGGTTATTTATTTATTCGGCCGTTGACTTTTTTATTGGAAATAAGCTATAATTATTACTACAATTAATTATTGTGCTTACCTTAAATATAATTTATATATTAAATATAATTGTAAAAAACTATCATATTACTCTAAATGATTCATAATAGACTATAAAATAAGTTATTTTTCTACTTAAGATGTAGGATACGAGGTGTGGCTATTAACTAACGAGACTGGCGTTGTAAAAAAATTTATTTCAATGTCATACATAATCACTTATTGCCACCTTCAATATACACTCGTTCTCTATCCCTACAATGCTCCATGCAAATTTTCCATGGTTGGAAACAGTCCTGGAAGTCATCATCATTCAGCTCCTTCAGGACACGTGCCGCTTTCTCTTTTACAGCTTGCACAGACTCAAATCTTGTCCCTTTTAATGCAGATTTCACCTTATGGAAGTTTCATGGAACGTCAGTAGACCTAATATGGCTTTGCTAACATAACAGTGAAAATAGTGAAGCATGTTATATAGATTTTCAATGAAAGATATCAACGTAGGCTTCTTGACCATCCAAGTTACTTGGCTCTAAACCTTTTAGACAATAATTCTTTTATCTCCTATAGCCTATGTATACATTGCAATCTGTTCAATTAAAGAACAATAAGCAACCCATGACCCAATGAGATGAGGATGATGACTGTGTATGACCTGAAAATGAGGTGTAGGCTTGTATAGACTCAGGACGATCATTCCTGAGAGAGTATAGTTAATTGAATCCCAAACATCAACGTACACCAGTAACCGCTGTCTAGTGTTCAAACCCGAATAAAATTTAAGTTAACTTAAAGGATTTGAATAATTAATAATAATAACACAATATTTTACTTTCTAAACTTATGAATTTTTCAGTTTGGTAATTAAAAAGAAATATTTGCAGCGGCAAGAACGAAAACATAGTATTTAACAATAATGGTAACTGGAAATTAAAAAGCTAGGATTTAAGAAACAGAATATTTCGATACCGGTAAATAAAAGTTTAGATGAAAAATGTATGACAATTAATTGACTGGTAATTCATAAATACTGCATAAGATACCAAAGATATAGCTTTGGTATCTGAATAAATAACGTAAATGTACAAATAATTTTAACAACTATTTTTTAAATGCCATTTTAACCATTGGAAGTTACTTTTAATGTTAACTAAATTAAAAAAATAATTTATTGTATTGAAAAGTGTAACAAAAAATTGTTGAAGTGTAACTAGATAATTTAAAAAAATTTACAAAGTCAATATCTCATTTACGACTAGTTAATTTACCATACATTATCTTGATTGTGATTTACGCAAATTTTATATGACTTGGAATTTAAAAATCTGATTTGTTTTAATGCTTTGTCAAGGTAATTATTTGGATTATACGTTACGTGAATGATTAGTAAAATAACAAGTAATAGGCCCTACGTCAACGTATTGAAACTTATGATATTAAGCAACATTAACTGAATATTTACTTTATTTTATGACATGTATTATTTTGAAATTCATTAATCAATGTTACATTGCTACTACAACAAGAAAATATTAGTGTATTATGTTTATGAAGAAACTACGTAAGTTCCATAGTAGATAGATAACTGTCTGCAAAAACATATTATATCATACAATGAATCAGACTCTGATTCAATGAATCAGAGAGAAACACATTTTTTCCAATTATTCGATAAATTAATTTATCTAAGATATATAACGAATACACTTATCTGCAGCAAGATGCTAAGCATTTATTAAAAAACTGATTTGTAATATTTGTTATATCTATAACACAGGTGGAGTGTAAAATTATTTGTACTCAATCTGTTTGTCGCAAGGCTAAAAAAATAATTCTGTTTCTTATTAAATGGTCAGCCAATTAAATGACTGAATAATTTAATAAAAGAAAAGGTAGAGGTGTAAAAGACATAGAGTTATCTCCTCTGAACGTAATGAATTTCATTATACAGCCAGAGTCTGTGGTGAATGAAATAGGTATGTTATTTTCAGAGTGAAAAAATGTATGCTTTTCAGAAGGCCTGGCATGCTGATAAGCATACTTTTGAACTCTGTGAGAAAGGCATATGTAAACCACCTCACTCTTCATTTTACTTACTAAAACCTCTACAGGTTCAAACCAGCCTTTCAGCTGATGACCTAAACAACAGTATTTTTTTAACTTTCTCTTGCTCTATATGAACCTACTCGTTTAGGAAGGAAAGTATTGTTTTCATGTCGATTTTTTGAAATCGAGTTTTCACCGGATATATACGTTTTCAGACCCCCTGAAGTTTTACCACGTATGATTATAGTTGTATCATCGGCGTATAGAATGGAAGATAGAGCTTATTAAAATAATGTAGATCCTCTAAAACGACTTCTACTCTATTTTGTTCATATACAACCCAAATCCTCAAAATATTTGAAAAAATAACTTCTTCTTTAGGTTCCTATTCGTTCTGGATGTTGGCCACCATATTTAAAATCTGAACCTTATCCACTGAAAGAGCTATGTTTTCGTTTTCCAATACCCTGACACTTTCTCAGATTTTTCAACCAGGAAATTCGTCTTCTCCCCACGCTACATTTTCCAGCTATTCCTCTTTCCAGTATAGATTGCAGTAACCCATATATTTTCTCACTGCGCATTACATGTCCCAAAATACTCGAACTTCCTAATCCTTTTCGTGTTCATGACTTCTTTTGATTTCTGCATGAGTCTCAATACCTCTTCATTAGAAATGCGATCCACCCAGTAAACTCTCTCAGCATCCTTCTGTAGAGCCACATTTCAAACGCTGAGAATATTTGAATTCAATAAAATAGGAAATATACTGTTACACTTATTGCTTAAATCCGTTTCGGGATCTGTGTAAAATAAATAATTAACAAACTAACGTTTAAAATTACAAGTATTTATTATACAATATAATTACAAATAATAATCTTACTTAAATTTGCTAATAAAATGTCAAATTACCAGAATCAATATATTTTTAATAAATAATAAACCAATTATAATAAATTAATGGCATTAAATAAACTTAACTAGTAACAAGATTATTTTGCACTTAATTTAATTAAACGTACTTACAAGTACAACCAATTTATACAATGTACACAATTACGATTCGTATCTTTCACAAAATGTAAACTGCTACTGGTACAAAATTGCCTTAAAACTACACAATTCACTTGCTGTGACAGCTCAAGACCAAACCGGCCGCGCTTATATATAGTTACTTGAATCACGAGTTTGCCTTTGTTTGCAACGAGTGGTCAAGGCGGGAAAGAATCAGTGCGCATGCGCGACTGCTTTAATTTCAGTGCAACGAACACAACACTTATACTATACCCAGAGCGTATAAAGTATATCGCGGAAGCTTTTGTAAGTTAACTGTACGAATATAACTGTTTGTTACCGTAAACAGAAATGTTAGTGTTTGAAAACTAAGAGATTTCACAGTGCTGAAAGAAATCTAATATGTATTGTAATAAAATGCTGTGAAGTTGAAACTAAACAAAAATGTCTTTCCCTGTCACTTAACAAAAGCCATGAGCGAGTGGTAAACTACTGTAATGTTTCTCTTTCCATAATTCAAAAAATAAAGAAGAAAATTAAAGACGTTTAGAAGCTATTCTTCAACAGTTTTGTTGACACCTGGTAAAAAAAAATCGGTTAGGTAGATACTAGTGAGTCTGATAGTGCAGACGCCGGTGACAGCGACAATAAAGAAGGCAATTCATTCGTAGACAATTTACTTATATCCAATGGATATAAGGTAGTTGATAATTACAGTAAATCAAACATTTCTACTCATGTAATTAAGCTATAGGCAATATTACAGGTCACATTTATTTCTTATAAAGTTTATGAAGAAAACATTTTCTCGGAAAATGCAACCAAAGCTTACAAAATAACACAGCTTACCACATTTTGTATCCCCAGCTTACAAAATGTATGTAGAAACTGCATGGTAGTGAAATGTACGAGTAGTGTCTCACTGTTAAGGTTGGCAGCACTATAAAAATGTCACTTCTCTTCCTCACAGCCCATCCATACACAAAAGGAAATCTCGTGACTTCAGTATCTATACCTAAGCTATGGAAATTACGAAAAGAACATAGATTTTTGATATAATAATAAAAGTATAAAATTTTTTTACCGGTTTCTGAATGTATTTTAATAAGAGTTTAACTCATTATAGTTGACTGACAATACAGCACCTTTACAGAAGAACTAATAATCTAAATAGATACACCGACCTTTTTCAGGTAGCCGTCTAAACATCAGCCCTGTACTAACCATTTATGCACTACATTTTTAACCATTTCTTGGCAATAATCCGATTTAGTAACTATTATTAATTATATTAACACATTTACAAACTCAGTCCTGCTAGAGAATTCTGGAACAACATTTCTTTTTATATATTTTCACATTTTGTTTTTTAGCTCGTTTAGGTCATCAGCGGAAAGGCTGGTTTGAACCTGTAGAGGTTTTACTAAATAAAACGAGGAATGAGTTGGTTTACAATTACCTTCCTCATTGAGTGTAAAAGTAGGCCCTACCCTTATCAGCATGCCGGGCCCTCTGAAAAGTACATATTTTCCACTCTGCAAATGATACCTTTACTTCATTCACCACAGAGTCTGGCTGTATAATGAAATTCATTACTTTTAGAGGAGGTAACTCTGATTAGTGTCTTTTACACCTCTACCTTTTCTGTTCTTAAATGAGTCAGTCATTTAATTGGCTGACCATGAGATAAGAAACAGACCTATTTATTTTAGCCCTGCAATGAACAGATTGAGTGTAAAAAATTTGACACCACCTGTCTGTTATGGGCCGTATTTTCACATTATATTGGTTTAATTTGTACAGAAACTGACTATGAAATAATTTACAAGGTGAATGTTCTTTTGAACCAGACTATACAATTCTAACAGTCTATTTTATCAAAATGATGCTGGTTTTTTTAGAAAGGGGGTGGAGAGTGAATTAGAGTCGATCGTCGCATTTGACGAATGTAAAATGGCAATAGAATCTACCATTGTACGTGAATATTTTTTATTGTGGGACGTTAATATAGAATAGAGTGGTGATGCATTGCCTCAGGGCACCAACAGACGTTTTGTACCCTTTTCTCTGTACCCTCGCTCTTTAATGTCCTTTATATATCCACAATTTGTTCTGTCTCTCTCTGTAATTCAGAAGTACTCGTTCGTTCTTCGGTTAACAAATTGTTATAATTGCAATGCTGATTACACTGAATGACTTCATTTTTTTTTTTTTTTTTTTTGGTTAGTCATCAATTTTTTTACGGGTCAATAGATTTTATTTGTAGTACAGGTTATTACCGACATAAACCCAAAAACAATTTTTTTAAATTGAACTTTTCTTCACGGGTTAGACATTTCTATCTGTTCTGGCTCCCATATTATTTCGAACCACCAATATCTCTGTTTTCCACTGGTTTGTATCATCTTGCTAAATCAAGCGGCTTTCTGATATTCTATTTAAATATTCGACTCATTGGGCAGGATACAATCTTATTTTTTGTTGAGTAGAAAAATTAAATAAAAATGTGAAAACTGGTGAACGGTAACAAGGTGGAGGAGGATAGATCTTCTCTTCCCAACGGTGGAGAGAGCATAATAATCTAGGAGGTGGATCTCCGAGTGAAACCCAGGGTGCGTTCAGACTCCCTGAGATGGCAGCCCTATTACTAACCTATCCTACAAGGCGTCGTTAACGTGTTTTGGGGAAAAGCAAATTACCCAAAACACTTTAAATGGATTTAAAAAATAGGAATAGTAACAAAGGTATTTTTTCGTAAATTAATAATTTTACAATTAACCCTTTATACGTCTTTGGTAAATATACTTACAACTGGCAATAAGGTCCATTTTTTTAAGAATAAGCTATGCAGTTGAACCCTATTGGCATTTTATGGTTTTACAGATGTTCTTTGGTAAGTAGGCTACCCACATTTTGAAATAAGTGTGCAGCGACCAATTGCTTTATGAGTTACACGAATGTGGTAAGGATTCATACCAGCGTACGCAACCGCATTGTTTTGTTGTTACAAAACAATGTTGTTGTAATTTTGTACAGTGCTTAGAAAATTGGAGTTTATTTTACAGGAAAGCAAGCATTCATGCTAAAATAAATTGAAATAAGTTATTCTACACAATTTTCTGTTGTACAGGACTACAAGTTGTTTTAATAGGCCTAAGCATTCTTACCACTAAACATTATGTGATTTCCATTTGAATAAACGTTCCTTGGTAAGTATACTTACCAGGGCTTAACTTACAAAAGAAATATCTCACTGTTCTGGCACTAGAAATACATTATTCAAGTCCCTATAAAACAAAATTTAACATTTTACAACATGTATATTTTTCCCCGTAGTACTGCCCTATAAAGGGTTAATAGTTAGTGCAACAGTTTCATGCCAGTTGCAAAATCTTGACGTTAACAGTTATAAACACAATAAATTTTACATATGTTCAATACATTTTATATCACAGTATTTTAGGCTCAAAAAAAACAATGAGATTTTGTGTTGGAGAAAGAATTTCTAAGATTGTCGCCGTTTAGTAATTTTGGTTGCACCCTGAACTATAAATGGATATTGGTAGACAAATAAACATATTTTGAAGTAATTTATGGAAGAATTCATCTACCATAATATAAAACGAAAATTTGTTATATATACGGAGTTAAAATTTTTATGAATTTGGCTGCACCCAAATTGACTTATGAAACTAAAATCTGGATTATAAGTTCAACAGAGTAAAACAGATTATAGGGAGCATAAATGAAATTCCTTCGGATTTTTAACGATTATCTCATATTAGACAGTGTTTGGAATTAAATTATACGAAAAGATCTGGGAGTTCAAGCACTGAATATTGTTAAGTATAAACGGTAACAGAGGGTTTATATTCAACGAGTGCTTCTAGGAAGAACCTCATCAAAGTACTGAGGTACAGGCATGAGGGAAATAGTTACATGGTTAGGCTTAAGAGGAGATTATCAGAGTCTGTTTACTGATCGTTGTGGATCGATTATTGAAAAAAAAAAGAAAACATAAGTGTAAAACACTCATATGGCTTTATCTTGCCAGTGTAATTAACGAAAAATAATGTTTTTCATTTACTTTTATTTTTTTAATTTAAATTAGGTTATTAACCTAATTTTAATAATGAATGAATGACGCTAAATGAAAATCAACCTCTTGTTTAATTTTAAAATACCACGGAAAATTTATAAAATTGACGTAAAACTAATCTCTGTAGATAAAATGTTTAAAATAAAAGTTGTAGTGTTTCAATGCATTTTCTCGCCATTAATTTTTAAAATTTACAGCAAAATATGTTTAATAAAGTCGTGGAAGGCGAGGACATCTTCCACGACGACGACGACGAGGATTGACGTGAATGGAAGGAAAGTTAATAAGTTAATATTAGATATGTGAATGACACAGTGTTGGTGACGGGTAATTTAGATGGTTTACAACACCTGCTGGAAAAAGTAAATAATGGATGCATAAAATATGGATTAAAAATACATTTTAGAAAAACGGCATGGATGTTAATCACAAAATCCGCACAAACCCAGTTGAATCTAACTGTTTCAAGCACCATGATACAAACAGTTACTACATATTAATATTTGTTACATGGGTAGAACAGGCGGAAAGCAAACGAATGAAATAAGATCAAGGATAGAAACTACGAGATCGTCATATGTTCACTAAAGAAATTTCTGCGTATTCTGGATCTTAGCATTGAGCTGGTGCTACCGCAGGATGTGGCGCATTCCGTGGACAGAGTAACAAATAGAGATGTGCTTGATAAAATGGACGAAGAATATTTATGTTGGTTGAAACAGTGAAGAGGAGAAAACTTGAATCTTGGACATTTGATTAGAGGCCTAAATATCACATATTACAATTAATCAGACAGGGGAAGATAAAGGGCAAACAAAACGTTGGCAGACGTCGGGCATCCTGGTTAAAGAACCTGAGAGACTGGTTTGGTTTCAGTAAAATACGGAACTGTTCCGTGCAGCAGCGAATAAGGTTCGCATAATGATGATGATTTTCAACCTCCGATATAAGAGGGACTTTATAATGAAGGATTTTAATTTTCTATTACTTTTGTTTTAAACAATTCTGTCATAAAATGCGTACTAAGATCAAACTTAAAAATCCCATTTTTTACCGATTTTTTCCAACATTAATTCCCAACAATAGCGTAGTAGTTTTCTTGATAGACTACAACACAGAAGACCCCGGTTTCGTTCCCAGAAACTGACAGAAAACTATATAACTTACTGTAGGTAGCTATAACGAAATTCCTGATTCGACATAAAAAATTTATTTAAAAAAATTCAATCTTATTTACCTATATTTATATTTTTTTACGTAAAAGTTTACTGTTTATGTACAACAAGTTCAATTTATTATCTTCTTCTTCTTCAAGTACCGTCTCCGCGTCGGAGGTTGGCGATCATCATTGCTATTCTAACTTTCGAAACAGCTGCTCGGAACAGTGACGTGGAGTTGAGACCAAACCAATCTCTCAAATTCTTCAGCCAGGACGCTTCCTTCTACCCGGCCGGCGCTTTCCTGCTATCTTTCCTTCCATTATCAGCTGAACAAGTCAATTTATTATACTGTATATTAATTATAAAAGTTATAAATATATAAGATGATAGATTAAGCATGATATATTTTAATAATAATTTTTTTATAATATTAATTTCAAACAAGATAAAAAAGTACAAAAAAAAACTTAAGAAACTAGTGAAAGCCTTTATTTATTCAATCATATATATATGATGATTGCAATCATAATTACATTGTAAGGAGATTTTCTATTACAAACTGAAACTCGTGCAGTTATTTGATTAGATTTCTTAAAAATGTATGCGTACAGGCTTACATAGTAATAATAACATTCTTTAAGAAATAGTTTATTTCAATTAAACACAATTTTATACTGAAAGAATGTTTTTTAAATACAGTTTTTAATAATTAAGAATAAATGAAACGTGGAGTGTAATGATTATTTATTGTAAGTACTCCTTGAGAAATATTTTAAGGTTAAATTATAATTATTAATTTATTTATTCTGTAATAGTTGTCAACTATATTATTAATAAGTGGTAAATATTTGTAATGATTATTATTTATGTTTTAAAGATATTTAATTAGGAATATTATTTTTTCAAATTATATCTTCTCTTGCTAGTTTTCATAATAAAAAACTGCTTTAGATAACAATGTACATTTTGTATATATTAATATTGTATTGTATAATTATAAAGAAAAATGATAAAATGTGTAGCAATTTTTTATCCTTTGGTTCTATGCATTTTTCAGTTGAAATAATTATTCCCTTTTAGTTTTTTATTTTAAGTGTATTTTAATAAATATTTATCATTTCCATAAATTTTTAGGTATTGAATTAAATTTTAAATAATGTACATTTGAATTTAGAGTAGTTGTAGAGCTAAACCTAGTAAATTTTAAATTATTTCAATGATTTTAAGTAATTTTAAATGAAAGTAGTCCCTAACAGGGTTCATAACACTCAGGTGGAGGGTTAAATTATTTGCACTCAATCTGCTAGTTTTAGGGCTACAAAAAATAGTTCTGTTTCTTATCAAATGGTCAGCCAATTACATGACTGAAACATTTAAGAAAAGAAGAGAAGAGGTGTAAAAGACACTAGTCAGAGTTCTATCTTCTGATAGTAATGAATTTCATTATACTTCCAGACTCTGTGGTGTTTGAAGTGAAAGTGTCATTCTCAGGGTGGAAAGTAGATACTTTTCAGAAGGCCTGGGGCATGCTAATAAGCATACTTTTCCACTCAGTGAGGAAGACAATGGTAAACTACCTCACTTTTCGTTTTAATTCGTAAAGCCTCAAGAGTTTCAAACAGCCCTCTGGCTGATGACCTAAACAATATTTTTTCCAACGAAAGAATAATTTTTTTTTGGTTTATTTAATGTAGGCATCGACAGCTTGGTCATTAGCGACTACTGCGGGTTTTGGTACTATAACGGTGGGTTTTAACGTATTAAAATATCAAGACCCTAGTAGGGAATCGAACTCAGGGCGCTCCGCTTTGCAGGTTATATCACTAGTTATTACACCACGGAGGTAGCAACAAATTTAATAAAATTCAAGCTACTTAAAATCAACCTTATTTCTACTTTTATTCTCTCAAATACGGCTCTCTTATTTTCTAAATTATACTTAATTTTTTAAATAAACAAATTTGAAGAATTATTAGTTGAATTTTTTTTTTTTTTTTATTGAATGATGATGCCTACATAAGCCTGGCTTGTACGTAGGTGATGATATGTGGTGATTTACAGATGAAAAAATGCCAGACCTGACCGGGAATTGAAACCGGGACCCCGGCATAGTAGCCAGTTGCGCTGACCACTACACCACGGGCCGGCCTTATTAAAATTATTAGAATAAAAACAATTTTAACTCACCAGTTTAAACGAATCACGTGGTTTGAGTTCTTCATTTGGTTCATTATCCAAGTTTTATTATCCCTAAAAGAAAGAAATAGTAAGCCGGTAAACAACAAAATAATATTCAACCAATTAAATTCTTACATAATTTTTTACAACATCAAGCGCCACTATAGAAGAAAAACTACTTGCATTATTTTAGTAGAAAATAAATGCTACCAGTAGAATACACCGATAACAATCCTAACTTGGTATAATCTTCGCCAGTAGCACACACAAAACAAACGCACACACTTACATAACACTTTTGTACATGTATGCGGTGTATTTGTGTTGGTGTGTGTATACCAGTAGCAGTCAGGGTTGGCTGTACGATGCTCCAAGCGTATCTTGCAATCAATACAACGGGAAAACGTCCGTGGAATATTAAGCAGTTTGTACCCCAAGTAGTCGTAATGGTAAAGAAAGAAGAAAACGATCGGATGTAGGGCTAGGAGTTACATATACAGGCTGTAGTGGGATATTCCAGTCTCTAAAAGAAAACCCATGTCCATGTTTTGTTACTCTGAATTTATTTCACCCAAAAATTAAATGTTTGTGAAATACATCACTAATGTACTTCATGATAAAATCATTCATGAATTTCCCACTTTCTTAGCACATTAGTAAATTCCTAAATTAAAAACATTGAGTTATTTTCCTGGAATAGTTTTATAAAACTAAGAATTTAAACATTGAAAAATATTTACTAGGGGTAGGAAACTATTTCACAATGAACAATAATTCAGAGTACGTACTTGGACTCAGTATTGGAAAACGGCTGAACATCCAAGGTTTTATTGTTTTATTCCCGATATTATACGAGGTGTGGCTATTAAATAACAAGACTGACGTAAAAAAATTCATTTTAATTTTTTACATAATCACTTATTGTCACCTTCAAAAAAGCTCGACTGAGCAAGTCAAAATTTAAAGCAATGATTTGTTTTTTTATATATCCCTGGGATTGTGTACCTTCACTTGGTTCCTGAAGCTCAAACAATTGATCAATATTACTACCTTGAGGTACTTTCTAAACTACGTCAAAGAGTAAGGATAAACGCCCCGATATGTGGAAGGACAAATCATGGGTTCTCCACCAAGACAATGCGCCAGCTCATTCCGCGTTATCTGTTAAGAGGTTCCTAGCCAAGTACAGCATCTCGTGTTAGAATATCCACCTTATTCACCAGATCTTGCACCATGTGACTTTTACCTGTTCCCTAAGGTGAAATCTGCATTAAAGGAACAAGATTTGAATCTGTGGAAGCTGTAAAAGAGAGAGCGGCACGTGTCCTGAAGGAGCTGACAGAAGATGACTTCCAGCACTGTTTCCAATAATGGAAAATTCGCATGGAGCGTTGTAGGGATAAAAAAGGAGTGTATATTGAAGATGACAATAAGTGATTATGAATAAAATTAAAATACATTTTTTTGCATCGTCAATCTCGTTATTTAATAGCCACACCTCGTAGTAATTTTCGGCGTAATTTTTTCCATATATTCATTTTCTGAACAGATCAAGTTGACTACAGCCCCTAATGCATCTCAAGAAGCGCATCTCTGCCAACTGAATAAAATGTTCATATTTCTTCTTCCACATCTAGACCTCACTGCCATATGTCAGTATTGGAACAGCCCCTGTGTTATGAAACTTCATTAATGTACCAGTTCAGCCCCTTTCCTTCAAATTTCGATGTATTGTACTACAAATCCTAGTAAATCTCTGACTTTTTCTTGTGAGACATCATTGTCCTCTTCAAATGACACATCACGTCCCAAATAGCCAAAGTGTTTGACCTGTTCCAGAATCACTCCATCTTATCTTTGTTGGTTTTTCTATTATAAAATGTAATATTCTATTATTTACAATTTTTTATAATTTACAGACTAACTGGACGACGTGATTCGGGGTGAAAAGCGACTAGGTGGATCCGGAACAGGTCCTGGGACGTAATAATTGATCGGTAGAAGGAGCAGTAGAAGAAGAAGATAGAAAAGATGATAAAAAAGAAAAAAGTAGGAGAAGGAGAAGATGGAGGAGTAGAAGAAGGAGGAGACGAGCAGAAGGAGAAGGAGACGAAGGAGAAGAAGAAGAGGAAGAAGAACCTTTTTGATAAGGAAGGATATAGGAGTAGATTATAAATAATATTAATGTAACTCTTGTATTTATAATAACTGATATACAGTAATGGTTTAAAAATAGTATCATAGAAAAAAGTTGTTTTTAACAGATTTAAAAATGATTTCGGGAAAATAGGTACCGCAAAAGATGATGATAACCTTACTCCTATTAAAGATACCATTCATACGTTATAACCATATCAACGCACGGTACTTGAAAGTATACTGATCAATTTACAACCGTTATGGTCGTAAAAAGTACTGAATAAGAGTTTTAAGTTTGGTGAAACGGGTATAACCTTATGTGTCAAAGCCCCCTGGAAATCTGGTCCACGGGGAGAGCGGTTATGTTTGGAAACAAGTGACCCTTAATAACGCCTTGACGCGGAAACCCCAACTCCTATCATCATTTTGAAAAAGCCACTCAAAAAATTTCGCTTCGTTAACATTTTTGAACAGTTTTGACAGCTGTCAGATACATGGAAAGCTTGGGGGATGTCACCACCCCATTAACTTCCCCTCTCCTCCTTTTCCACCGACCCTGAAACCACCCTTTGCACTCTTTTCATTCTTTTAATAAAGTCACGTATTTTTATTTAGAATAACCTCTTGACTTCTATCTCACCCATAAAATGTCCCACTTACCCCTCACAAAAAAAATTCAATCTTTCCATGTGACGAATTTACATGAACGCTACATTTATAATTTTAAAGATATTTTTCTTCGTTTTGAAAAGTAAGTTCTTAGTAGCCGAAGTAAACAATCAATCTGTGCGTTTCCATAAAAAATATTGTAAATGATGGATCTTACAATTTGAATTATCAAATTATGATGGTTTTGATTTAAGAGCAATTACAACGCACGAAATATGTAATGTACATTAAATTGAAATATTTTTTTATACAAAATTTAGAACAATATTAACGACATGTGTTTCTTGCAGGTGGTAGAACAAGTAGGTGTGCATTCATAATTTTACAACCGTATCAACGAATGAAGGCTTAAAAATTGTAATTGTAAATTTACGAAAATTATGAACCCACCATTTTATCGTAACTTATTTGAATATTGTTTTTGCGTGGTACGATTTTTTAATGTAGACATTATTTAACGGTTCATTTAGACGATTTTTTTGTATTGGAAAAACCCTTAAGGATACAATATGTTACGAAGGTAGCATATTCATATAAAATAAGGGGCATCAATAAAAACATAACTTATCTATCACTGTTACCAACTGTGATGGTAATACCGTTTCGTAATATAAACCCTTTGACGGTATATTTCGTTATGGACCAAACTTATAAAATAAATCGATTCGGTAATTTTGACAAAAATAAAAAAAAATTAAAACATTGATTAACACAATGAGATTATAGAATATATAGTGTGTGGGCGAACTTCATATTCCGTGTCAAATTATATTCGACTCACTTCAACCTCTTTGTATTAACCTCTATGGTGTAATATCATATGACGTATACTTTTCATTCATATGTTCGTCTTTTACTCTCTCCTTTACATTTTTTCGCTGATTAACAGCGTTGATAAACGCCTAAGGATGAACAGGTACATATTTTCCGCCCGCACATTTATACTAGTAACATTTAAAATAAAAACTAATAACTTTTTTTAAATAATCGGGCGGAACGTCTTCATCAATACAACTTAGATAAATAATTCTTTGAAAACAAATCGACTGTATCTAAGAAAAAATGGATTAATACATACTTCAATACATGAATGAATAATATGTGATGAAAAATGTCTTGAACGAATCATTCATACATAAAAGACCTGAATGTATATCTCATTTTTAGTAAATCATTACATGAATCAAATTTGGGAAATTCAAAGAATTCTACGGTCTTTTCTCACGCAAATCAAAATGACCAACTACATCCAATTAGTCATTTACAACTTCTACCTTTAACCAATCTGAAACTATGATAGTCAGCTCTATAGCTGTGCAAATACATCAGTTTTAGCAAAAAAATCTGCGTTTTCAATCAAAGCTTTTACGAATATTTGAATTAGTTAACTGATAACTATAAATGACTGAAAGTTGTTAACTGACAACAACTAAAAGTTTGAATTAGTTAACGCTCCCTATTCTTTCAAATTTTTATTTTATTTAGTCAAATATACATTAAAATTAATTACTATACTAAGGTTTACACAATATTTTTTAACAAAACATAGAGTAGGCCTACTCATACGCAAAATTTTTTCTTAAAATGTACAAGTATGTTAAATAAAATTTAAAAAAAACAGCGAATTTAAATGATAAATACAATATTAAATTCACAAAAAAATATCAATAATAAAATAATAATTTTAACAATAAATAAAAACAAAAAAATTGACATTACGATTCTGTACATTTGCAAGTCAGAGGTAACCAAAAAAACGGTTATTTTGTAACTAACACTATTCTTTTCACTAATATTTTAAACAAATACAATTTTGATGTATATTTCTTTCATCGGAATTAAATTCAATAAATGAGCGTAGAACGAGAAAAATATCCTATAAAAGAAGACTACAGCGGACGCAAAATAAGCTTTTTCTTGAGTGCGCAGAAGGTTTATTTTTGTAATGGCGCGCTCGGTTGCTTCAGCGAGTGGGGGTCAGTGCTGAACTCAGTTGACTGTTTCAGTCACTGAGACTTTATTGTTAGATGATCGGTACATTTTTAGCGGTACCCCATGACTGTCTCCTGAATAGTCATCACATTTGTTCTGCTTCATAGCAGTCTCTCCATTCAGTCCTCCATCTCTTAAAATTTTCGCCAACCTCTTCACCTCCTCATACCTTCTTCCCTGTTTCACATCATCAAGTATCTTGTACCTTTTGCGCCGTCTTGCCTTCCTTCCATTAACTGGTCCCTCCAGCACGTCTGAAATCAGACATTCCCTTCTCAGCCAGTGACCTAGTCACCTGTGTTTCCTCCGTCTCACCGTCAAATTATAGTCTCTGCTTGTTTTAGTGTCTGAACAAATTATGTTATTTAATATGTTTCTTTTTTGAAATGCAATAAATTACCAGGTGAATACATTCATCACAGACTTAATTAAAAGATATGCTGGGATGACCGGATCGCTAAACTTAAAAGTGGACAAGTATTAACACGGAATACATGCAATAAAAATCACTACCAGTAAACACAAAAATTAAACATTATAAAACGACTTTAAGAACCAAAATCTTATACGGCAGCGAAACCCTAGCCTGGATAGACGAGGGGGCAATCAAGGAACCAGCAGAAAAGTAGAACGCAGGATATTCAGAACTTGCATAAACAAGAAGCACAAGGTAGACAATCACTACAGACTTTTGCCTGATGATCAAGTCCACAGAGACATAGAACCAATAACAGTAGCCTTGTGCAAAAAACGGTTGTCGTACTTTGGACATATACTAAGAACACCGAACACTAGACTTTTTACGCAGAATAATTGACCTTGCAATGAGACGAAGAACGGACGCTGGTAACGCATACATGTGGCACAAAGAAATCAAAAGGGATTTACAAGAACTTGGACTAACTCACGAAAATCTAATGGAAAAATTACCCAAATACAAACAGGTCATCAAGGACCACAACCATCGGCTTAGGACACAAAAAAGAGATTATAAGAAGAGGGAAGCAGCCAAACAGAAGCGTGCTCAGAACATGAGAGAATATCACGCCAAAAAAGACTCAAAGCTTCCAAATTGACTAAAGTGGTCCATTGTGGCAAAACAAGCACTAAAACAAAACCAAATTTCCAATTCTAATTTCCCCAAAAATTCTAATTTCCCAAAAGTTAGTTTTTTGACGTAAAGGGTTTCTGAAGTGACCGATTCATTTGTAAGTAAATTTGTATCTGTTTTGTACCATAGGATAACAACAATCTTATCACTGAACGTTATTCTTTAGGCGTACTCATGTTAAACTAACCTGTCATTACTAAATGAACAAAAGATGTTATGTTTATAATAGGCCTTCGGGCCAGCCCAGTCAGTCAGCTGGTAGAAAGTCGCTATTATTTGTTAAGTAACACCGGTTGGGCAAGCGACTTTGTATGGTGACCGGTTGACAGCCATCCAGAATCAAACTCTACTGGGGGTCCCTGTTCAAGCTCATGTCTAATCCACTTAAAAAAATACAGCAAAAGCGGCGATCAAATTGGGTAGTTGCCAACAATGTACAGTTCCCAATAACAAAAAAGAAATATATAATAAGATGGTCGAACAGCTGATTTATAAGTATTTTAAAGTTTACCAAATCTTATGAGCTTTCAAAACCAAATTCAGAATTCGAAGACACGATACCCCTCTTCTATCAGGTAATTTTTTTCCAAAAAAAAAATACCCTATTGAATGGCTTGTAGTAATGAATATTTTGATTCATTTTGCATGATATGTGCCAAATATTGTAGCTTCCTGCACTTGATGGTGGAAGTGATTTCCTTATTCTACTTTCTTCATTGTACTGAGAACGTCTACATTTGGCATCTGAACAGTCCATGGGACACAACATTCCTCTGTACAGCCACAACTCAAATGTCTTTAGTTTCCTTGTGATGGCCTCATCCAAAATTCAGAACTCTACACCGTACAGGAGCACAGAAAAGACATAACATTTTAGATGACTTATTTTTATTGCAAAAGTAAGATTGTGGCTCTTGAAAATAGGACTTATTTTGTTAAATTGCTTTTGCCTTGCCTACACATTTATTTCCTGTGTTGACCCACTACTCGTTTATCATTTTTCCCAGATAACAATACTGTTGTACTCTCTCTATCCTGGTCTGGTTGATATAAAAATGAGCTCCATTCACATACTCTTTATTAGTTATCATGAACTTCATTTTCAGAACGTTGATACTTAGACCAAACCCCGGACTGGACTGTACTATCCTGTACATCAATTGTAAAAAGGGAGTTTTTAGCCAAAAAAACCAAATTTTCACCTAAATTTTCCTTTCGCAAAGAGGAACGTTTTATAAAATATTTATTTGAAAAATTAATTTATGGGATATTAATGCTATATTCAGTTAACTCATAAATAAGATCACAGTTCAATGTGAACAAAACATGGAAAAAGTGATTCAATAATATTTTTATTGTTTTACATTTTTTTTGTATTTTATATTTTCTTCATATCCATTAGATACTAATAACCTTTAAAGTATCTCAGTGTCCTTTTAAAATACCAGTATTTTATATATTTTGTGCTTTGAATTTTTATGGAAAAATCATAAATATTCTTTTAACAATGTAGATAGGTGTTAAATAAAACTTTGAAATAAAGAAAAAACGTAAAACATATAAAACGATCGGACAGTTTGAAAGGTAATATTTTTAAAAAGAATAATGTTTTTATTCGAGTGGTGTGTGTGTGTACTAGTGATTGAGTAACTGGTTTATATTTGAAGTTCTTTTGACAGAAATTCCTAATATGGTATTGTGGTTTGGTACATTAGAAACGTTTCCCATGGGTTCTTTTAAGTTAGTAGTTTTTCTTATTATATTGAGACCTTACTAATACATGTTATTTAAGCAGTTTATGTCGTACAGAAACTTAAGTTACAGGTTAGCAAACTTGATGACAATAGGAATCAATAAAAGGTTTATTTATTTTTATTTAAAAAGTAAATAAAAAACATAAGATTTTAAAACAAATTCTCTGTTATTATCTTGAAACCAGTTGTCCTAGTTAGTTTGAATGTTTTTTTTATAAATGTGCATTACCTATATAAAATCTAGTTCATTACTTTATAGGCTCATACATAAATATATATTTAGTTTTATTTTATTCCTTATGTACTCCAATATCCCTACCTATATCATAAAAACGATTTTGGTAGCCAATGATTGAACAAGAACATGTCTGTATTTAAATAAATTGTTGAGTGAAATTTAAACTCACAGAAATTACTATTACTCTACGGCATACATTAATAATAGAACAAGTAGACCATAAAGAATATTAAAACAAAAAGATTGGAAAAATTGAGGTAAAATGTTTGGCTTTTGCAGATTATCTCGCCTTATTTGCAAATAACTTGGAGTAATCTAAGATCCAAAAAGAAACCCTGAAAGAAGTTGTCGAAAAAATGGCTTAAAAATTTCATACCAGAAAACTAAAATTATGTCAATAAATAAGTTGACACAGAAATATCTCAAAACCAAATATCAAATTCGTCATAAAATTAAATATCTTTGAGAAATAACTTTGACTACATAATAAAAATAATCCTGAAATAATGGATAGAACTCGTAAACTTGAGTAATTATATTTATATTCTAAAAATATTTATAACAAGAATATCTTCATTAAATTAAAAATCAAACATTATAATAGTTTTAAAACCGGTAATTCTTTATGGAATTGAAACAATCATGACCTCTAAAACACAAATTGGAACTTTAAATTTAATAAATAGGAAAATTGTTTGGAAGATTACTTTAAACAATGAAATCTACACTTACATTGAACGCCTAAAAAAATCAGCAATTAAAATAAGATAAAGATTTTTGCACGTATTAAAAGTATGTGCCGGCCGCATTGGCGTAATAGGTAACGTGCTCGCCTATCATCATGCGGTCTTGGGTTCGAATCTCACTCAGGCACGGCATTTTATACGTTATAAAAAATCATTTCATTTACAGTTACAACCCAACGGCGTCGCTAAAGACCACAGTAGTAAATAAACAAAGAAAGAAAGAATATGCAATTAAAGATTAAACAACTAGATCTTTGATAACAGTTGTAATCTTAACAAAAGTACTTACAGTAGCTTGTAAATTAATCCGAACACAGATGTTATGTAATGAAAAGTTACTTTATTTTTGAAAAAAATATATACATTATATTTGTTAATGTTTAATAACTAGCATGGCCACCTTTATTGTGTATCAGTTCACGTATGCGATTTGGCAAAGATTCAATTAGTGTACTGCACATTTTTTTAATTCTTCGTCACGAAATCATACCGATATGATTGCTGCAATGAGGTTATTTTTGTAGTACAATCCATTTTTAAGTCGTTTTCTCACTATTGCCCGAAGATTTTCAATCGGGCTTTTATCTGGGGAATTACCTGGCCATATCAACACTTTAACGTTTTCTTGTCCGAAAAATACTTTCACTTTTTTGGCAGTAAGGCATGGCGCTAAATCTTGTTGAAACACTCCATTGCCATGTAAAAATTTCGTTTGCAGTTGTGGCACAAACTTCGACTTAAGAATTTGGATATACTCATTGCTTTTTAACATACCATTTACTTGGACTAATGAACAAGGACCTTCAAATGTGAAAGAACCCCAAAACATTTTTTTCTAGGGATGTTTAACTGATTGCTTTATATAAGCCGGTGATGTTCTTTCATCTGCTGATATCCGAACGTAAGAAATGTTTTGCCCCTGAACGTAAAAATGGGATTCATCAGAGAATATTACATTTTTCCAGTCTGCAGCAGTCCATTTAGCATGTGCTTTGGCCCACAATAACAGTTTTTGCACATTGCTTGGGTCAAAAGTTGTTTTTAGCCGATCGACGAGCTTTCGGTTCAGCATCAAGAAGTCGGCGTCTAACAGTTGTCACATGCAAATTCGTTCCACTGGCTGCAAGCTGTCGATTTAAGTCCACAGTACTTAATTTTGGTTTCACTTTACTTGTTCTCACTAATAACCGATCCTGAGTTGCAGTGGTTTTTCTTTTACGGCTACATTTTCCTTTTCTTCGAGGTGAAAAGGAACAAGTGTCTCGAAATTGTTGTAATATAGCATTCACTCTCCCTAGTCCAACGCCACACTCTGAAGCTATGTGTCGTTGTTTCATACCGGTATACTCGAGGAGAGAAACAATTTTTGAACGTTTCCTTGGAGTTGCATCTATTGCTACAATATGTTACGTTAACAGACACAAAAACAGTATATGAATTTGTCATAAAAAAATGAAATACACTTGTATAAACCACTACTAATGTCACAAAATTGCTATAGAGACAAAGAACAACAACTTCACACTCCACAGACAGCTTACAGAATGTGTTGGATTAGCAGTGTAGCCACAACATAGAAAAAAACAAAACATTCCCTGTGTTCGGATTAATTTGCACACTACTGTACAACTACAAATAAAAACAGATATCACAAAAACTAGGATTCAAGGATTCGGATTGCAATGATTGAGCAAAATTTCGCTCCAGATAATTTAGGCAAGAAATTTCTGAGAAGGTTAAAAAAAATCAACCTTGTGTAGGAAATCGAAATATTTCGATAAAAGGAGGAAAAAATGTCATAAAGAGCTAAAGAAATCTGAAGAAATTATAAAAGAACGAAATAAGAAAAATATAGCAAGTTGAAACTGAAATTTTCCTAAATTTATTTACGAGTAATCCACTTGGATTGAATTCTTGAAAAGAAAAACTGATTAATAACAATTAATTCGTTATCATTTTTAGACTTACTTGTTGCGTTTGCTTTGGTATAAATTTTATAAATCTGTTTTTCTTATTTTTATGGTTTCCTGTAGTTTACCATGATTAATACGTAAAAATTTATGTGAGATTGTCACTAAGAATAATTGATTAATACAGTATGATAATACAAAATTTTAAAAATAAACATTGTTTTATTAGTTAAGTAATACAGTTTACAATGTAATCTAAGTCATTGAGCTTATTTGTTTAGTAGTACATCCACTTCTGTTTTTGTAACCTATATAATGCGTACGCGTTTGTATTGTGGAAACATGATTGAAGAGGAATTTAGTGGAGAAGGCAAGTAAACAAATGAGAATAATTTGGTTAATATTGGAAATTTGGGTGAATATGGGAGAAGGGAATTTAGGGAGTATTTGGTCGGGAATATTGTAGAGACAGAGAGGAATATATATGCACCATAATATATCAGAACAGGAGATGAGAGTAATCTGTAGTTAATCAAGATGTTATAAGGGGCTGTTAAGGTGTGAGTTTAGAGAAAGACGGATAGTTCAACAGAGAGAGAAAGATAATGGTACAGACGTACAGACAAACCATTATACCAAACCAAAATACAAGCAGAACCGCACTACACTATCAAACTATACACACCATAGCCTGGCATGATCCATGCCCAGTAATTAGTCAAAACCAACTGACTTTGACATACTGCCGCCTTATGCATGCAAATTGTAGTGTATGTGGAACCCCTAAACCATCCCTCAAACCTAAACCTTACTCTAAGGGTATATATAGTACATTTAACTACTCACCCGTTCTACATTTCGATTTACCCCCCCCCCCACAACTCAGAACATCTTCAATCACTCGTCTCATCTTTAGTGACTTTATTTATATATTAATGCAAATTCAGTTTTGATTAACTTACTCTATTCATTATAATTTAGGGTAGAAGTATACCAGTAATTAACTTATAATTAGTAAATCATTTATAATGTCATAATTAATTATAGTTATTTTTCAAATTGACTCTTGACACTAAAACGAGACTTCTGAAGTGTTATGTGTTCTCAGTCTTATTGTACGGAGTTGAGGCCTGGACTCTGAATCAACACTTAAGAAATTGAGAAGGTTCAAACTTTGGCTGTTTAGGAGAACGCTGCGAATATCCTGGACGCAGAAAATTACTAATGCTGAAGTGCTACGTCGAATTGGTCAGCTTAGTGAAGGCGCGAAAGCTGCAATATCTCGGTCATATCATGCGAGATGAGCGCAGGTATAAATTGCTCAAACGCTTTCTGCAAGGAAAAATCGACAGTAGAAGGTGACCAAGATGCAGAAGAATTTCATGGTTGGCCAACTTGAGGGTATGGTTTAACAAAAGCTCAGAAGAACTCTTTCGGATAGCTACCAGTAGAGTAAGCATTGCCATGATGGTCACTAACCTTCGGAACGGAGAAACATCCTAAGAAGAAGATATTCCAAATTTTATGACCTAAACTCTATCTAATATTTGGGTACACCTAATTACATTAAGACTAACGTGGAATTATCAGATAGATAAAAAGAAAAGTATAACAATCGCGACGAAAATAACTTCTCTAATCGAAAATGAAAAAGCGGATTCGGCTGTATAAGAAGCCTTGCTCTTAAAAACTCAATTACACGATCATCCCATTTCACACAACGACTTACTACAATATATAAACAAAAAGATTAGAAAATATTTGAAAAAAATGGACTGACAAATCCGCTGTTAAATTATTTACATAGGAAGAATTTATTCGACAAATCACGCCTTCAACTTCTAAATCAAAAGGATCAAGTTACATTCATTACATGACTATGGACAGGATTCTCAAATCTGAGAGATCATCTTGTTAGTAAAGTTCCTCCGCTATTGAGTCTCAACTGCGACTCAAATCTAATATTCCATACAATTTCCACTACTACAAACATTCAAAAGTTTGAGGATTCTTTTCATTTGCAGAGATGCACTTTTGAGAAGAGATAATGGTTGTAGTTGACCAAAAACATTCACAAATGAAGATATTTTTGGTGAGATTAGGTGGAAGTACTATTCGGTGAGTGGGGGAGAAGAGTGGGGTGCTAGAGACGGTGAGACGGAAACACGATGACTGGGACACTGGTTGAGAAAGGAGTGTCTGATTGCAGAAGTGCTGGAGAGACCTACTGGTCTCTCCAGCACTGAAAGGAAGGCAAGAGGGTGCAAAAGGTACAAGATGCTTGATGATGTGAAACAGGGACGAAGGTACGAGAAGGTAAAGAGGTTGACGAGAGACAGAAAGAAATGGAGGACTGAGTGTAGAGACCTGCGGAAAAGCAGAACACGAATGATGACTATTCAGGAGACAGTCATTGGGTACCGCTAGAAATGGACCAATCTAAGAATAAAGTTTACACATCGGATTCCTAGACTGGTCAAAAGTTACAAATCAATTAAAAGGCGTGATCCGTGGCCCAGAACAGGTAATGGGATTTAATATTAGAATGGTAGAAGAAAAAGACAAACATTCAACATTTAAGCAACCAATCTGATTTACTTCTCTACATATTTGTACAGGAAAGGGAAAGAAAAATAATTAAGCGATCAACAGGAAAAAGAGTCCTTTCAAAATGTTTAAGCAATAAAGAACAAGCCTTAAAACGAGACGGGAAGCAATGCTAGCGCCATTCGAGACGCCAACCGAGAGAGCCACGACGAAAGCACAACCGCACACGACACGACACAATTTACGAGTGGCCAACAAAGGGAAGAAGAAGGAAGAAATAGCAAAGAGGTCCACAAGACAGTGCAAACCCCGGTGCACAATGCCTTAACATAACCGCCCGCCAAATCATTGACAAATGATTTCCAAAACGACGAACAATAACGGGGCCGCCCGCCCTGAACCAACGCAGGGCGCGGAAACGAAGCAACTAAAAGCCAAAACGAACGAGAAGCCTAGCACACAAACAAAAGCCTTGAAAACCCGCCCGCCGTGAAGTCCCACGGGAGGGAAAGCGAAGCAGCGAAGAAGAAGCCTGGAGACGAAACGAAGCCTGATGACGAAGCCTGAAGACGAAGCCAGAAGACGAAGCCTGAAGACGAAGTAGCAGAACGGAACATTTTGATGTGGCGTGATGCACGCGCGGGTGCACCCGGCCGACGTCGAACGGACATTTTCCACAGCCTGCGCGGAGGCAAACGGAAGCGGAGTATCTTGATGTGATCACCAGCGAGGGCTGGCAACCAGTAACGAAGCAAAATAAAACGAAGAACGAGAAAAAAACAACAGAAGAACGAAGAAATAAACGAAGAAACGAAAACGAATGTAGATGAAGTAAGCGGGAAACGAAGTGAAACAGAAGAGTTAGTTGCCCAAAGGCAAAGCTAACTGGTACGCGGGTTGCGAAACAAAGTGACGAGTAGGCGAACAATTATGACGAGAATCTTGAATTGCGGTACAGCGAAATTCACAAACCTGTTGAGAGTGAATCCATGATTGAAGCTGGAGTGCCGAGCGAGATGTACGAAGGTTACACCAAGCATTGAACGAACGATGAGAGTTGAAATTACAATCATTCACCGGTTGTGAATATTGTATACGACGAGTGGGGCCCCGCCCGCCAAGAGGGGCTAAAGGCGCGCGAAGAGCGTTAGTAGAGCATGAAGCGACTGAGGAGGGCCGATTGCCCTTTGGCGAAGCGATTTGTAGCGGTTTGTCAGCAGAGTGTGTGAGTGACGACGAGAAGCGATGATTCGAAGTGAGCTGGTTAGCCGTAGAATCGACTAAGGCGAGAGTAGCGGGTTTTGTCTGCGAAGTATCGATGATGGAGGAGGACTCGAAGCGGTTTGGCGAAGAGTGGATTGGAGGCGACTCAGTGGAAGCCTTCTGCGAGGACTTGAAGCGATTAGACGAGAAATTGATTGAAGACAACTTGGAGGGAGCCTTCAACGTAGAATTGGAGCGAGGCGTAGACTTGAAGCGACGATTTGACGAAATACCAGCAGCAAGATCGGTCGAGATACTGGCGGAGTCGGTAGACGAAGCGAGACGAGAGTCAACAGCGATGATCTCGGGTGAAGCGGCGAATTGAATAGAAGGCGAAGAGACTGAAGTGTTACGAAGACGATTAGTTGAAGCAGCAGGGCGACTCGAAATGTTGTTGGAAGCAGGTGAAACAAGTAAGCAGTTAGGCGATTGAATATCAGAAACGATAGATTTGTTGAGCTCGGGGTTTGAGGTGACATCGGGGTCAATTTTCGAATTAACAGTGACACAAGTTTGATGATCAGCGGCGAGAATTTGAGGCGAGGTTGAATTTGGATTTAACGTGCGATTTTCTACAATAGATGATGCGGAGTCAGAAGCAGTAGCAGTTGACGAGGATGTAGCGTTGTTCGAGAAGACATATGTTAAGAGCGAATCGTTACTTGTAGCGGAATTAGGTGGTTGTATGTCGGGTAACTTGCCGAACAATACATAACCGAATACAGTGGATAAAGCGGATGGAGTGCCTTTAATTAAAGGCGTTTTACTGAAATCTAATATTTCTGAGAAGCAGTCAGCACCAAGCAGTAGGTCTACTGAATTGGGGCTGCGAAAACGAAAGTCGGCTAGCAGATGTTGAGAAAACTGTTCACCAACGGACTTATGAATGCGAGTACTAGGAAGGCGGTCTGATATTTTCTGAATGACAGCAGCCTGAATCGGTAGGCGAAAATTAGAATTTTGCGGCGACAGAATTGTAAGGTTAGTAGTACCTTCGACGGAGGTGACTTGAGATGAAATGCCTTGTAGGCGCTTGGTGGTAGGCGCGATATCGAGTTGAAGAGAACGAGCGGCGTTGTAGGTTAAAATGCTGGACTGAGATCCGTTGTCAATCACAGCGCGAAGTGGAACAATTTTGCCGGATGAGTTGACTGCGTGAACGATAGCGGTGCCTAACAGCGCGGTTTGGCCGTCAAGGCGACAAGAAAGTGAATAATCAGTGGGTTGGTTAACAACAATTGACGAAGACGATGAATTTTTAGTAGCTACCGGCTTATCAGCAGAACAGGTAGCGCAGGAATCGATTGACGGAGTTGCGATAGTAGTATTTTGAATCGAAGATGAAGAATTCACAAGTAGGCACCCGGTAGATGGTGGGTCGTTATCCGGATGTACGGCAAGATGAGACGAACTAGCAGTTGGCGAACTATGCGGGTTGACAACAGAAGCGGTGGGCGAACTCGATTGTTGAGCGTTGCGGTCGATATGTAGCAGCGTATTATGCGATTTTGACTGGCAGATACGACAACGTTTATTTGAGTTGCAGTTACGGCGGTCATGGTGTCCAAAACAGGCGAAACAGAGTTTGAGACGAGAAATAATTTTGTAACGGTTATCGACAGTTTGCGACAGAAATTCACTGCAGTTGTGAAGCGAGTGAAGGTTAGATTCGCACGAAAGACATTTGATTGAGTTTGATTTAACGAAAAACGAAGGTACATTATCAGAATTAGGAGACGGCAAAATAGGACTACGATGACTGTGTACAGAATTGAAATTATCGGTTACCGGGTTAGCTGAGTCCGGTTGATCGAGGTTTGAAATAGTAGTGCCAATGTCTTGCGCTTTATTTAGCATTTCAAAAGATTGCATTCTGGAAGTTACGAAGTTTAATAGTTCAGAATAACTTGGAATCTTAGTGGCGTCGCGTTGGGATTCAAATAATTCCTTAGTGATATTATCCAAATTGTTGTATGCCATAGAAAACAATAGAAAGTCCGCTAAGTTTATATTTAATAGCTGTAGGGCGCCAACGGCGGAAGTATGAACGCTGACATATTGTTTATAATTTTGATAGGATGGACTTGCGAATTTATCAAAATTACTGATTTGCGAAAAATGCATATGAGCGACACGCCTGTCGTTAGCGTACCTGTTGTTAATTAATTGGTAAGCTAATTGGTAATTTGCAGAAGTCAAAGGTAGATGAGATATTATTTGCAACGCCTCACCACGCAAGCTAGATCTAAAATAATGCGATTTTTGAATATCGGACAGTTGTTCGGATTTATGTACAAGTTCATTGTACAACGATATAAAATTCTGAAATTCAGACAGATTTCCATCGAAACTAGGAATTTTTATTTTTGGTAGATATGTAGTTGGCGAAATTACATTAGGTTTGATGTCGATTAAACTGGTATTAGACATGCTAGTGATAATTTGAAAATATTTTGTTTCAAAGTCAGTTTGGATGATAGCGATTTGGTTTTCAAAGTCTTCAGAATATGCCTTATTTAATAAATCCATTAATTGATTTTGCAGTGGTTGGAAATCGGAGAATATTCGATTAGCCTGAATCTTGAATGCATCGTTTGAGCCAGTACCGGATTGGACATGTGTTAATGTGTCCAAAGATCGGATTAGTTGACGACATTTTGTGAAAATTTGCTCAGCATTGTCCATATTGAAGAGCAAAGGATAACGACAAAGAATAAGAAAATAACGTGCAAAAAAATCTTTAAACTGTGCAAAAATTCGAATAAACAACGTTAGTGCAATATTAATAATAATAAAAAAACAACAAACGTAAATAAACAGTTAAATTAAATAAACAGCTGGCGTTCCAATGAATGAAAAATCCCGACCAATCAGAATGAGACAGCGGACAGCTGATGACGGCGCAGACCGCACTTACTACATGTGATAGTAACAACTGCGCAGTATGAACCAAAATTACAAAGATGGATTTGATTTGTCAGAAAAAATGGCTGCCGAAGTATGAAAACGTGCGTGAATTGGCGCGAACACAACGAAGCGTGGGTCCACCCCCCTCTCGCGTACTATACGAATACGAACACGAATGTTTAGCAATTTTAAGACACTGTAAAACCAATAATGCACTGATTTTATCCACGACCGGAGGACCAAAATGTTTAAGCAATAAAGAACAAGCCTTAAAACGAGACGGGAAGCAATGCTAGCGCCATTCGAGACGCCAACCGAGAGAGCCACGACGAAAGCACAACCGCACACGACACGACACAATTTACGAGTGGCCAACAAAGGGAAGAAGAAGGAAGAAATAGCAAAGAGGTCCACAAGACAGTGCAAACCCCGGTGCACAATGCCTTAACACAAAAGTAAGAAAACAGAGATTTGCAAAGATGAAACCTATCGGGCAAATAAACTCCAAAAGAATCAAGAATTGACTTAAATGATCGCCAATGTGGTCTTAAAATAATAATAATAAAACCAATCTTTTACAATCAGTCACTCAGGTTCAGCACATGAAATAAGTTCGGATGTCTGAAGTCATCATTGTACAAAAGTAGAATAGCTAAAATATCACAGTGGTTATATAATTTTTTAATGTATTTTTCATTAAAATTTTATCTCATCTAAAACTTCCCGCAAATTTAGGATATTATTCGTTTCGTAATTTCTATTAAACCAAAATAAGTTTCTGGTAAATCAAACTATATTGTTTGTTTGTAACTTTAATTTTCATTTATATGTGAAAATAAATGTGAGAAAAATGAGCGTACTATAGGGTTAGTAATTACGTGATACTGTAGTAAATATGTTATCAAATATTGATGTTATTTGGAAAAGAGGAATGAAAACTTTTGAATTTTAATCTTTAAAGTTGAAATTAGAGGAGTATTGCAAAGAACGAAGACCTTACGCACAGTGTTGGAGCGGGGGAACTAAATGGTTGCATTAGTTTTCTACTTTGAAGAGGGAAGAATTGGAATTTCGTTGGGGCGGAGGGAATATTTGGGGGCAAGTCCGCATATCTGAATACCCAAGGGACCCGTGTTCAGTTCCCTTATATCCTAACCTAACATTCGCCCCCTCACTTTCTGTTATACTTCTACAGTCTACACGAATCTAAAGCAAAACGCCCATTGTCAGCAAAAACAGAGTGCGTCCAGGACTTCAGCAAAATCCCTACTGGGGACTATATTTCGAAGGCGGCCTCTATAAGTTGAACACAGCCTTTCCGATTTTTACTTATATATACAAATAAGATGCGAGATCAGAACCAACAACTTTTCAGGTGTCAAAGCAAAGAAAAACTAACAGTGCTGAAAACTTTTAAAAGGAATATAACGACAAAGTAAACACAAACACGACAGGTGAAAAGTAGGCCTTGTTTTAAAAGTCTAAAAATGCACAAATCTTAGCAAAAATTTATTGTATCTTCTACCTGAAGTTATGATTAATTTTGTTTTAAATATACTACATAAATAAGAAGTAAATTCATACCCATAGCAGGCAGGTGGAGTGTTAAATTATTAGCACTCGATCTGCTAGTTCCAAGGCTACAAAAAATAGTTCTGCTTCCTACCACATGATCAGCCAATTATATGACTAAAGTATTTAAGAACAAAAGAGTTAGAGGTGTAAAAGACACTACTCAGAGTTATCTCCTCTGAGAGTAAAAATTTCATTATACTGTCAGACCCTGTGGTGAATGAAGTAAAGTTATTTGCAGGGTGGAAACTATTTGCTTTTCGGAGGAACTAACATAGATAAGTATACTTTTACAATCAGTGAGGAAGGATGGTAAACCATCTCACTCTTCCATTTACTTAGTAAAGCCTCTAGCTAGAGGTTCAAACCAGGATTTTATGTGGTGACCTAAACACACAAGATGTAAACTGCATGAAGTACCTACTGTTAAAATTTTTTGGCATCGCTAAAGATTTAAAATATTTGAAAATTTCAAATAAAGCTGTTAAGTTTACAGTTGATTTAGCCCATATAGTTTACAAATTATTACAAAATGTTCATAAAATTTTATATTCAAACGGGTGCATTAGGATAAATATTAATGTAAAAACAGATGGGTAATTTGATAGAAACACCTGTAAGGTATTTTATGTATGGTGTTTCATACCTATAAAGTAATCTAACCTAAACGGGGATTTATCAACTTTTCATTTTTTTAATATTTAAAAGCTGCTGCCGTTTAATTTGTTCACTTTGAAGCCGTTGGGGGGAGGGTTATGTAGAAATCAGTTTGAAATACTGTGGGCCTAGTATTCTTGTCTTGACTTGCCTAACCTGGCTTGGCCTGAGGTAATAATATCATTCAAAATGGCGTCTTATAGATTTATAGTTATTATTGGACCTTCTCCAGAGGTTGCAGTCGGTGGTTGTCGCATTCCATCCACGGCCTCTGGCGTTATTCAGTTCCAGCTTAAGTACCTTCATTTCTTCGTATAGAAGCCAAGATATCAGCTGTATGATGTCAGACAGTGGCTTAAAAACACTTTGTTATAACAGAAGCACACCCACATACAAAAATTTACATATAAAATGACGTCTATCAATATACCGAAATGTTTAATAATTTAATTTCAGCAATATTAATAAAACAATATTATGGAAAATGGATAATAAACGTTCTATGTTAATAGTAATTTAATTTTTACTACTACAAATTACAAAACGAAAAGGTTAATTGTTATTAAAGTACTTAAGTAATTAAAATAACTCCTGAGTTATGTGTTGCTGTTGTTTAGGTCATCATCCGAAAGGCTTGTTTGAACCTCTAAAGGTTTTACGAAGTAAAACAAGGAGTCAAATGAAGTGAAGGGGTCATTTGCAGAGTGGAAAATATAAGCTTTTTGGAGGGCCTGGTATGCTGATAAGCATACTTTTCCACTCAGTGAGGAAGGCAATTGTAAACCACCACACTTCTCGTTTTACTTAGTAAACGCTCTAAAGGTTCAAACCAGCCTTTCTGCTAAAGACCTAAAATACATTATCTATTTAAAAACCTATTTGGGCGTAGGAAATTCAAATTTTTGGTTTTGCTAAATTTAATAACATACAAAAGTTACAAAGGTTTCAGTCTGAGTTTCTTTAACATTACCGGTGCACCTTTTTATGTGAGCAACAAAAACTCTTCTCGATAACGTCAACGTTCCCTTCATTGAAGAAGAAATACGCACAAGATGTACGGTTGTACTACAGACTAACCGACAATCTTCATGAATTAATACGGCAAATTGCTTAACTAAGTCTTCCGGGAAATCCACCAAAGCGACTGCGGATATTGTGGAATAGAGACATAATGACAAAAATAAACTACATTTAAAAAATAAATAAGTTTATAATAGTAAAATAGAAGTAATATTTTATCTTTTTTATCTTGCTTGTTTTTTCCAAGTTTAGAGTCATAAAAATGTACACTTTTTCAAATTAAAGCATACACCAACCGGGTGGGTTGGTATAGCGGTAAAGTCGTTGACGCAAGTCAGCTGTTCAACAGCTGATTTTGAAACGATATCGTAGTTCAATCCTAATAAAAGTTTACGTTTATACAAATTCAAATTCTAGACAGTCTGGTTACCAGTGTACTTTGATGTTAAGGGTTCAATAAACTATACATTTTCAGGGTTGGTCGACATGAGTCTGTGCAAGACTACATCTCATTTACACATTATACAAATCATCCTCATCTCATTTGGGCATTAGGGTTGCTATTGTTCTTGATTTTAGCAAATTACAATGTGCACATATTAAGAAAAAAAAACACAGCACTGAGTGCCATCGATCTTTTGCACATCTTTTCCTTCTTTTATAACAAATTTTTTTTGTAATTTTACAGTTATAAATGAAGATATTTAAGTTTAAAAATACAATAAATAGACTTTAATGAAATTGTTAGCCTACTGTTTTAAAACGTTTACCTTCCTATTGGACAATTAATAGTTTTATGAACGTATGAAATTATAAGCACGTAAAGGAACATTTCTTACAATTACTAATTTTTTAGATCAATCAGTTTATAATATTGCTGACTTGAAAAAGTTTATGAACAAAATTTTTATTAAAACACTAAACTTCTTTGTTTAAAACCAGTACATTTAAAAAATAGCCTACCCTTGTTTACATTTGATTAACAAACTGAAAAACAAGTATTATGTATTTAACAATTTTTACTTGTTTATTCCGAACATGTTTTCGTATAATATTGTACAGTTAATTTATGTTAAATTTTTAATTATTGTACAACGACTAATTGGTATTGACATAGGATGACTGTTGATAAAATTTCGTTTTTGGATTGAAGAAAATTGATTCTTGGTTAAATAAAAATAAACTGAAAAATTCTCAGCAAAATCAATTCTATATCAGATAAGACCATCACATTCGTCGCCAATAAATAAAAAGATACTACAGAAGAAAAAAAATTGTTTAGAACTTTTAATTCATAGCGAGATTTATGGGATGCGGCTTTTTGTATAATTCGATATATCGATCTTTGTCTGCCCATCTTTTTAACGTTGGCTTCGTTTAGTTTCGATTCGATTCGTTTTTTACTTTTTACATCGTTCCTTTTTAAAAGATTTAAGATCAAAAGGTAGTGAATCAAGAACATGTCAGTAAGGAATTTAACCGGGGATCTAAGCCCCATCTTCATTCGATCCGCCAGACAAACTGAAAACTAAACTAACCTAAAGAGTACAAACAATCTTATAAATATTCCATTCGGCGGATGCCGCGGCCCGTGTCCACCGCTACCCATTCCCACCCACCTGGGGTACAGTCTGATCAATTTACGCCCTACTGGGCTACCGAAATTCCAATTCAACATCATAACTTATTCGAAAAAAGTTTGGTTTTTTTATTTTTATGTTGCAACAACAGCAATTTTGTTATTAGTTTTATTGTAACATCCATCCGCTTTTAACATGTTATCGTATTCCGAGTAACATGCCTGCATTTGGTATCAAATTAAAAACATTCCTAATTGCTTTTTTTAGTTTTATTTTTTAAATTCATTTCTACAACTTATATTTAATTCTAATGGCAAATTACATGAAAGCTATTTAATTAATTTATTATATAAGTTATTACTGAGTATACTTTGAGTTAACTAAATTTATTTGCTCTTAACACTTGTGATTAAATATTTTCCTTTGAATACTATACTATGAGTAATAACGCTGAAATTCATATTTTGTAGAACACAACACCATACTCCTGGACAACAATAAGTTTGAACATAAATTGATAAATTATTAATAAATAGGAATAATAAAAATAACTTAATATAGGTACTTATAATAGAAATTTACAAAGTATTTTTTTTTAGATTATTTATTTTGCAACTGTATAAAAAAATCAGCAAAAATGTTTACAACTAAAATTTAAAAAATAACTAACCGGAATAATGTCTTTGAGGAGGATACCACCCAGTGAAAGCTCTCCAGATAACGATTACTGTGTTTAATTTTAATTTATATTTTTGAACAGGTAATAAATGTTAAAGTTGCGTTAATGTACCGTGCCTCTACTCTATTGGCGTTTCAGTTGTATTTGTTCGATTCTTGGTATGTCTGCAGAATTCATGTTGCATATTAAGGGATTGTTATGATTTTGAAGTTTGTTGAACCTACAGTACAATTTTAGATAATGTGTCGTTGACGTAAGGAACGCGTAAGACATTACGTAGTGTTCAAAGAAATGTACAAAGAATTTTTTATTTAATAATGGTATAACATTTTTAAACAATGTTGATTATATAGGTAACTAGGTGTTTAGATGTTTTTTTTATATAGCCTACTACGGAAGCTGTAGGGCTTCGCACTGAATTTTCATCGAAAACGTTGTACAGTTTCTCACTGTAGTTTTAATGTTGTACTATTAAAAATATTAGTACAGCATTATTTATTTCTCTGTAATATATTCAGAATCATTTTAATGTCATTTTCATGGTGGAAAGTAGATGCTTTTCAGAGGACCTGGTATACTGATAAGCATTCTTTTCCACTCAGCGAGGAAGGCAATTTTACATATCCTCACTTCTCGTTTTACTTAGTAAAGCCCCTAGTTTCAAATCACCCTTTCAGTTGATGACTTAAACAACAACACATTACGTTCAAATCTGTAGGAATAAAAAAATACGATTTTCATAATTTAAAATTAACTTAGGATTAGGCGATATTTTATCATGTATAGGTACAAAGAAGGTCGGCCCGGTGACGTCACTGTAGCGGATTCGGTGAGAGCTACTTCATCGCCTGGAAATTGAGTACGCCCTGACTGTTTACATGTAAACTTAAAGCGATGATATGAATGCAGGCCTAGATATCTGAGTGTCAAAATGTGAAATGATGTAATTCTACAGGATGTAGGTGACTTTTGTTAATAATTAACTTAAAAAATTCAACAGCGATTTTTATTATAAAAATAAGTCTTACTACTGTAATAGTTTATGTGTAAGTGAAAAATATACAAGCATTTTAATTTGTAAAGTATGAAATAAATTATAGTAATTTATTTTTTTGTAATTCAACAAATACATTAAATATTATTCAAAGATCATTTTTTGTTAATCTTCCATATTTAGGGTAATTTATTAAAAAATGTTAAGATATCTTTGTAGGCAAGAGATTACAAAAAAAGTCAAATTTATAAAATTCTTACTTCAGTACCTAATCGAGCAGTGTAAAAGAAACAGTAATAAAGAAAAAAATTATCATTCTTTTAGAAATTTTTGTTTCCTAAAAAAATATGGTCAAAAAATGTTGTGAATGGCCTATTGTTAAATTATAGTATAGAGGTTTTCAATTAATATATTGTTTTCTATTCGAAAACATTTCAGATAAATTCCTAAAAGATATAGGCCTACTATAATAAAATTTCTTTAAATAGCACGCGCCAGTCGTTCAATCTACCTAAACAACTGAAAAAACTAATAAAAAATGCAGAGTCTACGATTGTCTACTGAGATGACTGCGCAAATTAACGTTTGGTATGTCTAGAAAACATTCTTTTAAATCTATTAAATTGCAAAAATCTTAGCTGCATTTTTCAATGACTCCTCAAAATCCAAAATATTTTTGATTCGTTCTTCTTCTTCAGTTGCCCTATTCTCGTGTAAAAGTTGACGATCAGCATAGCGATGCAGTAAGACATCTACCGAGGTAACATTGAATCATTTCTTCAGATTAGCAAGCCTTCTTCTACAAGGTCATTAAATGCCTTTAAGCTTATCATAAATGGTGATTTGAAGGAGTCTGTACTAGTGCCTGTGTTTTATGATAAGTCCTAGGTACTCTCATACTGTTATTATTGAACAGAACAACTTACATTTTTTATGCACCTCCAATACCAAACAAATTTTTTTTTAAATTATTTCCATTCCACGGCTTAAGTTCATGCATTGTGTTGTAGCTAAGGTCAACAGCCAAGAGGCTGGTTTGAACCTCTAGAGGTTTTACTAAGTAAAAAACGAGGAGTCAGATGGTTTACTATTGCCTTCCTCACTGAGTTGAAAGAGTATGCTTAACACTATGCCAGGCCCCCCGAAAAGCACCCACTTCCCACCCTGAAAATGTCAGTATAGTTGATTTTGAAAATTAGTTTTAGTTACCACAGGTTCTGGCTGTATAGTGAAATTCATTACTCTCAGAGGAGTTAACTCTGATTAGTGTCTTTTACACCTCTACCTCTTCTGTTCTTAAAAATTTCAGTCATATAATTGGCTGACTATACCTTTGATAAGAAACAGAACTATTTTTGTTGCCCTGGAATCAACAGATCGAGTGCAATTAATTCAATACTCCACCTGCTCGTTATGGGCACATTCATGCATTATATTGCAAAATGGTTAATGATAAAATTAACTGCCGTGATTTTGATGATGATCTTGCCCTGTTTGGAAATAACATTGCCGAAGCGAGTGAACAAGTTACTTCCTTCAGCAAATTTGCAGGGAAAATTGGCAAAAAATTTCCTACGAGAAAACTAAAATCTTAGTCGCGACCCTCCCTGCGTTTTCATAGTGAAGATAAGCGACGATGAAATCAATCTGGTCAAATTTTCAGATATATGGGTGAAAAAAGCACAGGAAATAACAATGAAATAATCAATTGGACAAAAAGATTCAATAAGTTCACAAAATCCGGTAAACAAAACAAAATATTTCACCAAAATATGCATTTCAATAAATTTAAAAATCCGACATTACAACACTGCGATTCCTCTGGAAATCACATGCAGCAGTAAGATGATCTTCAGACTCAGAATAATCAACGCGAAACACAGAATGTAAAAATTAGGACGTCAGATCATCAGAAAATGCCTGAACAAGAAATGTTTCTCTGACGAGATCTGGAAGCCTGTCCTGAACGAAGAATTCTACAGAAATTCAGAACTTCTAGGAGAACAGATAAGGAAAAGAAATTTTCATTCTTTGGACATCTCTTGAGAAGTGACTCCGCCAGAATCTCTACACAAATCATCAAAAATTTTCTAAACAGAAAATCTCAGCCCCGGTGGATTAAGAAACCGAACAGGACATAAACGAAATTCAAATCTCACTTGATGACCCGAAAAGAAAATCCGGAAATTACCACAAACTGAACAACACGAGACTTTAACCGAAGATACCGACCAAACGACAGTAGGCCTATTCCGTGTGTTTTCCGACGAAGAACGCCAGAAGAGATCAGAAAGATTGAAGGAATACTGGAGAAGAATCAAGGAAAGAAACATCAGGAAAAGTACTCCAACGCAACAAAATTTGAAATAAGATGTTTCTTCTTTAATGAACTTATGTAGTCCTATGTGGATTTAAAAAAATGGGGTAATAGGTTGTTTATTTTTGTATAGGCTGCCTTTTATGTTAAAAAATTGGGTATTGTATGTGGTGGAATCTGTTGAACAAGGATAGTGAATTTGGATGAATGAAATGTTTTGTAAAGGGATTTCAATAAAAACGAATGTGGTATACAAGTTTCTTTTATATTTCGATTCCTTCTACGAGGAAAGTGCCATACTACCAGCAAAGGGTTTTAAAAATGTAGACCGCAAGTATAAAAGAGTTAGCGTCTTTGTAGTCAATCAGTTACTAGTGAACCTGTGAATGAAAGTGACGTTCCGTTCAAAATTATATTCGTTGCTGGAACGGTTCTATGTTACGCTAATTGGTTGTAAACACGTAAATCAATTTATTTCATAACCCACCGGGTTGGTCTAGAGGTAAAGTCGTCGCCCAAAATCAGATGTTTAACAGCTGATTTTCGAAGACGAAGGTTCCTGGTTCAAATCCTAGTAAAGGTAGTTACTTTTATACGGATTTGAATACTAGACAATGGTTGCCGGTGTACTTTGATGGTTGGGGTTCAATTAACCATACTTTCTCAGGAGTGGTCGACCTGGGTCTGTACAAGACTACACCTCATTTACACATCATACACATCATCTTCATCTCATTGGGTCACGGGGTTGCTTATTGTTCTGAATTGAACAGATTGCAACGTACACATATTAGGAATCAAAAAAAAAAGAAAAAAAAATTATTTCATATTTCTACATGATAGTTTTTTAATAACAGTCCAGTTTAGTTTAAGCGTTTGTAATTAATCTAATTAAAGTATTATTGATGTATTTATTAGGCTAAGTTTTAAATATAGAATAATTAATAATTATAATTATTATTTCTGGCAATATATAATTGTTTTTAAGTTTAAAGAAATTTTATTTATTATTTTTCACACCCAGACCCCAAAGAACCCGCTAAGTTGTTACGGTATTTCATATGCAGTCTTCTGAAGCATGTAGATGTTGTAGCCGTGATATAGTCGCACAATAAATTTCATATTAATTTCTACATCACCAAGAAATTTCAGTTTTTTAATCAAACAAATTAAAATAATATTAGAAATTATACATTTGAATTCTAGATAATTGATTCCAAAAACCTTTCTTTCATGGTTACGAATTAGCAACAGCCACCATGTTTTAAATAAGTAAAATTTTCCCATGATAATAGCTTAAACCAATTTCTCAAAAGGTAATCTCTATTTGTTTACTGAAGTGTTAAATAAATTACAGTAATGATACAATAGGAATCATTATTGTACATAGATTATGCAATAAATAAATTTTACACTTTAACATTATTACATGTAAGTATACTTCAGTGTAAAGATTTTTACACATCATTTTCATAAATTTATTTCATAAGTGCATTAACTATACAATTTTACCACATCGTTTATAAAACGTATGTAATTTAAGTCTTTTGTTTATTGGCCTATTATACGGACTTAAAACACACTATTAAATAATGAACGGTTGTAATCCATTGTCTTGAGTTTTTTCCCAAGTATTTACTTTAAAATTGGAATTTTTCTTAAATTTTTTTATTATTTTAATGGTTATAGCACCTAGGTCAATGATTTTTTCGTTATGTTGGTAAAAGAACTTTGTATTAGCGTCATTATGGATAATTTGTTTTGATCACGTGACCATGTTAGTCTGTATTACTATTATTAAGATAATAGTTTACTGATATTATTTATTATTTGTGCAAATATAATACAATTTTTTTATTATTTTTGCTTCACTTTTTCTTGCCCTAGCCTATATGAAACTTAGAAACGGAAAGTTGTGTTTTCTTATGTCGATTTTTTAAAATCAAGTTTTCACCATGTTCCGTTGATGTTTTCCGGTCCTCAAGTCAAAAATATTTTTTAGATTGGTCTCTGTGTGAAAAAAACAACTAAAATAACTGGAAATGATACAAAGTTGAAACTTAAAACATAAATGTGGCAGTAGAGCAAACTTTATTTTTACTAGTGAGTCTATACGCCTACGTCCTGATATTTTCATCATTTTCAGAAGTACGTCTAATAGATATTGGTCCAGTAGTCACACATCCACTCATGGCTTCCCCCAGTGCCAACTTAGGGATACAACCCACTGGAGTTAGAGGTGTCTATAGGGACAGTCCATCTAATATGCGTGGACTTGCGATTGGAGATCAAGGCTTTTGTGGCGTTCTGGATACTACGGTGCGATGTGAACAAGAAAAAGTATTGGGAACAGCAGGAGAAGAGAAAATTAAGAAGTATGAACCCATCTTGAGTGAAGTGTGTAGGTATTCGATTGTGCAAGTACACCATGCAGTGTCGTGCCCCTTGGGTTCGGTTCTAGAGGAGCCATTACCATTTTAACGGAACAACAACTCCGTGCTCAAGGAATTTATTCTGACTGGCTAATAAAGACTTTATCTATGATGTGTCTACCATCATCGCTTGATATTGTCTTGAACCATATAGACCAATCACTGTTGAGGTCTCTTTTCAATAACTGTTAAATTTTTGTAGATTAACTTAATTACATTTGCTTATAAGTTTCATGTTTTCACTATGTAGAATTGATTTATTTAAATAAATTAACTAAGTTGTGTGGGTTTGCGAAAAGAGTATATTTTGTTAGAGAAGCAACCGTTATTTCAAAGTTTAAATTTTTATTTTTGTTTTGTTAAATACAGTCGGGCCTATATATAACGCAGGATCCCAAATAGCTGGAAAATTCTACTAGATAAGGGTTTCAATCACAGGTATGACTTCAATCGTTGGTGTTCTGATACAACAGTGGACAATGTCTGATCATCGCGCTTTGTTACGATCTTCTTATAAACGAGTAGTGCTTGTACAAGTTTTTTTCGTTTCCTGTTGGTGAAAAAAGTGGTATTTTGGTTATTTGCTTTACCAAGCCGCGGGTAATTAGCATGTAGGGGGATACTACGAACGGGGTGTGATGTGTAGACTGAGTCTTGTAACAAGCGCTGCACCGTGGTCTGTCAGCTGTTGTGCGTTTGCCTCTCTTGGAGAAGTCGTATTTCACTGTCAATACCCCAATGAACTAAAGACTGCAGATGAGATTTAGCTTATAACAGCCAAGGTCAGATGTGAGGTTGTCCCTCCGCTAAGTCACACTCTGTTCCACCGAACTCCAGCTGACTTTTTGTTAGGCTGTCATCCACAGTGGGACCACAACGTGACAACGCAGGATACGATTAATGAAAGTCAATTGGTTCTGTGCTGTGATCTAGGTCACTATACTCCGCCTTCATCTATTTCTTTTTGCGCCCTGGAGACTCCAGGAGGAGTATAGGACATGTCGTCAGATATAACACCTGAAATACAATAAGAATCACACAATGTATCACTACTATCAAGAAAGAAATTCTTGTACGCTATAAAAAGTTTCACCGATCAAGTAATTTTTCAGATTTTTTTTAAAGGAATTCAAATCCTCACAACATTTTAAAAATTCTGCAATTTTAAAAAAGATCTGCAGTCTCAAGCTCGTTAGGGTATAAGTGGTGCTCTCGATGGCGGAAGTTGCGTCATTTTTACGACCTGTCTAGAGTCGCTACGTTGTTTGAATTTCGCCAATGATTTTTCGCCTTAAGCCTAAAGCCGTGCGTTTGCATATTACTGTCACAATATGCCCAACCTACTGGAAGGTAAATCCAGAAAGAAGGTAAGTCCTCAGCTTCTAAGCTACCGACCTTAAACTAGGTATCATGAGCGGATTCGACACGAACATTTTTATCAAAATCGTTTGACTGGAAGTAGCAATTTATTCGGGAAATTGTTTTACTTTTTTGTATTTTTTTAAAAAATACCGCTCTTACTATTTTCGTTAAACTCATCTTAGTTAACTACATTTGTTTGTGCTCTACAAGTCAGGGTAAGCGGCATGTCTAAAAACTCGGAGGGGGGATGTGCATTGGGGGTAATTTTTTGTATTATTGTAGCTTTAATATGTATTTTACGGAAAAAGTATACATAATTTTTTTTTTTAGTTAAACTTTTCCTTTGAATTCATACAAAATAAATAAACCACCAAATACACATTACTGACCCGTACCTAATTGAAACCGTCTAAAGATCCTTTCAGACCTAAAGCTGTCATGAGAATGTGCATCCAACGATATTTGTGTTTATATACAACTGATAATAGATCCTTGAGATCCGAAAGGAATTTTTAACGTTTTTAATCAAGTAACGGTCACCTAATGGTTTACTCTTTTTTTATAATAATTCAGTCTCTCTGGACTTCTCGTTAAAACATTGACATTCCCCTTCTTACCATATTGCTCATGATTTGAATCTTATCCAGTTTTCTTTTCTATCCATTAACCTATTAATTTATCGGATTTTATTTTTATTTTAGCTTCTTGGAAAAGTTCTGTATTTTTTTGACGTTTCCCCTTCGCGTCTAACATTACAGAATCAGGACTTTCTCGCATCTTCTAGAAGGTACCGTAATTACTCTTTGGTCATTTTTCTTAATCTCCAGAAGAATAAATAATCCATACAATATTTGATATGCTTCTGCGCTTAGTTTTATCGATATATTCAGTTTCGTGAAATTCTAATTTTTTCTATTTCCAGTTCTGTATAAATCAAGATAGTGTTGTTTTGTAGCTGCAAATACGAAAACTCTGTTTCTTTAAATTTAATCGTTCATACGTTTCATTAGTCCAAAACATTTCTATCTCCTTTTTATGATTGTACCTTCGAAAGGCTTAATGTTTTTGTATAGTTAGTGGTTTGGTTAATTTCACCTTTCTCTAGTTTCTGTAATGTTTACAACTTAAATTTTTATAATTAAAATCTTGTCTTTTAATTCTTCAAAATGTTTTTTGCGACCATTGTTACAATCGCGTAGAATAACCAATTCAAAAACTAATGTAATTCAAATTTTAGCGTTTTGCAAAATATTTTCTTTTTCAAAAAATCTTTTGAAACAAATAAAAGTTGTTCCATTTTCCTAATTAACCCTGCATTGCAGCTTGTAAACTATTATTTTTCAAATTAATTCTCCCAAACACTTGAATTTATCTACAAATTTAATTTTGCCTTATTTTATTTTAATGGGGTTAATAAAATGATCGTAAACGAGATTTTTTATGAAATTAAATTGATTTAATATTTAACTTCTATTACGTAGGATTCCCCAAGGTTCGATCGTTTGTCCATTATTTTTTTCGGATAAAAAATAAGAATGAAATTAGATGATAGAAGTAAGAACGGATGACTTACATTTTTAAAAGAACTATATATATGTTATATATACTCATTACATTCGGAATGTTAATAATACGACATAAATCAGAGTAGACGCAGGGGTGTGGCAAACAAGTAAAATGAAGTTTGCTCCCGGCTGTGCCCGCACCATAAAAGACGTTGCTTAGAGTATTTTTTATTTATTTTTTTAATTTTGATTTTCTTCTGTCTCCTTCTATTTATTTTTTATACATTTTTGTTTTTATTGTGTTTGCTTGGTCTACTTATTTTCTAACAAAATTAAAATACTAATTTTCAATATATTATTTTCGGGGTTAGAAATTTACTCTTGGACTTTTTATGTTTTAATTGATTATTTTAATATAAATTTTTATTATAATTTTTTCTATTTTTAATAGTTTCTTTTTAGGCTTAATTTTATCTCGAATACATCATGTTGGAAACATTATTTTTATTGAAAATTTTCAATAAAAATTGAATTGAGTGTTGAATTCCGTTATATTATCTTTGCATACGTCTAGACAAACGATTGAATCGGATAACAAACATAAAAGAAAACAACTGAACATAAGATACAAACAATTTTATTGGATTTAGTATTGAAAGAAACTTCTTTTACTATTATAAAGAAATTAATTGATTAAACTAATTCAGATGTAGGACTGTGTGATCCAGTTGCGAGGCTTACCAAGCCAAAACATTCAAATCCTGCAAAGGTTTCAATCGAAATTACTAATGACCATCACATTATCACCCGATACATAACAAACAGCTTACACAGAGATTTACACATTCATACAACTCAACAAGAAATGAATACATTCAGTCCTGGTTGCATTGCGGGTTGCTTATTGTTCTAAATTAAACAGATTGCACCGTGCAATTATAAGGAATAAAAATGTTTCATTCTTACAGAATTCAAACTACTCGCCGTTTGAAACGAAGACAACCTACGAATTTTTTAAAGTTAAATTTTTTTAAGTTTAATTTAGAGTTGCCACATTTTTATTCTGCCCTGTATTCCTCTTATTTGCCCATGCCCCTCCTACTTGTATGACTCACTCCCCCCAGTTGGTAGTTGTCCCCATGTTCCTATGCATAATCACTCCACTACGGTGAAAAGAGCCGCCATTTTAAATTAATAAACACTCAGAAGATAAAAAGGCCGGTGATTATGCCAAACTCTCCCTTTCCGTCTCCCCTGAAATCATAAACTAACCCCTACCTAAATTATACCTTTAGTCCACGTTCAGTAACATGCATGCCTTCCCCTCACCAAGATAATAGACCTCCCACAAAACTGAAAAAAGGCCACTGAAAAATAAAATAAAATAAAAGAGCCGCTCTTAAACCCACTTGTCCCTTAATTTAAATTTTCCACAAATAACTTCTAAAAATAAATTACCTCCTTTCAAGTCCCAGTTCCAATGTCCCACGAACCAGAATCCTATTTCCTATTTAAACTATAAAATTCCCCCTAAATTTCTTGAGGTTGCAATTATTCTGTTATATTGTTCCCCGAGCGACCAGGTGTTCCTTAACACGATGTCGCCAACATAGGGCTTCTTAGCCCTCTCAACCAGGATTCAGGATTCAGGATTCAGGTAACACATGAAATAAATGAATCTACGAAATCCTCTACTCGGAAATTTTTTTTACCCGTGACACGTTAAAAGCAATCCATCTGTGCATTTTTCTAAATCAGATAGATCGTACATTTTTTCTGCTATTAAAAGAAGTTGGTTCTTCTAATTTGGGTTTTTTTTTGATTAGGCCCTACATTATTTCATTTCTTTGGTTATAGGTGATTTCTCTAAGATATTTAAAATTATTTTCGATCTTAATTTTGTAATCCTTTGTTCCATTGTAATTGATATTAACTAAAAAATTATAATTAATTCTGTCCTTATAAAAGGAAACCTGCAAACCCGATTTTCGGCTGTTTTTGAAATCGATTATTGATGGAATGATGGTTGCTTCTGGTTCTAATTCTGCAAAAAAATGCTGAATCATAAAAAACTAAACACGTAACTTCGATATATAGAGTTCATATGTTTGCACTTGTAAGTTATTGATTATTTAAACTAATTAATTTTTTATAGAGAAAAATTATTTTCCGTAACATCTTTTAGCTATGATGCACTGTGTCCGCTTCATTGTCAATGGCATGAAGCAGCATTATTTAAATGTAAGCATTATACTCATTATTAAATTATATATTCCATTAAATATCAATTAACTAATAAATATCAAAGCAGTGCGATGTAAAGATATGAAAATTTATTACCGCTACATAAGCTTACATGAAAATGATATTTTCTATTACGTACCTATCGGTGAAAAAAATGCTTTTTACTTAAAGTTTTAGGATACGACCGTCTTGGGACACAACTCCCTGCATCTGAGCCACAGATTTTTACGAAAAAAACTGGACAGTTTATTTGTAAAAATTTGTGGGAAAATACCGAGTACTCTTTATTCTTAAATGGTTATAATAAAATCTCTGTTATTGTGAATGAATGTTAACTTTCTTAAATTTTTGACAATAATCTTATATAATTTTTATGTAATAATTTCTTTAATCCCTAATGTGTTGTACGTTGCAATTTTTTTCAATTTATGACCAATGAGTAACCCTATGACCTAATAAAATAAGAATGATATATGCATGACGTGTAGGCTTCCATAGAATCATGTCGATTATTCCTGGAAGAGTAATTATTGTTAATTGAACCCCAACTATACAAGTACACCTAATAATTATTAGCTAGTATTAAAATTCGTATATAAGTAACTACCTTTACTAGGATTTGAACCAGGAACCTTCGTCACTGAAAATCAGCTCTTAAACAGCTAACTCACAGCAACGACATTACCAGCTGGTGGATTGAATGTTAGCTTTTATTTGCTATCGGCAACTGTACTTTATTGACAACTGTCCAATTTAATCGCTCCTTTTCGCAATTTTTTTGACGTTATTTTGCATGGATTTTTGAACATGAACCCCCAATGGAGGTTGTTCATGAATGGCTTTCAGCTGGTCACCATACAAAGTGGCTTACCCAATCACCGTTGCTTGAAAATTAAAAGTGACTTTCTACCAGCTGATTGAATCAGCTGGCCCGAAGGCCGGTTAAATATAAGATTTTTTTTTAATCCCTAATATGTATAGTCTACGTTGCAATCTGTTCAATTTAAAACAATAAGCAACCCTATGACTTAATGAGATGAGAATGATATATGACGTGTAAATGAAGTGTAGTCTTGTACAGACTCAGGTCAACCATTCCTGAGAGAGTATGGTTAATTGAACCCCAGCCATCAAAGTACACCGGTAACCACTGTCTAGTATTCAACTCCGTATAAAAGTAGCTACCTTTACTAGGATTTGAACCAGGAACCTTCGTTTTTGAAAATCAGCTGTTAAACAGCTGACTCTCGGCGACGACTTTACTTCTAGACCAACCCGGGTGGGTCGAATATAAGAATTAAAAGAATAAAATTAGTAGGTTTCTTAACAAACCTGTTACTATTTTAACAACCCTGAATTCTTATAAAACATAGTTATTTACGGAAACGAAGGAAGTTAAAAAGAAAAGTAAAGAAAACTTTCTTTCGTTTAATTTTTGATTTTCTCCTCTGTATCTTTAAGCCAAATTCCTCAGCCGTCATCTAATGGCATCACATGAACTCGATGTATTTTTCGTACAGTAATGTTGTTAATCTTCAGTAATATTTTTTTTTATTTCCTGTTTTTTTTATCTACAACTTCACAATACTACTTGTAATACCGCTTGTAGTAAATACTTATATGTAGTTATACAACTACAAAAATAGTGAGTAACATGAAGAAATAAGTTATAGTTAACACTATAGTTTGGAGTAGAACACCAGTAGAAGTTATTAGAAGTTCGAAGTGACTTTACAACTGTCAAATAAAATTTTAGAAAAATATAGTTTCTTTGTATTTACCAAAAATTATTATCGATTGGGGTCCCAGCTCGATAACCCAAACATTTAGCGGGGTTACCTGACAGATTATTTGATTTTTCTCTTGAACAGTTTTCCATTTCCTCGTAATCTGTACTATCCGTTTTCTATCTTCAAATCCATTGCCTTGTCGAATATGTTTCTTTTAAATTCTTCCGTTTCTCTTAACGGTCATTTTTAGGTAGTAATTCAATCGCACAAAGATCCGCAAGTTTTATCACAGTATCATTATGTTTTGGCCTATTTCGAGAGTGTTTTCTTCTTTCGCAGGTTTTGAGTTTTCCGGATTGCTGTGGTTTGCTTACTTTTCCGCTGTATTATCTTTCGGAGGTAGTTTAAGGTAGTGGTGCCCAACATTTTTTTTTTCACGGCTTCAATAGAACTAACCCATAACGGCACCCTAAAACCCTAAAAAGTTTCAATAATTTAAAAAAAACTTTTAGTTACATAAAAATTACTTGCAATTTAATGGCAAACTTGTCCTTGATTTTTTTGGAAATTACTGTTACCGTATCTTTTTAATCAGGTACGGACTTCATATAAATAAGCTGATTTTACAAAATTTCGTGTACAAACGACTACCGTGGCACTCTTTGCTCTTACTTGTGATACACCAGGATATGTGATTAACCCCGATTTAAAGGTATCAACTTTTCCAATTTCTCCGCGTATAGTCTTTAAATGTCTGGAAGGAATGAGTTATATTGTTTTATGAAGGTCTTTCTTTAAGTTGCTTTTTAAAGCCACATAGGACAACATAAGTACTATATTAAAGAAGAAAAAACTTATTTTGATTTTTGTTGTGCTGGAGTATTTTTCCTGACGTTTCTTCCTTTGATTCTTTTTCAGTATTTCTCCAATCTTTCTGATCTCTTGTGGGGTTCTTCGTCGAATTAACGATTTTCTGTATTTTGGTCGGTTTTTTTCTGTTCAAGTCTTGTGTTGTTCAATTTGTGATAATTTTTGGATTTTCTTTTCAGGTTCTCAAGTGAGATTTGAATTTCGTTCATATCCTGTTAAATTTCTGAATGATTGATCGAGTGGAGCTAAGATTTTCTGTTTAGGAAAAGTTTATGATTTATGTGAAGATTCTGGCAGAATCAATCCACAAGAGATGTCCATAAAAAAATTCTCTTCTTCATCGTATAAATTTTATATACATTTTTTCTCATTTTCATTTATTTAAAACAGAATTTTTTTTTTATAAAGTAAGGTAAATAAATAAATTGACTAGTTATGTTATAAATTATTCTTGGTTATACCTAGCATTTAAAATACAATCCTACATAAATCAATTATAGCAAGTAATATTTTACACAATCCCAGCGTTTACCATAACATTCTCTGAAGTATTAAACAATCAAGGTCGATAATTAAATAGAGTAAGCGTAAAATAAAACACATCACTTTGCATTGTTTTAAAAATAAAATAGATAATAAAATCGTTTATACGATGGTTTAAACAATGCAATTTAAGTTCTAAAGAGCATGAAATGGACATACGAAGGATAGCCGACAAGAGGAAGTGGTGTAACGAAGGCCTAACAATATAGGGACTACTGCAGACACCGGCACACCAACAGGAAGGGTGTTTATCATCCGTGAAGCCGACATGGTAGGCCTGTACAAATAACTATAACTAACCAGCATGCTATGTCATTTTTGACCAATAGGAATGAAGTATTTGTTCCAACTTAGATTTATATTTATTTACTGTTATTCTGATTATTTATCGTCAATAATGTAATGCATTTTAATCAACACACTTATAGCTCAGAATAAGTTGTCAAGTGTTTGATTTTGACAACTTATGAAGAGTTCATTCGCCCATAAAAAGCAGGTGGAGTGTTAAATTTGTTCCACTCAATCAAGTAGTTCTAGGGCTATGAAAAATATTTCTGTTTTTTATCACATGGGTCACTCAATTATATAACTGAAGCATTTGAAACAAAAGAGATAGAGGTGTAAAAGACACAAATTTCCGCGTAAAAAATAAAACACACCTGAGTTTGAAGACTAGTTGTTAAAAGAATATTTTATTGATTTTAACGTATTATATGTCAAATTAATTCTTGTTTAATTTTGCGTTGAACGGTGAAAACATTTTAAAAAAGTGATATTGACATTGGAACAAAAAAGTGCCCGATTTTTAAGACATTTTACGAATTTTTATCAGAAAATCAGTCCATGCTTTAAATTCAACATTATTTCGGAATTTTTAAAGTAAGGTTAAAAATTGCTTATGTAAATTAACAGTAGCAAGCCAAGAAATTTGACTATAACAGTCAGGTGGAGTATTAAACTATTTGCACTCAATCTGTTAGTTCCAGGGCTACAAAAATAGTTCTGTTTCTTATCACATGATCAGCCAATTATTATGACTGAAGCATTTAAGAACAGAAGAAGTAGAGGTGTAAAAGACACTAGTCACAGTTATCTCCTCTGGGAGTAATGAATTTCATTATACAGCCATCCGTGTGTTGAATGAAGTGAAGGTGTCATTTTCAGGGTGAAAAGTAGATGCTTTTCGGAGGACCCGGCATGTTGATAAGTATACTTTTTTCAGGGAGAATGGCAGGGTAAACCACCTCACTCCTCGTTTTACTTAGTAAAACCTATAGAGATTGAAACCAGCCTTTTGGCTGATGTACCAAAACAACAGGCTAAGAGAATATTCCAACTGAATTCTTTTCGTCTACAAACGTGTTCAAAATTATTTTTGTATAACCAAACTTTGTTCCTAAGCAAAATATGTCGGTATTTGGGAAAGTACCCACAGTTTTTGGATTACCTTTTGAGCAAGTGGTACCTGCTTAATTTCCGTATTCCAACTTTGTACGCCAATCCGTTTTTAAGATATAGTGTTCATACACAGGTACCCATAAACACGCGTACAAACACAAAACGCTAAAAATACATGTTTTGTGAGTTCATGGGACCGGAAAACGTGTAGGCCTACTTCCAGTGAAAACTTTAGTGAAAAATTTAGCTACTTAAAAACAGTATATATGTACCTTTCTTCCATTTCCTTCCCTGTATACTCATACAGATTAAGAGAAAGTAAAAAAATTAAATACAAAACGTATAACTTGGCCGCCTTCGAACCAGAGTGGTTAGCGCGCTAGCTTACAAATTGGAGGTCCCGGCATTGTGTCCCGGTTAGGGTCTGGATATTATTACTTCCTCTGTTCCAGTTCCCAAACCCACCGTAGTCACCAATGACCAAGCTGTTGACACAACTTCAAATAAACTAAACACAAACCTATTACATACCATTTTTTAAATTATTAGTTGTTGTTTAGTTCATCAGCCGAAAAGCTGGTTTGAACCTGTAGAGGTTTTACTAAGTAAAACGAGGAGTGAGGTGGTTTACCATGCCTTCCTCACTGAGTGAAAAAGTATGCTTATCAGCATGCCGGGCCCTCTGAAAAGCACATATTTTCCACTCTGCAAATGACATCTTCACTTCATTCACCACAAGGTCTGACTGTATAATTAAATTCATTACGTTCAGAGGAAATAACTCTAATTAGTGTCTTTTACACCTTTACCTCTTCTGTTCTTAAACGATTCAGTCATTTAATTGGCTGATCATGTGATAAGAAACAGAACTATTTATTTTAGCCCTTCAACGAACAGATTGAGAGTTAACAATTTGACACTCCACCTGTCTGTTATGGGCAGAAATCATTAGTATTAGGTTATAACTCCATTATTACATTTAAAAAATTGAAACATGTGAAATATGGTTTGCATCTTTACGAAGAAAATTAATTAACACTGTTTATAAAACAAATAGCAAATATTAGAGAACAATAGAATATTCTTAATAATAGAGAATCATAACACTTGGCGAGTCACATTACAGTACCTACCCGTATTTACCTGTAACTAGTATCAAAACAAGAGATGACGTCACAATAACAAACCACGCCTCCATAGGCTTTAGGCTTATGTACTGCCATTGTGGAAAAAAATTACAACGCTCATTGAATAATGTTTAAGATAACGATACGACATATTATTATATTCATTGTTTTATTTTGTACTTCGTAGGGATTACCATTTTGTTATAGTTACATAAAAATAGCTTCGATGTCTAAGTAAACAATTAATTTAATATTTAATGTACACACTTATTAACATTGTTTTAAACTGGTTACGATAAATAATTAAATAATATTTAAAACAAATATTAAACCATTTTTACAGTTCATTCGATCATCAAATACAGTATTATGCACACTAAACTACCATCGAATTTAAAAGTGTTTTTTTTTTGTTGAGGTCATCAGCCGAAAGGCTGGTTTGAACCTCTAGAGGTTCTAAAACCGAGGAGAAAGGTGTTTTACAATTGCCTTCCTCACCGAGTGGAAAAGTAGCCTACGTTTATCAGCATGCCATGCCCTCAGAAATGCTTATTTGTTGTTTACGTCAAGAGCCGAAAGGCTGGTTTGAACCTCTAGAGGCTTTAATAAGTAAAACGGGGAGTGAGATGTTTTACAGTTGCCTTCCTCACCGAGTGCAAAAGTAGCCTATGTTTATCAGCATACCATGCCCTCAGAAACGCTTATTTGTTGTTTAGGTCATCAGCCGAAAGGCTGGTTTGAACCTCTAGAGGCTTTACTAAGTAAAACGCGGAGTAAGATGATTTACAATTGTCTTCCTCGCCGAGTAGAAAAGTAGCCTATGCTTATCAGCATGCCATGCCCTCAGAAATGCATCTACTTTCCACCATGCAAATATTCACTTCATTCTGACTGTATAATAAATTTCATTACTTATTGTTACTTAGTTACTGCTTACTATGTAGTTGCTTACACATAGTTACATACTTTATCTTTATATAGTTAGATGAAGAATAAATAACAAATATAATAGATATCTTCAGATTTTTAATATTCTATGAGAAAACCGTAATAAAAATTGAGAAAACTAAATGAACTAAACGAAACTCAGAAAACTAATAAGGGATATTAACGGCTTCAATGAAGAGCAAACACAGAACACCGGGTAAACAAGGAAAGAAAATCAATGAACGAACGCTGAAAATAACAGTTGCAGAAAGAGTTTCAAGAAACGTCTAAAGTAACGTTACGTGGTCTAAAATTGGCTGTGTAGGAAAAGAAATTATATGTAAAACGTGTCTTTTTTTCTTAACTATTCTAAAAAATAAGTAAGTTCAATATAAGTAAAAATTTAAGTAATGGTTCAATGAGGAAAGAGTTTTTTATAGCTGACCACATCTTCAAAGACCAAAAGAAATATCTTACAGTACATTCGATTTTTTTCCATCGCGGACAGACCTTCGCAAATATCATGTAGCCTCCTTTCTCTTCCAGAAGTTTTTTATCCTGTCCGACTATTCGGCCCTCCTCTGATCAATGCATTCTCCACTATTGAGATTCCTCCCTTCATCCTATAACAACCTTCAGTTCAAAAATTTTGTTTCTGTATTCTTCTCGACCTAGGCATTTTTCTGTAATGTTAAACTTCATTGCTGTACATTTTTGTTTTGTTTTAAAGAAATTTAAAAATGTTTAATGAATAAATAAAAAATATATTATTTTTATCATCGCCATCATTTTCTCCTTCTCCCAGCGACGATTAGGCAATTGTCTCTTCCGGTCTCAAGGCATCACTCCATCTTCTTGGCCGGGCAAACAGAAGTTAAATATGTTCTTCTTTATCATCATCGTATTCTTCTTACTACTTATTTTTTACTCAGTAAGGATTAGGAAACAATCAATTGAGATCTGTAGGAAGGAATTCCTCCATCTTCTAGAAGTCCACCTGACTTCAAGTTAATAGACCAACTCTTCAGCACTTTGTAGAAGACACCTGCTTGTTCCACGCTAATAGTGAAAAATTCATTTAAATTATACTTCAATCATAATCAACAGAAAGAAAATTTGAGTGATTCTTATCTCGATTCTTCCTAATTTATCCCTCTAAAGACTTTTTATCCCTAACACAGATCTGAAAATTTTCATCCGCAAATGCCTTGGAAGTGCTAATCATGCTAATATGTCTCTAAAAATTGGTGGATATAAAATAGAGATTTGCGAGTGTTCAAAGCTTAGCGATGTCAATGATAATGAAAGATAGCCTACTCATAGCCTACATTTAACTAAAGAAATTTGACTTATTGTCAAGAACTATTCACGAAGATTGTTTGGAAAGAAATTGAGTATTCGATAGCTCATGCGACAATTACTTAAACATCCATAAGGTTGACCTTAGGGAACGTACTGTGTTAATTTTATAAAACACTATATTTCAACGTGAGATAAATGATGATGAAGGAGCTAATGTTAATCATACTTGACTTTTTGTTGTTTAGGTCATCAGCTGAAAGGCTGGTTTGAACCTCTAGAGGCTTTACTAAGGAAAACGAAGAGTTGGGGGTTAACAATTATCTTCCTTACTGAGTAGAACAGTAAGCTTATCAGCATACCAGGCCCATAGAAATTCATCTACTTTCCACCCTGCAAACTCCTGCAAACACGCCACCTGCCTGTTATGAGTTAGATAACTTGTAATTATTATTCACTCTCTTAAAGCCTTCCCCAGCAACCAAAATAACATCAATCGAAACAGCCACTTTCAAAATTTTAATCAATAATAAGTACCATTTAGTGAAAATCTATAAAGAGTACCATACTTTACTTAGTGTCTCATAACAGGCAGGTGGAGAGTTAAATTATATGACTGATTCATTTAAGAACAGATGAGGTAGAGGTCTAAAAGACACTATTCACAGTTACCTCCTCTGAGACTAATGAATTTCATTATCCAATCAGATCCTAATATGGAGGGTGGAAAGTACATTTTTTTCGGAGGGCATGCTGACAAGCTTACTTTTCCACTCAGCGAGGAAGACAAACTATCTCACTCCTCGTTTTATTTAGTAAAGCCTCTAGTGTTGAAACCAGTCTTTCGGCTGATGACCTAAACTACAACAACTTGACTTAGATCTCGATAAAACTTAGATTTTGAAAATAATTTGGACCATAAAAACTAAGAACCTTTCTAAACCATAATCATTTGATAATCGTTTTAGGAGCTCATGATCATTTTAGGCTGGTCAAGCTGAATGAACGTTGATGATGGCATATAAATTTTTAAAGAATTAAACATTATGACGTCAAAAGTCAATGAACCTTCAACTTATAATGTTATTTACTTTTAAATCATTAGCGATTCATTTAAATTTTGCATGTTTTTATTTCACACTCAATCAATTGAACGATAGTACTCATAGACTTCCGTTGTAGAGTAGGCTAGACTCATCGATTATATTCAAGTTTCATTCACTAAGACTGCTAGATCACGACTTACCTATGTCTGCAGCTAAATATAAGAATTGCTATCTACTGGCGTTATATAAAACCGGTTGTTCTTGGTTCTAACAACTTCTAAATCATAAGAGGTTGTATAAAAAAATTAAGGATGAATGATGCGTGTTTAAATATTAATAGTACAGTCCATTCAGTGAAAAGACTTATTTACGAAACTCGGTTAATATTCATTACGTTTTTCACCATTATAGAAAATTTAATCGGCCGTATGAATAAAACGGGTCAAATCGGAATATGGCCGCTACTTTCCAAAGAACTCAAAACATGTTTAAGAAGAAGCACTCTTGAGACAAGCCAGTATCAGACACTACAGTACTATGATACAACCTGCGTTTCATCGCAAGTCAATGCTTCAGAATGACCAGGAAGGTCTAAGAGAAGATAAGAAATTCGAGAGAAAGATTTTCAGCTACATAAAGATACTGATAGTACGTAGAAAGTATAGGTAACAGGGAAAATAAGAACTGTAGAAAGAGAACAAACGATGAAAACGATAAGAAAATAAAACTAAACGATTGTAAACAACATGGTAAGAAGATAAACAATAAACCTAAGGTATCGGATAAATGGTTTAAAGAAATAAGAAAGCCCCCTCTCTTTCTTTCTTAAGGAGACAGTCACAAGCAAAATTGTTATAGAGAAGAATATTAGAACAGATATCCCACTTTTATTATCTAGGTTGCAACATTACATACCAACAGGATAAAGATGCTTACAATAAGATGCACCGATTTCAGTAAATTTGGGGAACTTTCCACCGCACCTTAAAAATAGCACCAGCAAAAACAAGAGGGTGAGATTGTATAAAACATTAGCAGTGCCAACCGTACTTTACGGCAGTGAAACTTGGGTGGTATCAAAGCGAAAGGAAAGTAGATTGTAAGCATCTGAAATGAAATTTCTTCGATATACGTATGGGTGTAATAGAGACGATCGTTAGAGGAGTACCGATACCAGGAAAGAACTCAACATCTTCTCTATAAACGACAATGTATCTTAGAACAAACTGCAGTGGTTAGAACATGTGAACAGAATGAGGGAGGATAGGATGGCTAAGCGGGCCCTGGGCTATAAGCCAGAGGGCAGGAGAGAACGAGGACGCCCGAGAAAGAGATGGGCAGATTTGAGAGGTTCAGAACAGGCAGAGATGCCTAATTCTTGAAAGGCAGAAAAAGAACAAGTAAGAAAGGGTTTTGATATAATTGGTGTAAACCTAGAAAATAAAATGTATAGAACCAAGTTAAGAATTCTTTTTACTAACTCCAAAGACTTCCACGAAGAACAAAAGCAAAATATTGTCTAGACAGAAGAAAAGAAAAAACCTACAGTGAAGAATGTTGAGAATGTGAACTGCACAAGAGCTTCCAGAAATGTATTAATCTTTACCTACTCTAAAATCAGTCTAAACGAGAAGAAAGTACGAAGCAAATGTATTTGTTCAACTATCTTGAAAAATTCCTTCAACAGATTATGTATAAATACATAACAAACATTTCACCTAGTTCTTATGTGCACATGAGCATCTGCCGGAAAAAATTCTTTTACTCTTCCATGTGAAGATATTAGAACAAGAGGTCATTATTTCGGAAAAAATCCTTCAAACTTGAAGCATCTTTATTTGTAGACTCAAATTATTGCATGGCACACACTCAAATATTTATTAATATTTTACAAAATGGCGTCAGTAATCCGCCATTTGTTTTTCTTTAATTCATCAAAAGGAATGATGCTAAGAAGTTCGCATATTTTTATTGTAGTAGTCTTACCGAAATGTCGTTATAGTCATTAATACAGCTTGAATATTGTTTAAAAAACTTTTTTAGAATTAGACTAGTTGACCGATAAGAAAAAAGTTCAACAATTATGATAGATTTCTTAAACATACATTATAATTAATCTAATGTTAGTACAAAAATATAATCATTTTTAAATAAACCTTTGAAGTTACTATAGTATGATAAAATAAGTTATTATTAAACTACATCATAACCTAAAAATGAATAATGATATAAAATATTGTTAGGTTGGTACTACTTTTCGCCATCATAAAAGCTGTAATCAAAAAACAATTATGAACTATGAACTCACAAAGGTAGACCGTTGTAAATTAACTTATGATTCATAGTATACTATATATTTTTAATAATATTAATAGTTATATAAGATATTATTGTAGATGAATCATTCTTAAATCATTTTTCAGTTGGCAAGCTTGGATATGGTATAAAAGGAATCCTACATGTTATTTACAATCAAGAACAGGTGTATATAAACATGAGCGTAATATGTTTGTGGCAAGGCCAGTGATTGGAGTTTAGCAACAAAGAGTGATTGTGATTCATTGGTTATAAACACAAAAACGTTATTCATATAATAAAAGAAAGGTTGTTATCAATACCACTTACTTAGAAATAGATAGGAAGCCAGGTTGTCAACAGTTATCATCATTATCGATGGAGGAACAGGTTGAAGTCCTTGAATATCATCCGATATACTGTATCTGGTTAACATAACCTCACTTTCACTGCGGATAGGCGCGTCTAATCGAGATCGTGTACGTATAATTAACATAATGACTGATTTATTTCATTTTGATACGATAAAATGAAACTGATAACAGTAATTTTGTTGATAAATACATAAGAAATGACCGGTAATCCGCCAAAATATCAATAGCTGGGGCATACGAGGTGCGGTTCATGAGAAGGTCGGGGAACTACTGAGCCCTGATGCAGCGCGGGCTAGGAAACAGCCTTTGCATGTTAAAAAGGACTTGGGTATGCAAAAGTATGAATGAGATACAGCGAGTCGGGCTGCATTAGCAATTGTAATAAGGCACAACAGAGAAAGACTATCTAACAGAGCAAGAGCGATAGAGTAAGTGAGATGGACGTATACGGACTAGACGGCTGCGTGACAAAGATAGAAATAACAACCACCCGACAGTCTTACGCTTGGTCATGGTTTAGAATAATATACGGGTCAATGGAACATACGTATTACATACTTATATATCCATTTACATAATTTAATCGATTTTTTTTAGTCTGTTCCCTGGTGTTATTCCATCTCATTTTCTATAAGCGAATATTTTATATGAGATACATTAACATGTGAATCACTGTTATATTATCATTCTATCTCACTCTAGCTTCATTAATATTACATAAAGTTTTCTCACTTTTTCTTTTAAATATAAATTTTACCTTACATAAAATTAGAATTCTATGTAGTTGATATATTCATCATGACGTCATATCTAAAGTGAATTAAATAAACACACGTTACTTTATGTTAATTTTAACGTATAAAAAGAATTTTTCATACACAGTTGAACTTTCTCATAATAATAACGATCTGATATTTGAGGTCTTACTATTTTCTACTTTATATTATTTTTTTGTCATTAGTCTCTCGACTGGTTTGATGCAGTTCTCCAATCTTCTATCTTGCGCAAGTTGTTTCATATCTACATACCTGCATCTTTTGGAATTTATTGCTTTAAATACTCTAATCTTTACCTCCCCCTAAAATTCAGTTCATTACAATTCATTAGTCTTTCAACTGGTTTGATGTAATTCTCAAAGCTGTTCTATCCTGCCCAAGTCGTTTTATATCTACTAGTACATACCTGCAAAACCAACCCTACATCTTTCGTAATTTGCTTTAAATATTCTAATCTTTGCCTTTCCCTACAATTCACTCCCTCAATATTACCCTCCATTATTGATAGACCAATAACTGGATGTATTAGATAAAATGTCCTAGCGTATCCCTCTTTTTGGTAAGGTGTTTCCATACACTTCTTTCATCCACTCGTCTAAGAACCTCTAAATTACTTATTTTGTCCACCCATTTAATCTTCAACTTTTTATTATATTACCACATTTCAAAAGCTATCCCCCATGTTTCACTTCCAAACAATGCTACACTCCAAACAGCATTTTAAGAAATTTTTCTAATCAGTAAATCAATGGTTGTAGTCAGTGAGTTATTTTCCTCCTCAAAGGCTCTTGTAGGTTGAATAATTTAACTTTTGATATCACTCGTGCTTCTTCTGTAATATTTATGAAATAATAAATCAGTCAGTTTTTGAAACAACTGTAAATCTAAATTTATTAATATATTTTGCACCTAAATTAGAGATACCTACATTATTTTACCATTTAATAAATTATAAATTTTGAGCGATATGGTACCTTGCTTCATATATGATTTGCTTTATTAAAATATGGAATTGGATTTCCCTCAGAACCTTTCTTCTGCATTTTCTGAATCGAAAAACCTAGAGGATTTTGTTATGTTATTTTTTATAAATTGGGTAATTATACGGAGTTATACGAGTACTTGCCATATTTACTGATTTTGCAACACAGTACAGTTGCAAATAACAACAAATAAAGTAAAAAAGTGTTTTTAGCCAATTATCTATAAGGTTCAAACCGATTTAAAATTTTTAAACATGGAATTTTGGCAAACATTGTAAAGACCATAACACACGTATTTTATTAGGAACATCGTATGTGCTAAACACATACGAGGTGTGGCCATTAAAACCGAGACTGACGTTGTAAAATATTTTATTTTTATTTTATACATAATCACTTACTGTCACGTTCAATATACACTCCTTCTCTATCCCTACAACGCTCCATGCGAATTTTAAGGTGGATCTTCTAACACTGAGATGCTGTACTTGGCTACGAACCTCTTGACAGATAACGCGGAATGAGCTGGTGCATTGTCTTGTTGGAGAACCCATGATTAGTACTTCCACATTTCGGGACGTTTTTCCTTACTCTTTGACGTAGTTTAAAAGTACCTCAAGGTAGTAATATTTATTAATTGTTTGACCTTCAGGAACCCAGTGAAGGTACACAATCCCATGGATATTAAAAAAAACAATTATCATTACTTTAAATTTTGACTTGCTCATTCGAGTTTTTTTGGCTCTCAGTGAAGTTCGGCTCTTCCAGTGCATGGATTGGCGCTTCGTTTCCGGATCGTAAGTAAAAACCACGTTTCAAGACATGTTTTCATTGTTTTCAAAAAAATTGGGTCATTTTCAATCACGGACAAAGTGTCAGTACAAAATTTTTTGCGTGCTTCATTTCAAACATTTTTGAGCGGAACGTGTCCTGAGGAGCTGACAGAAGATGACTTCTAGCACTGTTTCCAACAATGAAAAATTTGCAAGGAGCGTTGTAGGGATAGAGAAGGAGTGTATATTAAAGGTGACAGTAAGTGATTATGTATAATATAAAAATAAAAATTTTTACATTGTCAGTCTCGTTATTTAATAGCCAAACCTCGTATACTTATAAAATTTTCATTATCTAAATTTAATCTCTATAACTGACGTATAAAATTGACCATATCAATTGAAAGTTGAAGAATTGTTTTTAATATTTAGAATATAGGCCGACACATGTACGACGTGTTTTTGTTTACGTATAGTAACATCTGATAAATAAAAAAATCGCCCTTGTTTAATGTGCAGACCTATCCCTAAATCCCAAAGTGACCACCAATATAACCAACTCCTGAAACCTCCTGACTTTTGTTAGTTAGGGGATGTTTGTATATAATATAGGGTTGTTGGGTTGAGGGTGTTGGTCTATAGAAAAGAAAGAGAGAGAACTATTTATAAGTCACCCCCAATTGTGTTTTAGACAATGCGAATGTATCGATCAACGCCGCCAATATAATAATATAAATATAGAGCCGTCATATTAGGTGAATGCGCGTGTGTCGCTAACTGAATCTTTTTATTATGGATTTATGTACAACAAATATGACGTCAGCGACTAGGATTCACTTTCCCCTTTTTCAAACAGTGGAGATAATTAAATTCAACATGGATCATTTTGATCATCAGCGGTGACGCTCGTGGTAGTAGACCGAGGAAAATGAAGTAACGGCTAGCTAAAGAAAAGGGGAAATTTTATCCCTTTGAGGGTCGTTGTCCCGGGCTGAATCACATAACATAAACATTCTTTCTTCTCCTTCTTGTCAACTCAACAGTTAGTTAGGTGTTCTCTTTTAATTCACCTCATATGTAGTTATTTTTTATATGTTTTTGCATCTATTCTTTCCCCTCAATTCTTTTTATCAGAGAAAGGAATTTTGCGAACCATTACAAATGCTTTGTTTCGCGATTTCAAGTACAAAACAACCGTGTGGAGAGTTCTCCGTAAACGTTTATTATCCTCTAGCCCTGTCGCTGAGCTGAAGTATCGCATAATCAATGCAATCAACTCTATCGAAAGGTACATGTTAGAACGTGTTTGGCAAGAGCTAGACTTCCGTGTTGATGTGTGCCGTGTCACCAAAGGAGCTCACATAAAACATTTATAGATGTTTAAAAATAACTGTTTGAGTTCCTGCATTGGCCCATACAACTTTCATTTAGGTAAGTGAAATAGTTTTTTTGTACTGAATTTTCGTAACCCCGAAGAACATTATGAAACACCCTGGACAATTACTATTAAATTTAGGCCTAGCATATTTGAGTAGTAATATTGATGTTGGGAAAACAAAACTTTATAATTTGTTGTGTTCAGCAATAGCAATTTTAGCAACAACTAAAAATTATTTTCATAATACGTATACAATAACAAGATCACTGGGTAACAACTTGAAAAAAAAAAACAGAAATGAAATTCTACAAGATTACGTTTGTTCCAGTATTGTTTTAAAAGAATCACGGGTATTTGAGAGGAATGATGAAAGCCAAATCCAGATGGCGGAAATGCTGTTTTTTCAGAAAAAATTGGGGTGTAGTTTGGTAGATCATATAAAGAATGAGGAAATCCGTGCCCATTTAAATGTCTCCAATTTCTAGAATAAAGTTGGTCGATAGAGAGAATTGGGAGGAGCATTTAATACGAATGAATAAGGATCATTGAGCGAAACGAACATCGAACAACATTTCTGATGGACGAAGAGATCTGCGTAGACTGTGAAAAAGAAAGGTTGTCGATAGACCTAAATCGTGAAAGAAAGAACAATAAAAAGACGAGGTGTTTAGAAAGATTTACATTCCAAAAAATAACTTAGACTACTAACTGAAGAATTGGTGAATCCGCCACGATTCTCCTCCAATCCTCTCTTCTTCTTCTTTAAGTACCATGCCCGACTATCGGACGTTGGCAATCATATTGGCTACCATCACTTTATTCACTGCAACTCGGAATAGCTCAGTGGATGTTTTGTGGTACCACTCTCGGAGGTTTCGTAGCCAAGACGTCCTTCTTCGCCCCGGTCCTCTCCCTCCGGCAATTTTACCCTGTACCACTAGATGCAGAAGGTTATATTTTCCTGGGTGTCTCATCACGTGGCCAAAATATTCGAGCTTACGTGTTTTTATTGTTTTGATTATTTCTGTGCTCTTTTTCATTCTCTGTAGGACCTCTTCATTTCTTACTCGGTCCACCCAACTTATTCGGAGAATTCTTCTGTAGACCCACATTTCAAAAGCCTCCAGCCTCCTCATTAAAGTAGTCGTCAGCGTCCAGCTCTCCGCACCATATAACAAAGCGGAGAATATGTAACAGCGAGTTAATCTGATTTTTAGTTTTAAGGTGATTCCTCTGTCACATAGAATTCTCTTCAATTTAAAGAAGGTGGTCCTGGCTTTTTCAATACGGATCTTTATTTCCTTACTCATGTCCCATTTGTCGTTGACACTGGCGCCCAGATAAGTGATGTTTTCAACTCTTTTTAGCCTTATATCGTATGCGTTGATATGTACAGGTTGTATTGTTGCCTTGCTAACTACCGTAAGTTTGGTTTTTGAAGTGTTGAGCTTTAGACCATATTTGTCACAAGCTGAGGTTACCCTGTTTACGAGTGTTTGTAATTCCTCTTGGCTTGCCGCAATTAAGACCGTGTCATCCGCGTATCTTAAATTATTGATGTTTCTTCCATTTACTCGAATGCCGCAGTCCACTTCATCCAAGACCTCCTTGAATATGTATTCGGAGTAGATATTAAAAATTAAAGGAGACAGGATGCATCCTTGTCGCACTCCCCGTTGTATCTCCACTTCGTCTGATATATTCTGACCAACTCTGATGTTCGCGCGCTGGTGCCAGTAAAGATTCGCGATAATTCTCAGGTCCTTGTCGTCAATTCCTACCTGCTGTAGTATTTTGATCATTTCTTCGTGTCACCCTATCGAAGGCCTTCTCGAAATCTATAAAACACAAAAAGACTGGCTGTTGCACATCTCTGCATCTCTGTACCAAGACCTGAAGACTAAATAATGCTTCTCTGGTTCCGAGGCTGTTGCGAAATCCAAATTGTGTTTCACTTAGCTGATCTTCTATTTTGTTATACATTCTACTCTGTAATATTCGCAGGAAAAGTTTCAACACGTGGCTCATCAGGCTGATAGTGCGGTGATCACTACACTGTTTTGCACTCGTTCCTTTCGGTATCATCACAAATGTTGATAACAGCCAATCTGTGGGTATGTTTCCTGAGTCGTATATTTTGTTAAAGAGGTTCAGAAGATGATGCTTGCCATTGTTTTCCAACATTTTGATTATTTCATTAGGTATACCGTCTGGTCCCGTTGCCTTCCTGTTTTTCGATAGCTTTATAGCTCGTTCAAGTTCCTCTAATGTTATTTTTGGTCCAGACGTCGTATTTTCTAATAATATTTCTGTCCTTTCATCATCAAACAACTCGCTAATATATTCTTTCCATCTTTCCAGTTTATCACCTTCATTGATGATGCTGTTGCCCTCTTTATCTACTAAGTTATTTGCCGACGATCTGTATGTTCCGATTTTTTCTTTGACCTTTTTGAACATGTTGAACGTATCGTTCTTTTTCTGTAATTCCTCCACTTCTGAGCATTTGTTACTATACCATGATTATTTTGCCGCCCGTATTTTCCTCCTAATTCCCGTGTTGATTCTTTTATAACTCTCGGCATTACTGTTTTTGTATTTTCTTTTATCGTCCATTAACCCTAAAATTTCTTCTGTCATCCATTGTTGTCTCGTTTTTTTGACCGTTTTGATACTTTTTGTAGCCTCCTGTATTATACCTTTGATCCTCTCTACTAGTTCCTAAAGCTCTCGATCCTCTGACATCCATGAAAATCAATTCATAAACTTTTTCGAAAAACGGGTTTTTCTTGTTTACTCTCCTGTACAATCTTCCCTTCCACCATAACCATCCTCGTCAATAAAATAAAATAAAATAAATATATCAACATAAAAATAGAGGTAGAGGTGTAAAAGATACTAGTCAGAGTTATCTCCTCTGAGAGTAATGAATTTTACTATACAGCCAGACCGTATGGTGAATGAAGTGAAAGTATGAAGTGAAGGGTGGAAAGTAGATGCTTTTTAGAGCCCCTGGCATACTGATAAGCTTACTCTTGCAATTCAGTACGGAAGGCAATAGTAAACTACCTCACTCCTCGTTTTTACTTAGTAAAACCTCTAGAGGTTCAAACCAGGCTTTTGACCTAAACAACTAAATTTTGTATATAACGAATTTAACATAATGTTATCATAATAAAAATAGAACATATTTATTAGTATAGCCTACTCTGTACATCCATTTGGTCTCAGTTAAGTTTCAAAACTTTTTGTAAAAAATTTAGTTTGTTATTGAATTTATTGTAATTTCCTGTGTTATGCAAAGCAGGTGGAGTGTTAAATTGTTTGCACTCGATCTGCTAGTTCAAGGGCCACTAAAAATAGTTGTGCTTCTTATCACAATGTCAGCCTATTATGCGACTGAAGCATTCATGAAGAGGTGTAAAAGACATCAGTCAGAATTATCTCCTCTGAGAGTGATTGAATTTCATTATACAGCCAGACCCTGTGTTGAATGAAGTGAAGGCGTCTCTTGCAGAGTGAAAAGTAGATGCTTTTTAGAGAGCCTTCCATGCTGATAAGCATTCTTCCACTCAGTGAAGAAGCTAATGGTAAACCACCTAACTCCTCGTTTTACTTCGTAAAGCCACTATGGGTTCAAACCATCCTTTCCGTTGATGACCACAACAACAGTAATTTTCTATTTTTCATAACTGTAATAACTAAGATTATTAAATAAATATTTCCTATAGACTTAATTTATTTCAAATTTAATCAAGTTTTATTATTCAGAAATAACCTGAAAACCATCGCATTTTGATTGGAGGATATTACATGAATTTTGAAAGATATATATGTATAACTATGTTTATCTAGGATAGGTAATACATGAAATTTCCTAGGTTAGTAGGAGTATTAACATAAAATATATTTGATTTACAGAAATAATAGATTTTTCCTTTTTACATAACATAATTGAATAATACATGTATAACCAATGCTGAAGATCATATTTTTCTTGTGATTTTATAACTTCAGATTACATTTTCTTGTTATATGTAAAGTAATATTTGTAATCCACACATTCATTTTGTTAGAATATGTAAGTTAACACACTGAGAATATTATAAGTAATGGCGACATATTGTAATCTGTAAAATATGTTATAAGGCTGACAAGGATCGGCACTGTAAAATTATCGTGTCATATGGTATAATAACACAGTCTGTCACCCAATCTTTCGCGGCGTAACATTACAGGGAAGTAAACCTAATATGTTCTAACAGCCTTACTTAAACGAATGTAATGTGTCATCTTTTCTTATAAATAAATAAAGTGAGTTCAGAATTTAAGTTCAGTGTTATGTAATGTGATGTAATTACCAAAATGTAAACACCAATTAATTTACATAAGTGTTTTTTTCAATTACAAGATAATGAGTTATTTCCTGCAAAAATTTAGTGTATTGGCTTTTTCGGTGATAATATTTCCTTCTGTATTTCATAACTATAAAATATTTTCTCGTAAATAATCTCACACAAAATTTCTATTATATAGACCAGGATTTATAAATTTGTAACCCAGTTAATTCAAAAATTATTATTACTTTTGGTAGCCTATACAAAATATTATAAAAACATTATTTTATGAGATGACAAAATGTCTGATTTTTTTAAATTATCTCAACTAACTTTTACAAATTGAACGTATTTATAACAATATTAATAAATAAAGAAAAGTTTCTTGTTTTATTATTATTCGTATTATTATTTACTTTTACAACCTCATTGAACCATATTAATCTTTTATGGATCTTTTAATGTGGTCAGCTCTTTTTTTCTAATACTTGTTTTATTTTATTATAAATATGTTTTTAAAACCATAGAAACGGTCAAAGAATGTAGAAGAACATTTACCAACTGGGACTGCCCTTAACGGACAGGTGGAGTATCAAATTATTTACACTCAATTTGCTCGTTGCAGGGCTAAAATAAATAGTTCTGTTTCTTATTGCATGGTCAGCCAATTAAATGACTGAATCATTTAAGAACAGAGAAGGTAGAGGTTAGAAAGACACTAATCAGAGTTATCCCATCTGAAAGTAATGAATTTCATTGTACAGCCAGACCCTGTGGTGAATGAAGTGTAGGTGTCATTTGCAGAGTGGAAAATATTTGCTTTTCAGAGGGCCCGGCATGTTGTTAAGCGTACTTTTCTACTCAGTGAGGAACAATGGTAAACCACCTCACTCCTCGTTTTATTTAGTAAAACCTCTAGAGGTTCAAACCAGCCTTTCGGCTGATGACCTAAGCAACACCAACTGAGAGTACTTCGTGGCTTTATCACTTCGTCAGCTCATCATAATACTTAATATTGCACACTTATAATATTTATTTCATTAGAGATGTAAACATCCTCTGTACGTTATGACAATTACAGGAATCAATTGTGAGATTCCTCTTAATTGTAAAAAGGAATTTAACAATAATAATTCCTGTAATTTAGGTCCTGTAAACCTTGTGGTTAATGAAGTGAAGGTGTCATTTGCAGGGTGGAAAGTGGATGCTTTTTGGAGAGCATGGCATGATGATAAGCATACATACTCTTTTAACTCAGTGAGGAAAGCAATAGTGAACCACCTCACTTCTCCTTTTTACTTAGTAAAACCTCTAGAGATTCAAACCAGCCTTTTGCCAACCGCATTGGCATAATTGGTAACGTGCTCGCCTCTCATCATGCGGTCTTGGGTTTGAATCCCATTCAGACACGGCATATTTTCATACGTTACAAAAATCATTCCATCCTTCACCATCTGCATTAGCAGTAATTGCAGAACAGTCGGACGTCAAACCAAAAATAAACCAGCCTTTCGGCTGTTTACCTAAACAACAACAGATTATTGATTATTATTTATTTATTTTTTATTTTTTTTATTTAAAGTCACATCAACTGCTTGGTTATTAGCGACTACGGTGGGTTATGAAACATTAACTGTGGGATTTGACACGTGAAAATTTCCAGACCCTGGCCGGGAATCGAACCCGGGACCTCCGCGTGGCAGGCTAACACGCTAACCACTACGCTACGGAGGCGGTCATTGATTATTATGAAACATCCATTTAACCAATGAAAATGTCTTCACATCCATAGTTTCTTTTATAAATCAAATATGTTTTTGTTAATATTTGAACTTCTTTTACTATTCAAGGATAAGGTACTAGGATCTGTTCTGTTATTCACCTAGCCACTGGTCACATCAGATCCCGTCTTCCAATAATTGCTCTATAACTTTTCGTCAATCCAGGAATACTATGTGGAGATTTTCTTTGAAGATGATCAGACCATTTTGACGTACTCAATAACTGTCTCCTATTTCTATGAATCTTTGGCTCGACCTCTACATACATGGTGACGTGTGGATAGTCGTTATGTAGTAGGATGGAAGTTGGACGGAGACTATTCGACTGTGGTATGATACCTTGACAGAATAAGCCCTAGTCCTCCTGAATAGGGGATGTACAGTAGGTTCGTCTCCTGCCCACGGGAAATGTTTGTTGAACTTATAATACCCACAATAGCTTTAAAACCAGGACAGGAAATACCGGCCTACAAACTCTTCAAACCTTCTGATTACAAATCCATAACACATTTTGTCAGAATATCAATGACAACATGCAAATTTTGAAGATATTATACTAGGAATATTCATTATGGAAATTAATACGGAAATAAACATGGACATTTTTTTTGAAACTTGTCATATCAAGGATAATACCGGAACTTTAAACTTCCATTAAAACATTGTGTATGTGTCTAATGTCATAACCATTGAAAAACCAACATTGTAAATTGATATACTTGGATAAATTTGTAGGTTTTAGACCTAAAATAACCGAATGAATCATCATAAATATTTACGAACACTGAGAGTATAATGTAAATGAATTTGTTTATCGAACAGGTTAATTCCATAACAGATAGGTTACTTTGTTATATCAGTTTATTGTTGTTGTTATTACTATGAAGTTAATATGTAAGAGAGAGATATAGTTTACACCTTGTACAACATCATATGGAATGATTCTAATGGAAATGGGATGTAATGGGAATAACACCATCATACAGATGATGGTTGACATAATGCTAAAACGTCAATTATGTAACAGTAGTGAAACATTATGTACATACTGGTGTTGGTGATCCGTTGTACATTTAGCAACTCTTTGGTAGATGGAATCGAACCATCGGACAAACTAGATGGAATAATTTCATTAGTTATTCTGTCTAATATAACATATCTAGGCAATAGGCTCTTCTCCGTTAACGATATTAAATAACTCCGCCTTTGATTTCGTATGTTATATCACAACATTTCATGTTATATTAAACCAAAAATAGATCAAATTGTTAACGCACATAGATTGTACACGTTATATTTAGTGCTACAAGCCTTGCAATTTGTTAAATATAAACAGCTGTCGCAATATACCAACTACAAACTACTAATAAACTAGGGTTTGTTGTTATTTAATGTTAACAAAATTGATAGACAAGTTACAAATTTTCTGGTAATAATCATTGTACAATTTTCAAAATACTATTATATTATAGAGGGGTCATTATTTACTAAAATAATTAATTTGTTACTTGTTTTCATCAGTTCATTATCCGTCTGCCTGTTTTGAACCACTCAAATTTGCCCATCTCTTTCTCGGGCGTCCTCGTTTTCTCTTTCCTACCAGTTTATAGTTTAGCGTTTACTTAGGTATCCTATCCTCCCTCATTCTGTTCACATGCTCTAACCACTGCGGTCTGTTCTGAGATACTCTGTCATTTATAGAAAAGATGTTGAGTTCTTTCCTTATCTTGGTATTCCTGTAAAGATCTTCTCTACTACGCCCATACTTCTGTTGAAGAAATTTCATTTCAGATGTTTGCAATCCACGCTCTTCTCGCTTTGATAGCACTCAAGTTTCACTGCCATAGAGTAGGTTTGGCACTGCTATTGTTTTATACAATCTCACCCACGTGTTTTTGCTGTGCTATTTTTTAAGGTGCGGTGGAAAGTTCCGCAAATTTGCTGAAATCGGTGCATCTTATTATAAGCATCTTTATCTTGTTGGTATGTAATGTTGCAACCTAGATACTAAAAGTGGGATATCTGTTCTAAAATATTCTTTTCTATAACAATTTTTGTTCTGACTGGCTCCTTTCCCCTGAATGCCATTACCTTTGTCTTCTTTGTCAAAACTGTCAACTTACATTCTTTTCAGAATTTTTTCAGCATGAAGAGTGCTCTCTGCTGTTCACCCTCATTCTCCTGTAGCACTATCAGGTCATCGGCAAATAATAGGCAGTTTACAACCCTATCTTCTCCTATGAGAATATTAGTGTAAATTTAAGACTTCCATCTTCTGATCACGTCATCCAAATAAAATATTAAACAAAGTAGGTGATAGATCACACCCTTGTCTTACTGCTCTATTAATAATTTCTTCTTCAGAATTGGGGTTCTCCATTGCTATTATTCCTCTGGTATCTTTATACCAGTAGACTGCTTTTTTATGATGGGAAGGATATCTGGTATCTTTGTACAAGCTTTGAAATTCTTTTATAAGATGGGAGGATATCCAGTATCTCGCAATATTTCCCATAATTTTATTCTATCCACTGCTTCGTTCAAAATGTGGTTTTAATAAAAATAATCATCAACTTATAACAATCATTTAAAAACTTCATAAGGAACTACAAAAACGGATGCTAATACAGTTAGAGAGAAAATTGCGAGAATGGTCATTAATATTAACATGTAAGTAATCAAAGACACAGAAGAAAAATAAAATGTTAATCAATGAAAGTATATTTATTTTTAATTTAATTAATTTAAGGTTTTATTTAATTATTTTTAATGTATTAAAAAGTAGTGTAAGTTCAATAATTACTAAAATTCAATACATCATGTTAATTGACAGATATACTCGTAGTGTTAGTAAATATCACAGTAGGTCTATTGGTTAATTTAGTTTAGTACGTAGGTATTAATATATTAATTGAATGCTATTGCTAGTAATTATTACTTCATTTTTAGATATTTATTTAAAATCTTCCAACCCATTCTAGTAGGCTACATGGTTTTGTCCATTGTTGGATCTGATAATTTCCACCACCTCTAGTGTAATAATATAGAAGTACAATGTAAGAAATTTTGTATTATATATTTTTTCTTTCCTTGTAATGTGACATTTAAGGGAGTAAATAAATTATTATTATAATTAGCCTATCATTTATTTCTCAAATTAATAATTAGAATTTATTTATTTATTTTCCCATTACTTTATAAAAATCATTACAATACAATGATAATTTATAATAATAATTATAACATAAAAATCTAAAACTATTTTATTATTATATTATTCTGTATTAAAATACTATTATATTATATATTATATTTACAGCGCTAAACTAAGCGCTGTAAAAAGAAAATCTTGAAGTAAAATTTTAGAATTTTTAATTTTTTAGAAATTTTATTATGCACTTTTACCATAAAATTCACATTAAGCCTGCAATATTTTAAACAAAGACTTCAAGATCACACTTCTCCACGAATTTCAGCAGACACGCCAATTACCCTATCTCGTAGATCATAAAAATTTTATAGTAAATGAAGCGGTTTAAAAAAACTCGTAGGAGTCATTATTGAGAAAATTGCAAAAAAGTGAAAGTGTTTATGTCGGGTTCCTCTATGGAACTTAACCCCAAGTTTAAACTTCGTACAATATTCTGGTTTTAAGGTATTTCGTCCACACAGACACAAACCAATCGATGTGACTTGTTTGGGTTCAGGGAGATATACTTCCGGTGAAAATTCGATTTCGAAAAATTGACACGAAAATAATACTTTCCTTCCATATTTTTCATATATTGCAAGATAAAGTAATAAATCTTAACATTTTGAATCATTGTAGTTTTTTAATTTATTAAATATTAGTTAATTTTTGAAAATGGTTGAATTTAATAAAGTGAAAAAAATGAATTAAATTTAATACATAAATATTTTTGTGACAGATTTATGCCTAGTTGATGTTTGAAGAATGGTTGATGTTGATATAATCTACATGATTCAGTATAATGGTTTTCAAAAGGTGGTAAAGTGGGTGGTGGGTAGGGTGGGATAAGGGGCTCATAGAGAGGAGAGGCTGAATCATCAGTTCTAATGCGTTCTTCAAACAAGAGACAAGAGAGTGGTACGGTGAGAGGTTCAACCAAAACCCCTTACTATTTTACATTACATAATAGGAGGTTTATATCTGCATAGTTCCACTCCTTTAGTTCATGGGGATTTAGAGGCCTATAAACAGATTAAAATTATTGTAGGTAAACATTTTCTCTCTTTGTATCAATAACTTCAATTTTGAATAATCTTCTAACTTACCGGAACCGCTCCAAACGTTTCTTATATATTATACCTACTCCAAACATTGTTCATAAGATTTGCGTATAGTGATTTCCTACAATAACAGAATAAGATACCTAACATAGAATTCCATTATTTACTGTAAAACAAGGAAATTACTATAAATTTTAAGGTTAAAAATATACAGTAGTGTTCAAATTAAATGACTTAAAATATTCCAGCTTTTAACCTGGTCCAGGTTTAATGTTTTAACCTGGAATATTTAAATCAGTCATTTCAGAGAGCCCCTAAGTCAAATAATTTAACTTTTGGGTCATTAAAAACACTATTTATTTACTATGTTAAATAAAATTAAAGAAAACAATTGTCTACTGGCCGGCCGCATTGGCGCAGTTGGTAACGTCCTCGCCTCTCATCATGCGGTCCTGGGTTCGAATTCCACTCAGTCAAGGCATATTTTCATACGTTACAAAAAATCATTTCCTCCTCCATTGTACAATAGTTACACCTTAACGTCGTCGCTAATGACCGTTGTAGTTGATGCGACGTTAAATAAATAAATTAAAAAAAAAATTGTCTACGGGCTGTTTCTTGTAATACTTCAGCTGTTTTTGGCTTTAATAAGCCAAGCCACTTGATTTAAAGGAAATTTTTAACATTTTTTATTTGTTTCTGTATAAAATGCGTTGTTAAATAATCATAAAAAATTGTATTAAAAGCTTAAAAAAATATTAATTAATTCATCTCTTACATTAGTTTATGTTATGACATTGAATAATAAAAATTGGTATTCTTCACTTTAAAGAACAAAATTAATTTTTCTGACATATTCACGTTCGTCATCATTGTGATCAACAGGAGTTGTCTTCCATAAAAAGATCTTTTCATAAAAAGACTCTGTGCTCTTGCTCTTGAGCAATCCTGGGCGTGTTGGTCTTATATTTCAACTAACTAAAGACTGCAGATGAGATCTAGCCAGTAACAGCCAAGGTCGGGTGTGAGGTTGCCCCTTCACTAAGTCACACTCTGTTCCATCGAACTCCAGCTAACATTTTGTTAGGCTGTTAGCCACAGCGGGATCAAACCGTGACAACGCAGGATACGATTAACGAAAGTCAGTTGGCTCTGTGTTATGATCTAGGTCACTATGCTCCGCCTTCATCTGCAGTCTTTAGTTCATTAAGATATAAATTTAAAAAGAGCATCCATTGGAAGAAAGCCGTTTTTAATATTAAACGAACGAAGTGAGACTTGCGTGGTTTTGGTAATGCTGTGTTTTACACTGAGTTAGTCTAAAAATGTACTATAGAAAAAAAAAGGTTTCGGCTTATGAGCTTTCTGAAATAACCGGTTCATTTATTTGAGCGGATGCCAAATAAGCTTGCCGGTGTAGCTGCGTGAACAGTTCGGATTCAGTCAGTAAATTTCGTGTCTTAGTACCGAACTGCCTATTAAATCACATGTTCTAAACGACGTAAATTATCATCTATTAGCGACGTTAAAAACGTTCAATTGTAAACATTGTAAGCAACAATTAACGCTTACCACATCGAACACATTACAGAATAATGTTTTCAGGTCAGCTGATGTAATTATAACGTTGCGAGAGCGACGTGACTCTGTTCACAGCTAGTACAGCACTGACCCACACCACTCGCTGAGGCAATCGAGCGGCTCATTACCAAAATAAACCTTCCGCGCACTCAAGAAAACCGGCAAGCTTACTTGGCATCCGCTCTAATATATCATATATTTTATATAGTATATATATACATATATATTCTTTTTAAAGTGCCTGTCAGTTCCAAATGTTGGTGACCATTACAGAATTTCTCACTTTGTTAATTACACGGTGAAATCCAAGCTTTTCTTCCAAGCTTTTTCCAAACCAGGTTCTCAAATTTTGAATTGACAACCCCCTTCTGCCAGATCTTCGTTTTCCACATATTTTTCCTTGCAGAATGGCTTGTAGTTACGAATATCGTGATTCATTCCAAGTTATATTTCCAAAATATTGGAGTTTCCTACACTTGAAGATGGAAATGCCTTCCACGTCTTTCTTAATTCTCCTGAGAACCTCTATATTTGGCATCCGAGAAGTTCATAAGAACTTCAATGTTCGTCTGTACGGCCACATATCACAGGCCTCCAGTTTCCTTACTATGTTTATACCCAAGATCCAGGACTCTACACCACACAGAGAAGATGTAACTTCTTAGATGCCTTATTTTTGTTGCATGAGTAAGGTTGTGGCTCTTACAAATAAAGCCTATCATATTAACACTGCTCTTAAATTTTCCATTTTTTAACTTATTGACTTGTTATTTTACAGTTGTAATTAAAGTTATTAATAATAAAAAGTTAACCAAAGATACGTCCATTTAGTTATAGTGTTGTTTAGGTTATCAGCCGAAAGGCTAGTTTGAACCTGCAGAGGGTTTACCAAATAAAACGAGGAGTGAGGTGGTTAACGAGTGCCTTCCTCACTGAATGGAAAAGTACGCTTATCAGCATCCCGGGCCCTCTGAAAAGTACATATTTTTCACTCTATAAATTACATCTTCACTTCATTCATCATAGGGTCTGGCTGTATAACGAAATTCATGACTTTCAGAGAAGACAACTCTTATTAGTGTCTTTTACACCTCTACCTCTTCTGTTCTTAAATGATTCAGTCATTTAATTGGCTGACCATGTGATAAGAAACATAACTATTTATTTTAGCCCTGCAACGAATAGATTGAGTGTAAATAATTTGACACTCCACCTATCTGTTATGAGTAGTTAGTTATAGTATTTAACATAATTAAAAAAAAAAAAAATTAATCATGGAACAATTAACATGTCTTAAAATTTAATTAGAAATCAAGAACTATGCATCATGCTATTTATATAGGTTGTGTTAGTTACAAAAAAAGAAACTAAATTATTTCAATTACTGTTCATTTTAGGAGTACAGGTCGTGCAATACACCTGAACAATAATAACTTTAAAAAATGGGTCAATAAAAACAGCGATAAGCGTGTTCCCTAAATAGGTGAGTTCCAAAATGTGAAGTACGCAAGAGTATTAATTACTTTTTACTATTTAATTAAAATGGAGTTTGTTTATATGAGTCATAATTTAATGTTGATAACAAAAATATCAAGAAAATAAAGGTAAACCATTTAAGTTTTATTCAATTTTTTACAATGATTGAAAATTAGATTCGTTTTAATTTTATTAGCAGAATTTATCTACGTACGTAGACTACCTATATACTATTGTTTAAAACCAATAGATTTGTTTAAATGAATAATTTAAATTAGGAGTAGCCCCCATTTGAGACTAAATTTTGAAAAAAGTAGATTCGAATTTTACTTATTGAAGGAAATATGTATGTTGGATTTTTCGCTTTTAGCTTTTCTTTCGTACTACCGTTGTCCTGTTAATTGATATCTCATCGTCAGCCAATTAATTGGCTGACATTGTGATGGGAAACAGAACTATTTATTTTAGCCCTGCAACGAACAGATTGAGTGTAAAGAATTAGACACTCCTACTGTCTGTTTTAGGCAGAATTGTTTTAAATCAAAAATAATTTTCTTTTGTTAACCATTTACCATCAGTTTACTATTTAATATCAGCTGGATGTAACTCGTCAGCTGTCCTAATGTGTTTTAATTTAAATGGACCACCCACTGTATCTGTAATAATGTCACTAAATTAACCTAATTTAATCAATACAGAGTTAGGATTAAAACATCATAAAAAATTAACTAAAATCAAAAACGATATGTTAATTTTTATTTTTATACAAAACAAATTTTCAGTGTTGCTCATCCTGTTCATAAATCTTAACCGTTTATTTGGGTACAACTATGTATGAAACTATCGAAACGTTTTACAAAACAAAAATAGGTCCACAATAAAAATTCATTCAAATATTTTTTCTTTTGTTCACATGTATCAAGTACACGTCTGGATATATTCATGTATTTATTTTTTATATCAGGTACAATCTACACGTAAGAATCACACGAACAATTTTCATGAGACCCTGGTTGGTTTGGATTCTTAGAAGGAAGAACGAATGAAGAAAGAATTGGTCTAGGCCAACAGGAAGTCCGTCAAACGTGACTTCCGTCACGCCTCCAATTTGTCATCTTGAAAAAACTATTATATATTTTAAGATACTTGTAGTTTTTGGTTTTGGTTCTAGTTTGAATTGTTTCATAGAATATTATGTAGCTTACATGTACTTACGAAACAATGTATAAGTTAATAAAGTACGAGAGTAAATTATTATTTAAGAATAATTTTACTTTACTATAAATAATTATGTAATTTTGAGGTAGTTAATAAACTCTAAAATTGTTATAATTGCTTTGTTTTTATTGTAGATTTACTGCAACTAATTACGTGAAACTAACGAACAGTTTTTCTTTAGCGATATTATCCCCTCCCCCTCCACATGTATAAATAATCATGCAGTCACCCACTGGTTTTTGTTTAACGTCAGACTGTTCTGCAATTACTGCTAATGCAGGCGGTGAAGGATGAAATGATTTTTTTGTAACGTATGAAAATATGCCGTACCTAAATGGGATTCGAACCCAAGACACCCACTGGTGCTAGCACTTATTTCTAATGACACTTCACAGTGTTCTATAAACTTATTAATTTCTTAAATCGCTAACTTAATGCTATTGTTAATTTAGACATTAATTTAGTAACTTACATGACTATATGACTTAAAAGTAGCTTAATATTACATGTAGCTAACCATTAGTTTTAGTAACTTTGTAATTTATTCTTATTTATAGTTTAACGGAACTTTTATTATTTTTTACTTACAACACTAATTCTACCAAGCTTAGTTCTTTCACTCGCCACACTATTACACTTTAGTACTTATGTTATTTTAACACACTAATATAATTGTTTAGATTCAATTTTAATTCTACATATTTACATTTTTTTCATTTTTCTACGGTTTTAATCATTTGTCAAGCTGTGAAGAATGCGTACTCAAAGAAAAATTACTTTATAATGTTAAATATCTCGACGGTTCAATTCGAAGCTTATAAAATTCTCTTTTGGCAAATACTAAGTAAGTAATGTTGTTATCAGAATTTCAGACAAAACTATTTAACTTAACAAGCTAACTATGAATCTAAGACTTTCTGCAAAAAACCGATATCAAAATCTTTCATGAACCTACAAAATCTTAAAAAAAGGATTCAGTCACCTATACTTCAAATAGTACAACTTGCTTCCGCAAACAACTGTTTTGATTTAATTTTAATTCTTCTTATCTACAATTATTTATTTTTATACGGTTTTTATCATTTTGTTAAGCCGTGAAGAATGCGAACTCGAACAAAAATTACTTTATAATGTTAAATATTTCGACGGTTCAATTCGAAATCATACCATCGAAAGTTCATAAAATTTTCTTTTGGCAAATACAGTGGTAAGTAATGTTGACATCAGAATTTCCAACAAAACTATTTAACTTAACAAACTAACTATGAATCTAAGACTTTCCGCAAATAACCAATATCAAAATCATTCACGAACCAATAAAATCTTAAAAAAGGATTCAGTTACTTATACTTCAAATAGTACAACTTACTTCCGCTGAAAGGGTACGAAACATTATAAAATTCAAAGCAAAATTACATCAATTGCTTTTTAGAGTCGGTAGGCAAAACACAAAACACTAAACTAAACCTTAAAAGTGTAAGCTCACAACAATAATTATGATTCTAGAAGACTTGTGTTTGAAGAAAAGGCAATAATTTGGAAAAGTGATTAAAAAGGCTCTTTCATTTCCTTATTTTGCGAAATCCTACAGATATCTCCTCTTTCCCGCACTCTACTAACAATAGTCTTCTGTCTTCCCGGTCAATTTCCTGGAGATTCCTGGTAACCATAGCTTCATAAATTTTCCTATTTAAATTTACTTAGAGAGCGATCTCTTCTCCTATTTGCTTAATGGTAATCATTCTTTGGACCATATTTTCGCTACCATTTAATTGTATTTGCCTAAATCATTCCAACTGTCTGGTATCTTCTCTGTGTATTATGGTATCCTGAGAACTGGTTCGTTTCCTTATGTCTTTATTATCTCACATACTCCAATCTAGATATTCTGCACGATCTCTACAATCAGTTCACTTCTACGGGCTCCAGCCTTCTTCCTGGAACTTATTTTCCAGTATTTAGCACAGTACGTAGTTATGGATTCATTTACAAAGGTAACCACTAACCTTATCATTCTCATATCAATTTCACTGGTTCAAACCATAGCATTTATTTTTTGAACAGCAGATCTACCATGATTCATACGGTTCCTGATATCACTCTCAGACGAAAACTTACCGTACCCTCACGTCTTACAGTGTGTGGAACTCCAGCTTGCCGCATGACCTTGTGTACGCCGTACAGGGCGGAAAGTGAGGAAGTCATGCCTTTCCGAAAACATGTGTCGCACTACACTGTTCTTTTTAAAACCGTCAACACACGCTCTTCCTGTCTGAGTAAATTACAAACTGATATTATCATACGTATTACATATAAATATAAACAAAACAAGAATTGATAACATCAGAACTATCATGTTATCTGATTTTATTACTGTGAGTAATATTTAATTATATTTAACTTTAACATCAGTAGTGTCAATATCGTAAGCCTATAATTTCTTTCTCTCGTGTTTTCATAGCAGTGTTTCTAAAAGTGAACGTTTACGTGTGTTTTGTGTTACTATACTACAGGTACTTACGTTCAAGTATCAATTCAATCAAATATCAATATATATATATATATATATATGATAATATATATGATAATCAAGTATCAAGTGTCAATTGCATGGCCCTTTTTTTAATTCACTTTTTCAAACAAAATGTCAGAAAATAAAATATTAATCGCAAGTTCGGTAGTTTTATAATTTGAGCGCCAACCTGATCAATTTAAAAAAAATTTCAGTTAATATTCTGTTCATAATTCAAATTTAAACAGTAGAGCTACTCTATGTAAATATTTAATTTATTTGTTTGCAATTGACCACACGTTAATACGTGATAGATTTATTGTTACAAAAATTAACTCAGCATAGATATTTAAATGAAACAAATAAATTCATTGGTTCAAAGTGATACTATGTTTAAGTAAATGCTTAGGCGTTCGTATTAAGTAGAGCCAATGTTTTTGAGAGACTAGTATGGCGACGGCCGCCGTGCCCAGAGCTGGAGTTCCACTGTACCTTACCCTCAGACAAAAATTATCTTACTCCCAGACAGAAAATTAACCCGAGGTATTTGTACTGGTCACAAACACCGACCTCACCATTTTTTAGCAAGATTTCGGGGATTCCACCCTCATTATAACAAAATTTTGTCAGTTTTCTGTTTTTATAAACTCTCTTTTTTTATTTTCTCTTACAATGAAACATTTTTCATCAATGATTATTAGTTTTTATAAAATAATAATTATTTTAACAACAACAAAAATTTGTCTAATATTTTTTAATTAACCTTCAATATTCACAAAGTTATTAGCTTATATAACAGAACACACTTGTAACGTACTAAAGAAAACCACTATCTAGGCCTACATTTAAACATAATATATGAATACACTAGTAGCATTACAAGCATTCTTACATGAAGTCTAGAATTTATACATAATAAATAACTGTAAATACTTTCCAGTGTATTTATGTTTAAGTATACTTTAAAATATTATTACCTGTTATCTGAAATGTATCTATATGTATATTTGTGTGAATATAATAAATGTAAATACATATGTAGGTTTTTAAATAGGCATACAAGTTACATTCTGGAAGAGAGAGAGAGAGATGATTTGGTTGTATTTTTACTAGAACCATTGTATAATATAGAATGTAACAGAGGGTGTTGTAGGTAGTTTGAAAAAAATTGTGTTGTGTTGAAAGGGTTATAATATATGTTGTAAATACTATGAGTTGTTTGTGTTTATGTGTGTGTTGGTATGTGTTTGAATGCGCATTATTTTGTATATATAAATGTTTTGCATGTATGTGTATAAGTATGTACATAAGGGTGTGTTTCAGTAGTGTGTTACTGATGGAGATACGAGGTCTCTTATAACAGAATGGCTTGGTGCTCGTTGCAGATATAAGCTGTAAGCTCGCGGTGTAGAGTGGATCTTATAGAAGAGAATAAGGCAGCGGGCGGGTTTTCTTTGTATCCAATGTCTTCCTAACAGTAGCCGCGTATTTCTTATCAGATTGTATTTCTATTTTCGACACGACTACACTCTCTATCTGGAATCTGAGGGCAGGGCAAAACAGGCGGGCTTACAGGCTATATTGCTTCGTTACTTCTTGCTTCGCTATACTTCTTAGGTATACTTTAACTTCAGTGCTGCTTTACTATACTCCTTAGCCTTGATTATTTGCCATTTTAGTATTTTATAATCAATGTGGTTGCCAAATTAAATTTGTATAAATTTTTAAACAAATTTTTAATTTGATATTTCGTTTAAATTCTAAATGTAGACTATACGAGGTGTGGCTATTAAATAACGAAACTGACGTTATAACAATTTTTATTTTTATTTTATACATAATCATTTATTGTCACCTTCAATATACACTCCTTCTCTATATCTACATCGCTCCATGAAAATTTTCCATTGTTGGCAACAGTGCTGGAAGTTATCTTCTGTCAGCTCGTTCAGGACACGTGCCGCTCAAAAATGTTTGAAATGAAGCACGCAAAAAAATTTTGTACTGACACTTTGTACGCGATTGAAAATGACCCAAAGTTTTTGGAAACGATAAAAACATGTGATAAAACGTGGTTTCTTACTCATTATTCGGAAACGAAGCGTCAATCCATGTACTGGAAGAGCCGAACTTCACCGAGAGTCAAAAAAGCTTGAATGAGCAAGTCAAAATTTAAAGCAATGATGATTGTTTTTTTTATATCCATGAGATTGTGTACCGTCACTGGGTTCCTAAAGGTCAAACAATTAATCAATATTACTACCTTGACGTACTTTCTAAACTACGTCAAAGAATAAGGAAAAAACGCCCCGAAATGTGGAAGGCCAAATCATGGGTTCTCCACCAAGACAATGCGCCAGCTCATTCCGCGTTATCTGTCAAGAGGTTCCTAGCCAAGTATAGCATCTCAGTGTAAGAACATCCACCTTATTCAGTAGATCTTGCACCATGTGGCTTCTACCTTTTCCCTAAGGTGAAATCTGCATTAAAAGGGACAAGATGTTAGTCTGTGAAAGCTGTAAAAGTGAAAGCGGCAAGTGTCCTGAAAGAGCTGGCAGAAGATGACTTCCAGCCCTGTTTCCAACAATGGAAAATTCGCACGGAGCGTTGTAGGGATAGAGAAGGAGTGTATATTGAAGGTGACAATAAATGATTATTATATAAAATAAAAATACAATATTTACATCGCCAGTCTCGTTATTTAATCGGCTCACCTCGTACGTTGAAAAGGAGTTTTTAACAAGTTGTAATTATTTTGCAATCATTTCCTTAAAAATTCAAGTATATACAGGGCGAATTAATTTTCATAAAAATCTTGTAAATGGATGGTGGTTGAAAATAAGGACACTTAAGTTTTCGGTTTGTAAATGAACAAATTTGAACGTTACACAACGAGGAATGTCGGGGTATATTCGTAAACGCTTGAAGTTCAGTTTTATTTACACTTATCAAAATAAAAATGTTTGTGTGGCTGGTGCTGAACTCTACTTGAAATGTGTCCTTATATGAAGCACTATCCGTTTCGGTGATTGTTTTTTTTTTTGCAAATCTCAATATTAAACATTATTACAATAAAACAATTATTAATTGTTATTTAGTTTTATTGTTCGATATAAATATATGATATTAATGGCACTAGCATTAGTGAATGAATTTTAATACAATAATCACTTTGCAACTGTCAACTGCAGAGAAGCTTGGTAAAAGGACACCCTTTCACAACGCAAGTACTCAAAATTGTTTTTAAATGTTGTGTTGTTGTTTAGGTCATCAGCCGAAAGGCTGGTTTGAACCTGTAGAGGTTTTACTAAGTAAAACGAGGAGTGAGGTGGTTTACCGTTGCGTTCCTCACTGAGTGGAAAAGTACGCTTATCAGTATGCCGAACCCTCTGAAAAGCACATATTTTCCACTCTGCAAACGACACCGTCACTTCATTCACCACAGGGTCTGGCTGTATAATGAAATTCATCACTTTCAGAGGAGATAACTCTGATTAGTGTCTTTTGCACCTCTACCTCTTCTGTTCTTAAATGATTCAGTCATTTAATTGGCTGACCATGCGATAAGAAACAGAACTATTTATTTTAGCCCTGCAACGAACAGAGTGAGTGTAAATAATTTGACACTCCACCAGTCCGTTATGGGCAGAATTTATACATTTTTAAATGTATCGAAGTGCATAATTACGAAATATCATAAAAGTTAAAAAATAAAATAAAAATAATTTGCTATTCAGGTACTTTGTACGGTGTTCTGATATTTAGAACACTAATCAATAAAGGATTAAGCAAAAACGATAGAAATTTGAATAATATCGTTCTGGTTTATTTTTTGGTTTAACGTCCGACTGTTCTGCAATTACTGCTAATACAGACAGCAACGGATGTAATGAGTTTTTGTAAAGTATGAAAATCTGCCGTGCCTGAATGAGATTCAAACCCAAGACCGCATGATGAAAGGCGAGCACGTTACCAACTACTCCAATGCGGCCGGTAATCGTTCTGGTAATAATGTGATTAATAAACACACTCGGTAGTGTGTTTCAAAAATAGCTAAATTCTAAACAAAACAAAATTAAACTTGACTTTGAACTGTCCATTATTATCTTGAAACATGATATAGTTGAAGATAAAGTCCATGATGGTGATGATAATGATACCGATTATAAGATGAGAATGATTTGTTGTGGTTGTAGAAATTTTTTAACAGTGTTAATTCTTTTGCAATCAGTTTTTTTATAAATTTAATATAGGCCTCAACTTAAAGCAAATATGAGAATAACCTGAGTAATAACGTTCTTAGAATAAAAATAGGGTTATGGGTATATAGGTAATGATAGTAGGTTATACGATATAGGTAATAAGAATAGGTTTGTTAACATTTTTTAACTTTCTCGGAACATTTCCTTTACGATATTGTCACAGTACTTTTGCACACAGTAAGGAAGGCATGGTGGTAAACCACCATACTCCTCGTTTTATTTAGTAAAACCTCTAAAAGTTCAAAACAGCTTCTTGGCTGTTGACCTAACAAATTTAAATAAGTTAACTAAATTGTTCTAAATGTTAAGAAAAAATTGTAGTTTTTTAATATTACAATTTGGTTATCATAACTGATAAATTTATTATGATTTAGGGTTTAATAAAAATTACTATAAAAAATTGATGTTATGTTTTATTATTGATTTTTATAATATTTACATAATTTTAATTTCAATTAATAAACACTTTATATTAAAATTAATTACTAAGTTCTATATAATAATTTAATTAATATTAAAAATAAAATATCAAGTCAGTTATGAAGTATAATTTTTCACAATAAGGGTATATATATGTGAAACTAGGTTAATTGGAATATTTTGCAAAACACACACACACATACATATATAACTAAGAATGATTCATTAATACCATTTTAGGAAAAAATCATTTTCTTGTTTTCAGAAGACTGTTTTAAGAAGTAACGTTGTTGTTTGAAATCATTAATCTTCCTACCATAAAATTAATTATAGTCTAAATTGTTTATAAACTGTAACTAATATAAACACATCGACATTATTATGTCTAATATAAAAGTAATATTCGTAAGCGTGTTAGTTATAAAATCATTTTTATTAATAATATAACTAATCATATTATGCATTTGCACAGACGTTTTATAACGGTCAACAACAATCCAAATATGGGGTTTGACTTCTAATGTCATTAAACCTTATCTAAAGAAAATATATAAACTAATGAAAAATACTTATATACTCTCAGCATTAATCATAAGTAATATTGTTTACATTTAAATGACATTTAATTTAAGTTTTAATTGATAAAATTATATATTTAATTTAACATAGCTTATAATTAATTAATTAATGGTACAGCAAATTCACAGGAGATACAGTGTCGTATTGAAAAGGTCAGAGGGGTTTTCATGCAATGGGTTCGGTACATGACCTGACATTGGGCACCAAATTACGGCTCCTTAGATGCTATGCGTTTTCTTTTCTTTTGCATGGTGTGGAGATATGAACCTTGAACAAGGCGACTGCACGTCGTTTTGAGGCTTTTTAACTGTGGTTGTGTAGGAGAATATTAAGAATTTCATGGACGCAGAAAGTCACTAATGTCAAACTGTTACTGAGATTAAACAAGGGGAAAATGAATCTGGTTCAACGTTTTACTTCGTATGCCAGACTTCTTTTGTAGATACTGAAGTCACGAGATTACCTTTTGCGTAAGGATGGCCTGTGAGGAAGGAAAGTGAAAATTTGACAATGCTGCCAACCTCAACAGTGAGACACTACTCGTACATTTCACTACCGTGCAGTTTCTACAAATATTTTGTAAGCTTTGGTTTATTCCGAGAAAACGTTTTTTTTTCATAAACCTTACAAGAAATGTGATCTGTAATATTGCCTATAGCTTAATTACGTGACTAGAAATGTTTGATTTAGAATAATTACCTGCTACCTTATTCCATTGGAACAAAATTTTCTACGAATGAATCGCCATCTTTGCTATCGCTGTCATCGGCGTCTTCACTATCAGTCTCACTAGTATTACCTAACCGTTTCCTTTTTTTATCTGGTGTAAACAAAACTGTTGAAGAATAGCTCCTTCACGTCTTTAATTTGCTTCTTTATTTTTTGAATTGTGGAAAGAGAAACGTCACAGTATTTTGCCACTCGTTCATGTCTTTTGTTATGAGACACGGAAAGGCATTTTTGTTTAGTTTCAACAAGCATGTTATTACACTACATGTTAGATTTCGTTCAGTTTGTGAATAGTCTGCCTACGTTTTCGAGAAACTAACATTTCTGTTTACAGTAAGAAAGAATTATATTGGTACAGATAACCTTCAAAAGGTTCCGCGTTATACTGTACTCGTTTATGCTCTGGGCATAGTAGTAAAAGTTGTTGTGTTGTACTGAAATTAAAGCAGTCGCGCATGCTCACTAATGCTTTTCCCCTTTTAATTCTTGTTGTAAACAAAGGAAAACTCGTGACTCAAGTAACTATACGAGCATCGAAATCTTCCCAAGCCTTTCTACCTCTACCTAGAAGAAAGCAAGACGGCTTGGGAAGACATAAAAAGAGATGAATGCCAAAACAGGCCATTGAACTTAATCCTTGGCAGATAATGATGAATGAGGGTCAGGAATTGACCAAAATTGTTCAGTGTCGAAAGCTGCAGTACCGCGGGTATATAATGAGAAATCAAAAAAGTTATGACCTATTGCAGCGCATTCTTTAGGGGAAGATAGAAAGAGGAAAGAGAAATTCAGGTAGAAGAAAAATTTCTTAGTTCGCCAATTTGAGGATCTGGTTCGGTAAGAGCTCTACGAAATTGTTTCGGATTGTGACTAATAAGGTAAAAATAATCATGATGATCGCCTACATCCAAACAGGATCGACATGACAAGAAGAAGACAGAAAACTACATAAGGCTAACTATCTCGTTGATCTTTGTAAGTCAGTGCTATATCTCACTCACAAAATGTCTTATTTCATTAATCCTGTATCCGTAATATGTAAAAACAGTTTCAGGATTTAAAGGGGTTAAATTACTTACAGTTCTCTCAATCCACATTTTTGAAGTGTTAATAAATATGTCTGGCAAAATATCATGTCATATCTTTTGTTTTCAGTTAATTTAAGTGTATTCCATAAATAACACAAAAGTCTAAAAACTGAAAGTAACTTAATTTAAAAGTAAACGAATAAGTTGGGGTAGTTTTATTTAAACATAAATATTTGTAGTGTTATTCTTAATACAAAATGTGATTCGATATGCATTGAGATATTACTGTCCGAGATGTTTTTGGAATTTTTTTAATCGTGAGGGAAGGGTTTATTCTCTTTACAAAACTACCTCCCCCTACTAAAGAGAGCGGTAAGCTTGTTAGAGACTGATTGATTACGCCGTCGTGCAGTATTGTGGGTTAGTTGTTGGTTGACGAGAGAGGGAGGTGGTTGATAAATTCAAATTTGGATCCAAAATAGACTCGGTGGTGTTAATGTAGCCGGTGATGCATTAAATTGTAAGGCTTGGTGAGAGGGTGGTTTTACTCTCTAGTCAGGGGGATGCCCCCCGTCGTATGTTAACGGATTGTGATGGTGATGGCATACTGACGGGGGCTCCGTATTTGACATTTTAATGATGGTTGTATGCTCAACCCCTTGGCTGATTAGGGCTGCATTCACACCACAAATTGCGGCATTGTCAGTCGCTAGGGATTTTACGCTTCACTAAGTTGGTACCACCTATCTCCTGATCCTCTCTGCACGTGATCACTAAGGCGCGAAATTCAGGTTGGCACCATTGACAATAATCAACGTTCGCTTCTGTTGTGTTGAAATTAGCACTTTCTAAATGCAACCGAGTAATCTAAATCGGTGTATTTTCAAACTTTACTCAAATCTTACACTAACTTGAGTAATCTTCAAAGTTCAAGCGATGCAGCTTTGTTATCTTAGACTATAGTTTAATCCTTTAAATTATACGGATTAAATGAATCAAATTTCACTCAAAAGTAGGACACCAAGTTTTACAAATACTTCCTTTCTTCATTTCCATTTGTAACATAGAAATGCACCTCGTCTCTTTCATACATAATTTTCAAAGCATAGAAAATATATACAATACAATAATTAATAATCTATAATATTATTATACACAAAAAACATTGTTTCATTAATTTTAGTTAATTTCGCAATTCTGCGATGAGCTGATACCTATCTGAAATTTCAATGAAGTAATAATTAAATGCAGGATCTAGTATATTTCAGAACGACTAAAGTATATTTACTCCATCCTCAAATCCCCCATACTAAAATTTTTCAGAAAATTTCAGATTTCCATAAATCGGTGTAGGTTCTACCAAATTTCTTAAGAAGAAATAAATAGATAAAATATATGGAAAGGAAATAGAAAAAATTATAACAGACTCAAGTACTTAGTAGTTCAGAAATAATTAAAAAGGAAAGAGGAATATATTGTTTACACATTTAACATAAATTTATTTATACTTCATTAGGTCAATTTGCCTTCCATGGGATCTACCAATCAGAGCATTTCTCCTAAACTCTGGATGCAGACTTCATAAAATGTTGTCAACTGACTCGATGTTTTTCCAAAAAAAAACTCCTAAATCTTTTATAAATAAAATAATTATTTTATGTGTACAATTTTATTAAATGCCTGCAAGTGTTTTTACGTCGGACCTATCAAAAAACTTATTTTTCCTGAAATTATTTTTATAGAAAATTTAGTATCTGTTGTTGTTTAGGTCAACAGCCAAAAAGCTGGTTTACATCTCTAGAGGCCTTACTAAGTAAAACGAGAGGAAGGTGGTTTACAGTTGCCTTCCTCACTGAGTTGAAAGATGCTTTCAGCACGTCAGGCCCTCCGAAAAGTACCCACTTTCCACCATGCAAATGACACCTTCACTTCATTCACCACATGGTGTGGCTGTATAGTGAAATTCATTACTCTCAGAGCAGATTACTCTGACTAGTGTCTTTTACACATCCACTTCTTCTGTTCTTAAAAAGTTCAGACGTATAATTGGCTGACCATGTGATAAGAAACATAACTATTTTTTGTAGCCCTGGAACTAGCCAATCAAATACAATTAATTTAAAACTCCACCTGCCCGTTACAGGCACTGTTATTACTGTTATTGCAATATTACAACAATTTCTAAATATGACGAAAAAGGTTCCAAAACTTGGATTACTTGCTGGAGTTTGCAGTCATCTCTATAGTCTTATAATTGACCAGTAAGATCCTTTGGCCAGAGGCGTTCAAACATCTGTGCTGAGTACCCGGTATCGTCCTAGTGTACAAAATGTTTTGTATGAGATGATTGTCATGTAATTAAAATGTGTCGTGCATCATCTTGTATAATTGTATTGCAACGTCAGTTAGACCTACTTATAGTATTAGTAAGAAGTTGTGTAAAATTAGGTTAGTGACGTAAAAGGAGCACTGTGTTATTGCACTAAGATCTTGTTTTAAATAGTTTGTTTACCATAAAACATATTTTTAAATTGATTTAGTCCCATCAATATTTTGGTCATTATAGACTACTTTAGATCAAGGAACGTTTTAAACATGTCATAATTTTCTAAACCCTACCCGGGAATCGAACCTCCGCTTTGCAGTGTAGACGCTAACCACTGCGCCACGAAGGCAGCTGACGACTCGGTTTTGTATTTCTATCATAATGGTTTCGAGCTCCCTACCGGATAAATTTTTGTTCTAACTCGACCACAAATAAAATATTCTAGGTTTTTGTTTTATTGGAAAAATATTTTCAAACTTATAGTTGGACGGATGTATATGAAACCGCAGTAGCGACAGAGCGAGGTGTAACGTCGCGGGCGTTAATGTACGCGTTGACGAAAAGGACGCTATGCAAATTGCACACCACGTGTAACCATGACAACACCAAGTTCGTTCCCCCTCTTTTAAGCAAAGCATTTTTAGCAACACAACATCAGCTTCTTTGGAATGAATCTGTATATTATGTGGTTTAAATATTTACAAAAATAATTCTGATTTTTTTTTAATGATAAATTAATAAATAGATGGTTGGAAAACATTTTTAAATTGAATATTTAAAGCGGTATAGAAATGATAAAAATAATTGTGATTTCTTTTTTAAATAGGCAAGCATACAGATATTGTTGAAATGTATTTTTTCAATTAGATAATAAATTTTTATTCACTCACATTTCACTCTCATTGTATTTTATTTTATGGTATTCACTCACATATGACAGTCACGTTTAACAAAAATAGTAACATTTTAACTAAAACAGACCTTCCAAAATGTAAATTTTGTAACTTCAATCTTACGATAAGACATCTGCTGATGGAATGCAACGGTTTACAAACTCTGATAATATATAAATTGAAAATGTCTAATGATAAGCACACGTTCCTGAATGAACCGACTGCCGTGCTTTAAACAATTTTGTTCAAAAAATAAATTAATTAATAAACTCTAATAACTTAAGTATAATTTTATAATCTAAAGTTTTTTGAATTTTGAGGACTATAATACTCTAAATTTCACTGGGTCATGAACTTTATTCTGTAATATGTTGTTCTATAATTATGTATACCAAATATTTTTTTAAATTCTTATAGTTTAATTTTTGTAGTCGCTAATAACTTTTGGTGTTGATTTAGCTTTAAACACTATATAAATTAATTGAAGAATTTAGTAATTTTGAGAAAGTTCATTAATTTGTTTTTAATTTCATCCGTTAATGAAATATAAAATTAATATAAATGTAAAATAAAACATTAAACTGTGTTCAAATAGAAAGAAAACAAATTCAGAAAAAATAATAATATTTGTTAAAACCTATAACATAAATCCAACACACTGTATTTTCAATCTTTTGAAACCATGGTCAGTATTGTTGTGTGGATTTAGATTCAGGAAATTTTGGTGATGGTTAAGCATTTATTCGTATTTTGAACTTAATTTTGATTAAAACTGATTTCACAGTGTCCATGTTAAAATCAGTTTATATCTGTTTTGATCTACCATGGAATTTGTAAGGCTGACTGCAAACTTTTGACCGGAAGCATTAGATATATTTTGATATTTGAAGTGCTGGATGCACCCACAATTAAAAATTGTTGAAAATTCAATTATAATTAAAAATTGCCATTGGGATTTTAATAGAGAACGCGGCGTGGGTAAGTCTACACGTTGGGGGGTACTGAAAAGGACCTGTTTAAGCGGTGGCCGCCTACCCGGAAAGAGTCGGTCGTAGTCGTCGTGGCGATCGAGGAGGAGGGCGACACGGAATGTCGTCATCCAATGGAGAAGTCGTCTTCTATATGTTAATATGGGTTTGAAAGGGAGTTGTATAGAATCATTTTGGATTCGCTTGACAAATGTGAGAGTTTTCCAATTAACCGTTTTTGGTTATTTTACATCAATTTTTATTAAACTTACGTCAATTGTTTTTGGATAATTAACGTATTTTGAACTGAATTTTGATATTACTAAATTTATTTACTGTGTCAATGTTTTAAGTTCAACATAGCTATATGTGTGTTTTGATGTAGGGGCCTACTATGGAATTTGCAAGGCTCGCTGCAAAATATTTTACTGGAACCATTTACATACATATTATTTTATATTTGAAGTGCTGGATGCACCCCACAATATTAAATTCTATAAATGTCCATACGGGTCAAAAAAAGGGATTTGTATAGAATAATATTTGTAAATTGACGAAGGTAAATGTTTTCCACAGTAACCCCCCGTGTTGGTCTAAAGGTAAAGTCGTCGCCACGAGTCAGCTGTTAATTTTCAGAGACGAAGGTTCCTTGTTCAAATTCTACTAAAGATAATTACTTATACGGATTTAAATACTAGGTAGAAGTTACTGGTGTACTACGATGGTTCAGGTTCAATTAACCACACTCTTTCATGAATGGTCGGCCTGAGTCGATACAAAACTTCACCTCATTTACACGTCATACATATTATCACCCACATCTCATTGGATCATATAGTTGCTTTTTGTACAGAATTGAACAGATTACAAACGTACACACATTAGGTTAAAAAAAAGAAAGTAATTTAAATAAGTTAAAAAAATACCGTATAAATATAAAAAATCGTTTTTGTACTGCTACCAAGAAGATGAATACAATACAGTCTTTGTAGAAAATATTTTATTATTGTTATTGCATTGATATTAAAAACGAACGAGAACGAAAATTTTATATATAAAAAAATATGTGAAAACGTGTTGACAAGATGTCAAATGATAAAAATGTAGCAAGTGAAATATAATCACGCGGTATTCGTTGTTGTAGGGGGTGTACAGAATACAGGGAGTCTGGGCAAATATTATTTGTAGTTGCTAAGCAACGGGGGAGGTTACAAAATGACGCCGACTGCATCTTGTATCAAATGAGATGTGCTCTCATTAGGGAAAAGGGTGCAAAAATCTTATTGTATAAACTCCTAACAGTTATATTTTACATCTTACATTAACTAAACCTACTTGTATCTTCCCTTTTCTTAAAGTTCCCCCATTTCCACCATTCCATAATCTTCAACTAACACATCTAAATGAGTGAATGTTCTTAAATCCACCCTTTCTTTCTCTTGTGTATTTACACTTTGTTTTGTTCGCTGGAATAACAACCCTGTATGCAATGCACTCTAGTGTTTGTTTTAATAAACTCTTGTACACATTGAAATACCGAGCTAGGCCCGTACAATATAGGCTTTTTACTTTCTCTTGCGTATATGAATATATAGGAAGGAAAGAATTGTTTTCATGTCGATTTTTTGATATCCAGTTTTCACCAAATGTATACGTTTTCAGACCCCCTGAACCCAAAAACATGTTTTTAGCAATTTGGTTGTGTGTGTGTGTGTGTGTGTTTGTGTTTGTGCGTGTGTGTGTGAACAGAATATCTCAAGAACGGAACATCGTACAAACTTGAAACTTGATACTAAAGTTAGATACTACTACTGGACCCAATACGAACATTTTCATCAAAATCGGTCAACCGGAAGTAGTAGTTTATTCGTGTAATTTTTTACATTTTTGCGATTTTCTCAAAAATGGCCCCTACGATGTTTTTTATAAATCGCCTCATTCACTACATTTTTTATGCTCTACAAGAAAGGGTAGGCGCCATGTCTGCTGACATTCTTGGTGAGGCTGTTTTCATATATAAAAATTGTTTTTTTTTTTAAGATTACCGCTTTAATATGCATTTTAGCGTAAAAATGTATAATAAAAGTTGTAGAGAATTTAAAAACCTACAACTTTTATTTCAAACAGTTTTTGTATTAGCGGTAATTAGCAATTTTCTGTTTTTTCCTCACGAAATCATGTAAAAAAATCAATTTTTTTAAAGATTTCAGCCTTATTACGCATTTTACCACAAAAGTTTATTAATCAGATATATAGCAAATTAAAAGATATACAACTTTTATTTAGAGAATTTTTTTTACAGAGCCTAGTTTAGCGTGAAAGAGTGATTTTTCGTGTTTTTAAGCCAAACTGGTTGATTTTCATTTTGCGTCTTTCACTCATTATTAAAATTAGGTAATGTTTATTGAGGTTATTTTTTCGTTTATTTTTTAATTTTTTATTAGTCTACTAATGTTAGATTATGTTGTTCATTATTTGCATTGGCAAGAGAAAGTTGTGTGAGTGTTTCACACCAGATTTTTAACTGATAATTAACATACAGTTTAACAATGAATGTTCACTCGTTCATATTGTAATTTCCACAACCATGCGTTTTCAGGTTCAATTCTCGTTCAGTTCTGGCATTTATTTCATCTCCATCTATCAGCCTTTGTCGTCCGCATTAGCAATGTTCAAAACACTCAGACGTCAACCAAACAAAAGAAAAATAAAGATTGTGTTTCTTTTAGTAATCATTATAGTCATGTTATTTGCACTAAGCCTATTTCTCTACTGATTACTGTTACTGATTATTGCAATGAAATATTGCACAACGATCTATAGGCCTACTTGCTCTTTATAAAAAAGAAAATTTAAGAAAGTAGCAAAAATGTGAAAAAATAGAAGAGAATCAAAATCCTTTCGCTATCAACCTCTTCGACAACAGCAAAGATACTCACAGACTGAAACGTTTTAAAATATTGAACTCACCTTTACGATTTTGTTAATCATTTAATTATTTTCTACATCTACTACTTATAATTGCCGTCATTATCAACTCCATCGTGATCATTGTGATCTTTAGTTTCAACTGCTTTATATTTCAAGATGCACCAATGTACGCACTAACTACTACCCCATGAAAGTGATCAATTCTACTTTATACGAAGGTTCTCATGAAGATGAAACAGTTTTTATGAACAAGCTCCGATAAAAAAACTCCTTACCTTCAAGAAATAATACAGTCCTATACATCTTCTTTCAAAAATTGTAAATGAATTAAAATCTTCTAATACGAATTTAAGAATCTGTTATATCAGTTAAGTTTTGATTTTTTCAGAGTTTAGCTCTTTTTTGAAACACAACTAATCGTGTTTCATTTTTTGATTCAATAAACGTTATTATTCAAACTTTTATCGTTTTTGCTTAAAGTTTATACCTACATTCTAAAAAACTGATTGAAAAAGAATTACTCTTTGCTAAAAAAAAATGTTTTGATTATATTCACACGATGGTCGACGTATAGCTAGGCCTATATACTTTTTTTTAAATACAGCGATATCTAAAATCTATTCTTAAGTAATATATTAAGTAGATAAGTTTTTGTTTTATGTCATTATTGAATAAAAATCCCCAATGTGGGAATTTCGTAGATGTAAGTCTAATATTGACTGGTCGCTTTGAAATAAATGTGTACAATGTCTTTGTTTTAGTTGTCGAGTGTTGTTTGAATTGTCTAAGAGTGAAATGGCTAGATGATTTGTGTGCGATTCGATTTTTCTTTTTTGTATTTTGTATAGTATGTGTTGTTTTTTTGTTGAACAGTAGGAATGTGTAAATCTCTGTGTAATACCGTATATCCTGTATTCTAAGATACCCTCGAATCTAAGACGCAGCTTATTTTGGCAGTACACATTTTGGAAAAAAGTAAAATCTAAAAAAAATCATCAAAATCTTATTTCTTATATAAAGTAAAATTGTATTACCTGAAATGGGCAATGAAGCAGAATTAAATGTAACACGATATTGGCAGAAATAAATAACTTTCTTGAATTCACTTTTTTGATTGAGTATCAAATAAGGAGGGAAGTTGGTTTCCATCGGCTGTTATGCATAACATAACTGTTATTCGTAGTTTCTCGGACCCAGTAGTTTTTTATTCTACTTTTTTGGCACCTTCACATCGAATGTGTAGTTTCTTGGCATATCGAAATAGAACAAAGTTTCTTCTGAATTACCTATCTGATCAAGAGTGTAGATATTTTCAGTTAGTAAGTTAATAACATGGCGCTGGATATTCTCAAGCTGCGTTTCAAAATCAAAGATTAGTTTGTTTACGTGTTGCTTCTACGAATTCTGATAATTATTTATGAAGTTTTATTTTATTTTAATTGTAAAAGATAACTTCTTTCATATTATCATCCATAGTAGATATCTCATACGTAGTTTGTAGTGTTAATACTACGCCCATAAGAAGCAGGTGGGGTGTTACATTTTTTGCACTAGATCTGCTAGTTCCGGGGCTAAAAAATAAGTTCTGTTTCTTATCACGTGGTCAGCCAATTACATAACTGAACAATGTAAGATCAGAAGAGGTAGAGGTGTAAAAGACACTTGTCAGAATTATCTACCCTGAGAGTAATGAATTTCATTATACAGCCACACCCTGTGGTGAATGAAGTGAAGATGCCATTTGCAGGGTGCAAAGTAGATGCTTTTCGGAGGGCATGACATGCTGATAAGCATAGGCTACTTTTATAATCAGTGAGGAAGGCAATACTAAACCTCCTCACTCCTCGTTTTACTTAGTAAAACCTCTAGAGATTCAAACCAGCCTTTCAGCTGTTGACCTAAACAACAACAGTGCTAATACACCGGTAGAAAGATATTAAATAAATGTGACTACAAGACACCCTTGAATGTAAACCGCACCTCGCTTTTTGAGGTATCACATTGTGAAAAAGGTGCGTCATAGAATCGAGAAAATACGTTATAATATAGTACATTATAATTTCTCACTAAAATTTAAAAACTTTAAAAAAGACTCTATGAAAAATAATGAAAATATATGTATTAAAATCAGGAGAGATAATAATGAAATATAAGACAAAACAATGGAGAAAGTGTTTTGATATTTTGGCTAAACAAAATTTTGCGTAGCGTTGATAAAGGGGGTATAACTATAATAGTAAATTTGGGAACCCCTTTAGGGTTTTGGGTTTTATGTGTTATATATCATAAAGTAAGTGAGGGCGTATTAGTTATTTCAAGAGTTTATTAATCCAGTTTGAGTGTCGGAGGATTACCTCCTCTATGGTATATAATAGTCCTTTCTAACCCTTGTACTTTTACACATCTCCCGCCCCGTCATCTCCTTTTCCTAACAAGCATCCTTTCGTAGTTTGTATATAGACAGGTATGTTCATTTTGGCTAGAGTTAGTAATACTGCTAGATAGTACTAACCGTCCAACTTTCTCAATACAGTTAGCAAGTATAGCATAGTTAGTCCAATATTCCTTCTCATACCGTCTCTCTCATCCCTATATATCTCTATCTCTTTCTAATAAATATCACCACCTCAATGAACTTCATCCCATCATCCCTCTCTCTTTTCATGGCCGAAACAACCCCTCTCAACACCTAAATCCCTCTCCTTCGAAACTTAACTCGAAGTTAAGGTTTCAAGTTTGTTAACTAAAGAGCGAGCTAATTAAAACATCATCAATGTTCGTCACTAAATTATATAACCTTAACTATGTAACTTCTACACAACTTCTTCAATGATTTATGTTAGTTGTATTATTAAAACTTTATAAAGTTTACACAAAATTTATATATAATTTTAAAATTTAAACTTTAAATTCAAAACTTAATACTATTTTATATTGGTGTAAAAAAAATTAATACCGCATACAAAAATTAATTAGAAAATATACTTTAACCCTTTACAGGTCTGTGGTAGGTATACTTACCACTGGCAATAAGGTCGATTTTTTTAAAGAATAAGCCATGCAGTTGAACCCTATTGGCATTTCATGGTTTTATAGATGTTCTCTGGTAAGTAGGCTACCAACATATTGAAATTAGCGCGCAGCGACCACTTGCTTTGTGAGTTACACGAATGTGGTAAGGATTCATACTAGCGTACGCTACCATGTTGTTTTGTCGTTACTTTTGTACAGTGCTTAGACAATTCCAGTTTTTTACGGGAAAGCAAGCATTTATACTAATATAAACTTAAGATAAGTTATTCGACAAATTTTTTTGTTATATAGGGCCACAAGTTGTTTTAATAATCATTCTTACCACTAAATATTATGTGATTCCCATTTCAGTTAACATTCTTTGGTAAGTATACTTACCAGGGCTTGATATAAAAAATATCTTATTGTTCTGGCACTAGAAATACATTATTCAATACATTATTATTCTATAAATCAAAATTTTACATTTCACAACATCTATATTTTTCCCTGTAGTACTGCCCTATAAAGGGTTAAAGCCTTTTAACGATAGCAAAAGTAACCAAGACAAAAGCAATAGATTGTGTCCTAAAACTCGAAAGATGAATCCTAAGAACCTCCATAGGAAAGAAAAACAAAGTAGATGGGCAATGGAGAATTCTTACAAACGAACAAGTCTATAAAGAAAATGAACCCATAACGGATATAATAAGGAAGAAGAGGATATCTTTTCTTGGACATCTTATCAGAACACCTAAAAATATAATTTTAAACAAGATGATTAGAAAACTCCTTCCAATGGTAACATTAGGAGCATGGATCCGAAATGTCATAGAAGACATGATCGAACTCGAATTAACTTCGATGATTTAGAAAACAAAACAGAAATATTAAAAATCTTAAGAAATAAGGAAAGTAGATTTGAAACAAAATCAGATGGAAGAACAAACCCAAGCAGGAAGAAACCGGTCGTTTCAGAGGAAGTTCGCTAAGCAAAATCAGCCTGAATAAAGGCATACTGGCATAATATCAAGCTGAAGAATATGAAAAGGAAGAAGCTTCCTAAATTTGACTAAAGTGATCCATTGTGGTCACAAAAGATCTTGTTTAAAATTATATTTTTAGGTGTTCTGATAAGATGTCCAAGAAAAGATATCCTCTTCTTCCTTATTATATCCGTTATGGGTTCATTTTCTTTATAGACTTGTTCGTTTGTAAGAATTCTCCATTGCCCATCTACTTTGTTTTTCTTTCTTTATAGAATAATAATGTATTGAATAATGTATATCTAGTGCCAGAACAATAAGATATTTTTTATGTCAAGCCCTGTTTTTTTTCGGATCCATGCTCCTAATGTTACCATTGGAAGGAGTTTGAAAAGTTGGTACTAATAATAATCATAATAATAATAATAATAATAATAATAATAAAGCGGAAAGATTATATATACAAATACAGTAGTCCTCCCCCAAGTTTTATACACTGCGGAAACCTTAACGTGCCACAGAAAAGGAGAAATTGCGAAACTAGAAAAAATACACAGAAGATTCGCCCAAACAATATTAGGAACGGTTTACGACCCGGAAACTCAAATACACAAAAAACGATCAAAAAAACAAGGATGAATACCTGGGAGAATCTTTGACTACGAAATTAAGAAAGCGACGACTACAATATTGCGGACACTTAATGAGATTTAAGGACACAAACAACAAGACTTACAAACTGATCAGGAGCCAAGAAGGACTTAAAACTAGAGGCAAATGGCTAAAGGAAATAGAAGAGGACTTAATAACACTGGAAGTCTCAGGCTACGACATTATGAATGGAGACATATTTAGACGCAAAATCAAAACTTTTGGGAATTTTCAGTCTGTTGAGTCCAAAATTAGAATCTGGACAAGAGAAAAAAAACAAGTGGTGAGTAAAAGAATGAAAGAATACCACGACAAGAGGAGACAGCTCAAGAAACAACTTAAAGAGAAACTGACTTTACCTACATAACTAGTACGTTCTTAATAGGACTAAACAATAAAAAAAAAACGGAAAGATAATTTATCGTCATCAAAATATGCTCTTATTAAACTGGCTCTAAAAATCTATTTAATTTTTATGATCGTTATAAGCAGGTAACTTGGTTGAAATTCCAGAATAGTTTCAAGTAACGCCCTTTTAATGATATATTTAATTAAGTGTTTTCTAATTAACGAAAATAAATTTGAAATTACTCATCTCAATTTTAGAATTTAAGTATGCCTACTTACGTTGTACATAAAATATTTACGAATAAGTATTAGAGTGAAGCCTGTAAGGAGAATATGATGTCGTGCAACGTGTAGGTAGGACCTTCGCCAGGAGGCGGGGTGCAATATCGTAACACGGGCGCTTTACCTGTGGGACGTAAAGCACGTTCAGGAACACTACAACGGGTCGTCCGGGTCAGGAATAGCAAAGAACAACAGGCATTCATACTATCTTTATGAGCGTACAATCACTCTCTCGCTCTGATTGACTTATTTCCTCTCTCTCTCTCTCTCTCTCTCTCTCTCTCTTCCCCTCTTCACAATGCCTTTCTCTCTCTTTATGGCTTTCACGATTATCAATTACAAAACTAGTAACAATTGTAATAATTATCCTCAATTATTTTAGCATTACTCGTTCCCAGATTTTCCAGCAATTTTACTAAATTATCACAAGCAACTTTAAAACTATTATTCACAGATTAATAGATGTTCCCATTATTAAAAATTATATGACAAATCATAGTATTTCATCAATTTAATCTTCATGGTTAATAGTTAATTTAGTAATACGTACATGTAATTTATTACAAAATAATATTGTTTATTTATTTAATTATTCCAAATTGATTTCTTAGCACATAACTCATGATAATATTGGCATTACTTAAACACTTTTATTAGTTTTCCTTTGTGTATTCCACGTCATGTAAATTTCTTAGTGTTTTTTGTTTAGTTATCTTTACATTAGACTAAACAAATTTCTTTAGTTCGTTTACACAAGTCTTATTTTTAAAACCGCTATATTTTTGTTCTAAAACAACGAATTCAGTAATCCTTAGCGTAGCTTTTTAATTTATTTCTTTTCATACGGCCCAAAACCTGTGCGGCTGTACGGGAATGAGTGCCTTAAATTAACCGAGAAGGCTGGTTTAACAGGCTGATCACCATGAGACTCTGCACGTCCCTCACCAGATCTGTAAAATTTACTTCTTGAGAGACTGATCTCTCTTAAGTAATAGTGTTTTTAATAGAATTGTGAGACGGATTGGATGCTGGTTTGCACTTAATCATATACCGAGCTGTTAGAAATGAGTTCAAAAAACATTTCCCCAGTCATGGTTCGTGATTTACTTAATCCGGTCGAGTCAAAAATGAGTCAGTGAAACTTGACGGCTTATTATTACTATTACATAATATTGACTATTATTATAGGCTAATTTATTATTGCATTATTAATCATGTTTTAATAATATTATATAATGCAAATAATTCAATATTTTAATTTTTTATGTTTTTCATATTACAATATTTTTTGCATTGTAAATGTTGACTCTGGTCGGTGCCTCTATGCAGACAACTGGTACTCAAGATTACCACTCGCCGAACAACTGCTTGATAGAGAGACTCATCATCGATATTTATGTAGTTTTATTGAAAAATACCCCGAAGTAAATTATTTATAAAATACATATAATAATTTATAGAAATACAAGTAAAATTTCAGTTAGAGAAATTTGATGTTTTTACTCTTGAGCACCTGATTAGGCTCTCACCTAAAAAACAGCGCCAAAAATTTAAGCCAAACAATACTCTAGACTTGAAAGAAAATTAATTTAATTAGTTTTAAGCAAAGGAACCATAAAACAGGAATGGGTTTTTTAGAAAAATTGTAAAATTTGGCTTGGTAGTCAACCTGTTAAGAGATCATTTTTGTTGACGCAGTTTCTTATTATTCGTTTTTAGACTAGATTGTAATATTATTACATATTTAAATAAATAAATTGAACAAAATATGTTGTAACAATTACCAAATTTTATTTTGTTGGGTAGATACTAAGTGAAATGGCGATAGACCTATAATTTGAAATAACTACAGAAGGAAAAAAAATTTTCAATTTACTTCTTTGAGTGTCGAGTTGGTTTAGTAATGGGGTTAACATTGGTATTGATGATTGTTTTCCTCAAAAGGGAAGCTATTAAACGTTGGAAAGAATCCCCCTAATGTCCAGAGCACTGAGGTCAGGAAGTCAAATCTATCTTGTTAGGGGATAAACGGGGGAAGGAACTACGTACATGTGAACCCAAAATACGTAAGGTTGAAATGGTATGAGATTGGAATGGTGTGAACCAGATGGTCTTAAGTACCATTGGAAATCGAGCGACATTTGACCTGGCCAATAATAATACAAACCAAAAGGGACAAGGGACCAACCTAGAGGGGTGGGGCGTATAGTGGCTACCGCTATAACAAAACAATTCTAAACCCCTCGATCTCGTTTTACATTTTGTTCAACTAATACTAATTTTGGATAACCGCTTTTCTACAATTTTCTTTTACCGTTTATTACAGTATTTACATTTTACAACCGAAATCTGAATTTCTGTGTTATTGATTTTTAAGTTATTCAGCCTATTCTACCAAACAATAATAACATATATTATTTGAAATAGGTATTATATTTTAAAAGCTTAACATAATTATTTTGATATATTTTAACTATTTCTTTCCCCAGTAACCTCTTTGGGGCATAACCAATATAGGCCTACAAAAAATAAATTGAACAATATTTGGGTTCGTAATGGTTTTTTTAATGAAATTTTCATTTTTCTACTAAATATTATGGCCTAGAAAATGAAAATAGTAAATTATAAAACCTTATTAACAAAAACAAATAATGGAAGCGACAACATTTACATATTAGTTAAAACGTTAGTTTTAAGTTAAAAGAACATCGAAATTCTTTCGTAATCAATCTCCTTGACAACAGCGAAGATATTCATGGACCAAACGTGTTAAAATATTGGACTTCATGATTTTGTTTCTAATAAAATTATTATAATTACCACATAATTTTTGATAGCCTATGATAATTTTCACCGCCTCGGTTATTGGAATGAATGTGGTAATATGATTAAATATGTGTATAAAAATTAATTTAAAATGTTACCTAAGCTAAAAATTGTAATTTTTTTTGGAAATAAAGTTATATTGTTATTATTTCGTTCACATACATGCGGACACGCGCACACATCCACACACACGCACTTGTAAGTACACACAGATACATGCGGGCGCGCGCGCACAAGCACGTCCACGCAGAAACCAATCTGCAAAAACATGTTGTTTGGGTTCAGGGCCCTGAAAACCTGTATTTTCACTGAAATGTCGAATTTTAAAAATGGACATGTGAACAATAAATACTTTCCTTCTTTATTTATTCATATAAGGTGAAAGAAAATAAAGAGAAAAAAATGAAAAATGTTTGATGTAACTCAAACATTAAAAGACCATTAGAGCATCATGCGGTCTAACGTCATCTGAAGATTACAATTGATGGGATGGAGTAAACTCACTCTACCCGATTTAGCACTACGGTTGTAAACCATTGACTCTCCTATTCAGTTTAGTAGAGTAGATGCTTTACCTATCCAAGTCTTCCACGTGGAGGTCGCATCTCGAAATCGGGACCTTATCGACCATCCCCGGCAGAAGCATTTGCCGGTTTTGATCGCTTTAAACTCTTTTCGTTGCACAACAACGAGCCCCAATGACTTGAACCAAATTCAGGCAACTAGTTAGGAACTTTCCATAAAGAGTAAAAACAAAACAACGGGTGGACAGAAGAAAGGAGAAAAGCCTACAGTGAGCGAATACCGAAAATGCGGGTTGAAAAAAGAGCTTCCAGGACGTCTAAAGGTCACCTCACATAATCTTAAATTAGCCCAATACGAGAAAAAAACTCAAAAATTATTCTAGAAATATTTAAAGGTTAAGAAAAGTTGACTGGGTTGTCTTTTAATTAGAACCTCGATAATCCTCATGACGATTCATATGATGTTAACCATCCTCTTATTAAAATCTTTGCATTTGAATGTATTTCTAAGTTAGAGGAACGGAAAGTGTGATTTATTTTAACTTAGATATCCTTTCTATTATCTTGAAAGACTGAACAATTAATTTGTGGCACATATTTGTTCAGTTGACACCCTACACTAACAGTTGAAATAGTTTCATTGTTAAACTATAGAATGTGTACAATAATTATAGGCGTATTGGATAACGATGAACACCATCATCGGAATGAAAAGGACGAAGATATTATCCTTATGGCCGGGGGTCCGATCGGAAGGGGCTTACCTGTAAACTCTCTTGTGTTTTCTGTTCTGGGTGTGTCCGTACATCTTTATTGCATCCTCCTACACTCGCCCGCCCAAATTACATGCTTCAAACCTTCCTTTCTTCCCTTATTGTTCCTTTACTATTATACAACTACTTCCTTCAATCGGCTCGATCATACATTGTTTTTTTTATCATAAACATTTTGACTCTATTGTAACCAAACACCAAATTAAAAGGACACGCTAATTTTATATTTCTTTCTTTCGTTTTATATGCTTACTTCCTTTTTCTATAAATTTTATCTTACTAATTTATATTTGCCTAATTACTGGTTTACTGTTAAAGGATTTATTTGTCAAGTTTTATTTTTCTTCCAGCGAATAGACCTATGTGGCCACGAGAAGTCAATTTTTCAATTTCCTCAATTTTCTTCCTCTTGACTTTTTTATCCTTTTTATCTTTACATGATGTTTTCCGATCTCTTATTTCTCATCACTTTGGAACAGTTTTTATCTAATGTTGATACAGTGAAACCAATTAATTAATGATTTCTTTTATTTGTGTTATCTTAATTCCTAAGAATTACTACAATGTAATTCCTCTACGTTCCCTTGTCCTCCTGGTAGTTGGTTTACAGAATAAAATAATTCTGCAACTGGTAAATTATATTATTAAATTAGTGTTTTGAACTGGTGCAGTTTGTCGAAGATATTTTTGTTCAATCTGTTTTGCAGGATTTATATGAGTACTAGGTTTATACTTTAGTAATGACTAAGATCCGCGAATGTGGTGATTACCTGGAGTATCTGGAATACCTCAATTTTTCTGGAGTAATAAACACGAGCATAATCATATAATTCGTGGTACTTTTCCACTTCACAAATTTTATGTTAAACGCCTCCTTATTAATATTATCTTTTCTTCTACTCACAGTCAAGGATTAGGCTTCCGCCTGTTCCAACTCACAACAGCAAAAAACTATTGAATTATTGCCATCTTTTGCGTGGCCTGCCAACATCTCTCCTCCCCACTGGTTTGTACTCCAAAAGACTAAGGGGTCAATGCCTTTTCCTCAGGCTACGTGCTCCTTCCATGGATTTCGATTTTCTTAAATCTTCCCATTCAGGTAGTAAACGTTCAGCTCCATTCTTATGCCCTCATTTCTTAGTTGGTCTCTACGATTGCAACCCTTTGTTCTTCGCAGGAATCGCATCTCTGACGTCTGTACTCTACTCTCCTATGCTCTAATACTAATCCACGATTCACTTCCACAGAGTAGAACTGGGGCTGCCATCACCTAGTAAAATTTTATTTGAGTTTCTTTTATTGTTTTCCTGCCTAGGGTTCTGCTAATATTGCCGCACACTGCTTGAAATTTGGCAAATTTCATCATGTCTATATCCAAAACTTGATCAAACCCGATGTCACAACCTAAATAAGTGCATTGTGATACTAGTTCGAGCCCTACATCATCTACCACAATTTTAGACCTAGTAGGATATTTACCGGTAAATGATCCCTTTAACTTTTTACGGAAACGATGAAGTTATATTTTTTTGCATAATTCATTTAAAACATACACCAATCTCTGAAGCTAATCCTCACTCTTTTGCATAATCCACAAATCATCCTCAAACAGTAAAACATTCAGGTAAACGTCATTCTTCAGCCTAATTTCGAAACTTACCTTGTTTTTCCATTGGTGGAAAATGTGGTCCATATTTACGTTAAATAAAGAGGGTGATAAACTGCACCCTTGTCTTACTCCTTGATTAACACTCATTTCTTTCAATTGATTCTTACCCGCATTTATCACTATTTGCGTATTGGTGTATATAAACTTTTAATTGAATTAAATAGATAAATTGAATACCCTCTTTCCTCTTAAATTTATTAAAATTAACATTAGTATTATTATTATTATTATTATTATTATTATTATTATTATTATTATTATTATTATTATTATTATTATTCATCTGGGTATCCTTCCAGCAGGCCGGGTAGGATTTGAGTGGATTATTATTATTAGCTACAAATAAAAATATTAGGTAATACTGTATTTTCTATTAAAATCAATCCCTTAGTTTATTGAATAAATAGATTAAATCAATTTCAACAGATTAATAATTTAACTTTAGAAACTAATGAAGCTAAATAAGATTAGAACATAATTAAGAAAGAAAAAAATAAGCAGATCGTCGGAAGATCGACCGAATTGCACTTCCAAGCAGATTGTAAGGTTCGCAAATCACTTTTATCTGAATCTCGTACACATAGTAATCACATGAGAATCGTGTCGTTGACGGGTCCCCAATATCTAACGTATGAAGTGAGAAAGAGAGGAAATTGCATCATAGTCGCATCGCATCGTGGGCAGAGACTCTTAATATCCCTTCCTAGTAAAATAAAATTACTCCAAAGCATCAATGTTCAACCTTCGTAGAACTGGATAAACTGAATTTTTTTCTCTATTTAGGAAATTCACGATCTGTTAGAAACAACCAGTGAATATGATAACACAACATTTGGAAAAAAATAACATGATAAATCATGTTATAAACATGATAAAGGAAAGTACCCAATACGATCTAAAATTGTGATAGACAACAAAGTATTGGAGCAAGTGTCTCAATTCACATATCTGGGCTGTGACATAAGTTACAAAGATGAAATGGATGTGGAGAAGAAAATAGGAAAGTTCCAAATGATTTGTGGAAGTATCAGTAGGACATTGGGGAAAAAAGCTACCACAAACACAATAATGAAATTTTATAAAACAATGGCAGCTCCAATACTCCTCTATGGTAGTGAGTCTTGGGTCACATCAAAAACACTTGAGAGTAAAGTGCAGGCAGCGGAGATGAAATTTCTTCGCAGAACTAGGGGCTGTGACAGGAGAGATCACATCAGGAATGAGGAAATAAGGAAGGAGCTGAACATCTTCTGCCTGAATGAGAGAGTTGCATCGTATCGCCAACAGTGGAAAGAACATGTTGAACGAATGTCAGCCGATAGGCTTCCACTAAAAATTTATAAGTATCAACCGGTAGGCAAAAGAGGTATAGGCAGGGCACGGAAAAGGTGGCAATGATTATACCATAAGGAAAAAAACAAAAAACAAATGTTATAAGATAGACTTAAATTTATCATTGATAAAATGTGAATTACATATTTAATATAGATGTTTTCTAAAATTATTAATATAAGCTGAATGTGAGTCGGAACAGGCCATGACCTAATCCCTGTTTGAAAGAAGAAGAAGATAACATGATAAATAAACGTGAGTGGAGACACAGTCCAGTGACAGAACTCCGACATGAATAAATAAGTGTAGCATTAAGTAAGTTTTATCATAAGTGTAGCATTTAGAACACTGTAATGGATAGTCAGTTACAGTACTACGTTAATTGATGAGGTTCCGGCTCCATCGACGTTATTGACGTCTTATTGGATTATTTGGGAGAGTCTGCGTAGCCAGATTTGAGATCAATGGGTTATGGTGGTTCACGAGTTTCTTCGTAAATTTTGTATAGAGTTTTAAGAAAACGTAATTTACGTAGGGTACGTTTAGGTCTGACTGTAGCGTTTTATTGGTTACCCAATAGGGGGCGTTAACTATCCTCTGTAAAAGCTTTGATTAGAAACGCTGAATTTTTTCTAATACCGGTGGTTTTGCACAGCAGTAAAGCTGACTGGCATAGCTCCATATTGGTTGAAGGTAGGAGCTGTTATTTAATATATTTAATTTAATATTTATATTTAATTAAATATAAATAATTAAAGAGAAAGTATCGATATCTTAATTGCTATTTAATGATATATAATTGTCAAAAGATAGTTTTATTGACTCCAAAATTTTTTATTTTATCGCAGTTTTCTCAAAAACTATTAAAGGTTAAGTTCTAAATATAATTTAATTTTTGATTAATCAGATCGAAAGCAATATAAAACTCCAAATTTGTTTCATAATATGCTCCTAGAAATTCTGTACTGTTTTATCTTAACGAGAGAAATAGAATTCACTTATTTATACAATTTTCATGATAAAGTAGTGAGAGAAATAAATTATGTCAGAAAGAACTGAAAATCATTCATCCTGGATATTCAACTGCAAATACCACCGACTCAATGTTACAATCAATTATTCATTAATGAGACTTTGTAAACAAATTAATAATGATTTATATTATATTTTTATTTATTTATGAATGTATTAGAAGTAATTTTAAAAGGAAAACAAACAAATCGCACATTAAATTTGAAAACACTGATATAATACTTTGTGCAATAATGATCGTTATCAATTAGGCAATAAATAAAAACAGCGACTGGAACGAATCTGCTCTGATAGTAAATGATTAACTAAAATTATAATTTTATAAATTGATAGATAAGAGATTACTAATTACAGATTTTGACAATGAATTTTAATTTTAAAATAATGAATTTACGAGTGGGTAAAATTAATTAGTATTGCTTGATGAATTTAGTATGAAGAGTTTATTTATATTGTCAAAATTAATGTTAGCATTTCATTGATTCAGTGTTCACATATGAAGAGAATGGTCCTGGTTTTGATTCCTAAGAAAATTGGTAACATTCATGTGACGGTACACATATATCCAGAACTTTTAATAATTTTTAATAAACTTTTGTAATTTTTTTAATATCTAATGATGATGTTGAAATTAAAAATACCTTTCAAATTGCGTTTAATTTTTTTATGACCTCTTCATCTTCTCTTATAGTCATTCCATTTCACCAAAGCATCCTCTCCTCGTTACACTTATGCTAAGCAAAGAATCTCAAATCTATAGTAGAGTTTTTATGAAAATGAATCAGGATAGCTAGAACCTTAGTGTCTCATTCTTGACGTAACATGGAAGAATGTACATTATCAAGCCTACCGATAGAAAGACTCACAAAATTATTTCATTTCAAATCAGTAACTCGGTTAAATAGTACTTTATTCAGTACCTGTCAACTTCAGGGATTATAATTCGAAAGACTTATAGGATAAACATTTCCATTTATCAATTATTTTCTACTGATCACGCAAAAAATTATTGATAATTTGTATTATAAATAAAATACAAATTTACTTCACAAAGAAAAATAACACATACAATCGTTAACTTCTTAAAACCCCACCGGGTTGATCTAGTGGCAAAGTGATCGCCGGGAGTCACCTGTTTGACTGTTGATGTAGGAAGACGAAGGTTCCATGTTTCAAATCCTAGAATGCTAGAAAGTGGTTACCGGTATACTTTGATGATTGGGGTTCAATTAATCATAATATTTCTCAGAAATGGTTGGCCTGAATCTGTACAAGACTACACCCAATTTTTTACGTGATACATATCATACTCATCACACAGGATCTTGGGGTTGCTTATTGTTCTTAAACTGAACAGATTGCAACGTACACACATTAGGTACGTTAAAAAATCATCCACATTTTTAAATAGTCGTGGAGGATCTTACTGCTTAAATAAAAAAAGAATGCCGGAAGGAAGTCTTAAAAATTTTGATTGAACGACCTGGATCGACTTTAAGGCACGGTCGACCAATCGCCAGCGACTAGGTCGACAACTACCTCGAGATTGAAAAGAATATGGACAAATACGCATTTAATCGCAACACCCAAGAAGTAGCCGGCGACAAAAAAATACATGAGTGACGCACGGAACTGGTCGCGGCAACCAGTCAAGTGCCTTGATTCAAATGAGCGCATTCAGAATTCGAGAAAGTTTGGTTAAGACCAGACCATGAGTTTCGACACAGAAACATTTATTTCTGAGATTGAATCACGCAGGTTCATTTGGGACTTGTCCAGTAATGATTACGGTAATCGTATCATCAGACGAAATAAAAGATCTCATATTTGTGTTGCCGACCGAATTGGCGTAGTTGGTAACGTGCTCGGCTCTCATCATGCGGTCTTGGGTTCGAATCCCATTCAGGCACGGCATATTTTCATACGTTACAAAAAATCATTTCATCCTTCACCGTCTACATTAGCAGTAATTGCAGAACAGTCGGACGTTAAAAAACAATAAAATCATATTTGTGTCGGTGCCAGTTATTGACGGCCTTAATGTGTTTAGCAGTTCATCAAATGATTTAATAGACATTCTAACGCATTTAAACGATTTGTCGTTGTAGTTTCATATGTCTCGGAAAACGGAAAACGCAAACATCCCTTTCTTACGACGTTGTTGGATTACGGAATGCACCCAGTATTTTTTCGTTTTGTGTTCTTATCTTTTAAATAGAACACTGGTTCAATTTTCTCTACGTCTGTACTGTTGAATCTTTCGAACGATACTGACACATTTTTAACTTTTGGTCGCCAGTTCGATCTTTGTACCTCGGTTTCCCTGTTTCTGGTCGCCGGTAACTGGTCGATAATGCCTAACGGGCCTTTTTCTACTACTTACGATATACGAGATAAAACGTTACTCTCTGCTACTCCAAAGAGCTGGACACCATAAGGCCAGATTGATTTAAAATTAACAAAAAATTTGACAACATTCCAATAATAATTTGACTGTGAAACGTACGAAGATTCAAAATAAGGCATTCAACACACAAATAAGTTGTGTTTTTATCAAACTAATTAATCAATTTAAATATAGTATTAATGAAATAAGTTTCAATCATAGTTCTGTTGAGGTTTTCTTAAACGCGTTTGCTAAAATTCGTTATCATGTACACCAGTTCTTCATAATCACCATTTGCAATATTCAGGACATTTTCATCGATGTAACTTTTCCCTCATCATGCGGTCTTGGGTTCGAATCCCACTCAGGCACGGCATATTTTCATACGTTACAAAAAAAAATCATTTCATCCTTTATCGTTTGCATTAGCAGTAATTGCAAAACATTATCGTAATTGGACGTTAAACAAAAAAAAGTAACTTTTCCCCCACCACTTCGACATAACGACCTCATGCAGTTAAAAACAAGTACTACTAATAAACATTATATTATAAACGTATAACTAATTAATAAATGCAACATTTTATAAATATGCATTACAAAACGAATGAATAGATCTTCCAACTCGTGTGGACGATATGATCTAAACGATGTTATTCAATTTATTCTTCTTATCTTTTGGTCACTAAAACAAAACAAATTAAAACAAAATTTTGATAAATTGGGTAATTTATTAACTGTTTTTATTGCCCCATACGGTCCTTATTTTATCAATGTTGTTTTGTGTAATTACATCTCATAATGTACCATATATTAGCCTTCACAGTGTTATACCAGTGTGTGTATGTGTGCGCGCGCGCACACACACATACACACACAATGATTGCAAAAATGTGGCACTGTGTGAGTAGATAATGAGTTATTGAATTTATGTAAAATTATTCATAATTTTTTTTCAATTAACTCTAATTAAAATGTAGCGAAAATTATAGATAAATCAAATTTTTTTATTAATGTCTAGGTACAATTATTATTATTGTATATATGTGTTTTTACCAATTTTTGGAATTTTGTTTCCTTTTTATGCTCTTATTAAATAATTTATATCACTCTGAGAAAGTGACTCATTAATATTTCGTTCATACTAAATGTTATTCAAATATTTTTAATTTTTTTGATTTTTGTAGGCTATATGGGTATTATTATGATCTAGAGTAAGGAGTTATTTTATTTTAACTTAAACTGCTATAGAAAATATTACTACAGAGACGCTCAGAAGAACCTCGGTACTTAATTTAATATAACATATTATGTGGAGCCTACGCTACACTTGCATTGTGCACTTAAATTTAACACTAATTCTAATCGTGCACTAACACTGCTTTGCTTTCTAACACTGATACTACACAAACGCAAATGGTTTCTTTCTTTTCAGCCTTCACCAGATCATATTTATTTGTTAAGCACCTGGAATGCTTCAACGTTGTCATGGCGGTGACGTCTTTTCTCATGCTTCTGTGCGAACCTCTGGACGTCGCTGGAGACGAAACCCATTCGCAGGTCTCTGTGGAGATCGTTGTTCCTTATGAACCAAAGTACCTTCAAATATTTTTAAAAGTACAAGAATGCTTTCAATTTTAATTAATTTTTAGAGTATATAAATAATTTTAAAAAATATAGAAACAATTGTTGATATATGTTTAGCATGTTGTTTTGGTATTCAGCGGAAAGGCTAGTTTGAACCTGTAGAGGTTCAAACTAGCTCAACTAGGTAAAACGAGGAGTGAAGGGGTTTACCATTGCCTTTCTCACTGAGTGGAAAAGTACGCTTATCAGCATCTCGGGCCCTCTGAACAGCATTTAGTTTCCATTCTGCAAATGACACCTTAACTTCATTCATTACTTTCAGAGGACTCTGATTATTGTCTTTTACACCTCTACCTTTTCTGTTCTTAAATGATTCAGTAATTTTATTGGCTGACCATGTGATATGAAAAAGAATTATTTTTTTAGCCCTGCAATGAACGGAATAAGTAAAGGTTAAATAATTTGATACTCCACCTGTCTGTTATAGGCAGATGTTTATCATGTTAATTGTAATATCTAATTTTATAAAACGGATTATTGTTGACTCCCCACGGTATGTAATATACGAATCGTTACATGATAATTTACGCATACCGTACGTTACCGACATTGTTCTTCAGTCTTACAGACGTTTTGATCGGGAACTTCCTGCAAACGTAAACTGATTAATACAAAAATCTTCATATCAAATTTAACCCGTACTCTCCCAAGCAGGCTTCATAGAAGATAGGGTTGAGATTTCTTGTATTTTTTTAATTACCCAGGAAAGTCTTTCTACTAAGTACGAAAGTTAGACCTCATGTCTAACATCCCAAATTACCGGCAAGATTTTACTTCGTTGATGGATAGTTCGATATCCAAATTTTCATCCAACATCCTGAAGAGAGACTTAACACGTTTTTATCATGAACGAAGATAAGACGCTGCGGCAAATGTGGATTCCTCTATAGACAGTTGAGTTCTGCCAGGTATCGAATTATAGGAATGTGACACGCGTCCCACAGTTTCTTGCAGCGACCTCGACAACTATCAAGAGTGACGTCGAAGTTACAAAGGTATCAGCGTGGGAATTCCATATGAATTCCAACAGAAACTGCACTGCATTTCTTCTTATCCGATTAAAAATGACGCAGCGTCCCGAATACTTTTGCAGTAAGTATGCACCAGGTTCGACGGGCAGCCGTAAAAAACGAATTGACCTTGATGGAAGCCAAGTTTTCAGAAGACAGGGCACCTGAATGAGAAAAAAAGAATGGTCAGATTCCTTTGTTTGAGTGTATTGCCCTAGTGTGCTTGTGTTTAATGACGATGTTCGCATGTGATTCAAGTTAGTTCATTGTCATTTTACTGTTATAGGCCTACTAAATTTTTGAAGAATATTGGAAACTGCATTTAATTTTTCGTAAGGATTAGTTCTTTGTTATTTTACACATAAGTACTCAAAAAGAATTAGACATTGAGCCAAAAGAGGAAACAAGACTCTTTTAACCATATGTTTGCCCACCTACCAAATTTACATAGAATCAAGTGTATTGAATACCTGATATTTTTCTGTTAATATTTGCTTAGGTGCTATTTCAATAGTAAAGCATCTTGTGGAGTTACATGTAAAATCTACTTTTCGTGAAATGTTTCCATCTATCCTGTATCATTTGAAAAGGTGTATCAAACGCTATAATTATTTGGCTACGAACGTTAGGTTCATTCATCAATCAGAATGATTTTTGTTTTGTTTTTGTATTATTTGTGTGTGGGGGTATGTTGGTAGCACTGATTTTGATCTTTATCATAACTACTGTATGTTACAACAGCAGTATAATATGGCTTGTTATCTTCCTGATGGTTTGATTAATTAACTTGTATGTATAATGAAGCAAACTGAATATCAGTCCGCGTTCTGGCCGGAGATCTCTATCTAAATAGATCTCTCTCCATCTCTTACTACCTAATACTCTCTCAATCATTCTATTTCACTCTCCCGCCCCTCAATAATGGTCAAATCCAACAGAATTTTATTTTCCTCTCATTCTAGATATATATATTCTATCTTCGTTACTCCCAACCAATTTCATTCACCAAACTCCAAACTTGACTACATGTGAAATATGCCACAGGCAAAATCAACCTAATTTATATTTCTTTTTTCGTAAGGGATTTTTTTTTTGTTTAAGGGTATCCATTTTTCTTTTTTACTTTTTGACATACCGATACTAGTTTAACATTATATGTCGGACGTATGTAATCTCTCGTATAACAACTACTCGGCATTGTACATAAACGAACCGGTGGTAAAACATGTGTCAAAATTTCTGTTTTATTTATTCATTTTTTAATAATGCCGATAAAAAAAATCATTAACTTTAACTTGTATTAAAAATTCGAGTGTTTAATCATAAAAATGTACTAATAGCCTCAAAACAAAATTTCAAGAGTTTTATTAAAATATTTTACATAAAATAAAATAAAATACTCAACAACCCCGCTAATCCGAATTAATTGGGACTGCGATGATTTTTTGCGATTTTTGCGATTTTTTGCGATGATTTTTTTGATTGGGTAAAGAAGCTGGGTCTTTTCTGTTATTCCCCCTCCCAGCATAATTTGTCACATTTCGTGGATATTTTGTATGTAATTTTACAGTATTTTTGGCGATAAAAACGGAAAAAATATTGAAAAAATCCAACACTAATATTTTTTAAATTGATGTTAAATATTGATAAGGTAACATTCGTTGCCTTTTCTCAATATTATTACTGTATCTAATAATTAAATATAAACTCATTGAGTACTCATTTTATCTTCATTCGAATTGTTACAATAATGTTCAGTACACGTTAATGTTTAATAAAAAAAAACAATTAAATCAGCCATTTAAGAAAGCATACGAGTCAAAATTGTACATTTTTTTCTTTAGTGCGTTTTATTCGAACTGAATGTAAACACACCATCCCAAAAATCACAAAAGTCTGGCTTTCCTTAGTAATATATATATAACACTAAGAAAAGACTTATCCATACGGATATTAAGTGCTTCGTTCTAATTAAAAAATGACAATGGATGTTCTTTTGAAGCTTAAGCTCTACTTTCTAGTGGAAGAGACCATACAAAGATTCTATGCAAAAACTTTTTAAGGTGTATAACTACTGTTTATGACAACGATGTAAAACGTGAATAGCCCTGAAAATCACCATTTTTCTTTCTTAAAGTTAAGAATTTAAATTTTTATTATTGCAGAAAACTATTTTAAGTCATAATGTAAAATACAGAAATAAATAAATAAATAATGTTGTTCAGCATAATTTTTTCTGGTCTAACAACGCATTTTACAGAAAACAACGTAAGTTAAAATTTTATTCCAATTTATTACAGAACAGCTTTAGTCTAAAAATTTAATTTATTTTAAACAAGTGACTTGTCTTTAAAAAAAACAATTTATTTGATATTAAAGGGGACAGCCCTCTGAACAATTTATATTTTTTAATTGAAACAATGAATTACAAGTTTTTAATTTTTCCAAAAGTTAGTTTTTTGACTTATGGGCTTTCTGAAATGACCGATTCAATTATAAATAACAAAAATTATTAATAAATTAATCATTAAATTGTTTTAACATAATTAAATTAAATATTATTTAGCTTTCAATAAATAGTTTAACGTTAACATGAAAAAGGAAAAAAGTACTTTAACTTTAAATTGAAAAATATTTTTATAGGATTTTATACTTGCCCATTAAAAATACTGTAAGATTGTGTAGGAAATATCCAAAAAAATGTGACAGATTATGCGGGGGGGGGGGGGGTAACACAAAAAACTTTAGAACCAGCACAAAACCTTCAAACGTTTATTTCCTACGAGGCGTTTAGATTTTGTGAGATTATTTTTCATGTGAGGCAAATAACAAATTATTATTAATTAATTAATTTAATTATTTAAGGTCGCATCGACTGCGATGTCATTAGCGACAACGTTACATATAAATACATGTAATATAAAATTTTCAAAAACTTAAAATTAAAATTTATATAACAGAAAAATAAAAAATAGAATGACACAATGAAAAATAACATTATGCGATTTTACAATTATATCAAATCTGAAAATTTGTGAAATTAGTAAAACATTTATTGCGCTTTTAACCGCTACTTTGACTACTAAATTAAGTGCTAAAATGTTGTTAATTTTGAATAGTGTTCGTGTGGATTGTGTATTTTGGCAGTTTGTGATAATGTGTTTCATTGTAAGCGGCGTGTTGCAAGGTGTACAATGTTGTGGTTCTTCTTTATTCAGTAAGTGTTTGTGCGTAAGTGTAGTGTCCAATGCGTAGTCGTGTAAGTAGAACTTGATGTGCTTGAAGCTCCAAGTGAGGCTGAGGAAATAACAAATTAAATTAGAAGTGAAAATGAATTATTAAAATTTAAATATTTTTAATGGTATTTATCTCTAAAAAAAGTAAAGGAGTTTGAGATGATATATGTCTAGAAGAGTATCAGTGAAAGTTAACAAGTTTAAAGTATTAAATGGAATTTCTATGTTTTGTTAATGAAGAGCTTAATCTAAGGACGATTATAGAAATTAAATATTTTAATCACCTGTCGGGTGATCCGTAAAAATTAACGGAAAAGTTATAAAACATAATTTAGACTTCAATGTTATGGAAAAAAGTTGTAGAATTTAACAATCAAAATACTTTTTACCCTACAAAGTAGAACGATAAATTTACTTTAATTTTCTTACAAACTTATTTTGAAGAGTAATTGAAATAAATTGAATAAGTTTGTGTCTGACCTTTTCAAGGCAAATAGATGAATGTGTTCTAAATGTTCTTTCGGTTCATGCACCCACATACACCCACCCACAGATATAAAAACACCTGCTCCACTGTATTGCCTACCCTTGTCAAATATTTTTTGACATTCTTAACATGGTATACTTGTCACATATTTATCACCCCTTCATCTCTTCCACTATTTTTTATGTTTTTCCTTTTCACTCACATTCACCTTACCACTAACCGGTTTCACGGTTATGCCCTTTTGTCTGCTAAAATTATATTTGTCACTCAATCATTCTCAGAACGATATTTTTTATTTTGTTCTTTTCTAATCATTTGAAGGGCTTTTCATGGTTCTATAGAATTGAGAGTGAGATATTCAGGTGCTCATGGCATTTTATATTTTTTCTTATAGATTACGTCTTTTTTTAAATCGTATAGTAGCTACAGGCTTTTTCGTCTGGGTAGGGTGTTTTAAATTTTTTTTGTTAACATTTTATAACTAGGGTATTTATAATCTATTTTAAACCTTAAGTAAATTATTTAGTAACAAGATGATTATTGAGAGGAAAGCATCCAGAAACATCCCTTCTAATTTAAATATATAACATATATCTTTACTATGTAATTATAAATTGTTTATAGAATACAGATTTTTAAAGTTCAGTATGACATTGCTTACTCTGAGATGCACAAAATTAACGCAGGAATGTCCCAAGGGGCAATACTAGCCCTGTTTCTGTAACAGTGCGTTTATATCGGATATTCCTATATTGGGCACATCGATAATATCGACATGTGCTCACAACACGGCAATTCTTGTAAAGATAAAATCCGTGGATGAAGCTTCCAGTTTGGTGCAGTGACATCTCTTACTAAGAGCGAACTAGCTTACCCGGAAGCGTGTTCAAGTGAGTCCAAATAAATCAACACAAGTTATGTTCACTTTTTGACATCTAACTTGTCTACCTGTGTTGGTGAAAAACGTTTACATCGCCCAGGTTAGAGTCGTGCGATATCTTAGGTTGTGGCTAGACAAATGACTAACTTGGGAGTATCGTCCACTCTCTAGTAGGTATAAAATATTTAAAACGTAGCAGCCACCGGAAGCTACTCTTCTGCTTAACGACCCTCGATCAAAATTGAACTCCCGTTCCAAAAGCTTAGATACGGATTTTTTGTGTCCAATCCGGACTTATGGTATTTGGAGCAGCTGCAGGGAATAGCATAAAATCGATCAAAATTTTAAGTCAATATTCTTAAAACTTACTACTAGCTCTCATCTTTATGTAACCAATTAAACTGCCCACGAGTTTTCTGAGCTATCAATACAATTTTCTAATGCTTGAATGGTATTTTATTATGTTATTTTTTTCATATTGAAGCATTTTAATAAAATAACGAGAGATTATTCTGGAAACTCTTTTTGCAGACCACATTATCAATTCCGTAGGTTTTTCTCCAGTCTTCAATCCACCTGGTGTTCTGCTTTTGGTCTCCCTTTTTGGTTCCGTTTGGAAGCCGTTTACTGTGTAATTTGATGTAAAATTCTATTTATTCGCATCAATTATCGTATTTTTTTCTTAAATTTTGGGTGTTGGTGCGTGGTTGTGTACGTGATTGTGCGAAAACACATGTATTGACGATGGTGGACGAACCTTCTTCTTCTGAAAGTAATATTCAACATAAAAATGGGAAACCTTTACGAAGCGGAGAAAAGACAATTGCAATTAATGTTTTCAATGAGTTTACTAATAAATATCCTAACTTAGAAATTAATTTACCGGAGTATCTTGTTCAAGTGTTCACATAGTACGAAAAGAATTTAAACAGAGTGATGTTTTAAAAACCTCAGTAAAAAAAACGTAAAACGCCTTCTTTAGACAAATTGGATGATATCAAGAGAACTGCTTTATGACTTATTATTCATTAATTTTCCTTTAGAAATGAGTTACCTACTTTAAATAAGATTTTGTCGGTTGTGACTAATGGTCCTGATTTACCCAACATTAGTCGGTCAACTCTTCATAAACTAATTCTATCTATGGGGTTTAAATTCAGTAGTAGGTTCAATAATTTTTCGTGGAACTTCATGAAAGGTACGAGCGGGCGTAATGCAAGCAAAATTTTTTGAACGCTGTTCTGTTCGTTCCACTCGCCCGGTGGGTTGTTTACGCTAGGACTCAACTAAGAAAACACGTACTTTACTTAACTATCACATTAATATTTAGTTTTGAAATAAACACAAGCTATTTAAACAAATAAATTTATACAGCGGAAATACAATTTGATTCATTAGGTATAACAAAATGAACAAATTATTAAACAGAACAAAACGAATAATCGACTGAAATAATGAAGGCATGACAACGATAAGTATCTTTATTGAAATGATAATGATATACAGACACATTATTTTCTCTCTAAATATTTTTTTTATTTTGTTTTTTATTTGACTAATTTTGATAGAGGCTTTTGTGAAGAACGTTTGTATGTTTGGTAGTCTATCATTATAATGAATGTGTATTTGTGAATATACGTTTGTGTGTATGTGTAGTGTTATACAATGTTGTTGATCATGAATGAATGGGTTGAGCCGCTACTCATCTAATTTCATCCGTCGGGTCATGCTTGATATTACGGTGAGGCTGGATGGGTATATACCAACAAGGTGGTTAAAAAGTATGTTGCACCCCGTCAACATTGTTATTACGAATTAATATATCTAAATGCGGTTTGTGTGAATTGTGTTTGTAGGTAGGGACTGCTTCGAGAGAACAGCGTTCTTCAATTTTTACCTTCGTTTGGGAAGAGGGAGTTAATTAAAAAAGTTATAAAGGAACGTATGGTCATACGATACTCCATTTTTAAGGTCTTGGTGAAACAAAAAACATGTTCTTCACTTCATGGATTAGGTGGCTTGGCCTGTTCCGTAAACCATCTCCTTCTTGGGCATTCAACATTCCTCTTAACGGTGGGTTTGTACTCGTAAGTTAAACGGGGCAAGCGGTCCTCCATCATCCGCTCCAAATGGCTGCACCAGTACATCTTGTGAATTTTCATTCTCTCATTAGACTAATAATGCCCATTTCGTTAAGTATATCCGCATTCTTTAACCTATCCTCCGAGGTACAGCCTTTCACCGTTCTTAGAAACCTCATTTCCGCCCCTGGAACTTATTCCGTTCCCGCTTCGAAAGTGCCCACACCTCACTTCCATGAATAGTACCACAGGTATCGCCATCCCGTGGCTGTTGCTGGGTCTGCTATCGGGAGCCGTCCCTGGCGATAGGGACACTCGTCAACTCTGTTGGAGAGTACTGAGGAAATAAAATACTCAGGGTGGACAAAAAAAAGTGAAGAAGGTCAACGGTTCCACAGGCGGACATGGAAGACATTTCTAACGACGGAGGAGGCGGAAGAGGCTAGAGTGGCATCTCGAAGAAACTCTCCTGCAGGCTCATATGCAGTGATGTGGCAATCCCACTAATGAGCTTAATCTGCGCAGCAATCGTAACGTGGCCAGAGGATTTTCTTAAATATGGCAAACCTCATGATGCCTCGGATGAGATGGGCAGATTTGATTTGATTTGATGTTCGGAAAAGGCACAGATGCTAATCCTTGAAAGGCAGAAGAAGAAGAAGAAGGTATCGCCATCGTTTTATGCAACTTCAAACGAGTGTCTTTCCTAGTTCTGTGCTTCAACGTTTTATGTATCGTTCCACAAATATTATTAAACCGATTTAGTTTATTGATCACGTCCTGCTCATTTGCAGCAGATCACATCCCAAATAACCCTTACGATATCATAAACCAAATTATTACCATCCAAAACAAAATGGCGGCCATAAAATATGGTTTTATTTTGGAAAAAATTTTGTTGTGACCACCTCACATACAGTTTATTTCATTCAGTCAATATTACAATATTAAGTTTGAGCATAGAATGGTGCATATTTTACAACTTTGGAACCTTTAGTTAAGATTCAAAGAAATTTTTTAAAATAATGTTTGGAAAGATCCAACCCATCCTGCTCGGCCCCGTTTTGGTAATTTGGTGATCTTAAGTAATGTTTTCATGAAAACAGTAGATACTTCTCTACACACAAGTATAAAGATTAAAAATATTTCTTTTTCAGAGCATAAATTATGGCAAGAAGAGATGAGGGTAATTGGTAACTTAAGTGATGCGAAATACATCTAGAGTTAAAACGATGTTTGATTATACGGTACCAAAATGTTTTAATTTTTTTCCTTCTGACTTACGTAAATTATTTTTTACTGCAACTATGGTTGCAATCTATTAAATGTAGATTTAAAAAGTATTTGATTTGTCTGGGAGTTGGTTGAAATTATCCATGGATTGATTGGTTTAGAACTGCCTAGTAAATTAATAGTTATCTACTAACTAAATTAGTAATTTATTTAGTAAGTTAACAAAATTCTGTAATATAGAATAATTAAGAGTATTGTAAATAAGAACATAGAATGCTAATCTGTTAGTTAATTCATAAAATATTGACGAAGTCGTAAAAACCTAGGCTATTATTATTATTATTTCATTACTATCGTTTTTCCGGAGCAAAGACCACATCTTATTCAGGAAAGTAACTTTTGTTCTGTTAATTATAACTTACAGTAAAACTCGAATAAATGTTGTATGTAATATAAAAAAATAAATAAATAAATTTAGTTAACCGAAATGAATGTTGCACCTCGTGTTTTACTTTGCGATTAAGTAACATATTATTATTTAAAATCTTATTTAGGGCTTATTTAAAAGCACAGCGTTTATCAATTTCAACCGTCGTGGAAAGAAAGTGGTGGAAGTAACTCAAAACAAAATAATAAAATAAGTAATCCTAAATATAATAATCCTAAAATAATATACATTATAATACAATGTAATTAATACGACAAGTCCAGATAATATAATAAAATAAGTAATTTTAAATATAAAAATCCTAAAATAATATACTTATACTTATTCAAGTCAAAATAACATAAAATAAGTTATCGTAAATATAATAATCGTAGAATAATACACAAAATTACATTTGACAGTTAAAAAAAGTTTGGGATAGATCCTAATCGTGTACATTGTCCAAAATTACAATCCAACTTAATTTGCATTTTAATTAACAAAAGATAACAGATATAAAATAATAATATGACAGAAAAATTTAAACATAAATAGATAGGCTTTTTGAACATATAATTGAAAAAGTTTCTCTGATACTAAATGAATTTTTAAAAATAAGAATAATGTAAGTAACTTAATATACAATATGTACAAAGAAAATTGTTTTTGTTTTATATGTATGTCTTATTTATTTAAGTTAGCATCAACAATATATCATTAGGAATCACAACTACATAAAAATTACTTCACAAAATATTAGACAAGAGTTAAAATTCAACTGCCATTATTTTAAGTATATACAAATGCAACCACATTTTTGATAATTATTTTGTTTTGCATGGTAAGAATTTGATTTGTATTAGACATTGTTTAAGAACTTCCACCCCTCTAGTTCTCTGAGAGTAAAAAATGGTAAAAAGGTGTGCTTTCAAAGCAGCTTCTTATTACAAATACGATTTACGTAAACCGAGTTCGGGTCTTTTCTGTGTTTCCCCCCGCCCGGCATAATTTTTCACATTTTTTTAATATTTCGTGTGCAACCTTACAGTATTTTTAATGATAAATCGGAAAAAATATTTTTAAAAAATCCTGCAGAAATATTGTTCAAGTTAAGGTTAAAAAATATAGGTAGGGTAAAGTGTTTTTTTCTCAAAACTGTTACTGTGAGTAGTAATGAAATATTAACTCATTTCGTACATGATATCTTTAAATAAATAAATCATTCAATTAATTTACGAGTAACATAAAATAACCATAATTAAATTAAATATTGTTAAATAAATTAAAAAATTCAATAAATAGTTTAAGGTTAACTTAAGAAAGGAAAAAACCTTAACGTTAACTTGAAAAATATTGATAGGCCTATATGATTTTTTAAATATTTTTCCCGTTTTTATAGTTAAACATACTGTAAGGTTGCATACGAAATACGAGGTGTGGCTTTTAAATAACGAGACTGACGTTGTAAAAAATTTTATTTTTATTTTTACATTAGCGCCACCTTCAATATACACTTCTTCTCTATCTCTACAACGCTCCATGCGAATTTTCCATTGTTGGAAACAGTGCTGGAAGTTATCTTCTTCAGCTCCTTTAGGGCACGTGCCGCTCAAAAATGTTTGAAATGAAGCTCGCAAAAATGTTTGTACTGACACTTTGTACGTGATTAAAAATAAACCAATTTTTTTGGGAACGATAATAACATGTGATTAAACGTGGTTTTTTTACTTATGATCCGGAAACGAAGCGCCAATCCATGCACTGGAAGAGCCGAACTTCACTGAGAGCCAAAAAAGCTCGAATGAGCAATTCAAAATTTAAAGCAATAATGATTGGTTTTTTTTATATCCATGGAATTTTGGACCTTCACTGGGTTCCTGAAGGTCAAACAATTAATCAATATTGCTGCTTTGAGGTACTTTCTAAACTACAACAAAGAGTAAGGTAAAAACGCCCCGAAATGTGGGTGGACAAATCATGGGTTCTCCACCAAGACAATGAATGCTCTGGCTCGTTCCGCGTTACCTGTCAAGAGGTTCCTAGCCAAGTACAGCATCTCAGTGTTAGAACATCCACCTTATTCACCAGATCTTGCACCATGTAACTTCTACCTGTTCCCTAAGGTGAAATCTGCATTAAAAGGGACAACATTTGAATCTGTGGAAGCTGTAAAGAGAAAGCGGCACGTGTTCTGAAGGAGCTGACAGAAGATGACTTCCAGCAGTGTTTCCAACAATGGAAAATTCGCATGGAGCGTTGTAGGTTAGAGAAGAAGTGTATATTGAAGGTGACAATAAGTGATTATATATTAAATAAACATACAATTTTTTACAATGTCCGTCTCGTTATTTAATAGCCACAACTCACATTCACAAAATGTGAAAAATTATGCTCGGGGGGGGGATAACAGAAAAAACCCCGAGTTTAGTTATTAATTAATTTATTAATAACAAAATGAAATGGTATGAGATGGGTCAACTTTTCAACCATCCTGTACATAAAAATAAATAGACAAAACATACGTTTGTAATATGTGATGTACTTATGTGTCTATGTAATCCAATGATATATCATATATATACCCTATGAGTTATTTTTTCTGAATGAGCTTTATTCTGTATTATTTAAAGTTATTGTTGTCGTTGTTATACAAAACAATAAATAAATAATTATATAGTCTACGTGTTATTTTGTTGTGTCTGGATTATGATTACACGATTATAGGTGTATTATATAAGCCCATTTATTGCATATTATTATTATTGTAGTTTTATATTTAAATAATTATTTAATACTTAAATTAGGTATGTATAATGACGGGAAGTGATTCAATGATTATTTACCTACATAAAATCTATATCAATTCCAATTAAATTAAGTAATTTGATATCAATTATCCTTTGCAATTACATATTTTTATGATTTATTTATGCTAATATAAAGTATGATTATGTGCTTTCAGAATTCAGTAACTTACTTCTAAGTCCATCAACCTTGTTTTTTTATACCTAATGTATACGTTGTAATCTGTTCTGATTTAAGAAAAATAAGATGAGCCAATGAGATGACGATATATATGATGTATAAAACTTGTGGATAAAACCAGATATATTTACAATAGGATTCAGATAGAACAAAACAGCTGTTTTTTGCCATTCCTAATCAATTTTAACTAATCACATAGTTCCTCATCTTTCTCAGGCAGAGATACAGGACTTTTTTTCAGCGTGATGAAGCAGCTCCACATTAGCTAGTGTGGCCCAAGCGGTTTTAAACTAAAATCTTCCGAACCGTTTGATAGGTTGTGGAAGCGGCCTCATGGACTAAACTCCAAAATCGCCAGACTTGTCTGTTTGCGATTTTTTCGTATAAGACTTTTTGAATAAAAAAAGTTTATTCTCACACCATTGCAACAGACGATGAATTAATGAGGCTGATTAAAAAGGGACTGCTGTTGATACCTCGGCAATTTTTCAAAAACGCTTATTACTCACTTTTGTTTCGTTGCTATCAGAGCATAGCTATTGATGTACATCAGTTCGAATAAAAGTTAATGAAACAAACTGTGTTTATTAATAATTTATCACTTTCATATTTTTTTCATTTCTTTCATTTTATTACTTAAGTAATATTGTAACAAATCACCAATTTTAAATTTTTACGCAAATACAATTACTTTCCGCCATTTTGTTTTAACAATAATCAGCAAATGAAACTCGAGTGTACTTTTTTTACATATCTATTTATTATAACTGTAAAGTTTTCAGTCAGTAAACTGTGAGATACGTCCGGCATATTAATTCAAAAAAGCAACCTCTTTGAGGGACAACCGGTACTTCTGTCAAAATTTACAACAATTTTCCAAATCATTAAACGATTTTTCAACTCTAAAATAAACTCTTTTAAGTTTCTGCTAGAAGGAACATTTTTTAAATATTGATGAATTCCTTAATATCTGCTAAATAAATTTCTGATTCAAGTATTAAATTGTATTCAGCTGTCTCGTTCGGGTTTAGGGTCTACATGTTCATTGAGTAACTTTAAAATTTCTTCCAATTATTCACCAAACAAGTTCAAAGGTGATTAAGAAGGAAGTGGAGCAGGAATCTACTGGTTTTGGAACTATTATATGTCATTAATAGACTATTAATAAATAAGTTAACTGATAAATTAGTAAGAAATAAATAACATATCGGAGACCTGTCATTGGGTATGCTCTCCATCTACGTCACTCATAATGTGTCGTTGATCCTTCATTCACCATCATATTCACTATATATTTAAATTTGAAGTAATTAATTTCACTAATTTTTTCTTCTTTGCTTTTATTTGTCATCGAGAGCAGTACATTTTTGACAACCACCCGACTAGATTGTGGCTTTTTGCTGTATTTTTCACGTGGGTGGGTATGAGTTTAAAACAGGAACCTCTAATACAGTTTTTGTACGGTTGGCAGTCAGCTGGTCACCATAATATGTCGGTTGCCCAACCAGTGTTACTTAATATATAAGAGCGATTTTCTAACACCTGAGTGATTGGGGTTTTTACTAATAAACTGACTGATTTCACTACTAAAGTTAAAAATATATCAATTAATTTTTGGTTAAGCTTCCATGGAATTTTTTTACATAATATCCCCACATTATTTTTCATTTTACGTCTGTTTCTTTGTCCAGACGATCTTCTCTATTTCCCTTCATAGACACTTCTCCATAATTTCTAAACTTACTTTAAGCAAGGAATTTTTATATCTATTAAAAAAGTTTTCAAGTGAAATTTCAAAAGTGAACGTTCAATGGAATAACTTTTCTGTAAATATTTTTTTTGTCTTGAATTTTTATTAAGGTACTGTACATTGAGCTGAACAATTTCCGTACATGATATTTTAATGGTGGTGGGGAGTTTCGCTTGAAAGGAGAAGAGGTACCCAGTGGTACATTTTCCGTTTATAACTACGGGTATTATCCGTTATTTAGACTAAGAGGTCTCTACTCTATTTTTGCTTTCGACGTCGCACAGGTGGGAAGTTCCTTGTAGCTAGATCACGGGCAAGTTGGTTTGGATGGACATCTAGTCGTTCGTGAAATTTACTAATACAAAAACGCTGTTAGCTCCTTTACTTTCAGAATTTTGAAATCTTCGTGGAGGGTTTTATTACTTACATACAAAGGAGCGCCAGAAGCAAGCCTTTTTGTTTGATTGGTCTCAAAAGGGTTTTGTATATTGAAATTTTGGAACGGAGATTAAATTTCGATCGAGGGTTAATTAAGCAGAAGAGTAGCTTCTGGCGGCGGTTAAGTTCTAAACATTTTGTACGCAAATGATGCTACCAAGTTTGTCGCCTGTCAAGCCATAAGCCAAGATATCGCACCACCCTGGCTTGGGGGATATGAATGTTATTCAGTGTCTCAGGTGGACAGGTAAAAAAATTTTATTTCTATAAAATTAAAGATAATTATTTTACAGACTAAATTTAGGAACGATGCTACATAACAACAGTAGCTGATTAATACAAAAAGAAGAAATAAATTTAATCGTGTATAGTATACAGTATACATATATTTTATAATATGGGTTGATATATATTTATAATGTAACATCTTCTGGTAACTCCAGAAGCTTCTGATAGAACAACCGTAATTATGGTGTTTAAAACAGTATCAAGCACGTTTCATCTGCAACATCGTTTTAAAAATAAAAATAATAAACGCATAAAAAAGATTTACTTTTCAGCGTCATTATTTATCTATTTTTTTAATAATTTAAACTACATGATAATGGACACGCCTTCCAATAGTTCTTCCATTCAAAACAACTATAAAATATAATTTTGTCTGTGTTCACGAATGTGTGTGTGTGTGTGTGTGTGTGTGTGTGTGTGTGTGTTCGTACGTGATTTAAACATTAGTCTATTGTTTTAAAATCTTTTTCTGTTGTCCACGTTCCGATGGTTACGGATTTTTCATTCTTTTATCTTTAATTATTAATAAACGTAGCTACAATTTATTTTATGTAGTAATTTTAAAAGAATATTATTTTATGAACCGAAAATTAAATCTGAAAAATTTTGTAAATTTTTTGTTTTGTTATTTTACTCACGAACAAAAATTAATTTGTACTTATAATTGCTTCAAAATTTTTTCTAAAAATCCTTATCTATATTAATTTGTTTGGCTATTTCTTAAGCCTAATTTGATTCGAGATGTGGACACTTTGATTAAGACATAGACTACTTACAAAAACTTATTACAATGAATTATTTATTTGTACGATTAATAATTAAAATTCGCAATTAAACTGTTGACTGTCTCACTCAAAAATATTAACTTTTTATATAGCCTACCTGTGGTTTGGCACTTAATCTCGTAATTTTTCGAAATCGAGTTTTCACCGAAAATACATATTTTCAGCCCTTTAAATACGAAGAAAAACCATGCTGATAGCGATCAAGAACGGAATATTGGTACTTACGTTAGGTATCAGTACGGGATCTAACGCAAATTTTCATCAAAATCGTTCCATCGGAAGTAGTATTTTATTCGTGCGATTTTTCACTTTTTTATAATTTTATCAGAGGGGGTCCTACGGTTTTTTTTAAAATTTCCAAGTCTACTAAATTTTCTATACTTCCACGATAGGAGAAGTGCCATGTCTGCTGAAATTATTAGAGGCTTTGCTCCTGTTGTAAATTTGTTTTTCTAAATTGTAGCCTTAACATATAAGGCAAACGTGTATTTAATTAAAGTTTAAGAAAATTAAAAACCTACAACTTTTATTTAAATATCTTTTCTAATAGACTTAGTTCAGTGTAAATTTTTGTATTTTGCACGTAAAAATCGGTAAAAATATGGGATTATTAAAGATAACGGCCTTAGTGCAAAAAATTTATGCATTTTACGACAAAAAAATTCACAAATCATAGTATATCAAAGTTACAGAAAATAAAGTAAATTTCAACTTTCATTTCAAGAGAGCCTAGTTTAACGTCAATTAGTGATATTTCGTAATTTGAAGTTTGAGTTGAAGAATTTGAAGTTTGAGTTGTAATTTTAAGAGGTTGATTTTCATTTTTGGTCATACACTCTTTTTTGACACGTTCAATTAAAATTTAGTATCTGTTATTATATTAATACAATAATTTCTAAATGCGAAGCTAATGTTCCAAAACTTGATTTACTTGAAGGAGCGTGCAGTCCTACAGTTGGCCAAGAAGATCACTTGGTCAGACGCACTTCAAACGTCTGCGCTGAGCACCCGGTATCGCCGTAGTGTACATGTAATTCAAATTTGTCATGCATCGTCTTGTATAGTTGTTTCGCGACATCAGTTACGTATGGGATTTGTAAGTCTTTGTGCAACATTGAGTTTGTGGTGTAAAAGGGGCATTGCGTTATCGTTCGTAGAATCTTGTTTTGAATCGCTTGTATACGTTTCGTGTGTGAACGTTTAGCAGATCCCCAAAGTTGAACTTCATATGTTCAGATTGGTCTTAAGACTGTCTTGTAGATTGTTAATTTGTGTGGTAAGTTAAATTTAGAACGTCTATCGAGTAAGCGTTTCAGTTGATAGAAGCGTGTTTTGAGTTAGTGGCGTGTGTGTGTAACATATACACGTGTGTGTTTGTGTGTAACATACACTTTTGATTACAAATTAACTTTTGTTTTTCATAAATTATTTACTAATGATTAAAGTATTATTACATTGGCAAGAGAACGTCGAGTGAGTATTTTACACTAGATTTTTTTAATATAGATTTTTACTAAGATAGTGAGTCGAACAGACCACCTATCGAATTAATACAAACTACTCGTAAGTTTGGCTATATTACTTAAGTAATAAGTTCAATAAGTTAGTTTTCTTTTTAAGTGCATTACCATAAAATTTATGTATTATTATAAAACATACGATTATATTTACAATAAACATTGATAATTTTAATTATTTTCAGTTATGCAGAGTTTACTACACCGAATAAAATGTGAGTACACTTATCCATGTAACAAGTACAGTTTATTTATTTTAAGTTTAGCAATTTATTAGGCAAACGCTCTAATAATTAATAAGTAGATAGCAAGCTGTGAAGAAAAAGATAATTATCTTGCTTACACTGCAACAATTATTATTATAATTACTGTAATTTGTATCTTACTATGATCAACTTTATTAGTGTGGGCCCTGAAGGATGGAAATTCTTTAGTGAAAATCATTAGCCAAGATGCTTGGTTGTCTCGTTTCAAAAACAACATGTAAGCAGGTATTTGCTATTATTTTAACCCTTTAATAGGTCTGTGGTAGGTATACTTACCACTGGCAATAAGGTCGATTTTTTTAAGAATATAAGCCATGCAGTTGAACCCAATGGCAATTTTATGGTTTTATAGATTTTGTCTGGTAAGTAGGCTATCCACATATTGATATTAGCGCGAAGCAACCATTTGCTTTGTAATTTACACGAATGTGGCAAGGATTCTTACCAGCGTAAGCTACCATGTTGTTTTGTTTGTTTTTTTGTACAGTGCTGAGAAAATTCCAGTTTTTTACGGGGAAGCAAGTATTCGTGCTAATGTTAAGAAAAGTTATTCGACACATTTTTATGCTATATAGGGCTACAAGTTGTTTTAATAAGCATTCTTACCACTAAATATTATGTGATTCCTATTTCAATAAACATTCCTTGGTAAGTATACTTACCGAAGCTTGACATGAAAAAAGAAATATCTTTCTGATCTAGCACTAGAAATGCATTATTCAAGTCCCTATAAAACAAAATTTAACGTTTTACAAGTACCTATATTTTCCCTATAGTACTGCCCTATAAATGGTTAAGGCATATATTTAAATGTTACCGTGATGTGCTAGTTCTGTAAATTTTAAAATTATTTTTATAGTTTTATATTTTAGGTTTGAAATAGTTTACTTATTCGTATTTTTGAACATTCAACAGGCATTTAATGAAGTATGTCATCTAGGTATATTGGCCCATACAAAATAAAAATGAAATTAATATTCATACTTCTTGATTTTTAAAAAATATCTTTAATACGCCCATAACTGACAGTTGGAATGTTACAATAATTAAAATCAAATTATCTGCAATCGATCTGCTTATTCCAGGGCTACAAAAAGTAGTTCTTTTTCTTATCACATAGTCAACCAATTATATGACTTAACTGTTTAAGGACAGTAGTGGTAGAGGTGTAAAAGACACGAATCAGATTTATCTCCTCTGAGAGTAATTAATTTCATTATACAGCCAGAACCTGTAGTGAATAAAGTGAAGCTGTCATTTGCAGGGTTGAAATATCTGTTTTTCAGAGGGTCTGGCATGTTGATAAGAATACTCTTTTAACTCTGTTAGGAAGGCAATTGTAAACCACCTCACTCCTTCTTATTACTTAGTAAACTCTCTAGAGTTTCAATTCAGCCTTTCGATTGTTGACCTAAACAAAAGAATTTTCAAAAGCGTTTCGTTCAAATTAAATATGATAATATCTTTTCCAATTTCTACTTAATAAATTCCGTTGTTTACAACTAGTAAAAACTACGATGGATTACTAACGAAATTATTCACACTGTAACTAAATAATAAAATAAAAGAAGTCTTGTTAAACTTTGGAACGATCCGTCAATTTTAAAGTCGTATAACATTTAAATCAAACAAAAACAAATTAATTTTCGTTAGTATCTAAAAGAATTATTGGAAGAATAATTGGATGCGTATTCAGTTGCCTTCGGTAATATGCATTTTACCTTGTAATTTCTTGTCTTACAGTCAGAATTTCAAAAAATTGAAAATATTTTTTACTATTTCAAAATGTCGTTTCTTTGAACCTGAAGTACTTTTTACATTATCTTTTCTTAACACGAGAATAAGCTTAAAATAGTTTTTAATGGTTTAAAAATGATTGTGAGCGGTATTATATTTCATAAGTATTATGAAACGTTAGTAATTTGCGGGAGGAAATGTTAGTTACACATATTTAGAGGGGTCATTGTGGACAATAACATTGTTAATGAGTCTGTAGAAGGGATAAGAGTAATGCACGTTAGTGCTTTAGTTACGGTTAATGAACATCACACTTTTTGACCGCCATCTTCAGGTTATTTGACATGTAGGCCACCATGCTACGTCAACCTTCACAAACCAATCCACATACTAGAACTTAATGTAGGTGTTTTAGTGTTAGAAGTAAATGGAGCCATTGTTAGAAATTAGATAAATATTATAATATATATATATATATATATATATATATATATATATAAAATTTTTACTTATTTAGGTAATTTACTTTTGCAACTGCAAAAAAAATTCAGATTGTGTTAAATAAAAAAAAAATCGCGTTAATGGCTTAGGGAGAACAAAACCAGTGATAGAGTTGAGAAAACGATTAAATTTAAATTTGCAATAAAATAAATTTAAAAAATTTTTTAAATATTAAATAAATTTAAAATTTTTTTTTAATTCTTCTGCAATCAGTTTTTAATGTACAAATATAAACTTTAAGCAAAGACGATAAAAGTCAGAATCATACTAAATTTCTTAGAATGAAAATACGAAACATACTCAGTAGTGGGTTTCTAAAAATGACTAAACTCTGAGCTGTGCATTAATATCTAGAAACATGAAGTGGTTGAAGCTGAAGATGATGATGACCATGATAAAGAGGATGACGATGATTAGTAATAAAAAATTAAATCAGTCAAATGATTAACATAATCGTAAAGGTAAATCCAGTGTTTTAAAACGTTTCAGTCTGTTGTGAGTATTTTTGCTGTTATCAATGAGGTTGATTGCGAAAGAATTTTGATGGTATAACATTTTTAAAATGTTCACCGCTACTTTGTTTAATTTCTTCTTTTATTTAATTTTTTTGCAACTGTGCAAAGAAAACTAGCAAAAATTTTCTGTGTGAGTATTGAATAGAACAATAGCGTTAATGGAGGACACTACCGAGTGATAATTTCCAAAAAATTGTATTAAATTAAAATTTTGAATGAAAGTTTTGGCTACTGCTGGGTCTGTACTCCATAAGCGTTTAAGTCGTCTTTGTGCGATCTTATTTAACAGGAGAATTGAAGTTGCGTATTGAGAAACTATTATATATAAGTTATTTAAAATGTGTCTCTGAAACAACGGTACAAATTTAGAAATTTTTCTTTGACGTAACGATGCGTATTTAATTTTAGGTTACTTTATTTTTTATTTAAACTTTCTATTTTATTTGAACGTCTGACTGTTTTGCAAAGTACTGCTAATGTTGACAGTTAAAGGAGATAGATGAAAATCAGTGATGAAAAAATTGTACATCTAACCGGGAATCTTAGGTAGAAAACAGTTGTGCTGACAACGTTAATAAAGAAAATTAATTTTTTAATTTTTTTTCTTATTCATCCCAAGGTCAAATTTTAATGAATATTTATTTAATGAATTTTTACCAGTTGTCTGTTAACTAACGAAGATGGTAAAATTCTAAGTTTAGCTTTACAGAAAAATAAAAAATACAAAATCTAATGTTTAAGAAAAATAGTTTAACAAATTATCTTGAAAAAAATATACGTTTTCAAGAATTTATCCTTTATTTTATTTTCGTAATAAGATCTATTTAAGGAAACTTACTTATAGTAATAATGAATCAGTTTTTAAAGATCTTTCTAAAGAATTGTTGGAAAACCCTCCCAATATTTTATAACATTTAAGATTTGTTTTTTTCGTTGTTCTCTGCTTTGACAGACAGCTAATGGAATTTTTATTCTCCTTTGATCTGTTTTTTATTTTCTTCGGAGTTTTAAAAACCGGGAAGATTGGTTAAGTGTTAGAAATATATCAATATTTTTTAAAAACATACACATTTTACCAGTAAAACATAAAAAAGTTTTGTTAAACACCTTGTCAAAATAGTAAAACATTAGACATTCAAAATGGTGGAGCGAAGCTAATCTTGGAATGCTAGTGGTTGTGGTAAAATTGTATTTGTATCACACTACTGGATAGTCTGAGTTTAAAACCCTTTTGTGTTGTAATGTGAATCGGTCATGGTTTTAATGAAGCGTAAAACAAAAGTTTTACAAGATATTCTGAAAACAAAAATGTAAACACTATTCTACCAATCAAATTGTTTGTTGGAAATGCATTCAAACTATTTAATAATGGTTCCTCTTTACTGATTTGTAATTGAATGAATATGTAGTGTAATGTGCCTATGTGTAAATTTAATGAGAGTTCAAGGGTAATTTCAGAAATGAAGGTCATTCTTCATTTCTTAAAATAAAATACTATATTTATAAAAGTAATTGATACATAAATGTGCTGTTCAAATTAAATGATCTGCTGATAATCTCCCAAATTTTTTCACGGGTTTAGTTTGTGTCAACTAATATTGAGCGAAGAGAGCCAAAATTGCGTATCAGTGATCGCAATGTCAAATGGTTAGCCCAAACAGAGTTATTTTACTTTATGTAGAGATTTCCTATCAGCTGATTGACTTGGCTAATCTATTGCCAAAATGTTAATTTATTCTGCTGAATTATAGTCTCCTAGCATTAATTTCTAAATCATTATTAATTGAAATAGTTGGCAACTGATATTAATTTTTGTGCGTTGTAAAGAGTGACCCATATGTTAGTATTCCAAACATTTACGGAAATCAAAAGAAAGGTTAATGAAATAAGAAACCTATAGATAAAATAAAACAAATTTACTAGTATATGAACTGTATATTTATTACCTTGAAAATGTTATAGCAGGTGTTCAAAATGTCCACCACGATACTCTATAAACTTTATCCAGCGACTTAAAACTGATTCACAAATTTTCATCAATAACAATTTACCGTCATTTACATAGTCAAATGCAATTTCAATTAAGCGTTTTAGTTCATGGAGATTTTGTGACTTGGAAGAATACACTAGTTACTTTACAATGCCTCACAGTGAAAAATCACACGGTGTTAAGTCTGGCGAGCGCGTAGGCCAATCGATTGTACCACGACGACCAATTCATTCATATAAACTTTGGAATTTAAAAACTCACGAACTTCGATACCGAAATGAGCTGGGGCGCCATCGTGTTGTCAGATGAGCGATTTGATGTTGTAAACAGGATTGTTTTCAAGTTCCGGAAATACTACTTCGTGCAGCATTTGTAACTAATTTTCCGAGTTAACAAACACTTAGAAGTATTTTTTTTATCTCATTCACTAACTGAAAATATAGTTCACAGACTGATATATACACCAAGTAAGGACATTGTGCGCGAGGGATATTGTACGTAATATTTTGTTCTGTATTGACTGAATACAGAAATACATTTTATAAATATTCAATTCCCTAATTCATCTACGTTCCACTGAAAAGTAAGATTCCGAACAGACATTACACATAGACTGTTATTCAGAATTGATAAATAATAATATTAATCTGTACATTTACCAAAAACGGGACCTCGTTGCAGGCTAGCGTGCTACCACTACGCTATCAGAAATCTGAAATTAATCCAATATAAATTTTAAAATGATTTTACAGCATTATTATATTATTTTATGTATGTGATTTATTTTTGTACGTAATGTATTTTATTTCTCCATCAATATTTACTTTTTAATAGTATCAAATTTATTTATAGTTGAATAATTTAACTAGTTTTAAACAGTGTTCATGAAGTTAAAAAAAACCTTTATGTATAGTAATTTATATTGCTAATGCAGTAAACATATTACATTTTATATAATTGAAATTACTACTTTAAAGTGCAGTAAGTGAATGATTTCCGATTCTTTTAAAAGCATTGAAGATTCTTTTGTGGAATCGTGACAAACAAATATTGAATCATTCAATTTTAAGATCAGATAACACAGTTTTTGCTCACGGATAATTTAACTTCCAATTTCAATAAAATGGCCTTCACCTCTATACGACTTACAGGTAGGTGCTTTTTATATGTTTTATGTTTTGTTTTTATTATTTGTAATTTAATTTATATGCGAAGAAAGATTGTGTTTATTAATTTTGTAAAACGTTCTTTTAACTTCATTTGTTATTCTGCATAGTCCGTTAATTCACTGACTAAGTGACTGACTTAGTCACTCATCAGTAATATTCTAGCTTCCCGATAACATAGAGAACTGAAAAGTTAAATTTTATCCTTATTGATTGAAAAAAAATTAAAGTATTTTTATTTCGACAATTTACGTTTTGATATGGTACCAGAGTTTTTGTCTGATGATATTATAGTTCCTCATAACATGCAGGTGGAGTGTTAAATTATTTTCACTTGATAGTATACTAGTTCCACGGTTACAAAAAATAATGATGTTTCTTATCACATGGTCAGCTAACTATGCGACTGAAACATTTGAGAACAAAAGAACTAGATGTGTAAATTACACTAGTCAGGGTTATCTCCCCTGAGAGTTTAGAACTTCATTATACAACCAGACCCTGTGTTGAACGAATAGAAGTGCCATTTGCAAAATGGAAAGTGTATGAATTTCAGAGCGCTTGGCAAGCTAATAAGCATGCTTTTTCATTCAGTAAGACAATTATAAAACACCTCCTCCTCATTTTACTTAGCAAAACCTCTAGAGGTTCAAATCTGACAAGTGTCTTTTACACTTAAAGACACTTTTCAGATTTATCTCTTCTGAGTGTAGTGAATTTTATTATACAAACAGACATTGTGGTGAATGTAGTGAAGGTGTAATTTTCAGAGTGGAAAATATGTGCTTTTCAGACAGCCTGGCATGCTGATAAATATACTTTTCCACTTAGTGAGGAAGGAAATGTAAACCACCTCACCTTGTTTGACTTAGTAAAGCCTCTAGAGGTTCAAACCAGTTTGTTAGCTGATAACCTAAACAACGATATACGTAGAGATGGATTTACTAATCTAAAACAATAAATATTACCTATTTTTATAGCTTCCCTAAAACCTACAGTTCTAATATCAATAAAGTATAAATATTCTGTACGTTAGCTTTAGCAAAGTAAGACATTTGGCTGTATGCCATTTTTGATATTTCAACTGGGCAAAAACACCTATAAAAATGTGTATTGAATAAAAAAAGGCATTAATTTCTTAAAGCGTGGTTCTCAGATTTTGTAGACCCGCGGCTCCCTTGATCTACAGATCATTTCCGGTGGCGCTCTTATTACAAACCAACTATTGTACAATACAAATTGTAATTATATTACAATAACCATTGTACAGTACAAATTATACATAATCATCACATACGTTACGCGGGGGATTCCATTCCCAGAACAGATAAGAAGGTAAAATGGTAAAAGTGAATGATAACATATGCTGAGGCACGGTGTCCCTGAGCGCTCCACCGCACACTTTCAGAACCGCTGGCTCAGAGGATACCATCCAGAGAATATGCACCAGATATTTAACATTGCGACAAATCGAAATTGTTAATTAAATTTGTAGCTAGTACTGTGTTAGGTTGATGTATCATAAACTCTACTCCATCAGCCTTCTTTGCGTGATTCCTGGTAGATCAGGAGAATTCATGATGCGTATTAAGCGATTATGAATTTGAAGTCTTCTTTTTCTTTTCACGGATAAGGGTACTGCCGGTTCCAGAATTCACTTTCCCTTCACCTCGGACGACCAACACCCTTTCAACCATTTAAATTTTAATTCATTGTCAATCTAGACAAACTCCTTCCCTTCGTGCGTTCCGGATGACTATTTCAACTGATTCTGTGTTCATTAATCTTCTTCGTCGTCATCGTAGTCTTCATGGATTAGGCTATTCAAGCCTGTTCCGGCGTCCATCTTTTCCTCGGCCTACCAATATTTCTCTTTCCGATTGGTTTATAGAGCAGCGCAGATCGAGGGAGGCGGTCTTGTGACATTCTTACAACAAGATCTGACCAATTTTTCCTGTAGGTTTTCAATATGCTCAAGAGTGGCTGGGCATCACACTCTCTCCTTATCTCCTCATTTTGGATTCTATCCTCTCTTGTACAACCTTTCACCTGCCTCAGGAATCGCATTTCTGCTACTGAATTTTTGATTCTTGTTTCTTTGTAAGGACCCATGTCTCGCTTCCATAAGCCAATGCTGGGATCGCCATTACTTTATAAAATTTGAGCAGGGTGTTCTTTCTAGCTCTACTCCTGAGGGATCGGTTTATTGCCCCACATATCATGTTGTAACATTTTTATTTCAATGTTACAATTTAATTATTTCCTTTCCTGGTTCTGTTCTGTTTGATTTAAATTTTGTTATCTGCTGTGTCTAAGTTATTTAGTTATCTCGTAATCGCTTGCACTTCTTTGCCTTTGTAATACCGTCCGCTGCTATCTGATTTATCTGCCGTGGCGGTTTCCCTTGCTTCTTTCTTTCATGTCTTTACGTTCATGATTAGCTTGTTGGAGGGGACCCGTGACGTCAGATCAGAGTTTTCCTTTTGAGTGATTTTTGCTTCCCTCTTTCTTCTTGCTGCAAATGGTCATGTCGCTGGACGTGTTTTCCTGGTACTTGTGCCGTAATTATTTTTAAGTTTTTCGGGGTGCGTTATGTCGCTGTTTTACTTGACCATTTTGCTTTCCCGTGTTTCGGTAAGTTCTTCTCTTTTTATTTGTAGTTAAAACCCATTGAAGCCAAAAATGATTTATTTAAATTTTGTAAATTTTTGTAAACCCTTTGGGTAATTTAAATTTTTTAAATTTTGAATTTTATGGTTTCCTTAAAGCGCACTGTTAAATTTTTTTTATTTTCTCTTGTTGTGCCGGTGGGATTTAGCTACCTTTTTATTTTTGTGTTTTGCGGTTGCCCTCATTTTCTAAGTCCTGGTTTTTCTGCTCTTTGCAGGGACCCAGTTTGGGATGGATTTAAACAAGTTTGAGCGAATGTTAACATGTTTGAAACATAAATGTAACCAAGTTTGGGCGAATGTTAACAATTATGAATTTTCATATGTCACCCGATAACTTTATTTCTCAACGATTTGATTCTACATTTCTTTTAATAAAAAAATAACTACTTTTGAAGCATCCGCTATATATATATATTTATATATACATAAAAAAAATCCATCATTATTATTTTTTTGTAATTTATAATGTACTGATTTCAAATTTAATTTTGCTAAATTATGCTGCTAAGCATAGTTTGGTCAGGACTTAACTGGCATCCATGCACCTTACTTACTATTGCATAATTTTGATAACTTTCCATAATTTTTAAATTTTTTGTAAAACATAATTTGTTAAAACAAAAGCTCTATAAATGTTTTTTTAAGAATGTTGTAAACTTTGCTTATTTTGTTAACTTGCTTTGGTTAAACGATTCAAATTATTTTCTTATAAAAATTTATTTAAAATTAACTGAATTATACTCTTAAAGCTAAACTAATTATGCTTTCTTATAAATTAAATTTTTTAAATATTATCTATCTGTTATTCAAATGGCCTATCCTAATTAAATATTGATTCTATTGTTTCATTTTAAATAATAATTATTATTATTATTAATTATTGATCTTCTTTCTTAAAATTATATTTTTTTAACTGGATCCAGTATAAAGCATGCAAATTTAAATTGAGCTCATTTTTTTTGTCTTTCTCATTAATTTTGGCTATCTATGCTTATTAACATTTAATTGCTTATGTAACTTTTCTGCGTTAACTTAAAATCAAAATGTAACCGTATCTATTAAGATTTCTCTCTATAAATTTAATATTTTATTAAATTCTTTTACTAATACTAATTTTTTTGGTTTATTTTAACACCACATCACCGCAGTCTCTCCTGTTGGTTTTTTTGTTCCCCGTGCCAATTTTGTTTTGTAGCGATCCTTTTGTTGTATCGCTCGAACAAAAAGGGGTTACAATGTCGAACCTCGATATTTTTTGTTGAGGATCCCGGTCATAATCATGCGTTATGTCACATCCCAAGTATTTAAAATTTGACACTTGCTCCAAGATTTTGTTTTCGACTACTATTTTAGATCTTATAGGCCATTTTCCACGAAAAGCAATGACTTTTGTTTTTCCTGCTGCCATTTTAATATTAAAGTATTTGCTTATGAGGCCGAGCCTATGCATCGCAACTTGCAGCTTGTCCTCAGATTCCTGTATGATTACAGTGTCGTCAGCAAACATTAAATGGTTCAGGTAAGTATTCCGGGTGAGAGAAATACCCTTGTCAACTTGGTGCTGCCACACAAACATAAGCTCGTTCACATAAATGTTGAACAAGGCAGGTGAAATTGGACATCCCTGTTTCACTCCCTTATTTGTCATTATTCTGTCCGTTAATTTTCCATCCTTCAGAGTAATCCTTATTGATGTTTTATTGTATAAATTTCCAATGTTGCTAATCAGATGTTTAGGGTATCCATACTTTGTCATTATGTTCCAGAGCAGCTCTCTATCCACATTATCGAAGGCTTTCTCCCAGTCAACGAATGCCATGTGGGTTTCACAATTGTGTTCTCTGCGTTTCTTAATCTTCTTCTCCAGTTTAAATATTTCCAACACTTGCTTTATAACACGCTTCTGATCTTGTCCTGACAAATGCAGCCCTTACGTGCCCGAAGAAATTTAATGTCCGCTGCTTTAACTTGATTTCGCTCTCTGGTGTTTGTAAGCACCAATACATGAATGTTTAGTCTGTCTTTAAATCAACATTATAGTTCTAGATATGTGTCGTTAACATAAGAGACGTGTAAGTCATCTTGTATTGTTTCGTTAGATACGTAACTCTGGGAATTAGTAACGAGCTGGTAAAATTTATTTTGGGAACGCCGTGTTTATGAAATGAGTGACGGCATTGCTACACTATAAATCTGGCTACTATAGACCCAGATCATTTGGAGCCTTGTACGTCAAGAGTTTTGATGTCACGGGTTATTTTGATCTCTTGTCGAAAAGTCTGTTTAACTGCTTCAGACTGTCATTTAGTAACTGTCGTTTATGGCTAGTGAATCCATTCCACTGTAACCGCCTCCCTAAATATCCAGCCCAAGATCTCAAATATTGTACTTGCCATGTTACATTAATATACCGGGTGTCCTACGAAGAGGTTTCTATTTTTCAATTAATATGCCCGACGTATCGCACACTCTACAGACTGGAAACTTTACAGTTATAATAAATAGATATGTAAAAAAACAAATCCTCGAGTTTCATTTGCGTATGATTAATCAAAACAAAATGGTGGAATAAGAAAATAATATAAAAATGAACAATAATCTTGTCGATAAAACCACTTATATTTACAATAGAATTAAAATAGAAAAGAACAGCTGTTTTTGCCATTCCAAATCGATCAGCAAGCTATTGATGGACATCAGTTCGAATAAAGATTAATGAAACAAATTGTGTTCATTAATAATTTATCACTTTCATATTTCTTTCATTTTATTACTTTAGTAACATTTTACCAAATCACCAATTTGGAATGGTTATCCAAATAAAATTACTTTCCGCCATTTTGTTTTGATTAATCATAAGCAAATGAAACTTGAGGGTACATTTTTACATATATATTTATTATAACTGTAAAGTTTCCAGTCTGTAGAGTGTGCGATACGTCCAACATAATAATTCAAAAATAGCAATGTCTTCTTGGGACACCCGGTATATTGTGACACATATCTCTAAAGCCTTTTCCGGGATATGAGTAACATACATAAAAAATAACACATACAAATACATAAATAAATTAGTATAACCCGAAAATCTAAATGAACCAAACCAAATTCAGAAAAATAATTACAGACTTTAAGGGCGTCCATAAAGGGCAAAAACTGAACACCGGGTGGTCCGAAGAAAGAAGAAAACCTACAGTGAACGAATGCTGAGAATATGGACTACAAAATGAGCTTTCAGGAACTAAAGTCACTTAACGTGGCCTAAAAATTGATCCTGCACGATAAATAAATATTTAATTCAGAATTACGTTAAGCTATAGACTAAAAAACTTTTGAGTTCACCTGTCATTAAAAATTTCAAACTTGACAGCTTCTAATAAACAAATTTGACCTGAAATTAATTTTCTAAAGTTTAATTTTAATTTTTAAAGTTGCATCATTAAATAGTCACCTGCCTTAATAGATCTATATTAGGCACTAAAATATAAACAAGGTAATTAATTTCTTTTAATTTACTATTCTAAACATTATTTTAAACCAACTAGTTATAGGCCATAAAATGTTTAGACAACACCTTTTTAATTAGGGCTAATTATTTACCGTTGGCTCTATTTTGGACACGTTAGTCTATATTAATTTTTATTAATAGTATAGTTTTAGATTCTTTTGTAAAACTCATAAATTATAGGAATTTATAAAAACACTAGCCGTTGGAGTTTGATGGAGTCTAATTAGTATTTTTAATATTTCGTTGGGTTTAGATAGTAGGCGGAAACAACTGTACAGGTTTATGTCCCGACGTCAAAATATGCCTTTATCAGAAAGACTTCTTTATATATAACATTATTGGACCCATTTTGGAAGTACAAATACCAGATCTATTCTGCAGCTAAAACCTTGTTTACGGCTAAACTACAATGTTTTCAATCGAAAATTCTGAGAACAGTTTGTTAACGCTCTTTCATATGTTTCCAGTTATACTTCTACACAGATGTTAACATCTTTTATAAAAACAAACAATCCACCAGACATATAGTCTGATTTTCGTAAGGAGAGCACTGGGCAAAACGTGCGTCTGCATTAGTATAGTCTTCTATGTACTGCAATAGTGCAGCGTATGTAATCAACAATGGACAGCATCATAACAAAATATAATGGGTGTTGTCAATTTTCAACAACACTGTACATCTAACTGTTGTCGGAGGTGTATGCGCATGCGTAGTCCAGCGCTCACAGCAATTGGCTTGGCCTTTACCAGCGATTAAAATTAAAATTCGTAAACAAAAACAATTCACTGATCTACAATACTAACAGAACACACCAGGCAATTCCAATCGTCCACTTATCAGGTGTAACAGAGATTTTAAGTAAATTTTCGGTTTGCACATAAACATATTATTGTGCGTGTAATATGTGTGCCGTTGAAATATGTGTTGGGAAGTTGATTACGAAGTGTAAAATGTAACATGTGATATTCTGTTTGTCTTCAAACGCCATCTCTTTTTCTGGTCTTGAAATAATTGAATTGGTGTTGAAGTCATAAAATTGTCCTGGCAGGTGTTTATGTATTACAAGAATGGTTGTGCTATCTGTAATGGAGACTATCGTATTTTGTGTTTGTGATATGGCCGGCTTATATTTTTTTGTTTTAAAAAAGTGCAATCAGGTTTTTTTTAAAAAATGTAAATATAAAGTTTAAGCAAAGACGATAAAAAAAGGAATAATATCGTTCTAAGAATGAAAATATACAAAATAAACCACTGAACTTGATTGTGAACTGTGCATTAATATCTCGAAACTTGATGTAGTTGAAGCTGACGATGACGATGACGATGACCATGATGAAGATGTTAATGATGACCATGATAAGAAGTAGAGAAAAATTAAATGAGTTAAATGATTAACAGAATCATAGAGGTTAGTAGTTCAATATTTCAAAAAAGTTGCAGTCTGAGTATCTTGCTCGTTGTCGAGGAGGTTGATAGCAAAAGGATTTTGATGATCTTTTAACTTTTTTAAAATGATGTAAATAAAGTGTACAATATGGGCGCTGTCTTATGCTGTCTTGAGAAATTCTCAATTAAATTGAATTTAATGATGACTATTTGGAACGAATTTTTATGTTTTGTAGTTTAGGTTCCCAGCCGAAAGGCTGGTTTAAACCTCTAGAGGCTTTACTAAGTAAACCGAGAAGTTAAGTGGTTTATCTAGCCTTCCTCACTGAGGGGGAAATATGCTTATCAGCATGCCAGGTCCTCTAAAAAGCACATATTTTCCACCCTGAAAATGACAACTTCACTTCATTCACTACAGGGTTTGGCTGTAAAATGAAATGCAATACTTTTAGAGGAAATATATCTGACTAGTGTCTTTTGTACTCTTTTTATTCTGTTCTTAAATGATTCAGTCATTTAATTGGCTGACTATGTGATAAGAAACAGAACTATATATTTTGAAGCCCTGGAACTAACAGATTGAGTGTAAATAATTAAAGACTTTAAATTTTATAGAGAATGTACGACAGTGTTCAAAAAATTGTTTCAGTTGTCTAAGACTGGTTACAAATTATAAAAAAAAACGTATAAATATTGTAAAAATCTGGTAAAAACAAAATATTCTCTTTACAAAAATCTACAGTTATGAATATTATATACTATAAAATACAGCGTATTCATTTTTTTAAATACAAACGTATTGTATAAGTTTTGTTTGAAGTAAAACCGCCTTTTTGTAATTTACAACAGTATCCAAAAAAAATATTATTACTTTTGGTTCTTTACGAACGGCATTAAACCACACTAATAAAGTAATAAATAAAGTTTTATCATAACTTATTAGATAAAAATATTAGCCTCTATTATATTAATGAAAAATATAAAATTATTTTCATTAATCATAACCAAAAAAGTGCATTAAAATAAAACAGAAAAGAAAATCCATTGAACGCCTGCGACTAACGTGACCCTGAGGGTATCACGTAGTAAAAAAAATACATTATAAATATCTTCTTTTAATCCAATACATTCGCTTATGTATCTAGAGATAAACGATTAACTATATATACACATGAAGATAGAACGATGCTGGAAAAAACTGGAAGAGATTAGGCCTAGTTGCGTTCCGATGTTCTTAGAAGCCCTTCTTAATAACAATTACCATACCACTCCTCCTCCATATCCCTCCATTCAAAAAATATTTCTATGAATGAAATTCAAAATTTATTTCCTTACTATAATATATTTATACTATTAAGAAATATTATTTCTAATTCCCCCACTTTTTCATTGTTTAAAAGACATTATAAAATTTATAACCGTAGTATTTTTATTTCTTCACATTTCTTTTATAGGTTCCTTTAAATGACTTAACTACAGTACTACCTCGATTATCTAGACTAATTGGGACCGGAAAATAAAAATCCGGATAAACCGAAAACAATAGAATTATTTTTTTCGAATAAATTTATGAAAACAAAATGTAATGGAAAAACTTACCGTTTATTTATAATTCTTTGAACAGAAACCAACTACAATATTATGATTATATAGGCTACGTGGTCCATATTAGGCAGGTGGAGTGTTAAATTATTTGCACTCTATCTGCTAGTTCCGGGACGACAAAAAATAGTTCTGTTTCTTATCACATGTTTGGACTGATTTTAAAAATTCATTCTAACAGGTTTGTTCGTACATAATATAAACCGTTTTGTTGAAAATTTTCTTGTTCAACTTTTTTTCATTCATCCTAATCATAATTTAATTATTTTATTTATTAATTTATTTATTTTATTAACTTTTATTTTGTAGTTTATTTAAAGTCGCATCAACAACTTGGTCTATAGCTACTACTGTGGGTTTCAATAGGTACTGTATTGTAATGGTGTGTTTTAACAAGTTCAAATTTTCTGAACTTAGTCGGGAATCGAACCTAGACCTTCCGTTTTGTAGGTTAGCTCACTAGTCACTACGCCACGGAGGCGGCCATCTTCTATTTTCATTTATTTTATTTTTTTATTTATATTTAATAAGTTAGTTTATCAAGTTTTTTGAGAATTATAGTTCTTTTTAAATTGTGTAACTTGGAACTATATTCTAAGTTTTTTCAAAATATTGTATAACTTTGAATAGTGGCATGATTTTAAAGTCATATATTGTTTACTAATTAGATTTATTAGAATTTTTGTGTTTCTTTTTTAATAATTGTGTCTATTTTTTCAATGTCTTTGTTATAAGCCCTAGTGTAGTTTTAAATATCTCTTGTACTGTGTTACTAAATAAAAGAAGAAACACCTACAGTAGGACATGACTCTTAGTCATTGTTGGGTAGGTCAATTTCCTCCACCTCGTACGTTGGGAATTATTGTAAATGCATTACAGCTTTTTAAAAAAAGCCTATGGAAATAATTGTAACAAAATGAAAAAAAAATTTTTATTATTAGGCATATTATTATTAATATTTAAATTGATTTATCTATTTTATGTTTTTTTTTATATTTATTTCATTTATTTACGTGGTAATTTTTTTAGTTATGATGAAAATTTATTTCGGATGATCTGAACATTACGATGTCCGAACAGGTCCAGTTCACATAGTTCGGATGAGCAGGATAGTTGTGTATTTATATTCCTTTTGTTTTTTATTTATATATTATATGCTGTTTTATTATTTATAAACGTAGAATAAAACAGAGAGGTTATTTCGGTTTTCATTCAGAGAGTCTGTTATTAGCAAACCAAGCATTTTAATTATCATTTTACATCCTCTTTGGTTAATAGTATGAAGTTCCAAACCACACTTGCAGCTACGTCACTAGCATCTTCTCTTGTTTTTCTTTTTCTTCATCGGTCTCTCTCTCTTTATATTCATCCATTCATTTATATATTCATTCATCTATTCCGCGTGTTTCATTCATGCGTTTTATTTCATTAATTTATTCATCATTATTTATTTATTCAATTTAATGGTAAATAATAACGTTTTGTAATTTGTTAATTGGTTTTGAAATCTGTATTATGATTACGGATTTATTTGTTTATTTTCATTTAAACTATTTGCAGGATAAAATTAAAATGTAGGTTTGTATTATTTATTTTATTTATTTATTTATTTTTCTAGTCGTGTAAAGGTGGGTGGTTAATTTAACGATTTTAATGAATATCTATGTAATTTATTCCAATTTTAAGTAGTCCAATGTATAATTTGTTTCTAGTACCAGTATTTTAATGTAAGTTTAATGTAACTTTATAAAAAATTCTATAAGATTTTTTAAATATACTTTTATGGATAAATATAAATTAATGCGCACTACCATGACACCTTACCATGATACCATATCTCTGTTTATAACAGGCAAATGGAGTATTAAATTATTTGCAATCAATCTATTAGTTCCAGGGCTACTAAAAATAATTCTGTTTCTTATCATATGGTTAGCCAAATAAATGATTGAAGTATTTAAGAACAGAAGAGGTAGAGGTTTAAAATACACTAGTCAGAGTTATCTCCTATGAAATTAACGTATTTCATTATATAGCGAAGGTTCATTACAGTGAAGAAGTCATTTGCAGAGTGGAAAATATGTATTTTGCACAGGGCCTGGCACGCTGCAAAGCATCATTTTCAACTCAGTGAGGAAGACAATTGTAAACCAATTCATTCCTCGTTCACTTGTAAAATCTCTAGAAGTTCAAACCAGCCTTTCAGCTGATGATCTAAATAACAACGGACTACCAAAATGTTTATGATTTCAAACTGTCATATCAAGTCTTATTATTTGAAGATTAACATGATATAGAATAAATGAATCAGTAGTTGATCGAAGAGTCCAACAAATGGGAACTGAATATTAACTTAGAAAACTAAGTATACTGGTCGTTGGAGAGCTATAAGAGAGAGAAAGCTATATATTAGTACACAATATTCACACTGACAAGGGTAATATATCATTGAATTCGTGTACAAGTATTCATTCTTTCTTTTGTTGTTGTTGTTTAGGTCATCAGCCAAAAAGCTGGTTTGAACCTGTAGAGGTTTTACTAAGTAAAACGAGGAGCGAGGTGGTTTACCTATTCCTTCCTCACTGAATGGAAAAGTACGCTTATCAGTATGCCAGGCCCTCTGAAAAGCACATATTTTCCACTCTGCAAATGACACCTTCACTTCATTCACCACAGGGTCTGGCTGTATGATGAAATTCATTACTTTCAGAGCAGATAACTCTGATTAGTGTCTTTTACTCCTCTACCTCTTCTGTTCTTAAATGATTCAGTCATTAAATTGGCTGACCATGTTATAAGGAACAGAACTATTTATTTTAGCCCTGCAACAAACAGATTGAGTGTAAATAATTTGACACTCCACTTGTCTGTTATGGGCAGTTTTTTCTTTTGATCTTTCTTTTGATCAACTCGAAATTTTAATACTGGTACCAAACATAATGGTGTGGAAGAGGGCATCTTGGGGTCTTTTCCGTTTTCAGTATGCCACTATCAAATCCGAATTTCCTGAAGGGTTGCACACTTGTTCATTTCTCCCACTCCCTTGCCTTACCGAATACTCATACTGAGACAGACACACTCACGCAAGCGTACACACGTCCATCCCAGTCCTAGTGTATAGTACTATAATACAAGTTCTGCAGTTTAATTTCATATTTTGATTGCTTTATTTTGCTATTACTACATTACTATTACGTTATATTTTTTAATTGAACTTCTTTGCTATTACTAGGCTACATTATTCTATTCCGTTATATTTTTTAATTATTTACATTAGAAAGAGAAAGTCGTGTGATTGTTTCAAATATACTTTTTCAGTTGTCACATCTTCTGGGATTATGTAGACTAATAACCTCTTTTCGTGAAGGAACTCTGCAGCATCTTCCTCCCTCCGAATATTATTAAGTTACTCTTCAAAATTCATAGCAGACTGTGTAGTAACTAACTGTGAAATCGGAGTGAAGTTGACACAATGCAGGAATATTGGTAGTCAGATTGGTGCGCTAGACGCAGGAGTGGAAGAATTGTGTCCCCTTCAGGGAATTCGGATTTGATAGTGGCATACAGAAAACGGAAAAAACCCGCATTATGCTTAACGTAGTCAGGATAAATAACATTAGATATCCTGACGACACCATGGTACTGGCGGATAGCCTGGCAGGTTTACAACGATTGATGGACAGGATAGCACAGTGCAGTCAACGATTTGGACTCGGTATCAACGTTCTAAAAAAAAAGTTCATGATAATTAGCAGAGAGCAAGTAAAGGGAGCTCACTTTTATATCAATCAGACCCGGATAGAGAGAGAGAGTACAAAAATATTGTTTCCTGGGAACCATGAGAACCAAGCAGTGGGACAAAACACACGAAATAAAATATCGTACAGGCAAGGCAGGAGCAGTATTTAATAAAATGGATTCTACTTTCAATACACAACTTTACACTTGCAACAAAAAAGAGGCATCTAAGATGTTATTTAATTTCTGTGCTCCTGTATGGTGTAGAGTCCTGGAATTTTGATAAAGCCATCACAAGAAAACTAGAGACATTTAAGATATGGCTGTACAGACGAATGATGAGCATCACATGGACTGCTCGGATACCAAATATAGAGGTTCTCGTGGGAATGAAGAAAGACGTTCAGGAGATTTCCACCATCAAATGTAGAAAGCTCTAATTTTCTGTACATATCATACAGAATGACTCACGATATTCGTTAAGACAAGCCATTTTCCAGGGAAAAATATGTGAAAAACGAGCACCTGGCAGAAGAAGGGTGTCATGGCTTAGAAATCTGAGAAATTAGTTTGGAAAGAGCTCGGAAGAGCTTTTTCGCAGTGCAACGAACAAAGTGAAAATAGCTATAATGGCCGCAAATATTCGGATTGGATAGGTCTGAAGAAGAAGAAGACTACACATAATCTACCAAAACTCTGAAATTTCATAGCTACTTTATATTTAGTGGCCATACAAAATATAGAAGATTATAATTTTAAACAGTAAAATTTTATAACAAAAGGAAATCGTTATTTGTCTTTTAAATGGAACATTTGTCACGGAAAATGTGTTTACAAGAGAAGAGACCATTGTTATTTTTTATCGTTAACACGACCAAAGTTGTGGTAAACCGATGCAAATTAGCATCAACTTGTTTTTCTATTATTAACACAAGACGGTACATGGGTCATAAGGTCATTGTGTGTCAATGGGTACCATTGTGTATTTTGTCTCGGCCATATCTATTCTTAGTCGTGGGAGGTTGTCTCGGTGTCAATCTCGTATGGGAGTAATATTTATGGTTATTGTATCGCTTGACTGGATTTGTTAAGTTGTGATATATTTTCTGAGATACACAAATAAAAATAACATATATTTGTCTTATACGAGGGGGTTTGCAATTTATGACAAAAATAATATTGCCAAGAATAATACTTAAAAATTCAATTCAATTTTTTTAAGTTTATGACAAAGCTTTTTGATGGTGTAATTGTATTTTTTATCTTATATCTAATATTTTTTTGTAAGTTGACGAGTGTACAATAAGACATTGATGGTTTTGAAACAAGCAAGTCTAAAGAAGACGAATAGCAAACTGAAGAATGAAAGAATTGAAGAAGTAAGTCTGTATTGTTAGGAAGTTTGGTGACTAATGAAATAGCTTCAGTTAATAACCATTTAACAATATAAAAGACAATATTGATAGCTAGTAGTTATATAAATGTTGTGATACAACATACACATTTTATTTAGAATGCTTTGTAATGTAAGATAATAAATTCCTCCACGAGGTATCCCCACAAGGGATCGGCAAATTTGTAAGAAACTATCGTTTCCCACCACAAGGATATGCCGAATTTGAAGAGTAACTTTATTCCACAAGAGTTTGAATCCCAAATTTGTTGAGTATAAATTTTATTCCCTGTTAGGCATCGTCAACTTTACAGTGATTAAATAAACTCAAGTTGTTGAATAAATTTTATTTAATAATTTTGAATGTTTTCGTAACAATTGATTAGTGTATATTTCATTTTACATGTTTAAAATTTTGTCACTTTTATATTTTATCTGATACTTTACAAAACGTGTATGATATGTTTTAAGTTTCACTGTCCCTTATATCGTCATTTTTAAACTATATGTCCCGTCTATATTGTGTATTTTAATTTAAACTTTTATTTATTCTGTGGCCCGTCCATCTTCTTTGATGTTCGGAACCACACTATTCTTTCTTCACAAAATTCACAGTTATTCTTTTTTATAGTTTCCTAGCAACCATATAAATAACTCTTTTCAATATTTTTTTTGGTAGTATAAATTAAATAATTTTTAAAAGTGTTTATTTTCCAATCAGCTGGAGTTTGTTTATACTCTCAACTAGAGCAAACATAAACAGATTTAACTGTGACTGGTTTGAATCGTTACAGTAAAAGTAACAGAATGGCAAAAAACAATTGGATTTGTTTTTGTTTAGGTCATCAGTCGAAAGGCTGGTTTGAACATCTAGAGGCTTTACTAAGTAAAATAAGGAGTGAGGTGATTTAGCAATGTTTTCCTCACTGAGTGGGAAAGTACACTATCAGCATGCCAGACTCTCTGAAAATCATCTATTTTCCACCTTTTAAGATATGATACCTTCACTTCACGCCCTTAACAGACAGGTGGAGTGTCAAATTATTTACATTCAATCTGTTCGTTGTAGGGCTAAAATAAATAGTTCTGTTTCTTATCACATGGTCAGCCAATTAAATGACTGAATCATTTAAGAACAGAAGAGGTAGAGGTGTAAAACACACTAATTAGAGGTATCTCCTCTTAGAGTAATGAATTTCAATATTATTATACAGGTAGACCCTGTGGTGAATGAAGTGAAGGTGTCATTTGCAGAGTGGAAAATGTGCTTTTCAGAGGGCCCGGCATGTTGATAAGCGTACTTTTCCACTCAGTGAGAAAGGCATTCGTAAACCACCTCACTCGTCGTTTTACTTAGTAAAACCTCTACAGGTTCAAACCAGCCTTTTGGCTGATGACCTAAAAACAACCTGCACTTCATTCACACCACAGGGTCTGACTATTGAAATTCATTACTTTCAGAGCATAGCTCTTACTAATATCTTGGATATATCTGTAGTCAAAAAAGTACCTAATTCAATTGAATTCCTTGGCAAATATCCTCTGCGCTCTAAATCAAAGGCGAATGATCATGGCATTAAACAAGTCAAAGAATTCAAGTTCCTTGGATGTAGAATTACATACACTAATGATATTAGGTATAGAATAACACAAGGTATTAATCATACGTGTGTAACTATATCGAGGACCCTTGAAAGCATAGCTTCAAAAGAAACTATGATAAAATTCTACACACTAATGGCTAATCCTCTTGTTGTGTATATCTTTATGGCAGTAAAACGTGGGTTCTAAAATCCAAATAGTATATTAGCCGAGTGCAAGCAAGAGAGACGCGCTTTTTACGTACAGTCCAGCCTTTCTTAGTTTGCTCCTAATGTAAACAAATAATGACGTCACTGAGCATGCGCATTATGTGTTGTTTAGGTCAACAGCCGAAAGGCTGGTTTGAACCTCTAGAGGCTTTACTAAGTAAAACGAGGAGTGAGGTGGTTTACCATCGCCTTCCTCACTGAGTGGAAAAGTATGCTTATCAGCATGCCGGGCCCTCTGAAAATCACATATTTTCCACTCTGTAAATGACACCTTCACTTCATTCACCACAGGGTCTGGCTGTACAATGAAATTCATTACTTTCAGAGGAGATAACTCTGATTAGTGTCTTTTACACCTCTACCTCTTCTGTTCTTAAATGATTCAGTCATTTAATTGGCTGACCATGTGATAGGAAACAGAACTATTTATTTTAGCCCTACAACTAACAGATTGAGTGTAAATAATTTGACACTCTACCTGTCTGTTATGGGCAGATGCGCATTATATCAAAATGTGTACACGCTGATTAAAAAGTAACAACAAAATACTTTCAAAAGTATTTAAATACAAAATACTTTTAAAAGTATTTTTATAAATGAAATTGTTAGGCCTACATCATATCATGACTGATGTTTTTGGTACTTTATATACTTTATAATTTAAAAAATAGTTAACTCAATAGGAATACGACATCCGTAAAGTCGCAGGCTCTAGCGTGCACTCTGTAGTAGGTAGCTTTTGTTTGTTGACAGTTGGAGCAAACTAAGAACGGTTCAACTGTAGAACCCTCATTGTTTCAAAAAGGATGTACACGAAAATTTTGACATAAACAGTTCGATATGTTTAGTTAAATGTAAAAATATCTACACACCGTCAGAATCGGTTTGATCTTGTCTGTAAAATGGAAGAAAGACGACTTTCAATGAAAATAATAAGTTATATTACATTCCCGCAGGTGCCCGATACGATAACAAAAAATATAGGCTTACCAATCTATTTGAAGTCGAAAGATGATTATGAGCATATTGTTTAAAGAAGTTCCTATATTGGTGTAATAGAACGACTAGATTCTGGACGAATAGAAGACGCAGAAAGAAAATGTCAGAATTTGAAAAACAAATACGGGAGAAGAAGAGTTTAAAAAGAAGAAAAAGAAGATTTATATTTTCAAGACGAGGATCCAGATCAACCTTCTTATAACGTCAAGAACCTTATTAAAAAAGTATGTTACAATTTAAAAAATCAATTTGCGGAAATTTTAACTTTTGAAAGTTGATACAAGTTTTCTCAGAAACGGTTAAGGATATTACTATGAAATTTTCAGGACACATTCTACTCATAATGGGCTAGTTCCCCACGCAGGTTTGTTTAAGAAATGTCCATAGAAAATATTTTACGATGTTTTACATTATTTTGTTTTTTCTTCAAATTATTTGTACTTTTTAAAAAAATTAATAAACAATTTTTAATACGTTATTTAAATATAAGTTAAGCTCCTGTGTGGAACTAAATAAAAGTCTAAAGTTAAAGTTTAAAACATTTAGTTCTATTTATTGTGGTTTTTGAGAAAAGTTGCAAAAACTTAACATGTAGTTATATGGGCAATTATATGGTCTTCTTAAGTGAAGTAATTTAATTACGAGTTTTTTAGTAGGCTAAGTTAAATAATTAATTGGGTAAATAAATAATTAATTGTTATTATAATAAATTAATTGTTAGTTTAACGTAAGCTATTGGTTATATGTAAATAAATTATGTAAATAAATAAATTATCATAACCAAATCCCTTAAGAACCTAGTCTTAGGTGTTACAATATTTTTTCTTTTTACTGTACACCTACAGGTCATTGCTCGAATTCTGGTAAATGATCGAATAAGACCAGTTTGTAATAAAACTGACATCATTAAAATAAAAAAAGAATCAATTAGTCAAAATATTTTTACATGCGACCAAGATAAACTGAAATCTAAATAAATTTTGCAGATTTAATACAATTTTTTGTTAAGTTGTATTAATTAAATACAATAAAAATTGATTGATATATATTTAATGTGTGTAATAACTTTTGTTGGTTAATTAAAACAAAAAAAGAAATTATAATTTTAATAGAGCTTGTGCATTCATGTGTCAAGTTTGTTTTTTCTTTTATCAAATTTATTTTGTTTTAAATAAATAAATGTTATAAATAAACAAACTTATTATGAAACGTTATTATTATTTTTTTTTAAATTGTTAAAAAGTGAAAAAAGTAAGAGGACACGTACCAAAAAGTTGCTTTCAACATTGGTGAGCGGCAGTTTTGTATAGGTGTTCAATGTGTGTATGTTAGTGTGTGTTAGTTTTTTGTGACAAGGAGAACGGAGTGGACAGTTAAATGGTTGGAAAGCGTATAATTTTAACGAAAACCGGTTTATCTATATATATGTTGTAGAAATTCGGTAAAAGCAAGTCCGAATTTTTAGGTGGGATTTGGACATTCAAGGACTAAATCAGACTTTAGAATGGGGTGATAAAAACTGAATTGAAAAGAAATACAATGTACCTAAAGTAAATCAATCAACTTGAAGCGGTTTTATACATAAACACTTTCAAACATAAATCCAAATAAAAGTTTTGTGTGAGGTTGTGCTGTTGTCAACTTTTTTTATTTTAGATGTCGTTACTCTCATTTCTGCTTTTTCAATCGGGTTTGCTTTGTATATTTCATTCTTTATTTATTCTACCATAAAATAACAAGATTTTTAAAAGAAAATGATCTACTTTTAACAAAATAAAAAGATAACAAGACACAAATTTAAAACTTACAAAGAAAATTAATTTAAAAGTCATTGCCTTTTATCAAGATTTTTCGTTTAGTTACTATTACTGAAATTACTGTGAATTTAAATAAGCGTAGATTTATTTTTGGAAAGATTTTTCTTATTATTATGATTGGCTCCTGTTATTTTGGTTAACAAGAAAAAGTAATCATCCAACATTTTTTGGTTTAAATGTTTAAAACATACCTACATAATTTATTTGTTTTAATAATATTGTAAAAACAACATTGGATTGGCGATGAATGAATTCGCCTGTTGACTGGGATTCTATGAAGAGCCAATCGAACTAGGTTCAGTTGTCCCTTGAAATACGGTAAAGAGGTTTTATTATGTTATGCCTATTAGTATTTCTTTTGTTAGTTCTATTTCATTCCTTAATCTTTTACAATTTCATATCATAATCATCATCATCTGTTAAGGATTAGGCTCCATGGCCTGACCCGGTATCCATCTCTTTTTAGGTCTTTCCAAGCCTCGCTTCCCTTTAGGTTTATATTTTCATGTTCGCAGAGGAAGTCATGTTAGCTGGCATGCGAAGTAAATGGTTGGATCAGTTTCTCTTATATATTCTTAACGTTTCCAACAGTGACTGTACATTTAACTCGGCCCGGATAGCTTTGTTACGTACTCTATCTAACCGGGTACAACCTTCGACTCCCCGCAAAAATCTCATTTCAGCTGCCTGGATACGAAATTTATTCCTCTATAATGACACCCATGTTTCACTCACATATGTTATGAGTGGTACAGCTACTGCTCTATAAAATTTCATTTTGGTGTTCGTTCTCGTTTTCCTACGAATAGAACCGCATCCAGCGCTGAATTTTGCCAGTTTTTTACCACGTCATCATCATTGCCACAGGAAATCTTCTATCCTAAATATTTATATAGTCGATTATTTTTTTATTCTTTCTATTTTGCTTTAGATTATTCCCGGAAATAAAAGGTTTCAGTAGGAATTATTTTCCTTTATTTAGAAGTTTTTCGTCTTTCTAGAATTGATAACCGCTTTTTTCAAAAAACGCTAGCTTGTGGTAGTATAGTGTTTTGGATGAGAATGAGACCTGTGTTTTTGTAGTGTTAGTTTGTTAACCACTTTATGCCTTGTAACAAGTCTACATTTAGTAAAGAAAGTGTACGTGCGGAAAATAGTGTAAACAATGTTTGTAGGTAATAGTCGATTATTAAGTGTAAATAACCATTTGTGTTATTGTTAGTGATGTTTAGTTCAAGTTTTAAGTTTGTAATAACGTTTTTATAATTAACCTAGTCTATATCAGTCAGTTAATTGTAGTTTACTAAACCTAATATAACTTTAATAATCTGTAGTTATTTACTGTCATGTTAACCAATAATTTGCATAAGTTTAAAAAAATGTTAGTTATTATTTATTATAACCAGATTTTCAACAAACCTTACGCTAATTGTTACCAATATTTCCTAGAAAAGTTCTTGGTTCAGCTTCCTACAAAACTTAAAACACCTGTAAAGTTTCCCAAGATTTTTTAAAAATTACCTAGTGAGTTTGTACTTAAATCTATGAATACCAAGTTATTACCAAGTTAGAATAAGAATACCAAGTTAGCGCAGTCTGGTTCAGGTATAAAAAAAACAAAATTAAATATTGGTTTTCCTTTTGGTTTTCGTTTTTGGAGGATGTATACCTAACATTTATATAATTATTGTCAACTGGTCACCGTACTAAGATGATTGTCCAAACCGGTGTACCTTAACCAATCAAATTGCCTTTCCACCAGCTGATTATGGTAGCATGGAAACCCAATGCACATGCCAAGTAATAAAAATGTATTGTTTATACAAGTTGAAATTTTTTATTACATAAATTTTTAAACGGGTGTTTAAAAATGATTTATATTTAGAATTAAACAATAGGAGGACGCCTCGTCGTACCTTTAATGTCGTATAAAAAGTAATAATAATAATAAAAATAACGGAAACGAGTGTAAGTAACACGTACATCTAGTAGCCTACGATACTAAAAAAAATAAATTACAAAAAGAAGAAAGAAAACATCAAATGCTTGTTCGGGCGTGGGAATTTCATAAGTTTTGTACTAAGATTATAAATTCCCTACCCATTTAACAATAAAATTCTCCCACCAATGGACGTATCAGATAGTAACTTACATATATTTTCTTTATAATATAATATTTTATTAAAAAGTAATATTAATATATAATATTTATAACATATTTCTGTTAGAAAAGGAAGTTTTCAATAGGCCAAGGTACATATAACGATGGTGACCCTATTTCCTGAGTATTGTCTTTACTAAGAGTCAAGGCTAATATTAAAATTTCCTAAGCCTCGAACTTTGAAACAGCATGTGAGTTTATATAGGCTTGTATGTCCTTGATCCCTAAGAATTGGCACAATTAATAGTAATATATATATAATTATGATATTATAAAAATGTGTAATAGAATATAACGGATAAAAATCTAGACTTCAAAAGAGAAATTGAATATTATCATTTGGTTTAATATTATAATTGATTAAGCTATAATTGTGTAGGAATATCCAAAAAGTGAATTTTGCTTAGGGTGCTGTAGCTAAAAGTGAATGTTGGAATTTACAAAAAAGCCCTGCTTCCTTGAATCAAGCAATCATCTGAAATGAAATTTCTTTGACAGACGTATGGTTGCGGTAGAAAAGATCGTTACAGGAATACTGAGATAAGGAAAGAAATCAACATCTTCTCTACAAACGATAGGGTATCCCAGAATAGAATACAGTGGTTAGAACATGTAAACAGAATGAGGGAGGATACGATACCTAAGCAAACACTAAGCTTTAAACCAGAGGGAAGGAGAGAACGAGGACGCCCTAGAAAGAGAGTGACAGATTTGAGAGGTTTGGAACAGGCAGAAATGCACCCTAATCCTTGCAAGACGGAGAAAGAAGAAGAAGATTCAACGATCGAAATTAAGTATAATTGATTCAAATAAAACTCCAAAATATGAATATCCAAAATAAAATCATTTGCTAAAGGAATAATATTAATTCCTAGAACGATGACCAACATGAGATCATCTCTAAAGAACATTGCAGTCGTTGCTTCAAAGGTTTCAGAACTAATGAATGATTTACTATATCTGATGATTGTTTATGTATCCACGGTAGTTCCGAGATTGCTGTAGCTGTAAATGTAGGAATTTTAAAGAAATTAGACCCATTTCCTAATATTAATTCTTAATTCCATTCAAATAAATAAAACTCGTTGAAATTTACCTAAGTTATAGATTACCATGGTACGAAGAATATAAAACACTTACAAAAACAAATTAAATAATCAGATGTAATGATAAAATTTATTCGGTAACTAATAGTAGAAAATATGGCCTGGACGTTACCACTTGCAAAACAAAATTCATGGTAATCAGCAAAGAGATAGTTGAGGGGTGCAACTTACCATTGAGGGAAAAGTGGTGAAAGGAGTGCCAACATACACATACCCTGGCACAGAGTTAATTGATCAATGGAACCATATTCTCAGGAAATAAAAGTCAGAATTGTAAAACCAAGGACAGCATTAAGGCAAATGTCCAAATTGTTCAAAATGCATAATTTAAATTTGAAAAACAGACTCCTCCGATGCTACATATTCTCCGTCTTATTGTACGGAGTAGAATCTTTGACTAACAAGGTAAGACTGGAAAAATTACAGAAGAATTCTTAAAATGTCATGGATGAATATAATATCAAATATCAGTGTACTTAAAAAACTTGGTAAAGAAAAAGAAATTTTGCGCTCAGTGAAAAGAATAAAATTGGAGTTTCTAAGATAGATCATTAGAAATGACAACCAATCAAAGTACTAGTTGCTGGAATGCATTTGGGAGGAAAGATACAAGATAAGAGAGGCGTCAAAAGACGAAGAATATCCTGGCTAAAGAACTTGAGGACCTGGTTTGCAACTTCTACTACAGGACTGTTCAAAGCAGCAGCGAATGGAATTATCTTTGCCAGAATGATTGCCACACTTGGTACCGGATCGCTACCAGAAGAAGAAGAAGAAGAAGATAACAAGCAACATTTTTCTCAGTAATTAAAGGTAGTTATTTCAAATTTTTGTGTAAATTTAAAACTCGCTTTTACTAATACTAAAATAATCACTGGACAATTTTAAATTATTTTCAGATAATAAAATACTTTATTTGGTATTCATCCTAGGTCTAAACAGCTGTTTGTATGAAATTTACACAACCTACATACTTGCCCTAAGTTACAATACGTTGTGGCAATTTAGAGTCCTTATTTTTTAGGTGACATGATCGGGCTGGGGAGAGTGCGAGAGATAGAACCGCATTAGCACAATAAGAAAAATTAAGAGAAAAAGTCCAATGAGAAAAAACGAATAAAATTTTCGTATGTGTGTGGTCAATCTTTGGAATAAGCTTTTTGACAGTGTTGTCAGTGCGCTCAAATAAAATGCGTTTTGACGAATCACTGAAGAATTTAAATGGAGGACTTTTCAATACACCATAAAATTATGTTCAACTTCTTTTGTTTATTATCTTTACTGATTTTACAAGGTATATATTTTTGATAATTCAGGTTTTTTTTAGATTTACTTTTGTACGTTTTTTGCAAGCTAAAGGCTAAAGCAAAAGCTTTAGCCTTTGTTAAATATAATAATAAGTCAATAGAATACAAAACAGTAACAAGATCAATTTTGACGTACGGAGTACAAAATTGTGAAATTATACTAAATCCTGACAAATCAAATGAATTTTGGAATACAGAACAAAAAACTACGTCCAATAATACAATGTCGCTACTTTATCACCCGCACTACACTACACAACGACTTAATTTTGTGATATATTTAATTAAAGACCTTTATAATTCTTTTCACAATAAATTTCATATAATATGTTCAAATTTGTCCATACAGCAGATGTATTGCATGAGTTGCAATAACTGGTAATTCGCAAATGGGGCACAAGTGTTGATGACCAAGAGTTCTTCTCAAAGAAGATTGCATTGGTTGCTACAGCAAATTTCAGAACCAATGAATGTTTTACCTTGTCCGATAATTGTTTATGTATCTTTGTTGGCTCCAAGAAACAGAGTGAATAACATTAAATTTAAAATAGATATTACTCTGGATATCTTGACAAGGCATGTCATTTTTATCTTAGAAGTAATTAATGGTTTTTTTTATTTTATATAATTTAAATGAATTATAAATTTCAATTAAATATGTCAATATAGGATCCAGTCGATAAGTTTAGGCGTTGAATAAGGGTGAAGTTACATTTTAATGCAGCCAGTTTTGGTTCCAGTTGTCACCCGTAGTCACAAAGATATGTGTGGCACTGGGTCATGGATAATAAACACATCCAACAAGTACTATCTTATTTATAAGAGGTTTCAACCAGCATTCAAGCTTTCTAACTCCAGAAAAATATTTAGTCTAAATAAAATAAAGAGTGTTGTGTTATACAAACAAAAAAAAGTATACCGTATTACTAATATGGTATCAGATATGATGAACTTGTTGCCGGCCTTGTTGAATCCCGTTTAATGAACATTTAAGTATCCAACTTATTCGTATTTTCTAACTTACATTCATTTAATTGCATTAAACTGGTAATTTACTTCCTCAAAAATATTTTTTTCGTTATCATTTAACATTTTTGTAATTTTTGATAAATTTATTTTACTTTTTATATGAGTAATTATTACTTATAAATTTTTGAGCACCGTTAGTTTAAGATTCTGTCCATAACATACTGGTGGATTATTAAGTTATTTTGACTCAATAAATTAGTTCAAGGGCTACACAAATAGTTCTGTTTCTTATCACATAATTAGTCAATTAAGTGACTGAATTATTTAAGAATAGAAGAAGTAGAGGTGCAAAAAACATTCAGAGCTATCTCCTCTAAAAGTAATGAATTTCATTATACAGACAGACTTTATGGTGAACGAAGTGAAGGTGACATAAGCAGGGTTGATCATATTTGTTTTCAAAAGGTATGGCATGCTGATAAGCATACTTTGAACTCTGTGAGGAAGGCAATAGCAAACATCGGACTCCTCGTTTTAGATAACTGATACAAAATAATCATAAATTTGTATAATAATTTTATAAATACAGTAGACTCTCAGAAATCCAGACTAATGTGGCGGACGGCTGGTCCGGATTTCGAAAAATCCGGATTTCCCGGAGGTTGGCAATTTCGTCTTTATGGCGAATAATTATGACAATAAGCATTAACGTTTATCTGCTATTATAAGAGTGAGCTTCTGAAAAAACTTTAAAACACTGTAGGTCTAATAAATTACAGTAGGCTACTGGTACTGTAATTATTCAATATACGAAGCACAAACATTGACTAAACTTAACGCTACTGTACCGTAATAAGATTCGATTGCACTCTTTGTAAGATTTGCAAGTTACGGATTTCAAAAATGTAACAATGAACGTCATATATGTCTCAATTATAGAGTAATTATAGTAGGTACAAATTCATTAAAAAACCAAGTCTTAAAAATTGTAGAATTCATCCATGCTTTTTGTTGGTTTGTATACCAAAGTGGCAACACATCGTCTTTCTTTAAATTTTTAAAAGCTCTGGGTTTTCTTGATTTTCCTATTAATGTTAACCTAAGTTTTTGACTGCCGGTCACATTGCTACAAGCCAACACCGTAACCCGTTCCTTGCTTTTTTTATAGCCCGAGGCTGAAGCTTCTTTTATGGATGCGAGAGTTTTCGTGGGCAACATTTTATAGTTCAGACCAGTCTCGTCGCAATTATACAGCTGGTCACCGGAAATTCCTTCTTCGTCAAGGATTTTAAAAAGTAAGGTCTTAAATTCAGGAACACCGTCTTTGTTCGCCGATAAAGTCTCCCCACTGATTTCATCGGGCCAATCCCATGAAAACGGACTAGCGCGATCCGGATTTTTGAGAGTCTACTGTAGATATAATTTTACATAATTTGGCTAAATAGAAACATTTTAAGAATACCATGGATGAGGAAAGTCAGCAACAAAGTAGTTGTAGAAAAAATGAATAAAGGTACCAAGATAACATTAAAACCGTCAAATATCGTAAGCTTTAGTGTCTGTAACTTAACGAACTAAAGACTGCAGATGAAGGTGGAGCATAGCCACCTAGATCACAGCATAGAGCCCTAATTGACTTTCGTTAATCGTATCCTGCGATGTCACGTTGTGGTCGCGCTGAGGATGACAGCCTAACAAAATGTCAGCTGGAGTTTGGTGGAACAGAGTGTGACTTAGCGGAGAGACAACCTCACACCCGACCTTGGCTGTAATTGGCTAGATCTCATCTGCAGTCTTCAGTTCGTTGGGTATAGTGTACATCATGAGAAATCTAAAAGAGATATGAAATACTGCAGTGCATCTTGCAAGGAAAGATAGAAGGAAAAACAATTCCTGGGTGAAGAAGAATTTTTTGGTTTGTCAATTTGAGGAACTGGTTTGTTAAAAGCAACCAACGAATTCAGATTAGCCATAATTATTAACAACACCCGACGTGGAAAAACACGCTATGAAGAGGACAAAATTTCTTAATAAATCCTGAAATTTAGTGCTGAATGACGTGAAGAACGTTAGGGTTCTATTTCTTATATAAAAATAATCCCCATAAGTAAGCCTTAAGAGTTTTGATTGAAAGCCCTGAATCTAATACAATTACTCTCTACTGCTACTCTGCATAGCTGAACACTATATGTCAAAATTGATCGCAGCCCATCTATTTTAAAAGGGAGTTTTAGTTGTAATAGAGGATTAATTAAGCATAAAAGTGTCTTCCGACAGCGGTTTAATCCTAAACGTTTTGCACGGGAGAAACCTCCAAGCCGTAAGGTAAGGTATCGCAATTATTTTGCCTTCGGGTTTTGATGTTAATCAGTTTCACAAGTGGACACATTTGGCGTCGTAAAATGAATGTATTTTTTGTAGATTTAGTAGGGAATTTGAAATATGATCCTCATTTCTAAAAAAACTTCATTAGGTTTTTATCCGAGCCCATATAATTTTACCTTTTATCTTTCCTTGTAAGATGCGTTGCAGTATTTATTTCATATATTTTTGATTTCTCATGATGCACACTAGACATTAAGGTTTACGATAATTGACGATTTTTGTTTTATCTTAGGACCTTTACTCAATATTTGTATAAGGATTTTGTTTGTTACTTTTCGCATTCATGGTGTTCTTAAAATTTTTCTTTACAGCCACGTTATGTAATTAGGTAACTAATCCAATCAATTACCTTTTGATGTAACTGCAAGGAACTACCCAACCGTACGACATCTAAATACGAGGTCTGTTCAAAAAATAACCGAACGTTATGAAATACGCGCTAATGAGGATATTTAGCGACGTGCGGTTTGTGGCACACTGTTCTACGTCATTCCTTTTGTATACACATTTTCTTGGATTGTTGATATCTCATTTAATTTTCGTGCTGTTCTGTTTTTAGTACGACGTGTTTAAGTGCTAGTGACGATTTTTGTACTGTGCGAAATTCGGGAGCAAAGGTGCAACGTGAAATTTCGCGTGAAGCAGGGGAAAACTTTCACAGAAACATTTAAACTTTTGAAACAAGCTTAAGGAGATGATTCTCTGAGTTGTACGCATTGTTGTAAATTGTTTTCTCAATTTGAAAGTGGTCGCCAGTCAATTGGAGATGACGCTTGACCTGGAACGCCTTTGACTTCAACTGATGGCACCCTCGTTAGGAAAATGCATAATCTGGTGCGTGTAAATCGCCGATTGACTGTCAGAGAACTTTCAGAAGAGGTTGGCATCTCAATTGGATCGTATCATGAAATTTTGACTGAAAAATTGAACTTGCATCGAGTTGCAGCAAAATTTGATCCCCGTTTGACGACCGAACAGCAAAAAGAACATCATGTGGACGTTTGTCGGACTTCTTGAACAACACAATGATGATACGACATTCAGGTAAAGGATCATAACAGGAGACGAAAACTGGGTTTACGGCTACGGCTTTGAGACAAAAGTGCAGTGTTCACAACGGGTTGACAAAAATTTCACATTACAAAAATCGTCACTAGCACTTAAACACGTCGTACTAAAAACACAACACCAGGAAAAGTAAATGAGATATCAACAATCCAAAAACATATGTTTAGTAAAGAAAGACGTAGAGTAGTGTGCTGCCAACCACACGTCGCTAAGTATCCCTGTTTGCGCGTAATTCAAAAAGTTCGGTTATTTTTTGAACAGACCTCGTAAGGAGAAGAGCAACAATTTCTTAACTTACCAACGAATACCATCCAAATTTCCTATTTTGTATTGTATACTAAGTACCTCTCTTCCTGACAACGAAATTTTCCACCACTTTATGTTATTTTTTAATGTGATAAAGGAAATTCACGGAATGTAGGTGCTTTTACCAAACAAAGAAATCTACTAAGAAATAGAACCAATCACTGACATCATGCACAAAAACAAATTTCTTCCTACGAACATCTCCTCAAGATGCCGGACACCAGACTAATCAAGCAATAATTGCTAAACAAACTAAATAGATATAAACAACAGGTCAGATGGTTAGGGGAAACGAGGAAAGAAATAAAAGAACTGAACACAATGGAACCAGATTTATTGATAAAAACCTACAAACTGAAATATAACGAAAATAAAACATCAGATTCAACAAAATAAACGAAACCAAAATACCTGTTGTAAGAGACGTTTCAGACAAAATTTGACAACAAAGATCTCAACACCTTAAAGATTACTGGACAAGAAAGAGACTACTGAAACTCAAACTCTCCAGAAATTGATCTAAAAGATCTTCCAACATTGATTAAAGTAGTCCATTGTTAAGCCTCAACAGCAAACAAATAAAGGAAGTTCAGTAAACAGTACCATACCCAAAAATAAATTGAGGAAGTTACAAAAGAATTAGTAAAGTTTATGTAGCCTATTAAAAATCAACTAACAACTTTTTGAACAAGTTGACTGAATGACCCAAGTAACCGTACATTGTTTGCGTGGCAAATGGTTTTTTAAGTATCATTTTATTTGTTTTTAATTCTCTAACAAAGTCGGTAAAAGGTTCAATATAATCATTTATAATCTCGTGTGTGTATGCGTATATATTTTTATTATGAATTTATATTTATAGTGGGCGTCTTTTACAAGTGGAGGTTGAAAACTAGAATGTTTACTCGTTACCTTGCACCTTACACGTCATCGAGGTATAAAAGAGATCTTTCTATTTTTGTTTGTGTTTGTGTATGCATGCTTTTCTATCTACTACTTTGTATGAAGTTATAATTCATTATATATAACATGATGCATGAGAATGATAGGTCAATGATTTAGATTAAGGAAGTCAATGAACTTTTCTTAGATTTTCTTATTTTTTGAAAAAATTGTTGTTTAGGTTTGCGTATTGGCAGAAGCTTGAGGAATCTTATATATCTTCTGTGTCAGAATCCGTTATTTGACTCCAATTATTATCTATATTTAGTTGAACAGAATGATTTTGTACAGACAAGCTATATTTTCATGTCAGAAACAATTGCAGACAATTGAATACAATCAATTGAGACGTGTGAGTGTTTTCTTTTTACAGTGGAAAATAGGACTGCGGAAACCTTGTTACCGATCATTGTGGAAAAAACATTGCTTCAGGAATATCTGAGCAATGGTTATCGTATAAAGTTATTCGAAACCTGAAGAGCAATTACCAACACAACACTGTAAACCACAGCAGACATTTTGTTGGTCCCGTGTCGGATGCTCATACAAACACCGTAGAACAGATGTAGGGAGTAGTTGCATTATCTTATTAATTAAAGGGATTTAGCGTTCATTCTAACTCATTACGTCCATAACGACGAAAATAACAATTTTTTTAAAAACGCTGTAATTTCTTTACCCTTTATACTAAAAGGCTAAAATTTTAGCTATATCTTTCCTCTTAAAATTGATCGTGCTACATGTACTGAAACACGGACTAAGTGAAAAATGCGCTGAAAAACGGGTACTGTTTTGTTTTAAAACCGCTAGAAAATTCCTTGTACACTTCTGTGTTTCGTAATTTGTACTAATAAAATGACAAAAAACCGAGCTTTAAAACGATTCGTACCAGAAATTTTTATGTTTCTTACTTGGCGAGATACGCGGTTCCAAACACAGCTTCAGCTTTCATTTTACGTAGACTACCCTAGTCAAATATATTTTGTGATAAAAGTAAAGCATACCATTATTATGAACGATTTATATATTTTTTTATTAATTTCAGGTTTTTTGTATTAGTTTAGGGTTATGTTGCGTTACAGTCTAAGTGACAGCAAGTACCTTGTAGACACAGGTTTGTTGTAGTACCCCTGTTGGGTTTTTGCCAAACAACCTTATTATTTTTTAATTATTCAAATAGTAATCCAGTTTTAACAAATATTTTTTAACCCTACTCTTTTTATAAATGTGTGAATAGAATTTTGTTCTTGTGTTGGTATGTGTTTTTTTAACAATAATAACATAAATTAACACGATGATACAGTGTTATAATATATTATGTTAAATAATTCAAACAATTTAAAATATTTTCGTCATAAATTTTATGAGTATGTTCTCTTCATTAGTCAGATACTGAACATAAAAATGTAATATATCTTATGCTAAATAGAATACATTTTTCTTTCATTACTAAAATAAATTTTACATCGTTTAAACTGTTTTACGACTTAATCAATTTCATTAAAAGCAATTTAATTATGTTATTCTAAAAAAATCTGGTTTAATTTGAAATAAAAGAATGTTATTTGTAGGTTCATCGTATCAGTGAACTTAAAACGCCATATAATTCAAGTTTTCAATCAAACTGAAGAGTTATTACAATCCTAATCAATCTTACCTTTATTTTTTATGCATCTACTAAAATAATAAATGTAAATAATAAATGAGTAAAACACTCACACGACTTTTTCTTGCCATTATAATTAATGAAATATCCTAATCTCTGTTTCAATCATAAATGGTTCAATCGCAGCAGAACGACGCTAAATGGAAATCAACCTGATATTTTAGAAAGGTTCTCGACAAAAGTAGTAACAAAACATAGGACATTTAATGGCACATCAGAAAGAATTAATTATTACTATGAATAACATTTCAACTCTCGTTAATAAGAAATTAATTTTTCAGTGAATGTTACCACCAGAAGTTAAACCGTTATCCTAATTATCTGGCTCTTAATTTGCTAAACAATCAATTCTCCAAATCAGAGGAAAGATTTAACATGTGACCGTCCATAGGAAAAGGGAGCTTAGCTTCACTTAAGTCAGAAGTCGTTTACAAAAAATCATTTCATCGTTCACCGTCTTCTTTAGCAGTAATTGAAGATCAGTCGGATGTTAAAACAAAAAAAAAGAAAAGTCAAATGTGAGGTTATGATTGTTTCTTACAGAGAATTTTATACTGAAATAACGATATTTTTACTTTTTTATCGTTATTTGGAAAAAATACAGAATTTAGACAATGAAGTTTAAGAAACGCTTGTTTTCGGGAAATTGCAATTAAAGTTGGTTAATATTTTAATGATAATATTGTTCAATTAGTATAATTATTTTATAATATTATTTACTTTCCTTGTCTTTGTCAAATGTCATGTCTTACTTAGGTAATATTTTGTGCTAAATCCAGTGATGTCTTTAAGTAGTTGAAATAGTTCAAATCCTGAAGCAGATTTTTTGAGATCATATCAAATGTAAAAATTCACGGACGGGCAAAAAAATTGAAAACCTTTTACATGCAAGATAGATAAAACATTACTAAATAATTTTTTAAATTTTTATAAAATTTTAATTAAAATAATTCTGAGAAAACTGATCTAAAAGATACAAAATAAAAAGATAAATTATACTGGAAATAGGCCTAAACTAACAATTTACAATCTGAGAATTTTATTGATTTTCTTGTTCAGTGTGGAGGCACCAATCTTGACTATTTTTTTGGAAGGAAATTTTCCAATGCTGTTTTTACTTTTTTCATGTTTTGAGCGAGAAATTTAAGTTTTTCTTTTACGTATCCAATAGAAATGGATTCTTTACTTCACCAATAAGAAATACTTGGTTAAGCTAAGGTCCGTTTTCCCTACTGTTGGCATACTGTCTATTTTTTGGGAATTTAATCAAGTTTCAAATTTGAAATAAAATAAAATAGGGTTATTTTTATGGACAGAAAAGAAGAAGTAATAATTTAAACAAAAACAAACAGAAATTGTCATTTTTTGACCTTATTTCAGTTATTTTGTTCTCCTGAAAATTTTGCTAAGTGAAGGTCCTTAGAAGGTCTTAGCTAAGGTCCCTTTTCTTACGCATGGTCACGTATATTAGATTTACCGTATATATTTTAGTTATCATTCGTTATTGTTCTTTTTAAGATTAATGTTATTTAAAATTCAGATGGTAAATTGTTCATAATATTTTACCAGTAAAAAATTAGATTCAGTTAACTTATTTTTATGGAATTAGATTCTATGGACTTCTGACTCTATTAAATTGTGGGGGGGGGGGTGTGGAATGAAAAAATAAAAAAAATTATCGGTAAAACTATAAATTTGAAATGTGCGCTTTAAAGTGGCGTTAGAATCATGTTGCTATGCCAACTAGAAAATGTTTTATTAATTTATTTTTGTGATTTTTATGTTTAAGTGATTTTGCCATCTGTCACGAAATTTTACAAAATAATTTCCCCTTTTGATTAGTTTTTTACTGTGATTTATTATACCATTTTTTCACATAACCGTCTTTTTTTATTTATTTATAGGTTAGCAGTATAACCTAAAAGTTTTTATCCTGTACTATTTTTGTTGTGGTCTGTCTTTGTTTACACTCGTGTTTTTGTTTCTCAAACTTTAAACGCGAATATCGCAAAATGTCATTTTTAGAACTTTATGTACTACATTTTTCTCAGCTTCCACAAAAAGTACAAGGCTGAAATTTTTATGGAGTATGTTAATCGTCCAGTTCTATTGATTAAATGTGCCGTTTTTTTAAATATTGAAAATTGTGGGAGAAAATAATTTTTTTCGGTGATTTTTCGATAAAAAAATTGTCTCATTTATAAAAAATTGTGGAAATTAAAATTCATACCAGAATTAAATGCTGCGCATTCTAATTATGTACCAAAAAGTGGCCTTTCATAGAAAAAAGAATTGTAGCTCTAGCTGTAGTGTTTGCTGAGAAAAAGGTACAAACATTTACATTGCTTAAGATAGGGATCCATTCTTCCCCTAATGTGAATTTTTGTTGTTAACAAAATTACGTATTGGTCTCATAATTTTAAATGTAAACAGATTGTTACTCACAGATCAGTTAATAAAAAAGAAAAATTATAATTTAATTGTTTACTCTTCAGTAACTAAAAAAATAAGTTAATTTTCTTTAATACTGAGAAAGATTTATTTGATTGTTATTGTATAAAACAGATAGTATTTAGTTTATGATCAAGTAAAATATCGTGTAAATCTGAAGGGAATGCGATTTAGACAGCAGTGATCATTAGGACTGAGAAAGGATAAGGGCAATTTACTGCAAAGAAGATTCCTACGGGGTGGTCTAGGTTTATCCTTTAGGGTCAGCCTTGTGGGCAGTCGACTTTTCACTCCTTTAAGGCGCTTATACCACTTAGCTCAAGTCAAAGATCGGAACACGGTCAAAACCTGGAAATAAAACAGGAATCTCTCTTACTCTGATGTCCCAATTTTAAATGTATTTCGTAAAGTAAATTGATTTCGAATTGAAATTGTTGAATATTTCAATATCATTACTGCGCCTTAAGTTAATCTCTTTGTAGCTGAATTTTTAAGTAATAAAATTTAAATGATTATCGTACTAGAATACTACTATATTTAGTATAACTTCTACAAAATAATAAATTTCAATGAAAATTTATTATATAGGTAATTTAAGTAGCAAACTTATTCTGATATTACTATCGAAGAGGAGATGAGATTTTATCTCTTATATTATAATATAATAATATATTATAATGTATATTATACATCATCTTTTGTTTCGCTCCTACTGTTAAACTTATATTAAAAACAACTTAATTTACAAAACCATTTTCAAACCAGGGTTTAATTATGATAGCAGTTATTGAGTTCATCCAGCAACTAAAATTATCCAGATAATTCAGCCTTTTCTGAAACTGACAGATCGAGTACAAATAATTTAATACTCCATTACCTGTTATCGAAAAATTGTATTTTCCTACTGTTAATTACTTACTAGGGACTGTTTATCACATAAATTTTATTTATATTATAATAATTCTTAATTTTCTTATAAATGAATGTTCGTATTTATTTAAAAAAGTGTTTTTTGTAACATATTACTTGACTGTTTGGAAAAAATCATTGATAAAATTTTAAACTTTAAAAGTTTTCGTAGGGGCACAATAATTTAATGGTATCTCATTTCTAGCCATTACTTTTAATTATATACTCGCCACTCCAGCGGCGCTTCTCGCTGCTTACGTGTCTCGGCCTCAGAGGGGTAGATCAGAATTCATAAGTGGATCAGAACCATTTACCACAAGGTAAAGTTCGGCCGCCAACGAGGTTGGGTGTATCACAATATTTTGATATTTGAAGATATGAAAGTTTAAAGATGAAGTTTGAAGTTTTAGGTTAATGTTTAAAGTTTCAAAATTTCAACTTTGAATGTTAAGGTTTGAATGTATGATAATTTGAGGTTTTCGTTTACTCATGCGACTTGAAAATTTTCGGGTTACCAAATTTTTATGTAATTTCTTTGCTAAATAACATGCCGTTAAAATATTATTTGTATTATGAAAATTTTAAAAGCAATTTTGGGGTAGCAATCACCATAGGACCCCGATCTAAAATTTAATAAATTCATCGTGACTCTATGGGTCTCGTGGCTGTTGCTGGATCAGCTATCGGGGGCCGCCCCTGGCGATGGGGTACGCTCGCCAACCTAGTTGGAGGGTACTGGGGAAATAAAATACCCAGGGTTGACAAAAACCAGAGGAAGTGATCAACGGCCTCGACGGCGGAAGAGGAAGAATTCCCAACGGCGAAGAGGGCGGAAGAGTCTAGGAGTTGGGTCTCCGAATTAAACCCAGGGCAGGGCTAGAGGCTCAAAGATGGCAGCCCCATCACTAGTCTTACCTCACAATCCGCCAGTAACGGATTTGGGGGAATATACTCTACTTTCAATGCAATGGTAAGAAATAGCCGGACGGATTCACGGAAAACAAACTGGACACGAAAAAATAAAAAAGATTTTTGGACATCGGAAAGACTGAAAATAGCAACATGGAATGTTAGGAGTTTATACCGGAAGGAAGAGATCTTGGTGAAGGAGCTGAAGAGCGCACAGATAGACATAATAGCGATCAGTGAAACTAAGAGGAAACAAAAAGGCTCAAAGGAAGTTGGAGATTACATGCTTTTCTATAGTGGAGTAGAGGTGAAGGTGAGAGCGAAGGCAGGAGTAGCAATTGTAATGCATAAAAAATTTAAAGACAGGGTTGAGTCTTATAACTTTTTCAGCGAGAGAATCATGAGTATACGAATGAAAACAAGCGCAGGTTTTATGACAGTATTGGCAGTTTATGCGCCAGAAGAGGGTAAGGGTGACGAAACGGAAGACTTTTATAATGATCTGGAGGACTTCATGCAGGGACTGGATCAGCGGGATTATATAGTTATAGCAGGAGACCTTAACGCTAGAATTGGAAGCATAGAGATGGATGGTACGATTGGTAAATATGGGGAAAGGACACTGAACAATAATGGAACGGCTCTAAGAGACTTTGTTTCGAGGAACGCATTAAAAATAATGAATACCTTTTTCCCACATAAAGAAATACACCAATATACGTGGGCGGCTCGAGGAAGTAAGTCTATCATCGACTACGTTATAGTAAACAGTAGACTATTCCCGTTAGTTCAGGATACTAGAGTATATAGAGGGTTTGACGTGTACAGTGATCATTTTCTGCTGATATCAAAAATAGTATTACCCCGTAAATTTAAAAGAAATAAAAAAGAAATAACTGCAGATGTGACTTATAGGGTCAATCTTCTGGACCAACCAAGTATTAGAGACCTATACAAAAACCGATTAGACGAGCATATAAATAAATACCCGATGGATTTAAATATTAACAGGGAATGGATGCAATTAGTGGATTGCATGAGAGGAGCTGCAGCGGAGTCTCTAGGTGAGAGGAAAAAGAGAGGTAATCGCAAAGGGATACCGTTTTGGGATGAAGAATTGGCAAGCTTGGTTCGAACTAAAAAAGAGGCTTACTTGAGATATCTGCAGAGTAGATCGCAACAGGATCTAGAAGAATACCACAGAAGGTCAGCGGCCGCTAAAAAAGAAATACGGAAACGCAAAAGAGAAGGATGGGAAAGAACTGTCAGCCAAATTGAGCATGACGTCCATGGTAGACAGGAGCATGCTTACAAATTTCTAAGCAGGTTAAACAGAGAGGTCAAGGATAATATATCGATAAATCCTATACCAGAAGAGGAATGGTTGGACTTTTTCGAGAAATTATGGACGTCTGGCGAAGAAAATGTAACCAACTTGCCCAATGACACTAATGTGGACGACCTTTCTATGGAAGAGATATCGGAAGCATTGAGAGCAAGTAGAAATAGGAAGGCTCCGGGGCCGGATGGAATTAATGTTGAGCTGATCAAGTATGCCTCTCGGAGTTTCCTAGAGAGGCTGCTGTCATTCTTTAACTGGTGTTGGAAGCTAGGACAGATACCTGAACAATGGGGAGAGTCTGTGGTAATACCAGTATTTAAAAAAGGAAATAGGAAAGACTGCGGAAACTATAGAGGCATCAGCCTCCTTAACACGGGCTACAAGGTCTATGCAAAGATTATAACTAACCGGCTGAAGATTATCGCGGAGGGGATACTGGGTGAAGAACAAAGCGGCTTCAGGATGGGAAGGTCGTGCTCAGACTGTGTTTTCGCCTTGAACCAAATTGTAGAGAAGCATAGAGAGTACAACGTCCCGACGTTTGTTGCTTTTCTGGACTATGTGAAGGCTTTTGATCAGGTTAAGAGAAAGAAGCTATGGGATATTTTAATACAAAGGGGTATACCTACACATCTAGTCAGAGTGATACAAAGTATGTACCAGAACACAAAAATACAGATAAAAGTGGGAGGTAAAACTGGTGCAGGAAAAAGAGAGATAACACAAGGAGTGAGACAAGGGTGTCCCTTATCACCCGTATTATTTAACATTTATATTGACGATGCCGTAAGCAACTGGCGAAACAAATTAAAAACGAGGTTTTTAGTAGATGGTATGCCTCTAGACACTCTATTGTTTGCAGATGATCAGGTAGTGTTTGCAGACTCGGAGGATAATTTGCAACGAGCTGTATATTCACTGAGCAAAATTTATAAGGAATATAACTTGGAAATATCGGCAACAAAGACGAAGGTGTGGGGTTTTGTTGGAGAGGAACCTCTTAGAAGCAAAATTGTTTTGGCTGATCAGATATTGGAGCAGGTGTCAGGGTTCCAGTACCTAGGATGTAGATTATCCTATGGGGAGAGTGAAGATGTGGACTGGAAAATACATAAATTCCAACGTCTATTAGGAACCATAAGCAGAACATTAAAAGGGAAAGTAAGGAAGGAGACAATTATTAAATTTTATAAGGTAATGGCTAGGCCGGTTCTGTTGTACGGCTCCGAAGCATGGACACTGACCTCTCGTCAATACAGAAGAATCGAGGCAGCAGAGATGCGCTTTCTGAGAAGTATTGCGGGTTGCACTCTCAGGGATAGGATTAGAAGTGAGATAATAAGAAATCAACTTCATGTTGAGAATATTAGCGATATTATCAGGAAATATAGGAACAGTTGGAGGGAACATGTAGAGAGAATGGAGGAGAGTAGGATACCCAAGTTTTTGTGGCACTATAGAGCGAGAGGAAGAAGAAGAATTGGGAGACCGAGGAAGCGATGGGAGGACCAACTGTAGGAACGCATCGATCGGAATGGACTCGAACTTTCCAATTAGGAGCAATAATTTATGTAAAGACGCAGGTTTCGATGATGAATTTTACTAAATTACAAAGTATACTTTTAAAATATACAATCTTTTAACAAATGACAATTTCAAAAGAAAGCAACAAAAGAAGAAAACAACTACCATTGCAACGGAACAGGCTGGGTAAAGCCTAAGCCGTATAGTTGATGATGATGATGATGATGACTCTATGGGTGTGTGTAACGTTTTGTCAATAAACATTTGCGAAAAAACCGTTGTGAAGGTGTAAAGAAAGAAAACCATGAAAACAGCAAGCTCTAAAAGCCAAAATGCTAGTGTTTTGATAATTCGCACACAACACTGTTTATTAAAATATAACTTAGCATTATTTATTATTAATACATTTATTTATACGTACTGTTTAGTTACAGTAAACTGTTTAGAAACTTTAATATAGCCTAAAAAATCCTATAATTTTTTATCCATATTTAACTATAAAATAAAAAATACTATTTAAAAGAGTTCTGTTAGGAAATTGTCATTTAATTTTAAATTGTTAAATTACATTATTATAAAATACAATATTATGGTACTAATTTGTTAAGAAACATGTTAGCAAGACTGTCTGGACACGGCTACACATTTGCCTCCTCTTAACTAACTACTAAACAAGCACACACACTCTCTGTATAGGAATCGAGTTGTAAATAATTTTCCTTTTTTGGTATTGCGTGTTGATGTACCGGATTGTGACGCCCCTGGGGTGAAAGTCAGGTTATCGACCTTTTCTCATCTTTCTAGTACTATCTTCAACTAGAAGAAAATAAGAATAATAAAATTAAAAGACAAAATGGAGTACTTTAAATCGTTTTTTTCTTTAAAGTAACCTGAGGCATAGTTTTAAGCTTTTTAAATCACCTAATAAAATTCCTTTCGGCGATTTTGGCAAAATAACACATAATAATATAGATTTAAAAAGAAGATTCTTTAAAATTATGCTATCAATTGGACTACCTACGTTGAAAATTTATCAAAGGAAATTTTGTTCTAAAAATTTTAGTTCAAATATTTTTAATACTTTCATTTTTCGTTTAACGTTACCTGTTGCCTACACATAAATGGAAATAACACCCTCACTGACTGACTCATTCAATCATCATTACTAATTCGGTAATTTGTTATAACTTAGAGAGTATACAATCGGCACACTTTTTCCTGAGGGGTTGAACAGAAAAACTAAAGCAATAGCATTTTGACTACTTGCACATAAACAAATAGCCTAGATATTATTTCAACATCTTCTGAAAGAGTTTCTTTTCATTTGTTATGCATTAGTGTTCATCATCATCAAGGATTAGGCTCCATGGCCTGTTCCGGCATCCATCTCGTTTTAGGTCTTCCCAACTTCACTAGTCTCTAAGTTTATGCTCACAGAAAGAGTCTGTGAGCTGGCATGCAAAGTAAATGGTTGGAAAAGTTTCTCTTACATATTTTTAACGTTTTCAACAGTGACTGAACATTAAACTTGGCGCGGATAGCTCTGTTACGTTCTCTATCTAACCGGGTGCAACCTTTGACTCCCCGCAAAAATCTCATTTCAGCAGCCTGGATGCGAGAGTTATTCCTCTGTAATGACACCCATGTTTCATTACCATATGTTATGAGTGGTACAGCCATTGCTCTATGAAATTTTATTTGGGTGTCCTTTATCGTTTTCCAGGGTTGATTATCTGCCAGGTGCGGTATTTTCCATGTACTATGTGACACCATATTTCATTACCTATCAACAAGCTACGGCATCATCACTCGAAAAATTGAATTACAAATTACATATAACCTAATTTTATTTTGAGCTTAAACCTAGACATTAATGGGTCACCACAAAGACACAAGATTGTAAGATTCAGGCGGCAGATATGAGAGGTTCCTACGAATATCAAAAGAATGGTCTAGATTATACATAAAAGCAAAGAAGAAACACGAGCCAAGTTAAAAAATATGTATCTTGAACGAAAGAATAAAAAAGAATCGTGTTAAGTGGAAACAGCATCTGAACAGTATTCAGGAAGAGAGAATACATTTGAAAGTGAAGAAATATCGACCGCATGGACGAAGAGATATTGAAAGACAACGGAGAAGATGTCAGTAGGTAAAATTATAGAAAGTGTGATCTCCAAGAATTGAGTTAATCAAAATAATAGTTATTCGCTGAAAATAGAAAAGTATATAAGAGTGTGATCTGAACAAGCAGGAGCCTAAACTTTTAGAAGAAGAAGCAGAAGAGGCAGAGAAGAGGAAAAAGGAGAAGGAAAAGGAGAAGAAGCCTTCTCCTTCTTTTAAGAAGGAGAAAGAATAAGAAGGAGAAGAAGAAGATTAAATGTAAAACGGTAGAGATATGATATTGATCTTCCTGGTCAAATATGATCCTTTGCCTTTTTTAAGGGTAATGAAAGAAAGTAAAAATGGATAATAAAACCTTTTAAAATTATTTTTGTTAAACTTTCAGTAAGTACTTGTGTAGGCTTGTGCTTTCTACATGGTTCTTGATCTTCTATAGTAAATGGTAAGACGTACTTCAATGAAATATGTAACATATTTCTCTCTTCAATGAATTTATACAAAAAGCTTTGTGCTAGTGAACATTTTATACTAATAGAAAAGTTTAGATACTAAAAAAGTATAGAGACGGTACATCGGGAGACGATGAATGTGATGGGGAAAAAGCTCTTTAGTTGAATAAAATATATGTATTACGAAATAGCGTAATGGTAAGTTAATATTTTAAAACCGTGTTAAAAGGCGCATAAATTCACAAAGGATCATATATAAAAACATAAATTCGTTTTTTCAAAATTCATGGAATTTTGTTAAGTCCCTTATTAATTAATATCTTATAAGTTTCTTCAAGTATTTGGATAGCATACCTTTTTTATTTTAAGCATTTTCTTTAGTATTGGCCTAAATCTCAAATATATACATGAAAAACTTGAGATGTGTTTCACCAGCCAATATTTTCTTAGGATAAAACTTTTCCTCTGTAACTGTACTTATTTTTGTACTTTCTCTTGCCCTATATGAGTATACCTATGGGAACTGAAATTATATTGTTTTAATTTTTTTTAATCTAGTTTTCACGGGACATAGGCCTAACGTTTTCAGGCTTCCTGTGCCCAAATACATGTTTTTAGCGATCGATGGGTGCGTGAACAAAATATCTCAAGAAACGAATGGTGTACGAAGTTAAAATGTAAAACTTAACTTAAGTAATGCTAGGGAACTTGACACGAAAATTTTCAACAAAATCAGTTAACCGGAAGTAGTAGTTTATTCGTGCAATTTTTTCCCTTTTTGCGATTTTCTAAAAAATGGATTGTTTTTTTTTAAATCTTCTCATTAACTAAATTTTCTATTCTCTAAAAGATAATATTAGGCTACGTGCCATATTCTCAGAAAGTCTTGGGGAGGCCGTGCTTTAGTGGTAAAATTTATTTTTAAGATTGTGGTCTTAAATGCATTTTATGGCAGAAGTGTATTCAATAAACGTTGTGGGAAATTAAAAATACCAACTACTTTTAATTCATATATTTTATTGTACAATTCTTAGATTAGTCCCAAATAATGATTTTCTGTATTTTACTTATCGAAATCGGTAAAAAATAGGAATTTTTAAGATTGCGGCATTTTACGAACTTCATGAAGTACCGAAATGTCGACTGTGCGACAGTGAAGAGTCCATTGCGCACTTTTTTGAAAGATGTCCCTATTTTAGCCTCAACAGAATAGAGACATCTGAGAAGATAAGTGGTGCGCAGTGGATTCCAGAGTGAGTAGGGGCAGCGATGCTGCGGAATGAGAAGAAATGGAAGTTGTCACTCAGTTTGCGGACAGGGTGGTCGGGAGACTGCGGAGGGAGGAGACATATGGACATCAGCGGGCTCGCCCTCTCCCACAGTGAATCAATCCTGTCCCGATCTCAGTAAGTAAGGTAGGCACACTAATTTCCTGAGCTGGTGATGAAAGAGATGAATGATGAAAGTGAGAGAGAGAGAGAGAGAGAGAGAGTGAGTGAGTGTTGGTCAGTGACAGCAAGAGCGGAATTTTAGGCTACGGTTCCCTTCCACGCTCCACTGACAGTATGTAAATTTTTTTAAACCCGACATTTCCCTTGTAGTATTATATAAACAGTTTCTAGGGAGGTGGAGGGTTGTTTGCTGATGTTGGATCAAGTGGCCAGGCGGCAGGTTTTTGGTTGGTAAGGGGGTTGTGGCCTCCTTGGGACTGGACGAGGACGTCTCAATTGAGTTCAACACTACTCCCCCATCGTGAAGGAGTGTACATGAGTTTTTCTCGCCGCCTCGGGTAAAAAAAGTAAGCATTTTACGATAAAAGGAAACATAATCGAAGTTATAAGAAATTACAAAACCTATAACTTTAATTCCAGCAAGATTTTCTACCCAGCTGAGTATAGCGTCAATTAGTGATTGTCCGTACTATTTTTAAGTCGAACGAAGAACGATTTTCAATTTTCGTCATTTACTCATGATTAAATTATTAGGTTATGTCGGTTATAATACATTTACTCATAATTAAACTCAAGTTATATGTTCATTATTCTCATTGGCAATAGAAAGTCATGTGAGTGTTGTATACCAGACGTATTTTTAGTTAAATACAAATTGTTTTATTAAATTTTTAATTAAATTACTTCTCTTTGTTAATTAAATGTATTTTAATAGCATTTTTGTTAGATAATTAAAGAAATCTTGTTCAGAACACCATATTTCATTGAAAAACCTTTTATTACCCGATCGATATTATGAAACTAATTAGTTTTACGCTAGATTTTTAAACATAAATGAATGGGTTTTTTAATAAATTCTTTACCAGACTTTTACAGTTTTTTTTCAGCTCTGAAGTAGTCATTGTGGCAATTGGCATTATACTGGTTGCACTTTCTATGTTTTGTAAATAACACTGTGCTCCTTATTTTACGTGAAGAGGAAATATTGTTTTTAATTATAAATTGTTTGACAGGATAATGTTATGCTTCCTAGTAAAAAATTCAAACTAACCTGTACAAAAAATTTAGAAAACATGTGGTCACATTTTTTAATGTGAGAACCCATTAATAAGTTTCGCACTTATACACGGAACTTGAATCATAAGGAGATAGCATTGATTTTCATTAATTTGTTAATATTTTCTTCCCACGAATAAATGAAGACTTGTTATTGTCAGGAATCATAAGAAAATGTTAAGACCTTTAAAGAATCAATTTCGATACATTTTAAGCTGTATTTTTGGCTTAAACACAGAAATAGGCTACATAATATGTAACCGTTTTTCATTAAGTATTGTAAATTTTATTAACTTTTCGCATTGTTTTGTTTGGAGTAATGGTAACGCTATAAACAGATTGTAGGAGCCGTTATTGAGAAAATAGGAAAACAGAGAAAAATTGCACAAATAAACTACTTCATAGTTCCGGACGACCGATTTCGATAAAAATGTTCAAGTCGGATTCTTTTATGGTATCTAATTTAAGTTTCAAATTGCATTTTCGAACGGTATCTGTTCTTGTGATTTTTTTGTTCACTCAGAGACCAATCGGTTAAAATCTAGTTTTTTTTTGGTTCATGGGTCCTGAAAATTTGTATTTCCTGTAAAAACTCGATTTCGAAAAATAAATTTATATCCATATAGGGCAAGAGAAGGTAAAAATAACATAATATTATAAAAAATCACGAGATAAATTACTTCTTTGATTCTCTAGAAGGGAATACTTCATTTCTATAAACTTACTTTATAAACATGTAGGTTTACACCCGAACGAGGGGGTTGAATCCAGTTCTTCACAAAATAAATTTCAGCGGATATTAAAGAATTTAATAAGGTAATCAATTTTTTTTAGCAGAAACTATTTGAGTCATTTTAAAACTTTATAGTCGAACATACTTTAAATAGTTCAGTAGATAGTTATGAATTTTAACAAAATTGTAGAAAGTAGTTTTCTCGTATCCGGTTGTTTTGTGTTGCAGAGTTCTAAAGAATCTATAAGAAATACGAAAACCGCAGAAGAAAATTTTTACATGAGCCGACACTTACGAGTAGTCTACTCATAATTCACTATAAAAAAATATTATTTGAATGCCTATTCAAATACAAAACTTGAGATTAGAACTTTTTTGTTTTGACTTTTACTTTGTCTTACGCTATTTGAAAAATAGTTATGAAAATTTTCCATGCCGTTTTCCGAATCGAGGTTTTACAGAAATACACATTATTTGAAGCTCTCTTGAGCCAAAAAAACCATGTTTGACGTACTGATCCGTGTTTATGCGTGTGAACAAAATAACTCAAGAATGGAAAATTATACGAAGTTTAAACTTTAAATTTAAATTAGGTACCGAAGGTACAAGACACGAACATTTTCATAAAAATCGTTTAATCGGAAGTAGCAATTTATTCGTGTAATATTTTTCTTACTGTTCAATTTTTTTTCAAAAAATCCTACAATTTTGTTTAAAGTGTGCTCAACAAGATGCGGTAAGCAGTATGTCTGCTAAAATTTGTGGGGCTGTACTCTCGTAGTAAAAATGATTTTTTCTTATTTTTAAAATTTTGGCCTTAATTTGTAAAAAATTAAAAACGTACAACTTTTAATTCGAGCATTTATTTCCACAGTGTTTTTTTTCTTTTTTTATATTTACTGCAAAATATGAATTTATTCTTAAGCAGAATAATGAGTAGATGAGTTTTCTTCGTTACATGTCATGAACGAAGAAAACCAAAGGAGGAACTTCGTGGATTTAATTTATGTGTTGGCTTGTCGCTTTAAAATAAGTACGTAGGATGTCTTTATTTCAGCCGGCGAGTGTCAATTAAATTATCTAAGATTGAGATGGCGAAGTGATTTGAGTCTTCTTTAGTATTATGTACTGTACATATTGAAATCTCGTATAAATTATTTGCACTCAATCTGCTAGTTCCAGGGCTACAAAAAATAGTTCTTTTTTATATTACAAGGCTGAAGTATTAAAGAACAAAAGAGTTATAGGTGTATAAGACACTAGTCAGAGTGTTCTCTTCTGAGAGTAATGATATTCATTAAAAAGCCAGACTCAGAGGTGAATGAAGTGAAGGTGTCATTTGCAAGGTGGAAAGTAGACGTTTTTCAGCCTTTCGCTTAGACGTTTCATCAAAACAGCCTTTCAGCTGATTACCTAAACAATAATATGCAAATATTTGTGTAATAACAGCTTATGTTGTCCGTAATGAACCAAAGTAGTTGTGTGAATGTCCTGAATAATTTCGATTGGAACTTTTGCAGGATTTCAATGTTGAAATGTATTGCTTAGCCTCATAGTTGGATTCCATACGTCAAAATTTATTTAAATATTGTATGTAAACAAAAGGTTTCTTATTAAGATTGAGTGTCGAATTGTAACCAAGTCTCCAATATAACTGATTAAATTTTATATTTAGCTGTTTCCTTTCGTTCTGTATATCGTGTGTTTTGCTTATTTCATGTAAATTAATTATTATTTATTTTCCATATTTTGTTCATTAAAATTGAAGTCCAAGAGATGATTTTATTTAATATCAGCCACTCACGATTAAAATCAGGTTATGTTTCTCATTTCACAATATTTACTCATGATTAAACATCGATCTTATATTTCTCATTGTTTAAATTTGTAAAAGAAACACGTGTGAGTTTTTCATATCAGAATTTCGTCTAATTCATAATGTTTGTTGTTGAAGAGAACTATTATTACTCCTCACGAGGGTATGCCAAATTTGTAGTAAAACTATTTATTCCTCTAGGTATCCCCATGAGGAATCAGCCAAATTTGCAATATAATTGATTAATTATTGTATTCTTTATTTACGTTGTATCAGCTTTCAAGTTTGATCTTATTATTTTCATTTACCTTGTCCCTTATTTCATTCAATAAAACATTTTTCATATTAATACGTTATGATTTTATTCAGTTAACATATTTTATGGTTATATTCACAAGTTTCATTTTTATTAAGTACAATTTTAAATTAATGTTCCAGTTTTTAACACTGTAAAATCGCTTTCTTGGTTTTATTTTTAGTTTGAATTATAAAATTTAGCGACAACATTATTCATTAGAACATGCATACATTTATAATTGTTAACAATCAATATCCTTATATTTTAATTTTATACGTATCTTAGTTTGTCTGTTTTCACAAACTTTTGAATGATTTAAACATTTCCTTTAATTATTCTATTAGATGAATGTCTCCATCAACGTTTTCATAAATGTCTCATTGAAAATTTACCAGATAATCATTATGATTATAAAACGAAATAATTTGTGTCTTTCATAAACATGAACTTAGTAAATAAATGGTTTTACCTCCTCGTGTACATTTTACTATTATTATTTAATAATGAATGTATGATCAACATAAAAAATAACTAAATGGGACGATCAATTATAAAAAACATGTTCCTTTCTTTAGGTTTCACGCCCCATTAAAAAAATCTACAAAAGCCCTTTCTTCTTCTTAGTTGCCTAGTAACCATATTTTGTTTATTAGAATTAAATAATTTTTAAATATTTTATCTTAATCAGCTGGAATTATTCATATTTATTTACATAGACTCAAATGTAAACAACTCCAGGTGTCCAGTAAATTTGTCTTATTACATTGTATTGAATTAAGGTATACGTTAACACCATGTGGTAATTCTTCAATATCAATAATAAAAATTGAAAAATTTGTGTAAACTCATCTATTGGGAATACTTCTTTATATTAACTCTTATAAAACTGGGAAGAAAGAGAAGTTAACAATAATTGTGAACACGAAGGATATAGATACTATGTAGAATAAGGGAAGATGAAGAAGCCAAACGTCATGCTACATCTAGATCTGCATCCCGATCTATTATTTCCATCTCCCTCACACTTATTACAAATATACTTTCCCTCTTTCTTGTTTGCTACATTTCTTCTCGCACGAATTACCCACAGCTAAATTCCCAATGGAAAAATTAATTGAATCGCTTTTCTTCCGTACTGTTCTGCTTACCCTATAACATCTTCATTTCATTTCTTTCATTCACCTATCAATCCCTCTCTTTCTATTTCATGTTATACTTATATCTCTATCTTTATTTAGTTCTCTTTTACCCTCAGTTTTTTTCTACATTTTATTATAACACCCCAATGGGTGACTTGATCTGCTTCGTTTGATTCGACTTTAATTTTTACGACAACATTTCTCTATCACAAGTCTGTAGCAGATTTTTTCCTTTCTTTTGTCATGGTTCTGTACACTTGTGCCTATGTTAGGATGGATTCAAATGACTAAGTTAGGGGAGAAAACAACGTTTTAATAGCTACTTCATTTTTATGTTAAATTCAATGACTGGAACATCGAAAAATATTGTGTAGCATATTTCACGTTTTTTCTATTTTCGGATTTGAAGCTCTTCCTTGTTTGTTAAATTAGCTAAAGAGAAACTTGTAAAACTATTTATAAGAAGTTGATAAACAAAGGGATCAAAAAATTTGTACTAACTTTTTTTATTAACAAGTTTGAGACATTACAATCTGTTTTAAAAAATACGAGAAGAATAATTATTATGCAATTTTCCTAACAACAGAACTCACATTAATAGAATTAGAAGTCCATTAAATCTCATTCAACTGATAAAAAACTGTGAACTAATTTAAAAAAAATTTTAATCTTAAATAAAAATTTAAAAGAATCAAATCTAAAATCTAAACAGTAAATCTACTACATTAAATCTTTTATGTCTTTGATACCTAATATTGGGGTCTTGATTATTTAACAAACTAAGAGCCAGATACCTAGGATGACGGTTTAGCCTATGTTTTTCAGCGTTCGCTAAAAACTGAAATGTCTTCTTTAACAGAGTTTAAATGTAAATTATGATATTTATTTGATACTGACTTGCTATTGAATATCCATGATTTGTTATTACTGTAACTTTTCTAAAATATCAAGACTTGACTTGTTTCCCACAACTCTAATCCATGTGTCCCAGATCGGCTTAAAAATGGCTATTATAAAAATTTGTCAATACTAATCCTGAACTCCGTGGATCTAACTCTTTTTTCATTCAAGTAGCAACTAATTATTATGCACCTAAAGAAAACTAATAGAAAAAATCAAAGGAAACATCTCAAAATATGAATCTGATGTTTATATTCCGAACGCTTTTCGATTTAGGAAATTAAGGTTTCCCTTTAAATACAATTTCTAGGATCTCACAAAATAAAACAACAAATTCAATTAGAAACTGTTTCTTATTTGTTGTTATAACTCTGCACAACAAGTAAAAATATTTCTTGTTTTATATTACTTAATTACTTTAGAGGAGATAATCAATCTTTACTAGTAACCTCACGTTTAAATCCTATGATATTGATAAAATTAATGTTTTATAAATTACATAATAAATTAGTTTATTAATTTATGTTTAATAAAAGGAAAAAATATCAGGTAACTAGTAAAATTTCTGCTCCACCTTCTGAGAAGCAGACAAAGAGTTATCTGGGAAATGCAAAACATGGTGGGTTGATATTGTTTTATATATACTTAAATGACGGGTTTAGCTGGTGGATTGTTTCATTTAGGTAAGGACCATAAGATCTGTTTGCGGTATATAGTTGGAAGCATATCAAGGAGCGTTAAAAAAAGTCTTGAAAATTTTTGTTTGAAAATGTTGCAGCTTCTCCAAAACCGAGTGTTTAATTGAGTCATAAATCTGGTATCCGTTTACACTTTTGAGTAAGGATTTTTAAAAAAAATACTTTCAAATTTTATTAATAATTAGGTTGTAACATATGAATGAACATTCTTTTTCTGGTTTTGTAAAGAAAAGTATCTTAATGATTATTACGTCTGAAATACATTTTTATAAAAATAATTTTCTTCTTCGGAATAATAATAATAATAATAATAGACTAATTACATTTTATTTCCAAGAAAAGAATACAAGTTTAGCTAAAAATTTTATATTAATTTTTTTATACACATCCATCCTATACCACATTCATTCCAATAACTACGGCGGTAGAAATTAACATATCCAACTATGGTTAAAAAACTATGAGGCAGATTTTAAAAATATGGTAAGCGAGCTCACATTAAGCTTTGTGTTTTACTTACCATCACTTCCATGTTCTCCCTTCGGATATTAAATTATCTATTTCTGCATTTCATTCTTAAATTCAATTTAATTCTGTTCAGTTATATTATTTTTATTTAGCAGGTTATAATATCTGGGGACCAAGTGAGATAAGCGTCGCTCATACAGCGCATTACTTGCTTTATCTTAAAGAAATTGGTGTTTATTTCTTATGTCATATTTATGGGGTCTATTGAAAATACATTTTTATAAAAATAAGTTTCTTCTCCTTCGGAATAATAATAATAATAATAATAATAATAATAATAATAATTATTATTATTATTATTACATTTTATTCAAAGAAAACAATACAATTTTAACAAAAAATTTTATACTAATTTTTTATACACATCCATCCTATAACCAAATTCACTCTAATAACCAAGGGGTTAGAAATAAACATATCCAAATATGGTTAAAAAACCATGAGCCAGGTTTAAAAAATACGGTAAGTGAGCTCACAGATAGATGTGTTTTACTTACCATCACTTCCATGATCTCGCTTCCGACATTAAATTATCTATTTCTGCATTTCGTTCTTAAATTTCATTTCATTCTGTTCAGTTGTATGTTCAGGTAGTAGGTTATAATATTTGATGGCCAAGTGAGTAATCGCCGGCCACATTGGCGTAGTCGGTAAAGTGCTCGCCTCTCATCATGCGGTCTTGAGTTTGAATCCCATTCAGGCACGGGATATTTTCATATGTTACAAAAATCATTTCATCCTTCACCGTCTGCATTAGCAGTAATTGCAGAACAGTCAGACGTTAAAACAAAAAAAAGCGAGGGAAGCGTCGCTCATACAGCGCATTATTGCTTTATCTTAAAGAAATTGGTGTTTGTTTCTTATGTCGGGTTTATGGGATCTATTTTGTATGTTTAATTTACACTTATGCAGCGATCTCAAGATCTCCCTTACAAAGACTTATCTGACATTCAGCACTTAAAATTCTGCAAAAAGTTGGTCTGTTGAATAGAGAGGTGGTTTACAACTTATAACTTTAAAATTAATTTCTGTACTACTAACAGGGGATTCATATAGCAATCCTTTTATTCAAATAGGAATCATTTATTGTTTATTTATCATAAATTACATAACTTTCTCTAATATACATTAAACGACATTATCACAATGTAAAACATGTGTGAAAGTAAATAAAACACCAACACATAAAATTCATTCCACCCTATCAATTGCAATAACAAAATAACTAAATGATATAAAAATAACTAAATAACTTTAAAAGAATTTAAATCGTTTGTTTCAAAGTACGTGAGTTTTATTTTTATTACAAATAAAATGTAATCCTAAATAACCTACCATGTTTCATTAAAAATTTTAATGTCATTCAAAAAAAAATAGTACATAATAACAAAAGAATAAAATTTAACTATAAAATATAACGTATAAAAAATAATTATTGACGATACTATAGTTTACGCTTTCAGGACACGATAAATAGTATTTTAAGAAAATTATACTCTTATAATTCTTGAACTATAAATTAATTTATTTCCCAGCTGTTTCGCATTCCAATTTTTTTGAATTCTTCCTTTCTAATGTCAATTAAAATGCAATCCGTGTATTATTTGAAAGACATAAAATAAACGCATTTTTAATAGATTTATAAAAAAGATATGTTATATATTGGTATTTATTGGCTAAGTTAAATTCTTCAGTGTTTTATTTAATACTATTTTATTTTTTGCTATATTATTGATGCGATAAGATGTTAGTGTTTAATGTAAAGATAAAAATGTTGTTTAGTGTTTACAATTGTTGACTTGTGGTAGGGGAAAATATAACTAACATTTTATGGACTCCATAGTTTAGGAAATGTAAATTTTTGGGTATAAAGCTCACAATTGTTGGGAAAAGAAAACTAAACTAATTAAGCTTCATTGTTTAGAAAATTCAAACTTTTAAATTGCAATCGTTTTGGCTTTATGAAAATTTTGTCGGCTATATAACTAGCAATCGACGAAGCAAACAATTGTCGGAAAAGAACTAACAATTGATGGAGGTCTATAGTTCAAAAAATTCAAGTTTTTAAATTACAAATTTTTTTGGTTATAAAACTAACAATTTAGTGAACTAATTATTAATGGAAAAAGAAAACAAACGATTGATAGAGCCCATAGATTAGCAAAATGCAAATTTTTATATTAAAATTTGTTTGGCTGTACGGAAATTTTTGACTACGCAACTTACTAAAAAGTGATGGAGCTCCATGGTTTAAAAATGTAATTTTCTAAATTTCAAATATTTTTACTAGCCTATATGTCAATATTTGGCTACAGGGATCTTATATAAAATAGTGACGAGGATTTACCTCTTTGTGATTTCCTCAAGCAAGACGAAACAGAACATTAAACACGTACATCATAAAATCTATTACGCTGGTTTTACACCGCCGCCGCGATATCGTGACAGCAGTTTCGCTGTTATTTCGCGTTGAAATGGCTTTCTCACCGGCCCAAAATTTCAAAGCGGAACCGCGTGATTCCTGGTGTATTTGTATTAATTGTCGAGTGGCTTCGGTAGTGTTCATAAAAAATGTCAAGTATTTCTTCTTCTAAAGAAGAGAAAATACTGCTGTTGATTTGGGCTTCGCGTCAAAAAAGAAAGCGCAGCTTTCGGATTTATGACATTAACACAAAAATAAAATATTTGGGACAAAATGTGTTGTGCAAGGAACTGCAGTTTCATGAAGATCGATTTAACAATTACTTTTGGATGAACCAAGAAAGCTTTGAAGAGCTTCATAATTTACTACAACCTCGTATCACTAAACATGATAATAGTAATTATAGAGAAGCCGTCCCCAGCAAGCAAAGACTGGCATTGTGTTTAAGATAATTTATTTTTATTTCTGTTTAGGGGTTAATTTAAAATGAAATTGTTAAACTTGACTAATTCTTTTTGTGTTTCAATCCTGGCTTTTTGCTTTTTTATGTAACTTTTCTAGTCCGGGTGACTCATGAAATATATTTCAGGTCGTTGCCTGACTGACTGAATCAATAATTTTGCCGATGTGTTATCCATGATAATAATAAACTTGCAAAATACTTGCAAAAGAATGTAAGATTTTGAAATATTTCGCTGGCAAAAATCTGTCGACTGCAACAGATTCCGTGCGGTACTGAAGCAATACTGAGGCAAACTGGCGAAACTACGGCGGTAGTGTGAAAGGATTTCGCTGCTCTAGTCCTCTCAACCGATATCTTCGTAAGGGGGCAACATATCGTTTCGCCTGATTATCGCTTATTCAGATCGACAACTTGCTGTGGAACGAAAGCGAAACCGCTGTTACGGTTTTGCGACGTCGGTGTGAAAACTGTATTAATTGTATAAATATACAGTTGCAGTTGTTACTAAATAAAGACAAAAAATGGAATTCAACTCTTCGGTACAGATGTATGAAAAACAAATTCAGAACTTCAGGTATTCTTACCTAAATTTTTAAGATATAAACATTACTAAAGCCCCTTGTAGATTAAATAGCACATTTCTTATAAGTATATATATTTGTAACAACACATTTGTTTATAATAACTTAAATAAATCTTATAAATGAATAAAATAAAATAAGCCGCCTCCGTGGCGTAGTGGCGTATTATGGATTTATACTACGCTTGCCAACAAAGCGGAAAGTTCTGGGTTTGATTTCCGACTAGGGTCTGGATATTTGTAAACGTTAAAACCACCGTTACAATACCGAAACCCACTGTAGTCGCTAATCATCAACCTGGTGATGCTACTTTAAATAAACTAAAAAAATAAAATACGAAAAAATGTTTTAGTTCAAAGACTTATGAAATTTAAAAAACAAATGTCAGCTACAATAATTAATCAATAGGACATTATTGTAGACCAAAGATCTGCACTGAAAAGTGTATCAAAGTAAGCAAAGTCGACATTTTTCTGTATCTGTAATATAACTTTTGTTTTATATTTATTTTTGTAAAGAATGTCATAAAATGGGCTTAGGCCTAATCTAACCGTATTATTGTATTTTAAAATTAAACAAGATATTTATCAATTTACTAAATCCTGACTAAGAGCAACATTATGGATTTATACTAGTGCTTATAACATTGAGACGTGTACAAAATAAAATTAGCAATAATCAAGTGTGCAGTGTATTAAAGAATTCTTTTAGTTTTGAACTTATTTTTATAAGTTTCCTACCATTAACAATATGTTGTCAATAGATCTAAATCTGTAGATCATTATTAGTTTTACTTACATACTTTACTTGAACAATATCGTACTTGACTTGCATAGGAAAATAATCGATAATTTTTAATGCATTCTATTCGATATACTATAGCTAAATCGAAACTGCAATGCTCGTTTATTACCTAGTATAGTCTATTATTAGCAATATTCTTCCTTTTAATAAATGTCAACAAATAGCCTACTTCTTTTGTTAAGAATGTACAGGATGTTTGTACATAAATATGACTAAAGGAATGTAGACAAAGAACATAGATTTTATAATGAAATTTAAATGCCAATAGAAAATTTAATTAATACAAAAGTATGATCAAATAAAATAATAAATTATCTTATATTTTTCTTTTGTCCAATCTATTTCGTGTTATAGATTAAATTGTCCACCTGTGTTATTGTTGTTGAGGTCATCAGCCGAAAAATTGGTTTGAATTTCTAGAAACTTTACTAAGTAAAACGAGAAGTGAGATGGTTTACAATTGCCTTCCTCGCTTGAAAAGTATACTTATCAGCATGCCAGACCCTCCGAAAAGTATCTACCTTCCATCATGAAAATGACATCTTCACGTCACTCTCCACAAGGTCTGACTGTACAATGAAATTAAATTCTCTCAGAGGAAATAACTCTGACGAGTGTCTTTTACACCTCTATTTCTTCTGTTTTTGAATTCTTCAGTCGTATAATTGCCTGACCATGTGATAAGAAACATAAACTATTATACACAACATAAACTATTGACTACGTAAACTATTTTATGTAGCCTTGGAGTTAGTAGATCGAGTGCAATTAATAACACTCCACCTGCCTGTTATGGGCACTATCCACCTATGTACCAAGATAATAATGAAATACCACAGGAAAATAACGTTCGATAATATTTAGGCATCCATTTAAAACGTAGTCTTATTTGAGGATATATTAAAGCAAAACATTTGACTCTAACTAACCATACATAATTACTCTCAAAATTCATCAACAGAAAATTATATCTACTGTTAGAATTTAAATTGTTAACATATAAAACCTATTTCCGACCGATTTGGAATTACGGTTCAAAATTCTTGAGACCCCAAAAAAATTCACATTCAGAGAATTTAAGCCCATCAGTCTAAAATACTTCGCATGATGACGAAGTACGTAACAAATTTAACATAGCATACCGACTTAAAAATCATTTTTGTAACAGAAGCTTTTAAAATCAAAATTCGAAATTTAACAGCCCACATCTATGTCATTTCATACAATAAATGTCATGACAAAATTTAGAACGCCGCCGCCTACGGAGAAAATAAAGTAGAATTCTACTTATATACCTAATTAAAAAAACAAATTACGTGTATAATGCTGAAAAAATGTTCATATATCATTTTTTATTGTTACTGTTTAGGTCATCAGCCGAAAGGCTGGACGATCAGGTGATACTGCAGGAAACAGAAGATAATCTCCAGAAAGCATTACACCAATTGAATCTTCTCAGTACTGAATATAACATGAAGATCTCATTCAGTAAAACGTGATGGCTTTTGTGTAAAAAGATCCAATTCGGTCTAAGCTAGTTCTTGATAACAAAGTCCTGGAACAAGTATCACATTTCAAGTATTTGGGGTGTGATATCACATATGAAATGGATCAGGATCTGAGCATGAAAATAAATAGATTCCAAGCTATCTGTGGAACTATCAACAGGACCTTGAGGAACAAAGCCAGAAGGGAAACGAAAATGAAATTCTATAAAGTTATGGCTATCCCCACTCTTTTATATGGTTCTGAAACCTGGGTACATAAAAAGAAGGAATGGAGCAGGTTACAGGCTGCTGAAATGCGATTCCTAAGAGCAGTGAAGGGTTGTACTAGGGAAGACAGAATCCATAATACTGAGATCAGAAAAGAGCTCAACATACCCTCCATATGGCAGAAAATCGAGGAAACCAAACAAAACTGGAAGGATCATGTGGAGCGCATGGAGGATGGAAGAATTCCCAGGGCAGTCATCTCACATCAGCCAGTAGGAAAGAGAAGTGTGGGCAGGCCTCGTAAGAGATGGAATTGATTAATAAAGGAGTTTGCAGTCGGAACAGGCAATGTGCCTAATCCTTGAAGGAAGACGACGACGACGACGACTTCTGCAACTTATTTTATTTTACGTTATTCATATTTTGATTTCTCATGTAAATATTTTGTTAAAGATTTCATATTTTTTATTTTACTTGTACAGCATTTATTTTTAGTTTTAATTTTTCGCTACTTCTTGTTTGTGTATTTTATGTTATTCTTGTTATATGTAGTTATAATCCAATTTTCCCTAAGGTTGTTCTCTAATTTTATTAACTTTATTTTTATTGTTTAACCCTTGATTGATTCACTGGGATTTATATTCTTTAAATAATTTTTTCTTTTTTCGACGTCAGTTTATCGTTCAAAAAATATTTGTATATTGTACAGTTTCTGAATAAAGTTAAAAAATATTAACTGCCTGGGGTAGTACTACACTTAACAGTCAATAAATGTTTTATAATTCAGACAACTATAATTAAAATAATTCTAACGAAGCTTAGTGTATATTCGAGCGCAGGAATTTTTCAGAATTTAATGTATTAACATTTAGACAACTTCATTTAAAAAGTGTAATTAGATTCTTAAAGGTTAAATATTATTATAAAGAGTGTCTCGTACATATAAGATCTCAAAATTTAAATAAATTTGTAACAGTCAATTCTAAATTTAACAATACTTCATTTTACCGTAATCGTAAATTTAGGAACCATATTTGCAGAACGGTTTCAGAAAGTAATAATGTAACTAGTTTAAATAAGTTTAATAAAAGAAAAAAGAAAATTTATTTTTCCGCCTCTGTGGTGTACCTAGTGTCTAGTGCGCCAGCTACAAAACTAAAGGTTCCGGATTCGCTTGACGGCTAGGGTCTGAAAATTTTAACACAAATTTGTAACAACTCACTATTACATTTTCAAAATCCACAATAGTCGCTAATGTCTAAGATGTCAATGCTACTTTAAAGAAACTAAAAAATATTTATTGTAAAAAGTTTTAAATAATAAATAAATTCTGCTATTAGCTTTAGTTATTAAATATTATTTTTTTAATTACTTAGTTATGTCCTCCTAATTCATGTATTCATAAATTTATTTATTTATTAATGCACGTCACTCATGTCATTTCATTCATTCTTTTACCCATCATCATATTCTCTGGTTTTTTTATTTAGTAACAGTTATGAATATCATTAATAAAGTTAATAGGAAATAAATTTATATAAAAAATTGTGAACCGTACAAATTATTTTACAAAATAAAATATATTTTAGTATAATTACCAACTGTTTTGTTAAATAAAATTCTTATATAGAATATGGTATCTAGATTGTAGAACAGTATAGAAACAGAACAGACAAAATTGGCAAGTACATTTCAAAAAGAAGAACAATGGCGGCATCAAGGAATGTGAAAAACTTTGTTTTACGGCACGTCTTCATTGCAGAGAGAGAAAACAGCAATACATCTACAAAGTCACATAAATACACTAACACATACACACATAGTTTGTAATACATTTATAGGCTTATTCTTAAGTAAGTGAATGGCACGTCTGCAGTTTCATGTGATCACGTTTTAGGTGTGTATAAATACGTATGGCGAGGAAGCAGTTGGGAGAATAGGTTTATAACGTGAAGTAATTCGTTGTACTTTATAATATTATTATTATTATTATTATTATTACAAGTTATGTGGGGAAATCCAGGAAGGTACTTACGGTTTTTCAAGTCTAAAGGCTGTAAGGTAAGAAGATTAATTCAAGATTTGATTCAGCAAAAATATCAAAGTTTCATTACCGAATCATTTACCTGATTTTCTTCAATTCCAAATTATTATTAATAATAATATGTGTTTATTTACAAACACAAAAAACAAGTACAAATACAAAACAATAGAAAACAATATCAACAACTTAATAATTAAATAAATCTACTACACAAGGTCATGACCTCCAATGTCGTCTGCCAGATTGGGAAAACACAATCCGTAATTAAATATACCATCGGTATCTCAAGTCACCCATTTTCTGTTTTATGGCGTGGAGTCTTGGACGCTTAATGATTTCGTAAGTAAATGACTTATAGTTTACCTTAAAGAATTCTGAGAGTCTCCTGAGTAGATCGCGTTTCTAATGAGAAAGTATTGAGACGCAAGCAAGAATCAAAAGAAGTCATAAACACGATAAAGAATAGAAAGCTCGAGTTTTGGGGCATATAATGCGCAACGAGAAAAGGTTTTTGCAATTAATATTGCAATGAAAAATAGATGGACAACGTAGCGTGGGGAGAGGAAGTGTTTCCTGGTTGAAAAATCTGAGAATGTGGTACTCAAAAACGACAACACAGCTGTTCCGAGCAGCAGTAGATACGGTTCAGATTGTAAATATTGTGGCCAACATCCGGAACGGATAGGAACCTAAAAAAGAAGAAGACCCTTATAAACAACGCTAAATTTTTACAGTTTTCCGAACAAAATTTGTTCAAAATTTGCACCATTTCTTCCTCCTCCAGTACAGCCTTACCGAAAACCTCACCCTGTAACACGCCAGGAACCTAAAATTTCCCAGGAAATGCTCTGTATCTTCCTCTTTTCTCAAATTACATAAGGAACATACATAATTAGAACCAGCTCTATCATAGTTGAGAGACAGTATAGAACTTCTATTTTAAAAATCAAATTATGCCCATAAAATTACTAAAGTAATCATTTCATACAATGTAAATCTCCCTGACTTCTATTAAATTTAAAATAAATTTTATGAAACTCTGACAACTGCTGTCTGGCCATTTTAATTTAATTTCCTCTCTAATCTTAACCATCATCTCCTCCATTAAATCATTTACCTTATTTTCTTGAATTTCAAATTATTTAACAAGTTATGATAACAGTAATTCACTGATTGAATTAAGCAACTAAAAACTATTTTAAAACTTGTATCAATAAAAATAATATATTCTTCTATTGACTCGTTCTATTTTTGCTATTCATCCAAGAACTTTAGTAACAAGAAACCCTTAAATAAAAGGATTGTTAGATATTTAAATGTTTGTTAGTATTTATTACGGGATGTTTAGTATTTGAATCTTCTTATAGTTTTATCATGCACTCGACCTCAACGCTGAATTTCGCAAAATAATATTCGCAAGTCTATGGCTAAGAAAAGCAACCTGAATGTTATCGAAATATTACAAAATAAGGTGGTCAGTTTAATGTTCCAGGTTCATGCTCACCACAAAAACATCAACCATAATCTGCAAGTGAATTCAGTATCTGAAAAGGTGCGTCAACTCTTGAAGAAGCTTCTAAAGATCGTCTTTATTAAAAATTTATGAGCACTTCAATTTTAGATGCTTGTATGACAGTTAAGATATTGAACTAAACCTGTTGATCTATTGTCCATTTGGATCTCACTTGGCCCCCAAATTTCATAACCTGCTACCTAAACATATAACTCAACAGAATGAAATTTAAATTTAAGAATGAAATGCAGAATGGATAATTAATATCGGAAGGGACATTACGAAGTGTTACTAGGTAAAACACAATGTTAACAGTGAGCTCACTTACCATATTTTTTGTTATAAAGTTGAAAAAATCAGTAAAATAATGCTTTTTTTACATATGACCTGGTACATGGTTTTTTAACCATAGTTGGTAATGTCAATTTCTACCACCTCGGTTATTGGAATAATTGTGGTAATAAAAATGGATGTGTGTACAAAAATAATATGAAATTTTAAGATTTAAAGTGAATAAATTTTTTGGAAATAAAGTATTATTATAGTGTAAATATGGCTAAACTAAAATCCAAGAAATATATCTATGATATTTAATTTTAATAAAAGTTTTAAAATATTGTAGATAGTAAACAGGTAGAACAGATTATGGGGGCCAGAAGAACTGTACAAGAAAAACAAACAGTTAATGGAAACAATCAAAAAAAGCAAAATAAAATTTTGTATCAAATGGATGGTAAACTGTAGGAAAAACAAATTTTTTAAGACCTAAACTTAGGTATTGTTTTTAAGAAGTCAAATGGGATAATGAAAAACCTGGAATAAATGGAAAAAACGCAATGGATTAAATTAAATTCAGACAATTGATATTAACTGATTACTGATATAAGAGGGTTTCATGAAAAGAAAAAGCAGAACATAGGATTAACGTAAGAAAGGAAGAAAGCCTACACTGAACGAATGTGGACTGGAAAAAGAGGTTCCGGAAATGTTTAAAACGACTTTACGTGGCCTTAAATTGATTCTATACGGAATAAAGGTAAGTCTTAAGAATAATTTAATATTTATTTAACACCAATATTCGATAATCAAAACAAGAGACTAGTGTGAAATTATTTTTAAAACATTTTGATTGATGAGTGAAATTTGTTAGTTTGTAGAAGAATTTATAGTTCACCATTGCAAATTGATGATAAAAAAATATGAAAAAGAAAACCATTGTATTTTTTAATGAATTGTGACCAATTTAGTAAAGGAAACCTCGATCATTAAAGCGTTAAAGATTTGTTAATGAAACCGGCGCTTTTGTGAAAGAGACCTAAGTACGTTATAGTAATAATAGTAAGAGTAATGGAAAACCTGTTATTCGTTCAAGTACTTAAAGGAAAGGGTCGATCTTATTGTCGTTCGACAGGGTTAAAGCCAGAGTGTGCTGGTACTTACAGACCTGTTAAATTATGTGGTATGATGCTTAAATGTACGTGTATGTGTGTGCAATAAATGAAGGAGATGCTAGTTGCCAAGACAGAGAGAATTTGTTGGCTAACTTCCAGCTACCTTCAAATCTTATTGAAAAATATATTCTCTTCCTTTTACGTCTTCTTCTTTTTATTTTTCCTTTTTTTGCATCTTGGTTAGTTTCCTCTTTATAAAACAATGCCAAAAATACCATATCTTGTCAAAAAAGGTTCCTGGAGGTATGATATCCTGGAATATTCAACCTCCTTCCTTTTTAACTCCCTTAGGATTTTGTATGGTTTTGTTATTTGGCTCGAACTCCATTAAATGGATAGTTGAAAATGTTATAGATACTGCAATATAAATAGTGTTAGTTATTGTGATATATTTCATACCATGAGATTCCACTAGACCGTTATTCACCATAATCTCGGGTAATACATTTTTCTACTCGTTTCCATTTTACTCTAATAGTGTCTAAAGAGAGTGATAAGGACTTATTGAGGAGAGCTGAAGAAGGAATAACATTGAGGAAAATGTTAAAGAAAGGAACATTAATACTGAATACTGTAGTTTAAGACCTGAGCTTTTCACCAAACCAATAATAAAAATCTGGTGTGAAACACTAATACGACTTTCTCATGCTAATGTACGTAAATACTGAATAATATAAACTTTATTTAACCATGAGTGAACAGTGTAAAATTACTAACATTTTTTAAGAATTCCTAATGATGTACGTTACAATCTGTCCAGTTTAACACCAATAAATAATCCCATGACTCAATGAGATGAGGATGGTGACGTGTAAATTAAATCTAGCATTGTACAGAATCAGGCCGACCATTCCTGAGAGAGTATATTAATAATAATCTTTTATTCCATATATTATAATACAACATAAAGGCAAAATACAAAATTTAACCTAAATAAAATGTTACTAATAACAAATAAATTAAAGAAAATAGGAATTGTACCTATATAATATGTGACTAGGTATCTCCTGTACCAAAAGCTGTGATAGAGAATACCATGAAAAAAAAATGTCAAAGATGTAGCCACGTACAGACAATATTAACAAAAAATATATATAAAAACCCAACAAGGAGATAAAATAGGTACTGTTTTTTACCGTAAACAAAAATGTTAGTTTCTCGAAAACGTGGGCAGACTATTCACAGTGCTGAACAAAATCTAATGTGTAGTGTAATAAAATGTTGTGAAGTTGAAGCTAAACAAAAATGCTCTTCCCTGCCTCTTAACAAAAGCAATGAGCGAGTGGCTAACTACTCCGATGTTTCTCTTTCCACAATTCGAAAACCTAAGAAGGAAATTAAAGACGTGAAGAAGCTATTCTTTAACAGTTTTGTTGACACCTGATAAAAAAAGGAAACGGTTAGGTGAGATCAGACTATCAGTCTCACTCGTGAGACTAATATTGAAGATGTTGGTGACAGCGATAGTAACAGGTGACAGCTATTCAATCGTAGAAAATTTTGTTCCAATGGAATAAGGTAGCTGGTAATTACAGTAAATCAAACATTTCCAGTCATGTAATTAAGTTGTAAGCAATATTACACATTTATTTTTTATAAGGTTTATGAAGAAAACATTTTCTCGGAATAAACCACAGCTTACAAAATATATGTAGAAACTGCATGGTAGTGAAATTTACGAGTAGTGTCTCACTATTGAGGTTGGAAGCACTGTCAAATTTTAATTTCCCTTTGTCACAGCCCACTTATACGCAAAAGGCAATCTCGTGACTTCAGTATCAATATTCGTTCAATTCTTAGGTTTCTGGTTCAAATCCTTTTAAAGGTAGTTACTTTTATACGAATTTGAATACCAGGCAATAGTTACTGGTATTTTGATGGTTGGGGTTCAATACTCTCTTAGGAATGGTCGGACTAGGTCTGTACAAGACTGCACCTCATTACACGTCATACACTTCATTCTCATCTCATTGGGTAATGCGGTTGCTTATTGTTCTGAATTGGTAGTTGCAACGAATTCATATTAGGGATTAAAAAACTATCAGTTAGGTTAGTTTTAAGTTTTTTAATCAATAAACTAGCGTTTTAATTATAATATTTAAATTTATAATCTTGTAAATATATAGTTGTAATAAATGTAAAGGAAGTCTGTTAATAAATTATTATACACCGATCCCAAAAGAACCTTAGCTTTAGTGTTACAATATATTACATAGATATACACGATTAACGTCCACGGGGTCATATCATGTTAAATAAAAGTTACGTTCCTAATTCTTCCAGCTTCATGATATAAAATAAGATATCATTTTTGTGTCTTAATATCCTATCTAATAATTATGCTATAAATATGCAGTTAAATTATGTTGTTAAAAATAAGATTTGTAATAATTTTCATTATATAATACTTAGAAAAAATATAATAAATAAAAAAGTTGGGTAACAAGAAAATCACACCTAACCAGACGTTGTATATATAGAGAAGGAATCAGTCCGTCATTTTAAAAAGTATTGCCCATGCTATAATAACAAGTGTATAATGCTAAATTACGGCAAGAGGTTGTAAAGTGTTAAAGATAATGTGGTTATTATAGTTGCGGTACCATTTATGGAATGATATTTTTTCCAAGTAAAGTAAAATAAAGCTTAAAAAGTAAAGGCTTAAAAAGGTTTCTTTTTTTAAAAAGGCTTAAGGCATCGTATAAACCAGTGGATGATTTTCTTTAGGTTTAAGTTTAAGGTCATATTTATCACCCTGAGGATGGTCATGTTGTTTTCAAAGATATCGAGGAGGCATTGAAAAAGGCGTTCTTAAGTTTTTAACTCTTGTCGATGCAGTGTGTAATTGTATTATTGTTATTATTTTTACTTTTATTATTATTAAATGATTTTCACGGTATATATACCCTATAATCAAACACCCACACCTTTTCTTATTGTTCTTATTCTTATTCTTCTTCTCCTTTATTTATTTATTGCCTTAAGTAATAAAAACAATGTCGTTTTTATTCTTTTTATTTCATTTCAAAACTGTCCACCCAATTTTATAATTTTTTTATCCTTTTGTTTTTTTAATCACTAATTATTGTTTCTTTTTGTCAGTCATTGAAATCAATGTTTATAATATTTTGTTATCCGTTGTATCTCCCGGCAAACTCATTCAGTAAACTGGTATCAGTATATTTTGCCAAGAAAAAATAAACCAACAGGTACGAATAGATTGGATGTAAAATTGAAATGTAAAATACAATCAGTATAAAAAAATGGTGGGGTTTTGAACATGAATTAAATGAAAACAGAAATACTTCCAGTTTATGTTTATTTCTGGAATTTGTCATTTGAAATAGGTTTTTTACATAACAAATAAATTGTAATATGTGCACGATGAGTCGCTCGGCAAATGTCCAATCGAAACTCAATTTCTGGCCAAACGTTAGTCAACATATATTCTGTTACGGTTGTCAATACTTCATTAATTCTTTCCTTTAAGTGTTTTACAGTACGGTACGAATATATTTTGAATATAAAGGTTTTTGTGTACACCACAAGAAAATATTGCAACGTATCAGGTCTCGACTCCTTAGAGGCCAGGGTACAAGTCCTTCGCGACCTGTCCTTCGATGTAGAAATTTTTCATTCAAAGCCTCGGTGACAAATGTATTAAAGTGTCGGGCTGCGCATAAAATTGAAAATCCAGTTTCTTCAAAATGTTTGAACCAACGTAAAATATTATTTTGAATTCGTGAATATTTTCCATAATCACATCGAAATGCACTTTGAACTGAAATGACAGACTTCAATTCAGGTAACAACATAACATACTTTTCATTTCCTTTATTAGTAGAGCGGACGCCAAATAAGCTTGCCGGTTCTCTTGAGTGCGCAGAAGGTTTATTTTGGTAATGGCTCGCTCGGTTGCCTCAGCGAGTGGTGGGGGGTCAGTGCTGCACTAGCTGTGTTGAGATTCACGTCGCTCTCGCAACATTATAAAATATATTATCAGCTTACTTAAAACATAAGTCTGTAATATTTTGTATGTGGTACGCGTTAATTGTTGTATACAATGTTTACAACTGAATGTTTTTAACGTCACTATAAATGATAACTTACATCGTTTAGAACATGTGATTTAATAGGCAGTTTGGTACTAAGACACGAAATCTACCGACTGAATCCGAACTGTTCGCGCAGCTACACCGGCAACTTATTTGGCGTCTGCTCTAAGCATAGTTTAAACAAACCAAAGCAACAATAAAAACCCTTAAATTGAGGTTAGAACTGTTGTTACACAAACTTTTGGGTTGGATGCTAACAGAGCTATAAATAAACCATGTCAAAATTGTTATACTATCTTGGTCTGAATTACTGCAACCCTACCAATATTGTACTGTATTTCCACAAATTACAATTATACAAATGAACATATAAAATTAAACAAAATACAATTGCTGTACTTATTTCCACAATTTTTGAATTTATTTTTTGAAAGGATTAAAAATACCGCAAGATGATTCAAAGAAACATATTTTTATGAGGAAAATTATTTCTTGTTGTTATTAACAATAGGTATATCCTAATGACAGACTAAAGATGAGAATTAATATTTTTTTTAATAAATTAATTTATTAGTATGGGCAGAGTAGGTCTAAAGCAGGGTTTTTTAATTAAAATAAACAGAAACTTGGCATTACTGCCGCTGACAAGTACGTTTAAGGAGGCCCTGCAAACAGTTTCTATACTGCTAATAAGAGATTGTTAAGACTTATGGCAAGATATCGATTGTCGGATCATAAAAACATTATGATATAAAGCATAAATTTAATGTCTTAATGCCAGAGAGTTAAAATCGATCCACCTTAGGCAAAATGCTAAAGAAAATGCTTTAGCATTATAAAATGCATTTTATAAAATTTTAGCATTTTATAAAATGCCAAAGTCTTACTCCTGGCGCTCATTTTTCAAGCAATAAAACCCTCCACAAAGATTTAAAAATTCTGACAGTAAACGAAGAAACTGCTTCTTCTATAGTAAATTTCCCAAACGACAAGATGACCATCCCAACCAAATAGCCCGTGATCTAGCAACAAGGAACTTCCCAACTGCACGACATCTAAAGTGAAAATGGAACAGAGATCTCTTAATCTGAGTAACGGTCAACACCCGTAGTTCTGAACGGAGTATTTAAAACTGGGTACTCCTGAAAGTGAAATCCCTCTTCTTCTTCTTAACGTGCCCTCTCCGACCGGAGGTTGACAATCATGATGGCTATGCGGACTTTGGACACCGCAGCTCTGGACAGCTTCGCTGAGGTATAACGAAACCAGTCGCAAAGATTCTTCAACCAAGAAATTCTTCTTCCTCTGAATCTTGCCTTGTATTATCAAGCGAAGCATTCCATATCTTGGTCCACGCATAATATAACCTAGAAGTTCCATTTTCGTTTTCTGGATGGTGTAACGAAGCCCTTTTCTGTTCCCATTCTCAGAAAGATTGTCTTGTTGGGTACTTTATAGGGGTACTTTACAGGGTATTTTTAGTATACATCTGTACAAACAAAGCTCAAACGCATCTATTCTTCTGATATTCATCTTCTTTAACGTTTTTTAACGTCAAAATTCCCCACCGCCTGTTAAATTAAATATCATGTATGGAAATTATGCAGCTCATTGTAAATTATTAAATAACCATACTAAGCAACTATCCCGTGACCTAGGAACAAGGATTTTCCCAATGATATGACATCTAGAGCTAAAATGAAACAGATATCTCTTGGTCTGAAATACAGACAAGACCTGTACTTCTAAACGGAGAATGTACAACTGGGAACTCCGGAAAGTAAAATCCCTCACCGCCCTTTAAATTAAATATCATATAAGGAAATCGTGCATCTCATTCTACAGCACTAGGTAACCGTCTCAGCCAACTACCCCATGACTTAGCAACATGGAATCCCAATTGTACGACATCTAAAGCCAAAATGGAACAGATATCTCTTTGAATAACGGACAAAACCCGTACTACTAAACGGAGAACGTACAACTGGGCACTCCGGAAAGTAAAATTTCTCACCGCCCGTTAAATTAAATATCATGTAAGGAAATTGTGCACCTCATTGTACAGTTCTAGATAACCATCCCAATTAGATAGCCCGTGGCCTAGTTACAAGGAACTTTCCAGTTGTACGATATCTTAAACCCAAAATGGAACAGAAACCTGATTTGAATAACGAAAAACAACCGTAGTTCTATACGGAGAATGTACAACTGGGTAATCCTAAAAAAAAAGTTTCCCATCGTCCGTAAAATTAAATATACGGAACATACTAACGGAAATTGTACAGCTCACTGTACAGTACCGTAATAAAAATTAAAAACAAGAAATAAAGGTACTAACACTAAAATATAACTAACATAAATAATACTTTACAACTTGACATAAAATATAATACCTAATTAACATCATATATTATTGTTCATTTGGTGCATAATATACAATTCACTGTACGTAATTTTCAATAATATTAAAACTACTTAAGAGTATAATATTTTCAAAAGAAGGAAAGTCGGCGTAGTAAAATTTAATCAAGATGTAGAAAATATAACAAAAGTTGTTTTTTAAACTTAATTTATTATATTAATGTATACTTTTTGTGCAACAAAACAAAATTAATGTGTCTATAATATATTATTTTATAATAATAAGAATTAGTCTATAAAATAATACCTCATTAAGTACATTTATGTTTTACCGTATAAATTTCAAAAGCTAAAAATATAAGATCCATTATTTTAAAATTTAGTACACATACACAAAGACTTGATCTACTTAAAGTATACTAGGTTATAATTTAAATCAGTGCCTTTACGATTTCATGTTATTTATTTTATTATTATATCTTAATAATGATATTTTATAACCTTTTTACATGAATTTTATTTCTTTGTGATGAAACACAATTCCACGATGAATGGAATTAAGTCATAAATTATTTAATTAGTTTATAGTAGAATAAACTATAATTATGTACTAATCATGTTATCTTAAATCTTCAGAAACACTTTTTAGATTAAGTTTTATGTCTTAATTTGTAACCTTTTTCTATGGTTTTGTACACTCCATAACTGTATTATTTATGGTAGAAATGATTTTATACAATTTTATCTTAAGATATACTGTAAAATTAAATGTATACACTATTATAAATAGGTCTACATGTTACTAAATAACTTTCTTTCACGAAAAGACGGCTAATATATTGTAGGGATGTTTGTAATATATACAAAATAGCGTATTTTTTAGTCGGTAGAATAAGATTTTTTACACCTGAAGGTCCTTAATGTTCACTCTATCTGTAAATATTACGTAAACAGTAGAAATAATTAAATTTTTTTTGGTACCAGATGAAATCGGTTAAAATAAATGAACAGGATAATATAAGGTAATAAACGAACAGGATGAATAAGGAGAAAGGTGTGGTGGGCTGTGTAATTCCATAAGTTTTTTTTTTAATTTATACTCAAACCTAATAAGCTATTTAAACAAGCTTTGCATGATGCCTTTAGCGGAATTAAGTTAATAGAGTCATTCTAAACAATAAAAGATTTGTTAATGATAAAGTAATTTTTTAAAATTTACCATATGGACTTGAATTGAGTGCTTGAGGAATCCCATAGAATTCAAAATTGAATTGATAAAATTGATAGATTTATTCTATGAATTGATGAATTCATAGAGTTACTCAATGGGAAGGGGTTTCCTATGAAACAAGGGACATTTAAAACAAAGGTAATGATGGCCCATAAGTTCCTCACACTCAATATGACTTACTTCTGAAAGACAATCTGTTGAGTGGGATAAGAAATTTAAGAATTTAGGAAGTTGAGAAAATGGTGAAACTATGAACCTGTGATCATTTATTAACATGTAGCTTGTTAAAAATATAATATTCACTTCCTGTAAAGAAAGATCCCGTGAAGACATTTAGATGATTTCTGTGTATATACACTCTGTCCTGTTGTACGGTGTGAAACCATGGACTTTGTGTATTGAATTCATTTTGCTTAGAAATTTTCAAAATGTGGCTTTTCAGGAAAACGCTCAGGATTTCATTGATCATTCATGTCACAACCGTTGATGTTTTGAGAAGTACAGTTTAGAAAGTAAGTCGATGAGCATAATCAAAAAAAGGAAGACTGCCAAATTTGGTCACTTATACGACCTTCTCACACCTTTCATCGAGCGCAAAGTTGAAGGTAGGTGAAGACCTGTATTTAGGAAATTCTTTGGTTGAAGAATATTATGGAGAACAGAAAAATGAGTACATACTCCCATGGAGGTGGTTCAATAAAAAGAAAGATTTACTGAAATTGTAGCCAATCTTCATTGATGGAGTCGGCTTTCCAAGAAAATGAATGTAACTTACATTTCCGATTCATTAAACGTCTTAACTTCCTCTGAGTCTAAAATTAATTGTTTTATAAATTAATTAATGGTTTTTAAATCATTTTTGACAACCTGTTCGATGTACGACAGTAAAGTATATTTGGCTCTGCAAAAACCTTGAGTAATAAAACAAAATCATTACATTTTCAGGAAAATTGAAATGATGGTTCAAATCTTGAAGGCAAATTTGTAATAAAATTTTGTAACTTAACTTATTTTGTAAACGATTTAAAGAAGTAATTTTGCCCATAACAGGCAGGTGGAGTGTTAAATTTCTGCACTCGATCTGTTAGATTCAGGGCTACAAAAATAGTTGTGTTTCTTATCATTGTGGTCAGCCAATTATATGACTGAGCATAAAAAAAATAGAGAAGGCAGAGGTGTAAAGACACTAATCAGAATTATCTCCACTGAGAGTAATAAGAGTAATAAATTTTATCATTAAACAGCCAGACCCTGGTTGAATGAAGTCAAGTTGTCATTCGCAGGAGGAAGGTAGATGCTTTTCAGAGGGCCCGGCATGCTGATAATACTTTTCTTCTAAGTGAGGAAGGCAATCGTAAACCACCTCACTCACCGTTTTACTTAATAAACCCTCTAGTGGCTCAAACCAGCCTTCCGGCGGATGACCTAAACAACAAGAAGAAATAGAAAGAATTTTCGTTAAAGTATAAAAATTATGTAGCCTAATGGTTGCTTGGTCGGACTTACGAACTGTCAATCTTCTAAACTGTTCAATTTTTTATACTTAATAATTTTAATTCTTCAATTTATTTAACCATCAAAATATACTTTCCGCCCTGCAAGGGCAGAAGTAGACGCTTTTCAGAGGGCTTGGCATGCTGACAAGCATACTTTTTCACTTAGTGAGGAAGACTGGAAAAAACCTTACCTCTCGTTTTACTTAGTAAAACCTCTAAAGATTCACACCAGCCTTTCGGCTAATGACCGAAACAACAACAGAAGTACTTTTATTTTGTAAAATTATTATACTTGGCATGCACCTCTTAGATTAGATTAGATTTCCATTCACCTTTAAAATTTTTAATAGCAGACTACTTTGTTAATTTTTAACTTGGATGAACCTGCGATTGAATCGTTTCACTTCCTTTTTACAAAGATTGAAATAAAATTCCTCGTTTTATAAATATTCAATTCACAAAACTCTATAGCTTCTTTTACACCAGAAAATAAAATCAAAACATTGTTATTTTATTAAATATCATATCAAAAACATTAACGCGCTGTCTCACAAATATTGTCATCCTACACACAGTGACAACTAACCTTAAAATCGATAACTTCCAAATTTCTCAGAACAGTTATTGAATTCCAAAATTTGTATAATAAGGAAATAGACTGAGCTTTTATTACTTGCGTAGGCTTAAATAGTTTTTAGTGCAAGGTTATGTTTAAAATAATAGTGACCCAAATGAACAAGGCGGGAAACATTTTCCTTATAAATAGACTCACGTATATATCAGTGTGGGAAAACCGTTTTCATTATTCCGAGTCCGTATATTTCCATACAATAGAGAATTGTCCGTCTAGAAGTCTCCCGAACGTTCGACCTTACACCTCCCGTTCTATTACTAAGCTTAGATAGATGCACGTATATTCAGTAAGTATGTACTTTCAGTGCTACTAGCTGGTGTAACATCAATTTCAACTGTGTATGTGCGCTTTGTATATTTACTTCCATTGTTTATTTAACACAGTTTCCATTTCTTCTTCTTTATCAACATCTCCGTTCATTTCTTGTCGTTTCCTACTTCGTCTTGTTTTGTTTCTCTTTCTTCAGTCCTTTATCTCGTTCAGGCTCTTCCATTTCTCCTACGTTCTTCCTTCTTTCTTAATCACTATTTACGCCTCCTCTTCCTTTAACTCCTTCTCCTTCTTCCTGTTCTTCACCTTCTTTTTCTTCCTTATTCCAATTTTACATTTAAAGCTCTCTTAACGCCTTATTTTGTTTCCCTTTCTTAATGTTTTTTTTTTAATTTTCGTACATTATGTATTTTTACTTTCTCTTGGTCTATATGAATAATTAGGAAAAGAAAGTACTATTGTTTTGGTGTCAGTTTTTTAAATCGACTTTTCTCCAAACATATACGTTTCAGGCCACCTGAACCCAAAAATAACATGTTTGAGCGATTGGTCTGTGGGTGTGAAAAAATCTTAAGAACTGAATTATGTACGAAGCTAAAACTGGAAACTTAAGTAAAACGAGAGGAACCGACGCGAAAATTTATTAGCAAAATGGGTCAACCGAAAGTAGTAGTTTATTCGTGCAGTTATGCTCTTTTTGCGATTTTCGCCAAAACGGCTAGTACTACAGTTTTTATTAAATTGCTTTCTTGCTACATTTTTAACCTGTACGAGATAGGACCAGCGAAATATCTGCTGAAATTCTTAAGGGGGAGGGCTGTGATCTCGTAGAAAAAATGTTTTTGTTTTTATTTCGGCCTGTTTTGGTTCTAACAAAATTACAATTAAAATCAGAAAAAACTTTATTACCAACATTTTTTTTACATGTTAAATATAATAGCAAAGTTAGTATTTATGAATTTTAGGGCAAAAGTGTGCATAATTAAAGTTTAAGAAGATTTTAAAACCCACAATTTTTATTTCATAGCGGCAATTAGTAATTTTACGTATTTTTTCATCAAAATTGGTAAAATATGGGATTTTAAGATTTCAGCCTTAGTATGCATTTTACGAAAAACATGTATATAATCAAATTTATAGAAAATTAAAAGATCTACAACTTTTATATAGAAAATGTTTCTCTCCAGAGCCTAATTTAGCGTGAAAGAGTGATTTTTCTTATTTTTAAGCGAAGCTGAAGTTGGTTTTCATTTTGCATCATTCACTCATGATTAAAATAAGGTTATATTTTTCAGGTTAGTTTTTTGTTTATTTCTAAAGTTTTATTACTAATTTTAGGTTATATTGTTAACTATTTGCATTGGTAACAGAAAGTTGTGCGAGTGTTTCACACCAGATTTTAAAATTAAGGAAAAAATCAATTTTTTGACAATTTGATTAAAAATAGCTTAGAAATTTTAAAAAAATGTACGACTATATTTTCTCGAGGTGTAATAACATTTAATTTATTTCGAATTTTATGTAATCTTATTTCATAATGTAGTAGAATCTCCACGTTTGCTGTAAAATAAAAACCTTATAAACGTAAAGATACTATGGCAAAAGATAGCAATTAATTCCATTTCCCAGAATTGGAAGAGACTGTGATATATACGAAAAGTGCGAATTATTCGCATAAACCAGTTATTTATTAATTTCTTAATTAGCCGCATATTTAATGAGACTAAAAAACAGACGTCGGTTAAGTAAAGATCGATTTATAGATAAACCAGTGTTGTTAAATGCACTATAATATTTATTTGAATACAATTCAACAATATCAAAAGGAAGATAATAAATTATTAAATTCAGTAGCAATGATGAACCGTGTATAAATTTTTTTACTATTGATATACGATGCATTTATGCTAATATACGATAAGAAGTACAATATTAAGTTTATATTTTAAAATTTATGATAAAAATCAGTAATAACATAACAACAGTAGTTCAAATAATAGTAATAATAAAAATAAAAATAAATTATTATTCTAAGAAAAGATACCGAAGCAAGTCGAATCGTGACTTCTGTCTGTCGTTATTACAACGTAAGAGTCAGTGTTGTTACTAGTACGTTATAATGTTTATAACATAATCCGTTTTGTGATACGGACCATAACATTGGTAGCTACCTGTTGTAACTTGTGCTGCGCTATTGTAATCTATTATTATTTATCATTGGCAATACCTTTATAGTTAGCTAAATTTATTAAGTTTTCATTAGGCTAAATTTATTTTTATTTTTGGCAATACCTTTATTGTTAGCTAAATTTATTAAGTTTTCATTAAATTTATTTTTATTTGCTTCTAAGTTGGGTAACGAACACTTAACATTCTTGATTTTTTTTTTTGAACCCAAGTAATAATCATCAGTTTGTTGGTAATAATATTTAAATTTTCTAAAATAATATTTTTTAATCCTTACTACGTGTACGTTGCATTCTGTTAAATTTAGAAAAATCAGCAACCCCTTATGATATCAAAAGTAGGATTGGTCAACCTAGAAAAACCTTTGAAATGCAAAACAGCTTAATGTCTACGAACATTGACATTTACAGATTAGGAAAATTTCTAAAAACACTATTTGTTGAGTGCAAGATGAGTAATAGGGGCTGTAAAAAGGAAGAGGATAGAAGTTTTTGAAATGTGGTTTAACAGGAAAATGTTGAAGATAGGTGGGTGGACATAATAAGTAATTTAGAGGTTCTTTGGTAGTGGATGAAAATAGAAGTATATGAAAGTATCTTACCAGAAGAAGGGGTAGACTAGTGGGGCATGTCTTAAGACATCCTAGTATTGGTCTATCAATAATGGAGGGTAATATTGAGGGAGTAAATTACAGGGGAGGCAAAGGTTAGAATATATAAAGCAAATTAAAAAAGGTGTAGGGTGTTACAGGTAGGCCTATGTAGACATGAAACGATTTGCACAAGATAGAACAGCTTGGAGAACTGCATCAAACCAATCGAGAGAGAGATGAGAAAAAGCAACCCCATGACCCAATAAGGTGAGGGCGATACGTATGACGAGTAAATTTGGTTTACTCTTGTACAGACTCAGGCCGACCATTCCTGAGAGAGTATGGTTAATTGAACCCCAACCATCTAAGTAACCTCTGTTTAGTATTAAAATCCGTATAAAAGTAACATAGTACCTTTACTAGCATTTGAACCTTTGCCTCCGAAAATCAGCCGTTAAACAACTTATTCACGGTGAAGACTTTACCACTAGACCAACCCGGTATGTTTCAAAATACATTAAAAATGAAAACATCCTACAGAGATTGTGCAGACAGATAGTAACTTAAAGTCAAGCCAGGTATTTCAATCAAAAATCAAAAGACTTGTTTCTTGGGCTTATTTTTAGTGGTTTCTTTTCTTTCCTTGGTATTCGATTTTGAAGCTGAATGTCTGGTGTTTGATTTCAGATATAAAATTTGTTTAGTGGATATAAAAGTAAAGAGGTTACTTGGTATTTTAGTGAATGAAACACTAAAGAGGTTATTTCGTATTCTATTTTGAAGCTGACTGTCCGGTGCTGGCTTCCCGGGTAGGAAATTCGGTAAGCGGATGATTTGTGGCGTAGAATAACGTTCACTCCCAAGGGAGACAGAGTGGTGCGATATCTTGGCTTGTAGCTTGACAGGCAACTACTAGTAATTTGGAAGCTTTCTCTGCTAAAAACCGTTTAGAACTTAACCGTCGCCAGAAGCTACTCCTCTGATTTACCAAATTCTTCGATCAAACTGAACCTCCGTTCCAAAATTATAATTTACAAAACTCGTTTGAGATCAATCTGGACTTTTGGTGTCCAGCACGTTGGTAGAGCGGGAGGGAGTAAATAAAAGTTAATCCAGGCTTTTCATTTACATTTCTTAAGTCTTGCTTCTGACGCTCCTTTTTATGTAAGCAATAAATTCCTTCACAAAGATTTCAAAATTCAGACAGTAAAGGAACTAACGGTGTCATTCTATAGGAAATTTCGCAAACGACTTTATGGCCATCCCAACCAAATAGCTCGTGATCTAGCTACAAAGGACTTTCCAATAGTACGACTTCTAAGGAGAAAATGGAGCAACGACCTCTTGGTCTGAATAACAGACAACATCCATAACTCCTGTCTTTCACCCAAGGTGTTCTCTATTATTCAGACCAAGAGGTCTCTGCTCCATTTTCGCTTTAAATGTCGTACAGTTGGTAAGTCCCTTCTAGTTTCGTCGCCAGTTAGTTATTTGGGATGGTCATCTAGTCTTCTCGAAACTTACTATAAAAAGGACGTTGTTAGTTATGAGTTACATGTTACACTACGAATTATTTCGTGATAAACATACTGGACAACAAAGAATGTACTTTTACAAAACTTAATAGATAGGCCTACTATGCGTTTGACTAAGTAGCAGATTTGATAATAATTAGTAACCATTGAATTTCATTTCAAAAAATTTATTTTATTTAAAATTCTTTTTAATTTTTTAAAATTTTCATTTGATCTGTAACCTTTAATATTGTAACGGATGATAATATTTTATTTTGTTTTTCTGCATTATCTCTATTAAGTATTGTTACTGATTTTTAACGTAAAAACAAACTGTAATTTTGCTATCTAGAAAAGAAACAAAATAAATTTATGCATTATCCGTATGATTCACTAACTCGATTCTGTTTGTACATCGCAACGATGCCCTTTCGTTCATTTCAATTTACCATAATTTCTTTGTGTTCCGTCATATAAAACAATATATTGTTAGAATGTTTAAAAATTAAAAGTTACAATAAAAATAGCTCGGTTTCAAATGATGCATTGTAAAAGCTATAAAATTATCGGCATTCGGTTAAACAAAAAGAGTAATAATACTATACCAAAGTACTAAAAAATAATAATGACGGAAAATATGTGAATGACTGTTACTTCATCTTATGTACAAATGATTTCATAAAATTCATATCACGTAAACATGAATGAAACAAAAATACGTATGTAAATTTAGAAAAAAACCATACACTCATCATTTCCACACACAGACTGATAGATAATATAACAGACTATAAAACATTTATTCCATTCACACATTATCATTATAAATAGATCTGCATACTTATAAAATAATATTTTCCATACGTAAAAGTTATTTATTTAAACAATAGAAATAGAATATAGTTTTAGATAATAATTCTGAATGACAAGACCTGACAGCCGGTGCATTCGTTTGTTTATTGGGGATACGATATTTCTTACGTGCAGTTATGAGATACGGAAACTAATTTGGAGAACTTTCAAAGGCAAAATTTCAAAGGGAAATTTTTTTATATACTTTGAGGAAAACACTAGTCGGTAAAGTACAAAAAGAAACTGTTGTAAAATACGAGGGGCGTTCAAAAACTTGCCGGAATTGCCTTGCCGTCGCCAAATAAGCGAAAAGATAGCCGAACTATAGAGCGCGCCACGAAAGAAGTCCATCGTGTTTGAAGAGCTCTATCTCAAAAACAACCCAATGAAAATTTTAACCGCTACACCAAATTAAAGCCTGTTTTTTTCTGCGTTAAATAGTTTTACTTAAATTTTATTTTATTTAAAAATTAGTCAAAGATACAGGAATTTACCCATAAAATGTACCCAGTTTTTGGCCGGTTTTCCGTTAATGTGATTGTCTGTTACTCCGTCCTGGCCTTAGATAAAAAATCGGCGCCTAATTATGTAAAAGATTTCAGTTTTTTCTATAATTTTAATATTTAAAAAGTGAAATTTGATAATCTTTCTAACTATTCCAGCCATTTTAAAAAAGTAATTTTTTTGGCTCCGCATGAAGATAGGGAAATGTTTTTTTGGACTGAACCGTCTATATATATTATAGCAATCTGACAGCGTGCACACTCTTGTTTTGAGAGTGCATAGTGGTATCAGTGCTCCTTGCAACATGAATGTGAGTGATTTTCAGTCAACATAATGTCACAGTTCAAACAGCGTGCGAACATCAAGTTCATATGTAAATTGGTAAATTATCAGCTTTTGATACGTTGTTTGTTCAGAAGAGATAGAGATTTTAAATATACTAATCACAGTTATCTCTCGTGAAAGTAATGAATTTCATTATACAGCCAGACCGTTTGTTGAATAAAGTGAAGTTGTCATTTTCAGGATGGAAAGTAGATGATTTACGGAGGTTCCGGCATGTTGATAATCATATTTTTCCACTCAATGAAAAAAGCAAAAAAATTCCCTTGCATGAGGTAACATGTCTAACTATAAAATAAAACAGTCCTCAGTTTTTGGGCTAATTCTAACTGATAAATATTACTTAACCACGCAGGTAAACAGCTATGCGATACTGTAAATATTTCAAAGAAAAACCGTGTTACCCTAACATTTTGTATTGATTGGTGGTAAATTGATTTAGAAGAACATGTTTGGACATTGTATAATTTGAAATACACGTGTACCACGGATGTCTCTTAAATGAAAGATCATAGTTAATTAAAATAACGTAATCCTAGATGTGGGTGGGATAGACGGATTTGATTTACTTGACAACAAGTTTGACAATTTAATAGGTTACCAATTAGACTGACACATACGCGTATATGTGTCAAAGTGAATGGGGTCCATAATAGGACTAAATGTCATGTTCGTTATAATATCTACTATTATAACAAAAGTTTTCTATTGTTTCTCATTTTGGAAACCTTGTTATATGTAACTGCATTGATAAAACGATCCACTTTATTTTTGGTAAATTTAATCATATAGTCACTGGACATAACAGGCAGGTGGAATATTAAATTATTAGTAATCGATCTACTAGTTTTAGGGCTACAAAAAATACTTCTATTTCATATCACATGGTGAACAAACTGTATGACTGAAACATTATGAACAGAAGAGGTAGAGGGTTAAAAGATACAAGTCAGAGTTTTCTTCTTTGAAAGTAATAAAATTGATTATACAGGTACACCCAGACCCTGTGGTGAGCGATGTGAAGGTGTCATTTGCAGGAAAGTAGATGCACAAACGCAGATGTTTTTCAGAGGGTTCTGGCATTTTGATAAGCATATTTTTCCACTCAATCGGAATCGTAAATCACCTCACTCCTCGATTTATTTAGTAAAATTTCTAGAGGTTCAACCCAGCCTTCCGGATGATGACCTAAACAACAACAATAACTAGGAAGAATTTTCGTTAAGGTATACAAATTATGTAATTATTGCTCGTTGGTCGGACTTTGGAACTGTCAATTTTCAGAACTGTTTTATTTTTTATACTTAATGATATTAATTCTTAAATTTATTAAACCATTAATAACTATTCTTAAATTTTAGGAAGGATTGAAAAAAAATTGGTGATTTATATATATTTTTCTCATTCATTCACTTTCAGAGGCTACAGCACGTTTTACACACGGAAATTCAAATCTTTTAAAAATTTGATATGATCTACCTCTTCTTCTGATCTTTTAACAATTTTCATTATATAAAATTTCTTATACTATTTACACTAATTTTCAAAAAATGTATTCGCAATTGTCGTAGTAAATGGTTTCTTATAACGCTTAATAAATTTTACAATATTGTGATAGTATCTTAAGGGAAAATTGTTGTTCCGGAATTCTATAGCAGGAATGAGATTTTAGAAGTGTTTAATGTGAATAATAACAGCTGATTAATCGGCTTAGTTCCAGGAAATGGTTAGAAATATAGTGCGTAAAGGGTTAGGTACAGTATAGGCCTCTTGATTTGACGGCTACCTAGAAGGGTCATTGTATTTATTTAAATAATTAGCTCTTTTGTAATGGTATCACGTTATAATGCGTTTGTTTACCTTTTGTAAAGACTTCCAGAACCCAACAGAAAAACTCTTTAATCTAGAATCCCGTTGAGTAAGGTATTTAAAGGACTAGGTCGTCTTGAAGAAGTTAGTCTTGAATCGTCATTCAGTGAGTGAGTTATACCGCTTACCAGATAAATTTCTTGAAAAGGTCCAGCGTATACTATAGACGTCGAATAGTCGTTTGTAAGTAGGATTTAGTTAAATTAAATTAAAATTAATTTTTATATTAATTTAAAAATTTAATTAGTCCGAGGTAATTCAGTTTCTGGTTAAATTCAATGAATCCCATTAAATTATTATAAAAATTAGTTTATTATTTATTGTAATTATCAATTTAATTGTAGTAATTGTAATTCATTTTTAAATTTAAGTTGCATTACTAATTGTTATTTATAGTGTACAATAAATACTTTTTTGTAATTTTAACGATAGTTAGTTATTTATTTATTTTACCCTGATCCCGAAACGGATCTCGGCGATAAATGGTCGCAATAATATTTTTTAAATTAACAGGTGTTTTGACATGTCATAACATCAGGAGAGTTTCTAATTGTCATTATATCGAATAGGAGGTCAAAGACCGAAATAAACAAGTATAGATATTATTGTATTAGGGTTTGACATGACTATTCTAAACTTGTAGTACGGAAAAGTTAGTTTATAGACTGTATTGTCATTTTATGTTTAGAAGTGTTTTAAAATACAGTATTGAGTTTATATATGTGATATACAGGAAGTGATAACAGTTCAAAAGTTTGACAAACAAGCAAACGATACCTGACAGACAACAGACAGTCAAAGTACAAGTTACATATAAATCCTCTTATCTAACGTGAGACAAATGTCGACTTGTCTCTCTCCCGCATCAGTTCATCTGATTCAGCAACTACAAAAGTTTACAGCTCAAAATACTTCTTACCATTCCTATTTTTTTCTTTTTAAAAAACAAGATTTTAAATTTTTTATTCCAATATTCATCTTACTGTAAAATATACATTTTTAGTTATCTTTAACAATATTATATCTCGAAAATAAGAAACCTATCCAGTTTATTAGAAATCTGTAATAATTTCCAGTGCATGTCTCATGTCTCAAGCGTCCATAGGTTTCATAACAGCAAAGTAGTAGAAACAATTTATGTCTACACGTCAAGAGTTTCATTACGAAATATAATGAGAAATAGAATTATCCGAGATAAAAAAGAGTTAACTCATGTCATACGACGTATCGCGATTCTCAAAAGGAAATGAGTCAGATATGTACTGAGGCAGAGCAGTGACAGATGGACTTACGGTAGGTTCTCGATTTACCGGCCTCCCATTTACCGTGGCTCGGATTTAACGTCACTCAATTCAGAAAAGAAAAATTTAGCCTCCACCCCGTACGTCACTTTCTTTCTTTTAAGTATTATTTGGATAATTTTTACTTCTGCGTTAACGGCGTATTATTTCTAACAAAAAAAATTAAATACCTCATAAATAATGAAAATCTATGCCGTTTAGTTGTGATTTCTTTTATTGGGGCATCCTTATCACTACCATTACATTCTGTTACTTGTTTTAACGAAATTTAATGAAATAAAATTTAATGATAAAAATTATGAATATTAATATTATATATTAATTAATATTGATTTATATTAATTAACTAATATTAATATTATATATTAATTAATATTAATACTAATTAGATTAATTAATATTGAATAGGTCTATTAATATTAAAATTATGAATAAAATTTAATGATCAATTTTATTCATTTGTTTGTTTTTAGAAGATAACTATGAATCTCTTAGTACAATAATAATTTTTATTAAAACGTCTGATCTACCTACTTCGTTAAAATCTAATCTACCTGTTAGTTAACGTTTCTGTATTTATTTTGTTATTGAACTTGCGTTTGTGTAACTATATGTATTATCTTTGTATGTATTATATACGTAGTATCTCTTGCATATTACAAAGGAAAATTTACCAACCCCATTTGCATGGAGCAAGTCCCCAAAAACAAATAAATTGGTTATTATTATTATTAATAAAACTCTTATCGCATAAATACTGCAATATTTGGTCTTATAAAATTTTTCACTGGTTAATCCTGGGGTAACAAGGTAATTGCAGCCCCAGATCTTCTTTAAGGAAGTGAGTCATGCGTTACCACGAAGCTTTAGGAGAGGAGGGTAGGATCCAGGCAGCTGGGTTGGGGTTTTTGGGAAGGGTGATGATGGGCTGCCCGAGGCTGGATCTGATGCATAACGAGGAAATTAGATCTGAGTTGGGTGTATTTAGCTTGGATGAGGGAGTGAAGGAGTACCGAAATCAATGGAGGCAACATTTAAAACGGATGCCGGAGGAGAGAGTACCCTGGAAAGTGATGGAATATGTTCCAGTTGGAAGAAGGGAGATGGGAAGACCTCGAAGAAGATGGCAGTAGTCGAGATGTAGCCTACGGGTTGGAATATCTTGTGTTTGTATAGAAGTACAGGATGGTTTGTGAGTTCGGAACAGGCGCTTATGCCTAATCCATCATAGTAAGGTAAATAAAATTATTCACTTCGGTCATTTTTTTAATCAATTATTTTTCTGAGACTTAGGATGAAAAACTAATAAACAAACCTAAACGAACTACCATCAAAGATAAAAGTGTGTAAAATCAATTCTTTTGTTGGAGAATTAACAAAAATGCTTCGTGATTCCACAAAATTTGAATTAAATATATTAACATTGGACAATAGGTTATTGATAATATTTTCGTCTTTATTCACTAACTTGTCTATATTTTGATGATGATTATTATTATTATTATTATTATTATTATTATTATTATTATTATTATTAAAGGAGTACAAAAATTCCCCACCCGTTTTTTGAAGGTCAGGACATCGGTGTTCAACGAGACTTTAGCGCGATAAATTTACGACCAATGTATAAGGTATTCCAATGGAGTGAAACCAACACAAGTGTCGGAAGACTGTAGCTAAGATGGGAAAATAATATTAAAAAGGATGGGTGGAAACAGCTCACGACAGAAAAACATAAACGAAATTAGAAGACATTGAATAAAAAAGTCTAGAGAAGAAATAGATACTCACGTAAGCTTGTTAAACAAACTTCAATATCATAACCAACCCTTAATAAGCAATATGAATTCTGCGGACCTACCAGAAATCGCACAAAGACGACTCAAACGCTGATAGAGTAGAGACATGATACATTAACGCAACTGTAACATTATTACGTATACATAAATATAATTTAAAAATCAACACAATTATCTTTATCTGGAGTATATACGTTATACCATTATCGCGGTTGGTTTTTTAATATTTTTTTAAAATTTAGTTGTGAACGTTTTTGCTGGTTGTTCTTAACAGTTTCAAAATGAATAAGTAGTAAAAAAATAAATAAATTAACGTAGGCCTGTTATTGTTTGTACAAAAATATAATAATTTTAAGACATATTAAATATTTTCAAAATGTCATTAAATACATGTTTTTACTGAAGATGTCAATGCCACAAACATCTGAAATCGTTTTCTTGATTACAAAATGTTTAGTAAAGGATTCCTACCCGATTACCTTTTTTTCTTTTGCGTACGCTTGTATTTGAGTCTTTTAGTGTGAATTGTAACCTGTCCAGGTTTTTTGGGGCAGGATTGTTTACGTTTGTGTGTTACAGGTTAGGCTTATGTACAGAGAAAGGCATCACGTTTTGCAGTTGTACATTGTGTATGTTGTTTGTTTCAACGGGTACAGTATGTTCAATGTATTTTGTTTAGATGCTAGATGCTGCTATGCGGTGAAGTTTTACTGCAGGCTTTTTGACATCTAACAAACACTTTCTCTTGCATTTTATTACATCTATTTTGTACAAGTACACGGGAAAACAACATATTTACACTGAAACACTACCCCTCCTTTTAGATATACTACAGCAATAATAAAAAATAACAAATAAAATGTATCCGATGTTTCTTACATAACATACATTGTTTATTTTATTTTTATCATTAAAATTTAATGTTTATTTCAATAATATTTCAGGAATGTCAAGCATACATTTTAAAAAACAATACTTGCATTTTAATGGAGTCTTTGGAACAATGACTAAGTATACTATCCAAACAAAAAAAAAACATCAGCTAATGGAATCAAAGATCTTTTCTGTTTTCATTTAGTTAAAAGTTTGAAGGTTTGCAGACATGATTAATCAGATGATATTAAAATCAATGAAGAGAGTTGGTTCGTGTAACAATCACGCGGTGAAATCAAAATTATTTTGGATTAAAACGGAACGGGAAATTGATTCCACCGTGTAATGTTAAAATTGTCCGAGCGAAACAAATGCATCCATTTATTTCAGAAATAAAGTTCACTGCATTTTAAAAACACTTATCAATAACTTTTATTAATGATTAATTTATAATTGTAAAAATTTTGCAAGTTAATATTATGATTATTGTTTTGAAATGACATCATAGGCACGAGAGGGTACACTATTGATAGTAGGTATACTATAGAGGGTAACGGCTCCCATTGGTGGCTTCACAAGAACTGTAATTAATTATCTAAATTTTAAAAAATCTTTATTTTTTTAAATTAGCAGGTCTCTACTCCAGTATCTTTTTAGGGATCTTGGGGGGAATTCTGGGTAGATTTAAGATGAAAAGTGAACGTACTAATGGTTTGTTGTGAAAGGGTTTGGGTAGGTTTTTGATATAAACAACGGTATCTGAAAATTTGAATGTACGATTCACTTTATAGTACATCTACAAGCACACTATTAAGTTTATAACAAACCATTACACAGAGATTTATAAATAATTTGTGTCCAAAATCCATGGAACATCTGCACAAAGGCTTTCAAAAGTCATAAGAACAAGATAACCTGATGAAAAAACACCTTATAGTAAACCTACAAGCACACCATTACGTTTGTAGCAAAAAATTACAATGAGAAATAATTTTCGTCCAAAATTCTTTGGAACTCCTGCACAAACAGTTTCACAAAAACAAGGTAACCCACTTGTTCGTCCACTTTCCACTTTACATCTAACTGGTAATCTGGCAAGACTCCTAAAAACACGCTGGTAGAGACCTCCTAATTTAATGAAATAAAGCTTATTCAAAATTTACAAGATGTTTAAGCATAATCTTGGAGAGTTACTAGAGGGGGCCCTACCCCTCTCATGACCATCATGTCAATTGAACACTATTGTTATTATAGACAACACATTTATTAATTGTGTAAGTTTTATAGTTGTAAATAAGCCATTAAAGACAATACAAAAATTATATATTGACTTCGATATATTGACTGACTTCGATATATTTTACTTAGTAATAACATCAGATTTACCGGACGCTTGTAAGTTATGCGTAAAGTGTCAACTTCCAGATAATCGAACATTTATAGAAAAGCTTTTAAACAAAACTTAATGGAATAATGTATTTTGAAACCACCTCCGTGGCGTAGTGACTAGCGCACTAGCCTGCAAAGTGAAAGATCCTGGGTTCAATTCACGGCTAGGTTCTGGAAATTTTAACACATTAAAACCACCGTTTAGGTACCAAAACTCATAGTAGTTGCTAATGACCAAGCTGTCGATGCGACTTTAAATAAACTAAAAAAATTTTTGAATTTTTTTTAGTCTTAGAACAATTTTTTTATGGACTCAATAAAAATAAATTTTTAACCGGAAATTTTATTATCCTGTAATGTTGAAATTTTCGTCCGCAATGGCAGGCTTACGCCTGTAAGTTTTCAATATAAGGGCGGCACTTTTTGTACACCTTTATTCAAATTAAATGGCACTTAAGATCAAACTTTTAAATATTGTTTCCACACTGAAAGGGTTAATAGTGACAACAGTGGATTATATAACTTAAACAATGGGTGTTGACTTGATTTTCATTCCTAGCCGGAAATCGAAACCGGAATCTCCACGTTGTTGGCTAGCCCGCAAACGTCTAAGCCACGAAAGCGAGTAAATATTTTTGTACATACATACGGTTGTATAATAAATTTTCTATTGGCATTAAAATTTCATAATAAAATCTGTATGCTATGTCTACATTCCTTAAACCACATTTATTTACAAATATTCTGTACAATAAAACCTTATATAACATATTAATAAATAATATTATTTTACTAACAAAGATTTCTTGAATTTATTTTTAAAACTGTACATTAGAAGATATTTTAATTGATTTTGTATGTAAGGTATTATAAATTTGATATGGTAAGGTGTTTTGTTCGTATCCAGTCATCATTATTCTACGTTGCACAGTTTTAACACAGTTCCTGTATCTGGTCGGGTACGTATGGATATAATTTTTGTCAGAAATAGATATTGATTTTTTTTTAGAGCGATGCAGTCTATAAAATGTAAACAGTAGTGTATATATATATATTTTTTTTAAGTTATTTATTTAAGGTCGCATCAACAATGCAGTCATTAGCGACCAGTTATTACAATCAAATTATAACAGTATCCAATAAACTGCTGATACATAATTACAAAAAACAATCAACAAAAATAACAACAATGAATTAATTACTTACTACAAAAATTAAATTAATTAATTACTACAAAAATTAAAAACAAACATTAAATAATAACAATGACTGATCGGCAAAATTCAATCGGTGACAGAAAATTACTGTCACACACACACACACACACACACACACACACCACTCATTTACATGTACACAGAACTATTTACATATTTTTACTTAGACATCATAAAAGTTATGTACAGTTATACAAATTTAGGCTCTTCATCACTTGCACCACACTTTCAATCTTGCTTTCATGGCAGAACAGATTACTCAGAGACTCATCTTGAAGCTGAAATTTCCTTCTCTGAACTTCTGTGAAACGACAATCACATAAAATGTGTTTCACCGTCAATTGGTGCTCATGGCAGAAATGACAGATCGGTGGGATTGCAGGGCTTGCAAATATGTAACTGTGCGTAAATTGAGTATGGCCTATACGTAATCGTGAAATAACCACCTGATCTCGTCGACTCTCCAATTCTATGGGTTTCTCAAAGATGTCTTTTCTAATTTCGTGTAACTTGGATAATTTTGAATTCCATTCATTGTCCCATTTGTCCCATGTGTATATTTAGTATCACTAATTAAAACATTATATCGTACGTAGTAATGTTTACATATATAAAAAAGATATGCACATTTTGAAATTGTTCGATTGATGTAAGACGAAAACAATTATGTAATTTAATGGTTAAATATTGATTGTTATATAAACAAAGTTAAAATATATTTTCATGAACAACATAACAGATTTACTTAACGATTTTCACTTCCAAGAAAATCTCACGGGGAGAAAATTCTATAAATGGTTACAAAGGAAGATAAATCTTAAATCTAAGTAACATAGCGCGTTGGTATTTTTTTATTTGAATACCAACAGAAAAAACAATTAATTGTTCAAGTTTTTCTTTGGCTTTTATCACCCGTTGAAGAATTACTACATACGATAAATAAACGAATTGCAACCGAATGTAAAGGCATCTGCTTGATCTCAGTAATAAAGTCATTACAGGGAACTCCCCACTGCGAGGCTGACTAATTGATTGAGACTACTGCAAAATACGGTAACTTAAAAATAAATAAATAAAGTCACCTCAAGCTGAAACACTCACGTAAATAACATGAACTTAAAATATCTACTTACCGTATTTAGATACAAAAATAATACGGGTTTAGATATACGACTATATACTTCCAATTCTGTACGTTTGTAAAGATGTACAAGTGATTCACGAAGAAACGGAAATACTTTCGGAGTTGAATATTACATAAAAAAATAAGAAAAATACCATATAGGCCTAAACATAGATCAGGAAATGCTTTGTAAGCGTGTTAGGCTAGCGAAATATTTCGTCCAGATTCCAACTCATCCCTTAAAATAAGTTCATAATCAAATTTTTAAAGCGTTAATTCAAAGTCAAATTTGGTTATTTCTTATGATATTTTACCTAAGAAAGTGAATAAAACAGGTCTTAGAACCATACCTTTAGTAATTTTTGAGAAATCTGGGGTAAAATGAAAATAAATAGCAATAAAAACAAGGGTTTTTATTGCTATTTCCTCTTCGATATTGTCACAATACTATCAATTCGGCATAAAGAAGTAAGTTCACCTGTATTTAATGAACAATAATAAAATAAATTACTAGGTAATTGTTAAAAATTTTAAAATAGTTATAAATGTGTTATAATTCATTTTAAAAGAGTAATAAATAAATATTACAAATAATATTTAACAAAATTACCTATATTATTATTTTACAAACCGTTACAACTGTATTAATATATACAAATTTTGTTTTAAATAAATAAGTAATTTATATTAAAATGATGTATTTCATTATAAAATTTAGTGAATTTTATGAATATGAAACCTTTTTGACACTCTTATAATGTTGGTTTGGTTAAAATTCTAATTAATAATCACTTTATTCTATTCTGACGATTTAACCTGTTTAAATAGGATAATTTAAAATACTATAGACTAATTTTAAAGCTGGAAGCTATATAATTAACGACACGTAAATAAAATACATACTATAAACAACCTTTATAATGCTGTCCTGTTCAAATACAAATATATAATACATGGACATGAAATAACACATATATAAAATAGCTAATGAATAAGCAGGTAATTATTTGTATGTTTTTTCATGACTAAATCACATTCATTTATTCTCATTCATCCAAAATTGTTTTAAATTTAAAAAAAATTAATTAAATTCTACGATGATATTAATTATAGTATAAAATATCTTATTATATATTTTTCTGTTATAAATTAAGTCATTTTAGATTGATGGGATGAATAAATTTAAGTTTCAATTACTTAAATAATTAGGAAGTTCTTTCTATTTGAATAATTTTCAAATATATCTTGACAACAGTTTTTTGTATTTTGAATTTTTAACTAAAAATCTAAAAGATTACCTGTTTAATTAAATATATATCAATCAATTTGTTGATTTCTTTTATGTATTTTTGACATCATAAATTAACGAATTATTTAAATAAGTAGAAATCTGTTGGTTTAACATTGTTTTGATTATACAAAACTCTGTCGTAAATTTTTGTTGGAGATAATTGAATTTCTAACTAATCAGTAAATGTAAATATAATATTAAAAAGTGCAGTTAAAGGAACAATAAATTACAGGAAATTGAATATGTTGAAAATAGAAGTGACAGAAGTTGCAATAATTGTTGCAAAAATAGAAGTTTAAAAAGTAATTTGGATATTAAAAGTATGGATTAGTAAAACCAATTCTTAGAATTTGTGAAATAAAACTTTAATGTAGCTGTAATAGTTATTTTAAACATTATATGAATACTATTTACTATCAGTTAAATTATTTAACTTAAAATATATATTTTATTAATTTATTTAAAGTCACATCAACAGCTCGGTTATTACTGAATACCGTGAATTATCTAACAGCGGGTTTTATTTTGTGAAAATTTCCAGACTGAACCCGGGACCTCTGCGTTGTAGGCTAGCGTGCTACCACTACGCAACAAAGGCGACCAAAAACGATAAGCAACCCTATGACCCAATGAGATGAGGATGATCTATACAACGTGTTAATTAGGTGTACGTAAGTACAGACTCAGGCCAACCATTCTTAAAGGAGTATGGTTAATTGAATCGCAACCATCAATGTACATTTGTAACTACCGTATACTACCGTATAGTATTCAAATATGTATAAAATTAACTAACTTTATTAATATTTAAACTACGTCTATGAACCTTCGTCTTCGAAAATCATAAATTAATTTTATATAACCTTAGAAAAAAAACTTTATTTAAATAATAGAGTTAGATAGTTTTTAAAGAATTTTTATAAAATAACAACTTTTGCTGAACTATATGTTGCATCGGTCAAAACAACTTTAACTACAACACCCTTTTTTATTTATTTTTATCTTTATATTAAATATAAAATTTATTTATACATATAGAACTTGATGGAGATTATATAAAAATATTAAAAATTTGTTATTAAATTATTATTAAAATTTCATAAAATATAAAATTTATTTTTATGTGATCTCCATCAAGTTTTATGTTTAATATAAATATATTTTATATTTAATATAAGGATAAAAAAATACAAAATGATTATTATAGTTAAAGTTGTTCTGACTGAAACAACATTTAGTTCAGCAAAAAATGGTAATTCATTTTAAATTGTTTCAAAAATTGTCTAACTCAAATATAAATTCCGTATTATAGAATTAGATTAGGCTATAAGGTACTATCAGAATTTTTTGATCATTCAATTTCTTTTAATACAAATATCCCAGATATTTCTACAGATTGATCCGTATAAAAACCTAAGACAAATCTCTATCTAGTGACATTTCTAGGAGTGTCAGTGCTCGTACATCATTTAGGATATTCTTTGATGTTGGTGTTGAATATTCTTTTACTATATTTTTTAAGATTTCTTTACTATTCTTTAATAATATTTTGAATTGAAAAAGTAACTAAATTGTGGCAAACATTTTAGGAAATAAAGGATGTGAGTATGAAAGAAAAAGATGTAGATGATAAACTATGGAAAAATATAATGATATACATAAATACCGGCTGTCCCACGAAGAGGTTGCTATTTTTGAATTAATATGTCGGACGTATTGAACACTCACATACTGGAAACTTTACAGTTATAATAGATATGTGAAAAAGTACCCTCAAGTTTCATTTGCTTATGAATAATCAAAACAAAATGGCGGAAAGTAATTTTATTTACATAACCATTTCAAATTGATAATTTGTTACAATGTCACTTAAGTAATAAAATGAAAGAGATATGAAATTGATAAATATTAATGAACACAATTTGCTTTATTAACCTTTATTCAAACAGATTTCCATCAATAGATATGCACTGATAGCAACGAAACAAAAAGGAGTAAAAGCATTTTTGAAAAATTGCCGATGTATCAACAGCAGTTCCTCTTCAATCAGCCTCATTAATTAATCGTCTGTTGCAATGGTATACTTTTTCTTTCAAAAAGCCCAATAGGAAAAAGTTGCAAACAGACAAGTCTGGTGATCTTGGAGGCCAGTCCATGAGGCCGCATCCACGGCCTATCCAACGGTTAGGAAGATTTTGGTTTAAAACCGCTTTGGCCACATTATCATCATGAGGAGGAGCTCCATCATGGAAAAGAACGTCTTGCATCTCCGCCTGAGACAGATGAGGAACTATGTGATTAGTTAAAATTGATGCGTATCTGTCTCCAGTTATTGTCTGATGGGATTTGACGTAGGATTAAACATCATCCTTAGTGACACCAGTTTACACTGTTATACACTTTGATTTCAAGTTCTCTTCGTGTAAGATATGTGGATTTTGCGTGTTATAATTATGACAATTAGGTCTGTTTACAGATCATCTTGCAAATGAAACTCGAGGGTACTTTTTTACACATATATTTATTATAACTGTAAAGTTTCCAGGCTGTAGAGTATGCGATACGTCCGGTATATTAATTCAAAAATAGCAACCTCTTCGTGGAACACCGGTATAAAAGGCAAATAATATTGGAATGAAAATACTTTAATTTAGCAAAGGTACCAAGAATCAATCAACTTATCGTTTATATAATCCAGATATATTCCTTGAAGCTTTCAATGCCACTATGATAATCCGAATCATTCTAACGACCTACTTACTATAGTTAAAACATAACATAATCGTTGAATAGTAAAAAAAAGATTCTGTCCAACATTTTTGAGGAAATAAAAAAATTGACATATGAAGAAACAAAGTGTAGATGATGTATGGAAAAACGTAATTATATACATTTATATACAGGGTGATTCACGAAGATATCCACAAACTTTAGGAGCTCATTGTACATGTAAAAATAATGAAAAAAGTTTTTATAAACATGGTTCCGGAAATGCTTCGTTTCCGAGTTACGGCTAGCGATAGTTTCGCCCGGATTTCAGCTCACCAGGTGAAATGAGGTCTTCCTGGAATTCTGGTAAGGTAGACTAAGGGGCGACTTCAATCGTTTCTTATGGTTTTTGATCTGATAAATTGAATAAAACAGTTTCCAGAACTGTAAGTTAAATAGTTTTTAAGAAAACAAGTGTCAAATGCAAAAAATGGAGTGAAAAACACAGTTTTTCATCTTTGGGCAAGAATAACTTTGTTATTTCACCAAGAAACAGTTAAAATGTTTGAATAAAACGTGTAGAAAATTTTATTCTGAAGAAACTGGTGTAAATTAAGTACACAGAAAGCGAATAGATATTTGATTAAATGAATTTTTATTCATAAGAGTACAAAGTAAAATTAACCGGAAAAACTAAGATGAAAAAATGTGTTTTCTTTCCACTCCATTTTTTGCATTTGACACTGGTTTTCCCAAAAACTATTTAACTTACAGTTCTGGGACCTGTTTTATTCAATTTATCGGATCAAAAACCATAGGAAACGATTGAATTCGCCCCTTAATCTACCTTACCAGAATTTCAGGAAGACCTCATTTCATCTGGTGAGCTGAAATCCGGGCGAAATCTTTCGCTAGCCGTAACTCGGAAACGAAGCATTTCCGGACCTATGTTTATATAAACTTTTTTCATTAATTTTACATGTACAATGGGCTCCCGAAGTTTCTGCATATCTTCGTGAATCACCCTGTATAAAGGCAAATAAAATTGGAATGAAAAAATTTAAATTTAACAAAGATACCAAGAATCAAATTCAACTTATCGTCTATAAAATCCAGATATATTCCCTAAATCTTCCAATGCCACTATGATAATCCGAGTCATCCTAACGACCTGCTCACTATAGTTAAAACTTAACACAATCGTTAAAGCAAAGTACATTATTACATGATTGTGGGTGGCCAACATATACATCCTCTTTTTCTATCCTCTTATAAAATAATAAAGAACCTTCTAGTGAAGTGAATGATAGAAAATAAGCAAGGGTGTGACGCAAGGCATTCCCTTACGTCCCCTCTTATTCCCTCCTTTTTCTTGGAGTAGGCTACTATATCACAAGAACCTTCCTTTACTTGCACCACTGATTTATTACCACCTCCAGTGCAATACATGCACGCACGCACTAACACAATCATATAATATATATACGCCTTCATTCACCCTCACAATCTCAATAACAATAACCCCCCCTAACTTATTTCGTTATATATTATTTTTTTATTACATCTAAGACGGTTGTTTTTATCTCACTGGTGTATTACAAAGTTATAGAGTTATATTAAAAGAAAAATATTTCTTACTAATTTTTTTAATTAGTAATATTAATTGAGATAGAGACAGAATATTAGAGTGTTGGGGGAAGGGAGAGAGACATGTATAAAAAAATACCGTAGGATATATCCAACTGAAGGGCTCCTTTCCAAACGCCGCTAAGTCCAAAAATGTAATTTTTCAGGATATTGTTTTTTTTTTAAATTAGGCGCAGCCAGATAAATTTGTTAATGATTACTATGTATTTTTACTATTTTTACATTAATAGATAATTGTATTAGTCAATTTGGCCTTTTTTCAAAAATTATTCACAAATTTATCGCACTTTTTTCCAAAAGTGCACTAAGTCGATGGACTTAGTTCAGTTTTGGAAAACACACGTGGGCTTAGTGTTCTTAGGAAAACATACCTAACAAAGTAGCTACTATAATGTAACAAAATGTACTATAAGTTATTTCGCAAGTAAAATGAATAATTTTTAAATAACTTTTTAATAAAACGCCAAGTATCGTTAACTGTACAAAATATTATTATTATTATTATTATTATTATTATTATTAATAATACATAACTAAATTCTGGATATGATAAAATTAACAGATAGCCTACATCTACTTTTTGGAAAACTTATCATCCAAAAAAATGTCTTTTGAACTGAAAATCTTACACGAGCCTAAAACATAATTGTTTCGGTCGACATCAAGTTACTTACTTTTATCAGCAACACTTAAAATACACTAAAACACACACTTAACTCGTATGAAAACCTCTTGACACTCATCACGAGAATAATGCAGCGGGCTCACCTTGTGCACATGCGCGGGTGACAATAGAGTTTGGAAAACTACAAAAATAGACTTGGTAGCTTTTGAAAAAAATTCGATTTTCTTAAATGTTATTTTGTAGCGATTAGTGGTTTTTTTTATCTAGACAGCAAATTAGAATCTATTCTTAAATACACAAACAAGAACAGTAAATAATAGAGATAACACGAAATAAAAACGTATTATTAATTAATAGGGAATAAATGTTACAAAACAAATTAAAATTAAATAATTAGAAAGAATTTTAAATTAAATTAAAATTTTGCAATGAAGTTCAAATGTTAATCATTATCAGATCTGTTACTTAAGTCAGACACATCGTATTTAATAAGTCTTGAACAAATTTAGTCGCTTTTGTTGCTGTTGTCCGCAAAATAATTCTGATATCCGTTCAATCGTAGGTCATATGTTCTGCTGAATTGTATAATTTCCTGTCTTACTGATTTATAATCCTATGAATTTAAGCCCTCTGTAGTTATAAATATATTTGTTTCTTATGTACCATAGTATCTTAAGAACTGTACGTAAAAATTTTGTCCGGAAACATTCTGTAAAATTTTTAATATAAATAAAACAGTAAATATATATTTCAAAAATAATTTGTTATAGCTTTCAAATAATGAAGGTTGAAAGATGGGAATATGTGTAACTAAGCGAAATTGAACAAACCGGTATTCGATCCAAGAGCTCCTTTGGTAGAAGCAATCTCTCCTCGCTACTGAAATAATGGGTCTACCGATTCTTTTGTATGAGATTTCTAAAAAAACGTAAAAATAATATTTTGTACCATTATTCGAATTTAAGCTGGAAAATTTAATGTTAGTTTAGCGTTCAAAGGGAACATAGTGGGTTTGGAATATTTTCAAAACAATATAAAGTTTGGATAGAACTAAATTTTAACTGAGGTCAAAACCAGGACTTTAGTAATAAAAAATGTACCGAGCGGGAAAGTTATTAGGAAAATACGATTCCAGGAGAAAAAAAAATCAATAATGACAAAATGCAGTTATGAAAGAATGAAATATTAAAAGTATGAGTCCAGTTTGAGTTATTGCATTTAATAATGACAGGAAGCATCTCGAGACTAGCCGTGGAACAATGAATTAATGTCAACATTCCAAAGAGCTATCTTTTTCTTATGTTAGAAAAAGACGGTGATAATATCTGGTTCAGATGTGTAAGAATGAATGAAAGGGCAGTATTCCCTCTTCATTCCAATTTTGAAGGGTGTAAAAATAACAACGTCTAAGGGAAAAGTGCCCAGTTTTTTCTTCTATCTATCTTAAAGGCGTCAAGAAATTGTGAGTTTAGGGTGTTAAAATAGAGTAGAGGGTAGTTTTTGAGATATACAGCGACTATGTGATGGAATTTTGAATATTCTTTCCCTTATTCGACAAGTACAAATACCTCCAATAGATCTGCAATTTGTGGAGAATGAATGACTGGAAAAAATATAAGGAAGTAGAAGGACACTCCAAGAGAGAAACTTCTAACATTACCATCTCTCTCACTCTTTCTCTTAACAGATCGTATATAGAGCCCTGCTTTTAAATTAACCCTCTGACATCCGACTTACGATCACTACCATACAGGACAAGGGTGATTGCACGACATATATACGAAGTGCAAAATACCCTCTTTCTTGGAATCGGATATGGACATCCAATAACACAACCCCTCTGTTTTCCTGATCAAACGATTTTATCAAATAAATTGGAGTTGTATTTAAATAAATTGTTTATCATTAATACTAATTTTATTCAAAATAGGAGTACAAATTTAAATTTGAAGTGACACAGTTGAAAATTGACCACACTGTCGATTTATTAAATACTGCTTGGTTGAAGATCTTGAATCAATTTCCCAGATTATTTCTAAACGTATATTAACAAAAATAAGTTTTTAATCATTCTAGCTGTTAACCTCTTGACGGACATTGACACACACGTGGCCACTAATAACACAGCTAGATATCTTTTAACTTCTTTGGGACCCAATTACCACATATATTGCCAGAAATCTCTGTTAGTAGCAATGCTCTCTTGTTGGAATATCAGATGTTATTCATATGTACTCCCCGCAACAGATAGGTGGACTGTTAAATAATTTGGATTCGATCTGCTAGTTTTAAGGCTCCAAAAAATAGTTCTGTTTCTTATCGTATGGCCACTCAATTATATCTCTGAAGCATATAAGTACAGATAAAATAGAGGAGGAGAAGATACTAAACTAAGAACGAAAGATTTAGGCGAGTCGAGTTCTCGCTCGTGTATCCCTTTCACAACCTCCTATATACTCATTACTCTCCTTACGCTCTTCACACTGTTATAAAACGTACACTGTTTTTACGTGTTAGATTTAATAAAAGTAGTTTATTCACTGTATTTCTTCATTTACTCTATTTTATTATTTTATTGTATTTATTACTGCCGTTTGATAATAAGGTATATTAATATAAAATAAGGTATAAACACTTCTTTTTTTTTGTTTAACGTCCGACTGTTTGGCAATTACTGCTAATGCAGACGGTGAAGGATGAAATAATTTTTGTAACGTATGAAAATATGCCGTGCATGAGTGGGATTCGAACCCAAGACCGCATGATGAGAGGCGAGCACGTTACCAACTACGCCAATGCGGCCGACAAAATATAAATAGAACTGTATAACAGGTATCTCGATGAGATTTTTATGATTTACATAAAAATTAATGAAACACTGGGAAAATAATCGCAACCGAACCGAATAACTCTTTAAGGCTATTATAATAACTGAACTGAATTTGACGTCCAGTAATCTTTTCAAGACTAAACGACAACTGACCAACCAACAGGCGGAGTAAATATTTTTAGCGTAAAGGGTGAAGTAAACTTTAAAATAAGGTATATTTCAAATCAGCAGGAGCGTAAGAGAGGAGAAATTGTTCGGACTAGTGGGAGTGGCGAGGTGAGGAAGTGGCGAAGTACTCAGCAAACTCCCAACCAACTAAATTTATCGTGCTTATTATAGTCAAAGTTGTTCCTCTGAGAGTAATGAATTTCATTATACAGCCAGCCCCTGTAATGAATAAAGTGAAGGAGTCATTTGCAGGGTGGAAAATTTGTGGTTTTTAGAGAACCTGGTATGCTGATAAGCATACTTTTCAATTCAGTGGCAGGGCTATAGTAAACCACCTCACTCCTCGTTTTACTTAGTAAAGCTTTTATAGATTCAAACAAGCCTTTCACCTAATGTCTTAAACAACAATACTCATATGTAATTGCGTGTTTGTCATTGCAAGGTTACGGTTAGTTTTCAAAATTAACTTTTCTCTTAAGAGGTTAAATTTTTGAAAATGGTGGATTTAAAATTCAGGAATATGTTTTGACACCTAGGCAGGTGTTTCCAGCTTTCAATTGAAAGCGAACTACTTTTGTACAAATCCATACAGAAGCCGATTTGGGTCTAAGGATATCAGTTATGGAACACAGCATCTATTTTGAACATCGAAATTTTTCAACGATTTCAATCAAAAGCCCTGCGGACTAAAATTAAATGCACCGGTATCATTATAGTCTACCGGTATCATCAAACGTTGTTTTGTGAAATTTATATATAGGCTATATATAAAAAATTGATCTTACTGACGCTTACTTACAACGTGTATATCAGATATTTCCTTTATTAATTTTTTTAAGGATTTCCTACAGGTATCCCCACCAATCCTCTCACAACCTCTATCACCATTTTTACCTATATCCATCCAATCCTTACTCAAAGTTTTTACATCATGGTCTCATTCACCTCATGTGTTATGTACCTCCGGGATCTAACTCTCTCGCACCTTCCCACTGGACTTCAATGTGTTTGTTATCTGTGCTTTCCATTTACCTCCGTTTATTGTTCTCTCTCGTATTAATAAAATTAAATAAGATTAATACAAGTAGTTCACAACCAAATTTTTTCTACAATCAAATAATAACGAACAAATTATATAATAAAGAAATCAGGAATAAAACATAATTATTTCGTCAAATCCAGTGACTGGATATAAAAGATAATTTTTAAGTTTTACGTACTTTACACACGTAACTGAAGATATACAATTTTATACAAATATATTAATTAATTAGTTTCAATTATTAAGAACCACCTGAGCAGCGTTCGTAACACAGCCAGAGAGTTTTCAAAATACTAGTAGAAACCATAGAAGCCTCAGAGAAAATAAATAAAAATATTATTAAATTCAGCCTTGGCCTTCGGACCAGCCCAGTCAGTCAGCTGGTAGAAAGTCGCTATTATTTGTTAAGTAACACCGGTTGGGCAAGCGACTTTGTATGGTGACCAGTTGACAGCCATCCATGAACATACTTTACAGGGGGTCCCTGTTCACGCTCATGTCTAATCAACGTAAAAGAAAATACAGCAAAAAGCAGCTATCAAATTGGGTAGTTGTCAACAATGTACAGTTCCCGATAACAAATAAAAGCTAAAAAAAAACAAAAAAAACAAAAAAATTCAGCCCTGTGAGGCAACCCGGAAGTTTTGGTAAGTACTGTGTGGCACAATTAAATTAGCTTAGATTAACTAGACTTAACTTAAAATATAATTTTATTAGTATTTGTACAATTGTTTTACCAAGTAGACAGAATAATTGGAAATTAATTTAGATAATTAGAACGCTGTTTATAATAACATAAATGCAATTAATATGATTTTGATTGTACTCAGTTGGTTGAATATTATATTAATCAGCAGCAATCTGAGGGTATGTCAGCGATTTCATGTTACAGTATGTTTGTATGTAACCAAGTGTTTTCCTCATTGTTGTATAATGGAGAAGGGATTTGTCCTAAAACATAACAGTCTAGATCAATCAAGGGTATGTCGTAACATTGACCTAATGTGATTCTGATGTAACGTTAGAAGAGAATGACAGGGAGAAAGTGAGAGGGGATGAGAAATAGTGACGATGATGATGATGATATAGGAGGCAATGGTACTATCGACGGCGGTCAACGTGCGTACAACAAACGCGTGTTGTTGTGTGTGGTTGGAAAACGCGCGGGGTGGTAGTGACTCGCTTATTTGTATGCAGGACACAACAATTTCACGTTAAGGTTCGGGGTGGGTGTATGCTGAGGGGTAGAAAAAACTTAAGATCAATACTCTCTCTTCCAGTGTTCAGAATCCTACGTCTTACACACAGACACAAATACATACGTATATACAAAAACTAAACCGCTTATTCTTGCTTTCACTTGATACTATAAAAATGTACTTGAAGTAGGCTTGCAATGATAAGAATGCCAGTCATTAAAAAAAATATTGCCATTCTGAATGAAATCCTTTAAATATATTGAGTGAAATTAATACAATAAAAAAATTTATTAAATATTAATTTCAGATTTGGTCTATTTCAAAAATCAATTTCTACCACTAGAATCGGGACGACAGTTAAGGATTTCTGACTGAAACATAAGACATAATCTCCAAACCTTCAATTTCGTCCTTGTAAGAGAAAATTAAAAAAACATTCATGAAAAAAATTAAATTTACAATGTTTTGTCACCAATAATTCCTTGATTATATTTGTGTCGTTAAGTCACCAGGCGAAAGGCTGGTTTGAATCTTCATAGGTTTTACGAAGAAAAACGAGGAGCGAAATGGTTTACCTTTACTTTCCTCACTGAGTAGAAGGCCTGGTATGCTTATCAGCATACCAGGCCTTCTAAAAAGCACATTGTTTTCACTCTGAAAATGACACTTTTACTTCTCTTACCACAGAGTCTGGTTGTATAATGAAATTCAGTACTTTCAGAGGAGATAACTCTGACTAATGTCTTTTACACCTCCACCTCTCCTGTTCTTAAATGATTCAGACATTTAATTGACCGATTATATGATAAGAAAAAGAACTATTTTTGTAACCCTAGAACTAACAGATTAAGGGCAAATATTTAACACTTAGTTTGGTTTTTCCAAACGTGGATAACTTATTAAAATAATCATTAATAATGTTTATTTCCGAGAGAAGAATTCTTTCTTATCTGAAGCAAAAATCAAAATGCAATATTCATTTATACTTAGAGATAAGATTTATCATAACAATTTGTTACTTCCTTGAAATTTAATTCCACAATGAAACTTAATACTTTGTAGAAGAAATATACATCAAATAAATTAATAGTTATAATGATTTCATTGAAAATATATTTTACATGAAGTTTAGTAAGAAATAACTTCTAAAGTTTTGTTGTTGTTAATGTTTAAACGAAATAAAACATTATTTGCTAAATTCATTATTTACTTTGTAAGATTGTAACGTGTCAGATTGTTTTAAAAACACGTGAGACAAGTTAAATATACACTACGTGTACAATTAATCGTTCTACCCACTATGTATTAAAAATATAAAAAACTTGGTTTTTACAGTTGTGTAAAACTTTTAATTTTGTACACGCGCGGGTAAAAATTTATACATAATGTATATTTTGTGCTTTAAGTCTGACTGTTGAAGAAATTCACATGGTGAAGAGTGACATGGAATATCAGTGATGAAAAACTGCTAGACTTGACTAGGAATCGACCCCTGTTACAGAAGTCAATTACTATGATCACTACACCAGCGGAGCAGCCTTTTATATACTTAAAAAAATCTGGTGTAAAACACTTACACGACTTTTAATTGCCCATGTAGATAATGAACAATATCACTTACGTTTAATCATAAGTAAACAATGTAAAATGAAAATTATTATCTAAGTTTAATCATTAGTGAATTACGCAAAATGAAAATCAACCTCTATAGGACTTAAAAACACAGTAAAACCTCATTCACACCAAATATGGTCTGTGGAGAAACATTCTTAAAAAACGATGTAGATTTTCTTTTTTTTTTAACTTTGATTATGAACACTTAGGTCGCAAAATGCACTAAGGGGGAAATTTCAAAAAAATATTTTTCCTTTACTGATTTTGATAAACAAAATACAGAAAACACTAATTGACACTAAACCAAACGTAGTAGAAAAAAAAGTTTGAGATTAATAGGTTTTTAATTTTCTACAATATTATTTATACAGTTTCGCTCTAAAATGCGTATTAAGGACTGCAATCTTTAAAAAAAATTTTACCTCAAGAGCCCAAGAGAGCCTTTTTTTTCTCTCTTGGGCTCTTGAGGTCAAATTTTTTTAACAGTTTGACCCTGTGTCACACTTCTATTGATATATAACTTCTATTGATGTATAACTTCTATTGATATATAAGGTGTCTGTTAAATGATTTAAATAAATCAGAAAAGAAAACCTATAAAAAACTTAAAAACTGAAAGGACCGAACACAGTTCAGACAAATGATTACTTTTAAAAAATTTAAGGAATTTAACGGAGAAAAAAACACAGGATGGACAGAAGAAAGAAGAAATGAGGAAATATTGAAAATGTGTTCTGCAAAATGAGCTTCCAGAAATATCTAAAGTTATTTTACGTGGGCTTAAATAGCTCTAAACAGAAAAATCCTCGAAATGTTGATCTGACGAAATAAAAATAAATTAATGTACTGTGAATTACTCGCGGCGGTAAGACTCAAATTAGTCTTTTTGTGAGTTACAAAAATCGTAGGGCAGCAAGAAAAAATACTTTTTGAAGCAAATTGGCAGGAGTATAAACAAATAATTGAGTGCATATATTTGTAAAATGCTAATTAAATAGATTTTCTTCAAAAGAATTTATGTTTAAGCATCTAAAAGAATAAGTATAAACTTTAGTGAACTACAGTGTTGTTACTACTTTAAGTCGTCACTATAACGTTTGTAGGTATATCATAAAATTTCTAAAAAAATTCTTACAACTGAAATTTATTTATATAATAAGACTATAAAACGTCGTGTACAAATTTTATAGTTCTTAAAAGAAAATTTACATTATTTAAACATTGAATAAGAGTTACTTATTTAGTTTTATATATTTTTTTATTAAATTTAAGCGTGACTTTTCTTGTCCTTATTAAAGCTTACTAGATTTTTATAGATATTTTGTATTATGAAATAGTTTTCTAAATGAAATAAAATATAAATTACTGCTTGAAATTTTTCTTGAAACTAAAAATCAAGTTTAATACAATAAAATTTTATTTAAATTACTCTAATGTAAGAGTAAATTAAAGTAGCATGTAAGTTAATGTTAATTGTAAAGCAAGGACATCGTACAGCCTAATTTGATAGTTTAAGAGAATCAGGTATATTAAATTTTTTTTTATTTCGTGCACTCACATCGCTGTTATAATTCTTTTTTCAATTTATTGAACATAATAGTTGAGATTTCTTAATTTTATAACCTTATTTCATATGATCGTTTTACAATTAACATTTTCACATTATAAAGGAGACATTTTGAGAGAAAGATACTTTTTAAGATAATGGGCCCGAGATAGTAGAAGACAATTTAGGTTACGAGGTCGAGAAGAACTGTACAAGGAAAATTAAGATTAATGGAAACGGTTACAAAAAGAAGACTTTGTATAATAATGGTTGACAAAACAAATTTTTAAGACGCTAAACAATATACTTAAGCGTCGGATTTACGAGTAGTCTATAAACCATTTGGTTTAAAGAAGTCAGAAAGGATATTGTGTAAACCGGAATTAAATGAGAAACCTTAATGAACCGAAACAAATTCAGACAGCTAATTACGGGGTTCCATGAAGAGAAAAAGCAAAACACCGGGTAGACAAAAGAAGAGCGAAAAACATACAATGAACAAATGCTGAGAAAGCAGGCTGAAAAATAACTTCAAAAATGTCTAAAGCCACCTCAAGTGGTCTAAAATTGACCATAAAAGAGAAAAAAAATGAACGTTTTTGTTCCACTAATCAGAATTTAGTCAAGTTCTAATTTATTAGATGAGAAAGATATAGGCCTACGTATTATATACCTCGTATTTTGAGGTAGAACTTAAAGTGTGATTTAACCAGTTCCTTGAAGGTACTTGTTAAGGTGGATTAATAATAAAATTATTCTCTAATCACAATGGGTCTAACATGCTTCATATTGTGCTAAAAGAATTTAACATATCACTTGAAAAATCCAAGCGGTTTATGTGGTAAAGATATCAGGGTGTTTAATCAACAGTTTTTTTGCACACTTTTTGAAATTGGTACTTATATCTGAAGCTATTCTTCCCATTGTGTGTCACTTTAAATTTCATGAACCATTTGTTTTTTAAGTCAAAAAATCAATTACTTTGAGAGTTAATGTGGAATACACACATCTTATGGTCGAGTACAGTATAAAGGGATTTACTTCGTAATGTAAAACCTTTTTTAACGTTTTTGATGCCTCAGAAGAATCAGACGCATTACATTTTGAGCCCAAATTAGGATTCTTGATGATGTCATCGTACAAAACAACAATATCAGCGTTTCTATAATCACAATTCTTTTTGGGAACTTGTTCAGCTCCAGGTGTACAAACATCAGAAATAATGATAAGAAGAGGGACATCCAGATGAACTAGACAGTCAGTTACTGCAGCCACTGCAATAAAACAAAATTGTTCATGACTAAATCAAGGAACGATTTGTCGCGCACGGACAATACATGTTTATTTTGACTCAGGTTCATGTTATCTAGAAAATTAAACAAACGTTTTGTATTCTTATTAGTGGCATAACATACAGGTGAAGTGTTAAATTATTTGCACTCAATCTGTTAGTTGTAGGGCTAAAAAATAGTTCTGTTTCTTATCATATGGTCAGCCAATTAAATGACTGAATCATTTAAGAACAGAAGAGGTAGAAGTGTTAACACCGCTAATCAGAGTTATCTCATCTGAAAGTAATGAATTTCATTACACAGCCAGACCGTGTGGTGAATGAAGTGAGGGTGTTATTTGCAGAATGGAAAATATATATGCTTTTCAGAGGGCCTGGCATGCTCATAAGCATACTTTTCAACTCGGTGTGGAAGACAAATTGTAAACCATCTAAATCCTCGTTTTACTTAGTAAAACCTCTACAGGTTCAAACCAGCCTATCGGCTGATGACCTGAACAACATTGGTGGCATAAAAAGTGTTAAGAGAAAGGGATCTGGCTAAATTAAAAACTCCCAGAATCTATGGATGCCTATATCCGGCCCTTTTACCAATTCATTGATGTGTTCACTCTTACGCGGTGGGATATTAAGACAACATTTCCATAACTGTAAGCCACTAATTAGTGCTCAATTTAAGTTCAAACCATACACATTTTTTCAACATTTTAAGGTCAAGTCACCCTACGCATCGAACGTGCGAACAGCAATGAAAGAGCCTTTAACAGAACCCTTGTGGGAAGAACACAGACCCTTGTCTGTCTTAAATACAAGAAAAGTCTCAGAAAATTAGTCGCAAGTCAAATTGCCATAGAACCACTATTCGATCAGTTTTTTATGGCCTCCACATTACTCTTTATAGCCATACCTAGCCTCCGAGAAGCAGAAGAAAAGTAAAATAAACAGGGAAGCGGTACGAACCTACTTAGTGGAAGAAAGGGAGCAGAACAGATCGAAATTCTTAATTTCCTGCCCACCTGTCATGGACTAAGGGGAATCAGAACACACACCAAAAGGAAAAACCTAAATTATTGTATCAGAGCATCAAGCGCGGCACCTATATCACATAGCGATTAACATTTTAACACAAACAATAAAAAATCTACACTAAAATTAACAAATTACAGCAATAAAAAAATTTTATAATAATACAAAATAATTTATTTTTATTATTGTTATTATACGTATACTATATGTTCTAGTAACGTCACAAAACTTAAGTTCTACAAAGTTACTTCAGCGTTTATTATTCCGTACGGAAGTGAGGCGTAGACAACAAAAACCCAAAAGCGGAGAATCCAGAAAGCAGAGATGAGATTTCTTCGAAGAACTAAGGGGTTTACACGCTTGGACAGAGTAAGGATGAGGAAATCAGGTCAGAATTGAGTATTTACAACTTGAACGAAAATATAAAGGATTATCGCCAAAGTTGGAGACAGCACATGACAAGGATCTCAGATCACAGGATACCAAAGGAGGCACACTGGTATGTTAAAAGGGATGTCGGTAGACCTAGGAGAAGATAGAGATAGATGATAAATAGTTTGTGAGTTCGTGACAGGCTGCGGCCTAATCCTTGGTTGGAAGAAGTAGAAGAAGATTATTATTACAAAATTAATTCACTAAAGTGATATGAATTATCATAAACTTAATGATAAGGTATTTAATAAATAAATAAATTCCATGGTAATAGGATGTCTTCACATAATAACTATTATAAAAGAGAATAAAAAAGAACAGTTGAATAATGGTTTTAATGTTTTTCTTTGATGAAAAACTTAACGGAAAAGTAAAAGTTACATTTTATAAAGGGAGGAGAATAGATAGGTACAAAAAGACAACCAAAAATACAGTAAAGGAAAAGCATTGAACAAAGTTGAACAAAAGTAAGTTTAGAAGTAAGATAGATGAAGTACAGGTGTTTGTAAATGAGGTCATTTTATTATATTTTCACGAAGAATCTTTTGTCACGACTTAGCTTTACCATTACTAAAACAGTTAAATTAATACACATTTACATGTATTCACGTATCTTTAATTAGAGATAAGGATATCTTCATTATTACCTTACTTGTGTTTCTTTTAATTGTTCTAACAATTGACTTCAAAATTATTTTATTAGCATCTTATCTTTGATATTTTAGCGTGAGTTAGACACAAAATTATTAAAATTTTGCATAACTATTTAATTCTTACGTAAGCTGTAGTCCCTATTAAACAACTAATTATCCTGTAGTAACATTGGTTGAGCTTCTGAGTAATACTTATAATAATATAACGTTTAATTTTGAATTTTTTGAGATCTGGTTGTAATAAAATGATAGGCAAAATTCATTTAGACTTAGCTTATTTATTGTTGTTTTGGTCATCAGCCGAAATGCTGGTTTGAACCGCTAGAGGCTTTATTAAGTAAATCCAGGAACGAGGTGTTTTACGATTGCCTTCTTCGCTGAAATGAAAGTATGCTTATCAGCATGCCAGGTCCTTTGAAAACCGTCTACTTTCCATCCTACAAATGACACTTTACTTCATTCACCACATGGTTTGGTTTGGCTGGATAATACAATTCATTACCTTTAGAGGAGATAACTCTGACCAGTGTCTTTTACACCTCTACCTATTTTGCTCGTAAATGCTTCAGTCGTATAATTGGGTGACCATAAAATAAGAAACAACTATTTTTTGTAGCCCTGAAACTAGCATATCGAGAGCAAAATAATCTAACACTTCACCTGTCTGTTATGGGTAGTTTATTTATTGACAGAATTATGAGTTACAAAAAAATTATTTTCTTTAGAAAATTAAATTGTAATTGGATTACAGTGACTATAAATTATTGCAAAATGTTAAAAGTTATTAACTTTAAGCTTAAAAATTTAACTATAGTCTAAGCGAAATATGCCTATTTATAATTAAATAATTAATTAACCAAACTCTGTTACCTTACAATCCAAAAATTTTTACTTAATTTTGTATCACGGAGAACTGCTCATTCGTAAAACATCAAGTACTAAACTGGTTTTAATAAATAACACGCACTAACCTCAGTTATTTTACGTTATCCAAAACAAAATTAAAACTGTTTAAAAGGCAGGTGTTTTTATACACAAGAAGGGTGATTTTCCCAACGGTTTCCTAAGAAATCTTCTAACTCATACAAAAGTTTAATAGACAAGGAATTAAATAAAACATATCAAATACACTGTAAGAATAATTATTATAACAATAATAATATTAACTATTCTACGTTAATGTAACTGTACCGGTCAGATAAGAAAACACCTTTATATCAATATCCTATACTTTAAATCTTATTATTTTTGCAATACTTATATTATGTTATTAAAAATTCACATGAATTTTAAAAAAATCATCTCTGGAAACTGAATATATTTATTTTTAATAAATAAAACATTTTGTAAAATGATGCCCCATTTAAAAATGGATAAAATATGGTTTTTGGTTTTTAACCTAATGCACATGTATATAATTTCAAATTCTTTCTTTAAAATGGTGTTATCGTAGTGTCTGTGTCTCTGTGGTAATTATAAGTACCAATTATAATAGTTCTTTTTCGAACCCGCAATCTCTTTATGATATTTTCTTGTTTCCAACACAATGGAATAGATCAGATTTCCAGTGGTTTGTAAAATGTTTGTCAGGTACGTTGACAATAGGTCAGCTGATGTATATAATTTTATGCATAAAAATTATTGTACTGGAGCACGGGGTGAGGTTTTAACTCCGATTTGCCATAAATAAAAGACAAGTGAATATAAAAAAAATGTTTTATTACTTAAAGTTACGTACACTTACGGTTACTTTTCGACATAATAAACTTGACAATTGAGACGTTTGTGTACCTGTGGACAAGCTTTTCAATAATTTCTTCATAAAAAGTTGTTGCTAAAGAATTGAAAGTCTTGAAGCTGTTCATTAATTTGAAAGCACTGTCCTCCTACTATTGGTTCATAATCATAGACACCCGAGTTTGAACCCTTGCATCTCCTAAACTATGAGTTGAATTTCAACATATGTTACATCAATATTTAGCTCATTTTATTCTGCGTTGACCTATAATAAATCTATATTTTTAGTTTTGTTTTAAAATTGCCATATCGAGGTTGGAAGACAAAAAGACCCGGTTTTTTTGCTACCACAACAAATTTCATGCGTTTAGATGCGCGTAATTCGATAATTATTTGACCGAAAAGTTTGAAATTTTAAAACAATGTAGTCAATTATATTCTTACAGCGTGTACAAAATTTCGAATTTTTACGTTTTTAAATTTTGTTTTAACAATATTCTGAACCCTTGCTATCTCGGTAACCACTCGATCGTTTGGCACGGGCAAACTATCGTTTTATTCAGCGTAAAAAACTTAGCACAGATATGTTAATAACATAAAATATTGATTGGCCAATGTGGTGGTAGAATTTTTAAAATTTTGAAAAATAGACTGGGTACTGCGGGGATGGGTACTACTATCCATGTTGACAGTTTGTGTACGTGACGTCCTGTCGGACTGACTACCTGAATTGACAGAATGCAATTTCAATCCAGGTAGACAGTCAGATTCAGGCAACATGGATAGTAGCAACCCCCCTCACATTACGCAGTCTATTTTTCAAAATTTTAAAAATTCTACCACAACATTGGCCAATCAATATTTCATGTTATTAACAAATTTGTACCAAGTTTTTTACGCTGAATAAAACGATAGTGTGCCCGTGCCGAACGATCTCTAAACGCATTAAATTTGTTGCTGTAGTAAAAAAACCAGGTCTTTTTATCTTCTAACATAGATAGGTCATATTTTAAACAACAATAAAAATATAGATTTTTTTTTAGCTCAACGCAGAATAAAATGAGCTAAATTTTAATGTTAAATATTTTGAAATGCGACTCATAGTTTTGGAGATGCAAGAGTTCAAACTCGGGTGTTTATGATTATGAAACCTATAGTAGTCACTTCTTCAGTTCAGGGAGAAGATGGATGCCTTTAGATGTTAGGTAGGGAAAGTATGGCAAGTGGTCGAAAATGTCCCATAGAAATTCCTGAAAGAGTTATTAAGTTGCACCAGCACTTAGTCATGATTAACATAGGTTATATTGTTAATTATTTATACTGGCAAGAGAAATTAGTGTGAGTGTTTCACTCCAGATTCTTTAAAAATATTTAAGAAAAACTTCGAATTTAAAAAAATTGCAATTAGAATTCATTAGTAATTATAAATGGGTAGTTATACTATGTGAAATACCAAGCATTTCTGTTTATCATTAACACCCTATTCGTTTTGTATGTATAGCATATAACAATTGTTGAGAATACCTTATAGGAAAGTTGTCAAGAAGTTTACATAGAAAGAAGGCTGATTCCCAGACAAGATGGAATTCATGATATATAATAGTTCCATTATATATATTTGCCATATATAACAATAGTTGGAGTTACATTACCACATTCAGATTCTTGAACTATAAATTTATTATTTTTAAACATGATCGTAAATTTTGCTTATCCGCTGTTAAAGATAGTGAATCAGTCATTAAAATACACGTGTAATTACTCCCTTTTTACCTATTACGTGTAGAAGAGCATTTTAGAATTTGTTGAAGCTAATAAGTTACACAATTCTGGTTTTCATTATTGTCTTTTTTTTTTGTCTTGAATTTTTATTACGGTACTGTACATTGAGCTGCACAATTTCCGTAAATGATATTTAAATGGTGGTGGGGAGTTTCGCATTAAGGAGAAGAGGTACCCAGTGGCACATTCTCCATTTGTAACTATGGGTATTATCCGTTATTTAGACCAAGAGGTCTCTACTCCATTTTCTTCTTAGACGTCGCACAGGTGGAAAGTTCCTTATAGCTAGATCACGGGCTAGTTGGTTTGGATGGACATCTAGTCGCTCGTGAAATTTACTATACAAGGACGCGGTTAGCTCCTTCACTGTCGGAATTTTTAAATCGTCGTGGAGGGTTTTACTGCTTACATAAAAAGGAGCGCCAGAAGCAAGTCTTAAGAATTTTGATTGAAAGGCCTGGATCGACTTTAAAATACTCTCTGCCGCTACTCCAAATAGCTGAACACCATAAGTCCAGATTGGTCTCAAAAGGGTTTTGTATAATAAAATTTTGGAGCGGAGGTTCAATTTCGATCGAGGGTTAATTAAGCAGTAGAGTAGCTTCTGGCGGCGGTTAAGTTCTAAACGTTTAGTACGCAGATGATGCTTCCAAGTTAGTTGTCTGTCAAGCCACAAACCAAGATACCGCACCACTCTGGCTTGGGGGATATGAACGTTATTCAGCATCACAGGTGGACAAGTTTGACGTCGTAAGGTAAACGTAACCTGTGTTGACTTAACTGGGTTCACCTTAATACGCCAATGGGTAAGCCAGTCCTGTATTAATAAAAGATGTCGCTGTACTAACCTGGAAGCCTCATCCGCGCCCTTTTCCCGTACAAGAATTGCTGTGTCGTCAGCATACGTCGCGGTTACCGATGTGTCCAAAATAGGCATATCCGATGCAAATACGCTATATAGAAATGGGGATAGTATTGCCCCTTGGGGTACTCCGGCGTTAATTTTGTGCAGCTCAGAGTAAGCAGTACCGTGCTGGACTTCAAAGAATCTATGCTCTAAAAATGATTTTACAACCAAATAGTACGAATCACTTAAAACACTTTTCAATTTAAATAGTAGTCCATCATGCCATACTTTGTCGAACGCGGAGCTGATATCCAAGAAAATGCCAGTGACATACTCTTTCCTTTCTAGACCCTCCGAAATGAAGTCCACAACTCGGTGCAGTTGTTGTGTCGTCGAATGTAGCGGCCGAAATCCAAATTGATGAGGTGGAATAATGTTGGCGTTTTCACATTGTATCTGCAAGCGTGGTAGTAAGAGGCGTTCGAATAATTTTCCTGTCGTCGGGAGGAGACTGATAGGACGGTAGGATGAAGGTAGGTAATACGGCTTTCCGGGTTTCAAGAAAAGCTTAACTACGGCAAATTTCCATTGTCCAGGAACATACGCCACACGAAGGACTGCATTGAATAATAGTAGTAAAAAGCGTAAGCCGTTTCTCGGTAGGTGTTGCAGTATCTCAGATGTAATGAGATCAAATCCCGGCGATTTTCTCTTTGGCAGCCGTTGTACTGCCTTTTCGACATCATCGATCGTAAATGGTTGTGGAGGCAGTGAAAGCTGGAGAGGTGGCTGCAGTTCTTCATCGACGGTTTGTATAAAATTCACGTCCTGCACATCTTCGTGTGGTTTGAATACACTGGTTAGGTGAGTCGCAAAGAGAGTAGCTTTCTCGTTTTCCGTTTTCGCCCAAGTATCATCTGGATTTCTCAGTGGCAAAGAAACACTTCGGTGTTGTAAAAGCTTCTTAGATGTCCGCCATAGTGAGTCTGTGCTTTCATTCATCGATGTTAAAAAAGTCTCAAAATGCTCTGTTTTTAATCTGGGTAATTCTTTCTTCAGACGGTTGGCGAGTCTATTGAGATATTGTTTATCGTCTGGTAGACGAGAATTTTGCCACCTGTGTCTAGCTTGCCTTTTCTCTCGTATCAGGCGTCTAACATACTGCGGAACATCTTGAGTGGTAGGGTAACGTTTAATGGGTGTAGATGATTCCCAGGCAGCTTTCTGTACTTCGGTCGTAAAATGTTGCACAGCCTTGTCAAGATCGTCATTCGATTTAAGTGGTATGTTTTGCGTTAGGTTGATCTCAATTTTTTCTTTGAATGAGTCCCAGTTCATTCGTCCAAGATTTAGAGTTGGTTTTGGTGGGATCAGCACCGGTTCAGTGCTCAGCGTAGTGATTACAACCGAGTGGTCAGAGGAGAGATCATTTGTTGCTGTAGTTGCAAGGTGGTAGTTTCGCATTCCTTTGGAGAAAAGAAAATCGAGCAGATCAGGTTGACGGTTTCTAGCAGCGGGCCAATAGGTTGGTGTACCTGGAGAATGTACTTGTAACTGGCCATCACAAATAACTTTGTGAAGGGCTCGACCTCTTGATGTTGTAAGACGTGAGCCGCAGGCTGGATGTTTGGCGTTGAAATCTCCTCCTGCAATGAAGCAATCGCCTAGATCAGAACGCAATTGCTGGAAATGTCTCTCATTTGTCAGCGGGCGAGGTAGGCAGTAGATTGCAGCTGTAGTGACGTCAAACCCACGTGTTAACACAGTTATTGCTGTGGCTTGCAAATGTTCACTAGATGGTGACATAGGATGGAAATAATGTTGGATTCCTCGTCGTATTAATATTGCAGTTCCACCATGACCTGTATCGTCTGGATGATCGGTTCTGTAGATGTTAAATCCTTGGATATTCAAGCGACTGCGAGAAGTCAGGTGTGTTTCTGTTAGCAAAGCAATGTCAATACGCTCTTCATGTAGAAATAGTTCTACTTCATTTCGGTGTTGAAGGATGCCATTGGCGTTCCATAACATGATGACGAGTGAACTAGCTGTTGTTCTATTATTTACCATGATTGGTTAAGAGCATCTGGATCAGTTGACTCATCATTGTGATGACCGGAGTGAAGAGGTTTTTTATTTCTGTGAGGAAACTTGTAAGCTGATTCGAAATATCCTGAGATGTAGGCAAACAGTCATGTTCAGCTGGCTTCTGGTCAGATTTCACAGCTTGACTGTACGTGGAGAATCGACGAGGTGGAGTTTTTGGTAACGTAATTGTTTGACTACGAGTTTCAGAGGTGCCAGGTGGCGGTAAGATTAGATAGTTAGAATCTGTTGAAGACAATTTCTTCGTATCGGTCACTGTTGATGCTGGAGATCGACGGTGCTGTAATTGGCGGTGTACTGTACAACCTCTGTAATTGGATGGGTGTGCCCCGCCGCATAAAACACATGTCGGCGGTGTTTCTCGGGTTTTAGAGCATGAGCTCGACTCGTGTGGACCTGCACACCGCACACAGCGGGGTAATAAATTACAGTAGTTTTAGTGTGACCATATCGTTGGCAGCGGGCACACTGAGCGATTTGTCGCCTTTGCCTCGGTTCTTCGATTTTAACTTTGCATTGGAGCAGTGCGGTTAAGTCAAAAATTTCACCATTTTTCTTATCTGGCTCCAAATCAATGTAAAAAAGTGGTAACTTTACTTTATCGCGAGACAGTATGTTTGTCACATTACGCACCTTAAACCCTAATTTCGTAATTTCCTCGCTAATTATTTCTGAGGGTATAGTGTGGTGCAACCCTCGTACTACTACACGATATGCTTTGTCCTCCTTTAATTGGAAAGTGTGGAATTCTGCGTTGTTAGTGCGCAGGCACTGTACTAGCCTCCTATAATCATCAGAATGTAGTGTGTAGATAGTGATGCTTGTTCTTGTAGCGGTACAGCGGTATTTATCTGTACCTAGCAAATTCGTGAGATAACCCTGAAATTTCACGAAATCCACGTCTGATTTCAAGTGCACAGGAGGAGGCCTCGACTGTTTTGTTGTAATGGGTGATGGACTGGAGTTACCTGTAGCGCTTTCTTCTACTGCATCTGCTGCAGTCGGAAGTGGGTCGAATCTGTTCGAAATTGGGACGTGTTTGTCTCTCACTCGAGGGTCCTTAAAACGTTTTGTTGAACTATTTTGCAGACTATTTTCATCTAATTGCTTTTTTCTCTTGGGAACGACATCTGTACACTCTATTCTATCTGTATCGCTAGAATTGTTGTCGACGTGAGCACTTATTATCGACAACATTTCGGACGTGCTCAGTTTTGCCTGATCGGCCATGGCCGTAGGCGACTGATAAAAATATTAAAAACAAATAAACTATAAAGTTCAGATGTAAACTAAAATAGGTAAATTATATTGTCCATATAACGTTAAATATCTGCCACTCACCGTTTGCAGCAAAAGTCTTGGTGGTATTAATATTTTAAATAATGTTTGCTGCGGAAATATAAACACAACTATTGTTTACAAAAATCAGCTGGATCATCCTGAATCATTATTGAAAAAGAAAATCATCCTGAAAATTATTATTGTCTGAACGAAGAAATGTAATATGAACACTTTACTTAATGAACAATCGAATATTAAACAAATCAAGATCACATTAAACATTTTATAGCTGCAAACTCACTCGTAAAAATAAAAACAGATTAATCCATGAGATAACATTTTAAAATCCATTGTCTGTAACTTAGATATTGAAAAGCTTTCCTTTAATTTTAAAATTCTAATATTAATATTTACTGATTTGAATCGTCCAGTTACAAAACCAGATGCATCCAAAAATGAAAATTTTTCAAGAGACCTGAAAAACGTTTCTCTCATAAACATGAAATGATACACATTGTGACTTACTCGAGAAATAGAATTAAGGTAGAGGATTTTACATACTGACTTTTAATTTTCTAATGGCCATAGTTTTGGGAGAAATTTCATACACATACTATAAATGGATCTATCAGGTTTTTAAATAACTAAATTATATAGGCTAAAACGAATTATTATTTTAATTTGTAACATAATTAATCACAAACTTTGGTGTTTTAGGAATAAAATTTACAAAAATTAGGTACGATAATATTAAAAAAATTTCATAATGCTTTTTCCGTGATTTATTACTAACTTCTTCAGGATGACATTCCATTTCGTAATATTATTGAAATAAATCACTAACTTTAATATTTGTTTAAGAAAAACGACAACACTAGTTAGCTTATACAAATAAAAATAAGTGATTTTCGGAAAAAAGCTGTTAAATAAAGCTGATTTTTGGAGACGAAGGTTCCTGGTTCAAATCGTAGTAAGGTAGTTATATTTATACGGATTTGAATGCTTGACAGCGATTGCCGGTGTACCTTGATGGTTGGGGTTCAATTAACCATACTCTCTCAGGAATTGTCGGCCTGGGTCTGTACAAGACTACACCTCATTACACGCCATACACATCATCCTCATGTCATTGGGTCACGGGGTTGTTTATTGTTCTGAATTGAACAGATAGCAATGTAAACAAATTAGGGATGAATAAAATACAGCGTGCAATTACCTGCTCATATTACAACATAACCTCAAACTAAATGTTCAAGCCGTGTAACAAAAACATATATGTTTTTTGAGATCAATGCTAGAGAATGGATTTATCTGGTTTTGAAACTAACCGGAAACTTTATACTTGTTTTTATTAAGGGTGTATACTTTACAGTGCATATAAAATGTTGTAAGCTGTAAGAAAATGCAAAAATATAAAATTTGAAACTTTTGGATGTATCTGGTTTTGTAACTAGACGATTTTTTTAATCAAAATTGGAGGATGGAGTTTCTTGGTTTTTTGTGCAGATAAGTGGAGGAATATTAGTTTACGTTAAACGGTAGGTTTTCTTAATAAGTAGTTTAAATAAATCAGAAAGGACTTACGTAGAAAGAAATGGGATAGCAACAAGAAAATATATTGTGCCTCATGGATAAATCAGTAAATAATTGATTCTGCTCCACTTTTTTAAAGCACATGTGTATTAATAAAAAAACTCATTCTGAGGAGCAAATTCACTTTACTAATTTACTTATTTGTTGTTTAAAAATCTAACGTAGTTTTAAATTTTGGCAAGTAGTCAATTTTGAATGCAAGAAAAAGTGCAAAATTCCAAGTTTGTGGGTATAGAAAGAACAATTGTTCTTTTTATTATCATTGAACCTTCTGCACGAGATCTTCATATTTATGATTACATTTAAAACGTCAAAAGAAATTTCAGTTTTTTTAGTTTTTACATACATTTTTAACTAACTTTATCCAAAGTTATATCAAATTGATTGATTTCAGCCCTCTACAGATCTTGTAATATCTCTTATCTGCCAACGGACGCTAAATTGCCAAACGGACTTCTCCTTGCTTCATTTTTCCAACACGTTCTTTCTCTTTTCTTCAGTAGTTGGTTATTCCGGAATTTGATGTGCCCATTCACATTTGATCAGTAATATCTTCATTTCAGAATCTGCTAAAGTTAATGCGCAATTTAACTACTTGAAAAACCATATTTCTAGTACATGCAGTCTACTTTCTCGTTTCTTTTTAAAAGTTCTGGTAATATGGGCACCAAAACAGACAGGTGCAGTGTTACATTATTCGCACTTGATATGCTAGTTCCAGGTCTACAAAAATGGTTCTGTTTCTTATCACGTGGTCAGCCAAATATATGACTGAAGCATTTATGAACAGAAGAGGTACAGGAGTAAAAGATACCAGTCAGAGTTTTCTCCTCTGAGAGTAATGAACATCATTATACAGCCATCCCTGTGGTGAATGAAGTGAAGGTGTCATTAGCAAGATGGAAAGTAGATACTTATCAAAGGTCCTGAAATGCTGATAAGCATACTTTTCCACTTAATGAGGAAGGCGATTATAAATCGCAATACTCCTCGTTTTAATTACTGAAGCCTCTAGAAGTTCAAACCAACGTTTGGACTGATGACGTAAACAACACAATATGGGAACAACCATTTTTTTATGGGATATAAGTTCAGAGACTCTTAGAAACTTTTACTTTAGGATTTACCTCAATTGATATTCATTCGAATTAGAAAATTAATTAAATAACTTCTATAAAAACTTCTGCACGCCTCCTCGGCGTGTTTCTAGTTGATTCTGCACCTGAAGATCACTGCATCTGTCTTCGATAATTGTTCTTAAGTATTAACGAATCTGTCGTAGCACCACTACATGCACAAACGTTCCATACCATGCCAATGTCACTAATTATCATGGAATTTATACGATTTTAAGGTATAAATTAATAATGGGTGGTTAATATAACACCACATTAAATAAATCCTTGAAAATGTAAAATTAAAAATACAAAATTTATAAGCTTAGAATGATATTGTTAATTCGAATTTTACCGAAGGAATTAAAAAGATTAAATGAAATACAATTAGTAAAAAACATTCTTGTTGAACAGTTTAACTTTAATATCTCAGTCAGTGACTTGTTTTATATTAAGAGGGTTTTTTTAGGGATGAAGGTGGTAGCATGGAATTTAGGCACACCGCTCCATTAAGTTGAGTTCTTAATATTCTCAAGACCTTATTTTGCCACCCTCATTTTCAGAAAGGGTTGAATCCATTCTGTTTATAAATTCACCCTAAGCAGTACATTCGTTCATATACCCTTTTACTTTGTCTAACTAAGGAGAACTACGAAATGAAAAAAAAGAATGTTGACTATTTATACACTAATTGCTAAAGACGAAAATAAAGAAAATACAGTGTTTTTAATTGTATTAAAAATGGAAGGTGAATGTTAAAAATAATTATTATTATTGCTTCACATCTTATAAAAGTATAGGGTAATAAAAAATATGGCAAAAGATTTTAATAAACGATATTATTAATTTGAATCCTCGTTTTTTTTCTCTTATTCTCGTTATTTCATTTATTATTACTTTTAATAAAAAAATAAAAAAGATTATTCCAAGCTGCTGCATTACTTATAGCATCTAAAAAGAAAGAGAAAATTTCACAAATACAACGTTAACTTTTTCTAAGAAACATTTGTGTAAAATTTACGAAGAGTTAAGTGTCTCTGCAAAGTTACTTAAAAGGTTAATGCTGTTTTTTTTTCAAAATTAATTACTCAAAATTATTTTCTCCGTTTTTTTCTTTTTGCGTAATAATAATAATTTATTTATTTATTTATTTATTTATTTATTTATTTTTAAAATAATTTATTTTAAATATATATAAAATTCTACTGAATTTCATTCTATTATTTTTTCTGAATAATAACTAGACTTAGTTGACAATGAAATAGAAAAACTAATAAAAACGTCAAACAAATCTTCTAAACAGAAAACCAAAATTAGAATATTACGTTAAATTTGATGTCTCTTGGTTTATATCTTAATTTTATGGCTGGAATTCGGTCCAGCCCAATAGCTATGTCCATACTCGTGCGATGTCGCATGGGATGTAGCATGCAATGTTGCATGCGACGTCGCATGAGCTAAGAGGCATGCCATTTCACCTGTTCGCAAACGTTTGTAAAGCTGTATCTCAAAAAACATAACTAATATGTTTGAACACTACACTAAATTAAAGCCTTTTCTTTCCTGCATTGATTGACTTGGTTTAGATGGTTTTATTTAGAAATTAATCGGAGATAACTCCAGCAATTTACGCAAAAAAGGGCTTAGTTTTTAGCCGGGTTTTCCGTTAATGTGGTTTTTAAAAGTCCGTTGCTCCGTCCAGGCTTTTCATAAAAATCGGCGTTTAATAACGTTGAAGATCAAATTTTTTTCTATTACTACCTTTACCAGGATTTGAACCAGGAACCTTCATCTCCGAAATCAGCTGTTAAAGAGTTGACTCGCAGCGACAGCTTTACCACAAGACAAACCCGGTTGGTTAACAAACAACGCAGAATTCTTAATTTATATGAACCTAATGTTAATACTGATATTTTTTTTAAACTTAAATTTAACAATCCATAAATGTCATAAGTTTTCATGTATATTTTTCATTGTAATAGATAACATTTATTACGTACGTTAAAATAACATTTACAAAAGGATAGATCGACAGATGAATTGTCAAGATTTTTTATAGTAGTAGTATGTGAAAGATCACGTAACAAATAGTTAAGAATTGTCGCGTCTACATCCGTTCTTTTTTAAAATAACAAACAAATGTGTCCTCGGATATATACTTTAAAAGATTGTAAAGGATATTGTGTCGTGACACCTGGAATTTTTGAACCTACACTTCTACTTTAGTACATATTATTACTTCTTTCTCCTTCCTTTGAAAATAGTGAAAGAATCTCTCCTTTTTCCTTTGGCAGTAACATTAACGAATTACGTATTAAGAAATGTTATACATCCTGTAAGGTGTTACTTAAAAAAAGTCTACTACAACTGTTTCCTATTTATTGTGTTCTCTATAATCGTGTACGTTGCAATACCCTCTTGGCAAATGTAGTAGGCCTAACCGATTTCAAATTTGCGTAACGTTCATCCTGAAATATTCTTCTTCCGTTATTAAAATTCATTATTTTTTAAAAAAAGTAGATATTCTGTCAATAAATTTTATTTACTTTGTTCTATAAATAAATAAATCTGTATTTATCAGTGACTAATAAGGACTAGACATTGTCAAATACAGTAATATACATTAAAAACTATTTTAATAAACAAATTATAAATTTATAATATATTCATGAATAAAAAAGATAATTAAATTACTCCTGTTCAGAATAAAATGTATGTTTTGTGAAAAGAAATTTTTTGATTAAAATTTTTTAAATTAAGGAGTCTTATTTTAGACAGCAATTTCTATAAAAAACGAACAGAATTGCAGTGAATTCCTTTAGAAAACTCTGAAGTTCTATTTTTTTCAATTCTGTAGTCGTAGTTGTGGTGAGACAGAATTCAAAAATATTTAATAGAATTGACTAAGGTATAAATTAAAAATATTTAACAGAATACAAAAAATATTTGTTATAATATAACTTAGTTTTACTTTTCGCAAAATTTAATATTTCATATAGGCCTATATGTAAGGAGACGGTAAGGGGAGAATATTGTATTTAACAAACGATTTTTTGAAAAACAAATTCCTTAATTTTTTAGTCTGCGTTAACTATAATTTCGTATTTTGTATGTGAAAAACCTTAAGGTGTTTGGTTGAGTTGTCCCACTGCGTAACACAGCATAGAATGAAATAACGAAAACTAAGTAAAAATTTTCATCTCATCTTCCGACAAGATTTTTTTGAGATTTCTCTAAATAAAACACACTGAGCTATGTTTTCTCTGAAGTATCTTAAATACATTTTCTCAACTATAAGTTATTAGTAAATGGTGATGACAAATTGGTCGGCCCTTTTGTGTAGTGGTCAGCGCTACTGGCTACTATGGTGTAGGTCATGGTTTCGATTCCCTATCAGGTGAGACAGTTTTTTTAATCTCTTCATTGTTATCTACAAAAAAGCCAAGACCAAACATATGAAATGCTTGAATAGATTAGCGGCGGCCATTGGGTAAGAGAGCGAGAAAGAGATTTAAAAAAATTGACATGAAAAATACTTTCCTTTCCTATGCATTCATTTAGGTTAATGTACTTACATTTTTACTTACCACATTTTACATTTTACATTTTTACATTTTTTTACTTAAAAAACCATAATTCATTGAGAGTAAACACAGTAGATACGAGATTTGTTTGGAACTTACTGATCCTTTCCTAATATAAAAAATTTAATATTTATTTCAGTATTAACTAAATTAAAAATATAAAAATTGAAATAAAATATGAAAAATTGCAACGATGAACTAAACAATAAAAAAATGAGAAACATATTTTTATTTAACTCTAGAATAAACTCAAATGCCAGGTTATTCTTAACTAAGGTCTAGTGCACCTAATAAGCATCACATATTATTCCTTGGCACGTCCCTGTACCTATAGTTGGTACCGGTAACCTTACAAACTATTCAATAATATTTTACACAATATTAGATATGGTTTAGTTTAAGCCTTAAAACATGAATTCTGATAAACTCTGTTTTGAAAAAAAACATATAAAGACTTAAAGAAATCGGGTATTATAGAAAATTATTGTTCTGTCCGATGAATAATATTTTCTATAATCATGCTTAGCCTGTTTAAAAATCGTCAATGATTGGATTAGGACCACATTCTCAGTTAATTTTAACAGTTATATCGTACATTCAATTGTTCAATATTACATTATTTAGTAATAATTAAAATTTAAAAGGATTTAAGTAGTCTAATATAAACGTAAATATAATCGGAGAAAACCCTGAACATACTCAGGTATGTCAATGAAGTTGTGCTCATTATAACTGTTCTTGAAAAACTGCGAACTATGAAAGATTAATCGTCAAAGACCTTAAAAAAGTTGGGTTAAGATAAATCTAAAAAAGTTAAAATGATTATTAGGTTGAAAATGCCTGCGACACTTTTAAAATAGCTTTAAAAAATGTTGTATGAGCTTACTATTCTTATGAATGCATTTTGAAACTAAATTTATAATTTGAGCATTGAAATTGAAATTAAGGTGTTTATTAACTTATATTAACATTAACTTGTACCTATTTAACTTTCTAATTGATGTAATTGAAATATATTTTTTAAACTAACAGTAGCTAAACTTTAACGTGACGAATAAGCTAAATACATTTTTAAGAATATTTGCTGCCCATACCAGACAGGTGGAGTGTCAAATTATTTACACTCAATCTGCACGTTACACGGCTAAAATAAATAGTTCTGTTTCTTATCACATGGTCAGCCAATTAAATGACTGAATCATTTAAGAACAGAAGAGACAGAGGTGTAAAAGACACTAATCAGTTATCTCCTCTGAAGGTAATGAATTCCATTATACAGCCAGATCCTGTGGTGAATTAAGTGAAGGTGTCATTAGCAGAGTGGAAAGTATGTGCTTTTCAGAAGGCCCGGCATGCTGAGAAGCGTGCTTTTCTACTCGGAGAGGAAGGCATTATAAAACCACCTAACTCCTCTTGTAGTAAAACCTCTACAGGTTTAAATCAGCCTTTCGGTTGATAACTTAAAAAATAACACTCCTTCTCTATCCCTACAACGCTCCATGCGAAGTTTCCATTGTTGGAAACAGTGCTGGAAGTCATATTCTGTCAGCTTCTTCAGGACACGTGCTGCTTTCTCTTTTACAGCTTCCACAGACTCAAAATTTGTCCCTTTTAATGCAGATTTCACCTCAGAGAACAGGTAGAAGTCACATAGTGCAAGATCTGATGAATAAGGTGGATTCTCTAACACTGAGATGCTGTACTTGGCTAGGAACCTCTTGACAGATAACGCGAATGAGCTGGCGCATTGGCTTGGGTAGAACCCATGATTTTTCCTTCCACATTTCGGGGAGTTTTTCTTTACTCTTTGATGTAGTTTAGAAAGTACCTCAAGGTAGTAATGTTGATTAATTGTTTGACCTTCAGGAACCCAGTGAAGGTACACAATCCCATGGGTATAAAAAAACAATCATCATTGCTTTAAATTTTGACTCGCTCATTCGAGCTTGTTTGGCTCTCGATGAAGTTCGGCTCTTGCAGTGCATGTATTGGCGCTTAGTTTCCGGATCGTAAGTAAAAAACCACGTTTCATCACATATCAATGTCTTCTACCAGTTCCCTAAGATGAAATCTGCATTAAAAGGGACAAGATATGTGTCTGTGAAAGCTGTAAAAGAGAAAGCGGCACGTGTCCTGAAGGAGGTGACAGAAGATGACTTCCAGCATTGTTTCCAACAATGGAAAATTCGCATTGAGCGTTGTAGGGATAAAGAAGGAGTGTATATTGAAGGTGATAATAAGTGATTATGTATAAAATAAAAATTATTTTTTTTTACAACTTTAGTCTCGTTATTTAATAGCCACACCTCTTATACGGAATAAAAGCCCAAGTGAAGAGTTAGACGGGTGGCCACTGCTTCTCTTCCAGCGCGATCGGGTTGCCATGAGTACGTTGACGTCAACGGCATATCCGCACACCTAGATCTCTCCGCCCAACCCATAATAGTGAAAAGGTTGACCAGTTTACTGCACCTCCATTTCATTTCATTTCATTTCTCCATTTCATGTTTTTTTTTTAGTTCGTGTACATTACTTGTTTTTTATATGCGGTTTCGGCGCTAGTGCTTTTTCTGGGGTTGAAGATTGGTTTGTTCATCCACAAAAAACACATTACACACTGTGTATTACACCGTACTTCCCAACTCACGGCCATAACACGGTAATATCAAAAATAAAAATAAACTGACCACTGTACACGCCCGGCTAACTTTCAAACAAGTCAAGCAAAATTTTTTCTCATGTAAGTACCGCGCTATACGAAATTGAATAATATTTTTGCCTTTATTTATGAATAATTAAAAGATTAGATATAAAATCTTTTTTTCTCATTTTATTTTCTTTGTTTATTTAACGTGGCATCAACTACTGTGGTCATTAGCGACGACCGTGGGTTGCAAATGTGAATGATAAAATGATTTTTGTACCGTATAAAATTGCCGTGACTGAGTGGGATTCGAACCCAAGAACCATTTTTTGAAGAATAAGATTAATAATTAAGATTCGAACCGCATTTAACTCATTTTTATTCTATTTCCTAACGACTGGAATAATAAAAGTAAGATTACACCCTTGAAGTAAGATTAATTTTGACAGTACATTGTCCAATGTTAATTCCCTGTACATCAGCTTTTATGGGAACCACGGTATGCATATTTTACATTTATCTTATTGGATTACTAGTTTTCTCCATTTCTTTGCATCCTTTACCTGTTTTAAAGGCACGAGCCACCATTGAAAACTACTACAATCGGAATGGCATTTAATTTTTTATATTTTTTGTGATATTGAATGATTTATAATGGCTTAGGCAAACTTCAATATTCATAGAAACTTTCTGATGCACAAGTATTACACTTAATTTCTTGTAAAATCATATAAATTTGTGAGAAACGTAGATTTTTTTAAGTGTCGTGCACATGTGTACTTTTATAACTCTTGTCACTCAAACACCTCCACTCTCAACTACGCGTACATAATTTCAATGTCCCTCCCTATTTATTATTCATTTGTACAAAGAAAAAATATATGTTATTTTCTTTAACCTATTGTTACTTTTTTATTATATACTAGTCTCTTATTTAAAGCTTATTAAATCTTTGTGGCAGCTTTCTTTTCGTTAAAGTGAATAGAAAGAATAACAGAACACGTGCCCCGGTTTTTCACCTCCTGACAATTTCAAACCTTTTACGTATTCATCATTATGTACAATCGAACAGTCCACTTCCGTTTAGTTTATTACGTACAAACCTATTCGTTCACATTATTCAAAAAAGCTCTTATGTAACTATTGTTACAATATTGCAAAACTATAATTTATTTGAAAAATCTTTTATGAAAAAAATATTATATTTTTTACAAAGGAATATTATTGTTGTATAAGAAAATGTAATTTTCTTTGCATATAATTTAAATACAAGAAGTCTTTCTGTAGTAGATACATAAAAAAACGTTGAACGTTTTATAGGTATCGAAATAACTAATAATGTATGTACGTACTTAACATACGAGTGTTAGTTTAACTTGATGAAATTAGACAAGTCTGTCAATGCCGGCCGCATTGGCGTAGTTGGTAACGCCTCTCATCATGCGGTCGTGGGTTTCAATCCGACTCAGGCACGGTATATTTTCATACGTTACAAAAAATCATTTCGTCCTCCATTGTAAACAGTTGCACCCCAACGTCGTTGCTAATGACCGTTTTAGTTGATGCGACGTTAAATAAATAAATAAATAAATAAAAGTTTGTCAATCAAAGTATAGAATTTAATGCATAGTTTTTTTACTGCACAGTATCCTATCAATTTTATGATATTTGGAATACTTATGTGTCTTTTATTGCAAAAATAATGCTTGCAATATGCTAAAATTTGCAAATCATTTAATAATTGAATAAATCATTTCATAAAGCCCCTTAGTCAAGTAAACTAACTTTAGGGTTTTAAAAATCTGTTAATTTACTACTTTTAATAACAAAATTAAATAAAATTAACTTGCCAAGGGGCTGCTGTCCCCTTTAATACTTAAGTTCTTTTTTAATCAGCCAAATCACTAATCTTATTATTATAATCATTCATTTTAGAAAGCCCCTAAATCAAATAATTGAACTTTTGAGTAATTAAAAAACTGTTCATTTACTATATTCATTAGTAATAACTAATAGTAAAATTTAATTAAATACCTTGTCAAGGGGCTGCTGTCCCATTTAATACTTTAGTTTTATTTTTAAATAACCGAAGCCACTTGATTCAAAAAACATTTAGAAAATTCAAGAAAAGATTAATTAATTTGTTACACTAGTTTACGTTAGCTACAATAATGAAAATTGGAATTTTTGACTTTCAAGAAAAAAAATAAATTTTTCTAACATATTCATGCTGTTTATCATTGTCATCAACAGGAGTTGTCTCCCATATAAATACCTTTTCATAGATACTCTGTCCTCTAGCTCAGCCATGTAGAGCTTAAATTTGAAAACATCATCCATTAGAAGAAAACATTTATGGTTAGTCTTTCTTAGTATTATATAACCGAAGTGAGACTTAGCTGGTTTTTCAGGAATCATGTGTTTACATTCAGTTAGTCTAAAAATGCACTAAAGAAAAAGGAAAAATTTGAAAATTATGGGTTTTCTGAAGTGACTGATTCAATACTGTATTTTTATAGATTTATGCACCCATTTGGTAATGGTCAAGCTCCTATTTATGTTAGTCACAATTAGACAAATAAAATTTGGATCCATAAATTTTTTAATTTATAGCATTTTTTAAGAATTTTGGGCAAAAGTTTTGTGTTAAAATTTAAGAAGTAGTGTATTGCAGTTTAGATTCACTACCATGAGTGTAATATTTAGTGTAGTTCTTACCTTGTGAAAATGATTTTTAAAAGGTAATCTAGTTTAAGGGATCTCAAAATATACCGAAATAGAATACAACAAAAAGGGATAAAGAGGAACTGTAGAATGATGTTAAGGAATAGAATAGGTGTTATGAGGTAGAACACAGGTTGAAGAGGTGGAGACGTAGAAAGAAGGAGGAGATATGACGAGGTGTGAGGAGGTACACAGCAAGGCTAAGTACGTTGTTCTATTACAATTCAACTGTACACTTCATAACGTGATCAGAATGTAATTATGCGTTTTTCTAAAGCACGGCTGAACAGAGAACACTCTGAGCTCTTATTGCGAGTGAGGAAATGACTAAAATATTATGCTTCACATTTACAAAACTCGACATTTTAAAAAGAAAATACTGTTACATTTTATTTTTAACAACAATGAAAATATGCTTTTAAAATAACGTGTACTTATTAAAATAATATAGGATTGAAGGGATAATTTTATTTTCCAATAATGCTGCGTAATATGAAATTTAAATATTTTTTAATTATTTTTTGTAATTATACACATTATTTTGGATAACCCAAGCAGGTCCCTTAATCCTCGGATTAGCGGGAATGCTGTGTATACGAACGAGTTCATACCATAGGCCTACATCGTTAGCTTGATAAAGACACAGTATACGCAACCATTACGTAACTATTCATTATTACATATCTATTCTGCTGAATTCTTAAACACCCTTACGCTTTTATTTTTTATTTTTATGAATAGGTGTGTGACTTTGGGAGTTCATAACATTTGTTATGACATATCGCTTTTTTGTTTCTTTGCTAAGTTTTAGGTTGTTTTTACTTTTTTCTGGGTTTTCTTTAATTTGTGTTCCCGGTATTGTTTCATTCTTTCAGATCTTTTCTGTCTTTTCTCATCCTAACAAACCCAACTCTGTAGTTTTCTTTTTTTGGACATGTACTAGTATATTTTTCTCGTTAATTACTTGCTTGAATTTGGGGATTTCTTTTAGGTCGTTTATTGTTAGTTCAAGTTCTATTTCATTTTCTTTAATTATTTTATCCACTGGATGTTTAAGTATTTGCATTTATAAGCCAACAGTTCTTCCACTATCCTCTGTTTTGCTATTTTTTTATTATTGTTTTGCTTGTTTTGCTATTTTGTTTTCTGGTGTTCTGAGTATGTCTAAAGAAAGAAATCCTCCTTTTCTCATCGCATCTGTGATGGGTTCTGTTTCCTTGTAGATCTGGTGTTCGTAAGCAACCTGTGTTGCACATCAACTAAGTTCTATTTATTGATACAAGTTCTTAAGATTCTTCTCTATATTTTTCTGTCTTCAACTTTTCGTCTTCCTGTAAAATGCTTGAGATTTAAGTGTAGTTATGTAATATTTTTACTTGGTGTGAATAGACAGGCATTTATTTTTATAAGTACTTTTTTGTGATTTACTGTCCTCAAGAGAGTTTGGTTATTTTATTCTTCCACGCATCTTTTTCATTTAAGCTATAGTTTATGTTTTCGCCCAGGTATTTAAAATCTTTTACTACGTCAATAAACTTGTTAATTATCTTTATTACTTTCTCTTAGCTACCATATGAATATATGAGAAGGAAAGTTTTCTGTTCATGTCGATTTTTTGAAATCGAGTTTTCACCGGATATAAACGTTTTCAGACCCCTGAACCCAAAAAACCTGTTTTTAGCGATTTATCTGTGTGTGTGTGTGTGTGTGTGTGTGTGTGTGTGCGCGCGCGCGCGCGTGTGTGTGTGTGTGTGTGTGTGTGAGAGAGTGTGTATGTGTGTGTGTGTGTGTGCGTGTGTGTGTGTGTGTGTGTGTGTGTGTGTGTGTGTGTGTGTGTGTGTGTGTGCGTGTGTGTGTGTGAACAAAATATCTCAAGAACGGAACATCGTACGAACTTGAAATTTGAAACATGTTAGATATTATTAGAGGACCCTTTTTCATCAAAATTCATCAAAATCGGTCAACCGGAAGTAATAGTTTATTCGTATCATTTTTCACTTTTTTGCGATTCTCTCAAAAACAGTTCCTACAACTTTTTTTTAAATCACCTCATATTTTTATGCCCTACAAGCTAGGGTAGGCGTCATGTCTGCTGAAATTCTTAGAAGGGCAGTTTTCTCGTATTTTTTTTTAAGATTGTAACTTTAATATGCATTTTATGGCAAAAATATATTTTTATAAAAGTTGTAGAGAATTTAAAATCCTACAACTTTTATTTCAAACATTGTTTGTACAACTCTTAGTTGAGGTTAATTTTTTGTTTTTGTTTGTGTTATGTTTTATTACTAATGTTGTGTTATATTGTTCAATATTTGCATTGGAAAGAGAGTTATCTGAGTATTTCACACCAGATTTTTTTAATTATACAAAGAATTCAGCGTCATGATTGTACAAGTCAACTGACAAACCGATTAAGTATATATATTACCGACACAACATGCAATGTATCAGGAAATCATTTTTATAATAAAATATCATATTCCTTAAAAATATTTTTCAATTTTGCAATACACCGGTCGAACGAATATTATAATATTCTATAATTGATTTCCTTGCATGTCAATTCATTTTACTTTTATTTATTCAATAAAAGTAATAATCTAATAAAATAGGGGACCCCCTACATAGTATCAGTTCAAACTCTTTTGGGTTATCGAAATCCCTTCAAGGGTTAAATATAAAAAAATCAAATGCTACGTCATGTTGATGTTTCAATAATAATAAAAAAAATCACAATACGCATTCGAAACTACACGACAATCTTTACCACGCCTTAACTTTTTTGTTATTTGTGATTGTGGTTTTCAGCATGAGACTTTGTGGTTGTTACTTGATTGTGGTGGTATTGGGATGCATTGTTTGACATATCGCTAGTCACGTCCTTGATTCGACACCTCTGCTTTTGGTAAAGTAGATAAATACTTTTGAAAAAATTTCATTCGATACATCCTCTTTTAATATTAATATTATTGTATTTTTTTATTTTCATAATCCTGCTTAATATCTAATTCTTTTTATAGGTTTTACTTCAATATCTTTTGTGTATAATTTATTTATTTTCTTACTAAGATTAACATAATTGAATGGATCAGGTGAAAAAATTGTGTGTTATAAGCTTTCTATTTTTTTATTTTTGTAATGACATCAACTATTATACTATAATATTGGTCAAAACAGCAGAGGTTACAAGGAATAGAACTATACGAAGGTATTTATTTTAGCCTTCGCAAAGGCCTTGCGGAGTCCAGGGCTCCATGAAGCACACTTTCTGATCCAATAATATATTTTGATAATATATAACAGGAAATTGTTGGTTCCGGGATTCTTTAGCAGGTTAAGTTTGTTGTAAAAATGTTAATGTAAATAATAAGAGTTGGTAAATCGGGTTAGTTCCAAGAAATGGTTAAAAATATTGTGTACAACTCGTTAGAATAGGCCGAGTGTGACAACTGCTTGAAGAGTCGGTATATCTATTTAGATAATCTGTTTTTTTTGTAATGGTGTCGTAAACCTTTATTTAATTCTTTTATTCAATGTGTTTACTTCCAGAATCTGACCGAAAGACTTTTGATTTTTATAATGTAAAAATATTTTTCCAAGTAATTTCCAAAAGTTTGGTATTTAAAAGGCAAGGCCGACTTGAAACAGTTAGTCTCGAATTGTCATTCAGCAAGTGAATTGTGCACGGCGTAGTAGTTACGTTGGAGAAGGTCTTACTTTTGCCATGTATCGTGTAACGTGTAACTGTGTATCGTAAGTAGGATTTAGTAAATTAAGTTTGAGTAAATCTAGTTCCTAGTTAAGTTCATTTAATATTATTAATTTCTTAAAATTATTTTACTATTTATTCTCAGTATCTTAATTGTAATAGTTGTAACGTATTAGCAGATTTAAGTAACATTATAATTTTTAATAAATAGTTTGTAATAAATACTTGTAATTTTATACGATGGTTTGTTAATTATTTATTTTACCCAGATCCCGAAACGGACCTTAGAAAAAATAAAAAATGATTTTTTAGCATTTTATTGAACTGTTGTTGTTCAGGTCAACAGCCGAAAGGCTGGTTTGAACCTCTAGAGGTTTTGCAAAGTAAAAACGAGAAGTAAGGTGGTTTATTAGCCTTCCTAACTGCGTTCAAAGAGTATGCTTATCAGCATGCCAGGCCCTCCATAAAGCACCTACTTTCCACCTTGCAAATGACACTTTCACTTCATTCACCACAGGGTCTGGCTGTATAGTGAAATTCATTACTCTCAGAGGAGATGACGGTGAGTAGTGCCTTTTACACCTCTACCTTTTCTGCTTTTAAATGTTTCAGTCATATAATTAGCTAACTATGTGATAAGAAACAGATATATTTTTTGTAGCCCTGGAACTAACAGATAGAGTGCAAATAATTTAACGTTCCACCTGCCCGTTATGAGCAAAACTTATTTTTGGCGTACACACCCTGTTGAGTCATTAAAACAATGAAATATTATATTTTTATTTTATAAATAATAGTTTAAACATATTATAATAATTAATTTTTTTGCCTAAGTACTCGTATAATGATAACGAAAAGGAATTTCATAAAATTAACTTTGTGTACCATCATAAAAATAACATTTAATAAATTAACCACACACAAATGTTTTATTACAATCCAAGTTATAATAAATGATAGCAAGATTTTTAAAATAACATTACCGCAGTCAATTTGTAGTTTAAATTGACTCTCTTAAAAGATTTAAGTTATTATAAAGCCAGACTTTCTTTTCATATGCCTTTCTTCATTCATCTATTCATTTATACGTTCACGATGAACGTTCAGTCACTCGTTTAGTTACTGACTGAGATGTAAGAGACCTAGCGGCATTAACAGCAATTATAGTCCATGTAATATCAATAGGCGAGTGACCTTTGCCAAACTGCTGAATTCATGTAAATCTATATAAGAACACCTTGTAGGAAGATTTTAATTTGTGGAAAGCAAAATGTTTATGAGAAATAGTTAGTATACAGACTGTTCCAAAATGAGTTTGACAAACTTCAGAAACTGATTTTGGACAAAAAATAAACAAAACATTCATGTAGACATATATATGTCTTGTTAGTTAGTTATTTTATATAGGTACTTCTTTTCCCTTCTGGTTGTTTTCTTTCCCAATAAATTATTTACATATTTAACAACGAAATTATTACAAGTTTTAATTTTTTTTTAATTTTCAGGATGATGCCATTTAAATTTATTAACTAGATAATATTATTAAATTTATAAAATATTATTTTAATATAAAGTTGTTAAGTGCTTTGTTACAAAAGAATAAGATCTCAACGGTAAAATTTAATGGCAATCTGTTAAAAGTTTTTAAGGAAAATAAGTCTGCAGAACGCTTGTTGCGCAAGTATAATTCAGTCTTATAGTTTACACTTTTTTCACTTCTTGCATTGAATTACAACTTACTAACTTAAAAAAATTTATACTAGGTCACAATTTGATATATCTAATAATTACATAGATACCACAGACACTAAAGTAAAAACCACTTTTCGAAGACTAAATGTTATGTTCTATTCTAGTAAAATGAAAATAAAAAAATAATGGATACATTTGGAATGGATTCCGCAACTACGGATCATGAAGAATACTGGGAAATGAACTCCAAAAACAAACAAAAGACTAAGGTCTTAGTAATGAATTGGTCATGAGCTTAACTCAGCAATTTTAGGGTGAATCACTTCAGTAATTAAAGCAAAGTGGTTTTCAGGATTCTATAATAGACAGAATACAGACTAGATAATTGGAAGGATACGTGCAAGTCCAAAGCATGATAGCGGACCGATGGCCTCAAAGAGTGTTATTTCCGCTAACCCTGTCCAGAAGAACATACAAAATCCAACGACTCCTGTATCTACTTGTTAACTGGAATAAAATGACACTATTTTTGTTTCCAAATTCCGACTTTCATTTCTTGACTTCCGGTTTGGGTCAAAATCGGAACTTCAAAACAAATTTAGACCCACGAACGTTTTGTGTAGATTACGAGTCCGAAAACTGTTTTTTCTATTTCTTATAGTTTTTGACATCTGGGTGTGAGGGACGGACGTTCAAAGGAAAATTATAAATGACAATTTTTAAAATTGCCACCATTAATTAAATTGAAGTTATACTATGGGCTAATGGATTTTAGTTTGATGAATTAGCTACAATGCGATATTATTATTTTATTTTAAAATAATGAAACGTAATTCTTAAAACGATGCACTCCTTGTTACACAGTAAACATGGTTGAAGACGACTGGAGATTGATGGCTCAAATAGTGAACTCGCTGGCTTATATCGACTGGAGCCGAGTATATCTGATTCAGCGTCGTGACGGTTCAGTTTCGTTCACTGTTCAGAAAGAGCACAAAGTGCGCCTAAAGAAGTTTTCACTTTAAATATAACTCCTGGACGAAGAATTTCTTATCCCGCCAATTCGAGAGCTTGGTTTTATGAAAGTTCTGGGAGTTTTTTCAGATAGCAATCAACAAAATCAGTATAGCCATGATTATCGCCAACATGCGAAGCGGATTAGCTCACTAAGTAAAAGTTAGTCATTTAACCCATGATACTAAGACTATAAGATAGTATCGTCTTGGAACTAAAACTGGTCCTCTCTGCGCATGACACTGCTGCGTGACAAATTTCTCTCGACAATCGGAACTGTAGATGATGTAGTTAGATCGAAACTTGATCAAACATCCTTCTATCTTTGTGCAGGATAGGTGTAGTTAATTTATTGTTACGTTTAACCTATTTTAGTTAGTTAGTTTGTGTTTTTTATTCTTGTGTGTTTTCATTTATTTATTTTCAATTATGTGTGAATACTCGTAAGTGTAGGTATAGCCCTATGATGTTTATACTGCTGAATTGAAGCTTTATCAAGAGATAGACGTACAAACAACAATACATACTAAGCAATGCATGTGTTTAGGTCAACAGCCGAAAGGCTGATTTGAACCTCTAGAGGTTTTACTAAGTAAAAACGAGAAGTAAGGTGGTTTACAATTGCCTTCCTCACTGAGTTGAAAGAGTATGCTTATCAGCATGCCAGGCCCTCCGAAAAGCACTCACTTTCCACCCTGCAAATGACACCTTCACTTCATTCACCACAGGGTCTGGCTGCATAGTGAAATTCATTACTCTCAGAGGAGATAACTCTGACTAGTGTCTTTTACATCTCTACCTCTTCTGTTCTTAAATAGTTCAGTCATATAAGTGGCTGACTATGTGATAAGAAACAGAACTATTTTTTTTAGCCCTGGACCAAGCAGATAGAGTGCAATTAAAATAACACTCCACCTGCTCGTTTTGGGCAATGCATACAAACAATATACAAAGCAATGCATACTAAACAATATTGTATATTAAAATTCAATTCTTTGCTTTGTATAATGATTTAAGTAAAATGGACAATCCGAGTGGTCTCAATGTAAACATTACTAGAATTGTCTCGCACCTACGTCATTTTGTGGTTGGGATCAGAATTTACATGCGCAGTATCTTATCTGTGGTTTTAGTATTATGCATTTAACCATATGCTCAGCCGCCAATTTGATTTAGAAAGACTATAGAACGTAATATACCTTAGTAACACTGTAATGACAGGGTCATTATATTTTGTATCTATCATCTTCGTATTTATACCTGCCTTTTTACTATAACCATACTTATGAGTTAATGGTAATACTTTAATAAACTAAGTTGTCATATTACTGTAATGATTATATAATTATTATTAAATAATTTATATCATTCAGAAGTTGTTTGAAGAAATAATAAACATTTCAACAGTTATGTATTTTGTAATTCATAAAACATTTATTATAAATTAATTATTGATGTGGTGGTTTTTATTATATTTTTATGAGGTTTTAAATTTTTATAGCGTTGTAGGCTATTTTTTTATTTAATATATTCATAGCCACACAAAATTTTCAAAAGTCATGATTTATTAATTGTTAATTGCTAATAACATAATTATGAATCTATGATTTTTTCTTCATGTGTGTTACTAATTTATACAAAATCCCTACTCTTAAAGTGATGAAGTCTTCTGTTATATAAAAACTAAGATCCATTTGACAATTTTCCTAATTCACTAACTAATAAGTCATGGTTGGCCATAACACAAAGGTGGAGTGTTAAATTATTTTCATTCGATATGCTAGTTCCAGGGTTCGTTGCAGGGCTAAAATAAATAGTTCTGTTTCTTATCACATGGTCAGCCAATTAAATGACTGAATCATTTAAGAACAGAAGAGGTAGAGGTGCAAAAGACACTAATCAGAGTTATCTCCTCTGAAAGTAATGAATTTCATTATACAGCCAGACCCTGTGGTGAATGAAGTGAAGGTGTCGTTTGCAGAGTGGAAAATATGTGTTTTTCAGAGGGCCCGGCATGCTGATAAGCGTACTTTTCCACTCAGTGAGGAAGGCAACGGTAAACCACCTCACTCCTCGTTTTACTTAGTAAAACTTCTACAGGTTCAAACCAGCCTTTTGGCTGATGACCTAAACAACATGCTAGTTCCAGGGCTAAAAAATTTCTTCTATTTTTAATCATACGGTCAGGCAATTATATTACGAAGCATTTCAGAACAGAAGAGGTAGAGGTGTAAAGGAAACTAATCACAGTTATCTTATTTGAGAGTAGCGAATGAAGAGTGATGGTATCCTGGTATGCTGATAAGCATACTTTTCCATTCAGTGAGGAAGACATGGTAAACCACCTCACTCTTTGTTTTACCAAGTTAAAGCTCTAGAGGTTCAAACCAGCCTTTCAGCTTATGACCTAAACAACATCAATTATGGAAGTAGAGGATATATACTTTAAACATTCACGGGTAAGATTGTGTAAAAAGTTAAATGCTTTATGTTTAGTTGCAGCAGAAAAGAATTGCTAGTTCAAAATTAATAAATAAAAAAATAATATTAATAAAATTTAAAAAAAACGGTAATAATGTGAACCGCCAAAATACGGTAAAAAATTTAAGTTGTTTCTTAAAAACATGGTACAATCTCTTTGATTTTTTTCAGGTTTGTTTAACTTTTAACGCAGATATCGGATATGGCATAATTTTTTGGATATTGTACCGAAAATAACCTTAAAAAATTGTTAAAACAGGATAGTGAACATAATGTCGTATTTTAGAGCGATAGTTTCACGTATCTGCTTAATACAAAACATTGTGTACAATAAATGGTAGAATTGATGTAACTTATAAAATAAATGGGAGAGATATTTATACCAATCAAATAAAATAAAAAAAACTTTATTTTCCAATCACAAAATGTATTTATCAAAATTTAAAAATTATGAAATGCCATATTACAGTCGATATTACTCAGGAAGCTCTTAGCTTTCGAAGAGTGAAATCATTTTTAGTGAAGTCGATTGGATAGCTTCTGAGATATTATAGTACCAAAGGTATTATATAACTATTATAAAGACACTAATTATACTGTTTTATACTAAAACAGAAACACCTAATAGAAGGTGCCGAAAAACAGGGAGGAGAATTCTAAGGACATGCATAGGAAAGAAACACCAAAAAAGACGGGATCTGGATGTTAGTATCCAACAACCAATTTAACAAAGAAATAGACCCAATAACGGACATGATAAGAAAGAAACGTATTTACTTCTGTGAATATCTCCTAATGACATAAGCAACAAGAATAATAAGACAAATAATTGAGAAACTAACAACACTATAACATCCACCAAATTGGATCAAAGAAATGATAAGTGACACGGAAGAGCTAGGGATAACAGAATATGACTGAAGAGTTAAAGAGAATTCACAACAAAAATAAAAGATTTGAAATTTGGGTCAAAAAGCAAGAACACAGAGTTTATTCAGAAGTAGAAAGGAAATTTAAATCAGAAAATATGAAAATGTGTTAGGCCAAAATAAACGCGGCCAAAATAGGACAATCAAAACTTGATTAAGTGGTCCAATGAGGCCGTAAAAGCATAAAAAAGGTAGTACTATTTATAACATATACTAGTAAAAGTTTTTTTTTACATAGGAACAAAGGAACAAACAAAATATTTTTTTCCAAAGTAACAAGCAAAAAAAGGTATATATTGCACTATTAAATCCACGTACGAGGTCTGATCAAAAGTCACGGAATTTTATTTTCTCTTGAAAAATCTTTTATTTATTCATCTATATCAATTTTGTTCACTTAAAAGTAATTCTCCTCACATATAATACACTTGTGCCAGCGCTTTGTCCAATCTTGGAAGCACTTCTGGAACTCACTTTTTGGTATAGCTGTCAGCTCCTTTAGTGATTCTGTTTTTTTTTGCCCTCAATGGTGGCAAAACGTCGTCCTGTCATAGTATTTTAGAAACCTCAAAACCTTGGTTTCAACGTCATACCCGTATACCCATGTTTCGTCACCTGTTATGACCATTTGCAGAAACTCTGGGCCAGTGTTGACTTCGTTCACCAATTCTTGGGCGTATCCAATTAACGTTCATTTTTGTTCGTAATTCAGTAATTTCGGAAAGAACTTTGCTGCCACTCATTTCATGCGAAAAGATCTGAAAAAATTGCTTGGCGTGAACCAAACGATATACCGACCTCATCACCAACTTCTCTGACAGTGACTCTGCGATCTTTCAAAATCATTTTCTCACTTCTACGCGTTGTCGTTAGTTATTGATGTGTTAGGGCGTCCAGGGCGCTCGACATCTTCAACGTTTTCATGGCTATTTTTTAATCGTTTGTACCACTCGTAAACTCTTGTTGTACTTATAGTAGATTTACCAAAAGCCACTGCCAACATTTTGAATGTGGTACTACACGTGATATCATTTTCACACAAAATTTAATGCAAACTCTTTGATCATTTTTTTTCGGAAGTAACAAATCGCCGAGCGATTGCAAACACGTGTACTCTTTTCAACTACTAACAATAATATGTGCATTCAAAGTGACTGAAAATGTGAATATTATGGTTTAACAGGTGTACCAACAAGGTAAAACAAAATTTTGGAAATAGAATTTACAAAGCTCGCGAAATTTCAGAACTCCTGTAATTTTTTATCAAACCTCGTACATACACTGTAGTTACTTTACTTCACTATTGTTTACGTCACTTGTAGTTTACTTTACTACAAGAATAAAGAAAATAAGAAATAACATTTATTTGAGTTCCAAATATTCCTTTAAATTTAGTGAATAAACAAATCAGATGAAAAAGCGTTTGAAAAAAATATTGCATTTTGAACTACATTTGTGCATATGTCGGAAATTGTACATCATAATACTATAAAAAGCACAACTATTTAATTTAAAAACTAAAAATTACAAAGGATTTTTTATTCGATTATAATCAAAAACTTAATTTTTGTAGTTCATATGATGTAATTTTTTCATTAAGATAACAACCGGATACGACAACCTTGCAATATGTAAAGCATGTTCCGGGCAACAAATTTTTCACACTACAGTTGAATTTTGCACTAGACGTAACATGAATTTTAATTATATTCACAGCTATAATTGGTACATTAGAGTATTTAAATAATACCAAATTATTTACTTAATTTAATATTAACAAATTAATTCTTATATTTTTATCTTTATTAACATTGTATGCATCTGATAAAAATAAATAAATCTTGTCCAAAAATAAATACGAGCTGTACAACTATTAACTTTTTTCACACATTAACAAAGAAAAGTTTCTGAAGTTACATTTACTACTGTGAGTACGATTATTCTAACTGTACAAGTGCGTTATTAAAAACTATTTAATAAACTAAGAAACGCTTTAACCAAGAGTAATTTTTACTCATAACAAAGTAAAACGAATATCTAATCTATGCTGTAGGTATAAAAATTATAAAAAGGTACTAACGGAATATCATCTGAAGTCTGTAAGATGTTGAGCGATGATTAAATAATTATAACTTTAGTACTTTTAGTTTTTATATAACTAAAAAAATTTTTACTTAATTATAGTCTATTAAGAACAAAATAATGTGATGTGAAACACTCACACGACTTTATCTTTCCAATGTAAACAATGAAAAATATAACCCGTGTATAATCATGTAGCCAATGTAAAATTGAAAACATAACCATACTTTAATCATGAATGAATGATTCTAATGAAAATCAACATCTGTAGGACTTAAAAATACAGAAAATCACTAATTGACGCTAAACAAGAATCTATGGAAAATAATGCTTGGAATAAAATTTGCAGATATTTTATTGACCTATAATTTGATAATATACACAGTTGTCATTAAAATGTACATTGAAGCCGCAATTTAAAGTTTCAATTTTTTTCGAATTTTAATGAGAAAAATGCATCAAATCACTAATTGCCGCTAAAAAGTGTTGTGAAAAAATGTTAATTATAAAAGTTGGAGGTTTAAAATGTTATAGAAATTTCATTATACACGTCTTTTAACCTTGTATATCTTCTTCTTCTTCTTACTATCAAGGATTAGGCATAAGCCTGTTCCGAACTCACAAACCATTCTGTACGGCTACACAAACACGTGACATTTCAACCTGTACATCTCGATTGCTGCCATCTTCTTCGAGGTCTTCCCACCTCCCTTCTTCCAACTGGAACATATTCGGTCACTTTTAAATGTACTCTCTCCTCTGGCATCCGTTCCAAATGTTTCCTCCATTGATTCCGGGTATTCCTTCACTTTTTCGTTCAAGCCAAATACACCCAACTTGGATCTGATTTCCTCGTTATGCATTAGATACAGCCTCGAGCAGCCCTTCATCCTTCTTAAAAAATGTCATTTCAGCTGCTTGGATCCTACTTTCTTGGCGTTTTGTGGTAACCCATGACCTTGTATATTAAGGTCGCAATCTTAAAACAAAAACAATTCTTACCACGAGAGCACAGTTCCCATGAATTTTAGTAGATACGACACTACCCTATCCTACCCTAGCTTATAGAGCATAGAAACTATCCTATCTTGAGTATAAAAAGTGTAGTAGTAAATGAGTAAAAATTTAAAAATAAAATCGTTGGAGCAGGTTTTGATAAAACTACAAACAGTGAAAAATTTAAACTTCTACTTTTTGTTGACCGATTTTAATGAAAAGTTCTGTGTTTGGTCCTATAATGGTACCTAACTTAAGTTCTAAGTTTCAATATCATACGGTATTCTCTTCTTGAGATATATATATTGTTCACACTGATTTAAACACTTACACACCTATTAACAAATGTTTTTGTTTTGGTGTTCAAGGACCTGAAAACATCTATTTCGGTGAAGAAAAACAAATACGTTCGTTTTCTATATATTAATATACAGGGAATATATATTAATATAAAGTATAAAGTATTTTACATATTAATACAAAAGAGTCCATTGCACATATTCTTGAAAGATGTCCCTATTTTGGCCATTGGACAGAATGGAGACATCTGAGAAGATAGGCGTTGTTGCACAGTGGATCTCAAAGACAGTACGAGCAGCGATGCTGCGGGATGAGGAGAAATGGAAGTTGGTCGCTCAGTTTGAGGAGAAGGTGGTCGGGAGACTGCGGAGAGAGGAGACATATGGTGATCAGCAGGTCGCCCTCTCCCACGGTAAATCAATTCTGTCCCGATCTCAAAAGGTAAGGTAGGAACACTAATTTTCTGAGCGGGTGATGAAAGAGATGAATGAAAGTGAGACAGTGAGTGTTGGTCAGTGACAGCGAGAGAGGAATTAGGTTACAGTTCCCTTCCACGCGCCGCTGACAGTATGAATTTTTTTTAACCCGAAATTTCCCTTGTAGTATTCTAAAAACATTTTCGAGGGAAGTAGAAAGTTGTTTGTTGATGTCGAACCAAGTGGCCAGGCTGCGGGTTTTTGGTTGGTAGCCGGTTGCAGCCTCCTTGGGGCTGGACCAGGACGCCTCAATTGAGTCCAACACTACTTCCCCATCGTGAGGGGGTAAATATGAGTTTTTCTTGCCGCCTCGGATATATAAAAAAATATATATACAGGGCAAGAGAAAGTAATAAGTACATGATCATTCTACGAAGTACTGAGGACTTTTTAGACTACTTTATTCTCTCTCACCAAGAATAATCTTGAGAATATTAGTATCTATAGTATCTATCTAGTTATTGATATAAACCAATAAATACAAATTTCCCCAGTTTGAATTCAGTTTTTGAAATCGCAGTTTTCGTTGGACTTGTGCAAGGCCCTACTAGATGCTGGAATTCCTCTCTGGAAGTTGGAGAATCCATCGTTAAAAACATTTCTGGAAAAGTATACTAAAGAATCCATTCCAAATGAATCAACATTACGAAAAAATTACCTGTCTGTGGTGTATGAAAATACGGTTCAGAACATTCGCAACGAAGTTAACGGGAAAAATCTGGATCTCTATAGATGAAACAACCGATGTAAAAGGCAGATATATTGCCAATGTAATTATTGGTACTTTGCACTGTTTAGGGAATACAGAACCTAAAATATTTCTGCTGTCTTCAGATGAACTGGAAAAAACTAATGGAACGACTATTGCTCAGTTATTTACAAATTCTTTGAATTTTCTATGGCCTGATGGTATAAAATATGATGATGTCCTCCTCTTCGTAACTGATGCTGCACCTTACATGAAGAAAGCTGGTAGAACTTTGGAAAATCTCTTTCCCAATATGATTCATCTGACATGTTTGGCGCATGGTTTTCACAGAGTTGCTGAAGAAATACGCAGTTTGTTTCCTGACGTAGATAAGTTAATTTCAAATACGAAGAAAATTTTTCTGAAAGCACCTTCTCGAATCCTGATTTTCAAAACAATTGCTCCTGAACTTACCTTACCACCACAACCCATTTTGACGAGATGGGGAACTTGGATTTCTGCTGCTCTGTACTATTCTGAACACTTTGAAAAATTATGTGAGGTGGTTGATGCACTTTCTGAAGATGATGCTGCTTCAATTCGAGAAGTTAAGAACTTAATAAATAGTGTCAGTGTACGTAACAATTTGTCTTTTATTCAAGTACATTATGCTGCGCTTCCTGAAATTATAACAAAACTTGAAAAAAGGGGAGAGACTCTAGTCACTTCTATGAATTTAGTGGATGAAATGGTGAATCAGATTGAAGCTGTTCCTGGTGAAGTAGGAAGTGCGATTAGTGAGAAGTGCAACCGCGTGTTGTCTTCAAACCCAGGTTTTGCAAGAATGAAACAAATATGTAATATAATTAAAAGCGAAACTTCTATTGAATTCAACTTGAGTCCGTCTACAATTGCAAGCTTCAGATATGCACCAGTAACATCAGTTGATGTAGAACGGTCTTTCTCAATAATGAAAAATATTCTTTCAGAAAGAAGACAAAATTTAACGCCAGAGAACTTGAAGAAACACATTGTAGTTATGTGCAACCAGTAGAATGTAAGTTTCTAAATTTTTGATTGTATGATTATTTTATTATTCTTTCACAATTTCACAATATTGATTCTAGAATACATTAAATATTATGCCTTTTTTTATTTTAAAGTGCCTATTTTTGTGTTTTTTACTGCCTTTTTGCCTGCCTATTTTAAGTATTATAAATGCCTAAACATCCGGTCTTTAGCCATAAATATTTAACAAGGTGATACTTCAGATGGTATTCTGACTGTATACATTAAAACATTGTACATAATTCATAAATGTAATTGAATTTTAATAATACCTTTCTGTCGAATTTTTTTCATAAACACATATACTTTACAGTGTATAAATTACAAATATATACATAAACATAAGCATTAATGTTTTCTGCTTTGTTTATTTACCTATGTTTATATTTCGTTGCATTCCTTATCAGTATTTTTATCTTTGCTCTTAAGTATAACCGTGGTTAATAATTATCATGTGATTATAAATCATTATAATTAATTAGTCTTAATAATAATTAAAGATGAATGACAAATTAATTGCTAGGTAATTGTAAAATTACAAACGTGGCGTATACTTTTTAATTATAATTACTTGGTGATTTTTTGTTTCTTTTATTTCATTTTTTATTTGTAGTTTTGGTAATGATACATCGTGCTTTTAGAGGTATTTAAGATTTTGATTAAAAAAAAAACAAAATAAGTTTTGAAAATTTTGTGACACGTCCGTTGACTAACCAATAGTAATTTTGTAGGCGATAAGTAGTGACAGGTGTAATTTGACACTCCACCTGCCTGTTATTGGCAAATTGTTTATCTACTGTTACTATTGGTAATTTTAATGTCATCTGTCATTTTCCTATGTCCGTCCACCTAACCGTTTCACCCAGACGTCAGAAACTACAAGAGACAGCAACAAACATTTCGGATTCGTAATTTACAAAAAGTTTGTGGGCATAAATTGGGTTTAAAGTTTCGGTTTTGACGAGAAGTGACCCAAAATAGGAAGCCAAGAAATCAAAGTTTCATTCGATGCTTCTTAAAGAGTAGATACAGAAATCACCAATGGTTTTTGCAAAAGGTCAAAGGTTAGCCTTTTTAAAAACTGCACCAGCCATGAGACGCGCCAACTTATGATAGAGTTTTTTTATTTCCCGATTATTTGAATGTCTTTTTACTTATCTTGATTATTCTTTGTTTCCAGTAAAATGGTTGCTTTTGTGAAAAGCCGCAAACTTCTTATGGTTCAGTTAATCAATATGGTTAACATATTATGAAGTCACCATCTTTGTTAGTGCTGTGACGTGAATTATTTTTACTTATACAACACGTTATGTATTGTTAGCTGTTCCTTCGTAACGGACAGTTAGCGTACAACAATACTGGAACAGTTATCTCTAAGGTCCGTTTCTGGATCTGGGTGAATTAAATAAATAACACTAAAGTTTAAAAGTACAAGTATTTATTACAACTAAGAATTACAATTATACAAGTGACTACAATTTACAAGTATATTACAAAGAAACAACTCAATTAATAACAATTTAATTAGGCTACAATTAACTAATACAATAAATAACTTAACTTATTTTCTTAATACTACTTACAGAAATGATACAGAGTAAATGAAAGTTAAACAATAGACAGTTATTCGCAGTAACGTTGACCTATTCTAACGTACTGGCCTACCTGTATGTACTATCGAATACGCTCACTCAATTACAGACGAACGAAAACTAATTCTGGACCATAAAAAAACTGGCGCTTTTATAGGTGGGCTAATGGAGAGTTCGAGAAAAGACAGTATTTTCGATATAATAATAAAATACAAAATCCTTCTGACAGCTTCTGGATAAATCTTAACAATTGTAGACAAACTAGGATGAATGAATAGAAGGTGTTATAAAAAAACCAATTATCTAAATAGGTACCTGTCACTCACAATACCGAGTGGCAACAAAAGCCAGGTCTATCTTTACTATAAAAGACCATTTATATTGCCCATAATATTCTTTACTTTTTTCAGAAAACACTATTAATTATTCTTATTATTCATAACAACATTTCAAATCTCTCGGTCCTTCTCGAAAAATTTCGAACCCACATTCCCTTTTGATTTCGTCACCATACTGTTATCAGGTAGCAAGTAAGGAATAATTCTTAATTTGATTGTAATTAGTCACTTCTTTTTAATTAAGTTTAGTTTAAGTCAGTATTTCTCAACAGGTGGGTCGCGACCCCTTGTGTTGGGGTTGCGAAATATGGAGGGGCAAATTAAAAACCGTTAGGTATTGTTATAGTTTAATTATTAAAAACTTTTTTTCCAATTGAATTAACGCAAAATTTTGGCTTGTTTGGAATTAACCAATTTTTGAATGTCTGAATTTATTTTTATAACAAACAAAACAAAGTTATTTTTCAAAGTCAACCGATTTGTTGATTTGGTTTTCAAATTCACTATTACAGAAAATTTTTGTTCGTAGGTTCTTTCGATGTATTAAATGGTACCAAAATTTTCAACGCTGCCTAGGATAGTCTGGGTGTTGTTTTATTACTCCAAAATATTTGGTCAGCACAAGTATTGTTGAAAGTCAATTTCATCGCCTGATCACTTGATAAATTTATCAGTTCATCATCAAGACGAACACGTAAACTTTTTGTAAATTTTTCAATATTTTTACATTATAATTGAGAGGAGTCGACAAAATACTCCACTTAAAATGGGGGAGCAGTGTCTAAAAACCACTGGTTTAAGTCAAAATAGTTTAAGCAAAAGAGGAAGGTCGCGGGTTCGATTCGTGGCTATGGTCTGAACATTTTAACACGTTAAAACCCACCATTTATTTATTTTATTTAGTAAAATATAGCTGCATTAAAATTACAATTCATGACTATACTAAGCTATGTACAATATTTTAAAATAAATATACTTATAGGCCTACGCAAAAACTCTTCTTCACAAAGAGTTCTGTCCACGCATAGGAGTACACAAAACAAAAACATTAATTCACTTAAATACTTATAACTACTATAAAATTATTAAGTTAAATTACTACTGGTAGCTATATTATAATAGCGATATTATAATTTTTAATTTATAACTATAACTACTTTACAATAATATATTTTAACTAACACAACGTAAATATTCTAACTTTATACGAAATTAATTCAATAAATGAGCTTAAAGAGACAGTTAAACTGTCGCAAAGAGAAAATTAAAAACTAATAAAACAGTTATTTTAAGACCTGGAAAATTTTCTCAAGTTCTTGCCCACAGATCGATATTATATGATATTTTATTGTATGTTTTAATAGATGTGGTGACATAATACTGTGTATGTGGGGTGGAAGTACGTTAACGAATCGCCTCTCAAGATAAAGAAATGACTTCTGAAAAAATGTACTATTTGGTTTTCTAGTCTTAATTTTTCCAGCGTTCCTAGTACCATAATTGGTTTTATTGGGATCAATTATTACTTCACGGTTACCACAAGCCCAAAAGAATTGTATCAGAACCTTGAAAACAAATAAATGCCTTAAAGGAAGAACTCCAAATTCCTGGAACAGGCTCATACGATCGCACTTTTTGTAACCATTAATAGTGTATAGAAAAGATTTTTGTAGATTAATCACAGATTTAATGTGAGTAATGTATGTACTACCCCAACATGCAATTCCATACGACAACCGTGAGTGTACAAGAGCAAAATAAATTTTCTTCAATAAAGATCTGGGACACATATATTGTAAATGATAAAACCTATGTAGGAGAAGACGTAAGTATTTTTTTTAAATTTAAAACATGCGCTTTCCACAGAAGATCATCCTGAACTAGAAGTCCAAGATATTTAACCTTATTTGATTGTTTTATTAACCCACAATTACACATATTATAAGAACATTCCACTTCATGATATTGCAGTGGTTGATCAAAAACGAAAGACCGTGAAATACTAAAATTAAGGTAAACAGTTTTTTCTAGATTTAAATTCAACTTATTAAAACGAAACCAAAGTGCCAATAGCTGAAGATCATGTTGCATATGGTTGTTCAAAATATCCACGTTTTCTGCCCCATATGAGAGAGCTGTGTCATCTGCAAAAGCAGTTATGGAGCCTTTAAAAGGTCCTAAAAACAGATCATTAATAAATACTAGAAATAGTATTGGACCTAGAACAGAACCTTGAGGGACACCACTGTATATGTTACTCATATACCCATTACCCATTACTGTACTAAAACCCATTGTAGTTCTGAATGTCCAACTGTTGATTTAAGTTTATTTAATCAACCTTAAATAAACTAAAAAAATGTCAACTGCATTTTTTCTTCAAATGTATCTCCAACAGGAGTTATCATTTCATGAATTCTTGGCCAATCTATTTTATTGTTCTGAAGAAAACAAATTACAGATAAATTTGTTAATAAAAAATTAATCTTTCTGAACATCCCTTTTATAAATGTATGAAATGACAGTGGTTAATCAAAGGAAACTATAAACACACAGTAATAACAATAAAAGTAATTAAAATATTATCTCTTTTTTACAGCAGTAAAAACAAAAATAAATTTTAAGATATTGCAGTTAATAAAACCTCTTCATAAAAACAAAACATTTTAATTTAAATCACCTCCCAAAACTCAATTAATTTTTGAAACCTTTAAATTATACTTGAGGCCAAATCAATTCAATTACTATAAACATTAATAAAAACAAGCTTGTTATAAATCTTCTAAAAAAGATTATATTTCAATAACCAAAATATTAAAACAAGATCATTAAAACCTAAAAATTATGATTTAAAACTAGAAGAATTTTTATTTTTGTAATAATATAAACATATTAACTTTAATGTTCTTACCGATTAGCAAAATATGTCTAAAATTAATTTTTATTTTCTAACTTTGAATTGCTTACTAAAAATATATGATAGGATTAATTTTAAGATTGCTTAAATATACTTTAGGTATTAACCTACTTAAAAAATTGATAAAATAGCTATTATTAATCAATTATCTGAGTGTTTATTTATGACGTAGACTGTTTATTTAATTACAGATACAATAAATCTTTTTTAAATTATGTTTTTACACAATATAAGACTTCTCATAAAGATAAATTATTTATTTTGGTTGAAAAATATACAGGGATTACTTTCGTAAATGTAGCTTCAATAATTAAACGGTTAAACTAGATTTGCAGTCGACTTAATACCAACAGAAATCATCAAGAAAGAATTAACTTAGTTCCGGTTTAGAGTACATTAAAAAATCAACCTGAGATATGTAATAAAAGTGATTTGAAAATATCAATCAGAGCACTTTGAAAAAATTGAAATAGAACGAGAAAACTTATCAGATCAACTACTAAATGTACAGTTTACAAAATTTTAAAGCTTCCATGTAGAGCCAAGAAAGTTAATCTATGATCAAAGTAATTAAAGAGCATACAGGGAAGAATCCTCAGAAAATCGGATCCAAAACAACTACGTGATGTAAATACATTAGGTAACTTCATGTTTAGTTCCAGGGCTATAAAAAATAGTTCTATTTCTTTTTACGTGGTCAACCAATTATATAACTGAACTATTTAAGAACAGAAGAGGTAGAGGTGTAAAAGACTAATCAGAATTATCTCCTCTAAGAGTAATAAATTTCATTATACAGCCAGATCTTGTGGTGAATGAAATGAAGGTGTCATATTTTGCTGGGTGCAAAGTAGATGCTTTTCGGAGGGCATAGCATGCTGACAAGTATAGATAACTTTTGTTACCTATATGAGGAAGGCAAAAGTAAATCACCTTACTCCTGGTTTTACTTAGTCAAACCTTGAGAGGTTCAAACCAGGCCTTTCGCCGGTTGATCTTTTTTCTCTCTTTAATTCTTTATTTACAACTGTAAAATGTTACAACAAGCAAATGTGATGATTATGATAATAATGTTAATGACGTGATAGGCATGAGAGGGGTAGGGGCCCCATTGGTGCCTCCCCAAGAATGAAATTTGTATATCAAATTAGCAGGTGTCTACTCCAGCGTTTTTTAAGGTGTCTAGGGGGATTATCAGGTAAATGGACGGAGGAAAGTGAACGAACCAGGGGGTTCTCGTGTTTGTGTGACTTGTCGTGAAAGCGTTTGTATAGGTATTCAATGGAATTTTGTACAATCTGCATGTAAGGTTTTGTTGCTAACATAAAAAGGTGCATTTGCTATAAGGCGTAATGTTTTTGACTGGAATGCTTGAATTCGTGCCATGTTAGAGGGTTTCGTTGAGCCGTAAATTTGGGATCCGTAGGTCCAAATAGGTTTCAAAAGAGAACAATATACCTAATTTTTGTGCCATTGGTAATTTTGATCGTTTGTGAAGTAGGGAATATAGAAGTTTAAGCCGGGAATTCTGTAATAAACGTTTCCGGTTGATCTAAACAACAACTTTATGTTACTCTAAACCAGTGTTTTTGAACATTTGGGTCGCGAAATATGGGGAAAATTTTAAAAATAGTTATTGTTACAGTTCTTTTTTTAAAAAAAGCAAAAATTGTACATTATTTTTAAAACTTTCTTCAATTCAATTAACGCGAAACTTCGGCTTGTTTGGAATTAACCAATTTTTTATTCTTAGAATTTATTTTTATAACACAAGACGATGTCATTTTTTAGTGCCAAACGTTTCTTGATTTGGGTTTCAAATTAACCATTATGAAAAATCCTTGTTCACAGTTGAAGGATGTGGCAAATGGTTTCAAAAATGTTAATGCTACTCTGGACAGTTCTGGTTATTCCTTTTTAATACTACTTAATCCAAAATTTGTCGGCACAAACATTGTTGAAAGTTACTTTTATTGCCTGATCACTTGATAGTTTGATTATGATAGTTCATCATGAAGATGAACACTCAGCTCAGAATTTTGGATAGTTTGCTCATTAAACGGATTGATTACCCATGAATATCCACTCAGATTCTTAACTAAAGTTACTCACATCCTTAAGTAAAAATTAAAACTATTGTAGAGATTTTAATTTTTTTAACCTATTCAGAGGGGGTCGGCAAAATTACTCGACCTAAAAACGAGGTAGTGTTATGTGAAGGCTGAGAACCACTGTCCTAGATGAATGTTAAGGGTCCCATGGATTGCTCGAATGCCAAATATAGAAGTTCTCAGGAGAATAAAGAAAGACGTTGAGGTGATTTCCTCCATCAAGTGTAGGAAGGTCCAATATTTTGGACATATCATCCGGAATGGTTCATTATATTCGTAATTATGAGCCATTATGCAGGGGAAAATATATGGAAACCAAGGATCTGGCAGAAGAAGAGTATCGTGGCTCAGAAATCTGAGAACTTGGTTTGGAAAGACCTTAGAAGAGCTATTTTGTAGAACAAAGAACGAAGTGAGAATTGCTATGACGGTTGCCAACATTCGGAACGGATAGACATCTGAAGAAAAAAAAAAGACGAAGAAGAATTAAATGTTAACTAAAAAAATCCTACAGTGTCTGATAATTATTGTTACCCTTTAAACCTCATTTCCCGTTAAATCGTACATTGATAGTTTATGCTTAACATTCTAGCGTCCAGAACATCGACTAAAATATATCTTGAAATTTATTGTAACAAGGACAATGATTGTCAATGAATGGAATGCTTTTGGTTGGAATTCTCGGAATAGCCGGTAGACCTAGGCTCAATTTTTGTCCCTTGAAATACGGTAGAACAGTTTTATTATGCCGATTGTTTCTACATAATTATTATTATTTTATTATTTTTACATTTGGAACACATTAAAAGGCCTACAGATTTGTTGGATCTCGATTGTTGTTGTTTTCGATTCTCAGTATTTCTTCATCCTTTTGGACTGTTCTTTCCTTTATTCTTCTTTTCAGTCCTTGGTCCGCGTAGTCTTGATTCTCGTACCTGAAAATTACCAAAGTTGTTGATTTTATTGCTAAATCTTATGCTTCTAGTGTTTCTATTTTATTTCTTTTAGATTTTTCGCTGTTTCTTCAAACCATCCCCGGTTTTATTTTCTTGTTTAGGAAGTGTTCTATTTGGAGTTTCGGTATTCTCGTGTTTTCCATTCTGAAGATACGTCCAAAATATTTTGCTCTTCTTGTAATTGTGATGTCTGTTATTTATTTAATAGATTACTTTTTATCATTATTATGTTTTTATATTTTGTTGTAGCTACAGTTTTCTATCCAACCATAAAAGGGTTTTATTATGGTCCATTATCCTTCATACATTTTTATGTTCTTTACGTTTTAGAAAGGACTACGACTAACTTTTATATAAAATTGTGTGAGTGACCTTTAAGTTGAGTTTATTACTTTCTGGGCGCCGCTAATATTGTTTCTTGTTTAGAAAGAAGATTTTTATTATCTATTTCTCTTTGATATTTTATGGTCTCCTTTATCCCTCGAGAGGTCTCGATGGTTGTTTTTTGTAAACAACAGCTAATATTTTTTTTTAGCGATTCAGTGATGTTGTAAACAGTGAAGTGAGAGAGTTAAAAACCAAAAACTGGTTTGTACGTCGTGTATTCAAAAACTTTCTTCGCAACGGGAAGTTAGCGTACAATTTTTGCCAGGATGTAAAAAAGAATTATAAATGTATTAGATTGTAAATGTCCATATTCATTTTTAGTTACTAATTTTCGTTTATAAGTCTCATCATTTTAAATCATTTTTTAATAAATTTAGTCTGTAATATTAAGTTTAATTTATTGTAAATCTAGTTATTATTATGAGTTTAGTATTGTAAATGTAGTTGTTATAAATGTACTAATAAATTAATTTAAATAGGTTTTTGCAAATTTAAAAAGAATTTTTATTATCTAAAAATAACCTGAAAGAACCCACAAAAAACTGATAAATTTGCTATTGAAATTTTATTGCTCATGAGATGAACTGAAAGATAAGTACAGTAAATTTAATACATAATTTATTTATATGAAAAATGTATTAGGTTATTTTAAAAAAAAATATCTACTATGTTGCAGACATTAACAGGAAAATAAATCAAAACAGATTATAATTTTTACTGAACATAGTTATTTGTTTAATAATTGTACACCAATTTGCAATTCCATAAATTTTTATTTCAATTCCAAACATTTAATCAAAGAAAATTATTTCGATAAATATAATTTAATCATAATAGTATGTTTAAAGAAACTCAGATGGATAGTAAAGTTAAGTTCGCCGAGTTGTCTCTCCAGGTGGGTATTAAGAATGCCTGGAGCTGGAATGTCTAGGGTGCTCTAACTGGAGAGGCAATTGTCCAGCTATCCAGCGGGTTCTGATAACGGTCCACTAAGATTTTATATATATATATACATGTATATTTGTACACGCACGCTAACACACCTTGCGCAGTTTTCCAACTTCTCTTATACTAATACACGGCCTACATCTCTACAACTTATAAATCCACTACCTACTCAATAGTTGGTTTCTAATTAACTTGCCTCATTAACTGTTTATCCAAGTCTCTTATTTATTTTAATTTCTTTTTCCTATCTAAAAAAGAACAAATAGTTATATTCTTGTAAATACAAAAAAGTTATTTTTAAAAGAAAATAATAATTAATAAGAATTTAATTAAAAATAATGCCTAAAATACCTTTAACTCGATGACCATGAAACTCAGATAAGATTAAAATTTATATTATTGTTTCTTTTTTGTGATTTAATCACATCATATGTTACTATTATTTACAAGTGATTAAACAATATTATCTATAAAGAAAAATATACACTTTTGGTTAAAAATTTCTGCCAGGTAGGCCTACATAAAATATTACACAATATTACAAAAACCGACTATATTTAAAATATATTCCAGTTTTCCTTAAACTGAAAACTTTTATTAGATTTAGCTTTTCTCATGCATACATTTTTAATTACAAGTCGACAAAATTAGTTATTCTAACTAGATACTGGATAATAGCTGTCAAATTAGAAAATGCAATCAACTCACACTGCCGTATCTATACCGGTCAAGTAGGGCTACCAACTTCGTGTCACAAAACAAAATTTCCCTTTCTTAGATAAAAACCAGACATTCACAATTGGGTAACAGGACTAAAAAAAGTCACTCTGTATAATGATGTCTAGCACACGGGCTTAATTATCATCTCGGAGAAGTACTGTTATTATTATTTTTTGGTTAGCATAAATCTTTGGCGACAAAAAAATTATAAGAAATTACTCTGTAGTAAATTATTACAATGAATAATGACGACCTGTGTTCATTACAGAAGTATGAAAAACTTTATAATGACTAATGAAATGTTATCTATAAAATGTGACCTATAGTTTTACCTAAGCAACCAGGTAACATTCTGGCACGAGATGGTATGTTGTTTCCATTTTATACCATCTTATTATTACTTTTATTTGTGTATACTATTCATATATGTGTATGTAAGTGCGTGTGTTTGCGCGCGCTTTTGCGTGTGCGTTTAGTTCTTAAATTCTCTCAAGTCAATTACAACATTTTACTACACCATTGTAAAATACACATATATAAAAATACAAAAAAAGAAATACACTACAAAATGTATTACGTTAAATTCTGACTGGCTTAGTATATACTGGGTTAATAAAATTTAATAGCGTCGACTTTATATGACCTTACTGTTAAAACTAAATTCAATCACAATTTAATCATAACTTTTTTCTCTAGTTAAAAAATTAACTCAATGAAAGACACTACATTTTATAATTTTTTAAATTTTTTTGTAAAAAATACTAATAATTTCTATATTTCCCTCTCATACTTCAATCGCCTTATACATAACGATCCATTCTTTTTCAAAAAATAATGAAATTAAAAAAAAATAAAAACAAGAAAGTAGTTTCAACTAATCTAATCAAATTTATTACACATTACGTAATAAAAAAATGAATAAAATGTATTCTTTTATTATATTTTATGTAATAAAATTGTATTATTAATTTTCTACAATTTAAAATTTTATTAATTCTGTAATTACTTTTTAATACTAGGTTTTAGTATCAAATGTTTAATTCAATTAAATTATTTAATTAATTTTGAAGTATACATTTAATTAATAAAATAAAAATCAGTTAACTAAAATATTCTGTGCTTCTCGTTATGAAAAGTTGAAAGCGAACAAGAATTGAACTTGTAAATATCTGATTAATTGGTCAATACAATTACCCAGACGAATTAGTTTGTTTAATTTCTATATCTATTAAAATGTACAATGATGGAAAAACGTACGATGAAAGGAATTCAATATTGTTTTATGAATTCCTATCAATTTAAATTCTGGCAAAATTTCTTTCGGTGAAACCGTAGGTTTTACTTCTTTCTCAGGTACGTTACTCTCTAAGAACATTGGTTACCATCAAGGCCATTTGAATCTTCTCCACTACCAGATAAAAAAGTAACCAATTTCACACCACACCAGTTCCGAAGAGTCTTTAACGACTATGTCCTACTCGACCTGTCGTAAAAGTAAATATCTATGTTTTTAACGATTTTCAAGTATTGATTAGTGTTCTTCAAGCCATAATAACGAATATTAGCTTATTCATTGTTACTCTCTCCTACCCTATATTTCATATAGGGATGGAAAGTATTTTTTCATGAAAATTTTTCGAAATAAAGTTTTCAACAAAAATACACGTTTTCAGGGTCCGTAATCTAAAAAAAACATGCTTTTGCAGATTGGTGTGTGTGCATGTACGAGAACAAAACACCTCAAAAACGAATTATCTTCTAAAGCTGAAACTTCGAACATAAGATAACACAAAAGAACATGACACCAACATTTTCATCAAAGTCGGACAACCTAAACTAGAAATTTATTCGTCCAATTTTTCCGTTTTCTTTTCAAAAAATGGCTTCCACAATTTAAAAAACATTGCCTCTACTTATTTTTGTGCTGTATAAGCTTGAGTAAGTGACATGTCTACTAAAATTTCAGTTCTGTGGTTTCGTGGTAAGTTTGTTTTCTTTCCAGATTTCCTCAATAAGCTTAGGGTATAAGTGTACTACTAATATTAAAGTTGTAGCAAATTTAAAAACCTACAACTTTCATTTCATTTATTTTCTTTAAAGTTTAAATTAGTCTCAGTTACTGATTTTTGTATTTTTCTCTTTGAAGTTGGTAAAAAATATGTTTTTGTTTTTAATTTTGTCGTGAAACGTGCTAAAACGGCTAAAACGTGCTACAGTACTGGATCTCCCAGGGCGATTCTGATAGTGTGATTTTAAAGTTGTAAATAATATAATGTTAGTGTTTTGTAGATGACTGTCGTGTTTGAGTGTGAATGTTGTAAATTACTGAATGAACGTTTCGAATTATTTTCGGAAAAGTTAGGTGTACATATATTCGGAATCATGTGCTTATTATTTATTACTTCTTATTTGTTTTTCGTTTTAAAGGAAGTTTTGGTTATTTTTTATTTTATATTTATTTATTTATTTTTTTGTTTATTAATTTAAAAATCACTATAAAATTTTGATTGTAAATATTAATTAAGAATAGTATGAAAGGTTTTCATATTATAATTTGTTAATTACACCAGTGGGTTGTAATTTTTTCATGAGTTGTGTCTAATTGATAAGTTGCATTTATTGTTATTTATAACAGATTATGCATTAAATAAAAAGTTATATGAAAAAAAAAAATTTGTCGTTTAAATTTTACAATAGAAGTGTATAAACTGAAGTTACTGGAGAATTTATAAATCACCAAATTTTACTTAAAGAATTTTTATTCTTCAGCGCTTGCTTTCAATACAATCCAAATCCAATAGAGGTTGAATTTCATTTATCATTATTCACTCATGATTAAAATTAGGTTATTAAAATTCGGTCCTGGGTTCGAATTTCACTCAGGCACGGCATATTTTCATAAGTTACAAAAAATCATTTTATCTTCCACTTTACAAAATTACACCTCAACGTCGTCGCTAATGACCGTTGCAGTTGATGCGACGTTAAATAAAATAAATTAAAAAATAATTAGGTTATGTTTTTAATTTTACATTGTTTACTTATCAGATTTTCTATTTATTTGCTTAGTAGTACTATATCGTGCAGTTTTTCAAATTATAGCCTAAAAGGTTTTTTCAAAAATGCGTGTAATTTGTATTTATAGGTGTTATCGTTAAACGTTTAACTTATAATCACGTTGTCTGGTTATAATACTGTTTTTTTTATAGATACTATATCACTATTTCGTTTATAAACAGGGTAAAACACGTTACCTTTATTTAATATGTTCAAAATAGGGTAAAATAATTATGGATACTAATACAGTATGTAATAATAAATTGAATTCAGTAATAGGACATAGAAAATTGTCTAGTTGGACATATGTTATTGTTAAAATGATATCATTTACACTTTTGTGTAATGTAACATGCCTACCTACACATGCGTTTAGATTTAAATCAGATGTTATTAAAACTGATGTTATGAGTGACATAAGACATACACTTTATGACATTGATATTCTATGAGTTGATATGTGTAGCCCTCTTTAACATACGTCAGTGGAAAGTGTTAGTTATTAACACTACATAATAGATATGTCAGTTATTATATCAGGTAACTGTCCCATTGATTGTAAGTGATAGGATTATGACTACCATTCCCTAAGTTTTAACATGTCCGCTGTTTCAGAATACTGAGTGAATTTTTACTCCTTTTTCTATAAATTTATTTGTAACAAAATTTAAATTCTAGGAGAAACTATTTATTTTTATGTTTTTTTGGGTATCGGACCTTAGATATTCTTTTTGGTTTTGTTTAGTTCATCAGCCGAAAGGCTGGTTTGAACCTGTAGAGGTTTTCTTCAGTAAAACGAGGAGTGAGGTGGTTTACCATGGCTTCCTCCCTGAATGGAAAATATCAGAATGCTGGGCCCTCTGAAAAGCACATATCTACTCTGGAAATGACACCTTCATTTCATTCATCGCATGGTTTGGCTGTATAATGAAATTCATTACTTTCATAGAAGATAGCTCTAATTAGTGTTTCTTACACCTCTACCTCTTCTGTTCTTAAACGATTCAGTCGTTTAATTGGTTGACTATGTGATAAGAAACAGAACTATTTATTTTAGCTTTGTAACGAACAGATTGAGTGTAAATAATTTGAGACTTTAACTGTCTGTTATGGGCAGAGAGGTATTATGGGCAGAGGCAAAGAGATATTCTTTAAAAAACAAATAACCTACACAGTGGATTTTAACAAAAGATTTTTAGTAAATGTTATCTTTGAGCAACAATATTGTGGAACAATAAAACATCCAAATTACTACAGAATACTCAAAAGAACTCTCTTGACGTTAATGAATTGTTCGGTGATATTTAATCTTTTATACATCACATCATAACCAAATAGATTTGGTTTTTTATCAAATTTTCAGCCAAACATATGACTGAAACATTTAAGAACAGAAGAGGTAAAGTTGTAAAAGACACTAGTCAGAGTTTTCTCCTCTGAGAATAATGAATTTCATAATACAGCCACACCCTATGGGGAATGAAGTGAAGGTGTAATTTGTAGTGTGGAAAATATATGCTTTTCAGTAGGTCCATACCAATATCAGGGAATTTTTGATGTCTTGACGTCACATAAACCGATTTATCTTCATTGACTTCTGTTTAATAGATAGACTTGATAGGTAAATACATGACAGTGGAAACGTAATCTCTTGGGGAAGGCAAGGGTTTTTTCCAGATTACATAGGTTTTGGAATGAAAATACTTGAGAAATCCCAGCTTTTCTCAAGTGTTTTCATTAAAATATTAGAGAAATCCCAGCTTTTCTTAAGTATTTTCTATCCAAAACCTTTGTAATCTGGAACAACCCTTGACTTCCCCAAGGGATTACGTGTCCGCTGTCATGTATTTATCAATCAAGTCTATCTAAACTGAAGTCAATGAAGATAAATCGGTTCATGTAACATTAAGACATCAAAAATTCTTTGATATTGGTACGGATCTGAACCGTAGGCTGTCATGGAAAAGGCATATTCAAGTCAAGCGTCATCAGCTGAACCTCGAAGTAAAGAATATGTACTGGTTGTTAGGAAGATAATCAATTATCTTCCTCATCCGTAATGAAGTATGTACTTACGGAATTCAACTCTGAGGAATTGCTAGAACATAGATATCCCTGAGATTTTCCAAAAGAAACTAACAGAAAAAGTTTTGAATCTCTTTAGTACGTCAATAATAGATATGTTTATGTTGACATAAACATAAATTAGGAACAAAATAAAACGGATATGCTAATATTGTTTTTAATTTGTATAAAAGACCAATATGCCACACTTTGTCAAAGGCTCTTAATATATTGTCTAGAAAAAGAGCACAGCAGTTACCTCCCCTTTCTAATGTGTCAGATATCATAATTTATTCACTACGCGATGTATTTGCTCCGCAGTAGAGTGACCGCTTCTGAATCCAAATTGATGGTCTGGAACAACTTTCTGTTATATTAGAATCCCCTAAAGCCTCTATAAAAACAATTTTTCAAAGACCTTGAAAAGAAGAGGCAGTAAGCTGATTGGCCTTTACAAAGACATTTCATTTGGTGGTTTACCTGGTTTTGGAATCATTATTATTTGTGAGACTTTCCATTAAAAAGGAAAATATGTCGTTCGCAAGATACTATTGAATAGAATTTTAAAATAAGTTAATGCCCTGCCAGGAAGATGTTTGATGACTTCAGACGTAATTAAGTGTAATCAATGAAATCAGCGAGGCAAAAAATAACAATTCTCTATGCAAGAACTCTATAGCAACAAAGGCTTCATGAATTTACTTGACTTTAAATCTTCTAGACAAGACTAACAATGGTTTTGGTAGATTCATGCGTTACCATACTCAAATGCCGTACAGACTTTTACAAGAAGACTGTGGAATATCTATAAACAAAACATTCTTGAATGTGGGTGTGAGATTTTCGACTTTCAGTAAACAATAATAACATTATACTTATTGTTGAATTTAAAAACAGATTGTAGTATTACAGTTCTGTAATATTACAATGAATTTTGTGTTAAATACTCTAACCATTTTATATATGCTGTACGAAGTTTAGAATAGAATAGAGTTCTTAGAATGTAATGTAATAGCAGTTTGGGATTCCGTAGGGAACTATTCTTGGACTTCTATAGTTTATTGCATTTATACTACATCGTAGCTACAAAATACGGTTAGTTAGTTAAACCAAGGTAACAACATCATAAATTTGATCACGTAAGAACATTAATGGGTATTAAATAATTTACACTAATGAAGAGAAATAAATAATGACCGTTTGAAAAAAAACACAAATGATTTATTTATAACTGATTTTTAAAATTAATAGAATTGTGAATGTTTTAACACAATTTTATAAATAAATAGGTCTACACGTGGTCATTATTAACAACAGTAAGTTAGCGCATGCTGTAATATTTTAAAGATAAAAACAAGGTACAAATACGTATAAAATAGAACCATGACAAGTAACCAGAAAGAAAAATCGTGACATAATTGACCGTGGATAGTATAAACATAGTCATGCATCCTCCTCTTCTAAAGGAGTGATTTGTAGTGATTAGGTGAAGTGACCTTGGGACTCCGCCCCCTGGGGGGCCCACCTTGAGTTGATATAGATTGGGACGGGCAATCTTTGGGTTACGGAATCGGTATGGTATTCAGAGTCTAGGTAGGCTTGGCATCAGTTAACATTATAAGAAAACAACAGGATTATAGCATCTTGTGCAAACTACTAATAATAACAATAATAAAGTGACGTAAATATGTAATGATAAATCATAAAAATTAATAAATATCATTAAATCATCGGCTAAGTATTGTCATACAAAACAATTCAAATATATTTGCTCGTGTATATAAGTCAGGAAGACAAAGAATCTTGATCTTGGATTAAACTGAAGATTAAATAAAACGACCCTGTTTGTTTATTAAACAAATAATCATCATCAATGTTAATTTAACAAATATCAAGTATAAAAATAATATGTAAAAATTTGATTTTTAGTTATACCAGGACATAATTGGTCAGTTTTCTTAGTCTCTCTTGCTCTACGTGAATATATAGAGAAGAAAAGTAACTTTTTTATTTAAATTTCTCAAATCAGATTTTCAGGCCCCGTGAATCCAAAAAACATGTTTTTAGCAATTGGTGGGTGTGTAAACAAAATATCTAACGAACCGAATGTCGTACAAAATTGAAAAATGGAAATTTAGTCAGTTACTAAGGGAACCGATACAAACATTTTCATTAAAATCGGTCAACCGAAAGTAATAGTTTAATCATGCGATTTTTGCGATTTTCTCTAAAACGGCTTTTACGATTTTACTGCATTTTTGTTTTCTACAAGATAAGTTAAGGGTAATATAGGGTAAGCGCCATGTCTGCTGAAATTCTTGGGACGCCTGTGTTTTTGTGGTAAAAATGTAACTTTTTAAGATTACGACCTTAATATGCACTTTAAGGCGAAAGCGTGCAGGCTATTTAAAGTTGTACAAACTTAAAACCTACAGCTTTTATTCAAAACATTTTATTTCTACAACACTTAGTTAGTTAATTAGTGGTTTTCTGTATTTTGCTCATCAAAAATTATAGAAATATTTTTTTTAGTTGTGGCGTTAGTCTTCATTTTACGATAAAAATGTTTAGGTCTACTACGTATAATCAAAGTTATAGAAAATAAAAAAATCTACAACTTTTACGCATTTTTTTTACAGAGCATAGTTTAGCGTCAATTAGTGATTTCCAAAATTGATAAGTGATTCCAAGAAAATGATACATCTGATTTTAAGGAAATAAATCCTGGTGTCTCAAATGGGTTAATTTTGGGACTTTTTCTTTTTGTTTCTGATAGTTTCTCCAAACAATCGAGAACATAGTTGAAGGATTCAAAATTAAAACAAACGTTTATACTTGTTTCAATTTCCGAGAATTCCTATTCAATATATTCCATTCATAGCCATCCATTACACTTGCTCAATACACATCACTTCACACAATACACAATCTATTCCCTTTACTATTTCAAGAATATTACTGTATAATGTTACAACATTTATAGTAAAAAAACTAATCAAACTTCAGATAATAAAAAATTAACTATATTTTTGTGTTCAGAAAATCTGTAAAATATAAATTAGATAGATACTTTTGAATGATACTTAGATGATTAAGTCTGATTAAGAAAGATTATTATTTGATAGAAAAATATAGTAATAAGCGGAACACGGGAAGTTAACACGAAATAAACAGAGGGTACATACTTATTATTGAAAAGCAAGTATTATTGTGATATCGATGCCACGATAATTCTAAAACTTGTTTTGACTTTTTCTATTTTCTATGTGTTTGTGTAATTAAATTGAAAGATGGTAGTCTGGTTTTTGTAGTTCAATCTAGAATGATTGCCTTAGTTGTTGGATTTATAAAATTCAGAAATCTGCATACATAAAAAAAATGTGAACGTCCTCAATGACTAATTCATCATTCATCATAAATTCCCTCACTTCCCGATAACCTAAAGAGCTCAATTCACCTTTAATTTTTCTTTATGGGTTTAAAAGAAAAACTTAAAGTTTTTTTGCTAACTACTGTAAAAAAATAAATATTTTTCTTTACTTTCCGAAACAGATAAATTTCTAAAAATTGGCAGGAGTGTTATGCTAGTGGTACCTAAAAATTTAGAATGTAAAATGAAACCGGGATAGATAATAATTTTATTTATTATAATTAATTTATTTATAATAAAATTTATTAAAAATAATTATCTAAAACAGTCAACAAAATTAAGCATTTACATTTAAAATTTTACGAACATACTGTTATTCTAGAACTTTACATTAACGGCCTTAACACTGAAACAAAGATTGGTTTTATTATGTGTACGTATAATCATTCTATCAAACATTTATTGGTTAATTTATTCAGTATTATATTTATTTATGTAGTTCGTCCATTAAATTATGTATTAATTTTATTACCTTCAAATTGTAGTGCCGGTTATGGATAGTGATCACCGCAACTGGCTTCTACGCCAGGGGTCCCGTTTTCGATTACTGGTCAGATCAGGCATTTTTTCTTCACACACTTTTATCCGTCACCCTTCGTCGTCTGCATTAGCAATAATTATAAAAAAACGAACGTAAAATAAATAATTAGATAAATTTTTTTATTAAAAATATTTGAGATGATTTGTAAAATTGAAAATTTTGTGAAGATATTTAGGTTATTAACAAAAATTTTAATTTCTTGTTCAAAGTTCTTAAAACGTTTTTCGTGAGTACTGCAAAGAAGTAACCTATTCTTGTATTCGTTTCAGTAATGTAACCTTCCCTTTCTCAATGCCAAATATTTTTTCCTTCAAGGATCAACGTCCTGTAATAGGTAATGTTCAATAAAGTCCTTGATTACGAGAGTCAAAATCTGACGCTGAATTGGTTGATAATTAACTGCCTGCAATGTCTTCTGTTACTGTATTGCGAGAGAGTATAAGTAATCTATTTTGGTAGTAAACCCTACTTTCATCAGCCTTCGGCTCGACAACTGGGCAATGCATGGTGAATGGGAAAGGTAAAATCGGGTTTCTCTTCCCTAAAAACTGAGAATTTTTAGCTAAAGTTTGGTTATAGGCTATGACAGAAGAGTAATTTTTCTCCAGATTCTTTCAATAGAACAGCGATCCGACAAAAGGAAATTTTTTTTTGTATCCAAAGCCTCTATCTGTCAACATCTAATTACCTTACGCGACTAAGGTTTATGTGCTGTATAAAGCATGACTCCAAAACTAATATTAAACCTGTGTGTAGCGTGGGCGCTGATATATGTATAATATTGTAACACCTAAATCTAGGTCCGTTCGGGATCTGGGTATGATAAATAATAAATATACTTACAACGTACAAGAATTAATAATTTATTTTACACAATTAATAATTTTAACTAATGGTTAAAACTTAGATTACAAATAAAAACAAATAGATTAATTTACATAAATTAAAACAGTTAGCTTACAAAACTTAAGTTTCAATTAAACTTGACTAAGAATAGAAAAATGTCCATAAGAACCAACAAAATGGAGTTACCTACCTGTCCACAACCAATTGTATCACCCGTACGCACGGTTTGAGTAACCCAAGACCGGTCCCGTAATGGCCCGACACACCTTTCCTTTTACCTATTTATTTATTGACAGAATTCACTTCAAAGCCGGTAACTGTTTTTATATCTGCGGTCTGATAGTTAATCTAGACCCTTCGAACAATTACGAGATTTTTCCAATAATTAAACCGCTTTTCTATCTCAACGTTGAAAGAATAAAAATAAAAATAAACGTTTCCATTATGTTCGATGTCTTAGAAATCCTGTTTCCAACATTTCCCTTGTAGTATTATATAAACAGTTCCGAGGGAGGTGGAGGGTTGTTTGCTGATGTCGGATCAAGTGGCCAGACGGCGGGTTTTTGGTTGGTAAGGGCGGTTGTAGCCTCCTTTGGGCTGGACGAGGACGCCTCAATTGAGTCCAACACTACTTCCCCCTTCGTGAGGGAGTGAATATGAGTTTTTCTCGCCGCCTCGGGTAATAAAAAGAAATCCTGTTTGTAATATATCATTCATTGCACTTCACTATCATTGTTTAAAACCTTCCAGCTCATACAATACACAATCGTTTCTGGAATAATCTTACAGTATTACTAGAATATCTGTGAAACCAAAGAAATATTTGATAAGGAGGTTTAAAGAATATTCATTAAAATATTAACAAAATGTCATGTTTTATAATATTTAAAACAACCAACCTTCAGCCGTGGCAATGAGTATAATCTAGAGCTATAACACGTACATGGAATTCGACTATTAACTGCGTTTGAAAATCTATTCGATATTCAGTGTAATATGTAATTAAGAATAAAAAACAATTTCCAGTAGCCTAATCGGTTTTATATTTTATCTTAGATTACACAAAGTATTAAACTTCTGTACGGCTGGTAGTTAACTAGTTACACCGTTACGGTTATTGTAGATTATTTGTAATATATATGTTTGATACAGTAAGTAGGATTTATTTAATTATTGATAACTAGTAATTTTCAGCATCTGTAGTGTGCCAACTGAAGTTATGGATGGAGAAGTGAAACCTACTTTTAAAAAGGAATTTTAAAACATTTAAACGGTTTACAGGATAAGTAAAATAAATTAAACATCCTTATATGGATTTTGATATTACTTCTGACTAGCGACCCCCTGTCGCTTTGCATCGCATTCAAAAATATTTTATTAAACAGAAAAATGTTTAAATGATAATCGTAACAATTTCAGATTTCATACTTTTTGTTTGATTTACGTTTTTCATTATAAGTACTACCTGTCTACAACTTGATGGCCTCAGGCAGAGGGGAATAATAAGGTGATTGTAAAACCATTTCAGAAAAAATACATCTAATGTTTTTTTTAAGTAACTGAAACTTTTCGAAAATGACGTATTTTTACAAAAAAAGTATTTCGCATATTTTTTGTTCTATAAAATATTTCGAAAAACACACGATTGATGAGAAAATTTATAATTTAGTAAAAGTTTTGTTTTTCATTTTCCAGTGAAAGTTATTTCATTTCCTGTATGTGTACAGTTATCGTTCAAGACCGAAAAATTTCTCGCATACTAAATTTTTTAAGTTGTATTTCGTGATTTTACAAAATTTATTTATGAAAATACCTCGTAACTTAAAAAATGATGATTTTCTGTTAAATTTTATTGAATCATCGTTTTCCATATAAGATACAGAACAAACCTGTCAAATATTATATATGTTAATCCATGAAATAATGACCAATGACGACGTGTTTGAAAAATACAGGTTTTTCTTCAAAAACAAAACTTTTACTAAATTATAGGTACATTATCTCATTAAGCGAGTGTTGTTCGAAATAATTTTATAGAAAAAAATACTTGTTTTGTAAAAGTATATCATATCCGACAAGTTTTAGTTTTTTAAAAAATAGATGTATGTTTTCTGAAATGGTTTTACAATCCGCATATTGCTCCTCTCTGCCGGAGGCCATCAAGTTATAGACAGACAGAATTTCTTTCTTTTTGTCAAAGAAAGTAATGATAGACTGTATTATTACTTTTTGAAACCGATCTGGACATATAGTTCCCATATTTTAAAGATTCAATAAATTAAATAATACCGCTCGATTATTGTCCTACCAGTCCAGAGACGTTAAAATTCTACTGAACTTCCCTTGATACGTACAGAACCAGAATGATATATCCACAATGATTCACAGGTCGTTACGTATTCGATACAATAAAACAATACTACCAATATATCCACAGGATATTTTGTTTTGTCATCAGTCTCTCGACTGGTTTGATGCAGTTCTCCAAGCTGTTCTATCTTGCGCAAGTCGTTTCATATCTACATACCTGTAACACCCTACATTTTTTGTAATTTGCTTTATATATTCTAATCTTTGCCTCCCTCTACAATTTACTCCCTCAATATTACCCTCCATTATTGATAGCCCAATACCTGGATGTCTTAGGATATGCCCCACTAGCCTATCCCTTCTTTTGGTAAGATGCTTCCATATACTTCTTTTTTCATCTACTCTCCTAAGAACCTGTAAATTACTTATTTTGTCCACCCACCTAATCTCTAACATTTTCCTATAACACCACATTTCAAAAGCTTCTATTCTCTTCTTTTCTGCAGCCCCTATCCCCGACGTTTCACTTCCGTATAATGCTACACTCCAAACATAATGTTTTAAGAAATTTTTCTTAATCTGTAAATCAATGTTTGTAGTCAGTAAGCTGTTTTTCATTTCAAAGGCTTTTCTGGCTTGAGCAATTCTACTCTTGATATCACTATAAATAATAGATAAACAACACAGGATATTAGTGTAATATAAAACCAAACAAATCAAGACGTTTTGCTCAGTAAATTTATCGAACGATCTTCCATGAAAGCTTAAGCAAGATTTGTTGCTCCCTCGAACATTAAGATGATTAAAATATGAATAGACGCTGATGGAAAATTAAATTAGAAAAATATAAAAGCTCCATCGATAAGCGGTGTGCGTTCTCATGTCGATCATGTATGTAGTGATTTATAAAATCATCACCATTAGCTTATTAGTTATTGTAAAAAGTTTCTTGCCCATAATAGACAGGTGGAGTGTATTTGCACTCGATCTTCTAGTTCCAGGGCTACAGAAAACTGTTCTGTTTTTGTTACATTGTCAGTCAACTATATGACTGAAGCATTTAAGAACTAAAGAGATAGAGGTGCAAGAGACTCTTATCAGAGGTATCTTTTCTGAGAACAATAAATTTCATTATACAGTCTTATCCTGTGGGGAATAAAGTTAAGGCATTGCAGCGTGGAAAGAAGATATTTTTGAAGGGCCTGGATTACTTTTTTCTGGTTTTACGTCTGACTGTTGTGCAATTCTGCTAATCCAGACGGTGGATAATGATGATAATGAAAATGAGAGATGAAAAAAATGCCAGACCTGACCGGAAATTGAACCGGGGACCCCGGCGTAGAAGCCAGTTGCGCTAACTACACCAACGGGCCGGCCGCCTGGATTACTGATAAACATACTTTTTACCGAATGAAGAAGGCATAGCAAACCACCTCACTTCTTGTTTTACTTAGTAAAACTGTTATAGGTTCAAACCAGCCTTTCGGTTGATGACATAAACAACAACAACATAACAATTTTGTAAAAAAATTGTTAAAATAATATAAAACACTCACAAATGTACTAAAATAAAAAATATACTTCAAGGCTGCAATTTGAGAATTTTTTTCCTTTTTTGTATATGAGTTTTCAAACAATTTCCAAATGTGATATTAACTTAGGTATATTACTTAATCGTCGTTTATGAATTTTATAGCTAGGAGAAAAGGTACTCAGTGATCTCCGTTTGGAGCTACTGTATCACTCGCTAATCAGATCAAGAGGTCTGTACTCCATATCCACTTTAAACGTTGAATAATCGGATAGTAACCCTTGTAGCTTAATCACAGGTGCGGTTATCTAGTCAATTAAATGTGCTGTAGAATGACGCAGTTATTCTATAACCGTTGTAATTTTAAAATCGTGGTGAAGGGTCTTATTGTTTACAAAAGAAAGAACCTCTTGAAGCAACTCTTAAAAATTTTCACAAAACGTCTGGATTGACTTGAATTATTACTTTCTGCTGTTTCTCCAAAGAACTGTACACCGTATATCTAGATTGTTTGCAAACAGGTTTACTAAATTAAAATTGTTAAATGGAGGTTTAATTTCGAAAGAGGGTTAATTAAGCAGAAAATTAATTTCTGATAATAGTTCAGTTTCAATCGTTTCGTACACACGTGATCCTTCCAAGCTAGTCGTCTGTCAAACAAAAGACAATGTAATCGCACCTACCTTCGCTTGATAATGTGTTATTGAAACACAGATGGTCACGTTTGACATTGTAAAGTAAACGCAACGTAAATTGATTTAATACGGTTAAATAGACTAAGTAAGTACAAAAACCAATTTGTCCATGTTCATCTAAAGAGGGTTTCCAAACCAAACGAAATGTGACGTTTTAAGAGAAAATGTAGTAGAGATATTTTGATCAAAATAGCGAATAACAACAGCAGTTCCTACTGGAGAAATTATCGGTTAGTATTTGTCCTTCTGGAAATAACATCCTTAACCGCCAATTAATTACTTTAACTGTCACATCCGGTGCTGAGTAAGAAATGATACCTTCATTGTCTAATAAAGTTCTAATATACAAACTAATTTTTAAGCCTTTATTTTGGACTTATGGAACTCAACTTTGGGGAACAACCAGTAATTACAACATAAAAATTACTTAAAGTACCAATCCAAAATTCTCAAAACGCTTACTCAATTACAATGATCATACTTATTCTTATCTGGATTACAGTTGCGGGGAACGATAAGCATGTATGTGTTCACATTTTAGTAAAATTTCAGTCAAAGTAATCATAAACATTCTTTAATGCATTAATAACAATTCCATATCATGATTTATTCGTCAATACTGATAAAGAAAATATTTCATTGTTCATCAAACGTTACCAACAGAGGCTAAACTGCCATCATAATAATCTGGTTTTTAATTTGTCAAATAACCAAGACTCCAATTATTGTCAAACACTTAAAAGGTTTAGTGTATTAGATTTACCGAATAGATTACTATAATTTACAATTTAGATGCTAAAAATTTCACAATTTTGTATCCGTTATTTAGGTCAACAGCCGAAAGGCTGGTTTGAACCTCTAGAGGTTTTACTAAGTAAAAAAGGAGGAGTAAGGTGGTTTACCATTGCCTTCCTCACTGAGTTAAAAGAGTATGCTTATCAGCATGCCAGGCCCTCCGAAAAGCACTTACTTTCCATCCTGCAAATGACACCCTCACTTCATTCACCACAGGGTCTGGCTGCATAGTGAAATTCATTACTCTCAGAGGAGATAACTCTGACTAGTGTCTTTTACACCTCTACCTCTTCTGTTCTTAAATAGTTCAGTCATATAAGTGGCTGACTATATGATAAGAAACAGAACTACTTTTTTTAGCTCTGGACCAAACAGATAGAGTGAAATTAAAATAACACTTCACCTGCCCGTTTTAGGCATATTTTGTATCCGTTGAACCGAATTCAGTGGAATTCTGATTCTATTAATGCGAGTTCCTGTTAGCAAAATTAATTATTTTTCTTTCTTAATTTTAAAAAATTAGCATAGTTATATAAAAATATCTTTTAACAACCGTTTACACAAAATATTTTCATGCAAACAAAAAAAAACTAAAAATATTAAAATTCTCTTTAACGTATCACAAGAAATTAAAAATAACATTTTGGCAATAAAACTTTTAGATGTCATAGAAAAACTCAAAATATTACGACAAAACCATCCAACAGACCTTTTTAAAGACAGACAAATCAAGTATTGAGCGGTTACAAGCTCCGTGTAGTTGCGGGGTGAAGGGTACGGGTGAGGTATAATGAATGAGTGACGCACGCTGGGAGAACAATTGTTGTATTACTCTGATACAAAACATTCGTTTTCAAATTTTCTATATTTAACATATTTGTTTGTATTTATTACATTTATTTATTTACATATTTTGATATTAAGTGGTAAGTTAAATATTATGAATCCGACCAAGTTAATAACCCGGTGGGCATTTGTTAAAATAATGTGCCGGATGATAAGAATATTTTTTTTTGTCTAGTAATAACTAGACTACGCTACCACTACAAATAGATTACCACTACAAATGCATCAGCTGTGAAACACTACTAACTCATTCATTACCCCACTACTACAACAACGCACTGCATTCCTTCCAACTACACGGAGCTAGGACTCGAGCAATACGGTCATCAAGAGGACGTGCACCGATAGGTGAAACCCTCATTTGATACAAACACACAAATTATTAAGTTTTAAACTTTTTATGAGTTTATTTTTTCGTAGTAAACAATTTTATTGTAAATTCCAGAGATTTATTCCCCAATAACAAAAAGGATAATGACACTTCCGGAAATCTTACCGCTCAGTGTACAGTAACAAACCCAAAATTGGAACCTCATAATAAACAAAACTTCTTGTCAACAAAAGTCATTAAACAAACCAAATCAATCTGATATGTCACGAACAAATTCTGTTAGAATCAACTATTTGAGTATTCTGCACACTATATAAAGATAATTTTGAAATAATATTTACGGTTTAATAATTAATCGAAATTAATAAAAAAATTATTAAAAATTGTATTTATGAACGGAATTCTTTAACATTTAATTTTTGAAACACCTACCTTTAAAATACATCACAGCTTTTTCCTTAGGCCTAATACAAACAAATAAATTATTTTTCATCTATCTTTACCTCACGAAATCAATATATTAAAAAAAAATCTATTTTCAAAAATAATTAATTAATTTTATATAACTTGACACCCATTAAATTTTCAAAGTCCATCTATTAAACGTAATAAATTTAAACGGTTTTTTTGATGGATTAGATAATTAACGGCACGAATTCATGTCAATAGGTAGTATACATGTTACGCTGAAAAGTGGTACTAGCTCTACCTAAACGTGATGTTGATGGTACTGGTTTGGTAGTATAGGATTAACTTTCCTTAGCTAAACGTTATTAATCACAATACAAAATCACAACTGTAAACGTGAAATCGTATAAGAGAATCTTGTATTTTCGAAGGAATTTTTGTTTTTATTATATATTAGTGTTGGGTAATTATTCACTAAATAGGCCAGCAAAAATAATTGATTTTAAGATTAAACCAAACCACTTTACCTCTAACAAACCATTTTTTAAGAAGTTTATCAATTTTTTTGACCGTACATTTTTGAAGTATTAACGCTTATTTTTAACAGTATATTTCTTTTACAATCAGTTTACAAAATACAAAAACTTTAAGCAAAGATGAGAAAATGTGAGTATAGCCTGATTTTCGTGAGGAGAGCGCTGGGAAAAACGTGCGTTTGCATTAGTATAGTCTTGTATGTACTGCAACAGTGCAACATATGTAATCAACAATGTTACAGCATACCTACATAATACATTGGGTGTTGTCAACTTTCAACAACACTCTAACTGTACATCTTACTGTTGGTCGGAAGTATGCGGGGTCAAAGGCAAGTATGTATGTCCATGCGTAGTCCAGCGCTCAGAGCAATTGGCTTGGCCTTTACTGTCCTCAGAATTAAAATAAAAACCACACTCAGTAGTGTGTTTCAACAAAACTAAATGTGAAGAAAAATATATGTATGTACAAAACTAAACTTGATGATCTGTGAATCATCATCTTGAAACACGAAGTCGTTGAAGCTGGAGATGATGACTATGAGAGATGATAACGATGCCTATTATGAGATGACGATGATTAGTAGCTAAAGTAGAAAAGAAAAAAGTTTAAATAATTAATAAAATCGTAGAGGTAAGTCGAGTGTTTTAAAACGTTTCTATCTGTGAGTATCTTCGCTGTTGTCGAGGAGGTTAATCGCTAATGGATTAGATGGTCTTCTAGTTTTTGTAAACGTTTTTCGCTATGTTGTTTAATTTCTTCTTTCATAAAGGGCAGGTTTAGGTGATTGTATAGTATTTCATTGGTTACGTACCGTGGGGCTGCAGTGATTAGTCTCAGGCATTTTGATTGGAAGAACTGCAGTATTTTTATATTTGATGAACTAGCTGTATCCCATAGCTCTAACCCATAAGTCCAAACTGGTTTTAATATTACTTTGTATTAACACATTTATTTTTGTATATTTAGTATTAACGGATTTAAAGCAAAAAAACTTTTATAAAAATTATATATATCCCAAATGTAACAGAAGAAACATAATTTAATACTATTGATTTACTATTCATGCTTACTAATTGTTGTGATAGTTACCAACGTTCTAAAAACCATGGTACGTGAAGAATAATTTAGTGTTGTCCTGACACGACATTCTTTTTCTCATACACGTCCCTTTAGAACGTTGGTAACTATCACAGTAATTTGCCTTTTACTGGCAACAAGTCTAAAAACTGAATTTGTGTCTATAATATACCAGTCCTTTAGGGTTTTTAGCCACGACGTTTTTCTTCGGCATAGACCAAATTTACTTATAATATTTCCTTGAATAATATTCTGCAATTTTCTTAATTGTCTCTAATTTTAATCTTTCTATCTAAACGTTAAGTCATTTGGATATGCAGGTTATTTCTACCCCGGAAACTGCCTTTATAATTCTGTGATTGAATTTACCATTCAATTCCGAACATACAGCAGATGTATTCACAATACGTACTAGAAAATCCATGGAGAAGACTGAATCGCTGATGTCCAAGAATATTCTCTAGAGGAACTACTGATGCCAGCACCAAGTAGGCTTAAGCCAATAAATTAATGATATGCAAATAAGTAATTTCATCTTTATCTTTACATTTTCTAGTCGTTCTTTTTAGTTAAAGCTGAGGTAAGATATTGGTAAATATCACTAAATGAAACACTTACTTAAGTGAGCAAGAAGGAAAGACAACTGATAATTAGGTAATGATAAGAATAGTAATAAAATCTACCAAATAGTTCAGTTAATGTCAAAGAAAATGGTATGCTACAAATTTAACATGTTATTATCGTTTAAGTCATCATCTCAAATGCTGGTATGAATCTTTAGAGGTTTCACTAAGTGCAATGCGGAGTGAAGTGGTTTACACTTTGCCTTCCTCACTGAGTGAAAAATATGCTTATAGCATGCCAGGTTCTCTGAAAATCATCTTTTCCCTCTACTAATGACAACATCACTTCATTCACCGCTTGGCTGCTTAATGAAATTCATTACTTTCAGAGGAGATAACGCTGACTTGTATCTTTTACAGGCTACCTGTAATAAGAAACAAAACTATTTTTTGTAGCCCTGGAACTAGCAGATCGAGTTCAAATAAGTTAACACTTCATCTACCTGTAACGGGAAGAAAATTTAACATGATGAAATATTAATATTTCGACTTATCATGACGTTTCCCATACTCCATTTTGAAACTTCTTAGATGAAGTTAAAAATAAGCATTAATATTTATTATTTATTTATTTTAATAAGTTAAACATAATTCAATTTATTACTATACTAAACTATAAACAATATTTTAAACTAAATATGCTTCTACGCAAAAACTCTTTTTCACGAAGAGTTCTGTCCGCGCATAGGAGTAAACAAAACAAAATATTTAAAAATTTTTATAAATACTAATAACTATTATAAAAATTACTATTATAAAATCTAAAAAGGGTTCAAGAATTACGTTAAAAATTTTTTGTTAAAAGCCTTGAATATAAATGGTAGATACCATTAAACTTATACAAAACATATCAAAAATAATAATTTTAATAACAATAAAATTTTTTAAAATGACTTTAAATTATGTCCATTTTTGCTTTAATAGAGAAAAAATATTTTTTAATAACTAGGGTCTAAAAATACTTTACAGTATATTTTAGGGTATATAATGTGGATATTTTGAATTAATGAGAATAAATTCAATTAATGAGCGCAGAAACAAGAAAAAACTAATGCAATGAAGAAAGTAAAAACTAATCAGAGAACAGTTATTTTAAAACTTGGAAAAGTTTCTCAAGTTCTTCCTCGTATAACGATAAAATATGATATTTGTTTTTATGTTTCACAAGATGTATAAAACCTGTAATAAACCTATTAAAATTCAGCATTTCTAGGGAAACACTAAACTTCTGAACATAAGAAATAAAAATATTTGGTGAAAGAGATCTGCAATTATTTTCACCTGATAATACTTCATATTTTAATTACTTCAATAAAATTAATTGAGGTAAAAATCTAATTATTACCTTTGCTTTTGGCCAAGGTTTACTACAAATATCTGATATTAAAATTTTCTACTAGAATAGTTTCATCTCGAAAATAAAGTTTCGAATACCATATTTCTGGTGTAATTAATGTTGTGACCCTTATGCATACGGATGTTCAGTTATGAAATACTGGGAATTGTTATACAACTTTTAGCTAAAGTTGAAATCGTGCAATATGACAATTATTTTATACTTTTCATTTTCAAATTTTATTTTATGTTTTTAGAATATTCCATACCATCAGAACGGTTGAATTATTTGATATTATTTTCTACATTTATACAGAGAACATTTTTCATAATTTTAGTAAAATATAATTTTCCCAGACAATAATAAATTGCAAATTTATAACAAACTGTACGTATAAAGTAAACGTGTAAATGTAGTTATGTAGCTTAGCATGAAATATAAATTATGCTTCTGTTGTTGTTATATATCAACGGATTTGAAATTATAATATCCAGGTAGCTTTTACAAATTCATGACAGTTTGACGGCCAGACATCCAGATGGATTCATCATTCAAAATGTAACATATTTTACTTATAAAGTAATATGGCGTAGGTGGTAAAATCAAGCTGTCTGACCCAAATCCCACATACGATTTACTTTACTTAATATAATCATAAATGAAACATGTTTGATAATACTTTATAAATACAGTATAAACAAAAAATTATTTTTAAACATGAAATGAAATTTGTAATCGGTGACTTCATTAGTTATCCTCAAGAGCTGGTCAAGGTGGTCTTCATGTAACCCATCATTTTTATAATGGAAGTCTCATGTTTGAATTTAGTACTTCCATACAAAAATAAAATTCAAACCATGAAATTTAAAGTTAATCATTTTAACTAGTTCTAAAACTTTTTGAGTAATAAACATAGTGATTAATGAACATAAGGATTTACTATCGGATTCAAAATTAGCTATATACACTCGAGTTTAGAGTCGAATATCTCAAAATTGGCCAAACGCATTTTAATGAATCATACGTCAATACAATTTACACACAAATACGAGGTGTGGCTATACAATAACGAGACTGACTTTGTTAAAAATTTTATTTTAATTTTATACATAATCACTTATTGTCACCTTCAATATACACTTCTTCTCTATCCCTACAACGCTCCAGGCGAATTTTCCATTGTTGGAAACAGTGGTGGAAGTTATCTTCTGTAAGCTCCTTCAGGACACGTGCCGCTTTCTCTTTTACAGTTTCCACAGACTCAAATATTGTCCCTTTTAATGCAGATTTCACCTTAGAGATCAGGTAGAATATAATAACATGTGATAAAACGTGGTTTTTTACTTATGATCGGGAAACGAAGCGCCAATCCATGCGCTGAGAGAGCTGAACTTCACTGAGAGCCAAAAAAGCTCGAATGAGCGAGTCAAAATTTAAAGCAATGATGATTGTTTCATTTAATATCCATGGAATTGTGTACCTTCACTGGGTTCCTGAAGGTCAAACTTCTTCTTCTTCATGTAGCATCTCCATTACGAAGGTGTGCTAGCATCATGGCAATCCTGACCTTGGAAACTGCAGCTCTAAATAGGTCGATGGATGACAAATTAAACCACTCTCGCAGGTTCCGTAGCCAGGAGGTTCTTCTTCTTCCAACCGATCGTTTGCCCATAATCTTTCCCTGGATGACAAGATGAAGGATTTCATATTTTGGACCTCTCAAGGTAAGGCCGAGGTACACCAGCTTTCTCTTCTTGATTTCGATCATCACTTCCATTCCCTTCTGCATCCTCCTTAGGACTTCCACATTTCAGAAGGTCAAACAATTAATCAATACTACCTTGCAGTACTTTCTAAGAGATCTAGAGACATCTATGAGATGTGATCTAAGAGAAAAAACGCCCAGAAATGTGGAAGGACAAATCAGGGATTCTCCACCAAGACAATGCGCCAGCTCATTCCACGATATCTGTCAAGAGGTTCCTAGCCAAGTACAGCATCTCAGTGTTAGAACATCTACCTTATTCACCAGATATTGTACCATGTGACTTCTACCTGTTCGCTAAGGTGAAATCTGCATAAAAAGGGACAAGATTTGAGTGTGTGGAAGCTGTAAAAGAGAAAGCGGCACGTGTCCTGAAAGAGCTGACAGAAGATGACTTCGACCACTGTTTCCAACAATGGAAAATTCGCATGGAGCGTTGTTGGGATAGAGGAGTGTATATTGAAGGTGACAGTAAGTGATGATGTAAATAAAAATAACATGTTTTACAACGTCAGTCTCGTTATTTAATAGCCTCGTACATCCGAATTTACGTTTTCGAGTATCACATTTTAAGATGTCACAACAATAGGCCTACACTATTTCTAAAAAATTCATAGAAATAACCTGATTTATCAACTATTACTGTTTACATTTACAAGAAACTCAGTCTTGCTGGAGGGTTTCTCCATAGATAAGTTCAGAATATCATGTAAAATTAACAAAGTATTGTAATAGAAATACTGTAATTTATATGATATGATCTACAAGATTACTAAACGTTATACATTTTAATTTATGATATTAATTAATATAATGTTAATTAAACCAAGCCAATATGTCATTTTGCAAACACATATAGGGTATTAAAATTAACACTTTTAATAAGTTTCTAAATAATGAACTAGAATACTTAATATTAATAGGTTTACATTACACTGATCCTTAAAGTATTACGTTATAATTCTGCAATGTTTATTAGAGTCTTAAAGTTGTAATATATAATGATAATATTGTATACAAGTATATATATTTGTAAGCCGTACATAAGTAGGCCTATCTTTTTTATTTTGAAGGCCAATAGGTTGAAGGGTTGAATCAAAGCCAATAATTTTGCAATACTTAGGCCTACTTGTTGTCAATGGTATACACTGTAATATACGTATATTATTAACGTAGAAGTAGGTTTGTTTATGCGTAATATTTATACGTGTATTTATAATGCCTACATGTTTGATTCGATTTCATTATAGCTATATCTTGTTATTTGTTGTTATAATATTATTAAAAATAATATCAAGTTTATTAAGTTGGCAATGAGACGTTAAGTCGACTAATTTATCTAAAAAACCTATTAATAGGTTTTATTTTATTTTATTTCTCGTCAATGTAACCCTACTGGTGTTAATAGGAATTTTACCTTAGTTTTTCCTTTTACTTTAACTAGAAATTTTTTGTAAAACACTTACACGACTTCCTCTTCACAAATTTTATTTTCACTTTACTTTTTTACATTCTTTTACCTAGATAAACACATAGGAAGGAAAATATTTTTTTCATGTAAATTTTTCGAAATTGAGGTTTTATCGGATATACACGTTTGTAGACTGCTTGAATCCGAAAAACATGTTTTTAGCGATTGGTGTGTGTGTGTGTGTGTGTGTTTGTGTGAATAAAATATCTTAAGAACGGAATATCGTACGAAGTTGAAACTTGAAACTTAAGTTAGGTATTACTAGAGGACCCGACACAAACATTTTCATCAAAATCGGTCTACCGAAAATAGTAATTTATTCGTGTAATCCTTCACTTTTTGCGATTTTCTTAAAAAACGGCTCCTACGATTAAAAACAAAATTGTCTCATTCAAACTACGCGCCTTGTCTGCTGAAATTCTTGGGAGGCTGAGCTCTTGTAGAACAGATGTTTTTTTTGAGATTTAACGACAGAAGTGTACATAATTAAATTTATAGAAAATTTAAAGATTTACAAATTTTATTTTAAGCATTTTTCTCTACAAAGCATAGTTTAGCATCAAAGAGTGATTTTCGGTAATTAAGTCAAATTAAGGTTGTTTTTATTTTGCATCATTTACTCATGATTAAAATTAGGTTATGTTTTTTGAGGTTAGTTTTTGTTCTTTTTGCATTATCAAGAGAAAGTCGTGTGAGTGTTTCACACCAGATTTTTTATTTTTTTTTTTAATTAAAAATATAACATTATTTTAATAATGAGTGATGATGTAAAATGAAAATTAACCTCTGTAGAACTTAAAAGTACGTAAAATCACTAACTGACGCTAAAGTAAGCTCTACAGAAAAATGTTTGAAATTAAAATTGTAGATTTTTTAATATTTTATAACTTTCATTATTCTCTTTATACACTTTTGTCGTCAAATGTCATACTAAGATCGTAATCTTAAAACATCCTGTTGTAGCAGTCAGCATTCTGCTACATCTGATTATAAAATAATATTTAACAAAATAAAAATTTTTCCAAATTAATAATTAAAAGGCAACACTGTAATTTCATTGCTGTAATGCAATACCGCAAATCTGTAATTTAATACTGTAATTAAGAACTACAAATACAATTAAGAAATATCGATATTTACCAGAATAATTATTTACCAAAGATTTTAAATAGAATAACTATGAAATAATTCCAAGCTGTAGACTAATCAGAATAATCGCCATCTTGGTTTTTTAGTGAGAAAGAAAAATTAAAATAATATTAACCCTTTCAGTACCAACGTCCGGAAAACAGGACGTCAATATCGTTTACGTAGATATAACATCTGGTTTACCGGACGTCCGTAAGTTATGCATAAAGTGCCAACGTTCGGATAACCAAACATTTTCAAAAAAACTTTTAAATAAAACTAATTGAATAATGTATTTTGAAACCAACTTCGTGGCGTACTGACTAGCGCGCTAGCCTACAAAGCGAAAAGTCCCGGGTTCGATTTCCGGCTACGGTCTGGAAATTTTAACACGGTAAAACCACCGTTAAGTTGCCAAAACCCACAGTAGTTGCTAATGAACAAGCTGTCGATGCAAGTTTAAATAAACTAAAAACACTATTTTGAATATTTTTAGAGTTAGAACGTTTTATTTTTTTATGTACACAGTAAAAATTAATTTTTATAGACATTTTATTTTTCTATAACATTGAAATTTTGGTCGGCAATGGCAGGCTTACACCTACAAATTTTCGAAATAAGGTCTGGCACTTTTTGTACACCCTTATTCAAATTAAATGGCACTATACATGAAACTTTTAAATATTGTTTCGGCACGCAAAGGGTTAAAATCAATGAATACGTTTTCTTAAATATAAAATCATTATTTTTTTTAACAAATATTGTTTGAAAAATTTCAGTTTTTCACCATTACACTGTTTCTACCGATTTTGATGAGAAAAATACAGAAAATAATTAATTGACGCTAAATTAGGCATTCTAGCAAATATGTAAGAAATAAAAGTTGTAGGATGTTTAGTATAATAAAACCTTATTATATTCTTTTGCTCTAAAATGCATATTGATTCCGCAATCTTAAAAAGTTTTTACCATGAGAGCACAGGCTTCCAAAAATTTCATCAGACATAGCACTTACGATATCTTGTAGAGTGTATAATGTAGTAAATGACGCGACTTTAAATTTAAATTTACAATTTTTAATGTAAACTATTGTATCATTGTAGTGATTCAGGAAGTGTTTAGGGGAATAAATTTTTAATTTTAAGGAACTGTGTATTCAGTGAAGTGTAGTGTATTGAAAGAATAATGGACTTGGATGAATTTAATATCATTTAAATTATATATAATTAATGACAATATTGGGAGAGGCTCTATGAGCATAATTTTAAGGCTAGAGCTTCTATGCTGTCGTTAAATTATAATCCTGCTAAGGAAGAGGGCAGGTGGATGTGTTCCCTGTGCAGTGCTCGGGAGGATGAGGATGTCATCCATTTTATATCTAAGTGTGGGATGTTGGCAGAATTCAGAATGAGATGCTTCGTGAAGAGAGAGTTGAGTAAGGAGGAAACCATTGAGTACTTAAATGGAAAGAAATTGTTATTTTTGGTAAAATATCTAAGAGAAGCTGGCGTGAACAGGTACTAGCTGGTAAAGGAATTTAATGTTTAAATGACTAAGAAATGTAAGGGTACTAGATTGCTATGATAATTCTTTTTTCTCGGTGCGCTGGGTTTTGAGTCCTGTGGTATTGTACCGTTAATAAAGTAAATGGTGTAACAAGGTTGTTTTTTTTAGTTATTTCAATTGGACTTATTTGTTTCCTTGCGTAATGAAATTTTTGTATATTGGTTTAAGCAAATTTGTGCGTGTAGATGTTCTGTTCTTTTTACTCTTTATTTTGTATAATGCAGTGGTAAAGGGGTCTACCAACCAGGCAGACGACCGGGTAGGTCGTGCTGGCAAGTGTTTTACGTATAATAAAGAACGCAAAAAAGTGAAAGTGAATTAGTATATTTCTTAGTTAATTAATTTATGATTCGGTTTAGTTTGCTATATGCTATGTGTGCTATTTTGTATTTTTTTCTCATGTTTTTAAACTTTAATGGTAAATAAAAACACTATTATTATTATTATTATTATTATTATTATTATTGGCGAAATCTCCTTGGATAGAAGACGTTAAGCATCATGACTCAGTTTCGTCATTTGTTTTTCTTATTGGTCCAGTAGGCCTTCATTGTTTCCGAGAAAGCTTTTTTGCGGTTTTCAGACCACTTTGGTCTAAACTGCTTCTCTCTTGAGGGCTCTGAAACTTTCCACTTGTCTACCTTGTGACGGAATAAGTTTTTATTAAAAATTTCAGTTTGATGTATATTTGCGCTTTTTAGGTCCTTACGAATTTCGTCCAGCCAAGGTGTTGAGATTTTAAGTTTTGTAATATATTCAATTATTCTTTTTGTTAGTCTATCCTCCTGCAATCTGTTAAGATATCCAAAGAACTTCAACCGCCTTTTACGCATGTCAATTTCAATGTTTGAATAGCTCTCTGTTGTTTTGTTGGATTGCAGCCTATACCCATCTTCTGTAAGTCGAGCCCCTAGAATTTTTCTAATAATTTTTCTTTCCTCCTTTTTGATTTCTTCGATTTCGTGTTTTCTGCTACGTACTAGTGTTTCGCTTGCGTAGAGGACCATTGGTTTAATAACTGTGTTGTAGTGCCGAATTTTAGTTTGTCTTGACATGGATTTTTTGTTGTAGAGATTTTGAACTAATCCTAGAGCTTTTTTCATTTTTTGGAGACGATTTTGTTGGGAAATTCTTTCAAGACCTGTTGGTTCAATGAATTCCCCCAAATATTTGAAGTATGGAACCTTGTTTATTCTACCATATTTTGTCCTCAAGCTTATGATATCTATTTTTGAGGATATGAATTCCGTTTTCTCAAATAAGATTTGTAGCCCTACTTTTTCAGCACATTCCTTTAATGTCTCAAGCTGCTTGATGGCGGTCTTCTCGTCATCCATTAATATAGCTAGATCGTCAGCAAAGGCGAGGTATGGTATGGAAAGGTTGTTTCTGGGAAAACCAAGTTGTACTGGCTTCCACTGTCCACATCTCTTCAGCTCCTTCTCCCATTCTTCCACGACTTTGTCCAGAACGATATTGAACAGAAGCGGAGAGAGTCCATCACCCTGCCTTACACCTGTTCGAATTTCAAAGGGTTCTGAGATTTCTCCCATGAATTTGACCTTAGATTTTGTGTTAGTCAGCGTTTGTTCAATGAGTCTTCGTGTTTTAGTATCAAGTCCCCTTTCCTCCAAAACGTCAAATAGGGAGGACCTATCCATTGAGTCGTACGCCTTTCTAAAATCCACAAATGTGCATATCAAAGGTTTTTGTCTGAGGGCTCGCATTTTGACTATAATTTTGAGGTTCATTATTTGTTCTGGGCATGACCTATTTGGTCTAAATCCCGCTTGATATTCAGCTAGTTTGGGTTCTAATTGTCGTTGTGCTCTGCTTAACAGTATAGATGACAGGACTTTGTAACAGACCGGTAAAAGAGAAATCCCTCTATAGCTATTGACATCAAATTTGTTGCCTTTTTTATGTAGTGGGTGAATAAGTGCAATCTTCCAGTCATCTGGGATTATTTCGGTTTGCCAAATGTTTTGAATTATTTTTGTAAATTCCTTAAGAGAGTTCGGGCCTAGATTTTTCAAAAGTTCAGCTACAATTCCATCCTCCCCCGATGCTTTGTTATTCTTCAGTTTCTTAATATGTGAATAAATTTCTTCTTGTGAGGGTAGTACGCAGTTATTCTCTATTATTTCTGGTGGAATTTTTGGAAATTTGTTATTGGGTTCTGGACAATTCAGTAGACGTGAAAAATAAGAGGCTAGTTCCTGACAATTTTCCTTATTTGTCAATGCTAGTTTACTATCTTGTTTTATGAAACAAAGATTTTGTGGTGAGTAACCTCTGATTTTATTTGCAAATATTTTGTAAAAATCATGTGTATTATAATTCTTGAAGTTTTCTTCAATTGATTGTAGCTGTTCATTGACATATCGCCGTTTGTTTTGTCTCAGGATCTTGGATGTCTGTTTGCGAACTTCAAAAAATTTGTTTTGTGTTTCTTCTGTTTTGTTACAATTATAGTTTTGAAACGCTTGTTTCCTCTCCTCCAGTACAATTTCACATTCTTGATTCCACCAAGGATGTTTTGGTTTTTTGTGGAGGGGAATCAATTCTTTGGCTGTTCTGATTATTTTTGTCTTGAATTCCTCCCAATCTTTTGCAGGCTGTTCGTCCCATTTCTCCGGTAATTTTGATTCTTTGATTTTTTGTATATTGAATTTTGGGATCACTAGTGGTTGTTGGTTATATCTCCTCTTAGGTGTGAATTTTATTTTTATTCTTGTTAAATAGTGATCTGAATCTATATTTGCACCTTTTCGAACTTGTACATCATGGATTTCTTTTTGATGATTGTATGATATTGCAACATGATCTATCTGGAATTCCCCTAAATGATGAATCGGTTATCGCCAGGTTTTTTGCTTTTTTGGATTTTTCCGAAGAGAGGTTAACATAATTTTGAGGTTATTCTGTTGACACAGTTCAATCAACCGTGAACCATTCTTATTGGTGAACTTGTGTGCTGGATAATGTCCAACTGTCTTCCTGTACTTGCGTTCCTTGCTAATTTGGGCATTGAAGTCACCAAGTAAAATCTTTACATCATCTTTTGGAACTCCAGCCATCTCTGTTTCCAATCTTTCCCAAAATCTCTCTGTTTTTTCAGGCTCTTTTTTATTGTCACCATTTGTTGGTGCATGCACATTGATGAACGTGTAGTTTTTGTTTGCATGCTTGATTCTCATAGTCATTAGTCGGTTGTTAATGGGTCTCACATCTTTTATTGAATCCAGAATTTTCTTGTCTACAGCAAATGCCATGCCAAACAGTGCTGCTCCCTTGCAAATCTTCTTAGTGGTACCACTATTATTATTATTATTATTGATAATATTTTGAATAGGAAATATTGGAATTCGACACCAGTAGAAGTTTGTTTTTACTTTGATTCCTTCTACTACGTTCCAAAATAGCGGCGAGGTTGTTAAAGGGATCTCAAGAAATATTGGATACTATCAGAGCGCAGGTATAAAAAAAAATTAGCGCCTCTGTACTGAGGTAATTGTTACTTGAATTGCAAATGAAAAATTTTGTTGGCCTGTTCAAAATAGTGTCTTTATGGAACTGGTTCTGAATTACGTTAATAGTGTGCATGTGTACAGGTAGTAGCAATTGGTTGTGGATAGGTAAAACAATTCTTTAATATCTCTTTGTTATTTATTACAACAAAATCCCAAATGAACTTAGGCTTAAGGGTAACACTATTTAAACGTTTTATCTACTGGTCTGAGCGAAAATAATAAAAAGCAGTCATATACCATTGTATTACAAAGATGTATTCTAGATGAATGTTAGAAGTATTTTATATTCAAATGGAATTGCAAGGTTTCTGAGAATATATTTTATTAAACTAACTAATCGTGTAAGAAGGGTATATTAAAGACAATTTAAATTAGTATTATGTTTTCAATATAATTAACAGAAATACCAGACAGGTACAATAAGTTTAACTAATTACCATTTTCTTTTAAAAATACCAAGAAAAGGATAACAATTATTTATAATTCTAAAGGTATTTTTAATCGATAAATAAAATCAATAGCAAATTGTCTCCTGACATATTAGTTGAATGTGACGTAATAAGCCTATATCATCAAATTGTATATGTGTAATTGTCAATACATAATGACATGTAACATGTATTCAAGAATGTTTGTTTAGTTAACATATCAACAAGAAGAATACGAATACAACCAGGAGGTTCATTCCGTTGTTGAAGAAATCTGGACATCAGAAAGGCAAAAGAATTGTACTCGATTCTAACAGGATGTTCTGCACGTCGATATCATGTATATAAAATGCATCTGTCTTCCAATCTTCTTTCCACTTCCTTCTGGAATACCGCCAGATAAATACAAACACAAAAAAATTCCCGTACGCGTGCTCACAAGTTTATTTTCTTATTATTGACTGGTCGTATCTGATAATTAGTAAGAAATAATAAAAAGAAACAAAACAAAAAATAAAAGAGATCCGGGCTAACACACCACGATCAACTTGATAAGGAACAAGTCCAATTTTTCTTATTATTGTAATTTGAAGCCGTTTGCGTCTTTTTTATTCTCAGATTTTTAAATTCACTCTAATTCTGTCACTTAGAAAGAAAAATGCAATAAATTCTGGCATCAATTCAATTATATGTTAAGATAACTAATGCATCGATTGAAAAATGGTGAGGTTAAACCTACTTGGTAGGTCGAGGATCTTAGAATTGATTTTATTATTTTTAGTAATTTCCGGTTTAAAAAATGTTCTGATTGGATGACAAAAATTAATAACTTTATAATATGTAATAAGTTGCTCACGCATTGATACCTTATTTTATAAAACTTCTAAAATCTCAGGAGAATTAGTAGGAATTACATACTTCATTATACAATTATTCTATAATTTGAGGACAAAATCTTCGGTTTGTAGATGACAAAAGTACTTGCAATTGGGGCTTTGTAAAAATACTTGAGGACAGAATACAATAGTGAAAGCGAAATTCCTGTAAAATCTCTCGCTAGGGAATGTTGATTTATTTATTTTATTTATTATTGCTAAAAACAAGTAAAATGAATCTTATCCCATCTAATTTCCTAATACCCGCATAGGTCTAGCCTGTGCGCGGGTATGAGGTGGTTTATTTAATTTATTCTATTAGACACCTTCTTCATTCACCACAGGGTCTGGCTGTATAATGAAATTCATTAATCTTAGAGGAGATGACTCTGACTAGTGTCTTTAACACATCTATCTCTTCTGTTCTTAAATGTCACATAATTGGCTGAACATGTGATAAAAAACAGAACAGTTTTTTGTAAATATTTTGATAGCAAATAATGCAACACTCCTAATGGCTGTTATGGGCACAACTACTCATATAAAAAATAAAGCATTCGATTCTAAATTTACATAATATAAATACACTCGTAGTATTAGTAAAATTATAATTATTCCTAAAATAATTATTAATTTTCCTAAAACAGATATCTGCTAGATACAACCTAAATAGACAAGTTTAATAATTAATGTCCTAAAGTAATAAGAAATCCATTAAAGTGATTTTTACCTTTAAGCAATTTATTAACACCTTAAAACTAAACTGTCTACATTTTTAATGACATTCGAAAGAAATAAAGAGAGTAAGAGACCGGAATCATTTATGATAAATTATTAGCTATAATATATAAAACTATAAAGTTTTATGACACTATTACAAAATATCAAATTATTAAAATGTATACATAAATCGATAATACTACAAGATGATTATGAATTAAGTACAACAAATTGTGTTTTATTATATTGAAAAAGAAACAGTAATATATGATAACTTTTTGTGTTACCTATACTACAATAATGTATTCTGTACTAAACATGTTTTAATATGTAAAATGTTAGCTACTGGTTTTGATATTTTAACACGTATTTCGTATCAAGCGCCTCTTGATTTCATGTTAAAATATTCAAACTACTCATTACTTTTTTCCTTAGCTGTATCTAGTATCTCTTGTTACCATAAATGGTTTCAGTTCGAATCCCACACACTTGATCTAGTTTCTTTACAAAAGAAAAAATATACATATAATTTACTTATTAACCAATCAAATCTTCGGTGGAAATTTAAATTACATTTTCTTATTACGATGCACATAATTACTCTTTAAAATATAAGTAAAAAGTTTTTACAGGTTTGTCAGAAACGTCAAGTTAAATGTAAAATGGGAGTCAGCCAAATGGAACGCAAATTGCTGATTGGTAGTTTCTTCAAAGTAAAAAGTAGGCAGAACTTGAAAAAAATTATTGGCAAACGTAGTTGTCCAGTATTAACTAAAAGACGGAAGTTTATATTAATGGGTTTAATTGGATTACCATTGTAAATGCATTCTTCGTTATAGGCCTATATATTCAGTAAACCAGTATATTATGGAAATCCTGGAAAAACCAAATGAAATTACTTAGGCCAATCACGACCGAACATCAACTCAACAAAATATATCACAGAAGACTCGATCACATATAAATTAACTCACTATCTTAGGTAATTCCCAATAAGAGTCAGGTGAGTGTTAAATTATTTGCACTTGATCTGCTAGTTCCAGAGATACAAAAAATAGTTCTATTTCATATCTCGTGGTCAGTCAATTATATGACTGAAAAATTCAGGAACAGAAGAGGTAGAGATGTAAAAGACACTACTCAGAGTTATCTTCTCTGAGAGTAATGAATTTTATTATACAGTCAGACTTTGTGGTAAATGAATTGAAGATGTCACTTGAATGATGGAAAGTAGATGCTTTTCGGAGAACCTGGCAAGCTGATAAGCATAATTTTGCACTCATTGATGAAGGTAAACCACCTCACTTCTCGTTTTACTTAGTAAAGCCTCTAGCGATTGAAACCAGCCTTTCAGCTGATGACCTAAAAAATAACAATCTTAAACTATTCAAACGACAATCGCCGATTTATTTTAAAAAGACAAACAACTTATGAATTAAATGAATGCAGTTCCTCCGTTGGGTAAACCTCTAGAGGCTTTACTAAGTAAAACGAAAAGTGAGGTGGTTTATAATTGCCTTCTTATCACTAAATGGAAAAGTATGCTTATCAGCGTGTCGGGTCCTCCTGAAAAGCATCTACTTTACATCCTGCAAATTACATATGCACTTCATTCAACACAGAGTCTGGCTGTTTAATGAAATTCATTACTACCAGAGGAGATAACTCTGACTTGTGCCTTTTATACCTTTACCTTTTCTGTTCTTAAATGCTTCAGTCATATAATTGGTTAACCATATGAAATAGAACTATTTTTTAGTCCTGGAACTAGTAGATCAAGTGAAAATAATTTAACACTCCACCAGTCTGTTATGTGCAATGACTATATATGATTATGTTTACCATGAATAGAGTACACTGTTTTATCAATGCAGTTACATATAACAGGGTTTCCAATATGAGAAACAATAGAAAATTTTCGTTTTATTAATCAATATTATAACGAACATGACATTTACTCCCATTATGGACCCCATTTACTTTGACACTTACTATATGTGTCAGTCTAATTGGCAACCTATTAAATTGTCAAACTTGTTGTCAAGTAAATCAAATCCGTCTATCCCACCCACATCAGCGAATCCATTATTTTAATTAATAAAGATCTCTCTCATTGAAGATACATCCATGTTACACATGTATTTCAAATTATACAATGTCCAGACATGTTCTTCTAATTCAATTTACCACCAATCAAACAAAATTTGTTAGAGTTACACAGTTATTTTTCGTTGAAATATTTTCAGTATCACAAAGCCGTTTAATTGCTTGGTTAAATATACTACATATCCGTTAGAATTAGTCTAAAAACTGAGCGTTTCTTATTTTAAAGTTGACCATGTTACCACGTACAAAATACCTGTTCGTTCTTTTCGAACATAATAAGAATATACAAAATTTGTGATACTTTCAATATCACAAAGCCGTTTACTGATTGGTTAAGTGATATTTATCCGTTAGAATTAGTCTAAAAACTGAGGGTTTTTTAATTTTAAAGTTGGCCATGTTACCACGGACAAATAATATAATGTTCCTTCTTTTTGAACACAATAAGGAAATTTTCGTTTTTTACTTGAACAAAAGTAGAGAAAGGCTATTGGTATCACTAGATACTTTTAAAAAACATAACATATTTAGGAAAAAATATTAAGACCTAGAATAAATTTACAACTCTATTAATGACACATTATTAATTAAAATTTGTTTTCTCTCTTTAAATTCCAAAAATTGAAATCTAACTTTTACCTCTGTAGACCAATTTTCAATATTTTTTTAAACAAGGGACATGTATATTTACTTTTTTATTTTCCTATACAAATATATTAAACTATGCGGAAAGAAATTTATTGTTTTCATGTAGATTTTTTCGGAATCGAGGTTTCACCGGAAATACACGTTTTCAGGACTTCTTTCTAAACCGAAAAATCTTGTTTTTAGTTATTAGTCTCTGCGCCTACAAGAGTGAGAAATATATCTCAAGAACGGAATATTGCACAATGTTTAACCTAAGAACTTATGTTAGGTTTTACTAGAGGATCCGACACAAATATGTTTATCAAAATCGGTCAATCGGAAGTAGTAGTTTATTCGTGAAATATTTCAATTATTTTCGGTTTTTTTCATTAGAGGCGATTGTTTTTGTTTAAATAACTAAAAAGTTTACATAAATAATATTCCGCTGCCTCACACTACTCAAACCCGCTATTTAGGTTACATGTTACACACACACGCCACAAACTCAAAACATGCTTCTATCAACTGAAACGCTTACTCGATAGACGTTCTAAATTAAACATGTCACACAATTAAGTCTACAAGGCAGTCTTAAGACTAATCTGGACATATGGAGTTAAACTTTGGGGATCTGCTAAACCTTCACACACGAAACGTATGCAAGCGATTCGGAAAAAGATTTTACGAATGATTACGCAATGCCCCTTTTACATCACAAACTCAATGTTGCACAAAGACTTACAAATCCCATACGTAATTAATTAATAACGTGAAACAACTATACAAGACGATGCATGACAAATTTGAAAACTACATGACAACCCTTTCATACAAAACATGTACACTAGAGCGATACCGGGTGCTCAGCGCAGACGTTTGAAGCGCCTCTCGCCAAGAGATTTTCTCGGCCAACTGTAGGACTGTGGTGATGACTGCACGCTCCTTGAAGTAAATAAAGTTTTGAAACATTAGCTTCACATTTAGAAATTGTATTAATATAATAACAGATACTAAATTTAAAAAAACTAACCTTATATACAAATTTTTTATGCTCAACAGAGTAGGGTACGCGCCATGTCTGCTGAAATTCTTGGAAAAGCTGTGCGATGGTAGTAAAAATTGTTTTGTATTTATTTAAATTTTGGTCTTATTGTACATTTATAGCAAAAGAATGTACATAAAGTTCAAAAACATTGTATAGCCTATAACTACTATTTCAAGCTCTTTTTCTTTAACGCTTGTTAGCGTCAATTAGTGATTTTCTGTATTTTGCTCATCAAAGTCTGTAAAACGATGAGATTTTTTAATATCCTGGCCTTAGTATCCATTTTTCGACCTAAGTGTATATAATAAAGGTTATAAAGAAAATAAAAAACCGACAACTTTTTATTTTAAGAATTTTTTCTACATACCCTAGTGTAGCGTCAATTAGTAATTTGCTATATTTTTAAGTTCTACAGACATTGATTTTTATTTTGCGTCATTCAGTCATTATTACAATTAGGTTATGGTTTTCATTTTACATTGTTTACTTATGATTAAGCATGTAATATTTTTCATTATTTACAATGGCAAGAGAAAGTCTTATCAGTGTTCACATAAGATTTATTTACTAAGTAGTGTGTTTTGTTGAATGTAGATTGTGCTAAATAAATTCACTAAGTTACAATCTTTATTCAAAAATGTTTGGGTATGTTCCCTATTGTGTGGAACCTCATTATATTTAGATTGCTACAAAATTTTTGTAGTAATTTTACTTAAAATTATAAATATCGTTGCGTACACAGCATATTTCTTTTTCGTTTGTTTCGTTTTTCAGCACATTTAAAAGTAATTTATCAACTTAAGGAGCGATTTGAAAGATACGAAAGATTTTTAAAAATGAATTATGCCTAAATGTAGAACCATAAAACATTATAATAAAATTAGAAAAACAAACTTTAGTCTACTGTTAGATAAAACTAGGAGATAACAGAAATAAAACGGTCATATTAGGTGTTTTTGCAGTAGACCCAAGATTTTCTATGTAATTTTTTTATTTTCTAGTGTTATTAAATTTACGAGTAAAAACACACTTCAAAGAGTACAGTAATTTTTAGTTATTTGCTAATAATATACTATATTCTAACTTAGTTATGACTTTGAAAGATTCTTATCGTTCGGTAAAACTCATTTCAAAATCACGAATATGTTGTCTGTTGTTTATAAAAGGTAAACTACAAATTGTTTGCATGTTCTTCATTCTGATAAAATTGCAAGGCACTTGTTTTAATGGTTAGGCGTATAGATTTTGTCGTAAGTAAAAATTGCCAACTCATTCAAATCAATTCTAAAAAAACAAAAGACGGTTCTTATTTTATCTATCAACTGTTCTAATCAAATTTTATAGAATGCTTATGATACTTCTTACATTACATCGGTCGTCAACTAATTTTACTTCGTTTTATGGATATTATGTGTTACAACTACAAAACATAAGGTTCTTAACGCTCATGAATCTGTATTTATAAGAACTGAATATTTTTTTTTTAACAATTATTGATTGTATTTTATGCTAGAAGTTTACATTAAATTGTAACTAAATATATGATGATATAAAACGATAATATTAACCGTTGAGATCAAATTTAAATAACCTTAACAGTTTATTTTTATGATTTAAGCTTAATTTCAGACCTCGTGAAGTGACTTTAGGTTTTGGAATCTCTTTTTGCAGCCCGTATTCTCATCATTCGTTCGCTTTACGTTTTCCCCTTTCTTCTGTTTACTCTACGTTCTGTTTTTGCTCGTCATAAGAACCCTTAAAATTTGTATTTATTTGTCTGAATTTGGTTCGGTTCATTTCGGTTTTCTCATACCCTCTCTGACCTCTTTAAACCATTTATTCGATACTTTACTAGGTTGATTGTTTAGTGTCTTAAAAATTTGTTTTGTCAACCGGTTTTCATCCATTTTGTATCTTTGTAAAACTGTTCATTTTCAAACAATTAATTATACTGCAATATATTTTTTTAAATTTGTCTATAGGAACTCTGTTCAATTGATAACTTAAAAAAATTTGATTATTGACGTTAGACTTAAATTTTGAAAATTTGACAAATTAGAAAAGATGTTGAAAAAAAGAACAACCTTAGAAAACATTACGAGTACAAAATACTGGTTACAGACTTCAAGGAGTTGCATGAAGAACAAATTAAATGCTAAACGGACGAGTAAAAGAAAAATAGCGTACATGAAAATAATATACTGAGAGTGGGAGCTGCAAGAAGAACTTCTAAAAATGTTTGCACTTAGTTTACATGTCCTAAAATTTCCCTAAAAATATGTAATTTAAAATTTTGTCCTTTAGCTCACTTGTTTTTCTTTTAAATTTTAACTAACGTAAATATTTATTATTCGAATTTTTTGACAGGTAGTAATATTAACGTAGACTCCTTGTCATTCTATAGAGGATTTATCATGATATTCATAAGTTAAATAATAAAATAGTAGTTTTTCATCTACCTTTTGTAATTCTGTAATTACTAAATATTATTTCTGATTGTTGATGAAAAGCCGTAAAGTTTCCCAATAATTTATTTTTTTATGAGTTTGGAAAACAGTTATTTTTACTAGTTTGGTTTTAGATTTCACTGGATTGAATTAAGCTACAGTTTTAAGTAAAATTTTCCACGTACGGATTTACCATCACCAATGGATGTTATTTACAAAGTCCTGATCATACGCATAAAGTAGAAACTTAACGTTTTTCCGGGAATCAGGTTTGGCGATTTATCACACTAATACCATGCTTAATCGCTTTGTAGCCTTCACTAGGCGGTGCTGTTTTGAGAAAGTTTTTTTTGTTTCGGATGCAATCATCTACATTTCTTTATTCTGCAGCTCTTTGCTGAGACCTTCGAAGAATCGGAGTTTTTAATAGATTTTTAGGCGTAGAAATAAAAATATCAAATCGAATCTGGTGTTTGTTTACTTACTGTTAACATGTTGTAAGAAAAGTTAGTCACTATACTTATTCAGGGATATGATCGTGGATGTTGTTACAAACTCTCGATCAACGCAGAAAGTAGAATCTTAAGGTTTTCCCTAAAATCCGGTTTCGGTTTGTTTGTTTCGAACATCATTTTCCTAAAAGATATATTGCTAATATTGCTTTAATTATAATATTTGTTGTTTAGGTGATCAGCCGAAAGGCTGGTTTGAACCTATTGATGTTTTACTGAGTAAAACGAGGAGTGAGGTGGTTTACAAGTGCCTTCCTCACTGCATGAAAAAGTACACTTATCAGCGTGCCGGGCCATCTGAAAAGCACATATTTTCCACTCTGCAAATGGAACCGTCACTTCATTCACCACAGGGTCTGGCTGTATAATAAAATTCATTACTTTCAGAGAAGATAACTCTGATTAGTGTCTTTTACATCTCTACCTCTTCTGATCTTAAATGATTCAGTCATTTAATTGGCTGACCATGTGATAAGAAACAGAACTTTTTATTTTAGCCCTGCAATGAACAGACTGAGTGTAAATAATTTGACACTCCACCTGTCTGTTATGTGCAGAAATTCTAATATTTAATAACATTAAACAATTAAGCGTACCCTAAGAAATAAGATAAGAAGGGAGACTTTGCTGAAGTTTGATAAAGTGATATCCATTCGAGGCTGTTTATATGGTAAGGTGACATGAACACTTACACTTGCACACAAGTTGAGACTACAGGGAGTAGAGATGCGGTTTCTGAGGTCGGTGGCTGGCTTTACCAGATGGGATATGTGGTGGAAGGATGATGAGTTTGGCCAATAATCAGTGAATGTGATGGTGCGGGAATATAGACAGAATTGGTGGAATCATGACCATGTAAGACGTATGGAGGGGACAAGACTCCCACGACAAAGTGAAGAGTATCAGCCTGAAGGTAGAAGGATCTGGGTCGACCAAAGAAAAGATGGAAACACAAATTTAACGTAAGTGACATAATAGGCTCTGGGCCTCATAATTGCTAAGAAAAAGAAGAAAATTATAATAATGCGTGTGGCTAAACTAAACAAGAAAACAATTAATTATTTTATTTCTCATTAGGAAATTTAAAAAAAAATTACAATCACTCTCGGTAAGAGTATTTAAAATTACATCTGGTTTAAATCAGTCATGAAACCTTATTTTTCATCATAAAATAAGATTATATATGACCAATTTTATAAATGCAAAACAATTTTAAGACAAATGTATTGTTCTTAATATTTTTACCAAGACTTTAGAGGTTAGTAAATTGTAAAAGTTGAATGACCTTTATTGAATATCATTATAGATTTAAAGTAATTAGCATACAATTGTTTAAGTAAGTGTTACAATATGTTTGGTTTTGTTTTGTCAAGGGATTTTTTGTTTCTTTTTATTGTTTTAAATATTTTCGATACAGAAAATAAAGGATATGTACGTTTAGAAATTATTGTAAAGCTTAGTTTATTATCTAAAGATTGAACAAGGGAAAAGTTAAACAAACTAATCTTTAGTAAATATGTTGCATTGTTTAGTCCGTCCATTAGTGATAGTTTTAGTTGGTGGGTAGTAAAATAATTTAAAATATGTTGTCATTGTCATTATCATTTTTGATAATGATAACTAGTGTACTTGGTTCGATAATTAATTTTGTAAGTTAAACAATGTAAGGCTAATGTTAAAATCTGTTGTGAAACACTCACACAACTTTCTCTTGCCAAATAATTAATAATATAACCTAACATTGATAATAAAACATTAGAAATAAGCAAAAAAACTAACCTCAATAAACATAACCTAATTTTAATCATGAGTGAAAGACGCAAAATGAAAATCAACCTCAGTTTGGCGTAAAAATAGAGGAAATCACTCTTTCACGCTGAACTAGGCTCTTTAGAGAAAATGCTCAAAATAAAAGTTGTAGATCTATTAATTTCCTATAGTAAATTTTATTTTATTTTTTGACGTAAAATGCATAATGAGGGTGAAATCTTTTTAAAAAATCGATTATATTGCACGTTTTCGTGAGAAAAAACAGAAAATCGCTAATTACCGCTAAACTAAGCGTTAAAAATGTTTTAAATAAAAGTTGTATGATTTTAAATACTCCACAACGTTTACTAGAGACATTTTTGCGCTAAAATGCATATTAAAGTCGCAATCTTAAAATAACATTTTTTTGCGAGAAAACAGCCTCACTAAGAATTTCAACAGAATTGGTGCCTACCCTACCTTGTAGAGCATTTAAAATTTAGTAAATGAGGCGATTTTTAAATAAAATCATAAGAACCGTTGCTAAGAAAATTGCAAAAAAGTGAAAAATGACACGAATAAACTAAGTACTACTTCCGGTTGACCAATTTTGATAAAAATGTTCGTGTCGGGTCCTCTAGAGGTATCTTACTTAAGTTTCAAGTTTTAAGTTCGTACGATCTTCCGTTCTTGAGATATTCTGTTCACACACTCACACACACACACACAAAACGTGTAGGTCTGAAAACTGAAAACGTGTAGATCCGGTGAAAACTCGATTTTGAAAAATCGACATGAAAACAATACTTTTTTCCTATATATTCATATAGGCAAGAGAAAGGAAAAATAAAATTGAAATTATACGTACATAATTATACTAACTAGTTGAATTGTTCGTTAAAGTTCAGGTACAAATTGGCATTTAATATTAGTAAATACGTAGTTAATTTTTGCCCTCTATTTAAAATTTGCCTTCTTGCCCTTTATGAAATGTAGATAAAGAAGGCATATTTTCGTGACAAATTTTTGAAATCTATTTTTACCGGATATACATGTTCTCAGGAGCACTTTTCTTTGTTTTTAATTACACTCAATCTACAAGCTGTAAAACTATAACATTTGAAAGATAAGTTATTCTATATTGCTTCTTGAATAAAGTGAACCCTCTGTATAGACACTTCTTGAATATTTTTGTTTTCTTACAATTTCATTTATGCCCATAACAGGCAGGTGAAGTGTTAAATTATTTCCACTCGATCTGTTACTTCCAGGGTTACATAAATAGTTCTGTTTCTTATCACATGGTCAGCCATATGAAATATTTACGAACAGAAGACATAGAGTTGTAAAAGACTAGTCACAGTTATCTTCTCTGAAAGTAATGGATTTCATTATACAACCAGACCCTGTGGTGAATGAAATGAAGGTGTCATTTGCAGGGTGGAAAGTGGGTGCTTTTCGGAGGACCTAGCATGCTATAAGTATACGTTTCCACTCAGTGAGGAAGCCAATGGTAAACCACCTCACTCCTCGTTTTACTTAGTAAAACCTCTAGAGGTTCAAATCACCCCTTCGGCTGATGACCTAAACAATAAAATCGAAGATAAATACATGATTAGCTCGGTATGTGGGGCAATAAGTAGGTCCCTGAAGAACAAAGCTAGGAAGGATACGCTAATGAAATTTTATAGAGTTATGGCGATACGTACATTAGCTTATGGAAGTGAAGCATGGGTGCTGTCTAAGAAACAAGAATCCAAGATTCAAGCAGCAGAGATGAAATTTCTTAGACATATAAAGGGATGCACCAGGGAAGATCGCTTCAGGAACGAAGTAATAAGGGAGGAATGTGGAACACAACCGCTAGCTGACATAATCAAGCAATACAAAGGAAAATGGTCAGAACATCTTTTCAGAATGCCGCACGACCGACTTCCTTTGAACGCATGGCATCATATACCAAGGGGTAGAAGAGGTATTGGAAGACCGAGGAGGAGATGGACGCCGGAACAGGCTTAGCTCACAGCTAAAATAGCCTAATCCATGACGACGACGACGATAAATACATGATCAATTTTAAAGATTAAAATGTCCAGTCCAAACATAAGATGGTTGGAGCTCAATAGTGATGGTTGTAAGAGTATGGAGGATAATAAAAAATGAGTTTGAACTAGGGAAAAAATTGAAAGAGCATTGTCTAGGAATCCAAAGATAACCTAGAGCTGTAGAGCTACAAGATGATTTTGAACAAGCAAAATGTACAAGAAATAGGACTTCCTGTATCAGATAAATTGAGAAAAAAATAGCACATAAAATTTAAGAAGCATTGTCTAGGAATCCAAAGATCACCAAGGGCTATAGTGATAGCTACAAGATGATTTTGAAAAAACAAAATATACAAGAAATAGGACTCCTTGTAACATATAAATTAAGAAGAAAAAATAGCACAAAATAATTGAAAGAGCATTGTCTAGAAATCCAAAAATCACCAAGAGCTGTAGAAATACAACATCATTTTGAACAAGCAAAATGTACAAAAAATAGGACTTCCTGTTTTTTTTTGTCATTAGTCTCTTGACTGGTTTTATGCAGTTCTCCAAGCTGTCCTATTTTGCGCAAGTCGTTTCGTATCCACATACCTGTAACACCCTACATCATTTGTGATTTGCTTTATAAATTCTAACCTTTGGCTCCCCTACAATTCACTCCCTCAATATTACCCTCGATTAATGATAGACTAATACCTGTATGTCTTAAGATATGCCCCACTAGTTTATCACTTCTTCTGGTAAGATACTTCCATATATTTCTTTTTTCATCCACTCGTCTAAGAACCTCTAAATTACTTACCTTGTCCACCCACCTAATCTTTAACATAGGACTTCCTGTATCAGATAAATTAAGAAAAAAATAGCACAAAAAATTGAAGGAGCATTGTCTAGAAATCCAAAGATCACCAAAGGCTGTAAAGCTAGCTAAAAGATGATTTTGAACGAACGAAATGTACAAGAAATAGGACTACCTATATCAGATAAATTAAGGAAAAATATATTATTCTTCAATCCATACATATGTCCATACATCGTATAGCAGATTGATTACTGAAGTATATAAATTAAGGAATATGTTTATTATTTATTTTTATTGCATTTTCAGTTAGAAATATCGTTAAAGGTTTCGGTCAACGACCATAAAACTATTAGAAATATAACCTAATTTTAATTCTGCATAATACAATATAAAATCCATAGTAAAAAACATGCAATTTTTTATTAGAGTAAAAATATATACTGCATATCGGATTTAATTTGCAGAATAAAACTATTTGTCATATTTAATAAAAAATACAGTATTTTAAGTTATTTATAGTCAGGTCATTCATGTATAACGAATTAAAGAGAGTAAGCTGGCTAACCACGAACAGTATACTTTTATTTTCATTTAAAATATTTTTTCTGTTAGTTTTAGTTTTAGGTTCGCTTCGTTGGTTACAGAAAGGGGGGTGTTTAGGGTCACGTAAAATTTTGTCTTTTGGGTAAAACGCTTAAAAAAATATATGTATATAATATATTATGAGAAATAAGTATATTTTTATTTCCTTTTAACATGAAATATGTCATGGTATTGTTCTTATTATTACTATTATTATTCATATTTTATACGTTTGAATATTAATTTAATATTCCCTTTTTTTAGGGGATTTTTTCCTGTGTAGTAAGAGTGTGGACTATAACTCTTTCAATTTTTACAATGATATTATGAATAAAGAGGTGGCGCAAAATTTGTATTTAAATCTAAAAAAAACTGGTGTGAAACACTCACACAACTTTCTCTTGCCAATCAAATGAATGAAATATATAAACCATTTTTAATCAGAAGTAAATAATCTAAAATTAAAACATCCTGATTTTTAACATTAGAGAATGACATTAAATGAAAATCAACTTTTATTCGACTTTTAGAAAAACGGAAAATCTCTAATTGATGTTAAACTAAGCCTTCTTTAAAAAATTCTTGAAATAAAAGTTGTAGATTTTAAACATTCTTTATAATTTTAATTATAAATGTACACAAACAAGTAAATTCCCCATCAAAAGTGTTGGTTAAGAAAGCTGAACCAACAGCTGAGATTTTTAAAAACGGTAATGCAGACATTTAAAAAAATTAAACTTCACTTTGCTCTAAAGCGATCACTATAAAAAATTGTGAAAATTATCCGTTCTTGTTGACATGATCATTTTTTCGGTAAACCTGCTAAAAACTTAATATTTTCATTGAACTAATTTTTTGTCGAAATTTAACGTTTTCCTGGCTAGGTCCAAGCTATTGAAAAATATAAAAAAACCGAAATTCTCAGTCAAAACTATCAGACAGTCTCACCTTAACTTTCAAGTATTAAACTTGTACATTATTTCGTTCTTTACATATTTTGTTCACACTGACACACACGCGCGCGTGCACACGCGCACACACACACACACACACACACACACACACACCTATCGTAAAATATATTCGTTTTGGCTTCTTGAGATTGGAAACGTGTAAGGTAAAGAACCCATATTTCGTCCCCTCGGTTTCCCAGGACTGCGGCTAGGTGCGCCTTCACTACAGCTTGGCTTTATAACGTCCGCCAAGATCAGTCATTAGTTAATGTTTCATCAGCTTACCTCGCGTCTTTCACATTTGGCACCAACTTACTGTTTATTTTTTATTTTTTTTATTTTTTTTGAAAACATAAGTTCTTATATCACCTACTTAAGCTCTCTACGATTACTGTGAAGTTATCATTTATTCTAACACTACTTATTACAGTAAAATATTATGATTTTTCACAGTAGATAAGAGTCGTGTATGGTGTTCGGTTAACTACACCAGTGCCACAGAGCCACCATATTGGTGGAAAGGTTGGTCCTATTTTCGTCCCGGGGACGGAGTTTAAAACAATTTTTCATCACAACCACACCTGACAAAGTAAAATTTTAAGAATCTCAAGCAAAAATGAAACCTAAAATGATAAAGCTACACTTCACTACAAAGTGTTCGCAAAAAGGACAAAAACTTCCACCAGATAAAAAGCCCCGACAAGAAGTTCTGTCCAGTGATTCTGAAGGGTCTGATGAAATCTGGCCTTATAAAGACTTTATTGAATCCGAAAACAATAAAGAAGACGCAGAGTGCCCTCTACGCAATAAGATGTTTTCAGAAAATCAAGACGGTGAATAGTGGGTACGATTCACGGAATGTACCTCTTGGTCACACGAACTCTGCTTATAGGAGCCAAAAATAAAAATAAATTCATTTGTTGCTTATGTCTGAATAGCTGATTTTTTTATTTTTTTATGTAAAACATTTAATTTTCTATATGTTTTTATACAACTAACATCTAAAATTTCTAATGTTACTCTTACAGCAGTAAAACTTTGTGACATAGTGATGAAAGTTATTATTTCCTAATTTATTAATTTTTTTAATGGGGGGACGAAAATAAGATCACTTTTTTACCTTTAGACGAAATTAACTTTTTAAAATAGGTACTGTAATTTTTAGACTGAAAAACTACTTTAGCGTTAATTACAAATCTATGTACTCGTATATGGAATGTTGATGGTGGTAAATCTAAATTTTCAGCATTAGTATATGTTCATAAAAATAAGGGTTTTAAAAGTCAAAATCTGAGTTGGGGACGAAATTTGGGCCCTTCACTTTATACAGAGTGATTCACGAAGATATGCAGAAACTTTGGGAGCTCATTATACATGTAAAAATAATGAAAAAAGTTTATATAAACATGGGTCCGGAAATGCTTCGTTACCGAGTTACGGCTAGTGAAATATTTTGCTCGGATTTCAGCTCATCAGGTGAAATGAGGTCTTCCTAAAATTCTGGTAGAGTAGATTAAGGGGCGAATTCAATCGTTTCTTATGGTTTTTGATCTGATAAATTGAATAAAACAGGTCCCAGAACTGTAAGTTAAATAGTTTTTGACAAAACCAGTGTTAGATGCAAAAAATGTAGTGAGGAAAACACATTTTTTCATCTTTGTTTTTCCGGTTAACTTTACTTTGTACTGTTATGAATAAAAATTCATTTAATCAAATATCTATTCGCTTTCTGTGTACTTTATTTACACCAGTTTGTTCAAAATAAAATTTTCTGCATGTTTTATTCAAAAATTTTAACTGTTTCTTGGTGAAATAACAAAGTTATTCTTGCCCAAAGAAGAAAAAGTGTGTTTTTCACTCCATTTTTTGCATTTGATACTGCTTTTCTTAAAAACTATTTAACTTACAGTTCTGGGACCTATTTTATTCAATTTATCAGATCAAAAACCATAAGAAATGATTGAATTCGCCCCTTAATCTACCTTACCAGAATTTCAGGAAGACCTCATTTCACCTGGTGAGCTGAAATCCGGGCGAAACTTTTGCTAGCCGTAACTCGGAAACAAAGCATTTCCGGATACATGTTTATATAAACTTTTTTTCATTATTTTTACATGTACAATGAGCTCCTAAAGTTTCTGCATATCTTCGTGAATCACCCTGTATCCGGTGAAAACTCAATTTAGAGAAATCGGCATAATAACAATATACTTTCCTTCCCTGTTGTTTAGGTCAGCAGCCGAAAGGCTGGTTTGAACCTCTAGAGGTTTTAATAAGTAAAAACGAGGAGTAAGGTGGTTTACCATTGCCTTCCTCACTGAGTTGAAAGAGTATGCTTATCAGCATGCCAGGCCCTCCGAAAAGCACTCACTTTCCACCCTGCAAACGACACCTTCACTTCATTCACCACAGGGTCTGGCTGCATAGTGAAATTCATTACTCTCAGAGGAGATGACTCTGATTAGTGTCTTTTACACCTCTACCTCTTCTGCTCTTAAATAGTTCAGTCATATAAGTGGCTGACTATGTGATAAGAAACAGAACTATTTTTTTTAGCCCTGGACCAAACAGATAGAGTGCAATTAAAATAACACTCCACCTGCCTGTTTTGGGCATTTTCCTTCCCTATATATTCATATATAGGGAAAGAGAAACTAAAAAAGTGGGATACAATCGGGATAACCTGGAAGAAATAAACCAATTTACTTAATGCAGCACTCAGACCCTAGTTAAAATTACCCCGCGCACAGCGCAGGTGTAATTGCTATCAGTATTGAAATATTATGTAAATATAAATTGCTCACTATTATTCTCGTTCATTATACAGAACTATTATCATTATAATAAAAATAAAATGCATAAACTTTTGTTCCAGACTGTACTACCTACACATGAATGAGGCTTCATCCATAGTAGAGATAGTCTCTTCTTGTATAGTACGTATTTTATAATAAATGTAGGTATACAAGCGCGCTCGCGCGCTTTCAAGAGATACCGCGTTGTCCAGCCATTTAACAAGTGAACGTAGTTTGGCCTTCCGCATCGCAGGGTTCAAACTAAAATACAACGTTGCCAACCTACTCGCCTTAACACATTGTTACCAACACAGGTTTATTATTATTATATAAATATTTATATTTTAAAATTTACATTTATTTAAAATAAACGTAATAATATGTAGGCCTATATGAAATTATTTTAATAGTATTTAAATAACAGGTGAATCAAGAAATTTTCTGTCAATAGATATCTACAGTATATTATTCAGAATATCTAATTTAAAAAAATATTTAGATCACTTACTTTTATAAATAAGATGAGCCGGGGACTGTACCTAAAATCGGAAAATCCTAAATCGGAAATACCTAAAATTGTACCTAAATCGGAAAAGATTTATTTTCAAAAAAATAATAGTAATGGTGTCATCTGCCTACAGCAATGAATTTAGAAATGCGTTATTCCAAAGCTGAATACCTGAGTCAACTTGTCGATTCCAAATTGTTAAAATCTCTAGTTATTATTAAAGATTTAATAAAAATAAAAAAAATAAATAAAAAAATTTAAGTTATTATAAAGATTTAATTTTTATATACATGAAATGGTTGACATTTTTTGGAAACATCTTCTTATACAATTATGTCACTGAATTAAATTTGATAATTTTATGAAAATAGTTTTAGTAGAAACGTTGAGGACAAATCAAAATATATAGATTCTGAACTTTTTTATTAATTAAAATAATAAATGAGCCGCCTTCGTAGCGCAGTGGTTAGGGCGCTAACTTGTAACGTGGAGATGCCGGATGCGATTCCCGGTTAGGGCCTGAAAATTTTCTTAAGTCAAACCCCACGGTTTCAGTTGTATATTCCACCGTAGTCGCTAATAAATATGGGGACACTATCCTCATATCTTTTTTAACATCATTTTCAGCCTCGGGCGGAGATATTGGCTGAAGTTTTTCCACAAATTTATTGAACATTTATACAAATTTTAACATGAGGATTTCTCAAATTAACTTTTAGATCATCAGAAAAAAGTTCTTTGGTAATGTCAATAATTTCCAAAAATTGACCTATTTGTAACTATAAAATATGTATGAGCTAGTTTCTTGTTAAGCTACCATTTTAAAATGTGTATTCTTATGCAATGATGGTACCCTGAAAATATCAAGTTAATATCTTTAACCGGTTTTGAGAAAATTTTTCTTTATCATAAAACAACTAAATTTTTGGAAAACAAACAAACAATAACCTCACTCGTACGAAAACTCACCTGTAAAATAAATAAGAAAGGAAGACAAACAACAGGTCTGCCAACAATATGTATGAAAAGTGGTTGTTTAGTTGTTTTGTGTAGGTCATCAGCCGAAAGGCTGGTTTCAACCTGTTGAGGTTTTACTAAGTAAAACTAGGAGTGAAGTGGTTACCTTCCTCACTGTGGTTTATCTTCCTTTTTGATTGCCTTCCTCACTGAGTGGAAAAGTACGCTTATCAGCATACCGAGCCTTCTGAAAAGCACATATTTTCCACTCTGCAAATGACACCTTCACTTCTTTCACGACAGGGTCTGGCTGTAAAATTAAATTCATTACTTTCAGAGGAGATAACTTTGATTAGTGTCTTTTATACCTCTGCCTCTTCTGTTTTTAATTGCTTCACTCATATAATTGGCTGACCTTGACACAAGAAACAGAACGATTTATTTTAGCCCTGCAACAAACAGATTTAGTGAAAATAATTTAACACTTCACCTGTCTGTTATGGGCATAAGTTGCATGAAACCTTTCTATTAAATAATAGTAAAAGTTATCCTATTCAAAGTTATCCAACCCAAAGTTTTGACAAGTCCTTGAAAAACAGTAGTATAAAAACCGTAAAGCGGTGTATTAAAAAAAAAAATTAATAAACAATATTTAATCTTATCAAACAAACAAACTTTTTTAATAGTTGTAATCTTTCGATTTATGATATCTGTTGATGGAATGCAATGGTTTACAAATTTTGTGATATAAATTGAAAATTCCTAAAAATGGCACAAGTGCCTATATGAACCCATTTTTGCGTTCAAAACAATTTTTTTTTAAATTAATTACTTTTAAACTACACGATATAAACCATAGTATATTTTTAGTGTTTTTGTATTTGTTGAATTTCGAAATCTGAATAAATCATTGCTATTAAGAAATCTAATTCAACTTTATGACAATCATTAAAGTTTATGTATAAAATATTTAATTTTGCAAAGATTTTTCACATATTTGTGATTATTTTTAACTTGAGGTAATATATAACACGTAATTAGTATTAATATTCAAAGAAAATAAACCTTATTTATTGCGATAAATTATAAATTCTTATTTGATTTCATTGCGTGTTCAGAAGCAATATTTAAAATAGGCTAAGCATTATAAATTACAGTAGTTCCTAATACCTTAAACCGAAAGAATACGGCATAATCTATTAATATAAGTTGGTCACTCCAATAAGAAAAAGAAAAAAATAAGCCTTATTTATACAAAAAAAGAAAAATTGTTTGTCCTAATAAAGTATATTATTTTATTTATACACTCATAACTTCTAGGTGTCCACAAACTTTTTGTAATGGTGGGCCAATTAATTACTGATTTTTCAAGCCGGTACGCAGGAATAAAATTGCTAGAGTTTAACAATTTGGCATACGTCATATTTTATTTACTTGTGGTTAAATTTTAAAATCAAACTGCGTGTATGGTGAACGATCTGTCTATTATTGTACAACTTTGTGGATCGTACAAGAGACTGAGGATGAGCTTAAGAAATCTGTGTATGTTTTTAATGAATTATGCAAAAATATTATTCCAATGTTTCCAGAAAAAAGTCAAAGGTAATGGCATTTACTGGTAAATATCCTATCAGGTCTAAAATTGTGGTAGATGATGTAGTGCTCGAATAAATATCACATTGCAATTATTTAGGTAGTGACATCGGGTTTGATCAAGATTTGGATAGAGAAGAAATTTGGCAAATTCCAAGCAATGTGTGGCAATATTAGCAGATCCCTAGGCAGAAAAACACAAAAAGAAACTGAGGTAAAGTTTACAAGGTGATGACTGCCCAAGTCCTACTCTATGGAAGTAAGTTGTGGATTAGTATCAGACCACAGAAAAGTAGAGTACAGGCGGCAGAGATGCGATTCCTGCGAAGTACAAAGGGTTACAATCGTATGGACCAACTAAAAAATGAGAACATAAGAACGGAACTGGATGTTTACGACCTGAATAAGAAGATTTCAGAATATCGGAATCGATAAAGGGAGCACGTAGAGACAATACCTCAGGTAAGGGCTTCCTCAATGTTTTGCAGTACATACCGGTCGGGACGAGAAATATTGGAAGGCCACGTAAAATATGGCAATAAATTCAATAGTTTGTCGCTGTTGTGAGTCAGAACAGGCGGTAACCTAATCCTTGATTGTGAAGAAGAAGAGCTTTGTACTACCTGTATACCTGTACCAACGTCACACAGAGGTCAACAATCCTCCATCGTTGATTGATAAATTGTTCAATGTCTATTTTAATGTTTGTATTTGCTACTCTAAAAGTTGATTCCAAGTGACTCTCTGTTAAACACGATCTTATGATTTAAATGCTTTTATTAACGAAAAAAACATGTTGAAAAATAAAAGTACTATCAAAGAAACACAAAATTAATAAAACATTTTTCGCAGATTAACTATTTCTCGCGATAAGTAATTTTTGTAGAAATCTAATGAAACGTTTTAGAGCTGACTGTGGCCTACAAAAAACCAAGTCGGATTAATAAAGAAACCTATCAATATAACCCCACTGTTTTGAAATTAATGAATACATAAAGAATGGAAGTACTTCAAATCAAAATTAGCCTGACATTAAAATTAATTATTTTATTAATACGAAAGAAAAATAAGCTTTGGAAATTTTGGTACTAAAACATTAAACTTTTCGGAGTGAACTATATATTAACTCATTCCTCTTTTAAACCCACTGAGTTGGTCTAGTGGTCGCCATGAATCAGTTGTTTAACAGCTGGTTTTCGGAAAAATAGGTTTCTAGTTTTAATCATAGTAAATGTAGATTTATACGGACTTGAATGCTAGACAGTGGTAACCGGTGTAGTTTTATGGTTGAGTTTTATTAACCATACCCTCTAATAAATGGTCGATCTGAGTCTGTAGAAGATTACTCCTCATTCATAGGTCATACACATCATCTTAGTCTCATTGGGTTATGGAGGTGCTTGTTGTTGTTGTTTAAGTCATCGGCTTGTTTAAAAGTCTTTACGAAGTAAAACGACGACTGAGGTGGTTTACAATTGGCTACCTCAATGAGTGAAAACGTACGCTTATCATCCCTCTGAAAAGCATCTAATTTCCACTCTGCAAATGATACTTTCACTTCATTCACCACAGGTTCTGGCTGTATAATGATGAAATCCCTTACTTCAAATGAGATAACTCTTTACTAGTGTCTTTTACACCTCTATCTCTTCTGTCCTTAAATGCTTCAGTCATGTAATCATAAGGTTGACCATATGATAAGAAAAAGATTTTTTTACCCCTAGACTAACAGATCGAAAACAAATAATTAACCACTCCATCTGGCTGTAATTGGCAAAATGGCGTTGCTAACTGTTCTTAAATTGAACAGATTGCAACGTACACACATTAGGGATTAATTTTTCTTAAATCTCTTTAAAATAGAAAACTTGTAAGCGAAGCTTTGATAATTATAATTACAGATATTAGGAGAAATCATAGAGATAACAACATAATTTGAGAAGAGATATACAATAAAGAAGTAACTGAATTTTAAATTATAAGCAAATAACTCTTTCTCAGTTGAAGAATTAATTATAAGCTCTTTAAGAAAATCATCATGTACATCTTTTGATATGGTGCATGTTGCACGAGAACTAACATACTTACACGCATGCATTCATTAACATCTAACCTAACAAGATCATTAGGCCTAAGCTGTTTAAATACGTAATAATTTCGTATTAAATTAACCGTTATTATTGATTAAAACAATTATTTTAAAATAAATTTTGAACAAAATTTTCTTTATTTAGAGATAAAACATTAGGTCTATTGGTCTTTTGGTTTTCTCTCACCTAGCAGAGTAAGTAAAGTTCTGTTATAGGTAAAATAGTTGACATAATTATTGAGAAATTTTTGTTGATGTTTACGTCATCAACTTAAAGGCTGGTTTGAACCTTTAAAAACTTTACTAAGTAAAAAGAAGAGTGAGGTGGTTTACTATTCTCTTCCTCACTGAGTGGAAAAGTATGTTTATTAGCATGCCAGGTCCTCTGACAATCATCTACTTTCCACCCTGCAAAATGACACCTTTACTTCATTTACCACAGGATCTAGCTGTATAACGAAAATTCTTAAGAAATGTCGGGGAGGATGGCTGGGAAGACAGAAGACGTTGGGTATATACGACGCAGGAAAAGGAAAACTCATATAACTTCGAAGAAAAGTAAAATCAAGGCATGAAGTTCCCCCGTAAGATTCTATACTCCACCTGCTACGAACCAAAATTATTTTCAAAATCAGAAATAATTATGTAATCGATTACCTTACATCTGTATAACATCGAAAGGTGCTGTTGTTTAGTTCATCAGCCAAAAGACTGGTTTGAATCTCTAGAGGCTTCACTAAGTAAAACGAGGAGTGACGTGGTTTACAATTGCCTTTCTCACTGACTGAAGAGTATACTTATCAGCATACAAAGCCCTCTGAAAAGTAAATTCCGCCCTGCAAATTACACCTCTTTCACTTCATTCACTACAGGGTCTTGCTGTATAATGAAATTCGTTATTCCCAGAGGAGGTAACTGTGATTAGTGTCTCTTGCACCTCCACCTCTTATCTTCTTAAATTCTTCAGTCATATGATTGGCTGACCATGTGATAAGAAACAGAAATATTTTTTAGCCCTGGAACTGGTAGAACGAATGAAAATAATTAAAATCTCCACCCGGATGTTATAGGCATCTCAGGGTTATGGTTTTACTTGTTATACTTAAATTGAACAGATTGCAACGTACACACATTAGGATAAAATAATTGATAGGATGGCACTTAAATTCAGGAAGCTCTAATGTCATTGATCTTCTACACCATACCTGAGAAAATTTATAACGAAATAATTATGATACGTATTTAGCTTTGTAAGTACTTCATACTTCGATTTCTAATTTATTAGTTCACCGAAGGCATGTCTAAAAGTGATTGTTAAGAGTTTTTTTCAATAAACTTGAAACCAATACCCGAAATTCTTAATAATCAAAATTCCCATTATGTGTCAGTATACTAATTACTTTCCCATAACAGGCAGGTGGAGTGCTAAGTTATTTGGACTCGATCTGCTAGTTCCAGGGCTACAAAAAAATAGTTCTGTGTATTATCACTTGATTATTCAGTTATATAGCTAAAACATAAGAAAAGAAGAGGTAGAGGTGTAAAATACACTAGTCAGAGTTGTCTCCTATGAGAGTAATGTATTTCATTACGAGGTGTGGCTATAAAATAACAAGACTGACGTAAAAAAATTATTTTTTTTATACATAATTACTTATTGTCACCTTCAATATACACCCCTTCTCTATCCCTACAACGCTCCATGCAAATTTTCCATTGTTGGAAACAGTGCTGGAAGTCATCTTCTGTCATCTCCTTCAGGACACGTGCCGCTTTCTCTTTTACAGCTACCACAGACTCAAATCTTGTCACTTTTAATGCAGATCTCACCTTAGGGAACAGGTAGAAGATAATAGCATGTGACGAAACGTGGTTTTTACTTATGATTCGGAAATGAAGCGCCAATCCATGCACTGGAAGAGCTGAATTTCACCGAGAGCCAATAAAGCTCGAATGAGCAAGTCAAAATTTAAAGCAATGATGATTGTTTTTTATTAAAATCCATGGGATTGTGTACCTTCACTGGGTTCCTGAAGGTCAAACAATTAATCAATATTACTAACTTGAGGTCTAAACTACGTCAAAGAGTAAGGAAAAATCGCCCCAAAATGTGGAAGGACAAATCATGGGTTCTCCACCAAGACAATGCGCCAGCTCATTCCGCGTTATCTGTCAAGAGGTTCCTAGTCAAGTACAGCATCTTAATGTTAGAACATCCACCTTTTTCACCAGATTTTGCACCATGTGACTTCTACCTTTTCCGTAAGGTGAAATCTGCATTAAAAGGGACAAAATTTGAATCTGTGGAAGGTGTAAAAGGGAAAGTGGCACATGACCTAAAGGAGCTGACAAAAGATGACTTCCAGCACTGTTTTCAACAAAGGAAAATTCGCATGGAGCGTTGTAGGGATAGAGAAGGAGTGTTTATTGAAGGTGACAATAAGTGATTATGTATAAAATTAAAATTACATTTTTTACAACGTCAGTCTCGTTATTTAATAGCCAAACCTCATACAGCCAGATGCTATGGAGAATGAAGGGAAGGTGTCGTAATTTGGTGGATGGAAAGTAGATGTTTGTCAGAGGGCTTGGCGTGCTAATAAACACACCCTTCCACCCAGTGAGGAAGGCAATTTAAATCACCATACTCCTCGTTTTATTTAGTAAAGCCTCTAGAGCTTCATACCAGTTTTTCGGTTGACGACCTAAACAACAAATATGAATTACAAATGTACAGAAGACAACAAAATAATGAATGTATTTGTTTATACGAATCAGTTGACATAGTGATAAATTATAAATTTAATCTGGTACTTTCTTCAATCAACATAAAATGTAAAATAATTTGTAAAAGAAAAACATACAATATGAATTAACAACTAAACCGGAAATTGTTAAATAAATTATGATTAAAAAACGAACAACTAATTTAATCAGTGGCAGATGGATGGATAGGTGTGGTCAAATCAAGTCGATGAAAAAGAAGAAGAAAATGATGCTGATGAAAATTCCAGAGGACAACTTGTAGGATCAGTGCAAAGTAGGCATACAATATTAAATGTATCATACGAACAAGTTGATATGTCGCAGTGGTTTTAAAGTGAGATAAAATACGTATAAAGAATGAGATGAAAAGATGGTGTGTATGCTGTAGAAGATGAAGTTCGTATAAGAAAGAGGTAAGTGGCACTTCTGGGCAACTTCAGTCCGTTGTGGACGTGGTCAGCTCGACGCCACTCGCACATATAACCTCCGTCCGTGCAGTTCGTTCATCCTTTTTTCTTTTCTTTCTTCTTTTTCTTTTTAAAAGATGTTCATATCTGTTTAGTTACTTCCTGTACAGGATAAAATAGATAAGAATAGGAATATTAACTGGAATGAACTAAACAAAATAAAATGAAATAAAAAAGTACAAACAACTTGAATCACAACATAAACAAACACAAGCTTGAATCAGAAAAAGATAGAATATAATGAATCAATATGAAGAAAAAACAAGTTGGGATGTCCATGGTACTCATTTAGGTATTGTAGGATGTATTCAATTAGGCTTACGTCTTCTTTCAAAAAATGCTGTAAAATAAAATATTCTGACAGTCATTCTAAGGTCATTCTAAGGTCCGTTTCGGGATCTGGGTAAAATGAATAATTAACAAACTATTGTTTAAAATTAGAATAGTATTTATTACACACGGTTGTTGTTTAGGTCATCATCCGAAAGGCTGGTTTGAACTTCTACAGGTTTTACTAAGTAAACCGATGACTGAGGAGGATTGCCTTGCCTTCCTCACTGATTGGAAAAGTATGCTTATCAGCATGCCAGGCCCTCTGAAAAGCAACTACTTTCTACCCTGTAAATGACTCCATTATTTCATTCACTATAGGGTCTGGCTGTATAATGAAATCACGAAGAAACCACTGTTGTACTAAGTATATATATGGTAAATTGACTGATCGGATCCCTACAAACAAAGGATTATGATAGGAATGTCTATTATCCCCCGCACTTTTTAATACATATATTGACGACATTTTCCGATCATGGAAAAGGAAAAGTAGCTTAGGAATAAGACTGGACAATGACTGCCTCCTTAGTACAGTCCTGTATACTGATGCATGGCTACGATGCAGAAGTGCGAGGATGATCTAAAACAAGTTCTCTTCATGCTCACCAAAAAGATGAAAGAATACAATACGAAGGTATCAATAAATAAGACAAAAGTCATGGCATTCTGTGAAAGGACTCCAATAAGATCCAAAATAAATAGTTAATGGACACATACTAGAGCAAATAAGTCACTATAAATACTTGAAACTGATGTTTCATATAAAGATGAATATGATATGGAAAATAAACTATCTAAATTTAATCAAATATAGGACGATTTATAGGACACAGGCGACCCGAAACACGAAAAACGGGACCCGAAACAAAGTTAAAATTTTATAAGATGGTGGCAATTCCAGCCTTGACATACGACAGTGAAGCATGAATATTGAGGAAAGGGGAAGAAAGAAACATCAAAACTGCAGAAATGAAATACGTAAGGTCTGTCAAGGGTTGTACAAGACTAGACAGGATTAGAAATAAAGATATAAGCCAATATTTGGGAATATTTCACTTAACAAAGAAATGAAAATGTATCGTGCCCAATGGGTCAACTATTTAAATAGAATGCCAGAAAGCCGCTTACCTGTTTTAGAAAGAAGATCTAGACCGTTAGGAAGCAGAAAGGTTGAAAGGCCGAAGAAAAGATGGGTGTTGGTACATGTGGAAATCCCTAAACCATGAAGACAAAAAGAAGTATAAGAAATATTGACTGCGGTTCTTCTAAAGAAATTTAAAAAAATTCTGGTCTTTCAATCAAAACTTCTAAAAACCCCAACTGAAGATCTGAAGATGCCTCTTATATAATATTATGCAGGCTTAAGTATGTACGATCGAGATTATTTGATAAGTTTCAGAGACATCTAAACAACTTCTTCAAAATTTATCAGTGACACAGTTTCCAAATTTACGTCAACTTTAAAAGTCTAACAGTAGAGATTTTTTCGATAAAAATTTCAACCACAATTTACTACCTCCTTATGATAGTTATTCTGTTGTCATCAAACTAAATTAAGTAAATTTAATTATCTAAATTAAAACAAGTGTACAAGGCGTGTTCAGAAAGTAAGTTCCGTTTAAAAATAAACAGTAAGCCTAAAACAATTTTTTTCAACTCAATTTTGTTTCTACATGAAAGCCCAAACCTTAAACTATTTTTCGACATAGTTTCCACTGATGTTCAAACACTTGTAGTAGCGGGTGATCAATTTGTCTATACCCTCTTCGTAGAAGGTTCCCGCCAACGAATGTAGCCACGACTCCACGGCAGTTTTCACTTCATCGCCGGTTTCAAAGCGTTGGCCGCCTAGCTCGCGCTTCATGTGCAGGAACAAGTGGTAGTCAGATGGTGCCAAGTCCGGGCTGTAGGGCGGGTGATCGAACCAACGAAATTGTGGAACCAACGTTTGAGTGTCACCAGCGGAATGGGCCGAGCATTGTCATGGAGCAACACAAATCCGTTACTGAGCATTCCTCTCTATTTGTTTTGAATTGCCCGCCTTAGTTTTCTTAGGGTTTCGCAATACATTGCCGCATTAATGGTTTCACCTCTTGGGAGAAAATCAATCAGCAAAACACCTTTCCGATCCTAAAAGATAGTGCACATGATTTTTTTGTACAGACATTGTCGTCTTGAATTTTTGTTTCTTCGGGGATTGCGTGTGTCGCCACTCCATTGACTGCTATTTAGATTCCGGTGTGACATGACGGACCCAAGTTTCATCACCTGTCAAAATTTTGTTTAAAAAATTCTCACCATCATCACTGTACCGTGTGAGAAAAGTCAAAGCACTTCCGAGTCTCTTGGTTTTGTGCACGTCAGTGGCGGGAACCTTCTACGAAGAGGGTATAGACAAATTGATCACTCGCTACGACAAGTGTTTGAACATCGGTGGAAACTATGTCGAAAAATAGTTTAAGGTTTGGGCTTTCATGTAGAAATAAAATTGCGTTGAAAAAAAATTGTTTTACTTTTTTTTAAACGGTACTTACTTTCTGAACACGCCTCGTATATGAGTCTAAAGAATGTTTCTTTGGTCAAAAAAATAGTGGCAGAATTTAGAGGTTTGCTTGTGTACAGAGTTAGATATATACTTATATTAATTTCTAACGTGCGTACGTTGTAATCCATTCAATTGAAGAACGCTAAGATACCTTATGACCCAATAAGATGAGGATGATATGTATGACGTGTAAATGAGATTTTTATAGTTTTGTACAGACTCGGACCAACCAATTTCGAGATACTATCGTTAATTGAACCCCAAATTTTAAAGTAGACCTACTACGTTAATCACTTTCTAGTATTCAAATCAGTAAAAAAGTAACAAACTTTACAAAGAATTTGAACCACGGAACCTTCCTCTCCAAAAATCAGCTGTTAAATAGTTTATTCGCGACAATGTCTTTACCACTAAACCAACCCAATGGGTATAAAATAAATTAATAAAATAAGATTGCTGTTGTTCAGGTAAACAGCCGAAAAGTTAGTTTGAACCTCTAGAGGTTTTACTAAGTAAAAACGAGGAGTGAGGTGGTTTACTATTGCCTTCCTTACTGAGTTGAAAGAGTATGCTTATCAACATGCTAAGCCCTCCGAAAAGTACCTACTTTCCACCCTGCAAATGACATCTTCTTTTCGTTCACCACAAGGTCTGGCTAAAATTTTAAATTCATTACTCTCAAAGGAGATAACTTCGATCTTTTACACTTCTACCTCTTCTATCTTTAAATAGTTTAGTTATATAATTGGTTGACCATTTGATAAAAAAGAGAACTATTTTTTGTAGACCTGGAATCAACAGATCGAATGGAATTAACTTAGCACTCCACCTACATGTTATGGGAAAAATATAATTATAGACAAAAAATTATCATTATTATTTGCTTTGATACTAAAAAGTCAACGTAAAACAAACGGAAAATTTTCACAAAGAAAAACATCCGATATGTTTTTTAAGAATACACAAAGGTAACGGGTATTTCAATTAATTAAACACACGTTTTATTGCAATCAAACGTCACCTATGACCTTGACTTAATGAATGATAGATAATATGAACTTGACTGTCTTTATATTATTATTATTATTATTATTATTATTATTATTATTATTATTATTATTATTATCATTATTTTATAAATAAATCATAACTATACTTATAAATACAAACTTTTAAACTATTTTAGAAATATGTATTTCATGATAGTTTTTCATAATGCTTGTTAAAAGATTTCTTAAGTTGTCATTACACCACAGATTATCTGGTAATTTAAACAATTATAACTTGTTACAGTTAGGCTTTTATAATGTTTATGTAACAATAGTTATACTAAAAATAAACTGCAATTAAAAAATTGTTATAAACACTTGTATTGATTGCTTAATTAAATTATTTTTAATGAATTCTTAGAATGTACATTATTTATTATTAATTTTGTTTTATCGAACTTATTATCTAAAACGTGTCATTATTATTATTATTAATATTATATAAAACTACGCAGTAATATTGATAAATACAATAATTTTTTAACTTTATTATATAGTTTATTTATTTGTGCTTGTACATGGTACCCTAATTATAAAAGAGTTGATGTGATGATGATACAAAGGGTAATAAATACCACCACCTATTGATGAAACTTCTATGTTTTAGTTTTACAAATGTAATTTAAAAATCTCTTGTGAAACATTCACATGACTTTTTTGCCAATACAAATAATCAAAAATATAACTTTTGTATAATCATGAGTAAACAATGTAAAATTAAAAACATAACTTAATTTTAATCATGAGTGGTGACGCAAAATGAAAATCAGTCTCTGTAAAATTTAAAAATACAGAAAACACTAGCTAATACCAAATTAAGCTCTGTATAAAAACATATTTTAAATAAAAATTGTAGGTTTTTAACTTTCTACAAGTTTTAATGTACAAACTTTCTCTTTTTAGTTCATATTAAGGGCACAATTATAAAAATACCCATTTTTTTACCCTTACAGCAAAGAGTCTTCAACAATTTCAGCCGACATGGCACTTAATCTATCTTGAAGAGCATTAATTATTGTGAAGCACTGTTTATTATGTTTTATACGTAAGGAACTTATTTATTTTGTTAGATATCAAGTATGGTACAGTATGACGCTACAATTTGTTATCATTGTTTAATCTTCTCTTATTCAAAATGTTTGGGAATTCCTATTTAAGAGATAGTTATCCCGAAAAAATATATTTACATGTGTATGTATATATGTATATACATATATATATATATATATATATATATGTGTTTACTATATCACATCCAATTTTTACGTAGAAATTTATGTAAACCTTCCAAAAATCAAAAAGGTTATACCATTTTATTAATAAATACATTTGAATCATTTTTCTTATATTTATATTCGATTATCCTCAGATCGAATTTCTTCCCTTCTACTGGTGATTTATAATACAGTCCTCTCTCCCGATATCTAAGAAATTAGTAGGGATTTTAATCATTATAAAGAGAGATCGTTGTATAGACAGGAACCAAAATTTGAAGAAATAGGTTTAAAAATAAAGTAATACCATATATACACATATGTATACCCAGCATCACAACGCTCAGATGTTTTAAAGCCATGAATGTCACGCTCCGATGCAAAAATTCTGCTTTTATTGACCAGAGACCCAGAGAGTGGGATATGGTTTCTACGCTGCAGTTGAAAACACGGCAGCATGACCCGATCTACATCTTCATCCCGAGGCTATCGTGATTTCTTCTTGTTGTCTCCCTTTATTTCAGCATCAAGCCATTTATTTCCATGCTTCCAGATGGTAAGGTCAGTTGACTGGGAGAGTCCGGTTCGCCAGACAATATTAGTTTGTTTCTCGCCTTTTGTAATGCCCGAATTAACGATAACGTTTCTTCAACTGTGAGCATTTTACGTTTGTTAGGAAAAACTTTGACCGTTTACGCACTGAAAAACAACCGAGACTTTACAGTAGCGGCCAACATATCAGTGTGAAGTTAGACAAAGAGGCGCTGGACAATAATAGAGGAGTTGCGCTTGACATTGCACAAGCGGGAAACAAAACACCGGGCGATAATTGCTACTCAGTTAGCTTGCTTTAGAAACAATACAAAGTGAACAGAAACGTGTTGAACTACTGTTATACCATCGTTATAGAGAGCAATATCGGTATAAAGAAAGAATAAGTACTGTCTGTCTATAACTTGATGGCCTACCGCAGAGAGGAGCAGAATCGGCCCGCTACTAGCCTTCTCAATAACATTTCATTATGCACTACTACTAAATAGTACACTGGAATTGGTACATACTGAAGTGTTATTAAGAAGACTAGTAGCGGGCCGATTCTGCTCCTCTCTGCGGGAGGCCGTTAAGTTATAGACAAAATGTTTAGTACATAAATGTTATGATAAACCAAACAATCCTCGTTTATTCCAACGTTATAATAGGAATTATCTATATGCGTAGAATCGTTAGAAAGAAAGACTACTGTATATAAGTTAGATAACAAAATGTTTGTTCCCATTATTAATTGGTTTTATTTGTACAAACGTGATTTGGCTTTCAACGTTAAAGATGTAGTGTGAAATTAAACTTTTTAGTTATGTATAAAAAGTTTGAAATTAAATCAAAATTTAGTTTATAACATAAGCTAGTTTGATGCGTAAAGAAAAAGTAAAAATTTTACCACGTCTCAGTAATGTTTTCATCTTCAAATGGTAATAATAAAAATATATATTAACAAATTACAAACAAACGAATGTCAAACAATTGACCCGTTGTAGTAAAATTTATGTTAATAAAGTTCTATATAATAAAGAAATAAACATTGTTTTGACTGCAGGTGTTTTTTTTTTGTTAGTTTATATTTTATATAAACTGTATTTTAGAAGGAGTAAGAAGAAATTAAAGGAACTTTATACCAAACAAAAATGATCCTACAGTTCTATTCATTCCAGAATGAACATGAATGAATAAAAATAATAAAATTGTATGAATGGAGAGGTTAGTGGATGATAGTGGATCATAAACAGTGGATGAAAGGTTGTAAAATTATCACTTTCATTCAACAGTATTTTCTTTTTAATGTGTACATTTTTATCTTTATTTTTTATTATATTTTTATTCTTTTTAAAAAGTAGGCGGGTCGACAAATAGTGCATTGTAATACGGCAATTGTTCTTTACTTGTCTATAGAAGAAAAAAAAGAAAAAAGAATGATGCCCAGCATAGTACCTTGGACGACGCCCTTACAATATAATACAGTATACTGTAGTACGCTTAACTTTTAGAAACTTTCTATCCGTATCAAGTACGGTATTAACAAAATTTAAAACACGATTTATTTTACATCCTCCACATTATCGTCTTGTCTGTTCTGATCCTACCATACTCTGTAATAAGCCTAACTGTTCCTAGATAACTATAATAGATTATTCGGGCGTCAACCAATTGTCTATCAAAATGTCAACAATTATCTACTTTTTTCATCAAACAATACATTTTCTATTTCGCCACTAGTTTTACTTTCTATTCTCCTATATTACCGTTACATTTCCGGTTTATTTCGATCGAATTTTTGTTAAATTGGTGCAAAATTGTTACGGAACTTACTAATTTATTTAGTGAAATTAAATTCTCAAATTAATGTGACCATGAATGTAATAGTTCCACTATGGCTATAAACTAAAAGTAAAGGCCCCAGAAAACTACTTTGCGTAACCCCGGTATCCTAGTAACTAACATTCAGTGTTGGCATATTTAAGAAGCTAAGAAGCGTTTGTCTTTTTGCCTCATCTGTTAAAGGCCAATGCTATAGATGTCATTATTTAAGTACTTTCTGTATAAAGAATCACGACAATGTGTTATACGAATAATTTATAGTCTTAAAAACATTTTGTATGAAAATGTTCTGTAATGTCAAAATTGAAATGTTTGTTGTACTTCGGAGTTTCGAATCAAATGTAATAACGGAAAATGTTAAGTTACTGGTAAGTATATGTAATACCACACTGACTTTTCTCTTCTATGCATTGGTTTTTAAAGTTTCAGGTAACTTATTTCCTTTTGAGTAAATTTATATTTTAAAAATTTTGAGCCAAAATTCTTCTCTTTACGGTAAATACCAAACAGCTTGTTCCGGTATCAAAATTGTTGTTCTATTAGAAAGCTGTAGTAATAACAATTTACTTCTGGCGTTGTAGAGGTCTACCCATGCTTCTTCTTCCTTTAGGCTTGTATGCTTTCATTGAAGATTTTTCATCCATTAATGCAATTATTATAGTTCTTTTTAATTCTATAATTCTTATTAATGTAATTATTATTATTATAATTATTATAGTTCAATACATTACATGTAAATTGTCTGCGACTCTTTCCTAATATTGCAATGTTTAATCCTTTCTTCCCTCGTACAATCTTTGATCCTTCGTAGAAAACGCACCTTCTTAGTTTGAAATCTCTGTTTCATTCTTCCTATAAGAGCCGAAATATCACTGCCGTACAAAGTCAAAATTGTCGTTATTTTTATAAAATCTTATCATTGTATGTTTATGAGCGCTGTACTTTAGTATAGTGTGATCGCCCTGCATATTCTCTGAAAAACGTTTTCCTTGTCAACATCAAAGTTTCCGTCAAAACGAATGTGGAAATCTAAGTAATTATTACGTTATTATTCACAAACTTGTGTCTTGCAGGGTATATTTTTACAAAAGACATCACTCCAAAGCATCGATTTACAGCAAATAGTATTTTTGTTAAATTTAAGTTCAAAATTATATTAAGCAAACAGCTCTATTAATAGAATAAAGCTAATCTACGTGCAATATTTAAATATAACCAACTAAATCATATAATATTTACATGAAATTGTGGAATAAATAAATAAATACATTATGTTAAGATGCTGGCAACTTTATATAATCACACTAATAATTATCAGGTAATGACTTAAAATCAAAAAAATAATGAAACCTGTACTATTAATAATATTTCATAAAACATAAAGAAATGAGTGTTTTAAATCCACTGGATTGTATTGAAATATTGTCATTGTCAGTTAAGAAACTTGTCTGTTATCAGTTAAAAAAACCAAACAAAACACAAAATATAATATCACTGGTTTTTATAATACAATATTTCTTATATACCAAACTAACCAGTCCGAAAGCGACCTCCGTTAGACCTAATTTCCTGAAAGTTGTCATCGCTGAGGAATTCTAAAGATTCTCCGGCTCCTTTTTTTCCTTGACCAAGTCGTACTACTGTAAGAGATAATAAATCAAGTAAAACTGGTGTCAATACATCACGTACCCGTTTTATAATTACTATTTTTATTAAATAAATAGAATACCCGGAAAATAATTCTTCGAAGATTTATTTCAGAAAGTTATCTCTGTACTAATACCGTTCAAAATGTAGGTCTCTTTTATTAGTGTACTTGAACGATACCGGAAAAAATAAACAAAATTAATTAACAATTAAATTCTTTAGAGTTTAGAATTAGGAAAAATCTTTAAATTTGTATCTAATTTATAATAGTAAATTAATAATTTGTATGATTGAACTATTGAAATAATTGAGAATGCATCAACTATGAAATATATTTGCTTTTCAGGTACCAATTCAGTCCGAGACCATAAAAATAAAAAAATTCATGATTTACCATTGTCCTCATAACGTACTTTCATTACTTCTTCTGCCTTTCAAGGATTAGGCATCTCTGGCTGTTCCGAACCTCTCAAATCTGCCCATCTCTTTCTCGGGCGTCCTCATTCTCTCCTGCCCTCCGGCTTATATCCCAGTGTCTGCTTAGGTATCCTATCCTCTCGCATTCTATTTACATGCTCTAACCACTACATTCTGTTCTGAGATACCTTGTCGTTCATAGAGAAGATGTTGAGTTCTTTCCTTATCTCGGTATTCCTGTAACAATCTTCTCTACTACACCCATACGTATGTCGAAGGAATTTCATTTCAGATGCTTGCAGTCTACTCTCCTCTCGTTTTGATAGGACCCAAGTTTCACTGCCATAGAGTAAGGTCAGCACTGCTAATGTTTTATAAAATCTCACCTTCGTGTTTTTGCTTGTGCTATTTTTAAAGTGCGGTGGGTAGTTCCGCATATTTGCTGAAATCAGTGCATCTTATTGTAAGTATCTTTATCCTGTTGGTATGTAATGTTGCAACAGATACTGAAAGTGGGATATCTGTTCCAAAATATTATTGTCTATAACAATTTTGCTTCTGACTGGCCCTTCCTCCTGAATTCTACCTTTGTCTTCTTCGTCGAAACTACTTTCATTACTTATACGCTATATTTACTTTATGCCCATTACAGACAGGTGGAGTGTTAAATTATTTGCACAACCTGCTAGTTCTAGAGCTACAAAAAATAGTTCTGTTTCTTATTACATGATCAACAAATTATATGACTGAAGCATTTAAGAATAGAAAAGGTAGAGGTTTAAAGGACACTGGTCACAGATATTTCCTCTGACAGTAATACATTTTATTATACAACCAGATCCTGTAGTGAATGAAGTGAAGGTGTCATTTACAGGGTGAAAAATATATGCTTTTCAGAGGCCCTAGCATTTTAATAAGTAGTATACTTTTCCATTCAGTGAGTAAGACATGTTAAACCACCTTACTCTTCGTTTTACTTAGTAAAACCTCTAGAGGTTCAAAACAGCTTTTCAGCTGATGACCTAAACAACAACGATTCCATTAGTTCCATTGGTGAAATAAATATATTCAACTGACATAATGCTTCTGGTTTACGACGTAAAGCGAAATTGGCTACCAATCAATTGGTGCAAGGGGTACTGGGTTAAGGCAATGTTTATCCAGACGTAGGCCTACCAATAAAAAAAATTAAATATAGTCTATAACCTTAAAAACTGAAGGTAACGACAAAAATAAACTTTCAATAAAGCTACTGTAGTTGATAGTAATTTTTTCAAATATTTCGTACAATTATTTTAGTTCTTCGTTCTTAATCAGCTTATTTCTCAACGAATGAAATTCTGTGCAGATGAAAATTTGTAGTAAATGAAATAGAATTTTGTCAGATGGTATACAGTTATAACTTTCTAAAATGTTGAAATAATATTTTGGTAATTGTCTATTTTATTTTTGATGACGACACGTTCTCGGAAATTTAGCGTAGTCAAGGAACAAAAACATAAAAATTTTCTTTTTATTATTTTAGTAGGCTTTTAGATAATGGGTTTTTAAGAGTATAAAAAATAGCTTATTAAAAATTTAATCTTTAAATTTATATTGAAAACGGTACCTAGTTAAGCAGGAGGTATTTTCGTTCCTTAACTTTTTTGTAAAAAAAAAATAAATAAAAAACGAAACGACCAAGGTACAATTCTTCGGTTAGGTATCACATCTTGTCCAACCGACCGAGCAGGTGGGCAGGCAGGATCAGACATAAACCTACATTTTTTCGGTCCTCCTCTACTTAAAGAATGTGCTGGAGAGTGGTTTTTTTATAGACCTACTAGTTGTAGAAGTCGTCCTGTCTCTCTGGTTCAAGTTAAAGCTCTTCTATCTGCTTGTTCAGGTCTCTCCTGACCGCCTCCTCATTCCCTGCCCTGTCTCCTCTTGGTGTTCTTCTTATTCTTCTACTTCACCTGCATATTTCCACCTTCTTTTATAATATAAATACATACACCTTTTAGACCATGTCATTCCGTATACCGAACACATTAACCTCACTTTTTCTGTCCTTCTTTATCTTGAACGTATCTCTTTCTAAAAACCTCACTGTCACTCTCTTATTTTAGTGCTTGTGTTTTTACATATCATTTGAATATATAAAAAAACAAACTGTACTTTACTTAATTTCGTTCATTCATTCAATGTACGAGTATATTCCGCTATTTGGTACTACGTATCCAGTTATCTTAAAGGATTTTATTTCATTTTTTATTTTGTTTTATTCGTTCATGAGAAATATTTTTTGTCTTAATGTTTGGAATATTTTTGTTTGAATTTTAAAAACTACTTTTCCTTGTATCATCTTGCAAATACTTTTTTATTTTATAGTATTTTAGGTACAATCAATTTCATAAATTAATTCTTAAAACATTGTACCTTCTAATTCATTTTTTTTAATTTAATTTATCTATGTTTTTTCCAGTTCCTACGTTAATCAAACCTGTTTAGGCAGTGTTTAAGGCACTGCTTAAGCCCGAATTTAGACACTGTTTAAGTCCAAATTTAGGTACTTTTTAAGTCAAAAAAGATAGTCGCTAAAACTTAATTGTATCTTTGTACAGTTTCATTCCTTGTAAATATGATAAATCAATATCAAAACCTATTTGGACATAATATGGAACAGAACATCAAAATTTTATATTTATTCTATCTGTAAAAATTATTATTAATGGGTGATAATGTTTTATTTTGTGTTTTCTGCGTTAACTGTTACTTATTGTTTTTGTTTCTTGGATGTAAGAACAGAACTCTAAATAAAAAAATAACAATTTTTATACTTTGGGTATTATAACTGATTATCAAGTGTTGTTGTTGTTGTTGTTTAGGTCATCAGCCAAAAGGCTGGTTTGAACCTGTAGAGGTTTTACTAAGTAATTCGAGGAGTGAGGTGGTTTACCAATGTCTTCCTCACTGAGTGGAAAAGTACACTTATCAGCATGCCAGGCCCTCTGAAAAGCATATATTTTTTACTCTGCAAATGACACTTTCACTTCATTCACCACAGGGTCTGGCTGTATAATGAAATCAATTACTTTTAGACAAGATAATTCTGATTAGTGTCTTTAACACCTCTACCTCTTCTGTTCTTAAATGAGTCATTTAATTGGCTGACCATGTGGTAAGAAACAGAACTATTTATTTTACCCGTGCAACTAACAGATTGAGTGTAAATAATTTTACACTCGACCTGTCTGTTATGGGAAAGATTATCAAGTAAAAAAGTAATTTGAATAAATAGCGAAGGCATTCTAGATGAAGTAAAGTTACGGATCATTCTAGATGAAGTAAGTTATGAAGTAAACTTATGGAAGCCAAAAACACAAAATTTTCTTAATATATTTTTATTTTTACTTTTATATTTTACAGTTGAAATTTTTACTCTGTTTTCTTAAAGTATTACGTTTCCCATAACAGACAGGTGGACTGTTAAATTATTTGTACTCAATCTGTTAGTTCCAGAGCTACACAAAATAGTTCTGTTACTTATTACATGGTCAGCCAATTAAATGACTAAATCTTTTAAGAACAGAAGAGATATAGGTGTAAAAGACACTAATCAGAATTATCTCCTCTGAGAGTATAGATACTGAAGTCACGGGATTGCCTTTTCCGTATGGATAAGCTGTGAGGAAAGGAAGTAAAATATTTCCAGTGCTGCCTACCTCAACAGTGAGACACTACTCGTACATTTCACTACCGTGCAGTTTTTACTTACATTTTATAAGCTATAGTTTATTCCAAGAAAATGTTTTCTTCATAAACTTTATAAGAAACAAATGTGACCTGTAATATATTGCTCGTAGCTTAATTACATGGCTAGTAATGTTTGATTTACTGTAATTACCAGCTACCTTATTCCAGTGGAACAAAATTTTCTACGAATGAATCGCCTTCTTTACTATCGCTGTCACTGGCGTCTGCACTATCAGTCTCACTAGTATCTATCTACCTAACCGTTTCCTTTTTTTACTAGGTGTCAACAAAACTGTTGAAGAATAGGTTCTTCACGTCTTTAATTAATTTATTTATTTTGCAAACTGTGGAAAGAGAAACATCATAGTAGTAAGCAACTCGCTCGTGGCTTTTGTTAAGAAGCAGGGAAAGGCATTTCTGTTTAGATTCATCTTCACAAAATTTTATTACACTGCATATTATATTTCGTTCAGCACTGAGAATAGTCTGCTCAAGTTTTCGAGAAACTAACATTTCTGTTTACGGTAGCAAATAGTTATATTCGCACAGTTAACCTACAAAAGGTTCCGCGATATATTGTATTTATGCTCTGGGTATAGTATAAGTTGTGTTTGTTGCTCTAAAATTAAAGCAGTTGCGCATGCGCACTGATGTTTCCCCCCTTTACCCCTCGTTGCAAACAAGAGCAAACTCGTGACCCAAGTAACTATAATGAATTTCATCATACAGCCGGACCCTGTGGTGAGTAAAGTGAAGGTGTCATTCGCAGGGTGGAAAATTTTGTGCTTTTCACTTTCAACTCAGTGAGGAAGGCTATTATAAACCACCTCACTACTCGTTTAACTTAGTAAAACCTCTAGAGGTTCAAACCAGCCTTTCGACTGATGACCTAAACAACAACTAAATACTAAGATTGGCTTCGATTAACCTCATACCCTAAATTTTATTTACAAAAAATTAATTATATAATTATCAAAACATTTTTATTTATATGAATTACAAAAAAACGACTAAGAAGTTAAAGAAAAAATAAGAAAATCATAAACTTTAAAAGAATTTTGTTAAACTTTTTTTTAAAAAAAAAGAGTAACAATGTTACCTTTAGTGCACGCTACATTCTTTAAATGTGTTTAAAATATTTTTCTTCCTTTATTATTTTTGTACTTTAATTTATAAATTATATAGCGGCTTTCCAACGGAGTTTCATTCACATTTTTCTAACATTTCATTCCGTTTAATAAAGTATAATTACTTATAATACGGTTATTAGGTCTACATTTTTTCTTTACAAATTAAAAAAAAAATTAAATAGTTTTTTTATATTGTAACACATGTCAACCCTAAGGATGTTTCATTCACAAAGTATAGAATGCATCCTTGTATTCAATTACATACTTCATTTTTTATAATATAAATTAATGTACTGGAAAACAATTGTTAAAAAATTAGGTTACCTGACACTAGGTCAACGAGTCCGATTGAAAACATAATCCAGAATCAACCAAAAACATATGTTGTATAACACTCACACGAGTTTCTCTAGCCTATGTAAAGAATAAAATATATTACTTATATTTGATGATTAGTGAACAATGTAAAATGAATAATATAACTTAATTTTAAACATGAGTGAATGACGCAAAAAGGAAATTATTCTCTTTAAACTTAAAAATACGGGAAATGATTGCTGAACTAGGCTATGTAAGAAAATGTCTTGAAATATAAGTTGTAGATTTTTTTTTATTTCCTATTACCTCCGTGAACTCAAAAATATTATTTTAGCGATTGTTCTCTCTGTATGTGTGTGTGTGTGTGTGTGTGTGTTTTTGTGAACAAAATATCTAAAGAATTGAACAGCGTACGAAGTTGAAACTCTTAAACTTAAGTTAAGTATCATTAAAGAATCCGACACAAATATTTTCATCAAAATCTGTCAACCGGAAGTAGTAGTTTATTCGTGCGATTTTTCACTTTTCTGTTTTTCAAAAACGGTTCCTACAATTTTTTTTTCAAATCTTATTTCACTAAATTTTGTATGGTCTACAAGATAAGGTAATTGCTATGACTGCCAAAATTCTTGAGCTGTGCTCTGGTGGTAAGAAATGTTTTATTAAAATTTCGGCTTTAATGTGCATTGTACGGCAAAGCTTATTTGAACATCGTAGATAATTAAAACAACATAACTTTTATTAAAAATTTGTTCTACAATGCTCAGCGTAAGTTAGTGATTTTCCTTATTTTCATGTTTTACAGAAATTGGTTTTAATTTTCCGTCATTCATTCATGACTAAAATTACGTTATGTTTTTCATATTGTAATGTTTACTCATGATTAAACATAGTTGTAATGGGTCATTATTTACAATGGCAAGAGAAAGTCATATGAGTGTTTCATACCAGATATTTGTTACTGTTGTAAACTTCAAACATAACTGTAAATATTTGTGATTAAAAACTTTCATAAACTTCGAAGTAGACAATTAGTAAACGAATAAAATTAATAGAAAATAAAACGTGTAAGTAATGCATTACTTACATCAAAGCAATTTAAACAGACATAGTAATAAACTCATTACTGTGTACAAAATGCAAATAATTATGCGTACATTCCTGTAAGGTGTACATAAATAAAAGACTACAGTAACTTATAACTTACTAAGTTAAATGTATGCGTAAACAGTAGGAAAATAAATATCTTTTAAACTTAACTGAACAAATATAAAAGCGAATTCTAACGTAACTTTATTTTATACAAAATTCTTCACATACCTCATTTTTCATTCCATAAAATACTTGCATATATATTTATTTATTTATTTAAGTTAGAATTGCTCTACATTGGTTTATTCCTACAACAGTTAATTTGAATAAAGAGTGGAACTGAATGAAGATCGTTTTATGCAACTAATTTAATATTTACTGACAGATCTACTCAGCAAATTACTATCAAAGTATTTACATATTACTTTTAACAACTTACTTATATAGCCTATCTTCACATTTTATTTAAATTATTACAACATTTGTGTTACTAATTTTTAAATATTTTTGCATTAAGTACTAAATTATTCATAGACGATGTAGGGAAATTTTCATCTTCATTATTCTGTCAGTATTACCGATGAGAGACTAACTTTGATAGCGTTCTTTTCCCTTTTTTGACCATCGGGACTTACGAGTCCCATTTAGTACCATTGCATTTATCTGTGCATTAACAGTTTAAATTGCCTAGTTGCCCATCGGGACTTCCAAATCCCGCCTGGTCTGAGTTTTCTGTAAACTGTAAGGGCTTCTAAAATACATTAGATCGTGTCACGTGTGTATTGAATGAAGCCATCACATGTGGTACATGTGCGTCTAACCTAGTGTTGAACTTAAACTTCCGAGATTTTATTATTGTGCGGTCTAGAAAGGGTTAAATTATCTTGCCAATATGAGTATATAGGAAGAAAAGTATTGTTTTCATGTCGATTTTTCACTGGATATACACGTTTGCAGACCCCTTAAACTCAAAAAACATGCTTTTAGCGATTGGGCTGTGTAGATTTTTTAAGATTTCGGCCGAAGTATGTATTTAATAATAAAATTGTTTATAATGAAATTAAAAAATTTACAAATTTTATTTTAAGCATTTTTCTCTACAGAGCCTAGTTTAGCGTCAATAAGTGATTTTCCGTATTATTAAGCCAAACTATGATTAGTTTTATTTTGCATCAATCACTTATGGTTAAAATAAGGTAGTTTTCTGAAGTTATGTTATTTTTAAAAAAACAAACATCATTGCTTTAAATTTTGACTAGCACATTCGAGCTTTTTTGGCTCTCGGTGAAGTTCGACTCTTCCAGTGCATGGATTGGCACTTTATTTCCGGATCATAAGTAAAAAACCACGTTTCATCACCTTTTATTATCTTCTACTTGTTCCATGAGGTGAAATCTGCATTACAAGGGACAAGATTTGAGTCTGTGGAAGCTGTAAAAGAGAAAGCGGCACGTGTCCTGAAGGAGGTGACAGAAGATGACTTGCAGCACTGTTCCAACCATGGAAAATTGGCATGGAGCGTTGTAGGGATAGAGAAGGAATGTATATTGAAGGTGACAATAAATGATTATGTATAAAATAAAAATAAAATTTTTACAACGTCAGTCTCGTTATTTAATAGCCACACCTCCTATTCTGTTGACTTAAAAATTACAATGTTATTATTATTATTTTTTTTTTTTTTTGGTTTAACGTCTGACTTTTGAAATTACTGCTAATGCAGACGATGAAGGATGAAATGATATTTTTTTTTGTAACGTATGAAATATGCCGTGCGTGAATGGGATTCGAACCCAAGACCGCATGATGAGAGGCGAGCACGTTACGAACTACACCAATGCGGCCGACGTTATCAATGTTATAACTTCAAATGTTTTTCAGTATTTTAATTAACAACAATCAATGATCAAATAACAGAAAAACAAAAAAATAAAAAAGTTTTAATATGTAGGATTCGAACTTTCATCCTCTCGTACAGTAATATCAAAAATAAAAATAAACTGATCACTTTTACACGCCTAACTAATATTTAGTCAACAACGAGCGCGAATTTGTTTCTTATGTAACTACCACGTTATATCGAATTAAATAACAATATGTTTATTTATTAACTAAATTATTAGTTCTAATTAAATCTTTTGTAGACTCATTTTTTCTCTTTTCAAATGACGGGAGTAATAAAAGTAAGATTACACCCTTGTAATAAGATTAATGTTGACATTACATTATCCAATGTTATTCCCCATACTCAGATTTGTTGGGAAGCACGGTGTACTATTACTAGTTTTTAGTTCTCGTTAAACTATTATTATTTAATAAAAAAATATTATTACCACAATTTCTCATTAATTAAAAGCAAAGCAATATGTTGTAAGAAAACCATACTTCTTTCTTAATTTTTTTAATCCATCGAGTTAGTCTAGGGGCGAGCAGATCGAGTGCCAATAATTGAACACTCCACCTTCTTGTTATGGCAACTTCACTATTTTTTTTTGACACTTTCAATTGAAATTTAGTATCTGTTATTAAATTAATATAACAATTTCTATTCTAAATGTGAAGCTAATGTTTCAAAACTTGATTTACTTGAAGGAGCGTGCAGTCATCACCACAGTCCTACAGTTGGCCGAGAAGATCTCTTGGCCAGAGGCGCTTCAAACGTCTACGCTGAGTACCCGGTATCGCCCTAGTGTACATGTTTTGTATGAGAGGCTTGTCATGTAATTCAAATTTGTCATGCATCGCCTTGTATAATTGTTTCGCGACATCAATTACGTCTGGGATTTGTAAGTCATTGTGCAACATTGAGTTTGCGATGTAAAAGGGGCATTGCGTTATCGTTCGTAGAATCTTGTTCTGAATCTCTTGTATACGTTTCGTGTGTGAAGGTTTAGCAGATCCCCAAAGTAGAATTCCAAATGTCCGGATTAGTCTTAAGACTGTCATCACTATTATGCCACAATATTTGTTTGTTGTTCATTTTTAGCTGGTTGTTAACGAACATTAAAAAATAAAAAAAAAATTTAGCTTGTGTTATCACCTCATGTATTTTGTTATCCAAGGTACTCATGGTCCCTGTTAGTTCGGCTAAAAAAAATTATACTGTATTTTTTGACTATTCAAGATATTTTTATATGCAACTGTGTAAAATTAACAACAAGCAAATTTGATAAAAAAGGAATTCAAATATTGACAATTTAAGACATTTAGGAGATCGCTGCCCATTGACAGTAGGCCTACTCCAACCGTAATAATTAAGTTAGCTTTTTTTATTTACTTATTTTATTTTGTTTTTTTTTCAATTTTGACGTCTCATGATACACCTACTCCAGAGTTGTTTCAGTCTTCTTATAGGGACATCTGACAAATCTGGTGTGTCTAGGTCAACAATTAGCTGGTTCAGATTATTCTGTAATTTCTTTTTAAATCGTGCTTATGTGCGCAGAAATACGTACATCGTTAATATACGGGACGTTTAAGTCTGTGTGTAGTGTATCGTTTGTTGCGTAAAAGGGAGCACTAGTTATCTGTTTTTACAGTTTGAACTGAAAGCGTTGTATTTTCAAAATGACCGACGGTTTGGCGCAGCAGTAAATTTGGCTGCTATACATCCAAGCGGGTCTAAGGTAACACTTATAAACTATAATTAGTCGTTTGCACGTTCAGGTGACACAATGGATCTTATGAGAATCGTCATGGCTATTAGCGCAACTAAAAACATCAATTAAAGGCATCTGCATACCTATATATAAATAGATTTTTTAAACCTCTAAAGAACACGTATTTTTTAGGGTAGAACTACAATTAAAGTATTGCTTGACAGAAGAAAATGTATGTATTATGTAGAATGTAAAAAATCAAAAAACCTGTAAAAACAATTGCTTCTATTGGGGGGGAAATCTATTTAACTGAACTACTAATGGCTTCTCCACATTCCCTCAACAGACTTTCTAAACACTGCATGATAAAAGTAAACAAATGACGCAATCGGTTATTACAAATCTAAAAAATCGTTTCCAGTACAGATACCAAAAGAAATATTTCACATTTGGAATCTGCATATGAAGTTGAGTATATAGGCCTACATCATCATCATCTCCTTTACGGATTAGGCCAATCGCCTGTTCCAACATCACACCATCTCTTTCTTGGACGCCCCAAACATCTCCTTCCTCGAGGGCGATACTTCAGTGCCTGAAGACTAGCTTTATCAGGTGACATCCTAAGTACATGTTCCTGCCACCTATTTCTGTACCTCCACATTTTATCAATGATTGTTTCGTCTCTCTTCAGTTCTTCTCGAATCGCGCTACTTCTAATGTGTTCTCTCCGGCTACATCCCTTCACAGATCTCAAAAATCTTATTTCAGCTGCCTCCAATCGACTTAAATCTCTCTTCTTTGGTGCCCAGGTCTCACTTCCATACAGTAAAATCGGCACCGCCATTACATCGTAGAGCCTCAACTGTGTATCTTTCCTGGTTCGATTCTTAAAAGTCCTATTGATATAACCACAGACATGCTGAAACTTGCTTATTCTAGTGCTTATCTCTCTATCAACGTCATACGTTATATCAACTCCTAAATAAGTGAAGTGTGCTACCTGCTCCAACACTCTATCATTTAATACAATTTTTGACCTTATGGGGTCCTTCCCAATAAAAGCCATTATTTTGGTCTTACTAGCAGATACCGACATATTATACTCTTTACATATCTTGTCGAGCATATGAATAGACCTTTGCAGTTCATCTTCTCTTTCTTGGAGGATTAATTGGTCATCCGCGTACAACAACGTATTAAAGTAGAAACCTTCTCCTAACTCGATACCAGATCCAGCCCCCTGCTTCCATTTTCTACAAACATCATCGATGTAGATATTAAATAATGTTGGAGAGAGGCTACAACCTTGTCTAACTCCTTGATCAATCTTCTTAAATTCTGTGGCAGTATTGCCTACTTTTACTGCTATGGCTGTATCCTTGTATAGACTTACCACAATGTCAATTAGATGTTGCGGGTAACCTCTCTTTCCCATTATATACCATAACTTGGAGCGCCGTACTTTATCGAAAGCTTTCTCATAATCTATGAAAGCAATGTGTGTCTCTTTATTGAACTCCATTCCCCTCTCTATCACCTGTTTCAGCGGAAAAATTCCATCTATCGTAGTTCTGCCTCTACGGAATCCGTTTTGTTCATTTCCTAAAATAGTGTCTGCAATAGGAGCTAGTCTACCATTAATTATTCTTGCATAAACCTTATACATACTGTTTAAAAGGCTTATTCCTCTGTAGTTCTCGCATTGACTCCTGTCTCCCTTCTTAAAGATTGGGGCCACCAAGCACTGAGCCCATTCCTTTGGAACTGTAACCTGAGACCAACATTCATTTACTAGATGGAGTAGTCTTAATTCCAGCACAACGCCGCCGTACTTCAGCAGCTCTGCATTCACGCCATCAGGGCCACATGCCTTCCTACCCTTCAGTGCATTCATAGATTGTTTCAGTTCCTCATATGAAATTTCATCAATGCCTACATATAAAGTTAATTATTAATTAATAGTCATATAGATTACTCTACATTAAAAAGGATTGTTATCGATAAGACACAGAGGAGGGGAATGTTATGATGGGATTGATTGATCTACAAAGCCGATTTTTGTGTACATGCTAGTAGCAGTTAACAGGGGCGGTTCCAGGGCTGATTTTCGGGGGGGGGGGCTATCTTGTTTTCATGTAGCTCTTATTGTTTGTAATCGAGTCATTGAAAAGTCCTCTTTTATGCTGTATTCCTGTAACCGCAATTTTAATTCATAGAGAAATTTTCACTGCGTCAAAGTACTTGTAAATCAAGAAAATCTTGAAAAATGTTCAATTCCAACGTGTTAAAATTGTAATTTTAAGCTATTTAAAGTCAAAGTGGAGGCAACGACTACAGAAAACACAATACTATTTAAAAATAGATAGCCTACTTTCTGTTTGACTCATTTTTATACTAAAATAATTATTGTTAATTGATAGGTACGAGTATTGGAATTCAGTTTTGTTAGAAATAATAGCTTATAGAAAATATTATACTAAGTTTTCCTAGTATTTCGGGAGGGGGCCATGGCCCCCATGGCCCCTTCCTTGAAACCGCCCCTGGCAGTTAATGCTCCATAAGAAATATATTGTCCTATACTGCTCCGTTGTGTCAACTGAAGGTGCAAACGACTTTTTTAATGCAAACGTTTTTATTGAAACGGGAGTTTAGAAGATCTGGAAATCAACGAATACAGTTGTTTATGTCTAGCATCAATAGTTTTTCGCGTTTCGTTACATGTTGGTTCTACGTTAATCTTATGCCGATGTATAGACCAAGATAGTTTATTGTCATTTTGAGGAAGTATCTAGTTTTTAAAATTAAAATTACTTTCAGTTGTAGTGAACTAAAATGTATTTTTCATTGAATAAATAATTAATAATTGATAAAGAAAGTGATAATTTGAATAACATATATGAAAGAGAGAATAATGAAGGTTATCGTTAGATTGTTAAAAGAAAGGGAGGGTGGTAAAGAGGTGTTAAGAAGGAGGGAAGATTATTTAAGTTAGATGGATAGATTGTCGGTTAGTGGTTTACGTATTCACGCACAGTTTTCTGGGTCAAAGTTACGTACTGCTTTTAACACTATGTGCTGCTGCTTTTACAAGCTGTTGTCTGTCAGCGCGGCGGAATGGCGTACTCTCATTTGAATAAAATTTAAATAAGATCGATTTTTTGTTGAACCGCCTCTTCGTCCTCTTCTTCCTCTTTATCCTTACTACTACCCGTTCCTTTCTACATATTCTGAGTCCGTCTCTCTCACACTTGCTTAGCATTACTTGCCTATCGTAACTGCAACTCTTGTCGTAGGTCATGGTTATCATTTGTTTGAAGAGGCACTGTTAAAGCCGGTAGGTTCACGGCATACACCGACTCACTATTACACATATATTTATATACATATCTACAGAAAACACTTACGGTATGCACCCAGAATGCAAAGTAATATGTAAATTATAATACTACTAGGATATACATATCAATTTAAATCTGTTTGTTTTTATTTATTTTCTTATTTATTTATTTAGTATTATTTTCATCTTATGTAATATTTATGTATTTAAATTTTATTAATGTATTTTAATTGTTCCATTATTTATTTTTAAATTCTCTATTTATTTTTTGACATGTATTCATATATTTGTTTTGCCAGTATATTTTTATAATACCTTTTCAATATTCCTGACAAAATATCAAACTAGGCTGGCCCATGGTGTAGTTGTCATCGCAACTGGATTTACCCTTTCATTGTACAGTAGTATATCATTTCGTTCGATTCCCGTTTTTAATATTGAGGAAATCAACAAGTGGCAAACACTCGTCGGTGAATTTATGAGCTAATAACTTTAGCATTTTAAAAATTTAGTTGTGTCTTTGTGTTAGTATAATTTGTTAACCTTAGCCAATATCAAAGTTAGGATAGCTATTCAACAGCCGTGTACACTATGTGTATGTTTACTGTTCGATAATTTCATACCATAGAACGAAAATTTAAATTGCAGCATTTTTTCACTTTATTTATCTTACTTACAAATGTGCAGTTTTGCATAACCAGTAAATATGCATACAATATTACAAATTACTAAATATTATATTAGACGCTAAAGAAGAACACCGCCAGTGAAATACTAATATTAACCTATTCATAATGTAACGATTAAGATTATAATTAATAATAATAATAATTTTTCTCTTTATTAGATGATCGTATAATTTAGAGGCCAGGTTGAACTAAAATTTTATTTTCTGCAATGTGTAATGTAGGTTATATTAAAGTAAATTAACCCAAGTCTCTGATTCTTCACCTGTTCAGCCGCCGATACATACTGCCAAGTAAATATGGAGAACTTAGTTTGCGAATCAATGGGTTTCTTTTGCTATTTAATTTCAATTTAAAGCGTTGTTATATTTTTTTGTGTATGGTGTCATCATTGAATGGGACTTTTAGAACCGAGTGAAGTGTGTGATTGGACACAAAAAAATGGAGCGTCAACTAGTCTACGAAAAAAATTTGATTGAATTTGAACAATTTTGTACGAACAATTTTGATTTTGATTGCAGTATTAAACTAAAATTTGATTTGGTCACCAAATAAAAAATATCCACCAGGACCAGTTTTTATGTGTCCTTATTTTATTGTTTCGCTTTTTTTTTAAATACATAAAAAATCCAACAAAACTAAACTTCTTAGCTTAAGTACAGTTGATATTGTTATAATAACATCTCATCACTTGAAATTCAGCAACTTATTATAGTAAAAAAGAAGTTTCAAGCTTTGTTTACATTATTTTATAATTTTATTTCCACTTGTAATATTTGTACAGCACTTAGTGGTTCACATAATAGCGTTCATTCCTACCAACTTAACAACTACCTACGCAAACTAAAGGAAGTCTCGTCTACCAACATGACGGATGCTATACTCGTATAAGATATAAGCCTAGTGTAGGTAGGCCTAAAAACCTATTATAGCCAAAAAAGTTGACTCTTTATAGTTAATGTTAAATATTTTCTTAACACTTTTCAATTTTTGTTTGGCTGAATTATTGATTAAATAATTTCATAAAATTTACTAAAGAAATCTTATAACTTGTAGTAATGTCAATCATAAAGGAAAAATTGGAATTTTTATTTGATTTTTACAATTTTTACTTTTTCTTTCCTAATATGAACATAGGCCTATAAGGAAGGAAAGTATTGTTTTCATGTTGATTTTTCAAAATCAAGATTCATCAGATGTACACGTTTTCAATCCCTGAACCCAAAAAACATGTTTTTACCAATTGGTCTGTGTCTGTCTGTATGTGTGTGTGTGTGTGTGTGTGTGTGTGTGTGTATCTGTGCGTGCGTGTGTGTGTGTGTGTGTGTGTAAACAAAATATCTCAAGAACGGAACTGCATACGAAGCAGAAACTTGAAACTTAAATTAAGTACTACTAAAGGGTCGACGCGAACATTTTCATCAACATCGATCGACCGGAAGTTGCAGTTATTGAATTTTCACTTTCTGGTGATAGTCTCAAAAACGGCTTCTACGATTTTTCATAAAAACGTCTCATTTACTACGTATTTATGCTCTACAAGATAGGGTGAGCGTCATGGCTGCTGAAATTTTGGAGGTAGCTGTGTTCTTGTAGAAAAAAATGGGTTTCTTAAGATTGTAGCCTTAGTATGCATTTTATGGCAAATAAAATGCATACACTTAGTAATGCAAAGCACTTAGTGATTTTCTGTTTTTCAAAATCGGTAAAAAAAAGATTCTTTAAAGATTGCGGCCTGTGCGTTTTACGACAAAAGTGTATACGATCAAAGTTATTGAAAATTAAAAATCCTGTAACTTTTATGTTTAAGTATTGTTTTCTACAGTGCGTAGTTTGGAGGCAATTACTGATTTACCGTATTTTTAAGTCGAACATAGGTTGATTTTCATTTTCCGTCATTCAGTCGTGATTAAAATTAGGTTATGTTTTTCATTTTACATCGTTCACTTATGATTAAACATACGTTATATTGTTCATAATCTACATCGGAAAGAGAAAGTCCTGTGATTGTGAGTCCAGATTTTTATTTTATCATAGCTTTAATATAACGTCATGTTTAGAAGTTTATTTATTTTACTGACTTCCAACTTTCGATTGCATAAATTTTGTTGCAATATTTATTGTTTTTAGCACAAATCTTATAGACTGTTACATTAAATCATTCGTAAATTTGTTTTCTTTTTATTTATTTATTTATTTAACGTCGCATCAACTGCAACGGTCATTAGCGACGACGTTGGGGTGGAAGATTATGCAATGTAGGATGAAATGATTTTCTGTAACGTATGAAAATATGCCGTGTCTTAGTGGGATTCGAACCCAGGACCGCATGATGAGAGGCGAGCACATTACCAACTACGCCAATGCGTAAATTTAAATTATGTAAATTTTAATTTACGTCAATATGTGAATTTTAAAACGCTATTAAATATTAAACTTTCCGTAGTTTTTCAGATTTTCAAAAATTAAGCCTATTAATTTTCAGTTAATTAATGTTCAGTTTTTCTTGTGATTTATTCTTACAATTTTTTTTTTTTTGTAATCCCTAGTTTATGTACGTTGCAATCTGTTCAATTCAGAACAATAAGCAACCCCATGACCCAATGAGATGAGGATGATGTGTATGACGTGTAAATGAGGTGTAGTCTTGTACAGACTCAGGTCGACCATTCCTGAGAGAGTATGGTTAATTGAACCCCAACCATCAAAGTGCACCGGTAACCACTGTCTAGCATTCAGATCCGTATAAAAGTAACTACCTTTACTAGGATTTGAACCAGGAACCTTCGTCTCCGAAAATCAGCTGTTAAACAGCTGATTTTGGCGACGACTTTACCTCATGACCAACCCGGTGGGTAAATTGTAACAATATCAAAGGAAAACAATACTTTCCTTTCTTATTATTCATACAGGGAAAGAAAATTGAACGTTTCAAAAACAAATTGTGATTTCAGATCAAAATTTATTTTTCAAGTTTTCTGAAATTAAAATTCTTCTTCGTTGTCATTTCTCCCTTTCCTTGTAACAAAATACTCGAAGAGTAGGAGTCAAAAGTAAAAAAAGAAAAAAATGAATGTAAGAAAGATAAAAATAACTGGATTTAAATTAATGGAATTGAACAAGGGATCGGCTAGTCAGAGATTACCTTCGGGCGTGGATGTGTTTCAGGTCCAGTCCCGAGTAGAAGTATTAATTATATGAAAGAAGGCGAAAACAGCAGTCGGTTATAATTTTCGGAAGAGATGTAGACGATTACAATTACTTTAAATTGCTGTTCAGTAAAAAAATTTGCTTTATCCTTATACACAATGTCATGGTATACAACTTTTATTCATACTTTTATTTTTATTTCATCTTATTATTTTTTAAATTATATATATTAAAACCAGAGTCAATATATCTTGTCCCGTGCTCAACATTTCTTATGTTTATCATCATTATTATTTCATATGACTAATAAATGAAGTCAATTATAATTATTGTATTTAACACATTTTTTATGTGGGCTTTAGATGATAGTTTTAAAATGTTCAATGCTCTTGTTTATGACCGTTCAGTTTTCACTGAATTAATAATGAACAGGATTATTTTACTGGATTAATTATCAGAATTATGGATTTTCCCAAATTTTCAAAGATTATTCGTGTACAACTGTATACATTGTTTTAAATTTTAAAATTTTGTTTTGTCAAATCATATCAACATTTCGTTTACGCTAACCCAAAGTATACATACAATCGAAATGAAAACACATAGCGGTAAAAACGAACTCATGAGGAAATTTTCAAATCTCTAATATACAAATTCAGCTAATTCTCCTAAATGCTATACGGGCTTAGCTATTTTTGTTTGACCTCTACTCAACTGGCCTGATTGGTATTTATCATGTCATACAATAGGCCTAAGTACAAAATTCGTTAATTCGAACATCCAATGTGAAAGAAATAAATTAGTTTTTTAAAAATGTTCTTTAGATCATCAGTGGTTCCCAAAGTGGGGGGGGGCGTCCCCCTAGGGAGGTGTGAAGACAAGTCAACGAGGCGCTGGACCTCGTGATACCTTTATAAAGATAGCTTTATAGAGCTTTAGATACCTTTATATAAATCGAGATAGCTCTTAGATAATGATAGATCTCGAAAAGATTCGAGGTCATTCATCATGCTTATTTATTTTATCTATTACTTATTTAATTTAAATATTGCCACTTTTAATATTATAAAAAAACAAAAAAGGATGTTATTCAATATAATACTTGTCTTTTCTTCATTATCACATAAAATTGTGCCAACTTCCCAGGGGGCGTGAGAAGTTTTCTTCTTGACAGAAGGGGGTGTGATAAAAAAAAAATTAGCGCACCGCTGCTGTAGAAGCTTTATTAATTAAAAAAAAAAATGAAGTGGTATACCATTGCCTACCTTACTGAGTAGAAAAGTATGCTTGTCACCATACCAGGCCCTCTCAAAAGCTTTTTTGCTCTACAATGCATATTAAAGCCGCAATCTTATAAAAACATTTTTTTTTACTACAAGAGTACAGGCTCCCCAAGAATTTCAAAAGACATGACTCTTACCCTAATCTTGTAAATGCATAATATAGGAAATGAGGCGATTTTTTAAAAAAATTGTAAGAACCGTTTTTGAGAAAATTTAAAAAAGTGAAAATTAGGTACATGAATAAAACTACTACTTCCGGTTCACTGGTTTTGATGACAATTTTTAAGTCGGGTCCGTTAGTGGTACCTAACTTAAATTTCATGTTTAAGTTGGCTCACAAACCCGCCGGGTTTGTTTAGGAGTAATGTCGTCACTCCTAGTCAGCTGTTTAACAGCTGATTTTCGGAGACGAAGGTTCCTGGTTCAAATCGTAGTAAAAGATTATTAATTTTATACGGACTTGAATACTAGACAGTGGGTTCTGGTGTACTTTGGTGGTTGGGTTTCAATTATTGTTTCAAAATTTCTATTGTTATCAAAATAAAAATATAATATTGATATTTTATGTAAAATGTAATTGAATTTATCATTTGGAGTGTCAGATTATTTGCACTCAATCTGTTCGTTGCAGGGCTAAAATAAATAGTTCTGTTTCTTATCACATGGTCAGCCAATTAAATGACTGAATCATTTAAGAACAGAAGAGGTAGAGGTGTTAAAGACGCTAGTCAGAGTTACCTCCTCTGAAAGTAATGGATTTCATTATACAGCCAGACCCTGTGGTGAATGAAGTGAAGGTGTCATTTGCAGAGTGGAAAATATGTGCTTTTCAGAGGGCCCGGCATGCTGATAAGCATACTTTTCTACTCAGTGAGGAAGGCAATGGTAAACCACCTCACTCCTCGTTTTACTTAGTAAAACCTCTACGGGTTCAAACCAGCCTTTCGGCTGATGACCTAAACAACAACACATTTATTTTATGTTTTTGTTTAATTATGTTTAACGCAATCTTTGTAACCTATTTCACTGTAGTAATTTAACTTAGTAATTTTATAGTAGTTAAAGTATTTAAGTGATTTAATCCTTTGTTCTGTATACTCCTATGCGCGGACAGAACTCTTTGTCAAGAAGAGTTTTTACGTATAAGTATATTTAGTTTAAAATATTGTACTTAGCTTAGTATAGTAATGAATTGTAATTTTTATGTAGCTGTATTTTACTAAATAAAATAAATTAACCATACTCTCTCAGTAATGGTCGGCCTGAGTCTGTTAAAGAATACACCTTATTTACACGTCATACATATCATCCTCACTGGGTTATGGGGTTGCTTATTGTTCTAAATTAGAGAGATTGCAACGTACACACATTAGGAACAAAAAAAACGTTGGTACACTATTCTATTCTTGAGATATTTTGTTCACACATACATACTAATTGCTAAAAACATATTTTTGGGTTCAAAGGGGTTAGAAACAGTACATTCGTTGAAAATTCGATTTAAAAATATCGACATATTCATATAGGGCAAGAGAAAGTAAAAAAATCTGGTGTGAAACACTCACACAACTTTCTCTTGCCAATGCAAATAATTAATAATAAACCTAACATTATTAATAAACTATTAGAAATCAACAAAAACTAACCTCAAAAACATAACCTTATTTTAATCATGAGTGAATGACGCAAAATGACAATCGAACTCAGTTTGGCTTAAAAATACGGAAAATCACGCTTTCACGCTAAACTAGGCTCTGTAGAGAAAAATGCTTTAAACAAAAGTTGTAGATCTTTTAATTTTCTATAAATTTAATTATATACACTTTTGTCGTAAAATGCATACTAAGACCGAAATGTTAAAAAAATCGATTTTTCTCACGTTTTCGTGAGAAAAAAAAACAGAAAATTGCAAATTACCGCTGAACTAAGCGTTATACAAAAAAATGTTTGAAATAAAAGTTGTAGAATTTTACATTCTCTACAACTTTTATTATATAACGTTTTGCGCTAAAATGCATATTAAAGCCGCAATCTTAAAAAGAAAATGTTTTTACGTAAAAACAGCCTCAAGCAGAATTTCAGCAAACATGGCGCCTACCCTATATTGTAGAGCATAAAAAATGTAGTAAACCAGTTGATTTTTAAAAAAATCGTAGGACTAGTTTTTGAGAAAATCGCAAAAAAGTGAAAAATTATACGAATAAACTACTACTTCCGGTTGACCGATTTTGATGAAAATGTTCATGTCGGGTCCGGTAGTGATATGTAACTTAAGTTTTAAGTTTCAAGTTCGTACAATGTTCCGTTCTTGAGATATTCTGTTCACATACACACACACACACACACACACACACACACACACAGAGAGACACACACACAGACCAATCGCTAAAAACAAGTTTTTTGGGTTCAGGGGGTCTGAAAACATATAGATCCGGTGAAAACTCGATTTCGAAAAATCGACATGAAAACAATACTTTCCTTCCTATATATTCATATAGGCAAGAGAAAGTAAAAATCTGTAAAGAATTTTGAATTATTTAAAACTTTGATGTGTAGAGAAGGTTAGATGTACTAAAATGTATAATGGGTTAAACGAAGTAGTAGTGTATTGAAGCGAACTAACTTGACGTAGGGTCAAAACTTGATTGGCACTGTATATTCCAGGCTATCGCCCACGATTAGTCTAAATTAGTCAATTCCGGTAGCATTTAAAGAAGAGTGAATAAAAGAGATAAGAGTATATATCTATCCTTCTTATGTATTATAGCATCGCTTTAAAAGAAACATCTCCATGATGAAGAAGGAGAAGAAAAAGAATAAGTAGAAGGGTTAGATTGAAGCTCAACCTAAATTTATGTCCAACGTTTATGTGTACGTACGTGTTTCAAGGGAAACGAACTAAGAATTTTATTATGTAATACAATATTTACTTTCATTTAATTAATCGATCATATCTTTACTTTTTATTGAATAAATTGTTAATGAAATTTTCAAATTCTATTAAGGTTCTCGTGTTAAATACTATTCTTAATAAATTTCAAATAATGTAGTAGTATTTCCCAAATTAATGTTAGTTAATATTTACAAATATCTATGGAAAAAATTTAGATGATTAACAACACCTGTTGGAAAAATAAATAACAAATGAATAAAAAATATAGATTAAAAATACATTTTAGAAAAACGGTATAGATGTTAATCACAAAATTCGCAAAACCCCAGTTGAATCTAACTGTTTCAAAAACGTTGATACAAAGAATTACTGCCTATAAATATCTGGTACATGGATAGAACAGATTGCAGAGCAAACGAATGACGTAAGATCAAGGATAGAAATTGCTAGGTTGTCATCTGTGTAGCTAAAGAACTTGCTGTGCAGTCAGGATCTTGGCATTGAACTCAAAATGAGAGTTCTGCGATATTATGTCTCCTCTGTTCTGTTGTATATTCTGTAGCACGGGATGGAGGCGTGGATACTTCAGAAGACCATTTAAAGAAAATACAACCCTTTGAGATGTGGTGCTACCAAAGGATATAGCACATTCCGTGGACAGAGTAACAAATAGAGATGTGCTTGATAAAATGGACAAAGAATATGAGTTGGTTGAGACACTGAAGAAGACAAAACTTCAATATTTTAGACATGTGTTTAGAAGTCCTAAATATCACGTCTTACAATTAATCATCCAGGGGAAGATAAAAGGCAAACGGAACGTTGGCAGACGTCGGGCATCCTGGTTGAAAGGCCTGATAGATTGTTTTGGTTCTAGTGAAACACGGAACTGTTCCGTGCAGCAGCGAATAAGATTCGCATAACGATGATGATTTCCAAACTCCTATAGGAGAGGGACTTTAAGATGAAAAAATAAAGCGAGTTAACGTGCGTGTGTTTTAGGTCATCAGCCGAAAGTCTGGTTTGAACCTCTAGAGGCTTTTATAAGTTATACGCGGAGTGAGGTGGTTTACAATTACCTTCCTCACTGATTGGAAAAGTATGCTTATCAGCATGCCAGGCTCCCTGAAAAACATCTACTTTTAACCTTGCGAATGATATCTTCACTTCATTCATCACAGGATCTGGCTGTATAATGAAATTCATTACTCTCAAAGAAATAACTCTGACTAGTGTCATTTACACCACCACCTCTTTTGTTGTTAAATACTTCAGTCATAAAATTTGTTAACCATACGATACGAAACTATTTTTGTAACCCCGGAACTAGAAGATCGAGTGCAAATAATCTAACACCACCTGCCAGTTATGGGCAGTTTACCTCATTATAATATGTAGGCTATTAGAAATTTTTTGAAAAATTTAGGAGTATTGATTTTAGTTTATTTATAAGTAATTGATTACATTTTCGTCTAAATTTCTAACTATCCATACGAAGAATAAGCTCTGCTTCAGAGAAATCTATTTAAATTTACTTAACGTCTTTTTTTATTTTATATTAAGTTTTATAAACCACCGGGTTGGTCTCGAGGTAATATTGTCGCTGCGAGTTAGCTGTTTAACAGTTAACTTTCGGAGACGAAGGTTCTTGGTTCAAATCCTAGTAAATGTAGTTACTTGTATACGGATTTGAGTACTAGACAGTGGTTACCAGGGTACTTTGATGGTTGGGGTTAAATTAACCATACTCTTTTAGGAATAGTCGGCCTGGGTCTGTACATGATGACACCTTATTTACACGTCATACACATCATCTTCATTTCATTGAGTCATAAGAATAGATTGTAGTTTTTGCTGTAGGTATTAAAAAATAATATATAGGTTATACTAAAAGTGGATAAAAGAAAAAGTTTATGGAAACATTTTAACAGAAGAAGGCATAGGTTAGTGGGATATACCTTAAGCCACCCAGATATTGTTCTCTCAATATTGGAGGGTAATATTGATGGAATGGTAGGAGGACGCGAAAGTTAGGATATTGAAGTAAATTACAAAAGATGTAGGTTGTTGCAGGTATGTAGATATGAAACCAATTGCGCAAGATAGAATAGCTTGGAGAACTGCATCAAACCAGTTGAGAGACTTATGACTAAAAGAAAGTAATTTTAACAAGTTATTGTCTGTTACGTAAACGTTTTAACGCACCATGTTTGCTTTTTTAAGTTCATTTTAGGTCACATCAACATCTTGGTTATTAGCGACTACGTTGGAGTAAAGGAACGGTGGGTTTGAACCTGTAATAATTTTCCAGACCTTCGGAAATCGAACCCTGGACCTTCGCTTTGTACCAGAGCACGCTAATCACTGGCTCTAGAAGGCGGTCATGTGTGTTGTTTGGCTACAAACACTTTCGGTGCGGTAACATTTATAATTCTTGAATAAAATAGTTGACGCTACATTAAAACTCCAACTTACATGATATTTCATTTGAAGGCACATAATTAGGGTAGATGAAGTTAAAAACATTATAAAATAGTAGCATGCTTTACCATTTATTCAACAGCAAGCAATTAACCAATAAAATTACAGGTAATAAAAACAATACAATCAATGACCGATAGCAGTCCATGAGCGTGTAAATCACAGAATGAAAATTGTCGGTTGCATTTTATTGAGTATCATAAGATAACGTCGGTTATGTTGTTCTTTGATAGAACTCATATCGTTTATAAAAGAATGCAGACAAACACACCTTTTTTCTTATATTATTATCTTTCTTTTCTATTTTAGTTACGTTTCTAACTAAAATAATGTTCACTAGAAGATATGTCAACGTGAAACGTGATTCAAAAGTGAACTGATCTGCTGTACTTCAACATTCTGTTTAGATTAGAACAACCCTACTCCGCGATTCTCACTCTTTCTTGAAAGTAATTTAATCATAGTTTCATAGAAAATAGTTGGTCTACGATGTATGAAACGGTACTTAGCTGAATGTTGTAGACACGTGCATAAATGCGGTTGTAACCAATTAAATAGTAAAGTAATAAAAATTATGTAGTACAAAAAAGTACATTTTCATTTATAAATCTTATAATTTTTTTGTTAAATCTTTTATGTTGTTTATAGGAGGAATCTAGTTCATATTCCTTGACTAGGAAAAATCGATCTCATCATTATGAGGTTACCTGTCTTGATTTATAACCCTTTTATCATGTTTATTCCCAACTTGTTTTCCGCCAGGGTCTTAAACTTTTGATACACTATAATATCTCATTTCAAATTTCATATTTCGAGCTGTTTGTGGTAACATTAACAGGACAGTGGGTAACTGAGCTAGAACATAGACAGTGGTGAAGTTCTACACGGTATTGACAGCCCCAGTCCCTTCTTTATGGAAGCGAGTCATGGGTTACCACGAAACGCCAAGAAAGTAGGATCCAAGCAGCTAAAATGAGGTTTATAAGAAAAGTGAAGGACTTCTCGATGCTGGAGCTAATACCTAACGATGAAATTAGATCTGAGTTAGGTGTATTTAGCCTGAATGAAAAGTGGAGGAGTACCGTCATCAGTGGAGGCAACATTTGAAACGGATACCAGAGGAGAGAATAACCTTAAAATTGATGGAATATATTCCAGTTGGAAGAAGGGAGGTGGGAAGACCTCGAAGAAGATGGCAGTAGTCCACATGTACGGGTTGGAATATCTCGTGTTTGTATATAAGTAAAAAATGGTTTGTGAGTTCGGAATAGGCTTACGCCTAATCCTTGATAGTAAGAAGAAGAAAAAGAAGAAGACTATAAATATCCTTTAATATGATGATAGGTTGACATAGATTGTTTAGACAATGTACCACAAAATCACGTTGTCTGAATCATCATGATCACCATATATGGTCAACTATTTGGATTACAATGTCAATAAATATGTGAAACTGTTGTTGTTGTTTAGGTCAACAGCCGAAAGACTGGTTTGAACCTCTAGAGGTTTTACAAAGTAAAAACGAGGAGAGTGGTGGTTTACCAAGCCTTCCTCACTGAGTTGAAAGAATATGCTTACCAGAATGCCAGGCCCTTCGAAAAGCACCCACCTTCCAGCCTGAAAATGACACCTTTACTTCATTCACCACAGGGTCTTGCTGTATAGTTAAATTCATTACTCCCAAAGGAGATAACTCTGACTAGTGTCTTTTACACCTCTACCTCTTCTGTTCTTAAATAGTTCAGTCATATAATTGGCTGACTGTGTGATAAGAAACAGAACTATTTTTTGTAGCCCTGGAACCAACAGATTGAGGGCATTAATTTAACACTCCACCTGCCCGTTATGGGCAAAATAGAAACTAAAAATATAAAATAAAATGTGCAAAGTTTAGGTTGAAAAACACAAGAACTAATTAACAGATTTTTACAAGAACGCAACAAAAACTTTTAATTAATAATAATAAAAATTTTAATAGATTTGGGAAGTTCCCAACTTCTTAATTGTATCAGGATATTCCTAAGTAAACACTACTCCTAATATGATTTACTGATGTATCCTTGAAAAACCTTTGGGCAGAGTAATGAGAACCATCAAGATACAGTTCCTTATATTTTTGGTGGTTAAAAACGAGTCAAAAATCTAATTTTGGTTTCGTTAAATATCAGACCATCAATTCTTCGTACGAATCTATACAAACGTAAAAAATAAGAAAGATTTCTTTGACTAACTCAAGTTCTGATCATTAATTTTCAAACTTCAGGACCTAAGATTCACCAAATAGTATTTTTTTTAATATAATATAAACCTAAAGGATTTTCATTTTGAGCACTTGAGTCCGAAATGTAAAAAGGTGTGCTTACTTGAACAATAAGTAACATTTCTATATTTCCCGAAAATCTATAATTTCAAACATCAGCATTTTGCAAGTGTTGTCGAGGTATGATGTTGTAGGTGATTACTTCGGAATTCATTGATGGATAGAATAAAAATCATGGAGTCTTGGTGAAGTTAAATAAAACAATAGATATTGTGAATTTCATGAAACGTCGAAAACTAGAGTATGTTGATAATGTGATTGGAGGAGAGAATATTAGAATGCTCCAAAATATCATTTCAGAGATATCAATAAAGGTTAAGTGTGGTTAGGTACATAAAATATCATTTTCGACGAATATTTGGGACTGGAATGGTGTGAGTTCTGTTATCTGTTTAGTATGTCAATAGACAAAACTCAATTGGTCTTGATGCTAGCCAATGTTTTACGAGGTCAAGAAGAAGATGAAAGTACTGATAATTTAGTAAAATATTTTAAACTGAAATTTCAACAATACTTGAAAAGAATAAACGTATCAATGATTTGTACGAATGAGAACGCCAGAAGAAAATTAGAGTATAATATGATTGTGTAACCACAACGCATGATTGCAAAAAATATATATACTTGGTAACTTGTAGAATGTTTACTTATAGCTAAGTAAACAAAAGTACGTTGGACATCTTGATAATTAATGAGTCACAAGAAAAATACGGTACAGCATAATCAGTGAACAATTTTTTTTAAACGAATCATTCAATTTTAAATCCCTTCCTCGTTACGAAACGTATTTTCAAAACAAATTCTTAACAGAAAAATTAATGAGTTGAAATTTCCTTTTATAAACTTTTACAATTTCTTTAAAAAAAATACTTAAAGAAACAAACCACAATTTACTTAATCAATGAGAATCTCTGAAAGATCCACAAGAAGAGAAAGACAGAATGATAGAGTGAATAAGAAATCGTGATATTGGTGTGGAGAACGTCAGATGGCTCTTAACATAGACCACGCACACAGGAAATTCTTTCCTCGACATTTCCTGTAGAACAAGTTTACTGTCTTTACTTAGTTTTTACCATCGTCTTCATGTCATCCAAGTTAATTTTTTTGTCAGATTTATGTGATTGAATGTATTTTTCTGCGTTTGTCTTTTTTGTTTATGTTTCGCTAGAAAATAAACTTAACAAACTTTACATGATATCCTGAAGGTTTTAGTCTTATTAATCTCGACAATATGTGTTTTCTTGTTTTAATTTGGATGAAGAACTTTTAACTTTGAAGGTTGTTAGAGTGATTTATCCATGGTTTCATGCTGTTTGGTGTCTTGTTAAAAAAATAATTTAAGATTCAAACTTCTTCTGATTTTTTTCTTTATTTGTTCAAGAGATTGTTAATAAACTTAGTATTATCACGATATTCTATTTTCACCTGATCTGGTTTTTGAGTTTTTTTATTCTACTTAATTCTGATATTCTAAGTTCCAAACTGTGTAGTTTTTACAATTGTGAACATTTTAAAAATATATATTACAGCAAAATCTACAATTTATTCTTAAGCAGAAAAGTGAGTTGGTGCGTTTTCTTTGTTATATGTCATGATCGAAGAAAACCCCCCAATGGGAAAACTTTGTGGCTTTAGTTTATGCGTTATCTTGTCGTTTTAAGATAAGCCCGTAGAATGTCTTTGTTTCAGCTAGCGAGTTTCGTTTAAATTGTCTGAGAGTGTGTGAGATGGTGAGGTGATCGTTGGTATTTTATACAGTAGACTATGCGTTAATTTTGTATTGCATTATAGGAATATGTAGATATCTGTGTGTATATATTGTTGGTTATAAAATAAGATGATTCTGTGATTGTGCTGAGTAATTTTGATTGGAAATTAAGTTAATTGGAAAGTGTAAATTAAGTAAATACATAAGTTTAATGGTTTTTTTTTAATAAACTAATGATGCCTACAAAAACATGATTTTACAGTCATGTAATGATATGTTGTGATACAAATATAAAGACCTTACCGGGAATCAAACCTGGAACTTTTATTACAGAACCCAGTTGCACTGACTACTGTAAACAGATCGACTGAGGGTGATAGGTCACGTCGAAGCATTGAACAGAAGATTTATTTTATTACTGTTTTCAACAATCTAATGTTAAAACGTTCTGTCACTTTTACTTAAATCATAATTTAATTAGGCCTACTGGAAAAAGTCAGTTGTACAATCCCGGCAAGCGCCCGAGAGGCCATCTTGTAGAAACGACCCACGGATACGCAAGTAAACAAAATGGGTGGTACCATCGCACCAGATATGTTTTTACATGGCACCTATTTTGGAAAGATGAAATTGTTAAATTTACTTGGAATATATGATCAGCAACACAGATAATAAGTGACTTTTTGTATAACCATATATTTTTCAAGTTTAAATGAACGAATACAGCAGTGAAAACCCAAACGACCACCAGACCATCTCTTTTTCGTGCCCTACCGAACGATCTACTGTATTCGTAGATCTACTCTTAAGATCTACTGTATTCGGATCTACTGTAGGTGATAGATTACGTCAAAGCATAGAACAGAAGATTTTATTATTCTTTCCAACAATCTAATGTTGAAACGTACCGTTCTGTCACCTTTACATTAATCATAATTTAATTACTGGAAAAAGTCAGTTGTAGGATCTCGCCAAGCGACCAAAAAGCCATCTTGTAACGACCCACCGATACGTGAGCTAACAAAATGGACGGTAACAACGCAGACATATTTATACATGCCACCTATTTTGGAAGGATGAAATCGTTAAATTTATTTGGTGTATATCAACAGCAACGCAGATAATAAGAGACTTTTTGTATAATCAAATATTTTTAAAGAAATAAATGAACGAATAGAGTAGTGAAAACCCAAACTGCCACCTTACAACCTAATTTTTGAAAACAAACGAAACGGATCTTGTGTGGGTGATAGGACACTACGAAGCACTGAATAGAAGATTTTATTATTCTTTCCAACAATCTAATGTTAAAACGTACCGTTCTGTCACTTTTACATATATCATTATTTTAGTACTGGTAAAAGTAAGTTGTACGATCTCGGCAAGTGACCGAGAAGCCATCTTATAGTAACGACCAACCGATCCGCGAGTTGTTGAAATAGGCGGTAAAATCTCACCAGATTTATTTTTACTTGCCACGTATTTTGGAAAGATGAACGACGTGATCTATCATCCACAGTAGATTCGTTCGGTAGGTCACGAAAATTAGATGGTCTGGTGGCAGTTGGGGTTCTCACTAATGCATTCGTTCATTTAATCGTGAAAAATATTTGGTTATTCAAAAATCTCTTAGGCAATACCTGTGTTACTGATGATATAGTCCAAGTCCATTTAACAATAATTTCATCTTTCCAAAACAGGTGGCAAGTGAAAATATGTCTGGTGGCATGGTACCGCCCACTTAGTTTACTCGCGTTTCGGTTGGTCGTTACTATATGATTGCTCTCGCGGTCACTTGGCTACATCTACAACTTTAAACAGTGATTTATTTAAAAGTGACTAAACGGTACGTTTTAACACTAGATTGTTGAAAAAAATTATAAAATCATACGAAAACGAGATGGTCTGGCGGCATTTTGGGCTTTCACTACTGCATTCTATTTATTTTTTTTATTTATTTATTTGTTTTATTTAGTTAAACATAATACATTTATTGCTATACTAAGCTATTTACAATATTTTTAACTAAATACTATACTTATGCGCAAAAACTCTTCTTTTTGCGCATAGGAGTAAACAAAAAATTTATTTAAACAAATTTTTCATATAGGCTTACTTAAATACCATAAAAAATACTATTTTAAAATCTAAAAAGGATACAAGAAATACATTAAACATTTTTTGTTAAAAGCATTAAAAATAAATGATAAAAAAAATTATTTTAGTAACAAAAAAGTTTTTAAAAATTAAATTATGTACAAATGTATAAGTAGAGAAAAAACTTCTTTTTTCAATAACTAAAACTACTTTACAATAATGTTAGGGAATACATGTGGATATTTTTACTTATGAGAATTAATTCAATTAAATGAGCACAAAAACAAAAAAATACTACTGCAATGAGGAAAGCAAAAAATAATCAGAGAACAGTTATTTTAAAACTTGGAAGAGTTTCTCAAGTTTATGCTCGTATATCGATAGGATATGACATTTAAGTTTATGTTTCATACGATATGGTGATATAATACTGAGTATATACGATGGAAGTGCGTTAACGAACCGCCCCTCAAGATAGAGAAATGACTTCTGAAAAAATGTACTATTTGGTTTTCTTGTCCTTATTTTACCAGCATTCCTAGAAGCACAACTGGTTTTATTGAGATCAATTATTACTTTGCGGTTACCACGCGCCCAATAGAATTGAAGGAGCACCTTATACACAAATAAATGCCTGAGAGGTAGGACTCCAAATTCTTTCATTCGTTTATTTAATCTTGAATAATATTTGGTTATACAAAAATCTCTTAATAACTGTCTTACTGTTAATATAGTTTAAGTAAACTTAGCAATTTTATCTTTCCAAAATAGGTGGCAAGTAAAAATATGTCTAGTGCAATGGCACGGTCCATTTTGTTTACTCGTATAATGGTGGGTGTTTGTACAAGATGGCCTCTCGGTCGCTTGCCGAGATCGTACAACTGACTTTTTCCAGCATTTATATTATGATTTAAGTAAAAGTGACAGAACAGTAAGATTTAACTTTATATTGTTGAAATGAACAATAAAATCTTCTGTTTCAATGCTTCGATGTGACCTATTACCCACAGTAAATCTGTTTCGGTATTTTACGAAACAGAGATGGTCTAGTGGCAGTTAGGGTTTTCAGCGCTGCATTCGTTCAATTAATGTTGAAAAATATTTGGTTATAAAAAGTCTCTTAATATCTGTTTTACTATTGATAGTCCAAGTAAACTTAACAATTTCATCTTTCCAAAATACGTGGCAACTAAAAAAATTTCTGTTACGATGGTAAGCCCAAACTCAGGTCACTCGGTCACTCGCCTCTCGGTCGCTTGCCGAGATCGTACAACTGGGTTTTATCAGTTTTTCAATCATGATTTATGTTAAATTGACAGAACGGTGCGTTTTAACATTAGATTGTTGGAATGAATAATAAAATCTTCTGTTCAATGCTTCGTAGTGACTTATCATCCACAGAAGATCCGTTTCGTTTGTTCTCAAAAATGAGGTGGTAAGGTAGCAGTTTGGGGTTTCACTACTGCATTCGTTCTCTTATTTCTTGAAAAATATTTGGTTATACAAAACGTCTCTTAATACTTGTGTTACTGTTGATGAAGTCCAAGTAAATATAACAGTTTCATCTTTTTAAAATAGGTGGCTCGTAAAAACATATTTGGTGCGATGGTATCGTCCATTTTGTTTACTCGCGTATCGGTGGATCGTTACTACAAGATGGCTTCTCGGTCGTTAACTGAAATCGTACAACTGACTTTTTCCAGTAATTAAATAATTATGATTAATGTAAAGGTGACAGAACGGTACGTTTTAACATTAGATTGTTGGAAAGTGTTATAAAATCTTCTGTTCAATATTTCGACATGACCTATCACCTACAGTAAATCCGTTTCGGTAGGTCACGCAATAGAGACAGTTAGGTATCAGTTTGGGTTTTTACTGCTGCATTCGTTCATTTTAATCTTTGTGTTTTGAGGAGTAATCAAATATCTTGTGGTACCATATTCAGTTTGGTTGAAAGTTCCTTTAATAATATCTAAGAGGTTAACAGCCATAGAAATGACTTTCTGTAGAATAATTTGTTAGTTGACCGAGATAGATGGAGTTACATTTTTTCTATAATTCATTCCTAATGCGTGTACGTTGCAATCTGTTAAATTTAGAACAATAAAGCAATCCCATGACCCAATGAGATGAGGATTATATGTATATATGACGTATAAATGAGGTGTAGTCTTGTACTGACTCAGGCCGACCAATTCTAGGAGAGTATGGTCAGTTGAAGAAAATGAAGAAAAGAATTTCATTAATAGACAAAATTGAAAGACAATTAATCTGGTACGGTCATCTGGGTAGCCACAGAAGATTTGACTACGAGTTACAATTTGAAGGAAGAAGCAAGGAAGACAGAAAAAAGGAAATAAGGGAGGGTGTTGGGAGAGCTATGGAGAATAGGTGTCTTAGGGAAGAAGACGTGTTCAATTTCATGTAATGAATGACATTTAAGGTAGCAATAAATGTTATAATGCTGTGAAACAGTTACAATAATAATGAAATTTTTCAATTGTGTTATTTATGAAAGAAACTATTAGTTTAAGTGTTATCCTACCCGTACTTCATAAAATAAAACAATAAAAATTAAATACAATAATAAATTTAATTGTAAGATTTTAAATTGATAATTTTATTGTCATTTATGACGATATCCATAGTAAATTACAAATAAATACATGCCTACTAGAACTATACATTAAATATATTACTATAAAAACTTATTTATTATTGTGTTTATATAATATAGTATTTATAAACAAAGGTGATAAAAGGTAAAAGAGATAACGAAACATATGTTGACGTAAAAAGACACAGTGATCTCATGCTAGGTGCTAAGGTGGGGTGGTCTTTACGTCTATAAAGACTGTAATGCATAAGACAATTTGTTTACACATGTTTCGCCTACATACACTTATGCTATATCTGTAATAGTAAAAGTACATTGTAAAATATATTGTTAGGCACAATGTTGAAATGCATTTACCCCCATCAGTTTACGTATAAACAGTACGGTACAAGAATTATCTAGATAAACATAAATGCAATTTATTCAAAAGTATAAGACGGTAAACAAAAAATAAATGTGTGTTTTAAAGATTACTGTTTGTTTTGTTATTACTTCACTCTATTGTTTTGTTTTTTCTTAAGTATTTACTTCATTTATTATTATTTTTTGATTTGGCCGATTAAGGATCATGTCATGTCAACTGTATCTTCTTCGGGCTTTGATGTGTGTCCAGTATTTCATTCGTTGCCTGTGTTGTTTTTTCCTCTCCAAAATCCAAGTCTTTTTTCTTGTCAGTCTAGGTCTTTCCTGTTGGTAGCTTTAAATTTTCTTTGAAACCTTGGTGCTGTTGTCGTTCCTCTTTAAGTGCATCAATTTCTTTTCTTGGATGCTCTGGTATGAATCTCAAGCCCTGGATACCTCTGTCTACTTCACTGAATCTTATTTTGAAAGTACTTTCGGACTCCATTGGTCAATCTCCCTACTTTCGGATTCATAATAATATATCCCCGAGGTTGAACCCTTACATTTCCAAAACGATGAGTTGGGTTCAACACATTTTAGATAAATAGCTCATTTTATTTTGCATTGACCTATAATCATCGTGTATTTTTAATGTTGTTTGAAAATTGCCAAAATATCGAGGTTGGGAGTCAAAAAGACTCGGGTTTTTGCTACCGCAAGAAATTTCATGCGTTTAGAGGCGTATAACTTAAGTATTATTTGACCGACAAGTTTTAAATTTTAATACAAAATAGCGAATTATATTCTTACAGTTTGTGTGAATTTTCAAAGTCGTTTATTAGTTAAATTTTGATTTGTTAAAAATATTCTGAACCCTTACTTTCTCGGTAAACGCTCAATCGTTCAGCACGAGAAAACTATCGTTTTATTCAGCATAAAAAATTAGAACAAATATAATTATTAATAACATGAAATATTAATCGGCCAATATTGTAGTAGAATTTTTAAAATTTAAAAAATAGACTGTGCCATGGGGTAGGGCGCTACTATCAGGTAGATATTTCGACAGGATGTCATGTACACAACCTGGCAGCATGAATAGTAGCGCCCACCCCTTAACGGCCCAGTCTATTTTGCAAAATTTTAAAAATTCTACCACACAATGAGCCAATTAATATTTCATAGTATTAATAAATTTGTGCTGAATGTCATGTTATTATTTTTTTACGCTAAATAAAACGATAATTTGCTCTTGACGAACGATTGAGCGGTTACTGAGATAGCAAGGGTTCAGAATATTGTTAATAAATCAAAATTTAACTAAAGAACGAATTTGAAATTTCGTACACCCAGTAAGAATATAATTCTTTATTTTAAATTAAAATTTCAAACTTGCCGGTCAAAAAATTTTCGAGTTATACGCCTCTAAACGCATGACATTCCTTGCGGTAGCAAACCAGGGTCTTTTTGTCTTCCAACCTCGATATGGCAACTTTTAAACAACATTAAGAATATACGGTTATTATAGGTCATCGGAGAATAAAATGAGATAAATTTTGATGTAAAGTATGTTGAAATCTGACTCACCGTTTTGGAAATGCAAGGGTTCAAACTCGGATGTATGTAATTATAAATTCGATAGTAGTGGCCGATCAGTGGTTTTCAACCTTTTATACACTACGAGCCTCTTTTTGGGTTGAGTATATTGCCGACCCCCTCTGAATTATAATTTAAAAAAAAAGTAATATTCAATAGTTATAATTTTTATGTAAGGAGATGAATGGATATGAATAACTTTAGTAAAGGATATGAGTGGATATTAGTAGCAATCCGTTTAATGAGCAAGCTGTACGAAATGCTGAGCTAAGTTGTCGTCTTCACATTGAACCTAATATAGCTATCAAGTGATCAGATAATAAAATTAACTTTCAACAATGGTTCTGTTGACATATTTTGAACTAAAAAGGAATACCCACAACTGTTTAGAACAGCGTTGAAAATTTTGATACCATTTGCCAGATCCTACAACCTGTGAACAAGGGTTTTCCGTAATGGTGAATTTAAAAACGAAATTATAAAATCGTTTTGTGCATCACAAACATAAATTCAGATATTCAAAAATTGGTAATTTTCGAACTAGCCCAAGTTTGCGTTAATTAAATAGGAAAGATTGTAAAAGTAATATACAATTTTTGTATCTCTTTTTTAAATAAATATAACTATAACAATAACTGTTTTTAATTTTTTCCTCGTATTTCGTAACCGCCCGCAGACACGTCCTGCAAACTTTGTGGCTTTGCAACCCTCGGTTTAGGTTTGCAATTGTTTGAAGTTTATGTTCGCCGGTCGTAGATAGAACGTATTAAAGTTTAAAGGTTTTATATAGTTTGAAATGTTGAAAGTTGTTAACCTTGATGTTTGAAGTTTTGAGGGTTTGACGCCAACATCAAACCCAAAAAAGAGTCAAAACGTCAAAAAGAGTCGAAGAAAGAGAGTTTGAGCTTGAGGTTTCAGGTTGAGCTTTCCTAATTTTTTTAAAGGTTTCGGGTCAATTAAAAAATTGGTAATTTTCAGACTAGCCTAAGTTTGCATTAATTGAATTGAAAAAATTATAAAAGTACTGTACAAAATTTTTGTATCTCTTTTTTAAATAAATAACTGAACAATAACTGTTTTTAATTTTTTCCTCGTATTTCGCGACCGTCCCCAGAAACACCCTGCAAACTTCGTGGCTCTGCGACCTTCGGTTTGGTTTTACAATTAATTGAAATTTAAGTTCATCGGTCTTAGGTTGAACGTATTAAAGTTTAAACGTTTTAATATATATAGTTGAAAACGTTGAAAGTTGTTAATCTTAATGTTTAAAGTTTGAGGATTTGAATTGGTTTCAAGGTTTGAAGATAAGAGGATTGAGAGTTTGAGCTTGAGATTCCAGCTTGACCTTTCTTAATTTTTATAAAAGTTTCGGGTTAGGGTCAAAAATATATAACCGAAAATTGTCTAAAAATATTCAGGACGAAAAGTTTCAGGTGTAAATTTATCTTAGGTATAAATTAATAAATTATAAAGAATTTTAAAAAGTATTTATGTTTTTGTGTAATATTTTAGATAATGAAACAGAATACCAATTAAAATCTAATAACTAAAAAACCTAGAATAAAATCCCAGGAAGTCTTGAATGAAACCCATAAGTACCATTAAAAAATATTCTTACGTTAGTAAAATCTCTATAAACTTAACTAATAGTTAAAAGTAAGTTGTATTGTAGTAATAAAATGTAATTCCAAATAAACTCTTATATAATACAAATCTTTAATTAAATTTTTATAACGTTTTAACTGCTTAAAGATGTTATTAACAGCGTGCAATATAGTATTGCATTTTATTAATAAAAAGAAATGCATTAAACTTATAACTTACAAGACAAGTTAAAAAATAATTAAACGGTTGTAGAGTTATTACTTTTTTAATTTAATTATTCGTTTTAATTATGATTTAATAGTACCATTTTCAAGAAATTAAAGTACGCTAGTAAAAACAATGTTAATTGCTCCATGCAGTTTCTTTATAAAATAATATATATCCTACAGTGTTACTGCTTCATGGTTACATCCTTTTTATATCCTATTTAGAATTTTTATCCTTTTATTTTTTCTGCTTAGTTTATTCTCTTTCTATGTTATTCATATTGAATGGACTTTAATCAAGTTCTAATTTATTTAGCTTTCATCCAGTATCTCATAATTTGAGCTTTTAAATTACTATTTCTTTTTATTGTAACACATAAGACTAAGTTCGTTCGGGATCTAGGTATGATAAATAATGAACAGATTAACTTTAACTACATGTCTGGTATGAAGGTTCGTTAACAAGCGAGTAGTGCATTTCCAAAACTTTTTAAGTGCTAAAAACAAAATTTTACAAAAGGAAGAATAAAAATACTTTTGCGTTACTATTTTTTGGACTGCACAGATATTTCTTGAGGTAGAATGTTTGTCATTAGTATCAAAAGTGAGTAGACAATCTACTGTGCCACTGATAATTTTGCCACGATTCATTACTGTTTTAAGTTTTTTTGACTGAAAACAATGTAATTTAGCTACTAACGAAGGTTTAAATGAACCATAGTTCTTCTCCTTCATTAATAAAAATTATTCACGTACCAAACGATAAAAAAATGTTATCAAAAAATTAATTGATTAATTGATGAATGAGTTGACAAATAGGCTCAAAACTGTCAGTTATAGTTGGTTCAAACCAATTACCAATTTTGAACATAACAAATTCTAAATAGTTTTTGCAGCTGTTGCGTACTTGAAAGTTTAAGGTAATTTCCTTTTCACAATAAAGATATTTTTCCTCAATTGCTTGTTTCTTTATACTATTAAAAATGGTTAAATAATAAATTTCTACAAAACAAATATTAGTTAGGAATACGTATTATAATATCACTGTGTCGTTTTTCTACAGCAGAAAATTTCAGGTAATGTGGTAGAAAATTTCAATTGAAATATTTGGCAATAATTAAACTAATCACTTCCTCGGAATATCAAATCGTTTCTTTGAAAATAAAAATAAGTGATTAAAAAAAACCTTTTGCAAAATAAATAAGAAATGAGAAGACAACTACAATAGAATCCGTTCGAACACAGATATACAAAAAAACAATTAAGAACTTTTTCTACGTACTGAACGATACCAAATTGACAAAATAAATTGTTAGTTAAATAATAAATCTCAAAACCGAACCAGTACGGTTAACAGTAACATTGAATGGCCAAAAATATTCAAAACATACACAGAAGACATGCAAAGTAGAGAAATTTTTAGAAAAAAGCCAGAAAGTGATTTTCGAGAGAGATAATGAAAAGAAGAGACGTGAACTCCACATTTAACAACTTAAGAAGGGAAAATAGGAAAGAATGAAAAGATTGTGGGAGTAAAGGAAACGTGAGTAAATTATGAAGGATTAATTAAAATATTGATTTGGTGTGTTCTCTTTAAAGGGCTATTCGGAAAAAATCAGTGACTAAAATTTTATACGTAAAGGTTTAATAGTAAAATCACTAAATTATAACTTAAATTTAAGACTTGTTAAATCCACTTGGAGTTTAGGATAAGTCCCTTGATTATGACATAGAATATAAATAGTAGATTGAATGCTAAAGAATAACAGTAAACCTTCACAAAAGGAATTATTGATTATTTTAAAAGAAAATGTTAGAAATCGTACACCATGAAAAAAGCGAAAAAGGGAAGAAATAAAGGCAAAAAAATATATAAAGAACGTGGGTTAGTAAGGGTAGTTGGAAAAGAGGGCCAGTGAGTGAGAGTGGTGTTTTTGGATGATTTGAGTCGTGCTAGGGATAGTAGAAGTAGAAAAGAACAGGAATATGAAGAAAGAAAGGGATAGAGAAGAATGAGACGAAGGAATGAGCTAACAGGAGATAGACGAGATGAGGAAATGTACTGGAGTAAGAAGTGGAGTGGAGTAAAGAATTGAAACTCTAGACACGTACCGGAGAAAAATTGCGGGACGCAAGAACCGGCTAAGAAATGAGGGGGTAACGCGGAAACGCGGTTCCCGCCCCCTCTAATTGATCCGATTATTTGGATGGAGTTAGCTAGCAGAGTAGACTGACTTGGCTTCTGGTCTTCTCGCCGACTGCTACTGCTACAGCCTCTCCTTGCCTATGCGCGCGTGCACACGTTCCAACACATACAACAGATCATTAAGTATTTAACAAAACACACTCACACACTTAAAAATTTATATAAATACACACACACACACATACATAAGTATCAACAATTACGTTTTGTATTCAGGAGGAGGGAACTGGCATACAGTCGGTTACTTTATCTAACGTAAAACAATTACTGACCTAAAAATAAACCGTGAATACCCAAATTTACAAACCTGAATCTAGTTTAACACATCTGTATTGAAGTAGGTGTTTTCATTATTTTCTATCTTGTAGAAACCTACAAAATGTTTATCAATGCTTACACAATATTATTTCAAACTATTCAAAATATTCAATGATCGTGGTTATAAAAATTAACTTGCGTGATGGTGTATAGATTTATTTTATTAATTTGTTTCCAGGGTCATGTCCCATATAAATGGAGCTAATGAAAATATACAACATTTACTATTTAGGTACTTGTACTTTTTATTTTTAACATACAATAATAATAGTATACGTATAACATTGTTGTTGTTTAGGTCATCATCCAAACGCTGGTTTGAACCTCTAGAGGTTATACTAAGTTTTTCTATCCCTACAACGCTCCATGTGAATTTTCCATCGCTGGAAACGGTGCTGGAAGTCATCTTCTGTCATCCCCTTCAGGACACGTGCCGCTTTCTCTTTTACAGCTTCCACAAACTCAAATCTTGTCCCTTTTATTGCAGATTTCACCTTAGGGAACAGGTAGACGTCACATGGTGCAAAATCTGGTGAATAAGGTGGATGTACTAACACTGAGGTGCTGTACTTGGCTAGGAACCTCTTGATAGATAACGCGGAATGAGCTAACGGATTGTCTTGGTGGAGAATCCGTGATTTGTCCTTCCCCATTTCGGGGCGTTTTCTCCTTACTCTTTAACGTAGTTTAGAAAGTACCTCAAGTTAGTAATATTGATTAATTATTTGACTATCAGGAACCCAGTAAAGGTACACAATCCTATGGATATAAAAAAAACAATCATCATTGCTTTAAATTTTAACTTGCTCATCCGAGTTTTTTTGCTCTCGGTAAAGTTCGGCTCTTGCAGTGCATGGATTGGCGCTTCGGTTCCAGATCATAAGTAAAAATCCACGTATCGTCATCTCACATGTATCCACATATTACATGTTATTATCGTTTCCAAAAAATTTGGGTCATTTTCAATCGCCTACAAAGTGTCAGTACAAACATTTTTGTGAGCTTCATTTCAAACATTTTTGAGCGGCACGTGTTCTGAAGGAGCTGACAGAAGATGACTTCCAGCACTGTTTCCAACAATGGAAAATTCGCATGGAGCGTTGTTGCGATAGAGAAGGAGTGTATATTGAAGGTGACAATAAGTAATTATGTATAAAATAGAAATAAATTTTTTTACAACGTCAGTCTCGTTATTTAATAGCCATACCTCGTACTTTGATGTTTAGGGTTCAGTTTACAATACTCTGTTAGAAATGGTCGGTCTGGTCTGTACAAGATTACACTTCATTTAAAAGATATACCATCCTGATCTCATTGACTCATGGGGTCCTAATTGTTACTAAATTGAAAAGATTGCAACGAACACACATTTGGTTAAAACAAAAACAAATTTAGTAAATTCTACAATAAACCAACTGGAAAATCAATATTTGAATTATAAAAATTAAAATCATTGTAATTTATTAAATTACTTGAATTTTACGAATAAATACGTTTAAATGAATTCTGATCATAAACCAACCTGTCAAAATATTTTTTGAAATTTGACATTCCATTAAAATCTTTTGTCTTCCTTGAATAACAATGACTTCATGTATTTTATTAATTCATAAAGTTTATATAATTTTTAAAATTAATATTTTTGTGAAATAATGAAATTGATTGACTTTTTAGAATATTTTATTTTGGTCACACGCTTTTTTCTTTTTTACTTTTTTTATTAACGTATTTAATTGAATTTTGTCATTAAATCATGTAAAAATCATTTTAAATTTTTCTTTGACCGTACTTTATTCAAAAATGCAATATTAACTTTTTAATATTTAATGAAAATTATACAAAATATGTATTTTCAGTACGTATACTTATAAAAATATACATAATTTTGGTATTTTTATCATTAATTTTAAATTTTAAATTATATTAATGGAAATAAATTACAGGTTTTGGCATTTGTGAAATTGTGCACTAATGAATTTCTTAATTAATAAATAAAAAATTTGGATAAAAATATTTTTGAATATTGAAATAAATTATTATAAATTCATAATTCATATTCTAATGGCTTCACCTTGTTTTTAGAATTATGGGTTCGTTTCAATAATCATACTGTACCCAGTTTCAGAATTACTAATAAAATTTAAAATTTCCATTAAATTCAAAAGAATATGGTACAAATAATACTATTAAGGACTGAAATTAAAAAACTGTTACTCTCTGTGGAAGTTGGTTTAACACTTCAACAGTGATTAAATCGTAACTGGGTACTTTTTTATTCGGTAAATTTTTTGTTCAGCAGAGATCAAAATTTTCATTCAAATTTGCCAATTAAAAAAGCATGTGTAATTTTTATTCATATTTGTTCTTATATTTCGTAATAGCTATTAACAGGTAGTCTATTATAGACAGAGAAGTTTAGTTTTAGTGTTAAAAGAGAATGCTTTCTTGTAGGTCTGTGTAGAAGTTTTTATCTGTTCGTAGTATTTGTCACTTTAGTCAAAACTAATTATTTTTGTTTTAGTTTTTATCTATAATTTTTATTACGGTGCTGTACAATGAACTGTATATCTACAATGCATATGTACATTGAACTGCATCGTTTATGCCATTTAATTTAATGGACGGTGGAGAGTTTACTTTCAGGAGGAATAGTTCCAATGGTACATTTTCCAATTAGAACTACGGGTGTTGTCCGTTATTTAGACCAAGAGGTCTCTGCTCTATTTTAGCTTTAGACGTTGTACAGTTGGGAAGTTCCTTTTAACTAGGTCGTGGGCTGGTTGGATAGGATGGTTATCTAGTCGTCCTCTAAATTTACTGTAGAAGGACAAGGTTAGTTCCTTTAATGTTGAAATTTTGAAATCTTCCTGGTGAAATATTGGTTTAATATTGTTAAAATACAAAGGAGTGCTAAAAGCAAGTCTTAAAAATTTTGACTGAAAAGCCTGCATCAACTTTACTCTCTGCCGCTGCCGCTGCTTCAAAGAGCTGGACACCATAAGTACAGATTGGACCCAAAAGGATTTTATAAATTAAAATTTTGAAACGGAGACTCAATTTTCATCGAGGGTAATATTAAGTAGAAGAATAGTTTATGGCAGCGGTTTAGTTCTAAATGTATTTTACACAGACGATGCTTCCAAGTTAGTCGCCTGTTAAGCCACAAGCCAAGATATCGCACCACGCTTGTCTGGAAGATGTGAACATGATTCAGCACTGTAGTTGGACGAATTTGACATCGTAAGGTGAATGTAACATTTATTTATTTATTTGGGTTCACCTTTTAATTTAACACAAATATTTGTCAAAAATGCACTTATAAAAAAAATTCAAAAAAGTTTTTAATGTGCTCAACGATTTTAGATAAGAGGAGTTTCGTGTAAGTAGTATCAATTGGATTTCTTTCGTAGATAAAAAGTAACCGAATGTAACTGAACTTTAAAACGGTGTTTACAAAGACTGAAAATGAAAGGCTGGCCTAAGGAATAAAAAAAATATTTTTTACAAACACTATATAGATTATTAAGACAGAAACAAACTGAAATCTATTCAACGTTTATACTGTTACAAAAAGCTATACAATTTTTTTGCTCTAGATTTACGGGTTGTGAATTTAACGTTGAATATATTTTTTAGAAATATTTAGGGTATACAACTTATGAGCTAGTACATTGTTCACCCCGTTAAATCCCATTTAATTACCTTTAAGTTAAAAAATAACCCTTTTTCTTAACCCTTTTCAAAAACTTTTTATGTTTGGCAGCTTAGGATATAACTATTTTCACAATGCACTTTTTCATTTTTTGCATTATGTTTTAGGAAAACAACCCTTGTTTCATTTTTTTAATACATCATAACACAATAAAAAATATTTTTAATAACTTTTTAACTTAAAAATTTTAAAGATGTTTAGTTTGGCATGATATTTTTTTGAAAGAAAACTTAAAAGATTTTTTAAGGTAATGATGGGTTGTAGTTGTTAACGGGTGTTAAAGGGGATGGTTATAGGATTGCGTTGTAACAGTACGGAAGTGTATAATAAAAGGGTTGAATAGAGTTTTAGTTGTAGATATTAAAAGGGAGGGGGTTGATCCGGATCTAAAAAAGAAAATTGGACAAAAGGATGGTGTACCAAGTATTGAGAATTTGATACAAGAATCGTGAATCCCTTTGTTCGAATCCCATACATTTCATTGTAGTTTTGCATTTACTATTATTATACAATGTGATGTTCATACTAGACTACTAGAAAAGGAGTTTAACAGGGAGTAGAATCTTCGTTTTTACTCGGTCTACGAATCTACTTTTTTCATTTTTAGATAAAGAAAAAGAATACCCCCATCATTATTCTGGTTTAAGTTCACATGGACCATACCGAAAGCAAGTGGGTCTTCCCCTTTTTGTTACTATATCGTAGATCACGCTATTCAATACCTAACCTGTACTTTCAATATATCATTATAAAATATCTGTTCCAAAAATTTGTGTCAACGTTGGTTTTTATGACAATTAACTTGTGTTTATGGTTACATTGTTTAGTAAACCAATCAAGAAGTTTTAATTATGATAAAACATGAGACAAGATTATATGGGTGATTCAAAACTATACGGCAATCTCTTGGGATCTCATTCTATAGCTAAAAATAACAAAAAACATTCATATAAACATATGGCTGAAAACGCTTAGTTAGCGAGTTACTAGAACTCTGTACCCTCGGTGAAGTAAGGCCGTATAAAAATGTTAAAAGTAGTTACAAAGATACAAATACGATTGTTTCTTATGTTTTTTAATCTTAAAAATTGAATAAAATTGGTTTCAGAGCTGTATATGCAATACTTTCAGAGATATCTTACATAAAACACAAGAATTGGTGCAAAGAAATAACACATTTTTGTGTTTAACGTAAGATTACTTCCATAAATGGTAAATAAAGGTGTATTTTTTCTTAAATAAATTTGTAGAAAATTTAATTTTGAAAAGATTCATATGAATTACTCAGAAAAAATGAATAATAGATATTGAAATTTTGCTTTATTTAAAATCAAAACAGACGCACATTTCAACTTCTATTTCAATATCTATTTCAATTAATTTAATTTCAATATCTATTATTCATTTTTTCCTGAGTAATTCACATGAATCTTTTTAGAATTAAATTTTCTACAAATTTATTTAAGAAAAAATACACCTTTATTTACCATTTATGGAAGTAATCTTACGTTAAACACAAAAATGTGTTATTTCTTTGCACCAATTCTTGTGTTTTATGTAAGATATCTCTGAAAGTATTGCATATACAGCTCTGAAACCAATTTTATTCAATTTTTAGGATTAAAAAACATAAGAAACAATCGTATTTGTATCTTTGTAACTACTTTTAACATTTTTATACGGCCTTACTTCACCGAGGGTACAGAGTTCTAGGTGAAATTTTTCGTTAGCCGTAACTCGCTAATTAAGCGTTTTCTATGTTTACATGGATTTTTTTGTTATTTTTAGCTATAGAATGAGATCCCAAGATATTGAAACAAAAATAATTTTTTTGTATAAACTTTTTAGGAATAAATAATTGTTAAACAATCCTAACCAAATTATAACAATAATGAATTTATTTTTGTTCAGCAATACATTACGATAGACTCTAACATCACGATAGTACGGTTATTTATTATTAAAAAATCCGGTGTAAAACAATCATGAAACTATCTTTTGCCAATGTAAATAATGAAAAATATAAACTGTGTTTAATAATGAGTAAACAATGTAAATGAATGAATAAAAATTTTATCATGAGTGAATGTCGTTAAATGAAAATTAAATTCAGTACCTAGGCTAATACTTAAAATTACGGAAAAGCACTAATTGACGCTAAACTGGGCTTTGTTATACGTACCGTATATTATTTTTGATGTTGTAAAACCGCATTTTTACCGATTAATGGGAAAATTACAGATAATTATTAATTGACGCTAAACTAAACACTGTAGAAGAAAATATTTGAAATAACATTTTTTGATTTTCTGATTTTTTAATAGGCCTACTTCATAATTTAAAGAAATCTTAAAAAATCGCAAGAGCAAAGCCTCACCACGAATTTCAACAGACTCTATCTGGCGCTTACCCTACTTGCAGAGCATGAAAATGTAGTAAACGAGCCCACTTTAAAGAAATCATACGAGCCGTTTTAGAGAAAAAGCAAATAATTAAAAAGTTGCATAAATAAACCACAACTTAAGTTCCAAATTTCAACTCCGTTCAATGTTTTGTTCTTGACATATTTTGTTCACACTCACACATTAATCTTGAACATGTTTTTGGTTTCAGGAGGTCTGAAAATGTTTAGATCCGGTAAAAACTCAGTTTTGAAACAATCGACCTGAAACCAATACTTTCCTTTCCTACATTTCATGTAGGGAAATAGAAAGTAATTAGGAAGATACATTGCTACGCAGAACGGTTAAAGATGTTAAAATTTTAGTATAAGTTGTATTTGTCATTGTTGTGTGCTACTCCAAGAAATTTTAATTTAGGGTTAATTTAGGATTATTTATCAAAAACTCAATAAAATCTATCACTCATTAAGTTTGGAAAAATTAATATACGTGTTATTTCGCCTTAAAATTTAGATTTCGATATAGGCCTACAATTTAAAATTTATGAAAATTACATAAAGTAATAAATTTTCTCCAATTTTTGTATAAAATTATCCTCAAATTTTATTCCGCCTTGGTTAAATTTTCTCCAATTATCAAACTGAAGAAAAGATGTTTGTCAATAATAGTTCAGATAAACGAAAATAAGTTCCTCACATGAAAAAATAAATTGCTAATTCAAATTCTTCGCTGTTCTAGGTTAGAAAAATTTAGCACTAGATAAAACAATAGATTAATTTCACATGTAGACACAGAAATCATTGTCTGATGTAGGAAATCACTTATAAATTATACCAATAATTTAGGCTCATGATTGTTTGTTAATTTTAGCCTATTCAACAAATAAAAATTTGATTTAGGTATAAATTTGGGTTATAAAACAATAGAAACAGCAAAATTTAATTTATTCATCATCAAGGTTGATATTGGATATTACGTTGTAAATAACGGAAGCTTAAACTAATTCCAGAAATGTCTTTTGTGTCGCAATAAATATAAAAATTTACGTTAAATAATGAATGTCTGTCTTTATACTCATAACATGCCAAAAAATAACAGTGTTAACATTTAGAGATAGCATGTGTACAGCGATAAATGCAAAATTTAAGTCAAAAAATTAAAGTGACTTAAAATAATATAAGCCATCTTAACAGCAGTCTCAATCACTTCTTACAGTAAGAAAAACTGAATCTATGCACACAAGGGCAACCTCCTGTACGTTAATACGGACTTTAGGTATTTGAAATAATAGCAATAATCTGGCGTAAAACATTTAAACAACTTTCTCATGCCAATGAAAATAATGAACAATATAACAAACATTACTAATAAAACATTAGAAATAAACAAAAAAACATAACCTAATTTTAATCATGAGTGAATGATGCATAATTAAATCAACCTAGATTTGGCTTAATAATACGGAAAATCATCCTTTCACGCTAAACTTGGCAAATTCTGAAAACAAAAGATGCAGATCTTTTAATTTTCTATAAATTAAATACTTCCGTCATAAAATCCATACTAAGGCCGAAATTAAACCCACCGGGTTGGTCTAGAAGTAAATTCGTCGCGAAAATCAGCTGTTTACAGCTGATTTTTGGAGACGAAGGTTCCTGGTTCAAATCCTATTAAAGGTAGTTACTTTTATACGGATTTGAATACTAGACAGTGATTGCCGGTGTACTTTGATGGTTGGGATTCAATTAACCATATTCTCTCAGGAGTGGTCGACCTGGGTCTGTACAAGACTACACCTCATTTACACCTCATTCACATCATCCTCATCTCATTGGGTCATGGGGTTGCTTATTGTTCTGAATTGAACAGATTGCAACGTACACATATTAGGAATTGAATAAAAGAAAGGCCGAAATCTTAAAAAATACATTTTTTACTCATTTTCGCGAAAAAAAACATCAAATCACAAATCACCGCTCTAAACTAAGCGTACATAAAAAAATGTTTGAACCAAAAGTTGTAGATCTTTAAATTGTTTACAAATTAACAACGTTTATCTATATGAAAACCACCTTCGACATTGTTATCAATGCTTTTATTTTTTATGGTTGATCCTTATTTTATACCATAGTAAAAGAGTTCAAATTAAAACATTGTATAAAGTGCTCGATATAAGATTACAGACAAAGGAAATTATGGTGACTTCAACAGAAATCGGCAATTTTAATAGGAAAGTTTATGTTATTAAAATGTTTCTAATGAAAAATATTTTTTTATTCAAACTAAAAGTGAAAAATATAAAATTAAAATACTGAAAATGTATTTATAGGAAATTATTTGTATGGTAGATTAATTTTTATAAATAAAAATAATTATAATATTTTTTCCAGTGAGATGGAATTACACTTAGTAGAATTATGAATAGGAGAGAGGTGGGCTTGTTTAAAAGTGATAATAAAAGAATACAGTGCAAAGGGCATGAAGTGTACTATTAAATACTAAAGAATAGATACGGCTATTCTAGCACCGCGGCCAGGTTAATATTTTAATTCAAGAACAATTCTAATTACCTTTTCCTTGGTCGAATAAATTTCGCGTGCAAACCAACTACAATAACATCTAACTAACATCTATTATAACAGAACGTTCCGCAGGATAATTACCTTCTCCTAATTCTACAAGATGTCCAAAAAAGAACAGAAAGAAATTTTTGATTTTTATAAAAATATTTATAAGTTAATAAAATAAAGTTTAAACCGTATTAAGCAGCGGTAGCAATTTATGTAAAAGAAAAGTTTTGCAAAATTATTGTAGAGAACAATATTCTGGAAAGGTTTCCCACTTTCAGTATCTGGGTAGCTACGTAACCCAGATCAAAAAGATTAAGTAAGATGTCAAAAAGATAAAGATGCACAGATCCCAACATGTATGCGAGGCTATCAACAGGCCTTTAAAAAACAGCACCAAAAGGGAAAAAAGGTTGAGATTTTATACAATAATAAAATTTCCGATCAAATTGTAGTGAAACTTGGGTGGTAGCAAAGACAGAGTTGAGCAGATTATAGGCACCTGAAAAGAAATTTTTACGGCAAACATATGGATGTAGTAAAGAAGACCATAACATGAATGTGAATATAAAGAAAGAGCTTATCTTCTCCATAAATAATTTTTTTTTTAACGTCTGACTGTTCTTCAATTACTGCTAATGCAGACGGTGAAGGATGGAAATGATTTTTTGTAACGTATGAAAATATGCCATAAATGATAGGTACTGCAAAATGAATTACAATCGATGGAGCACGTGGACAGGATGAGCGAAAATAGGATACCTAAGCAGCTGCTGGGTTACAAATGTGGAAGAAGGAGAGACCGAGGTCTCACGAGACATATTCCAGAGAATCGAAAGAGGCAGAAATGCCTAATCCTTCAAGGGCAGAAGAAGAAGTTTTGCAATCTAAATTACCAAAATTGAATCCTCCATCATACGTATCTAACACGGAAAATCTAGTCTAATGTATTTTAAATAAAAATTCTATTAATTTGTCTATAAATACAGAGTTCTACCAAATAAACTTAAAATTCTGTACAAAGTTCTAAAGAGAATTTTTTTGAGATTTTGGAAAGTATCTGAAAACGAAAATATGTAAAAAATTTATTGTAACAATATTTTATGAATTAAATAACAAAATAATTGAATTAAAATATTTCGATGTGCTACTATTCTGGCGGCAACGTTCCAAAGTTTAGTTTGTTTTGTGGAGTCGTTATAGTGACAAGAAATGCGTTTTTATAAGAGCATATGAGGTTATATATTTTTTAAAGCAATTGTGAAATTGATTGTTAAGAATAAACAATGTTGCTCTTGTTATGTGTATTTTGTATTTGTATTATTTATTGTATTGAATACTTGAATTATTTACTGGGATGTATTCACACCACACTATTCACACTTCAATTTATCTGCGAAACCTGTTTAATAATCATGTGTACTAAAGTCTTGGTTGTGTCATTTACAAAAGGAATTTTCAGTACATGATGCAACGTTTGAAACATAAAATGGAATTCCAGTTGCAATCCTCCAAAGAAATTTTGATTAAAACCCTCCATTTTGTTGATATTACTTTTAGTTGTTCAAATACCTAAAGTCTGTTATTTCAAATTTCACGTAGAATTGATTTTTGAATCGAAGGAATGCGTAAACCTCTGTGTGTTATGTTGTATGTACCAAAGTGATGATGTTTTTTTCCTGAGTAGTTTTTATTACATCCTTTATAGAATTTCAATGCTGGAATGACTTGCTCCATAATTGGATTCCATACGTTTAAATTAGTTTACCAATTGTTTTGTAAACTGAAAGTTTGTTAAGATTGAGTGTCGAACGTTTACCATTCAATAAAACTGTTTATTATGTGCATTTAACTATTTTTTTTCGTTATGTAAAAAAGGAATTGTTTTTAACACAAATTAATAATAAATTTGAACTCAAGTGGTACATTCAGAATGGTTGATGAGAATTAAAGTTTTGTACGCTCTTAAATTCATATTACTTTCGTACTAATTTTATAAACAAACTGTCTTATGAGAAGTTGTCCTAACCTTTTTGAACACCCTGTTGAATATACTGTAGAGATATTTAACTCTTTTAAAACTAAATTTATAAAATTGTCTACCTGTAAGGGTTACTAAATGTACTTTAATGAGTGTACCAAAAATTATACTACGGTACGAACATTTAATTTTACCTTTTACAGTAAATTTTAGTAAAATTTCCTGTTAAATAGATTAACTGTACTGCAATGTAATTAAATGCAAATATAAGGTGTTCTAAATAGAATCATTAAAGGTTTCCAAACGAGACCTATATATTTATAAATGTTTAAAACTTTTTAACGGAGTTAATTACAAAAATCTCTTTCACGAGACAACACGTCTCTTGGCTGGTGGCAATTTTTAAAAAGACTTACCTTTGACCTATACAACAGAAACCATTAGTGATTTTCGTATTGACACTTTAAGAGGAATCATATGACACTTTTTTGTTTCCAAATACCGAATTTAATTTCTTGACTTGCAGTTTTGGGCCACTTCCGGTCAAAACCGAAACTTCAAACCCTATGATTTCTGTACCTACTCTTTAAGAGGAATCGAATGACACTATTTTTGTTTCCGAATTTTGGCTTTGAGATCTTGACTTCCGGTTATGGGCCACTTCCGGTCGAAACCAAAGCTTTAAACCCAATTCAAGCTCACTAAATTTTTGTGTAGATTACGAATCTGAAAACCCTTTGAAGCTATCTCTTATAGTTTCTGACTGATATTTTGACCTCCGATTTTTGGCCACTTTTGATTAAAACCGGAACTTTTAACCCAATTTAGGCTCCCTAATTTTTTGTTTACATTAAAAATTCGGAACTCTTGCCATATCTTGTAGTTTCTGACTTCTGGGGTGATGGCCGGCAAAAACAAAATTATAGATGACCATTTTAAAAATTTCTACCCATAACTTGGCCTTAGTGAAAAAGTAAATATTTCATAGTTTTGTTCAATTATTGAGCATGGAATCAAAGGGTATCTTAAAGCGTGTCCCCGACCTGTGGTTAGTTATCAGCACTACTGACTTCTACGCTGGGGTCCCTGGTTCAAATCCAGATCAGCTCTGACATTTTTCATCACTCATCTTCATCTATCATCCTTCTCATCGTCTGCATTAGTAATTTAAAAACAGTCGGACTTAAAACCAAAAAAGCAGAAAAAGAAACAGTGTGTAGGTAAGTAGTTCTAATTTAGCCAAATGCATTTACACTATTCAGTGCTTTCGTTGCACTTAATGCACGTGTACTCATTACCATAAAACACTATGAATCTACCGGGTGATGTTCATGACACTTTCCCAATGGAGTGGATATAACATTTACTTTCTCTTGCCCTATTTGAATATTTAGGGAAGGAAAGTAGTTGTTTCCGTTTCGACTTTTCGAAATCGATTTTTCACCAAAAATACACGTTTTCATGCCTTTTAAACCCAAAAATCATGTTTCACCGATTAACGTGAGTGTATGTGGGAACAACATACCTCAAAAACGGAATATTGTACGAAATTCAAACTTGAAACTTAAATTAGGTATCACTGCTAGGGGATCCTGGATGAATATTTTCAACAAAATTGGTTAAACGGAAGTAGTAGTTCGTGCAATACTTCACGATACTTCACTTTCTTACTATTTTTTTAAAAAACGGCTTCTACGGTTTAGTTTTAATCTCCTCATTTACTACATTTTTATGCTCTAAATAATATGGTTAGCACCATACCTGCTAAAATTTTAAGAAGACTGTGTTCTCGTGGTAAAATATGGGTTTTTTAAGATTGCACCTTTGAATAATTCAGGACAAAAGTGTTTATAATAAAAGTTCTATGAAATAAAAAAATTTACAATTTCTATTTAAATTGTTTTATTCTACAACTGTTTCTTTCTTAAGTAAGTGTAAATTAGCGATTTTCTGTATTTTGTTCATCAAAATCGGTAAAAATGGGATTTTTTTTTAAGATTGCGGTCTTAATATAGTATATTTTACGATTAAAGTGTATAATCAAAGATAAAAGAAATTTAAAAATCCACATCTTTAATTCAAGAATTTTTTTCGACAGATCTAAGTTCAGCTTCAATTAGTGATTTTTCTTATTTTTAAGTCGAATAGAAGTTGATTTTCTTACTGAGTTATTCCTATTTAGCATTTCTACCCGTTCCGACACCCGTCTTTTCTTCGGCCTGCTAATATCTCTGCTTTCCACTGGTTTGTATCTTCTTGCTAAACTAGACAAGCTTTTTGGTATTCTATTTAAATGATTCACCCATTGGGTACGATGCAAATTTATGTTTTTGTTCAGTGGAAAAATTCCCAATTCTTATATCTTCATTTTTGATTCTGTCTAGTCTTGTACAAACCTTGACAGTCCTTAAGAATTTAATTTGTACAGTACCGTAATAAAAATTAATTAGTGTTGTTTAGGTCATCAGCCGAAAGGCTGGTTTGAACCTGTAGAGGTCTTACTAAGTAAAACGAGGAGTGAGGTGGTTTACAGTTGCCTTTCTTACTGACTGGAAAAGTACGCTTATCAGTATGTCGGTCCCTCTGAAAAGCATATATTTTCCACTCTGCAAATGACAACTTCACTGCATTCACCACAGGGTCTGGCTGTATAATGAAATTCATTACTTTCAGAGAAAATAACTCTTAATAGTGCCTTTTACACCTCTATCTCTTCTGTTTTTTAATGATTCAGTCATTTAATTGGCTGACCATGTGATAAGAAACAGAACTATTTATTTTACCCCTGCAACGAACAGATTGATTGTAAACAATTTGACACTCTACCTGTCTGTTATGGGCAGAAAATTAATTTAAAAACAAAAAAAAAATTCAAAAACATATTGTAGGCTTCATAATGAAATATTGATCTTAAACTAAACGTGTTTCAACTAGAGAGCTAATTTCTTTGTACGGTAGAAGTAAATTTTACTGTCTAGTTCTGAACTTAAGAGTGGTGTGAAGGTACAATTTTTTCTCAAAAGTATAAAATGCGTAGGCAAATAGTTTCATTGTTAATAGAGAGGTATTTGTAAGTAGGAATAAAATTGTCATTTAATAAGGTACACGATTCAGTAGGCGTAGAAACTATCTAATAGACCTTATTACATTACAATAGTACAATGTATTTAGAAGAATCGATTGTTCCTAAGACGGGTAAACTGAAGTACTCATAAGCTTTATAATACGTAACGCATTTATCGAGTACTGAAAAGGGAAGTGGGTTTTATATTGGACCTTGGACTATAAGGTCGTAAGTGCTTAAACCAAGTAATAGCACGTGGCCGGAAATACTATAGCAATAAGAAATGCTCACGTCTTTTAAAGAAAAGAACACCATCCAATAATTCTTACAGCCTACTGAAACATCCGCCTTACAGACAAGACAAGATAAAATATAATATAAAAAAGGATTGTGTACGTTTAAAAAACTGTACGAATTTTAATTCACTCATGTTAAGTACACCGTAAGAAGTATTTTCAAGAGAATTCTGAATTGAAAACAGTGAACTGTTGTAAAAATAAATTCTTTGATTCATCCGAGTCCTTAACTACTAAATTATTTTGACAAGGGAATCGAAATCCTGAAAAGATTATACTTCCAGTCATTTTGAATCTATTAGCTTAATTTGTTATACTGTATCTTCTAATAACATTTAATTTCACAAGACTAACTCAATCTTATACATTACGACAATATCTTCTTCTTCTTCTTCTTCTTCTTCCAGTCAAGGATTAGGTCCCAAGATCTGTTCCAGCATCCACCTAGCCACAGGTCGCCCCAGATCGCGCCGTCCAATTGGTCTGTCACTTCTGACCAGTCTAGGAATCCTGCGTAGGGATAGTCTTTCAAGATTTTTCGGTTTTCCAGTGGTACTCTATAATTTGTCTCCTAAAGAGAACACACATCTAACTGCAGTCCTAATCGGGCATCCTAATCTGAATTTAATACGATCTATTAGGTCTTCTCAGTTTTCCACTTTTTTTGACTTCTTTAAACCTTTCATCCGACAGCTTACGTCTATTATTTAGAGTCTAAAAAATTGTTTTGTAATCTATTTACTCGTTCCAAGCATTTATTGAATTTCAGTTTTCATAGGTTGATCATTTACACGAATCGTTCATTTTTCTTTTACAAATTCTTGTATCCTTGTTAACCTATCATTGGACCCAATATTTTGCAGGAGATCTTTCACTCGAATTTACTTGATTTTGTTACACCAGCTTTCCTGGTCATTCTAAGACTCAATGGTCAATTTTCAGATGCGTAAACACTCAGATTTTATAATATTTGTTATTGTCTTACCTTGGCTTATCCTGAGAATACTTTTTTCTAATACAGATTGTGTTCTTCTAAGTACAGAAGCCAGACGTATTTCTTCGTTTGGCTTTGTTCACTTCCTTTCCACTGAACTTCACTTGTACTTGTTTTTCTGAGATACTTGAAGCGTTGAACTTTTCAGAGTTTTCCATATTTTTTTTCAAGTAACGCGAGACTTTTATCATATTCGTTATCTATGTCGTTCGAAGGAAATCTTTGATCCTGCTTTTTCTATTTGTACTTTTACCATATTCATTTGAACTCTCTTATTTTTTATGACAGATAACATAAAAAACCGTGTATTATACATTGTTATTTATTCATTGTTAAAGAAAATAGAATACAACCAAACCTTTAGTACGAAGTACAAATAGTTACAATCGCGACCACAATTTTTTTTAAATATATTCTGTATTTACATGTTGTCCATAACAGACAGGTGAAGTGATAAATTATTTTCACTCGATCTGCTAGTTCCAGGGCTACAAAAAAAGTTCTGTTTCTTATCACATGCCAATTATATGACTGAAGCATTTGATAACAGAGGTAGAGGTAGAGGTGTTAAAGACAATAGTCACAGTTATCTCCTCTGAAAGTAATGAATTTTATTATACATCTAGGATCATGTGATGAATGAAGTAAAGGTCTTATTTGCAGAGTGTAAAGTAGATGCATTTCAGAGGCCCTGGCATGCAGATAAGCATACTTTTTAACTTGTTAAGAAAGGCAATGCTAAACCACCTGACTCCTTGTTTTACTTAGTAAACCTCTATAGGTTCAAACCAGCCTTTCAGCTGATGAGCTAAACAACAACTTTTAATCAATTAATAAATGAGCAACCAATTTAATAAACTAGCGTTAGTAACTCACTTAGTAGTGTCTATTGTAATATTGCTAAACGGAGATCCCAGTATTCATTTTCATCTAGGAATTAGATTAGACACTTTATTTAACATATAGGCTACGGATCATACTTTCCGCTAATGGAACAACAAGGTTAGTTTGGAAATTAGCCTAAACAATCAAGTTTACCTGAATGTTTTGCTGTTTGCGGATGATTTGTGGATTGTGCAAGAGAATAAGGATGAGCTTCAGAGATCGGTGTATGTTTTAAATGAATTATTATGAAAAAAATATAATTTCAATGTTTCCTTAAAAAACGTCAAAGATAATGGCATTTACTGGTAAATATTCTATATATATATTCATGGGAGTATTTGCAGCCCCAGCCGTATCTCGCTTCCTAAGCAAAGCCTCTCTCTGTCTCGCCAGTATCGGAGACCCGCCGCAAAGACATTGCCTCCTGCACCCCATCCAGCTATGTCACTTTCGGCCTACCCCTCCTTCTTCTACCGGCTGGCGTCCACTCTCGTACCCTCTTTGGCCACATACATCCTTCATCCTCTTCAAATGGCCAAACCATTTTAACTGCTTCCAGGATATGTTATCAATGATATTTCCTTGAACGCTGATTCTTCTAGTTTCGGAATTCGATTGATCCGCGACACACCACAGTTATGACAACACAGTTACACACCTCATTATGAAAAAATATAAATAATTTTAACGTTTCCTTAACAGGTTTACTCCCAAGGCAATTTTTGCAATTTTTCTTGAAAATCCATACCTATTTTATGGTTCCTCTGTTATTTTTAATTAATTTTCTTTCAAGTCTAGAGTGTTGTAAGGGTTACTTCTTTTGGCGCTGTGTTTTAGGTGACAAACCGATCAGGTACTCGACAGTAAAAAAATTAAATTTACAGTGGAAGACTAATGTGTGTCTCACTGAAATTTTATTTGTATTCCTATAATATATTATATGTACCTTGTAAATAATTTACTTTGGGATATTTTTCAATAACCCTACATACATATCGATGATGGGTATTTCTATCAAGAAGTTGTTTGGCGAGTGGTAAACTTGAGTACCGTATTGCCTACATAGAGGCACCAACCAGAGTCAACTTTTTAAAAGTCAACAAAGTCAAAGAGGCAATAAAGCAAAAAATATTGTAATATGAAAACCATTAAAAAATTTACACGTTGACTGCCACACTAAATTTTTTGAAACAGCGAGGCCATCGTACTTTTTTCATATTTTATTAATATTTTTTGTTACTTTACTTATTTTATTTAATAACAAATGCTACTTTTTTTGTAAAATAAAGTTGTGACATACTTTTGGATCGCATGGCCGGCTGGAATGATTTTAAATTTCACAGCTAAGTGACCCATTTATGTGTCAGAATAATAAAAGTAATAGACCATTGGGTTTAATTGCAAATTTTTTAGACTATTTTTTGAACCAAAATAAGCAAAAGAAATAGTAAAATTAAAAATAATAGCAGCATTTTAGTACAGGACAACAAGAAAAACTACCGTATGCTATTTAAAAAGGCCATCTATTTGAACAGGCTAAGTGTACAGGATCACTCTCTGAAACCATAGCTTTTTAAACCAAATTAGTAATACACGACTTAAAAATTAGTTATTGTGACTATTTTTTGATGCACGTGGCCCATTTTTAAAGACAAGTGTGACACATATTTGGACCACATAGCAGTCAACGTGTTATAAGATAAAATAATTTTTCATTACATAACATTCTTAAAAAATTATTAATAATGCAATAATAAACTACAATAATAGTCAATATTATGTATTAGTAATAATAAGCTGTCAAGTTTCACCGACTTATTTTTGACTCGATCGGATCAAGTAAATCACAAACCATGATTAGGGAAATGTTTTTTGAACTCATTTCTAACAGCTTAGTATATGATTCAATGCAAACGAGCATCCGATCCGTCTTACGATTCTATTAAGAGCACTATTACGTGAGAGACGGATTAGTCTCTGAAAAGTAGATTTTTAGATCTGGTGAGAGACCTACGAGTGTTGTATTAGTGTCGCATGGGAGTCAACCTGCTAAAAAAGTCAAAAGTAATGGCATTTACTGGTAAATATCCTACCGGGTCTAAAATTGTGGCAGATGAGGTGATGAAGTAGATGCTGACAGCATACCTGGCATGCTAATAAGCATACTTTTCCATTTGAGGAGGAAAGCATGGTAAACCACGTCACTCCTTGTTTTTCTTGGTAAAACCACTAGAGGTTCAATCCAGCCTTTTGGCTCATGACCTAAACAACAACAAATTAACGTGTGCCAAAGTATCATTGCGTACCGTCACCATAAATAATGAGTGTAAATTAAAGAAAATTTTATTTTATTAAAATTAACTTAAAAGTAATAGACATACATAGTTGCAACTTACATATGAAACTTTTTAAAATCTTTCCGTTAAATAAACGAGCTTTTAACTTTTTTGCAACTTACATTTTTAACCAGACTTATCTTGTGACATGTTTTTCTATTTTACTTTATTAACACTTAAGTGTCTGTCATTGGAAAATTTCCAATGATTCTTTCTAGTACTTCGTAAATTAGATATAGAAGAACACCAACGCTTTATCGGTATTTTAAATCACTTAACATATTACAACTTAACCACTTTGTTGTCACATTATTTCTAACGTTTTATTAGTTTCCTTGGACGCCGTTCTTTTAGTTCCCTAAGTCATTTTTATATTTTTATTTTTTAAACAGCTTTCATATAACTGCCAATCATTTAAGAACATTTCAACCTGTCGATAGTGAGTAATTTAGTTAATTTATTATCTATATTCTAGTTTTTATTCGTTTATTTTTTTTAAAGTAACCAGATATGAAAACATTTTCTCGTTGAAGATTATTAGCCGAGATAAGAAAAATATGTAATTTGATCATTTTGTTTTTACGTAAATTAAATATTATCGATTACCTTACGAAGAATCAATGACTGGAATTCAATAAAATATTTTAAACTAACAAAAATAAATGTACAGATATTTTTATTTACAATTTATATTTTTTATTATGAAATTTAGAATCATTGACTTCTAGGGTCATTACTTATGTCAGGTTATATTATAAAATCTAGTTTGCAGATGAAAATGAATACTGTGATCTTTTGTTTACTAACTGTATATAATTATTATTAAGTAAACTACTGCCGCTAAATTATTAAATTGATTATATTATTGTTTAATTCATCAGGTAAAAGGGTGGTTTGAATCTAAAGAGACTTTACTAAGTAAAACAATAAGTAAGGTAGTTTACATTGCCTTCCTCACTGAGTTAAAAGTATGGCTATCAGCATGGCAGGCTCTCTGAAAAGCATTTACTTTTCAACCTGCAAATGACACCTCACTTCATTCACCACACAGTCTGACTGTATAATTAAATTCTTTACTTCAGAGATCTGTGACTGGTATCTTTTACAACTCTACCTATTTTGTTTTTAATGATTCAGTCATTTAATTAGCTGACCATGTGATAAGAAATAGAACTCTATTATGTAGCCCTGGAACTGACAGATTGAGTGCAAATAATTTAACACTAAAATAATAAATTACATATTAATATATATAAAATATGTATTATATATTTTTAAAACATACCACTTATACTTTTAAATTCCAAAGGGTTGTAGAGTGACACAGATCCTAAATTCCGTTATTTGGTCAAAGGAGATTTGGATCAAAACAATAAAAAAGATTGGAAGATTCATAAACCAGGACCTGGTGCAGCCTACGGTGCAGAAACTTGAAAATTGTAAAAAAAAATAAAAGAATGATTTCAGCCGTGCAGATTGACTTCTGGAGAAGTTGTTACATCTTAAGTTTTAACCGAACGAGGAATAAAGCAATCCAAAAAACGTAAGAAGCTAAACATTGTGTTCTATGAAATAAAAAATAGTCTATACTTTGGAAAATTTTATGAGATATAATTTTGCAGAGATAATGAAAATATCTTAATATTTTCGTATTTTTTATGTTCTTATTTAAATGTTATAATTAAAGTATATCCATTTCTTTTTAAACTATATAAATATATGTTGAAATATGTTTACCGTATAGTGATCTCGAATATTTTTAATGAGTTGGTAATATAACGGGTGATTCAAAAAGAGCGCCGGTTTTTAAACGGCTGGTAAATTTTTGTTTATCGGTTGGCAACATTGTTAGACCTCATTTCTATTTCGGAGAACATTCCGATTGACGATTCAGTTGTAGTTTCTCTTGTTCGCAGTGTAGTACTCTCGCAGTCTGTGCCTAACCATGGAGAAGTTTACTATTGCACAACGAGTGTTAATCGTCAAAACATTTTACCAGAGTGGAGAGAGTTATGCGGCTACTGTCAGGCGACTTCGCGGTAAGACTTCGCGAGGGTTTAGAAAACCCTCGCGTGGTTAATGAAAGGGAAATGTATGCACAGCGAGTGACAGTTTGGTACGGCTTTTGGTCGGGCGGTGTCATCGGCCCTTACTTTTTTGAAAATCAAGAAGGACAAGCCGTGACAGTAAATGGAGACCGATACCGTACGATGATTAGGGAGTTTTTGTGGCGTCATTTGGATGGAATGGACATTGACGAGTTGTGGTTTCAGCAGGATGGTGCCACCTGTCACGCTGCACGAGAAACAATGTTGTTGCTCCGTGAACGGTTCCAGGATCGCATCATTTCTCGTAATTCCGACCATCAATGGCTACCAAGGTCGTGTGACTTGACGCCTTGTGACTTTCCTCTTTGGGGTCATCTGAAGTCATTGGTGTATGCCAATAAACCCCGAAACATCAATTACTTGAAGGAGGAAATTCGACGGGTTATCGGGCAAATGGAAGTCGAAACTTGTCGTGCAGTAATATCCAATTTCATGGACAGAGTTGATGCGTGCCAGCGCAGTAGAGGAGGACACATGCATGACATCATTTTTCATACATAAAATTGGAAGGAAAGATGAACTTGTTGATGTATTTATTTTCAGTTTTTCAATAAAATAAATCTCTTAATTTGATATATCAAAACCGGCGCTCTTTTTGAATCACCCTATACTCCTAAATACGTAATAGATCTACTGGGATGTCATAATTTTTTTAATTTTTTTTTAATCATGTCAGTCATTAGTGATTAATTTAGGTCGAGAAGTGGCAGGTTTTGACATGTGATAGGCTACATTTCCAGACCTGCTTTGTAGGGTATTGCAATAACCACTACACCACGAAGGTGGTCAATTTTGGATTTTTTTTAAAGTCTCATCAACTGGTTATTAGTGACTACGTTGGGATATGTATATAGAACAGTGGATTTTGACTTGTGTAAATGTACAGACCCTAGCCGGGAATCTAACACGGGACCTCCGCGTTGTAGGCTAGCGCGCTAACCACTACGCTACAAAGACGGACAATTTTTTATTAATGATAGTGCAAGGTGTTTAATGGACAACTATTTTTTTGTCTTTATATAGTGACAATTTACAACTGTATATTATTAAACGTAAATGTTAAACACGTAAAACGTAAATATTATTAAACTGTATATTATAATGTAAATGTTTAATAATGTCCTATTTTTGTCTTCTATGAGAAAATCATCCAGTGGCAAACCCTCGTCGCTGTTTTATAAGATCCAGACTCCAGAATTTTTTTAATCGGACTACTTAATTCATTCGATGTGGATGTAAGGAGCTTTAGTCTATGGATCAACGAAAAAATCGAATGTAAACAGGATACAAACTTTTAAAAACACATTTTAACGTTTAATCATGGCAGTCCCTACTGCGTACGAACTCTGTCGTAGAACGAAACCTCAACAAACACTGTAGGCTACACATGACCATTAACAAAATTATACCCTAGTTTCCATTCAAAATTAATAAATCACACAAATCTAAAGATACAAACAATGTCGCTACTACATTTACCATAACTAATAAATTGAACTGTGATAATAAACACTAAAATATTAATTTTTAATTTATAATTTATTTTTTTTTAGTATAACATTTGGCTTTCCTGGTAAAGTTTTCCCACAGTTTTCCTTGGCCACTACAAGCGGATACCTGGTCAGTTTAATCTTTGCGTTGACCGGCCCGTTGGCGTAGTGGTTTGCGCAACTGGCTTCTAAGCCGGGGTCCCGGGTTTGATTCCCGGTCAGGTCTGGCATTTTTTCATCGCTCATTTTCATTATCATCATTATCCACCATATTCATTAGCAGAAATCGCAGAACAGTCAGACGTAAATTAAAAAGAAATAAAAATAATAATAATTTTTCCGTTCTATACAGAAGTATTTTAACCTTTCCAAAGCCTTCTCCAAAATTATCATTTGTCATAAAATGTAGACGTAATATTTATATTTTTTTCACATTTTTTGACATTGAAGTTTATCTATTTATTAAACAATGTATTATTATTATTTTTTTTAAATTTTTATGTTACTACCTAAAGACAAACTTCAAAGTGTCGTGTAACCACCACACTTTTATAAAAAATAACACCTTTTTGTATATATTTTTTAATTAAATAAAAAAAGTAGAAATAACTTCGTTATTTATTACATAAATGTTTGTAACACTATTTTCTCTTGTTTAATAAAGTTCAAAATCTGAGAAAACGTAATGAACCGAACCAAATTCAGACAACTAATTACGGACTTTAATGGTTCCATGAAGAGCAAAATAGAACACGGGGTGGACAGAAGAAAGGAGAAACGCCTACAGTGAGCGAATGCTGAGAATATGGGTTGCAAAAAGAGCTTCCAGAAACTTCTAAAGTCACCTCACGTGATCTAAAATTGGCCTTTTACAAGGAAACATTATTACGTATTTACTTTACAAGAAACTAAAAATTTTACGCAGTAAATTTGTAAATTTACAATCTCCCGTCTATTCCAATACGCCAGGTAACAGAAAATAAATTTACTAAATGGAATATTAATCATCTAGTGTATGAATTGAAACCGATACAAATTTGTAATTAAAATTCAAAGAAAATTTACAAAACTAAGTTTGAATATTATTCATTTTAAAAAGTGTGTAAATTTTAAAGTTGTAAAGAAAATGACTAAGTATGGAAATTTTCTATATACTGCCTTCCGTCATTTTATAGCGTATCTATTTAAATATTATTTTCTGCTAACATATATATGAAATATTAGTAAAGTTAATTGAATTTTAAGAAACCTTTAAAATCAATTTAATTCGCTATATCATTTTTAAACTAGTAGTTTCCATCATAAATTTATTTTTATTAACAAAAAATTTGCATTATGAACATACGGGAACATTATGAGTATCAAAAACATGTATAATTTCTTCCTAATAAGGCAAAAAATAAATTTATAACTGAACTAACTTCATAAATGGAGTCTAATTATAGCATTTTAAAAGTACATGTACGTGGTATTATAGTAAATCTATTGTCGAATAAATAGTTTAAAGGTGTGTCAATTCTATGAACTTCCTTTCGCATTTTTCCCACTCATTTTACAATAAATTGCCAAAGTAAATATATATGTGCCGTACACCCAAAATAAAAAAAATCTATTAATTTTATGTTTAACTAGAAAACTGTCTCCAATACACGTACTAGGAATGTTTTCCAAACAAACATTGAATTCATTGATATCAGATTACATTTTTAGGCGAAGATTTATTTGTTAATAATTAACAATGAAATCTGTAGCACCTAAAACAATTTTTGAAATATCCAGAATCTAGAAACTTTCATGAACATCTTAAATTATCAGAAAATAATAGTAGTGAAGATAAATATGTTGTTCACTATCAGATGTGGGCTAAACTCTGGATTTTCTAAATAGTAGAACTATAAAATATTCCGGATTACGACTGACATAGTCAAAATATGATGCTGATTACCAAAATTCGAACCGGATAGGCACGATAAAAAGAATAAGGCCTATAAAGTTTTTTTATTTTTTTCAAAGTACAGAATGTAGGGCCTGAGTTTATTGTTTTATTATGTTTTGCATAGTGTAAATTATTTTCACTCGATCTGCTATTTTCAAGGCTACAAAAAAAAGTATATTTCTTATCACATATTCATCGAATTACATTAATGAAGCATTTAAGAAGTAGAAGTGTAAAAGATACTGGTCAGAGTTATCTTCTTTGAAAATAATGAATTTCGTTATACAGCCAGACCCTGTGGTGAATGAAGTGGAGGTGTAATTTTAAGGGTGAAAAGTAGATGATTTACGGAGAACCTGGCATGTTGATAAGCATACTTTTCCACTCAGTGAGGAAGGCATGGTAAACCACCACACTCCTTGTTTTACTTATTCAACTCTCTAGAGGTTCAAACCAGATTTTCGGCTGATAACTTTAAGAAAAACTTGTTTTGAATTAAAAAAAAGTTTTCAGTATTTTTTTGTAGAGTCAATAAACATTTTAAAGAAGTGTATTCATCTTTACACTGTTTTTAAGGGGAAAATTTTATTATAGGCCAATTGAATCTTTTATTTTCTAATAAAAATTGTAATTATCTATTTTTTTGTGTTTTTATTCAAAATATTGTCGAACATCATTAGTATATTAAGATTTCTGATTAACAAAATTGAAAAAACAATCCTGAAAAATTGCTTTAGAAGCCGATATTGATTTTTTTAGCAGAAAAAATTTATAAGTATCTTGAACTAAATTTTATTGCTTATAAAAATAAAATTTTCACTGATATTCACAATTTCTTCAAAACTACAAATAAAACTTAGGTCTAAAAGAATGTGTTATGATTTTACAGTACAGTTTTACAACTTCGTAAAGTTAATAATATTGCTTTCCAGAAAAACTGGTGGGTATGGACTACTACCGGTTTTCCCCTGGATCATTTGCTAGAAACAGTTATTTTATATTTTTAGGAGAAAACCTTTCTTAAAAATAGTATAAAAATGAACAAATCTAATTCAGATTTTATGTAGAAATAGGCTATATGATTGAATATTATTACTATCTGCTGATGAAATTGCATTGACTTTCTAACACCAATTTCGATGATTTCAAGAAGTTCATGAGTGCATATGTACAATGAAGTGTAGTTGTGCCTAAGCAGGTATTTAAAATGAATCAGTATTATCTCATTATGTTGTTTAGGTCAACAGCCGAAAGGCTGGTTTGAACCTCTAGAGGTTTTACTAAGTAAAAACGAGGAATGAGGTGGTTTACAATTGCCTTCCTCACTGAGTTGAAAGAGTATGCTTATCAGCATGCCAGGCCCTCACTTTCCACCCTGAGCACTCACTTTCCACCCTGCAAATGACACCTTCACTTCATTCACCACAGGGTCTGGCTGCATAGTGAAATTCATTACTCTCAGAGGAGATAACTCTGACTAGTGTCTTTTACACCTCTACCTCTTCTGTTCTTAAATAGTTCAGTCATATAAGTGGCTGACTATGTGTAAGAAACAGAACTATTTTTTTAGCCCTGGACCAAACAGATAGAGTGCAATTAAAATAACACTCCACCTGCCCGTTTTTGGCATTATCTCATTATAATACAACACAAAAATTTCTTTCATGGTATAATCAATAACTGATAAATGGCATAATTAATTATATTTGTGTTATTCACAATGTTTTATGGTGATTCCTAAGGTGGACAGGTGCAAAATTATGTACTAGATAATTTTGCTAGTTTTAATATTAAGTAAATCATCCTAAGGGTTGATTTATAGTTCCTTCAATATTAAGTCAAGTGGAGTACAATAAGGTTTTCAAAACTTTCCTGCTGCTAATGTATTGAAGAACTAGAGAAGCCCATCCATTCCCTGCGTAAAATTAATAAAGTGGTGGTTATGTTTTTTTTTTTTTGCTATAAGTTAATTAGCATTTTATAAGATCAGTTCAAAAATAAAATCGTTTCAAAATTAAATTTTGATGATAAATTTCTGAGTACTCAAAAAATTATCTTTAAGCTGAGATCACAAAAAATAAATTTGTTGCATATAAGCCAAGGTGTACATAACTTTTCCTAATAGATTTTGACTGCAATCTTTCTAAAATTTGATGTTCGATTTTGTAGGAATACCTTAAGGTTGAATTTTTTATGTCAGAAATGGTTTTAAAAATGATTCATACAATTTTTTTATTGTTTGATTGTTGACCAATGTATTATACAAGAATTTAGATATAAGACTAGATGTTTTTTTGTAAGTATAGACCTATGCCGTTTAATTTTAAATTAATTTCAGACATTTTCCTCACAACAATTAAAGAAGAAATATTTCTAGAATGAGAAAAAAATACTGTCAACGCCTATAAGACCATCTAAACCACTTAGCCTTAGACCTTCTTGATATTCATAGCTCACGTGTCAATGTAAGATTGAAACGAACTGATTTTCTAAATTTAAGTGAGAAATTTAAAATGTATTATTAAATTATTAATTCCAATTATATAAACTTTTATAAGGTATTCACTATGTTAAACTATGTTATCTAATAATTATTATTTTGTGATTCAGTAAGGATGTGTGTGTGTTTGCGCGTGCGTGTGTGAATTTGTTGTTCGTAATTTGTTAGCTTTTAAGTTGCTAATCCGTGGGTTATTAACTTATCCACTGATAAATTCTCTATATTTAGCTGTATTACTTATTGTTCATACATGAACAGATCATACATTTTTTTCATTTATATGTATTAAAACAAAAGAAAATTTAATTAATAATTTTTCCAGTGCTTTAAATAATTCTAACAGTACGAGCAATTGTCAAAATATTATTTATTATTTTATTTATTTATTTGTTTATTTATATTTCATACATTTATATCATTATATTTTTTCTGTTACTTTTTCTCGTATACTGCCAATTTTAGACAATGTGAGGTGGCTTTAGCCGTTTCTGCAAGTTCTTTTTGCCGCCAAATTCTTAGCATTTGCTCACTGTAGGCTTTTATCCTTTCTATGTCCATCCGGTGTTCTGTTTTTACTCTTCATGGAAGCACATGAAGTCCGTAATTAATTGCTTGAATTTGGTTCGGTTTATTAATTTTCTCTATCTATTTCGGTCTTCTCAATACGTTTTGTCTTCTTTAAACCGTTTATCCGACACCTTAGGTTTATTTTTAAGTGTCAAAATGTTTTTTGTCACCAGTAGTCACCCGTAATATATGTTTTATTATTACATTGTCATATGGCAATAAATATTAAAGAAATTTAAATTGAGTTATAATGTTGGGAAAAATATAATATTATCTTTTTTTGTTACGGTATCAGGTGAAACATATAGTAGAATTCAGTTGAAATGATTGGTTGATATATTAGATTATTATTTCCAGAGTATGAAGAAGATATAGATGGTATGCGGGTGAGTAGCAGTAGTAACAGCAGATTCTACTATCAATAAATCCTGGGGCGAGCTCCCAAGGGTGAGATTTCGCCCCTACAAACCTGTCATATTTCCGCCAAACCTAACCCAATTGTCTCCGAGTTATGACCCCATGTCTTGATTATCACTGATCCTCCAGAAACATAACACGCACTACTGTCCTCGTACTTTCATCTCTATCAATGCATTTAATCCATTTTCAGATTCCTCACAAACTTGAACCTGTATAACTCTTCGAGTTACATCAAAATAATAACTAAAATAACACTTCATATCATTTGACTAATAATTGGTCCACTAAATACATAAAAAATACAACATCTATTTTAATTTCTAACTTTGTGAAACTTTTGAACATAGTGAGTTTCTGGAAAATTCAAATTCAAAAATATTAAATGTCTGTAAAATCGGTAAAATAAATGGTATTTCTTAAGATTCGGCCTTAGTATAAAATTTACCACAAAAGTGTATATAAATTAAGTTGTAGGAATTATAAAATCTTTTATTTCTAGCATTGTCATTGACTCGTGATTAAAATTATTTACATTAGCTAGAGAAAATCTTGTGAATGATTCACACCAGATATTTAATTATATCAGTAACATGAAGAAGTTGAAGATCAATGTCTAATAGATCAATTCGTACGTACCACTGGGATTTAATGATTGTCCTTAAGTATCTTAGATTGAGCTGCTTGCATGCAAACCGAAATATTTCAATATTCAACATACTTATTGTGACATTGTACAGTGATATTCTAGAAATGGTTGAGGGACTAGATTGTATCGTATGAAGTGGTGTGTATTGAACAAGAATAAAGGATTGCGATGAATGAAAATTGTTGAATAGGAATTCTCGGAAATCGAAACTTATGGAAACGTTTGTATTTTATTTCTTTTACTATGTTCTGGTAAAGTTGTAAAATTTTTAGAAGGCTCTAGATTCTTCAGGAAACTATCAGACCACAGTTATAAAACACTTAACGCTTTTGTAGTGAGTTAGTGAATACTTGAAATGTGAATGGAAAGTTTTGTCGGGAAGTCCGAAATAGTGACGTTACAGGACCGGTTGTGAAGTACTTTAATAATGCATATGGTAGTAGCAAGTTAGTTTGGATAGGTAAATTAATTGTTTTGATTGTTGAGTTACGGAGTCTTAATTACAGTCAAGTTTATTAAAGCTTAAGTTGTATAATTAATTTAATTGAAATAATCTAATTGTATAATTTATTAGCCTAAATTTAATAAATAAATATTAATTGTATCAATAAATAATTGTTATAATTTTTAAAATGTTCTCTTTGTTGTTTATTAAACCAAGATATTGAACGAACCTAGGCTTTCGTATACAATGCATACAAAGACACTAATAAATTTATAGATACCAATTTATGTTTGAGTTGTAGGCCTAAGTGAGAATATTTTCCAATGCACTTGTAAAGAATTTTTGTTTGTCGCTTTATTTTGGTGCGATTCTTCCAAAACAATATAATATAATTTTATAAAACTTTGCTTTTGTTTTGATTTGGAACTATGGTGTAATTAAAATTATGAACCGTAAACTAAGTGAATAAAAAATAAAACATTGTATTTTTATTGTAATAAAGTAATAATAATAATAATAATATTTAACTGTTTTGCTTTAAAGGAATCAAGGTGCATTAACGTTATATATTTTTTTTTATTTCATTTTTCCATTATAAATGTACAGTACGTGGATAGAGGAATATTGCATGAGAATATTAAATAAATCATAATGTTCTACGCAACACTAAGAGACTATTCAGTCACTGTGTTAACTTATAATTCTTTTTAAATCCAGGTACAATCTTCCAAAATTCCGTTTTATATGAGACAATTTAATTATGTCTATCTTATAAACGAATTAAACTATTATTAATAACTTTACACCCAATTAAGTTATTATGTCTTCAATATAATTTCTCATTAAAATAACAATTACTAGAATGACATTATAATTGCGATTATTATTATTAATATTATTTATAAGATAAAAAAACAAAAGTTTATACATAAATGTGGTACGAAATCTCGCAAGACATTCTCTTGCCAAAGAAAATAAAGAACAACATAAACTATGCTTAATCATGAGTAAACAATGTAATATGAAAAAATTTTGAACATGAATCAATGACCCTAAATGAAAATCAACTTCTCTTCTACTTAAAAATTCGGAAAATCACTCATTTTTGCTAAATTATGCTCAGTAGAAGAAAAAGCTTTTAAATGTGTAAATGTGTGAAGAAGCATTCAGATCGTCGTCACGTTCTCTTCAACAATGAAGAATCTCAAAAGTCACTGAATTGACAGATCAGAGACTGAAAAGTATGAAGCCTTTTGATTTAATGTAAATAGAAAAAAATCTTTGATATAGCCGTAATTATTATGTTTGCTCTTAAATTATCGTACGGGTGTGATCACTTTAATATCAAAATTTCCACAAGATTATATTTCATGAGATAAAAGCAATTGTATAAAAGTAAAGTAAATAGAAATTTTTGTACTCACCGGGTTGGTCTAGTGGTCAAGTCATCGCTGCGAGTCAGGTGATCTACAGAGATGAAGGTTCCATGGTTTTAATTCGAGTAAAGGTTGTTACTTTTTTGATGCCAATACTAGACAGTGATTACCGGTGAATTTTGATGGTTAGTATTCAATTAACCATACGTTCTTAAGAATAGTCAGCCTGAGTCTGTTCAAGACTACATCTCATTTACAGGTTACACAGAGTCGTCTACATCCTCATCTCTTTGGGTCTTGATTTTGTTTATTGTTCTAAACTGAACAGATTTCAAAGTGCACACAGTAGTGTTTAAAAATGGAAATTATGGAAGATTTTTGAAAATGTTTCTGTAAATATTAACCGTGTTATGGTAGTCTATATCAAAAATTATACATTTCATAATTATACAAGAAAATGTTATCATCAAGTTATGAGGAATTTTCTTAAATTTTTAATTCAAATAAGCCTGTTAAGAAAGTATTTTGAAAAAATCACTTCTGAATCTATTAGAAATTGTCTTGAAGATTATTTACTGGTTGTTTCATAAATTTTATTACTAATATTCCAAAATAATAATAATTTTGTTGAATTATTTCTGGTTATTTTAATAATGATTATTAAGGAAATTTTCATGATACATTTGTCCAGATATTTTTTTAACTTCTCCTTCTTTTTTGGCATCATCATCTTCATCTTCAGTTCGTTAACAAGAAATATTCACTTGTTTCAATAGTACGAAGAAAATATAACAAAAACAAAACAAGAGCTCGTGTTTATCAGCATTAATTAAGGAGTCACAGTCAGGTGAATGTAGATATAAAAGAGTTTGTTCTTTCTTTTAGTTAAACGAAGAGAGTATTTTAGAGTGGGATGGAGATAAAGAGCTTAAAACAAAGTAAAGAAATCAGAGTTCAACATCACCAAACTACCACACATACTATAACAAACACTTCTTATTCTTATTATTCTGCTTCTTCAACAACTAACAAAATGCCACCATGATTTTCATGATCGTCATCGCACTACTGGTGGTACCACAGCCAGATAGATAATGTTGTTCTTCTATTTTTGTATAAGTGTGTATGTATATACGTACAAAACAAAGAAATAAATAGTATGTATTGAAAGAGAAATAAAGATAGAAATATCTTATAGTAGAATTAACTATCGTTTTCTTTCTCGGTTTGTTGTTCTCGTATATAGTACTACAGTTTTGTTGTCTTAAAAAAGAGTTGCTAATGAACTGACCGCTGTTGAACTATGTGTGTTTTGTTTGTTAGTTTAGTTTTGTTTTTTTACTATAGTTTAGTTGTTAGTAAGGCTGTAGCAGGACGGTTAAACTAGTACCAGATTAAGTACGATCTATATATCAGTAGTAATTAAGAGCATCTCTATATATGTACTATAATGCCACTGTAATGGGATATACAGTTAAGTTAGAAAATATATTTTTAAAAATACATAAAGGAAGGTGTGGCAAAATATTTTGTGTGTTTTTTCTTAGTTAAAAATGAATTGAAAAAGAAATAAAAATATATCATGAAATTTTAGATATATAAAACATAAAATTTTAGGTCTTTTTCAATGTCCTTAGCAAATGTTTTTTTTTATTTATTTATGAAATTCACAATCTGTTAGAAACAATCAGTGAATGTGATATCACAAAATTTGAGAAAAATTAACATTTTATACAAACGTGAGTGGAGACACAGTCCAGTGACAGAACTCCGACGTGAATAGACAAGTGTAGCATTTAGAACATTGTAATAGATAGTCAATTACAGTACTACGTTAGTAGATGAGGTCCCGGCTCCATTGACGTTTCAGACGTCTTATTGGATTGTTTGGTAGAGTCTGCGTAGTCAGATTTGAGATCAATGGGTTATGGTGGTTCACGAGTTTCTTCCTAAATTTTGTATATAGTTTTAAGAAAACGTCATTTATGTAGGGTACGTTTAGGTCTGAGTGTAGCTTTCTATTGGTTACATAATATGGGGCGTTAACTGTCCTCCGTAAAAGCTTTGATTGGAAACGCTGAATCGTTATTAATATTATTAATTAATATTATTAATTGCAAATGTTATTAATATTTTTAATTTTGTGATTAAGAAATAAATTATTAAAAGTTTCATCTGGAGTGTAAAACCTACAGATTATAAATAAATCTAATATTAAATATGTAGACCGGTGGTTCTTAGATGGTGGTACGTCGTATCACTGGTGGTACGCAAGAACGTATCAAGTGATACTGAGATGGAGACATCTGAGAAGATAGGCGTTGCACAGTGGATACCAGAGAGAGTAGGGGCAGCGATGCTTCAGGATGAGGAGAGCTGAAAATTAGTCGCTCAGTTTGCGGAGAGGATGATCGGGAGTTTGCGGAGGAAGGAGATATCAGGAGATCAGCGGTATCGCCTTCTCCCACAGTAAATCAATCCTGTCCCGATCTCAGAAAGTAGGCACTCTAATTTCCTGAGCTGGTGATGAAAGAAATGAATGAGAGTAAGAGAGTGCTCCGCTGACACTGTGTAAATTTTTTAACCCGACATTTCCCTTGTAGTATTTTATATACAGTTCCGGGGGACGTGGAGAGTTGTTTGCCGATGTCGGATCAAGTGGCCAGGTGGCGGGTTTTTTGTTGGTAGGCGGTTGCAGTCTCCTTAGGGCTGGACTAGGACGCCTCAATTGAGTCCAACCCTCATCGTGAGGAAGTGAACATGAGTTTTTCTCGCCACCTTGGATTAAAAAAAGTGATGCGCGAACAGGTAGACAAAACCTTTATTTACAAAATAAAATATAAAATTAATCTCTCACTTCATTAAATCAAAATTTTGATTCTAGAACGTATTAAAAAGAGTAATATTTGTACAAGGTAAGAAGAAGTGGATTCACATTAGATAGGTTAATTTATATTTATTTAGAAGTACGATTTCTGCGAGGAATCGACAGTCTGCAGTGTAACAAGATCGTACACCCCTCCTTCACCGACGCCATGCTTCATCCCTGCATAGAGATTCCTAACGTAATCCATCTTGGGAAAAAATAGTGGTACACCTAGATTTCTGAAAATTTCAATTGGTACCCAGGGACAAAAAGGCTGAGAACCCCTGACCTAGACACACAAATCCAACACGGATTATTATAAGGTAAAGAAAGGTCTGACCAATTATTAAAAGCAAAAGAAAACCAGATACTTAAAGAAGAACATCTTCAAAACTTCTAGGAGAGCAAAATCTGATTCTAAACATTTTTTGGTAAGAATTTTGTAATTCTTATAGTGAGTATTGAATTATTTGCGCTTGATCATTAAGATCCCAGGGCTACAAAATATAGTTCTGTTTCTTATCACATGGTCACCCAATTATATGACTGAAGCATTTAAGAACAGAAGAGGTACAAGTGTAAAAGACACTTATCACAGTTATCTCCTCTGAGAGTAATGAATTTTAATTATACAGCCAGACCCTGTGATGAATGAAGTGTCGGTGTCATTTGTAAGGTGAAAAGTAGATACTTTTCGGAGGTCTCGGCATGGTGATAAGCATACTTTTCCACTCAGTGAGGAAGGCATGGTAAACCACATTACTCCCCATTTTACTTAGTAAGATTCAAACCAGCCATTCAGCTAATGACCTAAACTAGAACAATTCTTTATATGTTTGACAAAATATTGAACTTTTACAAACAAAAAATTATGAAATTTACAAAGAATTAGTAACTAATGATATCTTGTTCACCCAAGATATCATAATCATAATCTTCTTTTTCTTCTTCTCCTCCATCTCCTTCTTCTTCTTCTTCTTCTTCTGTTTCTTTTTCTTCTTCATCTTCTTATTCTTCTTCTTCTTCTTCTTGCTGTAAATCTTTGAAGAATCACTACCAACAGGTCATAAATAAATTGGGAATAATTGAGAGACCCTTGTAAACGTAGGGTGGCTTCCTACGATAACATATAGTAAACAAGAGATAGGCTACTGAGAGAAAGAAAACTGTTGTTAAACCTTTGTCGGAAGTAAGACAAAAAGATAAGTGGGTTATCCAAAACACAGGTAGGTAAAAACATACAGTAGATAAGTAGTTTATAATAGAACTGACGCAATGTGGTCCAAAACTAACAGTACTATTGCAAACTACGCACAAAACCAGCCAAAAAGATAACATTCAACCTATTCCAACAATTAAAATGGCAAAATTTCATCTTGATCGCTCAGTGAGTACTATTTAAGCTCCTAAGCTGAAAGTGCTGAGTTTGAAAACATCTGTGATCTAAATGTACACTAATGTTCTATTATGTAAGTGTTGTAAAAAGTTCTTCTTCTTTATCTTCTTCTTCTTCTTCTCCTCCTCCTGCTCCTGCTCCTCCTCCTCCTCCTCCTCCTCCTCCTCCTCCTCCTCCTCCTCCTCCTCCTCCTCCTCCTTCTTCTTCTTCTTCTTCTTCTTCTTCTTCTCCTTCTTCTTTTTCTCCTTCTCCTTCTTCTCCTTTTTCTTCAACTTCTTCTTCTCCTTCTTCTTCAACTTCTCCTTCTCATCTTCTTCTTCAACTTCTTCTCCTTCTTCGACTTCTTCTTCAACTCCTATTTTCCGAGCAAGTACATACATATGAAAAGTTTGCTAATCCATGACAGACTTGAAGAGTGCGGTCCAGTATTTACCTGGAAGAACCAAAGAAAGCGAAACGGTTGCAAAATCTTGGCAAACATTTTAAAAGCCTAACAAATGTTCATGGTTTTAAATTACAAAGAAACTGCTGTCATCAGATGGTGAGCATGAATGGCTTGGGGATACCTTAAATATTTTGGGGCTGTGAAAAAGCCGTTTTAAGTGTGTGTGTGACTAGTTGGGAAGAGTCGGTTGGTGAGTGGTAGTTGTCATGACGGTTGATAAGATGGACGTTCGGTGTCTTGTCGTCCAGCGGAGACGTCATCTTCTTACCTCGCAGTATTTTGGTGATTAATGCTCCATCGGGACTCAGTGGGCGCACAACGCTCGGTTGAGGGACCGCTGTGGGCAATGACGGTCCAGTTTGAAGGCGGTTACCCAAGCGGAAGCATCAGCTTCTATTTTTCGGGGTCGTCCATGGTTCTTCATCGGAGTCCGGTAGCCGTATGCCGATGGTTGGTGTTTGGTCGAAGCTTTAGAACGGAGTGACAATCGGACTCAGTGATACTTCCATTTTAAACTTACCAGAGACCAGTAGTAGAGGCGGTTACTAGATCTCTGTATTGCCGACCTTTCTTTGTCGGCATACCAGAATCATTATCGGCCGGCTGCTCATTACTTACTTAAAGGAGGCAACGGTAACATTGCATTTTTTATTTATTTTAAGTAGGATCAACAGCTAAGTTATTTGCAACCACACAGGATTAAAAATCAATTGAGTTTAAACATTTCCTAATATTAACAATAAATCGAACACAGGACCTACCGCTTTGTTGTATAGCACGTTAATCAATACGCCAAAAAATAAGTACATTTTCTTTCTGAAACGAAGAATTGCAGTTTCATATTTTGATTTTATAATGATCAATATGCCTTTACTTTCATAATTTCAGATTAGAATTAATCTCCTAAGAATAAGAAAATTATACAATGCAGTGTATAAAAATGTACACCCCTCTTGCCAATTTATAAAATAATATGAAGACCATGAGATTTATATTTGTTTTCATTATAAAAAAAACCAGTAAATTAACTGGAAAAGAACAAGCGTAGTCTACACCATTCCATAAGTGTGAGTGTGTGTGTGTTGTTTACGTATATATATTTATTTTCTTCTTCTTGAATGAAAGAGGTATGCACCGGACTGTAATCAAGTTTTTCTATACAAACTTATACATTCACTGGGTGACCCAAAACAATAAAACGTCTAAACTTGAATATTTGATGGTGGATTCTCTCCTTGGATGATGGTTACTGTCCGAGTAGCTCTATTTAAGAGGACACTTGCATGCTAACGTTACTTCAAAGCAAGAAAGGTGGATCAAGTTCAGCATCCGATTTTAGAACTAGAGTTGTGAGCCGTAGAGCTCTCCTCGTCAGTTCAGTAGAGTAGATAATCCACCTATCCAAGGCCACCAATTAGAGGGCTAACCTCGAAATCGGGACCATACCGAATATCTTCGGCAGAAGCTTTTACCCATCCTGATAGCTCCAAATTCTTTTTTGAGCAAAAAAAGAGCTCCAGCTCAACATTATATTTAAGAAAAACTTGAACGTTAAGAAGATTAGTTTATATCATTTTGTAACTTATAAAGTTACAAAAATCTTGTGTTGTTTAGGTCATCAGCCGAAAAGCTAGTTTGAACCTGTAGAGGTTTTACTACGTAAAACGAGCAGTGAGGTGGTTTACCATTGTCTTCCTCACAGTGGAAAAGTACTTTTATCAGCATGCCGGCCCCTCTGAAAAGCACATATTTTTCACTCTGCAAATGACATCATCACTTCACTCACCATAGCGTCTGGCTGTATAATGAAATTCATTACTTTCAGAGGAGATAACTGTAATTAGTGTCTTTTACACCTCTACCTCTCCTGTTCTTAAATGATTTAGTCATTTAATTGGCTGACCGTGTGATAAGAAACAGAACTATTTATTTTATCCCTGCACAAACAGATTGAGTGTAAATATTTTGACATCCAATTGGCTGTTACGGGCAAAACAAAAATCTTATATGCCTACTTTTATCGTTTTTTGTTTTTTGTAACTTATATTTTTTTGGGTTTTCCTTGCCCATTACAAGCAGGTGGTGTGTTAAATTAATTGCACTCAATCTGCTAGTTCCAGAGCTAAAAATAACAGTTCTGTTTCTCATCACATGGTCAGCCAATTATATGCGTGAACTATTTAAAAACAGAAGAGATAGAGGTATAAAATACTCTACTAGTAGTCACAGTTATCTCCTCTGAAAATAATGAGTTTCACTAACATTCAGACCCTGTGGTGAATGAAGTGAAGGTGTCATCGGCAGAGTAGAAAGTAGGTGCTGTTTGAAGGGCCTGGAATGCTGATAAGTACACGTTTCACCTAAGAAAGACGGCAATACCTCACTTCTCGTATTATTAAGTAAAGCCTCTAGAGGTTCAACCCAGCTCTTCGGCTGTTGACTTAAACAACTATAAGTTTTATCCTTAGTTTTACAAACATTAAGCATCTGCTTTTTAACAATACAATTTCACTTCTTGTAAGATATAGTTTTTTAAAGATGTATATATAATAGCCCTACATCTGTCCTGCTGTATAGTGTGGAAACATTTTTCGGTATGCAGTCCATTAGTCCTTTAAAAGCTTTTGAGATTTTTGAGAATTCAGATGAATTATTTGGCATTCTGTAAACTGAACATGTTATAAACATCGATGTTTTAATACATTTGTGTGTTGATTGTGAGTTTTGAACATAATATAGAGAAGAAAGATTACCCATATTGTGCATTAACAAAATGGTGATAAGTAGCAAAATCTCAGACAAATTCTCGAACAAACATGAGTACCCGTATTATTTTGAGGGTTATTCATGATAAATGGTGATTAACCGGAGTTGTGGCCAATTTTCAGTGATTAGAGTTGGCATTATAAGAAGTATTTTTAAAGGTCTAAAGATTGAAATAGTTGGAGTTTCGTTGCTCCATTGAACAATGTTATGAACGATTTGACTTGACGAATGTGAAAGGATGGAAGACGCTAGCAAATAGCAAAGAGGATTGGAGGAGGATCGTGGAGGAACCCAAAGCTCACATAAAAAATAATCCTTGGCATCCCAAAAATAATCTATTAAAGTTTAAAAAAAATAAACGGAATATTACTAATATGTCAATATTTTTTTGACACCCAGTACCTTCAGTAAGAATCACTGAACATCCGGTCTCGAGACTTCGTAAGTGTTTTTCATATTCATTTTTATTTAAATTTATTATTATTCTTTTAAAAAATAATTCATTTCATCGTTGTATCGTTTTATTTTGACAGAATATAACCTGTCAAACGATTAAGTGAAGATATTTTCCTACAAAGCTAATTAAACTAAAGTTTAGGTATCATAAGCCACCTCTATAATAGGCTTATTGTTTGTATTTAAAAATAAATAACGTTAGTTTTTAAAGAAATAGAATAAATAAATTGACAGGTATAATAATTACTAAAAAAATACAAAAGTAACTTGTATTGTTTATATTTTTTTAAATGACAATTTAATAAAATATTTTATTTATGTTTATTTTTTAATTTATTTACATAAATCTTTTACTTGTTTTGTACTGTTTCCATTTCTGTAGACATTTTTCATATGCTGTGTAATCATATTAACTGAAATGTAGTTAAAAAAACTTTAAATTTGTTAGAAGTAAAATTAGGTAAAGATAATAAGTTAATGAAAGTTTTCCCTGTGAAATACCTGCATATATAAATTTCATTTCTCAGTGGTAAGAACTGAAAAAAAAAATTAATTCCAGCAAGCCCCTTACTGGATGGGGTTTGTTTCTTTGATTCAATCGTTTACTCAAATACAAGTTAAAAGTTAACAAAAATACTTGATTTATTTAATGCTGTTTTTCCACAAGAATGAAAAAGATCCAGTAGGCAAATATTTGAATTCCGCTGTCTATCCAGTCTGATATAATCCGATACAAAACTTAAAACCGTTGTATTTCTATACTCCATTTAATTACCTAGTTTGGCTATTCAATTTCCTGTGGTACGTTTAGTTAAGAAATGAGGACATAAAAAACGAACTGGATGTTTACAATCTGAATGAGAAGATTGCAGAATTTCGAAATCGATGGAAGGAGCACATAGAGAGAATGCCTGAGGAAAGGATCCCCTCAACCTTTCGAAATACAGGCTGGAGGGTAGGAGAGATGTTGGGAGGCCATACAAAAGATGACAATTATCCAGTTTTATCGCTAAGTGTTTATATCGAAGAGTTTTATCACTGTTGTGAGTCGGAACAGGCGAAAGCCTAATCTTTGATTGTGAGAAGAAAAGACGTTTGGTTAAATTCTGCCACCAGTTTCAAGTCATCTCTCCATCGTATTTGCGGACAACCTCTACCTCTCTTTCCTAGCCAGGGCCTCCTTCGCTTAGTCTCCATGTTCATCAATATGTCTCATTGTGTGTCCAGTCTAACGTAATTTTAGTGACATCATATGCTATTTTACATTTATACTGTTTTAGTTTACTACTAAATATGCACATTTCTTACTCGGTCTTTAAAAACTGCAATATTGATAACTATTTCCAAAAAAAACAGTTTTACAAATAAATTACTTTTCAGTACATTACATATGCATACATTTATCTTTTCTATTAAATTTACTTACGAAATAGAAAAGTAACCTATCCAACGATCTTAGCCTACAGTCTTTTTTTAATTTTAAACAAAGTAGGCCTACTGTATTTAAAATAAGATTATTTTTGTTCTTTTAAAAATGGCTGTATTTTCTTTTTTTTGTGTTAACGGGCATCGAGTACTATGATCATTAGCCCTCAAGTAGTGCTATTTATTTAGGGCCCTCAGCCCTTTTTTTAGTAGGGTATTTTCATTGTTACATGTATACTACCAAAAAATCGTAAAAATGCTGTATATTCACTTCTACTGTTCTAAACTCAAAAAATATGTCTATGCCTGTTATCCGAAATCAGGTCCCCCTATATTTCGGTTAAGCGAGGTTTTACAGTAATTGTTGGTGGCAATTTTTAAAATTGTCATCTATCATTTTGGTTTGTTCGTCCGCCCGTCACACCTAGATGTCAGAAACTACAAGAGATAGCAAAAAATGGTTTTCGGATTCATCATCTGCACAAAATGTTAGTGGACCTAGATTTGATTTGAAGTTCCAGTTTTGATTGGAAGTGCCCTAAAACCAAAGTTAAAAAATTTAATTTAGAAACCAAAAGAGATAGAAATAAACGGTTTTCGAATTCGTAATCTACCCAAACAGTTAGTGGGCGTGGATGGGGTTTGAAGTCTGTTTGGGTTTTATCTGAAAGTCAATAAATCAAAGTCGGAATTTGGAAACAAAAATAGTGTCATTCGTTTCCTCTTAGAGAGTAGATATGAAATCACTAATGTTTTTGCCATAAGTCTAAGGTAAGCCTTTTTCAAAATTACCACTAGCCAAGAAACGCGTCTCATGAAAGGGATTTTTGTTATATAATAATATCAATGAATGTACAGTATTTAAAACCCTTTTTCATTATGTATTATAAATCTTACTTATATAAGAAATCACGTGCATCTTAAAACCTAATGATAGATTGATATAAAAAGATAAATAAAAAATTAATGAAAGTAACGAAAGAATTTTAATCCCAGAGCACTAAAAAAAAAATCGATTGATTAAGAAGATGTACGGACATACATATATATACAACATTAAATGGAATTAATGAATGAAAATTCGTAGTTGGTAGTAAACCAATAAAAAAAATCATGAATAAAAAAATATGGTATCAGAGCGTAACATTCCATAAATTGGCCTACAGTATCTGGTTTACCCACACAAATACACATATAAAAATAATATACTGATAATTTCCATTCAGAATTAAACAGATTTTCATTATGTGTAGTTGTTTTGTATGCCTATAAATTAAAATTCCTTTATATAAAGGTAAGGCAAGTATAGATTTTACATTGTAGTTCTTTTTGCCGACTAGTTCTTTCATAGCATAGGCGGTTATTAAACATCGTTTAAAAACAATCATTGAGGTATTTTAAATCAAAAAGATCCATTATTTAAGTCTACAGTTTAGACTACCGTATTTTCTAAATTGTTGTTCAAGCTTAAAATATATTATAATACCGTCTACAATATCTTTTGTAGTTTATATGCTACTACAGTATGTAGCAGTAGTTAAGTATCATATGAAGTAGCAAAGGATACCGATATATATATAGATATACATTGGCACGCCCCACTTGACCAGTATTCTGTCTTCTATATCCACCTCAACAGTCTTTTTCTTAATTAGAATACTTTTTTAACCTCACCTTGTTTTCTACTGTTTCATTCTATCATTATATATTTTATATATATTTATCTCTTTTTATTTATACGCCTTCTATTTCTTTTTTTCTTATTATTCTCTTATTCCTTCAGTTAATTTACCATCCTATTTAAGTTTATTCTCAGTTACACCTCCCGCATTCTCCCATATATTTTTTTTCTGTTGCTTTTTTCTTAGTGCTTCTACTGTTCATTTTATTTTATTTGCTACTTGCTACTTTACTGACAGACACGCGTTGGTAAATAATCGGCTACCGGAAGCTCATAAATTCCTACCTTATAATAACTTTTTATAAAATTATATATATATATATATATATATATATTTATTTATGTACGCTATCTTGATAAATATTATCCATAAAATAAAGTGCTTTCATGGTATGCCTCCTTATTATTATATTTTCTATGTGTGTACCTGTTACTTCAAGTGTTACCTTCGTAGGAATATCCGTAAAACTAATATAATATTTTAATTCATTTGAATTTTTTTATTCCTCATATGGGTACATAAATATTATTAAATAAATAGTTCTGTTTCTTGTCACATGGTCAGCCAATTAAATGACTGAATCATTTAAGAACAGAAGAGGTAGAGGTATAAAAGACACTAATCAGAGTTATCTCCTCTGAAAGTAATGAATTTCATTATACAGCCAAACCCTGTGGTGAATGAAGTGAAGGTGTCATTTGCAAAGTGGAAAATATGTGCTTTTCAGAGGGCCTGGCATGCTGATAAGCATACTTTTCCACTCATTGAGGAAGGCAAAGGTAAACCACCTCACTCCTCGTTTTACTTAGTAAAACCTCTACAGGTTCAAATCAGCCTTTCAGCTGATGACCTAAACAACAACATGTGTACATTGTAAATCTATTCAATTTAAGTACAATAATAAACCCTATGATCCAATGAGATAAGGACGATATTATAAAAGTATAAATAAGGTTTAGTCTTCTACAGACTCAGGCCAACTATTCATGAGAACGTATGGTTAATTTAACAAACCCCAACTATCCAAGTACACCGGTAACTACTGTCTAGTATCCAAAGAAATTTTTTGTATTTCTAATATTTGTACTTTGTAATCTGTTCAATTTAAGAACAATAAGTAATCCGATGACCCAATGAGATGTGGATGATGTGAATGACGTGTAAATAAGGTATAGTCTGGTACAGACTCAGGTCCATTATTCCTGAGAGAGTATGGTTAATTGAACTTCAACTATCAAAGTTACAGGTAATCACTGCCTTGTATTCAAATCCATACAAAAGTAACTATTTCTTGAGTCGCAGCTCCGTGTTGTTGGATCGAATGCAGTACGTTGTTATAGTAGTAGTAGGAGAATGAATCAGTTAGTAGTGTTTCACAGCTGATGCATTTGTAGTTGTAGCGTGTACTAACTAGATTAAAAAATATTCTTATCATCTGGCGCATTAATTTAACAAATACCTTACCGGGTTATTATCTTGGTCGGAATTATAATATTTAACTTACCAAATTATATCAAAATATGTAAATAAATAAATATAATAAATAGAAACAAACATGTTAAATACGGTAAGTTTGAATACGAATGTTTTGTATCAGAGTAATACAACAATCGTTCTTCCAGCATGCGTCACTCATTCATTATACCTCAACCGTACCCTTCACCCCGCAACTACACGGAGCTTGGACCCGCACAATACCTTTACTACTAGGATTTGAACCAGGAAACTTCGTCTTAAAAAATCAGCTGTTAAACAGCTGACTTGTGGTGATGGCCACCACTAGACCAACCCGGTGGGTTAATTTGAATATTTTTTTTATCTTTTATTTGTTATCTGGAACTGTACATTATTGACAACAACCCAATTTGATTGCTGCTTTTCGCTGTATTTTTTTTGAAGTGAATTAGGCATGAGTTTGAACAGGGACCCCCAGTAGAGTTTCTTCATGGATCAACTGGTCACCATACAAAGTCGCTTGCCCAACCGGTGTTGCTTAACAAATAACAGCCACTTTTTACTAGCTGAATGACTGGGCTGGCCCAGAAGCCAATTTGAAGTTTAACGAAATTAATAACTTATGATTACGTCCCTCTGGAACAGGCTAAGTATCTTTATGTATTAGTACTTCCATTTCCTCCTCCAATAAACTTAATAGTTCATCAATACGGAGTGTTTTACCATTCTTTTCTCCAACCAGATGGTTTCTGTCTTCTTTCTCTTAGTTTGTTCCTGAAACCCCTTTTATTAAAGGTAATGACTTTCATGTATTCTTGTCTGTTGCGTTTTGGTTTCTTCTCTTAGGTCCTGACTTCCTTGAACACCTCTATGGTGAACAAGTTGTTTTAGTCATTGATATTATTTAACAACTTGTTTAAAGACCATGTTAAATGTGGTGATGAGAGGTGTCAAAAGGTCCTAAAAACGTGTAAAAAAGTATTATGTGAAACTGTAAGGTGATCATATCATAACATATTTTGGAAGACAAGCTAAGATTGTTACTGCCAAAAAAAGGAGCACTCATCTACGGATTTAATGTTTGAGAATAAAATCTCTAATATCAGTTCATTAGCTTACAATTTTTTTAAATCAAAACTTCATGGATAATATTGCTATTTAAATCTTTGACTGGTTCCAGAGATTTTAAGAATTGTTCTAAAAAATATACTGGTAGTATGTAACCGTATAAAATGTTATTTAACTCCATTGATTTCAACAGTGAAGATTTAATGAAATCTTGTAAATTTAAAAGTTTCTTGAAAACCATGAATGTTTTATTGGTAAATAAACTACGTAAGTATTTCGAAATTGAAACTGATCTTTCAAACATAACGTTTTCTTCCCCTCATCGAAAAAACAGATTTCGTTTACAATTATATCTTAAACAATGGGAATAACATTTATGGCTATTACTTACAACTTAAAAATAAAAAAGGGAGAATTGAACAAGAAAATAAGATAGTAATTTTTAAATGTAAGAGAGGGAGTTCGTAATGAAAAACCAGTAAGCGTTTTCAAAAATTAATCTATACGGATTAGGTAAGGTCTATCGATTCCTTAATACACGAAGAAACGAACACATTCACCATTTACCCATCCCCAAAGTCGTATTTTAAACCAAGTCTCTGATTAAAAAAACCACCCTTGGGGTACTACAATACTGTGTACTTGTGGGGTGCGGTAAAAGAGAGTAGTATAAAAAAAAAAAAAATAAAAACCGTTCCACCCCCTTTAAGATACTCATGATAGTTCGATTGGCTTAGTAGCAATTTTTATAAATCACATTTACGAGCTCAAACTACCCCTCCGCTCTTACTTGTGTTTTTTTAGAAAAAGAGGGTAAGACTTTAAATTCTTTAAGGTATACACTATCAACCTACACGGAGACATTAGACACATACACACATAAACACACACAGACACATAAATAAGGGTCTACGTATACACAATTGCATCTTGTTTTATTAGCGACTAGGGAATAATGCCAGATAAAAACCATATAATATACACATGGATGACGTCACATTTGGAATTTATCAATGTCTAAGGATGTTATACAAAAGGCTTTTGGCAATTTAACTGTATTAATTTACTTTATTGTTTTATTGATTTATACTTCGTTTGCTTTTTAATTCCACTGATATAAAATTACACATTGGGTGTCACTCAGGGGTCAATCTTATCTCCCTTTTTATTCAGTAAGCTATTAGTAAGTACCTATAACCTTTACTCAAAGATTTATTAGTAAGTCTCGCTTAAAAGTTACACATCATATATAAAATAACATGTTTTATAACCAATATTTAACGCATTTTATGTTCAAATTATAAAATTAAATTTTATTTCTGAGTATTTTAATTATCAACTTTTTTCTGAAACTGATAAAGTACTACTGCTGAAGTCAGTGATTCAACTTTAAACAAGTTATTTTGTTCACTATTCTACAACAGGTTCTCTATTATGTAGATTAATGAACTCGAATTTTCATATAAATCTTTTTATGTTGGTACTGTATATGTATAATTTTTGACAGTTTTAATACAAGAAACTACAACTAATAGAAGAAGGAGGGGTAGAAGAAGTAAGGGTAGGTCGGAAGTGAAATGGTTGGATGGAGTGCAGGAGGCAATGTCGGCTCTTCGATGGGGGCTGGCGAGACAGAGAGGGGTGGTGCGTAGAAAGCGAGATACGGCTGGGGCTGTAAATCCTGGTATGAAGGTATATACTGGTGTCCCACGAAGAGGTTGCTATTTTTGAATTTATATGCAGGACGTAAATACGTCACACTCTACAGACTGGAAACTTTATAGTTATAATTAATAGATATGTAAAAAATGTACTTATAATTATTATGTAACCGTACTCACAGATTGTAATATTAGTATGGCATTGTTTTTATTGTGTTAATTGTTTGTAACGTTCTGGAACTTCTATTTCAGTGGGCAAAACCAAAGTTGTTCAAGATTTGTTTAAAATTGACTAATGATTTAAACTAGTTATGTTTTTAATAATACTTTGTTTACTCATGATTAATCGTTTTGTAAGGTATATTATTTACTTTGGCAAGAGGAAGTTGTGTGAGTACTTCACACCAGATTTTTATTTTATGATAGTTAAACCTTAAGTAAAATACAAGAAAGTTCTTGTTATAAACCTAACAATATACATGCAACATCTTTCATTTTGGCAAATGTGAAAATAAAATAGTATATTTTTTTAATATTTACTTATGAATTTATAAAAATTAATTAATATATTTTCTGGACAATAATTAATTACGATTATCTAAACAGACAACATTTTAATTATTGTTAAATTGTTTTTAAAATGTAAAAGTCAATGTTTATAATTATGATTAATTAAAATATCATAATTATAATGGTATAATAATCATTGTCTGAGTTGGTTTTGTTTGTTATTTATTTTTTTTATTATTGTTATTATTTTTATAATGAAATGGTATTACAGCTTTGATGGGAAGTAACTCTTTACAACACGCTATAAGCATTTGTAATTAATTAATACATATATAAAAAACAATTGTGTATTTTATAAAACAATTATTTATTCGCAGAATTAATTCATAAATAAATAAATAATATGGTCTTTCTTTTGTTGATTTATTTACTTTTTTGCATAAAATAACATTAGGCCTGTGTATTTTAAAATAATATGTAGGTTACCTAAAATATTGTGTTTGTTAATAATTTTTTATATTAATTAATTAGTTAATAAGTCATTAACATGTTTATATTTTTAATTAATTTTGCATTTTATTTTAGAAGTAATTTATAAAAAATAATGAATCACATTTTAAATTGTATTAATTTTAAAGCGTGTTTACTCATATATATAATTATGTCATAATTATGTATTTTTGGTAGTTATTTTTTATTCGTTAAAGTCTTATTAAACATTTAAGGTCATTGGTAATTGAACTTGAGATATACATCTTTGTATATTACTTTATTATTAGTGTACTTGGCAAAGCCATGTTCATTTCTTTATTTAGTTTAAATTTCATAGAAAATTATGATAACAATTAAATGTAGACAAATTCTTAAATTCTTTAAATACAGGCATACTGACAATACTATCAGAAAGCTTATTTTAAAGATTAACTACATGCAATGAGGAAAACTTCTGATTCTCAATCGAGGTAAAATGGTCGCATAGGACAGAAGCTGAGTGACCCCAAGTGTTAGTGTACAAATCCCTAATAAACAATGGAACTGCAGTTGAGTAAAAACCATTTAATATTTTATAATTTACGATCAGATCTCCCCGACGAAGACTGTAGGCCAGGGTAGGTAGATTTAAGGGACATATTCCTTTAAATATTGATAATTTTCAGATAACTTTTCAATTAAATTTTCACAATTGATATAATTTTTCTATAACAGGTAAGTAGAGTGTTAAATTATTTGCACTCAATCTGCTAGTTACAGGGCTAAAAAAATAGTTCTGTTTCTTATCACATGGTCAGCGAATTATATGACTGATTCAATTAAGAACAGAGGAAGTAAAGGTGCAAAAGACACTATTCAGAGTTATCACCTCTGAGAGTAATGAATTTCATTATACAGCCAGACCCTCTGGTAAATGAAGTTAAGGTGTAATTACCAGGGTGGAAAGTAGATGCTTTTCAGAGGACCTGGCATGCTGACAAGTATAGGCTACTTTTACACTCAAAGAGGAAGGCAAGGGTAAACATCCTCACCCTCTTTTTACATAGTAAAACCTCTAGACGTTCAAACCAGCTTCTCAGCTGATAACCTAAACAGCAACAATTGAAATAAACGGAGAGAATGTATTGAATTGAATAAATTGCACGTTACAAATTAATACTGATTTAAAGATTCTTATGAAGAGGAAAATTACAACAGAGAAAGTAAAAAGTAACAGTGAAAATACTGTACAAACATTACATGTTCAAAAATGACGTATTTTCAAAACCGGTAATGTTCTGAGGCCAAAAATAACGTGCTTAAGTACAAAAAATTCAAGTGTGGGCCTATTATAATAATCGTATTCGTTCATCATTCAAACAAGGCTAGACATAAGCTTTTTCCAAATTTGCATATTATATTTACACCCATCGATTCTTAGGTATACCAGCCGGCCGCATTGGCGATGTTGGTAACGTGCTCGCCTCTCATCACGCGGTCTTGGGTTCGAATCCCACTCGGGCATGGCATTTTTTCGTACGTTACAAAAATTCATTTCATCCTTCACCGTCTGCATTAGCAGCAATTTGCAAAACAGTCGGACGTTAAAAAAAAAAAAAAATTAGGTATACCAATATCTCTCTTCACATTTGGAGCATACCATCGGACTTGCAGACATATAATTTAAGCTGATATTCTTTTCCTGTGCTGTCTTCACCTTTTAAGATATTTTGTTTATAAAGTGCAATAGTAAAGTACGTTTATTTCGTTTATTTAGCAAAACAATATATACAAAACTTGAAAACAAAAATCTATCCAGCCGGCCCCTTTGGCGCAGTTGGTAACGTGCTTGCCTCTCATCATGCGGTCCTGGGTTTGAATCCCACTCAGGCACGGCATATTTTCATACGTTACGAAAAAAGTCATTTCATCCTACATTGCATAAAATTCCACCCCAACGTCGTCGCTAATGACCGTTTCAGTTGATGCGACGTTAAATAAACAAAAAAAAATCCATCCTCACTGGCCCCGGTTTTTTTGTCTGCATTTTGTTGTCAAAATTCGCAATAAACATTGTCGTTCAATCAACTAACGAGATAAGATATTACTAAGCGGATTGCAGAATTAGTTTCTGCGTAAAAAGAGGATGTTAAATTTTGTGCCATTTACGTTTTTCTACCGGAAATAATTAATGTAGACAGAGGTTGGTGATAGTGTTGTTCCCCGATCTGAGCATTTCAATGGAAAATACCTAAAAGACGGTGAATAATATCTTTAAACGGGATTCGCCATTGTTTTTCCCTTGAAACTGTAAATCAAAATCATGTGTCATATGTCTACCTTCAGATTTAAAATAACTAAGTTTGATTCAATATAGCGGATCCTAGATAGGCGACACTATTTTCAAATACATCCCAGCATAGTTTCTATGATACCGTAACCAACTCCACCTGATCTGTTTACCCTATGAATCTCAGTTAACTATGAATCAGCTGTTTACAGACTTTTTGGACACCCGGTATTATTAAGTTATAAGCTATTATATTATTGCATGCGAGTAGGTACATAAAATCAAATAGAAATACAGTTAAATATTTTAACAATGTAATTTAACTACTGGTAACTAATAACTCCCTCTTACCTGTTAATCACCTTTGACTTAAACGTAAGTATCTCTTTATATTTCTTTTACCTTTCTCTTTAAAGAAATTTTAATGTTAAAAATAATAATTCATAAAAACATTAAGTTACGTTCAGTTGTAGTTTATAACAAGAATACAAATATATTTCTTATGGGTGCCAATTTTTAAAATTGTCATCTATCATTTTCTTATGTCCGTCCGACCGTCACACCCATATGTCAAAAGCTACACGGGACAACAAGAAACGCATTTTAGGTTCGTAATCTACACAAACAATTGGTGAGCCTCGATTGGGTTTTAAATTTCAATTTTGATAGAAAGTGGCCGAAAACCGAAAGTCAAAAAATCAAAGTCGGAATTTGGAAACACAAAATAGTGTCAATCGAACCTTCTTAAAGAAAAGATACAGAAATCATTGGATTTGAAGTTCCAGTTTCGACCGAAAAGGCTTAAAACCGGAAGTCAAGAAATCAAAGTCCAAATCGTAAACAAAATTAGTGTCATTCGATTCCTCTTAAAGAGTAAATACAGAAATCATTGGATTTAAAGTTCCGGTTTTGACCGAAAGTGGCTCAAAACCGGAAGTCAGGAAACCAAAGTCGGAGTTAGCAAACAAAAATAGTGTCATTCCATTCCTCTGAACGAGTAGATACAGATATCAATATCACTAATGGTTTTTGCCATAAATCAAATGTAAGCTTTTTTAAGAATGGCCACCAGCTATGAGACGGGTCATTTCTTGAAAGGTATTTTGTATTTTATTTCAGTTAGGCTCACGCATAAAGTAATGTTGGTATCTATGTAATGATCAATCAAAATAATTTAATTTAAATTTATTATGATGAATATTGTAAATTACTTTTTACTTTTTAAGTTTTATACAGTTGTGTAATATTACTATTACCTAATGAAATACAAAATAAAACATTTTTTTTTTATAAGTTATTGTGTCCATTAATAGAAATATTACAGATCAAATGAAAATGAAACAAATTTTGAAAAAGTTTGAACCTACAACGCATGGTACGGTCCCCGCCTATCTCGACGAGACGAAGAAAAAAGGTCGCAGTGACCGTAGCGCTAGGACGCTTCCTTAAAGATGTTCAAAATTTTCGGGGGGCCCCCCTGAGCCGCAAAATAAAATTTTTGAAAAATTTTCAAAGATTAATCATTATCAAATTTACAACTCATGTTAGAAGTACTATAGGTCATCAGCCAAAAGGCTGGTTTGAACCTTTAGAGGCGTTCACACTTCTCAAAAGGCTGGACATTAGAGGTTTGACACTATACTTTGTCCAACAGTTGGAAAATAAAAGTTTATCTTATTGAGGCTATATTATACTTATTATATTGAAACAAATTACGTTTACGATTAAAATTGTTTACGTTATTATTTGAAATATATAATTATGTGACAGTTGTTATTACATTTTTAGTTGAATATAAAAATTTATAGTGTAACGTACAGCATTTTCTTTGTTAAAATAAAATGCTATGAAATGATGAAACTAAGTTAAACATAATGTTTTGTTTTAAGTTAATAAGTTGAAAATTAATGAATATTTTTTAAATGCAGGTAAAGTTGATTACCAGTTAAATGTGTAATTTCCATTGCTGTCCTAAAAGAAAAAACTAAAATAATGTGATATTCAGTTTTCAGTAACTATTTAGGGGCCTACCTACATTTATTTTAAAGTTTTTTATTTCTTCTTAATTGTAGGTAGCCAATGTAGGAAATACTGTGTCTTTTAATTGAATATTTGGGCCTAACTACTATAATTTTTATAAATAATAGTCACTTATCATTTTAACTTTAGTTTAATTTACAATTAGAACTAAAACTTATAACTTATAACTTATTAAATACTACGTATGTTTGTAGGACAGATAGTAGCGGAGAGCGTATTACTCTATATAACCAATGTTAAATTGGAATCGCCTTTCTTTCCCACAGTCTCAAGTGACAGTTTGATGTAATATAAACAAGAGTTATTTCCTCTGGGAGCAATAAATTCATTATACAGCAAGACCCTGGGTTGAATCAGGTGAAGATGTCATTTGCAGGGTGAAAAGTATATATATTTTTGGAGGGCCTGATGTGCTGATAAGCATGCTTTTCCACTCAGTGAAGAAGACAAAGTAAACCATCTCACTCCTCGTTTTACATAGTAAAACCTCTAGAAGTTCCAGCCTTTCGGCTAATGACCTAAACAAACACAGAAAACCTAGCTCAAATCGTACTTATTTATATCAAACTCTAATATATAATTCTGTAACTCCTAACTTAGGAATTCAAATGAATTTTTGAATGAATTTGTTGTGTTATTAATTTAATAAGGAGTAACATGCTACAATAATGAGTTAAGAGTGTTCGTTATAACCTTAAACAACAATCGAAGAAACTTGTAGACAAACACATCAAAAAATTACTTAACTTTTATTACCGGTAGTTTGAAAAAAATCAATAAGGAAAACTTCATTACAAATTGAGTGAAAACATCTCTGTCATATGTACTGAGGACAATAATATATTTTCAATGACCATATTATATGTTATATCGTTAGTGAGTGCATGATTTATTTATTTTCATATATTCCACTGTATTTTTATGAAAAGAATATATGTTATAAAAAGAATAACAACATAAAATGTGGTATTTAGAATTTAAATGGTACGCGTTGATGAACATTTGATTTAAGAGCTACTACGAAACAAATAGAAAAACACTGTTCAGTTTTTTTTGTGCAGACTATAAACACTATCTTCTTCAAAGATGTGGTCATAGCAATTGGATGTTGTACATAGAAAACATACGTAGCTGTATGTCGTAGCTAGTTTGGCGTTTATTATTATTATTTATTTAATTTAGTTTCACGTCCAGTTGAGGTAAGGATTTATGAGTTAGTGTGCCTCATTACTTAGCACCGGGTGTGCCACAAATCATGTTATACAACTCAAGAATTAAATTTATAGTCTTCGTATTCATAAGGTTGGATTAGCAAACACTAGAGTTGGTTTTACTCTTTAGCTCCATATGTGATGGCTAGTATCAATTAAGGTGCGTACACACTAATTCATGGAAAAAACAACCATTAAATATAATGTTAAAACGGTTAAAATAGCCTATATATGGAGAACATGCACAAAAAAAATTTTAATATTTGGAGATTTAAACTTATGTTAAACAATTATTTTAGATTCTAGTGTCAAATGTTAATACACGGAAAGTACAATTTTTTAAAATAATTTGGAACATCAAACATTAGTATATCAATGTTTGGTTTATCATCAGTCTCTCGACTCGTTTGATGCAGTTCTCCAAGCTGTTCTACCTTGCGCAAATCGTTTCATATGTACATACCTGTAACACCCTACATCATTTGTAATTTGCTTTATATATTCTAACCTTTGCCTCCCACGACAATTCACTCCGTCAATATTACCCTCCATTATTGGTGGACCAAAACCAGGATGTTTTAAGATATGCCCCACTAGCCTATCCCTTCTTCTGGTAAGATGCTTCCATATACTTATTTTTTCATCCACTCACCTAAGAACATCTTAATTACTTATTTTGTCCATCTACCTAATCTTTAACATTTTCCTATAACACTACAGTTCAAAGTCCTTCTTTTTTACATCCTTCTCCTTTCTACAGCCCCTATCACCGACGTTTCACTCCCGTATAATGCTGCACAACAAACATAGTGTTTTAAGAAATTTTTCCTAATCTGTATGTGAATGTTTGTAGTCAGTAAGCTGTTTTTCATTTCAAAGGTTTTTCTGGCTTGACCAATCCTACTTTTGATATCACGTGTGCTTCTACCCTCGTTTGTTATTTTACTCCCTAGGTAGCAGAATTCATCAACTTCCTGTACGTTTTCGTTGCCTACTTTTAAATTTTCCAACTGCTCTAAAACACTCTTGCTGCTGCACAGCACTTTCGTTTTGTTCTTATTAATTTTCATGAAGTAATTCTCCTCATGATTTTATCCATTCTATATAAGATATCCTCTAGTTCTTTCTTTGCCTCGGCTAATAGCTACTACTACATCATCGGCGAATCGTAGCATTTTTATTGTTTCTCCTTGAATTTTTATTACTGCATCAATTTTTCCTTCACTTTATTTATAGCCTCTTGTATTTACAAGTTAAAAAGGAGTGTTGACAATGAACATCCTTGTCTTAACCTCTTCGTACAGCAGCCTCTTTTTCGTACCCCTCAATTCTCAAAACATCCGTTTGATTCTTATAGAGACCGTAGATAACTTTCCTTTCTTTGTATTTGATTCCTAGCCTTTTCAAATTTTTAAACATTTTACTCCAGTCCAGATTGTCAAATGCTTTCTCTAAATCTAAATTTTAGTTTTATCAATTTCATGACATTTAAACGTGAGGGCTCTGCTTGAGTGGTACTTTTCTCAAAAGTGTTAAAGCATTGTTAAATAAGTTACAAATATATTTAGTAGTGGTAAAAAGCTACAGAATTTGTAGATTTAATGTAATAAATTGTAAAGAAACTATTATCTAACAGACTAATTATTGCTAGTAAGTTTTGAGTTTGTACAGATTAAGTTTATATTACCTATATAGTTTTGACTTTATTAATGTTATTTATAACTGACTAATCTTAACAACAAACTTTTAATTTATAAATTAATTCTTTAAACCAATTTGGATGTATGGAATCCAATTATGGGGCTCAGGAAGCTATTCCAACATAAAATCTTGCCAAGGTTCAAACGGAAATTACTCCAAGATAATCACAGAATTACCTTGGTAAACAACGAACTGCATATTACATATAAAACGACTTGAAAACGAAAATTTACTAATACAAAATCTTTACTTCTCACATTTACCCGGCAATGTTACAGGTAGGCTTCATAAAAGATGGAGTAGAGACATTTTATAAAACATTTAAAAATTACTCGTAGATGTCTACAACAGAGTACTGTTTTCCTTTAACTTTAAGTCATTCACGTCATATTTTTACCCACTATCGCAAATTTACTAGTTGTATGTAGTCCAAATTTACAGTTGTAGTCCTTTAAAATAACAGCAAAATGAAGTGATTGATAAACTATTGCGTGAAACCTTATTAACCAAATTAAAGAAAAATGAGGTTGCAATATTATGGTCCTCTGATGAGATTACGTGACAAAGAGAATGAGACCTATAACTAATTGAATACCAAGAGAAACTAAAAATAGAAGGTAAATGGATCAAAGGAATCGAAGCAGACCTAGAAACTATGAACATTTCAAGAGAAAACATTTGAATAAAGACTTTTATAGAAACAAATTAAAATATTTTTTTAAACTTCCGCTTACAAAGGCGCAGAGAGTTGGGCAGACCTAGACAGAAGAATTAAAACAGGCTTTTAGTGTTAAAATGAAGGGATTTCATACTCAAAGAAAGCAGTTCAGGAATCCAACTAAAAAGCAAAGAGAAATTGACTGAGTAACTAGTGCAAGCTTCAATGGGCTAGTCAAATATAAAATAAAAAGCCGAAAAATCTACAATTGATTCTTAAGCAAAATAACGAGTGGATAAGTTTGCTCTGTTCTATATCATGAACGAAAAATCCCTAATGGGGAACTTCGTGGATTTAATTTATGTATTGCCTAGTTGCTTTAAAATAAGTCTGTAGAATTTCTTCGTTTCAGCCAGGCTGTCTCAGTTGAATTGCCTAAGAGTGAGATGGCACGGTATTTCGTGTGTGATTTGAGTCTTCTTTGGTATTTTGCTGTATGGGCTGATTTATTTTTTAACTGTAGGAATCTGTAGATCTCTGCGTAATATGTTATTTACCAAGGTGGTTCTGTGATAATCCTGAGTAATTTCTTTAGAACCTTTGCAAGATTTTAATGTTGAAATGGCTTGCTGAGCCCCGTAATTCAATTCCATACGTCCAAATTGGTTTAAGAATAAATTTATAAATTAAAAGTTTGTAGTTAAGATTAGTCAGTTGTAAATAACATTAATAAAGTAAAAAATATTTTATATAGGCTTCATCTGGGCAAACTTAAAACTTACTAGCAATTAGTTTGTTAGAAGTTTCTTTACACTTTATTATATTAAATCTACAAATTGTGTAGTTTTTTACCACCACTAAATATATCTGTAGCTTATTTAACCAAAGCTTTAATATTTTTGAGAAAAACAACACTCATTAATAGAGCCCTAACGTTTAAATGCCATGCCATTGATAATACTGTTGTTTGATGTTCTAAATTATTAAAAAATTCTATACAAATGCAGATATTCTCCCTGTAAAACCATTTTGTTTCAGATCTGATCACTCAACTTTACACTTATTCCATCACGTAGTAGATTTTCTTCAACTGCTCTAGAAAAAGAACATGCTGCTGGAGTATTTTTTGAAATCAATTCAACCCACGCATCTACATGATCCTTTTATAATTATATATTCATACGAGGATTTACAGCCCGAGCCGTATCTCGGTAGTTACCACCGAAAAGCTGCTGCAAAGACATTGCCTCCTGCACACTATTCAACCATGTCACTTCCGGCTTACCCCTCCTTCTTCTACCGGCTGGCGTCCACTTCCGTATCCTCTTGAGCCACCTACCATCCTCTGCAAATGACCAAACCATTTAAATTGCTTCCGGAATATGGTATCCATGATATTTCTTTGAACCCCGATTCTTCTGCTAATTTCGGAATTCGGGAATCGATCGATGCGCAACACACCACAGCTCCGTCTCTAGAAATCCATCTTCACCGCTTTTAGGCGATTCTTCTGTCTCTTTGTCAATATCCACACTTCTACACCATAGGTACGTAACAATCTCCAGGTTGAGCATGATAAATATTACTCTTTGCCTCCTTCTATACTTTATCATTCCAAAGGACAGAATTTAACTGCTCTATAACCCTTCCCCTTTGCGGAATCTTGCTGTTTACTTCAACTGCACTTGTTCCACTCCTAACACTCCCAGGTATTTAAAACTTTCACAGCTAATCTTTTGTTTAATCCTTTTAAAGAATATTAAATAATGACATTTTTAAAACTTGTAATCTAGATATTAGAAATTACCATATATGTTACGATTTACACTTTGGTAAATAATGTGATTTACTCTTATTTTCTTTTAAAGGATATTAAAACTAATTTAAAATCAAATAATTTTTATTTAAACAAATAAAGTTTCAAAGTTTTAAATCATCAATAGATTGATTAAATTCTACAGATATTTTTGTATGAAACCAAAATATAGTGATGAAATTACGCACAGATAAGTAAACCGCTGATTTCGTATGTCACATGCTATAAAAAACAAGTTGCAAGTCCGTACGCACCATAAAACATAGCGGTCCGATGTTCCATCCTATATGATAGCACAAGACTTGGTCAGTTCGTTTAGATATAACATTATAAGTGAACTAGAGGTTATACTACAGCTAGCCAGCTTATTTCTCTTGAAAGTTAGTTTTCTTGACTTGACACTTTGTTGACATTTTGCCCTCCTGCCGTGTATGTTCAAACAACTGTACATATTTTAACTGGCACATTATATTCGTATGACTTGGTATTATTTATTATAGAGAAATATTCTCATTACTACTTTAACATAATATTACTCACTAGTCGATAAAAAATCTAACAACACGTTAAAATAAACTAATATAGGAGTTGGTCTATTCATGCAAAGATTTGTAGTAAATAAATTGGGTTTGTATTACATATTAGTGTGAACTAAATTACTAAATTATCCAATATACGTGTATAATAGTAGCTACTCAGTAGCAGATAATTATCTTTCCTTATCTCCATCTTAGTCACTTCTAGAGTTATTTTATATCGATTTATAATATCAAATAACATGCTAAATCTTAAAATTTATCTCCAGATGGTTGGCTAATTTGAATATAAAAATACAAATAGGTATTATTTATATGTATCCTCATTTATTATAAGCTACTTTATTCAAAAATATAGTTTTGAAGTCGGGAATTTTCTTTTAACTTTATTTTTTTTTATTTCATTTCATTATTATTTCGTTTCATTTCATTATTTCATTTTTTTATTTCGGGGAAAAATGTACTTGTTAAATGTAAAATTTGGCTTTATAAGAAATTTGAGTAATGTATTTCTAGTGCCAGAACAGTAAGATATATCTTTTATATTGATGTTAAGCTCTGGTAAGTTTAGGCTACTTACCAAGGAACGTTTATTGAAATGGAAACCACAAAAGTTTTAGTGTTAAGAATGCTTATTAAAACAACTTGTGGTACTATATCACCAAAAATTTGTAGAATACCATATCTTAACTTTGTATTAGCATGAACGCTTGCTTTCCCGTAAAAGTCGGGTTAGAAAAACCCGAATTTTCTAAGCACTGTACAAAAGTAACACGAAAACAACACGGTAGCGTACGCTAGTATGGATCCTTACCACATTCGTGCAACTTACGAAGCAAATGGTCGCTGCGCACTAATTTCAAATTCTGGATAGCCTATTTACCAGAAAACATCTATAAAACCGTCAAACTCCAATAAGGTTCAACTGCATTGCTTACTCTACATAAAATCAACCTTATTGCCAGTGGTAAGTATACTTACCAAAGTAAATACTTACTATAAAGGATTTAAATTACAGTCCATAAACGTAGTTGATTATCCCCAAAACGAAACCGAAAAAATTAGTATTGTAACATTGTTCTAGGGATGGATGATAGAATAGATTATTTTATTGTAAGATTTCTCTATTGCAGGGATGGAATGTGTCGAATAATGATAGTGAATTACAGTGAATGAGATAATTTGAATAGTTTCTAGGAAATCTAAATTAGTAGAAACTTTATTTTTATTTCATTTTACAATGTTTTACTAAAATGGAGAAAATGTTTGAAGAGTCTAAATTAATTATACCACAGGTATAAAAACAGTTAAAGCCTTTGTAGTCAGTCGGTTGTTACCTGAATTGTGAATGGAAAGAGTGCAGTGCATTTGAAATAGTGTTGTTATGAGGCTGGTTTTGAATTACATTAATAGTGCGTGTGCGTACGGATATATAAAGTTGTTGTGGACAGGTTAATCGATTGTTTATCGTTTAGTAAATGTATTATATTGACGACCATATAAAAATAAACAGAACTATTTTTTATAGGAACTAGCAGATCGTGTGCAAACAATTCAACAATCCACCTGCTTGTTATATGCATTAAAAAACAATAAAAACATAAAAATATTTCATTAGGCATTTTTAATTGGAATAAGAAATTGAAATCTTTTAATTTGTTTACGTTAACTTTTATTATTAGTGATAATATACCTCCTATATCGAGTGAAAGTATATTCTATTTTATTATAATTAAACTATCAACTGAAATTAACCTCGCCTAGTAAAGGAGAGAAGAATCAGTCAGGTGAAACAAATCTGTTTGTAAAAAGGAAATGCACTAATTTGTATATAGAAGGTAAAAGTAAATGAAGCTATAATAAACTAAACACATTTTTAATACCAGATTTAAACAGATTTTAAATATATTGGCGAGGCAATAACTTACAAAGGAAATGAGAAAGCGACCTGGAAAATTAGGCGAAAATTAGGGGGTGATTAGACAAAATGGCGAAAGCCCAGTAACCTACCTAGAACACATATAACAAGAAAGACCTATCGAATCAATCCAAACTGCAGCACTATAAAACTGTAGTACAACCCGAAGCCAATTACTGCTGCAAAACTGCTTCTAATTTCAAAACTAAAATTAGAATGAGAGAAATTCTTGGGATAGAAAGACGAACCCTTAGGACTTGCGTAAACAAAAAACGGAAACTTAACGATATCTGGATCTTAATATTTAATTCTGCACTCTACCATAAAATCGAGCCAATTACTAACATCATGCGGAATAAACGAATTTCTTTCTTCGGGCATTTACTTAGAATACCGGACAATCAAGTAAACACTGTTTCTATACTCGTGGAAAAATTCTCCAAGGTGGTTGGCCGAAATGAAGCAAGATATGCAAGAACTTAACATTGCAGAACAAGATCTTTTAGAAAAATCTGAACAGTAAGAGGTTCAATGAGGTGGTAAAAGCAAAAATAAACTAAACACTTTATTTTAATATCTTGGAAAATTATTTAATTTTTTTCCAATTTTCATCATCTTTCTAAATTTACTTACTTTTTCAAGACACTCGTTTTTCAGCGTACAATACAAACCATCTTGTAAAAAGAAAATCTCAGAAATTTCACTATGTATTGTTGAACCCTTTGGGACGGCCCAGCCAGTCACCTTGTAAAGGTTGATATTAATTATAATTAACATCGGTTGGTTTAGCAAGAAAATTAAATTTTCTTGCTAAACAATATATACCTTTACAAATTTTGTATAGGTCGTCAATTGAGAGTCATTACAGGAAGAAAATCCTCAGAGGATTTTATTCAAATTCATTGCTACTTCAAGTAAAAAAATACACCCAAACCAGGGATGAAATTGGATAGTTTACCAATGGTGTATTACAGGTTTTTGTCAACAAAGAAAAGCTACAAATATTAAATTAATATTATTCAAATCATTAAAACTACTAGAATTATCACCCATTATCGTTATTTAATTTATTTTGCTTCTTAACACCAAAACTTTTCCCGTATAATTTTGTAATTACCCATCTTTCTAAAAAAAAACACTATTATCATAACCTTTTTGACATCCTCCAATAAATCTATTCAACCGTCTTTTTATCGGCTTACCATTAGATTTATTTTCTTTTGTATTACAAAATCAAACACAGTTTTTCTATTATTTTCCCCTCAGTTTTAATTGAATTATTAAACTGGTTTATTTTAATAATGTATTGAAATATTAGGAATCTCTCATTTTTTCTACATGATAAACCACTTTGTTAGTCAGAAAATGTTTACTGTTTTGGAATATACCTAAATAGACAATTAATATAAAATACTTTTGTAACTGCCAAACAAAAGCCATTGTAATATAGACTGAAGAAAATTTACCTAGTTCAGCCGAAAGGCTAGTTTGAACCTCCAGAGGCTTTACGAAGCAAAACGAGAAGTGAAGTGGTTTACAATTGCCTTCCTCACTTGTGGAAAATTATACTTATCAGCCTGGCACTCTGAAAAGCACCTACTTTCCACCCTGAAAATAACAATTTCACTTCATTTACCACAGGGTCTGGCTGTTTAATGATGAAATTCATTACTCCCAGACCATATAACTCTGGCTTGTGTCTTTTACACCCCTACAGCTTCTGTTCTTTAATTAATAATAATAATAATAATAATATTTATTTATTCCACTTTATACAAATGCAAAATTATATCTTATCTACTAGGAATAAATAACCACCAACTCAAGTAAACGGTGGTTATATATAAAAAAAACAAAATACATAAAAACAAGTTAACAAATGAATTACAAATCAAATGAATTATAAAAATGAATTACAAATCAAATGTCGTCATCCACTACAAATGACAATTCAAATTGTAGCGGCAGCTACAGCGCATGTTAACTATATTTTTTAACAACAATATTAACCAAGCCGTCAGTGTTCATAGCAGATATTCACCTGTACATGACTAACACTAAAATCAGTTATTATTGTTATATTGTTTACCAAGATCAGTAAATTTTTACAAAAACTGAATAGCAAGCAGTGCAAGTCAGCAACGGTAAAACACCAACACTAACCAACAATTCTTACAAGTGAATCAACATCAGTTATGTCATGTCATTAAGCCAATCTTTAACCTTTCTTGAAAATATTAACATGATTAAGCTATTTTTAATTTCAATAGGCAACAGATTAAAACACTTCGGACCTAAAAAAGCAAAAGTTTTAGCAAAAAAGGATTTATTAACTTTCGGTCTTACAAAAAGCTGTTGGCTTGAACCTCTAGTTCTGTGATATAAGTTTTCAGTACCTCTGTTGCCACGTTTTTTATAAAATAGTTTTAAAACTTTAAAAATAAATAAGATTTTAATGGGCAAGATACGTAAAATTTTAAAATCATTAACAGTACAGTAATTCATCAAAAACAATTATAATTGGCTGTCCGAGTGATACGAAACAAAACTATATTTGAACCAATGGAACAAGCAGATCAAGTGCAAATAATTTAACACTCCACCTTCCTGTATTGAGCAATACCTAGTTTTAGGACGATCTAAATTATTTAACAGTTAATTGAATTACCTGTCATTTCTAGATTAATATTTCTAATAAATCTAAATAAATTTTCTGTTGGTACCAAATGGCATCAGTTAAAGTAAACGAACAGATCACAGATTCTGTTTATATGAATAGGAGACTCTGTTCTTTCGCCACAAGATAACAGAATGTTTAGTTGGATAAATTGTTATGTTTATCTTTAATGTTACATGATTTTCTATGAGTGTAAAATAAATTATAACGTAATATTTGTATAATTTATTCTATAAATCAATCATATTGATATTTTTTGTAATGAATTCTTATAACTACATAAATTTATAATACGTATGTACTGTATATTTTTTATAGTAAAATTTTTCTTCATTTATGTATCCATTAATTCCGACTAAATATCATAAAATAAATATATATAATCAGACAGTAATAAAATATGACGTAAATTTTATGATCAATTGTTTATTTATTTTTTAATCTAATTGTTAACGTACATTAATTATCCATGTTAATTTATTATTACTCAGTTAATAATTTACGGAATACCTTAGTTATAATTACACAATAAGAAAAATAACTTATTCATAAAGTATTTTATAGTTTTAAAAAATTTGACAGGAAGGTCAAACATAAAAGTTTCTCATCCCTTTTAAAACTGAATTCCACAATGTAGGGGAAAGAAAAAGACCTTCAAAATGACAGATTTTGTTTGCAAAAAATATGTAAAACTATTTTTTATATAAAATAGTAAATAAAATAGAATGTTATTTGTATTATTTAATCAAAGTAATTTCTTTTTGTTTTGTAATTACGTAGCCTACATCATTTGTCTAATGAATTAACAATAATCTAAGGTTACGTTAGATATATAAGGAAATATTTAAACTTTTACTTTCCTCTTATACATAAATATTCAACATTCTAAAGTACCTGATTTAAAAGAAATTTCAATGTCACATTATTCTTCTAATCCGATTGCTTACAAGTAGGTTGTTTCGATTTATTACTGACTTATCTAACCTACATGCTAATCATTTGACTATTGATTTATTTTCTATGTACTTTAAAGTATTCCATTAGATGTTAGAATATATGTTTTGTTACATTAGCTTTTCAATGTCGTATTATGTTGTGGTGTGATTCTGAATAACCGAAGTTATTCACAATCCATATTAGAAAATCGAATCATATGAATTAAATTTCAAAGTACGTAACGACCATAATGCATTATTTCCTTATCTTTTACGATATCAAATTTCTTCACGTTTTTCTAAAACGAATATGGTGTGAAACACTCACACGACTTTCTCTTGAAATTTTAAATAGTTATTAATATAACCTGTTTAATCTTGCTTAAATAATGTGATTCATGATTCATGATTTCCTCACATAAATATTATTTATTTTATTTATTTATTCATAAAATTCATACAAACTTTTCTATTTTACAGAATACATAATTTAGTATAACATATTAATTAATGTTGCATCATTGACAATCAACAGAAGTGAGGCTCTGGGGTGCCGAGTTTATTCACCCATTACTCATCATAACCATTATTTTGTACTAATAATAATAATGAAACCAAATCAAATATAAGCCAAAAAAAGAAACCAAAAAATAGGGAAGTGGTTTTTATTAATTGTAGTGTTTCTCTTTTTTGAAATGTTCTTTTTATTAATTTTTTAACGATGAAGTTGTTTATTTTTAAGAAGGTCGTTCGACAAAATTTAAATCAAAATATACATTTTCTGGTAGCCATTTTTTTTAATAATTTGAAGATTATTTTGGGAGATCGGATTTGTTGGAGGTTTCATGAGTGAATTTGTGTTATTTATTAATTTATAAGCAGTGTACTCAAATTGTCTAGTAGTTAATGTTTAAGTTATTTTAAGTACGCGTATTTTATATCTGCTGCATAAAGTATCGCGTAGTTGGTGTTCATTGGTACAGGTTTTAAAATTGTATACGTTATTGTATAATATAAATTAATAAATCTTTTGACGTACAGCTGCCTAATTGTGGGTCTTTTAGATTCACTGAACAGCAATCTGCCAGGATAAAATCTATCCTTACCTAATGTTGGTCTCACTATAAATTTTTGGACAAGAAAAAATATTTGCTTATGTGAATCAAGGACCCCACCGCCATGCTGCGGGATGAGGAGATCTAGAAGTTGGCCACTCAGTTTGCTGAGAAGGTGGTCGGGAGACTGCGGAGGGAGAAGACATATGGAGATCAGTGGGATCGCCCTCTCGCACAGTGAATTAATCCTGTTCCGATCTCAGTAAGTAAAGTAGGCACACTAATTTCCTGATCTAGTGATGAAAGAGATGAATGAAAGTGAGAAAGTGAATGTTGGTCAGTGACATCGAGAGGGGAATTAGGCTACAGTTCCCTTCCACGCCCCGCTGACAGTATGTACTTTTTTTTAAACCGACATTTCCCTTATATGAAAAGTTCCGCGGTAGGTGGAGGGTTGTTTGCAGATATCGGATCAAGCGGCCAGGCGGCGAGTTTTTGGTTTGTAGGCGGTTGCGGCCTCCTTGGGACTGGACGAGGACGCCTCAAACGGGTCCTACACTACTTCCCCCATCGTGAGGGAGTGAACATGAGTTTTTCCCGCCGCCTCGGATGAAAAAAACCCCAGTCTATCAAGCCATACGACAAGACCGACTGACACAAAACATAGTAGGCTAAATCATATTTTCAATTTGTAAATTTAGTCAATTGATTTTTTAAAACACAAATATTAAATATTTTAATTTAAATCACCAAAAATAATCGATATATTTGTTCCATTTTAAGTTAAAAATGAAAAATGTAACCTAATTTTAATCATAACTTCCATGATGTCCCTCCGATATTATTTACCCGTTTCTGCATTTAATTTTAAATTAATTGAATTTTGTTGTGTTATATTTGTAGGTAGCAGATAATAAATTTTTTGTAGCCAAGTGAAAGAAGATTTGCTTGAACAGTACGTTTCTTGTTTTGTCTGTAAGGAGCAGGTATTTGTTCCTTGTGTTGTACTCACATTCTTGGGTTCTTATGGTTTTGTTTTATGTTGGTTAATAATCCATAGTCATTAATAACTTGTTGATGCGATCTTAAATAATTAATTTAAACATAAACATAAAACAAAATCAATATTTTTTTATACAATTGCAATTTCATGTTACTGAGTTATTTTTATTATTACTATTTGTTTAATTTAATTTAGTATTAGTTAAACTTATTCAAATAATTATATCTTTAAAAAGTATAGGTAAAATTAAGTTTAAATTATTTTCTTTTATAATTATTTTTCATATCGTTGGTTTAAATTCTACCTGTTTAATGAACAAATATTAAGTTGGATTGTACGTAAATATTGACATTGTACACGATAAAGATATATCCCAAACATTCATATGTAATGGATATTATTATTTTATTATTTAAATATATTATTTATTTACGATTATTATTTATTTATTTATTTTATTATAAAATAAATAATAAAATATTATTATTTTATTCTGAAACCTTACTTTTCAGAATAAAAAAATACAAAAATATTTTGTATTCAGGGTATTTATTTATTTTATTATTTTCAATCATATAAAAAAATGGATATTATTTTTCGTGACAATAAAATTTATGTATTTTATTTTATTTTTATGTTCTTTGGTTCTATATATAAGATGGAAATAAATAGCTTTTCTTCTAAGCATTATTCGGTATCTTGGGGTTCTACTTGGGCAGACAGTAAACATAGATTATCTAAACGAATCTAAACGTACAAGACAATGTTCCGACTAATCTGAATTTTTTGTTCTTTTTGTTAAGGTCATTAGCCGAAAAGCTGGTTTGAACCTCTAGAAGCTTTACTAAGGAAAACGAAGTGTGAGGTGATTTACAATTCCCTTCCTTGCTGAATTGAAAAGTATGATTATCAGCATGTCAGGCACTCAGAAAAGCATCTACTTTCCATCCTGGAAATGACATCACTTCATTCACCACAGGGTCTGGCTATATAATGATGAAATCCATGAATTTCAGAGGAGATAACTAATGTCTTTAACACCTCTATTTTTTTCTGTTTATATATGCTTGAGTCACATAATTGAATGGCTCAACAGAAAAACGTTGAAACTGACAAAAATTACAAAAAAAAGGTTTCAGTGGAATACGTTCTATAAATCCTCTATTTGATCATAATAGTGAATTCTAACGCGTAGAATTTTGACAAAAAACTCGAAAATTCTTGAAACAAAATCGTCATACAGTGGAAAGTCGTTATACAGCTAAGAATCAGATTGTATCTTTCACTTTATGTAAAAATTTGTTTTTTTTTTACTTGCAACGTTTTTCCGTTGACCGATTCAATTGAGTCATACCATATGATAAGAAATAGAACTATTTTTTGTAACCCGAAAACTAACAGATTGTGTGCAAATAATTTAACACTCCTTTTGCCTGTTATAGAAAAATTTTACCCAAAAAAAACGTTACCGATGGGATGGATGAATATTTGTTTTTATATAGAGATGAAGTTATTAATTTTGTCTGAAACAGTCGGTATATCCTACTTTAACTTCTTTGTATTACGTCATTAGTAATTGAAACCTAATTTTAGAAACTACCTTTTGAATAATAAGAACGCAATGAAGAACAGGTATCGTAAATAACTTTTATAACATCTTTTACTTTCATTTAAAAGAATTTTTAATGATCTTTATGATAAACTACATTACCCAAACGTAATGGTATTAAATACTTGTATCATAATATTTTCCTTATTTGTGAGCATGATATCTGATATTATAAGTTTTTTTAAAAATTTGAATTAGATAAATATGAAATGTGACAAGTGAAAGAAAAGTTAATATACAAGTAGAGAAGAACATTAGAACTTAGATTGTAGACTAAGGATGATGCTATAGACGAAGAGTAGATGAAGGGGAGGGGAGTTGGTTATTTGTCAAGTAGATGAGACATAACCTTGACTTACTTCTAGTAACGTGTTTGGAATTTTTATTAAGTTCTCTGACTGACGACTAGTGTGTAGAGTTAGATGTAGTTGTGGTAGTAGTACATGTAGAATAATATTATTTTAATATATGCATCGCACTTCTTACAAGGAATGATCTATTATACCTACCAAACGATATTAAAATATTGTCATCAAATTTTATTTCATGTGTATAATTTTCAATTTTTTTCTTTATATATTAATTGAATTTATCTAACAGTTTTTTCCCCTAAAAATCAATAAATAAATTTGTGAAAATGGTAATGTTATGAGAAATTAATACTTAAGGGGGGCAGACCATTTTCATTATCCCTATACCTGCAATACTAACTTAAATAGATTTTTTGTAGAAACCGTTAAAGCTTCACAGTTGAGCTTTGACACACCTATCTATAGTACCTTTCTATAAATTCGTACCAGAGCTTTTTTATTTAACTTTATCCATTCTAAAAATGATTTTTGTTATCAAAAAATGTTGAAATATAGCCACATAATACAATTTTTTTTATGAAAAAACAACTAGAGGATGCCTTAAATGGAACTAGAAGAACTAGAGGATGCCTTAAATGGAATGGATGAGATCTTGAGGAAGGATTACTTCATGAAAATTAATAAGAACAAAACGAAAGTGTTGTGCAGCAGCAAGAGTGGTTTAGAAGAGATGGGAAATTTAAAAGTAGGCAACGAAAACATACAGGAAGTTGGGGAATTCTGCTATCTAGGGAGTAAAATAACAAAGGATGGTAGAAGCACGAGTGATATCAAGAGTAGAATTGCTCAAGCTAGAAAAGCCTTTGAAATGAAAAACAGCTTACTGACTACAAACATTGATTTACAGATTAGGAAAAATTTCTTAAAACATTATGTTTGGAGTGTAGCATTATACGGAAGTGAAACGTGGGTGATAGGGGCTGTAGAACGGAAGAGGATAGAAGCTTTTGAAATGTGGTGTTATAGGAAAATGTTAAAGATTAGGTGGGTGGACAAAATAAGTAATTTAGAGGTTCTTAGGCGAGTGGATGAAAAAAGAAGTATATGGAAGCACCTTACCAAAAGAAGGGATAGGCTAGTGGGGCATATCCTAAGACATCCAGGTATTGGGCTATCAATAATGGAGGGTAACATTGAGGGAGTAAATTGTAGAGGGAGGCAGAGATTAGAATATATAAAGCAAATTACAAAAGATGTAGGGTGTTACAGGTATGTAGATATGAAACGACTTGCGCAAGATAGAACAGGTTGGAGAACTGCATCAAACCAGTCGAGAGACTGATGACAAAAAAAAATGAAAAAACACTAAAAAAATAAAAACTTCAAAATTTTTGAAACACCTCTTGAGTAAATAGACACCTTAGTACTAAAATGTAGTGTGCGAAATTTCTCACTCTTACGTGGGATGGTTCCTGAAATAAGTGTACCTAAAATCAAAAAATACAGTATGTGCAAAATGCAGATACAGTAAAAGCATAATACCGCAACAAAAACACCTATTGCCAGTTGGAATTAACTTCCAAAGAAAAACACACCAATATTTATATCACGTTACAGCTGATTCCTATGCGTTCTAGAAATTATTGCCTTTATGTGAACGCAATCTTCATAATGTTAGAGCAGTAATGTCATTATATAAATCTCAAATTACAAGAATGAAAAACATAAAAATTATTGAAATAAACATTACGTACCCCACCAACGTAAAAACACAATTTGTTTAACATAAAAAGCAACCAATGTCGTGTTATATCAATTTAAATAGGGGGAAACGATCTATCAATTATGGTAAAATTGAAAAATCGATATTTTTTATTAAAATCAGTCTGTTCCCATTAAAGGAGTTACATTTTTAAGAAATTACTGTTCAAAAATTTACTCAGTTTGATATTTATTAAAAATGAAAGCTTTATGAAACGGAACATTCCTCTGCCTTCAGATTTTTTATTCAGTTCATCATTTTAACGCACTTTGTAATCATCTCCTTCGTATACCGGTTCAAAAATCTACTATTTGAACCTCCTCACACGTTGATATCTGTTTGTAACTAAGTACGCGTTTCACAACATAATTGTCAACTGTGCATACATCACATTAAAAATATATTATTAAAATTTATGATGATGAGAGATACGAAGGTTTGTATATTTATCAAAAACTATTGCTTATTGAAATCCCTGCTCTAGAAACATCACGAACGTTGATGTGGGTTATTAAAAGCAGATTATTGGACAAAAAGTTATGTACGTATCTTATGATTAATTTTCTTATGATTTTTGTGAGTTATGTATCTTATGTTATGCATCTTATGATTTTATGATTCGTCGGTTAGAGTTAAGTAATAATTTCGTCCTGAAAAACCTTTAAAAACAACTGCGATCGTAGAAAAGTTTCTTTTACATATAGTTATTCTTAGGTCATTATGTAGAACGATGTAAGTTACATAAAAGGCAGTGGTTACAATTATTTGTAATTATGTTTCCGATTGAAATCTTTAATTTTGTTTCGATTGAAAGTTTTCCAGAGGTTTACATGTGCTCGGTTGGCATTATGGTATGGTTATAGAAATTATTTATGAGCTATTTATTTCAGGTCAGTAGGTAATTTAAGTCGTCCTGAAGTATAATTATCATAACTTTGCTCGTTTACATAAATTATTTTATTTTGCAGTTGTATGAATACAACCAGCGAAAAGATTACAAAAAATATATAGCCTAGTATATAAAATACAGTTTCTCTCAAATTAAAAATTATACACAACAATACAGTAACAACACCAGAAATAACTTATTCATGTGAAACACTACTTAAGCTTAAAATCAAGAACAGATCAGAAGAACTTCAGAGAGTGAAAAGAAGAAGTCTAAGAACGGTCACTAACAAAAAACCTATTGAATAGAGAAAAAACCGACTTCTTTCTAATCTACACAAATATTATAATGACAATGCATGTTTTTTTGCGCAGGTTAATTTCGAAAACAACTGAACAAATTTTCACAAAATTTTAACACCATATTCGTATTTACATTCACAACAACATTTTATTTTTAAATAAAATGTTGTGCGGGCCCTAATAAAGATTTTCATAAATATGTATGTGTGTCTCTGTGTGTGTGTGTACATGTGAGTACGTATTGCTGTTGAAGTAGGTGAAGGGGTTTGAAGTTGGTGAAAGACATACGCGGGGAAAATGTATGAGCGGTCGTCGTGCGTGTGTGTGTGTGTGTGTGTGAGAGGGGTTAAGGGGGGGAGAGAGGGATGTAGAGAGAGAAATAGGCTGGGAGAGAGTGTGAGAGGGGTTAAGGGGGAGGGAGAGGGATGTAGAGAGAGAGATAGGCTGGGAGAGAGAATTAGGGAATTCAAACGCTAGCAACTACATGATTTCTTGGACCTATTTATTTTAAAAAATTGATTAGGCCACACATTTTTCGCGTGCAAAGCCGCGTGGGGTATGCTAGTGAAATGATATATCAGGAAAACGAACCCTTAATAAACATTATGAGAACAAAAAGACTGTAATAGGGCTCCCTGAAGAATGACTGACCAAGAAACTGCTAGCTTACCAAAAGAAAAATAAAGATATGAATATTTGGTTAGGGGAAATAGAGGACGACCTTATTGAGCTGGAAAAAACGAAAGAGCAAATTTTGGACAGGGAGGAAAAACTACTCTTAAAAAACAAAATTAAAAATCAAAATTTCATAACAAAAGAAGGTACAACGTAACAGAGGAACAGAGATTTTAGAGATCTGAAATAATGAAATAGTATTGGGTAAAGAAGGAAAGTTCCCAGAAACGGTCTTTCAATCCTTGACTAGATTTGCTCCAATGAGAGCCTAACAAAAATAAAATACAGTATCATATAGAAACCGCGTAAATGGCTTTCAGGAGAACACCCAGTGGTAACTCACCAGAGAACGAAAAATGTGTTAAATTTAATTTCATATTTTTTACACATACTTACTGTTAGAGTTATGTTAATTTCTCTACTCCATCGGCGTTTCAGTCATTCTGCGATTCCTGGTAGGTATGAAAAATTCATATTGCATATTAAGGGACTATTATGATATTTTAAATTTGTCTCTGAACCTGCGATACAAGTTTAGAATGTGTCATTGCCATAAGGGACGTGTACGTCACCGTGTAGTATTCTGTTGGATACATAACTTGGTCAATTAATAATGAGTTGCAAGAATTTATTTTGGTAATGCTGTATTCGTGAAATAATTGGTGGATTTGCTGCAACATAAATCTGACTACTATAAGCCAGATCGGTAAACTTAATAAAATAAATTTCATAACTTAATGAGAAAATTTTAAAGTTCTTGCTTTTTCTCTTTCTCTTCAGATTTTCTTAAAAACTGCTCCTAAGATGTTTTAAAAAAATCATCTTACTTATTGCGTTTTTTTGGTGCTATACAAGATAGTATAAGTAACAAGTCTATTGAAATTCTTCAGGAGACAGCGCTCTCGTGGCAAAATGTTTTATTTTTAAAGATTGCAGCCTAAATATATATTTTAGTTCAAAAGAGTAGAAATAAAGTTGAAGGAAATGAACAAAACTATAACTTTTATTTAAAATATTTGTTCCTACAACGTTCAAATCATCGTCAAATCTGGTGATTCTCTGTAGTTTTAAGTCAGAGGTTGATTTTCATATAGCGTCATTCACTCATAATTGAAATTACGTTGTTTTTCATTTTGCGTTGTTTACTTATAATTAAACATAGGTTGTATTGTTCATAAGGTCATTATTTATATTGGCAAGAAAAATATCGTGTGAGTGTTTTATACCTGATTTTTATTAATATTTCCTTTTTATTACAGTACTTTAGGTGCATCTTATGATTTTATACACAAGAAGATACCTTGTAGAACCACTGTCTGTATTTATGTCTGTAAGTCTGGTTGTCTTGTCTTATCTCGTTTTAAGTATGTATATATATTTTTATATATATATATATATATATATATATATATATATATGTTTGTGTAAGTGTGAGTATGTGATGTCCTACATCCAGTATGGGGAACAAGGACGTAGAGGTCTCAGTTCTTGAAGTCTGTAGTATATCAGCAAGCCAACTTCTTCGACTCTCCAGCATAACTTGACACTGTTGTTGTTTCTGTTGTAGATGTATCTACTATCTCATTTTATTTTTTTATACAATATATTTACCTTCTTTTTCTAACTTCATATTTTATAAATAAACATCAAGTTTCATTATATTGCTTAATTGTATAAAGATGAGTAAGATAACGTTTATATGTTTGTTTAACGTATGACATGTAAGTACAAAAAAATTTAGATAGTTTTATTAAAAATGAAAGACACTATAACAAAGTAAAAATGTTTTTCAACAAAATTATTTGCATATTTAAATTGTCAAACTAATAATAAAATTTTACATTATTAATGAAAGATTCGGGTTCAATCACCTAATCCTATCTTATAAATCGTAAATAAATATTCTATGCTATTTAAATTATCTGATTGAAATCTGATAATTCGGTGCTGTTTACAAAGTTAGAGAATGATTTATAAAGGTCATTGTATTTACTTAGTTTAACTTCTGATTGATAAAACCACCTGATTTCTTTAGAGAGTACAAAGGTGATAGGTGTAGGTACTGATCATCTCATTCAAAGTAGGTTTGAATACGTTTTACGGTATTTACGTGGGATGTGATCTTATATGTTATCATACAACCAGCAATCACTTATGCCTCTTCCAAGTTTCCTTGGGTCGGGCTTAACACAACTCCTTATTACCTCTCGATCTTTACCACAGAACCGTCTCTCCTCCATTACTCTCTTGGTATCACATCTTTTTCCCAATTCATCCATAACTGAACCCATCACCTCACCCATGGTCTGTGCCTTGGTCTTTTTCCATACATCTTCAAGTACAGTATCACTTTACGCAATCTAATTTCATTCATCCTTCTGATATGACCAAACTACGAGATATGGCTATTAAATAACGAGACTGACGTTGTAAAATATTTTATTTTAATTTTATACATAGTCACTTATTGTTAACTTCAATATACACTCCTTCTCTATCTCTAGAACACTCCATGCGAATTTTCCATTGTTGGAAACAGTGCTGGAAGTCATCTTCTGACAGCTCCTTCAGGACACGTGCCGCTTTCTCTTTTACAGCTTTCACAGACTCAAATCTTGTCCCTTATAATGCAGATTTCACCGTAGGGAACAGGTAGTAGATAATAACATGTGATGAAACGTGTTTTTACTTATGATCCGAAAACGAAGGGCCAATCCATGCGCTGGAAAAGCCGAACTTCACCGAGAGCCAAAAAAGCTCAAATGAGCAAGTCAAAATTTAAAGTAATGCTGATTGTATTTTTTGATATCCATGGGATTGAGTACCTTCACTGGGTTCTGAAGGTCAAATAATTAATTAATATTACTAGCTTGAGGTACATTCTGAACTACGTCAAAGAGCAAGGAAAAATCGCCCCGAAATGTGGAAGGACATATCATGGGTTCGACACCAATACAATGCGCCAGCTCATTCCGTGTTATCTGTCAAGAGGTTCCTAACAAAGAACAGCATCTCAGTGTTAGAACATCCACCTTATTCACCAGATCTTGCACCATGTGGCATGTGGCACCTGTTTTCTAAGGTGAAATCTGCATTAAAAGGGACAAGATTTGAGTCTGTGGAAGCTGTAAAAGAGAAAGCGGCACGTGTCCTGAAGGACCTGACAGAAGATGACTTCCAGCACTGTTTCCAACAATGGAAAATTCGCATGGAGTGTTGTAGGAATAGAGAAGGAGTGTATATTGAAGGTAACAGTAAGTGATTATGTAGTATAAAATTAAAATTAAATTTTTTTACGTCAGTCTCGTTATTTAATAGCCACACCTCGTAAAGTAGATTTCGTCTACATTACTTTAACCCACCCTCTTTAATTCCATTCTCGCAATGTTCCCTAATAACTGTAATATTTGAACGATTAAAAACAGACTATGGCTTTACCTTTAATCATAGTATGCAGTTTCTCATTTTTACGTATTCTATACTCATATCCTTCTCATTATGCCCATAACAGGCAGGTGGAGTGTTAAATTATATGTAATCGATCTCCTAGTTTCAGGGCTACAAAAATAATTTTGTTTCTTATCACGTGATCAGCCAATTACATTACTAATCATTTAAGAACAGAAGAGGTAGAGGTTTAAAATACACTAGTTAAAGTTATCTTCTCTGAGAGTAATGAATTCTATTATACAGCCAGACCCTGTTGGTGAATGAAGTGAAGTGTATCGTTTGCAGGGTGGAAAGTAGATGATTTTCAGAGAGTCTGGCATGCTAATAAGCAAACTTTTCTATTCAGTGAGGAAGGAAATTGTAAATTACCTCTCTTCTCGTTTTACTTAGTAAAGCCTCTAGAGGATCAAACCAGTTTTTCGGCTGATGACGTAAACAATATACAACATAACTCTCATACTGGTTATAAAATCCTATTTAGAATCTTTCTTTCAAAATTTCTTTTCATGTTGCAATCTGTTTCTGAGAGTTCACCTTGGACAGCCATAGGGGAAACGGGATGAATCAAGCACAAGTAGTATATATTAATACTTGTAACAATATTTATTAATTTAGCTTTAAATAATTTTATATTAGGAAAGTAGGTTCTATTTCTCACGTGAATTCGTTAGGGGTGATATCAACAAATCGGAAATACGGGCAATGGTGGTACAGTCATTTTCTAACGATACCAGATAATAAAACACTCAAACAGGTTTCTGATTTACTAAACAACCGAACAATGTATTATTGGACGACCTCGGAAGAGACAAACATCCAAACTACTTGAAGAAATAGTAGATTACTAAGTTTGAAGTTAGAACAGCTCAGGAGGTCTAATCCGTGTGTTTTACAGTTGAAGTTCATTTAAATTTACCAAAACAAAATCCGGAAGTTATTTAGAGCGCTAGTGTACAAGACACTGTAAAGCGGACGAACTGAAGTACTGTTTTAGGTCAAACTTCGAAACATTTTAACACGTTAAAACCCACTGGTACTACTTTATTATAAATCTTAGTTGTCGCTAATGATTCAAATTTAAATAAACTTGAAAAAAATAAAAGCCGGTTAACAACTTCAAGGTCAAAATTAATCACCAAAGAAATTGGCCGTTTTAATTCTTGTTCTTTAAATTGTTCTAATCATAATATTTTAGCGGTAATAAATTTTTATTTGGATCCAATGGGAGAGGTGAATACATGGTTCTGATTACTGATATCAATCAACGAGTAAAGTGGCACCAATTGGGTTTTTCTAACTCTTTTACGTTTCGAGCCAAAAAAAAACTTGTCAGATGAATTAATTAAATGTATTTATATAAAAATATTCTATAAATCTTTCTGAAGTCAATAGTACATTGGAATAAGTAAGAAAATGACAAACTGAAATAAAAAAATAAAATTGTTTGTCTTATCCAATCTAAGAATGTTGTAGTGAACAAAACAATAAATAACTATGAAGTAAAGATTCATAAATATTTTGGAACAACAATTCTATTTAATTTTTGGTTAGGTCGAAAATAGAAAGTAATGAAAACATTTTGGAGCAGGTATTCCATTTTAAATATTTGGGATGTGTTGTATCTTTTGCAAACAAGCGGGATTTGACGAATAATCTTAATAAATTTAAGTGTAAGTATAAGTATAATAAATAAGTTTAAGTATCCTATCATTACTATATTTCAGTATTTTCTTTAATTAATAAGTAAATAAATATAATAGATCAATAATCATTAATTATCATGAAAATTGTTTTTTGTCATCAGTCTAACGGCTGGTTTGATACAGGTCTCCAAGTTGTTCTGTCTTGCGTAAGTCGTTTCATATCAACATATCCGGATGGAGGACTAGTTTACCTCCGGAATGTTTTACCAGAGAGGACGCCATCATAATTTTTTTATATTTTGAAGTTCTCGAAGTTCTTGATGTTCTCGAAGCTCTTGAAAACTTGCATATACTAAGTAAGCCTAACCAGAATCATACATGAAAGAGTTTCCTCCCGATAATTCTAGTCAGACAGAAAAAGCTGTAGTTTACTGTTGCTTTCAGCTCTTTGGTTGGCAGACTGAATGCCCCAAGCCACTGTCTGCCAGGGTGGAATGGGCAGCCCTTCCAGTTCCGTTTACCATGAGACGGTCATCGTGCTGATGAGCGATCACAAGGTTACTAACAGGCAACGTGAATTCACACAACGTGAACTTATGGATAGACACTAGCCTTCTATCTCGGCCGGTTACCTTAAGCCTTTTGTAAAAGGAATTAAGGGGTCTTTTTCCAGTTGACGATAGAAGCCCTTTATAGCCCAAAAACATATTATTATTCTAATAATTTCATTGTCATTATTTTTATTATACTATCATTCATTTTACGTAATCATGGGTTTATTATTTCGTATGTTAAATCAGAGGAAAGATCAATGGAGTGCTCTCGACTTTATTGCCAAACTTCATGTTAATTTATTTCAATGTAACATTCCATTCAGTTTTCTTGTATTTTGTATAGTTCTGAATTAAAAATAAAAGTTAAAAGAAACGTTTTAGCATATTTGACGAAAGATATGTACAACGTTAGAGCACAAGACTAGGAAAGACACTCGTTTAACATTTTATGAAACATGGTGATATCTGTAGTGTTGTAAGGAAGTGAGGTGTGGGTTTCAATATACAAGATGAAATGGACATTACTGGTCAAAACTTTCTTCTTATAGTGTTCATCCGTTACTGATGTTAGCGATAAGTATGGCTATCTCCACTTTTTTGGCTGTAATTCTGAACAACTCGCTAGCTGATTTTCCTGACCACACTCTCAGATTCTGCAACCAAGAAACTGCCCTTGGCTCGAGCCGTGCATGCCGTGTTTTTCCCCTGAATGATAGATTGTAGTAGGGCGTATTAACTGTTATTTGTTATTATTTGTCCAAAGTATTAGAGCTTCAAAATCTTGGTGGTGTTCAAACTTTTTTACTTTTATTCATTCTTTGAAAGACGTCGACATTGGTTAGTTGGTCCTTCAACGATAATCGCAGGATTCTTCGATACAACGACATTTCGAAAGATTACGATTTTTTAGTGATAGCTTGGTCAAGTGCCCAAGACAACGCCATACAGCAAAATGGAAAAGATGTAGCATCTCATTAAACGAATTTTAATGTCATCTTCAAATTTTAATTAATGTAAATAAAATGATTAAAATTGAGAACAGGAACTGGTTATCCATTTGGAAAGGATACTAAAGAGCCTGTTTACCCCGTTTATTCCAAGAGTAGAAACCCACTAATAAGAGGAATGTTGGAAGTCCGAGAAGGAGATGATTTTTGAAATAGGTTAAGCTACCTAATCCATGAATTAAAGAAGAAGAAGAGTTCCATATAAAGTGAATAATGATATAACACTAATAAGATAAAAGCGCTGATAGGAAGTGTGACGACAACCTTCATAAAAATAACCATTTTATTTATAATTATTATTTCTCTGACCAAATAAAAACGTGACCAGAGCAGTTTATTCATAAAAAAGAACGTATTTACAAAATATTTTATGTTAAATAAAAAAATTATCAACTATAATAAAACAATACCCCATTATAGCAAATTATGTGTCAAGGTAAATCCCTGTTTTGTCTCTCGGATCTACATTATTAAAAATCCGAATCGAATTCATTTGATCTTTCTGTTCTTCTTTATGAAATGGAAGCCTGGACTTTGAAGAAACCTGAAATACAAAAAATTAAAGCTTTAAAATTATAAACTTATCGATATGTGTTAAGGATATCGTGGAAGGAAAAAAGGAACAATTGAAGGGGTCGGGTGAAGACAGTGCTAACCCTCATCAACATAATTTTATGCTATTTCATTTTAAAAGTTTACAGAAATCTACAAATCATGTTTTTGAACTTTTGTGAAACATTTGTTATTTTCTTTTAATCTAGGTCCTTAAGATCGTAAATACAGGGTGATTCATGAAGTTCTCCCCCCACTTCTACAGCACATTGTACTAGTAAAAATAATGAAAAAATGTTATATAAACATAGGTCCGAAAACGCTTCGTTAGCGAGTTACAGCTAGCGAAAGTTTCGCCTGGATTTCAGTTCACCAGGTGAAATGAGGTCTTCCTGGAATTGTGGTAAGGTAGATTAAGGGGCAAATTCAATCATTTCTTATGGTTTTTGATCTGATAAATTGAATAAAACAGGTCCCAGATCTGTAAGTTAAATAGTTTTTAAGAAAACCAGTGTCAAATGCAAAAAATGGAGTGAAAAACTTATTTTTTCATCTTTGGGCAAGGATAACTGTGTTATTTCACCAAGAAACAGTTAAAATTTTTCAATAAAACATGTAGAAAATTTTATTCTGAACAAACCGGTGTAAATTAAGTACACAGAAAGCGAATAGATGTTTGATTAAATGAGTTTTTATTCATAAGAGTACAAAGTAAAATTAACCGGAACAACTAAAATGAAAAAATGTGTTTTTTTCACTCCATTTTTTTGCATTTGACACTGGTTTTCTCAAAAACTATTCGCTTTCTGTGTACTTTATTTACACCGGTTTGTTCAGAATAAAATTTTCTACATTTTTTATTGAAAAATTTTAACTGTTTCTTGGTGAAATAACAAAGTTATTCTTGCCCAAAGATGAAAAAATGTAATTTTCACTCCATTTTTTGCATTTGACACTGGTTTTCTCAAAAACTATTTAACTTACAGTTCTGGGACCTGTTTTATTCAATTTATCAGATCAAAAACCATAAGAAATGATTGAATTCGCCCCTTAATCTACCTTACCACAATTCCAGGAAGACCTCATTTCACCTGGTGAACTGAAATCCAGGCGAAACTTTCGCTAGCTGTAACTCGCTAACGAAGCGTTTTCGGACCTATGTTTATATAACATTTTTTCATTATTTTTACTAGTACAATGTGCTGTAGAAGTGGGGGGAGAACTTCATGAATCACCCTGTATAGCATACTTTTTAAAACGTGCTGAATATTTTATTTTTACAGAATATTTTAAAAAAATCATGCTGGAAATTTTTGTGGGTTAGCACTTTCTTCTGCCGACCCCTTCAATTAGGAAGTCTTTATCAAAAATATATAACAAATTAAAAGTAATTAACATAATCAAAATACGAAAATTTGAATATTTTGAACTATGCTTGGAGAAAATAAAAATCTGCTGTTAATTAAATAGGGATTTTTTTACTTCAATACTGATGTGCGTTGGAATCAGTTCAATTAAAGAATAATAAGTAATCCTCATGACCACATTAGATGAGTTTTATGTCTATGACATGTACAGTCCAGCCTCTCTTAGTTTGCTCCTAATGTAAACAAATAATGACGTCACTGAGCATGCGTATTATATCAAAATGTGTACACGCTGATTAAAAAGTAACAACAAAATACTTTCAAAAGTATTTAAATACAAAATACTTTTAAAAGTATTTTTATAAATAAAATTGCTAGGCCTACATCATATCATGACTGATTTTTTTAGTACTTAAAGTACTTATAATTTAAAAAATAGTTAACTTAATAGGAATACAGCATCCGTAAACTCGCAGACTCTAGCATGCACCCTGTAGTAGGTGGCTTTTGATTGTTGACAGTAAGAGCAAACTATGAACGGCTCAACTATAAATGAAATGTAGTCTTGTACGGACTCATGCCGGACATTCCTGAAAGTGATAATTGAACCCCAACCATCAAAGTACACCGGTAAATACTAAGTGTACTATCCAAATCCATATAAAAGTATATACTAAAATAAATTAATTAAAGTAGGAAGACAAAGTACATCCTGGTTAAAAAAAACCTGTGAGATTCGTATATTATTTTGCTCTTCTGCAGAACTTATTTAGAACAGCAATGTTAAAAATTAGAATTGCTCCAATGATTGCCAATCTTTCATAATATACACCCAAAAGAACAAGAAAGATTGCCAACAATTGGAAAATTGAACTTGCTAATTAATAAAATTTTCTTTATAGTATGACTAATTAAATAAGTAAGAAATATTTATTTCAATTTAATGAAGATCAGTGAACACCATAAGCTGTTCTTAGATAGGGTTGTGAAAGGAAGAAGATATGTAGGTAGACCACTAAAACTATGAGCATTTAAATCTAACCCGAGAAATTAAAGACAAAACAATATAATAAAAATAAATTTAAATTTAAACAAATTAATTTTTTTTCTCTTTTTATTTAGGAAATTCACAATCTGTTGGAAACAATCAGTAAATGTGATAAGACAAAATTTGGAAAAAATTAACATGATAAATAAACGTGAGTGGAGACACAGTCTAGTGACAGAACTCCGACGTGAATAGATAAGTTTAGCATTAAGTGCAGCATTTAGGACACTGTAATGGATAGTCAATTACAGTACTACGTTAATTGATGAGATCCCGGTTCCATCGACGTTTTAGTCGTCTTATTGGATTATTTGGGAGAGTCTGCGTAGCCAGATTTGAGATCAATGAATTTTGGTGGTTCACGAGTTTCCTCCTAAATTTTGTGTAGAGTTTTAAGAAAACGTCACTCATGTAGGGTACGTTTAGGTCTGAGTGTAGCGTTCTATTGGTTACATAATATGGGGCGTTAACTATCCACCGCAAAAGCTTTGATTAAAAACAAATTAATTAAATATACAAAATGTAATTATGTAATACATATTTTGTTCTTTAAAATATTTAAAAATTAGTACTTACACAAGTAATTTCTGACGTAGATAACATAAATTGAACCATCTTCACATCTAGACTAATTGAAATACAATTAAAAATTTAAAAATTCTTGTTTATGAAGAATTATGAACCATATTAGATAATTAATAAATATTTATATAAAATTTTACATATTGTTTTTATAAAAATTTAAATAGTAAAATGAAATTAATAGAAGGGTGTTTGTCTTCTTAAAATAAATGACTATGAAAAAATAACCTGCCCTAATGAATTTTTCATACGCTGATTATCTCTAAGGTTAAAAAACATTTAGATATTTGCAAGTTAAATACAATGTATATAGCTAGGTGTTAAGATGTGGTAAATGTCTTTAACTTTTGGATACAGATATGTCAATGAATAAATGTTTAGGTTTACTATTTATGTAATTAATTTGATTATCGATTATTTTTATTTTCTCATGCCCTTTATGAATTTTGTCCCCTCTTATAGGTACAATTTTAGACTACGTGAGGTGAATATAAACGTTTCTGGAAGATCTTCTTGGATCTCGCATTTCAACATTCGTTCACCGTAGACATTTCTCCTTTCTTCTGTCCACCCGGTGTTTTGTTTTTTCTCTTTATGAAAGCCCTTAATTTCGTAATTAGTTATCTAAGTTTGGGTCGATACATTAAGTTTTCTCGATTTCGTGAATTTTTTTTTTTTTTTTGAATAACTGTAAATCTACGATCTGCTCTCATAGAACAATGAGTAGATGTGTTGTAAGTATAAATCTTGAGTAAGTAATACCCCTTGGTATTACTATATAAAATTTCCCATTTTGTTGAATTGATCTTGCCAGGAATGTAAAATAAATTACACTATCACATATTAAAATAAATCTGTAGGGTGTAGTCTGCATAGTCTTCTGTGTGTTCCACTGTTGTCTAGGAGATTGATGGCTTCTGGATTCTGATGATTTTCAAGTCTTGTTTGGTAACTGGTGCAAAATTTCTGTATAGCTTCGTGTACCGTGGGAGTGTTCGTGTCTCTGTGCAATATAGTGTTGGATATGTACCAAGGTGAGTCCATGATGTTTCGAAGTATTTTTGACTGAAACCGTTGAATTATTTCAATGTTACTGTGACTTGCTGTGCCCCAGAGTTGTATCCCATATGTCCACACAGGTTTAAGTACAGTTTTATAAATTAACAATTTGTTTTGTGCCGATAATTTGGAATTTAGTGTCTTAAAAATTTGTTTGTCAACTGGTTGACATCAATTCTATATTATACAGGTGTATTCTCGTTAATTATAATGAACGTTCCTAGTAATTAAGACTATTTTGGAAGTTTAAAAAATACAGTATTTTTAAACGAATACATTTTATACTCGTACGATCAGCTAAGAGTTGTATGTAATGTGTCTTCTTTATTTGTAAAAGCCTAATGCCCTCATGCAAGCTCCATGTTTTACGATAAAATACATGAAATCAAAGAAATAAATTAAAATAACGGTATTTTTTTAGTATCACACATTAGTACCGGAAAGTAATGGTGTTAGTATTATCTAAGTAACAACAACCACAAATAAAAAAAAACGCCATATTTTTATTGATACTGCCCGCATTAGAGATTGTTTATACTTGTAAGGATTCGAAACTGAAATTTCACTACAAGTTAATGAAATAGAAATAAAGGGAGGATTATTTTTTAATAAAACAAAATTATGCCGCCTCCATAACGTAGTGGTTAGCGCGCTAGCCTACAACGCGGAAGTCCCGGGTTTGATTCCCGGCTAGGGTCAAACAATTTTCACAACCAAGTTAAAATCTACAATTCTCGATCTATAATCACTGTAGTCAATAATAACCGAGCAGTTGATAGGACTTTAAATAAACCAATTAATAAAAATTCCTTTCATGAGACGACACGTCTCATGGATAGTGGCAGTTTTAAAAAAGACTTACCTTTGACATAAGATAAAACAATTAGTAATTTCTGTATCTACTCTCCAAGTAGAATCAACTGACACTATTTTTTTTACAAGTTCAGACTTTGATTTTTTAACTTCTGGTTTTGGGCCACTTCTAGTCAAAATCAACTTCAAACCCAATTTTTAGATCCACTAACATTTTTGCAGATTACGAATCCGGTAGCCGTTTGTTGCTATCTTTTGTGGTTTCCAACATCTTGGTGTGACTAAAAAATACTATCGATGAAAATTTCAAAAATTGCCACAAAAAATAACAAAAGTAACTGCCAATAGAGAATTTTTTGTGCAAACGAATTTCCGTACCTAAATTGTTTTTAAAATAAAATTTTAGTACATTGATCTTCTAATCAGATATTTTAATTTATTTTAAAATTAACTTTCCAGAAACTTAGTTTCGTACCAACTATTAACCTTTTTTTTTGGTTCAAGATAATAGGCCTATTAATAATATATTTGAAATATTTTCATTTTTTAGTAAAAATAGAGTCTTTAACACATCTTTTATAACGTAGAGGCAAAAGAACTTCTAGGTAATATTTTTTTTTACTCAGCGTTCAAGTGTAATGTTGTTATATTGTTAAAAAATAATAAAAGTAAATGTGAAGTAAAAAGAAAAAGTAAGCATATAATTATATAAAAATGTTGTTTAGGTTAACAGCCAAAAAGTTGGTTTGAATCTTTAGAGGTTTTACTAATTAAAATGAGAAGTTAGGTGGTTTACAATTCCCTTTCTTACTGAGTTGGAAGAGTATGCTTATCAACATACCAGGCCCTCTGAACAGCACAACATACTTTCCACCCTGCAAATGACACCTTCAATTCAATCACCACAAGGTCTGGACGTATAATGAAATTTATTACTCTCAGAGAAGATCACTCTGACTAGTGTCTTTTACACCTCTACCTCTTCTGTTCTTAAATAGTTCAGTCAGATAATTGGCTGATTACATGATAAGAAACAGAACTATTTTTTGTAGCCCTGGAATCTCCAAATCGAGTGCAATTAATTTAACACTCCACGTGTCCATTATGGGCATATATGAAAATACTAGAATTATAACCCTGCAAAATGTACACCAATTTGTACTAGTCTGAGGGTGTCATTACAACCCTGAATTAAAGATTCCTGAATTAAAGGGAGTCTCCTAAAAGCATTGAGAAAAAATAAAGACTCCTTGAAAGTAGATTGGATAGAAATTCACTTGTTTTGCGATGTTTTTGTCACTTTACAGTAATAATATAAAAAAATTGAATTTCAACAAAAATAACTGAATTTACAAAAAAAAACCAGCTGATTAAAAATTATCTTAAAATAATTATTTCTTAACATAATAAAAAACAATAATCAAAAGTAAATTTTAATTAAATTACACGATTAATGTAAAATTTTAGTCAAGATTTCAAAACACCTGCTTTAATGCATGCGTAACAATATAAAAGATAGGTAGTCTATACATTGACCAAAAGGTGTGTGCGTGTAAGTGCTTGGACATAATATTAAAAAACCGGAGACTCTTTAACACTTGTTTTTTTCACGTTGAAAAAAGTTGTAGATAATTGCGTAACCTGGCATGTTGCCGACAAGTATTAATAATAATAATGTATTAAAAACTTAATAAAACAAGTGTGCGCAAATCAAGTTCTGTAAATTTTTATTAATAAAAATTATATGTTTACAAAATCTTATAAAAATACCCATTTTTTTGAAAAGAAAAGTTGATACCGATTAAGGTTATTAATTACTAATAAATTTCATACAAAAAATTAATATGTAGAGCTAATATTTTATGATACATAAAAATATATTTCTTTCTTAGTTTAATATAATTGTGGTTGTAGTAAAAAATTAAGTATTTTTTTATCATTAATATAAATTTTTTCAATAAATAAAAGTTAAAATAAATTCTATCAAATTGACAAATTATGATTTTTTTAAATTACTTGAATTGGATAAACTAGAATCTTTATCAATCGACTTTCATAAAATGTTGGTATTAAAACCTGTAAGAAACAAAAATGATGTGTCTACAAATTTACCGAGGATAACTGAATAGTTGTTGAATAAGGTGGTGGTTACAGAACTGTAAGCTTGCGTATCAAATAATCGGTTTCATAACCATATACACCCGAGTTTGAACCCTTGCATCTCCAAAACGATTAGTCGGATTTCAATATACTTAAAATCAACGTTTAGCTCATTTTATTCTGTATTGACCGAAAATAAACCTATATGTTTAATATTGTTTGGAAATTGCCATATCGAGATTAGAAGGCAAAAAGACCCGGTTTTTTTCTACCGCAAAGAATTTCATGCGTTTAGAGGCGTTTAACTCGAGAATATTATTTGACCGACAAGTTTGAAATTTTAACAAACATAGCCAATTATATTGTTACAGTGTGTAAATAATTTCATATATGTACGTTACTTAAATTTTTATTTTATCAACAATATTCTGAATCTTTGGTATCTCGGTAACCGCTCAATTGTTTGGCAAGAGCAAACTATCGTTTTATTCAACGTCAAAAATTAGTACAAATGTATAAATAACATAAAATATTGATTGGCCAATGTTGTTGTAGAATTTTTTAAATTTGAAAAAAGGGTGGGCCATGCGGGGGTCGGATGTCACATACACGACCTGGCAACATAAATAGTTGCACCCAACTCCTCCATGACCCACACCATTTTTCAAAATTTAAGAAATTCTACCGTAACACTGGTAAATCATGTTATTAATGTTTTCATGTTATTAATACATTTGTACTAATTTTTTGATGTTGAAAAGAACTAGTTTGCTCTTGCTGAACAATTGAGCGGTTACCGAGACAGCAAGGGTTCAGAATATTGTTAATTAATAAAAACTTGAAATTTTGTACACGGTTTAACAATATAATTTTTTATGTTGTGCTGAAATTTCAAACTAGTCGGTCAAATGATTCTCGAGTTATACGCTTTAAAATGATTGTTTATGGAACATTTTTTTCGCTCTTCTGAACAATTTTGTTGTTATGTTTACTATAAGTGACTACAGAAACTGGTTCTATGCCGTCGATTTTATACGTCCGACACTTTTGGTAATGGATCTACAGATTTTTGTACTGAATCGCTATAAATTTAACTTTATTTTAAGAAACTTATTTGATGAAGTGAATTATCTGTTGACCAAATAGTAATGTTGTTATAAAAGTAGAAACAGACAAGATAATTTGGGGTGAAAGTGAAGAATTGAGAAGGGACAAAAGAAAATAAAGGGGGTTTATCAGTTTCAACAAGTGACCATCCTAGTGTCCAGTAGTTTATTTTGTTCGAATGTTGTACAAATGACCCTGCGGCTGGATAGAAAAGGTTTCTGTGGTTATATATGTGAGTTGGGGTTTCGGGGGTGGATTTCTTATTTGGCCAATATTGGACCACTTAGTGAGAGTCTCATAAATTACAGCGGTGCGGTCAGTCTTGTAAACGGGATTTTACTAGTTCCTACTCTGCTTTCAGCTAAGCCCCTCTCTCTTTACCACCAAAAACACAACTGATTCCGTTGGTCATTAGATCGGTTCGAGGGTGTGAAATGTTTCACTATATATCATTCTATATGTAAGAGAGAGAAAGTAAAGGAATCGATCTCTGAATGTCCGGTCAAAGAGAGAAATACTACACGAATTACTATTACATTGTATTCTATGTCCTGTCCAATATAGTATAACTACACCCACTCACAGCGGTCTCTGTATCCATCCCTTCCTGGTTCAATTTAACACAATTCGGATATCCTTAAATTCATCCCCTTACCGTCATCATCCCCCATCCTCAACTATACCAATATAAATATATCACTAAATCACCGTTAAGTCAAAACTTCCTCTAATAAATCTTATTGTTATTTAATAAACCTAATAATTGCTTTACAAACATTACATCGTTTTGAAGGTTATTTTACTTAATTGTAATCGCTGTAACGCTTAAATTGAAGATAGCTTCGCATATATTCTGAAAAACAACTGAATTGGAAAACACACATACTCAAAAAAAGGAAAAAGCTAAACACAAAATTAAAAAACTTATATTGGATATTTGATATATACGTTCGACAACTTTTAATTTACAAATAAATTCTTTTAAACCAATTTGCATGGGTTGTTTAGGTCAACAGCTAAAGGCTAGTTTGAACCTCTAGAGGTTTTACTAAATAAAAACGAGGAGTGAGGTGGCATACTACTGCCTTCCACACTGAGTTGAAAGAGTAAGGCCTGATATGCTTATCAGCATGCCAGGCCCTCCGAAAAGCACCCACTTTTTACCCTGATAAATGACACCTTCACTTCATTCACCACAGGATCTAGCTGTATAGTGAAATTCATTACTCTCAGAGGAGATAACTTGAACAAGTGTCTTTTACACCTCTACCTCTTCTATTCTTAAATAGTTCAGTCATATGATTGGTTGACTATGTGATAAGAAACAGAACTATTTCTTTGTAGCCCTGGAACCAACAGATCGAATACAATTTATGTAAGACTCTACCTGCCTGTTATGGGAAAAAATGGATTAATGGCATCCAATTACGGGTCTCAGCAAGCTATTCCAACATTGAAATCCTGAAAAAGTGCTAATCAAAATCAATCAAAAGTGCTACTCAAGACAATCACACGATCACCTTGGTACATAACGAAGAATATATTACACAGAGATCTACACATTCCTACAGTTCAACAATAAATTAACACACAGTACATATACTAATTGGTGAGTTCCTCAAAGTGCACCGAATATCTTTTTTCGTCTGTTGTTTTTCGCTTCCTTTTCGCTGGTCTTGAATTATATTATCTTCCCGAGGTACTTGATGTTTCCCAATTTTTCAGTATCGTGCTTTCAAGTGCCGCAGGGCTGTTTTGATATTCATAATGTTTATAAATGCCCAAAACGGGCAGGTGGAGTGTTATTTTAATTGCACTCTATCTGTTTGGTCCAGGGCTAAAAAAATAGTTCTGTTTCTTTACCACATAGTCAGCCACTTATATGACTGAACTATTTAAGAACAGAAGAGGTAGAGGTGTAAAAGACACTAGTCAGAGTTATCTCCTCTGAGAGTAATGAATTTCACTATGCAGCCAGACCCTGTGGTGAATGAAGTGAAGGTGTCATTTGCAGGGTGGAAAGTGAGTGCTTTTCGGAGGGCCTGGCATGCTGATAAGCATACTCTTTCAACTCAGTGAGGAAGGCAATGGTAAACCACCTTACTCCTCGTTTTTACTTAGTAAAACCTCTAGAGGTTCAAACCAGCCTTTCGGCTGTTGACCTAAACAACAACAACAATGTTTATAATGTTTGTAAATGTTTATTTTTCTCGAAGGAAATCTGTAGTCCTGCTTTTTCTGCTTATTTTCCAAATTTCACTAATAAATATATAAACGAATCAGTAAAAATAAATAAATAAAATATCGGAGACATGTAATTGAATGATGCACTTCATGCATGTCATTTGGGTCATATCACTAATTTTTCACCTCCCATCATATTCAATGGTTGTTTAATTTGAAACGGTTATGAATTTCACCAATAAAGTTAAAATAATAAAACTTTTAAAATATTAATGAATAACTTTAAATACAAAATTATCGTGAATATCCCAGAAAAAAACGATGGTAACGTTTTTAACAAAAAATTTCCTAATAAAATCCATAATTTTTAAATAAATCTACAATTATATCCGGCCCATTGTGTAGTGGTAAACGCAACTCGCTTCTATGCTGGGGTTCCATGTTCGATTCCCTGTCAGGTTTTCTATCACCTAATATACCCAAACACAAACCAAGACTTACGTAGTTTATCTACACATTACTTATAAACCACTTATCTGTAAACTACTGATACTTTATGTATTTTTATCTCACAATAAAAATAAATTAATAAATCACAGAATGTGCCTTAGTATTTTAATTTTATGGTTCACTTATGTATTCTATAGATTTAACAGTCATTAAAAGAGGTTAATGTTCTATCTACTTATTAAATTAATTTTCCTTCCTTGTTATTAAATTCGATAAACTCTTTTAATTAACACACTTGTTTTTAAGAACATACACAATTTTACCAACCTACATGAACAGTTTCAATATAGTCCATAGTACACAATCTCAAGTTATAAACACTGCGTAAATTAATGGGACAAGAAATTAGTCTTTTCTACATACATTATTTTATGCGGGTAGTATAAAAAATAATGAAGAATTACCAAGTGAAACTTAAAGAGTTACATTTAGTTCATAATTAAAATATATGTCCAACTTAATTGAGACTTCCTCAATATGTTTCCGGTTCGGTATTATTTAATTTTAAATTTGGTAAATTATTTACTAAAACTTTGTGACAACTTTTTATGTCTAAAATGTTATATGCAACAATATTGTCATAGTTTTGTCCTGATTCACACGTTTGTAATTTTTAAAGTTGTTTCAAATAAATTCTGAAATTTATCTCCCAAAAACACTAGAATAATAAAAAGAAACATTAAATAAATTTAAGGTAAATTATTTTATTGTTTTATTAATCTACTGCATTTTTTGTTGTGTTGTAATATTTTTCTTTTTACAATTTTTAATTTTAAGATTTTCTTTAAAATAGAGATTTAGTAGAGACTTCAACATAAACCAGAATGTTACAAAATAAATGTACATCTTTAATCCTCCTTTTTAAAAAAAAACACATCGGACTACATGAGTTTATTAAGAGGAGACTGTACTTTGTATCACGCCAATGTTAAATTTGCTATTTTCAGGTGCATTTTTCATAGGATTGCTAAAAGATAGGAAAATGAAACTTTACATACTATAGGTGTCGGGTTTCTTCTCGAGCTACTGACATTTTTCAATTTAATCTTTGGACCATAACATTTTTTTTTAATTACGAATAACGTAAAATTTTTAAAAATTGTTTTCCACGTGTTTTGCGTATTACTAATTTTGGGAGCTTCTGAGGAAGTCATAAAAATGTCGGTATATGTGGCTTATACATGATAATTAACTGGTAAAAATTTCAGCCTGGTAGGTTTATTGTTTTCTGAGAAAAATGTACCTTAGTGTTAAAAATCTAAATTTACGGGAAAAGGTAAGAAACAAGAAGGCACAAATCAAAAACAATATGTACACAAAAAAGTAAATTTCCCATTAACAGGAGTTTAGAAAGCTGAACCAACAGCTGAGAATATTAAAAACCGTGATGCAGATATTTTTAAAACTAAAATTCCCTTTACACTAAAACGAGCAGTACAAATTATGAAATATTCGTTCTTCGTAACATGATAATTGTTTTGTGTAAACCTGATAAAAACTTCGTATTTTCATTAAAAAAAAATATTTGTTTTTCACGTAATGTAATGTTTTTCTTGTCGATCTAGCCTAAACTATTGAAAACCATAAAAAACAAAAATCGAAATTTTGAGTTAAAACCATCCTGCAATCTCCCCTTAAAGAAGAAAAACCTAAATTCGATTTTTGTTGTGTTGGAATACTTTTCCTGAAATTTCTTTCCTTGATTCTTCTCCAGTATTTCATCCGTCTTTCTGAACTCTTCTGGTGTTCTTCGTCAGAATACACGATTTTCTACCGTTTGGTATGTCTTTTCTGTTTAAGTCCTGTGTTGTTAAGTTTGTGGTGATTTCCAGATTTTTTTTCAGTTCTTCTAGTGAGATTTTGATTTCGTTCATGTCCTGTTCAATTTCTTTGATTCAGTGGGGCTCCTCCATAAAATTTTTTTTTTTTACTTTTTCATTCATTTTTTGGCCTATAATCCGTTTAAAATTAACCATATATATATATATATATATATATATATATATATATATATATATATATATATATATATATATATACGAAACATTACTCCATGTACATACTTAACTCAACTACATACTAAACATTACTCCATGTAAGATTTAACTTGAGTCAGCTATCAGTAAGCATCATAGCTCCGTCATTGATTCACCCGGAGAAAGTCTCTTGGCTATTGGAGTTTGAATCTTCTCGCGGGGTTACCCGGGATGAATTGCAGGCGCACATTTTGTAGTACAAACGAGTTGGTGCGTGAGTCAAATTTTGAATGCATTGTATTATAACCCTTTTTTGCTAATATCGTGACGAGTGGCACGTTTAAATCATTGTGAAGCTTCGTTGGTTATGTAAAATTGGCAGTGTATTATCGTTCGGAGAATTTTATTTTGTATTGTGTGTTATGGCTTTGCAGACTCCTTATCACTTAGTAAATTAGTAGTTTGTCAATAATTGTAAAAAAATATTTTATAATTATTGTAATGTATTATTTTCATTTTATTGTGTCCTAATGTAACTCTGAAATTTTGAACAAAGAATTCAAAAATATTCTAAAATTTTTAGTTATGTTAATACTATATTAATTCAAGTGTGAAGTCAGTTTAGGATACAATGGACACTGTTTTAATTACATTTTAATATTCTTAAGATTGAATTAAATAATTGCAACAAGTTCTAGAAAAAATGTTATTTAAACCTTTTTTTATAAGGTCAAATTCAAATTTTTAATCATGTTAAAAAAATAGAATCTAAAATTGAAATAAACCGACTAATTTGAATCGTCTTTTAAAATTTCGATAATTCACTAAATAATTAAAGAAAGTACTAAATAATTCGAATAATTGTTCCAGAATGTTTTTTTTCTTTTATTAGAAGTTCGACTTAATTGTTTAGTCAGTAATGTAATCAACTGGCAAATCGAATACCCTCAATTTGATTCATACATTAAGATTGGAGGAAATTCTAACACCAATATTGATGGATTACATTATTATATTTTGGATGTATTATATTAACCGCAAATATAAAATAATAACAATTGAATTGACAACGGAAAATATTTATACACAATGTATTTATTGCTTAAATAAACAAATAACAACTGAAAAAGAAACAAAACAAAAACACAGTTGAATCAGATTTTGGAACTTAGTATAGAATCAAGAAGTGTTAGTATAAGAGTGACATGAAGAGAAAGGGAGGTTTTTGAATTCAACTAGGGCGTAGAGAATAAGGACATGCACAAAAAAGACAAACGGAATTCTTGCTGTCCTGTTATCCTGACTATCTGTATAGTGGACATGTTGACACGAGAGAGGGGGACGTAAGATAAAGAAAGAGAGAGCAAATGAATAGAAAGAGAAATAAAATGAAATAAGAAGCGTAGATGAAGGGTGATTGTGTTGGAGGAGGGGAGGCGAAGGTTCTGGAATTCCATTGTCAACAGGACATCACCATGGCAGGACTCTTCTTCTCCATTCTCTTTGAGACCGTTGGTTTGGAAGCCACTGGTTTATATTATTTATACCATACAAAACGAAACATATCACAATAAGAAACGGTGAAATTTATTCTATTGTTAATTTTTTATTAAATAGAAAAACAAAAACTTTAAATAGGTTGTAGGTGTGTCGTAAAATTATGATGTCATAATTAATCCTTAAATTTTTTATTATGTTCCACATAGAAATAAATACTTCAATACAATCTAAAAGTTTTACTACTGCTCATTTACCAAAACATTGTCAAAAAATCCATAACTGGTAAAACAATTCTTTGATTCCTTTAGCTCATTTACAACATACAATAAAATGTCGTGTTTTTAGGGGTACGCATCAAAGAATTATCCAAAACTCTACGGTTGTTTTTCTTTATGGTAAAATGAAAAAGAATATGCATTATTTGCCTAAAACTTCTTCATACGTCTGATTTGAATGATATTTTATACATTAGTGTATTTATAAACTTCTGAATCCCCCAAATTCTGAACCCCCAAAAAATTAAAGTTGTAGCCGATACAGCTTCCAGATTGCCACAGGGACATTTTTCACTAATACAGAACTACCTTGCCCGGTGGCGTATTAAAGTTAATCAAACTAAATCAATAAAAGTTACGGTTACCTTATGACGTCAAAATTATGCACCTGTAGTGCTGTATAACGTTCACATCTCCTAGCCGAAAATAGTGCGATATCTTAGCTTTTCGCTTGACAGGCGACTTACGTGGAAGCATCATCAGCGTACAAAACGTTTAGAACTTAACGACCATCAAAAGCTATTCTTCAGCTGAAATTGAACCTGCGTTCGAAAATTTTAATTTACAAAACTTTTAAAAATCAATCTGGACTATTTATAGTCCAGCTCTTTGAAGCAGCGGCATAGAGTAACTTTTAAAACTCGATCCAGGCTATTCAGTCAAAATTCTTAAAATTTTCTCCTGGCGCTCCTTCTTATGGAAGCATTAAAATCCTTCAACAAAAATCCGGCAATAAACGAAACCAGTAGCCTATCTTTCTAAAGTAAATTTTGCGAACGACTAGATAGACATCCTAACCAACTACCCCGTAACCTAACTACAAGGAACATCCCAACTGTACGACATCTTTTATTTTCTTTTGGCTTCAACTTAATTTTATTTACAACTGTACAATTTTTTAAAGCACAATTAGTAAATGAAATGGAATGAATGAGGAATGGCGGGAATGTGAATCACGTCTTATTCCCGCCATTCCTCATTCATTCCATCTCATTTACTAGTTGTGCTTTAAAAAATTGTACAGTTGAAAATAAAAATAAAGTTGAAGCCATATAAAAGATGTCATATAGTTGGGATTTTCCTTGTAATTAGGTTACGGGGTAGTTGGTTACGGTGTTTATCTAGTCGTTCGCGAAATTTACTTGAGAAAGATACTGTCTCGTTTACTGTCAAAATTTCAAAACTTAGTAATTTTGAAATTTAGTACGACATCTAAAGCAAAAATAAAGCAGAGACCTCTTGATCTGAAAAACGGACAACACTCATAGTTCTAAACGAAGAATGTACCACTGGGTATCTCTTTAACATTGAAATTAAACCTACCACCGCCCGTTAAATTAAAAAATATCATGTTGTATGAAATTTTGCAGTTCATAATAATTGTGCAATACCATAATAACAATAAAATTAATGACAAAAATTTAGATTCTCATTGATGAAAGTATAAAGGGACCAAACAGAAAAGGTAGAAGCGGTAGCGAACACAACAAAATTTCAAACCAATAAAGAATTAGCTGAAAAACATAAAGATAAGTAAAATAATAAAAAATATAATTCATTGAATTATTTTGAAGGAGCAAACGAAAAATGAAAGTATTAATTAAGTTGTTTTTTCAAATCAATATTATTACATAATCTGCATGTATATTCTTTAGCGATAGTTGAAATACATGTTAGTTCCAGTTTTTACCATGGATCAACACATGTAATTAAATATTCAGAACCGATTAAATTTTGATATAACTTATACACTGTGAATACATCGGCTACAAGCAATACATTGTAATGAAATTTATTTTATATATTCAAATAAACGTAATAACATATGTTCATACATACAATTAATGTTAACGAAATTATATTATAATATTATATTTATTTAACGTCACGTATTTCGTTTATTTTATTCAAATTAGTTAAGCACAAAGTATACGTAAGTAAACAATAATGTTTTATCTTCAATTTGAAATGAATGCCTGTAACGATGTATTGAACGTTTACTAATCTCTATACTCCATTTATTGTTTTAATATTTTAATCTTATGTAATTAAAATTTTCAGAATTACTTCAAACGAAAATTATTCTAAAACTATTCCTAAAGAAAGTAATTTTAAATTCTTTTCTCACAGTTCACAAAACTGAATTTTTTCTGCAATATGACATTAATTTGATTAAAATAGTTCAACAATTACAAAGTTATGATTTCTCCCTAAAGCACTGTTTTCGAAAAATCACCTTTATTTTACAGGATGGAACGAATAGTTATTAAATATGTATATTTAATATTTTTACTTTCTCTTACCTACATGAATATATAGGAAGGAAAGTAATGTTTTCATGTCGATTTTTCGAAACCGAGTTTTCACCGGATCTACACGTTTTTAGACCCCTTGAACCCCAAAAAACATGTTTTTAGCGATTGGTCTGTTTGTGTTTGTGTGTCTATGTGTGTGAACAGAATATCTCAAAAACGAAACAATGTGCGAACTTGAAACTTGAAAAATAAGTCAGATATCACTAGAGGACCCGATACGAACATTTTCATAAAAATCGGTCAACCGGAAGTAGTAGCTTATTCGTGTCATTTTTCACTTTTTTGCGATTTTGCTCAAAAACGGGGCCTACGATTTTTTTAAAAATCGCCACATTTACTAATTTTCTTATGCTCTACAAGATAGGATAGGCACTTTAACTGCTGAAATTAGGATAGCTTAACTGCTGAAATTCTTGGGGAGGTTGTTTTCTCGTAATTGTTTTTTAAGATTGGACTTTAATATGCATTTTAGCGCAAAAATGTGTACAATAAAATTTGTAGAGAATTTAAAATCCTACAACTTTTATTTCAAACATTTTTTTGTATAACGCTTAGTTTAGCTGTAATTGCTGATTTTCCGTTTCTTTTCATGAAGATCTGTAAAAAATTGATTTTTTAAGATTTCAGCCTTAGTATGCATTTTACGACAAAAGTGTATAGAATCAAATTTATAGAAAATTAAATGATCTACAACTTCTATTTAAAGCATTTTTCTTTACGGAGCCTAGTTTAACGTGAAAGAGTGATTTTCCGTATTTTTAAGCCAAACTGAGGTCGATTTTCATTTTGCGTTATTCACTCATGGTTAAAATTAGGTTATGTTTTTTGAAGTTAGTCGTTTGTTTATTTCTAATATTTTATTAGTAATGTTAAGTTATATCGTTCATTATTTTTATTGGCACGAGTAAGTCGTGTGAGTGTTTTACACAAGAATTTTTTTTATAATTGCTTGCAAGAAAAGGAATTCATAAGTTTGACTCTTTTTAAAATGTTTCTTTTAAAATTATTTTTGCAATTTTAAGATAATTTTAGAGGTGTTATTGTAAAAATGGAGGTTAAAAATAGTTGGTTTGGAAAAGTGCTGAAAGTGACCGTTTTCAAGTTTATCAAACTTTGGTTCTGCTGATTTTAATTTATGTTTCAGAGAGCTGGATCTTAATTGCTCAGTAATTAAAAAGAATAAGATGTACTGAGATGATATCGTTAAGACCTTTAGTAGGATATTGACTACTGAATCATAAAATAATATTTATTAATCTATTAATAAAAATAATATTATTGTAATCAAACCAAATAGTCAAATCAAACTAAACAGTGCTCAATTTTGAAATAAAAGGATTTTAAAATTACTAGCCTCCAGTTAATGAGCTAAAGATAGAAATTGTTGATTGATTTTAACCAATAATAATTTTTCATACAGTGAGGAAGGCAGTGAAAAACAACTTAATACATATTTTGGCATTTAGAATGTTTGCTAATGACTACAATAACATTAACATTACATTTCAGTATGAATTTTTCAAAATTATTCTTAAATACATTTTGAGAACATAAAAAAATGTGTTGATGACAATTTTTAAAGAATATAGCTTAACTTGTAAAGACCTCATGGGGTTTACGTTTATTTATTAATGTTTTTTTAAATTCATGTTTATTTGTCTACAAAAAAAGTTATACAATTTTATTTTATTTTGTTATGATTTAGTTCTTTCGCAACAAATTTACAAAACATCTAAAATTCTTATCACGAAAATTTTTTCTACAAATCATGCTTGTATCTGAAATTTATTTTGATTAATTGTTTTTTCAAATATTATTTATACTTATGTAATATATTTTTGTAAATATTAAGTACAGAGTTTGTGGCATTTAAAAAAATTTAAGGACATGTTTTTTTCCCAGATGGACTTTAACCTCGTGTCCTGCTTGGCTTAACTATCTCCTTTGATGATTGTAGCACCAGGAGCTTCGGATTCATCACCTTTGGCCTCCCCTGAACCTGCTCTGCCTGTTGTCCACTGCTGTCGACTATATAGCTACATATTATACACACAGCCAACCGGTTTTGTAATACAAACACACATGTATATACAAAACCACATGTTTAAATGGGTTATCTGAAAGTTTTTTCTGTTCCAACATATTGCTATAAAAATTTTAAAAATGGTGTTTCTAAAATAAATAAAAACCACTCCCTGGTTTAGAAACAAAATTAAAGAGAAAAACATGTATCTAAAATTTCAATGTACATTGTAAAACGCTGAATACATTTTATAGGCATTTAAAACATCAAACACAAAAACTAAAAAACCTTAGCTCCAAATATATGAAAGTCTATCTCGTAATTCTTAGGTATTTTATACAGTACATATAGCGGTCTCTTCATTTTGTTTCTTTTTGGGAAAACATTTTTTAGATAAAAAAATAACCAGATTCTGTAAAGAATACTTCCGCCCACATAAAATTGAGTAAGTTTATATTGTATTTAGTACGAAATATATTATAAAATAACCAAAAAAACTTGTTAATAAAATCAAAACTTGTTCAGTGAAAGTATATGATTCTGAAATACTAACATCACAATCTAATTTTGAAAATTGTGGTAATATCATTGAATAATGGTTCAACAAAGTTCAATTTGTATAGAATCAACACACGTATGTATATCAAGAAAATACAAGGCAGGTAAGACTAAACATGTCGTAAATGGAATATTTTATAAGCATGCTGTCTCACGTGTTGATTTGTCAAATTTTGTACACAAGAAATATGAAACATTAATGTAAAGAATATCAAATTAAATTTTTTCTACAATTCTTAGTTTATCGTCAGGTAGTAAATTTCTTTATTTACCTCATTAAAATGGGTAAAAACATGGGATTTTTTAATATTGCGGCCGAATTAAGAATTTTACAAGAAAATTGTACATAATAGAAGTTATAGAAAATTAATAAATCTACAAATTTTAATTAAAATATTTTTCCCTACAGAGATTAGTTTAGTGTGAATGAGTGATTTTCCGTATTTTTAAGTCCTACAGAGGTTGATTTTCATTCACTCATGATTGAAATTAGGGTATGTTTTAAATTTCACGTTGTTTATTTGTTATGCTATATTAAACATTTGTACTATATTATCATATTTGTACTATATTAAACATAAGTTATAATTTTAATATTTACTTTGGCAAGAGATAGTCGTGTGAACATTTCAAACCAGTTTTTTCTACTTTAGATGCATCACAATAATTGATAGTTCTCGAAACTTTCTATTTGTCATCACCAAATCTCTAGCGGTTCAGGGCTACCCCATCAACCGTAACTCCCCAGGACAATTCTTTTAAACATAAGTGAATATAAAATAAGGTAAAAAGGAATTAACAATTCAACAACTTTACATCTTATCTCTGGGTAAAGGGGAATAGAATTCTTTACTGCGGGTTAAAGAAATAGGCTAACAGGGCGATTTCAGGACCATATGTAATTCATTTAAACCCTTTTTTATATAACTAAATATACTAAACTTTTCATGCGTTTAAATTTACGAGATTGTATCGCTTCTGGAAAAAATCAATATGTATTTTTCAAATATAAAGATTTGTGGTACAAAGACATTGGTAATAGCATTCAGAGGGAAGGAGCCAGTCAGAAGCATAATTGTTATAGATAATAATATTTTGGAACAGATACCCCACTTTCAGTATCTATGTTGCAACATAACATACCAACAGGATAAAGACGTTTACAATAAGATGTACCGATTTCAGCAAACATGCGGAACTATCCACCGCACCTTAAAAAATAGCACCAGGAAAAGCACGAGGTGAGATTTTATAAAACAATAGTAGTGCCGACCCTAATCTACGGCAGTGAAACTTGGGTCCTATCAAAGCGAGAGTAAAGTAGATTGCAAGCACCTGAAATGAAATTTCTTCGACATGCGTATGGGTGTAGTAGAGAAGATCGTTACAGGAGTACAGAGATAAGGATATCTTCTCTATAAACTACAAGGTATCTCGGAACATAATGCAGTGATTAGAGCTTGTGAACAGAATGAGGGAGGATAGGATACCTTATCAGACACTGGAGAGAAAGAGGACGCACGAGAAAGAGATGGGCAGATTTGAGAAGTTCGGAACAGGCAGGGATGCCTAATCCAGAAGAAGAGGAAGGATAAAGATTCACACCCGACCAGGTTTAGAATTTTTTTAGAATTATCATACATAGATTTTTCATTATTTTATTTGAATTGTATTTTTTACTAAAATTGTCTTTCAATATTTAAAAATAAATATTTCTGATATCTAGTGTTTTTGTATAGTGTGTGTCATTAATGCAATCTATTTAAGTGTCCGGTAAGTGAAATTGTCCCCTTATGTGTTCAAGTTAGGGCATTCTAAAAGGGTATTTATGTGGTACAGTTGATTTCGTGTTGCAGTGTTTACAGTTATTAGGGTCCTTTTTCGTCATGACTTTTTTTTGAGTCAGTTTTTTCTGCAATTACTGCTAATGCAGACGGTGAAGGATGAAATGATTTTTTTGTAACGTATGAAAATATGCCGTGCCTGAATGGGATTCGAACCCAAGACCGTATGATGAGAGGCGAGCACATGAGGTTTCGTTATGAGATGACTGAGTGTGTCAGTTTAGTGTAACTAATTCGTAGTCTTGTAACTATCACTTAGGTAAAGTCTGTTATCAAAAATAACTGGTTGTAACTTTTGAGTGTTTGTCCGTACTATGTGTAGGTTACGTGTTAAAGTCTTCCCCTGCTCATTCCAAATTAATTCGAATATATTTTTGTACATCTTTTGTAGGTCTCGATGGGAAGATTTATTTATCCTGTTGGAACATGTAGTGGGGTATTTGGCTGCTTGATCAGTTTCTCGTTCCCTTTGATTCCTAAATAGGAAGAAATCCACAGAAGAATATTTTTTTACTATCGCTAGTTATTTCGTGATTGGCGTTTATATGTCTTCAATTTTTGGTTCACGTTTCAATATTTCTTAGGGAATCTAAAACACTTCTTCTATATATAGGTACTAATTTGTTTTTGTGTTTAATTTTAACGTTTAATCTTAAACGTTAGCAGCCATAAAAATGACATTAACATCTATCTCATATATTCATACAACGTTGAAAATGAACACGAAGTTGCAACTGTCATAGATGATACAGCTTCAAAATAGAATATAAAGTAAGTGAAATATAGAAATGTTGAAAGATTAGCAGAAATTTTAGATCCTTTTCTGAACATTTATTCATTTGTATATCTTATACAACATGGTTAAGTACTTTTATATTTTGCAATAAGTATCCTATATACGTTACGAATGTTTTAACTTGCAGTTAAACAATTTTATAGTTCTTAAATAGCTTGACTGAATAATATTTTATTGATATTTTAATGAAACCAGTTATAGTATTAAAAATTTTATTTTCTGTTTGGTTGTTTGTTTACTTAGTTAATAAAATAAACATGTATTTAAAAGTAGTAATCATTAGTCATATAAACGAAACTAGTCATCTGTAGAGATAAGTTAAATTAATAAATCGTGTAAAATTTTGTAATAATTTTACCGGCAATTTATATATTTTTACGGTTTTATTGACTTTTGATCTAGGCAAGTAAGTCATTAACTTGTTTCAACTAGGTCTAACTTTCAATAGTTAAGTAAGTAACATAGCTTACGTTTGGTAAAATAGTTAGAAAGGATGCCAGATTTTATATATTTCTTGTCATTTTTTGTCTGTTGTTTTATTTGTTTATTCAAATTAATTTCAGTTTTTTGATATTAACTCGTAAAGGTTAAAGTGGAAGTTTTGAAAGGATCTTGTATTAGAAGGATTTTGTAAGTAAGGAATTTAAGGATATGGTTCAATAGCATAAACTAGCGGTGACATCCGGTAACGTTTAGGTAAAAAAAGAAGAAGAAATAATTTTCGTACTGTTGGATGATTTCTTGATTTTTTTATTTGTTATCGGGAACTGTACATTATTGACAACTACCCCGTTTGATCCCTGCTTTCGCTGTAATAATTGACGTGAATTAGGCATGAATTTGAGCAGAGACTCCGTAGAGTTTGTTCACGGATGGCTGTCAGCTGGTCACTATACAAATTCACTTGCCCAACCGGTGTTACTTAACAAATAATAGCGACTATCTACTAGCTGACTGACTGGGCTGAACCGAAAGCCGATTTCTTGAATAAACTTGAAATTATTGACTTCTTTGGTAATACGTTAAAAATTCATTGATCACCTAGTTGTCTCATTAAAATACTAACAGTTTTGTAAAAAAAATATTTTTGAAATTATATAGGCTACTAATAGGCCTAAGTGTTGTTCTGCTCAAAAAAGATCTAATCACAGCATATTTTGAACATGGTTTTCTGTATCATAAATATTGAAACGGCAATGTAGTTTCGTTTGATAGAGCTATGAATTATATTTTAATACAAGATTAGAATATAAAAGTTATATACCAGGCAGCAGAAATACGGTTCTTGAGAAGAGTTCAAGGATGTAGTTTTATGGATAACGTTACGAATAAGGAAATACGGGTCTAGTTAAATCTCTCCTCTCTTTTAAAAACAGTCGGGAAATGCAGAGAGAAATGGTAGAAATACTTGATAGGAATGAGTAAGGATAAATGGGCGAAACGAGAAATAAGGAACATACCTGATGGACGAAGAATGAAGGTAGTCCGCGAAAAAGATGGGCAAAGAAGTCGGAACAAACGGAAGGCCTAAGCTATGACAAGAAGTAAAAGAACTCTATACCATAATTTGAAAGGCTAGGATAGAACTTCGGGATTTTATGTTAAAGAAAGGAAACCAGACTGTAGGCAGTAGAAATGAGATTACTTCAAGCTGTAAAAGGTTGTTCCAGATTGGAATATGATTATTCGAGTAGAGATAGGAACCCAAACACTGAATACTAGAATTTATGAGTACAGAAGGAAATGTAGGGATTACTTTCAAGTGATACTTCCAGGAAGAATTCCCTTCGAAGCACTGTGGTACACACCTGAGTGAAATAAAAATGTTGGCAGGCCTTGAAGTGGTAAGAGTTTGAGATCATGTGAACCGGGGTTGAACAGGAACAACCACTGATTAAACGTCTCATTTTATACACTTTTTAACCCTTTCAGGAAAAATATATTATACAATCCTAACCAACTATAACACAATAATATCATAACAATTTTTAATAAATTTAAATTGTATATTCTTTAATCATGAATTAAAATGACATTATTTATTTGTAAAATTTCCACAGGGACATATCATTGATTAGTGTTCTTTTCCAGCCATGTTAACATACCATAATAACGTTGTATATTAAATAACGGAAGGTGGAAAAAATCACAGCAAATTTTTATCAAACGGCTGACTGGGTTAAACCAAGGGGATATTATTATTTTAATGTTCAATTATGTTCAATAATGGAATATTATTTAATATAATCCTTATTAAGAATGACATTTTATCAGAAATTTTAACGTTTACTAAACATGACAATGTTCGAATAACCTCTAGTAATACACTCCATAAATTCTATATGGTTTATAACAAATAAATGTCGGTGAATTGTACATTGTAATTATTAGTTAATAAAATTAGTATTATTAATGTTATGACTACACACGGTGAACATAATTATTTTCTTTAGCGTATTATCTCTGTATGGTTATTATTTTATAAATGCGTTTGTATTTTATTGTAGACGCATTACTGTTTTATGATTCCTTTGTAATAGTAATAATAATAATAATAATACTAATAACAAAACTAAATTTTCCGTTAAATTTACCGTTTATTTTAGAATTAAATAAATTATTATTTTAGAAATTATTAATTAAGTTTATTGCTGTTTTATTGTATGGTTTGATAATATTGTAATTGTACGATTAAATGTTTCGGGTTTATATTCCAGTACTTTGAATTAAAACTACACTTAAATTTGTACACTTTTTTCTTCTAAAGGTAACTATCTGTTACGAATGTAAGCGATCATAATGGAAATTCTCACTTTGTCAACAGCAATACCAAAGAGTTGTGAGGAGATTTTGTTGAACCAGTATCCTAGTATAATAATAGTCGGTTAGTTGTAAACCCTTTTGAACAGACTTCAATAATCCGTTAATTGAGTTAAAAATTGTAACATATGTTTTAATGGATTTACAAAATGAAAAAATCATACAATAAAAAGCCTTTGAGTTAACTAATAGCATTACGCTATAAATTAATTCAATGTAATTGACAGACTTTTAATTAAATTATAAACAAGTCTAATTACAGCTTGCCAATTTATATATGACATATAATCCTGTAATAACCTCAAAAGTAAATTAATATCCATTTTTAAGTTTACAAACTCAATCAGAAAACAAACTACTTCTCTTATGTTAAATAAATACAACATATGTTTTAAAAGAATATAGAATGTAAAAATAACAGACCTGTCAGCTATCATCGTTTGCTTAGGAAAAAATGAAGACACCCGCAGCTTTGCCACCTGCCGGTAAGCGAAATTGCTTCTAAATAAACACTATGTATTATAAACGCAGTCATGTAAGTAAAAATAAAAAAATAAATACAAATTAAAAAGGTGCATTTAAGTTGAAAGGTTATTTCTAAACGTAGAAATACTGTATTGTAGATAAAAATGGAAACGAAGGAATTTAATAAGAAATGTAACCGAAAATGAAGGATGGATTTTGTTTTAACCCACGCCATATACTTACAAACTGGTAAAAATTTATGTGTATGATATCCAAACTGGATTTGTTACCGTGTGTAAATTCAGGCACTTACCAACAAGTCACATAAATAATATTTTTCATACTTTTACAAAAATCTTTTACTTTTCAAAACTATTCAAGAATTTTTGTGGATGTTATACAATTTTATACATACAATAAAATCTCTCTATTATGGATGTCTCTATTGCAGAAATCTCTCTTTAGCGGCATTATTTGCCGACCCCGACCCTTTTGTATATTATGGTAATGTATTTAACTCTCGTTATAGTGGCACAAAAATCTCTCTTTAGCGGCTAAACAATATCTTCAGGATATGGATTTAGACGCTTATGTAGGGTTAGACAATGACTTAGTCACTTCAGCAGATGTTGGTGATGATGCAATAATTCAAAATGCCTTAGTCCAAAACAACAAGGAAGAAAGTGAAGATGACGATGAAATGGAAATAGAAATAACGCCTCCTTCAAGTAAACAGGCACTAGACGCTATTCGTGTAGTTTCCACGTACTGTCATTGCCACAACGTAGATGAAAATTTACAACTACTAGATTGAAGACATGTTCGACGAATTGAAAACTAAACAAACAAAAATTACAACATATTTTACGAAATGAAAATGTACTTTACAGTCATTGTTTCCTTAATAACGAAAAAATATTTAATGTAATGTTTTTTTGTGTTTGAGTAGCCTAGTATGTTCTATGAGATTTTAATTGTATGTATGTTTATTACTGTTCAGTGAAAAACGAGTTAAAGCGCTAATTAATTGTAGGCTATCTATTACGGTATGTAGGCCTACTATATCAATGATTATTGAAAAAAGTTCAATATGAAAAGTAAAATTCTATTGTTCAAAATTAGTCATACAACATCTAATGAAACCAGCTGTTTGTATCAAAATTTCTTTTTAACTTAATAACCTACTCTTTGGGTTAGTAATTTAAATATCTCATTGTATTGAAGTAATCTACTGTATTAAACATTCGTCATAAAGTCTATTCAGTAGTTTTTCAAAGTAAACTTTTTGCACGCACTATTCACATATGTACTCGAATATGAGTTTTTAGTACAGAAAAATTAGTGCTCCAACTTCCCTTTCGCCAGTAATTACTCGCTCTCTCCATAACAGAACTCTCTTCAATCCACGTGGTCCCTTCAATTCCGCTATAGAGATATTTTATTGTATACATACACATAAGTTCCCATAAAATTAGAAATTTTATATTAGTAGGTATTTTCAAACATACTGAATGTTTTCTAATATTTAAAATATCTCCAAAAGTTCTATTTCTTCATGTTCTTTGTGACAAATACCAACTAGCCTGTTTCGGCAAAAATGTTTTGTTTCATTTTACTAAAGAAAGAATTAAACCATTCTCAGAGTCGTAGAGGTGTTTCCGATCTTCAGAATCTTACAGACATTTCCCTAAACTCTGTTTTGAATTCTATTGCTATAAATATTTGAAAATGCTTCATTCATTTATTGCAATAATAATTGATTCTCTCATTTACACTTTCCTCTACAACTCTTGCCTTACGTTGCAATATCGAATTATGTACTCCGTCGAATAACCCTCTACAATCCACAAAAATGTATCTCCTCTGCTTCCAAATTCTCTTTTTTTAGCCCTGTAAGTTTCAAAATTTTGTTGCCACACAAAAGATTCGGAACTGTCATTATAATACAATATCTAATCAGTGTTTATCGATGATCAATATTTTTCAGTGTAGTAGGAAAAGTTTATCGGAATGCAATTATCTCTCAAAGGGTTTAATGGAATTGAATACATCAAAAACAAATTCTTAAATTTCTGAAGAATATCTCAAAAATTTTTAAATGAATGTAACACTGAATTTTCGACAGGATCCTTTGTTTCAAACGCGAAATTCTCATTAAATATCACGATAAAATTTTATTTATTGCAGTTCAAAGGAACTACAATCCAAAATTTCACATTTTCACTAAAAAATATTCATCTTATCCTATTTCACCAAAGGATATCAAGATGAAATTGCCGTTGTGTATATAGAGTAATATAAAAGTGTCTAATGGATATCATCGGATATAGGAATATTTCCTAACTATTCCCAATCCACCAATTGCATGTTTGTTGACTAGGAAATATCGCGTTAAAATGACCTTCGTGAACAGTTAATTATGATTAATTACTACAAACATTAAAACTACATGTTGACTCAACAACGACATATTCCTTGGAAATACTATTAAAGATCAAATGGGCACAGATAATGAACAAGAGATTGTAGCGTTCAACAATTCCAGAAAAAAATTTTTTTTTAATTTTAATAAATTTATTGTAATTAAAATTAAAATTTTCGAATAGTTAAAACTACATTAATTATTTATAAACCATCAAACAAATAAAATTTCAATTAATATAAACATTAATTTAAATTAACCTACACAAAATTAAGTATTTATTTGTAAATCAAAATTTATGCCCATAACATGCAGGTGAAGAATTAAATTATTTATACATGATCTACAAGTTTCAGAGCTACAAAAATAGTTCTATTTCTTATCACACGGCCAATCAGTTAATTAATATGACTGAAGTATTTAAGAACAGAAAGTAGACGTGTAAAAGACACTAGTCAGAGTTATCTCCACTGAGAGTAGTCTAATGAATTTTATTATGTAGCCAGACCCTGTATTGAATGAAGTGAAGGTGTCATTTTCAGGGTGGAAAGTAGTTTTTTAGAGCGGCAGGCACGCTGATAACAATACTTTTTCACTCGGTAAGAAATGCAATAGTTAACTATATTACTCCTCGTTTTACTTAGTAAAACTCCATAGGTTCAAACCAGCCTTTCGGCTGATGAACTAAACACAATCGAAATTTAATTTTATACAAATTTAGGCTATATCGATGACAGAAAACAATTAATAAGGCATTTTAAAAATGTTAATCTTCAAACCATTAAATTACGTAATATTTGATTAACTAGTGCATTAAAAAACTTCAAACCATTAAATTACGTAATATTTGATTAACTAGTGCATTAAAAAACTTTTTATTAAAAAGTATAGTATATTAATAAAAATTTAAAATTACACAGATTTTATTTAAAAATATGTCAATTAAATAATTTAAAATCCAAGCCATAAACATAACAATGAAATGTCGGTGTAGGTTAGCCAAACCAGATGCACATATTTGTTGTACGAAAAGGAAGTTAATAATTTAAATTATTTGAGCTTCTTACGTGGATATCATCGTGAGTACTACAGCTGATGTTTGTTGTGTTTTTGTGCTGGTCATTTTTTATGTTAAATGGACTGAATTATTGAACATTTTCGTAAAAAATAATATCGTCTGGTCTTCAGTTTCATTGTAAGTGTTTTTCAGAATTAATTACTTTATATTGAAAACTGTTCCAAGAAAATTACAACGAACACCATAAATTTGTTCGTTTAAGGTTAGGTTGCTATGCAACCGAGTAACAACGTTGGTTACGGCCCGTGTCCTACTATGGAGACTGTCCAAACTATCCAAACTAGTCTGAATTTGGATAACGTAACCAAAAATAGTAATTCAGATAATTACGGCTCCAATAACACGGAATGGAGGCAAGTAATAAACAAACGTAAAATTACTGACGTTTCTATTGATGAAAATGCTATTAAAAAAATACATCCGAATGATCCACGGTCGAAAAATTCAATTTTATATGAAAACAAAACTCCTGTCAGTAATAAATATTCCTTACTTTCTGATATTTCGAACGACAACTCAGAAAGCGATAAAACTAAGTTGAACATTCAACGGCCCCCGCCAATTTTCTTAAAGTCAAACGTAAATTACGTTCCGTTATGCAACATTTTAAAACAGTTAGCCGGAGACAGTTTCAAATGTTCTTCGACAACTCAAGGTATCACTATTTACCTTTCCAATGGTGATGATTACAGAAAGTGTGTCAAATATTTGAGAGAAAATAATGCTGACTTTCACTGCTATCAGCTTTCTGAAGATAAACCATTCAGTGTAGTCATACGTGGGTTGCACCAGTCGATGGATCATAGCCTGATAATTTCAGAACTGAAGGAGAAAGGTCATACAGTACGCAGTGTATCGAATGTTATGTCCCATCGCACAAAACAGTATTTGCCGCTGTTGTTTGTAGACCTAGAGAAGGCAGAAAATAATCAACAAATATTTGATGTAACGTCTTTATTTTTTTCTAAAATAAAAGTTGAGCCGCCGCGTCCGAAACGCCATATAGTTCAATGTCTAAGGTGCCAGCAATATTCACATACAAGACGTTATTGTAATCACGCTCCTAAATGCGTGCGTTGTGCAGGGGATCATGAGTCTTCCAGTTGTACCAAACCACGCGATACGCCAGCTACGTGTGCGCTCTGTTCCCAGTCTCACCCGGCTAACTACAAAGGGTGTGCTATATACAAGGAAATCCAGAAACGTCGGGCACCCCTTCATAAAACAAGTGAAAATTCAAAAAATCTAAGGCACCCAGTACCTGACATTAATTCTTCATCTTTTCCACCGTTGCCTTCAAAATCCACCGGAAATAAAATTCAAGCAGGACAAACTCCATTATTACAGGTACATTCACCTTCCATATTTTCATCTGCCCAAATTGCGGAATATAATGCTGCGTTGGGGCCGTCAAGTCAAATTAATACTTTTTTGTCGGAAATGAAAACTCTATTGTTTCCAATGATTTCGTTGATGACTCAACTTATACAAGCCTTAATGTCTAAAAATAATGCCAAATAATATGACATCTAATTCCCTTGTCGTCTTGTTGTGGAATGCTAATGGTATTTCACAACATTTCAATGTGCTAGAATATGTGCTACATGAGAAAAGAATAGACATCGCCCTCATTTCGGAGTCTCACTTGACTTCACGTTCTCGTTTTTACGTTCCCGGTTACATCGTTTACCGGACTGATCACCCGGCCGACCGGAGCCAAGGGGGCACGGCAATTATCATCAAGGCGACTTTAAAACATGACTTCCTTTTCACTAAACCTCCAACAAATTTTCTTCAGGCAACTGTACTTTCTTTATACCTAAACCAGTTAAAATTTAATGTAGCATCAGTTTATTGTCCGCCACGATTTCGAGTAACTGAGGAGGAGTTTCAAAATTTTTTCGATGAGTTGGGACCAGCATTTATTGCAGGTGGTGATTATAATGCGAAGAACACTCAGTGGGGATGTACGAGGGGGTACCCAAAAGAAACCGGAATTATTTTTTAAAACTATTTATTTTTAATTTTTTACAAAAGAACCTTATCCCCTTCAAAATACTCTCCATTACAACTAATACATTTGTCCCACCGGTGCTTCCACTGTTCAAAACATTTTTTGTACTCCTCTTCAGTGATGGCTGCCAGCTCATCCGTCGTTTTTTTCTTGACATCATCAACGTTGTTAAATCGGAGACCTTTCATGCCCCTTTTTATGCGTGGGAACAAGAAAAAATCACACGGAGCCAGATCGGGTGAGTACGGTGCGTGTGGTAGCAAAACCATGCCGTTTTTCGCCAAAAACTGGGTAACCGAGATTGCCGTGTGTGCAGGCGCGTTGTCGTGGTGGAAAAACCAGTCCCCTGTCTGCCACAAATTAGGTCTTTTACGACGAGTGCTGTTTCGTAGTCTTCTTAACACTTAAAGATAAAAAGTCAATGGTCTGTCGTCGGTCTGTTCGTACAATTTCTTTCACTTTCACAACATTTTCGTCTGTTCGGAAAGTCGACGGTCGTCCAGAACGAGGTTTGTTCTCAATCGACATGTCGCCATTTTTAAAGCGCAAAAACCACTCGTACACTTGGGTTTTTCCAATAGCGTCGTCTTTGTAAGCTGTGTTCAACATTACAACTGTTTCCGCGGCGTTTTTACCGAGCAAGAAGCAAAATTTCACAGCCGCACGTTGTTCATTAAAACTTGCCATCATGAAAAACGACACGAGCACAAAACAGCACTAGCGAGAACAATCACTGCACGAGAACAGAACAAGCTAGATCAACGAACAAAATGGCATTGAACTGGCAATGAGTAGCGCTACAAGCAGCCTAGTGGCGGGAATTTGTACTGCACAAGCTCCGCCCACAGCAGAGCTATTCCGGATACTTTTGGGTACCCCCTCGTAGAGTCAATACACCACGAGGCAGGCAACTGCTAAATGTAGTTGACTACAATCGATTTGAAGTAATAACGCCCAGGATGCCGACATATTGGCCTTCTGCCGTCACAAAGCTACCTGATATACTAGATATATTTATAACACGAGGTATAAGTCGACTTCACCATGCGGTTGAAAATTTAGACGATTTTAGATCCGACCATTCTCCGGTTCTGTTAACTATAAGTGCTACTCCTCTTTATAAACAGCAACTACCATCGCTAACGCCAACCGGTAAGATGGATTGGGTCAAATTTCAAAATCTTGTAAATAACAATTTAAATGTTCACGTCCCTTTAAAAACTGCTCACGATTTAGAATGCGCCATAGACGATTTTACCTCTATCATTCAATCTGCTGCATGGGATTCTGCAATAACTGTTTCAAAAAATGAACGCAATGGACCTCATTATCCCAGATCCATACGGGAATTAATTACTCAAAAACGGGCAGCACGTCGTCGATGGCATCGTACAAGACTTCCGGACGATAAATCTACTGTCAATCGGCTATCCAACAGACTTAAAAAGGAAATCTGGGCAGTTAAACTCGACCGCTTTGAAAGCCGCTTGAATTCCCTGGACACAGAAGATGGCTCGTTATGGAGAGCAACAAAGCGACTTCTAAAGCAAGTTCCAGTTTCGACTCCTCTTCGGCGTGAGAACCAAACCTGGGCCAAGTCTGACCAAGAAAAAGCTGATTTATTTGGAGAACATCTCAGCAACGTATTTAAACCTCATGTGCAAACAGGAGACATTGAGTTTGACAGGGATGTACAGGAATTCGTAACGTGCCCAACTACGCTATCGTTGCCGCCTAAACCTGTGAGTTTAAACGAGGTCAAGAGTATTATTAAACGTCTTCCATTGCACAAGTCACCAGGTCTGGATTTGATAACTGCAGAGATATTAAAGGAGTTACCAGAAAGAGGGATAATTTTTATACGAAACATATTTAATGCTATTCTCAGAACTGCGCATTTTCCTTTACAATGGAAATTGTCAACTATTGTTTTATTTCAGAAGCCGGAAAAACCATCTCACTGTGTAAGCTCTTACCGGCCCATTAGCCTTCTTTCAGTCGTGTCTAAACTTTTTGAACGAATTTTGTTAGATCGACTTTCGCCGATAATTGAAGCTACAACTCCAAATTATCAGTTTGGATTCAGAAGGCAGCATTCAACAACTCATCAGCTGCACAGAGTGGTTGATTTAATTTCTGTAGGGTTAGAACAAAAATTATACACATCGGCTGTATTTCTGGATATTAGTTCGGCGTTCGATAAAGTTTGGCATCCCGGGCTTTTGTATAAATTAAAATCTATTTTTTCTGATACATATTATGGAATTCTGAGATCATTTTTAGAGGATAGATATTTTGTTGTGCGCCAAGGTTTGGAATATTCTAATATCTGGCATATCGAAGCAGGAGTTCCTCAAGGGTCCATATTATCTCCTGCTTTGTACTCCATATTTACGTCTGACTTCCCGGAAAATGACTTCACGACAGTAGCAGCGTACGCAGATGATACCGTTCTGTTATGCAGCAGTGAATCTCCAGAAGAAACTTCGAGGAACATCCAAAATCACTTGTATGAGGTATCTACATGGCTCAAAAACTGGAGAATGAAAGTTAACCCGCTGAAATCTGTGCAAGTGACTTTTACTTTAAGAAGAAGAACTTGTCCAACTGTTTACCTGGATAACAATGAGATACCGCAAGAAAATAAAGTTCGATATCTGGGCCTCCATTTAGACCGTAGACTGACTTGGGGATATCATATCAAAACAAAACGTTTGCAACTAAATAACCGTACAAGATTACTTTCAAAATTCATCAACAGAAAATCAACTCTATCATTAAAATTTAAATTATTAACATACAAAGCCTATTTACGACCGATATGGAATTACGGTATTGAAATTTTTGGGACCGCAAAGAAAACTCACATTCAAAAAATTCAAACTCATCAATCAAAAATACTTCGGATGATAACGAACGCCCCATATTACGTAACAAATTTAACATTGCATTCCGATTTGAAAATCCCTTTTGTAACAGAAACTGCTAAAATAAAATATTCCAAATTTAACAGAAAATTAACAGATCACATCAATCCCCTAATACAGCAAATGTCAAGACGAAACTTACCACACCGACGCCTACGAAGAAAATGGAGTAGAGATCTATTGATCTAATTGTTCTATATTTTTATTAACTTATTTTTTTGAAATCCACTATACTTTTGAATTATCCACTGGGATGTATTCTTTAAAAAAATATTTCTGTTTATTTCTCAAGTCATTTGTTTTTTCAAAATTTAGTCAAGCTTTTGGATGGTTATACTGTACTGTATAGTTTCTAAATAAAATTAACGTTAAAAAAAAAAAAAAAAAAAAAAAATTATTTGAATTTAATATTGAAGATAATTGAGTATACAATTAAAAGAATTGAATATACAAATATACAGAAGAGTATTAGAAAAATGTGAAATTTACAAGAAGAAATAATTAAAATAAATAAAATACAGGATTACAAGATATATTAACAATATTAAAATCCATACAGAAATTGAATACATCAATTTCAAGACTTGGTAAGATTGTCATAGATACTTTATAAATTATTAAAATTTTTCAGATAAACAATTAGTTTACTATATTTCCAGAATTTAAATGATTCATTTTTCATTAAAACCAAAATAGTGTAAAACTTTCAAGTACAACTTGCAATGTCTCCTTCATTAAAAACGGTTTATTGATACTTTATATTCGTCTACTAGTTTTTTCTACAAGATGTACCTTTTTTCTATAACCTAGTAATTAAATTACTACAAATATGGAAAAACTACTGACAGAAATCAGGAGGCAGGACAGTACTTTGGTGCCAAATATAAAACATTTTTCTAAGATTTTTCCTCCAACATTTTACGTATTTTTCTTCCAATATTTTATTACAAAACCCATTTGAAACCAATCTAGAATTTTGGTGTCTACCTCTTTGGAGAAGAGGACAGAGTATAACTTTAAGTTGAGCCAGACCTTTCAATCAAAATTCGTAAGACTTGCTTTTGGCGCATTTTATGTAAGCAACAAAACTCTTCACGACGATTTAAAAATTCCGACAGTAAACGAACTAACCGCGTCCTTCTATTGTAAATTTTGCGAACGACTTGATGACCATCCAAATCAACTAGCACGTGGCCTAACTACAACGAACTTTAAAATTTTGTGACGTCTAAAGCGAAAATGAAGGAGAGACTTTTTGGTCTGAACAAAGGAAAACACCAAATTCTAAACGAAGAATGTAACACTTGGTACCTCTTCTTAAAGTGAAATTCCACACCGCCCGTTGAATATCATATCCGGAAATCGTGCAGCTCAATGTACAGTACCGTAATCAGCAAATTAATGACAAAAATTGTTTCTTTCTACTTCCGTCATAAATCAGAACTTTCCTTATTGTGTATCCAAATGTAGAAATCAAAACTATGAAATCAAAGTTAACATTTTAGAGATCAACGAACTTCCCTTTAATAACAACTTTTCAAAATCAGGAAGTTGATAGAAATATAACTATTATAACAGGTAAAGTTTTAAAATTAAAATATATAAAATAATCATTTCAGTTCAATAGAGAAAGATTGAGTTTTACTAAAGGAAATTTAGTGTTTTGACACTGAAATATTATAGGAAGAAAATAGAAAAAGATATTAGGAAATATTTGTGGTTAGAAATGTAGTTTGTATAAGATATAGTGATATTAAACATTGCTAGTAACCAATCGCACAAGTGTATCTTAAAAGCGAGTTTTTGTTGATTTCGTTGAAGTTAGCCCACTGACGAAACAAATATCAAATAAACCGAATATCAAATATCACGATGTCAACTAAAAGTTGAACACAAGTATACAAATACTAGGGCCTATATAATATCACACTTAAACACACTTATAAAAATACATAGTATTTGTAGATGTATTGTATGAAATACATAACAGAAGAAAGCCGCGGACATAGTTGTGCTGCTGTCACAGTTTGAATTACCACACAAGCTTCTGGGTGTCCATCCGTTGACTAGTTTGTGTTTGGATTACAATTTTATACTAGTAGTCAGAATCGAGATTTTAAATACCTCAGTCTGTTTCTTTAACAGTTATTTATTCATTTAACTTGTTTGTAGTATATTTAATTTTCCTACCTTTCAACTATGACATATCAATGGTTATATTGTCTATTTAATCCAACAAATCGGGTGGATTTGTAAAGGTTATTGTTCCATTTTTCAAATTGCTAAAATTTATAAGCAAAAATACCGCAACCGTAAATTATAAAGTTATTGAGATTCATATACCGGGTGTCCCACGGAATTAGAAGTAGCATTGATTTTCATAGTTTGTTAATACTTTCTTCCCACGAATAAATTAAAACTTATTATAATCAGCCGGCCGTATTGGCGTAGTTGGTAACGTGCTCGCCTCTCATCATGTGGTCTTGGGTTCGAATCCCATTCAGACACGGCATATTTTCATACGTTACAAAAAATCATTTCATCCTTCACTGTCTGCATTTGCAGTAATTGCAGAACAGTCGGACGTAAAACAAAAAAAAATTTGTAATCAAGAATCATTAGAAAATGTTTAGACCTTTTAAACATATCAATTTTGATACATTTTGGTTGTATTTTAGCTTAAAATACAGAAATACGTAAATTTTTAACCGTTTTCTATTTAATTATTGTAAATTTTATCAACCTGTCACTTTGTATGTACAGCTCATTGCACAGTACTGAAATAATTGTTTTTTCTATTTAGGAAATTCACAATCTGTTGGAAACAATCAGTGAAGGTGATATTACAAAATTTGGGAAAAATTAACATGGTGTACAAACGTGAATGGAGACACAGTCCAGTGACAGAACTCCGACGTGAATAGACAAGTGTAGCCTTAAGTGCAGCATTTAGAAAATTGTAATGGATAGTCAATTACAGTACTACGTTAATAGATGAGGTCCCGGCTCCATCGACGTTTCAGACGTCTTATTGGATTGTTTGGGAGAGTCTGGGTAGCCAGATTTGAGATCAATGGGTTATGGTGGTTCACGAGTTTCTTCCTAAATTTTGTATATAGTTTTAAGAAAACGTCATTTATGTAGGGTACGTTTAGGTCTGAGTGTAGTGTTCTATTGGTTACATAATATGGGGCGTTAACTATCCTCCGTAAAAACTTTGATTGGAAACGCTGAATCTTTGCCAATACCGATGGTTTTGCACAGCAGTAAAGCTGTGCAATAAAACTTAAATACAAAAAAAAATCTGATTGTAAGTAATCTCAAAATGTTAGACAAACTTCAATAAAATTTCTTTCAGATGTTTTCAGAACAGTAATTATTTTAATGATAGAAACCATTTACAGCACCTACCTTCGATCAATATGGAGCTATGCCAGTCAACTTTACTGCTGTGGAAAACCATCAGTGTTAGCAAAAATTCAGCGTTTTCAATCAAAGCTTTTATGGAGAATAGTTAACGCCCCCTATTCGTAACCAATGAAACGCTTCACTCAGACGTAAACGTACCCTACATAAATGATGTTTTCTTTAAACTCTATACAAAATTTAGGAAGAAACTCGTGAACCACCTAACCCATTGATCTCAAATTTGGCTACACAGACTCTCCCAAACAATCCAATAAGACGACTAAAACGTCGATGGAGCTGGGATCTCATCAATTAACTTAATACTGTAATTGACTATCAATTTTTTTTTATCCGAGGCGGCGAGAGAAACTCATGTTCACTCCCTTGCGATGGGGGAAGTAGTGCTGGACTCAATCGAGGCGTCCTCGCCCAGTCGCAAGGAGGCCACAACCGCCTACCAACCAAAAGCCCGCCGCCTGGCCACTTGATCCGGCATCAGCAAAGAACCCTCCACCTCCCTTGGAACTGTTTATGTTGACTACCAATTACAGTGATCTAAATGCTGCACTTAATGCTACACTTATCTATTCACGTTGGAGTTCTGTCACTGGACTCTGTCTCCACTCACGGCTTTTTATCATGTTAATTTTTTCATATTTTGTGTTATCACGTTCACTGATTGTATTTAACAGATTGTAAATTTCTTGAATATAAAAAAGATAGAAAAATCAATTTTAATAAAATTTTCCTTTTATATCTTTTCAGGAAATGTTTTACTATAAAAAAATATTCATCAGTATGTAGTAAATTTTATTTTTATGTTTTATTTTATATAAACGTTAGCCAAGATTTTTATTTCTATAACTCTAGTTTACCTATCCTACGTAAATTTATAAAGTTACCTATGATAAGAAGTTTCTTTAAGATGACTTAAGTTTGAAATAGAAAAGAAACAAGTTTCGCGTAGCAACATAACACTTCTTAACTTGGCTGGCCTTCAGTTATTTTATAGAAAACGTATAGCCTATATACTATTTTATACGCATACATAGACAGTGCTTCAATTATTTATCTACGTCCATCTATATCTATTCGTTGAAGTTGTCCTTCAATAGATTTATTTATTTATGTGCTGTTAGAAGAAAATACACATTCTTCCTACTTATAGCAATTGTATGTATAATAAGCTAAAATAGGCCTATTGATAAGCTATATAAATAATTGTTGCATAACAAAAACATGGCTACCACATACGGATAACATCTCCCTAAGACAATATTACTATTTCTTACATTACAGAACCAATTCTAAGAACGTATCAAAGATTGCAACTCAAAATACTGTACTTTTGCCAGGTATTTATATACTTATGTAAGTTTATTTATTGTAGGTTGATTTTTCTCATGGCTTCCTCATATTGTTAGAATTTATAGACTATTAAATTTTATAATATTTTTATGTTGCCTTAGTTAAATTCTGCTTTCAATAAAAAAAAACATTTTCTCATACGTTACAAAAAAATAACTTCATCCTTCACAGTTACAACCCAACGTCGTCGTCGCTAATGACCTAAATGGACCACTGTAGTTGATGCGACGTTAAATAAAACAAAGAAAAAACAGCTGGCCGCATTGGCGTAGTTGGTAACGTGCTCGCTTCTTATCATGCGGTCTTGGGTTCGAATCCCACTAAGGCACGGCATATTTTCATACGTTACAAAAAATCATTGCATCCTTCACAGTTACAATCCAACGTCGTCCGCAATTACCACTGCAGTTGATGCGACGTTAAATAAACAACGAAAAAGAAACAGATTTCTAAAATATTTCTACTACCATCATTTATAGTAAAAATTGAAAATGTAAAGACATCATCTGATCTTCACGTTTTAAAACCACCTAAAGCCAAAAAAAGATTTTTACGTTATAAGCAACGAAGAAAAGACCTTATTGTAGAATTTAAATGGCTAAAAATCAAGAAAAAAGTTCTAATTTGGTAATAAACACGACTACTTTAGTTGAACAAAAACCTACTTGTGCATGTAGAAATATTTTAACTTTTATTATTTATTCAGAAACTGTACAATATAAGCATAATAAGCATCCAAAAGTTTAATTATTTTTTGAAAAAAAAACAAATGATACGAAAAAAACAGTTTCTTAAAAGAATAAATCCTAGTTCATTCAAGATTTGAACAATTAAAATAAAATTAAAGAACTAGCAAAAGAAAAATTGGTTAATAACTACATTTAACAAGAATAATTTAAGAACAAAAGAATAAATAAGATCAAGAAGTAGCGTAGACATTACGAATTTTAATAAATAATACACTTTGATACCATATTTTGTTGCGAGTCAAGGTTTTGAATATTCTAATATCAGGCATATGTCGTCGGCTACATCACAAACCGTCGTATCCAAAAAATCATGTTTTTTTCTAAAAGAACCGTTTAAAGTTTTGCGTCAAGTTCTCCATCCTACATCTCAGCAATTTTATTACAAAAAAACCGTAATTATTGCTTTATATAATCAACAAAAGAATGAATTTTTTAATATTTATATGATATTAATGTAAGTTATTGATTTTTATCAATAATATAGTATAAATTGTCGAGTTACGACAGTAAGTGATTCACGGGAACATAATATCATATAATATAAACAAATGACGAATCTCTAAAGATAAAATTATCCTGATTGAAAATGAATACAATCTAATACATGGTTATTACTGTTTTTTTTCGTAAACTCTACATTAATACAGACAACACTAAACATATGCGATACATTTATATTTTTTGCATGGAAGTATGGATATCGTGATGTATCCTGACGATTGTTACCTAACCCTATCAAATAGATACCTACATAAATGCCAATTATATTATTTAGTTTTATTTAATTAGGTAGGCCTACTTATTCGAATACGTTACATACAGTTTCGGTTTCATTACGTAAGCGACCGCATCACAAACTGACGAATCTACAGATACGTCATAGTTAGGAATCGCAATTCAAGTTTTACAAAGTGACGTATCTCAACATACGACAGTACTATGTGATATCTTATCCATATCTTTTTGTGAGTTACACAGAAACATTATTGCTCGTATCTTTGTTAATAACGAAGATATAGATAAGTCAGTTCGTGTACACCCAGACACACTCATAGGCGACCTAACTCAAATTCTGAATTTTTAATATACGTCACTTCGTGATGCAGACGACGATGTGACATGAAAATGAAAATTTATAAAATATATTAAACCTATATTTGGAATCCAACTCTCCGGTGCAGTTGCAAAAAGTGATATTTCAAAAATTCAAGATTTTTATATTCCAGGACGATTTCAAACTTTCAACAGCAACGAACTAACCACGTTCTTCAACAATAAATTTCACGAACGACTAGATGACCATCTCAACCATCTAGCTCGCAACCTAGCTGTAAGGAACTCCACAACTGTACGATATCTAAACCGAAAATGGAGCAGATACTTTTGGTTTGTTTAAAAGACAATACCCATATTTCAAAACGGAAAATATGTAACTGAGTACCTTTTCTCCAGAAATTAGAATTCCGCACCAACCGTTAAATATAAAATATCATAGACGGAAATTATGCAGCTCATTTTACAGTGCCGTAACCAAAATTAAAGACAAAAAACTATGAATAAATTCTCCTAGAGGCCTACTACATTAAAAATGTAACCCTTCACAAAGATCTTGTTTTTTGGCTTTAATTTCTATAACAGTACTGTACATTGTGCTGCAAAACTTCCGAATATGATATTTAAATGGCGGTAGGGAATTTTACTTTAAGGAGAAGAGGTACCCAGTAGTACATTCTCCGTTTAAAACTTCTGGTATTGTCCGTTATTCAGATCAAGAGGTCTCCACTTCATTTTCGCTTTAAACGTCACAAAGTTGGAAAGTTTATTGTAGCTAGATCACGGGCTAGTTGGTTTGGATGGTCATCTAGTCTTTCGTAAAAAAGACTTTTTTGCACAAAGATCTAAACATGACCTTTGTAAATGATAGTTTCTCAATCAAAATATTTAAAATTTCGTAGCTGACTAACCCTATCCAAATTTCTGATTTCAACTAAGAAAAGAAATATATCTAAATTTGTTTTCGTGTAGAGCCAATTTCAGACCACGTGAGGTGACTTTAGACGTTTTTGTAACCTTTTCTCCAGCCCACATTTTCCATATTTGCTCACTGCAGGCTTTTCTCCTTTCTTCCGTCCACCCGGTATTGTTTTTGCTACTCATGGAAACCCTTACATTCGTAATTAGTTGTCTGAATTTGGTTCGGTTCATTAAATTTTCTCAGTTCATTCCAGTTTTCTCAATACCATTTTTGACTTCTTTGAATAATTTATTCAATACTCTGTGTATATTGTTTAGTGTCTTAAAAATTTATTTTAACGCCCTTCTACGTAGGTATCCGTAAAATCTTCGTTTTCTTTTTTTTAATCGTTTTCATTAATCGTTCATGTTTATTGTATACTTCACTCGACCTCAAAACTTATATTGTCAACTATCTTAGGACCCATTATCTTGCAAAAAATTGTTCTCTCAAATTTCTCTGCTTCTCTTAGACCAACCTTACCGGTCATTTTATGACACAATACCACAGATAACGAAGACTAAAAATAAATTACTTGTAAAATAACAACCTGAACTGAGGGCGGTAGTGTCAATTAGTGGAAATTTTGCTCCTTTTTTTTAAAAAAAAATATGCTTTATTTGTTTGTTTTTTGATTTTATTTAGTGGTTACATCGTATGTATAATTCTCTAAGTATCAAATAAATGTAAAAAATTCTTTTACCTCCCGTTATAGTCCAGATATTTGTTAGTCCGAATCACTTCCGGATTAAAACTTCGGTATAACCGACTATCGATGTTATACTGTACATTAAATCTAGATTTTATTATAGGGAAAAGAAATAAGGGAATTTAAATACTGTTACGTGTCTGGTGGAATTTCACAGAGAAATTTAAAACATCGATGTACTTAGTACAGTATATTATAAATATAACCTTAAGAATACGATACGGGTTGTTTAGTTGTATTTATATATTTGTATCTAAGTTAAAACTAGTACTTGTATTGGTTATAGATGTCTGCACGCTTTGCTTAACTTACTGTGCTTACTGGATGAGCTCAAAGTCCAAGCACATGTTTTATTTGTATGTATAAATGAACATATGTATTGGTAACTTGATTTTACAGCTTAAAGCTTACTTTCATGTACAGCTTATTTCAAGTAATATAACTGTATACAGTGGTTCTAGGCTAACAGACTTTATAATACATCTGGCGCCAGTCTCTTATATTCATACTTGTAGTTGTACACCAATAGCCTACTCACATATAAGGCTACTACTTCATATAGGTGGATTGTAAGACAACTTCGTCTTAAGATTATTACTCGATAGGCCTATACCTACTAAGAAATTTATTACTATTAATTTGATTAGTGTGAATGTCATAAAGTCGGTTTTAGTTTTATTATAACTATTTTTATTTTATAGTTTCAATTAATATACTAAAATATAAATATTTACACAACACATCTAAGAAATATATTTTATTTATGGGAGAACATATATACAGATTTCAATGATTTAGGTTAAAGTCAACTCTTAAAAGTCTAGTTAAAACCACAAAAGAATGAATCAGTAATTGTATATTGGGCGATTGTGTTTGCCATCAGCAGAGAACATATGGATTTCAATGATTTAAGTTATAGTCAACACTTAAAAGTCTAGTTAAAACCACAAATGAGTGGAACAGTAGTTATATATTTGGCGATTGCGTTCGCCATCAGCAGAGAACATATGAACTTCAATGATTTAAGTTATAGTCAACACTTAAAAGTCTAGTTAAAACCACTAAAGAGTGGAAATGTAGATGTATATTTGGCGATTATGATTTCCATCATTAACTGAAAATTATTATTTAAAATCTGTGGAAAATATTACACCTTCAGTCATTTATAAAGAACTGATTTAAAGTTGAGTTCTTCTGAATTCTTGTGAGAGACGAACTCAATATTTTAAATCAGTTTTATATAGATGACTGAAAATGCAATATTTTCTAAGATTTTAAAAAATAATGTTTAGTTTCAAATGATATTTTGTAATCTGATGATGGTGAATCAAACGAAACATGTGTAAGTGACAGATAGTAGAAATCAAAGCAGCTTAAAAAGATTAGTGAAATATATTGAAAAAATTTATTATATGAAATAGAGCTGATTTCAAACTGCAGGATGCATTATAACAATTAATTTTTGAATAAATCTTAATACTACACCTAATTGTTGATTTAGAAAAGGTTTGAGTGGTAAAATGTAATAACAGTTTCAAACTCATGTAGACCCGTGTATAAAAGTTGTAGTTTTTGTTTGTATTTTAGAGAATGGCGCTATCACGATTTGCTCTCATCCTGATCGCGGCTGTAAACTTATCAAGCGAGCATCTCTTTAAAGAAACTTAAAAATATGTTACGTTGACATCACCAGGTTGTTTCAGCATGCACACAGCCTAAATGTAAAAAATTAAAATCACACAAAAATAAGATGTACAAAAAAATATTCTGTAGAACTCACGGTCCACAAAAAATGAGTCAACAGTCCGGACGCAAATCGCGATCAGCCAGTTGGTGACCACTGTAGCCTACTATAAGATCCCTGTTTCCGTTAGCGCGTTTGTGGTCGTTACAGCTACTCCTGTAACTACGTTTTAGTACTTTTTACAAACGTGTAAATAAATACCGTATAATAGACTATGCATAAACCTGTTAAATCACAACGTGTATAATACGCATATTAATAGAATATTGAATTTGTGTTAACCAATCTCTAATATCCTTAAAACGAAAAAACAAATTTTTATTAAAAAAAAATTTAACATAATTTGTTATTTCCTCACAACATTATTCACAAGTAAGTCCAGCGTTCATTAAAAGCAAAATATTATCCCAATCCGGAAATTCTATTACACAATATGATTACACATGAATTATTACGCATGGTTTGGGTGCCCTTCAGCGGCCCACTACGTCCCTATACGTTTACATCGGAGCATATTATACTTTCAAAATCAGTTCTTCATCTTTTGCCTAAACTCAAACAAACCCCCCTTCTTTACAAGTTAAAGGATTTATGAACTATTTTAATTAATAATTTCCAATTAAGATAAAATATGACATACGAGTGTTATTCACCAGTTAATTTTCTGCCTTAAAAATTGTTTGCTATAATAAAAATTTAGTTATTTAAATAAAATAAAATAATAAATTTTTATTCAAACTTAAAATAATATAAGCATTATACAATGTCAAACTTTGGAATACGCAAGAAAAATTGTAACGTCATGTTGGTGCGCAAATTCAAAAGACGAGATCAATCAATTGCCAAGGTAAATTTCATCCATAATTTTGGGATGATTAAATTTTTTGCAATATATTGTTTATTATTAATAAATTTATAACCCAATTTATTTAAAGTTGCAACACAATAATATCATTTTTATTAAGTTTATATGAAATGCAAAATAATAATATTTACAAATTGTAGGCCCTATACATTATACAAAGGTATTATTTTTTAACGTCTATTCGTTGAATGATAAGCGTAAGAAATTCACGTGAACAAATACTGTTTCAGCCAATGACAATGGCACTGCTCACGTGATAAACTGATGGCCAGCATAACAGTTCACGTGCAGATTTCATTCACAGCGTTTAATTAATATAGTAGTCCATGTATATAAAGTATTTATATATACAGTCCAGCCTCTCTTAGTTTGCTCCTAATGTAAACAAATAATGACGTCACTGAGCATGCGTATTATATCAAAATGTGTACACGCTGATTAAAAAGTAACAACAAAATACTTTCAAAAGTATTTAAATACAAAATACTTTTAAAAGTATTTTTCTAAATGAAATTGTTAGGCCTACATAATATCATGACTGATGTTTTTAGAACTTTAAGAAATTATAATTTAAAACATAGTTAACTTAATAGGAATACGACATTCGTAAAGTCGTAGACTCTAGCGTGCACCCTGTAGTAGCTGGCTTTTGTTTGTTGATAGTAGGAGTAAACTAACAACGGCTGAACTGTAAATAGTTTGTTTATTAAGCATAGCCACCTGTGAATCGGCACTTCCAATATAACATCACGTGCATTAATATCAAATCTGTGTGAATGAATTACAGACCTATGTGTCTGTACACGAGTGAAAGTCTTACTATGTCCAGGAAGCTGAGATTAGAAAAAGGGGAAATTCGAGAGAAAGATTCAATATCTTTAAATGGATTAAATGAGAATTAAACGCACAGGTTACTACGAAGAGAGCTAAAGAAGGAAAACGAAATATTGTTGAAACGGTCTAAAAAAACGCCAATTAGAACTGTACGGACAGCCATATAAAGTTGATAATAAACTGTTAGAAAACAATTCCTTAAGCCGCTAAAAATTAGACCAAAATTGTCGGTTAAATAATTTAAGGAAGATAAAAACAATCTTGAAAAAATTTAACTGAAAACTACATTGGACCAAATAAAAAACTTTGAACAGTTCCACGAAAGGTTGATGAAAGGAAAAACCTACAGAGAATGAATTCTCAGATTGTGTGATTCAAAAATGTCTTCCAGAAACGTTTAATATTACATAACATAGTTTAAAATGATTTTAAACGACGAAAAATTATTAAGTAGTACTCATTTTGTCAATTATTATGTTTTATTTGTAGGACTGCTACTTTACAGTGGAATATAAAGCCGAACAATCCTCCTTAAAAGTAATTCAAGCTGGTGTTCCACAAGGAACTGTGTTGTACCCTACTTAATAATCGACGTACACTTCTAAACTTTCATAAAATGATAACACTACAATAGTAACATTCCCTGATGATACAGACATTCAGGTAGTACACTAAAATCCATGAATTGTATTTCAATACTTGCAAGAGATGCCCATAACGGGCTGGTGGAGTATTAAATTAATTGCACCAAAGAATTAATTGCATCGGAGCTTGGCATTACTAACTTTAAAATATCTACGGGTTGTGATGCTGGGTATTTGTGTGTGAATTTAAGGTACTATTTTACTTTGAAATCTATTTCTTCAAATTTTGGTTCCCCTCTATATGACGATCTCTCTTTATAACGATAGAAATGCCTATACCTTAACGAACTAGACAATGCAGATAAGGCGGAGCATAGTGACCTAGATCACAGCACAGAGCCAATTGATTTTCGTTAATCGTATCCTGCGTTGTCACGTTGTGGTTCCGCTGTGGCTGACAGCCTAATAAAAAGTCAGCTGGAGTTGGGTGGAACAGAGTGTGACTTAGCGAAGGGGCAACCTCACACTCGACCTTGGCTGTTATTTGCTGGATCTCATCTGCAGTCTTTAGTTCGTTGGGATTTAATACTTAACAGAAAATCCAAATTATCGGCACAAAAAATTATCGAATTTAAAAAGGCACTGAACCTGTGTGAACAAACGGGATACAACTCTGCAGCACAAATCACAGTAATGTTGAAATAATTCAAAGGTTTACGTCAAAAATACTTCGAAACATCACATTCTCGACTTGATACATACCGAACACTATAATACAAAGAAATACGAAAACATTCTGCATTCATGCAGAATTTTTGCATTAGTTACCAAACACGACTTGAAAATCATCAAAATCCAGAAGCCATCAATCTCTTAAACTACAGTGAAATACATAGAAGACTGAATAGACCACATTCTTTAGATTTATTTTGATACTTTCAAGTAAAAATCAAAAAAAAATTTAAATCTAAAGAGTGATACAGAAGGGTATTACTGATATAATATGTTGATACGCAAATCACATCTACTCATTGTTCTATATGAGCAGATCGTCAATTTAAAGTAAAACTATTAACAAAGTATTCCCTTAAATACTAAATAGACCTGATCTCTAAATTCTGGCATTTATGAGATATAATTTTTTTAGATTCGAATATTTTAAGGATTTAGAAGCCCTAAACATTTTTAGTTTGCTCATTAAATCCTCGTAGACGAAAGTAATATTAACTAAAAAAAAATTTTATGTGAAACTTTTATAGTGATTTAAATTTTCATCTTTTGTAAATTTGTTTAACTTTTAAGCTGGCTATTGTAGATTTAAAGACAATTCACTCGACAATAAGCCTTCATAGAGGATTGGGTTTATTAAGTACACCGCAATGTACGTAGACGGGAGTAATGTAAAATGTTCATATGATACGTGGTTTCACACTGTGTCTCCCCTCAACTTACCTCCTGTTTTTTTTCTTATTCTATTCACTTTAAGCAAAATTAATTGTTCAATCAAATGGAAAACTATTAAATTAATCTTAGATGACACCATGAAAAATAAAGTCATATGATGCGTTAAGTTATAAGTACAGTAGCTATTTTATTAACCACCGTTAAATCCTTGTACTTTTTTCCAATAAGATCAAATAAAGACCAAGCAAATATTTTTTGTAAGTACTCTTTTCTTCCAAGTGTTTTTTATATTTTCAACACGGCTTCGCTTTTCTTCATCCGTCCATTTTCTTCCTATTTTTCTTTTTTGTACCAAAAATACCTTTGTATAATGAATTATTCTTCGGAAGTTTGTTCGACAAATTTTTCCTTTGGGGTTTTTATCCATAAGTTTCAATGTATTTATATTTGTTTTTTTACATTCAAATATTTGTCAAAAATGTTTTAGTTAACTCCGATGATATGTCTTACAAAATTTAATCTCTTGTATCTCAGCGTTATCCTTGGTTAATAGATTGTCCAGATTGGTAAAATGAAACGTTTTAGAATTTAAAGTTCAACAATTTAAAGTTTCAATTTAAGGTTAATCTTTGTAGTAAAACATATAGGCCTAATCCCTTACAATTTTCTTTTTCTTTTTCAGAACTCCCACGCAGAAAACTCATAATGATCATATTAATTTCAGTGAAAAGTTATAACATTCATGACTTTCAAGACTAAAGGACTGAAGACTCAATTTCCGGTTTGGAACTGACATACCCCTCAATACTTCTAAATTTAAAATGTAACCAAACATAATGCTGATTTTCTTCAACTTTTTTTTATAAAAATTGTTATTTACTGTCATTTTATAGTAAAACCCGTATTACATAAATACTATTATTATTAATGCAGTGAGGTTAATATTTACACAAATTGATAATATTAGGGTGCAGAGGGAATTAGACTATCCAACTATGGCACGACCATGATCTAGGGTAAACTTTATGACTGCCTTCCACTAGGGCAGAAGTCTGTTTAAATGGCTTAAAAATAACGTAAGTGAACCAGCTCAGGATTAACATTCAGTAGATCTCGTATTTATCTTGATTAAGCAACCTCAAATTCACTACCTTTTTAAACTTTATGATCAGCAGATTTTCGACATCAATAGGCATAAAATTTAACCCGTTTAGTACCAACGTCCGGAAAACAGGATGTCGATATATTTTACGTAGTGACGACATCCGGTTTATCGGACGTGCTTCAGTTATGCATAAAGTGCCAACGTCCGGATAACCGAACATTTACAAAAAAACACTTTTAAACAAAAAATAATGGAATAATATATTTTGAAACCGCCTCCGTGGCGTAGTGACTAGCGCGCTAGCCTGCAAAGCGAAAGGTACCGGGTTCGATTCCAGGCTAGGGTCTAGAAATTTTACCAAGTTAAAACTACCATTATGGTACCAAAACCCATAGTAGTTGCTAATCCACCAAGCAGCTGTCGATGCGATTTTAAATAAACTGAAATAATTATTTTGAATATTTTTAATGTAAGAACGATTTTTTTTAATAAACATAATAAAAATGAATTTTTACAGGAAATTATATTTTTCTGTAACTTTTAAATTTTGGTTGGTAATGGCAGGCTTACGTCTGCAAGTTTTCGAAATAAGGGGCTGGCACTTTTTGTACACCCTTATTCAAATTAAATGGCTTTAGATCAAACTTTTAAATTTTGTTTCGGCCCTGCAAGGGTTAAAAGTCTAAATTATAAGAAATCTGTAACAATTTTTTTCTAAATAAGTACTTAATTTTACTTTCATTCTTTAAAAAAAAAATTAATAAAAATACCTACTTTGTTCTTCCAATTTCCTCTTTCAAAACTTTTCCTTCATCATTATCGTATGATTATTACAATCATTGCTTCATTATTTATTCATAAGGCAAATACAGCCTTACGTCTGATAAATTAGGAAATAAATAACAAAAATTTGTCAAAATGTTAAAAATGTTTGGCCGAGCAGCATACAATTTTACATAAAACCCTATTAAATGTAATTTTAAACCCGGCCTTTTTCAACTACAACTGCTTTTAAAACTCGCGCCTTCTTGGTACGTATTTTTTTGTCCGGCTTTGAAAGGGTTAAACAAACTGGAGTAAATAAAAAAGTAAAATAAAATGTTTAAAAGTTAAAAGTAAATTAAAGTAATAGGCCTATAGGCCAAGTGAATTATAAATTAAACAATTAAAATAAAGTAATAAATAAAATTTAATTTTAATTAAAATTTACCTGGAGTAACTTTCCTATCAATATAAACCATTAAATTCTTAAATTTATAATCCTTATAACCTAATTTGTGTTAAGCCTACTATTATCAAATTCTCTCCTTGTTATGACTCTCACGTACCATTACATAAATTCCAATTATTTCAACTTAAAACTTCGTAATTGTCATGGATACCATTACATGTACAAGGAAAACGATTTGAAAGGTATTTAACTGCATTTTTAATGAAACGTAATCCCTTTAACACGAGTTAAGAAGATGTAAACTTTATACAATAAAAAAATTATATTTTTTTTGGCAAATATGAATATTATTTTGTAACATTTATTGGCAAGTACAAAAAATAAACAAATCATTAAAATTTATCTAACCAAAACATAAATACATAACTAATTAAACTTACTAAAATGAGTACATGGAAATCAACAATCACTAATCATTTTACAATCATGTAACTTCAAATTCAAATAACTAAATAAATAAATAAACGTTTATTCATGTTATTTGAAATATTGATAAACAGTTTTTTGAAATTTTATTCAGAAATAAGGCAAACAAGTTCTACCTATTTTATTCTTTTTAATTTATGTTTATAACTTACTTATTTTTAATCAGATAATATAATTTATTACATATATAAAGGAATAATCTAAGCAATATTGATAAAACAGGCACCTGTTTAAGAAAAAAAAACTTGTGCCAATACAAAAATAAGCTTTCTTATTTTCACTTCAACTTTACACAGTAAAATATAATTATATTGAAACCTCACTAGGTATAATATTTTGTTAATCCTTGAAAACACTTTTGCTGTTACATCATTTTTGTCAAACTTCAATTTTGCATTATTGCCAGTAACTTTGCCTACGATGTAATTGGGAAAATTGCCAACAATATTAAAATATAAAAGTGCAGAGTATTTGGAACGGGTTCTAGGAAATGTATTTTAATTTCCTGCTACTTTGGAATAAGTGTTTTAAATTGAGCCGCTTGTAACGAGAAAAAATGTTATTAGCAGTGGAAACATATATTTGAAAAGAGAGCTAACCTTTAAAATAGAAACCTATGACCAAATACGTTTCAAAAGCCACTTATTTACAGAAATTCTCTGTTTTAATGATAGGTAAGATTGTAATCCATTAAGACCGTAGTTTTGTTGTGCAATTTAATGTTTGCTGTTTTAGTTTGATGTAGCTTGACCAGGTTAAACGTTTGTCAAGCGGTTACGTGCGTAACGAAACCTTACACATCGGCATACGAAACCCTTACGTTATTAATATTATCAAAGAGTACTTCAGACGATCTAACAGAAAAACTGACAAACAAACACGAATTAATAAAGAATTCATGCATAACACCCCCGGAGAACGTTTCCCTGAGGAGGTTAACAAATGGAGCAGAGATTAACTATAGAATTAAAATGTATTTAAACACATTATAGATTATGTGTTACCAACTTTTACTTACAGGGCTTAATCCTTTACAGGTATTTGGTAAATATGCTTACCACTGGCAATAAAATCGATTTTAATTAAGAATAAGCTATGCAGTTGAACCGTATTGACATTTTATAGTTTTATAAATGTTCTCTGGAAGTAGGCTACATATTTTGAAATTAGAGCCCAGCGATGATTTGCTTCGTGAGTTGCACGAATGTGGTAAGGATTCATTACAGCGTAGGCCACCGTGTCATTTTTTGGTTACTTTTGTATAATGCTAAGAAAAATCAAGTTTTTACGGAAAAGCACGCATTTATGTTAATATAAAGTTCATATAAGGCTACTCCACAAATTTGTTGGTTATAAAATAGTACTAAAAGTTGTTTTAATAAGTATTCTTACTACTAAACATTATGTGATTCCCATTTCGATAAACTTTCCTTGGTAAGTATACTTACCAGGGCTTAGCATCAATAAAAAAGAAATATCTTACTGTTCTGCTACTAAAAAATACATTATTTAAGTCCATATAAAGTAAAATTTAACATGTATTTTTCCCCGTAGTACTGACCCATAAAAGGTTAACACATATTCAGTTATGTATCCCCTTTCCACTCGTTCCAGAACAAATTGGTTTTATGTGTACTGTTGTGATTATGTTTTCAATGTGTAAGGGTAAGTGAAAAGTTAAATGATTTTACGTTAGTTTGCCGTAAGTGGAGTGAGCGGGGTTTCACAAATAAGTGCCAAAGTTGACACTCCACCCCTTATGCTCTAAGATCCCGATCACATAGTGAGTAGGAATACGAAATATTTGTTACTAAAAACTGACCGGAAAAGTTTTTGAATTTCAATCACTTGTATTGAAAGGATAATTAACAACCATTAACAACAACAATTAACAACCCTAGAGTATGGCATATATTTTTACTTTCTACAGTTCTACAGTATTACAGTTTATTTCTAAAATTCTACATATATTTTTACTTTCTACTGAACTTTCTGCAGTTACTTAATTGTAAATTTTTAAAGCGAAATATCTTTTAAAAATTTTTAATATCTACAACCACTACACTAGAAACAGAATTGATTATTATGTTACTAATCTCAACTGAAATTGCTTGAACAAAAATCTACTTTTTTCAAGTAGAAAATACATCAATAAACTGCCACAAGCTTAAAAAGTTGTGATAATTTAAGTTTATTTTTAAAGAAAGCTAAAAATATAGTTGATTGATGAAAAATTTTACAGTGTATACGAATACCTTTCTAAATAGTTTTTGGTTAGAAAATATATAAACTTCTAATTCATATTAAGGGAAGTTGTGTATTATTTGATAATATGGTTACATGACATGTTTACTTTTATTAGTGGTAATAAATTATTAGTAATGAATTTAACATAATATTGTTAAAATTTAATCTTATCAGTTTTATCTTGACATATCCTACACTCCCTTTTGAAGTCTCCTGGATGCAGTTATAAAAATAAACACAAATATCTCTGAAAATTAATAGAAATTACTTGCAATTTCCCGAGCAATAATTTTACACCAAAAATACTTTAGAATAAAGTCATAATATATGTTAATTTTTTTTGTGAAGACACACGTCAAAAAGGTTTCTTTTGAAAATTTATAAAAAAGAAATTAACCTATTAAGTGAATAATAGAACAGAAAATAGGGTATTACTTTAAACGTTTGTTTACAATTTTAAAGGAAAGGTTTCTCTATTGTACAAAATAAAGACCACCCGATGTGATAACTACATCCTATCTATTTAATTCTTACCTTTTTTGCATTATCCATATTATTATCTAATATTATCTGGCACAGATAAAAAAGAAATTAATATTTAATTTATCAATTGATTAACCTAATAACCTCCAAAAAAAACCGAACAATACCACGGGTAATAATGTGAAATATAATCAATTACTACCTCGTTCAAATAACATTAATCAATAAATGATAGACACAGCGTATATAATTGTATTCTTAAAGGTATAAAAGGGCATTAAAAAACTACCTTTTAATCTTTATTAAAAGTTTAAGAATTTAAGGATCTGGTTTGCGGCTTCTACTACAGGACTCTTGAAAGCAGCAACGAATAGAATTATAATTTCCAGGATTATTGCCAACATTCGATAACGGATTGGCCCCAAAAGAAGTTGAAGATAAATATTAAATATCCCTTTCATGATACCACGCGTCATATGGCTGGTGGCAATTTTTGAAAAGGCTTACCTTTAACTTATGGCAAAAATCATTAATGATTTCTGTATTTACTCTTTAAATGGTAAATAATAACACTATTTTTGTTTACAAATTCCGACTTTTATTTCTTCACTTCTGGTTTTGGGTAACTTCTGGTCGATACTGAAACTTAAAACCCAATGATTTCTGTATATATATCTACTCTTTAACACATTCAGTGCTAGAGGCTCGCTTAGCGGGTCAAGAGTAGGTGTTACCGCCAGGCTGCCGTCTCACCTTGGGGGTTCTGTTTTATTATTTTAAGTAATTCCGGAGGGACACCACTTGTCGGACATCAGTTTTTTGCTATTATAATTATAACCCTCAGAAAAGATTTTTCTTTGTAACCGTGGAGTTCGTTTTTTGAATTTTCGTCATACGATCTTCTACTCTCGTATCAGTACACTCGTTTAGTATTTTTAACGGGTTTTCAGGGTACAGTTGAAACCGTGAATTTAGTATCTTTGCAGGTATCGATTCAAAATAGCTTTATACTTTTAGATTTACTTTAAAAGTATATTATTTGTAGTTTAAAACTATATAAGAAGTTACGCGTAAATCGTAACGGTAAATGGAAAAATTCAAACAAGAAATACATTTATTATAATAGGCGGAAATAAACCTAAAAAAAACATTGAATACAGTGTACAGAACGTGGTTGTGTACCTTACAGACTTACAGTTATACAATATATTTTAATCCAAATTTTGTTTATACAAGAAATTTTTAGTTCAAATTATGTTCACTCAAGACATTTCAATTCAAATTTTGTTATATAAATTTTGTTAATTTAAGATTGTTATGTAATTGTGGTCGCTAATGACTTATTGTTGATGCGACCTTAAACAAATAAATAATTTTAAAAAATATTGAATTGTTTATTTTCATTTTATTACCAAACATAAATTCATGTATAGTTGGCAAATAAAATAATTCTATAAAACCGTTAGTAACATAAGTTTTAGGCCCTACATAAAGCAAACGGAGAACACGCTTCACGAGTAATCAGCCCGACGGAAGAGATAACTTATAATTGCTTAGCATTGGATGTGTTGAGGAATCGAATGACACTCTTTCTGTTTCCAGATTTCTTGACGTCTGGTTTTGGGTCACTTCCGGTCAAAACCGGAACTTCAAACCCATCTAATTCCACTAACCTTTTGTGCAGATTTTGAATCCGAAAACCGTTTGTTACGATCGTTAGTACTTTTTGATTTCTGGTTTTGTGCCACTTCTGGTCCGAGCCGGATTTTCAAACTTAATTTAGGCCCACTAACTTTTTGCATAGATTACAAATTTGGAAATCATTTTTTGATATCTCTTTTAGTTTCTGACATATGGGTGTGACGGAAGGACGGACAAAATAAAATTATTGTTGACAATTTTAAAAATTGTCCCCAATAATAATATTTGCGTTAATGTATTTAATAAAGTTAATAAACGTCCATAAAGAGTATAAACGATATCATTTTTTACTTAACTAAGTTGAAGGTTAGACTACTATATAGGATTACTTGATTACTTAACTATAATTTTTCCATGTTTTATCCATCGATTGTATTGGTTCATCCATTTATACGAGCAATTTCTCCGTTACTTATAACTTATATTATTAAACACCCGTGATTTGCACTCAACGCCTTTACATAAGCTTGTTGTATTATTTTCAGTACTTGTGTACACCTGCGGTTGATGAGGTAGCCAGTTTGGCCGAGAATTTGATATTTATACTTCTACTATTACTTTGTGTTCGTGAGTATTATATTGGTAGTCTATAAAAGTGCTACATAAAAAGATATGTGTACAAAAACAAAGTGATGCACGAAATTTTATCGGTTCTTTTAGAACGTATTCTTTACGTTCTATAAATCCGCATTAAAACCAATGTGGAGTTATGGAATTCAACTCCTATATCAATCCCTGGCAGATCAAGAGAATTTAAGTTACATATTAAGGGAGTACAGACGAATTTTAGGTGTCCTAAGGACTGATCGGATGCCAAATATAAAGGTTTCCAGGAAAATGAAAATCGAGTGAAAGTCATTTCGACCATCAACTGTAAGAACCTCCTATATTTTGAATATATCTGCGAAATGAATTACAATATCGTTACTACAAGTCATTCTGCAAGGAAAAATAAATGGAAAACGAAAACCTGGCAGAAAAAGAGTTGTGGCTTTGAAATCTGTGAACTTGGTTTGGAAAATGTTTAGAAGAGCTATTTCGCAGTGTGAAAAACTGGAATTAATTCATCAATTAATTAATTAATTGAATTTATTATTATAACTTATCTGTTTAATAAAATCCGTAATAACATTGCTGGTTAGTTTCCGCTAATGCATTATATAGATTATGGTATTACAATAATAATCACAAAATAAATATCGTAAATATAATTTTCACAATTTACTTTTGTTAGTAAAGGCAGTAGTACAATAGGTAAATGCCAATCCATTTGCTGTGAGCGCTGGACTGCGCATGCGCATAGTTGACTTCGACCCTGCATACCCCTCCGACCTACATGAAGATGTACAGTCAGAGTGCTGTTGAAAATTGACGACACCCATTGTATTTTGTAAGCATGCTGTTCCATTGTTGATTACATACGCTGCATTATTGCAGTACATACAAGACTATACTATTCATCTACACAGCTATCATCAGATCCTTCCTTCTTTACGGTGCACCAGTTTGTTGGCCCGTCCTCTCCTCCGTCAACGAAAGAAAACTCTCAACCCTTAACAACCACACAGTAAGACAAATTTCCAACCTCTACTACCTCATCAATAATAAAACCGTCCACGACTACGTCCTCACCACCACCCTGGAGGAGTTCATACACCGAACTTCAAGAGTTCTTCACGAAGCCGGTCAACGCTCTGTACAGCCAGCTGTTAGAGAAATCTACACGACACCTCGCCCGCCACAAGTAAAGATTAAACAGCCATTCCACTCTTTCCTCTAGACTCCCTACAAACATCCCTATAAATATTTCCTACTAGAAAAGAACACTCCCGACTAGAAAAAGCTTCCCTTCACAAGGCAATGTTCTCGCTGTTATACCGATTCCAAGCCAACCTCCCCCCCCCCCCCCCCAATTAATCATCTGTAATTCCAAATAAAGAAAAATTCCAAAAAAGTTTCTTTCATCCAATTCTCCGATCGACAAGGTAGCCTAGCTATGACGTCGTCATCCCGAGCGCAAGCTCACTTCTTTCAGGACTGGGACTTGGACGATACTAACGCAGACGCACGTTTTGCCCAGCGCTCTCCTTACGAAAATCTGGCTAAATGTTTTCATAATCAATAGTAGTTGCAAACTGCCATAAGAAATGCATGGCCAATACTACCTCAATAGTCTCAACTAACTATGTCATCAAGTATACCTGGGTCATATTATGCAGAACGAAGCCAGATATGCCTTGCTTCAGTGTATTTTGACTTTAAGAGATCTTCGAATGACGAGGCCCCGGAAGAAGAAGGATATCGTGGTTAAAAAATCGTAGACCGTGGTTTAACAAAACCTTCTTAAATATTTTACGTTTTGCTGTTGTCAAAGTGAGAATTTCCATGATAATCTTCAACATTCATAATGGATAGGCACTTCAAGAAGATGTTCTTAGAGTCTATCTCTGGTTCAACTTTAGTAATTTGTCGCTGACTTAACGGCCCCATAAGTCATCCTTTACTGTTTTTATAGAATACATATCTAATAAAAATAAATTTTTCACTTATATTAAAAATTATGTATCTATTTATTTTTTAGTTTATTTTTGAACATGAATGGAATAACGGTTTTTACAAAATACCCGTTTTTTACGATAATATTCGAATAACTAATAAAAATAATTTTGTTTCTTTTTTTTGTGTAATATTTATCTGCAAAAGGTCAATAATTTCAAAAATGTAAAAATATTTTAACGAACATTTCACTTGTTGGGAAATAGAGCAAAAATATGAATACATAGAAATATATTATTATTTCTATTAACTTTTGTAATAACATTTATATGACTTTTGGTAAATAATTCACAAAGATAATGAAAATATTTTTAGGACAAATTTATAACAAGTATATTTTCATAAGCGGTCATCCATCGTGAGAAATTTCTATATATGTTAATGCAACCATCTTGTTGATAAGTCTACGACCTTATACAATACATTATATTAAAAAAGAAAGATATTAAAAATGAAAATAAAAATAATAAAAAAATAACAGAACAGAAACTAGGTAAGAGCGGTCATGCCAGATAATAAGTCGTCTTTTTCCTTACCTTAGAGATGAGTGTGTAGTATGTTGTTTATATACATATATCCTACGTATGTGTTATCCATAATACGGCCAGTCTTAAGCCACAGAAGAGTCAGACACTCGTTAGATGTACTCTTCTTTTCCGTCCAACCTACCCATACCGTTGTACATTTTTAGCTGTTTAGTCGCCGTTGAAGTGAAGTCGTTTCAAAGAGTTAACCTCAAACTGGTTATACAGACTTATTGACGACAAACGTGTTGAAAAAACCGACGTAACGTTAGGGCATTAAACATTTCACATATTATTGTATTTTTATTCCAATAAGATTTTTAATTATTTTCCCCATTATTTTTGAAAATTCCTGAAAAAATAAATAACAGTTCAATTAGTTTTGAATGAATTATTAAATTTATAGGCTAATATAAATAATTGTAACATGGTTTGTAATTAGTCAATTGGTTTTTGTAGCCAAATATAGTCAAACTTCTATAACTCGAATCCTCAAGGGACGGGGACAAATTCTAATTACAGAGATTTCGAGTTATAGACAAAACAGTTATTCAAAAAAAAAAACAGAATACTCCACATGGGCTAATACAGTATGTAGGCCCTACTGCGTATTTAAAATAGTGTAATTTTGGAATACTGTATAGTAAAGTACTAAACACTGTAGTAATAGCTAAGCAATATGCAACGTACAAAACTGAATTACGAAATTACGCATGTGCAGTAAGCCTACATATTTAACATATTGTAGACTACTGAATTAGCCTATGTGAAATGTTCTGTTTTTGTTATTTTTTAATAACGGCTTTTTTGTTAATTTTCCATAACTCGGAATTTCTGAAACTGGAATTCCTCCCCCCAGAATTAAATAGAAAAGGTTAGTAAGTTAATTAAAATTAAAGTAAAAGGATCAATAGAAGGCAAGAGAAAAGAAGGGTTTTAAACGATTTAAGAGGAGATATGAACTACAGAGAAATTAATACTTTGGTGGAAAATAGAACAAATTGGGAATAATCATTGACACCACATAATTTGGTGTGATGCAGTGGTCACCCTCCAACTGGTGATGCAAGGAAAGATCGAGGGAAGGAGACAACCCGGCCGTAGGAAGACGTCTTGGATCAAGAACCTCAGAGAGTGGTATGGGAGTAGTACAAGTGAACTATTTAGAGCAGCCGTCTCCAGGGTGCAGATAGCCATGATGATTGCTAATCTTCGTTAGAAGAATGCAACTACAAGAAGAAGAAGTGGTCAGCGCAACTGGCTTCTGTGCCAGAGATCACACATTCTGTTCCTGGTCAGGTTTTTCATCGTTTTATCATCAGTGCCCAAGTCAAGGCTTATGTAGGTATCATCACCCAATATAAAAAAGTAAACCACATTACACGGGATTTACCTTAAACACATAGCTAACCTTAGAAAAATCTTAATAATGATGAAGATAAGACGGTAAGCATTCTGAGTAATTGGTTTTGGCAGTGTTTTCTTTGTTAGTTTTGTGTCCAAATGTTTGACTCCTACAGTTATTCCACTTTCAGTATGTAGGTTGGAACATTACATACCAACAGGATAAAATGCTCACAATAAAATGCATCGATTTCAGCAAATGTGAAGAACTGTCCACCGAACCTTAAAAAATAGCTCCAGCAAAACTACGAGGTTTTATAAAACAATAGCAGTGCCGACCCTACTCTATGGCAGTGAAACTTGGGTGCTATCAAAGTAAGAGGATAATAATAGATTGCAAGCATCGGAAATTAAATTTCTTCGTATGGGTTTAGTAGAAAAGATCATTACAGGAATACCAAGAAAAGAGCTCAACATCTTCTCCATAAACGACCGGGTATCTCAGAGCAGAATGCGTGGTTAGAGTATGTGAACAGAATGAGGAAGGATAGGATACCTAAGCAAACACTAGGCTCTAAACTGGAGGGAATAAGAGAACGAGGACGCCCGAAAAACAGATGGGCAGATTTGAGAGGCTCAGAAGCGGCAGAGATGCCTAATCCTTGAAAGGCAGAAGAAGGATGTTTGATTTCTATTCATCTGATACAGGTTATTCAAAATGCATGTAAAAACACAGATTATAAAATTGACATAGGAAAAGACTCACTATTGAAACAACCACCAAAATGGCACTTGTCTGCGCAAGCGCTAGTCACTGGCAGAGAATAGCTATCCATCTCCGTGTCTGAATTGGTTTTAATTTAAAACACGCAGTATGATGGGGGAAGCGTCAAACGTATTCCAATGGATAAGTACCACCTGCAGATTAATTTACTACTTTTTTGAAAAATAGATGAAATTTCTATAAATCAGTGTGTCAGTAAAGGATGCAGTACGCTCAGCTACGCATTTTAATTTATAAAAAGATATTCTTTCTATTTTTGACACAGAAGATAGGTTCCAATATTTCATTTATAAGTTGAACAACATTAGCGCAGAGTTTGGCATGAGAATATGGGCACAAAAATCAAAGATTATGGCATTCAAGGGAAGATTCCCGGTTCGCTCAAAAATTATACTTCGCAACCAAACTATAGAACAAGTTTTTGATTTTAAATATTTAGGATGCAGGATTTCCTATGACAAAGGTAATGAAATGAGTGAAAACTGGAAAAATTCAGCGCTGTTTGCGGTTCTATTCGCAGGACAATAGGAAAGAAAACGAGACAGAGCACCCGAATGAAATTTTATAGAGCAATACCTGTACTACTCACAACATGTACGAGTGAAGCGTGGGTGTCATTACAAAAGAATGAATCTCGTATCTAGCCTACTGAAATAAGATTTTTTCAAGGAGTCAAAGGTAGTACCCGGTTAGATAGAGTACATAACGAAGCTATACACGCTGAGTTAAATGTTTAGTCACTGTGTGAAACGTTAAGAATATTATAAGAGAATTTGGTCAAACCATTTACTTCGAATGCCAGCACACAGACTTCCTCTGCGAGAATGGAAATTTAAACCTAGAGGGAAGCGAGGCTTGAGAAGACCTAAAAGGAGATGGATGCGAGAACAGCCCATTGAGTTTAATTCTTGGCAGATGATGATGATGACATTCTTTCAAGAGAATGGAAATCAGTTTAACAATCCGCTAATGATATTATAAGTCGCTCCCCGAATACCATTTTCTTTGCTGTCTATTAATCAGTAAACAAATAGACAAATAGATTGTATGCTAAGACTGTGTAATTGTTCAAAAAGTTTTAATTTAATTTTTAAAACTGTTATTTTACAAATCAATAAGGTATACTAAGATAATGAAAAATGTTTGGCTTACCTGTAGAATCATTTTATTTAATGTTGAAATTTGATATGAAGATGCTGTTCAGTGAACTCTTTGTTAATCTTTACGATTCCATTTTTTAATTTTTTTTATTAATTCATTTACACTTTCAAAGTTTTTAATAATTTATTTCATTTGATTTTTTTCATTTCTGTAAACTGCATTGTTTCATGTTCATCATCACAAGCATTTTTGTTAAAGTAGATTCATTTAACATTTTATTATATTATTCTCTGGTCAAATTTAACTCTCTTTGTCTTACATATCCTTTTATTAACTTTGTAATATAATTATTTTTTACAGTTTTTCCATGTTTATTGACACTTGAAATCCAAAACGATGGTTAATAGGACCTGCATTAGACCCTTTGATGTATGCAGCCACTACTAAAAGTAAAATAATGTTGAAGTGAAATGAATAGGACTATTGAAAGGAAAAAGCGACGGTATGAGAAAGGAACTTGGCGCATATGATGATGTAAAATAGTAAGATCGCGTGGAAAGTTTTAGACGGATTAAGAGGTAAGGAATTAAGGTGTAACACCGTTTGCTGAGAGTAGCAAATGAAGAAAGAAGTAAATAATAATGAAGAGTCCTGCATTTTATTAATAAAGAAAGAGAACCTTTTAAGGCTATAGAAACAAGAAAATTGCAATATCTCAATCATGTAATGCAATGAGAACGATTTCCTCAAATTAATTAAATAGGATAACATATCGAGGAAAAAATTGTGAAGATAATGAGCTCCATGGCTGAAGAACTTAACCTTTCACGGACTATTGACGGATATATCTCTCAAAGAAAACTTTCTTACAGGCTGTTTTGTCTATAAACCACTTCAATTTTTCTTAATTGTGGTAATGTGTAAATATTCCAAAAAAATTTGCACCTTCAGAAGTTGGGTTGACAACACGCCCGCCAGTGTTTCCTGGCGGCTATGAGCTCCGTGTTCAATAACTGATCTGGAACACGGAGCTCATGTGTTTCCTTTATTTCTTAATAATTACGTGTGTTACGTTCGTCTAATATAATATTAATATTTATTTAAAAAATATTTTAACTTGTAGATTTGTTTTTCCTTTTAATTCTAATTCAACACACAAATAATTTCTTTTAGTCAATTCTATATAACTGGTCGGATATATCCGCATAATTCATGATAATCAGGACAGATAAATCCGCATACAATATTATTGAATAAAAGTAAAGAGAAACATGTGATGAAATTTTCTTGAGTTTTGAGCCTTTAAAAACAGTTTTCTAACCAGGAAAACATTTTTTGCCCCAACTCATAAATTAAATGCGTTTGTGACATGAAACTAATTCCATCCACGATGGTTTACGAGAATGGTACAGCTGCTGTGCTCTAGATCTTTTCTAAGCAGCGATGTATTGAGGAAAAGAGAAACCCCAAAAAGAATATGTAGGAAATGAACCAAAGGTTCTGACAAATTGGATTAAATTCGAAGTAGTGGAAATCTAAGGAGTTTCGGGTAGGCCTTAATAGCGATGGGAAGTTAGCTCCAGAATAGTTACACAAAAGGAATAATTTGACCGATTAAATTGAACATAGTACAATTTAAAAGAGGGATAAAATAAAGATGAAGAATAAGGTTTCAAATTTGGTTCTATTTTTTCTTCTTAAGTGCAATTAATGTAATGTTCATTAGTTGGTTTAACACAACATATTACTGTAAGAATAGTAACGATTTACTTTAGTTTTAAAGTAAATTTATTCGAGTAGTTTATTTAACACACACTCTTAAAACACTACTGATCACTGTTAGCTTCAACCACTTTTTTCTGTTATTTGTGTAAAAAAATAAACTACCTTAATCACTCATTACCCAATTCCAATTACCCACTTACACACGCACACACACACATACATACACACACACACACACACACACACACACACACATAAACACAGACATACACCACAATACGAATTTAGGAATAATAATGAATTCCTTGCAACAAAGTGATTTGTAAAGTGAAATGTTCTTGGTTAATTGTTTCTTTAACATCAAATCCTTTTGTTTTTTTGTTGTTTTTGTTTCAAGTAACTTATAGATTTATCGTATTATTCCATAAAATAATAGGATACACATGTGATACTTTATATAATTGATCTTTAATTCATAGGGAAAACTGACAAAATTTTTTTTTTTTAGATTGGTCTAGTGGTAAAGTCATCGCCGCGAGTCAGCTGTTTAACAGATAATTTTTGGAATCCGGTGGTTCAAATACTAGTAGAGATAAGTTACTTTTATAAGGATTTGAATACTTGACTTCCATTTGGGGTTTAATTGTCCATACTTTCAAATAAATGGTCGGCCTGAGTCTGTACAAGACTACACTTCATACTTTATTATATTCTATTGTAATCTTCTATTATTACAGACTGAATCTGTATAAAACTACATCTCATTTACATGTCATACACAACATCTTCATCTGATTGAGTCATAACATTACTTATTATTTTTAGACTTTACAGATTTCAACGTACAAATATTAAAGAATGATTTTTTTTCAAAATTGTCTATATATAAAAGGGTTTATTTTCAAATACCTATAAAATTTAAAAATTTAATTAAAAAAAACGTAGGTGAAATTCATTAGGAGTTTCTTCTTTAATTCATTCGAACTTGCGAACTCAAACTGACTTGTTTTTAAGACTTTTTCAAAACCATTTAAGTAAACGTTACTTTCAATTCGCCAATTTGAATGACCTGAGAAACAAAACCATTTTAGAATATGTTTTTAGGTTCGTCAGTTTTAATTTATCCAAACCAACATTCTGAAGTTTTATTTTTTATTTTAATTATTATAAACAAAAATATTGATAAGAACCACCAGAACGTGTTTAATTTTTATTATTAATCAAAAATCTTTATCTTTCTCGAAACTACCATAGCTTCATCTATATAAGGAAGCACACCGTTTTGGAGTTCATTCATTAATATCTGCCATTAAGTAAGTGTGTTATATACATACTTCGTACGAGGAAGTCTACGAAGAGATCCAGCGTATATTGTAGGCGCATATAATTGTTATTAACTTTGTAAGAAGGACTTAGTTTAAGTAAGTAGAAAATAATCTTGTAGTTGCTTAAAGTTCATGATAATTATCAATTTATTGTAATTAGTTGGTTATTTATTAAAAGTATTTCTATTGTAATAATTGTAGTTTATAGTGATAATTGAATATTTGTTTGTGATTTTAAACGATAGTGTGTTAATTACTTAATGTATCCAGATCCCGAAATGGACCTTAGAAATAAGTGTCACAATATTTTTTTTATCCCTAATATCTGCACATTGTAATCTTCCGACGACTCAATGAGATGAAGATGATGTGTATGACATGTAAATGAAGTATAGTTTTGAACAGACTCAGGCCGATCATTCCTGAGAGAGTATGGTTAGTTGAACCCCAACCACCAAATTAAACTGGTAACCCGTGTCCTAGTATTCAAATCCGTATGACAGAAACTACCTTTAATGTGACTTGAACCACGGAACCTTCGTCTTTAAAAAACAGATGTTTAACAGCTGACTCGCGGCGACGACTTTACACTAGACCAACTCGGTGGGTTTTTTATTTATTTTTTTATTTAGCTGACAACCACCCAATTTGATCGCTGCTTATCACTGTGTTTTTTGAAGTGATTCACCATGAATAAATTGAACAGGGGTATCCAGTAGAATTTGTTCAGAAATGAACGTCCGCTGGTCATCATACAAAGTCGCTTGCCCTACCAGTGTTGCTTAACAAATAATAGCGACTTTCTATCAAGCTGACTGACTGGGCTGGCCCAAAGGTCTTTTCTCATATTAGAAACGAAATATGAAAGAAATTTTTTAAATTTCTATAATCTATGATTATGAAAAATATGAAAAAAATTTTTAAATTAATTTCATATTTTTTCATAATCACAGATTATAGTAATACATTACCTAGAATCATTTATAATTATTTTCTTTTCTTCATTACGTGATATTTCTTCTTAAATCTTCTTAATATTTGTTTTCTTCTTTTAAATATAGCATGTATAAATAACTTTAAAAAATTTGTGACGTCTTTTAAACAATGTGCAAAAATACTTATTCATATATCAGCATTTATTTCTTTTGAATTATTATTGTCAACGTTAATTTTGTATGACAATTTGTTGTATACCTAATAAATTATTTTATCCTTTCAAATTTAAATGCACAAATATACAAAATTGTTTCTGTAATATGCCCTTTTATCATTTATCATATTTTTAAATTAGTTATTCGTTATTTTATCCCACCACTGTATTATAAATATCTTAACGTATGTAATTAAATAGATATGTAAATTCTTATACTACATAGTAAACTAAAAAAATTGATTTTTATTCAATATTTTATTAAGGATTTTGACTTGTACGGACGCCTTTCTGGACTAAAATAAAAAAAAAACTTGTGTAAATGCTAATTCAATTTCAGTTGGTTGAAAAAATAAATACACCACCTTACAAGGTATATATAACATCAGCATTTTATTACTAGCCCAATTTAATTTTTCCTAAATCATTTGGACCAGTTTTTGAATCAAAGTAAATATCTGGAAATATTTTGATAACAAATTTAAAATTGCTAGTAAATTTATTGCAGAAAAGGATTAAGTCCAAAACATTTCTAATAACCTACTGAATTTTTCAACGTATTGCAAAAATTGATAAAGTTATTATCAGAACTAGGCCTACTTCCTTCAAAATTCAAAGAAAAAACTAAAACAATTTTCAATTAAGATTGAACATAAATTGTAAACATCTAGTAATTTTAAATAAATTTAATAAATGAAAAATATACGAATATTAACCTATAATTTAATTATAATATATTTTATGATAAATTAATTTTTGGCGTCCGTACAAAAGCTTATTTCATATATTCATGAAATTGTAAAATTAAGTAAGCTACTTTTAACTGGCCAGTTAATGCAACAATAATTTAAATTTCTTTATAGAAAATTAACATTACAACTAAAGTTTTCATTTCTCTTTAAACGCTTTATTTACGACTATAAAAATTATACAACTAGTAAATTCGAAGATGATAATTGTGTTAAAATGATATTATTGGCATAAGAGGGGTAAGACCCTTCTAGAAGCCTCCCCAAGAATTGTTATAAAAAATCTTCTCAATTTTAATGAAATTTGTTTAATTAAATTAGCAGGTCTATAGGTGTTTTAGGGGTATTCCGGGATTCTCAGATAGATGTAAGATGGAAAGCGAACGCACAAATAGGTTGTGTTTTTGTCTTGTTTTAAAAGCGTTTGTTCAGGTGTTCGAAGGAATTTTGAACGAAAAGTATTTGAAAAATCTGGTTTGAAACACTCACACGTCTTTCTCTTGCCAATGCAAATTAACGAACAATATAACCCAATATTACTTATAAAACATTAGACATAAACAAAAAACTAACCTCAAAAAACAAAACCTAATTTTAATCATGAGTGAATGATGCAAAATGAAAACCAACCTTAGTTTGGCTTAATAATACGGAAAATCACTCTTTCTTGCTAAATTAGGCCTCTAGAGAAAAATACTGGAAATAAAATTTAAAGATCTTTTAATTTGCTATAAATTTTATTATAGCCTATACAATAAATTCAAATTGTTCCAATAAAAATTCTTTTAATAAAACTAAAATTGTTTTAAGTAAAAATATGCGGAAGTAAATGTATTTTTAAGCGAACAAGCAGGATTGGCCCAAAAACAGATTTTATACCCACTCTAATATCCCGTCAGTGGTATACTTTAAAATAAATTTATTTTTCAGTAATTTTATGTCTAAACAAGCCTTATCATGGGATACAAAAATCAGGCACTATCAGACGTTGGTAAGACCGGAAGCACTGTATGGAACAGAAACAATTAAAATTATGATGAAAGGGAGTGTCAATAAAAAAACGATCATAGAAAGTAAAGTAGTTCGAAACATCCTAGGGCCTAAATAGGAAGAAGACAATTACAATAGACCCATTCGTACAAAGAGATATACAACAAATCTGAAAACATAATCCATGTAATGAGAAAAAGGAGACTGGTATTTTACGGACATATGGCAAGAATGAACGATAGCAGATGACCAAAACATTTTTAATAGTACAATAACTCTCAAAACCAAACCACCATAATTCACAGTAACTTTCAATGACCTTAAAGATGAAAACATCGACACCGAATAGGGAAGTTTTTAGAATAAAAACCAGGGAGTGTTCATTGGGGGAGAGAATGAAAAAATAGAGGTGAATCCCATAACATTGAACAACTTAAGAAGGAAAGATCCGAAAAAAAATTAATAAATTGTTGGAGAAAAAGAAACGTGAGCAAAACATGAAGTAATTAAAATATACATTTGGTGTGTTATCGCTAAAGGGCTATTGGGAGAACCATTAATTTATTTTCGTTTTGTCAATAACAAACTACATTAATGAACACTAGATTAATGTGTAAAGATCATATTATTTGTTTTTTTTTTCATTGTTTGTCGAATACTTTGATCGTTGTACTCATTATTTTATGGTTTCAAACAGAGAATTTTTTTTAAATAGATAAAATTTTAAGGGTATCCTCGTAGCTCTGCTTACTCCAACGCGGAAGATCCCGAATTTGATTACCGGCTAAAATCCAGAAATTATAACAAGTTACGACTTCCCAATTTCATATCTTAATTGATATTTTTAAATAATCAATACATGTGACTTAAAAATAAACTTAAAAAAATATTAATGAGTAATTTTTACTTTCTCTTGCCTATATGAATATTGGGACGGAAAGTAGGCTATTTTTTCATGTCGATTTTTTGAAATCGAGTTTTCACCGGATATACATTTTTACAGACCACTTGAACCCAAAAAACATGTTTTAGCGGTTAGTCTGTGTGTGCGTGTGAACAAATTATCTCAGGAACGGAACATCGTGCGAAGTTGAAGTTTAAAACTAAAGTTAGGTACCATTAGAGAAACCGACACCAATATTTTCATCAAAATTGGTCAACCGAAATAGTAGTTTATTCATGTTATTTTTCACTTTTTAGGTAGGCGACATGTATGCTAAAATTCTTAAGGAAGGCTGTGCTCTCGTAGAAAGAAATTGTTTTTTTAAGATTGCAGCCTTAAAATTCAGTTTAGGACAAAAGTGTATAGTAATAAAAAATTTCTATTTCATATAATGAATTAATACAATAATTTCACTAACCTTCTTTTTAAACTGCGTCACCTTTATTTTAATTTTACTTACACGTGTTTCGGTGGATCCACCATCATCAGAGTAAATAACATATAATTGAAACTAAAAACATTATTTATTAAAAATCTATAGAAGATGATACATCTTCAGTCACTTGTAATAAAAAATGTAGAAAATTTAAAAACCTCCAATTTTTAATTCAAAAATTTTTTTTATAACACTTAGTTTAGCGGTAATTAGTGATTTTCTGTTTTTTATGAAAATCTGAAAAAAGTGGATTCTTTAAGATATCGGTCGTAGTAGTCTATGTATTTTATGACAAAAGCGTATACAATCAAATTTATAGGGAATTAAAGATCTACAACTTTTTTCGAGCATTTTTCTCTACACAACCTAGTTTAGCGTGAAGGAGTGATTTTTCGTATTTTTAAGTCAAACTGAGGTTAATTTTCATTTTGCATCATTCACTCATGATTAAAATTAAGTTATCTTTTTTTGAGGTTAGTTTTTTCTTTATTTCTAATGTTTTATTACTATTGTTCGGTTTTTGCATTGGCAAGAAAAAGCTATTTCTTGTTTAATTGAATTTCATAATTTCGTTAAAAATTACATGGTTTCTTAATATCAAACTCAAAAATATCTTATGTAATTTACTATTAGAAATTTAAATAAAATTTCCCAAAAAATAAATTTGAAATTCATTATCTTTAATGTTATAAATTTTTTAATAAAGTAAATAAAACCGCGCCGTATCTCATAATCTCGGTGTATAATATATTAAAGGATAGCACATCTAGATGTAATTCACCAGCCTCTTAAATCTATCTACCTAGATGACTATTATTATTAGGTTTGGTTCACCCAACCTATAATACTTTAATTCATATGTAAATTATAATCAATATAAACCTGTTGTATTCTCTAGCTGCTATTATTACTATTATCCGGAATACATTTCATTCATGATTCGTCAACTCATTCATTAAACGTTCTTAAAGAACTAACATTCATTTTATTTGAAAAATACTCAACAATTTTGTCGAAATATTATAGATATAAAACTTTTGTATAATTTATTTTCTTTTTAGCTTTTATTTTTTTAATCGAAAACTGTTTTGAGTAGTATTAAAAATATTTTATTAAAGTTTTCCCGTTTGTAAATTATATTCACAAGATAAATGTACCGTAATAATAATATTATAATAAAAATGAATTTCGGCTTCCTTTTGATTCTTCTTCTAAATTTTTTTAAAAAATTATAAATTTAATTCCAAACAAAAGTTTAATTTATTTTGAACTATAGTACGTAAAATGAAATATGAATTCAGTCTTTGGAACTGCATGTCTCACCAAGTAAAAAATATAAAAATTAAAAAAAAAGTGAAATTTTATTCCCTAATTAACTAAATTGCCCATAACAGACAGGAAAAGTTTTAAATTATTTACACTCAATCTGTTCGTTGCAGGGCTAAAATAAATAGTTCTGTTTATTATCACAGGTCAGCCAATTATATGACTGAATCATTTAAGAACAGGAGAGGTAGAGGTGTAAAAGACACTAATCAGAGTTATCTTCTCTGAAAGTAATGAATTTCATTTAACAGCCAGACCCTGTGGTGAATGAAGTGAAGGTATCATTTGCAGAGTGGAAAATATGTGCTTTTCAGAGGGCCCGGCATGCTAATAAGCGTACTTTTCCACTCAGTGAGGAAGGCATGGTAAACCACCTCACTCCTCGTTTTAACTAGCAAAACCTCAACAGGTTCAAACCAGCCTTTCGGCTGATGACCTATACAACACAACAATTAACTAAAGGGTACAGCGTTCGTTTTAACTCGTTATGTACATCAGGATCGAAAAAACTATATTTTTTTTATAAAAATCTAATTCCTACACTTTTTGTACTAAAAGACTGAATTTTAGCTGTTATTAATTAGAAAATGCAGGAAAACACCTCCAAAATGCCGTATTTTTCCTCTTAAAATTTATCGTGCTACATGTTCTAAAAAGTGGGTACAAATTCTAGGAAAGGCTCTAGAAAATGCCTAATTCACTTCCGTGTTTCGTAATTAATACGAATAAAATAAGAAAAAACTAAGCTTTAAAAAAACCGCACCTGATTTTTTTTTATTTGGTGAGATACGCGGTTCCAAAAACAGGCTTCCTGTTTCATTTTACATACTATAGTCATGGTGTCTATGATATGTGAGGGCTAGTTCCTAGCCACAAAGGGTTGCATTAAAGATAAAGTTTATTTCACTCCATATTTTAATTTTGCTATGAATAATGATAAAAAATTTACACCTCTTGCAGAAGGTGCTGAAATAATATGTCATGTTTGAAGGTAGTAACCCCGTTTCTATTCTAAGAGGCCAGTCCGTATCTGTATTGTATGTGTGAGCGTAACTGGTTTCAATAACAGGGATCTCTAGACAATATTTTTAATCCCTACTTTGTGTTCGCTATAATCTGTTCAAAGAAGATGAAGTGTAGTCTTTTACAGATTCAGACCCACCTTTACTGAGGAAGTATGGTTAATTAAACCCCAAATATTAACGTACATCGGTAACTATTGCCTAGTATTTAAATTCGTATAAAAGTGTCTAGGATTTGATCTTTGAAACTTTTGTCTCTGAAAATCAGCCGTTAAACAGCTGATTCGTGGTGATGACATTACCACTAGATCAACTAGATGGATTCCCAAATAAATAAACTTTATTACCTCGTAAAATATTATACGTTGTATGTGACAAGTCAAATAATTAATTAATTAAGTAAAATTATCTTCCGCAAGATAATGGAACGAAAAATAATCGACTGAAAATTAGATTACGAGGTTGAGAACTGTACAAGAAAAATGAAATATTAAAATGAAGACTAAAATTTTACGAATAACTCCATAGAATGGATGACAACCAGTTGATAAAACAAATTTTCAAGTCACTATACAATAGACCTAAGGTGTCATAAAATAGTTTAGAGAAATTATTAAGGGTATTGAGAAAACCGGAATAAGCCGAGACAACTTAATGAATCGAACCAAATTCAGACAAATAATTACGGAGTTTAAGGGCTTCCATGAAGAGAAAAAATAGAATACTAAGTGAACAGAAGAAAGGAGAAAAACCTACAGTGAGCGAATACTGGGAATGTGGGCTGCAAAATTCATCCAGAACCATGTATAGTAAACTCACGTGGTCTAAAATTGGCCAAAAAATAATCAATCGCATACATCGCATACACACACACACACACACACACACACACACACACACACACACACACACACACACACACACAGGTTTTATCATACTCATAATGCCTCATCTTGGCTTTTTCTTCAGAGTGTTTTCTTCTATTTTAGTTCTTTATAAAAATGAAATTAAAAAATATTTCTTACCAAGTAGGCTACCTACCGCCCAAATGAAATTAATTTCCTTATAAAATTTCAGGTTTTTAGATTCAGATATTATTTTTGTTAATCTAGTAATTTATTGTTTAAGAGAAAAATAATAAATTATATAACAGAAATAACAAATTTTAAGCTTGTAATTATTATTACACTTATATTTAAATATTTTCCTAGATATTATTATTAGATTGTTTAATATTTTGATAACTAAGTTACTTTGTTAGGTTAGGAAGTTCATCAACGGTTGTCTTGTTGAACAGAATACAATATTCCACCAACAGAGATGAAGGGTTATTGTTAATTAACACTCCATGAATACACTAACTGTTTTCTATAACTTATCTATCAAAAATGAACTACAATTTACTAGAAATATTTCTAAAATTATTTTGTTTTATTTAATCTATAATTTAGGGGATGTAAACAAACAAACCATTCCTAGTTAGAAATAGTTGGGGATGAAATTTTAGTAAATTAGACCTACAATTGAGTAGACGTTTTGGTACAATATAGGTTATGTTTGATCTGTCAAATGAATATATACCAAGTTTGCTAATGGTAGCCGTTTGCTAAGTACACTTCGTTAGGGGTAGTCTAAATTTGGGCACATTCTAACCATGTTATGATTCCCTCTGGCACACAATGCCTTCGCTCTGATTTTCTCTGTTTACTTATGTCTCTAACTCTAATTTTCCCTTTTCTATAAATTATCTTTACATTTCCACTAAATTTCATTGTAAATAATTTTAATACAGAACAATAATAGTTACTTAATAAATAAACTCATAAAGTAATTTTATATATGGGTTTATTTTTCCCAACATGAGTCAGCATACAGGATGGTTAACATACGGAGGTTTATCTACTTATAAAAACTATAAGTAAAAACAAACGATGTAAAGAAAAATTGACTCAAATTATACATTACAATAAAAATAAACTAATACTATACTGCATCCAGGAGTCACTTGAGACTGTGGGAAAGATAGGCGATTCCAATTTAACATTGGTTGTATAGAGCATTACGCTCTCCGCTAATATCTGTCCAACAAACATACTTAGTATTTAATTATTAACGTATAAGTTTTAGTTGTTATTGTAATTTAAAGTAAAGTTAAAATGATAAGTTAATGATTATTATTTTGTGAATAATGTTCGGCCTTAATATTCGATTTAAAGACGCAGTATTTAAAATTGTAAAGAAATGAAATACTTTAAAATAAATGTACATAAGTTACATTGATTGAATAAAAATTTATGAAAATTCATAGAATTTATAGGCCTATGACGATGAAATGGATAAATATAGATTTTAAAAAATCAAACAAAAAAATATTTGATTTAATTTTATATTTTCGTAACATTTAATGGTTTTACAAACAAAATGGTGTACGTTATCCTATAAACAGAGTTATATTCAATTACGAATGTAATAACAATTCTGTCACATAATTATACATTTCAGGTAATAACGTAAACATTTTTAATCGCAAAAGTAATTTGTTTCAATATCATAAGTATAATATAGCTACAATAAGATTACCTTTAATTATTTTCATAGCGTGAATCGTGTTTTTAACAGTACGTAACAGCGCTCTGGACATATAAGCAATAGTATTTTCTGACTCTTGGACAGAGTATAGGATTGCTATAAATACAGGGACAAAAAGCTTAGAAGAATGTACGATTAAGCAAGGTGTACGACAAGGGTGTAGTCTATCACCTACATTATTTAATATTTTATATTGGTTACATTTTTAAAGATGTGTAGACGCTGCGTTAGGCCTGGTATTAAGTTAAATGACAGTCGTTATTTGAATGTACTTTTATTTGCGGATGACCGGTGGATTATGCAGGAGACAGAAGATGATCTTCAACGGGCGGTCCATGTGTTACACAAACTGTGTAAAGATATTGGCTTAAAAATTTCCACGAAAAAACCAAAATAATGGCTTTTAAGGTCAAATATCCCTTTCTTTCAAAAATAGTTGCGGATAATACCGGCATGGAGAGAGTATCTCCCTTTCGTTACGTAGTGTTTAATGTGGGATTTGAATCTGATTTGGATATAGAGCAGAAACTGAGCCAATTCCAGAGGATATGCGGGACTATAAGCAGAACTTTGGATAAAAGTGCGAGAAAGGTCACTTTATAGAACTTAAGTTCTATAAAGTTATGGCAGCTCCAGTTATTCTGTACGGAAGTGGGGCGTGGAGAACAACAAAAACCCAAGAGCGGAGAGTCCACACCGCAGAGATGAGATTTCTGCGAAGAACTAAGGGGTGTACACGCTTGAAAAGAATAAGAAATGAGGAATTAAGGTCACAATTGGTTATTTTCAAGTTGAACGAAAAGATAAAGGATTATCGCAAAAGTTGAAGACAGCACATGCCAAGGATGTCAGATCACAGTATACCTAAGCAGGCGCATTGGTATGCTTCAAAAGTTAAAAGGGATGTAGGTAGACCTAGGAAAAGATAGAGATAAATGATACAGTAAGTGAGTTCGGAAGAGGCTACGGCCTAATCCTTGGTTGGAAAAAGAAGAAAAAGAAGAAGAAGAAACAAAAATAAAAACCAAAGAACATTCATTTTTAGTATTTCTTTCATCACTAAATGTGTGATGTTGCTACCTGTTTGATTTCAAAACAATAAGCACCACCATGACTCAATGAGGTGATGATAATAAGTATGACATATAAAAGAGGTATAGTCTTGTACAGATTCAGACCGACTATTTCTGAGACGTGTGGTTAATTGAATTACAACCATTATAGTACACCGGTAGCCACTGTCTAGTATTCAAATTTTTATGGAATTAAGACTTAGGCTAAGTGATTATTTATGACAAGTTTTGAAAAATTGTTGCAGCAGAAGCTTATAATAAAAATCTACAATCATAAAATACGTTTGTATTCGAAATTAAACTTTTGCCAACATTTGCAACACCTGAAAAATATATTCATATGATTGAATTATTAGATGGTTGTTATAGGTATTGAATAACGAAAAACAGACATTACAATGTGAACAAAATGTCAGATTATATTTTACTGTCACCCACTGAATTGTTCTAGTTGTAAAATTGTCGCCACGAGTGCTGTGTTAGACAACTAATGTACAAAGACGAAGTTTCCGTGGTTCAAATCCTAGTAAAGGTAAACTTTTATACGGATTTCAATACTCGACAGTGGTTATCGGTGTACTTTGATGGTTTGGGGTTCAATTAACCATACACTCTCAGGAATGGTCGGTCTGAGACTATACGAGACTACACCTCATTCACACGTCATACATAATTTTATTCTCATTTATACTGAATTTAATTAGTTGATATTATTGCTTATTTATATGTATTATTTTTGTATTTGTATTTTTTTTTTTTAAATTATTTGTAACTTACTTTTAATTTATTTCTATAAATACGTATGATTGTTTTGTCAGCCGCACGCTAATAATATTAGGCTACTGATGGAACCTCTAAACAGGTATTGCATTAGAGGCCCTATTTTTCCTTCTGAAATTAGTTTGTTGTCTTTTTTTATTTTTTATTTAAAATTAATTATCAACGTTTTATTGTTTACTGTAAGAATAACTTTTATTATTTTTATGTTCTACGTTTTATTTTTATGTGTTAATGTATCTGTCTGCAACATGTGAAATAAATTTTTATATTCTTATTCTTATTATTTCATTGAGTCATGGGGTTGCTTATTGTTCTAAATTGAATAAATTTCAACATACACATTTTAGGGTTAAAAAAGTATATCATTTTTACTGTTACTAAACGTACAATGATTTTTTTTAATTATTAGTGATTTGTAAAACCGTACGTTTTAGGATAATTTTTTCGGCCATATGGTTTTCAAACCTGCTTTTAAGAAAAACTTAATAATGAAGCTATATAGACAACGCTATTTCTGATATATTTTTTCGCAATTAGCTATATCGAGAACTATGTAATAAGAATTAAAGAATAGACCAACCGGTTGGTCTAGAGGTAAAGTCGTCGCCAAAATCAGCTGTTTAACAGCTAATTTTCGAAGACGAAGGTTCCGGGTTCAAATCCTAGTAAAGGTAGTTACTTTTATACGGATTTGAATGCTAGACAGTGGTTACCGGTGTACTTTAATGGTTGGGGTTCAATTAACCACACTCTCTCAGGAAAGGTCAACCTGAGTCTGTACAAGACTACACCTCATTTACACGTCATACATATCATCCTCATCTCATTGGGTCATGGGGTTGCTTATTGTTCTGAATTGAACAGATTGCAACGTACACAAATTAGAGATGACAAAAAAAAGAATAGTTAATTTGATTTATATTTTGACACATTTTTTTCTCCTATTTAGGAAATTCACAATCTGTTGAAAACAATTATTGAATGTGATAACACAAAATTTGGAAAAAATAAACGTGGGTGGAGACACAGTCCAGTGACAGAACTCCGACGTGAATAGATAAGTTTAGCATTTAGACTGTAATGGATAGTCAATTACAGTACTACGTTAATTGACGAGGTTCCAGCTGCATCGACACATTTAAATTAAAAAAATGTTTTCTTCCGTAGTGCATAAATGAGAAGTAATCAGTTTTGCTTATTACTCGAAGTTAATCGAAAATATTTATAAACGTTCCCACAAAATTATGTATAACTACTTTCATTAGAAATATTTTCTTTAACTTTTTATATACAACACCAGATCATTTTATTATTATATAATAAATTAATTTTAAATAGGCATACATTAATTTAGAATCATTTGTAAATAAATTATCATTAAAAATTTTGTGAATGAATTTTAAGTGAAATTTTATGAATGAATATGTGTAAACACATGAATTAAATGAATGAAAATAAATTAGAATGATAGTAAAACAAAATTATAATAATTTACAGTTTTATTAAAATCAGCGACTCCTTCATCTGTATTATCATAATAAAGACACACTTGTACTACAAGACAGTCGTCTACATTCTTGAAAATATTTTAATATTTATAAAAGTAAACAGATTAACCTGTAATGTTTTACATATGATTAATATTTATTAATACAAAAAAAGGTAATATGTATATCTTAAAAAACAAGAATAATAATGCTTAATACCTTATTTACTTAAGTGTGTTGTAAATAATGCTAGTAATTCCTTTAAAATATTTATAATTACTTATTTATTTTAATTAATTTAAATTAGGTTTCCACAAATATATATTATAAAATAATAATTTATAATTAGTCCGATTTTTACCTTCTCTTGTCCTATAAGAATAATTATAATATAAAGAAGGAAAATATTGTTTTCGTGTCGATTTTCCAAAATCGAGTTTTTACCGGAAATACACGTTTTTAAATCCCTGAACTCAGAAAACATATTTTAAGCGATTGGTCTGTGTGCTGAAGCGTGTGAACAAAATATCTCAACAACGGAATAATTTACAAATTTGAAAATTCGAACTTAATTTAAGTACCATTAGAAGACGCGATATACGAATTTTCACCAAAATCGATCAACCGGAAATGATATTAATTCAATTTTTTACTTTTTCCAAATTTTTCAAAAACGGCTCACAATTTTCTTTAAATTTGTCTCATCTACTAAATATTTTATGCTCTATAACAGTGACTCCCCAACTTCTTTTTACCATGGCCCCTTCTGTCTAAAAGAAAAGTTCCGACACCCTCATTACACAATTTTATGTGGTAATGAGAAAATAAAACAAGTAGTTCGCCTGCATTGGAACACCATACATTTATTTTTACTTTCTCTTGCCTATATGAATGAAAAGAAAGGAAAGTATTGTTTTCATGTCGATTTTTCAAAATCGAGTTTTCACCGGATCTACACGTTTTCAGACCCCCTGAGCCCAAAGAACATGTTTTTAGCGATTGGTCTCTGTGTATGTGTGAAAAGAATATCTCAAGAACGGAGCATCGTAAGAACGTAGAACGAACTTGAAACTTGAAACTTAAGTTAGACATCACTAGAGGACCCAACACGAAAATTGTCATCGAAATCGGTCAACCGAAAGTAGTACTTTATTCGTGTAATTTTTCACTTTTTTGCGAGTTTCTCAAAAACGGCTCCTACTTTTTTTAAATCGCCTTATTTACTAAATTGCTGGTGCTGTACAAGATAGGGTAGACGCCATGTTTGCTGAAATTCTTTGTGAGGCTTTCTCGTAAAAAAATTTTTCTTTTAAGATTGCGACTTTGATATGCAATTTAGCGCAAAAATATTTCTAGTATAAGTTGTAGAGAATTTAAAAACCTACAACTTTTATTTCAAATTTTTTTGTATAACGCTTAGTTTATCGGTAATTAGGGATGTTCTGTTTTTTCTCACGAAATCGTGACAAAATCGATTTTTTAAAGATTTCAGCCTTATTATGCATTTTAGACAAAAAAGTATAATTAAATTTATAGGAAATTAAAAGGTCTAAAACTTTTATTTCGAGAATTTTTCTCTACAGAGCCTAGTTTAGCGTGAAAGAGTGATTTTCCGTATTATAAGCTAAACTGAGATTGATTTTCATTTTACGTCTTTTACTCATGATTAAAATTACTCATCTTGAAGTTAGTTTTTTTTGGTTATTTCTAATGTTTTATTACTAATGTTAGGTTATATTGTTAATTTAGCATTGGCAATAGAAATTTGTGTGAGCGTTTCACACCAGATTTTTTATTGTTTTTTTTATAACATTACAAGTTGCAATTTAAATTAAACAAGTAAGAAACAAAATATGTCAGAGAGACGGATGACCTTGCAGTTTTTACGAGATTACCTATTCTTGGTTGATTATTAGAAAGAACAAAACGTAAATCATTATCAATATTAAGTTTTCGCTGATACTTTGTCTTTATTGCTAGACAAGAGCTTGAAATGCGTTTACGCACAAATAGGTTCTTGAAAAAGTTAAATACAATCGCAGCACTTCCTGTGATGTACTGGGGTAGGTACACTTTGTAATAGATGCTTAAATCCGACTCGTGAATCGCAAGAGCTCTGGACGTGCGGATAGCAAAGCTATCTCGAGGTTCTGCGCCCCCCTTGAATTGCCTTCACGCCTCCCTTAAGAAGAGTTTGAAAATGTAAACATAACGCCCGCAAACGCTTCATTAGTGAGTTACAGCTAGCAATAAATTTCGCCCCGATTTCAGTTCCCCTGGTGAAAAACAGTGATACTGAATTTTTTGGGGGCAACTATTTGTGACAAATACGGTAGATTTTAATGAAAAATCACCTAAAAAATTGGATAAAATCAGTTTAGAAGCTGCAGCGTTAGCAGTTTTTGAGAAAAAAGGATGAAATATGCAAAAATCTTAGTTTAAAACACAGTCTTTTACGTTTGATGCCCAATGACTTTGTTAAACTACCAATAAATAAATTATTTTATCCAAAGGAAATTGTAGATAACTTAATTCTGAAAGCAATTATGCAAGCAATGTAAACCAATTTAAATAATTGTTTATTTCATATAAAATAAAACTTTTCATTCAAAAATATTATGTTCTTTTAATGAGTTAATAATTTCCTTCTCATAATACGGCAAAGTATTGCTGTGTAGTGTACTGCATAAAAGCATGAGTCCATTTTATTAAACGTTTATTTTTATTTAATTTACATTGCATACATAATTAAATTGCATTAAATTACATTGCTTTCAGAATTAAATTATCTACAATTTTCTTTGGGAAAATAATTTGTTTATTGGTCATTTAACAAAGTTATTGGGCATCAAACGTATAAGACTCTGACTTTCTACTAAGACTTTTTGCATATTTCAACCTTTTTCTCAAAAACTAATACCAGACTGGTTTTATTCGATGTTTTAGGTAATTTTCCATATAAATCCACCATACTTGCCACAAAAAGTAGCCCCCAAAAATTCAGTATCATAGTTTTTCACCAGGGGAACTGAAATCGAGGCGAAATGTTTCGCTAGCTGTAACTCGCTAATGAAGCTTTTGCGGGCATACGTTTACATGACCTTTTTTCTTATTTTTAGCTCTAAATCATCTACTAAATTATTTTAACATAATTTAGGAACACATTGTGTAGGTATATTAAATAAAAACTAATAAATAAAAATTTATATTTTTTATATAGATAAATATAAATAAGTTTTTATTTATTTTAAATAAATAATCAGTAACTTATAATGAAAAATATTAATAAAAAGATTAAAATTACAATTTTTTTACGAATACCAAATAATATACTACATTTTAAATATTATTACGTACAAAATAGTTATAAGTAAAAAAGACAGGTGAAAATTTCAAAATGTAGGCCTAAGCAAAAATAATAAACGTATGGAATAAACATCTGTCTAAAGAAATAAAAATAAAAATAGAAAACAAACTAAAAACCGTTGAAAATAAACTGAGTTAAAATTGAAATCATGGTCATAAATATTCATAAAGATAAGGTTACGTTATCCGTTTTTTTTAACGGAAAAGGAAATAAGAATCGAAAAATACGATCAATCGATTTTATTGTGTACCCTGGAATAATGTATCAACTGCTGAATAATTTATGCAAAATAAATACTTCTATTTTTATATTTTATTTTTTAAAAGGGTAACCAAATACTACAGGTGAACCGTTAAAAAATCGTCCAGTAAAATTCCAAGGTATTATTGATTTAAAAAAAAATTATCTTAACAATAGTATCCCCTTTTAAAATTAAATGTCTATGATAATTTTCGGTATATTTTTACTTAATGGTTGTTATGCTAAGTGAAATATATAACGGAATTTCTGATTGGTTGATACATTTGATCTGAACATTGTTATGGTATCAATAGGTTTGATAGATGACGTAGTATGTTAGTTAATATATTCAAATTTGACTAATAGAAAGAGATAAAAAACCAGAAGTGTTAAAAAAAGACGGAATATATTAGGTATAATAGATATTATAATAAGTGTTCTTCCTTCCGGGTTGAGTTTTTTATTATAATTTAACCCTATCTAGTTTATTTTGTGACCGTATCTAGTCACCAAAGAATTCGCATGGGTGAAGACACCTATATAAAAAATACCTAAGGGTTGTACATAATAAAAAAATATTGGAACCTTCATATACATAAATTTGAATGCATGCAAACTATAACACATTTTCATACTGTGAATAAAATTGGTCCTAAGGATGAACCCTGTGGGAATCTACCGAAAAACATACTCTGAGGGGTGAGACAAACAAATCAGATACCTGCTTCTATTATCATTATGATTTTTTTTAAATGTACCTGTACACGTATATCAACCTGCATGGAGGGTTTTTATATATGTATTTTTTAAAAGGGTTATTCAAATGGATGAATGTTATTTAAAATAGATGTCTTCCCTTTTTTTTATAAGGGATGATGATGGGTACGAACATCCAAAATAGAATGAGTGAGAGTATCAGACAGTAACCCTTTTTGCATACACCCCATATACGGTAATACCTCTTCTTCAGATACTACCCCTAACCTAATATCATTGCTTGGTCCTGTACGACCACGATCCTGAAGTATCCTATCCTTTGGTATGACCCCACAGTATTTTTTTTCTTTTGTTATGCATACTGTTATCTATTATGCATACATAAAAAATCGTTCTGTTATATCGGAAGGTTTTTTTTATTTGTACTAGGGCCTAACTAAAATCGATTATTAAAATCTAACAGAGGTTTCTTATTATTTACCGGGACGTGACGTTGTGTGGGAATCAGGAATAATCTTTTACGTGTAGAAAAGGATAAAAATATTCCAGACCTATATCCTTTTTTATTACACGGTGGTTATAACCTATATCCGTATTATCTTCCTATACATTTCACCATATATTTTATGATCGGAACTCTGTTTATTTGCATTACTATTTATTATTCTAACGCACTGAATCGTATTAAAAAATAACGTTTCTTGTTAGCCGTTAAAGAACAGGTAGCCATATTACGAAATACTTATATTTAACTTCTAACTGTCGAATTGTATTCAACATGTAGGCAGGTCGTCAAGTGAGACTTGGTTTTTTTCAGATCCTGTTCAATTTCTTTGATAACAAAATAAAACTTTTTAAAATTCATTAAAAATTGTTTTTATTAAAGCCACACTGGACTGTACAAGTTCATTCAAGAATAAAACTCTTATTCAATTTTTCTTCTGTTGGAGTATTTTTCCTGACGTTTCTTTCCTTGGTTCTTTTTCAGTATTCCTTCAGTTTTTCTGATCTCTTCTGGCGTTCTTCGTCGGAGTACACAATTTTCTGTCGTTTGGTCGGTCTTTTGTGTTCAAGTCTTCTGTTTTTCAATTCGTGGTAATTTCCGGATTTTATTTTCAGGTCGTCAAGTGAGACTTGGTTTTTTTCAGAACCTGTTCAATTTCTTTGATCCAGTGGTTCTGAGATGTTCTGTTTCGGAAAAAGTTGATGATTTGTTTGAAGATTCGGGCGAAATTATAAACAATTTTAAAACATTAGATTTTGTAATTTTTACTTCCTCTTGCCCTATGTGTATATACAAGGAAAGAAAGTGTATTGTTTTCATGTCAATACTAAGAAATCGAGTTTTTAGCGTATATACACGTTTTCAGACCTCCTGAACCCCAAAAAAATCTTTTTATCGATTGATCTGTGTGTGTGAACAAATTATCTTAAAAACGAATTATCGTACAAAGTTTAAACTTAAAAGTAAAGCTAGGTAGAGGACTCGACACGAATATTTTCATAAAAATCGGTCAACCGGAAGTAGCTAGTTTATTCGTGCAATTTTTAACTTTTTTGCAATTTTCTCGAAAACGGGTTCTAAGATTATTTTTTCATCGCCTAATTTACTAAATTTTTTATGCTGTAGTTCTTGGGAAGACTGACGTTCTTGGGAAGGCTGTAGAAAAAAAAAGTTTATTTAAGATTGCGGCCTTAATTACAATTTTAAGGAAAAAGTATATAATTAAAGTTATAAAGCATTTCAAAATCTACATTTTTTATTTCCAAATTATTTTTTTTTGTACAACGCTTAGTTTAGCAGCAGTTAGCGATTTTCTGTTTTTCCAGGAAATTCGGTAAAAAATGGGATTTTTAAAGATTTCAGCCTTAGTATGTATTTTAAGACAAACGTGTAATTAAAGTTACAGGAAATTTAAAAACCTACAATTTTTATTTTAAGCATTTTTCTCCTATCAAAAGCTTGGTCATTAGGATTACGTAAGATTGGTTATAAGTTCAGATCATAATCAGAAATTCAATTTTTCTTTTTGAAGAATAGCGCTCTAACCATTACGCCACGGGTCGACTTGTAGTTTTGTTTTTACCAGTAGACCTACAGTTGAAACAATTTATTGTCTTGCTCCCATTCGCAAATGTTTTAATACGAAAAAATCAATTATTCAATCATATGCAATTCGTTGAAAATACGTATTGTCATAAAGTATATATAAGGTAATAATACTAACAAATAGGTCATAAAGCCATTAGGCAATTAGTTACACATGTTTTTGATAAGTGTTCTTAATAGGTTTGACCGTATTCTAACGGTTTTTAATACAAAATTAAAAATTTTATAATGTTATAAATTGCCCATAACAGGCCGGTGGAGTGTTAAATTATTTGCACCCGATCTGCTAGTTCCAGGGCTACAAAAAATAGTTCTGTTTCTTATCACATGGTCAGCCAATTATATGACTGAAGCATTTAAGAACAGAAGAGGTAGAGGTGTAAAACACATTTGTCAGAGTTATCTTCTCTGAGAGTAACGAATTTCATCATTATACAGCCAGACCCTTTGCGAATGAAGTAAACGTGTCATTTGTAAGGTGGAAAGTAGATGATTTACAGAGGGCATAGCAAGCTGATAAACATACATTTCAACTTACTCACGAAGGCAGGGGTAAACCACCTTACTACTCGTTTTACTTAGTAAAGCCTCTAGAGGTTGAAACTAGTTATCGGCTGATAATCTGAACAACAATCATATAAAAATATGTAGGAGAAGAGGTACCCAGTGGTACATTCTCCATTTATAATATTTAGGATGGAGTCCGTTATTCAGACCAAGAGGTTTCTACTCCATTTTCGTATTCGTCGCCCAGTTGGCAAGTTCCTTGTAGCTAGATCACGGCTATTTTTGTGTTGTGTTGTTGTTTCGTCAGCCAAAAGGCTGGTTTGAACCTGTAGAGATTTTACTAAGTAAAACGAGGAGTTAGGTGGTTTACCCTTGTCTTCCTCTCTGAAAGGAACAGTACGCTTAGCAGCATGCTGGGCTCTCTGAAAAGCAATGTTTTCCACACTGTAAATGATACTTTCACTTCATTCACCACAGGGTCTGGCTGTATAATGAAATTTATCACTTTCAGAGGGGATAACTTTCATTAGTGTCTTTTATACCTCTGCCTCTTCTGTTCTTAAAGGGAAATTGCACGATGGTTTTAACTCAAAATTTCGATTTTTTGTTTTTTATGTTTTTCATTAGTTTAGGCCTAGATCTACCAAAAAAATATTTTTTTTATGAAAAAATAAGTTTTATCAGGTTTACACAGAAAAATTATCATGTTACGAAAAACGAATATTTTTTTCGTAATTTTATACTGCTCGTTTTAGTGCAAACAGAATTTTAGTTTTTAAAATATTTGCATCATAGTTTTAATGCTCTCAGCTGTTGGTTCAGCTTTCTAAACAACTTTTGATGGCAAATTTACTTGTTTGTGTACATATTGTTTTTGGTTTGTGCCTTCTTGTTGCGTACCTTTTCCCGTAAATTTAGATTTTTAACACTAAGGTACATTTTTCTCAGAAACCAATAAACCTGCCAGGCTGAAATTTTTACCAGTTAATTACCTTGTATAGCCACATATACCCACATTTTTATTACTTCATCAGGTGCTCCAAAAATTAGTCATACGCAAAACACGTGGAAAACAATTTAAAAAAATGTTATGTTATTCGTAATTTAAAAAAAAAATGGTATGGTCCAAAGATTAAATTGAAAAAATGTCAGTAGTTCGAGGAGAAACCCGACACCTATACTGTGTAAAGGTTCATTTCCCTATCTTTTACAAATCCTATGAAAAATGTAAGTAAAAATAGGAAATTTAACATTGGCGGCATACAAAGTACAGTCTCCCCTTAAATGATTCAGTCATTTAATTGGCTGACCATATGATAAGAAACAGAACTATTTATTTTAGCCCTGCAACTAACAGATTGAGTATAAATATTTTTGTTTGTTTATTAAATTTACCTTTTAAACCCCCAACATTTTTTATGGCGGACACTTTTTTAGTAAATACTTTTTTCTATTAAACGAATTCCAGAGACGTGTGTAAACAAACAATTTCTTCTCATTTTAATAATACAGTATAAATTATACAAATATGAGTTTCATAACAATACTTTAGAATACTGTTAGAATATTATTAAACGTTCCATTCTCTGTAAGCAATACTTTAATAGTATGCACAGCCTCTTTGATTAATTAATTACTCTTGACTTTATGCTCCTAGCTTGACATTGACCCATGTCAATGCCGTTAGTAAAAGTAAAACATTAACTTTATTGTACTAACTGACAATAATATAAATTACTTTACAAGAGAATGTTCAATTTAATTGTATTATAGGTAATTGAAATACGTAAGTGAGATTAATATAAAATTTCAACAATAATACCAGTATAAATTAAGTTATTAATATATTTAAATATATCTTTATTAAAATTTATTATCTGTATTGCTCTTATTTTATATTTTTTATACCAGTATAAAAATACCTTATCGTAACAAGTTCTTAAAGGTATATTTATTTCTGCATTAAAATTCATTATTACAAAATCCATTATAATTTTACCTTATTCTTCAATTAAATTAATTTTTTAAATTATTTATCTATTTTAAAAAAATTACAATTAAGTGTCAAACCTATTACCTTGTGTTCTTTTTATAAAAATAATCTTCAAATGAAAAATTGCGGTTAAGTGAACGGTTAATTGCATATTGTCTATAAAACTACCAGCTGGAATCATGAAGAAGAAGAAGAGGAAATAAACCTTTTGTCATTGTTATAACCAGAAAATCATACCGAAGTAATGCTGCTGAATATTGTTGTTGTCTTTAAGATAGATTATGTCCCCAAAAAAAGATTTTTGCGTCCCCAAAATGTTCTTGATTTATGTTCTTGACTTATGTAATCAGTTTATTTTGTTAATTTCGGAGGAGGTTCTTTAATAATGATACCAGAATTAATTACTTCTACGACAGGAGTTTGATCTGATGATAATTTTAGGAAAGCTTTGAGTAGCATTGAAATTTTGTTGTTTAGGTCATCAGCCGAAAGGTTGGTTTTACTAAAACTAGGAGTGAGGTATAAACCATTGCCTTCCTAACTGAGTAGAAAAGTACACTTATCAGCATGCTGGGTCCTCTGAAAAGTTAGCGTCCCCAAAATGTTCTTGATTCGGCTATTCAGCTAAAGGTCTCAAATTCGATTCTCGGATAGTCTGTGAAATACAATCACAACCACGACAACTAACCAATACTGACCAGTCGTCGAAAATAATGGGAATAAGTACGAGGAATTTTGTTTAATCCCTAATGTGTGTACGTTACAATCTCTTCAGTATAAGAACAATAAGCAACCCCATGACCCAGTGAGATGAGGATGATATGTATGACACGTAAACGAAATGTAGGCTTGTACAGAATCAGGCTGAACATTCCTGAGCGAATATGTTTAATTCCAATTTTTTTTATTCCTAATGTGTGTACGTCGCAATCTGTTCAATTTAGAACAATGCGTAACCCCATGACCCAACGAGATGAAGATTAAATTTATGACGTGTAAATGAGGTGTATTCTTGTACAGACTCAAGGCGACCATTCCTGAGAGAGTATGGTTAATTAAACCCCAACAATCAAAGTACACCGGTAACCACTGTTTAGTATTTAAATCCGTATAAAAGTAACTACCTTTACTAGGATTTGAAGCAGGAACCTTCGTCTCCAAAAATCAGCTGTTAAACAGCTGACTAGCAGCGGCGACGACTTTACTCCTAGACCAACCCGGTGGGTATGTTTAATTGAACTTCAATTTTATCAACGTGCATTGGCTACTTCTGTCCAGTATTCAAATTTCAAATCAGCATAAAAGTAATTAACTTTAACAGTATTTGAACCACGGAACCTTCGTCACCGAAAATCAGCTGTTAAACAGCTGACTAGTGGCGACGACTTTACCACTAAACCAACCCGGTGGGTCTAGAAAATTTATTAAATAAACACATAAAAAATTTTACATGAAAGTAATAAAACAACAAAATTATTCCCTTGTTTATTATTACAGATAATAAAAGATAACATGTATTGACTATATTTAGTACTAATTGATTTTATTCTCTATATAATTACACTCCGCAAACACATTTTACGATCACAGGTAACTAAAAAAAATTAAAAAACTCATTTAAGTATGTAGGCAAAATTAAACAGCCTACATTTGTTAGTTAAGATATGCTATCCCTACTTTATTGACGGCAACAGGTAAACGAGCATTTAACCTTCGTTAACTGGTTTAAATAATTTACAACGCCTATCTGATAAATACAATCGTTATTGAAATGATTATTGATGTAATAAATCGTGTTTATTTATTGATTTATTGTTACGTTACACATAATATTTCCTAAGTTACAAAATATGTTAGGAAAAATAATAAAATATTAAATCATTCGTTAATAAATAAAAAAATGTTCTTGCCGCAAAGTAATGGGTCCGAAGATTGTAAAAGGGCAGCTTACGAGGAGGAAAATATTTGTATAAAGGAAACGAATGATTAATGAAATCTTTTAGGAAACGAAGAATAAAATTCTACGGAGTCATATAGAATGGTTGGCAAACAATTTTTTTGACACTAAACGCTTTAGTGTTAAAGACAGGTTTAGTGTTTCAACAGGCAGGTGAAATGTTAAATTATTTACACTCAATCTCCTAGTTCCAGGGCTAAAAAAATAGTTCTGTTTCTTATCACATGTTCAGTTAATTATATTACAAAAGCATTAAAGAACAGAAGAGGTTCAGATATAAAAGACACTAATCAGAGTTATCTCCTCTGAGAGTAATGAATTTCATCATACAGCCAAACCTTGTGGTGAATGAAGTGGAGGTGTCATTTGTAGGGTGGAAAGTATACGCTTTTCGGAATGATAAGCATACTTATGTACTCGGTGAAGAAGGAATTGGTAAACCACTTCATTCCTTGTTTTACTTAGTAAAGCCTCTAGAGGTTTAAATAGCCTTTTGGCTGAATCAACAAAACTTAAGATGTCAGGATAGATGGTTTAAAATATTCAAAAAAGATATTGCATTAAACCAAGAAAAGATAATGGACTGAATTATCAAAATTGATATCAACAATTCGAAAATACAGACAAAATTAGTATAATATATTATGTTAATTTATTTCTGGCCCGAAGATTCGTGCCACATGATCCAACTTCTTAACAGATGTTTACTTATAAGCCAATAACGTGGTATAGGCCTATATTGAATGTCCTCGGAAGATATGGGCACCCCAAATTCTTCATGAAGTAACAGATTACTAAGTTTGATGTTGGAGGAATCCAGTAGGGTTAATTCGTGTTGTTTATGATGATAATGATGATGATGATTATTAAACAAGTTTAGGCTACTGATTTCGTAATTCAAGGGCTTCAGTGAAGAATACAACAACAAATCAACGACCGGCCCGTTGGTGTACTGGTTAGCGCAACTGGCTTCTACGCCGGGGTCCCGGATTTGATTCCCGTTCAATTCTGGCATTTTTTCATCACTCATTTCATATATCATCATTCTCCACCGTCTGCGTTAGCAGAAATTGCAAAACAGTCAGACGTAAAACCAAAAGAAAAAAACCGGTAGAAAAGAGAAAATCCTAGGTCATTTTCGAGTAATCTGATTTAGATTTCTTTGGAAAAAGCGCTCCATCGATTTTAGTAATATACATACATGCAGAAAACGTAATTAGTCCTTATCGATAACACATCGTTCCAAAAGTTTTTGTGTAATACTTTTAATACTGTACATAAGTACCAATTAATTGTTTTTTCCCTAATGTGTGAACGTTGCAATCTGTTCAATTTATATAATGATCAACGAACAACCATGACCAAATGAGATGAAGATGAGGTATATAATGTAGGCATGTAAACGAGATATAGTCTTGTACAGCCCTAGGCCGATCATTCTTGTAAGAGTATAGTTAATTGAATCCCAACCATCAAAGTTCACCGGTAACCACTGTCTAGTATTCAAATCCTTATAAAAGTAACTACTATTACTAGGATTTGAACCAGGAATCTCCATCTCCGAAAATCAGCTGTTAAATAGCTGACTCGCAGTGACGACTTTACCTCTAGACCAACCCGGAGGTTCAAATAAAAATAACAATCATAATGCGGAATCGTTTAAATGACATTAAACACCTATATTTGTCCAAAGTATCCTAGAATAAACCTCATATTATGAAATATAATTCTAGCTTGTCAATTGATAATAAATAAAAAAAGTAATTAATATATTTATATTATATCATTGTAAATAAATAAATAAATAATAAATCCCACTCAGTTTTTCTTAATTCAGGAAATAATATCGCGTGTAATAAATATATTGTATTGCCAGAAACAACCTACATTAAAATTTATTTAATTATGTTTTAAATAACTATTTTTTATTGCTTTGCTATTTTGGTAAAAACTACAATAATCAAATAAGTTAGTTTTGACAATTATTATATTTATATTAATATTATTAAGTAATAAATAATGAAACTAACTTCTATAATAATTGAATAATTAAAAAACCCAACTAATACATGGGAATAATCAGATTGGAACTTATTAATTAATTCACTCGTGTGTATACCCCCTTTATGATTTACTTAACACTCTCCCACCTTTTACTCTCTTTTCTACTCCGGGGTCCCGGGTTTGATTTCCGGTCAGAGCTGGCATTTTTTTATCACTCATTTTCATCTGTCATCCTTCTCACCGTCTGTATTAGCAGAAATTCAAAACAGTCAGGCGTAAAACCAAAGAAAACCACATTTTGTTTAATATTTTTGAAAATCTAGAATTGTACTTGTAATAGAAACAGGCTTTCCGTCTTGAATTAGTACCACTAATTTCAAACCGTTTTTTTATGCTATTTTGTAGATTACAACCAAGACTTTTAACCAACTTGGAGGACTAGAAATAGAAAATTTACGGAGTTCAGTTAACGTTAAAATAATAATAATACTGTATTTTTTTATAAATACAAAAAACAAGTAGTACAATATACAAAATAATACAAAAAATATCGACAACTCAACAAATAAATGCTCCCCACAATGGCATGACCACCAGTCGTCTGCCAACTGGAGTATTTTTGATAAAACATTACGGAGAGGCATAAAATCGTTTAGTGCACGGGTCAAATTCCTCTACCTTAAATTCATCGGATAGTACTTACACCGTTTTAGGCTTCTGTTGGAAAGTACACGCTACCAGGGAAATAAGGGTCGGGGTTGGCTATGAAGAAGATGGTAAGAGAGTCTAGTTTCCGATCGATGTAAGCCGGATCAGGCGTGTTTGCCACTCCGTAGTGAAAGAAGAAGACGAAGAAACAAACTAAATAATAAACAGTAACTAGACTATTATTTTGGAAAAATCACACTCCATTAGGCTATAATATATTTTTTCTAAATATAGTAGGTTTACTTTCTTGAGAGTTTTAAAAAGTATATATAATGTTGTTTCCGTTATTACTTAAAAAATAATTGTATAAAATCTAACGTTGGAGTGTGTTGAAAAGGAAATTTAAGCTTGTACTTTCGCAGAGACGTTGTCGCGCTTAGGGTTTTGTACAGAATATTACAGTACAATACCAGTACAGTAGTGCGTAAATGGTAAGAGAAGTCGGGAGAGAACGGGGAATTACAGGGAGTGTGTAACCCCCTCAAACACTTCCCTCCTCCTTATATCGATTCCAGTACGTGCTGAGGGTACAGAGTAGCCACGTGGTCTGTACCCTGTATACCCCTTTTCCACCCACAACTAAACATCCCCCCCGTACCTGATCAACTGTTTTGTCTGCTGCCTGCTTACTCCTTCTATAATCCCTCCCACAACATCCCACACCCCCTGATAAACCTGCTGCTACACTACCCTTCCATTTCATACCAACCCCCTACCCCTTTAAATCTCACGCCATCACAATTTACCCATTCTCCACCCCCTTTGCTCGTCCTTGTCTGTTAAGTTACTGTTGCTACTCTCATTCATGAACAGATTCCACTTCGCAAATTTATAAAGAAAAGTGTAACGGATTGTTAAAAAATCTATAAATAGTATACTTTTTAAAACCATACAAACTTTATTTTAATACAAACTGTAATTTTGAAATCATAAAATTTGTCTACAAATATCTTACTATTAGTATAGTAAATATCTTACTATTAGTATAGTAACTATAGACGAGATTTAAAGGTTATAAAAATAATAGTTATAGTATTTTGTTCAGGTAACCCTATCTACGTCCTCATAAATCTTATTAATCAGCCCTTTGTTGGTCACCAACAAAATCTACAGTAATTGCTTGAAAAATCTTTGATACTGTCACCGCCACCCCTTCTAATTAATCGTTTACTGTGTTGCCGGCCTTCAATACCTCTCCCGGTCCTTGTCGGCGCGGTAGGCCCTTTGGCAGCGTATCGACAAAGCTTTCGGCTGCGTACCGACAGAGAGCTTTGTTGCCAAGGCCGAGTGAATAACCGCCCTCTACCACAGCGCTCTCAGCAACTATATAAAGAGCGCTACACTGAGCCACGGGGATTCAATTCCGATCCAGACAGCAGACAAGACGTCCACCATCGGTAACATGGCTACCGGACTCCAGCGAAGACTAATCGACGACCCGCAAGAGAGAAGATGATGCTTCCGCTTGCCGACCCGTCACCGTAAGCCGTCGACCGGACCGTCATCGCCCGCTGACGCGAGCGATGCCCACAGTGGTCCCTCGACCGAGCCTTACGCCCACCGGACCCGACGAAGCAGCCATCGACGCACTACTGCGAGGGAAGAAGATGATGTCTCCGTTGGACGACGACACGCCGTGTCGCCCAGCTCCTCGACCGCCACGACGACTACGACCGATGCTTCCCATCAAGACGACCGCCGCTTAAATGGCCCTTTTCAGGGCCACCAAAATGCAAAGGTTTCAACTTGCCACTTAATGTCGCCATCCGGTGACAATACCTTTGACTTTTTTACGGAAACGTTAAAATTATATTTTTTGCATAATTAATTCAAACCATACACCGATCGCTGAATTGTGAAGACAACGAGCAGCTGGTTACGCAGTATGAAAGAGAAAAGCAATGAGGAAAACATCAGAACAGAAACTTCTATAAGTAAAAGATTGTGTGAAGATAAAAGAAAAGATCTAGGTGGTAAAATAGAAAATTTAGAGTCAATAGTACGAAATGTTAGAACTAAAGGTAAAAAATTCACATGATCATGAGTATAGGCTAGAGGAAAAAGAGCAAGAAATGAAAAAAGAGTAGTATACGAAACTTCATGAACGAAATACAGAATTAATTAAAACGCATATGGATTACTAGAAAAAAAAGAAATATTAATGAGGACTACGGACCGAATGGATGTTGGACCTGGAAGAACTCGTATAGGACCTTTAAGTTTAACACAGGTGAGTAGATCTTTAGGATCTGTTTCATTTGGTTTCCGGTCTCTGGAGAGAGGCCCAATAAGAACATCTAACAGTCCTGGAGCTGATTATAGGCTACATCCATCCCTGCATCTTCTCCTGATAGCAATCATTTCATAACTAGTTTAAAAAATGAGCTTCAACCAAATTCAGAACAAATTGATGATAAAATTTCATCAAGAGAACCATTTGCCGAAAGGTGTGGTAACAAGCGGCATAACCCACAGATCATTCGCAAAAAGTAAAAGATTTCAAGTAAATGTCATTCTTCTTCTTCTACCTTTCAAGGATTAGGCATCTCTGCCTGTTCCGAACCTCTTAAATCTGCCCATCTCTTTCTCGAGGACGCCCGAGAAAGAGATGGGAAGATTTAAGAGGCAGGGATGCCTAATCCTTGAAAGGCAGTAGAAGAAGAATGACGTTTACTTGAAATCCTTTACTTTTTGCTAATGATTTGTGAATTATGCCGATTGTTACCACACCTGTCAACAGATGGCTCTCATAATGTCATTGTTTGGCTAAATTCTCGAACGGTTTGACGTTTATTAAAACGGTAATTAAACGGTTTAACTTAAATTTTATCAAAGAATTTCTAATATTTGAGTGTCCGTTACATATTTTTAAATTAGGAATTTATTGTTTATATTAATAATGTTTGATTGATTTAACTTAAAGGCTGTTACATTTGGAGATTCATTAGAAATCCATTACCATAAAACTATTAAGTAGCCTAGTAGAGTAGTATCGGTAGGCCTATATTTAAGTCATTAATAAAATCGGAAGAACTAATCATGAGGACAAGGATTAAGAAAGAAAAAGACATAAGAAGTTTGATAAGTATGTATCATATGAAAGGTAGAAAAAAGCAAATTAGACATGAAGCAGGTTATCGGCGGTATTTTCTGTAGTAGAACTCCTCTTTAATGATTGATTAGTCAGTTAACTAACTTACATTTAACCATTACCAAATTATACTGTACTTTTTAAAAGAGTAAATACACTTTAAAGACGTTTACTACTGAACGCTCAAATCACTCCTGTCAAGTTTTGTTGAGATGGCGGCACACGGCCTCAGTTAATTCTTCATCTCACGGACAATTTATAGAGAGAGTGTATCTTAAAACTGACAGCCAGTCCAATCTTTTTATTGCTTATAGTGGAAGTAGTTGAAGAGAAAAAGAAAAACAACTTGTCCTTCTTTACTAAACTTATCTTACACTCATTCATTAATTTAGTATCTTTATTTTTATCTAATATATTAATGTAAAATTTTCTTTCTCATTTTATTTTGCAATATAATTTATACTATAATTAAATCGAAATCAATTTGCAATCCATTCAGAAGTAAAGAGATAATAGATTTTTTAAACTAAATTAGAAATCATTTTAATTTTTCTTGTTTTATGTCTGAGGGTTTTACAGATTAATATTAATGTTAATTGACGAAGTATAACAGATGGAAATTATTGATAAAATAATTACCAGATGTGACCGGAAATCGAACCCGAGACCCCCTGTATAGAATCAAATTGCACTAATGATTTTAATAGTTAATCTATAAAGTTTTACCCATGATATGCAGGTGGAGTATTAAATTATTTGCACTCGATCTGTTAAATCCAGGGCTAGAAAATTAATTGTGTTTCTTATCACATGGTCAGCTAATTAAAATAACTGTAAGTAACCGGTAAAATAACTGAATTAATCGTCTAAATTAGTTTGTTTTTATGTCTGGTTAATTTTTATAAAAATGTTGATAGTATTGTTTTGTGTTGTTGTTGTTCAAGTCAACAGCCGAAAGACTGGTTTGAACCTCTATAGGTTTTATGAAGTAAAAACGAGGAGCGATTTGGTTTACAATTGTTTTCCTCACTGAGTTGAAAGAGCATGCTTATCAGCATGCCTGGCCCTCCGAAAAGCACTCACTTTTCACCCTGCTAATGATACCTTCACTTTATTTACCACAGGGTCTGGCTGTAGTGAAATTCGTTACTCTCAAAGGAGATAACTCTAACTAGTATCTTTTACACCTTTACCTCTTCTGTTCTTAAATAGTCCAGTCATCAAATTGGCTGAATATGTGGTAATAAATAGAATTATTTTTTGTAGCCCAGGAACTTACATGTCGAGTGTAAATAATTGAACACACCACCTTACCGTTATGGACAAAGTATTGTTTTATTTTGTCGAATACGTAAGGAACGTTCAAATAATTGTAAATAGTTTCATAGTAAATAGCGAAACCAAGGGGAGTTCGTAATAACTCGAATTATCCTGGATTGACCGGACTGTGATCGAGGTTTAGGTTATTACTCGGTTTAGCGGATTCATAAATTGGGAACCGAATGTCCAGATCGGTTATGGAAAGTATTGGTATACAGTACTGCTCAAATTAATTGGAACATTCAATAAAAGAAAAAAATATTTAAATACACAATTTATTAACAAAAATTGACAAACTTATATTTAAAAGTTGATAATTATGTCTTTCTGTGTTCTTTACGACTTCCTGATAATGATTAGACATTGGTTGAACAAGTTTTTCACATGTATTTTTCAATTCATCATCATAAAACCATGCCCATAACAGACAGGTGGAGTGTCAAATTATTTACCCTCAATTTGTTCGTTACAGGGCTAAAATAAACAGTTCTGCTTCTTATCACATGGTCAGTCAATTAAATGACTGAATCATTTAAGAACAGAAGAGGTAAAGGTGTAAAAGACACTAATCAGAGTTATCTCCACTGGGAGTAATGAATTTCATCATTATACAGCTAGACCCTGTAGTGAATGAAGTGAAGGTGTCATTTCAGTATCGAAATTAGATGCTTTTCAGAGGGCCTGGAATGCTGAGAAGCATACTTTTCCACTCAGTGAGGAAGGCATTAGTAAACCACCTCACTCCTAGTTTTGCTTAGTGAAACCTCTACAGGTTCAAACCAGCCTTTCGGCTGATGACCTAAACAATATCATGAAACCATACCTTGATCAGTGAAGAAATCACAGAAGTTTTTGTTTTACAATCTTCTTTGGCAAGTTTTGGCTAACAAATTGACCACAGATTCTCGATCGGGTTTAGATCTGATGACTTGCCAGGCCATAGAAGAACATTTATATTATTTCCAGTGAAAAAGTTTTTGCATTTTTAGATGTAGGAAAGGTGCAAGATCTTGCTGGAAACAATTTTTTGTAAGATTGGAAATAGTCTTCTCTGGAGTAAATATATGTATTTTACAGAATCCATCATTCCTTTTACTGGAACTGATGGTCTTGGTTCATGAAAGGTTATAAATCCCATAATGTCTATTTCAAAACTATAGAAAAATTCCCAAAGTGTTCAAATAATTAATTTGAGCGGTACTGTATATCGTTAATTTTTTTAATAAATACTGTGATTTTAACAATTTTCTTTACAGAGTCTAGTTTTCAGGCAATTACATATTTTTATATTTTTAAGACTAACAGAGTTTAATTTTAATTTTGCGTCATTAAATTAAGATTAAAATTACGTTATGTTTTTCATTTTACATTGTTTACTCATGATTATATGTTCATTATCTACATTGGCAAGAGAAAGTCGTATGAGAGTATCACAACAGATTTTTTTAAAGTTTTTTAAATCTTTGAAATCTTACGCTTAAGTTATACCCTTTTCTTTTAACTTTATTCCATTGAAAAAGTCACCTTACAGTTTCAATGAGCTAATTAACAAAAGTTTCATTTCAGAAAAAATATGAATGTATAGTATAAGAGATGTCTGTAACGAACTGATTGTGTTCTGAAACAATGCCGCAATTACGCTGCATTGACGGACAAAACGAAAAGGTATATATGTATATTATATAGGACGTTTATCTTGTTTTCTTTTAAACGTTTTTATTTATATATTTTTGTATAGCGCCCTTCTCTTATTTTATTTTTTTCTTGTCAGTATTGCTTTTGTCTTATAATTTTTAAAAAGTGTGATGTAAGGCTCGGTATAGTTTGTTTTCTATTAGGTGTTCGTTATGTAGATGTATAAAAGCCGCGTTAAAGAGGGGAGATGAAGAACTAAAGGTATACTTTTTATTGTAAAGATTTATAAAATCTCTCTCACCTTTTACTATGTATCCTTATGTATAATCCTCTTTGATCTGTAAACTTCTAACCCTTTAATTTTATTTCTTTCACGAGAAAAACAATATTGATTACAGGTTAATTGTAAAATTATTGTTTAGGTCCAAGTCTATTGCAAATTACCGTATTGAACATTTTAAAACAAAACTATTGTTTAAACTGGAGAAAATATTTAAAGATCAGGAGGTGGACAAGATTTAATAGTAAATATTTTAAGGAGAAACTTTCCGTTAAATCTGCACAAAGTGAACGCAATATTCGGTGAACAATGTATTAAAGCATTATACGAGGTGTGGCTAATAAATAACGAGACTGACGTTGTAAAAAATTTTATTTTAATTTTATACATAATCACTTATTTTCATATTCAATACACGGTCCTTCTCCATCCCTACAACACTCCATGGGAATTTTCCATTGTTGGAAACAGTGCTGGAAGTCATCTTCTTCTGGACACGTGCCGCTTTCTCTTTTATAGCTTCCACAGACTCAAATCTTTTCCCTTTTAATGCAGATTTCACCTTAGGGAACAGGTAGAAGATGTGATGAAACGTGGTTTTTTAACTTATGATCCGGAAACGAAGCGCCAATCCATGCGCTGGAAGAGCCGAATTTCACCGAAAGCCAAAGAAGCTCGAATGAGCAAGTCGACATTTAGAGCAATGATGATTGTTTTTTTTATATCCATGGGATTGTGTACCTTCACTGGTTTCCTGAAGGTCAAACAATTAATCAATATTACTACCTTAAGGTATTTTCTAAACTACGTCAAGGAGTAAGGAAAAAACGCCCAGAAATGTGGAAGGACAAATCATGGGTTCTCCACCAAGACAATGCGCCAGCTCATTTCGTGTTATCTGGCAAGAGATTCCTAGCTAAGTACAGCATCTCAGTGTTAGAACATCCACCTTATTCACCAGGTCTTGTACCATGTGACTTTTACCTGTTCCCTAAGGTGAAATCTGCATTAAAAGGGACAAGATTTGAGTCTGTGGAAGCTGTAAAAGAGACAGCGGCTCGTGTCCTGAAGGAGCTGATAGAAGATGACTTCCAGCACTGTTTCTAACCATGGAAAATTCGCATGGAGCGTTGTAAGGACAGAGAAGGAGTGTATATTGAAGGTGACAATAGCTAAGTAATTATGTATAAAATAAAACTAAAATTTCTTACGTGTTATTTAATAGCCACACCTCGTATACTGTATTTTAAGCACATAATAGGCCGGTGGAGTGTTAAGTTATTTGCAAATTAATCTGTTAGTTTCGGGGCTACAAAGAATAGTTCTGTTTCTTAGCACATGGTCAACTAATTCTATTACTGAAGCATTTAAGAACAGATGAGGTAGAGGTGTAAAAGACACATTTAAAGTAATAACTATCGTTATACAGCCAGACCCTGTCGTGAATGAAGTGAAGATGTCACTTGCAGGATAAAAAATATGTGCGTTTCAGAGGGCCTGTCATGCTGATAAGCATACTTTTCTTTTATTTATATTACTTTTATTACTCTATAGTATAATAAAAACAATGTAACAATACAATTAAGTAACATTTGTAAATTTAAGTGTTAAAATATTTAAAAAATGTTTTTTTATTAGATTAATTTTGGATTGAATTTCAATAATGTAGTCCCATATCATTGATTTGTAGCTTAAGAACTAGGCTACTTAAAGGTGAATCAAAGAGGAAATTAGACACAATATAAATAATTATTCATGATAGATATTTTATTGTTGAGCGTAATTATATATTTTGTTCACAACAGGCAGGTGGATTTTTAAGTTATCTGCACTTGATCTACCAGTTATAGGATTTAAAAAATAGTTCTGTTTCTTATCACATGGTCAGGTAATAATATAACTGAATCATTTAAGATCGGATAAGGTAGAGGTGTACATGACACTAGTCACAGTTATCTCCTCTAAAAATAATGAATTTCAGTATACAGCCAGACCTTGTAGTGAATTAAATGTAGGTGTCAATTGCAGGGTGGAAAATAAATGTGCTTTTCAGAGGTCCTGGCATGCTGATAAGCAAATTTTCCACTCAGTGAAGAAGACTATGGTAAGCTACCTAAATACTCATTTTAAAGTAAAACCTCTAGAGGTTCAAACTAACCTTTCGCCTGATGACAGTTCCCTCTCTTTACGTTTTTGAGAGGTGGTAATGTATGTTAGGCAAAATAATTTTACGCAAAATTTCAACGTTCACAATCATAACACGAGAAATAGAAATGATTATTATGTAGCTAATCACTCCACAAAATTGTTTGAACAAAAACCTACTTATGCAGGGAGAAAATTCATGAATAGAGTACCCCAATTTTTAAAATTTTGTGATAATTTGCATTCCTTTATAAAAAATCTGAAAAATTACTTGATCGGTGAAATTTTTTATCGCGTCCAAGAATTTCTATCTTGATAGTAATGGTAGACCTACATTGTGTGATTCTTATATGAATTTCAGGTGCTATAACTGACATGTCCTATACTCCTCCTGGAGTCTCCTGGACGCAAAAAATGACCTGAACAAAACAACACTATATTTTAATGAAATAGACAAAATCGTTTCGGTAAAACAAAATTCAGAAGATACTTCCTCAAAATGTGTCATCATAATAAAAGAAATAGCGACTTCATTTAAAAAGGAATTATTAAAGGGTCAAACACCCAAGGTCATTACACATATTTTTTTAAAGTATTATTATGAAATGAGATACAAAATGAAGGAAGAGTTATCGCATAAAAAACGATGAGAAAAAACATTAGTTAGCGGTCGAGTGCTGAAAATTCATAAACATGTCTTTTTTAAAGTTAACTAAATGGTAAAAACTTCTTGTGTTGTTGTTATAATGAACAACAAGGAACAAGGACATCTCCTTTTTTGAGACTAGGTTAAATTCGCCAGTCCGGCTAATATAAAAACCTGGTGAAAGTAGCAATTTATCTGTCAGAATCCAAGGCAAGCTACGGCGACGACCAAATGAAAGACCCAACAACATGTATGATGTTAAAAAATTGTTTTGATGTAAAAGTAACGTGTCTACATGATCACGCTTGTAAAATTTCATGATAGCATGTCCATATGTTTTCTTGCAATGCAGATCTACTACCTACATGGTATTAACAGGCTCATTAGTAACCCGCCATGGTAGAAAATGTAATTAAATATTTAGATGGCCAAATAATCCGTTCTTTACAATGAAATAACTTACAGTTAGAAAGTCAACAAAATGTCAATGATGAACAATTTTAATTTTGAAAAGCAGTTCTTCAGTTCATTTTAAAATACGTATTTAATTTAAAATGTTCTTAATAAATTACCTCAATAAAAATTAAAACAATAAAATTCTTTATTTAAACAAGATTTCAATGGTAAAATACATTTTAAATTAATTTTAAACAATAACAAATTAAGATCGCCAATGCGGCCGGCAATCTTAAATTTGTTATTGTTTAAAATTAATTTAAAAGCAGTTGGTAACGTGCTCGCCTCTCATCATGCGGTCCTGGGTTCGAATCCCACTCAGGCACGGCATATTTTCATACGTTACAAAAAAATCATTTCATCCTACATTGCATAAAGTTCCACCCCAACGTCGTCGCTTATGACCGTTGCAGTTGATGCGACGTTAAATAAAAAAATTTTAAAAAAATTAAGATCGAGAAAAACAACTGAAACATACACATATTGATAAAAGAAATTTTATTCTTTTAATTTTCTTTTTCTTATCACATTCTCAGCCAATTAGCTGAAATCTTTAAAAAATTGATTTTCACACATTTCGTGAGAAAAAAAAAACAGAAAATCGCTAATTACAGCTAAAATAAGCGTTATAAAAAATGTCTGAAATAAAAGTTGTAAGATTTTAAATTCTCTACAACTTTTATTATATAGCCTACAATTTGCGCTAAAATGCATATTAAAGCCGGAATCTTAAAAAACAATCTTTTTACGAGGAAATAGCCTCCCCAAGAATTTCAGCAGGCATGGTGTCTACCCTATCTTGTAGAGCATAAAAAATTTTAGTAAATTAGGCGATTTTTAAAAAAATCGTAGGAGCCGTTTTTGAGAAAATCGCAATAAGTGAAAAATGACACGAATAAACTACTACTTCCGATTGACCGATTTTGATGAAAATGTTCGTGTCGGGTCCGATAGTAGTATCAAACTTAAGTTGCAAGTTTCAAGTTTGTACGATATTTCGTTCTTGAGATATTCTGTTCACAAACATACACATACACAGACCAATCGCTAAAAACATGTTTTTTGGGTTCAGGGGGTGTAGATCCGGTGAAAACTCGATTTCAAAAAATCGAAATGAAACAATACTTTCCTTCCAGTATATTCATGTAGGCAAGAGAAAGTAAAAAACAATAGCAATTATTAATGAAATATATCTGAAACATTGTAATATATTAGTTAGTTTAACTATATCATTACAAGTTAAACAATCATTAAAGGGTTGTGATTAACATTAAAATAGTAAACTAGTAATACACATTATAGTTAACTACAATAATTATAAGGCCTAACTATTAAAAGAAGAAAAAATAATAAACAACTGTAGTAGCACCTATTAACTAAACTTTAACTTTTGTTAAGTGATTTTTTTCATTTATTATTTATTCTTATTTGTTGTAACCCAGTTATTAAGGTGTTTTCATAAACTTAACTTCTTTAAATGGTAATGTAGTTTTGAATCGTTAATGAGACAGACATAAAAAACAGGTAGTAGCCGCACTCTTCCCTCCCTTCATCATACTATCTCTCTTAATCTTAAATATTATTCTGTTTCTTTCTCTGTCTTCTGAATATATTAACTCATGTTGTTAAAATTAATACTTTTATTTACTTTATAAAATATTATTGATCTAGATAAATTTCAATTATATTTCAATTTATTACTGACACTCGTTCAATTTGATTTGAATTTATAAATATTTTATTTTACAGAAAACTATTTTTTTTATAAATGTATCATAATTTGTAACAAAAGATTTTATTTTTTTCATAAAGAAACACATGGAAGCACTTCAATAAATTATAACAGATTATTTATGATAATAATAAAGATTTATCTACAATAATTATCTAAGATCATTTTTTTTAAAACAGAGAAGAAAGTTAAAAAATTTCATTAATAATTAAAGCAACTTTTAAGGTTGTAGTTATATGGATACACAAGTCGAAAAATTAATTGGAAATTAAATTTTTAAATTTTTTGACTTGCCACTTTATACAATATTAGTGTGTACTGATGCCCATAACGAGCAGGTGGAGTGTTAAATTAATTGCGCACTTGATCTGTTGGTTCTAGGGCTACAAAAATAGTTCTGTTTCTTATTACATAGTCAGCTAATTATATGTCTAAACTATTTAGGAGAGAAGAGGTAGAGGTGTAAAATACACTAGTCAGAGTTATCTCCTCTGAGAGTAATGAATTTCATTACGCAGCCAGACCCAATCGTGAATAAAGTGAAGGTGTCATTCGCACGGTGGAAAGTGGGTGCTTTTCGTAGGGCCCGGCATGCTGATAAGCATACTCTTTTAACTCAGTCAGGAAGGCAAAAGTAAACCACCTCACTCCTCGTTTTTACTTAGTAAAACCTCTAGAGGTTCAAACCAGCCTTTTGGCTGTTGACCTAAACAACAACAGAAAGTATTGAGGGTTAATTAATTTATCCCCATTAAGACATTTTATTTTGACGTTGTCAATTTTTATTATATAACTGAACTCGGACACTTTATGATGTGTTGACCCAACGGGTTGGTCCAGTGGGTAAGTCATCGCAGTAAATCAGCTGTTTAACTTATCAGTTTTTTTTAATCCCTAATATGTGTACGTTGCAATCTGTTCAATTTAGAACAATAAGCAACCCGATGACCCAATGAGATGAGGATGGTGTGTATGACATGTAAATTAAGTGTAATCTTGTACAGACTCATGCTGACCATTCCTGAGAGAATATGGTTAATTAAACCGCAACCATCAAAGTACACCGGTAACCACTGACTAGTATTCAAATCTGTATAAAAGTAGCTACCTTTACTAGGATTTGAACCAGGAACCTTCGTCTCCGAAAATCAGCTTTTAAATAGCTGACTCACGGCGACGACTTTATCTCTAGACTAACCCGGTGGGTATTGATTTTCAGTGATGAAGGTTCCGTGGTTCAAATCCTAGTAAAGATTGTTTATTTTATGCAGATTTGAATAATAGATAATTATTACTACGTCCTTTGATGGTTGAGGTGCAATCATCTATACTCTTTCAGGAATGGTCAGCCTGAGTTTGTACAAGACTACATATCATTACATTGGGTCTTGAGGTTCCTTGTTGTTCTTAAATTGAACAGATTCCAAAGTACACATATTACAGATTAAAAAAATGTGTTAAATATTTGAATGGTTTTGGAACGTTATGTTTGGAACCTTCTAGAAGTTTAGCAACATTTATAAAAAGTTGTACGCTATTGAATCGATGACAAGTCTTTTCAAAAACTTCTATTGTAAAATTTAAATAAATTTTATTGAGTTAAGAGGTTGATATCTCATAACAAATCGTCAATTATTACTTCAACGTTAATATCATAAAAACTAACATTATTCTCTAAAGAGAGAACTTAATTCTGAATAAAACCATATATTTTTATTTTCATTTTTTATACATACCCAACTGACAACTTAATCACTGATAGCGATGGTAGGCTAATCATATTGGCAGCAAGAACTGTTTTATTTATATAGTAGGCGATTATGCCTAACATAAGCATTGGTTTCTGCGTAAATTGTATGGGGTGATACATAGATGAAACGTCAGACTTAACTGGTGAATCGAACTCGAGAATACTGGCATAAAAATCACTTGCACGAGTACTAACCACTAAACACCAACTAGCTCAACAATTCCGTCTTCCTTTACGAAATAAACTTTCAACCGAACAATTCATAAATTATTACGATAGATCGTAATTTTTCGTGACAACTGGTTCAATAAAAACAAGCGTAAGTGCAAATAATAAAGCGTGGTGTTTGAAATTGCATTTTATTTGAAATATAACAGATCAGAAGCTGGGGCTAGATATGAACTATCGATTTCCTATTCATCGGACGCTGATATTAAAAATTTTCAAATTAAATAAGTTTTAGGGATTTGATTTAAGTAAACAAGGTTATTATCTTTCTAAAGTATTATTTTATATAGGAAATATTCTTTACAGAACCCACGTGTAAAAGCTAGATGTAAACAAAAGTTTTAATTTTACTTGTCCGAACAGAAATTTATGTGTAAGTCTGTCAATCTAAACTTAAATTTATTAGACACAATTTAAAAATTTTATTATCGTTTTAACAATCAGTAAAACATGTTTTATAGACAATAATCTCGTCAGTTGTTTTGACTAGTCAAGATAATTATATTACAAGAGAGTGCCTGTTAACAAACAAATTCATAAAACAGTTTTATGAAACTATTAGCATCTTTTCCTCAGGTCAATTCGAATCAACTAACAGTTATTATGCCTGTAAATATTTATAGTTGTTGAATTATATAACCTAGTTAGTTGCTGCATAGGTATTAATTTATTGTCAGACATATTGATGTTTGTGAAAATGAATAAGAATGACAATGAAGGTAGGTCAATTCTCGAATCATTTTTGCCACACCTTTTTATAGAAAATTTAACAATCAGACAAATAAAACCACACTTACAAATTATATTTTTATATAATGATAAATTAAATTACAGTCTGATAATTGCTCCTCAATTGCACAATTAATCACCAATATATGTGCCATTAATCAATAAAAATAATTGCTTAAATTAATTAGTAAAATATCATGTGTGAAATACTCACACAAATGTCGTTTGTAACAAATTCGGAAGAGATAGGTGTCCTATTATGTCCATAACGATAAGTAAAATGTTAAATTATTTGCACTCAATCTGTTAGTTCCAGAGCTACAAAAAAATAGTTCTATTTCTTATCACATGGTCAGCCAATTAAATGACTGAATCATTCAAGAACAGAAGAGGTAGTGGTGTCATAGATATTAATCAGAGTTATCTTCTCTGAAAGTATTGAATTTCATTATTCAGCCAGATCGTGTGATGAATGAAGTGAAGGTATCATTTGCAGGGTGGAAAATACGTGATTTTCAGAGGGCCTGATATGCTGATAAGCATACTTTTTCACCTAGTGAGGAAGGTAATTGTTAACCACTTCACTCCTCCTTCTAATTAGTAAACCAACAAGAGGGTTAACCTGCCTTTCAACTGGTGACTTAAACAACAACAATAATATTTGATAAATAAATTTTTCATGATGGTTACTGTATATATTAATTAGCTTGATTATTTAATTCACATTTTATAAAATACGTTAAAAACGGAAAACAAATATATTAGTAAACAATTTTCAGGGTGAAAAATAATTTGTTTCCAGAGGACCTGAGACGCTGATAAGCATCCTTTTCAACTCAGTGAGGAAGGCAATGGTAAACCACTTAACTCCTCATCTTACTTAGTAAAACTTCCAGAGGCTCAAACCAGCCTTTCACCTGATGACCTAAATAACAGGTGTGTAAATAACTTGTCAATATTTCTAAACATTCTTAAAATATTTCATAAATGTGTAAATTTTTAAAAATTCCTAGATCTAGATCCAGGAATCTTTAATTTAATATTCAATACGCTAACGATAAAACTATTTTTTAATAAAATTACCTATAGTATGTATATAGAAGATAAAATTTAAATTTAATATCGACAAATAGATAAAAAGGTGTTGTAGTAATAAAAATCACCTATAAATATTTACAGTAATTAAATTTTAGGGCTTAACTTTTATGTGTTAGTCAATAAAAATTTCATAATAAAAGTAATAAACGAGTTCAGTAAAGAAATATTGAAATAAAAAAACAACTGAGAATCGAACGGTATATTTTATAACACTTGCTTGTTTAGTTGACCAACGACAAATTGATGAAAATGCGAACAGGCAAAAGAGGCCAGGTTGACTCTCCCTTTAAAGAAACTCCGAGATGAGGAGGGCCAGCGGAGATGAGGAGATCGGTCTCGTTCAAATACATATAAAGGTAGTGCTATAAAAGCTGTGACGGACCGGTTTAGGTACACAGAACACCTATAGCAGTGGGACCAGGGGCGCGGCTGGTTAGATTTTTTTTTACCTTAAGGCAACATGTCACCTGTTAAAATACATGCTACAGGCTTTTATATACATCTATAGACTACTTTATACATCTACGTTTATATATTTTTTTATATATAACATCCTTAATTATAAAGTGAGTTTAATCATTTTTTATGTTTATTACAAATTTGTTTATTAATTATTTAATTTTTCATGGTCGATAAACTAATATTGACTAATATTAATTTGATATTTTTAAATTCGGTTCGTTACAGTGCAGTTTCTGTAGAAAGCTGTACAGATTAGCCACGGATATTATTGTACACCAAAAAAGATACATTCCTAACATATTTTGAGAAATGGTTAATGTGGAGACAAAAAGTTAACAAAAATAAATCAATATATATCAGAATCGCACTTCCAAAAAATAACTGCCCACTGGTAATTTGAAATAACCTAATATGATATTACCATAAGGTACAAATTTTCACACAATAGGTAGGTTGAGTGTTAAATTTTATTTGCACTTGATCTGCTAGTTCCAGGGGTATAAAAATTACTTCTGTTTCTTATCACATGGTTAACCAATTATAAGAGGTAGAGGTGTAAAAGAAATTAGTCACAGTTTCTCCTCTGAGATTAATGATTTCATAGTACAGCCAAACCATATAGTTAATCTGTACAGCTTTGAAGGTATCATTTGCAAGAAGGAAATTATATCTTTTTCAGAGAGCCTGGTATGCTGATATTCAGAGAGCCTGGTATGCTGATAAGCATACTTTTCCACTCAGTAAGGAAGGCACATGTAATGGTAACCCTTTAGATGTTCAAATCAGCCTTTCAGCTGATTATCGAAACAATAACAATAAGGCATAAATTGAAAATACTTAGGAATACACCTTCTGGATCATCTAAATCCGTGGTCACTAAGTACTGACTCATTTGTATGGATATCATTTTTACAGAATTTCTTTTTTGTAGTATGTAGATTTATTTTCGTGGGTGATGTAATTTTTTTTTACTTTTAGGTTCTGTGCATGCTGAGAGTAACTGGTGATATCAACACGACATATGGGCCTATAGTACGCATATTTCTCTGAAGAGAGTTGATGCTCGCAGGGCAAGTTTACAGCTGCAATCAGGCTCAAATCAACTCGTGATAACACCGCCCTACAAAATAAAAAAAAACTAAAACTTTAGTACACCGGCCTACAGCTAAAACTCCATATTTATGAATTAACAGAATCTCCATTTAAAAAATATATTGAACAACATTTCGCGTTTTATGATAATCCACTGGGTTTGTTTAGAGATAACGTCGTTACTACGAATCAGCTCCTTAACAGCTGATTTTCGGAGGCGAAGGTTTCTAATTCAATATCCTGGTAAAGATAGTTTTTTATACGGATTCCAATACTAGGCAGTGGTTACCAGTGTACTTTGATGATTGGGGTTCAATTAACCATACTATTTTAGGAAGAATCGATCTACTAATAGATCTGTACAAGACTACACCTCATTTACAAGTTTTGCAATTTATCCGTATCTCTTGGGCTATGGAGGATGTTTATTGTTCTTAAATTAAACAGGGCCTTTCTCCGAGCCCAGTCAGTCAGCTGGTAGAAAAACGTTATTAATTGTTAAGCAACACTGGTTGGGCAAGCGACTTAATTTGGTGATCAGCCATGCCTGAAAAATATCCACTGGGGATCCCTGTTCATGCCGAATCAGTCAAAAAGAAGTAATCAAATTGGGTGGTTGTCAATAAAGTACAGTTCTCGATAATAAATTTAAAAAAAGATTGCTATCCCTAGTGCTTCGTCACCACGAATCAGCTGTAACACGTAATTTTCGTAGGTGAAGGTTTCTAAACGCAATTTTAGTAAATGTATTATTACTTTTATACGGATTTGAATACTAGACAGTGGTTATCGGAGTACTTTGATGACTAGGGTTCAATTAATCATACCATATCAGGTATGGTATATAATGCCCAAAACGGGCAGGTGGAGTGTTATTTTAATTGCACTCTATCTGTGTGGTCCAGGGCTAAAAAAAATAGTTCTGTTTCTTATCACATAGTCAGCCACTTATATGACTGGACTATTTAAGAACAGAAGAGGTAGAGGTGTAAAATACACTAGTCAGAGTTATTTTCTCTGAGAGTAATGAATTTCACTACGCAGCCAGACCCTGTGGTGAATGAAGTGAAGGTGTCATTTGCAGGGTGGAAAGCGAGTGCTTTTCGGAGGGCCTGGCATGCTGATAAGCATACTCTTTCAACTCGGTGAGGAAGGCAATGGCAAACCACCTTACTCCTCGTTTTTTACTTAGTAAAACTTCTAGAGGTTCAAACCAGCCTTTCGGCTGTTGACCTAAACAACGAACACATATCAGGTATGGTTGGCCTGAATCTGTACAGGAATACACCTCATTTACACGTTATACATCCTTATTTCGTTGGGCCATAGGTTTTTGATTGTTCTTAAACTGAACAGATTACAACGTATAATGACTAATCGTATTATGCTAATAATTATTACCATAATCTATTATAATAGATAAGCAAATATATCAAATAAAAATTATTTAAATCAGGTACTGTAACGAATATATTAAAAAAAAACACAGGGAATGAAAATTATTATAAAGTTCTCGTTATTGGATGATGAGTTTACAACGTAGCCTAACAATTCAATATTGCGTGCAGTAAGGTTAGTGTACCAACCGCTGATAACAATCAAGTTGAAGCAGGTGATATAAATACTCTACAGTAATAAAAACAATGTAACAATACAATTAAGTAACATTTGTAAATTTAAGTGTTAAAATATTTAAATAATTTTGTTTAATTTATTTAATTTTGTTTGAATTTCAATAATGTAGCCCTATATAATTGATTTGTAGCTTAAGAACTACTTAAATGTAAATCAAAGAGGAAATAAGACAATAAAAATAATTTTTCATGATAATTATTTTATTGTTGAGTATAATTAATATTTGTAGCTCATAACAGCCAGGTGGAGTATCAAATTATTTACACTCAATCTGTTCGTTGCAGGGCTAAAATAAATAATTCTGTTTCTTATCATATGGTTGGGTAATTATATAACTGAATCATTTTAGAATAGAAGAGGTAGAGGAGAATAGAAGAGGAAGAATAGAAGAATAGATGGAATAGAAGAGGTAGGTCTAAAAGAAACTAGTCAGTGTTATCTCCTCTGAGAGTAATGAATTTCATTATACAGCTAGACCTTGCGGTGAATGAAGTGTCATTTGCAGGCTAGAAATTAGATGTTTTTTAGGGTGCTGATAAGCACATTTTTCTACTTGGCGAGAAAGGTTTTGGTATGCCACCTCACTCCTCGTTTTACTTAGTAAAGGCTCTAATGGTTCAACGAAAATAATAATTTATAAATTAATTTTTTATGATGGTTACGTTAATATTTAATTAGCTTGATTAATATTTTTACATAACAGGCTTAAATATTAAAAACTGAAATGTAACAAATAGGTATACATTACTGAAATTTACTTTGAACCTAAGAAATCGGAAAAAATTAATATATGTGTGTAGAAAAGTACTACAGTATTTTGTTTAACATCCAACTGTTTTGGGAATTAATTCTGATAAAAGTTATAGGTAAAATTGAGTGATAAAATGTTAGATCAGACCGGAAATCGAACCTGGATCCCCTGCTTGAAAACCAGTTGTACGACTATTACACCAACCGGCCGGTATGTGCAGGCAGGTAGCTGAAAGTTATTTCATTAAAAAATTAAGTGAATTTATTTTAAAATAAATTTTCAAAAAATGATGTTTCAATAAGATTGTAGCGTGACAACGTCGTTACTATGTTTTAGGCGTAATTAAAACAGTTATAAATTTAAAGCAAGGAAAATAAATTTAATATCTTTAAAACGAATATTGTTTGGGTCAACAACTGAAAGGCTGGTTTGAACTTCTAGAGGTTTTACTAAGTAAAAATTCCTCACTGTGTTGAAAAATACACTTATCAGCATGCCAGGCCCTCTGAAAAGTACATATTTTCCACTTGCAAATCACACCATCACTTCATTCACCAAATGGTCTGGCTGTATAATGAAATTCATTACTCTCAGAGGAGATAACTCTGACTAAATAGTGTCTTTTACACCTCTACCTCATCTGTTCATAAATGCTTCAGTCATATAATTGGCTGACAATGTGATAAGAAAAAGAACTATTTTTGTTACTGGAACTAACAGATCGAGTGTAATTAAATTAACATTCCACCTGTCTGTTAAGGGGTTTTTAAAATGAATACGAAAAGTTTTAAAAGTTAAATTATATTATGGCTGTTGTTGTTGTTTAGGTCAACAGCCGAAAAGCTGGTTTGAACCTTTAGAGGTTGTACTAAGTAAAAACGAGGAGTAAGGTGGTTTACCATTGCCTTCCTCACTGAGTTGAAAGTGTATGCTTATCAGCATGCCAGGCCCTCCGAAAAGCACTCACTTTCCACCCTGCAAATGACACCTTCACTTCATTCACCACAGGGTCTGGCTGCATAGTGAAATTCATTACTCTCAGAGGAGATAGCTGTGACTAGTGTCTTTTACACCTCTACCTCTTATGTTCTTAAATAGTTCAGTCATATAGGTGGCTGACTATGTGATAAGAAACAGAACTATTTTTTTTAGCCCTGGACCAAACAGATAAAGTGCAATTAAAATAACACTCCACCTGCCCGTTCTGGGCATATATTATGGCTACATACTAAAATATGTAATACAAAAAATGGTTTCATTTTATAGGGTAACAAAAATATGAATGGAAAATTGGAAAAGCTATGATTCACTGCAGTTTTTTTTTACGATATAAGTTACTTGCTGGACAGCGATGCAACCAAGAATATATTGAATATATTGAGAATAATATTGAGAAAAAGCAATGAATTTATCCTACTTATATTTTACCTTAACTTGAAGAATATTCGTGTACGATTTTTTAAAATATTTTTCCGTTTTTATCGTTAATATTACTGTAAGGTTGCATACGAAATATTCACAAAATGTGAAAAATGATGTTTAAGGGTGGGGGGGGGGGGGAATAACAGAAAAACCCCATAAATTGTTTACTAGATTTCTTATAAAAGTCATGTTAGGTAATAATAATAATGTAACGCATATGTCTTGCAGGTCATTGACAGGCTGGATTGACCTAAAGTATTCATATTTTTAAATATTACATACATACTAGAAAAGGGAATTTTAACGTTTAATTTTTGTGGTGGGCCTACCGAGTACAACTTCAGAAACGCGTCCCGGGTTTGTCCAGTCTCGTGTTAATTATTGGTATTGCGTAGTTTTTTTAAATATATTTGATAATTTAGTGAAAATCATTTCATAAATGTTTCTACGAGAAAATTAATATAATATTGTACGTAATTTTGTTTTTTACTGTTATCGTGAAGTGTTAATTTAATGATTTTTACTTTCTCTTGCCCTTAATGAATACATGGGGAAGGAAAAGTAGGCCTACGAACTATTTTCATGTCGATTGTGTTGTACATACTTTGTGCGTGCCGATATTTTTCTGTGATTAATTTCCGTGTTAATATTATAGATGTACTACCATATACTTCAATACTGAGTAAGTCATGAATTATTATTTTCTTATTTATTTTTATTTTGTTTTTGGGTTAACCAATTTTTAGTTTGTTATGGGCTAATACTTTATTTTACATAAGTAAATACCGTACATTAAAAGTTAATAATAATCTGTTTCAATTTTGAAAGATGGACTTAATTATTTCGTTTATAGCCAACCATTTGTAAGAAATCAGTAACATTTGATTGAATGAGATATTATTAAAATAACAAGGAAGAAAAGATGCGCTGGATTGCATTCATGTTTAGATTTTATGACACCGCTAAGTAAGGTAGAAGAAGAGTTAGGTTATTGTTGTTGTGTAGCCCAGACATTGCAGTATGTACAGGGAATTTTTTACTAACGTAAAATTTCCCTATCGATGAAAAAAATTCCCGTCGGTAATATAACCTCACTTATTTATTAAGTTAGTAATCTGTTTCTTTTCATATCATTAAAACTATTAATATTTTATTTATTTTCTTTTATTATAACTAATCATTATTTATATCTTTCCCATATTCTTTTAATAGTTTATATTATTACAAAAAAAAATTGTATTATCACTTGAATAATTCTAACTAAACTATAGTTTAATGTACTGCAATAAACTATCACGCAATTGCGTGATAGTTTTTGAGACGGAGAATCTAACCCAGGACCTTACACTTTGCAGTGTAATCTAGCCTTCTAAACCACTACGCCATGGTATCAGCCTTTTTTTATTTTATAAAAAAGTTTAATTACAACGTAGATATTACACAGCTAGAAATATTTTACTAGTTTTAGAAAAAGAAACCAAAAATATTTACCACTAAACAAAGGTGCGCGATTTACATTAATTTAAGGATTATTTTAGTTTTTTGAATTTTTACGAAATAGATCATTCAAATACAATTTTCTCAAGATAGTAACATTGCAATTTGTTACAATATTATATTAAAAAATTAGTAATATAAACGTTCGTTGACGTGTTTACAATTTCGTCTGTTGTATGTTACTGTTGTCTTTTACACGAGAAATTTTTAAAACAAACAATAACAATGTTCGTTAAAATTTACATCTTAAATCTGATACATTTTGTATTTTAAATCTTGCAAACCAATATCGGTATTGTTAAGCAGATTCAAAACTTGAAAATTCGGATAATGGTTAAAAATAATACATGGAATTTTTTAAGGATTATAATTTTTTGCGATTAGATCTATGGATCTATAATTTATTTTCGTTGTAGTTGGCGTCGTGTAAAATTTTGTCTTTAAATTTTTCTGTATTAGAAGATTGAGTGGTCTGTTAATTTTTTGTTAAATTTTGATTATTTGATTTTAACAGCTAAAATTTACATTTCAATTAAGTAGACCATAATTTTTATCATATTTCAAAAATAATATTTTAAAATTTACTTATCTAGAATTCACCTCTAAAAATGTTTAGTTTATTTGTGAAAATATTAAAAAATTTTGATTATTTTTTGTAATGTTTTAAAGTCATATCAACATCAAATGTAATTAGTGATTACAAAATTGGTTGATACGTAATTACAGAACATTATTACAGAATAAAACTATAAACAATTTGTAAAGTTCATAATTTCAGGAACGTTTTAGTTTCTAAAAGTAATCAAACATTAAAGAACAAATAAAAACTATACTGAGGTTACTAGATTTGTTAAGAGTAATTAATTAAAAATAAAAATAAAAGTGTTTTATGCACAGAAGTCATGTCATTTAGGCATTTGTGCATATCATTAGGAATTTCCAGTTTAGAGCTGTTGTTGTTTAGGTCATCAGCCAAAAGGCTGGTTTGAACCTCTAGAGGCTTTACTAAGTAAAACGAGGAGTGATATGGTTGACCGTGCCTTCCTTACTGAGTGGAAAAGTACGCGTATTAGCACCCCGGCCCTCTGAAAAGCACATATTTTCCACTCAAACGACACCATATTGCAAACGACACCTTCACTTCATTCATTACAGGGTCTGGCTGTATATGAAATTCTTTACTTTCAGAGAAGATAACTCTGATTTATGTATTTTACACCTCTGCCTCTTCTGTCCTTAAATGATTCGGTCATTTAATTGGCTGAACATGTGATAAGAAACAGAACTATTTATTTTAGCCCTGCAACTTACAGATTGAGTGTAAATAATTTCACACTCCACCTGTCTTTTATGAGGAAAATTTAGATCTAAAAAATTGTTAATCATTGCATCCATTAGTAGATGTATTATCAAAAAATTGCTGACACAAAAATTATATATTGGGGGTAATACCTATCCTTGTGAGACTGACTTCATATTTTCGTATATCGGTTTTTTTCAAAAATTTTGTTTAGTAATTTATGCAATATTGTTGGTGTACCAATCTCCAACCTTTCGGGGTCAACCCCACTTGTTGTTCCAGAGTTGTCCTAATTTTGTTTTGAGTAAATTTCTTAGATCTCTTTGTAATGTGGTGTAAATCTGTGAAGTTTATAATTTTTTTAATGTTCGTGCATAAATTTTTGGAATTTAAAAAAATATTTCCCAATATCATATTTTTCTTTTAGAAAAATAAAAATACATTGACAATATTGATAAATGTAGGTTTCGTCATTGATACATCTTTTGCGTTTATTTTAAGACAAGTAGTAAAGTATTGCCTGTAGGCTTAAATGTCTTTGAATTATGGCAATGTGCCAATATTTCAAGGCTAAATGATAGACAACCTAAACGTACTGTATATATATGAATACACATCACTGCTATCAGTGTCGGGACAATACTAAAAACTTTCATACTACTGCGGTTAGGTTACAACGTTTGAAATGTTGCAATTCTTTACACACGTATACCGCAGCTATAATAGTTATTTGCAAAAAAATTTTTATTTTTTTTGACATGAAATGAAGATTTTGTTTCATCATAGATCTAATCGGATTGTTCTTGCCATATCTTTATGTTTATTTAATTCTTTCTAAAACTTCTTTAAAAATAGTTTTCATAATATTTTCTGGTAGTATAATATATTAATTACTTCTTCTTCTTCTTCTTCTTCTTCCTTTCACGGGTTAGGCGTTGCTGCCTGTTCCGAACCTCCACCATCTGCCCATCTCTTCCATGGACGTCCTCGATCCCTTTTACCCCTTGGCTTGTACCATAGTGCCTGCTTGGGTACTCTTTCATCCTTCATTCTACCCAAGTGATCTATCCACTTCTTCCTGCCCTCCATTACTTTATCATTTATGGAGAAGATATTAAGATGTTGTCGTATCTCCGTGTTTCTGTAACGGTCCTCTCTACTACAGCCATAAGTTTGCCGGAGAAATCTCATTTCTGCTGCTTGTAATCGGCTCTCTTCCCGTCTTGACAGAACCCACGTTTCACTTCCGTAAAGTACTGTTGGAGCAGCTATCGTTTTATAAAATCTCATTCTAGTGTCTTTACTTGTGATGTTTTTCAAGTTCCTGTGGATAGTACCACATATGTGTTGAAATCGGTGGATCCTATCATACACCTCCTTACCCTGTTGATAAGTTACATCGCAACCTAGATAGTTAAAATGGGATATCTGTTCTATAATATTAATTACTATGGTAAAAATTGCTAATGATTAAATAATTAAAATTAATAATGATAAATTAATATTATAGTTGTTGTTTAGGTCATCAGCCGAGAGGCTGGTTTGAAACTCTAGAGGCTTTACTAAATAAAATGAGGAGTTAGATGGTTTACCATTATCTTCCTCAATGAGAGAAAAAGTACGCTTATCAGCAACCCTTTGAAAAGCATCTATATTCCACCCTGCTAATGACACCTTCACTTCATTCACCATATGGTTTGGCTGAATAATGAAATTCATTACTCTCAGAGGAGATGACTCTGATTAGTGCCTTTTACACCTGTACCTCTTCTGTTCTTAAATGATTCAGTCATATAATATTGACTGACCTTGTGATAAAAAACAAAACTATTTTTTGTAGCCGTAGAACTAACAGATTGAGAACAAATAATTTAAGACTCCACCTGTCTGTTATGGACAGAAATTATTATAGAATAATTTTTTAATTTTCATTTGTCACACAGATAGTTTTAGACTTTATTTTAATAGATTTAAATTAGGTTCAGAATTGTGCGTTCTAACCTAAAAATAAAAAACCCCTCGCATATTTACTCACTCACGCATTCATCTCACTGGGGAAGTTTAGAGGTCAAATCCATTAACTTCGCGATGACCTTGAAAAACTAGAGTACTTACATTTCAAACGCTTACGTTTAAGGGATAAAAAGGGTGTGACTACCTACCTTAAAGAGGTACATAGGCCTACTATGTTTATACCTTCACGAAGGAAGAAAGTTAAAAAATTTAATTCATTTTTATAGAAGTGGCTAAAGCAAACTTTTCATTAAGACTAATTTATTTCATTAATCCTTGAATTACAGTTGTCTATACCCGAAAGAATTTTTAAAATGTAAATATTTTTATTTACACTTGTAATTTGATGGAAGTTAGTATTGTTTTCATGTCGATTTTTCGAAATAGAGTTTTAATGAAAATAATAGACATTTTTTCAGGCTCCTGACCCCCCCCCCGCGAATCAAAAATGTTTTTGCGATTGGTCTGTGTGTCAACATGATATCTAGGAACAGAATAGCGTAAGTTGAAATTTTGAACTTAAGTCAGGTACCACAAGAGGAACCCACACAAATATGTTTATTTAAAGTGTTCAACCGGAAGTAGTAATTTATTCGCGTAATTTTTCACTTTTTGCAATTTTTTCAAAGACTACGATTTTGTTTTAAATCGTTTTCATTTACTACATTCTTTTATGCTCTACAAGACAAGTAAAATCTTATACGTGTCAATTAAGTAGGCCCTAAATGATATCATGTTACAAAATTAATATTTTAAAATTACCTCTCTAGAATTCACCTCGTTAAATTTAAATTAAGTAGGCCTCAATTTATTTAACTAAAAACGTTACGTACCAGACATTATTAATAATTATTAGTGATAGTTTTCTGTTGCTGACCCAATTGATCACTTTACCAAGCCGCTTGCTTAATCAATGTAACTTAACTTTTTCAAAGGCTTTTTTGAGCATTTGACTAACAAACCTGTTTTTAATTTTACAAATATTTGTAACTTTTTTTAGATTATTTAAAATCGTTTCAACATCGTAGTAATTTTTTTTATGGTTAGGAACGTTGGGTTTGTACGAATAATAAATCCAGATCCTAGCTGGGAATCAAACCCGGAACTTTCTGCTTTTCACCGTAGCACGTTAACGGGTGGGCCACGGAGGTAGTCAATTTAAACATTTATATACGATTCTTATAATGAGATATTTTAATAAATAATAAATTTTAATAAAAGAAATAAGTTGAAAAAGTATTTTTTAAGGTTATTTTTTAACTTGGAGGTACATCTTTTTTTTTATAATTGGTGTATTATGGTCGCATCAACATTCTAAGTTTTTAGCGACCCCATTACATAAAAAACATTAATTACATAATTGAATTTACACTAATTTACACTTTTACAATTGAATCTTACACTTTTAAATTAAAAATTATTTTGTATGAATTGCACTTTCATTTGCATTAAAATTGTCTTTGAATATTTAAAAATTGAATAAAGTCCAGTGTGTTTTTATTTTAAAAGTCAGGTATATCTTTTATTGTACAGACTAACACACAATTTAAAAATAAAGGAAACAGAATAAAATGTATGTCAGCAAGACCAGGTTAGTGCCCTGTGTATACACGGAGTGTATCAGCCTATTATTTATTCAGATTATCAGCTGGTGTCTGACCTTTTTAAAAATTCAGATTCACGGCCGACATTGTAGTAAATAGGTATCTTTTATAAATGTACTGATGGGAATACTAGACTCAAAGGGATTTTTCCTGAAGCACCGCCTACTAAATAAATTATTTTATGTTGTCATAATACACCTTAGCGTATTACTTTCTCTTGACCTATATAAGTTTATAGGGAAAGAAGGTATTGTTTTCTTGTTGATTTTAAGAAATCTAATTTTCATAGAAATACACGATTTCAGGTCCCCTGAAACCCCCCCTCCAAAAAAAAGCTTTGTATCAGTTTCTTGGTGTGTGAAGAAAATACCTCAAGAAAGGAATAGCGTACAAAGTTGAAACTTAAGTTAGGTACCACTACCGGACCCAACATAAATGTTTTTTCAAAATCGTTCAACCAGAAATAGTTGTTTATTCGTAAGATTTTTTTACTTTTTTGCGATTTTTTCAAAAAACGGCTACTACGATTCCTTTTTAAATCACCTCGTTTACTATATTTTTTTATGCTCTACAAGATAGGGTAAGTGCCATGTCTGCTAAAACTCTTGGAGCGGCTGTGCTCTCAAGGTAAATGTTTTTTTTATTATTGCTGCTTTAATATGCAATTTAGGGCACAAGTGTGTATTAATAAAAGTTGTGTGTATTAACTAAAAGAACCTACAACTTTCATTTCAAACATATTTTTGTACAACACTTAGGTTAGCGCCAATTAGTGATTTTCTATATTTTGCTCAACAAAATTTATACAAAAATAGATTTTTTAAATATTGCCTCATTATGCGTTTTACGGGAAAAGTTTATACAGCCTTTTATTAAAGTTATAGAAAAGAAAAAATCTGTTGGTGTTTACGTCATCAGCCGAAAGGCTGGTTTGAACCTCTAGAGGCTTTACTAAGTAAAACGAGGAGTGAGGTGGTTTACACTTACCTTCATCACTGAGTGGAAAAGTATGCTTCTCAGGATTCCAGGCCGTCTGAAAAGCATCTAATTTCCATACTGAAATGACACCTTCACTTCATTAACTACAGGGTCTGCCTGTATAATGATGAATTCGTTACTCTAAGAGGAAATAACTCTGATTAGTGTCTTTTACACCTCTACCTCTTCTGTTCATAAAACCTTCAGTCATATAATTTGCTGACCATGTGATAAGAAACAGAATTTTTTTTGTAGCCCTGGAAAAAATTTACAACTTTTATTTTAAGTATTTTCTTCTACATTGCGTCAATTAGTGATTTTCCGTATTTTTAAGTCGAACAGAGGTTGAATTTAATTTTGCGTCATTCACTCGTGATTAAAATTACATTATGTTTTTTATTTAATTGTTTACTAATGGTTAAACTTAGGTTATATGTTTTATTATTTACATTAGTATTAAAAGGTCGTGTGTTCCACCAGATTTTTCTCGAATTTCAGCTATCGCTTGACACCCTGAAGCCAAAATGTTTTTTTTTAAATAGATATCTCCCTCGTAACCGAATTATATCAAAAAAATCGTACCAATAATCAATTTCATCACTCACTTTTCATTTCATTCACTATTTTTTTTTATACAGTTGTGAATAAATAATAAGGAAAAGTGAAAAATTACTAAAATATAACAGAATTTATAATATTTTTTTGTTTTATTTTAAGTCGTATCAACTGCTTGGTTATTAGCAAATTTTTTAGTATATTTATTTCATTGATATTTTCACATTATTATTAATTTTTTTAAAGATTCCATTGTGTTTATTTCGAATATTTTTTTCACGTTTTAAAATTGTACTATTCTTCTTGTTCTATGTTACTCTTGTCATACGTATTTATTATCCAATTTTTTTATGTTTGTTCTTTCATTTTATTTATTTTATCTTTTGTTGTTCAACTCTTGCATTAGGTATCTAATAGGAAAAAAGTATTAGTTTAAAACAATTTGCGGGTCTTTTCTGTTGTACGCTCTTCCCCCCGGTATAATTAGTTGCATTTTGTAAATGTTTTGTATGTACGTAATCTTACAGTATTTTTAACGATACAAACGAACGGTTTTTTTCTTTTTCAAGTTAACGTTGAACTATTTATCGAAAATTATAAAATTATTCAATTTAGTTATGTTAAATAAATTTAATGATTAATTTATTTAATGATGTCATGTACTCAGTTAGTTTATATTTCATTATTATATATACAGTAATAATATTGTGAAAAAACAATGTATTTACCCTACCGGTATTCAACCTTAATTTGAAGAATATTCGTGTAGTATGTTTTTAAATATATTTCCCGTTTTTATAGTTAAAAATATTGTAAAATTGCATAAAAATATCCACAAAGTGGAACAAATTATGCTAGGGGGGATAACAGAAAAGAATTCCTAATTTGCTGTTATTTACACGTCATTTGTGTAGCTATTTAAGACTGTGTTAAACTTTTTGATGTTTCCTACTATACTGTAATAGTTTCTAAAAAATAAGCTTACAGAAGCCAAAGTTTAAAAACATTCTTTAAGGAACGCAAAGAAATTGTTTGGGGTTAACCATATTTAGTTAGTCCCAAAATTAAGAATCAAGTGAAAAAAATACAGATATACAAATTTCTCAAAAACGGATTTAACGATTTTTTTAAGGGGGGGTCTCAACGTCTTATCACCACCATGTTAACGTTTGACCCTTTTTCTCAGGAGTGATTAAAGATAATTAGACTACTACTCCAAATTGTCAACACATATTTATCAATATATTTTGTAACTTTTAATTAGTCGATTTGTTGGTACAAACATTTTAAAACAAAGAAAAGTGTTTTTACCGGGATACCCATTGTGAATTTCATATTTCACATTAGGAAATAAAAGTAATAACAGAGAAAATGACAAACTCTTGTAAAATTTATCCTGTGATATGCATAGAAAAATTTCAAGAGATTTTTTCGGCCCATTCTCGAGAAAACGGGTCTTTTGTATAAAAAAGTGACTTTTCGGTAAAAACACATTAAAAGATTGATCTAAAAAAATAATGAACACTAAATATTGTTTTATCATGACACCAATAAATAAAAAAATGGCATATATCAAAAGCTATTCATCAAATTTCAATAAATTATATCTTAAATTAAACACAGAAACTAGTAGAATATAATTCTACTAAAAATTTGAAAATTTTCACCAAAATGGATTGAGAACCCTCTTAAATACTTTATAATTGGTTATCCCTGAAAAGTGCTTTTGTGGTTACTTTTAAAACTACGTAAGGTGAAATATTGTAAAGATATAGGTTAAATTTTGTTTATAACAAGACTGTACAACATCTGCCCAGGTGTGCTCTATTGGTGTTGTATTGTACTGTATATACAGTATGTATGCGATGGTGTGTTCTTTTTGTCCCCAGGTCTATCTGCTGGTATAGTACTCTTCTCACCCGAATCTTTCTTCTCAACGTAGAAAGGGTCTCCTCTCTTATATTCACTCACCTTTTCAGCTACCTTCCCGACGTATACACACAAGTATAAAAGTCCTATAGTAACTCTTGGTGCGTGATCCTTTATAAAAATACCTTTTCTCTCTCTCACTCTCTTATGTGTATGTGTGTGTATGTGTGTGTGTGTTTTGTATGAGTTTTTGATTGTATTCTACCAGTGCGTACAACTTCAAGACTTCAGTATACCTATAGACTAATTTATTATAGGACAGGGTCAAAGACTAGCCATCCTGTATGTAACATGTTACCTAAAGTCGTTTTAATACAAGAAAGGATGTCCTACGGTGAAATTGCTTAAACTCTAGTTTTATCACGTATAATTTTCCCTTTTTAACTTAATTCTTCACATTTGTTTCTTTCACAATATTCTCATTACGTTATTATGTTAGTTACTAAAAAAAAAACAAATATATCTCCGTTTTGTATCACGTTCTATGATAATTCCTTCCGCTGGGATGGCATTTATAAATTACTTTGTAAAATAAATTTAATATGAATATACATAATATAATATATTTATTTAAATAAAAATAATTATAATTCTTAACTGTAGGCCTATATGTTATAATATCTCTAAATGTTATCAATTTTTTTGTATCGTTGTTAAAAAAATTTCTATAAAAATATTATTGTAAGAAATCAAGCTCATTTAGCGTTTATAGGAAACTAGCATGCTAAACATGTGTACGGCATAATCAATTTTTTTTTAAAAATAAATATGCAACAGAATCTTTATAGCTGCTACATCGACTGTATACTCCAACGTAGTACACACACACACACACACACACACAACGTGTTTTTAAACACCCGCGCGTACGTCTCTCACTAGCCTTTCTATGTATGTACTGTTTTCAACAATAGACTTACAAAAATTGAGATGAATCCCCCCGCGTACGTCTCTTGCCTTCATCAAACCCCTTCATCTTCTTCAACAGCAATACGTACTCACATGTACAAACACACATTAGCTACATATTTATGAAAATCTGCTTTAGGGCCCTTAAGGTTATTATTTTTGAAAAATTAAAAATAAAATGTTGCTGTGAATATAAATATAATTATTCTGTCGAAATTTCATTAAAATCCGTTCCATAGTTTTGGAAGTTAGCTTGCACAAAAAACACGTTTTGTCTTTATAATATAAGTAACCTATAGATTAAAAGGCTTGCCTTTGATCAATGGAAAAAACTATTAGTGATATCTGTATCTATTATTTTAGAGGAATCTAATGAAACTATTTTTGTTTCCAAATTTTGACTTTGATTTTATCAATGACTTCGGATTTTGGGTCACTTACGGTCAAAACTGGAACTTCAAACCCAATTTAGGCACATTAATTTTCTGTAGTAGATTGTGAATCCGAAAACCGTTTGTTGCTATCTCTTGTAGTTTCTGACATCTGGATGTGACTGACGGACGGACGAACATCGAAAAATGATGGGTAACAATTTTTAAAATTTCCACCAATCACCGAAACATTATTGTAATTTGTTTCTATACATAGTACATTTGCTTTCTAATGTTTTGTAGCCATTCAGTTTCCCCATTTTACTTGCTATTCACAGTTTTTATTAATATCTTTCATACAAAGACAACGCAGTTGTAGGTATAGTTCAGCCGTTCTTAGTTTGCTCCAACTGTCAACAAACAAAAGCCACCTACTACAGGGTTCACGCTAGAGTCCCCGACTTTACGGATGTCGTATTCCTAATAAGTTAACTATTTTTTTAATTATAAGTACTTAAAGTACTAAAAACATCAGTCATGATATGATGTAGGCCTAACAATTTCATTTATAAAAATGCTTTTAAAAGTATTTTGTATTTAAATACTTTTGAAAGTATTTTGTTGTTACTTTTTAATCAGCGTGTACACATTTTGATGTAATGCGCATGCTCAGTGACATTATTATTTGTTTACATTAGGAACAAACTAAGAGACGCTGAACTATACATACAGTGGTTTATTAGATCTACTGTGAAATTAAGCGACTTAAATTTGTTTTAACTTTATTTTACTAACAATTACCGTGTATAAAATTACCGATTAGTAAATGTAAAAAGAAACCAAGTAATAATTGACATTATAGCTTAAAGGAGAACAATCAAATTATAGGATTCCTTAGGAACTTAAGATATGAATTGTCAGGCTAATTAAAATTGACGATGATGAGATAAAACAAAAAATATTTCCAGTTACCAAAAACTGTTCCCTATCGAAATCTTTGCTAAAGAAATTACGTAAATTTTGATGTTTGTTACGTAGCAGATTATTAGATGACGATCAAATCAAAACACAGGTAAATGTGTAAGCGTATGAGAATATAGAAAGATGTAATATTCAATTACAACCAATTTTTACCAAACTTTTCGAATATTTAATTTTCATTCATTTATTCCTGTTTAAAATAAAACTTTTTGCTTAATTTCCGAATAGAGATTGTATAAATCCTCGCTGACTAGCATACTTATCACGAATTCTCTGTTTTTCGGAACACCAATCGAGCTAAAATTTAGCTCATTTGCTATATAGAGGTTAAACAAAAAACTTAGGTATTTTCTTTTCGACCTCTTACGTCTAAAGTGTAAAATAGAAGATACTATCATAATAAAATTCGTATTATATCAAAATTTTGTACGAGAGCCAAGGTTGTAGAAATTGACATGCATATTCTATTTCAATTAATTACCAAGAACTTTAAAAAGTTGTGGTAGTATAAATGTGTTTTAAAAAGAATAACTGATTGATGAAACATTTTATAATGCACGAGTTCATTTTTAAATTGGTAGAAAAAAATGTCAAAGTATAGGCTGAGAAGAATTGTGTATGATTTTATAAAAATTATTGGATTACACGCTTATTGAAGCAAGCAGTTAAAGTAGTATACAAAAATGAATTAATAAGATAATAATCAATTTAACATTGTAGTAATATTTTTAGATATCAATTTTATCTTGATATGTCGTATACTCCCTTTCGGAGTTTCCTGAATGTAGTTTCCAAAAAAAGTGTTACCTACGAAAATAATGAAGCATGTGAATTTTACCATTTGTTCTTACCGTGTAGATGTTTATGTTTAGGTCATTAGTCGAAAAGCTGGTTTGAATCTCTAGAGGCTTTAATAAGTAAAACGAGGAGTCGGGTGGTTGAACATGCCTTCCTCACTGGAAAAGTATGGTTATCACTTAAGAGGCCCTCTGAAGAGCGTCTACCTTTCACCCTGAAAATTAAACCTTCACTTCATTCACCACAGGGTCTGATTATAATGAAATGCATTACTTTCAGAGGAGGTAACTCTGACTAGTGTCTTGTACACCTCTACCTCTTCTTTTCCTAAACGCTTGAGTCATATAATTAGCTGACCATTTGATAAGATACAGAACTATTTTTTGTAGATCTGGAACGAGCAGGTTGAGTGTCAATAATTTAACACTCCACCTGCCTGTTATGGACAACGGTGTTGAAAGGAAGTAAATAACCTTAAGTATTATACAGTATAATTTTTGTACCTTCACGTAAATCTGGAATTCTGAAAATCAGTATACTATTATTATTAGTAAAAGTGAAATCGAGTAAAGTATTAAGGGAAGGCTGTACTTTGTACCCCACCAGTGTTAAATTTGGTATTTTTAGGTACATTTTTCACGGGATTGGTAAACGATAAAGAATGAAACTTTAATTTCTTATAGATGTCGGGTTTCTTTAACAATTGACAATTTTTGCAATTTAATCTGTTGAACCATAAAGTTAAAAAACAGAATAACGAATAATATATATTTTTTACAAATTTTTTTCTACGGTATTTTACATATTATTATTTTTTGCAGAATTTGAGGAAGTCATAAAAATTCCAGAATATGCGCATACATGCAAGATAAATAACTGGTAAAAATTTCAGCTGGTAGGTTTAATGGTTTCCAAGAAAAATGTACCTAAATGTTAAAAATTTAAATTTGCGGGAACAGGCAAAAAAACAAAAAGGCACAAATAAAAAATAAAATGTAGGCTATTACACAAATAAGTGAATTTCCTATCAGCAGTTGGTTAGAAAGATGAAACATTGGCTGAGAGTATTAAAAACAGTAATGCAGATATTTTTAATACTAAAATTCACTTTGCTCTAAAACGATCCGTATAAAATTATGAAAAATATTCGTTCTTGGTGACACGACAATTTTTCTGTGTAAACCTCCTAAACACTTAATTTTTTTTTCATAAAAATACCATTTTTTTAACGTAATTTAAAGTTTCTTGGGTCGAACTAGGTCTAAACAATTGAATGGATCAACGGGGTAACGTTGCAAGTAACAAAAACTAATTTTTACAGAAAGTGAAAGATACCATCTGATTCTTAGCTGTATAACAATTTTTCACTGTATGACGATTTTGTTTCAAGAATTTCTAAGATTTTAGTTACAATTCTACCCGTTAGAAGTCACTATTATGATCAAATAGAGGATTTATAGAACGTATTCCACTGACACTTCACTTTTGTAAATTTTGACAGTTGCAACGTTTTTCTGTTGAGCCATTCAATTAAAAAACATAAAAAAATCAAAAATCAAAATTTTGAGAAACCATCATACAGTGAAACCATCATCTTAAACCTTTTAACTAGCAATATAACCTACCCACGCGCAGCTCCGGTGCAATTACTAGTTGATATATAATTTAATTTTATTGATATTATAATTAAGTAATATAATAACAACAATAAAAATTAATATAAATCCAATTAAACTTTGATAAATAGTAGGCCTTCAGTACTTAATAATTTGATTCCATTTACGAAATTGTTATCTTGATTGTATAAGAGGGTGTCGCGGGAGGAGGAAATAAACTCACTCAATTATGGTACACTGCATATGCCTATAAAGAACTTAGTGTGGAAGAGTTACAATCCAATCAAAAGCAAAAGATAAAAAGAAAGAGAGATATTATAAATAATGTGAAAGAGAAAGAAAGATGTTAGGAGAGAGAGATATTGATGACGAAAGTTATGTTGATAGCTCTTCTAGCCCCATGGCTACACTCAAATACCTCATAGGCCTCATAAAAGTATTATAAAGGTCTCCAACCCTCATATTGTTTGATACCAGTTTTGACTATTAATCAAATAAACAAATTGCGCAACCCCTTACTCACTTTTACCCCCCCCCCTTCCAAACATCCCTCATATCCACTATCACTATAGCAGAGCCTCACTATATAACCAATAATCCTGTACCGAAAGAAATATTTTTCACACTACAACACATTATTTAACGCTTTTATTAATTTCAATTAGGAAAAAGAAAATCGTTAAATTTTTTGTACGGTTCAGTACATTTGAAGAGGGTGATTACAAAACGGATTATGACATTTTAATTTTTTTTAAGTAAAAAAAATTCAGTGACCATAAACCAGATATTCTGCCCATAACAGGCAGGCGGAGTGTTAAATTTTTTGCCCTCAATCTGATAGTTCCAGGGCAACAAAAAATAGTTCTGTTTCTTATCACATGGTCAGTTAATTATATGCCTGAAGGTTTTAAGAACAGAAGAGGTAGAGGTGTAAAATACACTAGTCACAGTTATCTCTTCTGAAAATAATGAATTTTATTATACATTCAGACCCTGTGGTGAATGAAGTGAAGGTATCATTCGCCAAGTGAAAAGTAGATGATTTTAAAAGTATCTACCATGCTGATAAGCATACGTTTCTACTCAGTATGGAAGGCGATTGTAAACCACCTCACTACTCGTTTAACTTAGTAAATCATCTACAGGTTCAAACCAGGAGTAGTTGATGACCTAAACAACATTTTTCCATAAGAACAAAATTGAAAATTAACTTGATCGCCAACGAAAGACAGTTGTAATAATGAAGGAGTTCATCAAGATTTAGTTTCACATGTTAAACCATTTACTTACAGTCAACTTAATTTAACTGATTGCAATCTACCTGAAATTTTGTAAACAAAAATTTAAGTAAAGTTAAAAATAAACTAATAAATCTTTAGTGATATCAAAAGCAGATTTGCTCAAGCTAGAAAAGCCTTCGAAATAAAAAAAACAGCTTACTGATTACAAACTAGGCCTACATCAAACCAGTCGAGAGACTGATGACAAAAACAAATCTTTAGTAGATAACAATTTATTTTTTCTATGGTTCGAATGAAGACCGATAGGGAGAAAGTGTACCGAAGCTCACTTAAAACACAATGTTGCACTTACAACAACATCAGGGCAGAATTGATTCCTGTACCTCAAATTAGATAAAAACTAATTTTAGGTCGATTTTGATGTACACCGGTCAAATTTGTTATTGTTTTTGTTAAGGTCATCAACCGAAAGGCTGGTTTGAACCTCTAGAGGCTTACTTGCCTCTAGTAAAATGAGTGAAGTGGTTTACAAAATTGTCTTTCTCACTCCTCGTTTTACTTAGTAAAAAACAATAACAAATTTAGCCGGTGTACATCCAAATCCGCCTGAAATGAGACATAGTTACACAGTTAGTTTTTGTCTAATTGAAAGTATATCGAGGCATAAATCTATAAAAATGTATTCTAGTATATTTTTATTTATATTTCATAAATTCTACAAAAAGTTATTAAATTTTGAGCAAACCGATGTACGCCTGAAAATTACCTAACAAAATTTCGATAAGAACATGATAATTACTTACTTTATTTAAAAACAAAATAAAATAAAGCTTTTTTAAATTCAATCTGTGTTGAATAGCCTATGTTCTCCTTTTAATAGCACCATTAAAATTACGTCTAGATTATAGGTTTTTCATTTTTTTTATTCTTTTACAGAATGCTAACTGGTTGATACCACAGTTCTTCGTCTTCATAATGAAAAGGGGTACTTGTACAAGAGGTACGGGGGGGAACAGTCAACCGGAAGTGACGTTGGGTAAAACAATGGAATATAAGCAGCGACCGACGGCGTCTGTAGTAGGCGGGAGGGGAAAGGGGGACACCGGCGCTCATCGCGAAGCGGCGAGGTGCGGCGCGGGTTCTTCTACGTGGTAGCATTGTAATTCAGGGACATGACTATATAAACTTCTAAACTTCAGGCCTCCTTATACTGTAGTTTACAATAATACAGTATACTAATGTCTGTACTTTCTCAGTCATGTTTTCTCTCTCATTTTCTCCTCTCTCACTTACACACACATCATATTTCTGTGTTTGTACGTGCAAATAAAAAATAAATATACTAAACATTATCCGAATCATAAATCCATGCTTTTTCATTAATAAACCCTTTTTTCTCACCCTCTTTAAGCTCATAATTTTCTTATTACTTTCAAACCCTCTTTTTTAATAATTCTTTTCCATCCAGTCAGCTTTTCAGATTTTCATTAACTCATAATTTTCCTAAATAAATATCTTACTTTATTTATACACTATAACAAATTTGTCAAATTGAATTATTAATTTTACTTAATTTTTACGAAGTTAAATTTGTTCCAACCACGTTAGTAATGGAATCTATACGATATACAATTCTAAGTTTCATTATCTCGTATTGAATCTTGAAATACAATATTACAAAGTTTTCTAAAGGTTTCTAAAACATGTTCCATTAATAACCTAATATCTAATCCATTGTAGTCTCCCAAAAAGGAAAACAGTTTTAGATCAATACAATGCAACTGTGAAACCTCTTTTGGTGCCTAACGAAGAAATTAAAATATAAGATGAATTCAATATTATGTATCTCATTATTTTGACATAATGTGTACATCAGTTATACTGAATAAAATTGCACTGGGTAGGGTACAACTGTGTTGTACCTATGAAATGTTTATTGATAAATTTGTTGTCAACTATTATTTTAACAAAATTGCATTTATAGTAATTTAATTATATTTTTTAAATATTTTTAATAACTTTTGTTAAATATTTTCGTTCATAATTGTTGATAAAGTTAATTATTCATTTATTCTTTCAAATAATCATTGTTTTAAATGTTGAATTTTGAAGAACAAAAATATGAGGACTAAAAATATGAGGACTTTAAATCTAAAGCTCAAAGAGCAAAGTATAGTTAGTTTCATGTAAAAGGTCTAAGACTGCCTGAAATAATACCTGAAATAACTGTCTGCCTGAAATAACTGTCAATCAATCAGTCAACATTCTTATATTATTTAGTTGGATCTAAAGCTAAGTATTAATTTATCTGTGTTTTAAGCAGTTTTTATAAAGCTAAATGCTACACTTATCTATTCACGTCGGAGTTCTGTCACTGGACTGTCTCTCCACTCACGTTTATTTATCACGTTAATTCTTTCCAAATTTTGTGTTATCACATTCACTGATTGTTTCCAACAGATTTTGAATTTCCTAAATAAAGAGAGAAAAAAACTTATATTGATTATTGTTTTTATTTCTCTATAAAAGAACAGATAGTAATTTTGCTGATTTGATAACAAAATAAATAAAATCAGCTTTAGTAAATTTAACTTTTATAGCGTCATAGTGATTCTAAATAATTTTTGGCCTTTTTACTAGTATTTTCTCTGTATGTTTAATTAGTTTTCAGTGATAAATTGCATTCATTTTAGTAACTAGATTTATATTTTAAAACGTAGTTTTTTTTAAATCGTTACAGTGGAAAGTTAAACTGCATGTTTGCTACAACTTTTGTAATCTCGACTTAGGTTTTGACCGAATAAAATAGTTTCAAAGAATCTTTTGTATGGTATGCATAGTATTTTGAATATAATGGTGTATAAAAAGAACGCGGTTCCAAAATCAAAAGACGTGAATATTAAAGGGTTACCTCAGGGGGTATAAAACATGCAGAATGCTTTTTGTTATTTTTTTTTCTGTTGTTCCTAACTATTATTAAGTTATTACTTGTAGTGTTAGTATATTATAACATTTTAACAAAGCAGTTATGTTATAGTACAGGTTGAAATTGTTAACGTTATTCCCACACCCATAAATGGCTACATAATCGAATTATTTTTAACACGTATGACTTCTTTTCATCGGTAAAAGGCGTTTGAGGGATCTTTAACTGACAAAATAAAGAATCGGAAAAAGGACTACCACTGTGTTATTTTATATAATATTGAAGTGTATTGGTCACCTTAATAAATTTTTATTTAACCTGATGTTACTTAACTTTTGAAATAAAAACACGTTTGATTTGAATTTATAAAAATGCATAAATCAAACACTTACATGCTTAAATCTCATTACATTTTTGTCTTCACATTTCTTTTTACTTTATTAATGTTATTTACAACAAATCGTAAATGGATAGTCAATTACAGTACTACGTTAATTAATGAGATTTAAGATCAATGGCTTATGGTGGTTCACGAGTTTCTTCCTAAATTGTGTATTCAGTTTTAAGAAAACGTCATAAAGCAATTTTTAAATTCCATATATTTTACTTGTTTAGTTAATTTATGATCAGTTAATGAAATACAATTAGAAGGTTAGAAATTGTAAATTTTAAAATTAGTCACTTGTATAGATTTTCCAGTGATGACAACGCTCTAGCACCCACAATAGTTCCTTACTTTGGAGAGGGTCTTTTCGTTTCAGTACATAGAAGCGTGTTTTAAATTTTTATCGTGTTTTTGGAAAAAGTGTTAGGCTACACCACGACAATCGTCAGTCAAAATGTTAGCGTACATAATGTGGCTACGTCATTGCTGTATCGAATCAAAACATTATTGTTTGTGACAACTGAACAGTCGTTTCGTCTAAGCTAAGTTTCTTTTTCAGTATATGTAAGGTCAGATCAACTACTTTTGGTTATTAGTGAGTACGGTAGTTTATGTATCAAGAACACTCAGTGTTTACTTGTGAATATTTCCAGACTCTTACCAGGAATCAAACCGGGGATCTCAGGGTTGTAGGCTAGCGTGCTAACCACTGCGCTTCGGTGCCGACCAGATTTCCATTTATTTTTTTTCTATCCTTAATATGTTGTCTTTGCAATCTGTTCAATTTATAAACAACCTGAATTTATGTATTTACTAATTTTTATGTTGTTTTTTTTTTATTTTTAAATAAGTTCTTTTTTTAAAGTTATTTTTAAAGATCGCATCAACTGCTAATGGTTATTAGCGACCACAATACGAATTAAACAAATAACAATAAGAATATAACAATAATTTCGTAAATTAAAACATAAGAAGAAGAAAATTAGTTGGCCTCAGATTTTGTCGTCAACACCAACATTACGTAGAAATTTTATAACTTTGTCACAACTATTCTTAGACCTAACATTGTCTTAAAATATTACAGAAATACCAATAAGACAACGGGCGCTTTGAAGTTCTTGACATTCTTAACAATATGTGACACCGTTGCTTTTGCGTCACAGAAATGGTATACTGTCGGCGTAGATTTTGTGAGCAGGTAAATAAGTTTTGTATTCGGTTCAGCCGGCGAGTGTCGTTTAAATTGTCTAAGAGCGAGATGGTAAGGTGATTTGTATTGTATTCGAGTTTTCTTTGGTATTTTGTATTGTATTTTATGTTGAATGTCTAGTTCTCTGCGTAGTATGTAGATCCCTGCAATGAGATAAGGATGATTTTTTATGTATGACTTGTAAATGAGGTATAGTCTAGTACATACTCAGGCCGACCATTCCTGAGAAAGTATGGTGAATACTTATAATTGTTGTATTATATACTTTTTAGTATTCAAATCCGTATGAAAGTTACTTTACTAGGTTTTGAACGTTCGTCTCCGTACATCAGCTGTCAAACAGCTGCCTCGTATAAATATATATATATTTAGCTTTTTTTGGCTTTTATTTGTTATCGAGAACTGTACACTATTGACAACTACCCAATTTGATCGCTGCTTTTTGCTGTATTATTTGACGTGGATTAATATGAATTTGAACACGGACCCCGTCGAGTTTGTTCACGGATGACAGTCTGCTGGTCACCATACAAAGTCGCTTGCCTAACCGGTGTTACTTAACAAATAATAGCGACATTCTACCAGCTGACTGACTGCGCTGGCCTGAAGGCCTATTTAAATATTTTTTTTATTTCTATGTGTGTAAGTTGCAATCTGTTCAATTAAGAACAATAAATAACCCCATGATCCAATGAGATGAGGATGATATGTATGACGTGTAAATGAGGCGTAGTCTTGTACAGACTCAGGCCGACCATTCCTGAGAGAGCATGGTTAATTGAAACTCAACCATCAAAGTACACCGGTAACCACTGTCTAGCATTCAAATCCGTATAAAAGTAACTACCTTTACTAGGATTTGAACCAAGAATCTTCTTCTCCGAAAATCAGCTGTTAAACAGCTGACTAGCGGCGACGACGTTATCCCTAGACCAACCCGGTGGGTTTTTAAAATTATTTAAACATAAAAAAATTTAAGTAAACAATGCAATAAATTGTATCAATTTGTGCGGTTTATAAAAACAAATCCAATGTTTTCTTTTGATCTCTATTTTGTACTTTAATTTCGTATATCCCTCCTTTAAGCAAAGGAATCGTTACAAGGTAGCAATAAAAGTACGTGAAACTTTTAACGTAAATAAACATCTTAACTGAAAAAAAAACAAAACAAAGATAAGAATTTGGGGAAAAGTATTGTAGGTGGCAAATAAAACAAAACGTTGAAAAGATTTCGTAGGTAAGAAGACAAAATTTTCTTTTATTCGAATAAAGACCTGAACAATAGAAAAAGAATTTTATATAAGCCCATACTTTAAACTCTTTACATCTCTATAGAGTGACTTGCATAAAGTATTGTGGTGATTTATTGTACACAACTTTTATGAGATGAGTACTTACTCTTATCTCAGTATTAAGATGACTAACCTCAACGCAACGTCTAGTGTTAAGTCTTTTACTTGAGAGCATGTTCAATAAGAACTATTTCGTCGTAATAAGTTTGATGAATTATTCGGTACTGTATGAAATTGGTTTGAATGTCAATTTTGTAGACTAATATTAAGTACTATTAATATTCCAGTATGCAAATTTTAGTAATAGTGTGATGTGCTGTAAATCGAATGGTCCGGAGTTTGATTCCTGAATAGGGTTTGGAAAATTGACAACCTGTTGAATTGCCTAAAACTGAGCCTTTAACACTCAAAAAATTGTAAGTTTTTTAATTTATTAAATTATATGTTAAATATAAAAACAATTAAAAAATACTCGTTGTAAAGATCCCACTGTATTCATTTTTTTATTCTGTTGATATAACTTTGAAAAGAAATTTGTCTATCATTTATCTATTTTTATTTATTTATTTATTTTTATTATTTTTTTTTTTTTACTAGATCCCGAAAGAACCTGGATTAAACGTAACACTATGTTGAGTCTTAATTTATTAACAAATACATTTTATATATAAGGTTATGTAATAAATAGGTAGCTATTAGAGGGTAGTTTAGTATTTACAAAATATTTATTATTAAAGAAAGGGTTGAATAGGGTTAAACTTTTAAGTAGGATACATTATGGGTTTAAGTAAGTCGAGAGAGAGAGAGAGTGTGTGTGTGTGTGTGTGTGTGCGTGGGTGAGCCAGTTAAGTAAAGTGTACATTTCAAAACCGAATCTCACACTTAATTAAATCCATTTTCTGTTGATTCATGCAGCGTTGATGTGAGCGGAATTGCCCCATGGGTTTGCCACTTATAAATCACACGTTTACTCACACACATACAAACGTTTACGTACACAAAATAGTACTTCTACGCCCTAACTCTAATACTAATAATAATAATAACAACACTACGATTTCTACTACGTACTACTGTTTACTGCTTGTGAAATAGAACACAAATTCAACCCCCTATAAACTCAACTGAGGTTTATTTATATATATATTTTTTTACTAAACAATAAAATACCCTTAAAAAATACTCAACCCACACCTTGTCAAACACAAATTTTACATTATTCACATAAAAATATGAAATTTTCGCTTTTAAAACAACCCCTTCCTGGTATTTTTATTTTTTATTTTGTTACCTCAACAGTTATTTCATTTTAAAATAAAACACACAAATTTACCACCTGTCCCATGAGATTTAGAAACATTAACAATAAATTAAAATGCCGTACAATTTTAGATTGTATTCACCGTCCTATTTTTGCTGTTGAATACGTCAAGGGTGAGTTTTTATATATGTTTCTATACACCTACATTTTGTGCCTAACAAATTATGTATTTTTTGTAAATTTTATCATAAACAGTTAAGTAACATATTCATAAAAAATTTGGTGTGAAACACTCACACAGCTTTCTCTTTCCAATGTAGATAATGAACAATATGACCTATGTTTAATCATGAGTTAATAACGCAAAATGAAAAAAACACCCTGTTTGATTTTGAAAATACGATAAATCACTAATTGACGCTAAAATAAACTGTATAAAAATGCTAGAAATAAAAGTTATAGATTTTTTAATGTCGTAAAAATTAAATTAAACACAAAATTAAGCACAAGTGATATCAAACGTAGAATTGCTCAAGCTATAAGAGCGTTTGAAATTAAAAACAGCTTACTGACTAGAAGCATTGATTTACAGATCAGGAAAAATTTCATAAAACACTATGTTTGGAGTGTAGCACGGAATGGAGTGTAGTACGGTTTGGAGTGTATACGGGAGTGAAACGTGAGTGAAAGGGGCTGTGGAAAAGAAGAGGATAGAAGCTTTTGAAATGTGGTGTTATAGGAAAATATTAAAGATTAAATGTAAAAGATAAAGATATAATAATTAATAAAGATATAATTAATATAATATTAAATATTAAAGATTAAAAGGTGGACAAAATTAGTAATTTAGAGGTTCTTAGGCGAGTGTATAAAAAAAGAAGTATATAGAAGCATCTTACCAGAAGAAGGTATAAGCTAGTGGGGCATGTGTCTTAAGACGTCCAGGTATTGGTCTATCAATATTGGAGGGTAATATTGAGGGAGTAAATTGTAGGGGGAGGCAAAGGTTAGAATATATAAAGCAAATTACAAAATATGCAGGGTGTTACAGGTATGTAGATATGAAACGGCTTGCGCAATAAAAAACAGCTTGGAGAACTGCATCAAACCATTCGAGAGACTGATGAGAAAAAACTTTAATTATAAAACTTTTGCTCAAAATTCAAATTAAAGTTACAATCTTTAAAAACACATTTTATACCACTAGATCACAGCACCACAAGAATTTTATCAGACATGGCGTTTACTCTATCTTGCAGAGAATAAAAAATGTAGTTTGAAAATTGCAATAAAGTGAAAAATGGCACCAAAAAACTACTACTTCCGCTTGACCGATTTCATGAAAATGTTCATGTCGTGTCCCCTAATGGTTTATACCTAAATTAAGTTCTAAGTTTTATCTCTTCAGATATTTTGTTTACACAAAGTCACACACACACACACACACACACACAATGTGTGGCTTTTGCACTTGTACCCCTTATATTCTAAGCACCTAAAAAATACTAGACAGACTTAATCGTCATCAAAACTCTTCGACTACTAACCTTCTGGCGCAGACTCTAAGGTTTCAAAATTTTTCTTTACCTAAAAAGAATTAATTATTGACATAGAAAAAAATATATAAATTTTATTTTATTTAGCGACAAAAGTTATTTAAATCTTGGACTTGCCGTAATTTGCGTTCGGTCAACTAGGTCCACGGGTACAAAAAATAGTTCTGTTTCGTATCACATGGTCAGCCAATTATGAGTGAAGCATTTAAGAACACAAGAGGTGGAGGTGTAAAAAGACACCAGTCAGATTTATCTCCTCTGAGAGTAATAAATTTCATTATAGAAGCAGACCCTGTGGTGAATGAAGTGAAGGTGTCATTCGTCGGGTGTAAAGCAGATGCTTTTGGAGGGCCTGGGATGCTGATAAGCATATATTTCCACTCAGTGAGGAAGGATATTGTTAACCAACTCGTTGTACTTAGTAAAAACCTCAAGACGTTCAAACCAGCTTTTCGACTGATGACCTAAACAACAACGTGCTATTAGAACAAAATTGAAAATTAACTTGATCAACAACAAAAGAGAGGTGTTATAATGGAGTTTATCAAAATTTAGTTTCAAATGTTAAACCATTTACTCACAGTTAACTAATTCAACTGATTGTAATCTATCTGAAATTTCGTAAACATAAATTTAAGTTGTGCCAAACATAAACTGATAATCTTTAGTAGATTACAGTTTGTTTTTTCTATGGTTTGAATGAAGACCGATAGGGAGAAAGTGTTACCGAAGCTCACTTACAACACAATGTCGCACTTGCAACAACATCAGGGCAGAATTGATCCCTGTCAAACATTATTAAAATAACAAAGATAATACGAAAGAGTAAAAATGTGTGAGCGAGACAGATAATGATTCTTTATAGAATAATGTTAATAGATTAAAAGGAGAGAGAAGATAGACGCGTGCCGTGGATCCGTGCCGATATTTCCAGTCGTCCTCTCCATCTGTACCACCCCGTCCCGTTTGTAGCTTAGCAATTAGAATTTCAAATCAGTAACCTCTACAACGCTCCACATTACCATTGAGGAATATATTTTAAAATACTAACACATATATACATCTATTAATTCTTCAACACTAACACTAACACATATCTCTACAAACATTAAAGAAAATATGCCGCCCCAAAAAATAAAACTCTTGATTATATGTACCCCACCTAAAAATCTAACCTTACAAAAATACCTTTACACATTCACTTTTACACACACATCCGTAATAATATTAATCCCTCTTCCCATACCTAAACCAAAATCTTTCACTAACACATCAATACCATTTGTGTATAATATATATAACGAAACCTTTCAATAAAATTTTTATAAATAATTCATAAACCAACTGATCCTATGATACCTATTATTATAATAGTAATAAAAAAATAGTTTATAATAGTTTCAAAAATTATTCAATTGGCGCGTGTCTACACGTGGAGGGTTAAGTTTTATTATACATTATCTTTATTTTTTTTATTATTTTTAAATGTATTTGAAATTAATTCAGATGGTTGTATTAATGAAATGTATCGTATATACATAACAGGTTTTGTTCTCTACTATTGTAACAGGTTATTTTATATGTTTTTATTAATAAAAATACTATTATAATACCTGTATTTGTTTGTATTTAAATAAATATGTAACATTTAAATCTATGTACTTATAAAATTAATATTTTTATAACATTTATTTTAGTTGTATTTGTTTATATATTTACAATAACAATATATAAATCTGTCAAATTTTAATTTGACCCACCGAGTTGGTCTAGAGGTAAAGTCGTCGCCGTGAGTCAGCTGTTTAACAGCTGATTTTGGAGACGAAAGACAAATTATCACCAAAGTTGGAGACAGCTCATGGCAACTATGTCAGATCACAGGATACCTAATCAGGCGCACTGGTATGCTCCAGAAGGTAAAAGTTATGTCGGTAGACCTAGGAGAAGATGAAGATAGATGATATAGTACGTGAGTTCAGGCTGCGGCCTAATTATTGGTTGGACGAAGAAGAAAAAGTAGTGGCCTCCAAAATTTCTAGATAGATATGTTGAAAATTAATACTTGTATAGTTTTTTGTGTTACTGTAAAATAAACGATCTACACTTATAGAACAATGAATAGATGTGTTGTAAGTGTGTCATGAGTACCCCCGATATCACTTTTTAGAAAAACATATTTCTTAATAAATTTATAATTCTTCTCCTAAATTTCTGAGGAGATGAGTTATAATTTTTACAAAAGTTTTTTTTAATAAAATAAATCAAATAAATGATTATTTTATAGCGGTATTTTAAACGTTTCTCCATTAAATAATTCCTTTAAATTTATTACGTAAAATGTCTGCACTATTACAATAATTAATGTAGAATATAATAAGCAAAAAGTAACTGATGTGATATTAAACACTTATATTAAATCCTATTTTTATGCAAAGAAATAGTGACCAATCATTCCTCCATCAAGCCTGATAAAAACTCTCGGCGAAGTCATGTGTGGACAGACTACAAGTATACAGTCCTTGCCAGCTCAGGGCCATATTATAGAAACGTGCTTCCTATGACACATCAATACGTGGTCAAAATAAAAATGTTGTTTTAAAATTATTTTAAGTGTCTGTACCTTGCAATAAATTTATGGAAATTAATAAGTACGAATAAAAATAAAATAACTTATCTTTAGTTTAGTGTAAGTTTATATGTTTGAGAATATTTATTTTTTAGTTTCTGATTATTTTTTTATGTTGTAAACTTAAATTTTTAATATATTTCTACAGTTTTCACAAAAAATATTACTCAAAAAGTACAGTTAGAAGCTTAATTTTATTAAAACACTTTACCTTTTTGTATTGCCTGATGTTATTTTATTTTGACTTTCTCTAGTCTTAAATGAATATACATTTTTTGTTATAATTTTATTTGCAATCGGTTTTAAAAGTTAACTATAAACAATTGTTATGAATTATTAAACAACATTGAAGGTCTCATGCTCTGAGTACCTCTCATTGATCAATTATTCATTTTTTAAAGGAGAAAATTACTATTTATATAAATATTTTCATTTTATGTTATAAAAAATGCAGTTAAAAGAAGCATTTTAAGAAACATTATTATTAATATTATAAATGTAATTAATTTAAAGTACATTTATTTTCATGCACAATAGGTTTTATATACATTTAAACATTGACACTTTTCACACATAATTTTTATGTGAATTTAAACTATCACACCAACCGTTATTGCAACTTTTCTGAAGTCATGTACAAAGTAAGGCGAGTAACAAAAAGTACCAGGTGAGACTTAAACCGAGCATTGTACGTAGTTAAAACCTGAAACTTAAGTTAGGTACTACTAGAGGACCCAGCACGAATATTTTCATCAAAATCGGTCAACCGGAAGTAGTAGTTTATTCGTGTCATGTTTAACTTTTTTGCAATTTTATAAAAGAAAAAATTATCAACAATTTTTTTTATGACTCCTACAATTTTTTTTAAAATCGCCTCATTTACTAAATTTGTTATGCTCTATAAGATAGGGTAGGTGCCATGTCTCCTGAAATTCTTGGGCAGGCTGTTTTCTTGTAAAATATTGTTTTTTTTTAAATTGCAGCCTTAATATGCATTTTAGCGCAAACATGTAGTATATTATAGAAGTTGTAGAAAATTAATAAACCTACAAAAATTATTTTAGACTTGTTTTTGTATAACGCTTAGTTTAACGGTAATTAGTGATTTTTTTTCTTCATGAAAATCTGTAAAAATTGGATTTTTTAATATTTCGGCCTTAGTAGTCTATGCATTTTACGAAAAAAAGGATATAATAAAATTTATAGAAAATTAAAAGATCTTACAACTCTTAAGAATTTTTCTCCATAGAGCCTAGTAGCGTCAAAGAGTGACTTTTCGTATTATTAAGCCAAACGTAGGTTGGTTTTCATTTTGCATCATTCACTCATGATCAAAATAAGGTTATGTTTTATGAGATTAATTTTTGTTTATTTCTAATGTTTTGGTAGACTACTAATAATAGGTTATATTGTTCATTATTTTCATTGGCAAGAGAAAGTTGTGTGAGTGTTTCACACCAGATTTTTAATGTTCTAAAGATAGGGTAAGAGATAAGTTTGGTGAAAATCTTGGATGGGCTGTGCTCTCGTGGTAAAAAATGGTTTTCTTTCCTTCCCTATAGGCCAAGAGAAAGTAAAAATGAATGAACTGTAATTTAATTTGACTTTAATTTAATTTTAGTTAATTGGTTTGGGACATTTTGTGATGGGTATAAAAGTTTTAAAAAATTTGGGAGTGGTCAACGAATATTGAAAAATTTTTTCGCTAACTATATTTATAGTGGAAAACAATTACTCTATATGAAATTGTAGAAAAGGTTTTCTGTAAATAGTACAATAATATAATTATGGTACATCAATAAAGAGGTACTATATAAATTAAGAGGAAAACATGAACAATTTTTTAAGATAGTTTTATTTTTTTAAATTCGAGTCAACGATAAGAAAAACTTCTTGAAAAAGTGAATTCATATAATTAAGTAATATAATTTTATAGCTCTTTTATTTTCCGAATTAATTGTAATTTTAAGTAACTTAATATAAGTAAGATGTAAGTTGTAAGTTATATTCAGTACTCATAAAAAATGAGCTAATAATCCCGGTAACTTATCTAATAACAGCAATTACTAAGTCGAATTATACTATAACTAGTGGATAATAACGCGTGGAATTTGCAAGAGCATAAAACTAAGTTATATTGCCTCTGGAGTTTAGGTTATAAGGATCGCGGAGGCGTTTGATTTTTTAACTTTAAACTACACATAGTAAAATAAACTCTATAAATTTAAATTTGTCAAGGTTTTATTATTATTTTATAAGTCAATTTTACAGTAATTATTATTTTTAATGATAACTATAATTTAAATTGATTTGTTTAGTATTTCGAAAATTCAAATTTGAAATACATTAGTAAATAATTTATGAATTTATTAAATATTTTAGTATACATCCACCGTTTAATTTATTATTTTTTTTATATAAATAAAATTATTAAATCACTAGAACGGTCAAAGCAACAGTAAGAATTTTTACTTATTGTATAACACTTTTGTGGCTTTACCACACCGTCACCTCTTGATAATATTTAACAAAAAACGCATAATATATATTTTATAGAGAAGAAATCTTGATAACTAAATTGAAGAAAAGGAAACTGCGAAAATACGAGAACGCGATCTACAAATTAATTAAAACTCAACAACATTTCAAAATAAGAGACAAATGGATTAAAGAAATAGAAACTGATCTCAAAGCATTAAAAATTACAAAAAACATCTTAGATAGAGTTCTTTATAAAATCAAAATAAAGCTTTTGGAAACTTTTCGGTTGGAAAATAAGAAAGTAAAGGGCAAGGCTGGAGTGAAAAACGGAAGAGGGCGTTTAGCGTGAAATTGAAGGAAATCCATGCGCTAAGAAAACTCAGCGAAACATCTAGAAGACGCAAAAATAATTGAGTATAGCGCGCTCTTAATGAGCTTGAGAAAAAAAAGATGTATGAACAAAGAAGGATCTTATTGTTTTAATACAGTTTTCAAGTTAGGTAACTTAATTGTCTTCAACTGATGGGATTAACTGAGACTGTCATTGCCAAAAATTGTATAAGAAAGGGAGGGAGATGATATTGGATGGGATTAAGTTTAATAATGAAAGATGGTCCCGTAATCGGTAGTGGTTATCTGTCTTGATAACGTTGAACTAAAGGATATCAACCCAGGAAAGTCAGGAGTAATATTTTGTGACTCATTCTTATAACAACGGGAGTAGGAGAATGTGCGAGCGAGAGAGATAGAATTAAGAGAAGGATAAAGAGTATAGTAGAGTAGTAATAGCAGTAGTAAGGAGCCCGTAGGAGAGAACGTCGAGCGGTGACGAGGAACGAAATCCATCTAGTCTTGGTTTTGATTCCAAGCACGTATTATCCACCCACCACGTCCTTTAGCCTGGAGAAAATGGCTCGGTAGGAAGAAGGAATGAGTTCTAAGCGGGAAGGAGAGGTCGATGAGAGAGGTACCGACCGATCCACAAGGGGGCCCTACGGATTCTAAAATGAACATAGTATAGGGCTGGGAAGAAATCATGTTTTGCAGTAAAGGGACCTCTTTCTACTTTCTGATTATGAGGGGAAAGGTTGGTCCAATTTCAAATATAAAACCGAGAGAGTGTTGTCGATGATATTTGTGTTTTATAGTAGCAAGGTGATCAAAAATATTCCTTACAATTTAATTTTTTTATTAATCAATAAATTTTCAAAAATATTTATAAATTTTAGTCAAATTTATCGCGGGATTACTTTACTACATAGTTATAGCATCTTGTTAAATCTACAACATTCGACTCAATTTCGATGAGTTTATAATAATTCTCTACAAAATTTTATTAATTTACTTCTAAATTTCAGAGGAAAAACCTTATTTTTTTAATTTTATAATAAATCCATGCTTTCATTTAAGAAAACAAAATTACTAAACAATATAACTGCTTACATGATTGGTGTAGTGTTCAGTGAACTGACTTCAATACCACTGGTCCTAGATTTGATGACCACTCAGGTCTAGCAATTATACATTAGTATTCTGATGTACATAATAATTAGACGTAAAATTAAAAGAAAAACGTTTGCTCAATATAATTTCTTGAAGGAAGTTTTCAATTTCTTTTCATCCAAGTAAGCGCTTCCAAATCACAATTAATATGTTTAATTTTGCACAAAAATTTATAACGTTTTGTAGGTATTTATTTTAATGATCAATGACTGATTTAAACAATACAGATGGATTTAACACGAAATATTTCATGAGATTCAGTTTTTTGCTTACGTATTAGTAACTAATTGGGGCTTATTTGTAGAACAAAATTCAAATCACTTAAACTTTCCCTTAGGAATTCTTAAAAACTGGGAAAATATCATTTTTACATAAAACGTTATTTTATATTACTTAAAGAAACATTCTCTTGAATTATATACACAGAGCTACAAAAATGCAATCCAAAAATATTTTTATTACCAGGTTGTTTTTCAAAGTTGGTATGCAAAACACAAAGTAAATAATGAAACCTTTAAATCTGTGAACTCACAACTAGATATAATCATTCTCAGATACCTGATATTCGAAGAAGTTACACCAACTTGATCTATCTTAAGAGAAGGGAAATAATAATTGAATAAGTTCATTTCCCACTTAGTACATAAACTTAAAAGTAGAGATAAAATGTATTTATGTAAATGTAACGTATTGTAAGTTATATTAAAGCTGTACCTACTATGTGGAAAATGTTTGAAAACAAAGTCACTGTTATTAAGTAAGTAGGGCTAATTTGCTTCAAACGTTTCAAAACCGTTTTAATTTGAATTAAAAATTCATGGTAACCGAGAAAATTGTGTGTAAGTTTATACAAAAATTTATTTTATCTTATGAATTAAAATGTTTAAATTAGAAGAAACGTACCAGGTGAACCTTTGAAAGGGCTTAAAATCCCGATGGCCAATACCTCTCGCAGAAAATCAATGATGGAGCTGAGGTAAAAATGTGTTAAAGGTATCACAGGAAGTCAGAAAATCATCCATAATTTTTGGCAGTAAACCTCCTAAATAATACAGAAGTTTAGGACGAAAACATCCAAGAGGTTTTTTTGAAGACGCAGACAAATCAAGTACCTATACAGAACAATACAGTAAAAAACGTTTTAAGTGCATTCGCCAACTGAAGACTGGGGAAGAGTTCCCTTTCTAACTACCTGTTTGTGATAGTTAGAGCAGTGATAGCGATGATTAACAGCTGAACCGACCGGAGGGGAATAGTATCAATGCACAGTAGTGGGAAATGTGAAAACAGAACAAGCAGTGCAAGTATAACGTCTTCCAAGGTTTTTTTTAAATTGTAAAACTAATAACATAATATCAGGAAAGGGTAGCTACCTCATATAGTTGTGAAAAGGATACAGATTTATAATGCAAAAAATTCTTCTTGATCTTCATTCGTAAATTTTAAAATGATTTTGTAAAAAAAATCACAAGAGACGTACGATTTGACCTATAATTATTATGTTCTAAAAATAACTTGAAATAGTTTATGATTTTTTATTTTGCTTATATATTCGAGGAAAAAACAATAATGAAAAATACAAATAAAAGTTGAAGTGCCGAATGAAATTTCTCTCTCATCTAGATATGATAGAATATGCACAATTTTCAGCCCGGTCCATATCCTCTCCAAAAGAGTAGGGATGGAAATTCTCTTTTACTCCCCAATCATATCAAACTGACTCTCTTTCCCATCACCTTCACAATCTACCCTTTCAGAACCGGGCTTTTATTATTCGTGTTGTTTTCGGGTACCGAAATGAATTGGATGCGAATTGAGGAAGGTATGAGTTTTGAAGATCAGGGGAAAGTGGAGGCAACGCTTTAGGGATTTTAAATCCAATGGGGATTTGAACGGACCATACTCTGTTACTGTTATTACTATTACTACCTACCAACTTCAACTATTATTATTATTATTATTATTTCCATACTAGTAGCCTACACTAGTGTGGGTTTTCGTTTAAAAGTGGGGGAAAAAGTTTCAACTGCCAGTTTTCTCGTCACTCAATAAATTCAAAACACTTTTCATTCTCAATCTCTCTCCTATCTATGCTTCCCTTCAGTAATTCCCTCTCTGTTTTATATACATATATATATTTAATTTGACCACAATACTCTATAAATTTACTTTCGTGAAATACCGGGTGTCCCACGAAGGGGTATACGCATTTGATTTTCTAATACTTGCTCATTTTTCCATCAGTCAGTTTGATACTTTACACACGTTTTAATGAAGGTACTAAAAATGTTCTGTGAAAATTACATCCTGCTGATAATTGTAGAAACAAAATAACGGCCGGTAGAAAATATTTGAAATACTTGTACTTTTACTTTGAATAAATACAATACTGCTATTGTTAGGTATTTTAAATAAAATTTTATTGTCACAAATTTAATAGAATTGATACAAACTAATTAAATAAAAACTAAATAACAATGAAAATTTTATTGTAAAACAAACTTATTAAAAATGGTACCCATCCACTTCGACATATTGATAACAACGCCGAACTAATGACTTAGAAAATACCTCCTGAGGAATCCGATAAAGTTCCTCTTCGATAATGTGTTTCACAAAATCATCATCATTGTTGAAAATATGGCTGTACGCTTGTTCCTTTAAGTACCCCTAATTCCCTAAAATTCACACATATTTAAATCAGGTGATCGGAGTGGCCAATCCAAAAAAATTACTTCCGCGACTAGTTTCAACGCCCATGAAAGTTTTCATTTAGTAACTCTTTGACTGAGTTTGCATGGTGAGGTGGAGCGACATCTTGTTGAAAAATTGCTTGGGCCATTTCAAAAACCTTGGAATTTCTGAACATTGAATTTCAAAACTTTTATTTTGAATTTCAGAACTTAGAACATATCAGCAATCAGTTTTAATACTGCAATACAATGATTATAGTAAGAAAAATGGAATTTTCTTTTCTTTCAACCGCCATTTGGTTTCTACAAACATCAGCAGAATGTAATTTTCACAGAATATTTTTGGTACTTTAATTAAAAAGTGTGTAAAGTATCAAAATGATCGATGGAGGAATGAGCAAGTATTAGAAAATTAAATTCGTGTTTCGTGGGACACCCGGTATATCTTACCAAAATTGTTCGACTCTACAGTTATTAAACTGTTAGGACCTATTACTTAATATCAGTTAATTAAATTTTTTAATAGGATAATTCCATCAGAAGATGCTGTTTTACCTAATTATTAATCTTTATTCAAAATTACATCTTCGTTCGATTGACATCAAATTAAAGAGTTATTATTGTCAATTCAGGCTTTACAATAAAATTTTCAAGACCTGCATCCATTTTACGTAAATAATAAAACCCTTGAAAATAAAACATATTGACGTAAACTGATTAACTTCTACTGATCAAAATCAAGGACTTTATTATGGGCTTGTAAGAAGAGGAAAATCATCTAATTGGAAGAAGGTGGAATTAAGAAAACGGATATTAATAAATTACTTCAGGAGAATCTTCAATATCTCTAAACGAAAAACAAAAAATTATCTACATCATAATACTAGATTAAATTACTTTATATTAATTTAATTTCGTTTAGGGCCTATCAACTGCTGTAGGTCTAATCTTACGTCGTGTTAATAACAACAACGCAATAGCTACGTACATTGCCACGTCCAACATCTTTTTTTAGTACATATACATACATATTACTCGTACCTATTTTAATTAATAGTGAAGTAATGTTAATCTTTATTTAAAATTTTAACTTTGGTTAAACTTTAATAGAATCGTTGTTAAATCCTGAAGTTTAAACAGTATTTGTTTACCAATAAATCAAATTCAGAACAGTTTTATAGAAATAATAGTATGTAATTTTACGGTTACGCTTTTTTGCATCCCGTAGGTGGAATTGATCCAAACATAAAAGCTTTAGTTTTCGTGTTCAACTCTTTAAGAATAAATTTCCTTATTTTTAGGGGATTTGAAACTTATTTAGTTTCTTAGTTACTTTTGGGGGATGCAATACTTACTTGACAAAGTAAATAATCACAGTAATAATTACGGGTTGAAACTTAATCTCACAAAGACAAAGTTAATTATAATACAAAGAATACAAATGTCTGAGTTAGTTTAACAATCTCTATCACTAAATTGAAAGAGTCAAAAGTAAAATAAAATGTTTCCTATGCTGCCGAGACGTTGATTTGATTCTGAGTGTTAAAATGTTACGTTATTATGTTTTTTCTGTGTTTCTGTACGGTGAGCCATACTGTACGGTGTGAGTCATTGAATCTTAAACATGGAAACATCAGGAATATGGAGGCTGTTTTTTTGGTTTAACGTCCGACTGTTCTGCAATTACTGCTAATGCAGACGGTGAAGGATGAAATGATTTTTTTGTAACGTACGGAAATATGCTGTGCCTGAATGGGATTCGAACCTACGACTACATGATGAGAGGTGAGCTCAATATTGAGGCACTTGAGATGGGTGATACAGGATAATGTGGAGAGCGGAAAATGTGGATGTATTGTTGAGAATGGGTAAGGAGTGTGAATTTGTGTGGATTATAGGATTATAAAGAGAAGAAATTTGGTTTATCTGGGCCATGTTATGAGAGAAGATAAGTTCTCATTACTGAGGATTATTGTCCAAGGAAATATTAACAGAAAAAGAAGTGTTGGGCGTTGAAGACTTTTCTGGCTGCAAAATCTAAGGGATAGGTACGGGTGTACGTCGGTGGAGCTGTTCAGAGCCGCAATCAACAGGATTCAGATCGCTATGATGATTCCCTACCTCCGATAATGGACGAAACCGAAAAAAGTAGGGGATTAGAAAAATTAGAAAATCGCTAGACACTGAGTGAGTGAATCAGTCAGCCAGAGGAAAAATTTAGGTTAAAAAAATTAAATTGTATTAAAGTATAATTCTGAAATCATAAACGCCCAGTGATTTAGCACGCTATTTCTTTTTACAAAGAGATTTACGATATTGACTCCAGGAAAAATTTAGGTATTTTTCGTGAAGATTTCAAATATTTTTAGAAATATCCTATATATTTTTTGAAATAAAAATTTAAGTTCTTTTAAATTTATTTGAAAATTAAATAGATATTTTTAATTGTACGTAGGTGTATCACGAGCTACGTAAAAAAATTTTGTGTTCATCTATTTTTAATAATAAACTAGAAAATACGTTTGTTTTGAACATAAGATTCGGAGTGTGTGTGGTGAAGGTAGGCATTTTTATAGAAACGTATATATATTTTATCCTTTTGAGAAATTCTTTATTCTATTGTATTATTTGTTCAAATAATAATAATAAAGCTATAAAAGTAAAAAAGGAGGAGGAAAGGAAGATTTCATTGTGTTTTTTGTGTATAGGTCTGTGTACGGTTGGATAAATAGTTAAGTTGTGGTGGATGTCTAAAGACAGAGTATGGAATCCGGTATAGGTGTTTAGGTCCATCCGAGATCTACATCTCCTACTGCTATATAAGACCGTCTGATTTTTGTCCGCTACATAGTAAGATCGTATAGAGGGGATGTAGTAAAGGGGGGAGGTAAAGAGTGAGGTTAAGAAGTACCATTCATGCGTACACGAACTCCAACAAGCCAGAAGAATGAGGTATTTGCATATGAATACTTATCTATACAACGATAGATAGAGACCGAATACAAATAAAACAAGGTAAAAAAATAAAGGCTGTAAGAAATGAACAACGAAGAGTAAAGAGTGTGGTAGTTAGCTTTATGTTCAAAAGGTGGTGGGGTGAACAAGAAAATAAAATGAAAAAGAATAAAAATGAATGAAAAAACTGTAGAATAATAGTTACAAATCCCTGGTTCGATTCCCGGGTACCTCAATATCACCACTAATAATTTTATTTCGATGTCGCAAACATATTTATTTACGTCACCAACTTTATGTTGCACAAAGATAAATCTTTTACGTGAATGACGTCGCAAAACAACTATACAAGACGATGCGCGACAAATTTGTATTACTTGACAACCCCTCATAGAAAACATGTACACTAGGGTGCTCAGGACTTTTAAAACGCCTTTGGCCAAGGAATCTTTTTGCCCAAACGTAGGACTGTTGTGATGACTGCAAGCTCCAGCAAGTAATTCAAGTTTTAGAACCTTTAGAGTCATATTTAGAAATATTTATAATAAAATTATAATAATAGATATTAAATTTTCAATTAAAAAAGATGTCACACGATTTGTTATGAAACTATTAAAGTATCTTCGATTTATTCTTCTTCTTCTTCTAGTGCCAATCCGTTACCGGATGCTGGCGATCATTCTGGCAATGCTGATTTTATTCACTGCTGCGTTAAAAAGTCCCGTAGTGGATGTTTCAAACCATGTTCTCAAATTCTTTAACCAGGATATTCGTCTTCTTCCAATGCCTCTCTTGCCCTGTATTTTTCCTTGTAAAATGCATTTCAGCAGCTTGTACTTGTTCTCGTTTCGCATGATGTGTCCTAGATATTCCTAGATATTCGATTTATTAAGTAACATTTATATAACTTCGATTATAATTCGTCTGAAAAACTTGTCCACCCATATAATATGACAATCACCCAATACCACAGACACAGTTAAATATTTAGGCCATGTATAAGGAGCCTGACATGGAACAACCATACACGACAAATTTCGCTAATCCGTAGGTTAAAAATCTGGTGTGAAACATTCTCAAAGTTTCTCTTGCCATAGCAAATAATTAACCATAAAACCTAACATTAGAAATAAACAATAAAACTAACTTCAGAAAACGTATCCTTATTTTAATCATGAATGATTAATGCAAAATGAAAATCAACCTTAGTTTGGCTTAAAAATACGGAAAATTACTTTCACGCTAAACTAGGCTCTGTAGAAAAAAATTCTCTATTTAAAAGTTGTAGATCTTTTAATTTCCTGTAAATTTTATTACATAAACTTTGTCGTAAAATGCATACTAAGGCTGAAATCTTAAAATGATAAAAACGATGTTTTTTACAGATTTTCATGAAAAAAAAACAAATTTTTCTTATAGAAGAACCACCATACTTCAATTTCACTTTCTTCTATCTATTTTTAAACGATTTTAACATTAAAGACACTTGTAAATTAAGTTCCACATTAGATTTTTTGGAGTCTATTGCTGGGTGTGCTCCTTGAAGTAATTAAATACACTATTATAATAATTATTATTTTCACTAATTTTCCAAATTGTAGTGGTGAAATTTTCAACTAAGTTTTTCAAGTTTTTAAATAAAAATTGATTAGTAATCTATATGTTTTAACAACAACCATTAAATTTTATATAAGTTACCTAATTTGAAATATTAACTTCTGATTTGATACCAGAATCGCTGAATTTCGAAGTAATTCTCAAAATTTAACACATGAATCTTAATTTTTATGGAACGGTTTAAATTTATATTATTAAAAATTAATTTTTAAAGGATGTGTGTGAAATACTTGTTATTTTATTTATACTGAAATACTAAAAGTAAGAAGTTAGTATATTGCTTAAGGATATAAGATGATGTTAACTGTATTTTTTGATGTCGTCATATAGGTTAGGATATCATAGGTACGTTTTAAAGTTTTACTGCTATCAAGGATACAGTTTATGTCATGCATACACCATCTATATCTAACTATAAAAAAAGATATGTTGCAATACTTGAACGGCAACATGGAAGCTACCGTTTGTTGTCGATTTCGCAACTTAGTTCAGTGTCGCAAGGAAATTGTTGTTAGAATACACCCTTTGTAGATACGTACGTATACCTGTACGCACACATACATTCCTTCTAAAACATTTTTTCCTGTCTTTAATTTTTATTACGATACTGTACATTGAGCTGCACAATTTCCGTATATGATATTTAAATGGCGGAGGGGAGTTTTTACTTTAAGGAAAAAAGGAACCAAGTGGTAAATTCATATATAACTACGGGTGTTGTCCGTTAATCAGACCAAGAGGTCTCTACTCCATTGTTGCTGTAGACGTCGCACAGTTGGGAAGTTCCTTGTATAGCTGTATCACGAGCTAGTTGGTTTGGATGGTCATCTAGTCGTTCGTAAAATTTACTATAGAAGGACGCGGTAAGCTCTTTACTTTTCGGAATTTCGAAATCGTCGTGGAGGGTTTTATTGCTTACATAAATAGTAGCGCCAGACGCAAGTCTTAAGAATTTTGATTGAAAGTCCTGGATCGACTTTAACCCTTTATAGGGCAGTACTGCGGGGGAAAATATACATGTTGTAAAATGTTAAATTTTGTTTTATAGGGACTTGAATAATGTATGTCTAGTGCCAAAACGGTAAGATATGTTTTTTATGTTAAGACCTGGTAAGTATACTTACCAAGGAACGTTTATTGAAATGTGAATCATATAGGCCTACGTAATATTTAGTGGTAAGAATGCTTATTAAAACAACTTGTCCTATTATAACAGAAAAATGTGAAGAACAACTTATCTCAACTTTTTATTAGCATGAATGCTTGCTTTCTCGTAAAAAGTTCGAATTTTCTAAACAATATACAAAAGTAACAACAAAACAACACGGTTGCGTACGCTGGTATAAATCCTTACCACATTCGTGTACTCATGAAGCAAACGGTCGCTGCACACTAATTTCAAAATTTGGATAGCCTAATTACTTACTAGAGAACATCTATAAAATCTTAAAGAATATATGGTATAAAACCATAAAATGACAATAAGATTCAACTGCATAGGTTATTCTTTAAAAAAAAATCGACCTTATTGCCAGTGGTAAGTATTCTTACCAAAGGCCTATAAAGCGTTAAATTACTCTCTGCCGCTACTCGTTTTTTTATTACTTTTAAAAAAAATTCTTAATGTGTGTACGTCGCAATCTGTTTAATTCAAAACAATAAGCAACCCCATGACCCAATGAGGTGAGAATGATGTGTAAATGAGGTTAGTCTTGTACAGCCTCAGGCCGACCATTCCTAAGGATATTTAATTGAATCCCAACCATCAGAGTACACCGGTAACCACTGTCTAATATTCAAATCCGTATAAAAGTAACTACCTTTACGAGGATTTGAATCAGGAACCTTCCTCCCCAAAATATTTTATGTGTGTTTCTTTTATTTTGGTTATTATGCATTATTTTTTTTTGAATAATCCAAACCGGTACTGCACCTTGTTAGCTCGAATTAGTGGGGATATTGTGAGTATAATATCCAGAGTAGTAAATATTTTTGAGATCTTATTTTGCTGTTAGCTACATAAAAAAATTCAGCAAAGTATTGTTGTTGTTGTTTAGGTCATCAGCCAAAAGGCTGGTTTGAACCTGTAGAGGTTTTACTAAGTAAAACGAGGAGTGAGGTGGTTTACCATTGCCTTCCTCACTGAGTGGAAAAGTACGCTTATCAGCATGCCGGGCCCTCTGAAAAGCACATATTTTCCACTCTGCAAATGACACCTTCACTTCATTCACCACAGGGTCTGGCTGTATAATGAAATTAATTACTTTCAGAGAAGATAACTCTGATTAGTGTCTTTTACACCTCTACCTCTTCTGCTCTTAAATGATTCAGTCATTCAATTGGCTGACCATGTGATAAGAAACAGAACTATTTATTTTAGCCCTGCAACAAACAGATTGAGTGTAAATAATTTGACACTCCACCTGTCTGTTATGGGCAGAGCAAAGTATTAGCCGAGTTAAATATTGTAATTATTTAATACATAGATTGGTTAATTTACATTTCGTTGTTTACTTTATACAATAATTTGTTTGTTATTGTTTAATAAAATTATTACAAATTTTTAATTTTTGAATAACAAACATTAATACGTAGTGAATTAATACCTTAACAAAAAATACACCTAATTTTTACGTTGTAATAAAAATATTGGTACCCCTGGCATCAACCTCACATTGTATCATTAAACTTTTCATTTTGTTACCTCCAATGTGGTGTACGTTCAAATCTGTTCAATTCAGAATAATAAGCAACCCCATGACCCAATGACTTACGAATGATTATGTATGACGTGTAAATGAGGTGTAGTCTTGTACAGACTCAGGTCGACCATTTTTAAGAGAGTATGGTTAATTGAACCCCAACCATCAAAGTACACCGGTAACCACTGTCTAGCATTCAAATTCGTACAAAAGTAACAACCTTTACTAGGATTTGAACCAGGAACCTTCGTCTCTGAAACCAGCTGTTAAACAGCTGACTCACGACGACGACGACTTTACCTCTAGATCTAGACCAACCCGGTGGGTCGGTTTAAATTCCGGTAATTTTAATTGCATACACTTTTCCCCAAAAATATAATTATATTAAAGCCACAATCTTGAAAAATTCATTTTTACTACGAGAGCACAACCTCCATAAATTTCAGCAGACATGGCTCTCACCCTATCTTGTAGAGCATAAAAAATTTAGTAAATGAAGTTATTTAAAAAAAAAAATCTTAGAGCCGTTTTTGAGAAAATTGCGAACACACACACACACGCGCGCGCGCGCACACGCACACACACACACACACAGACCAATCGCCAAAAACTTTTTTGGAGGTTCAGAATAATAAGCAACCCCATGACCCAATGACTTACGAATGATTATGTATGACGTGTAAATGAGGTGTAGTCTTGTACAGACTCAGGTCGACCATTTCTAAGAGAGTATGGTTAATTGAACCCCAACCATCAAAGTACACCGGTAACCACTGTCTAGCATTCAAATCCGTATAAAAGTAACTACCTTTACTAGGATTTGAACCAGGAACCTTCATCTCTAAAAAACAGCTGTTAAACAGCTGATTTGTATCATAAACCTAACTCAATATCTCACACCAAACATATTCTAACAGTTAAATTAAACGTGTTCTAATTTGAAACGAATAAATTTTTACTTGACAAATTATTTAAATTTAATATAATGTGAATTATAAATTAATTAATTACAATAATTAATTTAAAACAATAACTTATGTAATCTATTATGTTTAATAAAATAACGATTCATTCAAAGCTTAAATATTTTTGTTTTTTTAGTAAGTAAATATTGTATTACGCAATTCGTTTGTTAAATTTCCATACATTATATAAATTAAATTAATTTAATTACCGTTTTAATTTAAAATTTATTAATACTAAATTAATATGATTGTCTACTTAGTTGTTAAAATTAATTAATCGACTTACGTAAATCGGTATTTTGATGTTATATTTTGTTAAATTTCAAATGCATAAAACGGAAATTTATTTAAATGCCAGATTTAATCATATTTATTTGTTATCGTCTAAATTTAATGTAATACCTGTATTTGTTTTATTAATTCAATTAATGCAGTCATTTATGTGTACTAAAAACAAAATAAAATAAAACATTATATACACTAAATATTATTTTGTTCAACTTGTACTAAATATGAGTTTACAGTGTTGGATAAATTAAGTTTCAGTTGTAGAATCTTGTATGCTGTTATCATGTAGGTTTAAAATGTAAGTTTAATGCAGGTGTAATTAAATTCATTACTCTCAGAAGAGATAACTCTGACTGGTGTCTTTTACACCTCTACCTCTTCTGTTATTAAATAGCCTCCGTCAGTCATTCAATTGTTTAATCTATCCCAGTATCATAAATCAGCGTTGAAACTAATTACAAAAATTATTAATAGTTTGGGAGCAGAAGAACAAATGGGATTCAGAAAATGAAGAACTTGCATGGATACAATTTTTACAATCAAACAAGCAATTGAGAATAGAAGAGAATTCAATATAAAAACTCCATATTGTTTTTATTGACACAATGAAAGAATTCACATTCGATAATTTCAGTCGTTTAAAACTATTGGTAGTGTTAGAGAGAAGAGGATACCAACTTCTCGTGGTTTTTATTTGTCATCAGTCTCTCGACTGTTTTGATGCAGTTCTCCAAGCTGTTCTATCTTGCACAAGTCGTTTCATATCTATATACCTGTAACACCCTACATCTTTTGTAATTTGCTTTATATAAGATTATTCTAACCTTTGCCTCCCCCTACAATTCACTCCCTCAATATTATCCTCTATTATTGATAGACCAATACCTGGATGTCTTAAGATATATCCAACTAGCCTATCCCTTCTTCTAGTAAGATGCTTCTATATACTTCTTATTTCATCCACTCGCCTAAGAACCTTTAAATTACTTATTTGTTCACCCACCGTATCTTTAACATTTTCCTATAACATCATATTTTAAAAGCTTCTATCCTTTTCCTTTCTACAGCCCCTATCACCCAAGTTTCACTCCCGTATACACTCCAAACATAGTGTTTTAAGAAATTTTTTCTAATCTGTCTCATACCTCTTGGTATGAACGACTAAAAGTATGTACACTGTTGTACCAAGTATAAATGGAAATTAATTAAGGGTATTATTTTATAATGAAGTAAGTTAATGAAAAATCTTGTTGTTCATTTATGGATAATCAAAATTAATGGTTCAGAACAAACTTTTGGTAGTGTATACGAAACCGTTTTCAAACCAATCTGGATTTATGGTATCCAGATGGATCAAGTAAGTTAAATATTCAAATTATGCAACGTTTTCAGTCAAAACTTTCCTAGGCTTTAACAGCTGCCCTTTGGTACGTGATTCACAAAAATCTTGTTACTTTAATAATCCAAGAAGGAATTTCAAAATATAGTTCAACACCTGGAAAACGGCTTGAATCTCAAGAATATTATTCAGCGATAAATTTTTTGAACAACACTGGTACAATAAGAAAGCTAAAATGGAGGCAATTAACTTATTTCTTTAATAAATAAATTATTAACCTTTATTTTTCAAAATTTAATTATATTTGCAATAAATATAAATGTTTGTACATTAGTTATTTTTTAACGTACCTTCTAACTGGGAGATTCGTTTTCATAAATTATTTATTATTAAATCTATTTATTGTTCTGTTAAAGAACAGATTGTGGATATTTCTGTTAATTACGAGTAAAATAATTGTAGAAATTAAGCAACATGAAATTAAGCTCATACAAACACTCAGATTGTTGTATTCCGCGAAAATATAAAAAAATCAATCAAAAAACTAAATTAAATAATCATATAAACGTACGAAATTCGTTTTATTTTGGTAGGGGAATATTTTTAGGGTGGGAGAAAAGACAAAGAAATTATATGACAAATCAAACGTCAGTCATTCACTCATTGAACCGTGGCAGTTTGTCGTCAGTTATGCCAACTTTCTAAACATAAAATCTGTGACAATATAAAAACAATAAACAATGAATTGTTCCGTAAAAGTACAATCGTCTCCTATGGTTGGATCAATGATGTTCGTAGTATAACAATCCTGTATGAAACAAAACTCTTTCTTCTTTATTATTAAAGACAATCAAATTGATTTCAAACAACGAAATAAGATTTTCAGCTATTAATTTGGTTATAAATAAATATGATTTTATATTATTTATACTAATTTATTTTTCGAAATACAATACATTTAAATTAACAAACATCATGTACAAATTTTGTTTGGCTCAATAAGATACTACATATTGACAGTTGTAACTAAACTGTACAACTGATACAGGAACAGCATGTACTGTAATAGTCTCTAACTACTGATCTTAACAATTATTGTAGGCTATTGTATTCTGTTAGCCTAGCGTTTATTAAACACTCCTGATATAGTTTTTAATTTCTCTTGCCCTATATAGAGAACTTAACGAGTTTTCACCGGAAATATACGTTTCCAGGCCCCCTGAACCTCCAAAAAAGTTTTTGGCGATTTTTCTGTGTGTGTGTGCGTGTGCGCGCGCGTGCGTGTGTGTGTGTGTGTTCGCAATTTTCTCAAAAACGGCTCTAAGACTTTTTTTTTAAATAACTTCATTTACTAAATTTTTTATGCTCTACAAGATAGGGTGAGAGCCATGTCTGCTGAAATTTATGGAGGTTGTGCTCTCGTAGTAAAAATGAATTTTTCAAGATTGTGGCTTTAATATAATTATATTTTTGGGGAAAAGTGTATGCAATTAAAATTACCGGAATTTAAACCGACCCACCGGGTTGGTCTAGATCTAGAGGTAAAGTCGTCGTCGTCGTGAGTCAGCTGTTTAACAGCTGGTTTCAGAGACGAAGGTTCCTGGTTCAAATCCTAGTAAAGGTTGTTACTTTTGTACGAATTTGAATACTAGACAATGGTTACCAGTGTACTTTGATGGTTAGGGTTCAATTAACATACTCTCTCAGAAATGGTCGGCCTGGGTCTGTACAAACGTCTCATTTACACTTCATACACATCATCCTCATCTCATAAGGTCATGGGTTGTTCATTGTTCTGAATTGAACAGATTGCACATTAGAGATACAAGAAAAAATTAAATTTACAATTTTTATATCAAACAATTTTTCTACAAAGCTAAGTTCAAAGTTGATTACTGATTTTCTGTATTTCACTCATCAAAATCGGTAAAACATTAAATTTTTTCAAGACTACAGCCATGTAACGGCTAAAATGTAGGCCTATATAATCAAAGTTACAGGAAATTAAATAAACCCACAACTTTTATTTTGATAATTTGTTTCTACAGACGTTAGTTCAACGCCAATTATTTCTGATTTTTCGTATTTAAGTTCTACGGAGATTGATTTCCATTCACTCATGATTAAAATATGGGGGGGGGTCGTCAAGTAAATATGACATGACGATGAGCCAGTATGAGCCAGTTTTTGTTTTCAAAAAGTTTCTATTTAAAACACCTGAAACTTTTAATATCAACCAATTAATAACAAGAATTTATTTCTATAATTTCAAACTTAATTAATTTTTTTAAATTATTCGTAAAATAATTACAGGTAAAACAATGAAAAAAAATTCCAAAATTTTATTATACATAATTATTTAGATATTTTTCAAAGGAATCTGATATTTATTTAAATTCAAAATAAGTCATTTTTCTCATTGATGAAATTTATTACAAGGATACAAACTTACAAAGAAATTTCATTGTAAAATTACATTTATAAAAACGCCCTTTAGGCTTAAATTTAATATTTAACTATAAATAATTATTCAATAAATTACAGTATTTTACGTAAACTTTCAAGTTATACATATTTATGAGTTAATAATCAGGTCTTATAGGGCCTAAATGAAAAAAATACATAATAAATATATTTTTAAATCAGATATTGTAATTAATTAAACAATTCAATTTTGAAATATTTAGGCTAATTAATTTAATATATAATATATTCATAATTCTCACATATATGTAAAGAAATTTAAAAAAAAGTTATTCAAAGTTTAGGAAATATCATTGTTAGTTTTATCAACAATTTATAAAATTATTCTGAAAGATTTCATAAATACAATTACCCATAAGTTATACTACCTACATTGGGTAATTGAATTATTATTTTATTTGTATTTATTTAAAAGTATAAAGACTTTTTTGATAGAGTTTGGTTTCAACTCCTACTGGAATGATTTTGGTCAACCTTTTCTACAAATGTACCTCTCCACGTACAGATTTGTCAGTACCCTTTACAGAAAATAGAAATTAAGTCTCCCTGTAAACTGGTTTTATGAATATTTATCGAACACATGCCGTTTTAATCAATTTGTGGCCTCCATTAAGAATAATTGGCGCAGTTTTATGGGAATTTTCTTAGTTTCCAATGAAACTTACCGTTCCGGAAAAATCTGGAAATCGTCAAGTATTTCCTGAACCGTTTAAAGATAAGGAATTTTACAGATTCTTGAACATAGAAAAAGAGTCATCGAGTCCTTACCGCAAAAAATCTGATGTAAAACACTTACACGATTCTCTCTTACTAATGTAAATAGTAGTCTACCTTAAAATTATAACCTATGTGTAATAATCAATTAATAATGTAAAATAAAAAACATAACTTAATTTTAATCATAAATGGATAACGCTAAATGAAATTCAACCTTTGTTCTACTTAAATATATTCGAAAAATCATTAGTAAAGGCTAAACCAAGCTGTATAAAAAAATGCTTATTATAGAGATTGTGTGTTTTTTTATTTTCTATTTCTTCGGTTATAGTAAAATAGACTATACTTTTATCATAAAATGGATACTGAGGCTGAAATTTCTTTATAAATAACCCCATTTTTTGCCAATTTCATAACGACACACACACACACACACACACACACACACACACACACATACGAAGACAAGTCAATTAAAACATGTTTTTTGTTGGGTTCAGGGGCCTGAAAACGTGTATTTGCGGTGAAAACTAAGTTTCGAAAAATTAGCATGAAATTATACCTTCCTCGCTATATATTCGTATTCATTTAGGGCAAGAGAAAGTAAAAATGTGTCCGGAAAATTTCAAATCGTCTTGTCAATTCGATGATACCCGGTACCTGTTCAGCGACTTCATTTTCTAAATCTACTAATTAATAAATAAATTAATTAATTATTAATTAATAATTAATTAATTTCTATTAAAAAATTAATTGATCAAAGTGAAATTAACTTTTTATCTCCGACGTTTATCTAATTTTTTTACATTGACTTTGGTATGGACCTTCATAAATTTTTACGAATTTTTCCTGTGCATTGTTTATGCCTCCCGATTTTTTATAGTATTGTATTAGGTAGTTCTTGTATAATTCTTGTATGTTCATACCCGTTATTTAGGTTACTAATAAGCGTATTTTTATTACATATAAAATAGTAGGTACTGATTATTTAAAAATAATAAATAAATAATTTGCTCCTTATCTGCTAAAACCAAGGCTAAAACAAATATTTTTTTTTATCACATTTTCGGCCAATGATGACTGTAGCATTTCGGAACAGAAGAGTTGGATGTGTAAAAGACACTAATCAGAGTTATCTCCTTCCAGAGTAATGAATTTCATCATTGTATAGCCAGACCCTGTGGTGAATGAAGTGAAGGTGTCATTTGCAAAGTAGATGCTCTTCAGAGGATATGCTAGTGAGCATATTTTTCTATTTAGTAAGGGAAACAATTTTAAACCACCTCACTACATGATTTACTTAGTAAAGCCTTAAGAGGTTCAGAATACGGGCTTTCTGTTTTGCTGATTCATAAAATTTATTTAAAGACTATCCTTTGATATTTGCAACCTCAAACTTATTTTAACTTATCAATATAGCACGCGCATAGTGCGGGCGCAAATGCTACTGTAATATTATGACATTTTGAAAACTGAAAATTTTTTTAACATTTCAAACACACGGAGTATGAATTCCTTTTATAATTTCTGTGTTATGTTGGTAACCCTGCTAACGCTCCGCCTTTCTTATTTGAATTTATATTGTCTTAGCTACGTTGGCAATGTGTTTAGGCTATATCTGTTTTTGTATGCAGTTTCAATTTGCCAACTTATCAATTTTGCCAACTTTCTTTATCGAGAATAAAAAAAATTCTTATCGTTTATATACAATGGTTATTGTCGGAGTTTCTGTGTAAGTCGATTTAAAAAGAACAAGAGACTTATATTTTTCATAGTTCGATTGTCAAATTGTATTTGTAAGAGGCCGCCTCCGTGGCTAGCACGCTAGCCTACAAAGGGGAAGGTCCCGGATTCGATTCCCGAGCTGTTGATGCGAATTTAAAAAAAACTAAAACAAAAAATTCTGTAAGAAAACCGTTATTTAATTTTTATATGACAGTTAGGGCCTAAAATACATGCAGTATGTAGGCTAAAAATAAAGAGCATCATATTTATGAAAAAATAATAATAAAATATCTATCGACGTAACACGTTCTATTCAGAGAGTTGTAGGAAATTTAGGTGATCAGGAAAAAGGTTGGTTTGAACCTCTAGAGGCTTTACTAAGTAAAACGAGGAGTGAGGTGGTTAACAATAGCCTTCCTTACTGAGTGGAAAGGATGCTTATCAGCAAGCCAGGCCCTCTGAAAAGCATCTACTTTCCACCCTGCAAATGACAACTTCACTTCATTTACCACAGGGTCTAGCTGCATAACAAAATTAATAACTCTCAGAGCAGATAACTGTGACTAGTAGTGTCTTTTACACCTCTGCTTCTTCTGTTCTTAAATGCTTCAGTCTTATAATTGGCTGAACATGTGATAAAAAACGGAACTATTTTCTGTAGCTCTAGAACTAGCTTATCGAGTGCAAATAATTTGATACTCAAAGAGGTTGATTTTAATTTTGCGTCAATCGCTCATGATTGAAATTAGGTTATGTTTTCTGTATTTTACATTGTTTACTAATGATTTAACCTACCAAGGTTATGTGTTTCATTATTAACATTGGCAAGGAAAAGTAGTGTGAGTGTTTCACACCAGATTTTTCTGTTGTAACTTTATACTAAATTATTTACTTAAAATCTCCCAGCAAATTTTGCACCTACCACTTTGGTATAATGTTTTAAACATTCAACTGACTTCGATTTTGAGTTCTCGAAGCAAAATTAAGACATGAACGTCAAAGATTATATTATACAGAAGTTTACATTTAAATACTTCTCGAATGATAACGTTGATAGAAACTCATTTTAGAAGTTTAAGGATCTAAAATTATCTTCAACATTAACATTACAGTGTGTCATAAATAGCACATTTAATTTTGGACTGATAGTTCTATTTTAAATTGTAATATTTAACTTCTTGCATTAATTTCTTTATATAAAAATAATTTATTAATATATAAAAGTACCTATTTTAAGAGAGTATATTTCAGTAGCTATTTTTTTTTTTTTTTTTTGTAAACAGTTTTATAATTAGACAGCAAAAGAATTTGGCATATTAAAATTCTCCTCATCACATAAAATTAGAAAATCATCCCAACTTTTTGCCTGTGAACCTCTTAAGATAACACACAAATACAAGGGAAATATCCAATAAACCTTTTTTTTGTAGATAAGAAGACTATTACGTAACATAAGATCCAGAGGAGGTCCATTAATGGGTGAAGCCTCCATTCAAGACACATAAGCCTACACCAGTAATTACTTATTCGTCTATAAAATCTATTTATTGTTACTTTGCAAACAGATTGTAGACTGTTACTGTTGTAAAACAACGTATTCTTCTTTTCATCATCTTGGAGTTCTTCGTTAAACATATTTTTCTTGGAATTCAATTCAATTCTTATATGTCACCATTACCTTTAGGAATCATAATTTCCCAATTATTTTTATAAAATAATTCGTTCATAGAACAAAGAGAATATGAACATTGTCTCACCCAAAACTACTACGAAAACCACAAAGAAGAAGAGAAGAAAAAGATGCTGAAATAGGGATCTTATGTTGTTGTTGTTTAGGTCATCAGCCAAAAGGCTGGTTTGAACCTGTAGAGGTTTTACTAAGTAAAACGAGGAGTGAGGTGGTTTACCATTGCCTTCCTCAAGGGATCTTATATAAAACATATTTGCCACTGAGTGTTTTCCTCAATGAAGACGAAAACAGGACATTCAAAACGTACATCATAAATATTGGTGGTTGTATAAATTGACAGTTGTAGTCTTTCCTAAAACATTTTCCATCCATTTTCCAAACATCTTTCATGACAGAAATTTAACATGGACTACCATGTTACCTACGTAACATAAAATAAGACACAAAATTGAAACATTTTATCAGTTAAAAAAGGTAGACGTTCAAAATTTAGTATCTCAAATAAATTAACCATGAACTATACGACCATTATGGCCCTGTGGGATTCAGTTTTGAGAATCAGCAATAACGTCCTGTATTAAATGAAATTCAGGCCAATCAAAACAAAATTATTGGTTCAATTAATAATGATTTACAACACCCATATGTTTAGCCTATCATTTGGCAAAAAATATATAAACAAATTCAGCTGTATGAGATACACAATATAAATCGAATACTAGACATTCCCTGTGATAAAGAAACGTCAATGGCTACGAGATATGATCACAGAAAATCTGTGAGGAATCTGAAGTGTAACAACTATTAATTCGTCAAGTGAAAATTTATGTTTATTTCAAATTTAGCGTCTTGTTAAAATCGTTTTGAAAAGCAGCTAACTGAAAATTTTCAAAAAATAACTGAGAATTGAAATCATAAATTTTGATTTAATAGTTAGTTGCTCTAATTAACGCTGATTTGATCAAGACCTAAATTATTGGGTATAAAACAATAATTTCTTTTTCTTTTACAGCTACATTACAATATTTTAATTTTATTTGAAGAGTAGGCACGTAGGCTATAACGGCAAGGAGCGAAAACGAATAGAAGTTAAACATCCAATGATCTTTGACTTCTGTAATATTTAAAAAATATAAAATAAAAGAGAATAAATAAAAGACGAAATAGACGATAGAAATAAATAATAAAAACATAATTGAAAAATATAATGGTTTTTAGAGGACAATGGCTACTCAGATGAAAGGAAAAAAGTATTTTCAAAATTGAAGAAAATTTGTAAGAAAACAAAATAAGAAACAGACAAGAAATTAAAGGAGTAACTCATACATGATTGTCGTAGTCTTAAGTCGACTAAAACCAAAAAAGGGTTAAATACAAATAATGTTACACTAATTTTATTTAGATTATTTACCCAAATTGGTCTAGTAGTAAAGCCGTCACCATGAGTCAGCTGTTTAACAGCTGATTTTCGGAGACGAAGGTTTCTGGTTCAAATCCTAGTAAAGGTAGTTAGTTTTAAACGGATTTGAAAACTAGACAGTGGTTACTGAGGTACTTTGGTGGTTGGGGTTCAATTAACCATACTCTCTCAGGAATGATCAGCCTGAGTCTGTACAAGGCTACACCTCGTTTACACGTAATACATAAATAAGCCTCATCTCATTCGGTCATGGGGTTGCTCATTGTTCTTAAAATGAACATATTGTAATGTACACATATTATAATTGTACAAAAACAAGTTTATTTTAAAGTTCCATCCAAAGTTCGGTTATTTACGACTACAGTGGGTTATCTAACGTAAACTGGTTTTATGACTTGTAATAATTTCTAGACCCTAGCCGGGAATCGAACCTGAGACCTAAATTTTGACTACCGTATCTACAAGGCTCGTCCAAAAATTTTATTTCTTTAACTTTTAATTTTGAATTAAACTATTAACTATAATTACATGATTCTTGGTCAGTTTTAATTTTCGATTATTCTATCCAAGTATTAAACACTGAAATCTAAAATTTATTGTTTAATTCTTTTAAGTTGATATCTCCAACAAAACAATTTTTGTCGCTTATGTAAGAGTAAGTAATATTTACTTTTATTTTATTTAGTTGTTTTTCGAAAGTAATAAGGAAACTGTTATATACATTTTTCAAACAAAAAATTTTTGTTGTTGACCTTAAAGGCGGCAGATGTCCAGTCGAGTAAACCCATGTCCTTTTCTCATATCATAAGGTAAAAATACACCTATAGTCTACCCTTAACTTAGGGGCTACTAGTTGTCCTTTTGGTTATTTTATTGTTGTGTACTGTACTATAACGGTCTTCAAACAGCCAGCCCTCCAGCCAAAAAAAAAATATATTTTTACTACCCCTTACAGTTATTCTACATTACCTACAAGCACAGTAATATGACATTACATCCCCTATTTTTCGAATCACCGTAAAATTTCCTCTATCTCGTCCACATACAGTTTTTTTTTACATCCCCTACAAATACCAACCTACCGACAAACATTTTTATCTCTTTCTACCTTCTGTACACACCCTTGACTACAACTCTTATTTTACGGAGTAGACTCGTCAGTACACAAACCGATTTATAAAATATTTACAAAAATCGTTCTCTGCTCCCCTTTCAAAAAATAAATAAATAATCTATTGACAATTATTTTGATCTCTTTAATATCACGTACATGGGCACTCTGAGGTCGTAAACTTTCGCTTGACAACCACATTTCGATTTATCACAAATAATAATACCACAAAAATTCATACATAAATAAACTTTAAAACTTAATATCACTTCGGTACGTTTTGATTCTCAGAAATGAATTTGATATGAAAAACGGTAAAACAGTAATTATGTAATTAATGGGCCACTCAAGTTAAAAATATTGATTTTATTTTTGAATTTTTTGAAATTGAATTTTCATACAATTTTATATTTTTACAATTTCAATAGTTTACTTAAGAATTTCATGAAGCCGAATTTAAAATTATTTTTAACGTGCGATATTTAAAAAAGAGTGAAAAAGTAATTTTTGTCGGAAATAACATCTGCTACATTTAATGGGAAAAAGTAGCTAGTAATACCATATTTCAGGGATTAAATAAATTAATAAAATAAAAATATTTTGAATAGGCTACTAGATTATTTACTAAGTTTTTTTGCTAGATTTAAGATGAAAAAAAGTTATAACAAGAAGTCTTAGGTTAAAAAACGTTTTTGTTTTACGTTTTACAAGTAGCTACTGCTAATGTAGACGATGAGAAGGGTGATACATGAAAATGAGTAATGAAAAATTCCAGAATTGACATTGGAAATTTCAGATTTTTGACTTGACTACATTTTAATCTATAAGACAAAAAAATCCAATAAAATAAGATAGGTCTTAACACTGAACCTTGGGTTACTCTAATCCCGTAGGTACTACAAAAAATCTCTAAACTATCACCACCGACAATTTTAATTCCAATTTTATTGTTTTATTTATGTATATGTAACAATTATACTATAAATTTATTATTGTAGACTAATATTAATAAAAAATGTAAGTTAATCAATTTTTAAAATGCAAGATATAACTTACCAATACAAAATAATTATGTAAAATTTAATTACACCATATATGAGTGTTACATACAGAAATAATTCCTGTATGTTTTATTAAACTTTTTTAATTACCAATATTTTTATTATTATTTAAAAGTTACCTAAGATTTTTATTACATGTATATAAAATTTTTAATTCAGTTATATCAAATTAAAAACACTATTATAACACAAGTAATGTTTTTATAGCCTGTTAAAATGTTTAATGTAATAATAATATTCTTTAAGTTATACTATTTAAGTGTATTAAAAGTGACTTATGAATTTCTCATTATAAATTATAATTTTATGATCATTTTAAAACATATTTAATGTAATTAAGTTATAATTTACGCTAACTTAATTCATATCAATTACAACCTATATTTATGTTAGGTTTTCAAATTACATTGGTTAATTATACTATATAATATTATATACCTAATTAATACACCTACTCAATTTAACCGTTTTTATGTTTTTTTACAAAATATGTTAAAGGTTGAGTATTGTAAATTTCAAGGATGTAAAGTCTTTTATATGGAGAGTCAATATATCTTGACCTTCGTTTTAACTAAATCAGTTCACTGACAGAAAATGTTTATTAATTGTTAAGTTTGCCTATAACAGGGAGTTGGAGTGTTTAATTATTTACACTCGATCTGCTAGTTCCAGGGCTACAAAAAATAGTTCTGTTTCTTATCACATGGTCAGCTAATTATATGACTGAAGCATTTAAGAACAGTAGAGGTAGAGGTGTAAAATACACTAATCAGAGTTATCTTCTCTGAAAGTAATGAATTTCATTATACAGCCAGACCCTGTAGTGAATGACGTGTAGGTGTCATTTGCAGGGTGGAACGTAGATGCTTTTCATAGGGCCCGGCATACTGATAAGCATACATTTCCATTCAATAAGAAAGGCATTGTTAAATCAACTCACTCCTCGTTTTTTTTTTTAGTAAATTCTCTAAAGGTTAAAACCAGTCTTTCGGCTGATGGCCTAAACAACAGCACCAACAACATCCAAAAAGTCACTAGCAGGCTAACAAGAAACAATTTTTTTTAATCTGTTGAACTGTAATTCTTTTACTCCAAACTTTAATACATAATACAATCACCAAACGGTGTAAAAGACACTAGTCAGAGTTATCTCCTCTGAGAGCAATGAATTTCATTATACAGCCAGACCCTATAGTAAATGAAGTGAAGGTGTCATTTGCAGGGTGGAAAGTAAATGCTTTTCAGAGGACCTGCTATGCTAATAAGCACACTTTTCCACTCAGTGAGGAAGGAATTTGTAAACCATTTCATTCCTCGTTTTATTTAGTTAAGCCTCTAGAGGTTCAAACTAGTATTTAGGTTGATGACCTAAACAACGAAGGCTAGGAGAAAGTATTAAAATGTAATTTATGTATTTTTATTATATAATTTAAGAGATAGTATTTTCCTAAACTTTAAGAAGTTAATAAAAAATATTTACTTACAAATAATAATAATGTGTTATCATTTTTATGATCAAATGTTGTAAAGGTGATAACAAACTATGTTTACCTATGCGAACGGTTGTAATGTGTGTGGTAATGGCGGACTACGAATGTAATCTGTAGTAGGCCTACTTGGTAGGTGGTAAGAGTTACGTAGATTAATTTGAAACAATAACTTTATATGGTCGCAAACGGGGTTGTAAAATGATTTTCGGGGATGATAACGCATTAAAGCTTCAACAGCAGTTAGATTTTCTGCACTCACATCCCCCCACACATTTCTGTCTCAATTTATCAGCATCTCTCTTTCTCTATCCCTCGTTTGGTTTATTTAAACGTTTGTTACGTTATGTACTTTATAATAACATACAAGAATGGTTGATAGTTATTGCTTTGTGTTAGTAGTAGATATAGAGTACACCCAATCACGTGTGTGTTTCTATCTTCTAGATAACTCTTGCACGCTTTTTATATTTTCTCCCCTTCATTCAATTTAATAACAACAACCAAATATTAAGATTTGGGGATGAAAAAATTGAATCTAACCAATTTAATTTGAACTCCAAAACACTTGACTCATATTGGTTCACTTTATATTACACAACATATTGTGGTTATGGGTAATTTAATTTTACAGAAGGAGGATAAATTTTATTGTACTAATAATCTCCGCCAATTCAGATTCTAATTGAGCTACTATAGATTTTTGTATAATTAATGACAAAAATTAATGCTTAATCAATAGATTATGTATAATTAACGATAGGTAATCGTTTTTCTTCTTCTTTCTAACAAAGCAAATCATACACTTGTTCCAAACTCAATTAGTATATATATACATCCATCACTTCTTAGGACTGCCAATGTCTTTCTTCCCCTTTGGAGCATAGTATTGGTACTTTAAAGGTATACTTTGAGCTGACATACTTTTCATGTGCTGTCTCCAACCTTCACGATATACATATATAGGCCCTATATATTTGTTTTTCAATAAAATTGAAGACATCCAATTCCAACCTTGCATCTTAATTTTTATTCTATCCAAGTGTATACAACCTTTGGTTCTTTGCAGAAATCTCATCTCTGCTGAGCTCACTTCCATAATAATTAATAACTGGGATTGTCATAACTTAAAATATCCTTTCAAATTTTTTCAAATTTTTCTTTACATAGTAGTTAATTTTCAAAGCACCAATTCCAGGACGGGTTACAATAAGTTACATTCAAATTGAAAGAGTTAGTTCATTTAAATACTTTTTAGCAATCATTGTAAATAAGTATTACGTCCAAAAACGAATAGAAATAAAATTAAAATTTTTTTATCAAAATTAAGAATCTATTTCCCAACCAGGATTTTAATTTGAAAATTCGTGCTAGAATTTTGGGATGCAGTATCTTTACAATTTTCTCGTATTGGTTGGAGACACAGACACTCGAAAAACAAGATCCAAGTTTTTGAATTAAACTTTGGGTGTATCCAAATGAAACGAAGAAGTCTGATAAATAAAGAACGATAGTTTGTTAAGAATACACAAAAATCAAGAAAACTGCAACGTCTCGGTAATGTTATGAGAACTCTACGGCCGGCTGACATTGATTATAAAGGATAGAATATCGGGAAACGATGAGTCCCTTTGGCTGAACTTAAGAAAATGGTACTTCTCCATGGATCTATTTAAAGAATTGTTGTCGAAGATAAAAATTGACATAATGATAGATAACCTCTAATAAGAGAAGGAATTCCTAGAACAAGTTTGTCAATAACTGGTTAAGTACTAGATAAATTAAATGTAGTTTAGAAAAGACCTTCCTGTAAGGATTTCACAAAGAAAATGGAGAAAAGATGTTGGAAATACGGCTGCGAGTTAGGAGTAAAAGGCACATCAGAACAAATTGCCAAATATGTTATGGGCAAGTCATTTTATGTGAACCTAGAACAACAGATTCATTATTTACAACGGCAAGCGAAAATCATGTGAGTGTTTTATAATAGATTTTTTTAACTTCAGCGAGGATAAATTAAAAGAATCATTCAAAAATATCTTAATTGTTTAAAGAGTATCAAAGACTCAAGGCGTTTAAAAAATATATATTTTAGAACAAGCAGATAATAAAAATTCTTGCAAACAGAAGGCTATATTAAAATTTTAAGTTAAATGTAAATTTAAAAATATATTATAGTAATGATATAAAAAACAAACAACATGAATAAGAAAATTATCAATCTTTTTAAAACTTTCTGCGGAAGGCTTGAAAAAAATTATTTTATATAAATAATATATTTTATATAGTATTATTTTATATAAATAATATATTTTATATAGTATTTTTTTTTTTTTTTTTTTTTTTTTTTAATCACCTGCGCACCTTTTTATGTCAACAACAAAATTCTACATGACGACCTTAATATTCCGTTCATAAGTGAAGTAGTTAAGTCCAGCTACAGTGTTTTTCACAGAAAATTGCATGATCACCCCAACGAATTAATCACCAAACTATCGGATGCATCACTACCAGGAAATCCGCAGCGCAGGTTGAAACGTCAATGGGCCAGAGATCTTCTATAAAGTGATTTATTTTATTTTTCTTTCTTCTTTTTTTTCTCATGTTGTTATTTATCATTCATGTATCATGAACTTTATTTCATAGAACATATACCAATGGGTATCACTGTTCTTTTTCATTTATTTATTTTTATTTATTTTTTTTTTTATTTTTTTTTCCTTGTCATCCTTTGTTTACTGTCATCTAATTTGCTCGTTGTATCGTAGTATATAGTTGCAAATAAAGTTATCAAAGTTAAAAAAAAAAAAAAAAAAAAAAAAAAAAAAAAATATATATAAATAACGTAGTAAAAAATATATTGTTACGTTCATGTTACTAACGACGTTTTAATGTTACTTACAATAAGTGTAAGTAATTTGTTTCGAATCTTTACTCAATGTAGCGAACGTAATAGTATGTTAAATGACTAAAAAACCGTACCTCATAAATAAATTACAGGTTTTCTTGAATAATTATTCTAAATAATTAATTAAGACGTAACTGAATATATAAATGAATTTTAAATCACTTCAACAAGCTCTTCCTTAAGTTATTAAGTTAATGAAATAATCGTAATATTTTATAGGTAGTTTAAACAAAATTGGCTGATGATTTTTCCGTTTCATTTAACATAGACTAAAATACAAATGAGTTACTTTTATTAATTTCCTTACTTGAGCTCCTTGGAGGTGTTTTATTGAATACATAATTCGGGGAATTAGCAATATTCATAAAAATTTACTCTGTAAATGCTGGATTTATGAAATAACTGATGTCTTTGCAGAACTATAAATCTAATTACCATACATCAGTATCGATTGGTACATCGACTTGTTAATAATTTCGAAATCATGGGCAATTTTGAATAAAAAAATTGTCGACGATGGGTGAAATTCATTTTAGCGTCAACAGAAATTTGATTCGTAATTAAAAAAATTGCTCATAACAAAAAAGTAGAGTATGAAATTTTTTTCACTTAATCTGGTAATTCCAAGGCTACAAAAAGTAGTTCTGTTTCTTATCATATAATTAGCCAATTATATGACTTAAGTATTTAAAAACAGAAGAGGTAGACGTGTAAAAGACACTAGTCACAGTTATCTCCTCTGAGAGTTATGAATTTCATTATACAGCCAGATCCTGTGGTAAATGAAGTGAAGGTGTCATTTTCAGGGTGGAAAGTAAATGCTTTTAAGAAGGTCTGGTATGCTGATATACATGCTTTTCCATTTAGTGAGGAAGGCAATTGTAAACCACCTCACTCCTCATTTTACTTAGTAAAGCCTATAAAGATTCAAACCTGCTTTTCAGTTGATGACCTAAACAACAACTTGGAAAGCAACAAGATATCAAACTGAACGACACTAAAACTTTATTCAATTTTTTTACACAAGTTTTTTAACAAGACTCATTAACAATTTGAAAATGCACTATTATTAATTTAGATTGATAAACTAGCCTCGAGAAAGTTTCAAACAGTACACAAGAAACATAAACATCAAAATCTTTGAAGTAGGTTGTACATAGAATAACCATGACCTTCATCAATTTGAAATGTTGGTTTGTAATAATTTCTTTAAGCTGTCTTCTAAACGACCCACTGGGTTGATCTACAGGTAAAGTCCTCCGCCTTGGGTCAGCTATTTAACAGCTAATTTTCGGTGACGAATGTTGCTGGTTCAAATTCTAGTAAAGTTGGTTATACTTTTAAACGGATTTGAATATAAGACGAAGTTTACCGGTGTACTTTGATGGTTGGGTTCAATTAACCATACTCTCTCAGGAATGGTCAAGGTAAGTGTGTAGAAGACTACACGTCATCATCCTCACCTCATTGGGTAGTGAGGTTGATTACTGTTCTAATTTGAACAGGTACAATGTATTAGGGATAAAAAATCTTCTAAAAAGAGTGTTATTTTAATTTTTAAATAGTCTAATGTATTAATTGTATACGAATGTTATGTTTGAGTTTGAATGTTGAAAAACAATATTGAATGAATATTTCTAATTATCTTCAGGAAAGTTTGTATACATAGGGTCTATTATATCTCGAGACCATGTATTATCACTTTTTTTTATTTATTTTTAATAAATTAAGCTTTTTTGTTTTTTTAAGTCATTGTAAAATAATTAACGACGGTATAATATGGTTTTATGTTATATTTTTTTAATTACATCACTGGGTTTTATTTTTTATATAAATTAGCTCTAAACAATACGTTGAATTTATTGTTATACAACGTCCATTAAAACAAAATCATAAATAAATAAATAAATAAATCTTCTAAACCATACATACATAAAAAAATTAAGATAATATTGAATGTCATTGGGTACACGTACAGAGTTTTCAGAAGATGAACGAATAACGGTATTTTCAGCAAATGAATTGTAGCAACATTATAATTTATTAAATAAAAATGTGCCAATTTTTTTCAAAATTGCTATAGTACAAAAATTTTAAATTTAATTGAAACCAACAGAAATTTGTTTAGTGATTATAATAAAAATGTAATATTATTAAAAATAGTATGAATTAACTCGGATATTACAATGGGTTTCAAATGCTTTTAATAGGTAATGTCTGAGACTACAATATCATTTTAACGTGGTTTGAATAAATAAATATAAATGTATGCAGAGTCTAAAATTTAATGTATAAATCTATACCAAAACTTCCTATTTATTTACTATAAAAGTTATACTAAGAATACATAAGATTATTTTCACTATTCTATGAATTATGTATTATTATTATTATTATTATGTCTATGTTATTGTTTGTGTTGTTTTCCTTAAGTTTATTTGGTTCAGATAAAAATTTTGATAGCATATTTTATCATTTTATTATTTATTAACCAAAAATTCTACGCACAGACGCGGTCTAAACATCTGAAATTTTAACCAGAGAGATACCTAAATTGATAACAAGCAACAGAAGAAAGGAAATCACCTAAAAATAAAATTTTAACAATTTACTCGCCACTCCAGCGGCTCTTCGTGCCGCTTACGTGTCTCGGCCTCAGAGGGGTAGGTGGATCAGAATTCATAAGTGGATCAGAACCATTTGCCACAAGGTGAAGTTCGGCCGTCAAAGGGGTTGGGTGGATCACAATATTTTGAAATTTGAAGATATGAAAGTTTAAAGATGAAGTTTGAAGTATAGACCGGTTGGCCGAAGAGATATTGGAAGACCCAGGAAAACATGGTAGCTGTCCTTAAGTAAATTTCATAAAAAAACTTTGAGACCGGAATAGGCGATTCGCCTAAACCCTGTAGTGAAGAAGAAGAAGAAATTAAAAATTTGAAGGTTTTGAAATTGTAGGTTAATGTTTAGAGTTTCAAAATTTCAACTTTGACTGTTGTGGTTTAAATGTATGATACTTTGCGTTTTTTCGTTTTCTCATGCGACCTAGGGTTGCGACCTTTAACAATTTATTATTTTGACTACTCAAACCTAATTTAAAAATCCAAAACAAACCCTTTATTTACAAAGCCGTATTCAAATTGGTGTAAACGTACGGTATCCAATTACGGTGTGTATCCAGTAATTCAAGTATCCAAATTTTTAAGCGTTTCAGTGAACATTCCTCGATCTCTAACAGGTGTGCCCTGGTACATGACCATTAATCATATTTTTAACAAATGATTGTCTAATAACATATCCTATTAAAGGTAGGATAGTTATGAGAAAGCAAAAATGTACAAGAAAAACGATAGCTTTCTATTAGAGGTAGAAAGAAAACCTACAGTGGAAGAACGCTGAGAATGTAGTTTGTAAAAAGATCTTCCAGAAATGTCTAAAATTATGTTAAATGGTCTCAAATATCCATAACCGAGAGAAATAAAAGACACTTTTTCTAAACAAAGCTCATAAAAGAAGATAAAGGGTGTTTTGGCGTTTCAGTCTTATTCCCATGCAAGACATTTTTGAAATTCCTTGCAAATCGCTTTATTTCTTATCAACCATTTTAGTATTCAGATCCCGATCGAAGCTAAAAAGGGGAAAACCTACAGTGAAAGTATGCAGAGAAAGTGGGTCTAAAGTAACTTTACGAATCCTAAATTTCTTTCAAGAAGCAAAAATCGAGTACTTTTATTTAATTCCTAATGTGTGTACGTTGCAATTCAGAACAATAAACAACCCCGTGACCCAATGAGATGAGGATGACTGACAATGATGAGTATGACGTGTGAATGAGGTGTAGTCTTGTACAGATTCAGGCTGATCATTTCTGAGAGTGTATGGTTAATTGGACCCCAACCATCAAAGTACACCGATAACCACTATCTAGAATTCAAATCCGTACAAATGTACTACCTTTACTAGAATTTGAACCGAGAAACAACCCAACTACTTTGTCTCCTAAAATCAGCTCATTTGAGCCGACGACTTTACCTTTATACCAATCCGGTGGGTCTTTAACTAGTACTTTTTTGTTTTTAATCCCTAATGTGTGTACATTGCAATTTGTTCAATTTAAGAACATTAAACAACCCAATGACTTAATGGGAAAAGGATGATAAGTATAACATGTAAATTAGGTGTAGTCTTGTACAGACTCAGACCGACCATTCCTAAGAGAGTTTGATTAATAGGACCCCAACCATCGAAGTACACCGGTAACCACTATCTAGAATTCAAATCCGTGTAAATGTAACTACCTTTACTAGAATTTGAACCACGAAACAACCCAACTACTTTGTCTCATAAAATCAGCTGTTAAAAAGCTAATTCGAGGCGACAACTTTACCTCTATACCAACCCGGTTGGTCTTTATTTAGTACTTATTTATGTTTAATCCTTAATGTATGTACGTTGCAGTCTGTTCAATTTAAGAGCAATAAACTACCCAATGGCCCAATGGAATGAGGATAAAGTGTATGACGTGTAACTGAAGTCTTGTACAGACTCAGACCGATTATTCCTAAGAGAGTTTGATTAATTGAACCCCAACCATCGAAGTACACCAGTAGTCACAATCTAGTATGAAAATCCGTATAAAAGTACCTAACTACGTTTACTAGGATTTGAATCACGGAAACTTTTATCTAGTACTTAAAATATCTTTAACAGTTACTAAAATATTTTTACAGACGTTCTTTTGTGAGAAACACTAGGAATTACTCATATTGAACAATGCTAACTTATCAATTTACTTTTGAACTAACCCTAAAATATTAAACTAGGACAAAATTTTAAACGCTGTCGCAACGGGTCAGTTGTTCACGAAAGTTTGCACTATCAAACAAAAGGGAATCGTACTTACATTATACTGTAAGCTAACCTATTTTTATAGTGCAGAGGGTTTAACTTACTGTCTCTACAGAAGTAGTTGAAAGCACATGTTGGTTAGTCTAACACAAAGCAAAAAATAAAGGGGAGATTATATTTTTAACAAAAGATTGTGTACTACAACAGTTTCCATTAAATTGTTCATAGGGGAAGATTTTTATACATTTTGACGTGAAAAAAGGGAAACTAACCGTTTTAAATATAACCTTTACAATACTTGTCTTCTTATAGAGACAGACAGACCTTACTAAGCGTGTTCACTATTTTTATTCAACTTTCAAATGCACTATACTTTCATCGATCACAACTCTATAACATCTGTCCTTCAATTTTATTACAGATCTAGTTTTATTAATAATTTTCCTTTTCTGCAATTTGTTGTTAGTCAACCGTGTTTTATGTAATGTGAGAATTAAAATACTTAACCCACATTAATGAATTGTATAATTAAATTAATTTGTTAGATTATTAAATTAATTTATTCAAGGTTTCAATGTCATTAATTTAATTACTTAATTTCAACCAACCAATCGATCAATCAATCTATCTATGTAATTAATATAAAATTTCAAGTAGTTAAGGTAATCTAAAAATCTACATTTTATTATTAATATTTTTCATGATCTTCAGTATAAAACTTAAATTAACCCTTTAAAGGCCACGAGCCTATATATTGGCTCCACATTTTAATAAATGTTGAACTTTTGAAGATAAATTGCCAACATTTATATTTTTTGTGATGGTTTGCCAAAAACAATGTCTCAACGTTATGAATTCAAGTTGACTATAAGTTAATCAGCTGATTGACTTTTAGTATAAAACATTAATTAAAAAAAAATCATTAATAAATTTTCTGGGTTTGTATAAAAAACAACAAGGAATTTAATACCACTAGTTGTAAGAAATCTGTATTAATAATCTTTTTAAACCCACCGGGTTGGTCTAGTGGTAAAATTTTTCCTGGTTCAAATCCTAGTATAGGTGTTTACTTTTTGACGGTTTTGGATAATAGACAGTAGTTACCGGTGTAATTTTATGGTTTGGGTTCTATTTACAATACGCTTTCAGGAATGGTCAGCCTGAGTTTGAACTCGACTATACTTCTTCCTTATCTCATTGGGTCAGGCGGTTGCATATTCTCCTAAAATTGAACAGATTGCAACGTACTCTTATTGGGAATTAAAAAAAAAAAACAATTAAATAACATACTTAGGTAAATTTTTTCTTTGATTTTAAAAAATTGTTCACAAATTTCTATTTCAATATTTTTTTCTGTTTAACTATTGAATTTTTATAATTATGGAAAATTAATACCGGATAAATTAGAAAGAAAAAAAATAAAATCATAATATTAAAATTTTTGGCCGAGGCACATAAAATTAAATAAAATCTCGTTAAAGTGAAATTTTTACCGACAACTGCTTTTAAAACTAAAGCACTTTTAGTATAGAAGAACTTTTTGTCCGGTGTAATAGGGTTAAATACAATTTAAGATCTTTTATCTGACTAACTAGCAAACAATCAAACCTACCTCTACGTACACAATTTGTTACTGCACAAATCTTAATTTAAATCTATTTGGGTACATGACCCAAAATTTGTCTCATTAAAAATGAGGAAAATCAATAGAAAACTCTGAAAATTTATATTTCTTAAAAATATTTTACAATTAATTATTTAATTAATTAATAATATTGGTAAATAAGATTATAAATTTTTAATGATCTACAATAATATCGACATAGTGATATTATCGGCCTTTTTAACATAGTAATACAGCGTATTGCTGTAAGTTTTATTGAGTTATGATGAACAATTTAAGTTCAGGTAGCGATGAAACTGTACGTGTTTATGCATACTGTCAGTCACAAATTAGGAGTAAGCATCTATATATCCGATGTACCGTAATTTATATTGATTGTAACCAGTTATAACTCTGAAAAAAGTTTAACACATTTGAATTATTAAATATAATATAATTTTGTTTTATTATTTTTTTTAAATTATGAGTATTTTTGTTTGTATTAATCATAAAATAATATAATTGTTAGATACTAAATTCTGATTATTGAACTAATAGTAAAGAGTCTTGTACAATATTTTAATTTAAATAAGTTCTTTATTATCTTCTTGATGTAACCATGAACTTTTAAATAAAAAGAAACATCAAATTTCGTATGAACATTGTAAAAATTACGGTTGCCATAAAATCCGTAAACCAGATTAATGAGATGCTGGAATAGGTACCTAATATAAAATATCAACAAGGGTTTTCCACCGGGTTATTCTCTCAATCAAGATAATGACAGGACATTACATCAAACGTAATGAACGTTTCAGGTTACATCAAACCAAATGAACTTACATTAGTAAGAGTCAACCAAGTCCCTGCTCGAACTACACTCTTCTTAGATTTAAAGACCTAACTGAATGTCAATACTAGAAATTAATTAGCTCCTCCTAACCGATAAGGTAACAAAATAATATTGATTCTAAGGCTTTATTAGACATATTGAATTTAAGAAAGAAATTTAATATAATTTCATTACTGTATTTATATAGGAATATTTTAAAGAAATACGGTCGTGTAACAGAAAAGTCCTTAAACCTCTTAGTCTGAATTACGAACAACACCCGTAGTTCTAAACGGAGAATGTACCACTGGGTACCTCTTCTCCTGAAAGTAAAATTCCCCACCAAATGTTAAACAACATATTGAAAATATGCAGCTCAGATTGATAAACAACCTAAAAAAATTAGTTATTGAATTTTATCATAAATTCAATTGATCCGATTTTTGTGTAAAAGAAACAGATTGTCAACTATAATCTGAAAAATTAATTCACGAAGATAAATAAATACAATTTATTTTCAACCTAATTTTACAAGATTTCAAAATTCGGTTCTATGATATCATATATAAATGACTCATGAAGGTCTTACAAATCAGTTCCAAGTTTTTGATTTATAATCTACATTAACAAGGCTATCTTAACAGTCAGATGTCTTTGTGTACATTGGCATATTATATATCTACTGATCTGAACACCAATGTCATCCAAGAATCTGTTTAGATGTGTTTAAGTTTATCATGATATGTTAGCATGTCAATTTTTACTTTCTCTTATCCTATATGAATCAATAGGGAAGAAAAGTAGATTATTGTTTTCATGTTGATTTTTCGAAATCGAATTTTCACCGAAAATACACATTTTTATGTTCCCTTAACCAAAAAAAGAAGTTTTTAACGATTGGTCTAATGTGAACTATATATCTCAAATATGGAATATGATACAAAGTTTAAACTTATACTAAAGTTAGTTACTAATAGGGTTTCCGACATGAAAATTTTCATCAAAATCGGTACACTTGAATTAGTAGTTTATTCGTACGATATTACACTTTTTTGCAATTTTCTCAATAACAGATCCTACGATTTTTTTAAAAATCATCTCATTTAGGCCTACTGCATTTTTTTATGCTTTACAAGTTAAAGTAAGTAGACTAAGTTTCCTAAACTTCTTCAGGGACTTATGCCCTTGTTGTAAAAATGTGTTTCTTTTTTAAGATTCCGCCCTTAATTGGTATTTTAGGGAAAAAGTGTATAATATATAAAAGTTGTAGAAAATTAAAAACTTACAACTTTTGTTTCAATTTTTTTTTTCAATGCTTATTAGTTTAGTGTCAAATTATAGAATTTTTGTATTTTCTCATCAAAATCTGTAAAAACGAGATTTTTTTAAAGATTGCAGCCTTATTATTCACTTAACAACATAAGTGTATAATTACACGCGTATGTATAAGTTAAGGAAAATTATAAACCTACAAATAACCTAATGCTTGTGTGTACTGTGTACAAGTTAAATTTCGATGTATGATAGAATTTCGTCCCTAGTACGGATTACATCTGATTAAATATAAAAATTTGTTTCGAAAAGTATCCTGTTTACATTTGACACTTTTGCTGAACCATAGATAAAGCTCCGTACATCCACTTCGGCCGAATAGGGTAATTATTATAAATATGAATATATTATATTCTACTAATAAGTAGAAAAAATTTACATAAATAAAACTAGTATCTAAAGATTTATTAACTGAATATAAATATTAAAAAATTGCTTTGTCTTTTTATTCGAAAATTTACAATGTTTTTTTTATATCAAGGAAATAGCAAGTACCTATAGACAAAATACAATTAGAACAAACGCATGTTTCCACTTGATGAAACTAATAGTCATTACCTCAACTTCCTCGTAGGTTTTCCACGAAGTCTCGTGGCCATTAACGTTAAAGCCTCATTATAGGGTCACCTTGTAGGGTATGCACAGTGTGCTCATTGTCTATATGAAAGAATTTGTATGTGTGTAATTTTGTTTATGCAAATTCTTGTAAACCGTTTCAGACAAATCATGAAGGTATGGGAATCGTAAATCTTTATGAAATGTAACACAAAACAGTCATTGTGTAACCCAAACTTTTATTTTAAATGATAATATAAAATTCCCTTTAGATTGGCATATTGGTTTTGTAGGCGTATGGTGGAATCGACGACAACCTCGTGCAGTTTATTATTTAAGGAGTTTCAATTACTTACAGTTCTTTCTTTGTACATCTTTGAAGTGATAATGAACGTAAAGCAAAATAACTTTTTACAAAATTTAAATGTACACAACCACTAAACATGAAACAGAATTGATTACTATGTTGTTAAACACAATACTTAATTGTTTGAATAAAAATTTACTTTTGGAGGTAGAAAATACATCAATAAATTGCTACAAACTTTAAAAAGTTGTGATAATTTAAGTTTGTTTAAAAAAAAGCTAAAATAATAAACAATTTGTGAAATATTTTACAGTGTAAACGAATTCCGTTCTAAATAAATTTGGTTGAAAAATATATAAACTTCTAATTTAACGTCGAGGCAAATTTTGTATATTATATTTTGATGTAAAATTTTATTGAAGTAAGTAGTAGTAGTAATGAATTTAACTTATTGTTAAAATTTAAACTTATCAGTTTTATCTTGACATGTTTTATACTCCCTTTTGGAGTCTCCTGGCTACAGTTATAAAAAAAAAATAGTAGGCTATGTGCTGATTTCTGATCCCTAAAACTGGAGTCATAGTATCATACTGGTCTTATTACTGTCCTGTTTAAGGACAGTTTTTTTTTTAGATAGACTTATTAAGTTTTGAACGTCTGTTAAATAACTTTTTAATGATTTATTGGTTTTAAATAAAAATTTTTAATACATTACATCCTCTCACTTGTATATTTTTTTTATGGTTAAACAAAGATTATTTTCCTTTGGACCTAAATATGTCATTCTAAAAATATGCATTAGAAAATACAATTTTTAATAGAAATTTCTTTTGCATAGGCCTAATATAATTTCGAAATAATACTTAAAAAGAATTGTAGTAATAAATAAATTCAGTTATAATCAACTAGAATCCCACAATTTTTAATATTAATTAGTTAGTCTAAACCAACAAATATTTTAGTTGGCGACGAAGGTGAATTTATAAATAAAATCTAAGAAATTTGATGCACAAAAGGAATATAACCTAATACGTTTGTTTTAAAAGATTCAATTCACTGCATTTATAAGTTATTTTTTTTTGTTTTCAAGTCGTTTACAAGGTCCTGGGGGCGTAACTCCCGCCCATTCGGGAGTAATTTGTTATATAAATTGTAACATTTTGTAACATAAAAATAAATAAACCATCCTTTTTCATTAATTCTGAAAACAACCCTCGTTAACAATAATTGGTATACTGAACAAAAAGTTATCAAGGTTTATTTACAAAATAATTGGTAGCAATTTTTAAAATTTTCATCTATCTTTTACCTTTTTCTGTACGTCCATGACACCCAGATGTCAAAAACTACAACAGATAGCAACAAACGGTTTTCGGATTCGTAATCTACATAAAATGTTAGTTGGCCTAAATTGGGTTTGAAGTTCCGGTTTTGACCAAAAGCGGCCCAAAACATGAAGTCAATGAGTCAAATTCAGAATCTACAAGAGATAGCAATAAACGGTTTTCGGATTCGTAATCTACATAAAATATTAGTTGGCCTAGATTGAGTTTGAAGTTCCGGTTTCGACCGGAAGTGACGCAAAAACGGAAGTCAATACATCAAAACTGGAATTTGGAAACAAAAATAATGTTATTCGATTCCTCTTAAAGAGTGGAAACAGAAATCATTGGGTTTGAAGTTACGTTTTGACCAGAAGTAGCCAAAAAACGGAAGTCAACAAATCAAATTCGGAATTTGGAAACAAAAATAGTGTCATTTGGTTCCTCTTAAAGAGTAGATACAGAAATCACTAATGGTTTTTGCCATAAGTCCAGAGGTAAGCCTTTTTAAAAATTAACACCAGACATGAGACGCGTCTTCTAATTAAAAGGGATTTTTTATTAATAATTTTTTTGTTGTCATACCCCAATGATTGGCCCATAACGGGCAGGTGGAGTGATAATTAATTTATTGCACTCAATCTGTTGGTTCCAGGGCTACAAAAAGTAGTCTGTTTCTTATCACATGTACAGCCAATTAAATGACTGAAGCATTTAATAACAGAAGAGGTAGAGTTGTAAAACACACTAGTTTGAGTTATCTCCTCTGAGAGTAACGAATTTCATTATACAGTCAGACCCTCTGGTAAATGAAGTGAAGGTGTCATTTGCAGGGTGGAAAGTGGATGCTTTTCGGATGGCCTAGCTGATTAGCGTACTCTTTCAACTCAGTGAGGAAGGCAATACTTAACCACCTCACTCCTCGTTTTTACTTAGTAAAACCTCTAGAGGTTCAAACCAGCCTTTCGGCTGTTGACCTAAACAACACCCCAAAGATAGGCATAAACGAACCTTCAATAATCAAAGCAGAAGTATTCAAAAGGAGAGTAAATTTTTTTACAAATTTCATTACCATCGTTTATAGTATTTCATGGTGTATTTTTTATTCTAGCAATTTTTTTATCACGGAAAATATATATAGAGAAATATATTGTATTGATCTGTAACTAAAACATTTAATACAACACACAATTCTTACATTATACCAACAAAACAACATTTAGTTATTTGATTTTTAGAAAAAGCAAAAAAATGAAAATACAATCCATCAAAATAAAGTACAGTCACTACTTAAAATATCAAGAGTACATTTTAAACTCTTATAAAGAGAGTCTAACCTAAGTACAGTCGTGTTAACAAGTACTCTTAGTAACACATAAAACACAGCAGTATAATCTCATTTATCATTTTCCATAACATTGTAACAGTTAAACCGGCTAGGCTTGACTTCATATCTGTCATTTTTGAGAGCTGCTTTATGTACATACAAAACACACAAGTACGATAGACGGGTCTCTCCTGTTATAAGTATGCTTAACGAACTTTAAACCGGGGAAAATTTTGTTTTAACATTAATAATTTTAGTCGTATTTTCCAACTGTCAAGGCAGCAGCAAAAACGAATGTATTTCATAATATACAAACACATATCCTAGACTTTGTTTGGTACAACTGAAATTATATTTTACACTTCGAACATACGTATTTTACAAGGTAGCAGATACATGTTAAACATTTAAACAAACAGTTTTGTTATGTTTACACAAGATGTATTTTTAAAAATTCTATTATTGAGTTAGTCTTTCAAGTAATCCTACCATTATTTCTCAATATAAATTTTTTTAAAATATATATCCGTTTTGTTATATTTTATAAATGAATTAGTCATTTCAGAAAGCCCATAAGTCAAAAAAATAACTTTTTTAAAAATAAAAAACTGGTAATTTACTTTACAATAAAAAAATATAATTTGTTTAGAGGGCTGTCCACTTCAATATAAAATGTATTCGTTTTTTATCTTTTAAAGATGAACCACAAGTTAAAAGAAAAGTTGAAAATTTAGACTTAAAGTGTTTCTGAAATAAATTGGAGTAAAATGCTTACTTACATTTTTTCTATAAAATACGTTGTTAGACCAGAAAAAAATTGTGTTGTACAATAGTATTCATTTATGTATTTCACTAGTTTACATCAGTAACTTGTAATAGCTTTTTGCTGTTATAAAAATTGAAATTTTTTACTTTAAGAAAGAAACCCACCGGGTTGGTATAGAGGTAAAGTCGTCGCCAAAATCAGCTGTTTTAACAGCTGATTTTCGGAGACGAAGGTTTCTGGTTCAAATCCTAGTAAAGGTAGTTACTTTTATACAGATTTGAATGCTAGACAGTGGTTACCGGTGTACTTTGATGGTTGGGGTTCAATTAACCATACTTTCTCAGGAATGTTCAGCCTGAGTCTGTACAAGACTACACCTCATTTACACGTCATACATATCATCCTCATCTCATTGAGTCATGGGGTTGCTTATTGTTCTGAATTGAACAGATTGCAACGTACACCTGTTAGGAATTAAAAAAAAAAGAAAGAAAAATGTTGGTATTCAGGACTATTTACATTCTTCGTCGTCGACACAAACAGTAGTAATCTTCCTTAAAGAGATTTTTGCTTAGAAACTTTGTTTAGCCTCTTCCACTCGAAAGTAGAGATTAAGCCTCGAAAGATCATCCATTTTCATTTTTTAATTAGAAGAAAGCACTTTGTTATCCATAAGGAAAATATTTTTCTTAGTGTTGTAGTATACTTAAGGAAAGCCAAATTTATGTGATTTTTTTCGGATGGTGTGTTTACATTCAAGTAGTCCTAAAATGCACAAAAGAAAAAATTTAAAATTTTGACTTGTGGGCTTTCTGAAACGACTGATTCAAGAATATTATTTAAATACCACTATTTTTTAATATAATTTTGATTTAAGCAACCTTATTATACCGGTGAATTTACTACAGTTTTGAGTGGAAATAATTCATAGTTTTAAATTTTTTAAAAAAGGTTTACATCAAATCTACAATCTATTCTTCAAGCAGAATAATAAGTAGATGAATTTTCTTTTTTATGTCATAATCATAGAAATTTTTTTTAAATAATAATTTTACAAAACAATTTACTCAAATTACTAAAAAAATTTTACCACATAAATTTTCAATAGGCCGACATATTACGTAGACCAGATATCAATATCATTATCATCATATTTTGTCTAAAGTATACGTCAACCCAAACTTTATTTTAAAAATTGAAATTGTGCTTTAAAAATTTAAAAGATTTATCAAACAAGTATATTGCAATGTAAATTGTCATTCAAATTCAAAAAAATATTCATTTAACTTTAATATTTTATTTATTAATTTTTACGTTTATAAATGTTGAATTCATTATCCAAAATTTTAACAGATGAGAAAAGTAAACCAATTTTTTTACAAAATTCGAATAGGGCGATTTAAAAAATTGTTTTTTTTTTTGTAAAATAAAAGACTACTGATTGTTTTAAGTTCATTCACCTTTAAAACATTGGCCATCATTTAATTTATACAAAATCAATAATACTGTTTGGTGTACATCAACAAGAGAGAGGGAAATGTTGAATTAAAAAAGAGGGTATGAAAATGTAGTACTTTTAACTAAGCTGGTACAGTAATTACACATACAATCGTTATTCAAAATTGTGTTCTGTAAAGGTCATAAAAAACCAGTTATCAACCCTTTTTACAAAACCAACTAAAACTTCACATTATGCTTCTTATACTTCCTATTATATATTTTTGTTTCCAATAGCATATTATATTTTCATTCTTATGAAATTATTATTTAACTTAATTAAAAAAGGTTTTGAAAACGTTGGCATAGTGAACAGTAGATTCCGTACGTACAGATAAGTTTAAGGATGGATTTCTTTAGCTGTTAACTTATTTTCGAGAGATAATTTTAATTTTTACGTAAAGAGCAGTAAGTAATTTGAGAAAATTTGTGAAAATTTTCAAAGGTCTTTCTTATTTATAATACTACCATTTTTCAAGGATACTAGTTCTGGTTAAAATTGTAATCTGATAAAAATATGCATATTGGTAATGCTACTACTTGTTAATAATTGATTAGACTACGGAAAAGTTATTTGAAATCAGGTGTGTGCAACATAGAACTGGTATAATATTTTTATTTTCTTTGTATTTATAGTCTGACCAAACAGGGGTTTCATCACGTTTCTTTCTTTTTTCAAAAATAATATCTCCCTTCCAATAGGTCTGTCTCATTGTCACGGACCACAACCACTTTGATTTGGTGTTAGCTTATACTTCAGTGCCATTTGTATTTCTTTTTTAAGGAACGAAAGAAAGGCAAAAGAATACCGTGCCGTGACGACGACATTTCATTATATAATAATAAAAAGCGAAAAGATTTCAGAGAAAAAACATATAGTAAGAATAAAAAAATATACCAAGCACAAAACAGCTGCATTTGCCTTCCTCACCTAGACGTTTTTTTATTATTTTTCAACATCATCTATTTCTTTTTCATTTTTTATTCTTTTTCCTTTTTCCTACACGACGTCTAATCTCCCTAGGCATAAAAGTGAGGTTATAAAAATGATGGTTCTAGAATAGTGCCTTGAGGTGGACCATTCTTTTCGTTGCGTTACAAGATGGGTTAATTGCCTACCTATCAAAAGGGCTAGATATAAATTTGCCCTCTGGTAGTATAGAGATCCACCCACACTTATATCCACACCCACAAACACACACACACAAATATCATTTAATATAAGATTTTTATACCTGGAAGCTACTGCTACCTTAATGTAATATTTCTTTCTAGTATATGATTATTTAATAATAAGTGTAAGTAATACTTATGACAGGGTTTAGTTCTTGAATTAACTATAAACGTTGAAGAAAAAATTGGTTTTTAAGTACTTCAGTTAAAAGTTTCTGGTATTTTTCTTTTCAAAAAGAATTGATCGTAGGCTGACCATTCGGTCATTAATCTATTAATTTTAATTTAAAAACTAAATAATAACGAATTTGCAAATTGGAAATATTTTATTTGAACATCGGTAGTGAAACATTTTGAACGAATATCAGGAAACAATAAAAATCTGTAAATTTCTAATAAATCTTGAGGCTTTTAGCTTGATAGGTGAATAACTTGGACGCATCATCTGCTTACAAAACATTTATAGAACCTAACCGCTGTCAGAATCTACTCCTCTGCTTTATTAACACTTGAACAAAGTTTAACCTCTGTTCCAAAATTTTAATTTACAAAACCCTTTTGAGAACAATTTGGACTTATGGTATTCAACTCTTTTGAACAGCGGCAAAAAGTAACTTAAAATCAATCTAAATCGTTCAATCGAAATTCTTAAAAATTGTATTTTGCACGTTTTTATGTAAGAAATAAAACCCTCTGCGACGATTTTAAAATTCCGAAAGTATAGGAACAAACCGGGTTCTTTATAGTAAATTTTATAATCATAGATGGCCATCCAAACCAACTAGCCCGTGATAGCTACAAGGAACTTTCCAACTATACGATATCTAAAGCGAAAATTGAGCAGAGACCTCTTGCTCTAAATAACGGACAACACCTAGTAATTCTAAACGGAAAATGTACCTCTGGGTACCTCTTCTCTCGAGAGTTGAATTAAACTCCACCGCTCGTTAAATTACAATTGCAGAATGCGCTGCAGTAGATTATATCTTTTTTGATTTCTCATAATACGTTCAAAGTACTGCAGCTTACGGCACTTAGCCTAAAAATTTTGAACAATTTCAAACCCTTGTTCATTTTCAACAAAACGCAAATATTAGTGACTTATGAGTTTACGAACTGTAGCCTTGAGTAAATAAGACGATAATTTTTAATATAAAACGCATGTTTTCACTCGATGAAGCGGTCAGTCTCCCTCATTGATTTGATTTTTTGCAAGAGAGTCTTCTGAAAATTAGCATTTACGTCTTCTCGCAGGGTCACTAGGTAGATACCCTACACGCACTACAACAAAAGCAATAATCTGTGCATCAAATTTTGTAGTTTACCATACAATACTTCATCTAAATCAGAAACGGATGAAAGTTATAAATCATTATGCAAGGCAAGGTGTGTAATATAAAACTGGGCATCATTTAAGTAATTATTGTAAAAATTAATTTATTTTGAACGGCTTAGATTTGTTTAAAATGTATTACTGATCCCCAAAACTGGACCCTATAGAATACGTTCAAACTTGTCTTATGATGGTCTTTTATAGGTAAGTTTATTAGAATTGTTACGATATCAAAGCCTGTCAAATAGCCTTTGTAACTAATAGCATACTAATTTTGTAAAAAGTTTATTTCAGGTTAGTTTTGTCTGGATTAGGCCAAATTATCATAATTTTGTCAAATAAAAAGGGAAGTTATTTATTTATTACATTTATGTTCTTCAAAAACTTTATGTAAAATTCCACAACCAACTTAGAAATATAATTTTAGTACGTTATCTGCTTTATTTCTGAAATGTAAATTAGTCTTTAACAAAATACCTTTAAAGATCGCTGTAAAAGTTAAATTACATTGATAAAACAGGCATCTTGTTAAGGTGGCTAGCTGATAATTAATTATAAACACAAACAAATCGAATGATTGTCAAAATATTTCTTATTTTCATTGTATGACTGTCTGTACAGGATAAATCAAAATTTAACCATTAAAATATAATCATTGCTGTTAAAATTAAAAGTAAATTTTCTATTTTGTTTTTTAGTAGATCCACCCATCCATTCTGCAGTCTGACTTCTATTTTTTTTTGTAAAATAAACAACAATATAAAAATAAATAAGCTAGCTGACCGTAGAATCACATCCGATTTCAAGGTTTTTGTAGTCGTTATTTTGAATTGTCCCAATTATGTTGCTTAGACCTAGTCTAGTTTTAAATTTTATAAAACGAAACCTGGTGGTAATTTTCAGTCCCAGTATGTAGCCTATACTAAAAGAAGAATGTGAGGTGGACAGTAAATCAGACTGAAGTGAGAGAGCTAAAACCTAAAAGCCTAGAGGGCAGTTTTCAAGGAAGGAAGAATTCATTCCGTGGGCCGACAGGTGTGTGTATTTGTGTTGTTGCGTTTGTGTGCGGTGTATTTTTTGTAAATGTGTAAGGAGACTTATACGGTGGGTTAGAAACCAAGTTGTTGCTTTTCTATCGTCTCCTATAGGTTATAGCCTATCTACCTGGTCTAGGGCCCTTTATATATACGTATCGTATATAAGATTTCTTCTATACCAGACTGCCTTCCCTTGAGCTGACACTTCAAATGTTCTTCCAGTCAACACAAACATTCACACACTAACACACACGTTTACTACACATACCTAGACTTAGTTATTTAAAATATTATATAGAATTGATATATGAAGAAGCATTCCAATGACCTGCTACCAAAATATTTTATTTTTTCAATCACATCTTTTAAGATGTTTATTAAAATAGAAAGATCCGGAAAGATAATCACGCCGCAAAAATATCATGAAATATTTTATAAATACCTTTAACTATTAATTTTAGTTACCTTTAACCTCAACAAAATATTAAAGGAAATTTAAAGTTCTTTGGATATCAGACTGAGAATTTGTTATAATGTTTATTTGAATTCCGTTTGTAAAGAGTAGATTCGACAGAGAACAAAATGAGGAAGTTCTGCGCTAGGGGAATAAAAACAGAGAACTTAAGAAATTAAAATTACCTATATAAAAACTAAGAAAACTGCAAAATCTTAAACATGTTATACAAGAAAAACAATATTGTCTTCTCCAACCTGATTTTGTTTAGGTCAACAGCCAAAAGGCTGGTTTGAAACTCTAGAGGCTTTACTAAGTAAAACGAGGAGTGAGATGGTTTACAATTGCCTTCCTCACAGAGCAAAAACATATGCTTATCACCATGTCAGGCTCTCTGAAAAGCATCTACTTTCCACTTTGCAAATGACACCATCACTTCATTCACCACAGGGTCTGGCTGTATAATGAAATTCATTACGCTTAGAAGAGATAACTCTGACTAGAGTCGTTTGCACCTCTACCACTTTTGTTTTTAAATGTTTCAGTCATATAATTGGCTGACCATGTGATAAGAAACAGAACTATATTTTGTAGCCCCGGAACTAGCAAATCTAGTCCAAATAATTTAACACTCAACCTGCCTCTTATGGGAATACCAACCTGACTATACAAGGAAAATATTAGGAAAAACAAAACGGGGAAGACCTAGAACTTCATAGCTAAAAATGTAGGATATTAGAACGCTACACTACTCCCTTGAATAAACTATTCAGAACAATTTATCATCGTTCAAAATTTCCTTTATGATCGATATCCTCCATTGAAAGGAACATCAAGAAAAAAATCTTTTTTTATCTTTTAAAAGATCTCTTTTTAAGTAAATCGAACGTTCTTCTATAGATAAATAATACTGACTAATTTTGCTCAATAAAAAATAAAAATAAAATTGACAATAGCAAGTTTTTTAGTATGGAATGTACCTGCACGTAAGTGTGGTTCAGTGTTATTAAACTTAACACGAATTCTATGAATATGGGTGGTAGTAGAGACTTATACGACGTTGTTTGAACAGGCATGCGAAAATTCAGTATTGGGTGTGAAAAGAATAGATCCTTCTTTGTAGGTACTTGTCAATATTTGTTCTGGTTCGTTAACGTGTTTATTGTATTATTTGTTTGTTAAATGTGTATTTTTCTGTTCACTTTTATGTGTTTCTTTTTTCTCTTCTTTAAGTATTTTAATTACCAGTTGATTAACTATAGTCTTTGAAGACTGTAGGCTAATTATGAAATACTCAAGGAAAAAATGTTTAAGCAAATTCTTTTTTATTAAAGTTATAGTATTTACAAAACTGAAAAAAACACTAAAACAAACAGAGATAGTTTAAAGAAAAAGAAAAATACTTAAGAGGAGTGTGGATCCCTATTCTAAGCAAGGTTAATGTTTGTACCTTTTTCTCAGCAACCACTACAGCTAGAGCTACAATTTTTTTGTATGAAAGGCCTCTCTTTGGTACATAATTTAAATGTGTATCATTTAATTCTGGTAAGAATTTGGATTTTCACAATATTTTAAAAAGAGACCATTTTTTCATCGTAAAATCACCGAAAAAACTTTTTCTCCCACAATTTTCAATATTTTTAAAAACACCACATTCAATCAATAGAACTGAACAACATACTCCATAAAAATGTCAGCCTTGTACCTTTTATGGAAGCTGAGAAAAATGTACAAAAAGTTCTAAAAATGACGTTTTGAGATATTCGCGTTAAAATTTGAGAAACAAAAACACGAGTGTAAACAAAGACAGGCCACAACAAAATTGTGCAGGTTATAAAATTTTAGGTTATACTGCCAACCTATGAATAAATAAAAGAGAACGGCAATGCGAAAAAATAGTATAATAAATCACGGTAAAATATTAATCGAAAGGAAAAATTATTTTGTAAAATTTCTTAACAGATGGCAAAATCAGCTTAAACATTCAAACAAAAATTTTTTTTTTTTTTTTTTTTTAACTTTAATAACTTTATTTGCAACTATATACGAAGATACAACGAGCAAATTAGATGACAGTAAACAAAGGATGAGAAGGAAAAAAAAATAAAATAAAAATAAATAAATGAAAAAGAACAGTGATACCCATTGGTATATGTTCTATGAAATAAAGTTCATGATACATGAATGACAAATAACAACATAAGAAAAAAAGAAGAAAGAAAAATAAAATAAATCACTTTATAGAAGATCTCTGGCCCATTGACGTTTCAACCTGCGCTGCGGATTTCCTGGTAGTGATGCATCCGATAGTTTGGTGATTAATTCGTTGGGGTGATCATGCAATTTTCTGTGAAAAACACTGTAGCTGGACTTAACTACTTCACTTATGAACGGAATATTAAGGTCGTCATGTAGAATTTTGTTGTTGACATAAAAAGGTGCGCAGGTGATTAAACGTAGGCATTTTGACTGAAAGGCTTGTAATTTTTGTAGATTGCTCGGTTTAGCTGTGCCATAAATTTGTAGTCCATAGGTCCATATTGGTTTGAGATAAACTTTGTATAGTAATAGTTTAGATTTTAGAGTCAGTGAAGAACGGCGTCCAAGTAGTCGAAATAGTTCTTTCAATTTGGAGTTCAAAGTCAGTCTTTTGGTTTTTATATGAGTCGCCCAGGTGAGTCTCTTGTCAAGGTGAAGTCCAAGGTATTTAACTTTTTGTCGTTGTGGTATCGGTTTATTGTCGAGGAATAGTTGAGGACATTCGCCTTTCCGGAGAGAAAAGGTGACATGCACTGATTTTGAAGCGTTGAATTGGATCCTCCAGATTTTTAACCAATAATTTAAAAAGTTAATGTGACTTTGTAAATTATTACTTGCTGCTTCTGGCTTTACATCAGAAGAAAGGATGACTGTATCGTCAGCATAAGTCGCTAAGGTGGTGTTAGCAGATGCAGGTAGATCTGATGTATAGATGCTGTAAAGCAGTGGCGACAAGATTAAAAAATTAAAAAATATTTTGTAGTTGGCATAGCAACATGATTCTTACGCCATTTTAAAGCGCACATTTCAAACTATATTTTTAACGGAAAACCGAAAAATCGATAATATTTTTATTTTTTCATTCCACCTTCTCCTTAAACCATTTATAAAAGATGTAATGGAAGTTAGAAATAAATTCATAAAAACAATTGTAGAACGTAATGGAGGGTTTTTCAGAGGAAAATTTACAATACCTACTTACAAACTAACGCCGAGTATGGTATGTAGGCCTATAAGAAGACACGTTTTTCATGAGACACAAAAAACAGGCGATGTATAAATCAGTTTTCGTTTTTATTTTGTTCAAAATTTAGTTTTTTTAACACACTATACTAAATTTGTTTTATATTTTAATTCAAAGAAGTTTGTTTTTCAGACTTTTATCATCTTTGTTCAAGGTGAGACTGTATGATAGTTATAACTGAAGATTTCGATTTTCGGTGTTTTATATTTTTTAATTGTTTAGTTAGACCTAGTCCAACCACAAAACTTTAAATTACGTGAAAAAAAAGTATTTTAATGAAAAAAATTAGTTTTTAGGATGTTTACCCAGAAAAATTATCGGTCACCAAGAACGAATATTTTTCATAATTTTATACGGATCGTTTTAGAGGAACGGGAATTTTAGTACTTTAAAAATATCTGTATTACTGTTTTTAATACTCTCAGCCATTGGTTCATCTTTCTAACCAACTGTTGATGGGAAATTCACTTGTTTGTATTGTATATTTTGTTTTTGATTTGTGCCTTTTGTTTTTTCACCAGTTCCCGGAAATTTTAATTTTTAACATTTAGGTACATTTTTCTCGGTAATAATTTAACCTTCCAGGCTGAAATTTTACCAGTTATTTATGTTGGATATGCACATATTCTGGCATTTATATGACTTCCTCAAATTCTGCAAAAATTATTAATATGTAAAATACCGTAGAAAAAAATTGGTAAAAATGTTATATATTTTGTTATTCTGTTTTTAACTTTATGGTTCAACAGATTAAATTGAAAAAATGTCAAAAGCTAGAGAAACCCGACATCTATAAGTTAGTAAAGTTTCATTTCCCTGTCGTTTATCAATCCTGTGAAAAATTTACCTAAAAATAACAAATTTAACATCAGCAGGGTACAAAGTGCAGTCTTCCCTTAAAGTTTACATTTAAATTTACAAAAGACTGATAGCAAAAGATTGCAACTCGTAAAAAATAATAAAACGAAATGTGGTGTCAGAAGCATTATTTGTGACAGAAGTGCTAACTTATAAACAAAAACGGTGCTAGAGCAAAGTTAAATAAAACAAAATGAAGAAATACACGAAAATTAAGGCCGAATAATTGAAACTGTTAACGTTGTAAAGCATTCGGCAAGTAATCACCAAAATATTAAATATCTACTGTTAAAAATAAAGTTTTCATATACCAAGTAATTCTAAACCAGTTTGGACTCACGGGTTAGAGTTATGTGGGACAGAAATACTGCAGCGCTTTCAATGAAAACATGTCTGAGATTGATCATTGCACCCCCCATGGTATGTAATCAATAAAATATTACACCACGATCAAAACCTGCCCTTTCATAAAAGAAAAAATTGTACAACGTAGCGAGAAACATTTCAAAAAGTTAGAAGACTATTAATTTGTTTTTTGTAATCAACCTCCTCGACAACCGCGAAGTATTCACAAACTGAAACAATTTGAAAGATTGGACTTAACAATTTTGTCAATCTTTTAATTTTTTCTACTTCTACTAATAATCATCGTCATCATTATCATTTCCATCATGGTCATCTTCAGATTCACGACTTCATGTTTCAGATATTAATGGACAGTTCAGTCAAGTTTTGTTTTTTGTTCAGAGTTTAGTTTTTTGAAACACACTATTGAGTGTGTTTTATTTTTTTATTCAAAGAAACTTATTACTCAGACTTTTATCGTGTTTGTTTAAATTTTATATTTATATTTAACAAATCTGATGCAAAAGAATTATTAGTACCTACTGTAATTTACTATCCATTACAATGTTCTAAATGCTGCACTTAATGCTACACTTATCTATTCACGTCGGAGTTCTGTCACTGGACTGTGTTCACTCATGTTTGTTTACCATATTAATTTTTTCCAAATTTCGTGTTATCACATTCACTGATTGTTTCCAACAGATTGTGAATTTCCTAAATATAAATAAAAAATAAAAAAGAATTACACCTAATTTAAAAAAATGCCATAAAGTTAACGCGTTATTTTATTTGATCCAACATTGAAATTTCTGTTTAAATTGAAAGGTCATATATTTACATTTGTCAAATATTATAAGCGAAAATTTTAATCTTTACTAGATAATATTACGGTATATAAATTTATGTGCTCTGAAAAATGTTAATGAAATATTTCAATGAAAAATCATGTTTTTTTATTATATCTACAAAACTTATTAAAAATTCCACCGTCTAATAGTTTGTTTATTCTTAATAGTTTTGTTTTTTACAGTGTATTAAAATATGCTAATTTCCTGTTAGAGACTACGCCCCAAAGTGTCTAACTGATGACTTTCTGCCTATAGGAGCCTATAGGTTATGTCTTTGATTGAACACCACTTCCGTTATTATTTACCCACATCCGGTTTCAGTCTATTTTTTTCTTTATTGATATAATTATTTATAAAAAAATAAACTGTGTGAAGATTTGTTTATAAACTCATGAAAATTTAGCACTGGTTGTAATTCATATTTAGCATCCTACATAAGTATATTTAGGTTAGAATTCTAAAATTTGTGACGTGCAGAAAAATTCAAATTTGTTAAATATTTATGAAATCTTCAATAAGTTTCTGTAAAACAAATGCAAAATTAATTTTTTTACAATTTACCGTAACATGCTACCTTATAACGGTTTTATGCTAGATCTCAGCCCATAACAGGCAGGTGGAATGTTAAATTTATTAATACTCGATCTGCTAGTTGGAGGGCTGCAAAACGTATTCTGTTTCTTATCACATGGTCAGCCAATTAGATGACTGAAACATATTATAAGAACATAAGAAATAGAAGTGTAAAGACACTAGTCACAGTTATCTTCTCTGTGGTAAACGAAGTGAAAATGCCATATTTTGCAGGATAGAAAATATGTGCTGTTCAGAGAGCGTGGCATGCTGATAAGCATGCGTTTCCACACAGTGAGGAAGAGAATGGTAAACCACCTCACTCCTTGTTTTACTTAGTAAAGCCTTGAGAGGTTCAAACCAGCCTTCGGCTGATGACCTAAACAACAACAACTAAAAATATAAATTTCTTGCAAGCTTTTTATTAGTAGGCTCAATATTTTTATAAATAGGTACATTATATAGTTGATCTAAATAATTAGCTATACTAAATAAAACGCAAAGTAATGAAAAAATTGTAACATAAAAAAATAAATTGATGTGTAAAATTAAAAAAACCTGTGAAGATTAAGCATAAAATTTGCTTATATTTTTTCGCTTGCAAAACATTTAACAAGCGTGAGACCGATTTTATATGTTTAATAATGGGACAAGAAAAAGAATTAAAATAGGCACAGATTATAAACAATGAGTTTCTCAAATTGTTACAATGTTTATCAGTTTTATTTTATGCAAAGTCATGATTTACTATCTCAAAATCTAATTTTTTTTAGAATCATAATTTAGAAACAGTTTTCTTAAAACGCATGTACACTTACTATCACTTTGCATATTATTGTAAGGTTGTTGTTACAAATATTCAAGTTTATATTGTTTGTTTTATTATTCTTAGTTAAGTATAAAAATATAATTAAATTTACATGGATTTAATCAAGTATTAACATTTTAAAACATTATTTGCAATTAAAATGTATGCTGGAATTTTATACTAGATTTTTTTTACATTGAAGCATAAACCTTAATAATGTTGGCAGATAACAATTACCATGAAAGTCTGAGAAAAGTCAATGAGATTTCAGTTAACATAGGTCAGGGAATAGGAAGTTACTAAAATGTTATGATTATTACGTATTAATTTTTCGGTCTGTGGTGAATGAAGTAAAGGTGTCATTTGTAGAGTGGAAAATATGTGCCTTATCAGAGGGCCCGGCATGCTAATAAGCATACTTTTACATTCAGTAAGGAAGACACTTACAAACCACCTCACTCCTTGTTTTACTTAGTAAAACCTCTACAGGTTCAAACCAGCCTGTCGGTTGATGACCTAAACTACATTTTTTCTGTAATCCGTCTTCGGGGCTAGTCCTATATTTTAGTTTTAAACTAATATCCTAGATTCGATTCCTTGATATAACCAGAATCTAAATAAAAATTTATAAATACCTTAATTGTTTTGTTGTTTTTTAAATAAAAAATACCTAAATTGTGTTGTTCTGTCATATAATTATTTATAAGGGGCTATCTGTTTCGTTCTTTTGTTAATCAAAATGTAAACTATTAATGGGAAAACCAATAAGTTCATTTGTGAATGTGAAATGTGAAAACTATTAAGAATAATTTGTGATAAAATAGTTTTTTTGAATCACGTTTGGCTATCCTGGTCAAGTTTGCAAACAGTTTTCTTTGGTCATTACAAGTGAATTATCTCCAATTTTTATTGTGTTGTAGTGACATAACATTCTGCCCATAACAGGCATGTAGATTGTTAAATTATTTGCATTCGGTCTGCTAGTTTCAGGACTTCAAAAAAATAGTTATTTTTCTTATCACATGGTCAGCCAATTATATGACTGAAGCATTTAAGAACAGAAGAGGCAGAGGTGTAAAGACACTAGTCACAGTTATCTCCTCTGTGATAAATGAAGTGAAGGTGTCATTTGAAGGATAGAAAATACGTGCTTTTCAGAGAGCGTGGCATGCTGATAAGCATACATTTCCACTCAGTGAGGAAGGGAATTGTAAACCACCTCACTCCTAATTTTACTTAGTAAAGCCTTTAGAGGTTTAAAACAGCCGATCGGCTGATGACCTAAACAACAACGACAGTATAACATTCCCATTTTTTAAAGCAATTTTTTTTACTTTTTATATAAATAATGTAGGCTATAATATTTTACGTGATAATTAACTGTATTTATCTTTCGGTAAGGTATTTAATTATTTACTTATAATCGCTTCAGATTGTCAATTAAGGAGGAGTTTCAATTTTCCATTTATTAAACCTTGTAACCGGTACAATAAGAAAACTCGTAATTATTACCATTTTCAAAATTGAAGATTACCGTTACCTTTATTTTTTATTCTTATTGTTCATGTTCCAATAAGGAAACCATTAGTGAAGTCAAAGAAATATTTACGAAGTCGTTCAAATACCAACTCAAATAACATTATTAATTCTTTAACACAATTGAAATATATACTATATATTTATATATATTATTTTAATAATAAGTACAACTTGTACAAACTTATTAAATATAATAGGTTCAAGTTAGTCCAAGGTTTATAGGCTTCAACTTACACTTCAGCTCTGTTTATTAAACCTAACCAGATAATAACAATTAAAAGCAAGGCAGTCCAGATCGTTTTGTAAGAGTAAATATAGGCTTTTTAATAACAATAAAATCATTGTTAATTATTGTTATTTTTATTATTTAATAATTTTAATTAACGTAATTAAATTAATAGTGTTTTAGTAATAAAAAGTTATAAGCTTGTTTACGTGTGTTATTTTGTAATATTGAAATAAAATATTTCAATTCACATACCAAAGGTTTATAAATAAAACTTTTTATAAAAAAAATTAAAGAGAATTCTTTTTTAGTTTTTTTTTAATCAAAGTATTTTTTATTGTATCTGAATATTGTACCTTTGTTAAATTTAAAAAAAATATATTTAAAAATTTAAATAAGCTGGTCTGAAACACTAACACGACTTTTTCTTGCCTGTATAGATATAGACAATGAACATTATAACCTGGGGTTTTATCATGAGTAAACATTGTTAAATTAAATATATACATAACATAATTTTAATCATGAGTAAATGACACTAATTGAAAACCATCCGCTTTTCGACTTAAAAGTACAAAAATTTACTAAATGACGCTCGGTATTACTAATCGGTATTAGCAAAAATTCAGCGTTTCCAATCAAAGCTTTTACGGAGGATAATTAACGCCCCTATTATGTAACCAATAAAACGCTACACTCAAACCTAAACGTACCCTACATGATTTACGTTTTCTTTAAACTCTATAGAAAATTTAAAAAGAAACTCGTGAACCACCATATTCCATTGATCTCAAATCTGGCTACGCAGACTCTCCCAAACAATCCGATAAGATGTCTGTAACGTCGATGGAATCGAGACCTCATCAATTAACGTAGTACTGTAATTAACTATCCATTACAGTGTTCTAAATGCTGCAATTAATGCTACACTTATCTATTCACGTCGGAGTTCTGTCACTGGACTGTGTCTCCAGTCACGTTTATTTATTATGTTATATTTTTCCAAATTTTGTGTTATCACATTCACTGATTGTTTCCAACAGATTGTGAATTTTCTAAATAAAGAAAAAACACTGTAGAAAAAGTGCTTAATATAAAATTTGTAGGTTTTTTTTTAATTGTAGCTATATAACTTTAAATAAATGTAGGCCTACTTTTGTTGTCAAATGCATACTAAGGTAGCAATCTTAAAAAGCCCTTTTTTCGCCAATTCCAATGAAAAAATACGGAATTGACTCTAAATTAAGCGCTGTAGAAAAAAACACTTGAAATAAGAGTTTTAGATGAACTCCGCGAGAAAACTCGAACGCTAATGGCCAAGAAACCTTCTCCGGGTGAATCAATAACGGAGCAATGATACAGACTGAAAACTTAACTCAAATAAATAATGGAAATATACTACGTAAGTTACGGTGTCATATTATTTTATTGTTAATTTTTAACAAATTTTAAATAAACAATAAAAAATATAATATAAACGGTCTACAGATTTTTAAATAACTTACAGTTCTATTAACCAACTTTTCAATTATCCGACCGTGAATTTGTTTCATTAAAATCGGTTAAGAAAGAGGCCATTGTATGTATGTATATAAAAAGTAAATAATTTTGTGATATAACCTATTATAAGAAGTTACACTTCTATCAATAATCAAAGTACAGCAATATGCCTAAGCCTATGATTTCAAATGACAGAAAGACAGACAGAAAATTATTATTTAAAAAAGGGGATATTCATTATCTGTATTTATTCCCATTATCTATTTTATTCATATTATTATGTGGGTTTTTTTGAAAGGGATTAGTAAAAACCTGTTTTATTTTCTGAAGAATGAGAAGCTTAAGTTAAATAAAAAGAAAAAATGAGCAAAAGAAGAATTCAGGCACAGACCAACACAACTAGCATTTAATTAATGGGTTTCTATGTATAGAGGCTAGTTGTGTAATTTCATTTTTATAAATGTTGATTGGCACGCTTTTCATGTTGTTATAATAACTACAAAAAAAACTTTAAAGGAGAAGTAGATATAATACGACAACATTTCTGTTATGTTCAACATACGTTCTACATATATACTTAGGTCTAAATAAGAAATCTTCTTAAAAATTTACTTCTGTTTTACGTGCTACACAAATATTTTTCATTATAATAATCCTTTATGTGTCCTGTCTACATTTTATTTTTTATTGTTATGTTTTAGTTTCCTTAGAAAAATTATTTACAAAGTATACTACAATATTTTATTTTTTTGTAGAATTAATTTATAATTTTCTTTTTGATAAATTTAAGTAAATTCTTTTATACGACTAACATATTATGAGTTCATACTTTATTTTAATGAATTAGGTTATACATAATTAATTTTTTATGATGAATTTCTGTTTTCCTAATTTGTCCATAATCATCCCAAAATTCTAACAGAGTTCTTCTCAACTTTTCAATCTTTTATGACGATCAACTATTTTGGAGTCAAATATTTTCACTTCCGTTTTCTCTGCAATAATTAGTTCACATACGCGTTTTCTGGTTTCAGAACAGTTGTTACATGTCTGAGTTTTACATAATGTGATCTAACAATTAAAGTATTATAAAATTGTACAAATAAATTTACAACATTCTACTTTATACTTTTGAAAATTTTAAATTATTTTTTAGGGTGAAAAATTCTTCAGAGTGAAGAATTTATGACATATATCGTTCATATAAACACGGAAACAGAACAAGAACACATTAATATTAAAAGAACAAGCATAAAATACAGAACTACAGATTTCCTTTGAGAAAACTAAATACATAACGAACATCAAAACAGTCCCATGTCCTTAAAGATACAAGACGGAAAAATTGGGAAAGTTGATACTTTCAAATACCTTAGGGAGATAATAAAACCAAAGACCAGCGAACAGCAACAGGTGAAGAAATACAGCTGGTGCACTCCGGAGGAACTCACCGTTTGTACAAGAATAAAGTACTCTCAAGACAAGGCAAGATTTGACTTTATAATAGGCCTACTATAATAAAACCTGTGTGCCTGTACTCGAGTGAGCTCCTTAGAATGACCGGGAAGGCTGGTCTAAGAGAAACAGAGAAATTTGAGAGAAAGATCCTCTTTAAGATAATGAGCCCAAATATAGTACAAGGATAATATAAGTTACGAGGTCGAAAAGAATTGTACAATAAAAATTAAAGATTAATGAAAACAATTAGAAAAAGAAGACTAAAATTTGAGACCTGTATACAATAGATGACAACCGGTTGTTAACCTGTAACGCTCTTATTGGTTACATAAACTTAAATTGAAAATCAATTGAATAAATAAATGAAACAAAAGTTTGAAAAATAAAATAAAAATGATTTTATCGAATTGAACTTTGAAATAAACTAAAACTAAATTGAAATTACGAAAAATTAACTTGATGTTTCTTGATATAGTTGATATAATTATTGATGACACTTTTTTATATAATTCTACTGATATTAAAACTTTACATTGAATATAACTTAGCAATATCGAAAATATTTGCATTAATTATTAATATTTAAAGGGCTCAAAAATTAGTTAATGTAGTATAGTTACGATATTTCTTCTTGTATTTAGCTGTCAACCAGTTGAAGTCTTCTCCATCCATCGATTGGGAATCAAATGGGACATCGAGGCATTGCTGCCATCGGTTTTATAGTAGCTGTTAGATTCTGTTATATTTTCATCTGCTTGTTTTAAAATCTTTAACTTGTTTCATTTAGTTTTATAATTCAAATGGATCTTGATGTTCTAATTTCTTTTTTTTATTAGGCCTATTTGTTAATCAGTTCAAATTATTTATTAAAAATTATGCCTTCTTTTGTTTTATTACTCATCTATAGTAAATTTGAATCTTTGACTTCTAGAACAATTATTTATATTTCTTATATTTTCTTCTTAACCCTAGAGCCGGCAATCGTCTATTTTGAGACAATGTTACCGCTTCTTGAACCGGTCGCGTCGCAAAATCGGATTTGCTTCATAGCATTGCAACGTTGACGTTTTAGTTTTAATTTCATCTACAGACAGTTTTGCTGTTTTGTACAATAGTTTAGAAATGTATAAAGTATATTTTTACGTATTGTACAGTAGTTTTAGTTGCATATTCTGCCTGTGTTCCTCTGTTGAAACCACGCTGTCCTAGAGCTGAATTTGGTTATTTCTTGGTTTACATGATGTGTTTTTGTATATATTTTCTTTAGTTTTGAACATAAATTCGTTTTTTTGTTTTACTTTTTATTTTGAAATAAACATTAAAAGTAATGATTCGTATATAATGAATTTTGAAAATAGAGCATAAGAAGGTTTTTAACAGTAGTGTCATCTGAAATTTTAGAAAAATATGAGTAAAATTATTTTCAAATAGTTTTAGCATCCCTTACTGTCAGATTAAAATTTCAGTAATGTATTTATTCTATTTTCCTAAGTTTTCTTGTTATTTTGATGTCATGTGACAAGGTTTGTGATTTATAGCAAATTTTTAATGATTTCTTTACGGTTTAATGACTAGAAATTCTCTGCCGGTCTAGAAAAATGTTATTGCCGACTGCAGGTTTAAAATTTAGTTTGTTGTATTTTCATTTTTATATTAATTGGAAATTATTTATTCTGATGATTATTTTAAATGATTTATTTAAATTCTTCAAAAATTGGATTATAAACTTGACCTTCGATCAACGATATTATGACTGCTATACTATGCTAAATTATGACTGCATAGACTGTTATTCTACAAATCATTATAATATGTATAATGTAAATAATAATAATATGTATAATGTAATATGTAAATAATGGTTTAAAGAAGTTAGAGAAAACCGGAATAAACCAAGAAAACTTAATGAATCGAACCGATTTCAGATAACTGATAACGCGCTTTAAGGGTTTTCATGAAGTGCAAAAACAGAACACCGAGCGGAGAGAAGAAAGGAAAAATGACTACAGTGAACGAATGCCGAGAATGTGGGCTGCAAAAAGAGCTTCCAGATACATCTCGTCACCTCACGTCGTGTAAAATTGGTTTTTTATACGAGGAAAAAATACGCATAAAATGACAGACTGGACTGTTACGTTAAGTATATTTTACTTTATTGTAAAAAAACAAAATACTATACTAAAAATTATTACATCCTAATAATAAAACTCACTGTAAGATAATATATATTTCAAATAAATTTTATTTAAATGGTAACAATAATATAAAATGATAAAAAATGGGAAATATACATAAATTAAACAAAAATATGTAGTGTGATCATTAACTTACGCTTTTACATTTACATAAGTGTAGCCAACACACCCATACAAAAAAAAAATGAAATAACAAAACATTGATACGTTCATAATTTGAGGCACAAAGCCTGGAGTGTAATAAAATATAAGAGCATATTGTTTCGAATTGGCAGCAAATGGTAAAAGTGTCTAATAAATATTTTTAATTTTTTAACAATAATACAAAACTGATGTGAGCTGTTTTTAAACAGTAGTTATGTTATATTTATATATCTAAATACATAATAATACATTATGAATGTATTCAGTGTTTAGTTTTCTATTCGTTGCTATAATATATTACTATACTACCGTGTAAGATAAACTTAAGACATTCTTTCTAGTACTGCCTACTACTTGTGGCTATATACATTAGACAAGTAAACTCTATAAAGAAAGAGTATTCTGAGGCTATGAAAGAATATATACAAGCGTGGGAGTTTGTCAAGGTCTCATCGGGCCAAGGTTCTGCGAACTAACACAGCTTTATAACATTATTATTATTTATTTTATATATTTATATTCCTTACACTCTGCTTTAATTTAGTGTAAAAATGTATTTACTTAATAATGCATTATTTTATTTTCTTAAAATCGTTTTTTAATTTCATTCTTGTCGAAATAAATAAGTCATCTCGTTTACACGTCCATTGTATTTGCTTTGTTTTAATCTTCGATAATTTTATTTGTAAAAAAACCAGCATTCACATGATGTATTTGTCATTTTGTAGGTTAGGTCAACAGCCGAAAGGCCGGTTTGAACCTCTAGAGGCTTTATTAAGTAATACAAGAGTGAGGTGATTCACATTTGCCTTCCTCACTGAGTGGAATAGTATGGATATCAACATGCCAGGCTCTCTGAAAATCATCTACTTTCTACTTTGCAAATGACATCTTTACTTCATTCACCGCAGGTTCTTACTGTATAATGAAATTTATTACTCTCAGAGTAGATAACTCTGACTAGTGTCTTTTACATCTCTACCTCTTCTGTTTTTAAATGCTTCAGTCATATAATCTGACCAAGTGATAAGAAATAAAACTATTTTTGCAACCCTAGAACTAGCAGATCAAGTGCAAATAATGTATTTGTCGTAACAATTGTTCAATGCTTAGTTTAGGAAAATGAAGTACAGATTCCTTATTCATTTTAACTACATAAGAAAACTAGCTACATTTAAAAATTGAACATAAAATTTGCACAATATATGTTTATAGGTATATTTTTGTCTTTTTTTAAACACTATTATAACTAGGTTACCTTCTTTTAATTTTTACATTCCCGGACTATTTTTTTGTGGTGGGGGGGGGAGTGAATAAAAAAGAGTAAAGCCCCAAAGAAGTATTAAAATGTATGACGTCCGCTGTTGCCTAGTTTTAGTAATACCTTTTGACCTTAACGACAGCTTACAGGCGTAAAAATTACTTTCGTATGCTTGTTTAAAAAAAAATATTAGTATTGTACGGTAAATAATACAAGTACTGATCAGATCTGAGTAAATTTGAATACACAGTATAAATATCTTAATATGTTCTTATGGTGAAAAATAGATCAAGTTCCCGGACTTTAACGTTCGGCTCCGAACTCCTAACAAATTTCTCTATTCCCGGACTGTCCGGAGTAATCCCTGACGGGTTGTAACCCTTTCACCCAGCAGTATTTCTATTATATGGTATGTATGTAATGTCCTGTATTCGTCTTGATTGAATAAATAACATTTTAGGGTTGTAACATCCATTCACTTAGAATTTATTTCTGTTTGACACCGGAAGTAATATTTTTATAAAAAAATAATCATCAAAACCATGGTTTTTTAATTTAAATATCTAGGATACACCACAACACATAACATCAATGAGAAAATAAACCGGCAGGAAAGAACCGATAAATTAACAAAATTATCAATAACTTTCCAAAATGTTATATATAACAAAAAGTTCCTATCGACAAAAACTAAAATCAGACACTACCAAACAGTAATTCTCCTAGAAGTTCAATACGCCAGGGAAACTGTTTTCGGGCCATATAAAGTTGGAGAAGTAGAAAGGATTGAAAAAATATAAAGGAGAATTGTCAGAAAATGCATAAACAAGAAACACGTAGTAGAAGGACAGTGGAGGGTAATCTCAAATGAAGAAGTTTATAAGATAATTACTCCGGTAATAAATTTCTTCAGGAAAAAAGAATTTCATTCTTGAGGACCTATTTAGAGTAGAAAATACCAAACTTGCTAACCAAATAATCAACTTTTACTTGAAAAGAACAACAAAACCGAAATGGATAAAGAAAGTCCAACAGAACATGGAAGAGTTGAGAATTTCAAGAAAGGATCTGATTACACAATCTGGAAAATACGACGAGCTAATTAAAACTAATATGATAACATTTGAGCTTAAAACTAGAAAGTAGTTCAACAGGGTGTATTGGGACGAGGACAGGAGCCAAAGGTCGGAACGCCTCAATAAGATGTGGGCGAAAAGAAAAAAGCAAGAATAAAACAACTAACACGCTTCAGGAATAAGAAGAACCGATTATAGAATGGACTGGCCCAGAAATTGGATTAAAGTGATTCTACAAGGTCGTAAAAGTTTTCTTTTTTTTCTCTATTTAGAAATTTCACAATCCGTTGGAAACAATCAGTGAATGTGATAACACAAAATTTGGATAAAACTTAACATGGTAAATAAACGTGAATGGAGACACAGTCCAGTGACAGAACTCCGACGTGAATAGATAAGTGTAGCATTAATTGCAGCATTTAGAACACTCTAATGGATAGTCAGTTATAATACTACGTTAATTGATGAGGTCCCGACTCCATCGACGTTTTTTACGTCTTATTAGATTTTTTGGGAGAGTCTGCGTAGCCAGATTTGAAATCAATGGGTTTAGGTGGTTCAGGCGTTTCTTCCTAAATTTTGTATAGAGTTTTAAGAAAACGTAATTTATGTAGGGTACGTTTAGAACTGAGTGTATCGTTTTATTGGTTACATAATAGGGGGCGTTAACTATCCTCCGTAAAATCTTTGATTGGAAACGCTGAATTTTTGCTAATACCGATGGTTTTTCACCGCAGTAAAGGTGACAGGCATAGCTCCATATTGGTCGTATGTAGGAGTCGTAAAAGTTAAAAAAAAACTGTGGTTTTATCCAAATTTTTAAAGTCGACTTTTTTCATCGAATTACCATTTTTAAATTCTGAATTAAATCTGAAGTACTTGCGAAAGATATAATATTGTCTCTGTTCTTAAAGATATCACGAACTGTAGTTATTCTGATGATTAATTTGCAATTGACAACGCAATAGCTCCTTTATCCATTTGTTCAATGATATAAAATTTGTCCTCTAAGGTAATCCGTTTACGTTTATTTATTATTTTTTATCCATAGTTTCAGGAGAATAATTACTACTTAACCTAAAGAAATTATAAATAAATATTTATGTAAGACCAAGTGTTGCCATATTTATACATTAACGTAGGAGTATAAATTATTTTATCATAACTCACAAGAAAGAAAATGACGGATAGGGTGGGGACAAAATTTTTCTTTTCTCAATAATGTGACATTTAAATCTGAGCTACGTTAAATATAAAAACGGTAAATCGAGGACCTACCGTAGTGGTTTCTTTCACATATGGGAGACGTCGTATCATTTATTATGACTAAATATACGGTAATACTAAGAAATAAATCCATCATAATCTCACAAATAGATAAAACTCATAAAATCACAACAATAATCAAATATTTAATTACAAAATGCAGTTATGTTTAGATAACATAAAATACGGATTGTTAATCTATAGGTTCATGAAGTTACATCATTTCCATACCAAAGTCGGACAGCAAGATCAAGGTTGTGACATTTCAATATTATTGTTATTCCTTTAACTTAAATAGTTAATATTTATTTAGATTCTTTATAGGTTGTTTTATTAAGTAAATAAAATTTTATTATTTGCATTACTTTTATGGTTCTAATTTCATCCTTTGTGAAGAGGATTTATTAATTTCTTAGTTACTTTCAATTTTACTTTTATTTACTTTTTATTAGATCTGTGTTGGTGATAGGTGTGTTCTGATTATTAAACTATATTAAGTACGTAACCGTTCTAATAGAAATATAATTATAAATTATTTTTAATCGATATTATCTATAAACTAGATTGATTTCTACGACTCCGTGAATTGTGTTGTAATAAAACTATTTTATATATCTTTTCTTGCTCTTAACTTAAGGTATTAAAATAAATTAAAATACAATAAATTTTTTGTCTGTAATTTTTATTACATTACTGAACAAAGAGCTGCACAATTTCCTAATACGATATTTATTTTAACTGGCGGTGGAGAATTTTACTTTCAGGCAAAGAGGTATCCAGTGGTACATTTTCCGTTTTGAATTATGGGTAAAGAGCACGGATGAGGCTTCCAGGTTGGCGCAGCGACATCTTTTATTAATACAGGACTGGCTTACCCGTTGGCGTATTAAGGTGAACCCAGTTAAATCAACACACGTTACGTTCACTTTACGACGTCAAACTTGTCCACCTGTGATGCTGAATAACATGCATATCCCACATGCCAGGGTGATGCGATACCTTGGCTTTTGGTTTGACAGGCGACTAACTTGGAAGCATCATCTGCTTACGAAACGTTTAGAACTTAACCGTCGCCAGAAGTTACTCTTTTGCTTAATTAACCCTCGATCAAGATTGAACCTACGCTTCAAGATTTTAATACACAAATCCTTATAAGACCAATCTGGACTTACGGTGTCCAGCTCTTTGAAATAGCGGGAGAGAGTAATTTAAAGTCGATCCAAGCCTTTCAATCAAAATTCTTAAGACTTGCTTCTTGCGCTCCTTTTTATGTAAGCAATAAAACCCTCCACGAAGATTTCAAAATTCCTACCGTAAAGGAGCTAACCGCGTCCTTGTGTAGTACATTTCACGAAAGACTAGATGACCATCCAAACCAACTAGCCCGTGATCTAGCTACAAGAAACTTTCCAACTGTGCGTCGCTTAAAGCGAAAATGGAGTAGAGGCCTCTTGGTCTGAATAACGGACTATACCCGAAGTTTTGAACGGAGAATGTATCACTGGGTACCTCTTCTCTTTTAATTGAAATTCCCCACCGCCATTGTAAATCAAATACGGATATTGTGGAGCTCAATGTACAGTATCGTAATAAAAATTAAAGACAAAAAAAAGAATTATGGGTGGCTTTCCGTACCTTATTCAGACCTAGAGGTCTTTGCTCCATTTTTGCTTCAGACGTCGAACATTTGGGAAGTTCCTTGTAGCTAGGTCACGTTCTAATTGGTTGAGATGGTTATCTAGTCGTTCGCGAAATTTACTATAAAAAGACGCGGTTAGTTCCTTAACTGTCGGAAATTTGAAATCGTGGTGGAGGATTTCATTGCTTACGTAAAAAGGAGTACCAGAATCACGTATTAAGATTTTTTACTGAAAGACCTAGATCAACTTTAATAAACTCTCTACCGCTGCTCTAAAGGGCTCGACACCGCAACTTCAGATTTTTCTCAAAAGTTTTGTAAATTAAAATTTTGGAATGGAGTTTAAATTTAGATTGAGGGTTTATTAAATGCAAGAGCAGCTTTTAGAGGCAGTTAAGTTCTAAATATTTAATACTGTAAATAAAAAATGATTTCTTGGCGAAAACTACAAAATGATTAAAGAATACCAAGAAAAATCCGAAAGAAAAAATAAACTAAACACATGGATTCCAACAGAAAGCCAAGAAACTAGAATGGTTTTAGAGAAAGCGAATACGGGCAGAAAGGACCTAGAGAGGCGAAAAGAGCACTCCTATAAAATAAATAGGTATACGGAAATAAATAAAAAAAACCCAAAGGTAATATAAAATTTACCGTGGTCTAACAATGACCGGTGTCGAGAAAATTATTTGATAATCGGTTTGGAGATCTATCAACTTACCAATTTAAAAATTTACTGAAATTGATTATCTAAAAACAAACATTATACCGGTTGGTTCAAGTAATTAGTCCAGTTATACAGCTAGCTCAAAAACTGAAGACTAACTTCGTTAATCAGAAAGATGTTAAGTACTTAGGTATTCACTTTGACAGACGATTTACGAGGAAAAATACATCTGGACGAAACTTAAATAGTTGAGATTACTACGTGAATAATCTTAAATGAATGAGTTTAATATTACTTGGTTAAATTAATAATTATTCGCGACCTGTAAATTTCATCTTAGCTCGATGTGAGTATTCTAGGTGAGATTAACCGTGTTAATAACCGTTAATTTTTTTTTATAATAATCTTAAAATACAATACAATAAAATTTTTCAAAATAATAAAATATTACCTATACAGCACTTAGCCTACCATATTTCTAAAAAATAAATATTATACAAATTTTTTTAACTTCTCAATTTTCAACAAATATGTCCCGTAGAATATGTATATGTAAAACGTATATGTAAACGTAGAATATATATAACATATTTTTCAGTCTGGGGTAAGGTAGAGTAATAGAAAAATACATTGGCATAATGGTTTACAGTGTAAAGCAAATGTCACGTGCCCGTTAAATTTGCATTAATTTTAATTCGTTAGTCAGTAAACCAAAGTTGTTACTAGTTTGTTCAAATTACGCTGATTAAATCAGTTAAAATTGAAATACCTGTTCAATTTCTTTTAAACTAAAATTTGTCACATGTACGCAGTTAATCATTCTATACTGCATATAATCTATTTGATAAAATATTCGTAAAACTGTACTTTTTTAAAGTCGAGATATCAATAACAATGTTTATTATTCAAAAGAAATAAAGTACCTACATATTGCATGAATTCTGTTACAGATTATTATTATAAAATGGTAATGAGGCAGCAAATAGAGTCAAAAAATATCCCATAAGACAAGAACATCTTATGTGCGGTACCTCATATTTTATAATATAACTGCATTTACACACATTATATCATCTATGTTATTGTTTGTATCATTTAATTGGGGGGTTGATTACAAAAACAGCACTTGTCAAAAAATCAAATTTTTCAGGAAGAAGAAAAAACTTTATTTCGTGATATTGCATGAAAGATATAAGTTGAGTTTTTTTCTCACAAGTAAAAATTTAATAGGCATATGTTTAGTATATTGCTCATCTTCATAATACATACAGTTACCCAATTAAAAATTTAAATATATTTGACGTGTGCTGTTTTTGTAGAATTTTTGAAAAAAAAAGATGTTTTGATTTTTGTATTTTTATTAGTAATATTTTATAAACAATGCATATATCATAAGTAAGTTACAAAAACGAAAAAACACAATATAAAAAATAATGTATCAATACACCACGGATAACCTCACTACCGAAATAATTGAGAACAGCTGATATGAATACTTTGTAACATATGATTCTTTCAAAAACAACACATGTCACGACATCTGCTGTTTTTGTAAGAAACCTTTATTGACAAATGTTGTTTTTGTGGAATCACACTATTTTCAACATAAGATTGTAGGTGACTTATGCTACTTTTCTGAGAAATAACTAGTGGAGAACATGCGCAGACTGGTCAAGAAATAAAATTTCCCTTTTACTCAATTTTCATTTTTTTTGACAAATGCTGTTTTTGTAATCAACACCCCAATTGTTTGGATCGTTCTGGAACATTCAGTTTCGGATCTTCTAGAAAACTATTTAGGAGCCTATAAGTAGGTGCTGCCCATAACAGACAGATGGAGTGTTCAAATTATTTACACTCAATCTGTTAACTGCAGGGCTAAAAAAAATAGTTCTGTTTCTTATTAGATGGTCAGCAAATCAATTGACTGAATTATTTAAGAACAGGGTAGAGGTGTAAAAGACACTAATCAGAGTTATCTCCTCTGAAAGTAAATGAATTTCATTATACAGCCAGACCGTCTGGTGAATGAAGTGGAGGTGTCATATATGTGCTTTTCAGAGGGGTCGGCATGTTGATAAGCATACTTTTCCACTCAGTGAGGAAGGCAATAGTAAACCACCTCATTTCTCGTTTTACTTAGTAAAACCTCTACAGATTCAAACCAGCCTGATTACCTAAACAACGTAAGTAGGTGGGCACTGGTCAAATCATGACGAGTCTTGTACGAGAACTTGTACTGGAAAGTTGAAATATCTTATTTTTTTTGTATTAACGAATCGTACTGCTGTGACGTTGAATATCTACACAAATATTATGAGATATCTTCATCACTAAAATGAAGAATAGTGGAATAAAATCTGAACAAGGATATTTTCAAATGAAACTTCACAATGTAATTTGGAAACCCACAACTACTCACGCAACTTATCTATATACATAAATTTCGATGTATGGGTGTGTGTATGTAATAAAATATGTATTTGTGTATGTTCCCCTTTATCTCCTAAATTACTGAACCAATTTTTATGCAGTTTTTTTATGTTGTAACTATGATGATGCCGGTGCAGGTTTTAGGCTATTGAAACCCTTAAAAAGTTAGCCCTAAATGGTTAAAAATAATGTTTATATCCTACATTAAGCCTTTTATGAGGTTAGATAATCTGTTGCCTTTAAACCAGCTGATGTGATGCAAATAAAGATTTGTCATAAATAAAGTCATAATGATTTAGCAAATAGCGACGTGGTGCTAAGGATCAGCTGGTGACAACATCACATGATAATTTTATTGAATTTTATTACGTAGATACGAATTTGTATTGTTGAATTTTTTTTTTTTTTACTGAGTGATGATGCCTACGTAAGCCTTGGGCTTGTACGTAGGTAATGATATGTGGTGATTTTCAAATGAAAAATGCCAGACCTGACCGGGAATCGAACCCGGGACCCCGGCATAGTAGCCAGTTGCGCTGATCACTATACCACGGGCCGGCCCGTGGTGTAGTGGTATTTATAAAAGTACGCCTATCTATTTTAAAAAAGTAAAGTTCCGTGTTTCTTTAATTTGTTTTAATTTTCTTTTAATTGGTGAGTGATCAATTGCTTTGATATTTTATTTTGTACATTGGAATATACAGTCAAACTAGCAGCTACACAATTTCTGCTACATATTTAAAAAAAAAAGTAATTGCACCATTTTTCGCGTGCAAAGCCAAGACGGGGCATGCTAGTGATGATATAAAGTCTTAATAACACGGTTACACATTAGGAAAATCTTCACTAACATATCAGTATTTATGACAAAGGATTAACCACAACATTATAAATATTACAACACACCGTTTATAATCACACACACCCTAACCGAATGAATAAAATTACGTTACACGCATTAACGAAGAAGTTAAAAGCATTAAATTTAAAAAAACAACTTATATCTGTAGTGACATCAAAATTATCGCTTCGAAACAAACTTTTAATTTACAAAACCGTTTTCAAACCAGTCTAGACCTACAATATTCTGTTGCTGTAGATTCATTCAGTAAAATTTCCAAATTGGAGCGTTCTTAGTCAAAGGTCCTCCGAGCTGTAACACCTGCATCCTGGTACATGTTAAATAACCACATTCACAAAATACTTCTTTAACTCAACAGTTAAAAAAATAATTTTAAAATTTAAGTATAAAATACGAAAAAAAGCATGAATATCACAAAAATGATTTGGCAATCAAATTATTCGACAACAGTGATACAAAACGAAGGCTAAAATGGAAGAACCCGGTAGACTTATTTGTTTAATAAAAAATTGATATATCTTATATAGCTATACACACACACACACATATATATATATATACTACTCAGATATATATACTACTTGAGTAGTATATTATATACACTACTCAAAAAAATAATATAATGTATCCCTGCAGCTTAAAATCAATTATATTTTATTTAACATGAATTTCTCTAAACATTTCAACTGCTCTGATTTTTATTATCTACTTACACGTTTTTCGGTAGATCCTCCGTCATCAGTGTACACAAAATATCATGTGACCGCCTCCGTAGCGTAGTGGTTAGCGTGTTAGCCTACCACGAGGAGATCCCGGGTTCGATTCCCGGCCAGTGTCTGGAAATTTTTACGTGTCAAATCCCACACTTCATGTTTCATAACCCACCGTAGTCGCTGATGACCAAGAAGTTGATGCGACATCTTCTGTACGTTTTAAAAATATATTTTTAAGTTTCACATGATATTTTGTGCATTCTGATGTTGGTGGATCCACCGAAACATGCACAAGTAGATAATAAGGAATAAGGTAGTGAACAGGATCGTGAAATTCATATTACTTATATAAAATAGATTAATATATTACTACTATTGGTTTTTTTTAAAATTAGCATTAATATATTATTAATCTGAGTATATATGTATATATATTATTAATCTCCCAGGGCGATTCTGATAGTGTGTGATTTTAAAATTGCAAATAATATAATGTTAATATTCTGTAGATGACTGTCGTGTTTGAATGTGAATGTTGTAAATAACTAAATGAACATTTTTAATTATCTCCAGTAAAGTTCGGTGCACTTCATTTCGGAATTATGTGCTTATTATTTATTACTTCTCATTTTGTTTTTTCTTAGTTTTAAAAGAGGTTTTGGTTATTTTTTTAAATTTATTTTGATTTATTTTTAAGAAAAAGCCTCTATCTAATTTTGATTTTAAATAATAATTAAGAACAGTACAATATGTTTTAATGTTATAATTTATTAATTACACCACAGTAATTTATTTTTTCTATTTTTATTTTATTATTATTTTTATTTTTTGTAATTTATTAATTACAGTGAGTTGTAATTTTTTCATGAGTTAAATCTAATCGATAAGTTGCATTTATTGTTATATATAACAGATTATGAATTTAAAAAAAAGTTGTATAAAAAAATATATATTATTTTAATGATGAAAACCACGGTTTTTCGTAAATTTAACTTTATTTTATGTACTATAACCGCGCACACATTTTGGTGTTTTTCTTGTAATTTGTATCGAAAATTCTAAAACATTCGTTTTTACATGTGAAACCTTCTAAGAAACTAGTTTAGCAAACATATAAATTGGATTCCACTTGTGATGATGATTAGTTAATGAATCTTGTTTTAGATTTTGGGCTGTTAATTTGAATAAAGCTTTATTCTCGTTAATAATTCTATATTTTATTATTAACTTATAATGAATAAAATTTCTAGTTGTTGATGTCACAAAGTTATAAATTAGGCCTATACAATTAAAAAAAAAACAAATTGATTTGTGATAAATTGTTAAGGTGTTTTAACTTTTATGTACCTTAAAATAATACAATTAAAACCGTTTGATTTCATTTTATCCAATAATTTCTGTCAGTTTTAACGTTTTAATTACGTTTTAGAATTTTCAACAAGATTTACGATTTACCTTTGAATAAATATTGATCAAGTTGTTGTTTATTATTTTAACATTGGACGATTAAATTTATTTTAATCACGTGGGTGTATCTCAATTTCTGTTCTTGAACCAATTTTATATATTTTTATTTAAAAAAATGAAACCAGTTATTAAAATACTCAGACTTCGAACTAAAATTATGTTAATGCTTTAATATTATTATTTTTTTAATAATTGTGAATCATTAAAGATGTTGGCTGTAGGTATGTCCCAATTATTAGTGTCATAGTTAAAACCATATAATTTTAAAAAAGAAAAGAAGACAAATGTAATAACGATGGCAGTGAAAGAAATTTCAAAAAGTCTCATATAATTGAACTCTCTGAATATGTAATAGGTTATTATATTTACATATAAACCAAACGAACAATATTCAATTTGCAAAAGACAATACGGGTTTTTCAAATTAAAAAATTATAATGAGCAGAATATATAAATTCAATAATAACCAACAAATCGTGCTATTTAATCTAGTAATTATTGTTTTAAAAAAGTAACATAAAAACATTTTGACAGAAAGAAAGGGCAACTTAATAAGAAAAAGTAATAATAGATTCAGTCAATTATCCAAGTGAATAATTTATTTTGAAAATCGAAACAATACCTGAATCATTTTAGTTAAATATTTTTTTTAAATATTATCTGCTTTAGGGGTTTAAAAATATTAATTATCATTTAATAATTATATAGAAAAATAAGAAGTATTTAACATTTCTTGTTTCTTTTATAGAAAGAAAGAAAAAAAGGATAAGTACATTTTTATGTTTTATAATCCGCCCTCAATTTAACATTAGTACGTATTGTAAAACTTGTTAGTGTATTGTTTTAAAATATGAGATTGTACATATATCTTTTATAAGTCTGTGACGAACTTTAAATCAATTGGTAAACCCACACGAATAGATGTAAACCCTACAATTAAGAAAGAGTACCTCAAGGTTCAATGTTGGGACCATTCATGTTTTTATCCTTTTCTAATCGTATGTGACCTGGAGGGATATAATTTTACAATTGCCTGTTGTCTGCACAAATGTCTTTTAATAAATACTTTTATCTAAATCATCATCAAATAGTAGTTGAGATTTAACGTACTGTTTACTAAGTATTTAATGGTTGTATTTTTAAGGTTATGTTTGTTATTTTCTTTGTACTTATTGTATTTAAGTGTTTGAACACACTGTAATATTATTGTCTGTTGTTTTGTTTGTATGTATTCGTTTTAGACTTGTTTCAAACTCTTATCGATAGTAACTTCGAAATCATCTCATATTTCTAAACACCCACCCTACCAGAGTCAGGTAGGTTGCATACTAGAAGGTTTGGAATCAACCTATCTACACCAATATCGCCTAGAACCACCTGCCGATTAAAAATATTACTTCTTTCTCCCTCTACACAATATTTCTATCCTTTTTTATACCTTTTTCTTCGAAGCTTCTACATTAAATTTATTACCAACTATCATGGCATATTGAAACTTCTTTCCGGTCTTTTACTTATTACTGACTTTAGTTTTAGGTCTAACGGCTGGATAATTCTGACTGCTGTTCTAAGATAACTTACCTCTACACCTTTTTATTATTATTTTTTATCTATTTATAGATAATTGTCATTCAATTTTAAATGTGAAACAAATAACCTACTTTCTTACGGTTATCTTTAGGCTAATCTTGTACCGTTCAATTAGTACATAGAAAATTTTGTATCATGTTTTCTACACGCTATATTATTTTACTGTAACCGTACCTATCTGTTTATTTCCTTCCGACATTATTTATAATTACTTATCTCTTTTGAACAGATGTTCCTAAGTAATATCATTATATAATTTTTCACTTAAAATAATTATTTAATATTAGTTTCTTATTATTTTATTTAATTATTACAAATTACCCTTAAAATACCATAAAATAACACCGTAAGTAACTAATTTGTTCTGTATGTCACCGGAAAGAGTAGGCTAATTCAACGTTCCGTACTAAATTAGTTACTGATAACAAGATCCTGCTGATACCCATACAGATGTATTGATTACAAATTTTCAAAAGTGCTAGTAAATTAAGAAAACGTTAATCGTTCGAATCCAAATCCCTTCGCTTAATTTATAGTCCAGTATGTGCTTAAAGGTTTCGTAACATAGTTTCTTAACGTTTTAAGCGGAAAATTATGTAGTGTCATTTATTCTAAAGTAAAGTGTCGATGGCTTCTATGTTTGCCACACACAATAAAATTCACTTTCCTTTGCTGAGCAAACAAATTTGGATCTTACGGATAAAGAGATGTATAGTTTATTGTTCTAACCTTCATCACTTTTAGATTTTATGAAAGAAACAAAATGGGGAATTTCTGAGAAAACTCTGGCAAATATAAATATATATGTCAAAACCACTTAACAGGGTGTATAGAATCTGTTTATATAGCATATTTTTAAAAGAATAAGCCTACATCTGATGATATAAGTTCCAAAATGAGATTAACAATTTTGAACTTGCAATCGTCTGTACAGTCCTACAATTAGCCCTTCATAAAAATATACCCTAATCAGAAAAGTTTTTAACTTCCATTCTCAGTATCGCTCTAGATTACATATTTTGTATGAAAATGGGTTTTCATAAAATTCAAATTTCTTATGCATTGTTTGTGTAGTAGTTTTGCAGCGTTAATAATTTACATACGATTTTTGTCGGGTGAAAACAAGAAATTTCACATTTTTCCAAAATTGAGACAGTGGTGCTTTCTAATAGGTCTTTAGTAGTACTTCTGTTAGCACTATTAGTTTAAGAGAAAAGGTTAATATTATGATTATCTTTTCATTATGTTATCCCACCGGATTTGTTTAGTGGTAAGTCGTCACCGCAAATCAAACAGCTGATTTTCGGAGACAAATGTTCCTGGTTCATATATTACTAAAGGTGGTTACTTTTATACGAGTTTAAATACTTGACAGTGGTTAAACAGTGTGATTTGATGGTTGGAGTTTAATTAATCATACTCTCTCAGGAATGGTCGGTCTGAGTGTGCAGAAGACAACACGTCATCTATAATCTTCATCTCATTGGATCATGGGGTTACTTAACGTTCTTAAATTGAACAAATTGGAACGTACACATATTAGAAATTTTAAAAAAACTTTTCATATTTTAAATTTTGTTTGTAATAAAAGAAAATGTGTTTATAAGCTTTAAAATGGTTTTACTCAAAAGATAATCATATGGACATTTCTTCTCCCTCCCCTCAATAATCTTTGTTTGTACTTAAGTCTTGTGAAGAATTAGGTTTGTGATACAAAAGGAGAATAGCTTTATTGCATGTAAAATCTTGTTTTGTGTGTTTAAAGCTAACTGTGATATTAGTTTTAGTTTCCATGTAATTGGTAATTTTGTCTTAAGTTACTAGTTGTAAATGTTTAGGTACTGTAAATTTTTAAGCTGTAATAACTGGCAAACCATTAAAATCGTAAACGATAGAAATAACTCTGTCAGGTGCACCACACCATGGTGTGAAGTAACAGACGAAAATAACTTCTAATGGTATTCACATTCATACACAAACAATTTTTTTCAAAATTTACAATTGGTTAAAGTTATGGTTAACTTTTAGTAAATAGTTATGACAGAATTTAATGGCACTGACATATGTAGAGAAGTGTCCAGTGACCCTTCTCAACAAATTAAAGACAAAAATATTACACTTGTGGTAGTTATAAAATGAAAGAAAACATAAAGTTAATATTCACACAGATTAAACAAACATTAAATGGTATTAGAAAACATAACAAAATAATAAATTAAAATTCATTTACAAATATACCGTACCGTGTCTCAAATGCTACTTTACATCATTACCTTTATGTATTACTAATAGTGAACAATGCAAAGATCACATCAGTTAACAACAAATTTTATTACTAACAACATGATCAAAATCCGTTAGTTCAAGGCATAATACAGAAAATTAGTGAACCGAAGATTATAAAGAAAAAAGATTAGAGAACTCTCTTTTTTTCTTTATTTAGGAAATTCACAATCTGTCGGAAACAATCAGTGAATGTGATAACACAAATTTGGAAAAAAATAACATGATAAATAAACGCGAGTGGAGACAGTCCATCCTAGAGAAAATGACCAAATACTGTACTCGATGGAAAAATCATGTCACAAGAATGACAAGAAAAAGAGTTACGGTTCAAGCATTACTTATTGCCCAATTGGAAGAAGAAACTTGGGTAGACCACGTAAAAGGTGGTTTGAAGCTGGAATAGGCGTACCGCCTTATACGTAAGCAGTAGAAGAAGAAGAAGAAGATTAATAAAGTAAAAAAATTCATGTTTATGATTAATAAAAAACGTGAGCATATTATTTATAACGAAACTTGAATTCATCATAGTACAATCTGTGTAATTATGTGACATTATTTCCTTTGTTTTGGGAAATTTAAGTTTTCAAATTTTTATTTTGAAACACCCTATAGCTAAAGTTGACATCTTCTAATGTAATTAAATTAATTAATAAAATAATTAACTGCAGATAAAATAATATATTTTATTTAAATAATTTTAACAAAAGTCTAAAAAACCATCTCGTACATTTCAAAATAAATAAACTGTATAATTTGGGACGCCAATTAACAAATAAATGTAATAAATTCATCGTATTTGAAAGAACATAAACAGTAAATGATTTAAATTAAATACAAACAAAATTATATGTTATAAAACCCTTTAAAATTCCATAATATTAGTCTAATATTTACCACAGCTACATTATTTTTGTATTTTAAACTCAAGGAAATGCATATTTATTATTTTTTTAGAATTAATTTGCGTTAAATTTTAATACATTAACTTACATTTTACTTATTTATAATTGCATGCAAAAATTATGGATACATCTTTATGCATTAAAGGTAAATGTAAAGAATGTAGGTCTGTTTTAAGTTTTATGACTTTGTAGACAAGGTTTTGTTTAAACCATTAAACGCTTAATTTATTTAAGTGCTCTAAATTAAATAGTATTTACTGTATTTTGTTTTAAATTCGTTGATTTATAATTTTAACTGTTTTGATCATTATTGGCCGTAATAGGCTATAGAACGTTAAGTACGGAAGTGGTAGTTTATAAAAATTGTACTAGCATCATCTAATCCAATTTCAAACACGTTACATTTACACTAAAAAAAAAAAATTAAACATCCCACAATTATACACAGATAGATACCTGAAGCGGATTCCGCTAAGTACTTTGGCATGCATCTAGACTAACAAATTCATTCACACTTTATACAGAACAAAACTGCCCATAACAGACAGGTGGAGTGTCAAATTATTTACACTCAATCTGTTAGTTGCAGGGCTAAAATAAATAGTTCTCTTTCTTGTCACATGGTCAGCCAATTAAATGACTGAATCATTAAAGAACAGAAGAGGTAGAGGTGCAAAAGACACTAATCAGAGTTAGGCCCTATCTTCTCTGAAAGTAATGAATTTCATTATACACCCAGACCCTGTGGTGAATGAAATGAAGGTGTCATTTGCAGAGTGGAAAATATGTGCTTTTGAGAGGGCCCGGCATGCTGATAAGTGTACTTTTCCATTCAGTGAGGAAGGCAATGGTAAACCACCTCACTCCTCGTTTTACTTAGTAAAACCTCTACAGGTTCAAACCAGCCTTTCGGCTGATGACCTAAACAACAACAACAACAGAACAAAAATAAAAATCACAAAATTTTATCTTTAATTTTTATTACGGTACTGTATATAGAACTGCACAATTTTCGTACTATACGATACTTAACGGGCGGTGGGGAATTTGATTTACAGGATAAGAGATACCCAGTGATACATTCTCCCTTTTTAAAATTACGAGTGTTCGTTATTCAGACCAAGAGATCTTTGGTCTGTTTTTGCTTTAGATGTCGCACAGTTGGAAAGTTCCTTTAGCTTCGTCACGGGCTATTTGGTTGGGTTGGTCATATAGTCGTTCGCGAAATTTACTATAGAAGGACACGGTTAGTTCCCTTACTGTCAGAATCATCGTGGAATCATTACTAACATAAAAAGGTGCGCCAGAATCAATTCTTAAGAATTTCGATTGAAAGACCTGGGTCGACTTTAAGTTACTTTTTGCCACAACTCCAAAGAGCTGAACACCATAAGTCCAGATTAATCTCAAAAGGGTTTTGTATATTAAAATTTTGGAACGGAGGTTCAATTTTGATCGAGGGTTAGTTAATTTGTTCGCAGAGACTGCACTAATGTCCTGTAATCATCAGGTTGTGATGTTTAAATAGTGATACCGGTTCTTGTAGCGGTACAGCGTTATTTATCAATATCTAGTAATTCCCTGAGGTAAGCCTGAAATTTCACGAAATCCACGTCTGAACTCAATTGTATAGGAGACCTCGACTACTTCGTTATAATTGGTGCATTTTGGGTTTACAAACACAAAAATTTAAGCAACTTTATTGGTATGAGCAAAAACAATCAACGTTTACATTAAACCAAACTATACAATCATAGAGAACTTTTCTAAAATCAATGTGGACGTATGGGATCTAGTTATAGGGACGGTAAGCTAACATAGTAATCTTGCAAAGGTTTCAACCTTAGTTAATCAAAACCATAACAGCACATTGTTGCATAACAACCAACATACTAAACAGAAATTTAAATACTCCTACAATTCAACAAGAAATGTACACTTTCAGAACAAAATTACTAAAGAATACATGAATCACATACAAGTTACCAGACTGTCTCACTTTTGGATGATTCAGACGACTAATTGAATATTCTAATAATTGTTTATTCTGTACGTATCTTTTTCTTGTATTTACAATTTTCGTGTAGGCTACATTTACTTAAGAAACTTATTGTAAATAAGTTGTCAATAAAAAATTAAATGTTAAATCTGTTAAAAAGAAAGGCACTCTAAGACACGTTCAAACAGTTGTACAGACTTCTTTCACGCAAATCCAAGTTACCAACTACATTTAAATTAACCATTTATAGCTCCTACCTTCGACCAGTATGAAGCTATGCCAGTCAACTTTACTCCGTTGCAAAACCATCGGTATTAGCAAAAATTTAGCATTTTCAATCAAAGCTTTTACGAACAATAGTTAACGCCCCCTACTATGTAACTAATAAAACGCTACACTCAAACCTAAACGTACCCTACATAAATGACGTTTTCTTTAAACTATATACAACATTTAGGAAGAAACTCACGAACCACCATAACCCATTGATTTCAAATCTGACTACGCAGATTTGAACCCAAACAATCCAATAAGACGAGTAAAGCGTCGATGGAGCCGAGATCTCATCAAATTAACTTAGTACTATAATTGACTATCCATTACAGTGATCTAAATGCTGCACTTATCTATTCACGTCGAAGTTCTGTCACTGGACTGTGTCTCCACTCACTTTTTTTATCATGTTATTTTTTTTATATTTTGTATTATTAGATTCACTGATTGTATCTAACAGATTGTGAATTTCTTAAATAAAGGTTTTAAAAAAATCTTGAGAAAAATATTAAATCGTAAGAAAAAAATTATAAGTAAATTATTAATATTCTATAGCAGCTTTATCACGAATAAAGCGTATACCATTACATCGAACTTATTGTAAATTTATTAAAATTAAAATAAAATTCCAAAATTAATTTCTGTATTATTTTTTCAATTTTAATTTAGTAGCTAGATAATACAATTTTAAATTATTCTGTTCAGACATCATATTCTGTAGCCTTTGTTGTACCTACAAATAGATTTCAAATGAAATCTCTAAATTTGTCTGTTTCAAGAACTAAAATAAGAAACCAAAATATATGTGGGCGAGAAGACCAATCGGAATTTATTTAAATATTCATGTAATCATGAAATAATATTCTAACAAGAGTGTCTGTACAGCAAGTTACATCGAGCAACATCATGAGCTAACTAATCAATAAATAATTTCTATTCTATTTCGGTCGTTTTTGTGAGCTACTAACATAAGTTTTTATGTTTGTAAAGCCTGTCCAAATAATTAATACTAAATTTTGAAATCTTTTGTTTGACTGTGTTAAAAACTAAGCTATGAAAAAATTTAATAATTTTAAATTAATATATTTCTTTTAAATATTACTCTGTACCGGGAATGGAGCTTTCAGTTTGGCGCAGTAACATCTTTTACTAATATTTACCTACAGGACTAATTTACCCTTTGGTGTATTCAGGTGAACCCAAATATATCAACACAGGTTACGTTCATCTAAAAAAATAAAATCGTCCACCTGTTATGTTGAATAACGTTCATATCCCCCAGGTAAGAGTCGTGCGATATCTTGGGTTGTGGCTTGACAAGCGACTAACTTGGAAGCATTATCTGCGTATAAAACGTTTAGAACTTAACCGCCGCCAAAAAATACTCTTCTGTTTAATTAACGAATTAATCAAAATTGAACCTCCGTTCCAAAATTTTAATGTAAAAATCCATTTTAAGACCAATTTGGACTTATGGTGTCCAGCTCTTTGGAGTAGCGGCAGAAAATAACTTAAAGTCGATCCAGCTCTTTCAATGAAAATTTTTAAGACTTGTTTCTGGCGCTCTTTTTTATGTAAGCAATAAATCCTTCCAAGGCAATTTTAAAATTTTGACAGTAAATAAATTAACCATGTCCTTCTTAAGTAAATTTTATGAACGATCAGATGACCATCCAGACCAACTAGCCCGTGACCTAACTACTAAGAACTTCCCAACTGTGCGTCGTTTAAAACGAAAATAGAGTTGAGACCTCTAGGTCTGAATTACGGAAAACACCCAAAGTTCAAAACGGAGTAGGCCTACAATTGGGTACCGCTTCTCCTGAAATTAAAGTAAAATTCCCCACCGGTTGTTAAAATAATATAGGTACGGAAATTTCGCAGCTTAATAAACAATAGCTACCGTAATAAAAATTAAAGACAAAAAACATTATCTTCTCTCAGATCAATAAAGTTAGACTTGTGTTGAACATTAATAGATAATTATTAACCTGAACTTTATATGCACATATCGTTAACCATCTAATAAAAAAAAAAAACTAAATGATTACTAAAAATAAATTATATTAATGAAAGAATATGTATACAAGACCTAAGAAGGCCTCTATTTCACGTTCCCTTTAGTCATCGGAGAGGATTATCCGAAAATCTGTCAATATTAATTTGGCACACTGAAAAATTTTTATATAGACTACGTCTAATATGATTGATAAAATGATTTATGGTGCCTTCTCTATGGTTCAATTAGTTGTGAAGCATTTCTTTTTATACGTACTACCAACTAAAGAGAGTCCGTTGAGAGTCGAAGAAACATAGATTGAAAACCTCTTAATTTGTACATAGCATGTCAAACTTATGAAATTAATTTGTTAAAAATTATTTAATTCACCAAAAAATAAAAAACTTCAGATGTTTCTTCAGTGTTTAACTACTTTGATTATCAGTTAGAAAAGATATAGGTTTAAAATTCAAAGAAATTTGAAATTTCTTTAATTAATTAAATTACAATTAAGACAATAATCTCATCAAAGATCCTTTCGTTAAAAACAATAAATAAAACCTGCAATAAAAATAGCAATAAAATATTATTTTTATAGGCCTAATGTTTTTTTACAGCAGAGATATACATATAATTTATAACAATATTAAATTAAATTAGCAATTAAAACGAATATCAACAATCATATAATTTCTTTTTAATTGGATTAACTTTTATTTAATTACTTAATTAAATCATCTTATTAATTAACATTTCTATTAGAGATTGTTTATTTCGATTAATTATGTACCGTTGGCTTTTACTACTGTGAATTTATTGTAAGTTTTGTAGTTTTTGCAAGTGCAAAACCGTGTTTGATATCATTTTGAAATTTTGATTTTTTTTTTGTTATAATAAAACGTAAAATGTTGATTTCATTAATGTAATTAATTGTATTCTCCTTTCTTAGCAATTTCTAGACCTAAGGTAACATGGAATCTAAAAAAAAATAAAAATGGATTTTTGTGATATTTTGTCTAAAAATTTAGATTTTATGAATTGATTAATTTAATATTATTCTTTATAATAGATCTTTAGGGATTTTTTTTAAAAATACGTATAAGTTAATTCTTAAAATCAGTTTCAGTAGAAAATACACAAATCTTTCCTTATTAAGAAATCATTTGGTTGATTTTCTTGATATTTGTGTTTAAATTGTTTAATATTTTGTATTAGCTTTTTTATTATTATTATTGCCTCTCAACTGCAGTTATTTCATTGTATAGATTTTTGCTATTTTAAAAGTAAATTAGCTTTATTTAATACATATAAAGGAAAATTTTATCAAAAAATGCCCCGTTAATTTTGCTAAAATCTTTACACAATAATCAACTCATATCAAAAAGCAAGTTGAGTTTTTAGTACAATGAAAACTGTATAATACAATGGTTTTATGAAATATTTCAGGGAAATGTTAACACAAACATTTTCAACCTACAAATAACAAAAGATTCATAAGATCCTGTGAAACCAATCTAATGCCAAAAGTTCAGATTATGTAAAATAACCCAATAAAACTTGCGAAAATTTGTAAGAGATTTAGCAGGAAATTTTGAAAAAATGTTTCTTATTTTAACAAATTGTGACAAAAGGATTTCGTGTTACCTTTATGAAGTTAATTCAAAGCGAAAAGTCATGAAAGAATAATTTTTTTATTGAATATTATTCTAGTAATATATTCCCCCCTATTTTATATTTGTACTATGAAAACCCCCTCCAAAACTTTGAAAACTTATATTTAAATATTTTATATAGGTATTGAAAACAATATTCTGCAATCAAATACCTTTAGAAAAACATAACATGTCAAATTTATAAATGACAAGATAAATTTAATTAAATCTGCTTGAAATGTTTAAAGCCTACAAAATGTTTTCTTGTTTTAAAAACAACAGTTTCTAAATATCAAATATTTTTAACTATATTAAAAATTTCTTTTGTAGAATTTACATTATTTATGATACCTAACTATAAAATAACTACTAAATTTCAGTATTTCATATTATCACCTAAAAAGCTTCAATACACAAACTTATTTTATCTGAAGAATACCATAAATTTTAAACGTATATTAAGCTTTAATTCTTATAGCATATTAAGCTTAAACGTATATTAAGCTTAAATAATTATAGCATATTAAGCTTTAATTCTTACTTTAGAAGAAGCACTACTTTAGATATAGAATTAAATTTTGAATAATGTTTCAATCAACTTTTGTCGACGGCTTCAAAAATGTAGTTGAGATTTATTGGACTAAACTGAATTAAATTCTAAAAAATAGTAAAAAAAAACATAAAATTTCAAAGTTAAAGTAGCCTATATCCTAATTTAAAACGAATATTTCTATCATTTTATATTAGATTTTAAATAATTCTAAAATACAGAATTAATGATATTTCCATTAAATTTTTAACGACGGTTTCGAAGATTATAAAGAAGAGAATCGCTAGACTAAACTAATGAAATAACAACTTCTTCAGTAATTTCAATTAATTACTTAAATTATTTTCAACTGTAAAGTTTGAAATTTTTTTCATTTTTAATTTGTTAATGTTCACGATTGTTTGTTTTTACTTAAGTTCATATCTTAAACTGTTCCTTTTTTATATATTGTTATCATGTATACGTAGCCTAACTATTTCTGTTGTGTTTTGTTAAACTTAAGAACATTTGTTTTTATTTATGTTATCATAAAATTTTTGTAAGTAATCAATCATTCGGTGGTTGTTTTAATGTTACTATTTCGAATAAAATATTTATTTGGATTCTTTTCTTAAATTCAGAATGTTCTAAATTTATTAAAAATTAAACGTTTTGAAACATAAATCACACATTCTCCAGCGAGTGAAGTAATATTAAAAAGTAAAAGATTTTATTGCTAGTAATCCACATTTTAAAGTAATGAATATACCACAAGTAAATACTCACTTTGGTGTCCAGAATTATATATTTATTTTATTCGGAATTCTACTAATGTTCCGTAGGTTTTTCTACTCAGTTCATAATCCAAGAATCTAAATTTTTAGGTCAACTCTCAATGTATAAATTCAATGACATACATACAATGAGAGATTTTTAAAGATGGAAATTTCATTACAGATTTCGGTTCTTCTTACCAAAATATTTTAACTTTCTTGCAAAAGTTATGATCTTTATTATTCCGCCAAAAATAATTGCGGTTTCTTTATTATAAAAATCTTAAAATATAAAAGGAGATGTTATTAGCTCCCTGTAAGTTCAGCCTAAAAGTGTTAACTGAAAGGCTTTAAATTATCTATAATTTTGAAATCTATTCAAAAATTATAAGAAAATTTCAAAAAATTTTCACTTCAAAATTACCTACTTCTACTTATTATTAGAAGAGCAATTTTTTTCAAAATTTCAGACTTTAAAAGTCATGAATTTTTTTTGTTTTTCAAATTCAGATTACTAGACAAAATTTTTATATTTTGTTTAAATCTGAAAAATTAAATAATTCTCTTAGATACATAATAATGCAGGGTAAAACAACAAAATAATTAACTTCAGTTTTTAATTTTATAGTTTCGTTTATTAACAAAATGGTTCAAAAAAAATATTTTTTGAATATTTTTTCATTATACAAACATTTTTCAATTTTCAGTTGCGTATTGAGGTGACTAGTAAAGTTGATGGTCCATTTATAAAAAAAACAAAATTACAAAAATTAAAAGTAAGTTCTCTAAATTATTTTAACAGTAAAATTTCAATTTCATTTTTTGTTTTAAAAATTATAGCCTACCTAGTTTATTTTAACAAAGAAAATAAGAATTACAAAAAAATTATATTTTATTTTAACTGGCCAGTATTTCTAAAGTAATAATATAATATTTTTCCTAATTTTGTTTCAAACAATATATAAATTGTAGCCTACATCATTTTTATAAATTTCACATTGTTTTGACGTCACGTTTATTTTTATTTTCTGGTTTTGCACAGATATACTTATTACTTTATTGATAAAAAAAATAAATCTATGAACTAAGTCACTTAGCCGATAAGAAACCTTTTGTGTATTAATTTGTTTAAATGACAAGAAAGGATAAAAATTGTAAAGTAATTAATAAAAAGTATGATTATTTCATCCCTAAATAATTTAAATAAAAATTGAAAACTCAACGAAAAATACATGGTAAGTTTTGTAAAACAATTTCTTATATGAAATATAAAGTATTATAAATAATTCTATTAACAAAATGTATCACAAGATTTTTAAAAGTATGTATTTAATGTAAATAACATTTATACAACAGTAATTAATTGTAATTAATTAAAAGTAAATTACTATTGTCATGAAATTTAAAGGATTCCTAAAGGAATTTAGGTGTTGAACATACGTGCCTATTTCAGACCTATTTCATAGCGGTGATTATCAATTTTGACATTTCTTATCTAAGTTATCATCAAAAATTATGTAATTACTTAAAAAATATAGATGTTAAAGATAACTTTTATAACTGTATCCAAATACAATTGAAATCTCCTATCTAATCAACTTAAATTAAGAAATTTTAACTAAAATATAATTTGTACGACTTTAAAAAATAAACGGAAACCTTTTTGAAGTTGAAAAGAAATTTATAATCTGATTTATAAAACTGTTATACATTTTATGGAAGTTATAAAATCATTATATCAGTGTTTGTAAATGATTATTCAATTAAAACAAATGTTTAGTAAAAAATTTGGTTAATCAAAAGTAAGCGATTGATTTTCAGGGTATCAAAATGTAATGCTATAGAACTTAGTTCAGATATCTTCACTAAAGTTTAGTCAACATGTTTATCTATTCACATCTACTATAAAGTAAATTTTTATAGACCTAAAACTATTCAGTGTAAACTATGTAAACAATTATTAATTATACTAAATTTAGTGTAAATTTCTTAACTTAATGTCACAATAAATTAGAAAACCTTCACTTCAGGCATGCGAATCATATCAAATTTTTATTATTTTTGTCTAAATTGATAATCCTAATGTAAATAATACAGCTGCTACTTAAAAAATTTTGAAACAAGTTCATTAAAAGATTTTATTAATTTTTTATGTTCAACCAATTGTATTGACTCATAAATAGTAGGTTATATTATATAAAATTTTGGATTATATATAGTAAAATTTTAAAGTTAAAAAATATTTAATTAAATTATCAAAATTTTAATTATCATTTCTCAATTTTTATCCTTCATTGCTATTACGGTAATTTTTATAAATTATAATTGACAAAAATTTAATTCATTTATGTACTTAATTTTAGTACGTAATCATTTAAACTCTTTCCTGAAAGAATTCCTAACATATATTCCATCATAAAAATTAACGATTGTGTTATCTACAATCCTCATTTTCTACAGAAGTTTAAAACATTCTTGTAATCGATTAAATACTTTAAACTGTTACAGATTTTATTTCTGTTGGGTGATAATTCTGACATAAGCTTGTGCATCGGTAATGATACGAGGTGATACATTCCACAATTAATCAGGAATCAAATCCGGGACACCTGTCTTACATACTAGTTGCGGTAACAACTATAAACATTTCAAATTTGTCTTTAATAAGACAATCAATTAATTTTTTTAAGACAAAATTATTTTGATAAAACTTTAAATTGTCTTTTCTTAAAATTTAAGCAGAAGAACGGTTTAAAGTTGAATAATATCTAAATTATTTTTAACCATTACAAGAAGATATTAATATTAGAAATATCAACAAATTTGATCTATAACAAAAATATAGTACGTACTTGTACTTAGAATCACCAACAATTTGTAAGGTTTAAAATTTTTAAGCTTTCATTTCCAAAACAAAAATGCAACATCTGTTATGAATTATAATCGATTAGAAATAAAGTTAGTTGATTTGTTTTCAAATTAAGGATAGATTTGTGACAACGTTTTGGTCAAATAGATAAATATAGAACCAAAAAAAATTATAATATAACCTATCCTGCTTATCTTAAAACGTTCCGTACAATAATTTTATTAGTACATCTTCATTTGAATTGTATCAGAAACCTACAAAATAATTTTAATCTATTTGTTTGCATGCAAATAGTAAAACTTTTAATATTAATAATATACCTAGTAATTAATTAATAGGAATAAAAAATAAAAACTTAGGACTAAATTATTATGGGCCTATATAATTGAATTTCAGTGTTTATTTTCGGTGTTAATTGATAATTAAAACCTAATAATTTCCCATCGGCAAAGTGAAATTAAGTTTAAATATCTATCATTTTTTATCAATGCATAAATATATATTTAAACTTCTACATGGAAAATATGAGATAAATTCAATAAAAACATCAAATTTTTTATATTATGACAAAAAACACAAAAATTTATTTCTCTCAATAATTTTTCAAATATTAATTAATTAATATAATAATAATCGTAATAATAATAATAAATCCCTCAAAATCTAACAAACAGATTTTATAAATTAATTTCAATATTTCTTTTTACACAATTTGAACCCCCTCAAAAATTAATCAATCAAAAAAAATACTAATATAAAATTATAAACAAAATGTAACAAACAAAAAAACATTACATAGTATTTAATTACCTTATAATATTATTGAATTAAAAACCTAAATTACTGTACAACGTGAGAAGAGGTTCTTTCTTTCTATTTTCCATTTTTATTTTATTATTTATTTACTATATATATAATGTATATATATTATTTACATTACGTGAGACAAGAATAAAGTCTATCTGTAATTTTTGCAACGCTTAAACTGTGACATCGGTTCTCAAATCAACGAATTATTACAAAAATTTACTTTCAAACATCAAAATCATCATAAAACTACATAATTCATACCTTAATTTTATTAATAAATTGATTTAAAAAAAAAAATCAAACGGATATTTACCAATTCATTGTATAATTAAAAATATAAATTATACATCAGAATAATGTAAGTTTGGTTTGTTTATAACTATTTTAAATTTAAATCGTGTAATTAAATTTAAATAATAAAACATGAAAATTTTAAGGTACCGATTAAAATTTACAATTAGCTCAGAAAAACCCAACTGTTTTTGGTTTGTACTTTTTTTAAATTTAAATTTATTAACGAATATAATAACTTATTTTTATAATCAAATATAAGGGGATTTTTAAAAAAATTCATACATATTTTACATCGGGATATTATATTAAAATTTAATAAGAATCGGGATATTTTTTTAATAAAATTTTTAAAGATAGATTGATTTCCGAAAGTAACATTGAAAATTTCATATAAAAAACAGTAATAAATTAAGTACTATTAAATTTCAATGTATTAAATTATAAATTAATTCAGTTTTAAATTTTACACTATATTTAAAAAATTCTAACCTCTTTACAAAATGTACATTTGTTTTATCAATGAATTTTCGTTGGATAACAATTTATTATTGATAATGAAATAGAAGCGGATAAATTTTTTGTCTACCGGCACGTTCAAAATTTGTTAATAAATAACTTAATTATAGTATTGAGATTCAGTGTAGGGCCTACATAACTTAAAATATATACTTAAAGGTTTAACGGCAATCTTTAGAAAACTTTCAGTTGTTAAATTATTTAAATAACTGAGAAAAAATGTTAAAAAGTTAATTCTGAATCATCTACACCATTATAAAGTTTATTCTATAGTTTGGGAAACTATTTTCTAATATTAGAAATTTTATAAGATACTACATCAAAAGTTATACCTTAACGGACATATTAAGAAAATAAATAAACAATGAAAATCTAAAGCTACATTTGGAAAATTGTATATATGTTTTTCTTTTGCCAGGTGACTACCAGATGACACTAAATTGAATTTCAGATCAGATATTTTAACGAAAAATCGATGACATATGATGTAATTCATAAAAAACTACAGAAAATAGTTTTGAACACAGATAATATTATATGTTTTTATAATATTATATATATGTTTTTCTTTTGCCAGGACACTAAATTGAATTTCAGATCAGATATTTTAACGAAAAATCGATGATATATGATGTAAGTTAATTCATAAAAAACTACAGAAAATGGTTTTGAACACAGATAATATTGTATGGTTTTCAAATTATCTAACTTGATTTGATCTTTAATTTCTTTTGACGTAGATAATATTATTAAACATTTGGAAATGTATTTTTTAACATTGGAAATTTCATAAAATATACTGCAATGTAATACCTAAATGGGAAATTTTATGAAAGAAATAAACTATGAAATTATGTTTTTCTTTTTGCCAAAACACTTAAATTAAATTTCAGTTCAAATGTATTTTATGAAATCAATGTTTTCAGATTTAATTCAAGAAAAAAAATCTACCGGATTGCTTTAGGACCAATGAATTTTCAATAAGGTTATAAAATTATTAATTTTCTTATTGTATTAAATACCTTTAAATCTCAAAATAAAACGGTACCATTCAAATCTGTTTTGTTTAGTAGATTTTTAAAGAAGACTTTAGCGTTATCAATAACATTATAAACAGATAATTTTAACGCGCAATAAATTTATTTATTTATTTAATTAGCAGATAAACTACAAATTGAATATCCAACGAATTTTCAACGAAACAAAAGAAGTGATTCGTAAAAAGATTATGAATTTATATGTCTTCAAAGTAAAAACTGAATATTTAAGAAATTAAAATTTATCAAACTTAAAGGATGTTACATAGTTAATAAAAATGGTTTTTTTAAAACGGTTTTTGTAAATTTAGCTTTGATTTTTACTACCGAATTAAAGGTATTGAAAAACACCGGAGGATTTACACATAGATATCTCGATAACAATCCATTTTATCATAATATTCAAGTTACAACGTAACGGAAAATACAGCATTAGTTCTGCATTATTCTGCGTAGGGCTTAACCGAAAAAAATTAAAAACAAAGTTTACCAATAATTTTTTTTAAATTAAAAATTTTGATTCGTTTAAAAAATACAATATCCCGTCTACAGAATTAAAGTATAAAATTATTATGTAAATATTTATATCTACTAGAAATTTAAGAGGTAAAATTATCTAAATAATTTAAAATTTAGGTTTTATATCATCAAAATGATATACTGATAATTTTTTTAATTAATCCGTTAATATTTCAGACAAAAGCACCTAAATGTTTATTTTATTTTAATTTTTTTAAAAGAATTTGAATTATGAATCGAAATTAATTGTTAAAATTAACCGACTTAATAAATTTAACAACCGGATTTATATTGTTTAAATAATTTAGTTATATTCGGAAATTATTATTTAAATACAATTTAAAGGTACACGATAGGCTATTTAAAATTTAATCCTTTGATAAAAAGAATTCACAACATTTTTCACCTAATAAACGAATCACAGAGAACAAATCTTACATTACAATTAACATCCTATGTAATTAATTAAATAAATTATTATATTATAAATAAAAAATACTAATGACAAAATTTAAATTTGAAATTATGAACACTTTAAAAAAAAACACTGGCACTGAAATGTACATAATCATAAATTTATAAGAACTATCTGACACTAAGTTTTAAAATGTACATTTTTCAACATTTTTTTGTTCGTGAGTTTCTGTCTCAATATATTTCATGTTTATTTATTTATTTTCAAAATAAATATATTATTAAATTATGTATTAAAGCGGATATATAACTTATAGCAAGGCTTAGATTTTTGAACTAATCCTACCTCTTTCTGAAAGCGGTGACGTAAACTGTTGCTGAATTCATCTCAGGATGTTGTAGAATTGAAGTTGGCGTTGAAGTCTAGTACATTCTTTGGCTATTGTTGAAATTGAAGTATAATTTTTGATGAAATTTTATTTGTATCATTGAATTTTGAATTATCACTATAGCACAAACACTCGATGAATTTTGTTGTATTTTTTTTTAATAAATAATAAAATTTTTATTCCGTTGTAATTTTTTTTGAACAATTTTGAAATAACACATTTCGCACTGTTTTGGTTATTTATGGTGAATTTATTATAGATTTTGGCCGCGAAATGTAAAATTTAATGAAAAATCATTTTAAAACACGGCTCGTTATTTTAGTGTCAGATTTGTTCTCAGATTAACCGAAATAAATGTTCAATAATTACGACTTCATTTATGTAATTTCTGCTTAGTAGGCCTAATTTATTGTTCTATATATATACATAATTACAAAAATTATTCACATTTTTTTCATTATATATTTTTTATTCATCAACAAGACTGACAGAAAAATACAAAATAATATCGGAACAAATCATAGTTAATATAAACCGGATTTTCTTTTTATCTGTAGTTTAATCTTTGTACACATTTACTTCATAAAAAAAGTTCATCTTTAAACATAAGTATACTTTTTCTGAGATTTACTGTAGGTTAAATATTTTACAGTTCACTTTTCAAAATTTTTTAATGCTCAGGTATATCAAATTTTAAATTCTATGTATTATTTTTTATATTTACATTAAAATTTATTACTTATTTTTATTTACCTCAGTCAGATCCATATTTTAAATTTTATACACTGAATTGTCCAATACCGAATTCCACACAATCATTAATAAATATGTTTTTATCAGTCACAAATTTTATAGTTTAATTATTTAATTATATTATACATAATAACTTAACTGCAGTCTATCATATTAAATTTATCATATATACATTATATTATTTTATTGTTTTTTTATTAATAATCAAGTTTTTATTATCATTATTATTAAATTATTTCACTCAATTTGTATAGTAAATCACGTTTTGTAAATTTAAATAATAGTTTAGCTTTCAGCAGGAAATTGAAATATTGTTCATGACTCAAGACCCGATAATTGTTTATATTTTATTTGATATTCCTCCAAAATTTACGGTATAATTAATTTGTATAACGATGTAAATTACATGCACATGTGTTGATTGCCCCCACCACGGCTTTATACACCACACATACACGGAAAATTGTTTGTTATCTATCAATCAATTATGTAAACCGTCCCGCACTTTTATGTAATAATTAATATTATACATACACTGTTCTGTTCTTGGTGTTCATCATCATAGATCATATTTGAGCAAAATCATTTTCATGATTATGGTGATTAAAGATTGATCGTGATGTTAGACGAACTCTCGGTGCATTTTGGAGAAATGTCTTGAGTATTCAATATCCCACTGGGCTAAACGTTAGTGTGCAGCAAGCGACTGATGCGTAGGCATGGTTTGAGGTGACAACATGGGTGGACTATGAGAATGACTGTGTGGACCCATAGGTGATCCGTGCATGTCTTGATGGTGATAACCCTGGTGTAAACCATGTGGTCCACCCGGTGGTAACTGTCCGTCCATTAAACCATCCTGTGGACCCAACGTATTTGGCGGTGTCATTCTTTTCTCTTTTTGTCTCCTATTACAAAACCACACTCTAACTACTTCTTTTTCTAATTGTAAACTATCCGCTAACGAAGATATCTCTTGGGCGGATGGTTTCGGCTGTTTATGAAAATGCTGTTCTAGGGCACCTTTTACTGATACTTCTATACTAGTGCGTTTTTTTCTCTTCCTACCTTGTGCTGCAATCTTATCGATGCTGGTTGGAGACCCTGTCGTCGAATCCGCTTCTTCTAACCACTTTTGTAACAAAGGTTTCAATTTACACATATTTTTGAAACTTAGTTGTAACGCTTCGAACCTGCATATCGTAGTTTGTGAGAACACATTACCGTATAAGGTGCCTAACGCTAAACCGACATCCGCTTGAGTAAAACCTAATTTTATTCTTCTCTGTTTAAACTGTTTCGCAAAGGCTTCGAGATCATCCGAGGTGGGGGCGTCTTCTTCACCACCGCTGGGGGTGTCACCGGGGTGCTGACTCTGTGGGTACGACGGGCTGTGGTTTTGCATCTCTCTTAAAGAATGGTGCAGCTGGGGCGACGCCTGATGGTGGTGGGCTAACATACCGTTCATCGCCGCATGGTAGGCGCTATGGTGGCCTAGAGGTGAACCGGCCCCGTTGTTGGAGCCTCCAGGAATGTAGTGGGCGGAGGAGACGACCGGTGCGTGCCACGACGCCATTCCAGCGGCGGAGGCCTGGTGTTGCCGGTGGACGTCGGGTGGCTTGATGTCGACCGTCGTCGCCTGGTGCGGGTGGTGGTGATGTGTGTGGTGGTTGTGGATGCCCATGGAGGCGGCCCATGGGTCGGCGGCGGCCGCTCCTGGTTGCAGGCTGACCCACGGGTTGTGTGCCGACAGGCTGACCGGGTGTCCGTTTGGTGAAGGCGAGGACGGCACCTGGTGATGATGATGGTGGTGGTGATGTTGATACTTCATTTCGGGCGGCATGTACTTCATTTCACCCTCGGCGGCCGACCGCGGGGACGGACTGGTATGATATCCACCGCCCCCTCCGATACTCGCGTTCACTATGTTCATAACGCCAACAGCGGAACTGTCCAGGTCCGTGGACACGGCGCTACTAGCGGGCATGTAAGTACTCGTCGCCATTAACTCTCCCACTCTTGCTGTATGAATTGTAAAAACGGCGGCGAACACTAGTCACACTCATGTGTAATGCATATCGTAAGACTGACTCGCGACTGATCTCGGGAGCGCCGGCCAGGCTCGACAGCGCGATTGGCTGGTGTGACGTGGCGGAGAGAAGGCCCGCCATTGGTCGACTCCTCCCGCCCTCCCCACTCGACCGTAACCTAGCAACGGCCTGACGACTCCACGCGCCGCCGTTTCTATTGATTCACCGCTCCCTGTCAATACATTACAACTACATTATTCCTATTAAAATTTCACCCGGACAAAAGTGAAAAACACTGCGATTTAAATCTGATATAAACACCGCTCCGCTCGGATTGTCACTCTTAGGGCAGATCCCCGACGCACAACAGCGTACGCCGGAGCTTAAATAATTAATTTAAGCCGAAAACACAACGATCTACTACCAAAATTCAACGGAAAAACACAACACAAATACTAAAAACATTATCCAAATAATAACACATCTTATCCGCCCAACCCCTAAAAAAATTCCACAACATTTTTCAAATTAAACAAAACAATAATCTAAACATTTTCCCTACATTTAAATCCGTTGTATCAGATAACCTATTCCAATTAGTTAAATTAATTTTTTGTTTTTTACTTAACTTCAAAAAACCCTTTGCAAATACAATTAGTACTTCTGTACAAAATATACTCATATCAATCATTTATAACACAGTAACTACAATAAATCAATTCGAAAACGTTATTTTTAATTCGGACCAATAAATTAATTTGTGTTTACATCGAGCCAATACTAATTTAAATTCGTACCTTAAAACTAATGAAATTTAATTTTCATATATCCAATTATGTATTTACTTCATAATTAACCTATAATAGTTCTTAACTAATAAGCCCAAATTTTAAAAATTATTACAACTAAAAATTTCAAATCTTCAGAATCCATTATTCCATTATAATTTTACTGAATACAACTGGTATTTTTAATACAAGGCGTAGCTATGTATTTTTTTGCGTTACGTTTAAAGTTGTTGACTAGAAAAGTTTGTTAATTTCTGTTTGGAATAATTTACATAAAAAGTTTTTATCGAGTTTAATTTAAAAAAAGGTTAGGGCCGTACCCTAATTGCTATTAAAATAATAAAATTTGATGTAGGCCCTATCATAATTTTATTCTGATGATTATGGTTCAAGTAGGCCTACACATTTTGTAGCCTTTATCCAGAAAGTACCTAGGCCTATTCTATTAATTTTACCCTAATAATTTTATTTTATTTTCTGTTTGTGATATACTTCTTGTAGTCTATAGTTTTAGATAAAATACATTTTTCGGTCTTAAAAAGTTTTCCGGTTAATAAAAAAATATTATAGATATCTTTATCTTTATTGATTTATCCGATAATAATCATGTAAACAATGTCAGAAGAACCTGAATTTTACCTCATATAAATTTTTTAGAGTTTTAAATGAAATGTTTTTTTTAAAATCTCTATCGTGTACGCTGTAATCTGTTCAATTTAAGAATAATATGCCATCCTATGACCCAATGAGATATGGATGATGTGTATTTATGTAAATGAGGTGTAGTCTTGTACATACTCAGGCCAACCTTTCCTGAGAAGTATTGTTAATTTTGAATCCCAACTATCAAAGTACACCGGTAACCACCGTCTAATATTCAAATCCGTATAACAAGTAAGAAACAGGAACCTTTGTCTCCAAAAATCAGCTGTTAAACAGCTGGTTCATGGCAATGACTTTAACACTAGACCCGGTGGGTTAATACAAATTAAAACGAAATAATAAAAAGGTTTGGCTACTGAATTTTTAGCGACAACTTTTGGTTGTAATGAAACGAATTTAAGTCGAAATTATATGCATCATCCTGGTAGGTTATGGACGTTAGTAGGCCTAAATTAATTCAAAAGTAATGTCAAGTTTATTTGAATAAGTTATTATTATTGCCTGCCTATTTTAAAGTTAATAATTTAGGCTTATTGTGAAATTAATTTAGTTTATAAATATTTTTAAATTTAGGTGTACTAGGCCACTATTTTACTTTAGAGTGTTAGTTTTGACTCTGTGTTAAGTTTTAAATAATACTCGACAGAAAACAATTTTTTTGTAATTATTTTTTATAATATTAAGGCTAACTAACTTTTGTAGTTTCTATCTATTTTCTGTAGAATTGAAACAATAAAACAATAAAAAATTATTACATTATGTAGGCCTACTATTTTTAATTGCTCATAACAGGCAGGTGGAGTGTTAAATTAATTTCACTCGATCTTTTGGGCTACAAAAATAGTTTTGTTTCTTATCACATAGTCAGCCAATTATATGACTGAACTATTTAAGAACAGAAGAGGTAGAGGTGTAAAAGACACCTGTAAAAGTTATATCCTCTGAAAGTAATGAATTTCATTATACTGCCAGACTCTGTGGTGAATGAAGTGAAGGTGTCATTTGCAGGGTGGAAAGTGGGTGCTTTTTTGGAGGACATTCTGATAAGCAAACTCTTTCTACTCGATGAGGAAGGCAATAGTAAACCACCTCACTCGTCGTTTTTATTTACTAAAACCTCTAGAGGTTCAAACCAACCTTTCGGCTGTTGACCAAAACACCAGCAACTGTTTTTAAAATAGACTAATTATGTAGAATGATCTAAAGAACATAATATCTGCATATGTTTTTTTTAAATTAACTTTATTTTCTAGGAACACAGAGCCTTTTCAGTATTATTTAAGCTAGTCAAATTGTTTATTATTTAAATAAAAATTATCTTATTTAAAGGATTAAAATAAGATTTAATTAATTAACTCCAGTCTAGAAGGATATGTATTAACCTTATGTTTTATAAACCTTTGGTTATATTATTTATGTTTCATATGATTTAAATTTGAAAACATATTCATCTAGGTTATTATGAATAATTATTAACAACGGTATGATTTATTAAGAAAACAGTATTTACTGAACAAAACAGCTTTGAATTAGGTCTACTGAACTCTTGGTGAAGTAAACATTGCACCCGTTTGTTGTTCAGTGGGTGGGAGATGATGGGGTACACCGCATTGCCATGCATAGCTCATCGCTCGGCGAGTCGACGAACGGAGTCGTCCAAAACCACCCTCAACTAAAGTTCTGTTACTGTCAACCCCTTCTTCCTACACACGAAACGTAAAGGGAGGATTGTTCTATTCAACAATTCTGCACCAGATACAAAACAATTGTTTTTTCATGCAGACCTAAGCCTTTATTAGCCTATAACCTGTTAACAGTGAATCTATTTAACAAACGCATCAATGTTATTTCGGTCGGTTTTATTTACTTTTTGCTTGTTTTGTAATAAATTTAGTACAACATTTTAAATAAATACTTTCTTTTACTTTACTTTATACTTTCTCTTGCCTATATGAATATAACTTATAGGAAGGAAAGTATTGTTTTCATTTCGGTTTTTCGTAATCGAGTTTTCACCGGATCTACACGTTTTCAGACCCCCCTGAACCCAAAAAACATGTTTTTAGCGATTGGTCTATGTGTGTGTGTCCGTGTATGTGTGTTTTTGTGTGTGTGTGAACAAAATATCTCAAGAATGAAACATCGTACAAAGTTGAAACTTGAAACTTAAGTTAGTTACTACTAAAGGAACCGACACAAACATTTTCTTCAAAATCGGTCAACCGAAAGTAGTTGTTTATTCATGGCATTTTTCACTTTTTTGCAATTTTCTCATAAGCGGCTCCTACGATTGTTTTTTAATCACCTCATTTAGGCCTACTAATTACATTTTTTACGTTCTATAAGATATAGTAAACGACACTGCCTGCTGAAATCCTTGAGGAGGCTGTGCTCTCGTAAAAAAATTTTTTTTTTAAGATTGCGGCCTTAATATGCATTTTAACGCAAAAATGTATATAATAAAAGTTATAGAAAATTTAAATCTATAACTTTTATTTCAAACATATTTTGTACAACGCTTAGTTTAGCGTCAATTAGGTTTTGTCATGAAAATCTGTATGAAAATGTTTTTTTAAGCTTTAGGCCTTTTGATTCTGATCTTTTCATTTAAATAATTTTACGACAATAGTGTATACTCGTATAAGCAAATTTATAGGGAATTAGAGGATCTACAATTTTTAAATTCAGAATTTGTCTCTACAGAGCCTAGTTTAGCGTGAAATAGTAATTTTCCGTGTTATTAAGCCAAACTAAGTTTGATTTTCATTTTGCGTCTTTCACTCATGATTAAAACTTGGTTTTGTTTTTTGAGGTTGCTTTTTTTGTTAATTACTAATATTAGGTTACATTGTTCATTATTTGCATTGGCATGAGAAAGTCGTGTGAGTGTTCATACCAGAATTTTAAATTGCAAGTAGGCTACTATTTATATTTTGTAATTGAAAATTTCGATTAAATTAGAGTACACAAAGAAATACATTTCCATAGTATAAATACAAGTAGTTTATTGTGAAGTTTTTCGAAACGTGTAAGCTTTTCAACAACTTGAGCTAACAACAGAAGTTTTCTAATACTAGACAAAACTATTTTGTATTTTGGACAACAACTTGTAGACTACAATTTTTAAACTTATAAGCTTAAATTCTTTAAAATCTTTAAAAATAATTCAGGCTTGAGTTAAAAATAATAGCCTAAGTGTAAATTATAATATAGGTACTTTGGAAAATTACAAAAAAAAAATACAAATGAATTTCTTAATATCATCCTTTAAAATTACGGTAGGTCTTGTAGATTTTTATTTTTAGTCTTTAAGCTATCTGTTTGTTTTTGTTTTTATTTAAACTACAGTTTTAAGATAATGCAATCAGTAGGCCTACTATTTATAATTTTTGTTTAGGTCAACAGCCGAAAGGCGGGTTTGAACCTCTACAGCTTTTACTAAGTAAAACAAGGAGTGAGGTGGTTTACCACTGTCTTCCTCACTGGGTACAAAAGTAGCCTATCCTTATCAGTATGCCAGGCCCTCCAAAAAGCACCCACTTTCCACCCTACAAATGACACCTTCACTTCATTCACCACACTTCATTCATACAGCCACATTCTGGCTGTAATATAATAAAATTCATTACTTTCAGAGGAGACAACTCTGACTAGTGTTTTTTACACCTCTAACTCTTCTGTTATTAATTAGTTCAGTCATATAATTGGATGACCAAGTCTATAAGAAATAGAACTATTTTTTGTAGCCCTGGTACCAGCAGATCGAGAACAAATAATTAACACTCCACCTGCCTGTTACAGGCAATATTTATAGTTATGTACGTGTATAAGTTACTCTCCTGTTTTTGTCTTAATTGAGGAAATCTCCCAGGGCCAATTGAGTCGTGAATTAGATCCCTATCCTAAATGCTTTTTATCTTCTTTGTGGTTTTTATGGTAGGTGTAATTGCGACCATGTTCATATTTTGGATTTGTGTAATTAATTTTTAATGAAAATGAGTTTATTTTGTCCGTAACAGGCAGGTGGAGTGTTATTTGCACTTGATCTGCTAGTTCCACGGCTACAAAAAATTGTTCTGTTTCTTTTCCCATGGTCAGCTAATTTTTACTGAAACATTAAAGAGAAGAAGAGGTAGAGGTGTAAAAGATATGTCACAGTTATTTCCTCTGAGAGTAATGCATTTCATCATTATAGGGTACAGCCAGACCCTGTGGGGAATGAAGTGAAGGTGTAATTTGCAGGGTGAAAAGTAGATACTTTTCAGAACCCCTAGTATACCGACAAGCATACTTTTTCACTCAATGAGAAAGGCATTGGTGGACCACCTCACTCCTCGTTTTACTTAGTAAAGCCTCTAGAGGTTCAAATCAGCCTTACGTATGATGTCTGAAACAACAACAACAACGAGTTTGTTGTGTTTTAATGATCAATCCATATATTGTGCATATTTCCAGGTTACAAAGTATGATTGAATTTCGCACGTCGCCTATTAGAGACTACATCTAATTAAACGTTAAAATCTTTTTGGAAAACTTGTGGGCTATCCTGTTTATTCTTTTGTAACGTTTATTTTAAAGCATAAACTTTTGGAAAACAAAAATCCAAAGTATCACTTTGAAATACCACATGAAAAATTACAACACATTGGTTGTATAATTAACAAAATATAAGCCTTATTATAAATATTAGGCTATACGGTTCATAAATAATTTACCAGGGCTAAAATAAATAGTTCTGTTTCTTATCATATGGTCAGCCAATTATATGAATGAATCATTTAAGAACAGAAAAGGTAGAGGTGTAAAAGATACTAGTCACAGTTATCTCCTCTGAGAGTAATGAATTTCTTAATACAGCGAGACCCTGTGGTGAATGAAGTGAAGGTATCATTTTTAGGGTGGAAAGTAGATGCTTTTCAATGGGTCTGGCATGCTGATAAGTATACTTTTTCACTCAGTGATGAAGGCATTGGTAAACCACCTCACTCCTTGTTTTACTTAGTAAAACCTCTAGAGGTTCAAACCAGCCTCCGGCTGATAACCTAAACAACAAGTAATTTACAATATATTAGACTAAAAAATAGACTTCATTGAGTTTTTTTTCTCTATTTAGGAAATTCACAATCGGTTAGAAACAATCAGTGAAAGTGATAACGCAAAATTTGGGAAAAATTAACATGATAAATAAACATGAGTGGGGACACAGTCCAGTGACAGAACTTTGACGTGAATAGATAAGTGTAGCATTAAGTGCAGCATTTAGAACACTGTAAAGGATAGTCAATTACATTACTAGCCTTCGTTAATTGATGAGATCCCGGCTCCATCGACGTTACAAATAACTTAAATTAAAAAAAAATAGCCTACAGGTATATTAAAAGTAGAAATTTTATTTAAGTTAATTTATTAAATCTATTTTTAAAATTTGCAGAAGCACCTCAAAAGTTTTTTCCTTGTGTCTTTTTGCATTTTAAAATTAATTATTTTTTTTAAAGCCACATAGGGCTACATAAGTGCATTAAATAAAGAAAAATATTATTTCGATTTTTGTTGTGTTGGAGTACTTTTCCTAATGTTTCTTTCCTTGATTCTTTTCCAGTATTCCTTAAATATATCTGATCGCTTATAGCGTTCTTCGTCGTAACTCACGATTTTTTTGTCGTTTAGTCTGTCTCATCTGTTCAAGTCTTGCGTTCTTAGCTTGTGGTAATTTCCGGATTTTCTTCTCAGGTCTTTAAGTAAGATTTGAATTTCGTTTATGCCCTGTTCAATTTCTTTGATACAGTAGGGCTAAGATTTTCTGTTTAGGAAAAGTTGATAATTTGTGAGGAGTTTCTGGCAGAGTCACTCCTCAAGAGATTTCCAAAGGAATAAATTTACTTTTTCCTCATCTGGTCTGCCAGAGGTCCTGAATTTCTGTAAACTTCTTCGTTCGAGACGGGTTTCCAAATCCCGTCAAAGAATTTATTTATCCATATTTATTTTATTTTATTTTGATAAGAGATTTATTTCCCAAATGCTAATCAATTTATTTTACTAAAATAAACCATGAATTTTTATCGTAGGTCATGTAGTAATATTTACTTTTTACCAACTTCCATTTATATACGAGGTGTGGCTATTAAATAAGAAGACTGACATTGTAAATTTTTATTTTATTTTATACATAACCACTTATTGTCACCTTCAATATACACTCCTTTTCTATTCCTACAACGCTCCATGCGAATTTTCCATTGTTGGAAAGTGCTGAAAGTCATCTTCTTTCAGCTCCTTTAGGACATGTGCCGCTTTCTCTTTTACAGCTTCCACAGACTCAAATCTTGTCCCTTTTAATGCAGATTTTACCTTAGGAAACAGGTAGAAGTCACATGGTTCAAGATCTCGTGAATAAGGTGGATGTTCTAACACTGAGATGCTCTACTTGGCTAGGAACCTCTTGACAGATAACGTGGAATGAGCTGGCGCATTGTCTTGGTGGAGAACCCATGATTTGTCCTTCCAAATTACGGGGCGGTTTTTCCTTAACCTTTGACGTAGTTTAGAAAGTACCTCAAGGTTGTAATATTGATTAATTGTTTGACCTTCAGGAACTCAGTGAAGGTACACAATCCCATGGATAACAAAAAAAAACAATCATCATTGCTTTAAATTTTGACTTGCTCATTCGAGCTTTTGTGGCTCTAGGTGAAGTTCGGCTCTTCCTGTGCATGGATTTCGTTTCTGAATCATAAGTAAAAAGCCACGTTCCATCACATGTTATTATCGTTCCCAAAAAATTTGGGTCTTTTTCATAGCGTACAAAGTGTCAGTACAAACATTTTTGCGAGCTGCATTTAAAATATTTTTGAACGGCACGTGTCCTAAAGGAGCTGAAAGAAGATGACTTCCAGCACTGTTTCCAACAATTGAAAATTCGCGTGGAGCGTTGTAAGGATAGAAAAGGAGTGCATATTGAAGGTGACAATAAGTGATTATGTATAAAATTAAAATAAAATTTTTTACAACCTCAGTCTCGTTATTTAATAGCCACACCTCGTATTTATTTTACTTTATTTCGATAAGAGAGATTTATGTCCCAAATCCTAATCAATTTATTTTACGAAAATAAACAATGAATTTTTGTCGTAGGTCATGTAATATTTATTTTTTATCAACTTCCAATTTATAGGCCTATATATATTTTTTTTTTTTTGTAATTTTACTACTACCTACTTATTTTGCAAAAAAAATCTTTGAATATTATTCATATAGGCACTAACCTACTCTTATAATGCGGTAGATATGCAAACAATAGAGGTCTACGATTTACGTACGTTGCATCACAAAAGAAGAACCGAATTTAAAAAAGTTGAAATTCAACTTTTTTTGTTGAAATACAACTTTTATTTGTTGAATACACATACATGTATAGTCTATATATGTCTGTTCATATAATAGACTATGGTCAGTGAACAATAGGACTTTTCTTCAATTCTATGGACCTATAGGTTTTAAACTACATAGCCTGGTAGGCTAAACTACTACCACCACTACTGTAAACTATACTAAGGTGTTTAAGTTAAACCCTCCCACGATAATTCTTCCACCCTTCTAACATTCTAACTCCCTTTTCTTCTATTTTTCTCTTTTTTTTCTTCTGTCATTTCTTGTATTGTCACCCTCCTTTTATTTTCTATATGTTGTTCTAACCTAAAGGTCTAAAAGACTGAGGGTATTGGGGTTACATGGGGTGGCATAGGTGAGTTGAAAATAAACTGTAACCTCTATCGGTCATTCTGATTATTATATTCTCTTTCTTTTTGTTATGTTTTCCATTTCATTTCTCTTATTGTGAAAAGAATAACGAAGTTCGTGTTGTATATTTTGGTTCGTTTGTTTTGATAATGTAATCATTGGGAAGTTTATTTTTTAAATTGAATAGCTTACACCTATATAAACCTACACTTCGGTAGTCTGTTGTTGTTTAGGTCATCAGCCGAAAGGCTGGTTTGAACCTCTAGAGGTTTTACTAAGTAAAACGAGGAGTGAGGTGGTTTAACTATGCCTTCCTCACTGAGTGAAAAATTACGCTTATCAGCATGCCAAGCCCTCTGAAAAGCACATATTTTCCACTCTGCAAATGACACCTTCACTTCATTCACCACAGTTCGGTAGTCTAATATGCTATATATTTATTTATTTTTAAACTTGGTTATTTTTACTTTCTCTTGCCTATAGAATATGTAGGAAGAAAAGTATTGTTTTCATGTCGATTTTTTAAAATCGAGTTTTCACCGGATCTACACATTTTCAGACTTCCTGAACCCAAAAAAACATGTTTTTAGCGATTGGTCTATGTGTGTGTAAAAAACTTAAGTTAGATAACACTAGAGGACCCGACACGAACATTTTCAGCAAAATCGGTCAGCTGGGAGTAGTAGTTTATTCATGTAATTTTTCACTTTTTTGCGATTTTCTCAAAAACGGCTCCTACGATTTTTTTTAAAAATCGCCTCATTTACTTAATTTTTTTTTGCTTTGTAAGATAGAGTAGGCGCCATGTCTGCTGAAATTTTCGGAGAGGCTGTTTTCTCGTAAATTTTTTTTTGAAATTGTGGCTTTAATACGCATTTTAGCGCAAAATGTAATAACAGTTGTAGAGAATTTAAAATCCCACAACTTTTATTTCAAACATTTTTTTATATAACGCTTAGTTTAGCGGTAATTAGCAATTTTCTGATGTTTTTACAAAAACGTGTAAAAAATAGATTTTTTTAAAATTTCAGTCTTAGCGTGCATTTTACGACAAAAGTGTATAATGAAATTTATAGGAAATTAAAAGATCTACAACTTTTACTTAAAAAATTTTTCTCTACAGAGCCTTAGTTTAGCGTTAAAGAGTGATTTTCCGTATTTTTATGCCAAACTGAGGTTGATTTTCATTTTGCATCTTTTACTCATGATTAAAATTAGGTTATATTTATTGAGTTTAGCCTTTTGTTTATTTCTAATGTTTTATTACTAATGTTATATAGTTAATTATTTGCATTGGCAAGATAAAGTTGTGTGTTTCACACCAGATTTTTTTATTGCTTTTCTATAACATTACAAATTGTAATTTAAACCAAGTAAGAAACAAAATTAATCGGTGAAATGGATGATCTTGCATTTTTTACAAGATTCCCTATTCTTGGTTAGTTATTTAAGGGGAGACTGTACTTTGTATCCTGCCTATGTTAAATTTGCTACTTTTAGGTACATTTTTCATAAGATTGGTAAAAGATAGGAAAATTAAACTTTACACTCTATAGTTATCGGGTTTCTTCTCGAGCTACTGACATTTGTTTCAATTTAATCTTTGGACCATATCATTTTTTTAAAAAAATGACGAATAACATAAAATTTTTACACACTGATTTCTACGTTTTTTACGGTATTAATAATTTTTGGAGCACCTGAGGAAGTCATTAAATATCGGTATATATGTGGATATACAAGATAATTAACTGATAAAAATTTCAGCCTGCTAGGTTTATTGGTTTCAGAGAAAAATGTAGCTACCTAGTGTTAAAAATAAAAATTTACGGGAAATCGCAAGAAACAAGAAAGAACAAATCAAAAACAAAATTTACACAAAAAAGTAAATTTCCCGTCAACAGTTGTTTAGAAAGCTGAACCAACAGCTGAGAATACAAAAAAACAGTGATGCAGATATTTTATAAACTAAAATTCTCTTTGCACTAAAACGAGTAGTATAAAATTGTGAAAAATATTCGTTCTTGGTAACATTATTTTTCTGTGTAAATTTTATAAAAACTTAATTTTTTCGTAAAAAAAGTTTTTTGATGTAATTTAATATTTTTCTGGCAGATTTATTAAAACATAAAAAAACAAAAATCTAAATTTTGAGTTTAAACCATCGTGCCATCTCCCCTTAAACGTGCTTGACGTATTTCTTAGCAACATCAAGTTTGCCCCTATACTTTGTCTTTATTGCAACAAGTTAGTACTAAAAACGCTTTATCGCACAAATAAGTGCCTGAAAAAGGTAAATACAATCGCAGCGCTTGCTACGATATTCTGGGATACACTTTGTAATAGATGCTTAACCTCGACAGTGAATCTTAACAGCACTGGACATGCGGTCGGCAAAGATATCTGGAGGTCCCGCACCCCCTAATCTTGTCTTCATGCCTTCCTTGAGGGGGGGGGGCTTGCCCCCCAATTTGGGAACCATTGCTCGAAAGGTTCAAACAAGCCTTTCGGTTGATGACCTAAACAACCACACACAGCCTACAATTGCGCAACCAATTTAATATGTGTATGAAAATGCGGTTAAGAATTCCTTTTTTTGATTGTAATCATTTTTTATTAACTTACAGTTTGTGACCTGCCTACACACTTTTTTTTTATTAATCTGTATGAGAATTTCGGAAAATATTTTTTTATCTGATATTATATAGTTATAACTTCATCCCTTTACAGAAAAAAAACTTGTTTATTTTTAAACAAATATATTTGTTTTTATTTTTCTATAGAAATTAAATTAAATAGGTTATGTGAATATATTTCGGCGTGTATAACGTACTGCCAAAAGTGGACATTCATCAAAAGATTGTATAACAGACGTGGTAGAACAAAAGCAAATTTCGACTTGAAAGGGGTGGTATCAATGAAAACTGTCCGCCCTCTTTTGATATTTTGCCTACGCGTTAAATGTATTATGAATTCTTGTGTGCCAATCATAGGGGGTGAGGTGAAACACCTACCCACTTGTTTCAAAATATTCAACCCCTTTTAATCGCCTCCTAGTCTTTCTGTATTGTTCCACCCCTTTTTTCTCGGAGTTCTTTCTTTGTTTATGTGTAGGAAGTGAACTACATTTGAATACAATAACGTTTATTATAGAAAACAAAACATAGTTTACAAATATCGGGTAGGCTTATTAAGAGCTATTCTTTTAACAAGGTAAGTGCGGTACGCCACAAATTCGGGTGAAAACAAGTTTTAAACAATTCCTAGTTTTTGAAAATGATCGACAAGTCGCAGAGGTATTTTTTCAATAATATTAGGCATCAGTATACATGTATAATATAGTATATATCAGTATATATTTTATGTTACTTACTATAATTTTATACTCTAAAATATTGATTTAAGTTGTGATCTCTTCTTGAATAATAGCTTACTACTTTTCTTATTGACGATCAAGTTTTAGTAGCCGAATCAGAGGTAAATAATATGAATATTATAATAATATTTGAATTATGTTTTTATTTATCACAGTACTATAAATTCAATAAAATGTATATTTTTTAATTTTTATTTTGAATCGTTAGCTTTAGGCTACTATAAAGCATTACCAAAAAATATATAAATAATAAATATAACAAATAAATAAATAAAATAAAATAAATAAATAAATTAATAATAATAATAATAATAATAATATAATACTATAAAGCACAACCAAAAAATGAGAAAGCATTTATATTACATTAAATATAACACGAACAGGGACCCATATAAAATACAATATTTAGCAATATTAAATTTGGAAAAACAATAGCTACTACCGAAAAAATATACTTAAGTATGAACAAATTAAAACAATAAAACGTTCATATTGTCGGAGAAAATTTATTACCAATTAGTATTAAAGCATTTTAAAAAACAAAACAAAAATTACACAGGGGATTAATATTTTCTCACATTTATCTTTTTAAACTATAGGCTAAATAATGCTGCAAAAATTAAAGAATATCACTGCTCCGCTTCTTTTTAATCTTTTAATGAAGCCTGATGGATTTACCATGTCACTGATAAGCTGATTTTTATGAACTTGTAGTTATGAATAGAATTTTAAATAGCTATTTTTGATAATTTCGCAAATAAATGGTGTTTTTAAATCGGTGTGTTGTGTAATTTGAGACATAGTAGGGTGAACCGGTAATTATTTTTAAAAAAAATTTTTTTGTCTAATTTTATTACGGTACTATACATTGAGCTGAACAATTTCTGTATATGATATTTAAATGGCTGTGGGTAGTTTCACTTTAAGGAGAAGAGGTACCCAGTGGTACATTCTCCGTTTATAACTACGGGTATTATCCGTTATTCTGACCAAGAAGTCTCTACTCCATTTTTGCTTGAGACGTCGCAAAGGTGGGAAGTTCCTTGTAGCTAGATCACGGGATGGTTGGTTTGGATGATCATCTAGTCGTTCGTAAACTTTACTATACAAGGACGCGGTTAGCTCCTTTATTGTCGAAATTTTGAAATCGTCGTGGAGGGTTTTATTGCTTACATAAAAAGGAGCGCCAGAAGCAAGTCTTAAGAGTTTTGATTGAAAGGCCTGGATCGACTTCAAATTACTCTCTGCCGCTACTCCAAAGAGCTAGACACCATAAGTCCAGATTGGTCTCAAAAGGGTTTTGTACATTAAAATTTTGGAACGGAAGTTCAATTTTGATCGAGGGTTAATTAAGCAGAAGAGTAGCTTTTGGCGGCGGTTAAGTTCTAAACGTTTTGTACGCAGATGATGCTTCCAAGTTAGTCGGTAATTTAACCGAGAAATTAAACCGGTAATTAAACGGAGAAATTTGTACTAGAATGCTTGAATAGTTTTTAAATTACTCTGTTTTGAGCAACCTTTGAATACCGTACATCCCGATAGGTTTTTAGAGGGAATCGTAGAGAAGTAAATTTCTGTTTGAGACGTATGGGTGATTTAGAGTGAATTAAATTTAGAGTGATTCAGAGACGTATGGGTGATTAAATATAGTAAATTTAATTGACTTGATCTGCTTCCATGAACAGCAAAAACAGAATAACAGGTGGACAGAAGAAAAGAGAAAAGCCTGTAGTGAACGAATATTGCGAATGTTGGCTGAAAAATGAGCTTCCAGAAATGTCTAAAGTCAATTTTTTCTAAATAGCCATTTTCATTTTCTATAATCTCTTATGCAGTTTCTTAAACTTGTGTAAAATATCTATCACGAAATTAAAATGATGGTTTTTGTATGAAGAACCCTTGCAAGATCCAGAATTTCTATTAATTACTGTCTTATTGAGCAGGTAAAAATCAATTTCGCAGCCCAAGTTATACAATGTTCTAACTTGTTTAACAAGATAGTTATTAATTACAATCTTGGATTTTACAGGGTCCCTTCCTACAAAACCCCATTTCTTTAGTTTTGTGCTGGATATGCACAAATTATACGTACTAAATAAATTTTGTAACAAAAAATTCTGCCCATAACAGACAGGGGGCATGTCATATTATTTACGCTCAATCTGTTCGTGGCAGGGCTAAAAAATAGTTCTGTTTCTTATAACATGGTCAGCCAATTAAATGACTGAATCATTCAAGAACAGAAGTGGTAGAGGTGTGAAAGACACTAATCAGAGTTATCTCCTCTGAAAGTAATGAATTTCATTATACAGCCAGACCCTGTGTTGAATGAAGTGAAGTTGTCATTTGCAGGGTGAAGAATATGTACTTTTGAGAGGGCTCGGCTAATAAGCATACTTTTCACTCAGTGAGGAAGGCATTGTAATCCACCTCAGTCCTCGTTTTACTTAGAAAAAAATGATATTCACGGGGAGACCATGACTTTTATCAATAGCAGATTGATAATCTATTTTCCATTATCTTATAGAGTAGGCTATCAATGTAATAGAGTATCAAACAATAGACTTAAGATGTCGGACAAATGAGTAAAGTGGTCAGAAAATATACTGAGAATACCGGAATAAACCAAGAAAACTCATTGAACGGAACCAAATTACGGACTTTATGGGCTTCCATGGAGCAAAAACAACACCGGGTGGGCAGAAGAAGGGAGAAAAACTACAGTGAACTAATTCTGAGAATATGGTCTGCTAAAAGAGCTTTCAGAAACGTCTGAAGTCACCTCACGTGGTTAAAAATTGGCCCAAAACGATAAAAAAAATAAAGTAACAATACGTATGTAGTATATTTTTATATATTTTTTCGTTTCGTACAGGGCCAATTTTAGATCACATGAGGGGACTTTAGAAGTTTCTGAACGCTCTTTCTGTAGCCCACATTCTCAGAATTTACTAACTGTAGGCTTTACTCCTTTCTTCTGCCCACCTGGTGTTCTAATTTGTTCTTCATATAAGCCCTTAAAGTCCGTGATTATTTGTCTGAATTTGGTATGGTTCATTACGTTTTCCGTTTATTCCGGTTTTTGTCAATATCCTTTCTGACTTCTTTAAACCATTTGCCCAACACCCTGGGTCTATGGTTTAGTGTCTTAAAAATTTGTTTTGTCAACCGGTTGTCATCCATTCTATTACAGGTATCAGTAATTTTTTTCCTTTTCGTTCCCATTAATCATTCATTTTACTCGTACAGTTCTTCTCGACGTCGTCACCTATATTGTCCTTCTACTATCTTCGGTCCCATTATCTTGCAGAAGATCTTTCTCTCGAATTTCTTTGCTTCTCATAGACCAGCCTTCCCGGTCATTCTAAGCCACCCAATCGCGTACAGACACACATTTATCACAGTATTATAATGTCTAATCTTGGTTTTTCTTGAGAATGCTTTGTTCTTATACAAGTGATGCGTTCGTCGGGAGTTCACCCGTGATCTTTCATCGTCTGGTGTTGTTCGCTTCCTTTTCGCTGGTCTTTAGTTGTATTCTCTCCCTTAGGTACTTGAAGCTGTGAACTTTCCCAATTTTTTCGTATTTCGTACTTAAGTGACGCGGGGCTGTTTTGATGTTCGTTATGTACTGGATTTTGTTTTCTCGAAGGAAATCTGTAGTCCTGTTTTTTCTGTTTGTTCTTTTAACATTTTAATTTATTCTATTGCGGTTTTCGTGTTTCTGGAAACGATTATATTGTAGTATATAAAGCTTATATATTTATAAAATGCGTTGGTGACATACTACATCCGTTTCTGATACCCTGATTAATAAAATTTTCTTATAATAAGGCTTTCTTGTGCCAATTATAATGGCAATATTCCTGTATAAAAATCTGATCTTTTACAGGTTATTCTAAATCTATACCCAAAGTAAGACAAAAAAATTATTAAAGCTAATGTTTCAGAAACGTACAATGTAGCTAAGGAAATGAAGACAAGTAGACAATTCTAACCATTAATGTATCGAAATAATTCCTGTCATATTTCACAGTTTAATTAAGGAACTAATTTAATATATCCCTCAACATGTTTATTTATTTATCAATAGATAATCATGTTTGTAAATTTGAGTTGTATTCATTACATTTGAGTACAAATAGTTGTACCGACTCATCACCGTTTATTGTCTGCCGCAATGAAAACAAGTTCAAGTTAAATTCGCGGTACATGTTATGTAATAAAACAACATAAACTAATACATGTTCCACTAATACATATAGACATTTTCATATATACACAAGTACATTATGTACCTACATTTTGTTTCATATAGGCTACATTTGACATAGAGGAGTCTACGTTATACGTGAATCGTGTAACAAAGAGAGAAATATGACAGAATATTTTAGTCTATTTGGTAACTGACGCGTGTTGTTAATTACGTTTGTGTATTGTGTAATGTCAACTTAACCGATACACCACTCAAAACTTTCGATGTTATAACAATACTAAAACTAAATGTTGTAGTATTATTGTTATCATTAAAACATTGTCATAAACGATGTAATTATTTAATTTGTTTGATATTGTAATTTTTTCCGGATTTTTTTTCTTTTGATGCTATAATTTATTGGAATAATTTGATGCTTTGTTTCAATTGGTATTCATTTAGTATGTTCTATAAACAAGAAAACGGATTTTTGGAAAAATGTTTACTTTTTTCCTCTGTATGAATAAATATTAATGACCGTAACAGGCAGGTGGAGTGGTAAATTGTTTGTACTTGATCTGGTAATTCTAGGGCTACAAAAAAATTCTGTTTCTTATCAGATGGACAGCCAATTATATGACTAAAGCATTTAAGAACAGAAGAGGTACAGGTGTAAAAAAAACACTAGTTTAAAGTTATCTCCCCTGAGAGTAATGAATTTCATTAGTCAGCCAGGACCCTGTGGTAAATGAAGTGAAGGTGTCATTTGTAGGGTGGAAAGTAAATGCTTTTCAGAGAGCCTGGTATGCTGATAAACATACTTTTCCACTCAGTGAGGAAGGCATTTGTAAACCGCCTCACTCTTCTTTCTACTTATTAAAGCCTCTAGAGGTTCAAACCAGTTTTTATGGCTGGTGATCTAAACAACAACATGAATATATTGGGAACAAAAGTATTGCTTACATGTCAATTTTTTCAAAATCGAGTTGTCACCGGAAATCCAAGTTTTCGGTTACAAACAAAAAACATGGTTTTAGGGATTGTGTTTTAGGAATTTTGGGTTTTTGGGATTGCTTAAGGGATGTGCATGAACAAAATATCTCAAGAACGGAATATTGTACGAAGTTAAAATATAAAATTTAAACTTAGGTTTCACAACATAACCAGATACGAATATTTTCATCAAAATCGACCAAACGGAAAGTAATTGTTTAGTTCATTTTTCAACAATTTTGCAGTTTTCTCAAAAACGGCTTCTACTATTTTTTTTAAATTGCTTCATTTTCTACATTTTATATTTCTACAAGGTACGATAAGCGATTTGTCTTCTAAAATTCTTGGGAAGACTGTGCTTCCGTGGTAAAAATGGTTTTTATAAGATTACGACCTAAAATGCATTTTAGAGTAAAGTTGTAGAACACTAAAAAAATCTACAACTTTTATTTTACACATTCTTTTCTACAACACTTAGTTTAGCGTCAGTGAGAGATTTTTTTTATTTTGCTCATAAAAATATTGGTAAAAAAGGGATATTTTAAGATTGCGGCCTCAGTATGCATTTTACAACATAACTGAACATATAATTAAAGTTTTAGGAAATAAAAGAATCTACTACATTTTTTATCAAAATTGCATTTTCTACAGTGCCTAGTTTAGCATCAATTAGTGATTTTTAAGTTTTACAGACGTTGATTTTTATTTAGCGTTATCCATTTATAATGAAAATTATGTTTTGTTTTCATTTTACACTGTTTACTCATGATTAAACATAAGTTATTTTGGTCATTATTTATATTGCCAAGAGAAAGTCATGTAAATTTTTTACACCAGATTTTTCATTAAATTATTTAAGTTTTTTCACAACTGTAAAATGGTATTAATACTAGTAACAAATAACTTTTATTACCAGTTTAGTTAGAATCTTCTATGAAGATGAACATTTTTTGTTGTTCTTGCAGTTTTAAGAATAAAATATTAATATAAAAAATATGCAATAAAAAAATTATTAAAAAACTAAAAAAATATGGGCATGTAACCTATTAAAAAGTATATATTTAGAAAAATTTAATGTAAAATAACAAAGAATAAACATCCATAAAATAAAAAATACGACAATGTTTACAAGAAAATAAAAATGAATAACAGACCAACATTTCCTGTAGTTAAAAAAATGTAATTATTAAAATAATTAAGAAAGTACTTAGTGTTTACATTTGGCAATATATAATGACAAATTACATAAGCGATACTGTATTGTAATAACAGTTATGTAGGTCTTTGTTGAATGCGGGCAGGTAATAACAGCCAGGTTGTAATTTAAGAAATAACAAAATGAGCTAGACATATTTTTTTTGAGGTAAATAGTACGATAGTGGTAATGGTCGTAGTAATTAAATAATGACAAATAAGAAGTGTTAACATTTGCCGTGTGTGTGAACACGCGTTAGTGTTTTTTTTAACGCAGACTTACTTCACATTAATTTCTATCCTCAACAATGTTTATTTTAATATACAAAATTTATTCATACATATTTTTAATATATAGAAAAAAGTTTTCAAACCAGTTTGGAATTATGGTATTCAGTTTTTGGGTGCATCTAGTAACTCAAGTTTTCAAATTATTCAACGTTGTTAACCAAAACTCCTCCAGTTCTAACAGCTGCATTGTAGCATAGGCCTATATCAACTTCGTTCTCAACGACCTCTATTTAACAGTTAAATTAATTTAAAATTTTAGGCCTGTTAGAACGAAGATAATTGTAGATAACGTAGTTCTGGAACAGGTATCGCATTGTGACCATCTGGGAAAATATATTGGTTATGAAGTTGATCACGACTTTGGAAACAAAATGAACAGATTTTAAAGTATATGTGGTGTTATCAGCAAAACACTGCAAAATAATGCTAGAAGGGAGACAAAAATTAAATTTTAAAAAGTGATGGATTTTGGTAAGTGGTTAGTAGCGAAAGCATCTGGAGAAAATACACTTGAAAGTGAGATATCCTTGAAAGTGGAGCAATTTTGGGAGTCCACGTAAGAGTTTGTTATAATTCAATAGAATTTTGCCACTTTTGTTGATCGGAACAGACCTAATCCTTGATTGTGATAAGAAGAAGACAAAGGTGATGGCTACTCCCGTTGTCCTTTATGGAAGTGAGTCTTGAGTCAATACAAAGTCACACGAGAGCAAGATTCAGGTGGCAGAGATGAGGTTCCAACTTAAGAATATAGGCTATAGCTTGAATGAAAGGGAAAAAGTTAATTTTGGCTAGTGGTTAATGGAGAATTCATCTGGAGAGAATACCCTTGAAAGTGAAGAACTGTAGACCATGTGGACAAAGAGAGGTTGGAAGGCCACGGAGTAGATGGCAGTGGCTAAATTGTGTTGTTGTTTAGGTTATCAGCCGAAAGTTGCTTTGAACCACTAGATGCTTTAATAAGTAAAACGAAAAGTGAGGTGATTTACAAACGCCTTCCTCCCGGAATGAAAAAGTATGCTAATCAGCATGCCAGGTTCTCTGAAAAGCATCTACTTTCCATCCTGCAAATTAAATCTTCACTACATTCACCAGAGGGTCTGACTATATCTGTACAGTAGAGGAGGTGGTAGGAATATGAGATAGGGTAGATATATGAGATACCGTGGTATTCGTTTTCGTATGGCGGAGAAACCTACCGGAGTATATGCTAACTATGTAACAAAGTAGATGGAGTTAGTGTATGTAATTGACGAAAGGCTAGTGTTTTACTGTGCGGTGCCGTGAACGTGTGTTTATATTTTGGCGATTAAAAGTTTGTGTACGTGCTTCTTGAACTACCGTCTACATTGCTCATAAAACTGATTTAAAAACAACTAAACAAGGTAAGATATAGTACTTTTATTAGGGTTTTAGAATATAATTTTAATCTTAGCGTATGTTTTTCTGTATTAGCTATATAGATGTTTAAACTAAAACAAAGAGATGGTTGTAATATGGGACAGTCTGCTGGTAGTAATATGAGACTATCTCATATTACTACCCTATGTACATTATGGTTAATTTTTCATGGAAGTGTCTTGATTACTGAATCCTGCAATTCGTAATTGTTATTATTCATTGTATTTTTGTGACATTTCGGTAAGTTTTCTTTTCCATCTTTTCAAAGTAATACGCCCTTATCAGATTTTAATTTAGTCGAAATCTGTTTATGTTCCAGATGCCGAGAACGAAGTTAAAAAAAGATTCTAAGGGCTTAAGGAAGAATTGGAATAAAGATGACATGACAAAAGCCATCAACATGGTTAAATCTAAGGAGTGTGGCTATCTTAAAGCAGCCAAAATATGCAATGTACCACGATCTACGCTTGCTCGTTTGTGTTCAAAGGTATGTTAATAGAGTATTAACTCAATTAATTGAAAAGTAATTCTTATCTAGTATTCATACAAATAATTTAATCGACTCATAAAATGTACGAAATAAGATTGACGAAAAGTCATTTTTAGTTAGCTAATTAGTTTTTATTTGCCTTGTGTAGGTGACTGACGGTGCTAGTGCTGAGAGCGTATGCACCACAAAGCTCGGAAGGAAGACCATTTTAGGTAGGCTAAGTTTATCTTGTTTGTCTACATTCATTCACTCATTTGTACAAAATGTTTGCTGATACGTATGACATGACATTAAACGATTTGTTTGTGTTTTAGGTGATGAAATTGAAAAGCAGTTAGTTGACTATATTCTGGTGATGGAATCCAAATTTTATGGTTTGACAACAAACGACATCAAAATTATGGCGTATCAGTTAGCGATTAGGAATGGTATTGAGCATCCGTTTACTGGAGAAAAAGCAGGACGAGGTTGGATAGATCACTTTTTGTCACGCCATAAAGACAAGATCTCGTTACGTAAACCAACTGGAACTTCAGCTGCCAGAGCGTTAGGTTTCACAGAAGAAAGAGTAGGTATCTTTTTTAATCATCTTGAGGAAGAATATGCGAAACATAACTTTACCCCAGATCGTATTTTTAACGTAGATGAGACTGGACTGACAGTTGTTCAAACTATGATACCGAAAATAGTAGCTCTGAAAGGGAAAAGACAAATAGCCAGCTTAACGTCATCTGAACGAGGTCAATTAATTACAGTAGTATGCTGTATGAGTGCAGCAGGTAATTTTGTACCCCCAATGATGATTTTCCCAAGGAAAAATGAAAATAAAATTTTAATGAAAGGAGCTCCGTTCGGATCTATTGCAGCGTACCACCCATCCGGATGGGTTCAAGCTCCACTTTTTACAAAATGGTTTAAACATTTTATAAATGTTACAAAACCAACCATGGAATCACCGATACTTCTCATCCTTGATGGCCATTACAGCCACACAAGGAATGTTGACGTCATTGATTTAGCTAGACAAAATTTTGTTTCAATTGTGTCTCTGCCACCCCATTCAACGCATAAACTACAGCCTCTGGATAAAACGTTTATGGGTCCACTAAAGACCTATTACAGCGAAGAAGTTCGGCAGTTTTTGAGGTCACAACAAAGGGCGCTAAGTCCATTTGATGTAGCTGATTTATTTGGCAAAGCGTACTTAAAAGTACAAACAGCGGAGATTGCTGTAAATGGATTTCGTGTTACAGGCATACATCCTTTAAATAAACAGATTTTTTCAAAAGCAGATTTTATAGCTGCTCAGAGTGAAGATGTGGGAGAATGTCAAGTTGAAAATTCAATTTCAGCAAGACAAACGCAAATATCTGGTGGTCCAGCTGCTAAAACATCGGTAGTAGATGATCTAAGCAGCCCATCTACAAGCGGTTTAGGCACAAACCTTTGTGTCACTCCGAAAGACATCTCACCCATTCCGACAGTAAAGGCAAGAGGGTCAAAACGTGGCCGAAAAGGAACTGAATCTGCTGTAATAACTTCATCGCCTTACAAGAATTATTTAATTAGCAGTAGTAGCAGCAGTAATCCAACACCGAAAAGACTACCTACATTTTCTTTAAAAAGAGGAAGAAAACGAAATTGTAAAAATGGGAAATCGGCAAGACCTAAGGAGATTGAATCGTCCAGTGATTCCAGTCCCTCCGTGCAATCAGATAGTGATGACAATTCTTCCCTCAATGAACCTGGTCAGCTTCAACCAGATTCAACAGATGCTAACTGCATATTTTGTGATGGTAAATTCACTGAAGATTGTAAGGGGGAATTGTGGATTGTTTGTGTGATGTGCAGTATGTGGGCTCATAGTGAATGTGCTGGTGTAGAGCAGACACCATATGTTTGTGATTACTGCAAGCATTAGACTTAAAATAAATAACATAAATATTAAACTTTAAAAAAATACTGTTTTTAGGTACTGTAAGGTAAATATAAAGATGTATCATGTGTATTCGGGTACTGTCTCATATTACTACCCAATTTTTATTATGTAAGATATTACCTTTTTTTAATAAATCAAATATTTTTTAAGTATTGTTTGTTTCTTGCTGATCAAAATTTTACCATTGGAATAAGAATAAAATTCTCTATTAATTGATGTAAATCATGTCTTCTTGACGTTATTTATAAGCCTAATATAGGACAAAATAAAATAGGTATACCATATTCCTACCACCTCCTCTATATTGATAAAATTCTTTACTCTCAGAGAAGACAACTCTGACACCTCAGGTGTTTTACACCTCTACCTCTTCTGTTCTTAAATTTGCAGTCATATAATTGACAAACCATGTGATGAGAAACAAAACTATTTTTTGTAGCCCTGGAATTAGCGGATCTATTGCAAATAATAATTTAACACTTCATCTGACTGTTGTGGGCAAGATCTCATGAATTTAGACGAAAACAGGACATTAAACGTGTACATCATAAATACTGCTGATTGTATTACTTACCCTAAATAATACAGTTGTAGATTTTACTTACTAAAGGCAAAACAAATTATGAAATACCTTTATGGCCAATCTGCCGTCAATCATTCTTCGAAAGTGTTCATAGACTTTTTCTCCAATTGTGTCACTTATATTTCAAAATTTTGTTTAGATCTTGTCTAAAAAATTTGTCAGAATTCTTCTTATAATTTTTTATAAACCTTCTGTTTAACCGATCCTGGTAAAATTTAATGTCTTATTTGTGTTAAGTGCTCAATAGGAAAAATATTAGGTAGCGTCTTTTCCTAAAAGATCACGGTTTTTAATTAATGAAGTTTTTGTTTTAGTTTCTATTAAGGTGATCTGCTCTGTTATTTTTTTATTTCAATTTTTGTAATTTAATCATTTTATAATTTTTAATGTAATTAATAAACGATAAATTAAATTTCCTGAACTTTGTTTTAAATTCTATGATCGATAGTATTCTCTTTCAAATAGAACTCAGTAAGTTAATGTAGAATAAATTCGGAGCAAAGGAATACCGAACTGAAAGGTCGAAGATGGAAGAAAGAGTTTGTTAATGTTAAAGGTGAGGGGGTTACGTCAGTCACTTAAGCCGTTCCATTTACAAGTCGTACCTCTAGGAGTAATCAAATTTTCATTGAAAGATCCATCCTTCTCCCTTTTCGAGAGAACCCCTTGGCCAAAAGGAAGAAATAGTGGAAAGGGGAACTGTGGATGAGTAAGGCGAGTGCGGCGTCGAGCCAGGTTTCTGGAACCACACGATGGAGCCACGGTAACTGAACTGCAAGAGAGAAACTGGGGAAAAGGTTGCCTCAGGGAGAATCCCTAATGCCAATTTACATGTGTAATATCACCTCATGGCTTAACCCCTCTCAATTATTTCTCAGAGTAAAGACCAACTTTGCAAATGCTTCTCACTGTATTACATTAAATATCACCACACCTTTATAGAACTTACACTCGCACACTAATTCAAAAACCACCCCGTCTTCACGTATACAAATACTTTCTACACCGACATATCTCTAAAAATTTAACTACAACACTTTCCTCTTCTTCATACCTTAACAACGATGACATAACCTCAACAACCTGACCTCACACCACACCGAACTCTAATTAGGTAACACCGACATCATGTAAAACAACATTCCTCTTAATTAGGAAAAGACAAATACGCAAATTTATTCATCCCTGAATTATAATTTAGTATGTTTTCATAAACAAGAATTTGTAATTTTTTTAAGATTCTGTTAATAAAATGGTTTAACGACAACCTAATAATATTATACAGTTCATCAACATCCACCAATGTTTAGGAGCCCTGGACCTGTCCCTAGATTCATCTGTTCCATGGTTGACCGAAATCTTTTCCTCTCACCCACGTCACGCTTGCAACAGCAATAAAGTAGTTACGTAAAATATGGACTCTAATTCTCACAGTACGGCTTAATGAGACCGATCAAAGCTATAGTAAGTGACGTGACATAATAAGCTATGGAATGCACAAACACGGGTACTACAAAGAAGTAAATTGAAACAGAGGGGAGCTCCTTCTTTGTAGTTGTTTTTATGCTCAATTCTCTAGAAATATTCTACTAAAAATGATTGGTTCATATGTTTTAACGAGATTACCGTATTTACTCGAGTACGACGAGCCCCCGCGTAAGATGCGCACCCAAAAACGGGAGTAAGTTTTTAAGAAATAATAAAATCTAGGTAATTAAAACTCATATTAGAAGCACCACTCAGTTACTCAACGATATTTTATTGCTCAATTATGAATATAAATTCCCCCCCACCTAAAGTTGCCATCTCCGTTGATATTGCCCACCCTTCTTAACGACGGTCTTCAATGTAGGACAATAGCTATTCTTCTGCTTATGGAAATATTTATTTTCCTCCGCGAAATGCTCTTTTGTTTGTATTGAAATCTTGAAACTTCTCTTTTTTCTTTCTCCAATCTCTTACACAGGATTCCGGAAGTCATACTTACGGCCCACTTCATGGTTACTAATTTCTTCTGCTTCAAGACGAACTATTAATTTTTCACCAACAGTAAATGAACACAAACGCTTTACAGAACTAATTTTCACGTAATAAACTGTCTGGACGAAATACGCACCACTGATCTTGACTGGGCTGTAAACTGAAATGTATGAGTTGTACGTAAACGGTCTGTTTACCGTACATATGAAAATCCCCGAGAAGCCGAACTGAACAGATACTTTTGTTGTGAAGCCTTACACCGGATGTGATCCACCACTATTTGTTATTTAAAAAAGTTCCATAGTTGTTGTGAAATCCGAACAAATTTCATTTGTTTAAGAGGAGACTGTATGATGGGTTGACTGAAAATTTCGATTTTCAGGGTTTTATGTTTCTCAATATTTTACACCTACATCTACCATAAAAACATTAAATTACGTCAAAAAAATATTTTAATTAAAAAAACTAAGTGTTTATCACGTTTGCCCGGAAAAATATTGTGTCACCTACAACGAATATTTTTCATAATTTTATACTGCTCGTTTTATAGTGGAATAGGAATTTTAGTTTCTTAAATATCTACATCACTGTTTTTAATATTCTCAGCTTTTGGTTCAGCTTTCTAACCAACTGTAATGGGAAATTTACTTGTTTATGTACCTTTTGTCTTGATTTGTAACTTTTTGTTTCTTGCTTTTTCCTATAAATTTAAATTTTTTACACTTAGTTATATTTTCTCAAAAAACTATTAAACTTTCCAGGATAAAGTTTTAACCAGTTATTTATCTTGTGCATGCACATGTACTAACATTTTTATAATTTCTTCAGGTGCTCCAAAAATTAATAATATGTAAAAAAGCAGAAAAGATGTTTATGTTATCGTTATTTTTTTTAGTTTTATGGTCCAACAGATTAAATTTATAAAATGTGAGTAGCTAGTGAAATCCAACAAATATAAGTGTGTAAAGTTTTATTTACTTATCTTTTACCAATCGTATGAAAAATGTACCTAAAAATATCAAATTTAGCATTGGTGGGATACAAAGTACATTCTCCCTTTAAACAAGCATTACTTCTACCCAAAATGCTATGAACAAATTAGCTTACCAACGGACAGTATTCGGCGATTTAGATTATTGTACAATCCAACCGTATACCGGTATTGTATGCCTATCTACTAGAAAACCCCACAGATGACGCGCACCTACGAATTTTGCGTTAGATTGTTAGAAGAAAGGTGTGCGTAGTACGCGAGTAAATACGGTAAGAGTAAAAAATGCATTAATGGCTATAAATTATAAAAAAAGATAAACAGGAAGTACTGAAACATAAAATGATAAAAGATAATTAATACAAATTTATAACTGTTCAAATCCTGAAAATTGATTAATCGAAAACAATACTTTGCAAAAAAACTTGACTAATATTTCCACAAATTACGTACGATAGTATTTAGCTTGAATGAAAAAGTGGAGGAGTACCGGAATCAATGGAGGCAACATTTGGAACGGATGCCAGAGGAGAGAATACGTCTAAAAGTGATGGAATATGTGCCAGTTGGTAGAAGGGAGGTGGGAAGACCTCGAAGAAGATGGCAGTAGTCGAGATGTACGGTGTTTGTGTAGACGTACAGGATGGTTTGTGAGTTCGGAACAGGCTTATGCCTTATCCTTGATAGTAAGAAGAAGAAGACGTACGATAGTACACGATTTTTCTTTTTATTCTTTGACTTACGATACCAAACCTGTCGGTATCTCCCCCGCTCCGCTTTGCACTAAGACACTGATCAATAGGCATAGTTATTGAAATACCGTATTTAATACCGTGCGGGGAGGATGTACGCCGCACTTTTTTTGCGGATTGAAGTAGAAAAACATAGGGTGCGGGTCTTACTCAAACGCGGTAATTTATTCCGTGTTTTTAATACCAATTTATGTAGAAGTAGGTACTGAAACGTTTTTATAGAAATAAGTTCAAGATAGCAGAGGGGTAAATGTAACGATGTATGTATTAATAAACCTGTCAAAAAAAATTAAAACAACAATACACTTAAAGGGAGATGGCACGATGATTTGAACTCAAAATTTCGATTTTTGGTTTTTTATGTTTTTCAATAGTTTAGGCCTAAATCTACCAGAAAAAACATTTAATTACGTCAAAAAAAAACATTATTTTTATGAAAAAATTAAGTTTTTACTAAGTTTACACAGAAAAATTATCATGTTACCATGAAAGAATATATTTCACGTTAGGAATATATATAAAGTTAGGAAGTACTTAAGTTTCAAGTTTAACTTTGTACGATGTTCCGTTCTTGAGATATTTTATTCACACACTCTCTCGCACGCACGCACGTACGCGCAAGCGCACGCACACACTCACACACACACACACACACACACAGATTAATCGCAAAAAAAATGTTTTTTTTGGGTTCAGGGGTTTGAAAACGTGTAGGCCTATTTCCGGTGAAAACTTAATTTCGAAAACTCCACATGAAAACAATAGTTTCTTCTTATATATTCATAAAGGCAAGAGAAAGTAAAAATATGGTGTGTTGTAATTCTATAGTTTTTGTAAAAAAAAACGTTCACTTAGTATTTTCTCGTATATCACGTATTTAAATTTTTATGCTAAATTTCTTAGCATTGATACCGTATGTTTAGGGATTGGTCAACACGGTATACATGCATTACTGTTTGAGAAAAAATAGCTATTTGAGATTTTTTAAAGAGGATTTTAGACACTGGGAAAATTCTTAAAAAACCTCTTATATTTCCAATAAATGTAACCTATGTAATAAACTAAAAAAATTCTACAAACCAAAAATTTAATATTATCTGTTACAGGTTTTTCGAAATAATGTGGCTAAAAGTTAACGTTTACTGCATAGACGTTTACAACCACATTCTCTGGCAGTAAAACAATTATTTTTATTCTCAAGTTAACGAATAATTTTATTGAATGTATAAAGAATAAACAAAATAAATTGGTTTATATTGCGTAATAAACTGTAATTATTAACATAACTAAATAATTAATTAATGTATTAATTACCAAAATTATTTAGAATTATAAAAATTAATTTAATGAGCAAACTTTAAGTTTAAAACTATTACGTTTATAAGCGCATTGTTTTTGTTTTTGTATATATCCCAACGTATGGCATATTAGTATGGGTAACGTAAAAAATACTATTAAGTAAAATAATAAAATAATTCTATATAAATTATTCAACAATTTAACACTTAATAGCAGTATTTAAAACAATATTAATAATTTATAAACAGAAAATTGTGTTGAGATATGCATGCGTATTTTTATGTGCATAAAATTAGAATTTAAAAAAGCCATGCTTCGGCTTCTGAATGGAGATTGTTTTGTAGTTTAGTTACACTTCTACGCGGTAGAGTGCAGCACTTATCAGTCAGTTTTATTCAGTTACACTGTGTTCCGAAAAGCACAATCTACCGCGCGTCATATTTAACAAAAAGTTTTTTATAAATTAAAAAACAATTCTTTTTATTATATTAAACTCAGTATTTATATTGATTTAAATTTATATTATCGTTTTAGCATAACAAATTTATTTATTTGCCGGCCGCATTGGCGCAGTTGGTGACGTGCTCGCCTCTCATCATGCGGTCCTGGGTTCGAATCCCACTCAGGCATGGCATATTTCCATACTTTACAAAAAATAATTTCATTTCATCCTACATTGCATAAAGTTCCACCCCAACGTCGTCGCTAATGACCGTTGCAGTTGATGCGACGTTAAATAAAAAAAAAACAAAAAAATTATTTTTTAATATGAAACTACAACATTACAATCTGTTTTTTATATTTATAACATTATGTCACGAGTTAATACTCGTGTTTACTGAAGGTTAAAACTTTTAAACCGAAATTCAAGAATGCTTGATTTACAAATATTCCATAGTCTTATTACACAAATTTTTTTTTGACACTTTTTACAGAAAATTTTGTATTTGTTATTGCAGTGTTATGCCCATAACCGGCAGATGAAGTGTTGAATTATTTGCACTCGATCTGTTGGTTCCAAGGCTACAAAAAATAGTTATGTTTCTTATCACATAGTCAGCCAATTTTATGACTGAACTATTTAAGAACAGAAGAGGTAGAGGTGTAAAAAAACACTAGTCAGAGTTATCTCCTCTAAGAGTAATGAATTTCACTATACAGCCAGACCCTGTGGTGAATGAAGTGAATGTGTCACTTGCAGGGTGGAAAGTGGGTGCTTTGTGGAGGTCCCGGCATGCTAATAAGCATACTCTTTCAACTCAGTGAGGAAGGCAATAGTAAACCACTTCACTCCTCGTTTTTACTTAGTAAAACCTCTAGATGTTTAAACCAGCCTTTCAGCTGTTGACCTAAACAACTAAACATATATATACTTTTCAACTCAGTGTTTGAAGCGCTTCTGGCCAAGAGATCTTCTTGGCCAACTGTAGGACTGTGGTGATGACTGTACGCTCCTTCAAGTAAATCAAGTTTTGGAAAATTAGCTTCACATGTAGAAATTATTGTTGTATTAATTTAATAACAGATACTAAATTTCAATTGAAAGTGTCAAAAAAGGTTACGTTAACATACGTAACGTTTACATTAAAAAAACCAACATGTTCAGTGGTCATCTTGAATAGTAGGCCTACAGTAATTCCGCAAAAAAGAAGAAGTTAAATATCTGGGTTTACATTTTGATCGAAGACTCACGAAGTCATTTATATGGACAAATCAAAAACTTGGGCTGAAGTTAGGTCAATTTTGTTCTAGTTCTTAGGCAGTAAGTCTCAACGTTCATTTAGGTATAAACTTATCTTATAAAAAGTAATACTCAAACTAGTTTGGACTTACGGGTTAGAACTTACTGGGTGCAGCTAGTTCATCAAATATAGAAATACTGCAGCGCTTTCAATCAAAATTCCTGAGACTAATCACTACAGCCTCATGTTACGTAACCAATGAAATGTTGCACAACGAACTAAACCTGCCTTTTATAAAAGAAGAAATTAAATAACGTAGCGAAAACCATTTAAAAAGTTATAAGTGCATCAAAATACTTTACCAGTTGACTTCCTCGATAACAGCTAAGATGCTCACATACTGAAACGTTTTAAAACATTGGACTTACCTTTACGATTTTGTTAATCATTTAACTCATTTAATTTTTTTTTCTACTCCTACTTCTAGTCATTCTACCGGTTTGGTCTAGAGGTAAAGTAATCGTCGGGAATCAGCTCTTTTTACAGCTGATTTTCGGAAACAAATGTAAATGTAAATGTAGTTAGTTATATACGGATTTGTGTACTAGACAGTGGTTACCGGTGTACTTTGATAGATGGGGTTTAAAAAACAATACTCTCTCAAGAATTGTCGGCCTGGGACTGTGCAAGATCTCACTTACACGTCTTACAGATCATTCTCAGCTCATTGGGTCATCTGGTTGCTTATTGTACAGAATCGAACAAATTGCAACGTACATATCTTGTGTTGTTGTTTAGGTCATCAGATGAAAGGCTGGTTTGAACCTGTAGAGGTTTTACTAAGTAAAACGAGGAGTGAGGTGGTTTACCATTGCCTTCAATACTGAGTGGAAAAGTAAGCTTATCAGCATGCCGGGTCCTCCGAAAAGCACATATTTTCCACTCTCCAAATGACACCTTCACTTCATTCTCCACAGGGTCTGGCTGTATAATGAAATGCATTACTTTCAGAGGAGATAACTCTGATTATACTATTTTTCAGGGCTGATGAGCTCTGAACGGACGCATTGCCCCGTACCCACTTCATAGCTAGCCAATGACTTGCTAATACTTGCTCTCGTAGCTCTGTTATATATTTCGTCAGCCATTTTTTGGTCTTTCAATAACATTTAAAACCATTTGTACAATCTGACAACGCTGGTAACTGTTCTGATTGGTCTAAACGCGTTCAATAACAGAGCTCATCAACCGTGAGAAGCACTGCAGTGTAATTTCCTCCTCTAACTCTTTTATTCTTAAGTGATTCAATTATTTAATTGGCTGACCGTGTGATAAGAAACAGAACTATTTATTTTAGCCCTGCGATGATAGGTTGAGTGTAAACAATTTGACACTCCACCTGTCTGTTTTGGGCAGTGTACACATATTAGGAATTTTAAAAAATTGTCATTTTCATCTCATAATTGGGATCATTACCATCTCCATTACGGTCATCGTCATCTTCAGCTTCAACAACTTTATGTTTCAAGATATTAATGCCACACTTCAATCAAGATTAGTTTATTTTTTGTTCACATTTAGTCTCTTTTGAAACACACTGCTGGTTGTATTTTATATTTTCATTCTAAGAACATTATTACTTATATTTTCATCATCTTTGCTTAAAGTTTGAAATTAGATTAAAAATAATAACTGATTGCAAAATTCGTTTTTTCAGAAACTCTGGGACCGCCGCGCTAGCCTACAACACGGAGGTCACGGTTTCGATTCCCGGCTACGATATGAATATTATAACAAGTTACAACCCACCGTTATTGCTAATAACAAAGCTTTTGATGCAACTTCAAATAAACTGAAAGAAAATTTTTATTTATATTTTCAACTATCAAAAATGAAAAAGTATCTTTTTGACAAAAAATTGGACCGAAAGCCGGATAAACTATAAGATAAATGTGAAACTATATAGAATATTGTTTAACTAAAAGGTTATATAATGTTTTTACCTTTCGGCATTTTTGAGGGGGCGGAGACAGAAAACTAGTGATTTTCATTTTAAAAGTCCGATTTGTCCTCTTAATAGATCCACTTTACCTCAGTTTTTTGTGCTTTTTATAAAACTATATTATATTTTTGATAATAAAAGGTAACCTAAAGATAATGTCAATGTGTTAAAACTAAATAACAATAATAACTTTAATAATTACAATAATACAAAGAGGGGTCTTTTAAATTTGCCCTGAGTTATAAACCTCTCGTAAAAGGTCATTTTTTAATTTTTTTTATAAAAAATATATAAAAGGCTATACAATTTTTAAAATATTGTTTTTTACCCTTTTTTCTTCGACATGCAACTTCTTTTTCAACTTTTACCGCCAGTTAGGACGATTTTCGTGCGATTTAGTCTAGACGTAAATAGGTTACTATGTTCTATAACTAACTGGTATTAACCTCCTGTAATTGCGAAATGAAATAGGGTGTTTTTAAAAGAAAATTTTACGTTTATAACTAATGACATAGGTTATGTTCTGTTTTAAAACTTTATGTTTTCAGTGTTCAAATGTTTTGTCGTATAAAAGGCCTGTTTGATTTAATTCACTTAATGATCATGTACTGAAATCGTTTGTTTTAAAGAGTATGTTTTGGAGAATTATATAGTTCTGAAACCTACATGTTTTCTTGTATACACACCTTCGTGTTTTTCTTTAATATGTTTTAGTAAAACGTGTTCACGTTTTTTTATTTTTTCATTGTTATTAAAATTCTTTTACGTATTTTTTTTTACTTTTTCTTGCCCTATATGATCATGTAGGAAAGAGAAGTATTGTTTTCATGTCATTTTTTTAAAATCGGGTTTTCACCGGATATACTCGTTTTCAGGTAGACAGTTTTTTTAATTGTCTCATTTCATTTACGTATTTGTTATGCTGTACAAGTTAGTGTAAGTGCTGAAATTCTTGGGAAGGTTGTGCTCTCGTGGTTAAAATACTAGCCTAATTTTTCCCAATTGAATTAGTAGCAGAAACATGGACAAGGGGAAGGAAAGCAAAGAGCAAAGAATGCAGATGGTACAAGTGAAATTTAAGAGGAGTATGCTTCTCTTAAATTTAAAAAAAATTTATCACTTTTCGCAGAATAAAGGGTTAAATATTTTATGTTAAAATTTATTGATATCACTACAGCTGAAAAAAGTTAACGCCAGAGTATACCAAAGGAACAATACTATCCCTATTTTTGTGAAATGTTTTGCATTGAATATGCCTACTTTGGACATATCGGTAACCGTGACGTATGCTGACGACATCCAATTCTTGTAAAGGAAAAGACTGCCGATGAAAGTTCGCGCACTGACACTTTTTACTAATACAGGACTGGCTCACCCGTTGTGTATTAAGGTGAACCCGAAAAATTCAACTCAGTTAATTAACCTTACGATGTTAAACTTCTCCACCTGTGGTGCTAAATAACGTTCATATCCTTCTGGCGAGAATGTTGCGATGTTTTGTTTTGTAGCTTGACAGGTGATTAACTTGGAAGCATCATCTGCGTACAAACATTTTGAACTGAACCGCCACCAGAAGCTAGTCTTCTGATCAATTAACTCTTGGATTAAAATTGAACCTCCGTTCCAAAATTTTAACATAGCCCTACAAATACCCTTTTGTGACCATTCTGGACTTACGCTGTTCAGCCCTTTGAGGTAGCGGCAGAAAGTCTTGAAATCGATCTAGCCCTTTCATAAAACCCTCCACAACAATTTCAAAATTCCGACGGTGGAGGAACTAACCGCGTCCTTCTATAGTAAATTTTGGAAATGACTAGATGACGATCTAAACCAACTAGCCCGTGACCCATCTACAAGAAACTTTTCAACTGTGCAACTCTGAAGCTAAAATAGAGCAGAAACCTCTTGATCTTAATAACGGACAACACCCGTACATTAACGGCCGGCCCGTTTGCGTAGTGGTTAGCGCAACTGGCTTCTACGCCGAGGTCCCGGGTTCGATTCCCAGTCAGGTCTGGCATTTTTTCAACACTAATTTTCATTATCATTATTATCCACCGTCTGCATTAGCATAAATTGCAGGAGAGTCAGACGTAAAACCAAAATGAATAAATAAAATAAAAAGAAAAACCCGAAGTTCTAAACCGAGAATTTACCACTGGGTAACTTTTCTCCTGAGAGTAAAATTCCCCACCGCCCGTTATATGAAATATCATATAGAAAAATTGAGCAGCTCTTTGTGCAGTAACGTAATAAAAATTAAAGACCAAAAAATTTATGTTTTAGAATTTCTTCTTGCAGATTTCATTAATAGATTTCTGCTATTTGTACCATTTAAATAATACAGTTACCAGTAGAAATTAAATATAATTTATTTGCCTAATTTAACGCCTCCAAATAATATTTCATAAAATATAAATAACAATTTCAGTGTAACAATTTGTAATGTCATATGGTTCAATTATTTTGATTGTGGTTATTTTGTTATATTGTTGGGGATACTAACTTATATTGCTTAATTACGTATATTAAAGTGGTAAAAGTGTATAGCATGTTACACGTTTTGTTGTGCGTGTCTGATGCAACAAAACCAAAAGAAGGGATTGATTTCAGATTTTGTTCAGCACGCGATAAAGAAGCTCGTCCTTCTCTTTTGAAAATCATTTAAAAGGTGTTCTTTTTGATAATCTTTAAACACAATAACAAAAATAATTATGATAATAAATGTTGAGTTGATAAACTACCTGTTACCTGACTAAAGAAAAAATAAGTAAAATAACGAAACTTTAAAATATCAGATCATGTGAATCTAATTTGTAACACCTTTTTACACGACATGTTCCTAAAAGACAAAAATATTTTATTTATATTTTTGTTTATCAAGTTTTCCTTTCTGCATAAAATTTTCTTTTTTAAAATCATATCTCTTAGCTAGGTATTTTCAGAATATATATGAATCTACCCTCTCTACTTTGTATCCAGTACATTCGGAAATACTTTAATTCAGTGTACTTAGTCCACACCATACTTATTATACACATCTGACTTTTCCAAAACTCAAAAATCTGGTGTGAAACACTCACACAACTTTCTCTTGCCAATGCAAATAATTTACAATATAATTTAACATTAGTAATAAAATATTAGAAATAAACAAAAAACTAACCTCAATAAACATAACCTTATTTTAATCATGAGTGAAACACTCAAAATGAAAATCAACCTCAGTCTGGCTTAAAAATACGGAAAATCACTATTTCACGCTAAACTAGGCTCTGTAGAGAAAAATACGTTAAATAAAAGTTGTAGATCTTTAAATTTCCTATAAATTTGGTTATATACACTATTGTCGTAAAATGCATACTAAGGCCAAAATCTTAAAAAAATCGATTTTTCACACGTTTTCGTGAGAAAAAATCAGAAAATCGCTAATTACTGCTAAACTAAGCGTCATACAAAAAAATGTTTGAAACAGAAGTTGTAGGTTTTTAAATTCTCTACAACTTTTATTATATAAGTTTTTGCGCTTAAATTTATATTAAAGCCGTAATCTTAAAAAAACAACGTTTTTACGTGAAAACAGCCTCACCGAGAATTTCAGCAAACATGGCGCCTACCCTATCTTGTAGAGAATAAAAAATTGAGTAAAATAGGCGATTTTTAAAAAAATCGTAGGACCAGTTTTTGAGAAAATCGCAAAAAACTGAAAAAATATACGAATAAACTACTACTTCCGGTTGACCGACTTTGATGAAAATGTTCGTGTCGCGTCCGGTAGTGGTTTGTAACTTAAGTTTCAAGTTTCAAGTTCGTACGATGTTCCGTTCTTGAGATATTCTGTTCACACACATACACACACACACACACACACACACACACACCAATCGCTAAAAACATGTTTTTTGGGTTCAGGGGGTCTAAAAACGTATAGATCCGGTGAAAACTCGATTTCGAAAAATCGACATGAAAACAATACTTTCCTTCCTATATATTCATATAGGCAAGAGAAAGTAACAAACTACTAGAAAACTTTTAAATTGGCTTATATCGAGCGAGATTTTATGAATGTTTTTGTAACATTTCAAAGAAATTTTTATAAACCTGTCTTGTGATGACAAGGTGTTGTTTTTTTAGGTCAACAACCAAAAGGCTGGTTTGAACTTCTAGAAGTTTTATTAAGTAAAACGAGAAGTGAAGTGGTTTCTTATTGTCTTCCTCACTGAGTACAAGCGTAGCCTAAGCTTATCAGCATGCCAGGCCCTTCAAAAAGCATCTACTCTGCACACTTGCAAATGACACCTTCACTTCATTCACCAGAGGGTCTGACTGTATAATGAAATTCGTTACTCTCAGAGGAGATAACTCTAACTAGTGTCTTTTACAACTCTACCTCTTCTGTTATTAAATGCTTTAGTCATTTAATTGGCTGTACATGTGATAAGAAACAGAACTATTTTTTGTAGCTCTGGAACTAGCACATTGAGTGCAAATATTTTAACGCTTCACCTGCCTGTTATGGACGTGACATCAAGGTATTCGGTGCCAACTATATGAAATCTGTACATCCACAATGATGATTATTTCTAATTTTTATCCATGATTGAAATCTATTGTTGTTTAGGTCATCAGCCGAAAAACTGGTTTGAACGTGTAGTAATTTTATTAAGTTAAATGAGAAGTGAGGTGGTTTAAGATTGTCTTTCTCACTGAGTTGAAAAGTATGCTAATCAGCAAGCCAGGCCTTCTAAAAAGCACATAATTTTCCACCCTAAAAATGACACCTTTACGTCATTCACCACAGGGTCTGACTGTATAATGAAATTCATTACTTTCAGAGGAGATAACTCTGACTAGTGTCGTTTACACCTCTACCTCTTCTGTTCTTAAATACTTAAGTCATTTAATTGGCTGAACATGTGATTAGAAACAAAACAGGTTTTTGGAATTGACATTTTATTGAGTGCAAAAAATTTAACACTTTACATGTCTGTTATGGGCATTGAAATCTACATTAACCAAAAAAAGTCGGTTTTGTTCTTATCGTATCAATACAACTACGAAAATGGTAACAACATTATTATAATTGTTGCAAAATACTCGCTCGATCATTTACAACTTATAACTAAAGGTGTATGCCCATTAACTGGCAGATGGAGTGTTAAATTAATTGCACTCGATCTGTTGGTTCCAGGGCTATAAAAAATAGTTCTGTTTCTTATCACAAAGTCAGCCAAATATATGACTGAACTTTTTAAGAACAGAAGAGGAAGAGGTGTAAAAGACACTAGTCAGAGTTATCTCCTGTGAGAGTAATGAACTTCACTTTACAGCCAGACCCTGTGGTGAATGAAGTGAAGGTGTCATTTGGAGGGTAGAAATTGGATGCTTTTCAGAGGGCCTGACATGCTGATAAGCATAATCTTTCAACTCAGTGAGGAAGGCATAGTAACCCACCCCACTCCACGTTTTTACTTTGTTAAACCTCTAGAGGTCCAAACAAGCCTTTCGGCTGTTGACCTAAACAACAACTTAAGGTGAAACAACCCAAACGAACCACTACAGCACAAAAATCTTCTTTTTTTTGCCTACATTCGCTATGAATTTTAAAGTAATCATTATTTATATCGATAAATTCAAAGGTTTGTAAATTATGAAAAAAATTTAGTTTTTACAGGGTTACTTTGTGGATATTAAAGGATATCATTTATTTTTTGCTTTATTATAACATATACAGTAAATATAGTTTTACAGAAATTAGCAATACTATAAACAAAAAAATATAACGAACATAATCGTTCATCACAACCTTTAAATATGCTGTAGTAATTGATCTATAATAACATTATAAAAGATTTCCAATAGGATTGTAAGCTATAATCTGAATAAAATTCTAAGAATTTCAAGTAAATGATCAAATGTTTTGTATTTCCGTTCACAATATTTTAGTAAATAAAATATAATAACAGGTTAGATAAAACTAGAAAAATTAATATCTGTAATTAAGAAAATAACTATCTTTCTATACCTGTAATAAAGATTTTAACAGGTTTTCCCTTTAAATTTTAAAATATTTGATGGTTTGTATTATTTAACAATTTCATTGTTCACAATTGTTAATTGATATTTTCATTGGAATTATAACAATTAGGTCTAGAAAATATGTAAATGTTTTGAATTATTTTTTAACTATTAATAAATCTTTCATAAAATATTCATTTATTTTTTGCAATCAAGATTATCTGAATACCAAAGTTGATCAAATTAAGTCGCAATAAAAAATGTTTAAGTTTGATTTGCCAACTATGGTGCTGATCAACGTTCTCGCATCCAGGCGAGAGTGGTGCCATTATCTTGGTTTGGGGCTTGACAATCGACTAACTTGGAAGCATCATCTGCGTACAAAATATCTAGAATTTAACCGCCGCCAGAAGCTAATCTTCTAATTAACCCTTGATCAAAATTGAATCTCCGGTCCAAAATTTCCAAAATTATTATTAATTTTGAGTTTTAATTATTAATTTATTTGAGATCAATGTGGACTTAGTGTACAACTCTCTCGAATAGCGGCAGAGTACCTTAAAGTCCATCCAGATATTTCTGTGAAAATTCTAAGACTTGATTCTAGCGCTCATTTTTATGTAATCAATAAAACCCTCCACGATGATTTCAAAATTCCGACAAAAAAGGAACTAACCGCGTCCTTCTACAGTAAACTTTTAGAATGGCTAGATATTCTTCCCAACCAATTAGCCCGTGACTTAGCTATGAGGAACTTCCCAACGGTACGACGTCTAAGGAAAAATGGAATAGAAAGCGCTTGGTCTAAGTAGTGAATAACGTACAAGATTCATAGTTCTAAAGGACATTTTAGCACTGGGTACCTCTTCTCCTGAAAGTAAAATTCCTTACCGCGCGTTCGTAGTAAAATTAGTAAATCGTTATCATTGGCAAGTAAAATTAAATATCATATACGTCAATTGTGCTGCTCATTGTACAGTACCATAATAAAATTTAAAGACAAAAAATGTTTGAGCCTACAAAATTGGAATGCAGCAAAATTCTCATGAATTAGGCCTTTTCATAATGATATCTCTAAGTATCCGAGTATTGTAGAAGTTTCTGAATATATAGGAAAGAAAAGTATTGTTTCCATATCGATTTTTTTTAATCGAGTTTTCACCGGATATAAAAGTTTTCAAGCCCCAAACTTCTTCTTCTTCTTCTTCTTCTTCTTCTTCTTCTTCTTCTTCTTCTTCTTCTGCTGCTGCTGCCTTTCAAGGATTATGCATCTCTGCCTGTTCCGAACCTCTCAAATCTGCCCATCTCTCTCTTGGGCGTCCTCGTTCTCTCCTACCCTCCGGCTTATAGCTCTGTGTCAGTTTAGGTATCCTTTCCTTCCTCATTCTGTTCACATGCTCTAACCACTGCATTCTGTTCTAAGATTCCTCGTCGTTTATAGAGAAGATGTAGAGTTCTTTCTTTATCTCGGTATTCATTTAACGATCTTTTCTACTACACTCATACGTATGTCGAAGAAATTTCATTTCAGATGCTTGCAATTTACTCTCCTCTCGCTTTGATAGCACCCAAGTTTCACTACCACAGAGTAGTCGGCACTGCTATTATTTTATAAAATCTTACCCTCGTGTTTTTGCTGGTGCTATTTTTAAGGTGCGCTGAATAATTCTGCATATTTGCTGAAATCGGTGCATCTTATTGTAAGCATCTTTATCCTTTTGGTATTTAATGTTTCAACGTATATACTGAAAGTTGGATATCTGTTCCAAAATATTACACTATTATCTATAACAATTTTGCTTCTGACTGGCTCCTTCCCCCTGAATGCCATTACATTTTGTCTTCTTCGTCGAAATTGTCAACTTATATTCTTTGCAGAATTTGTTTAGCATTAAGAGTGCTCTCTGCAAGTCATCCTCATTTTCCTGTAGCACTATCAGGTCATCGGCAAATAATAGGCAGTTTACAACCGTATCCTCTCCTATGAGAATAAGTGTGTATTTGAGACTTCCTTCTTCTGATCACGTCATCCAAATAAATATTAAACAAAGTGGGTTATAGACCACACCCTTGTCTTACTACTCAATTAATAATTACTTCTTCAGAATTGGAGTTCTCCATTGTTATTATCCCTCTGGTATCTTTGTACAGGCTTTGGTCTGTTTTTATAAGATGGGAAGGATATCCAATATAATAACTAATTTTAAAGTTGGAGCAGGCTAAGAGGATTAGTCCGAGTTGTTTATTGTAAGCTGTAATTGCCAGTAAAAGCTTTTAAGCAAATAAGATGATACAGAGCTATAGGCCTATCTTACTCTTAAAACAAAAATTGAACATTTAAGATAGTATGTCCATTCTGTGCTGGTCCTTTATGGTGTATAATTCTGAACCTTGGATGAAGCCATCACAAGGAAACTGACAGCATTTTACATGTAGTTGTATAGGTGGATGTTGAGAGTTCATGGACTTCTCAGAAGACAAATGTAGTAGTTCTCAGGAGAATATGAAAAAAATCAATGGAAATCATTTTCACCATCACATGTAGAGAGATCCAGACCTTGGCACACGCCATTAGAAATTAATCCAGTTATTCGTCACACCAACCCATTCTGCAGAATGAATGTGGAAAAAGATGATCTGGAAGAAGATGGGTGTTGTAGTCTGATAACCTGGCACGGGGAGAGATCTACTTTGTAGAGATCTACTGCAGTGTAACTAAGTAAAAATTGTTGATGATCGTCAAAATTTAGAACGAATAGGCATGTAAAGAAGAAGAATTTTGTTTGTTAAGAAGCCAAAAGAGTTTTCGAATGAAGAAAAACATGGAAATCATTTCACACTATCAAATGTTGAGAGATTCAGTACTTGGCATAAGTCATGAGGAAGGAATCCAGATACCCTTTACTACAAACCATTCTGCAGGGGAAAACGTATGGAAAAGAGGATCTGGTAGAAGAAGAGTGTCGTGGCTTTGAAATCTGATATTTTGGCATGAAGAAAGCTTTAAAGATATCTACTGTAGAGTATCAAACAAAGAAGAATAATTTTGTTTGTTAATAAGCCTAAAGAGTTTTGGGAAATATTTAAGTCAAGATTGATTAATACTGTTCATGGAACAGAAAAAAATCTAACCTTGTAATAATAAATTATTAAACGGTGGAATTATTTTTGTAAAGTAGCTTGGTGAGACAAAAATCTGCGGCGTTCTTAAAAATATCAGATATATTATTACAAGAAATAGATTCAAGATAAGAATTTATTTCGTATTACAGAAGTTATCGGAGTACACTATTATTTAAAAAGGTGAAATGAAGAGTAACACTTAACATTGATAGAAGGCGTAACTTAAATTTTCTATTTGTGTAGCCTATGTCATTTCATCCACCATTTTAGTATTTCATTTGGTCAATAAAATTATGGTCGTCGGTTTACAGTAGATAATAATATAATATAAAATGAACTAAGATTCCGGTAGACTATATAATGATAGAATAAACCGGACCTGTCTTAAGTATAAACGTGTAATCATTATATTAAGACTCAGTTACCTCATCGTCTCAACTAAATAATTTTATCTCCGTTTAACTGTTTAAAAAAAAACACCGTCGTTGAAAAAGTTTTTGAATCACTGCTGTTGCTGTAAAAGTTTAGATTGTAACAAAAAAAAAATGAAAAATAAAATAAAAAATAATAAGAACATCTTGTGTAATGCCTACGAGTATTGGTTAGGGAGCATCGTCGCTATTTTCTGATCTTATCTTTTCAAAATCGCTCGTGGCCAAATTCGTTTTCAAACTAACATTGTAGAAAAGGATAAGAAATAATAATGATCGTATATATAAGAAAGAGAAGTAAGAAAATAATGCTGCGAACATATTAACCTCGTAGGTCTTTTTTACCCTCAGGTTTTATCCGTGAGCTCAGTTCGGTTCTTACTAAGTTTTAGTTTTTAGTTTTTTGTTGCTGCTTATAATAGATCTACTGAACAACTGATTCTATACCTAAAATAAAATACATCAAAATTAAATTTTAGTTCATCAAATTTTTAAGGCAACCGTATCAAATCGTATTTAATTTAATTTACTTGATCTAGATTATTTTAAATCGTTTTAATTTTTCCAGTTGGCTTCCGGGCCAGCTCAGTCAGTCAGCTGGTAGAAAGTCACTATTATTTGTTAACCCTTTATAGGGTTAAAAAATATCTTCAATCATTATTGTTCTTTTGTCATCAGTCTTTCGACTGGTTTAATGCAGCTATCCAAGTTATTCTATCTTGCCCAAATCGTTTCATCTCTACATACCTGCAACACTCTACATCTTTTGTAATTTGCTTTAAATATTCTAACCCTTGCCTTCCCCTACAATTCACTCCCTCAATATTCATTATCATCATCTGTCAAGGATTAGGCTCAATGGCTTGTTCCGGCATCCATCTACTTTTAGGTCTTCCCAAGCTTAGCTCCCTCTAGGTTTATATTTCCATGCTCGCAAAGAAAGTCTGCGAGCTGGCATGCAAAGTAAATGGTTGGACCAGTTTCTCTTATATATCTTAACGTTTGCAACAGTGACTGAACATTTAACTCGGCGCGGATAGCTTCGTTACGTACTCAATCTAACCAGGTACAACCTTTGACTCCCCGCAAAATTCTCATTTCAGCAGCCTGGATATGAGATTCATTCCTCTATAATGACACCCATATTTCACTTCCATGTGTTATGGGTTATAAGTGTTACCGCCATTGCTGTATAAAATTTCATTTAGGTGTCCTTTCTCGTTTTCTTTCCTATTGTCCTGCAAATAGAACCACAGACAGCGCTGAATTTTACTAGTTTTCACTCACGTCATCATCTTTGTCATAGGAACTCCCTCCATTATACCTGTGTGTCTTAAGATATGCCGCACTAGCCTATCCTGTCTTCTGGTAAGATGTTTCCACATACTTTTTCTTTCATCCACTCGTCTAAGGACCTCTAAATTACTTAATAAGTACATAAATAATCAATAATTAGACAAAACAAAGAAAACTCGTCTACTCAATAGTCTATTAAAGAATATATTGTAAATTTTTTTGTATTAAAAAAAATAGTGTACTATTTATAAGTAAAAATTGTTGTCTGTAAAATGTCAGATGGATGAAGTCATCGTAACCGTCGGATTTTGTCACAGTTGTCTAATAAGTTGACAGCTGAAATTGTTAAATGTTGTTCGAGTCTTAACTTCTATATCGTGTTGTATATCGTGATATTTATTCCTTAACTGTTGGTATATATAAATCATGGCAAAGAAAACCTCACTTGGAGAACACATGTTTGGAATAAAAGTTAAGAATTCAAATTATGCTAACATGAGAACTCGCGTTTGCGCTAACTAGGCCCGATGTATGTTATTTGTTTTATCCGAGGCGGCGAGAAAAACTCATGTTCACTCCTTCACGATGGGGAAGTAGTGTTGGACTCAATTGAGGCGTCCTGGTCCAGCCCCAAGGAGGCCGCAACCGCCTTACCAACCAAAAACCCGCCGCCTGGCCACTTGATCCGACATCAACAAAAAACCTTCCACCTTCCTCGGAACTGTTTATATAATACTACAAGGGAAATGTCGGGTTAAAAAATTTACGCTCTGTCAGCGGGGCGTGGAAGGGAACCGTAGCCTAATTCCCCTCTCGCTGTCACTGGCCAACAATCACTCTCTCACTTTCATTCATCTCTTTCATCACCAGCTCAGGAAATTAGTGTGCCTACTTGCCGATGAATGCATTAGATCAAGAAAACAGTTGGACGCCAAATACATCAAAACTAATATCAAAAGTGTGTTCAATATCAAAGTAATTGACTTTTAGTAAGGTACTGTGAAGCTGGTGAAGATTTATTTATTTCTATCAATTTAATTAGACAAAAGTATTGAAATACGGGAACAAAATACCCGAGTCCCAAAGGATTAAAACCAAGTTTTAACTGAGTGTTATAAGTTGTTTCTTAATTCCTTTAAAAAATATTATTATATATCAAGCCACTAATGTCTTCAACGCCATGAATTCTGTCTTTTAAAGCCACAATTTAACCCTTGGCACTAAAACGATACTCATGAAGTGTTATAATATGTTCTCAGTTCCATTGTACGGAGTTGAAGCCTGGACTCTGATAGAGGCAACAATCAGCAAATTGAAAGCGTTCGAATTTTGGCTGTATAGGAGAATGCTGCGAATATTTTGGACGCAGAAAATTACTAATGTAGAAGTGCTACGTTGAATGAACAAGGCAGTAAAATTGTTCAGCATAGTAAAGGCGCGAAAGCTGTAATATCTCAGTTATATCATGTGGGGATGAGCGCTGGTATGAATTATTGCACCAACGCATTCTGCAACGCAAAATCGACAGTAAAAGGGAACCAGGACGCAGAAGAATTTCATGGATGACCAACCTGAGAGTGTGGTTTAACAAAAGCTTAAAAGAACTGTTTCGGATAACTACCTATAAAGCAAGCATCGGCGTGATGGTCGACAACCTTCGGAACGGAGGGGACCCCGAGAAGAAGAAGATGTTACTAAGATTTCTTTGTAATTCTTCACAAATATAGATTAATTATTAAAATTAAAAATGTACTTTGATTAACCTTCGGAACGGAGAGGGACCCTAAGAAGAAGAAGAAGAAGTTACTAAGATTTCTTTGTAATTCTTCACAAATAATGACTAATTAAAATTTAAAATATACTTTGATGTCTATCAAATTTTGAAAATATTGCAATAAGTACATTATTACGCTTTATTTAGTATTTAGTAAAGTTCTTAAAAGTCTTTTGAAATCGATGATCATATGTGAACACACAGATGTCCTGACACATACACGCGCATGTACAAGCAGTAGTGTGTATGCTATAGAATATGCCAGCCGGCTATAGTCTATAGCGTAATAGGCGCAGTTTAAATGATGTTCACCGCAACGGCCCAAATTACCGGTCGTTTGTTGCCGTAGGTAATACTGGTGTAGTTACTGAAGGTATGCCACCTATAGTACACTTTTCTACAGCCGTAGTCGGTATAAACTCTCTTCTTGTACGCCGTTTCTTCTTCTTATTCTTCGCCCTCTTCATCGTCTTATTTTTACTCCTTCTACCCTCTGTAACATCTTTCCTTTCAAAAAAAAACACACTAGGTTGAAGTAAACCTGTATTTAATTATAAAAAATATAGTTTACTTTACTCTAACCTAGGTAAAACGTAGATTAATTTTATAAAACAAAAGTTGTTGTGGTAAAAAGTCGTTATTTTATTCGGTCAGCATACGAGTACTTTTTGTATTTCGAATTTCTGCTTAAGTTCAGATTTTCTAGAAAAATTCACGGTGAGGTCAAAAATAGAAATTCATTGGAATATTTTGGAGCAAGTATCCAATTTTTAATATTTGGAATGTGACGTGTCTTTCGCAAACAAGCAGAACGTGACGAATAAACGTAGTAAGTTCAAGAATATTTCCGGGACAATAAAATTCATAAAACGTTAAAGCACATGACTAGGGAATACACACGTTTAAAGTTGTATAAAATGATGGTGATACTTGTAGTACTATAATGGAAAAGGTGTGGGTACTCCTGAAGCGGGAAGAAAATATGGTGAAATGAGATTTCTGAAAGTGGTGAAGGACTGTATCTGGGGGGACAGGCTAAGGAATGTGAATATACGTGATGAGATGGGAATTATTAGCCTTGGGAGGGAATGAAAATTTGGAAGAGTTACTATGTTAAAATTTTATTATTAAAATTTAGTGGTTTCCAAATTAGCCATTTGTAACGGTGAGGGAGCCCCGTTTAGCCCTTGAGTACAAATCTACGGGTCACGAGGAGTATTGGAGGCCCAAGAAGGAAATGGTTTCCGGAACAGGCCGAGCTACGTAATCTATGATATAAAGAAGAAGGAGGAGGAGAAAAAGAAGATGGAGGAGGAGGAGGAGGATGAGAAGAAAAAGTAGAAGGAAAAGGCGAAGGAGGAGAATTTTTTTAAAATTCTGTGTACTCGATGTCCGTCAGACATTTACAAGAGAGATGTTTATTAAAACACATAGCAGAAATTATCTTAAAACAAAAACCCATTCTTCTCAAAACAACTCAAGGAACGAGGATCTTTTACTTTTACATAAAACATCAAAAAATGTACTTCTGTTACATGGCATCCTAGCTACACAATCTGTTTTCACTAACGATGGTGATGAAGCTGTACTACATCGAACAGTAATTTGAGACTGTGGGAAATATAGGCGATTCCAATTCAACATTGGTTGTGTAGAGCGATACGCTCTCCGCTACTATCTGACCTACAAACATACCTAGTATTCAATTAATAACTTATAAGTTTTAGTTATTGTAATTTAAACTAAAGTTAAAATTATAAGTGATTATTATTGTTTCAGATTGCAGTGCAAACCTAGTGGTTTTTTTCTCCTAGAAATTTACTTAGGTAAGTACAAGTTTGTTATTTCATATTTTTCTGTACTTTTCCAACTATTCATAATTATATTCTTACCGTTTTCTTTAGGGTAACGCATTGTAGTACTTGATAGCACTGTAATGTACCCCGGTCTCGGATTTTAAATATTAATTTTTTTAACAAAGTGCAATTCTTTTGCAATCAGTATTTTATTTAATTATAAATTTGAAACAAACATGATAAAAATATTAATAAAAACGTTCCTGGAATGAAAATATATATTACACGCTTAGTAGTGTTTCAGAAAAAAAGACTTAAATGTGAACAAAAAAAACTAAATTTGACTGAACTGTGCATTAATATTTTGAAACATGAAGTAGTGAAAGCTGAAGCAGTACCATGGGGCTGCAGTAATCGATTTTAGGCATTTTGATCGAAAACACTGTAGTTTTTCAATATTTGATGAACTAGCTGTGCTCCACAGCTTTTACCCGTAAGTCCAAACTGGGTTCAGTATTACTTTTAACTAGAAAAATTATTTTTAAGAGGAAGTTTAGACTTACTGCCTAAGAGCCAGAACAATTGACGTAACTTCAGCCCAAGTTGTTTCCGTTTCGTTCATACATGGTTTTTCTACATGAGTGTTCGATCTAAATTTAATCCCAGATATTTACATCTTCTTTTTGTGGGATTACTGTACCGTTCAAGTTGACCACCGGACATATTGGGTTCTTTAATGTAAACTTTAAGTATTTTGACTTTTCCTCATTAATCTTCTTTCCCAATTTCTTACACCATTCGTGAAAATTGTCAAGATAGGATTGTAACTTCTCAGAAGCACGTTTCGGAGAAGCTTCCGCCTCTTAAATCGCTGTAGTATGTCAGTGCGATGTAAATCGCTGCGGTAGTATGTCATCTGTGAATGTTGCCATCATTACAGATTTAAGTTCTGGAAGGTCGTTTGTATAAAGTATATATAAAAATGGGCTCAAAATGCTGCCTTGGGGAACACCGGAATTTATTAGATAAAAATTAGAAAATATTTTATTATTATTATTATTATTATTATTATTAGCGAGTTTGTTTTACAGCTGTCGCCGTCTCTCGCATCCTAATAACCTCCACATTTGTCTGTCCAAGCAGTCACTGTCTGTCAGTCCTCTCGCCTGCATCGCCACCTCCATGCCATACTGCCAGGAGTGCTTCGGCCTTCCTCTTTTCCGGCTTGACTCAGGGACCCAGTCCAATAATATCTTTGGCCATCTCTCAGGAGGCATTCTCTTCACATGCCCATACCACTTCAAACTCTTTGCCTCTATCCAATCGGCAATATTCTCAGTCAGACCCATATTCCTTCGAATATCATCATTTCTCACTCTGTCCATTCTTGTATATCCACAACATCGCCTCCAATAATCCATTTCCAAAGCCTTGAGCTTAGCTTCATACCTTTTATTCACCTCCCAAGTTTCTGCACCGTATGTTCCAATGGTTTCAATGACTGTGCTGTAAATGCGAATCTTATTTTTCTTTGTTATTTTTCCATTCCATAGGACACTGTTCAACTGCCTTATTGCTGACCGCGCTTGACCAATTCTTGCATTTATTTCCTCATTGCTTCCCCCATTTGACGATAGCACAACTCCGAGGTATTTGAATCTTCTTGTTGCCTTTATGATTTCACCTCCAAGACTCAAATCCTTAGCATTTCCTCCAACAACCATATACTCTGTTTTCATTCTGCTTATTGATAGACCCCAATTTGTGTACTTGTCATCCAGTTTCCGTAGCATGTAGTCAATGTCTTGTTCATCTTCAGCTATAATAACCTGATCATCAGCAAAGTGCAATGAGTACAACCTTTTATCTCCAACAAGGATACCCATGTTGCAACATTTCCTTCTCCAGACTTTCAATGCTTCATTCAAATATATTTTGAACAGTGTAGGAGCAATATAATAATAATAATAGAAAATACATTATTATATTTAATTAGGCAGATAGTTATTGAAAATCAAGAAGTATGAATATTCTAATTTCGTTTTAATTTTGTATAACAGATCTAGATGTTACATTCCTGTAACATCTAGGCCTGTAACATCATTTGACAAAGTATGGCCTGTATACAGACCATACTTTGACAAATGCCTGTTGTAATATCCATTTTAAGATATAAAACTTATCTACGCAAAATGAGGTCATGTAAAACACAGAAATTCATTTAACAGACAATTTACTTAACTTGTAATCATTAGATCTAGTTACAAAACAACATTTAATTACACTTTAATTACAGTTCGTTGTTACTTTATTACCTTTTATGGATATGCTTCCTTTTACTAAATATAGTAATGCTAATTACATTTTAAACATCATTTATATAATTGTAATATTAGGGTAATGTATCGTTAAAGATAAAAATTCTAAGAGGATTTGAATGTTAGTATTTAAAAAAAAAAAAAAAAAAAAAAATTCGATCCAGTTTTAATTTTACATTTTAATTTTCAATACGGGATGATATTATCAACAACGTTAAAGGATTCATTAATGGTTTTTAATAGGTAAAGTAATTAGTACTGCTAGTATTATATACTCAACCATTTCCGGTTAATTTAATGAAAATATATATACGTTAAACAAGAAGGATACAGCTATAAGATACTTTCAGCTTCGTGCGCTGTCCAGTTTTAAGTTACGACTGGAACGGTGGAAAAAAAACACCTGCTTAAAAAATAACCATCTTATCTGTTAAACTTTATGCAGGTGATGGTTTCTGGCTATATTTTCTTATGTTCGTTAAATCGCTCGCTTCGCTCATTCGTTTTTCGTTCAGTTATTTTATACTTGCGTAGGAATTGAAAGAATTAAAAAAATTAAGGATACGGTTATTAGTTTATCCTGTCTATATTATATGATATATATATACATAGATTATGTGGCATAAGTTCTAATTGACTCTTTATTTATAATTTGTCAAGTCTTACGGTGTATGTTTAAACCAATATGCCTAAAGGCTATCTTATAGGGCCTAAGTAACTTTAACTATTATAAAGTATTACTCTGGTATAACTGTTAATGTACGTACTTCAAATCCACCTGCTAATTGTGTACACCTGTATTACATTCGTTTATGTCATGGTCTTTAAATTTTATTGATTATTTTCAATTGCCTTTTCTACTTTGTTGATCATTTAAAACTAATTAGAACCATGTTAAATTATGCTCTCACGTATGATGTTTTCTTTTTTCCATTGGTATTTTTCGTCATTCCCAAGCATTTTTCTTTTCGTTAAACTCTTTCTTCATTTCTTTTGATTATTTTTACTTTCTCTTGCCCTATACGAATAAATTATATAAAGAAACAAAGTATTATTTTCATATCGATTTTCGAAAACGAGTTTTCACCGGATATACTACACACGTTTTCAGCCCCCTGACCCCAAAAATATGTTTTTAGTGATTGGTCTGTGTTTCTGTTCAAAATATCTCAAGAACGGAATTTAGTACAAAACTGAAACTTGGAAGTTAAATTAGGTACTACTAGCTGGACTCGACTCAAATATTTTCATCTCGGTTAATCGAAAGTAGCAGTTTATTCGTGCGATTTAGGCCTTTTACTAGACAGGAGTCTGACAATGAACCATAATACAGGATAAATTTTGCTGAATTATGTGTTAGAGATTTTGTACTCTATACTCTACCTTAGATCACTGGTTATGTACCTGTTAAACAAAAATTAAATTGATACAACTATCTAATTCGTTCAATGTGTCTCACACCTACAACAAAATCCACAAAGAAGATTATAAGATACTGGAATAGGGATCTTATATAAAATAGCGACTAGGGTTTGCCACTGGGTGATTTATTCAATCAACACAAAACAAGAACATTAAAAACATACATCATAAATACTACTGGTTGTATAAATATACATCCAGTTTTAGTTGTTACTTAATAAAGACCAAAAAAATAAAGAAAAATTTGGTTGGAGAACATGATAAACTGGAAAACATGAGTATGCACGTTTATTTGAGGACGGTTCATGATAGCAAGCGATTTACCAAAGTTGTCGCCAGTCTTCAGTAATGGAGTCATTACCGTAACAAGAATATATGCCACCCTTTTATGAGTTACCGGCGAGTGATTTTTTTTTAATTACTTTTGATAGTTAGTTATTAATTCAAAAATTATTCCTATTATTGCCATATGTTTAAAATTTGCTACAATAATTTCAATTTTGTAAAAAACCCTTTGGATATAATTATTTAGGTTGTTTAGATCATCACCCAAAAGGGTGGTTTGAACTTCTAGAGGTTTTACTTAGTAAAACGAGGATTGAGGTAATTTACAATTGCCTTCCTCTCTGAGTAGAATAGTGTGCTTATCAGAATGCCAGGCCCTCTAAAAAGCACACATTTTCCACCTTGCAAATGACACCTACATTTCATTCACCACAGAATCAGGCTGTATAATGAAATTCAATTTTTTCAAAGGAGATAACTCTGATTAGTTTATTTTACATCTCTACCTCTTCTGTTCTTAAATTATTCACTCATGTAATTGACTACAATGTGATAAGAAACAGAACTATTTTTGTAGCACTGGAACTAACAAATTGAGTGCAAATGATTTAACACTCCACCTGTTTTTTATGGGTAGAGATATATATATGTAATCCCCCAATCGTATTGCAACCTCCCTTTTTTGGCTTTAATTTTTATTATGGTACTGTACATTGAGCTGCACAACTTCCGTATATGATAATTAAATGGCGGTGGAGAATTTCACTTTAAGGAGAAGAGGTACCCAGTGGTCCATTCTCCATTTAAAACTGCGAGTATTGTCCGTTATTCAGACCAAGAGGTCTCTACTCCATTTTCGCTTTAAACGTCACACAGTTGGAAAGTCCTTTTTGCTAGATCACGGGCTAGTTGGTTTGGATGGTCATCTAGTCTTTCGTGAAATCTACTATATAAGGACGTGGTTAGCTCCTTTACTGTCAAAATTTTGAAATTGTCGTGGAGTGTTTTATTGCTTACATAAGGAGCGCCAGAAGCAAGTCTTAAGAATTTTGATTGATAGGCCTGGATCGACTTTAAATTACTCTCTGCCGCTATTCCAAAGAGCTGGACACCATAAGTCTAGATTGGTCTTAAAAAGGATTTGTACATTAAAATCTTGGAGCGGAGGATCAATCTTGATCGAGGGTTAATTAAGCAGAAGAGTAGCTTCTGGTGGCGTTTAAGTTCTAAATGTTTCGTACGCAGATGATACTTCCAAGTTAGTCGCCATTCAAGCTATAAGCCAAGATATCGCACCACCCTGGCCTGTGGGATATGAATGTTATTCAGCATCACAGGTGGATAAGTTTGACGTTGTAAGGTAAACGTAAGGTGAATGCGCGGGTGCAATTATTAGTTATTTATAAATTTTATTACTTCATCTCAATAAAAATAATTAAATCAAACTACTGTAATAATTTATCCGTATTTAAATTTATATAGTAAGTAATAATATGATACATGTTTGAACATTAGTACAAAAAAATTACACTGACTGCGCTAGTAGCCAGAAGGTAATTCTATCTATTTAATTTTCTAGTAAGTACGCAGACAACTTGTACTTGTACGTAGTTATAAAATAAAATACAGATTGTTATCACGGTTGAATCTTTTTGCAAATTATTTAGCCAGTATTATTTTCACAGTAATTTCTTCTAGGTGTAATTTTAATTTAAGAAAAATTTAATATCCAGTTATACCAGAAGTTGCATATAATGTTTAATAATATTTTCTGCAATATTGTTAATAATTTATGGAAATATAACTGGGTGTAATTTTCAAAATAAACCTTCAAGACATAAATTAATATAGTGAAGTGATATGTAATTTAATTTCAATTTATCTTAATTAATTATAAATGTCAGGTATTATTACATGTAAAATTATCATAAATAACATGGTTATGCGAATATAGTTACATACATGGTTTACTAAACAGAGTAGCTATTTATTAACATGATCAGAATAAAATTGGATATTTCTTGTTATTTACTAAATTTGGTATGAACTCAAAGTTATGTATTTAAATTTTATTCAGGTTTTTGTTGTAAATAATACTAACATGTCTCGGATAATCCAGAAAGTTAAATGCTACAACTATGTTAATTAAGTTACATGGACGTGGAAAGGATGTGTCGAAAAAACTAATTTTTATTTTTTCTTGCTCTATATGAATATATAGGAAAAGTATTGCTTTCATGTCGATTTTACGAATCAAGTTTTCACCGAATATGCCATACGTTTTCAGGCCCCTTGAACTGAAAAAAAATATGTTTTTAGCGATTAGTGTGTGAGAGTGTGTGAATAAAACATCTCAAGAACGAAATATCGTAAGAAGTTGAAACGTTTAATTTAAGTTATGTACTACTAGAGAACCTGACATGACAAATTTTCATCAAAATCGGTCAACCGGAAGTAGTAGGTTATTCGTGCAATTTTCTCAAAAATGCCTCTTAGGATTTTTTAAATCGACTCATTAACTGCATTCTTATTCCCTACAAAATAGAGTAAATGCCATGTCTGCTGAAATTCCTGGGTAGGCTGTACTTATGTAGTAAAAAATGTTTTTCTTTTTTAAGATTGTGGCTTTAATATGCATTTTAGGGAAAAGTATATACCCTGTAATTAAAATTGTAAAAAACTTTTAAAAAAAACCTAAAACTTTTATTTCAAACATTATTTTTTACAACGCTTAAGTTAGCGTCAATTAGTAAAGTTCTGAAAATTGCTCATTAAAATCGATAAAAACGGGAAATTTTAAGATTGCGGCCTTAGTAGGGCTATTGTTTTTGAAACGTATAGTAAACTAAAAAAAATCTATTACAACTCGTATTTTAAGTATATTTTTTACACAGCTTAATTTAGCATTAATTAGCGATATCCCGTACTTTTAAATCAAACAGAGGTTGATTTTCATTCTGCGTCATTCACTCATGATTAAAATTAGGTTATATTTCATTTTTAAAATTGGCAAGAGAAAGCGTCTGAGTGTATCACACCAGCTTTTTAATTTTTGGAGAGCCAAAATTCAGCACATTTGTGTTTTAGGGGTTGAACAGAAAAACTTAAATATTTCTATTTTGAAGGAGGAAAGAAACGTGACTACTCTAAATATTAGTCATTTTACGTGAAGAGAACAAAACAGCCTGCTTGAATTAAGCAGGGTTAAGTATCAATAAAAATAAATCTGGGATTACGACGAGCTCATAGCTGAAGAACATAAAAAAATGGTATAGCTGGTTCTCTATCAATTTATTTAGAGCAAAGGTGTCCAAATTGTCATTATAAGAGCCAACCTATATGAGGAGAAGAGCCTCCAAAAAAAGAAGAACAATTAAGTGAAACCATAAACGCGAAATCTAAAATTATATTTTGGTTGTGTTGGATTTAAAAAAACTCGATTTCAAAAATTGTTACCTAATTTAATCCCAAATAGAGTTATCCGATTAAACTATTCCGAAATGTTCAAGTATTGCACGTTGTTGTTTTCTGCAAGCTTTAGAAAGTTTTTATTTTGTGTTGTTTAGGTCATCAGCCGAAAGGCTGGTTTGAACCGCTAGAGGCTTTACTAGGTAAAACGAGGAGTAAGGTTTTTTACAATTGTCTTCCTCACTGAGTGGAAAAGTATGCTTATCAGCATGCCAGACCCTCTGAAACGCATCCACTTTCCACCCTGCAAATGACACCTTTATTTCTTCACCACTGGGTCTGGCTATATAAAAAAATTCATTACTCTCAGAGGAGATAACTCTTGACTAGCGTATTTTACACATCTACCTTTTTATCTTAGACGGCAACAAAGAAGTTTTATGTAACTTGACAGTTCATCTAATTTTAAAAATAAGATTATAGTAAATATTTTGTCTCGCCTATTCGGTAGGCTATAATATTTTATATAAAATATTATAAATAGCTATCTTGTCTAGAAATGGACTTAAATTTACCGCCTTAAGGTTCGGTCCAGCGGTATAACTTTAAATGTACTTCTATACCCAATTTTTTTAATCTATGCGACTATATATATTTTAAAATAAATTGGCTAGGTTTTGGTCGCCTGAACCGGTTTGAGTGTCCACCGTTTCTACGTTCAACCAATCTCTTTTCTATGTATAACAATGGCTTGCAGATCAAACATTTAAAATTTTAAACATTGCATGGTCACAGAGAAATTGAAATGCTAACCGCATGGCGGTCGTTGGTCGTAAAGATAGGCAGTCACCTCAGAGGCTTAAAAAAAACTGGGCCTCAAGAAAAGTAAAAACGGTACTGAAAAATATTGGCTGTAAATAGGGGTGATCGCTGGATAGAAGTAGTGGTGGTTAAGTAAGGTTTAATTAGATGTAAGCTGATTAGCAGGAATGGAAAACAGGGTTTTTGGCAAAATTTGGCAATGTTCCCACCAAAGTATGAACAACATCTTGTATATAATTCAATATTACTTGAATGTTTTTTTCAAGAAGAAGAGAAGAAGAAAGAGAATTAAAAATTTGCAACGTCACCGCCGGAAAAGCAGTACCACCGAAACTTTAACTTAGTTATTTTGTTATTCACTTCACAAAATCTCATTACCGTTTTTATTAATTTTCATTTTTTTTGATTTTTTTCAGAATTTTTTCATAAAAAGCACCCTATAAAAAAATTAAAAATTATTTAAATCCGTTCGATAGAACTCTGTATTTTGTAAACAAAATTTCCGTTTTAGATAAGGTACAGTGGGGATCAAGGATTATCAATCCACGAGGCCGAGCACTACTAAAGGCTATCCTAGAGAACCACCTTGATATTCATTCCACTGGAACACCTACATACTGGCCTTCAGCAAATAGTAAATTACCTGACCTTCTCGACTTCTTTATTTCAAAAGGCGTTTCTCATCTCCATTCTTCAATTTCGCCCTTAGATGATTTGTCGTCCGATCACTCGCCGGTTTTACTTGTTCTTTCTGACCAACCTACGGAAATTCCCATTAAACCTTCTTTAACAGCTGGAGTTATGAACTGGGATATGTTTCGAGAATCACTTCAACCTTCACTCAACTTACATCTCCCGTTAAAAAATTCAGTTGACGTAGAATCTGCGGTTGAGCACTTCACGACGATGTTACAAGTTGCAGCATGGAACTCCTCGACTCCCCTTCAACATAAGGTGGAGAGAAAACATTGCTATCCACATTACATAAGAAAATTAATTGCTGAGAAGAGGCAAGCTAGAAGACAATGGCAAAACTCAAGACTACCTACTGATAAAACACGACTCAATCAACTTACGAATACCTTGAAATCTATCATACGTACAGTGAAAAATGAAAATCTAGAAAATCGTGTTAGGAACCTGAATACGAAAGATGGAAGTCTATGGAAAGAAACCGGTAAACTCCTACGCTATACTCCTCACTGCCCTCCTCTTCGGAAACTGGACAACACATGGGCAAAATCTGACAATGAAAAAGCCATCCTATTTGCTGAACACTTGGAAAAGACGTTCCAACCACATGGTGATACTTTACCAGCTTTTACAAAATTAATAGAAGATAAAGTATCTTCACCTTTACAGTTGTGTCTACCTCCACTCAATTTTACTGACCAAGAAATAAAGACTGCAATTACTCAATTGCCACTAAAAAAATCTCCTGGATATGATTTGATAACGGCTGAAGTACTACGTGAACTGCCACAAGCAGGAATAACTCTAATTACGCAAATTTTTAATGCTATTTTGCGGACCACCCACTTTCCTATACAGTGGAAATTTTCACAAGTTATCATGTTTCATAAAGAAAATAAACCAATCCACGAACCATCTTCTTACAGGCCCATCAGTTTACTTTCAACAGTTTCAAAATTATTCGAAAAACTTTTACTCCCAAGACTGCTTATATTTGTAGAAGACCAAGGTATAATCCCTAATCATCAATTTGGGTTCCGTCGACGGCACAGCACAATTCATCAACTACACAGAATCGTTGATCAAATTGCCTCTGGCTTTGAACAAAAAAAATATGTAAGTGCCGTCTTCTTTGATGTTTGCGCAGCGTTTGATAAAGTTTGGCATCAAGGTCTGCGATATAAATTAAGAAAATTCTTGCCAGATGCCTATTTCTTAATCATCAGCTCCTTTTTAACGGACAGATTTTTTCAAGTAAAACATAACACGGCTCTGTCTGACTACAAACAAATCGTCGCTGGTGTTCCACAAGGATCAATCTTGTCGCCACTGCTTTACAGCATCTATACATCAGATCTACCTGCATCTGCTAACACCACCTTAGCGACTTATGCTGACGATACAGTCATCCTTTCTTCTGATGTAAAGCCAGAAGCAGCAAGTAATAATTTACAAAGTCACATTAACTTTTTAAATTATTGGTTAAAAATCTGGAGGATCCAATTCAACGCTTCAAAATCAGTGCATGTCACCTTTTCTCTCCGGAAAGGCGAATGTCCTCAACTATTCCTCGACAATAAACCGATACCACAACGACAAAAAGTTAAATACCTTGGACTTCACTTTGACAAGAGACTCACCTGGGCGACTCATATAAAAACCAAAAGACTGACTTTGAACTCCAAATTGAAAGAACTATTTCGACTACTTGGACGCCGCTCTTCACTGACTCTAAAATCTAAACTATTACTATACAAAGTTTATCTCAAACCAATATGGACCTATGGACTACAAATTTATGGCACAGCTAAACCGAGCAATCTACAAAAATTACAAGCCTTTCAGTCAAAATGCCTACGTTTAATCACCTGCGCACCTTTTTATGTCAACAACAAAATTCTACATGACGACCTTAATATTCCGTTCATAAGTGAAGTAGTTAAGTCCAGCTACAGTGTTTTTCACAGAAAATTGCATGATCACCCCAACGAATTAATCACCAAACTATCGGATGCATCACTACCAGGAAATCCGCAGCGCAGGTTGAAACGTCAATGGGCCAGAGATCTTCTATAAAGTGATTTATTTTATTTTTCTTTCTTCTTTTGTTTCTTATGTTGTTATTTATCATTCATGTATCATGAACTTTATTTCACAGAACATATACCAATGGGTATCACTGTTCTTTTTCATTTATTTATTTTTATTTTTTATTTTTTATTTTTTTTTCCTTGTCATCCTTTGTTTACTGTCATCTAATTTGCTCGTTGTATCGTAGTATATAGTTGCAAATAAAGTTATTAAAGTTAAAAAAAAAAAAAAAAAAAAAAAAAAGATAAGGTACATTAGACCACATTTTAAATTTGCATTTAAATTTATTAGATATATCGAGACATATTCAACGCAACATACAACTAACTCATTACACACAAAGACAATTGATCACATAAATCCAAATGTCCAATCTCTTTCAACTAACAATCTCCCTGTTAACAGACGACTGAAACGAAGGTGGAATAGGGTTCTTCTCCGACCACCATAAAAATAACAAAAATAAACATTGCAATTTAACTTGTCATGCCTGTTTCATTTCATAAAATAGAAAATCATCCATTATAGTTTATAAATCATCATTAAAAATTGACACCACATTCCTTGAAACATTTCACGCCGAAATCGGTCTCTTGATCGATTCACACTCCCGCCATTCCTCATTTATTCCATCTCATGTACTAGTTGTGCTTTAAAAATTGTACAGTTGTAAATAAAAATAAAATTGAAGCCAAAAAAAGATATATGAAATAAATATTCTAAAATTTATTACGAAGGGACCTCAGAAAAAAAATTATAAATATAAGCATTTAAATTTATTCGTTGATTCATCTGAAAATTAGAGGCTTAAGAAAATATTTGACCTTCATTTGTCTATTATTTCTAAACGGTCTATAGTACATCCTCCTGTTATCTTTACATAAAAATGACCGGTAGCTGGTTTTTAAGCTACAGTAATCATCAGTTCCAGCAGTAGCTATAACCAAAGAACTATCAGACGGTTCTGGAAATAGTTGTTACCAATCTTTTTTTCTTTTTCTTCTTATTTCTAGTGTGTCGGTTTCTGGTGCACTCGCCGTTTAACGTAATCGTCCCTATTAACATTATTATAGTGAACTACCTATTTTCTCTCCCTTCTATTCTTATTCTATATATTTTTAAAAAAAACCGTGTCATCTTTTCCGACATTATTATTTAAAACTTAACCAAAGAAGATATTAGATTACATTTCTGTTTTACATATTTCGGTTATTTTTTTAGTTACCTAATTTAAAGTCTTATTTACTCTTCAGGTTTTTAGTGACTTCTATACTTACGGTGCGGATTCGGTAGATATTAACATGTAATAATTTACAAATCTTTTTGATTACTTAAGGGAAGACTGTACTTTGTATCCCGCCAATGGTAAATTAGCTGTTTGTAGGTACATTTTTCATCTTCTTCTTAGCGTGCCTGTCCGGTTCGAACGCTGGCTGTCATCATGGCTATCTTGGTCTTGTCATCTGCAATGCGGAACAGTTGAGCCGAGCTTTTCCCATACCAGTCTCTCAGGTTAGCAAGCCAGGATATTCTTCTTCGGCCTGGCTGTCTTCTACCATCCAGTCTTCCCTGCAGGATGCGCTGCAACAGTTCGTATCTACCGTGGTTCCTCATAATATGACCGAGGTATTGCAACTTGCGACACTTAATGGTGTTTATTACCTCTGGTTCCTTGTTCATCCGACGCAGTACCTCAATGTTGGTCACCCTATCTGTCCATGGTATCCTCAGCATTCTTCTGTACACCCAAAGTTCGAAGGCTTCAAGTTTAGTAGTGGTCGCCCTCGTCAACGTCCAAGACTCTACTCCGTACAGAAGAACGGAAAACACGTAACACCGCAAGAGTCGCAACTTAGTGCCCATAGTGAGATCATGACTCTTAAACGCCGAACTCATTGCGTTGAAAACACTCCTTGCCTTACCAATACGGCACTTGATCTCTTGTGAGTTTTCCCAGGCTTCATTGATAATAGTGCCCAAATACGGATACCATGCTACACGCTCAATTCTTGCATGTTTTATATATAGGTCTACACCAGTTATCGGTCCCCTGCTAATTACCATTAATTTGGTTTTCACGATGTTGATGTCCAGGCCATACTTCTCGCTCACTTCTGTTATCCTGTTCATCAGTCTTTGCAGTCCCTCTATTGTATCAGCGAATACAATCGTGTCATCTGCATATCGTAGATTATTCAGTTTGACACCGTTCACTGAGATACCCTCTTCCACATCCTGCACATCATTTTTCATAGAATCGGTAAAATATAGGGAAATGAAACTTTACTTAGTGTCAGATTTCTTCTCGAGCTACTGACAATTTTTCAATTTAATCTTTGGACCATACCAATTCTTTTTAAAATTATGAATAACATAATATTTTTACAAATTGTTTTCCACGTGTTTTGCGTATTACTAATTTTTGGAGCTTCTGAGGAAGTCATAAAAGTGCCGGTATATGTGGATGTACAAAATAATTAACTGGTAAAAATTTCAGCCTGGTAGGTTTATTGGTTTCTGAGAAAAAAGGTAACTTAGTGTTATAAATCTAAATTTACGGGAAAAGGTAAGAAACAAGAAAGCACAAATCAAAAACAATATGTACACAAACAAGTAGATTTACCCATCAACAGTTGTTTAGAAAGCTGAACCAACAGCTGGGAATAATAAAATCCGTGATGCAGATATTTTAAAAACTAAAATTCTCTTTGCACTAAAACGAGCAATATAAAATTATGAAAAAATATTCGGTCTTCGTAACATGATAATTTTTCTGTGTAAACCTGATAAAAACTTAATTTTTTCATGAAAAATATTTTTTTGACGTAATTTAATATTTTTCTGGTAGACTTAGGCCTAAACTATTAAAAAACATAAAATCACAATTTTGAATTGAAACCATCGTGCAATCTCCTCTTAATGAAAAACCTGTTGTTGTTTAGGTCAACAGCCGAAAGGCTGGTTTGAACCTCTAGAGGTTTTACTAAGTAAAAACGAGGAGTGAGGTGGTTTACTGTTGCATTCCTTACTGAGTTGAACGAGTATGCTTATCAGCATGCCAGGCCCTCCGAAAAGCATTCACTTTCCACCTTGTAAATGACACCTTCACTTGATTCATCAGAGGGTCTGGCTGTATAGTGAAATTCATTACTCTCAGAGGAGATATCTGTGACTAGTGTCTTTTACACCTCTACCTCTTCTGTTCTTAAATAATTCAGTCATATAATTGGCTGACTATGTGATAAGAAACAGAACTATTTTTGTAGCCCTGGAACCAACAGATCGAGTGCAATTAATTTAACACTCCACCTGCCCGTTATGGGCATGAAAAACCTGTATTCAACATGTTTGTCGACAATTAATTAAATCCAACATTTTTGAGGACCAAATTTTTAGTTAAAATAAAAATACAGCGAATTAATAGTGAATTTTTGTATTATTTAATAAGTAGTGGTAAGAAAAAGTTATCAACATAAAGTAGTGTGGAATTAAAATTTTTTAACAAATAATATTGTGACACTTATCTCTAAGGTTCGTTTCGGGATCTTGGTAAATTAAATAATTAACACTCTTAAGTTTAAAATTACGAGTACACAACTAAAAATTGCAATTAAATAAGCGACTAAAATCTAAAATTAAATTACTTAATAAGTAATAAACTAATTTTAAATAACTAATATAATATACTAATATACTAATATAATATATAAATAGGCAAAATATATGCTTTTCAATATATATACAGATGCTACTAATACTGTGGGTGTAGATTAGCCTGAAAAGTGACCACAAAAAAATTGAACATGATAACTGTAGTAGGTTTTGAGAAAATGTTCCTTACATTAACATTACGGAGATAGGCATTCCGGGTACCCTTAACCCTTTATAGGTCTTTGGTATGTATACGTACCACTAGCAATAAGGTCGATTTTAATGCAGTTAAGGTCGAGTAAGCTATGCAGTTGAACCTTATTGACATTTTAATGGTTTTATAGATGTTTTCTGGTAAGTAGGCTATCCACATTTTGAAATTAGCGCGCAGTGACCATTTGCGTGGTGAGTCGCACGATTGTGGTAAGGATTCATATCAGCGTATGAAACCGTGTTGTTTTTGTTGTTAATTTTGTACAGTGCTTAAAAAAATCGCGTTTTTTTACAGGAAAGCAAGCATTCATGCTAATATATTGTTAAGATAAGCTATTCTACAAATTTTTTGGTTATATTGTACTACAAGTTGGTTTAATAATCATTCTTACCACTAAACATTATGTGATTTCCATTTCAATAAACGTTCCTTGGCAAGTATACTTACTAGGGCTTGATATATAAAAAAATCTTATATATCTTAATGTTCTGGCACTAGAAATACATTATTCAAGTCCCTATAAAGCAAAATTTAACATTTTACAACATGTATATTTTTTCCCGTAGTACTGGCCTATAAAGGGTTAAGTTATAATAATTTATTAAATGGTTTACCCTACGTTGCTTAATTTCTCCTTTTATGAAGAGGGCAAGTTTAAATCGTGCAATAAATATTTCATTGGTTACGTAAATAGGGCTCCAGTAATCTTTGATTGAAAGCACGTTCTTAAATTAATATAAAATATTGTTGGTTGAATTAATTTACTGTTGTAGTTGTACTAAATAATAAATAAAAATTCTTCATGGAATCAAAAAATATTTCTACTACGTCAGAGTATTGTTGTGTTTTGTAGCCCAACAGTCTAGCTTGGTTTGCAGATTCTTTCTACTGCAACTACAATGAACAATGTAGGGTAAAAAGTATGTTCTTTGCTAGAAACAGAACTCTGTAATGTATATGTTTAGTGGTAAAATTAAACTATAAACCGCCTTCTACTTACTGTAGGTACTACTTATTTATTTCTTCTTTTACTTCATGCACACTAGCTATCTTCAATACTTAAACACAGAAAACTGGACAACGTGCAGGTACATTACATTATATATAAAACAATGGAATTCCTTGCTACTGTTTACCGCTTTTAAATTTACATTGTTACTCGATAAATCATAAAATTTCTGATCGTTTTTCTATCTCAACATCACTCTTTTCTGAACTGCTGTATTTTTTTTATAACCTCTAACATTCCAATGCATCAGTTTTAACTATTTTACTTTCTATCGATATAGTATAACTAGGAATTGTACAACCGTGGAAACCATTCCAACATTTTGAAATACAAAATATAAAATACAGAGTGATTTTTTTTTAGTCTTGTTAATATCATGTTAATGATAATTGTTAATATCTGGTCATTTTTTCTAAGAAAGGGAAATTTTGTTTTGTAAGACGAAATTGATAGCCCTACTCAACTGGTATAGATACGACAGTGTGAGTTGATTCTCCTTAAACTGTGTAAAATTTTGTGCCGTTTCCGGTCGTGTTACGAACACAGTGTATTTTACCTAGAACAACGGGTTTTCATTCGTGAACAATGTTTTGCTACTAAATTGTACGCGAGTGTAAAAGAATCATTTCAGATTAAATTTGCTGGTGTTCCTCCACCAGAAAAATGTAAATTTCTAGGCTTACAAACCGATTTCAAGAGACAGGTAGTGTTTGCGACAGAAAACGTAGAGGTCGACCAACTCTCTTGACAGATGATATTTTAGAGAATGTGAAAACAAGATTACTCAATTCTCCACGAAAAGGCATAGGGAAACTTCCCTTACAAGTTGGTTTGTCATATTCGAGTGTTCAAAAAGCTGTTAAAAAAATTTAATTGTATCCATATAGTGTACGATTAGTCCAAGAGCTTCAGCTTCGAGATTTAAACAAGCGATTGTTCTAGGATAAAAGACATTCTGTTCGTAACACGACCAGAAACGGCACAAAATTGAACACAGTGCAAGGAGAATCAACTTCAGCTTCTTCTTTATCTTCTTATTTTTCTTCTTCCTCTTCTCTTCGTTGGACGTTAAACCAAAAGAAAATTCTCCTTCCTTTTCCTCTTTTTCTTCTTCTTCTTCTTCTTCTTCTTCTTCTTCTTCCCCTTCCTCCTCCTCCTTTCCCTCAACCTCCTCTTCCCCTTTTGACCCCTTTCCTACTCCTCCTCCTTTACGGATTAAGCACATTCCCTGTTTCAGTTTCTATCCATTTTCTTCGTGGTCTACCCAACCACCGTACTCCTTTGACGGTGTTGTAAGGCCAGTAGCGGATATAGATCCTCTGGCATCATGCGGCGTACATGTTGTAACTAGCTCTCCCTATATCATTCAATCCTCTGCCTCACGATTCCGTTCTACCCAAATCATGCCAGATTGTCTCACTATTTATACGATCCCTAAGTGTCGCTCTTCTCACCGATCTCAAAAACCACATTTCAGGTGCTTCTAACTTCCTAATCTCAGATTTCCTTAGGATGTTATAAGTCAAGGGATTTCCTGGACTTGCCCAAGACAAATCCAGGTACTCTAAAGTTGCAATCCCGTCTTTGGTCGCACTTAACGCAGGGCTGGTAACTCGATCAAAGGAATGTTATATTTACTGGCAAGTTTCAGAATGTTATAAATAGCTTGTGGATAAATAAATCTTGTATGTCTGCACTTAAAGTTGATATTTTTTTTTAATATAGGTACTAGCTGATAAATCTGAAATTTAACTACAGTCTTGTATTCTGTTTAAATCACCGTTGTATACTATTTAAAATATCAGTAATTATGTTAATTAAATCACTTTTATTTATGTTCCGTTTAATTTTTTATTTGGAATTCTTTTATAGCTTAATTAACTTTTCATTTTAGTTCGATTAGAAATGTTTAGATTGATACTTTTGTGTTTGTCCTAATAAACTTTTTTAATGACTCAGATTAATCTCCATAGACGTAGTAAAGATGTAGTGATATTTTTCTTTTGGCATTTAAAAAATATTATTCTACGTAAGTACTGGGTGTCTCAAAAAAAAATTTAAATAGGATTTCGAAAATGTTTGTTAAAACAATTTTTTACTTATGAATGATTTTTAGTTATTTCTACTTTTTTGACAATTTTTTTGTTTATTTTATTACTGTTATTATTTCATAGAATTTTGAATCATCTGTTAGTTTTCTTCGTATTTTTCGTTCTTCATTTTTCATTCGTCTATATCACTTTTTGTAATTATCTCACTTTTTAGTTGGTTTTGTTTTGATGGAGTGTCATTAAGGTAAAATTTACAAAACAATAGCTGCCCATCCCGATTTCACCCCTGCAAAATTTTATTTTATGTCAATAACATTTAAATTAAGGTTATAAAAAACTCGAAAATAAGACTTCCTGATTTGGAAAAGTTTTTAACTTAATAATAGTTCAATTAGTTTGAAATTTATAAACATTTAAGGGTTTATACCCTTTCCAACCTTTTAGGGAAACATTTTAATTTGAAATTGTTGAGAGGTACTATTTTTAGTTTCACTAAAAATAACATCACCAAAATTCAGCTATCAAACACGTCTGGAACTTATTAAACAATAAATAAATATTGGTTCAAGGGTTGAACAATAATTTCATCTCCTTAGAGGTCCTACATTATAGAAATAGTGAAGGAGTAATTTTTGTAGGTAAACTATAAGTAACATCTCCATCGAGTTTCAGTCATCAATTTTTGGAACTTAGCAAACGAAAATGACAGTTTAAGGGTTGAACACCCTTATTAACCCCTTAACGGTGAAATGTCGAACTTTTTATGATTAACTTTTCTATTTACTCTGAAGGAAGTATTCCCTTCAAATGTCAGTTTTCTAGCTATTGGGCAAGTAGGACAATTAGTGAGGGCTTTTCCATTTATATATTCAGATATTTGTGTTTCATATACGATAATTTTATAAAACTTAACGATATTCGAGGAATTAAATTGTTAATAATGTAATTGTTGGTAAAGGCCTATTTTGGTCTTTGTCAGAAAACAGTTAATTTTATTGAAAACTATAAAGGTAGTTTAGGGATGTTTGTTTTAAGCTTTATACTTTCTCTTTTTGCTTTTACGGCCTCATTGGACTACTTGAATCAAATTTACAAATCCTTCTTAGTTTTAGTTTTAGGACTCTTACGCTTTTCCCAATAATTCTTCATATTTTGGGATCTGATCAGTCTAATTTAATCTGTACAATCATTGACGATGGAGCTCGAGGTTTTTTCAACGAATCTTGTAACTTTATCTTTAGGCAATTTTAGCTGTTCAGATTTTTCTAAAAGATCTTTTTCTGCAATGTTAAGTTCTTGCAAATCTTGCTTTATTTCAGTCCACCACTTTGGAGGATTTTTCCACGAGAATTATTAAATTAATGAGTTAATTATTAAAATGAGTTGTTTAGTTACTCGATTGTCCGGTATTCTAAGTAATTGCTCGAAGAAAGAAATTATGTTTCTTCCGCGCTATGCCAGTAATTGGCTCGATTTCATGGTAGAGTTCAAAATTAGACATTAAGATCCAGATTAAGATAGAGATATCGTTGAGTTTCCGTTTTTTGTTTATGCTAGTCCTAAGGATTGTTCTTTCTATCCCAAGAATTTCTCTTTCTTTTTTTTTGGTTTTGAAATTAGAAGTAGTTTCGCGCAGTAGTAAGTGGTTTCGGGTCGTACTACCGTTTTATAGTGTTGCGGTTCAGATTGAATAGATATGTCTTTCTTGTTGTATGTGTTCTAGGTAAGTTGCTGGGTTTTCGCTATTTTGTTGGTTCCAATTTTTTTGTCTCGCCAAGATATTTAAAATCTTCGACAATATCGACTTAGTTACCATTTACATTTGCTTGACCAATGCAGAGTGGATCGATGTTCATGATTTTAGTTTTTTCATAAGAAATTTTGAGACAAATTTTATACTTTATTATACTTGAGAATTATACTTTATTATACAATTTTTACGTGGTTAGGCGTAACTTTGCATGAACACCTGCCTAAACATAAACTGTAAAGGCTATATTTTTTCTGAGTAGTTCATAAATCAATAAAATACTAGTTGGGATCATTCAAGAGAGGTTGATATTCAATTCAAGAGAGTTGAATTGGTAAATGTTACAATAGAAGTAAAAGAAACGATCATCCAGTGGTTGGGTTTTTCTATATTACTACATTCTGCACCATACGATTATCAAGAGCGGACTCTGTTGGACGCAGGGCGAATCCAGGAGCTATTGTGGGGAGAGACAATTCGGGTGGTTTGGAGGTATGGAATACCCCCTAACCATGAGGGTTCCCCCGAAAATGTTTTGAAAATTTAAAGCTGAAAACTCGATTTTAGGTTTAAAAAATTCTATACAAAAAGACTAGCTGCAAGCTATTGTCTACTCTTTAGAACATCATAAACTGTTAAAGCGTATATATTTTAATCATATTTTATGTAATTTTATCATTTAATACCACACTTGCAATACCACAAACAATACTTATAACAGCCTCATCAAGTACATAACTGATAATGTATTTTGAAAAATGATGATAAGTTTTAACCAAAACTTATTAGCGTAAATAAAAAAGACTGAGCAATCAATCTGTCATAAATAACTTTGTTAAACTGCACTAAAATAAATCTCGTTGTTTGAAGTGGTATTAGTAAACGGAATGTATTACAACAAAATGTAAGAAATGAGAGAAAATGTAATTCGGGTCTTTAAAGTGGCTTAATTTTGTGATTAAATAGATAATTTTCAACATTTTTTGACGGTATGATAAATACCGAAATTTAAGTTCTGCGTTAGCCGATAGCTTAACTGAAGCCGTTTTTTTATTCAGATAGATAACCTTACAAAAGTTACTTACCTGCCTCTCTTTAAACTTTAGGCTCGTAGGCCTGTTGCAACTTGTAATTGGTAAACCCATCTCTTTCGTGGTCGTATAATCTCTTAAGCACACCAAGAATGTAATTTATATTATTATTCTCCTTGACAGGCAACGTTCATCCATTCTACAAATATTATTAAACCAATCTGTAGTTATTCTTGCTTTTAAATTAAACACCGAAACTTTATCTTATGTCAAATTTTCAGATGGCCTCTTTTTGAAATAGGATCCTACATAAAAAGCACATTTCTTTTGCTTAGACTCAGCTAGTATTTTTGGATGTTACAACCTACGTTTCTCTACTATAAAACTCTATAAGGACATCCATTGATGTTTAAAAGTTTTTTTTTAAGTTTTACTTTTGAGGGTCCTGGATATTGTTTCATAAACACGATTAAATATCACCAGCTTGAGATCTATTTCCACTTAATCAGTGTACGATATCAGACATTCATGGAACTTAAATTAGTTTACTTATTCAGTAACTTAACATTCAGCATCAACTTACAAAGTTGGGGAAAGTTACCAAGGAATCTCATTGTATTACTTTTGACTACAGATTCAACCAAGTTGTACAAACTTACCACTTTTTGTAATATACATGTCGTTTATGTCATCAGCCAAAAGGCTGGTATGAACCTATAGAAGCCTTATTAAGTAAAACGAGGAATGAGGTGGTTTTCCTGCCTTCCTCATTGAATGGAAAAGTATGCTTATCAGCATGCTGGGCCCTCTAGAAAACATCTACTTTCCACCCTGCAAATGACATCTTTACTTCATTGACCACAGACTCTGGCTGTATAATGAAATTCATTACTCTCAGAGGAGATAACTCTGACTACTGTTGGTTTCATAATCATAGACACCCGAGTTTGAACCCCTTGCATCTCCAAAACTATGAGTCGGATTTTAACTATTTTACATCAAAATGTAGCTCATTTTATTCTACGTTGACAACATTAAAAATATAGTCCTATATTTTTAATGTTGTTTAAAAATTGCCATATCGAGATTGGAAGACAAAAAGACCCGGTAACTCTAAAAAAGACCGTGTAACTCTATAACTACGTATTTGACCGAAAAGTTTGAAATTTTAACGCAACGTAGACAATTATATTCTTACAGCGTGTGCGAAATTGCATGAAAAATTGATTGGCCAATGTTGCGGTAGAATTTTTAAAATTTTGAAAAATAGACTTGGTAGTGCTACTAACGTGGTAGTGACTTGGTAGTGGGGTTGGGTACTACTATCCGTGTTGCATGATTCTGACTCTACCTGAATTGACAATGCAGTCTGATTAATTGAATGAATGTTAAATAAATGCACAAAATAAAGGATTCAATGTAGGAAATTTGCACTCTGTTTTATTGAACACACATGAACACAAGCGGACTGTATCACTCTTCAACACACACTCACTCACCTGCGCAATGGTCGACACACTGGAACTAGCTACGCACATGGCAGTAGCCAGCGCCCATTAACACTCACACATTTTCGCAACTCAACACATTCACACACAAATAAAACATTAATTAAATATTATCCACAGTCTGTCAATTTAGGTAGACAGTCCGACAGGATGCACGTATACAAACTGGCAACATGGATAGTAGCGCCCACCCCCTCGCATTACCAAGTCTATTTTTCAAAATTGGGTCATGGGATTGCTTATTGTTCTGAATTGAACAGATTGGAACGTACACATATTACGGATTAGAAAAAAGCTTATAGAAACCATTAACGTGAAGATCATTTTTAATTATCACGATTTCGTAAGTATATTTTCCAAACGAAATGAATAATTTACAATGCGTGAAAATGTATAAAATGAAAGTCAATTTTTTTACTAGACACCCGCTTTGTTGTATATATACTAAGTATTTATAGTCGACCAGTAGCTGTTGTCCGGAATAAATCACAATCACGCGGCAGTTCATCTTTCTCGGGTTCTTTCTTCGTACATACGTATTCCGGTTATCTTAATCATCATAACCGATATTAAAATGTGATAGCGACTGAAGTAACAACATTCTATCTCCTTTTATCTTCAGCGCACAGACACATCCATTCACTCTAACTCTGTCTTGTTTCCCCCTCTCAACTCCCCCCTCTTTCGTTTTTAAAACTTCTGTTACTGCTTCTGTATGTTGCTTGTTTTACGATAAATTTAAAATTTAAATTACGGGCCATTTGTTTAAATGACACTCATTCGTATTGTATAGCCTACGGACTGCTATTATCAATAGGTCTTACTTTTATTATCAGTAACAGTAAAATATACAGCCGTATTATTCTCTACGACTAGGTAACAATGAATAATGATTAGGTAGAATTTTACCTCATACATTTTATCATATTAGTACTAGTATTACTATTAATGTCTTTTTAACGAAACGTCTCCATGTAATAGCCTACTATTTGATTCTACTCTAGTTCAAAGTCTATATCAAAGTAGGTTTTCTTTTGGTGTAGGCTACTTTAATGTAATGTTAAATTTTTAATGAATTCTTTACTCAAAAATTCACGCGTGAAATTACCGCTATGAAAAATCATTGTTTACGTCAACAGCCGAAAGGCTGGTTTGAACCACTAGAGGTTTTACTAAGTAAAAACGAGGAGTGAAGTGGTTTTCGATTACCTTCCTCACTGCGTGGAAAAGTATGCTTATCAGCATACCGGACCCTCTGGAAAGCATCTACTTTCCACCCTGCAAATGACACCTTTAATTCATTCACCATAGTGCTGGCTGTATAATGAAATTCATTACTTTCAGAGGAGATAATTCTTACTAACGTCTTTTACACCTCTACCTCTTCTGTTCTAAAATAGTTTAGTCATAATTGGCTGACTATATGATAAGAAACATTTTTTGTAGCTTTGGAACCAACAGATAGAATGCAACCAATTTAACAGTCCACCTGGCTGTTATGGGCTAAAAAATCATTATCACGATTTTTTTAGAAAACCGAGTAGAAGAAGTGTTAGATGATGAACAATTTGGATTTAGAAGGAGAATGGAACTCGAGATGCAATATTGGCTCAGAGATTGATTATTTAGAATAGGAAAAGAAAACTAAAACTACTTATATATATTTTTTTTGCGCCCTGGAGACTCCAGGAGGAGTATAGGACATGTCGTCAGATATAACACCTGAAATACATATAAGAATCACACAATGTATCACTACTATCAAGAAAGAAATTCTTGTACGCTATAAAAAGTTTCACCGATCAAGTAATTTTTCAAATTTTTTTTAAAGGAATTCAAATCCTCACAACATTTTAAAAATTGGGGTAATTTATTCATGAATTTTCTCTTTGCATAAGTAGGTTTTTGTTCAAACAATTTTGTGGAGTGATTAGCCACATAATAATCGTTCCTGTTTCTCGTGTTATGATTCTGAACATTGAAATTCTGCATAAAATTATTTTGCCTAACATACATAATCACCTCAAAAATGTAGAGGGAGGGAACTGTAAGCAATATGGCATTTGTAGATTTAGAGAAAGCATTTGACAATCTGGACGGGAGTAAAATGTTTAAAACTTTGAAAAGGCTAGGAATTAAATTCAAAGAAAGGAAACTTATCTACGATCTTTGTAAGAATCAAACGGCTGTTTTAAAAATTGAGAGGACGAAAAGAGGCTGCTGTACGAAAAAGGGTACAACAAGGATGTTCATTGTCACCTCTACTTTTTGACTTGTATATAGAAGAGGCTATAAATGAAGTGAAGAAAAAATTTGACTCAGGAATAAAAATTCAAGGAGAAACAATAAAATTTCTGAGATTCGTCAATGATATTGTAGTATTAGCCGAGACAAAGAAAAAACAACCTCAGAATAAGAGAGTACCCAACTACTTCTAGCTTATCCACCCGTAGCTGTTAGCCAGTGTTAGAGATTGATCCCTTATACCGGCGATTAGTAGATGCTAGATTTTGGTCCACCACGGGTATTTAATTAACTTGGTTCCACTCAAATCTAAGAGGCATTCCCCTATCCGCCACCTGAGGAGGAACCCGATGGAGCATCTAGTAATCACCTTACGGGGAAAAGGTCCCTAGCGAAAAAGGTCCGCGTAATGATGATGATTCCGACCCCCGATAGGAGAGGAACTAAAAAGAAGTAATTTTCCTTATTTTAAGTCAAATAGTGGTTGACTTTCATTTAGCATCATTTACTCATGATTAAAATTAGGTTATGTTTATTTTATATTACTTTATTTACTCTTGATTAAGCATAGGTTATATTGTTCGTTATCTGCTTACATTAGCAAGAGAAAGTCGTGTGGTTGTTTTACTCCAGATTTTTGTTAATACAAAATGAATTAACAAATTTGTGAGGAATTTTACGTAGTTTGCTGTTCTATTTATTTTTTATTACCTATATTGCTTCTGGGAATTAGGATGAAGTTATCGTACTTCACAAACTACTCTTTATTAGGTATGTATACAGTAATTTTGTAATCCGGATCGTTAGAATGTAAAAAAATAATGATGATCATGACAAATGATTTTAAAGACGTTGATTGTGATGATCATGACTATCATAATGTTGACGAAGAAAAAGAAGTTTATCAGCGGGAACGGTAGGTCTTTTTAAAACGAACCGAATCCCTGAGGGAAGATTTTTGATATAACACTACACCATTCATTCTTTACCGCCATAGAGGTTTTTCAAAGAACTAAGTTAACTACCTATAGTGTTGTATCTATGTACTTACCTTTCGTGTCACGTACAAATACAGGTTGCTCAAAAATATCTTGTAAACTTCATTCTCTTTCAGTTTATGGAAAAAACTCATTATTAATGTCCTAACAACCTAGTTACTTGTGGCATTAATTCATTTCTTGTGTAAAACGTGCCAAAACTTATTAAAATTAAGAAAATATATTTTTAGATTAAAGGCCTATATGGAAGTCTGATTAAACTAGAAACAAATTTAAATATTTTTACATAAAAACATTAGAAATAATTATTTCTAATGTTTTTCCTCCTTTTCCCTCCTCTACCCTCTTTTTCGTTTTTGTTTTACCCTCCTTTTCCTCCTTTTCCCTCCTCTACCCTCCTTTTCGTTTTTGTTTTACCCTCCTTTTCCTCCTCGACCTCCTCCTCTTCGTTTCCTTCTCCTCTTCCTCCTTCTTCTTTTCCTTTTCCTCCTTCTTCTTCTGCTCCACCTCCTTATGCTTCCACTTCTTCTTTTTTCTCTTCCTCTTCTGTTCCTCGCCCTTTTCTCCTTCTCCTCCTTTACTTACACCTTTAAAGTCCAAGATGTCTAACAAAATTTAGTTCAATAAAAATAAAATGGGTCGGCAATAATGACAGACTCATGGACGGAAAATGGATTAGTGCCATGTAAAATGGAGAGCTTGAACCGGAGCATGGCTGCAAGGACGACCACAGTACGATTTGGAGATGCCACAATGAGAATGGTGGTATTTAATATTTATTGGCAGACAGTAAACAAGAAACGGGGAAATACTGAAAAATTTGGAGGGACGTTCAATATTGAACAAATGGAAAAGAAAACACCATATCAATCTTATGTTGAAAATACATAGGTAACCTACTAGGAAATTCTAATTATTTTCCATTAATTCTGAATACATTTTCTCAATACTTTTTGATCACCGGTTACAGTTAGTAAATATTTTTATTATCCTTTATACCCTACTGAACAATTCCGCAAACGCCAGAAGCTACAGAACACGTGTTTACGCCTGTGCTACTATGTAATACAGAGATGCATCTATTTTCTTTTTCTGTACGTCTACCTCCTGTTATTTTCCTTCAAAAATTTCTAAAACAATTTAATTTTAAAGATATTATTATGTTACTACCTGTTGATAATAGACATTCGGTAAGTCAGTTATTATTCTAGTAATAAACAATGTTTTATATATTGCTTTACATAAAATTATTATTATAATTTGTTTATTAAGAAAACAAACAAAAAGCTACTGCAAACAAAATTACTTGGTATTACTCTACAAGGCTTATTTTACTTTATAAAGTATACGTTATTATATTTTATTTAAGTTTACTAATATATTATTTTCTATCAGATGAAATTTTGTTTGTTTTTATTATAAATATAGTTAAACTTCTGTATCTGCAGGTAATTCGTTCCGAGCCATAGCGCGGATACGTGAAACCGCGGATACTTCCGAACACTGTATGTTTACCATTTTATTCGTTCCAAAAACGTACAGTTCAACCCAAATAAGTATACGAGGTGTGGCTATTAAATAACGAGACTGACGTTGTAAAAAATTTTATTTTTATTTTATACATAATCACTTATTGTCACCTTCAATATACACTCCTTCTCTATCCCTACAACGCTCCATTTGAATTTTCCATTGTTGGAAACAGTGCTGGAAGTCACCTCTGTCAGCTCCTTCAGGACCCGTGCCGCTTTCTCTTTTACAGCTTTCACAGACTCAAATCTTGTCCCTGTTAATGCAGATTTCACCTTACAGAACAGGTAGAAGATAATAACATGTGATGAAACGTGGTTTTTTACTTATGATCTGGAAATGAAGCGCCAATCCATGCACTGGAAGAGCCGAACTTCACCAAGAGCCAAAAACACCCGAATGAGCAAGTCAAAATTTAAAGCAATGATGATTGTTTTTTTTATATCCATGGGATTGTGTACCTTCACTGGGTTCCTAAAGGTCAAACAATTAATCAATATTACTACCTTGAGGTACTTTCTAAACTACTTCAAAGAGTAAGGAAAAAACTACCCGAAATGTGGAAGGACAAATCATGGGTTCTCCACCAATACAATGCGCCAGGTCATTCCCCGTTATCTGTCATGACGTTCCTGGCCAAGTACAGCATCTCAGTGTTAGAACATCCACCTTATTTACCATATCTTGCACCATGTGACTTCTACCTGTTCCCTAAGGTGAAATCTGCATTAAAAGGGACACGATTTGAGTCTGTGGAAGCTGTAAAAGAGAAAGCAGCACGTGTCCTGGAGGAGCTGACAGAAGATGATTCCAGCACTGTTTCCAACAATGGAAAATTCGCATGGAGCATTGTAAGGATAGAGAAGGAGTGTATATTGAAGGTGACAATAAGTGATTATGTATAAAATAATATATAAGTTAATGAAAATAAATAATAAAAAATAATGATATTTTTTACAACGTCAGTCTCGTTATTTAATAGTCACACGTCGTAAATTCGTGAGGAATGTGGTGTTGAATTGTGCCCTTTCTATCCACACAAATTGACAGTAGTATCAAACCGGATGCCGAAAAACTTTTATAGTTATTCTTAACACCACCATATCAATTTTTGCGCTTCATTTTTTACCAGGTAATGAAATGCTAAAAAAAAGTTCGAGATTTCAAATATTTATAATTCAGGATTTCCTATGACAGATGATGACGGGAGTGAAAAACTGGCAAAATTCAGTGCTGTATGCGGTTCTATTCGTAGGACAATAGGACAGAAAATGAGACGGGACACCTAAATGAAATTTTATTGAGCAATGGCTGTACCATTCATAACATATGGAATTGAAACATGGGCATCATTACAGAGGAATAAATCTCGTATCCAGGTTGTTGAAATGAGATTTTTTCTGGGAGTTAAAGGTTGTACGCGGTTGGATAGAGTACGTAACGAAGCAATACGCGCTGAGTTAAATGTTCAGTGACTGTGTGAAACGTTAAGAATATATAAGAGAAATTGGTCCAACCATTTACTTCGTATGCCAACACACAGACTTCCTCTACGGGCATGAAAATATTAACCTAGAGGATACTGAGGCTCGGGAAGACCTATAAAGAAAATGGTTCACAGAATGCACTCCTGTGTCCGAATGATAGAAATGTTTTATTTGTTTGTTTTTAATAAACAATAAGCTGTAGATAGAACAGCACTATCCATACATTTATTTCCTAAGATTCCACATAAGTAGAGCGTAATTGTAAACCGCGGATAAGTGAAACCGCGGATACTAAATTAGCGGATACGGGAGTCAGACTGTACACCTTACTGATTGTCGTTTAAATATTCCAGAGATGCGGTACTATGATGAATCTATAGAGTTAATGTAATATTATGTTATAGATAATAATTTGTCTAATTTTTATCCAGTTATTTTATCTGATGGCTTCTTTTCTACTGTAGATTAACATAAATGTTTTTGATTAGTATGGTAATGACGAAGTAAAAATAAATATTCGTTATAGTTTTCATTTAACTGCTATGCTATAAGACTTTATGATTTGTTTATGCAAGAAAGAGGTGATAGGTTTCAGAAGGTTTCAGAAGTACTAATCATCTCTGAAACCAATTCTTTTTTAATGAAACTTCAGAATTAGTACATTCATATATATTTGCTTGAGATGTGATATGCCTTATGTGCAAACACAAGATGCACAAATTACATTATAAAAGTTTCAAAAAAAATTTTTATTAAGTTTTTTATATTTATTTATTTATTTAATGTCGCATCAACTACAACTGTCATTAGCGACGACGTTGGGGTGTAACTGTTTACAATTTAGTATGAAATGATTTTTTAACGTATGAAAATATGCCGTGCCTGAGTGGGATTCGAACCCACGACCGCATGTTAAATATAAATTACAATTTATTACTATACTAAGCTACGTACGATATTTTACCTAAATATATTTATACGCTAAAACTCTTCGTCACAAAGAGTTCTGTCCGCGCATAGGCGCATACAAAAATATTTATTAAAAAAATGCATAATAGGCCTACTTATAGGAACTACTATAAAAAAATACTGATTTTTTTATTTTTTTTTATTCCTAATTTGTGTTCGTTGCAATCTGTTCAATTTAGAACAATAAGCAACCTCATGACCCAATGAGATGAGGATGATGTGTATGACGTGTAAATGAGGTGTAGTCTTGTACAGACCCAGGCCGACCATTCCTGAGAGAGTATGGTTAATTAAACACCAACCATCAAAATACTAATAGTCATGTAAAAAGGGTACAATAATTAGGTTAAACAGTGTTTTTTTTTTTAAAAAAGCATTGAATATAAATGATAAATATCATTAAATTTACAAAAATATCAATAATAATAATAATAATAATAATTTAATAACCATAAAAATTGAAAACTATTTTATTACCTACAGATTATGTACCCTTGTAATTCAAAGAACAATTTTAAAAAACCTTTTATTTTATAACTAACTACTTAATAATATATTTCAAATAAAATTGGGATATTTTTATTTTCTGAAAATAAATGAGCAGAGAAAAATAAAAGTCAAAACTTACCAGAGAACAGTTATTTTAGAACTTGGAACAAATTTTTAAGTTCTTGATCGTAGATTGATAGGGTATGATATTTCAGTTTATTTTTCAAAAGATTATCTTATACTCTCTATGTTTCAACTAAATACACTCTGAGGAAAACGCTGGTCGGTAAAGTTCAGACGGAGACCGATTTTGAGGTTAAACAGATAAACCTGGGATTTTAAATTTCGATCACTCGAGTCTAAGTGTATGAAAGAGATGACAACTCTAATGTAATACGTATTATTTCTGTACTTTCCCGAACGTTCTAAGTTGTTTGTTTTTTAAGCTAAGCTAACAACCGATATTATTTTAAATGAAACAAAGTTTCATTAAAAATTGGATCGTTACGATCATTGGGTCATAGGGTTGTTTATTGTTCTTAAATTGAACAGATTGCAACGGACACACATTGTTGTTAATGTTCAGGTCATCAGCCAAAAGGCTAGTTTGGACCTCTAGAGGCTTCACTAGATAAAACGAAAAGTGAGGTGATTTACAATTCCCTTCCCCACTGAGTAGAAAAGTATACTTATCAGGCCCTCTGAAAAGCATCTACTTTCCACCCTGCTGCAAATGACACCTTCACTCCATTCACCACTGGGCCTGGCAGAATAATGAAATTCATAAATCTCAGAAGAGATAACTCTGACTAATGTCCTTTACATCTCTACCTCTTCTGTTCTTAAATACTTCAGTCATTGAATTGGCTAACCATAAGATAAGAAACAATAAAAAATACACAATAAAAATATAGGGATTAAAATAAATATAATAGCCAACGTATTTTTGTTATTTACGTACTTCGTGACAAACTTATAAATCATTGTGTGTTGTTCAGGTCATCAGCCGAAAGGCTGGTATGAACGTGTAAAGGTTTTACTAAGTAAATCGAGAAGTGAGATGGTTTACATTTGCCTTCCTCACGGAGTGGAAAAGTACGCTTATCAGCATGCCAGGTACTCTGAAAAGCACATATTTTCCACTCTGCAAATGACACCTTCACTTCATTCACCACAGGGTCTGGCTGTATAATGAAATTCATTACTTTCAAATGAGATAACTCTGATTAGTGTCTTTTACACCTCTATCTCTTATGTTCTTAAATGATTCAGTCATTTAATTGGCTGACCATATGATAAGAAACAGAACTATTTAATTTAGCCCTGCAACAAACAGATTGAGTGTAAATAATTTGATATTCCACCGGTCTGTTATGAGCAGATCTGCTATGGGAAAATTATAATAAAAGTTTTAATTTATTTTAAAATGTGGAATACATTTTTAAAGAAAACTTTTGAATCTGTAATATTTTTGATGTGTGAATTTTTTTAAATATTAAATATTTTAAAATGCGTATTTGGTGGTGGTTTAAAATTTGCATATTTTTTTTTTGTTTTGTTAAAAACAGCCCTCGAATATTTGAAAAAGAGTGAAATTTACACGCCCCATTTGGATTAATACGAATACTCATTTATATTCACACCAAGATTTTCGCAAACCCAATTTTTATACAATTCATCTGTAAAAATAAAATAAATTGCTAGTTGGTTTTTATTACTAAAATAAGTTATGGACATTTTTTAACAAAATCTATTCGTGAATTTAGAATTGAATACTTTATAACCTATATTATATGCAAAAATCAGTACAACATTGTCATCTTAAAGAAAAATATTATATATATTTTAAAAAAGTTTTATAATGAAAAGTGAAGAATATATATTTTAACAATAGCATAAACTGTATTATAGTACATGTAATAAAGTATTACTTTATAGTTCACTCGAAGTAGCAACAGGAATAATAATAATAATAATAATAATAATAATAATATGTATGTAAAATAACGAAGAAGTTATGTTACTAGGCTAGGCCAAATGAGATGATTGTAGAAAAGGGTTTAGCCTTAAGTTATGGCCATTGGCCAACCCTAGAAGAGATGTACAATGTACATAATTGCCTATGATGTATTATAGAAGGTATTCAAAATTATTATACATTATATAGCGCGTATAATACAACATATTTTATTTAATAATATTATTTATTTATACTGATATAAAAAAGCTTACTGCTGTTATATAGGTTGATGTTGTTATCCTTTATTATTAACAGACTATTCTATTACTAGCCCAATCTGCCTACTGGATTGGCTACCGTACATAACAGCATCTAATATTTTTTAATTTAACGAATGGAAGAATTTAAACATAAATTTCTAGCACAATATTATTGTATTTCTATTATTATAACGTGTTTATTGTTCCTTAGTCACCTATTTCTTTTAGCTTGGTATATATAAAAAATCTGGTGTGAAACACTCACACAACTTTCTCTTGCCAATATAAATAATTAACAATAAACCTAATATTAGTAGCTAATAAAACATTAGAAATAAACAAACAACTAATCTCAAAAATATAACCATATTTCAATCATGAGTGAAACACGCAAAATGAAATTCGAACTCAGTTTGGTTTAAAAATACGGAAAATCACTCTTTCTCTCTAAACTACGCTCTTTAGAGAAAAATGCTCTTAATAAAAGTTGTAGATCTTTTAATTTTTTATAAATTTGGTTATATACACTTTTGTCGTAAAATGCATACTAAGGCCAAAATCTTTAAAAAATCGATTTTTCACACGTTTTCGTGAGAAAAAATCAGAAAATTGCTAATTACTGCTAAACTAAGCGTCATACAAAAAAATGTTTGAAACAGAAGGTAGGTTTTTAAATTCTCTACAACTTTTATTATATAAGTTTTTGCGCTAAAATTTATATTAAAGCCGTAATCTTAAAAAAACAACGTTTTTACGTGAAAACAGCCTCACCGAGAATTACAGCAAACATGGCGCCTACCCTATCTTGTAGAGAATAAAAAATTGAGTAAAATAGGCGATTTAAAAAAAAATCGTAGGACCAGTTTTTGAGAAAATCGCAAAAAACTGAAAAATTATACGAATAAACTACTACTTCCGGTTGACCGATTTTGATGAAAATGTTCGTGTCGCGTCCGGTAGTGGTATGTAACTTAAGTTTCAAGTTTCAAGTTCGTACGACGTTCCGTTCTTGAGATATTCTGTTCACACACAGACACACACACACACACAGACACACACACAGACCAATCGCTAAAAACATGTTTTTTGGGTTCAGGGGGTCTGAAAACGTATAGATCCGGTAAAAACTTGATTTCTTAAAATCGACATGAAAACAATACTTTCCTTCCTATATATTCATATAGGCAAGAGAAAGTAAAAAATGTGGGGTGAAACACTCACACGTCTTTCTCTTGTACTGTTGTTTAGGTCATCAGCCGAAAGGCTAGTTTGAACCTATAGAGCAGTGATTCTCAACTTAGGGGTCGCGAACCCCATGGGGGTCGTGGTGATATTATAGGGGAGGGGGGTCGCGAAACAATAATGAAATCATTTAATCGTGTTATGAGAAAAAAATAATTTATTATAAACTTACTTATAAAAATTTTATATGCAATAAGTACATTTACTTGTAAAGAAAAGAAATTAATCATTAATTAATTATTAATGTGGTGTTTGCATTTTTGTTTTTCATTTGAAATGTATGCATGTTCATACACGTCGCGACTATGAAAGTATAAACGTAGCAATATAAAATAATAGCAATAGTTGTATTCCTTTTTTTTACTGGCTGTATTTTCTATAAAGACATAAAATTAGTGCAGTTTGATTATATAATATTAAAAAAAAACATTTACATTTTTATAATTACAGTTAAAATTCAATTATTAATAGTAAGGCTTTTTATTATTATCGGGGGGGGGGGGGGGTCGCGAATATTAATTTTATTTATTTTTACTATTTGGGGGTCGCGGAGTAAAAAAGGTTGAGAATCATTGCTCTAGAGGTTTGAACCTCTGTAAAGCACATATTTTCAATCCTGCAAATGACACTTCACTTCATTCTCCACAGGGTCTTGTTGTAAAAGAGTTTCATTACTTTCAAGGAGATAACTCTGAAACAATCCAACTCTAGAGAGGTAGAGGTGTCTTTTAACATCTATCTATTCTGTTTTTAAATGATTCAGTAATTTAATTAGCTGACTATGTGATTTTGATGTAAGTGTTTTTGTCATGTCCTGTAGTGGTACTTTGTTTCAGCTCGATAGAAGCTGAGGACAAAGCTTCTTTCTGGATTTACCGTCCAATTGGTTGGCCGTATTGAGACAGTAATATGCAAACGCACGGCTGTAGACCCCACGCGACAAATCATTGATAAATTTCAAACAACGTAGCGACTCTAGACAGAAGGTCGTAAAAACGACGCAACCTCCACCATCGAGAACACCGTTTGGATATAGAAATGCAACTCCTCCATGAAAGCAAACGCACACCGTCCGACACATTACAGTGCAGCGCTATTACAAGACTCAGTCAACACATCACACCCCGTTCTTAGTATCCCCCTGACTAACTTCCCGCGGATTGGAAAAGCAAAGAACCAAAATACTGATTTTCTCACCAACGGGAAACTAAAACAAACCTTTGCAAGCAATACTCATGTTTAAGAAGGGGATCGTGACAAAGTGCGATGATCAGACATCTTTCATTGTTGCATCAGAACACCAAAGATTTATGTCATACCTGTGACTGGAACCCTTATCTAGTAGGATTTTTTCAGACAGTTGGGATCCTGCGTCACATATAGACCCGACTGTATTTCTTCTTCTTCTTCTTCGCCATCTCTCCCTTATGTGCCGTGAGCCGCCGCATTGGCGTAGTTGATAACGTGCTTGCCTCTTATAATGCGGTCTTGGGTTCGAATCCTATTCAGGCACGGCATATTTTCATACGTAACAAAAAATAATTTCATCCTTTACCGTCTGCATTAACAGTAATTGCAGAACAATCGGACGTTAAACAAAAACAAAAACAATTGTGTGCCGTGAAGCGTCGGGGTGTCCGTCCATTTCCTATACTTGCTTCTATCCTCAGCTAATCTCCTTATTTCCCAAAGGCTCCTTCCCCTTCGTTTCCCCATTTTCTGGATACATTTCTCCCATTCCATCTGTGGTCTTCCTCTGCCTCTACCCGTTCCCGGCCTGGCCTCCATCAGATGTTTCGGCAGTCGTTCCTCGCTCGTGCGTAACACATTTCCAAATCACTGACTGTTTAACAAAACAAAAAAAGAAAAATTTTAATTTTGAAAGACCGTTTGCTTTTCTTACAAAGAAGACTCTTTGTAAGTTTAAGTTTCAAGTTTCAACTTCGTACGTTATTCCGTTCTTCAGATATTATGTTCACAAAAAGACAGACACACACAGACCAATCGTTAAAACATGTTTTTTTCGATTCAGGGGGCTTGAATGTGTGAATATCCTATGAAAACTCGATTTCGAAAAATCGACATGAAATAATATCTACTTTCCTTACGTGTCTATCATATAGGGCAAGAGTAAGTAAAAATTAATCTGGTAAAGGAAACCTCAAGCCGTGAAAACCTATGAAAAAACCCCTTTAATATTTTTGTTTTCAAAAAGTTATATTATAGATAACCCTTTTGGTTATTAAGGCAGAATTAATTAGTTCATCAATAGCAAACATATTATTACTAATACCAATTCACATTTGTTGAAAAAATAACCGAATATCTAATCGTTGATCTCATAAAAATAGTCCAGGTGTAAAACAAACAAACAAACTATTAATTCTTTAGTCATTTAAATAAAGAGAGTTAGCCGATAGGTAGAGATAGATCTAAAAATATACAAATTAACCTATTTTTATGTTACCTTCCTGTCATTTCATTGGAGTATAACGACATAATAACTTCCCTACTTCAGTATTCATTACCATTATTTGTTTTAACAATAACTAGATCTATTATTACTTATTAACTAGAACCAACTTAGTCGACTACTGTCTAATATTGTTGTCCTCCGTCTACTGTCTACCGTCTAAAAGAACTGTCTATTCTTTTGTATCTATTAGACTACAGATCCATTGTTTTTTACGGTGTATACAAACAATAACTCTTATCCTTTGCGTGGAAAAAATTACCATCTTTATTTTTAAGTACCTACAAAATATACTATGATACCAAAAAGGTTAACTCAATCATCTTTCCATTTTAGATTTTGTTCCTAGAATTGTCGGTTGTCTGTATTTATCTATAAGAGATTTTATATAAATATTACTGTTTACGAGGTGTGGCTATTAAATAACGAGACTGACGTTGTAAAAAATTGTATTTTTATTTTATACATAATCACTCATTGCCACCTTCAATATGCACTCCTTCTCTATCCCTACAACGCTCCATGCGAATTTTCCATTGTTGGAAACAGTGCTGGAAGTCATCTTTTGTTAGCTCCTTCAGGACACGTGCCGCTCAAAAATGTTTGAAATGAAGCTTGCAAAAATGTATGTATTGACACTATGTACGTGATTGAAAATGACCCAAATTTTTTGGAAACGATAATAACATGTGATGAAACGTGGTTTTTTACTTATAATCCGGAAACGAAGCGTCAATCCATGCACCGGAAGAGCCGAACTTCACCGAGAGCCAAAAAAGCTCGAATGAACAAGTCAAAATTTAAAGCAATGATGATTGTTTTTTTTTCTCGTATATAGATCTGCACAACCAGTAAATATTTTTATAGCTTATTTTATTTTACTTTAAGAATTTTGATACCATCTTTCATTAGGTCACGTTTAAATTCCACACAGTAAAGAAATAATGTTTAAAAGTACAGATTAAACTTGTTTACAAATTTGTGTTTACTGAGAACAATTCTGTGGAGTTAACAAATTGAGTTATCTGATAAATGTGGAAATTTCAGAAAGCGGATTGGTGGGTTTTATTGTTTTATAACTTTTGATTTAAATCGCAGGTATGCCTGGTGGGGTTTTTTAGAAACGTATGAGAAGCGTTATCAATAGTTCTCAGTATTTTTTTTTGAAAACGCATTAGGTTAGCTATAACTGAGGGTTTAGCTGACAGACAGATCTTGCAACTGTATATCGAAATTCTGATTAGGTAATAGGCTAATTAAATAATTGCATTTTTATTCTCTTACATCAATATACAGCGAGCTTTCAAAAAAGTTTCTGGAATTGCCTTGCCGTCGCCAAATAAGCGATGAGATAGCCAAATTAGCAATATGATTGCGTGTACACTCTTATTTGAACATGTTTGGACAATGCATGATGGTGTCAGTGCTCCGTGTGATGTGGTTGTGATGGTTGTCAGTCAACACTAGTCGCAGTTCGAACAGCGTGCTAGCATCAAGTTCATGTGCAAATTGGGAAAGTCGGCTCCAGAGACGCTGTTGACTGCGGCAAGTTTACAGTGATAATGCGCTAAAAAATCTTCGCTGTTTACAACTAATTTGGATGGTTTAAGGAACGGCAGGAAGCGATGCGACAGGACAAGTGGCAAGGAAATTGGTGTCTATATCACGATACGAGTAACTAGCCAAGCCATACATACATCGGTTGTTTTGCAGAAATTCCTCGCTGAGAACGTAAATCCTGTCGTCCCTCAACCACCGTATACTCTCCAGATCTCGCTCCAAGCGACTATTGGTTGTTCCCGACTCTAAAATGGGCCTCGAAGGGAAACGTTTTGCTACCTTGGAAGACATCGAATCAAATGTGACGTCTCAGCTCCACCATATTCCGAAAGAAGCCTTCTACCGCTGCTTCCAACAATGGTAGAATCGATGCAGCAATTGTCTGTGTCTGCAAGGATCTTTCTTTGAAGGTGATTAGGTAAGCATTGCCATACGTCATAGACATTAGCAAGCTGAACCACAATTTCGGAAATTTTTTGGACGTCCAATTAAAATAGTCTATTACAATTTTAAATATTCACATATTAGACATTAATTACTCAAATACGCATGCATACTTCCTTTATTTATTTTTTCGTATATGGCCAATTTCAGATCACGTGTGGTGACTGTTAGACGTTTATGGTAGCTCTTCTTACAGCCCAAATTATCAGCATTCATTCACTGTAGGATTTTTTCCTTTCTTCTAAACTCTGCTTTCTAAACCCCGCTGCCAGCTCAGAAGTAATCACATTTGAAAAAAATATTCATTTAAAATATTATCTAGCTATTTGACAATACTATCTCACCTTGCTCCACCCCATGATTAATCCCAGAAAATTCTTGGTTTCACCTACACACCCTTACCTAGAATTATAAAAAAAACATTAATATTATGCGACTTAATATATAAAAATATTAACTTAAGATTTATCAATTAACAATACCAATTAAATTAACAGTAGCCAAAAATTTAATTAAACGTTTTAAAATTTTATAAATTGATTAATTAAAAAGATAAAATAAACAAATATAATTAAAAATTAAAGACATATTTTTATTACTTTTCGATCGAATAAGTTAATTAACAGTAAATTAATAAAATGAAACGAACAACGAGCAGTTTAATTTATAATTAACCTTTAACCTTACTTTTAAAAAATCCAAAGTTAATGTACATTGATATTATTAACCTAACTGATAGGGTAACCGGTCGCTAGTATTAAGAATATTAAAAGGGGCGTTTCATAATGAAAATTTAAAATGTCCGTGCATTGCTACTGGTCATTATAACTTACATCGCCGTCTTATTGAATTCCCCTCTTCTTATCCCATCCGTTTTCTTCTTCTTCTTCTTCTATTTAAAACTGCCAGCTACTGTTCTTGTTGTTGTTGTTATTATATTTTGGCCACACACAAACTAAAAACAATTGGGACATAAACTATGTAATAACCAAAGATGTAACTAAAATCTAAGCGCTACTGGAATTTTTTAATTACCTATTATATAGGTTTATTTCTTTTATTTTAAACTACTTCCATATAAAAACATTGATAGTTTATAAAATCAAAACTGGTTTCTTCCTCTTCTTAAGTTTCTTAATTATTTTTTATATCGTGTCGTAACTTAGATTTTTATTAATAGCATCTTTTGTGCATTCATGTAGTACTCGTATATGCCTCTGTTATGTTCTACTAAAATTATTATTTCCTAAGTAATATCTTCCATTCTTCATCGTTGTGCAGCTTGTATATTTTTTCTTTCGCTTATTTTTTCCCTTCTCTCTTTGTTTTCTTCTTCAACGTTTTTCCTTCTTTACTTCTTTATTTTTATTCATTGTTTCTTTTTTTGTCGTCAATCTCTCGGCTGGTTTTATCCAGTTTGCCAAGCTATTCTAACTTATGCAAATCGTTTCATATCTACATACCTGCAACACCTTACATCTTTTTTAATTTATTTATTCTATTTATACGATACACCCTGTTTTCAATTTAACAGAATGTATAGGCTAATCTTTAATGCTTTTCACGATTGATGAGTTTTGCTGTTTCACGCGTTCAGAACAATCAGATCGTTTTCCAGCGTTGTCAGACTGTACGAATGTTTCAGCCTGACTAACATTACGCGCGCATGCGTATAAGAGCCGCAGTAGTTCAATCGTGTCTTGCATTTCAAACTGAACACATCGAGTATAGAGCGGGTTAACATGCAATATTTCATAATATAATCAGCTGATTGTATGCTCATAGGTTATAATTATTATTGAAAGACCAAAAAAATGACTGACAAAATATATAGCAGAGCTACGACAGCAAGTGCTGGCAACGTTGCTGGCAAGTCATTGGCTAGCTATGAAGTGGGTAGGGGGCAATGCATACGTTCAGAGCTCATTAGCCCTGAAAAATAGTATAGTATAACATATAAATGAATTTTGTGCATTACGGCAACCAGCAGAAACGAGGCTTGGGCTTTGGCTGCAGGTTCATTCAGCCACTACGCGTCATAACCATTATTTTTTAATAATAATAATAATTTGTGAAACCAAATCAAGAAAAAGGCAATGGACGAAAAGAAACTAAGAAATAGGGGTTAACTTTCATGAGGTTTTTTTTTTAATGATGAAGTTTTTTATTTTCAACACTGTCGTTCCAGAAAATTTAATAAAAATATACATTTCCTAATACCCATTTTTTAATTATTTAAACAGCAAGATTATTTTGTGGGATCGGATGCGTTGGAGGTTTAATCAGCGACTTGGTGATATTTACCAGAAGCGTACTCATATTGTAGTTAATGTTAAAGTTATTTTAGGTGTTTTATAACTAAATATTTCAACCTTTGCCTTCCTCTACAATTTATTCTCTCAATATAACCCTCCGTTATTAAAACAGCAATACCTGGATATCTTAAGATATGCCCCATTAGTCTATCCCTTTTTCTGGTAAGATGTTTTCATATACTTCTTCTTTCATACAATAGTCTTAGAACCTCTAAATTACTATTTTTTCCAACCCACCTAATCTTTAACATTTTTCTATAAAATCTAATTTCAAAAGTTTCTATTCGTTTCCTTTCTACAGCACGTTTCACTCCCATATAGTGTTTTAAGAAATTTTTCCTAATCTAATCTACAAATCAATATTTGTAGTCAGTAAGCTGTTTTTCATTACGAAAGCCCTTCTAGCTCAATTATATTCTATTATTACATTATAATATATATATTATTATATTATTATTATTATTATATTCTATTATTATATTTAAAAACTTGTTACGGGACATTCCTTTTTTATATTTTCAAGTTATTCATGCTACTTTTAAGAAAAAGTAAAGTTATCAGCCCATTCGATAGCTGTATTTTATTGCTTCTATATTATAGGTCGGAGTAAAAGAACTGCAGTTCAAAAAATTTAAAATAAATTTTTTTTCGTGTTAGCCTAATTGTTAATTTTTGGATGTTGCTGTTATTGTTTAGGTAATCAGCTGAAAGGTTGGTTTAAACTTTTAGAGGCTTTACTAAATAAAACGAGGAGTGAGGTGGTTTAACAATGCCAATGTTATTGAGTGGAAATGTATGCTTATCAGCCTGCCGGGCCCTCTGAAAAGTATCCACGTTCCACCCTGCAAATGACACCTACACCTCATTCACCACATGGTTTGGCTGTATAATAATGAAATCATTACGTTTAGAGGAGATAACTCTGTCTAGTGACTTTAACACCTCTTCCATTTCTCTCCTCTACCTCTTCCATTTTTAAATGCTTCAGTCATATAATTGGCAACTATGTGATATATGAAACAGAACTACAATTTGTAGTCGATCGAGTGCAAATAATTTAATACTCCAATTTATATTTTGAGCAAAACGTTTTGGTTATCTACCCTGTAAATAATTCTAAAGATTTTTAAACTGCAAAAAATGTAATGAAGTTTTAGTGTAGAGCGGTACTGTACCGTACCTGATATTTCCATTATGCAATATATTTTATAACTTACAATAGAATAGATTATTGTTAAGTATCTTCATTTTATCAATTACAATTTATTATTTCAAAATTTAAGAATTACGTAAAACCACATATGAATCGGTCATTTCAGAAAGCCCATAAGTCAAAAAACTAACTTTCGGAAAAATTAAAAAACTGTTAATTTACTATGTTTCAATAAAAAATATAATTTGTTTGGAGAGCTGTCCCCTTTAATATAAAATGTATACTTTTGACTTTTTAAAGATAAGTCACTTGTTAAAAAAAAAAGTAGAACATTTGGACTTAAAGTGTTTCTGAAATAAATTGGAGTAAATTCTTCTAACTTACGTAGTTAGACCAGAAGAGAATTGTGTTGTACAATAGTAATCATTTATTTATTTCAAGAGTTTACATAATGACTTAAAATAGCTTTTTGCAGTAGTAAAAATTAAATTTCTTAATTTTAAAAAAGAAACATTTTGATTTTCAGGGCTATTTACGTTCTTCGTCGTTGTCACAACCAGTAGTTAGCTCCCTTAAAAAGACTTTTGCATAGAAAATTTAGGTAGCTCTAGAGCTTAAGCTTCAGAAAATGATCAACTTTCATCTTTTAATTAGAAGTAAGCACTTAATATCTTTAAGGATTAGCTTTTTCTTAAAAGGAAAGCCATACTTAGTATGTGATTTTTGTAGGAATGGTGTGTTTACATTCAGTTAGTCCTTTCTGAAATGACTGATTTAATATAATGTATGTTACTCAGGAAGATGTAAACTTTCCAACCATGAAAATTTTATTTAAATCGATTGAGTAATTTCTGAAATTATCTAGAACAAAGAAAGAAGTTGACAATTGTTACTTCTTTATTATTAGAATAGATACACAGAGTAAAAATTATATTTTCCTTTGAACAATTTCACTTTAGCCAAAAATCAAACCCCATTCTTTGGAACTGCAGTCGAGTATGTTAGCAAATGGTCGAACAAAACATCCAAAGTTAAAATTTACTTACATTTGTTTATACGAACCACGTACACTTAATCAACAATGCATGTCTCCAATACAGTCTCCTGTTGAGACTGCATCTGATAACAAAGACCACGTTCATCCGAGTTTCGTCTTCATGAATCTGAAATAGAACAAAGGGAAATGTTTAAGTACAAATAGACAAATTAATCATCGTGAGAACATAATATTTCAGTCTAGAGTTCTCATAAATCCTAGGAATATCTATTCAAGAATTTATCAGTAATATGGCGTTGGAAATTAACATATCCAACTATAGTTTAAAAAACATGTGCCAGGGATAAATATACAAAAAAATTCATAAATTTTTAAATTATTTACTACAAAAAAATCTGGTGTGAAACACTCACACAACTTTCTCTTGCCAATGCAAATAATTAACAATATAACCTAACAGTAGTAATAAAACATTAGAAATAAACAAAAACTAACCTCAATCGATCATATCCATGTTGTCCCTTCCGGCATTAATTTATCTATTTCTGCATTTCATTCTTAAATTTATTTTACTCTCGTTCAAATGTATTTTTAGGTATAAGGTTATAAAATTTAGTGATCCGATAGAAAGAAGTTACGCTCATACATAAAGTTCTCACTTGTCTGGACGAAGTAAGTGTTTCTTGTGTCGTACTTATGGGATATATTTTGAACGTTTAATTTTATTCAGCATTGTCAAGATCCACCTTACAAAGAGTTGCCTGATATTAATGTTTACTGATTAGATTTATTTGACTTTTAGAGTGTATTTTTTGAAATTATATTTATTTTTTTAATGTCTTTGTTAAGCCCTAGTGTAGTTTTAAATCGCTCTTGTACTTTGTTACTAAATAAAAGAAAACAATACCTACCCTAAGACATGGCTTTCAGCCGTTATTGGGTAGGTCAATTTTCTCCACCTTGTGCATAGTAATTGTTGTAATGATTATGCATAACCGCCTTTTGAAAGAATGTCTATGGAAATAATTGTAAAAAAATTAAAATAAAGTTTTATTATTTTTTTACTCATAACGTTTAAAATTAACTTCTGTGCTACTTACTACACTCAATCTGTTCGGTGCAGGGCTAAAATAAATAGTTCTGTTTCTTATCACATGGTCAGCCAATTAAATGACTGAATCATTTAAGAACAGTAAAAGTCGAGGTGTAAAAGACACTAATCAGAGTTGTCTCCTTTGAAAGAAATGAATTTCATTATACAGCCAGACTCTGTGGTGAATGAAGTGAAGGTGTCATATGCAGAGTAGAAAATATGTGATTTTAAGAGAGCCCGGCTTGCTGATAAGCTTACTTTTTCACTCAGTGAGGAAGGCAATTGTAAACCAACTCACTCCTCTTTTTACCTTAGTAAAACCTCTACAGGTTCAAACCAGCCTTTCACTTGATGACCTAAACAACAACACTACTTGCTAACATATATAGCAATACGAAGCACCACCCCAACCCACAATCCCGTAAGTCAAGAATGACTACCGTTTAGAAGTAAATAATTTTCCGGACTTAAATTTCAAGGCACTTCTAAGAATCTTTTTTTTTTTTTTTTCTTAACGTTAATTTTATTTAGAAACTATACAGTACAGTATAACCATCCAAAAGCTTAACTAAATTTTGAAAAAAACAAATGACTTGATAAATAAACGGAAATATTTTTTTAAAGAATACATCCCAGTGGATAATTCAAAAGTATAGTGGATTTCAAAAAAAATAAGTTAATAAAAATATAGAACAATTATATCAATAGATCTCTACTCCATTTTCTTCGTAGGCGTCGGTGTGGTAAGTTTCGTCTTGACATTTGCTGTATTAGGGGATTGATGTGATCTGTTAATTTTCTGTTAAATTTGGAATATTTTATTTTAGCAGTTTCTGTTACAAAAGGGATTTTCAAATCGGAATGCAATGTTAAATTTGTTACGTAATATGGGGCGTTCGTTATCATCCGAAGTATTTTTGACTGATGAGTTTGAATTTTTTGAATGTGAGTTTTCTTTGCGGTCCCAAAAATTTCAATACCGTAATTCCATATCGGTCGTAAATAGGCTTTGTATGTTAATAATTTAAATTTTAATGATAGAGTTGATTTTCTGTTGATGAATTTTGAAAGTAATTTTGTACGGTTCTTTAGTTGCAAACGTTTTGTTTTGATATGATATCCCCAAGTCAGTCTACGGTCTAAATGGAGGCCCAGATATCGAACTTTATTTTCTTGCGGTATCTCATTGTTATCCAGGTAAACAGTTGGACAAGTTCTTCTTCTTAAAGTAAAAGTCACTTGCACAGATTTCAGCGGGTTAACTTTCATTCTCCAGTTTTTGAGCCATGTAGATACCTCATACAAGTGATTTTGGATGTTCATCGAAGTTTCTTCTGGAGATTCACTGCTGCATAACAGAACGGTATCATCTGCGTACGCTGCTACTGTCGTGAAGTCATTTTCCGGGAAGTCAGACGTAAATATGGAGTACAAAGCAGGAGATAATATGGACCCTTGAGGAACTCCTGCTTCGATATGCCAGATATTAGAATATTCCAAACCTTGGCGCACAACAAAATATCTATCCTCTAAAAATGATCTCAGAATTCCATAATATGTATCAGAAAAAATAGATTTTAATTTATACAAAAGCCCGGGATGCCAAACCTTATCGAACGCCGAACTAATATCCAGAAATACAGCCGATGTGTATAACTTTTGTTCTAACCCTACAGAAATTAAATCAACCACTCTGTGCAGCTGATGAGTTGTTGAATGCTGCCTTCTGAATCCAAACTGATAATTTGGAGTTGTAGCTTCAATTATCGGCGAAAGTCGATCTAACAAAATTCGTTCAAAAAGTTTAGACACGACTGAAAGAAGGCTAATGGGCCGGTAAGAGCTTACACAGTGAGATGGTTTTTCCGGCTTCTGAAATAAAACAATAGTTGACAATTTCCATTGTAAAGGAAAATGCGCAGTTCTGAGAATAGCATTAAATATGTTTCGTATAAAAATTATCCCTCTTTCTGGTAACTCCTTTAATATCTCTGCAGTTATCAAATCCAGACCTGGTGACTTGTGCAATGGAAGACGTTTAATAATACTCTTGACCTCGTTTAAACTCACAGGTTTAGGCGGCAACGATAGCGTAGTTGGGCACGTTACGAATTCCTGTACATCCCTGTCAAACTCAATGTCTCCTGTTTGCACATGAGGTTTAAATACGTTGCTGAGATGTTCTCCAAATAAATCAGCTTTTTCTTGGTCAGACTTGGCCCAGGTTTGGTTCTCACGCCGAAGAGGAGTCGAAACTGGAACTTGCTTTAGAAGTCGCTTTGTTGCTCTCCATAACGAACCATCTTCTGTGTCCAGGGAATTCAAGCGGCTTTCAAAGCGGTCGAGTTTAACTGCCCAGATTTCCTTTTTAAGTCTGTTGGATAGCCGATTGACAGTAGATTTATCGTCCGGAAGTCTTGTACGATGCCATCGACGACGTGCTGCCCGTTTTTGAGTAATCAATTCCCGTATGGATCTGGGATAATGAGGTCCATTGCGTTCATTTTTTGAAACAGTTATTGCAGAATCCCATGCAGCAGATTGAATGATAGAGGTAAAATCGTCTATGGCGCATTCTAAATCGTGAGCAGTTTTTAAAGGGACGTGAACATTTAAATTGTTATTTACAAGATTTTGAAATTTGACCCAATCCATCTTACCGGTTGGCGTTAGCGATGGTAGTTGCTGTTTATAAAGAGGAGTAGCACTTATAGTTAACAGAACCGGAGAATGGTCGGATCTAAAATCGTCTAAATTTTCAACCGCATGGTGAAGTCGACTTATACCTCGTGTTATAAATATATCTAGTATATCAGGTAGCTTTGTGACGGCAGAAGGCCAATATGTCGGCATCCTGGGCGTTATTACTTCAAATCGATTGTAGTCAACTACATTTAGCAGTTGCCTGCCTCGTGGTGTATTGACTCTACATCCCCACTGAGTGTTCTTCGCATTATAATCACCACCCGCAATAAATGCTGGTCCCAACTCATCGAAAAAATTTTGAAACTCCTCCTCAGTTACTCGAAATCGTGGCGGACAATAAACTGATGCTACATTAAATTTTAACTGGTTTAGGTATAAAGAAAGTACAGTTGCCTGAAGAAAATTTGTTGGAGGTTCAGTGAAAAGGAAGTCATGTTTTAAAGTCGCCTTGATGATAATTGCCGTGCCCCCTTGGCTCCGGTCGGCCGGGTGATCAGTCCGGTAAACGATGTAACCGGGAACGTAAAAACGAGAATGTGAAGTCAAGTGAGACTCCGAAATGAGGGCGATGTCTATTCTTTTCTCATGTAGGACATATTCTAGCTCATTGAAATGTTGTGAAATACCATTAGCATTCCACAACAAGACGACAAGGGAATTAGATGTCATATTATTTGGCATTATTTTTAGACATTAAGGCTTGTATAAGTTGAGTCATTAACGAAATCATTGGAAACAATAGAGTTTTCATTTCCGACAAAAAAGTATTAATTTGACTTGACGGCCCCAACGCAGCATTATATTCCGCAATTTGGGCAGATGAAAATATGGAAGGTGAATGTACCTGTAATAATGGAGTTTGTCCTGCTTGAATTTTATTTCCGGTGGATTTTGAAGGCAACGGTGGTACCCTCAGTATTTATCTGTATAGCAATAATAAAAAGGTTTCGAGCTTCTGTGTGGTTGGCTTGTTTACGGTTCAAGACCCCACAGCATACAGAAGGTTCGAGAATACCAGATAAAACTACTCAGGACCCGAATTTTGGTATCCAGGGTTAGATCATTGCTCTTAAAAACTGAAGTCACTGTGTTGAAAACACCTCTGGCCTTTCAAATGCGATACCTGATCTTCTGAGATTTATTTCACGCCTCGTTGATAATGATGCTATGTATTTCGTGAAACTCGATTTATTATTCTTTGGATTATATGCAGATATATACAAAAGTGACATCCCACAAGTAGATGGAGTTACAGTTGCAACAGTTGCAGACGACACGGATTTGTTGACAGTGGATGCAAATCAAGCCGAATCATCAACCAGGCTCCAGCGTGCGTGGGATCAAATATTTGACTGAACTAAAAAATGGAGAATAAAACTGAACTAGCAAAAATCTGTATATATAAATTTCACCAATAAAATTATTCAGTCACCATAAATGGAAACATTGTACCATATGCGAACACTGAAAAATGTTTAGGAATGACTTTAGATGCGAAACTAAAATAAAAGGAGCACATTAAGATAAAAAGAGCTGAGCTGGGTCTCAGATATAGGAAACTATATTGGTTACTGGGACGTCAATCGCAGAGCTGCCTCTTCATAATAAAGTAACAATCTATAATCAAATTTTAAAACCCATCTGGATTTATGGTGTACAACTTTGGGGTTGCGCCAGAGAAATTCAGATAAGGATTATACAGACGTTTCAGAACAAAGTAGGCCTACTGACAGCTATGGTTAATGCCCCTTGGTACGTTAGGAATCTGCATAGAGATCTTGACATCCCTTTTGTGTCCGGTGAGATAAGAAGATATGCTGTCAAAAATGAAGCTCGCCTACATGGCCATATCAATCCTGAAGCAATTCAACTTCTTGATAATGAAAATGTTCCTAGAAGGCTCTTTAGGAAGAAGCCCTTCGAACTAGTGTAACGATGCAGTGTGATGCGTTAAAGACAAGCAGTGTGAAGTCCAAAAGTAGTGAATAGTTTTGTGTATACTTTAGTGTTAAGATATAAAAGATTCTTAAATGGATTATATAATTTAAGTATTTAGTTTTTAAGATAATATGAACGAAAAATTAATAGTTGGTCTTTAAGACCAGTTTTAATCTATTTTAAGTAAGAAAAAAAGAAGTGTGCAGATGTATACCACTAATACATTGATAATCATCATAAATTTAGTCTTAATGGTGTTGATATCCAGACCATACTGTTTACTTACTTCTGTAATTTTGTCCATAAACTTCTGAAGTCCTTGTTCTGTTGTCATTAAACACGATTATTTCATCCGCATATCACAAGATATTGATTCTAGCGCCTTTATATTGAAATGCCATGAAAATATTGTGAGGGATAAAAATATTGTATTTTATAAATGTATGGCTTCAAGACATAATCTTCGCGGTTATTTATCTTTAAATAATAAACAACATAAATTTACTAACATTAATTTTAAGTTCATAACTTTTATCATTACATCTTAATGGGACGTGCAAAAAATTACACATATTTATAATGTAATTTCCAATCCACTTTTAACGGAATTATTTTTTCAATCCTAAAGATACTTTTGTGATGTATTGAAAACCATTAATTTTTAATCGTTTATAATATATTTTAAAACAAAAAAGGTTAATAGGAAGAATATGGGCTGTAAAAATTATTTTAACTGATTCTATTTAAAAAAGAGCCAATAAAATATGTGAGTTATCATTTAGCTATGTGGGTGGAGAAATAATATGGGACAGTGTTGAAGGATTCTATTCAATTAGTACTGATGAGTAATGTGAAGGCATAAACAAGAGTGATGATCGTCGGACAAGCTAAAAGAAAAAGATCTTTTCGTTACTTCTATATATCACTTTTCCTGAACACAGTTAACAAATTGACAGTCGTTGTTAGTATTTATATTTATCTCGTTTTGTACTTATATAACTAATTTATTATAAATCTATAAAAAAATATTCCATTTTTTCAAGTTCTTTGGTTTTCTTCAAATAAATCAAGGGAAGATCTTAAGGAGAGACTTTACTTTGTATCCCGACAATGTTAACTTTGCTATTTTTAGGTACATTTTTTATAGGATTTGTAAAAGATAGGGAAATGAAACTTTACACACTATAGGTGTCAGGTTTCTCCTCGAGCTACTGACATTTTTTCAATTTAATCTTTGAACCATACCATTTTTTTAAAAAAATTACTAATAACATAAAATTTTTACAAATTGTTTTCCACGTGTTTTGCTTATTACTAATTTTTTTGAGCACCTGAGGAAGTAATAAAATATGAGTATATGTGGCTATACAAGGTAATTAACTGGTAAAAGTTTCAGCCAGGTAGGTTTATTGGTTTCTGAGAAAAATGTACCTTAGTGTTAAAATCTAAATTTACGGGAAAAGGTAAAAAATTGTATTGTACAATAGTATTTATTTATTTATTTCACTAGCTTACATTAGCGACTCAAAATAGCTTTTTGAAATAATAAAAATTGAAATTCATAACTTTAAGAAAGAAAAATGTTGGTTTTCAGGGCTACTTTATTTACGTTCTTCGCTGTCGTCACAACCAGTAGTTATCTCACTTAAAGAGATTTTTAAGTAGGAACTTTATAAAGCTTCTTCCACTAGAAAGTAGAGCTTAAGCTTAAAAAATCATCCATTTTCATATTTAATTACAAGGAAGCACTTTTTATTACTGAGGATACGCCTTTTCTTAGTGTTGTATTGCTACTTAGGAAAGGCCAGACTTATGTGATTTTTGTTGAAATGGTGTGTTTAAATTTTTTTAGTTAGTCCAAAAATGCACTAACAAAAAATGTAAAATTTTAACTTATGGGCTTTCTGAAATGAGTGATTTCATTTTTGGTAAGTATTGTTACAACTCGTTATAGTAAAGTAAAATTGTAAACTTTAATTTTATTAATTCACATATATTTTTATTCAACAAATTTATTTGACAAAAAACCTAACCAATAAAAATGACTACATGAAAATAATAAGTTCATGAAAATAAGTTATTAAACATTTAAAACAACGCAATTCACGCAATTTATCAACAATAAAATAAAACAAACAATTTCCTTTACCAAATTAATTATTAAATACAATGTCTTATGACAAAATAACAAACTTCACTGTAACAAAGAATCCTGTAAATTTAGGCCACTAACACTTAAGCCATTCAATTCGCGGCGGCGCTCCAACAATCAAATGCATCTTTTTTATAAATTAATCAGTCAGCTGTTTATGACCAGCTGATTTTATTTTCCATCGCTTCATTTTAACAATATATAATTATGTAACTATATTTTACATTATTATGTTCATTTTAATCCATTGGGTTGATCTAGTAATAAAGTCATCGCCGCGAGTCAGCTAACAGCTAACAGCTGATTTTCGAAGACGAAGGTTCCTGGTTCAAATCCTTTTAAAGGTCTAATTTGTTGTTAAGATCATCAGCCGAAAGGCTAGATTGGACCACTAGAGGCTTTACTAAGTAAAACGAGGAGTGAAGTGGTTTACTAATACCTTCCTCACTGAGTAGAAAAAAGTGCTTATCAGCAATTTGAACCACGTGAGATGACTTTAGACGTTTCTAGAGGCTCTATTTACAGTCCGCATTCTCAGCATTCGTTGACTGTAGACTTTTCTCCTTTCTTCTGTTCATCCAGTGTTCTGTTTTTGCTCTTCATGGAAGCCTTTAAAGTTCGTTATTAGTTGTCTGAATTTGGTTCCGTTCATTAAGTTTTCTCAATAGCTTTTCCGACTTCTTTAAACCATTTATCCAACTCCTTAGGTCTATTGTTTAGTGACTTAATTTTTTTTTTTTTTTGATAACCGGTTGTTATCCATTCTATACAGGTGTCCGTAAAATTTTTGTCTAATTTTCCATTAATCGTTAATTTTCCTTGTACAGTTCTTCTCGTCCTCGTAACCTTGATTGTCTGTCTACTAACTTCGGACCAATGATGTTGCGAAGGATCTTCCTCTCAATTATTTCTACACTCTTAGACCAGCCTTCCCGGTTATTCTAAGTCACTCACTCGCGTAGACACACATTTATCACAGTATTATAATGTCTAATCTTGGCTTGTCTTGACAGTGGTTTCTTCTTATACAAGTGGTGAGTTTCTCAAAGTGCACCGGCCATCTTTTCTCGTCTGTTATTGCTCGCTTCTTTTTCCCTGGTCTTTGGTTGTATTATATTTCCGAGGTACTTGAAGCTATAAACTTACCCAATTTTTCCGTATTATGTCTTTAAATGAAAATTTATATAAAATACTATCTGTACCTTGCGCGCGCTGCTGCGCCTTCGGATGCATAACTGCACAGAAACTACTTAGAAAATCGCTGAGAAAATAAAAAAGTAATATTCATAATACTTATAATGATAATACATATCATTCATAACATCTATTTTTATTTTTCCCTTGTTTTAAACATCTGTATTTTGAAAGTCGAACATGTGACTTTTTTGAAAGCACAAATAAAAACATTTAAGGCCCTAACTTTCTTTCTACTGATCAGATCGAGGTTTTCAAAAGCTTAAAACCTGCTCCAGAAACTAAGTAATCTATAGACAAAATTTGATTTAAATCGATTGAACAGCTTAAGAATGCATAAGAGAACAATGCATAAACAAAAATTCATTTGTATACAAAGTGTATTTTTTGTGTCCAGGAGACTCCAGGAGGAGTATACGACATGTCAGTTATAACACCTGAAATACATTTAAGAATCACACAATGTATCACTACTATCAAGAAAGAAATTCTTGTACGCTATAAAAAGTTTCACTGATCAAGTAAGTATCTAAACTGCACGACAATCACTCGGAAACTGATTCTATAGCTAAAAATAAGAAAAAGATTTCCAATAAACATGGGTCCGAAAACCATTCTTTAGCGAGTTATGGCTAGCGAAAGATTTCGTCCGGATTTCAGTTCCTCCCGTGAATTAACACGTCACTGAAACTCTGGAAACCCAAATTTAGCGGTAATGTTATGGTTTCTTATGCTTTTTAGCCTGAAAAATTTAATAAAACTAGTCCGAAAACTATAATCATTGCAGTTTTGTGGAGAATGGTAAAAACCGCAAAAAATTGAAGATGAAATTGATACTTTTCCACGTTTGACAGCAAATAACTTAAGAAAATTGGTGATAAACCCATAAATTTTTGTATCAGAGTTCGTAGAGCATTTAATTCTGAGAAAAGTAATACAAAAATTATTAAGAAAGAACAAAAAGAATTTAAAGAAATATTAATTTAATCAAACCAGTGTATAAGCCTAGATAAAAGAACAGTTAGTTAGGAATTCTACACGGATTGAATATCGCCTAATTTTTGATGAATTATATAAAATTATCCGATAATTTTGGAGTGAATTCAGAACCTACAAGTTTGAAATCCTTATGTAAAGACAAAGCTTAGAATGTAGTATAACATCGGATGAAGGAGAGGAGGATGAGGAAGAAGTCGGTAGGTATGTAGTTAAGGTAGAAAACAGTACAGGATTTCCTCTTTATTGCCTAGTGAGTGCTTCCAATTATATGTCTCAACTACCCTTAAAATAGCCTCATTTTACCCTCCGTAATATCTGTCATTTACTAAACTCAACTCCATTTACTTTGTCTAAGGTCTTTCCGTTGAAAATTGGTTTTTAAAAAGGTGTTTTAGTTTAATTTCTAGTATTATTACTTTTTCTGTTGTTTCGTTACATTAAATAAATTGTTTTTAAAATATAATAATCTTCTGTTTAAATAATCTTTACAAAACTGACACGAAACGCACGTGTACAGTAGTTATGATTGATATCATTTTATTATTTTAAAAACTTATCTGTTAAACAGCTTAAAATTAATTTACTTTTAGACTTAATTACATTTATACTGCAGAAATAAATAAAGAGCTTTTTGAATGAATGTACTATCTAATAAAATAAGTTACATGATTTTTAAAAATGCGATCAAATTTCCAAGACTCCTTTTGTTTCTGAATTATCTAATTTCTTTCATTTTGATACCTTTACATGAAATGTTTAAAGTAAAATCAATAGTGTTCTTCAAACTTTACTTTCCAACATAATATAAAAAACTTACTTTCTAATGAATATAACAACACTTCATTCACTGTTTCTGTATGTATTGAATCAGCATTCAACATAATTCCTTTGAGAATACCTCGCACATTTTTTATAATTGTCTATATTAAGGTATTTAATTTCTCTTGCCCTTTATGAATATTAGGGAAGAAAGTATTGTTTTCATATCGATCTTTCGAAATAAAGTTTTCGCCGGAAATACACGTTTTCAGGCTCCCTCTTTCAAAGTTTTCAGAACTCAAAAAAACATGTTTTTAGTAATTGATCTGTGTGTGTAAACAAGATATCAAGAACAGAATACCGTATGAAGTTGAAACGTGAAAATTAATATATTGTGACACTTATCTCTAAGGTCCGTTTCGGGATCTGGGTAAATTAAACTATTGTAACACTACAGTTTAAAATTACAAGTATTTATTACAACTAAAAATTACAATTAAAAAAGTGACTAAAATCTACAAGTAAATTACAATTAAATTACGTAATTAATAACAACTAATTATGTTTGACTAATACAATAAATAACTTACAGAAATGACACAGAGTAAATAAACGTTAAACAATAGAAAGTAATTCACAGTAACGCTGGCCTACTCCTAACGTAACCGTTAAGGACTACGCGATTCGCTCACTCAAACACAGACAAATCGAGATTAACACCAGACCATAAACAAACCGGCACTTATATAGGAGGGCTAATGGAGATTTCGAGAAAAGATAGAGATTTTCGATATAATAATAAAATAAAAAATCCTTCTGACGGCTTCTAGATAAATCTTAAAAACTGTAAACAAATTAGGATTGAAAATAAGGTGTTACAAAAACGTCAATTATCTAAATAGGTACCTAGCACTTACAATACCTGTACACCAATAGCTACCTTTACTATAAAAGACCATTTGTTATTACACATAATATTTCTAACTATTTCTCGGAAAACCCTATTCATTACTCTTATTATTTACTTTAACATTTTTAATCTCTTGGTCTTTCTCGAAAATTCTCGAACCCATATTCCCTCTAGATATTGTCACAATACTACTCTACTACTGTACTACTGGGACTTGGCACGAACATTTTCATCAAAATCGGTCAACTGGAAGTATTGGTTTAATCGTGTGAATTTACACTTTTTTGCAATTTTCTTAAAAACAGATTTTATTCTTTATTCTTAAATCGCCTTAATTACTAAACATTTTATGCTCTACAAGATAGGGTAAGTGCCATATATGCTTAAATTCTTTGAACGAAAGTGCTCCCGTGTAGAAAATATTTTAAAGTTTGCTGCCTTAAGTATTATGCACTGCAGGGCGAAAGCTGATATAATTAAAGTTGTAGGAATCTAAAAAATCCTACAACTTTTATTTCAAACAGGTTTATTACAACACTTAGTTTAGCATCAATAGTGATTTTTTGTATTGTTTTCATTAAAATCGGTGAAAATAGGATTTTCGAAGGTTATGGCCATAGGGGACCGAACACGAACCTATTCAATAAAATCAGTCAACCGAAATTATTAATTTATTCGTGCGATTTTTTACTGTTTTAAAATTTTCTCAAAAACTCCTTCAATTTTTGTTAAAATCGCCACACTTACTACACTTTATAACAAATCATACTACTGTGACGTTAGTAGAATTAAAACTCAGCCCAGGATGCCGAAATTTGTTTTTACTTAAGAATCTTCAACGATAGTGTTGATGTGCAAGGTAGCACTCTTTACAATACTTGCATACAAAGTAAAGATCACGTTACTGAAAAAATAACCTAGTATTCTAGAAGGGTCCAATACAAAAACAAGAAGAATGTATAAATTATTTATACAATAGTCCTGTTTTGAAATCTTATTATAAAAACCAATCATACTTTTGGATATTGTTGCATTATATCATTATGTTTAAATATAAGGTAAGTAAATCAGAGCACAATCGAAATTCAAAATGTATGAAACTAAAGTAGATAATTTCTTAAATTTTAAAATTTCTTAGAAATTGGAAAAAGTAAAATGGGTTGAAAGGTGAACGACCCGTTCTAAAATACTTTGCCCTCATAGACATTATTGTAACACGTGATTTATCAAAGAAAATTTAAATTTTGTATTCATATAAATACACACGCGGAGGTAATGAATTTAAAATAACACAATTTAAATAACAGATAAGGTCTGTGTTATATGGTTATTGATATTTATACTGCATATGACTTTATTCTGAAGTATAATTTAATATTTGATGAGGTAAAAAGATTCATGGGGCAGAGGCAGTACGGGGGAAGGGTCTGAACATCCGAAGATAGTCGTAAAAGGGAGAAAAATATGACTTTAAAAAATATATGCTAGCTATAAATATGTTTATCACATCAAATACATGTATAATAGCTAATAAAATTCAATTTTAATTATTAAATCTGGAACTGCTATATTATTAAGTAATTTAATGTTGATTTTCAAAAAATACTTTTCATTTTTTAATGAAATGTCCACTATTGCCCCTTTTAAATCACCATGGATGATTTCTGATTAATTTGGTAACATACTTTACTCCAATTTATTTTAGAAACATCTGAAGTCAAAATTTTCAACTTTTTTTAAACGAGTGACTTATCTTTAAAAAGATAAAAGTATACACTTTATATTAAAGAGGACAGCCCTCTAAACAAATTATATTTTTTAATATATTTTTTTATTGAAACGTAGTAAATTACTCACCAGTTTCTTTAATTTTTCCAAAAGTTAAATTTATTTGACTTATGGTCTTTCTGAAATGACCGATTCAAATGTAAAACAACGACTGACATAAAATATTGTAGATTAGAATAAACTGTAAGGACTAAGAAAAGAAAAACTATAATATTTTATTAAATTCCTTTAAAATGAGCTTGGTTTTCGATTGATCATTATGAAAAGAAAAGTTCAAAGAAATACTTACGATTTATTAAGAGGAAAACACAATAAAAATAAATAAAAGATAAAAAATAATAAACAATGCAATAATGAGAGGTTAGAAATTGAATAAAAATACTTGAAAATCTAAGTACGTTTTTATAGAATGCAATCAAGGAATAGGTTATGTGGTACTTATGGAATGGTGGTACATTTTGTATATATATAAATACAAACACACATAGACACACCCGAACAAAATGAATAAACTCCTGTTGTATTCTTGTTGGTATGTTCGTTATTGAGATCTTTATATTATCGGATTTGACACGGCCTGCTGGGTAATTAAATTATGCAGAGACACGCGACAAACCCCTTCTCTTCCAGCCGTATCACTTGTTCACCACCTTCTTTTCATTCCCTGTATATACACTCTTAAATCGTTCGTCTCTCTTATTCGTTTTTTTTTTTGTTTTCTAAACTACCTTTAGTATTAAATTGTGATTAAGAAGAACGATAGAAGACAATACCCGATTGTTTTACTGAACCTCTCTTCTCTTCGTATTATAGTACTATGCCCTTTACATCAATTTCATTTTATCCCCTTTTTCAATAATAATCCCTTTTTTCAATGTAGTCATTATCGGTCATATTATACGAATGCATTACATCCTTCGCCCATTATTCTTTTCATTTTTTCTTTCCTTTATTTATATCCTTTATTATTTTTTTATAATAATATAATCAACCTTGTTTTACCACTCCCATTTAGTTTTTTTTTGTCTTAATTCGTTTATTTTCAATTGTATAATCTTAACATCTAGAGAATGTTTTTACAAAATGAAACAAAAAACGCACATGCCTACATGATCGTATAGTTTCATCCGCTAATATCTTACATATCTAATATAAGTACAAAAACATGATAATTAAAAATAGTATGATTAGTCGAAATTTGCGACAGATTACTCGTCGTGAGTCAGTCTGCCACTGATTACTAAGTCCTCTTCTTCTTCATGTAGCATCTCCATTACGAAGGTGTGCTAGCATCATGGCAATCCTGACCCTGGAAACTGTAGCTCTAAATAGGTCGATGGATGACAAATTAAACCACTCTCGCAGGTTCCGTAGCCAGGAGGTTCTTCTTCTTCCAACCGATCGTTTGCCCATAATCTTTCCCTGGATGACAAGATGAAGGATTTCATATTTTAGACCCCTCAAGACATGGCCGAGGTACACCAGCTTTCTCTTCTTGATTTCGATCATCACTTCCATTCCCCTCTGCATCCTCCTTAGGACTTCCATGTTTGTGACTCTCTCTGTCCAAGATATTTTGTGCATCCTTCTGTAAACCCACATCTCAAAGGCCTCAAGTCTTCGTTCACATTGCCTATTGGTAGTCCAGGCCTCTGCACCATAGTACAGCACCGGAAAGATGTAACACCTCAGCACACGAATTCTCAAGTCCAGACTCAGATTGTGGTTGCACAGCATCCTCTTCATTTTCACAAATGCGGCCCGGGCTCTCTCAATGCGGATTTTGATCTCAGTAGAGTAATCAAGGTTACTGGTCACCGTCATACCAAGATAGCTGTACTTCATAACTCTTTCCAACTGCTCTCCCTCCACATACAGGTGTTCGTCATGTGGGACCACATTCTTGGTGATGACCATGCACTTTGTCTTCCTTGTGTTGAGGGTGAGACCAAAATGTTGGCTGGCTTCAACAACCTTATTCAGGAGTTCCTGGAGATCCTGCATTGTTTCAGCCAGCAAGACTGTATCATCTGCACAACGTAAGTTGTTGAGACGTATGCCATTCACCCGAACTCCTCCAACCTCCGTGTCAAGGGCTTGTCTGAAAATTTCTTCAGAATAAATGTTGAAGAGAAGTGGAGAGAGCACACAGCCCTGTCTAACACCCCGTTTGATGTCCACTGGGTTAGTAAAGGCATCCCGCACGCGAACAGTTCCTGTCTGGTTGAAGTAAAGGTTGACAATTATCCGGATATCTCTCAAGTCAATATTTTTACGTTTCAACACTTCTATTAGTTGGTTGTGCCTGACTTTATCAAATGCTTTATTATAATCAATAAAACATGCATATATGTCCTGGTTAACATCCATACAACGCTGCATGAGGACATTGTAAGCAAACAGCGCATCTCGCGTACTTAATCCATTTCTGAAACCAAACTGTGTGTCTGAGATATCTTCTTCCAGCTTTAAAAATGTTCTTCGATGTATAATTTTCAAAAAGATCTTCAGTGTTTGACTCATCAAGCTGATTGTTCTGTACTCGTCACATTTTTTCGCATTATGCTTTTTTGGGATAGTAACAAAGGTTGACTTGAGCCACTCAGTCGGTATTATTCCCGTGCAGTATATTTTGTTGAACAAAGCTGTGATTGTGTCAAGGTGTTCCTCCTCAATCAACTTGAGTACATCTGCGGGAATCTGATCTGGACCCAGTGCTTTACCATTTTTTGATGAATAAATTGCTCGCTGCACCTCTACTCTCAGAATCGGTGGGCCAGTCTCCTCTTCCTCTCTCACGCCCATAGTCTCCTGTCTTTCATCCTCAAACAAAACTCTTATATAATCTTCCCAAAGTCGCAACTGATCTGCCATGTCCGTCACAATGTGTCCATCCTTATCCGTTAGTATATATGCTTTCTGTTGCCTTCCTGTACCGTTAAACTTCTTGATCTTCTTGTGGAGATTGTGCAGATCCTGCCGTTTCTGCAGTTCCTCAACTTCCTCACATCTCTCTCTCACCCACACTTCTCTAGCCCGACGACATTCCCATCTTATTCTTCTCCTCAGCTCACGATACTTGTTCTGATCCTTCGACTTCATCAGCCTTCTCTCCTCCATGAGCCTGAGTATTTCGTCAGTCATCCAGTCCTGTCGCTTCACTTGTTTCTTTGGCTTTAAGTACTCCTGACATGGTTCCAGCACTGCCGATTTGAAGCTTTCCCACAAAAACTCAGGCTCCCTCTCAATTCCATTATCCTCTCTCATCCTTGTCAAATTCTCATTTACTTTTTGACAGACCATTCCCCTCAACTTGACATCTCTCAAATGCCTTGTGTCAATCAATCATGGAATCATGCTGGCGCTTCTTCAATCTTTTCAGCCGCACCCTCACTGTGGTCATCAGCAGATTATGGTCAGAGTCCACATCCGCTCCAGGGTAGGTTTTGCAATTTCTCACCGAGTTCCTATACCTTTGCTTGATCATAATGTAGTCTATTTGATTTCTGACTATACCTCGTGGGCCGTCCTGTGGTGATTTCCATGTATACCTTCGGCGCTTGGGATGTTCAAAAAGAGTATTGGTAATCACCATTGAGTTTTCTTGGCAGAATTGGTGGAGGCGTTCACCTCTGTCATTGCGCTCACCAAGACCATACTCCCCCACCCACTCATCCCTCTCACCCTGACCAATCTTTGCATTTAGATCTCCCATGACTATTGTGATGTCTCTGCCTCTTGTTAGTTTCAGAACCTGTTCCACATCTTTATAGAAGGCCTCCACTTCCTCATCCTCTTTCTCCGCCGTTGGAGCATACACCTGAATGAGGTTGAGGGTTCCACAATAGGCCTCCAACTGGAGCAACATCACTCTTGAAGAGAGAGGCACAAAATTCTTCACTGTTTGTTTCACAGATCCATCAACCATGATGGCCACTCCTTGATAGTGTCCAGCATCATCATTCCCAGAGAAATATATTGTTTTATCCAAAACTCCCCTCTGTCCACTGCCTGACCATCGTGTCTCACTGATCCCCATGATTTTGATGTCCAATCTCCCCATTTCCTTGGCAACATTAAAGGCTTTTCCCTCATCATACATACTACTCACATTCCATGTACCAATCTTCACGTCCTCCCGCAACAAAACATTCTTCTTGGCAACACTCAAAGCTGCCCTCCCCGGAGACCCGATTGGAGGGCTTGAAACTCCGGAATATAATTTAGTTCTGAATTCTGCCATGATTGCTTTACTAGAGAAACTCTAGTGAGTCTTTAATGTGGTGGGTTCCCGTTACTTACCACATTCTTCCGCCGTTGACCATTTACTGGTTCATCCGCCTTTGGAGCCAATTTCTCAACTCCAGGACAAAGGAGTGCCCTACCACCTACCAGCTCATCCGCCAAGAGCCGTTGGCCAGTAAGTGGGGGATTACTTATACCGGCAATCACTCGGTTTTGCTGGTGTTTGGTTGGCCCCGTCTTCTACGGTAACCACCATATCTGGTGACCATTCCCCTATCCACCACCCGGGGAGGCGCCTGATGGGAGACCAGCTCTAACTCCACACAGGATTACTAAGTCCAATGGTATTATAATATAGTTTATTAATCTATAAATGGTTAATGTAATATTATAAGGTATATATTATATTATAAGATAGCGAAGTTCTGTCGTCCTCATGTATCATAACTTAGGGGCTGTTCCAGTTCTGAATCAAACGGCACCGGGTCACAAAATGTATTTTTCCCTTGCCGGAAACATCTAATGGTGACAAACACTTGCTGGTACGACGTAAATTGGCAATAATAGTCCTAAATAGGTTTTATATTATTAGTAAATTTTCTATTTTTCTGACCGTTTTCTTTTGACTGTTAGGACCTTCGTCTATGTAAATTCTAATGATGGGTGCCTTGTGCGCCAACAGGTTTCCCTGGACGTGAGAGCAAGTTCATGCACACTACCCAGGTTGCCAACCTGGCTCACCTTCGCCCTTCAAATTTAGTTTTAAGTTTTATATAATATTTTGTTTAGTCTGTGACAGTCACAAGTCACGAGATATACAGGGTGATTCACGAAGATATGCAGAAACTTTGGGAGCCCATTGTACATGTAAAAATAATGAAAAAAGTTTATGTAAACATGAGTCCTGAATTCCTTCGTTACCGAGTTACGGCTAGTGAAAGTTTTTCTCCCGAATTTCAGCTCACTAGGTGAAATGAGGTCTTCCTGAAATTCTGGTAAGGTAGATTAAGGAGCGAATTCAATCGTTTCTTATGGTTTTTGATCAGATAAATTGAATAAAACAGATCCCAGAACTGTAAGTTAAATAGTTTTTGAGAAAAACAGTGTCAAATGCAATAAAACTGGAGTGAAAAAACACATTTTTTCATCTTTGTTTTTCCGGTTAATTTTACTATGTACTGTTATGAATAAAAATTCATTTTATCAAACATCTATTCACTTTCTGTGTACTTTATTTACTCCATTTTGTTCAGAATAAAATTTTCTACATGTTTATTCAAAAATTTTAACTGTTTCTTGGTGAAATAACAAAGTTATTCCCAAATCCTTGCCCAAAAATGAAAAAATGTGTTTTCACTCCATTTTTTGCATTTATCACTGGTTTTCTTAAAAACTATTTAACTTACATTTTTGGGACCTGTTTTATTCAATTTATCAGATCAAAAACCATGAGAAATGATTAAATTCGCCCCTAATCATCTTACCAGAATTTTAGGAAGACCTCATTTCACCTGGTGAGCTGAAATCCGGGCGAAACTTTCGCTAGTCGTAACTCGGAAACGAAGCATTTCCGGACCCATGTTTATATAAACTTTTTTCATTATTTTTACATATACAATGAGCCAAAAGTTTCTGATATCTTCGTGAATCACCCTGAATAAGAGTTCTGTGGAACAGGCTCCGGGTCTATGCTTTAGGGCGACCAATCGGAGGGGTGGTGGTGGGAGAAATGCCAGCAAACCAATATTATAATTACCATATTATAAGTTAGTTTATTTAAGAATAAGCTGTTAATTTTAATATCTTCATAGGTTGCCTTCAATTTTAAGACATTGTGTAATGTATGGGGTCAAGTGTGTTGAACAACGATTGTAGATTGAATGTAATGATGAAATGAATGAAATATTTCAAATGGAGATTCTAAGAAATCGAAAATAGTTAAATTGTTTGTTTTTATTTCTACTCCTTCTACGTGGTTCCAGAATAACAGAGATTTGGTTAGAACATCTTATAATTTGAAGGGTCTAAATTAACCAGGAGATCGCAGGTATAAAAATAGTTAGCGTCTTTGTAAGGGGCTAGTCAACAGTTAAACTTGTGAATGAAAAATGTTATTCGGCTTTTAGAAATATTGTCGTTACGGAACCGGTTCTGAGTTACGTTCATTATGCGTGCGAGTTTTAGCAAGTTTGTGGACAGGTAATCGTTTTGATTCTTAAGAACAGTATTTATTAGTCAAGTTGACTTAAGCTTAAGTTTTTGTAATTAATTTATTTTATGTAATCTAAAAGTATTTGTTAGTAGTTAAATCATTAGTTTGTAAAGTAAATAATTAATTTTTGTATGTTCTAATTTGTTAAACTATTTTGGTAAATATTTATTAAACCAAGATACCTAACGAACCTGGGATTAGGTGTTACAGTGTGTTACCAACGTAATAATTCATTAAGACTTAAAAATACCATTTCTATTAGACAAAATTTAAAGCCGTTGTACAGAACACCTGGAAAAATTAGGAAGACATAACAATACATCTGCAATTAATCTTCTTGACGACAGCGACGACGTTTTGTAGATTGAAACGTTTTAAATATTGAATTTAGCAACTCGATTTACTTAATTTGATAATCATCACAATCATCATAAACATTGTAATCAAATTTATATATATTATATTGTATAAAATTGAATCGATTTCTATTTGCAAGATGAATAATCAGATTTTATTTTTAAATAGAAAGAAACTGAATGTTTTTTGCTTAATGTCACATAAGAATAATAGTAAACACTACTATCGATAGCTGCTACGTACAAGCTCGCAATTCTTTACAGTTCAAACTGGTAATAATTGAATTTTTTAAGTTATAACTGAGTCATTTAAAGATTCATCTAGTGAAATAAAACTACACAGAATTTATGCATCCTATGAATTTTGTGCATCCTATGCGGGACTTTAATTAACCTTCAATTATTTTCTCGTATAGGGCATATTTTAGACTACCTGAGGTGACTAAACGTTTTTGGAAGCTCTTTTTGCAGCCCACATTCTCAGAATTCGTTTACTGTAGGCTTTTCTCCTTGCTTCTGTCCACCCGGACATTGTGTGTCCTGTTTTTCCTCGTCATGGAATCCTTTCAAGTTCTTAATTAGTTGGCTGAATTTGGTTCAGTTTCATAAAGTTTTCTCGGTTTAATCCGGTTTCCCGTCTACTTACCCTTTCTATTTTGTTAAACCATTTATCCAACACTTTAGGTTAATTGTTAGGGTCTTAAAATTGTGTTTTTCAACCGGTTGTCATCCATTCATAAAGGTGTTAATAAAAGTTTTGTCTTCTTTTTCAAAAAAAGCTTCAATCTGTTAACAGATTTTAACTACAAATCATAACAGATTTTACTACAAATTTGTTTTCAAAAATTCACAAAAACTATTAGAATTTAGAATGCTTTCTTAATTGTTAAATTATTTGATTTATTCGTAAAATATCAAATGGTTCGAACTATTTAGAAAAAGTAAATAGAGAAAAGATAAAAACGAAACGTTTGCACAATCATTATTAATAATAGGAAGTTTATTCTAATGAATAAGCACCAAGTCACCCTTGATCAAAAGTATTCAACCCTCTGCACCCTCCCCCACCCCAAACTGCTATCATCAACCACGACCCTAAATCATTAAAATCTAATACAGATCATTAACAAACAACAACAGGGACAAAAAGCTATTTTGGAATGATCGGAAACAGTAAAAGAAGGGTGGTAATGCAGCCCCACTTCCGTCTAGAAGCTGAGTAGTTCCGGTCACGTGATTTTTTGTTGTGACGTCACGCCCTGACTTCCGTTGTGATGATTTCATCCGAGCGTACCCCGATTTGTTATTTGTTAGGGTAGTCATCTGGAGAACTATATATTCTTTGAATGGGTTTTGATGTTTGTATTTCTAATTGCTTGACAGTACTTAAAATATTTAGCTTTACGGTAATTTTAAACTATATGTAAGATTATTGAGTTTAGATATTTTTGCTATACATAAGAAGAAGAATTATGACGAATGATTGATCGCGTGATAAATCTTTTGAGATTGAACAAAAGAGTTCAACTTACCTATGGTGGTAGTCTGAAATTATTGACATACTGTTTTCGTAACTTATAGGTTCACTTTTAGCCTACGTGAATTGATTAAAAGTTTCTGGAAGCTCTTTTTACAGCCTACATTCTCAGCATTCGTTCACTGTAGGCAGGCATTTTTCTACTTTCTTCTGTTCACTCGGTGTTCTATTTTTGCACTTCATGGAAGCCCTTCAAGTCAGTTATTAGTTGTTTAAGTTTAGTTCGATTCATTATGATTTCTCGGTTAATTCCGGTTTTCTCAATATTTTTTCTGAGTACTTTGAGCCATTTATCCGATATCTTAGATCTATTTTTTAGTACCTTAAAAATTTGTTTTCTAAACTGTTTATCATCCATTCTGTACAGGTGTCCTTAAAATTGTAGTCTTCTTTTTATTTTGTTTATTGTCATACTTTACGTGAAACTCTACTAAAAAATAATATATATTTTCAGATTTTCATCACAAATTTTTTCTGAAATTAAAGATCTGTGTTTTATCGTACGGAACGATTCGCCTCTTGATACTAGGATGAAACCGCCGATATGGTTGTGCAAATGTTTATTTATACAATCTACAGTAGATATCGTCATAAATATCTTAACAAATATCAAAGTATTAGTAAATACTAACCCATGTGTATAATAGCCCCAGTTTTTTGAAGTTCAACAAAAATTTAGCCTATATTTATTTTTTTTAATATGTATATTACGATCTAGTCGACTAGTGTTAAGACTAATGAGTAATTTTATTCTAACTTAAACTGCTATTGATAATATTACTATGGAGATGCTCAACTGAACCTCGGTAATTAATATAATATAACACATTAGATACACTAAAATTATATTGTGGACTTAAATGTAACACTAATTCTAATCGTGCACTAATACTGCTTTGCTTTCAAACACTGACACTACACAAGTTCAAATGGTTTTGTTCTTTTCAGCCTTCGCACCAGATTATCGTTGTCAAGCAGCTGGATTGCTTCAACGTTGTCATGGTGGTGAAGTCTTCCCTCATGCTTCTGTGCGAACCTCTGGATTTTGCTGGAGACGAAATCCATTCGTAGATCTCTGTGGAGGTCAATGTTCCTTATGAACCAGAGTGCGTCGACGATGTTTCTCAGCACCTTGTCTTGGAAACGTTGAATGATGTTTATATTACTTTGTTTGGTACATCCCCAGAGTTGCATATTATATGTCCAGACAGGCTTTATCGTCTGTTTATAGAGCAGAGTTTTGTTATAGACTGATAATGAGGAAGGATCTTCTCCCTAGTAACCAGTACAATTTCTTATACCTTAGCCCGAGTTCCTCTCTCTTCTTTTTAAGGTGGGCTTTCCAGCGAAGCTTCGCGTCAGTTGTCATACCAAGGTATTTGGCAGTGTTCGCATACATTTGGGAGTATAGTGCGTTTATTTACTTATACTGGAATATGCTCAACTTTTCTGTTAGTGAAGTTGACATGAATCGATTTTGTCTCATTGAGCTTTATTCTACAATTTTCCGTCCATTGCTGAACTTCCCAATAACCAGATAACCAATAACCCAATAACCAGATTCCAACACAAAGCAAAGGTGGCATTTACACAGTATTTTCCAAAGTAGAAAGGCTCAGAAGATCAGAAGCCTTAAAGACATGTTGACGGAACAAGAAAGAAGCGAAAGAACTGCAAAAGTACAAGAAGATTAAAAGTAGAAAATGAGCTTACTAGGCTATGAACTAAAGTTGTTCAATAAAGGCTTAAAAATATTTTTTTTTAAATTAAAAACTTTTTTTGACGGTTTTTTGTTGGGACGTACGATACACACAATCAACGCAACAGATAAAAGTTAGATACAGTGGGAGTAAATATTCTCCACCAGCGCATGTGCAGACTAGTGTAATTTTGCCGGTTGCCAGATAATAGCTTCTCAATGTATTGTTTTTTTACATAAATTGTATTTGTATGTAATATACTACACCTCAGTTAGTTTAAAAGATGTTATGTACAGGTATTACAATTGATGCGTACATAAAAGAGTTAAGTACATAACTAACAAACAAACTGTATAAAATGAATTGGACGAAAATAGTGTACAATGATAAATAGACATAAAAACAAGCATATGCCTAGTAATGTTGTATCTGTATGTTGTATATGTTGTATTTACGTGTAGCGTTTACCGTAAGGTAGATAATCGGTCACCACGGGTGGTCTGCGCGGTTATGTATTGGCTACGTTCCGAGCGACAGCTATTTCAGACGAAAAGAGCCCCTACGGTGTTGTTCTATCCCTGGCACACCGGGACAAGAATCTTTTTTAAAAAAGTCAATATAGAATTGTAGTAAAAAAGAAATTATATATAGAAAAACGTTAACGATAAACGATAAAGTAGACACCTTCTTCCCCTTTTTTTGATGTTATTTGCCCTTAAGACCAGTTTAACAGAGTCAGTAATTCTTTTTTTTTCTGGTCGTTCATGGGTTATGCTTAACATATAAGTCAATTAAATATAATTAACGAATATCATAAATCTACAAGAAAATTAAAAAGGAAATAAATATATATCAGCAGATATACCCGTATGGTTTTTATAAATGTCCAGTTAATAATGAGGAAAATCAACTTCAGTTTGTTTTGAAATTTAATTTCGTAAAAAAAACTCATCTGAATCTTATTGCCTTATCGTTATTTATATACTTCATTTTTTTCTATTCAAATATTTACTTTATACTTCAATATTATTTAATCATATATGTTTTCGTCGGTGTGGTCCATTGCTCCTTGAAATATATTTCCTTTAACACATTACATCAAATTAATTTTATAAATTTGTTTCTTTCTTCGTTTCAGTTAATTTAGGATTACGATAATGCGTGTGGCACTCCTTTAATTTTCTTGCTCGAATTCTTATTTTGAAGCTTGAGTTTTATTCTTCTTAGTTTTTCCATTCATCAACTTCAAAACTTCAAGATATATTTAAATACAAACATGACCAAAAATTGAAAATTAAACTAAATGTATTAAGGTCTATTTACTATATAAATTTTGTAAACAGGAAGTTTTAATAATAGTAAAGAAAAATAAGTAAATTATTGTACAAACACAGCTAAATATTTAGCCATAGTAGGCCTAACCCTCGATGTAAAATTTGCTAGAACGGACATGTTTTATGAAGAAAAAAACTCAATCTCAAATTTAGTAAAATTACTGGTTACTAATAGAAAATCGTTATTATCTACGTATAAGAATTTCTTCGTCGGTTTTTTTCTTATATTTCTTATCGGTATATTTCTTATCACGTGGTCAGCCAATTAAATGACTGAATCATTTAAAAACAGAAGAGGTAGAGGTGGAAAAACACGAATCAGAGTTGTCTCCTCTGAAAGTAATGAATTCATTATACAGCCTGACCCTGTGGTGAATGAAGTGAAGATGTCATTTGTATGTAGAGTGGAAGATATGTGATTTTCAGAGAGCCCGGGAAGCTGATAAGCGTACTTTTCCACTCAGTGAGGAAGGCATAGGTAAACCACCTCACTCCTCGTCTTACTTAGTAAAACCTCTACAGGTTTAAACCAGTCTGTCGGCTGATGATCTAAACAACAACAACAAGAAACTCTTTACAAATAATCAATTATTAAAACCTGTATGAACTTATAAAATACAGCTTTGGGAATGTACAGAAAGTTTAAATTAACAAATTATACAAAGATTTCAGAACATCGTTGACAGAAGCATTGTCAACGCTCACTGGCATTTTTTATAAACGGTGACTTGCACTCGGATTTAGGAGTAGATTACATAAACAAATTAATTCAAAAATCCTCCAGGAGTCATAAAGACTTCTTCATCACGTGAATATCAAAGTTCTACAGCTACTCAACAACACAGATCTGAACAGAAAGACTTTCTCGTACGAAACCATTCGAACTTGTGTAGTGAATAATACTTAGTTATTAGTAGTAGTTGTAGTAGGAGTACATCCAGCACTTCAAACATAAACATTTTCGAACGTTTTCAGTCAAAATTCTTGCAGCGGGCCCTACAAATTCCGTGGTACTTCAAAAACACTTATATCTATGCCGATCTTAATATTGACTCAGTGAAACAAACTGTATCAAAATTCAGCCGTAAATATTAAGAAAGACTCAATCATCATCCAAACTTCTTCACTCTGAATCTGCTAAATAACATTGATACCGGGTTTTCAAGACTGAAAAGACATGGTGTTTTTGATTTAGGTTATAAGTTTTAAAGAACATTGTTACATTTATTATCATTTTTTCTAATTAATTTATTACTATTTTCAATTTTATTAACATTATAATGAAATTGTAATCATGTTAACTAATATTTATCAAAAAAAATACTGAATTGTTCTATTTCATGTGAACAGATTGTAATATTGCAGACTTGTAAAAAAAAACAAAAAATAGTATTCAGTTAATATATTTATTTTATATATATTTTTAAGTGTTATAAATACAAAAATATAATTTTGAAGCGGTTTGCTTTGTCCAGTATTTATTATTTTGTATCGTGTTATGATAAATGAAAGTTCAAAATTGTTGTATAAAACATTTTATACAAATGACTGAAGATATAACATTTTTTAAAAAAGTTTAGTTTCAATTTTGTGTACGCCTATCTAATCTGATAATGGTGGATTCTCTGAAACATGTCAGTAGAAAGTAAGATAAATATCACCAAGTCCCTCCAACAAATCCGATCCCACAAATTAATTTTGCTCTTCAAATTATTTAAAAATTGGACCAGAAAATGTTTATTTTAATTTAAATTTACTGGAACGACCTTCTTGAAAATAAAAAACTTCATTGAAGTTAAAACCTATTTCTCGGTTTCTTTTCATCCTTTGGCTTTGCCTTGATTTGGTTTCGTATATTATTATTAGTACAAAATAATGGTTATGACGCGAAATGGTTGAATGAACTCGGCAGCCAGACCCAAGCCTCGCTTCTGTTGGTTGTCTACAATGCAGTATTAATTAATATGTAATAATAAATTATGTATTCTGTTAAATTGAAAAAAGTGTGTATCATTGACTTAATAAATAAAGTAGGATTATATTAAAAACAAGTGATATAGCAGCTGTTAACGTTCAGTAAAAAATTAAATATTTTTACAGCAGGATTGACTATAGGCCTATAAGATGGAGGATCCATCATAAAGATGCGTTTTATAAATGAAGCTTCAATATAATTTTAATTTTTTTGGTAAAGGTAGTGCTTACAAAATTAAAGGTTATAACTTATAAGTTTATGGTATTAATCAATCACTTACAAATTGTACAATTTACAGGAAACGTGATCTAACAGAGTTTTAAAACCTGTTTTCTTCATGAAAAATTCTTATATTATGTATGAAAATACAATGTGTTAAAAACTTGAGAGTTTTGTAATATTTTCTTTTACAAAACTATTCTCAAACGTAAAACAATTATAGAATTGTTTCAGTATACTACCATAAAATTACTGTTGATAAATAAAAACTCTGTAAATGTTGTTAAAGCATACTACGTTTTTATGACAAAGTAATTTCAAACAATTTATTAAACAGGCTACTCGATTCAGATAATAAAATAATACGTTTTATTTGTGAATAATAGTTTTAAATAAATTACTATTAGTAATTTAAATGTCCAGACTTGGCACTTAAATTATTTTTAATTTATTTCACTTCATTAACGACAGTATTACTTGTCACAGAAGAAATAATAAAAACGATAATAAGGAAGGCATACGTGTAGTTCTAACGATGTGCCAACAAGAATATAAAAAGTAAAATGTTTTTAAATCTCAGACCTATTTCTTCAGCAGCCGCAAAATTGATTAATACCAGTCCTTTTGAATCATCTTCTTCTACTTAAAAGATTTATTATCTATTCATTTCTTTATCTGTTCCTTCATTTTCTTTCTAATCCATCTTTTACTTTATTCGATTTGTAGATCCATCTTTCTTTTCTTCTTCACATTCTACTTCCTCGTTATATCTATTTTGGTTTTTATAATTTATATCTTCACCCTTAGCTAAACTTAACAAGGGTTATTTTCCTTTTTAATCTCATGATATAAATCAACACACAGGTGTAAATTTTCTGAAGATTTTTATTCTCTTTTTTATTTCATTCTTCACTCTTCTTCAATATCCTTTATTTATTTTTTTATAAATTTACTAATTATAATTTTCAAATTTATTTTTTTCCCGGCTGAATCAGTGTCTTGTGTTCATTGTGCAAGTTATTAAAAATATTAGATGTAGTTTTTATATTTAAGTATTTTATGTTTATTACGGGAGAAGAGTTGATTTTTAATACTTTTTTAACAAAATCTAATTCTTTTACTATCTTTTTTTATAATGTAATCATAAACTTTAAGCTAAGACGATAAAAGTCTGAATAATAACGTTCTTAGAATAAAATTTGCCCATAACAGGCAGGTAGTATGTTAAATGATTTACACTCGATCTGGTAGTTCCAGGACTACAAAATATAATTATGTTTTTTATCACATGGTCAGCCAATTATATGACTATATGATTATATGGCATTTAAGAACAGAAGAGGTAGAGATGTAAAAGAAAGTAGTCAGAGTTATCTCTTCTAAGAGTTATGAATTTCATTATACAGCCAGACCCTGTGGTGAATCAAGGGAAGGTGTTATTTCCAGGGTGGAAAGTAGATGCTTTTCAAAGGGCCTGGCGCACTGATAAGCATACATTTTCACTCAGTGTGAAAGGCATTCGTAAACCACCCTACGCCTCGTTTTACTTAATAAAGCCTCTAGAAGTTCAAATCAGCCTTTTGGTTGGTGATCTAAAAAACAATAGAATAAAAATATAAACACACTCAATAGTGTGTCTCACAAAAAGACTAAACTTGGAATAAAAAAAGTAAACTTAACACTTTCTGTGCATTAATATTGTGACAATATCGAACAAGACATGGTTCGCGTAATTTCTAGAATTTTATTCATGAAAATAGTAAAGAGAGGATAATAGAGTGAAATAGTAACAATAAGTGACAATAGGACAATAGTGACAATAAAGGTATGCCTATTCATGAAAGTTGTTTGAAATAACTGCACTATTGCGTAGGATAAAAGGTCGGGTATTGTTGTACAACTGTTATGAAAGGGACCCGTAACAACTTTTATTCTATGTACAATAAGACCTATTATTAACTTGTTTACAATAGATTTTTCTAGCACTTATTTATAAAGGGTTATTTTTTGTACTTTATTATTTGCATGGAGTTTCTCTGCTTTGCTAGAATTATCTTTTTGAATGAGTATATAAAGAGACCCCCGAGCGCGGTCAAGTTAGTATTCGTTTGATCTTTGACGAGTGGCTACGGGCGTAGTGCAGGCGCGTTCCGAGCATTGTGTTGGTCAACGATTGTTATACTGTCTTTGTTTGTGTATGTATTGTGAAAAGTTAATGTGATTTGTATTAAATTCAGTTTTTGTGTATTCAGTTTCATTTTGTATGTGTATTCTAGAAAATTGATTGTAAGTAGTGCTAAGTAAATTATTAAGTTATTTATTGTTTATTATTTATTTTAAGTAAATTATTAAGTTAGTTATTGTATTACTTCCTTATAATTAGTTTGTTGTTTATTTTGTAAATCTTTGAGTGTAATAAATATTTGTAATTGTAAACTTTAATTAATTTATTTAATTACCTAGATCCCTAAACGGACCTTAGCGATAAGTGTCACAATATGTTTAAAATGAAGTAGTTGAAGCGGAAGATGTTGATGACCATGATGGAGGTGATAATGAAGCCGATTATGAGATTACGGTGATTATTATTAGAAGTAAAAAAAAAATTAAATGACTTAAATTATTAACAAAATCGTAAAGATAATTTCAATGTTTAGGTATAAATTAATAATTAATTGTACAACTGATTGAAACATTAATTAACAACTAACATTAGTTTGTACAACTAACACAGAAAACTGACGTAGGTAATAAAATAGTTTATTCACTCTATTTATTTAAAACAAAATGATGGCGTTGAAATGTTGTGTAACGGGATATAAAATTATTAATTGTAAATTTTTCCACTTAGTGAGGAAGAAAATGGTAAACCACCTCTACCCTCGTTTTACTTAGTAAAGCCTCTATTATCGGTTTCATAATCATAGACACTCGAGTTTGAACCCTTGCATCTCCAAAACTATGAGTTGGATTTTAACATAGCTTACTTTACATCAAAATTTAGCTCATTTTATTATGTGTTGATCTATAATAAACCTATATTTTTAATGTTGTTTAAAAATTGCCATACCGAGGTTGGGAGACAAAAAGACCCGGTTTTTTGATACCGCAACAAATTTCATGCGTTTAGAGGCGTATAACTCGATAAATATTTGACCGAAAAGTTTGAAATTTTAATACAACATAGACAATTATATTCTTACAGCGTATACGAAATTTCAAATTCATGCGTTATTTTAATTTTGATTTATTAACCATATTCTGAACCCTTGCTATCTCGGTATCCGCTCGATCGTTCGGCACGGGCAAACTATCGTTTTATTCAGCGTAAAAAACTTAGTACAGATATTTTAATAACATGAAATATCGATTGGTCAATGTTGTGGTAGAATTTTTAGAATTTTGAAAAATAGATGGGAATGCGGGGGATGGGCGCTACTATCCATGTTGCCTGAATCTGACTGTCTACTTGAATTGTCAATGCAGTCTGTCAATTCAGGTAGACAGTCTGACAGGATGTCACGTACACCAACTAGCAACATGGATAGTAACATCCACCCCCCGCATTACCTATCTTTTTCAAAATTCTAAAAATTCTACCCCAACATTGACCAATCGTTATTTCATGTTATTAACATATCTGTACTAAGTTTTTTACGCTGAATGAAACGATAGTTTGCCCGAGCCGAACCATGGAGCGGTTACCGAGATAGCAAGGGTTTAGAATATTGTTAATAAACCAAAATTTAAATAACGTATGAATTTGAAATTTCGTACACTTTGTAAGAATATAATTGTATATGTTGTATTAAAATTTCAAACTTTTCGGTCAAATATTTATTGAGGTAAACGCCTCTAAATGCATGAAATTTATTGCGGTATCAAAAAAACCGGGTCTTTTTGTCTTCCAACCTCGTATGGCAATTTTTAAACAACATTAAAAATATAGGACTATAATAGGTTAACACAGGATAAAATGAGCTAAATTTTGATGTAAAGTAGGGTATGTTAAAATCCGACTCATAGTTTTGGAGATACAGGGGTTCAAACTCGGTTGTCTGTGATTATGAAACCGATAGTAGTGGTTCAAACCAGCCTTTCGGCTGTGACCTAAACAACTTAATTTAATTTGTAATTACAGGCTGTTTCTAGATTTGATTATTTCTTTTTTCAAAATCATAAAAAAAAATTCGGAATTGTTTCTTGTCGTTAGGTACATTTCATTATGTTGTACAGACACTGAAACGGCCGGCCATCTGACGTCACTTTAGCTGGCTTTGGTGCTACTTTATCCCTTGAAAATAGGTACACCCTGATATTACTAATACACCTTTCATTCTTAGGCTCATTTGCCAGTTCCAACGACTATCTCAGGGTTTTTATGAAAACGTACGACCTATACCTTATATTTACTTACCGAGTTATTTTATTCGTTGTTCATCAGATAACCGAAATAGTTTTTCAAATAAATAAAAACCTATTCTGAAAGTTTTAAAGACTACAGCATTTCTTGATAATTGTTTTAGCTTATGTATCGTTAGAATAGTTCATTTAGTTTGCAAACGAAATGAATATCTTCAGATGTGTTAGAATACAATTGCATGAGGAACAGGTGTAGAAAAACTCATAAAAGTCTGTTAGTGCACGCGTTCAAACCATTTAAATTCAAATAGATTTTTTCCAGTTTATGGTAGCACTAGCTAACACACGATAACATTAGAGTACAGTTCACCAGGTGAGTTTAAACTGTATTTATTTTTGTTTTTGGATTTCTTTGTGTATATGTGTGTGTATGTGTATTTGTGTCCGTCTGTACAATGCAGGTGTGGACGGGGTCCTGTCGGCTTCTTTGTTTCCATTGTACCTTCCATTTTATTGTTTCTCTTTCTCGGTAAGAATCGCGACCTCGGAACATAGAATAACCCGCGCGTTGCTACCATGCATCCCCACAACGACTTATCACATTCAGTATTTTCTGATTTTTCTTTTTGTTTGAACTCTCTTTCATTGTTGGTCATTTTTCTTTTTCTGTTTTTTGTTTTTGTATTTTTTATGCATTTCAAAATTGTTTTATATGAATTTTAAAAATGGGATAGAGTAAGTTTTATTTATTGTTATGAAGTCTATCAATGAATTTAGAAATCCAATTTTTGAATAATAAATCTACGTATACATGTACTTTTACCGATATCTGTATCTGAATCTGTATTAAATTACTTTCATTGAAACCGTAGTAAGATTAATTCAATGCCAAGTAAATTTTGGTACAAAAAATATGTCTTAATCTGAAAGATTTAAATTTTCAGAATCATAAAACGAAACTGGCTCACCGGGTTGGTCTATAGGTATAGTCGTCGCCACGAGTCAGCTGTTTAACAGGTAATTTATAACAGGAGACAAAGTTTGGTTCAAGTTCTTGTAAAGATAGTTACTTTTGTACGGATTTGAATACCAAATAGTGGTTACCGGTGTACTTTGATAGTTGGGGTTCTTCTTCTTCTTCATGTAGCATCTCCATTACGAAGGTGTGCTACCATCATGGCAATCCTGACCTTGGAAACTGTAGCTCTAAATAGGTCGATGGATGACAAATTAAACCACTCTCGCAGGTTCCGTAGCCAGGAGGTTCTTCTTCTTCCAACCGATCGTTTGCCCATAATCTTTCCCTGGATGACAAGATGAAGGATTTCATATTTTGGACCTCTCAAGACATGGCCGAGGTACACCAGCTTTCTCTTCTTGATTTCGATCATCACTTCCATTCCCTTCTGCATCCTCCTTAGGACTTTCATGTTTGTGACTCTCTCTGTCCAAGTTGGGGTTCAATCGACCATAATCCCTCAGAAATGGTTGACCTGCGTCAGTACGAAACTGTACCTCATTTACACGTCATACACATCACCATCAACATCATCTCATTGAATCGTGGGGTTGCTTATTGTTCTAAATTGAACAGATTGCAACGTACACGCTTTAGGGGTAAAAAACCGAAACAGAATTGATTACTTTATAGCTAATCACAACACTTAATTTTTTTACCAAAAATCTACAAATGCAGATAGATCAATAAATTACCATAAATTTAAAAAGTTTTTGGTAATCTGTATTTGTTAAAGAACCTAAAGGGTCACACCTGTATCCACCACAGGGTCTCGCTGTATAATGAAATTCATTATTCTCAGGGGAGATGATTGTGACTAGTGTATTTTACACCTCTACCTCTTCTGTTCTTAAATGCTTCAGTCACATAATTGGCTGACCATGGGATAAGAAACAGAACTTTTTTTGTAGCCCTGAAAATAGCAGATCGAGTGCAAATAATTTAACACTCCATCAGTCTGTCATGGGCAAGATTAACCTAGTTAGCATTTTAATAGACATTTAGAAAGCTCCACCAGGTTTGTAACCAACTTAGTACGAGTTTAATATTAACTTAGTAGTGGACATTTACCCGGGTTCTATTCGGGGTTAAGTCGGGTATCTTTTTGTCACCTTATATCATTTCCTACACACAAGTCAAGGCAACATAATACCCGGTAAAATTAAATAAGTTAAACTAATCTGGCGGGATAACTTCCAGTAAAGTTAATGTTGGGTTCGTATTAATTTTTTTAGCGATGGGTTTATCGATGGATCGATTTTTTTAAGGAATGGAAAACTATCACCATTACTCCTGTAAATTAATTTGGTAAACATATAGGCCTATACCTTGGACAACTCAAATTAGCACAAGCAGCTTCGGTGTTTATCTACTCCACTCTTCGCCTCTCGCTATGCAACGACGGTACAGTCACAAAAGTATACAATCGCTACTGTAATGTGCGACTCACGCACGGTCACTACGCTGTGTTTTCACTGTTGTTATTAATAATCTGTCAGACATAATGATGTAACTAATTTGTTTTTATATATGATTTTCTGTTCATTATGATACATTCAGACGAATTTGTTTAGTTAGTTGCTTGCGTCTGTAGAGTATAGTTTAGTGAATTTTTGCAGTACTATAGTTCTTGTAATTTATAGGCTAATTTAAATTATTACTGGGAGAAATTAAAAACATATTGTAAAATTAAATAATTATTTGTATGTTTGTACATTGAAATAAGGTTGCAGGCATTTGCGTACATTATAATTTGTAGACCTTGTTGAAAGAATAGGTTATGGACATACTTTATGCGGAACTGTGTGTACACGTAGAGCAAGAGTTGTGCCAGTTTGAATTGTCCACAGTATGACGAATTATTAATCTGAACATTAATTTTTTTGGAAGTTTTTCTCATTTTCATTTAAAATAAAAGTATTAACCGATTGGTAACTTCCATAAATAATAGTTACAATAAGACATTAAAAATAATGGATAACTCCTATGTATAATCGGTATTGTTTATTCATCCAAAGATGAAACATAAATCGTTTTCGAATCTCTTTGGAATAATATAGTCTCGGTGAATTATTATATTCTATTAAAACAAATATTGTAGCAACTGAATATTTAGTTTTGTTTATAATAAATTATCTCTGTGTTTGTAGATACTTGGTTGTGGGAAATGAAAAGACAGTAGCAATGTGTGTATGTATTGTCTAGCCTATATAAATGTGGCTATGGCGGGAGGACAAAGAGGTTTAGATGTACGTAAAAGTTGTTGTTGTATCATGGTAGCCGTGTTGTATGTTGTAGCGAGTTGCCTATAGCAAAGAGGTATTTATTCAGCAGTAGTAGAAGTATATAAACTGCGTGGCGGAAAAACAAAGAGGTTGATGCCACGATCGTGCTGAGATTTGTCGTGTCGCCTAGATATTTACATACGGACAATATCCGCACTGTTACTCCCTTGTGCTACTGTATTGTATTATACGTTTGTTACGTCCTCTTCTTCTTAATCTACCTCTCTTCTTTCAACTCGTTCTATTTTCTTCTCTTCTCTCTGTTCATGGTGAAGACCACTGAAAACAACGATGTATGTACCCCGTATATACTATACCAATCCCTGGTATCTTATTTATGTATTAGCGAGCATGCTTCTGTACTTTACTAAGCGTTTCTGTGTGGACCTCCCACACAGATTATACTGAATCCTCTCTATTGTAATACTGTATTTAAACAAAACTGTATTATTTTTTCTCTATCTATTCCATTACTACTTTATTTGAAATTAATACATTTATGTATCAAAATTTTATAGTTGGAAATTTTTAATTAATTTAATGAATATCTAATTGTTCATAACGAATGATTTGATCTAATTTACTTTCCTAAAGGTTTTTGTATTGTAATAGTGTTTTTCTTTAAGTTACACATGTCTCCTTAAACTGTTTATTAGAACATTATAGGAAAACAATGCTTTTCTTTTTAAAAAATTCATTTCCTTTTTTTGTCTTAAAGTATTTCCTGACCATTTTAAGGAGAGTCGGGAGTCCGAAAGTTTTATTTTTTGAATTTTCTTGATATTTTACATTTTATAATATTTCAAAATCTTATGATTAATTTGATATATTTACCATTATTATAAAACGTACCTTTCTATTTTTAATGTTTTTTTTTTTAATTTGTGCTGCAAATAGACTTTTCTCCAGTATTTGTGACATTAAGTAGAATTTTTGCTGTAACTTTGGTTAGAACTAAGCTAGCATGATGATTTTTGTTTTGAATGGTTTAGAACTTCCCTATAGTGCCCCAGTAGTTATCAAGATGGTCACAGAATTTTGTGAGTATGGCCACATCTAGGACTTTGCCTGTTTCAATATTTGTGGCTGACACTACTCCATTTAATGATTGATGGCCTTTTTTTGCCAGGTTCTGTCGAATCCTACAGAAAAATTTCTATTTCCGTTGTCACAATCAATCTTTTTCAAGCACAGCCTCCTCACCAGGTCGATTCATAATGTATGAAGCCAGTTTGCTAATACAATCTTGGTGACTATGAAGCTGGGATGCACTAATGTAAGTTAAATTTTTCAGTTTTGTGTCATTTCTGAAAAATTCTTTTTTTAGCACAAAAGGAATATTTTCTCAGCAACCACTCTACCAATTTTGATGAAATTTTCAGGGTAGTTAACTTTCATAAGGATGCATAGTTTCTATGAATAATAAGTATGAAAAATGTTTTCTTACTTATTTTACAGCTATGAATGTTTCAAAATTTCATAGGTCTGAAAAATGAGCCAAATTTAATTTTTATATTTGTTAAAAATCAAAATATTACAAAACTATAAATTCGAAATGTATATAAAAGCATAATAATGTTGTAAGAAGAAATGCATAATGTTCTAAGCTGTACAAGCTGAAAAAATGTTCCTGAAATAAGTATGGTGAAGTATAGGACTCCGTGTCCCCTTTAAGATGTTGTCAATTACCAAGTTATACCAAATCCAGTAGGTATAATTTTTATGGAATTTACTTCCATATTTTGTTGAAACTAATAATTTATTTATTTACCTTATTTTTTTAATTATTTTTGAACCGATAACTTTTGATTCGTTATATTACCGACATCGTTAAATAAATAAATTTATATAAACACTATTATAACGAGGATATGCGGTGACACTTAGACGAATGTTTTCTTAAGGAGACAATTATATATTGGAAATAGACCAATCATCTTGAAAGAATATCTCCACACAGGATTCCTAGACTGGTCAGAAGTTACTGGACGATTGGACGGTGCAATCCGGGGCGACCGGTGGTTAGGTAGATGCCGGAACAGGTCTCGGGACCGAATACTTGATTGGTGAAGAGACTATTGTCAAGCAAAATAACAAGGAATGAGTCAAAATTTGGGATAACTGATCAGTATTGGCAGATGACAAGTGTTCTGGTTGTATCCAGTCCATCTGTAAGACCTCCAGCCTTTGTTGATTCCTGGAGCTTATTTTCCAGCACTAAGTTCTATATTTAGTTATAAGTTCCAGTAGAAATGTGGCCACTAACATCATCATTCTCATCTGTATTTTACTCCACCAGAAGTGAGAATTTAGTGTTTGAAAAACTGCTCTACTTTAAATTGTGCAGTTTCTGAAATCCCACTGATTCCTTCCTTCAGACGAAGGTTATTGTTAATTAGGTCAACAGCCGAAAGGCTGGTTTGAACTTCTAGAGATTTTACTAAGTAAACCGAGGAGTGAGGTGATTTACCATTGCCTTCCTCACTGAGTACAAACGTAGCCTATGCTTATCAGCATGCCAGGACCTCCGAAAAGCATTTACTTTCCACCCTGTAAATGACACCTTCACTTCATTCACCACAGGATCTGGCTGTATAGTGAAATTCATTACTCTCAGAGGAGATAACTCTGATTAGTGTCTTTTACACTTCTACCTCTTCTATTATTAAATCGTTCAGTCATATAATTGGCTGACCACGTGATAAGAAACAGAACTATTTTTTGTAGCCTGGAACTAGCTGACTGAGTGCAAACAATTTAACACTCCACGTGCCTGTTATGGGTATAGACGAAGGTTATACTGGTCGAAATAATTGAACTCACCATTTTGTAAAAAACCATTTTCAGCATCCTGAAAAATCAAATATCTTCATTTCAGTGACTTCGATGCTTGTAATCCTTCCTCCCACCCGTATTGCCACTTCTGTTAACGTTACTTTTTACTATGGCAGACATATCATCTGTGCAAGTCCAGTAATTAAAGTTCCATGACGACAATTTTTCCGTCTATCTATTTCTCATTTTCCTTCAACTTTGTCTTTCAATACCTCGTGAATTTAATCAAACTCCAGTATTTCATTATGTGTCCGTGCTAGTGTATTAGTTGGTTTTGTTATCAGTCTATCGACTGGTTTCATGCAGTTCTCCAAGCTGTTCCATCTTGCGCAAGTCGTTTCATATCTACATACCTGCAACACCCTACTTCTTTTGTAATTTGCTTTAATTAAGTATTCTAAGATTTGGCTTCTTCTACAATTCATTCCTTCAATATTACCCTCCAATATTGATAAAGCAATATGTGGATGTCTTAAGATATGCCCCATTATCCTATTCCTTCTTCTGGTAATATGTTTTCATATACTTCTTCTTTCATCCACTCGTCTAAGAACCTCTAAATTACTTATTTTGTCCACCCACCTAAGCTTTAACATTTTTCTATATCACCACATTTCAAAAGTTTCTATCTTCTTTCTTTCAACAGCCCGTATCACTCACTTTTTTGCTACCTTTTTTGTGTATAATTCTACACTTCAAACATAGTGTTTTAAGAAAGTTTTTGTAATCTGTAAATAATGTTTGTGGTCAGTAAGGTATTTTTTATTTCAAAGGCCCTTCTAGCTGGAGCAATCCTACTTTTAATATCGCTTACGCTTCTACCATCCATTGTTATTTTACTCCCTGGATAGCAAAATTTCCCAACTTCCTGTATGTTTTCATCAGTTACTTTATTGTATTAGTTAACAATCAAATTTATACATTTTAAGGAAATCAATATTTTTAAAGAATACTTAAGAGTTGTTGTATAAATTGTTATTAACATATAGGCTTAACAAATAATAAAATATTCGATAAATAAATACGTTTTAGAGTTAAAACTGAATAGAAAAATCTGTATTATAAAATACTGAATATTTATTTGAAATTATGATAAGGGTGTTTAAAATATTCTCTGTTGCACAATAACTCTACGTCAAACAATAAACTATATGATATCTATTTTAAAATTATGTAATATAAATTTCAAAGAAGGGTTGATTACCCTTTTATGGTAAAAGTAAAAGTTATATAAAAAAGAAATGAATATATTTTTCTACAGTAAATATTTCAATATGTAACTACGCAGCGTGGGTGGAACTATTTATGTAATATGATTTTTATTTGTCGTGCGATAAACATCTAGCCTAAAATGGTGATAAAGGAATACATCAACAATGATCTTTCTATTCTATCATACTGTCAACGTTTAAGTAATTTTTCAGATCAAAAATCAAGGGCAATAAAGACTTTAAATCAATGACCCTTTTAACTACTCTGATTGTGTCACCTTTACTACGTTTATAAAAAGAAAAGAAAAGTATTTACTTTTGTATTTTTATTTCTATTTAAGATTTTGTTTATAAATTTTAAATAATGGTGTTCTTTGCTTTATTATTATTTTTTTACCTTCTCTTGCCCTATTTGAATATATCGTCAAACTAATTAGCAAACCTCGTAACTCCCATTTTTACTTTCTCTTGCCTATATGAATATATAGGAAGGAAAGTATTGTTTTCATGTCGATTTTTCGAAATCGAGTTTTCACCGGATCTATACGTTTTCAGACCCCCTGAACCCAACAAACATGTTTTTAGCGATTGGTCTGTGTGTGTGTCTGTGTGTGTGTGTGTGTGTGTGTGTCTGTGTCTGTGTGTGAACAGAATATCTCAAGAACGGAACATCGTACGAACTTGAAACTTGAAACTTAAGTTACATACCACTACCGGACGCGACACGAACATTTTCATCAAAATCGGTCAACCGGAAGTAGTAGTTTATTCGTATAATTTTTCAGTTTTTTGCGATTTTCTCAAAAACTGGTCCTACGATTTTTTTTAAAATCGCCTATTTTACTCAATTTTTTATTCTCTACAAGATAGGGTAGGCGCCATGTTTGCTGAAATTCTGGGTGAGGCTGTTTTCACGTAAAAACGTTGTTTTTTTAAGATTACGGCTTTAATATAAATTTTAGCGCAAAAACCAATATAATAAAAGTTGTAGAGAATTTAAAAACCTACAACTTCTGTTTCAAACATTTTTTTGTATGACGCTTAGTTTAGCGGTAATTTGCGATTTTCTGTTTTTTTTCTCACGAAAACGTGAGAAAAATCGATTTTTTTTAACATTTCGGTCTTAGTATGCATTTTACGACAAAAGTGTATATATAAAAGTTATAGAAAATTAAAAGATCTACAACTTTTGTTTAGAGAATTTTTCTCTACAGAGCCTAGTTTAGCGTGAAAGTGTGATTTTCCGTTTTTTTTAAGCCAAATTGAGTTCGATTTTCATTTTGCGTCTTCCACTCATGATTAAAATAAGGTTATGTTTTTGAGGTTAGTTGTTGTTTATTTTTAATATTTTATTAATAATGTTAGGTTTATTATTAATTATTTGCATTGGCAAGAGAAAGTTGTGTGAGTGTTTCACACCAGAGTTTTTTAAATTTTATGATTTTGGTTCCTTCATAACCAAGAGAATGCGCTCTATTCGCTTAGCAAACCTCGTATTTCCGTAAAAATTATTATAAAAGATATATAAGTAATACATATAAGAACACTACTTGTGACTTCAGTAATGGTTTTTTTGACTTCAACTTTATTTTTATTAACAGCTGTACAATTTTTTAAAGCACAACTAGTAAATGAGATGGAATGAATGAAGAATGGGGGGAATGTGACGTGAATGAGAATCGATCCAGTGACCGAATTTGGCGTGAAACTTTGCAAGGAATGTGGTGCCAATATTTTTCAATGATAAACTATGATGGATGATTTTTTTATGAAATAATTTTTTGTTTTTATGAAATGAAACAAGCTTGACAAGTTAAATTGAAATGTTTTTTTTTATGGCAGTCGTCTGTTAACAGGTAGATCGTTAGTTGAAAGAGATTTGACTTTTGGATTTATGTGGTCAATTGTCCTTGTGTGTAATGAGTTGTATGTTGCGTTTACAATATCTCGAACCGTTGGTATTTTCAGGTTTTTGTAAGGGTTATGATTGGTTACGTAAAAAGTTGTGTTTGTTATTCCTCTAAGTGCTTTTGACTGGTGTCTTTGAAGAATATTCAGTGTTGTATTGTGACAGGCTCCAAAAATTGGTCCATCATATAGCCAAAGTGGCCGTACTAGTGATTTATAGAGGATGACTTTTAAGTGTAGAGAGAGCGAGGACTTGCAACCTAAGACGCCATACAACATGCGAAACCGTGAGTCTTAGATCGCTCTGACGTGTGCAACGTGTGGTTTCCACGTGAGACGTCTGTCAAGTATTAAACCAAGGTACCTAAATTTGTCTGTAACTGTAAGCTCAGTATCATTGATGCGTAAATTTGGGCAACCAACAGGCCGAAGTGTGAAAGTTACCTGTTGTGATTTTGAAACGTTCAGTTTAACCCTGCACATGTGGAGCCATTCTTTGATACCATCTAAATGTATTTATACCAGTTATGTGTATGAACAGTACTGGCTTTTGTGTATTTGCAAACCTAGTAATTTGCAGCTGTGCTATTATTCTAACATTGCCATGAGGTGGCAGATAGTCTTGACTGTTGTTTTTGTTTGTATGCAGTGATTTTCATCGTTCTATTCTTCGTTTAATACCGACATTAGAATTAAATAAGCACTTAAGATTAGCTGTAACACATCTTATTTAATATAATATTTTTATAATTACTGTCTTTATCTTGTTTTCTAGTATACGTGAAGTTACGAGCTTTGTCAGTTTGTAGGTTTGTTTTAACAAGGAGTTACGAGGTTATATAGATCTTTTAGACCATATTAAAAACTTTCTTATCCATTAATTTTCCAGTTAAATTAACAGTTACTTACCTAATACTTTATGTATTATATTACTACTTTTTATTTAGTTTAGTTTGCCAAATACAAATAAATTTTTGTTTATTTACCCCACGTCATTTATCAACCAGTAGGTACCTAGAAAGTTTTTTTAAAAATTGAATAACTCGTATCTCCAAAAACAGTTTGTGCAAAATTTGTAACTCCAATATCATTTTTTGTAATAATTGCCAAAAATAGTTATAACCCGGTGAAGATCTCTATTACATGTTCTTTTTAGGCACCGGGCTGGATTCCAAGGAAGGTGAAAGCAATGAACTTCTTGAATTTGAGGTTTCGGATTTAGTAGTAATTTTGAAAAGAATTTTGTATAATAGGACTGTGCTACCTCTTCAACGGTAGAAATCCCTAAATCGGATTGCAGAGTGTCATTGTTTACGTAGAGCTCTTGATATTAAACGTATAAATTTTGATTGGAACGTCTGTAGATGATTAATATTGCTGGATTTTGCTGAGCCAAATAACTGTACTCCGTAAGTCCAAATTGGTTTAAATAATGATTTGTACAGCAGTAATTTTGAAGAAATTGGTAAAGAAGAGGTTCTACTGAGAAACCAGTACAGTTGTCGTAATTTAGTATTTTGTAGAAGTCTTTTCTTGTTTATGTGTGACTGCCATGTAAGTCTTTTGCCCAAGATATGCTCTAAGTATCGAATTTCAAACTTCTGAGGTACGGGAACGTTTTTAAGAAAGACATTAGGACATATTTGTGTGACTTATTGATATTTGTTACTGATCTTAATATTGTTATGATACTGATCTTATTGATTTTTGTGTGACTTATTTTTTATGTAATAAGTGATGTATTGGTATTAACTGTTTTTTCTTTTTGTTTTTTTAGCAGTGATATTATTGTTGTATTGTAGTGTTATTTTTGTGCTATGGGTTTTTGTAATTAGAGTAATTCTCCTCCAAGACTTTGTTCTTTTGGAGGAATAATAAATGAAATAAATAAATATTCCTTTTCAAAGGTAGTTTAAAACAAAATATATTTGAGTTCTTAAAGGAATACCGTCAAATGTCAAATATTTAAAACACATATATGTCGGGTATAAAAGGGTTTGCCGCATGTGCGACAAACATACAATTGGTTTACCATATTTTTATTTGTGTTTGTAGAGTGAATTACAATTACAAATGTTCTGATGACAAATGACAATGATTCAAATGATAAGATGAAAAATATGAGGAAGTAGACCACCCATCGATGGAGCTTCTATGTTTTTCTTATATTGATGTAATTGTATTCCTTTTTATAGTTAGCTTTATTTTAGGCATGCGTTTTTTTTTTATTAGGGTAGCAACAAATCTTTGTTCTCAGTTCTCTTTAGCCTTCTGAATTGCCCGGAAAAGTAATCAGCTAATCATTTCAATTAGTTCGTTTTTATGTCTAGCAAATTTCATATGGAAATGTAGATAGTAGCCTATTTTTACTTTCCCTTGCCCTATGTGAATGTACTTACAGGGATGGAAAGTATTGTTTTCATGTAGATTTTTCAAATCGAGTTTTCACCGGAAATATACACGTTTCTTGGCTTCCTGAATCCAAAAAAAAACAGGTTTTCAACGATTGATCTCTGTGCATGTGTCTACGTGTGTGAACAGAATATCTCATGAACGGAATATTTTACGAAGTTGAAACGTGGAACTTAAGTTACATACTACTAGGGGAACGGACATGAACATTTACATCAAAATCTGTGAACCGGAAGTAGTAGTAGTTTATTCGAGAATTTTTTCACTTTTTTGCGATTTTCTCAAAAACGGTTCCTATTTTTATTGTTTTTATATGGTCAGACAATTAATAATATATTAAAGAAAAAATATACATAAAAATGTTTGATAAAAGATAATGGAGTATGCAAACAAACTGATCCTTTTCGGTATATGTGTGGGACGATAGCGCGGTCACTGGGTAAAAGAGTTTCCAGAAAGATGCTCAGTTGAAGTTTAACAAGACTCTGACTGTTCCAGTGTAATTGAAGTACGGTAGTGAGTCCTGAGTACTTTGGAAGAAGGATAAACGTCAGATCCATACAGCGGAAATACGGTTCTTGAGAAGAGTTCAGGGGTGTAGTTTGAGGAATCAAATTAAAAATCAGGAAATCCGGGCCCATTTCCATGTCTCCCTTCTATTAGAAACAGTTGACCAATACAGAGAGAAGTGGCAGGAACATTTTTAATTCGTATGAGTGAAGATAGATGGGTAAAACGAGCATTAGGTTACATACCTGCTGGACGAAGAGATGTAAGTAGACCGTGAAAAATGTGGGCGAAGAACTCGGAGTTGGAAGGCCTAATCCATGACAGGAAGAAGAAGAAGAAGATAAAGAAGTATATGGGTTATAAGTAGAATTAAATAAAGAAATCAGAAAAGAAAGAAGTTGATAAACAGGATGAAGAGAAGAAAAATTTAGAAAAATGGAAAGGGCGAGTAGAATGTAGGAAAAGGTAAAGGATAAGAATGGAAGAATATTTGTATGATTAAAATGAGGATAAAGAAGAAACATAGTTGAAGAAACCAACAAGAAAAAGATGTAATGAGACAAGGTAAGATGATATGAAGAAAGGAAAAGAATAATTTTGTCCTTTTAAGCATCAATCCATTTTATGCCTTCGTCAAATCATCAAATTTAAATTTTAAAAGGAATAATTTAATACATTATTAAGTGACTAGCTGACGACGAGATATGGATGGTCAAAAAAGAAGAGAGAAATAAATTGGAGAGAGTTGAAGAGTATCAAAGAAGGTGAGATACGAAAAAGCGGCGAACGTTGTTATGTAACAGCAGCACTAAGATACATATCGAATGTATCACATTAACATTTATTAGGGCTCTGATATGATCTGATAAGTGTATTCGGCCACTTGGCCCGGGCCAACTTCCGAAAGTCACCTCTAAAAGTCTTGAAACAATACTTCTACAGAGACGAATGTGTCCAGACGGACACATTTCTCAAAACCTTTCCAAAATATTACTTATTATTCCTAATATAATATCGACTGTATATCTTATAAACCTATCAACAGATCATTTCATACATATATTTACTTTTCAAAATTCTCCTTTTTTGTCCCACAATACTTTTTTATTCGCTTCTTCAAATATAACCTAAAATTTATGTAAAACATACACTACCAAAAAATGTTACGAAATATTCAATTATTTTTTTATGATCCGACATGATTTATACCGTCCTGTCTTAAGTTAAATTCATTTTCTACCATTCATTGGAAAAAGAATAAAAATTACTGACTGTTTTTCAAATTTATCAAAAGAAAATAATCAATTTACCAGACTCGTGTCTGTGTTGTCGACCTCCCAAAAACCAGACGATAAAATAAGTAAAAAAAACATGATAGGCTATTTAAGAATGAATGGTCTCTTTTAAAAAAAATTGACGTACAAAAAACATCGGTTGACAAAATTGAATTGGCAGACCAAAGTTACGAAGACTGATGAATTCTGTGATATTTGGTCCATGTATTTAAATAAAATATTTTTGTTTTTGTTTTAGTAACCATTTTAATTTTTCTTTTAAATTCTTTTTCGTCGTCATGAAGTTATTTGCCCTTGGCAGATCTCTTACGTCATTTTTGTCTCCAACTTGTTCTGTTTTCCGCCAGCGTCTTAATTTCTTGATCGCTTATAACCCTTATATCGTCTAAATCCTGTATTCTTTGATACCATTTTTACTTTTGCCTTCTACTAATCTTTCTAACATAATTTCAATTAAACCTCCACTTCTTGAAATGCATCCTAGCAAATTAGGCATTTATCGAATGAGTGCCATTAAATTATTCTTCTCTACAACTTCTTCTTAAGCCCCAAATTGGAGCATTGAAGTCCACTTTCAGTCTTTAGGGGATCGTTTGACGTAATTTCTTCTATCCCACATCTTCTTCATACTCTCAGATCTGGCCTTCCTCTGCTCGTCAGTTATGTTATATTGTCGAACTTTTCTGGTTAATAGTGGTTAATTCAATTTTTTGGTTCTTGAGGTTTGATCCATCTTCTCAGAATTATTTTTTACGTTATCCCAGGGTGTTAAAATAGTTGTATATCTCCTGTAGTCAGCCATTCTATGATTTGTATTTCATGAGCTGATTGAGAAGTTTCTTGACGAGCCTTGTTTCTGACATCCTCATTAAGTGGCTGAAGAATGAAAATCGTCTTTTTCTCATCGTGTCTGTTATCTTTTCGTTTTCATTGTAGTGTATTGTTGGGCACGAGCCACCATTTCCCGTAGGACTGATGTTTAAAGTTAAGAAGGGTTTATAATATTCGTCTATCAATTTTATTGAAGACTATCAGTGGTGGATTTAGTGTTCAACCTGAAAAAGTTTTGGAGGTATAATTTGGCTTTGGGTTTCAATAAACTATTATGCTTAGACTGCTAATAAATTACAATTAAATTACTTAGATTACATTAACTACAAAATACTACTACACACTTAAAACTTAACTAAACAACTATACATTTTATAAAATAACTCCATTGACAAAACTCAACTATCGCAGCACATAGTTGTACCCATTTTCCAGCCCATATTCTCAGCTTTCATTCACTGCAGGCTTTGCTCCTTTCTTCTGTCCACCTGCTGTTTTGTTTTTTCCTCTTCATAGAAGCCCTTAAAGTTCGTTAATAGTTGTCCGAATTTAATTAAATTCATTATGTTTTCACAGTTTATTCCAGTTTTCTCAGTATCCTTTTTAATTTTGTTTAACTATTTATCCGACACCTTAAGTCTATTGTTTAGTGTCTTAAAAATGTGTTCAACCGGTTGTCATCCATTCTATACAGATGTCCGTATGTTTTAGTCTTCTTCCTCTAATCGTTTCAATTATTCATTCATTTTCCTTGTACTGTTCTTCTCTACCTCGTAACCAATAGGCCTATGTCCGTGTACTATCTTCGGACCCATTCACTCGTGGAGGATCTTTCTCTCAAATGTTTCTGCTTATCTTAGACCAGCCTTCCCAGTCACTCTAAGGCACTCAATCGCGTACAGACCCACAGGTTTTATCACAGTATTATAATGTTTAATCTTTGCTTGTCTTGAGAGTACTTTCTTTTTAAACAAGTGGTGAGTTCCTCGGATTATACCAGCCATCTGTCCTCGTCTGCTTTTGTTCACTTTCTTTTTGATGGTCTTCGATTATATTATCTCCCCGAGCTATCTGAAGCTATCAAATTTTCCAATTTTCCCGTTTTGTGTCTTCAAGTGACGAGAGGCAGTTTTGATGTTTGTTATGTATTTAGTTTTCTCAAAGGAAATCTGTAATCCTGCTTTTTTAAATTGTTATTTTAACACCTTGATTTGTTCTGTTACTGCATCCGCGTTCCTAGAAACGATTACTAGGTCGTCTGTAAAAGTAAGACAGCAAAACAGTCTATCTTTAAAATAAAATTATTAATTAAAATAATATGTATTTTACTTTCATCATCATTCAAATCAGTTTTCAAATCTGTACACCGGAGGTAAAGGGCACAGAGTCCATATTTTTGAAAATTGACTTTTTTACATGGTTCTTTATAACTTTTTGTGCTCTTTTCAGAGGTATCCTACCCCAAATAATACGGAATTTAGCTAGTAGAAAAGTTCACCAAATCACATTACCTATAATACCAAGGTAAAGAGCACTAAATGGACATGTAGCTTTTTACTTTGCATTATTATTAATTTCTCAGGTACCATGTCCACATAGTGCTTTATACCTCTGATATTGTTAAATGATTCCTAATGTTATTGGACTTTCACAAACGCCATGTCCACATAGTGCTTTTCACCTCCTACATTGTAAACTCCAGCCTTTCTTAGCTTGCTCCTACTGTAGACAAATAATGACGTCACTGAGCATGCGCATTATATAATAATGTGTACTCGCTGGCTAAAAAGTAACAAATTTCTTTCAAAAGTATTTAAATATAAAATACTTTCAAAGTATTTTTATAAATGAAATTGTTAGGCCTACATCATATCATGACTGACTTTTTAAGTACTTTAAGTACTTATAATTTAAAACATAGTTAACTTAATAGGAATACGACATCGATAAAGTCGTGGACCCTAGCGTGCACCCTGTAGTAGCTGACTTTGGTTTGCTGACTGTACGAGCAAACTAAGGACGGCTGAACTGTACTATGATTCCACGAAGCATCTCACAGACTTATGAACATAGTGTTTTGCCTTAAAGGCATGAATAATTTTAAAAGAAAATTGTATTGCAGAAGTAAAAGGCACAAAGTGCTGTAATTCCAAAACTTTAAAAAAATTAAAAATTTGAGAAATGGGTATTGAAGAGCTGTAAATAATTAATAAAATCCCATAAATTAAGTTTAAAAAAATTATTAAAAAAGTGCTAGATAAACAAATAGGGGAAAAACATTCATTAGCTCTCTTGTAAAATTAGCAAATTGTGACTGGTGCTCTTTAACTCCGGTGTACAGAAATATTATAAAACATAGTAAAAACCAATCAAATTTTATGTAATTCAGAGAGATTTCTACAATGAAAGTTGTATTTAAAAAGACGTACCTACTCCAGAATAAGTACGATTTCAAACCATGTTCATAATACATTTAAATGAGTAGGATTATTAAGTTCCCACAAAGAAATAGTCCTGTCTTTCTTTTTATCTATTTAAATGCTTGAATATTTCCAACTATTTTCTATTGTTGTAAATAAACTAACGTGTAAGTTATTTAAGTATAAGTAAAATGGTAAGGATTAAATTCGGGATAAATATTCTTTCAAGAGAAAAAGCATGGTTCACAAAAGAAAAAGAATGGGAAAAAGTTAAGATTAGTTATGGAAACCATTAACTTAACTACAGTGTGATCTATTAAATAGGTTTCCACAGTATTTTCTACATATCTGGACAAAAAGGCCTTAACATAAATCAATTTGTGGACAATGCAGTCAAAGACTCTCTCTTCTGTTGTGTTTTGTACAATGCAGACTTTACTTTTTTTTCTTATTTAAAAACTTCTCTTGTAATCTTGCATGTTCTTTCTCTTTCTGCCTCATTATATACATTTTCTTTCTCTTTTTATTCTAAGGTTATACTGTGCTTTACTACAGAAAAAAACACATGGTGTTAAAACCACATGGTATAATGGAACTTTAACTTTTACAAGACCACATAAAAAGATCTTCAGCTCTAAGGATCGGCTTATATATATTTCTTGAACAATCATGTACCAACCTCTTACTTGTACTAAACCTATCCTGTTTCTAGCATTCACACTTATTTTCTGTTACCTTTATCTTTTGATTAGTTTATTTTTATTATTTTACATTTTTCAAACAACCACAAAAGCATGTTATACAAAAGATCAATGAAATTTGTACTCAGATAGAATCCAAGAAAAATAAAATATTCCAATCGTAGTATCCAATATAATACAATCGTAAAGACAAATAAATTGTTAACATAAAATCTTCAAACACATAAGATTTGATGGTTTTACATATCAAATAACAGATTGAAGAAAATAATCCCTATTTGATGCGGGTAGATTTAGTGTAATTCTATATTCAAATAGAATAATAAATTTCCTGGTTACAGACAAAAATATTTTAATAACCTTTGCAACCTAACTTGTACTTACAGAAGTCTGAACACGGAACATGTTTAAAGGAAGATTAAAGTAAAAAATGTGTTATTTTTACTAGCGGTTTTTGGTTTTGTGTGTTTTAGGGGGACCTGTAACCGATACATAGACGTGTTAAAATAATTATCACTCGTTTTCTAAAAATGTTTGTAAGAATAGCAGTAGAACGATATTCATTTTATTAAATCTTTTACATATTATTTATTTATACATTAAGCGGAGAATCCATATGGCAGAGACGAGATTTTTGCGAAGGACTACGGGGTGTACACGCTTAGAAATTATAAGAAATGAGGAAATAAGGTCTGAATTGAGTATTTACAAGTTGAACGAAAAGATAAAGGATTAAGATAAAGATAAAGGATTATAATGATGAAATTCGTTAATCTCAGAGGAGATAACTCTGACTAGTATATTTTACATCTCTATCTCTTCTGTTCTTAAACTCCATAACCATAAAATTGGTGGCCATGTGATGAAGAAATAGAATTATTTTTTGTTCACTTCACCGCCTGTTAAGGGCACAAATAAAAATTATGAAAAGTGAACAATAAAAAAATTTAATTCATGACAACATACGAGGTGTGGCTATTAAATAACGAGACTACGTTGTAAAAAATTTTATTTTTATTTTATACATAATCACTTTTTGTCACCTTCAATATACACTCATTCTCTATCCCTACAACGCTCCATGCGAATTTTCCATTGTTAGAAACAGTGCTAGAAGTCATCTTCTGTCAGCTCCTTCAGGACGCGTGCCGCTCAAAAACGTTTGAAATGAAGCTCGCAAAACTTTTGTGCGCGATTGAAAATGACCCAAATTTTTGGGATTTTTTTGTGATGAAACTTGGTTTTTTGCTTATGATCCAGAAACGAAGCGCCAATCCATGCACTGGAAGAGCCGAATTTCACCGAGAGCCAAAAGAGCTCTAATGAGCAAGTCAAAATTTAAAGCAATGATTATCGTTTTTTTATATCTATGGGATTGTGTATCTTCACTGGGTTCCTGAAAGTCACTAATCAATATTACTACCTTGAGTTACTTTCTAAATTACGTCAAAGAGTAAGGCAAAAATGCCCCGAAATGTAGCAGGACAAATCATGGTTCTCCACCCAGACAATGCGCCACCTCATTCCCCGTTATCTGTCAAGAGGTTCCTAGCCAAGTACAGCATCTCAGTGTTAGAACATCCACCTTATTCACCAGATCTTGCACTATGTGACTTTTACCTGTTTCCTTAGGTAAAATCTGCATTAAAAGGGATAAGATTTGAATCTGTCGAACCTGTAAAAGAGAAAGCGGCACGTGTCCTAAAGGAGCTGAGAGAAGATGACTTCCAGCACTGTTCCCAATAATGGAAAATTCGCATGGACCGTTGTAGGGATAGAGAAGGAGTGTATATTGAAAGTGACAATAAGTGATTATGTATAATATTAAAAAAACATTTTTACAACGTCATTCTCGTTATTTAATAGCTACAACTCGTATTTTTCCAAATTAATCAGCACATTTGTAGATGTGAAAGTGTTACTGCTACAAATAAAAAAATATATGTTAAAAATATATTCGGTTACAAAATTAAGTTAACAAAGGTTATATTACATTCACACGTATAGCCAGACATTTTGTTGCTCACAAATAGCGGTTAAGGGAAACCATAGTTCATTTATGCTCTATATAGAGAATTTATAATATTTATAAACCTATTCTAGTCACTCTTACCGTTACTATTATAAAATGTTGTTTCCTCAAGTTTCAGTGTCTTCGTACATCATATAAAGACAAAGTTAGGTAGCATCCTTGTATAAGAATATGGTGTGTATATATGCCTCTTGTGTCTTCTAATACAACTTATCATTGTGAAGATCAAGGCTCCCTCTGACGAAAGGTCGGAAGGTGCCTGTTTACATGCACTGATGGGGCACGAATTCGAGTTTTATTACTGACGATTCTTCAAAGGGACAGCCGACATTATATCTGAACTGTCTGGATGTCCTTACTTCATAGTTTTTCTTTTTTCTTTTCGTTTTTTGTTTGTTCTTTGAAATGAAAGATGATTTATTATAACGATCGTTTATAATAACGATTTGTTCAAATGAAAAAGTGTATCAAATGTAGGTTTCTCAGTTTTGTTCGCCTGTTCTTCTTCACTGATTAAGATTTCTATTTATTTACATCTGAATTTCATATTTTAATCTTTTATAGAATTATTAGATCAATATTTTAATAAATAAATGTGTAAAAATCCTATCAAGAGATGACGCGTATCATGGCTGGCGGCAATTTTGAAAAAGGCTTACCTTTGACATGTGACAAAAATCATTACGGATTTCTGTATCTATGCCTACTTTAGGAGAAATCGAATGATGCCATATTTGTTTCCAAATTCCAAATTTGATTTACTGACTTCAGGTTTTGGTCCACTTCCGGTCAAAACCGGAAATTAAACCCCAATTCAGGCCCACTATCTCTTTGAGTAGATTACGAACCCGCAAACTGTTTGTTGCTATATCTTGTAGTTTCTGACACCTGGACGTGACGGACAGACGGACGTAGGAAAATGACAGAAATTATAATATTCTTTTAAAAATTGCCACCGCTAATATAACATTTTTTTTAAGCTTTATAGGTTTTTCAACTGCCCATAACAGCCAGATGGCGTGTCAGATTATTTACACTCAATCTGTTTGTTGCAGGGCTAAAATAAATAGTTCTGTTTCTTATTACATGGTCAGCCAATTAAATGACTGAATCATTTAAGAACAAAAGAGGTAGAGGTGTAAAAGACACTAATCAGAGTTCTCTGATCTCTTCTGAAAGTAATGAATTTCATTATACAGCCAGAGCTTGTGGGAAATGAAGTGAAGGTGTCATTTGCAGATTGAAAAATATGTGCTTTTTAGTGGGCCCGGCATGCTGATAAGCGTAATTTTCCACTCAGTGAGGAAGACAATGGTAAACCATCTTTTTTTTTTTTTTTTTTTACAATATAGTATTTCTTTTGCAATCAGTTAATAAATACAATAACTTTAAGCAAATATGAGAAAATCTTAGTAATGTCCTTAGTATTAAAACACAAACGACACTCAGTAGTGTGTTTGAAAAAGACCAAACTGTGAAGAAACAAAAAAATATATCTATACAAAACCAAACTTGATGAATCGTGAATCAACATCCCGAAACACAAAGTGTTGAAGCTGGAGATGACAATGACGATGGTAGAGATGAAAACGACGCCAATTATGAGACGCTGATGATTAGTAGTTGAAGTAGAAAAGATAAAAATAAAAAATTTAAATGACTAACAAAATCGTAGAGGTAAGTCCAGTGGTTTAAAGCGTTTCAGTCTGTAAGTATCTTCGCTGTTGTCCAGGAGGCTAATCGCTAATGGATTCTGATGGTCTTCTAGTTTTTACTAACTAACTCTTCTTTTTACTGAGTAAAACCTCTACGGGTTCACACCAGCCTTTCGGCTGATGACCTAAACCACAGGTTTGTCAAGATGAATATTTATCCGTCTTGATGTATGGCATACAAACATAGATTCTGAGTTGTTTGCAATCCATGAATTGCTAAGAAAAATCGGGTGTAAAACAGTCTCACGACTTTCTATTGTCAATGTAAATAATGAAAAATGTAACCTATGTTTAATCTCATTAGACAACAATGTAAAATGGAAAATTACTTGCTTTACTTTAAGCGGGGATTGTACAATCGCATCCCGAACCTCAACCTCCACCTCAGTCTGTTCCACCAATCCTCCTCCTCCAGCCATCACTCCTGCATAACCTTTCTCACCCCTTCTTTACAAGTTCCGCAAGGACTACTTCTCTTCCTCCGGCCGGCTGGCTTGTAGTTAAAACCTACCTGTCTACCTAAAATTAAAAGACTAAAACCTAAGGAAAATCATTAATTCACACTAAATTGTGTTTTGTAGAAAAGTTTCTTTAAATTCAAGTCGTAGGTTTTTTTATTTTCCAAGGATTAGGAGGAGGGGAGAAGGAGGAAAAGTAAAGAAAATTGGGATAAGGAGGAGATGAAGGATATGAAGGGAGAAACAAGAGGAGGAGAACTATAGAGGATAAAAGTGGAAAATTACAATTATTTGGAAACGGACATTAGTTGTTACAAAATTAAAAATAATTACACAATAATTAGTGTCATTTTGTAAATTATTTTTATGCTATACCTCCAGCCATTTATGTTGTGCGGGCGAGTTTCTTTTACATACTAAACCTGCCTAGTAGTATCATTTTAATTGCATAAGTAAGCTACTATAACAGACCAAAAGATATTAAAAAATATTTTGAAAAACTAAACTTTCATAACTGAATATTTCTGGAAATTTATGTTGGCTTCTTTATGCTGCACTAACATTATTTCGCATGTAGGCCTTCATTAAAAAAGTTTATTAGCAATTTAAAAACAAATTAACCATCATTTTATTTTTATCGTCTGGTTTTATTACGTTAATAAATTGTGTAAATTTTTTTTGACAGATGACGGTATCGTAAACTGTATCATTTTTACCAAATAAAATTGTTCACCATTTATATATTTTTATCTTTTGTAAAATTATAAGCTTAATTTTATTTTTGTACACTGTTAATCAGATGTTGTAACAGTAGGTTATTTGCCAATTACTAGCTATCTCAAATAATCAAAGAAAAGAAATTAACGCCTTTCTATTCTCTTCTCACTTGTACATTATTTTAAACAATTTATTTTCTTACCGGAAAAATTACCTTCCTTTGGAATGTACAGATTTTCTTTAAATCTCTAATGACAATTGATTGTAAATTGCAATCTGTTCTATTTAAGAACAATAAGCAACCCCATGACGCAATCAGTTGAGGATGTTATAAATGATGCGTAGTTTTGTACTGATTTAAGCTGATCATTTCTGAGACTGTGTGGTTAATTGAACCCCAACCATCAAAGTACACCAGGAAGCTCTGTCTAATATCAAAATCCGTATAAAAGTAACTACTTTTTCTGAATTTGACCCAAGGAATATTGGTCTGTGAAAATCAGTTGACACTTTCGGCGACGGCTTTATCACTATACCAAACTTTGGTCTAGTGGTAATCTTTGGGGTAGTTATCCCCTTTCTACTTTAGAAGAAAATAGTCAAAATTTAAATGCTCTACTTATACTTGGTAGATATTTTTCAGATTATACATTTTCATTTCTAGAAACTATTTGGGTAAGTACGAAAACTTTCTAACTTATTTCTATATATATAGTGGCGACTATTTACAACACTATGGGTCGTTTGTCGCAGTCAAAACGCCATTTTTGCCTGTCTTGCCATGACTCCTCCTCCATGTTTCTTCTCCCCATGGCTCTGTCAATACCTTCCATCCATCTCCCTCTCGGTCTTCCTCTTTTTCTATTTCGCTGCGGTCTCCAGTTCCACGCCTTCAGTGGGATTCGTACGTTGCTCATTCTTCGCATGTGACCATACCAGTGCAGTTGTTTTCTCTCAATACGGTCTATTATTGAGTCTTCAATGCCCATTCTTTACTTATTTCTTACTTATTTCTTGTTGCTTATTTATTAATATGTTGTTCTTTTGGTCAACAGCCAAATGGCTGGTTTGAATCTCTAGAAGTATTACTAAGTTATGTAAAACGAGGAGTGAGGTGATTACCATTGCCTTCTTCACTGAGTACAAAAGTAGCCTATGCTTATCAGCATGCCAGGTCCTCCGAAAAGCATCTACGCTGTACCCTGAAAATGACTTCTTCACTTCATTCATCATAGAGTCTGGCTGTATAATGAAATTCATTACTTTAAGGGGAGATAACTCTGACTAGTGTATTTTACACCTCTACCTCTTTTTTTCTTAAATAGTTAGTCACATAATTGGCTGACCACTATAATAAGAACTGAGTTATTTTTTGTTGCCCTGGAATTAGCAGATCCGAGTGCAGATAATTTAATACTCCACCTGCCTGTTATAGGCGTATTTATTATTATAGCAAGTAGTAAGATTAGCATGGACTACAGAATAGTTGCACTACAGCATACAAGCTAAATGTCATCCAAAGGTACCAAAACAAGGTGATCAGGAATTGTGTAAATGCTCCAACCTAGAGTCCGTCTACGCTAAGAGTACTCCGACGTAGGCAACCAGCAAAACAAGTGAGCATGCGCATTAATTAAAAATACGCACGGGATGATCAAAAATAACAATTCCATACAACACTAATTCGCTCTAACCTTAATACTATAATGAAAACACGTTCAAATCATCTGTTAGAAAATATTTTATAAATCTACCATTAGTTTAGGCTACCATTAATAACTAAAACTTTTACTATTGTTACTCTTACATTGTTATATTTCGTTACATTATTTACTATTATTACATTATTATTTATGGTTAGTAGGTTTTTAATAAAGACTCAGTTTTATTTTTGGTCACAAGTAATAGGCCTAATATAAGACTAATGCGCTTGAATTATAACAGGAGAGTAAACAATTCCAGTGATTAGTTGTTTCATTTCAGATTGTTAATTTCATATTGTAAAAATAATTTATGTCTGTGACTAGTTTAATACAACTGTTTTCACATGCCCGTGTTTAACTCATTTTTAGTTTCATCAGGTATCTTTTGGAATTGTATAGGTTCGTTTCGATTTTGTTTGTAGACTGAAGTTGAAAAATTTTGAAAGCTGTGTTTTGTTAACATGCGTGATAGTGAAAGTGTTGAGTTTATGAAACATAAAAGCGGTAACCATTAAAAAGTAGAAAAAAATTGTTTTGTTAAATGTAACTGTTAAAATAATAAATTAAGGAGTCTCTTCATGAAACTACAATAATTACAAGTAATCTGAATGCTATAATTGAAAACGCTTATAGGATTATGTTTATTTTAGCTGGATGTAGATATTTTCATGATGGAACGTAGTTCAAGATAATTGTGTCAAGGGGAGAGGTAGATACGCCCTAACTAGTGTAAAACTTTCGTTTACAACCTATAGAAGCTTGCCTCGCGCGGAGTACTCTTACAGTAGACAGACTATAGTTGGAGTATGCTCACAACAGTGGATATCCACTGTGATTTGCAAATGACTTCAATAGTTAACGAGATGTGTCAAAGTTCCAAGAAGCATGAAGATCACCACATTGACGAACTTCAATTGTTAGACATTATTCTGATCGTTAGAGGACTGTAAAGGTCAAAAACTGTTGATTTAGTGTAGTAGACATATTAACAGCATGAGTAAAATTCAAAAACAAACTGTTATTAATTAAATTTTGCGGCATTCCCTCGTGATTAAAATTAGATTATATTTTTCATTTTACATTGTTTAGTAATGATTAAACATAGGTTATGTTTTATTATATATATTGGCAAGCGAAAGTCGTATGAATATTTCACACCAAATTTTTATTATTTAAAATCGAAATGTAAAAAATAATAAATAGTAATTTGAAGTGTTTTTAACTTTAATTTTAAGTAAAATATATTTTTATTCATGGGGGTTCGAGAACCGAATACACTACCAACAACAAATCTCTTGGACTAAATAGATTAACTTGTAAATTAAAATTCCACGAATATTTTTTTTATGAAAATAAAATTAAAAGTAACTAATATTTTATGTTGTTATAAAATTTGGACAGCAGGAGATTGTTCTTAATTTAAAATTTATTTGTTTATTTAAAATGGAAAAAGGATAGAGGAACGGGGTACGGTGTTAATAGAGGTTTTAGTTTTGCAAATAAGAAACTTGTTGAAGAAGTGACTTTAACGGTGGTATAGTAAAGGAGTGGACCAATGATTGCACTTCTCTTGCTCTGTAAAAACAACCATCGCCTCACCATCCTCAACTCGCGTGCTACAAGTCTATAAAAATCCTTTTTAAACATTCAAAAGACTTGATGTATTTATTCTTCAACGATAATTGACTCATAATAATCTCTACACGTACTCGAATAAATCATTCTCGTAAATTAGGATTTTTAATTTATAAGTTAGTTATATGTTACATATGCCACCAAACGAGCCCCTTTCCTTCCTCACCACCATCGACCCCCCCCCCCCCCACCTTTTTTGAATTTAATATCCTTCATCTAATATTTACTTTTCCATTTACCACTTAAAAAAAACAATTGAAATTTGTGTTAGCTGTAATTGTATTTACAATAACATTTGGATATGACAAAATTTCCAAAATCATTTAAATGTAAACTTATACATAAGATAATAAATGTTGTTTAGGTCATCAGCCGAAAGTTTGGTTTGAATTTATAGAAGTTTTACTAAGTTAAACGAGGAGAAGGTGGTTTACAATTGCCTTCCACACTGAGTGGAAAAGTACGCTTATCAGCTTGCCGGACCCTCTGAAAAGCACATATTTTCCACTGTGCAAATTAAACCTTCACTTTATTCACCACAGGGTCTGGCTGTATAATAAAATTCATAACTTTCAGAGGAGATAACTCTGATCAGTGTCTTTTACACCTCTACCTCTTCTGTTCTTGAGTGATTCAGTCATTAATTGGCTGATTATGTGATAAGAAACAGAACTATTTATTTTAGCCCTGCAACGAACAGATTGACAGTAAATAATCTGACACTCCACCTGTCTGTTATAGGCACAGATAATAAACATGGTCGGAAAATCGAGCTAACTTTCCAACAAATTTTTTACCCGTTCAATATTTTACTCACTTTGTGTCATATTTCGATGCTGTAGGCTTGTTAATATTCTAACAATTACAAGACTACAAAATCTTTTTTTTATATAGACCTACCGGTTGTCCCACGGAATTTGAAACATAAATGAAAATTGTATTGATTTTCATTAATTCCTAATGTTCTATTCCCATGAATAAATGAAGACTTGTTATAATGAGAAATCATAAGAAAATGTTTAGATTTTTAAAAAAATTCAATTTTGAAACATTTTAAGCTGTATTTTAGCTTAAAATACATAAATACACAAATTTGTAAACCGTTATCTATTTAAGTATTGTAAATTTTATGAAGTATTTGCGTTGCATGTTCTAGAATAATGGTAGAGTCATCTTCTGTAGGGAGAGTAATTTGGAGGTTCGAATCCATCTGCGGTAAAAGAAATTTATTGTTAAAAATTATCGGATTTTTTTAAAAATTTTGACAATTTTGTTTCCACATCTAAAATTATTGCAACAACCAGCTTCTCTGGAAATTATATGTTATTGAAAAAAATACCGAATTTTCTTAAAAAAAAAACAATTTTTTAACTAATTAACTTAGCTGAAATAAGTAGTCTTTAATAATGGCAATAATAAATAATAAACTTATTAATATTAATAAGTACCAATATTTATTTTTTTCTAAATTTAAATTTAAATAGTAGCCTACCTATAAAAATTATAAACACAATATTTATTTTTTTTATTTTATTAACTTAATAGTAAAACAGAATTAATTTTTCAAAATTTAATTAATATTTCATTTTATTTTATATTTTTCCCAAAGTCATTATGTAGTTTCTGGAGTTGTAATTGCAACAATTAAAAATAAATTTGTCGTGGACCAATCATCGTACAGTAAAGATGGAATTTTAAGTTTTATTTCAATTAGCAGTATAATTTATTAATTAATTAGAATTATGTTAGCGGAATGATTCAAATTCACACAATTAACCGTTACAAGCTGTTTAACAGATGATTTTTAGAAACGAAGGTTCCTGGTTCAAATTCAGTAAAGGTTTTACACTTTTATACGGATTTTGAATAGTAGACAGTGGTTACCGGTGTACTTTGATAGTTGAGGTTCAATTAACCATACTCTTTCAGGAATGGTTGGCCTATACCGACCTGTGAAGTTCATCCTCACTCTCTTGCACAGCCCACAAATCATCCGCAAACAGTGAAGCATTCAATAGCAAAGCAAATAGTAAATCATTCAAATCATAACTTCGTAGGCATTATTAACAAAAAAAATTAATAACTTTTGTGTGAGTTCTACAGAGATGGGGCTTTCAGATTAGACTGAGACTTTTAAGAAAGAATGATAAAAAATTGTCTACTGACAGGTAGCGGTAGAAAGATTCAATAATCGATAGTGCTAAGTATGAATGATTCTGGCTAGATCAACAATCGATAGGTCTAATGTTAAAGAAAGACTATTCTTTTCTTTCTAAATATAGAATAAAGGTAAAAGAATAATAGAAAATAAATAAAAAAGGGAAGATAAAAAAGACGGAGAATATAATCATAGAAACGTAAGAAAAAGATAGAAATATAGTATTGTCACGGATATGCTATGCCCCCGTCTGTGTAATAAAAAGTAAAAAAAACACCCCCATCCGTAAGAGAACGCGCTGGTAAACAATGGACACATGATTGAAGCGTGCCGTGTCAAAGGTTATGTTGGAACTGATTGTTAAAAAGGACTGTAAAAACGGCCAAGCCCAATACTCACACACGCTTAAACATAATGTATACAAAACGAGACGATCTTGAAAGTTTTAATCATAAAAAATAATAGTAATGATGAAATCCTGATAATTATTAAAAATTTTTATTTTTACAATTCTCTGGCAAAAAGTGGAAAAACTTTAATTTTGTTTGTATCACTTCGGATTCTGGAATACTTATATGACCATGAAAAGACTGACTGAACAGCCGAATTTAGTCTACCCCAAAATAATAACTTCTTTCAATTACAAAAAGCCTTTTTTTGTATCCGAGGCGACGAGAAAAACTCATGTTCACTCCTACACAGTGGGTAAGTACTGTTGGACTCAATTGAGGCGTCCTCGTCCAGTCCCAAAGAGGTCACAACCGTCTACTAACTAAAAACCCGCCCCCTGGCCACTTCATCTGACATCAGCAGAACTCCTCCACCTCCCTCGGAACTGTTAACATAATTATAATAATAGTCTACTAAAAGGGAAATGTCGAGTTAAAATTTACACACTGTCAGCGGAGCGTGGAAGAGAATCGTACCCTAATTCCCCCTCGCTGTCACTGACCAACATTCACTCTCTTACTTTTATTCATCTCTTTCATCACAAGCTCAGAAAATAAGTGTGTTTATTTTATGAGGTTGGGATAGAATTTACTAACAGTAAGTTAAGGCGATTCTGTTGGTCTCCAGATGTCTCCTCCCACCGTATTCTCTCGATCAATTTCTCTGCAAACTGAGTGATCAATTTCCAGCTCTCCTCATCTCGCAGCATCGCTGCCCCCACTCTCTCTGGGCTCCCTAGTGCAATTGAAAAAAAGACTTGATACTCTACTACAGTTTCAGTCGTCTTTGTGCGATTCCTGGTAGATCGGGAGAATTCATGTTGCGTAGCCATTATTATGATTTTGAAGTTTGTTTCTGAACCTGCGGTACAATTTTAGAAATGTGTCCTTGAATTAATGAATGCGTAAATCATCGTCTAGTGTTCTTTTGGAAACGTGACTCGGGAAATCAATAATGAGTTCCAAGAATTTACTTTGGATTTGTGAAATTACTAATGGCTTTCCTGCACCATTAATTTGACTACCATACATCCAAATCGGTTGGAGCATCACGTCAAGAGTTTTAATATCATGGGCAGTTTTGATTGGTTGGCTAAAAAATATGCATGTACGTAAACATTTTTAAATTGATGTCAATGTGTAATTTTTCTAAACTATTTACGCTGAAAAGAAATTTTGGCATTTTTAAGGAGCTTTTTGAATTGTTTTTTAAATTTTCTGCAATCAAATTAAAACGATTTTCAAATTGAAACTAACTTTTTTTTAATAAAACAGTGTTGTTTGGTTAAGTAAAAAGTTATGAACAATATTTAATATAATCAGAACTGTAACTATTCCAAAAAGATCTTCTTCTCCTTTTCCTTTTGGTGCCGATCTGCTGCTACCGAATGTTGGTAACCATTGTCGCCACCGGCTTTCAGTAGCGCAGTCGTAGAGCTCATAGGACCGGCCGGGCATCCGGCGGCGTAGTTCATAAAAATGAAAACATCGAACGGGGAGGTCGTCTTTACCGCTGCCTAAAAGATTAGGAGCAGCCGCCGACGCAGCGAACACCTTTCACCGCTGCCTCCGAAGAGGAGCAGTCACCGGTGAAGTGAAGCGGGGTCGTCTGTACCGCTGCCTAATCTAATAGGAGCGAGTTGCCGACGCAGCGAGCACCTTTTACCGCTGCCTCCGAAGGAGAGCAGTCGCCGGTCAAGCGAGGGGTAGGGAATGGAGGTGCAGATGACGGAAAGAACTAACTCAATGTTGAGATGTCAAATCCCCGTATCGATCCTCGCTCACAGAGAACTCGATACTGTCATCTTCTCGACTATCGCATCGCCAGTGCGTAGATACTATATGTTGCCACTTGGTACATGCGCTGTGAGAGGTATGACCGCTGCGCTGTCTATCGACAGCAGCAACCCCATCACAGCGCCAACAGTGGGCAAAATATGAACTACGTACCGGCGTACAAGTAGTACAGTATCACCATTCTGGCAATTATACTCATAATTCTATTCGCCGCTGCTTTGAAAGTCCTGCAGTAGAAGTTGCAAACCAGCCCTCAAGTTCTTTAGCCAGGATATTGATTGTCTTCCGTCGCCTCTCTTACCAAGGAAATATACATCTTTTTTTTACGCACTCTGATATATCTTTCCTTGTAAATTCACTCCATAGAGATAAAATCTCGTGTGAAACACTAACACAATTTTCTCTTGCCAATGAAAATAATTAACAATATAACCTAACATTAGTAATAAAACATTAGAAATAAACAAAAAACTAAACTCAAAAAACCATAACCTTATTTTAATCATGAGTAAAAGACGCAAAATGAAAATCAACCTCAGTTTGGCTTAAAAATACGGAAAATCACTCTTTCACGCTAAACGAGGCTCTGTAGAGATAAATTTTTAAGACAAAAGTTGTAGATCTGTTAATTTCCTATAAATTTAATTATATGCACTTTTGTCTTCAGGTTAAGGCTAAAATCGTTAAAAAATCGATTTTTTACACCTTTTCGTGAGAAAAAAACAGTAAATCGCTAATTACCGCTAAACTAAGCGTTATACAAAAAAGTATTTAAAATAAAAAATGTAGGATTTCAAATTCTTTACAACTTTTATTAAATTCATATTTGTGCTTAACTGCATATTAAAGCCGCAATCTTAAAAAAACATTTTTTATGAGAAAATAGCCTTCCCAAGAATATCAGCAGACATGGCGCCTACCCTATCTTGTAGAGCATCAAAATTTAGTAAATGAGGCGATTTTTAAGAAAAATCGTAGAATCCGTTTTGAGAAAATCGCAAAAAGGTAAAAATTACACGAATAAACTACTACTTCCGGTTGACCGATTTTGATGAAAATGTTCGTGGTGGGTCCTCTGGTAGTATCTAATTTGAGTTTTAAGTTTCAAGTTTGTACGATGTTCCGTTCTTGAGATATTCTGTTCACACACACACACACACACGCGCACACACACACACACACACACACACAGACCAATCGCTAAGAACATATTTTTTGGATTTAGGGGGTCTAAAAACGTGTAGATCCGGTGAAAAGTGATTTCGAAAAATTGACATGAAAACAATACTTTCCTTTCTATACATTCATATTGGCCAGAGAAAGTAAAAAGTCGATTAGAAAAGTCAGAGCAGCATTTAAATCAATGAAATCGCTGTTTTATTTAGGAACTTAAGCCTGGAACCAAATAAATCAATCAGTTTTATGTTTCCTTCAAGTTAAAGTATGGTACTGAATCGAGAACTCTGTCTGATGCCATTGAAAAGAAGATTTAGGCTTTTGATTCTATCGACGTATTTTAAGATTCTCTTGGATTTACCACATGAGTAACGTGACTATTGGTTCAGCTATATACAGGGGCGGTTCCAGGGCTGATTTTCGGGGGGGGCTATCTTGTTTTTATGTAGCGCTTACTACATAATTTGTAATTGAGTCATTGAAAAGTCCTCTTTTATGCTGTTGTGCTGTAACCACAATTTTAATTCATAGAGAAATTTTCAAGGTACTGACTGATGAGAGTGGCTTTTGACTACTGACACTGATTGTTATCTTAATACTATTTAAAAATAGATACTCTTTCTGTTTGACTCATTTTTATACTAAAATAATTATTGTTAATTGATAGGTACGAGTATTAGGATTCAGTTTTGTTAGAAATAATAGCTTATAGAAAATATTAAAATAAGTTTTCCTAGTATTTCGGGGGGGCATGGCCCCCATGGCCCTTCCCTGAAACCGCCCTTGGCTATATAGGGAGTCTGCCTTAACTGCTGTTGGCGGTTAAACGATACAAAAAGGAGTACTTTGGACGTACCATGAGATAGGGGTGTACCGTTGTAAAGTATAATTGTACAAACAATGGAAGTTACGGTAATTCCTAATTACTGTAACTTACATTACTTAGGTAAAACCCATTAAATGATATAAGGAAAAAACCCCACTGTCAGAATTAGTTAAATAGTAGTTAGACAATAAGTTATAAATATAGCCAACTGTCAATCATCTGATACGGGGTAATATTCTTTAGACGGGTGTATTTCCCCCTCTGTGTTACAAAGGGGGTTCTAAATTGTTACCAACTTACAGCCAATCATTGGGATGGTTCTCCTTCCTTTTGACCCTTCAGGTTGGTTAAACGGGGTTGGTAGGAGAGAAAGGCCTGTCGACCAGAGGTTTCCTGATTTCGGATATAGGAGACCGAAATCAGTTCCATTGGGACGTCAGAGTGGAACAGTTAGTTAAGAAGGAGCAGTATTTGAATAAGTGACCTAGTAGAACGAGGAGTGACCAGGAGAACGAGGAGAAGAAGAAGAAGAAAGGGGAAAAATATTTAATTGGAAGTAAATTCATTCGTATATTTATTAATTGTTTTAAATTTTGTTTTAGTATTAAAGTCGCGGCAGAAAAAAGGGTTGGCTATACTTTAACCCTTTATAGGGCAGTACTACTGGGAAAAAATACATGTAAAATGTTAAATTTTGTTTTATAGGGACTTAAATAATGTATTTCTAGTGTCACAACAATAAGATATTTCTTTTTTTATGTTAAGCCCTATTAAGTATACTTACCAAGGATCGTTTATTGAAATGGGAATCGTATAATGTTTAGTGGTAAGAATGCTTATTAAAACAACTTGTAGTCCTATACAACAGAAAAATGTGTAGAATAACTTATCAAAACTTCATAATAGCATGAATGCTTGCTATCCCGTAAACAACTCAAATTTTCTAAGCACAGTACAAAAGTAACTACAAAACAACACGGTTGGGTACGCTGGTATGAATCGTTACCACATTCGTGTAACTCTCAAAGCAAATGGTCACTGCACTCTAATTTCAAAATGTGGTTAGCCTACTTAATAAGAGAACATCTATAAAAACCATAAAAACCAATAGGGTTCAACTGCATAGCTTATTCTTTAAAAAAAAAATCAACCTTATGCCAGTGGTAAGTATACTTACCACAGACCTATAATGGGTTAAAATAGGTTAGGGTAATTTAAGAATAAGTTTTTTATTAAGTAATACATTAAATATTGTAGTTGAATGCAAAGAAACATAGCTTTATTTAATCAATTTTTTCATGTTTTACTGATAGAGTTGGCGTCCAATATTTTGTTTATTAACATTCGTATTTTTAAATTCATAAAAATGTATTTTCCCACCGGTATAGTTGAAGGTGGTGCAGAGGTATAACTACCTTCTTGGTTGATAGAAGAAGGATATTTTAGCTCACTGGTGAAACTGGCCCTTGTACTTTACATACTAGCCGCTAATGTCAGCTGTGGCTTCTTCTCAGTAAAACAATAGTCCATACATAATGCTATGACTTATGTCATCACTTTGCAAAACATCCAGAGTATATACTTTTTACTTTTTGTTTGTTATTTTAATAGCAGTTGTAAAATTTTACGTGCTATAACTCTGACTTAAATACAGTTAAACGTTTAATTCATTCGTTGACTGAATCTGCGTTTTTGCACGTTTGGACACTAATCTTTTCATGTTTTCTCTGTCATAGCTGGTTTTACTGTTAGGTTTCTTTTACATACCACATTCTTGGATTAAAAATAAATTCTTGTAGATTTTGTAAATATATAAAATTTGTAATAAAATCTGTAAGTTTATTTTTACTTAAGTATTTAATTTTTTTTTTAATGTCTTACGACTTGTTTTAAGTATCATTTGTAAACTACGTTGTTGTATGAACGTTGTATGTGGCTGTGTTTTTCTGTTATATGAGTTCTTTCTAACAAATCGTTATTCACGTTATTACAAGAACTTTTATTTTTAACACCAACTTTTTTTTTCTTTGGGTGGTCTGACTATACCAATATAACATCATAGCATCATTTAAATAATATAACATCATAGCATCTATTGCATCATTTTCAATGTCTACGTTTTTTTCCTGATTAGATTTTACCACGCATCCCCTATTAGATTTTCAAATAAAATGATAAAGGTATTTTTATTTGTTTTACAAAAATGAGAAATATTATGAAAAGTAACGTTTTAGTTAATAGATACAAAAATTAAATGCAAGCTATGAAAATGGTAATAGATACAAATGAGCGATGAAAAACACTAGACGTAATTTGTACATTAATCAAATTGTTTTTTTAGAACCAAATCAACAAAATTCAATCTTTAGATCCGAAACAGAAACAATAATAATAAAATGAACATTGAATATACAACATACATATTATTAGCTTATACATTAATAATACGAAAAAGAAGCTGCTGTAAGAAAAGGTCTACGACAAGGATGTTCATTGTCACCACTACTTTTTAACTTGTATATAGGAGAGGCTGTGACTGAAGTGAAGGATAAATTTGACGCAGGAATAAAAATTCAAGGAGAAACAATATAAATACTGAGATTCGCCGATGATATAGTAGTATTAGTCGAGACAAAGAAAGAACTAGAGGATATCTTAAATGGAATGGATGAGATCATCAGAAAGGATTACTTCATGAAAATTAATAAGAACAAAACGAAAGTGTTGTGCAGCAGCAAGAGTGGTTTAAAAGAGATGGGAAGTTTAAAAGTAGGCCACGAAAACATACAGGAAGTTGGGGAATCCTGCTATCTAGAGAGTAAAATAACAAAGGAAGGTAGAAGCACAAGTGATATCAAATAACAATAGTGGGTTTTAACTTATTAAAATTTTCAGACCCTAGCCAGGAATCGAATCCGGGACCTCTTTGTTCTATGCTAGCACGCTACCACTACGCTAAAAAGCCTTCTATTTTACCAGTTTTGTTGCATATAAATTTTAAATTTCATCTATTTACGGGTTTTTTATCCCTAATTTGTGTACGTTGCAATCTGTTCAATTCAGCACAATAAGCAACCCCATGACGCAATGAGATGAGGATGATGTGTCTGACGTATAAATGAGATGTAGTCTTGTACAGACCCAGGCTGACCATTCCTGAGAAAGTATGGTTAATTAAACCCCAACCATCAAAGTACACCGGTAACCACTGTCTAGTATTCAGATCCGTATAAAAGTAAACTACCTTTACTAGGATTTGAACCAGGGACCTTCAACTCCAAAAATCAGTTGTTAAACAACTGACTCGTGGCGACGACTTTACCTCTAGACCAACCCGGTGGGTTTATTTACGGTTATAAACGCCGGAATGGTGGAAAATTTTATTAATAAAATATAATTTTTATTAAAAAATAAATGCGGACTTTAAAAATGTTACGCACTCTGATATGTGCTAACGTTCAATGATTTAAATTTATATACTCGTATTATTATAATACTTAATAATCTTACCAGAAGATCTTAAATAAATCCATATTACTTTTTATGTAACAAAATTTTAAAAGATCATAAAATAATAAAAAGTAGCAAAATAAAAATATTTAAAAAGAATTCAAATTTAACTGCCGTATTATGACCACATACTGTTAATTATTAATTCAATAAATATTAATTCTAAACTCCTTGATATTCATCTAAAACAAATTTGATGACCTTTAAATTGATGAATTTGTGACGAAAAGTAAAATAACAAACGCAATAAAAATTGTTTATGTTACCAATTAAGTACGAATTGTATATAAGTCTGACCGAGTTGTAAATAAAGTAACTGACCATATTAAAGTTCAAAAATAAAAGCCATTCAGGTGTTACGCAAGATAATAAAATTAGATAATTTTACAACAGGAATTTTTTTATTATGTCTGATATTGTGGTTTATGGTAACCGGATATTTAAAGAAATCTAAGGTAGTAAAAAACGTTTATATATTAAATATATCATAGAATTTACAATTGTATAGTAAAGAAAAAGATTAGGTTTTCGAGATAGTAAGTTTGAATGAATGAAAACGTAATAAAGTGAAACATATTACCTTACTAGTTAATGCCCAGTTCTCGTCAAAAATTTTTATGCCATGACCGTAGTTTATTACGCCATTATCAAATTTTCGAATGGAAAATCTTCTTTTTTTTAAATATGATTGTTATTCATTTTATGTTGTCGAATTCATAAAAAAGAATCAGGGGAAACCGACCGTCCCTATCTACACAATGTTATTTTTCTCAAATTTGTGTTCCTTTTTCAAAAAACCATTTGAGGTACATCTCTCAATTTTGCACCACCTATTTTAAAGTACATTTTATGAACATCGAAGTAAATTCTCTTGCCTAACTCAAAATTTATATATATATATATATTTTTAAATTTTGTATATATTTTTTTTAAAATTGACATTAAAAACTGTTTGTTATATCTGATAACTAGCACAATAACTTTTTTATAAAATGACATACTACTATAATTTTAGTTTAAATTATGTATAATAATCCCATTAAGGCTGTTCCAAAGTTTTAGGCCTCTTACTTGCAGTAGTTTTTGAGAAAAAGGAACATATGTATCAAAAAATCAAACTTACGGGAAACAACCTTTGAAGTTTAGGTTGACTGCTATAAAATTATGTCACCAGCAGTCAACCAAACAATACGTACCACATCTGCTCTGTTGTAAACACTAAACAACTGATAAGAATAATGCCAACATCATATCGAAATGCTACCAAAGAAATAAATAAAAATATTTAAAAAAACGTAAAAAGTGCTACATTTAAAAAAATCAGATAGAAAATAAAAATCCGTTAATCAGCCAAGCACGTGATTAACTTAAAAAATTTAATAAAAATATTTTTATTGTCATTGAAACGTGATTTAGCTACCATTGGAAAGAGGGAATTTCAAACTTTCTTTTTGGTTTAAAATCTAAAAATCTGTCATTTTCAGATTTTTCGCGGTAAGTCTCCCCTTTTAAAGAATTTTAGGGTTGTTTGAATGAAATTACTAATGGTTTGAATCCCGGCTTAGATTTTGAAATAATTTCCATTTTATTACACTCAGTTGCCTTAAGCACTAACGAATGAAGATATCCGAGGAAACTAGATGTTTTAGAAACCGAGGAATGCTTGAGTTCAAAAGGAGAGCTCCAAGTTCCCTCAAAGTTCTGCAATGCAGACCTGAGGGAAGTAGAGGTGTGGGTAGAACTTGGAAGAAATGTCAAAGTTAGTTTTGTGATCGGAATCGGCATGTTTACCTATTTATAGTTGAAGACGAAGAACAGTACATCGTTAATATATTTCGAACCCAAAACAGTTGTTAACGATAACGTTACTGATGTTAGTCTAAGGAACAGAAAGTTGGACTCTGGCAAAGAAAATTATTTTGTATTGCTGCCGTACAGAAGGGGTTTTGAAGAAGAGTTTCTCGGGTCTTCAGGTCTTACCATGTAAGCAATGAAGTAGTGTGACAAAAGATAGTAAAGCCAAACAGTGTTTTTCCCTCGTAAATGTTCAATTTTAGACGACGTGAGGTGACTTTAGACGTTTCTAGAAGCTATTTTTGCAGCCCACATTTTCAGCATTTGTTCACTGTGGGCTTTTCTCCTTTCTTCTGTCCACCCTGAGTTCTGTTTTTCCTCTTCATGGAAGGCCAAAAAGTCCGTAATTAGTTGTCTGAATTTGGTTCGGTTTATTCCGGTTTTCTCAATATTTTTTTCAACTTCTTTAAACCATTTATCCGACACCTTAGGTTTAATTTTTTAGTGTCTTAAAAATTTATTTTGTCAACTGGTTGTCATCCATTCTATACATGTGTCTGTAAAATTTTATTTGTCTTTTTCTAACAGTTTCCACTAATTGCTAATTTTCCTTGTACAGTTCTTCTAGACCTGATAACCTATATTGTCCGTTTAGTATCTACTACCCCATTATCTTGCGGAGGATCTTTCCCTCAAATTTCTCTGCTTCTCTTAGACCAGAGGCCTTTGCGGTTATTCTAAGGCACTCACTTGGTAACATACACATAGGTTTTATCACAGGTTTTATCATAGGTTTTTTTATCACAGGTTTTGTTAGGTCTAATCTTGGATTTTCTTGAGAGTGCTTTCTTCTTATACAAGTGGTGAGTTCGTCGAAGTGCACCGGCCATCTTTCCTCGTCTGTTGTTGTACGCTTCCTTTTCGCTGGTCTTTGGTTGTATTATCTTCCCGAGGTACTTGAAACTATAAACTTTTCCAATTTTTCCGCATTGTGCCTTCATGTAACACGGGGCTGTTTTGATGTTCGTTATGTAAAGACAAACAGTGCATTAGATGGAATTTAAAAAAAAACACTGTTGGGTTATGGACACCTGCGTCAAATTAATGAAGACAGATAGCTCCAAAGAATATAGACTTGAACTCAACGAGACAACAAGGAAAGAGGACGCCCAATAAAGCAATGGATGCTTGGAGTAATAGAGGTGATGACCTACGTTAAAAATATATTTTCTTCCCGATAGGTTAAATGCAGTTCATTAACGTTTTAATGTATTGTCCTACTTCATTTGCTTCTAAATTAGGATTAGGTAACCGGCTTCTCTGCTTAGAGTAGGCATTTCTTTGTAGAGGAACACGGTGGCTATAAGGGGAGAGGAGGAGACCGTAATAAGGTATTATTGATGTATTACTCCAGTAAGTTAAGTTTAAATTGAAATTACATTCGTATTTTCACTAATCAAAATAAATCAATTGGTAAAGTAAATCACAGATGTTAAGGGAAGAAAATTAATAAATTTATAGTACCTTACAAGTTTATAAGGTGTGATCGTATAGTCCTATAACACATAAAACACTGTAGACATGAGAACATATGTGTACACGTCATTGTTTCTATGCATACGTTTATGTACGTATGTGATAGGTTACAGCATATTTTACACCACACCTTACCATTGCATAAATCCCAACGGGCCAGACATGTACAAGAGTTCTCCAGTCCAGTATTATTTTGTCTTGGACTCTCTCGACACATCGTTCTTTCATCCTTGGTGTAGAGCTACAACGACATGAGTACTCGTATAACTTTTCTTGTAAAAAACAGAAAGGTGTTTGGGGCTTGATTCTCGTATGTTTATACTCTATTTAAACTCTATCTTCATAGTATGCTCAAAAAGTTGTACCCATTTTTTATTTCTCTGTTAATCAGATCCGTAGCCTGCTGGCCTTTATCGAGGTCTGACATAATGGTAATCTATTTGATAGCTAAATTTTATTTAGGTAAAATAATTTTAACGAAACCTTAGGGTTTGTTTGTTGTTGTTTAAGGTCATCTCCCGAAAGGCTGGTTTTAACTTCTAGAGGTTTTACTAAGTAAAACGAGGAGTGATGTGGTTTGTCATGCCTTCCTCACTGAGGGTAGAAGTATGCTTATTAGCATGCCGGGCTCTCTGAAAAGCATCTACTTTTCACCCTGCAAACGACACTATTAGGTAGGTGCTTTACTATCGCCTTCCTCACTGAGTTGAAAAGTATATTTTTCACCTTGCTGATGACGTCTTCTTTTCATTCACCACAGGGATCTGTATAATAAAATGCATTACTTTCAGAGGAGATAACTCTGACTAATGTATTTTACGCCTCTTCTGTTCTTAAATAATTCAGTCATTTAATTGGCTGACCATATGATAAGAAACAGAAATATTTTTTGTAGCCCTGATACTAACAGATTGAGTGAAAATAATTTAATATTTCACCTGTCTGTTATGTTGAGTTTTACATGGATTAAAATTTTAAATAAACAAATAAAAATTGGTAAAAATGAGAAATAATGGACAGTGTGATAAAGGAAGGCAGAATGATTAAAAGTATTCTCCACTTGGAGATGGAAGGAAAAAGACCAAGAGTGAAGTGGATGGGTTCAGAAAGGAAACTTGGAAGAGGGATAAAAAAGTTGATGATGATAAAGATCTCAAAAACGGATAAAGATTCCCATTTTTAGTTTTGTTCATCAAAAATATTATTTTATGACCCTGAATGTACAATTTTGATTTTTCATAATTTATGGATACAGCCTTGGTATCGTTGTGACCTCTGATTTAAATCACAAATGTTTGACGTCAGCAAGTAATTTTGATATTGATTCTGTTGTATCTACAAAACGTTTGCTTTTATGAACTAGATTCATTGTAAACACAGAATTTTCTAAGTTTGACAACTTCTGTGCTACACCAGTCTGGTATATTATGTCATTAATTCGAATTTTTACCCAAGGATTAAAAATGCCACAATTGTGTAAATGTTTAAAATTCCACTTTTTCTTGTACCAATTAATTAGTTAATTTGAATTTTCGGGTGTTTTATCTCTTTCGGTAGGTTATTTCATTTCATTTTGATATGATATCTGGTTTAGTAATACATAATATACTGTAGCACAAAAATTTGAATTGCAATACAGACAAGTTATTGAATTAACATCACGGAATTATTGTAGTGTCCCTAAATTATTAGTGTGTTTATTGTAAAAATTTTGGTGTGCAAGTTTTTTTTTAATCACCAATATGTGAACGTGCAATCTGTTCAATTTAAGAACAATAAGCTATTCCATGATCTAATGAAATCAGGATGTTGTGTATGATAAGGAAATGAGGTGTATTCTTGCATAGACTCTGATAGCTCATTCCTGAAAGAGTATGGTTAATTTGAACCCCATACTTCAAAATACACTGGTAACCATTGTATAGTATTAAAAACCGTATAAAAGTAACTACCTTTACTAGGATTTAAACCAAAAATCTTTGACTCCAAAAATCAGCTGTTAAACAGCTGGCTCGCGGCGAGGACTTTACCACTAGATCGACCCAGTGGTTTGAACAAGGTTTAAATAGTAAAATATTAATATAGAATAATCATAAAAGTGACGAGATAAGGAAATAGTCTGTAATTACATTTATCTAGAGTTTACTACCAGATTGAATTGAAACATGGACATTGGAAACCAGCATAAGGCAAAATTAGAAGTGATGAAGAACCTTATGAGTGTAATACAAAAGATCAAGTAATCCTGATCGAGAAAAGCGGCATAATGAAAATATATTACTGGGTATCTGATGCAAAAATAACTCAGTATAAACTTGAATAGAAGGTAATAGAAATGTGTCGGAAACATTACGAGGAATTATGTTTTTATTGTGAATATTTTTTATGGTAAATTTCTGGATAATAGAGGAAAAGTACAGCTGAGGAAATAGTGTTTAGAAAAGTTAATGAAAGATGTGAGAGATCGTGAACAATAACAGGTTTGCTGACAATTCAGTGTTATTGGCAGATTATCTGGAAGGCCTACAACAACCGGTCAGTACAAGGAACGAGAATATGGTTTATTATTTATATTAATAAGACAAATTAAATGAAAGGTAAGATGAATCATTTTGTGTTCACCCAACCAAGTTGAATGTCAACGATGAAATGATGAGTAGGTCTCAACTGTTTCCCAACTTGGATTTACATCAAATGATAGCTGGGAACATTCCTCAGAGAGATAAAGAGTGATTTCTCTAACTGCCTCTTTGTTGGAGCAGCGTCAACGATTATTAACAGCTGAATCGACAGTAGAGGAATAGTATCAATGCACAGTAGTGGGAAAGGTGAAAACAGAACAACCAGAGCAAGTAACATCTTCCAAGTTTTTTTTAATTGTAAAACAAATAACACAATTATCAGGAGATGGTAACTACCTTATATAGTTCTGTAGTGGAAAGGGTCCAGATGCAAAAAATTCTTCTTCTTGTTCTTCATTAATAAAACAATTGTCATTTGAAAATTTAATTTTCAAATGACTACGTAAAAAAATTAAATTAGAAGAAACATACAATTGGACCTGCAATTATTATATTCTAAAATGAACTTTAAATAGTTCATGATTTTATTAATTTGCTTACATATTCGGGAAAAACCAATAATGATAAATAAAAATAAAAGTTTAAGTGCCAAATGAAATTCCTCTCTCAGTTAGATATGATAGAATATGCACAATTTTCAGCCCGGATCGTATCCTCTCCAAAAGAGTAGGAATGGAAATTTTGTTTTTCTTCCCAGTCATATCAAACTGACTTTCTTTGCCATCACGTTGTCAATCTACCCTTTCAGAACCGAGCTTTTATTATTCGTGAATCATTTTGTGTTCACCCAACCAAGTTGAATGTCAACGACGAAACGACAAGCGGGTTTCAACTGTTCCTAACACGAATTTACATTAAATGACAGCTGGTATCATTCCTCAGAGATATAAGAGCGGGCCCTCCAACTACCTCTTTGTAATATTTGGAGCAGCGTCACTGATGATTAACAGTTGAATCGACAGTAGGGTAATAGTATCGATGCACAGGAGTGGGAGATGCGAAAACAGTATAAGTAGACCAAGTTACGTCTTCCAAATTTGTTTTTAAATTTGTAAAATAATAATGTCGGTTTCATCTTATTTCTAGAAGACTTTTAGGAAATATTTTTTTAATGTAAAAATTTTGAATCTTCCTGTATTTGAACATTACGTTTTTGTTGTCTACCCGTCCGTCTTCAACATCAACTTTATATATAAATAAATGTTTAGTACAAACAAAAATAAACGGAACATTTTGTATGTTTCTATTGCATGTTAAGTAATATACCTTGTTACAATAGTGACAAAAAAGCTATAATGCAACTTTAATAACTCTTTTATTAACGATTCGATGTTAAATTTATTTTTGTAGTAAGATTTTATTAATTTTTGTACCATAGTTTTGTTTCAAACGTTACATATTTTTATGTAACTCTGTATTTAACGTTGTATATTAGTTATGCAAGTTTAAATTTTGTTGTAACATGTTTTCCTTTTTCAATAATAACATAAATATGTCATTATAGCGATATTTGTATTTCGTTGTTTTAAATAAAAGATATAGGACATTTTATAATGACAGTACCCTACTTTTGAGGGCATGTCCGTATTGAAATATTCAATAGTGTTTGTGGTTATATCTGTCGCTTAAATATTATGTTTCATGGTGAGTATAGAAATTTTTGGCCGTTGTGTAAAAGGCATGTTACTTTCCGACGGAAGCCTAAAACGGTGCACTTTCTGACGAATTCCAGGTAGAGGAATATGACCCGTGTACTTTCCGACGATTTAATGCCCCCGTAATAAGTTATCAAATAATATCCCAGTTGATCGTACATTTGGCAACTTTTAAATAAATAAAACCAACTACCAGATATGCGTTTAATTAGTTAAAGCGTTCAACTTGTTGGTTACTCATCTTTATTGTTCTTGGAACATGTTTTTGTTCTCACATTTAAAATACAACGTTACGTCTTGGGAATCGTTCTGTAAAGCAGATGCCGTCTTCAGAATGCAAAAATGGGCTGTTAGGGTCATCTTAGGAACTAAAATACGTAATTCTTGTAAACCCATTTTTTTAAACAACTCTAAAAATGTACTAACGTTCCCATGAATTTTCATTTAAGAGAGTGCATTATTTCTGAAGAACAATGAGAATTTATTCTTGGAAAATAGAGATAGGTATCCATTCGTACCCGACCAGGCACAGGATTGTTTTAGAATTGTCCAACATGAAACTACCGGATACGGAAAAGCATCGCACTATGCCGCTGTCAAAAGTTATAAAATCTATCAAATCATTTGAAATATCTTTCATTACAGTTTTAAAAGTCAACCCAAACAGTTTCTGCTAAAAATAAATTATAAATTAATAATTTTTTTTTAATAACCGCTGAAATCAATGTATAAAAACAGGGTTCAACTGTCCGAGTGTATCCCTGCATGTCTACATTCAGACACCTCATAAATGTTAATTTAAACTTTAATTTGACAATTTGACACCAAATTTACGTTTATAAGTGGGTAAAAATTATAGATATATGATTTTTCTACGAAAACGCTTTTTTTTCTTTTCTTTTTTGCTTCAACACGTATCATTGGGGTTGTAATGAACTTGGTGACAGTAGGAAATATATATTATGTTTGTTTTACATATTATAAAGTAGCTACTCATACGTTCATTAGTCAGTGTCGTGTATTAGTTTTGTGAAGTGAAGATGGTTAAAAACCGGTTTGTGTGGCGGGTATTTAAACAGTTTCTTCGTAACGGGCTGTTAGCGTACAATTGTTATCAGTTTGTAAGAGACATTATTAATATTTTATTTGATTATAAATGGCCATAAATCTTTTTAGTTATATTTCATTAAAATCTTAAAGCAGTTTGTATGGATTATTTCTGCTATTAATTTAATTTAGTTTATTTTATATTTATATTTTGGTTATAACAATATTATTATAGAAGTACAAATGTCAAAAAAAGCAGCATTGCTCTAGCTAGAAGAACCTTTGAACTGAAAAACAGCTTACTAACTACAAACACTGATTCACAAATTAGGAAAAATTTCTTAAAAACTATAATTGGAATGTAGCATTATATGGGATCGAATCGTGGGTAATAGGGTCTGTGGAAAGGAAGAGAATAGAAGCTTTTGAAATTTGTGGTATTATAGCAAAATGTTAAAGATTAGTTTATTGGACAAAATAAGTAATTTAGAGGTCCTTATACAAGTAGATGAAAGAGTATATGGAAACATCTTGCCAGGAGAAGGGATAGGCTAGTGGGGCATATCTTAAGACATCCTGGTATTGCTCTATCAATAATGGAAAGTAATATTGAAGGAGTGAATTGTACGGAAGGCAAACGTTTGAATACTTTTTTTAAATTACAAAAAATGTAGGGTATTGCAGGTATGTAGATATAAAACGACTTGTGCAAGATAGAATAGCTTAGAGAACTGCATCAAACCTGTCGAGAGACTGATGACAAAAAACCAATATCATTTAAATGTAAGTTATTAATCCTGTTCAGTTATATTATTCCTTATACTCCGGTCCTGATCCGAGGCTAACTGTCAATGCTTGCCAGTGAAAAATTTTTCCCCAGACCGAGTTATGAACCCTGCTCTGGGTAATCCAGTGGTGGGGCTGCCACCTTAGAGAGCCTAGACGGGCCTGGGTTTCATTAGTCCCATCTTCTAGGTTCGTCCGCCAAATGAAATTTTACTGAATAAAATGAAATCCGCTCGAATGAAATTATAGCTGTACCACTCATAACATATGGGGTGAAACATGGGTGTCATTACAGAGGAATTAATTTCGTATCCAGGCTATAGGTATCAGACGAACTAATGTCCCATAGCCGAGCGAGTGAGAGGGAGATATGTGGCATAACTACGCATGCGCCCAAAAGTCTTTACCGTTATAATCCAAATCTGAAAACATACTACAGTCGTTATCTTGCTGCATGCATAAACGCTTGCTCACAACAATGAGTAAAATTAAAGACAATGTTATTGGAACGGCGCGTATGGCTTGTGCGAGTGAGAGCGTTATGCATTCTCTCACTCACACGGCTAAGGGACATTAGTTCATCTGAATACTGTACTTAAATGAGATTTTTGCGGGACTGAAAGGTTGTAGGTACCGGTTAGATAGAATACGTTACGAAGCTACATGCGTAGAGTTAAATGTTTAGTCTCTATGTGAAACGTTAAGAATATACAAGAGAAACTGGTTCAACCATTTACTTCGCATGCCAGCACACAAAGTTCCTCTACGAGTAAGGAAATATAAACCTAGAGGGAAGCGAGACTTTGGAAGACCTAAAAAGATATGGACGCCGGAAAAGTCCATTGAGCCTAATCCTTAACAGATGGTGATGATGAAGTTATGAATATGTAAATAAATATTTTTATTATAAATTTAAAAATAGGTTTCGTTATTTGAAAATAACATCTTGAAATAACCCGGGATAAACGTCTCAGTATTAATAATTTTTGGGAGTATAACTTACCCTTTTCCCATTCTACTTTTAGATTTAAATACTTTATATTTCCGCGACAGACGATTTTTTTCTATTTGTTTAAAAACATCTACGCTAAGATACATGTGTAATATGTCATCTAAATGTACAAAATGCTATATATTTATTGGTAATCTCTAAAATAATGTACAGTGAAAAGGGATGAGTACAATACTAACTAATCCTGGTTTGTTAAGTTACTAATAGTACACCGGGTATCTCTTCAGAAATGCTTAAAGTTTTTTTTTCTTTTATTTAAGTACTTATAATAATTGTCATCTGTCAACGCCACTTAAGTTCCCTTCAAACAATTTTGTCAAAATAAAACTACACATTTATTTCATATATTTTTAGCATTGTTTTAATAAACCCTTTTCATATTCTGGTCTTATTTCATGTAGTAATGTCGGCGTTAATTTTGTTCAATTTTTCTAAAGACAAAAATTATTTTTTTTTTATAAGTGAACAAGAGGTATACTAATTGTCTACTGCATCAACCTTGAGCCTATTTAACAAACTTAGAAAAAGAGGAAATGAATGAGATTCTTTAAAGAGCAAGAGAAAGACATGGTTTGGTAAAAACCAATATTTCACGTCTTTATATACACCTTCTTTCTCATCATCAGCTGGTGTGGGGTCATCTTTAAAAAGAATAAAAAATAGATACTGTAAATGGTAATGATGCATCGCTTTGTCTACACTTTCCTCCAGCCATTTCCACTATAAATAATATTTTATAAATATCTTCTAGTCTTAAAAGCATAGACCTTGTATTAACTAAAGTGTAAAATTCAGTTTTTACTTTTATTGTACACCTAGAACAGTGTATTATAAATGTAACTCATAGTGAATTACGCTATTGGTTAAAAGAAATCAGTACTAATTCTAAGGAATTTTGGTAGAAGACGTTAGGATAAGGATTTTTGCTTGTAGTAGGTAACAATTCTAGGTATTTTTATAGTAGACGATAGGAAAATGATTTTCTGAATGCAGTAGCTAACAATTCTAAGGATTTTTTATTGTAAACGATATGATAAGGATTTTTGATTGTAGTAGCTAAAAATTTTAAGGATTTCTGATAGTAGATATTAGGATAAGGATTTTTTTTCGTAGTAGCCAACAATTCTAAGGATTTTTGATAGTAAACATTAGGAAAAGGATTTTTGATTGTAGTAGCTAACAATTATAGGGATTTTTTATTGTAAACGATATTATAAGAAATTTTTATTGTACAAGCTAACAATTCTAAGGATTTTTGATAGTAGCCGTTAGGATAAGGATTTTTGATTGTAGTAGCTTGAAATTCTAAGGATATTTAATTGTAGTAGCTAACAATTCTAAGGATTTTTGATTGTACTAGCTAACAATTCTAAGGATTCTTGATAGTAGACGTTAAAATAAGGATTTTTGATTGTAGTAAAATTGTAAGAATTTTTTATTGTAGACGCTTCAAGATGCGAATGTTAGATTAGGTTCCTGAACCCCACAGTTTTATTTATTTATTTATTTGTTTTATTTAGTTAAACATAGTACAATTTATTACTATACTTTGCTATAAACAATATTTTTAACTAAATATACTTTTACTCAAAAACTCTTCTTCACGAAGAGTTCTGTCCGCGCATAGGAGTAAACAAAAAAAATTATTTAAACAAATTGATAAATACTAATAACTACTATAAAAAAATATTATTATAAATTTTAAAAAGGGTACAAGAAATACATTAAACAGTTTTGTTAAAAGCATTAAAAATAAAGTATAAATACCATTAAATTTATATAAAAATATCAATAATAGCTAATAATAATTTTAATAACAATAAACATTTTAAAAATTACCATAGATTATGTAAAAATTGCATTAATAGAGAAAAAACTTCTTTTTTTAATAACTGAAACTACTTAACAATATATTTTAGGGCGTAGGCCCTACTATGTGAATATTTTTACTTCTTCTTCTTCAAGTGCCGTCTCCGCGTCGGAGGTTGGCGACCATCATTGCTATTCTAACTTTCGAAACAGCTGCTCGGAACAGTGACGTGGAGTTGAGACCAAACCAATCTCTCAAATTCTTCAGCCAGGACGCTTTCCTTCTACCCGGCCGGCGCTTTCCTGCTATCTTTCCTTCCATTATCAGCTGAAGAAGTCTGTATTTCCCGTTTCGAAGAACATGGCCGAAGTACTGCTGTTTTCGTCGCTTGATGTCGTATAGCAGTTCCATCTCCTTGCCCATCCGAGTCAGTACGTCCGTGTTTCGTACTCTGTCGGTCCACGATATACGGAGCATGCGGCGGTATAGCCACATCTCAAACGCCTCCAGCCTCCTTTCTAGACGTTTCGTTAGTGTCCATCCTTCCTGCCCGTAAAGAAGTACAGGAAGTACGTAGCACCTCAGAATTCGGAGCCTCGTGTTGAGACTAAGATCACGCTGGCACAATAGATGTTTTAGTTTCGTGAACACCGCTCTGGCTTGCTCGATACGCACTTTAACTTCCTGACCGTAGTCCCATTTGTCATTTAGGCAGCACCCAAGGTATTTGTACGTGTGCACCTGTTCAATGGCGGAGCCAGCGAGTGTGATTCCTGCGTTGACCTCCTCTTCACCGATCACCATGAACTTGGTTTTACGTATATTCATCCGTAGTCCGTATGCATTGCTAATTGTGTTGACGCGTTCCAGCAACACTTGGAGATCTTCCTCGCTATCTGCAATCAGCGCTGTATCGTCGGCATATCTCAGGTTGTTGATGCCCTCTCCATTCACTATAATGCCTTCTCTGCATCCATCCAAAGCTTCCGACAAAATGGCCTCCGAATATAAGTTGAAGAGCATCGGTGAGAGCACGCATCCCTGTCTAACCCCACGGCAGATTTGCACTTCCTCCGACAGCTCCTCCCCCACTCGCACCTTGGCACATTGGTTCCAATATAGGTTGGCGATAATTCTTATGTCGCGATCGTCGAGGCCCACTCGTTGCAAAATTTCTAGCATCCTGTCGTGTAGTACTTTTTTTAGTACTTTTTGTTCGTGTAGTTATTTTTACTTAATGAGAATTAATTCAATTAATGAGCAAGAAATAAAAAAAAGCTAATGCAATGAGGAAAGCAATGCAATGAGAACATAGGATATATGTATAGGATGTGATATTTAAGTTTGTTTCATAAGATGTGGTGATAATAATTATAATACTGAGTATATACGATGGAAGTACTTGACGAACCGCCCCTCAAGATAGAGAAATGACTTCTGAAAAAATGTAGCCTACTATTTGATTTTCTTTTCGTTATTTTTCCAGAATTCCTAGTAGCACACTTGGTTTTATTGAGATCAATTATTACTTTGCGGTTACCACACGCCCAATAGAATTGTGGGAGCACCTTATACACAAATAAATGCCTGAGAGGCATTTATTCCGTACATCCATACTCGTTTTATTATTGTTTTATAAAAATAAGAAATTCATTGCCCAAGGAAAGACGCTACTTTCTGTTTAGCAACCAATACTGTTAGCTTAATTAAATGCCCGACTGTTTATATTTTGTCCATATTTTTGTTGTTTTATGTAAGTCGTCTGTCTATAACAAGTATGCCCTATATACTTAAGTATCCAACGTCTTCCGTCTAGGGTATGATGTTATCGTTTAGAGTCACTGTTGGACAAGTGTCCTTTTTAAATGTAAAATTAATATTATGTCATCAAAACCCTTTGGCAAATAACCTTTAGATATTAATGTCACTACTACAGACAGACGTGTTTTTAATTATTTACATCTTCTTTTAGTTACTTTTGGTAAAGTTGTTAGTTGAATGTTTCTTTTGGGAAAAACCTTTAGTTTTAAATCCAGTAGATTTCAAAAGATTAAAACATTTTAAAATTGAAAACAGCAGATTTTCACTGATTCATCAAAAATTACTTAGTCAGCTGTAACATAGTAAACAATAGGAATGGCTTGTCGAGTGTTTTACCTTATTTAAATTTAGCATTGTACATACAAGCGTTAAAAAGCAAGGGCTAATAAATATTAGCCTTAGAAAAAAAGGAATTTTGCTCAGCCGTCTTCTTAGACGTAGCTCAGGCCTTTGACAAGGTATGGCATTTAGCTCTTCTACACAAAATTAAATTAAACCTGGATCATAATTATTTTCCTATTCTAAAATCATTCTTAACCGATCGTTTTTTCCAAGTGAAATTTGATGATGAGTTATCGACCTTGCACCTAATTCGTTCAGGTGTACCTCAAGGTAGCATTTTAAGTCCTTTTCTATACACGCTATTTACAGCAGATATTCCTGTAAATGAACATGTAACAACAGCAACTTTTGCCGATGACACTGCTATTATTGCATCTGATGCCTCCCCAGTCCACGCTTCTGAAAAACTACAGCAACATCTAAATGACATTCAAGACTGGTGCCAAAAATGGAGGATCAAAGTAAATGAACAGAAGTCTGCACACGTAACCTTTACGATGAAACGAGAATCATGTTCACCAGTAACGTTTCGCAACAACGTAATTCCACATTCAGATGATGTGAGATACTTGGGCATCTATCTAGACAGGCGATTGACGTGGAGAAAACATATATGGACCAAACGGAAACAACTTGGACTCAAATTACAACAACTATATTGGCTTGTTGGGAGGCGATCACAGTTGTCTTTGGAAAATAAATTGACACTGTACAAGGTGATGATAAAACCAGTTTGGAGTTATGGAATTGAACTCTGGGGCACAGCAAGTACATCTAATGTAGAAATATTACAGAGATTCCAATCGAAGTTTCTTCGGCTTATATGCTGTGCACCTTGGTATGTGCCTAATGAAGTACTCCATCATGACCTGGGCATACCTACGGTGGGAGAAGAAATTAGCAGTCGGAGTGAAAAGTATATAACCAAGTTGGACACTCATTCCAATCATTTGGCTATAAATCTTCTCGATGACAATATTGAACATCAAAGACTCAAGAAGGCGAGAATGTTAGATCTTCCATTCCGTTTCACCTGATCTAAAATGTTTAACCATCCTTTTAAGATCAAAAACACAAAATGATATTACTGTTGTCAACTATTATTTATTAATAATCTAAATCTTGCTAACTCTCATTAATCAAAAATTAATCATCTAATAAATTTTCTATCATCAGTTACGCAGATCATCAGTATCACGTCTTCATTCGCTTCTTTTCACACCTTCATTCACTTCATCCGTATAAAAAAAAGAAAAAAAAAATTGTACATCACCAGGACCAAGAAGAAACCCTTCATCAACTATAACCAAACGATGACTTGGAAGCAACGCTGCTGAGTGCTGTCTTCTTCAAGTTTTATTCATCATCAACACATTTACTGAAAGTTTTTGTTAAACTGTTTGTAAATAATTCTTACAGTTAAAAAAAAAAAAAAAAAAAAAAAAAAATATGTTCACTGACTTGTTCAAATTAAACTCAAATTAATCGGTAAACTAAAGTCTAGAGACAGTAAAGGAAGATGATACTAACAACCAAAACAAGCCAATTTCACTGTGTTCCCGAGTTTTACAGGATGTAACTTCAAAACGGAAAGAGATATTTATAAACGGTTTTCACCAGTGGATTTTTTGTAAAATTCTACATGCAAATGATGTGTCACATGACCATCTTCGTATTTAAAAAAAAATTGAATTCAAGATGGCGGATCCAAGATGGCGGACAAATATGTAAAAGATGAATTTCAGTATATTCTATTTGCATTCATAAGATTATATTGTGTTTTGAAGAATAACATCACTTGTTTGCGAAATATTTTGCCGTATTCGGACTTTCAGGACATTCATTATCCGTAAACTGGACTGAAAAAATTCGTAATTCAGAGGAAAAACTTCAAAACTACCATTTTACAACAAAATATGTTTACAAGTCTAATAAATAAAAAATAAAGCAGAACAAGTGAAGAAGACCAATGACCAAAATGACGGTCGATGCGACGTTATGTAAAAAGCTACTTGAGAACAGAGCGCAAGACTCTCGGCCGCTGATACTTCAAGTGAGACTTTTCCATCACACGTTGCAGTATTATATCATGTAAGTAGTGGTTGTAATACTAAATTGAATAACCTACAACTTTTATTTCGCTTATTTTTTCAAAATATTAAGCCGTTGTGGTGTTATTTAAGTTTTAAACGAGTTCTAGAAGGAATTTTTGCAAAAATTTCAAATTTGATCGTACTTTTCTCCAAGATTTTGCAATTTAGAAACTGTTTTTTGTGTTTAAAATGTTAAGCAACTCTTTACCTTTAATTTGGTGTGTATAAAAAGCCTGTACGGTAATTACAACGGAAGATATAATCAAATAAACGAATTAATGCAAGACCACTTGGCGGCCATCTTTAATCGCCATTTTGGTCGATTTCGTCGGAGTTTTTTTTTTTTGGAACATTGGATATTCTTGATCAGGAGGTTGAAATGAACACGTCGATGTATGACAAGTTGTGATGTGGGGGGGGGGTTCCCGATAACCCTAGTTGGCCCACGGACTATTTCTTCATCCAACGATATAGATATAATTTTTTAAGGGTTTTGCAGTTTTTTTAATTAAAAATATGTTTGATCCTTACGTTATTTTTTAAACGTTACCATTTGCATAACATCTCTGTTTCTTTGAACGACAACAGATAAATAGGCCTACATATTTTTTTTATTTTGTGCGATATGTTTTGTTTTCAAACTTTAAGTTAGCACTAGACCACCTGTAAATATATATTAACCTCTGAACTGTAAAAAATAACATATTGAATTATAAAACGTATAATGTGTTCTCTTTAGTTTTTCCTTGTTTCCCGTAAATAGCGATTTTTGACGCATAAGGAACATTTTTTCAGCTAGCTGTTAATGGACTTTAATGAAATTTTTTCATAGCCTTTCATACCATAATTTCAATGTACTAAGTTAATATTACAGTAAAATAATCTGTTTAAATATTTACTTTCTACTTCAATAGACAAAACGTTATGATTTTCAAAAGTGAAAAAAAGTCTTATCTTCCTAACAATACATCAAGATGCTACTAATTCAGTGAGTGTAGAATAGCCTGAATAGTAACCACAAAAAATTAGACAAGATAACAGTTTTTTAGAAAATGTTCCTTACATTAACACTACGGAGATAGGCATTCCGGGTTCCCTTAAGGACAAATACAATACATCTAAATCTACGAACAATATCAAATACTTGTACCCTCAAGGACTGCTTTAAACAATGTATGGAACTTTTATTATGTTTGTGGAAGTTTATTTGTGAAATCTTTTGTATTCTTTGTTTATAATTTTAGTCTCATTGTTAATTTTTAACTTTCTGTTTACTGTTTATAAACAGTTGTAAAATAACGTTCTAGAAGTCACTACAAACCTGATTGTTGATGTGACTAAATAAATTTTTAAAAAAATCAATTAAAAAATTAAGTGGTCACTGGCGCCCCTTTGATTACCTACTGTGCTGCCGGCTATCAAATCTTCCGACTTAGCGACAGAGGGAGCCGCCAATAGTTCCGAAAGGGGTGGTAGGCTTGTGGCGGCGTACCGACAGAGGCCTTTGTCATCAAGGCCGAGCCAGTAACCGCCTCCTACCACAGCACTCTCGGCGACTATAAAAAGAGCACTACACTGAGCCGAAGAATTCCGAAATTCCGTTATGTTCTCCGAGCGACCAGGTGGTTATTCCATGACGTCGTCATCCCTAAGGGTATCTGCCCTACTTTTATAGGACTTAACCGAAGGATTCAATTCCGATCCAGACAGCAGGCAAGACATCCACCATCGGCACACGGCTACCGAACTCCAGCGAAGGCTAATCGACGACCCCGTAAGAGAGAAGATGATGCTTCCGCTCGCCGACCCGTCACTGTAAGCAGTCGACCGGACCGTCATCGCCCGCTGACGAGAGCAATGCCCACAGCGGTCCTTCAACCGAGCCTTACGCCCACCGGACCTGACGAAGCAGCCATCGACGCACTACTGTGAGGGAAGATGATGTCTCCGTTGGACGACGACACGCCTTGTCGCCCAGCTCTTCGACCACCACGACGACTACGACCGACGCTTTCCATCAAGACGACCACCGCTTAAACGGCTCTTTTCAGGGCCACCAATAAATAAAAGATTTTAACTCGCCATTTAATGTCGCCATCCAGTGACAAAGTATTATTTTTAACCAGTAGATAATTCCATTATTCAATACAAAAGGATAAATGGGCGGAGTCTATCGTAGCGTTGTTAGATCGAAACGGTATTGGTTCATGAGTTAGCCAATAACGAGCAGTGGTTAATTACCTCCATAACAAAATTCTACACTCATAAACTCTAACTTAAATTGTGAATTTAAGCGTACTAAATAATAGTAATATAGTTATTAATCAAAAGAGTGGATAATATTTTGATAATAAATAAACAGTTTTTAATGTTTTATTACATTCTCTTTAAGTAATAAACAAGGCGTTCACATTACAGATTTATGTTTGTGCTGAGAGTACATATTTTTAATTGTAAATTAAAATATTGCAATAAATAACGATAGGCTTCCTTCATATGAAATCTGTAATGTGAATGCACATACGCATTCGAGACGTTGTAATAATAAAGGTGTGAAATGAGTTCTTGTTAACGTATGATACAAGGTACTGTTGTTAATGTATATGCGTTGTTAAAAACCTTGCGTAGGCCGCGCTACAGCCAGGTAAACCATCAAGAGTCAAGAACAAGATGCCCTCTTTCTTTGACTGCCCCCATGCTGAGCTTGTAATTGCAGAGAGATCGGCCTAAAGGGACACTACTAAATAAAATTGCTTAACACAAAAAATATACATAAACACACACACACACACACACACACACAAAACACTATATTATAAAATATACACACAATAATCTTTCATTAAGAAAACAAAAAATACATGAATTTTTTTTTAAATTTAATAAACTGGCGGCCCAAAATTATTATTTCTATTTGATTTATCTTTTTCTAACTATTTGCTACCATGATATTATTTTTTACCAGAAGTAAATCATCAAAAATTCGATTACGTTTTTGTTGAGTTAGAAACATTAAACAAAGTATCTTGGAATTGTTTGATAAAATTTTAAAATAAAATAACTTTATTATATAAATTCTTGGGAAAGAAAGAAGAATCCTTAGAACACTTGCGTAAACAAAAAACGGAAACTCGACGATATCTGGATCATAATGTCTAATTCTGAACTCTACCATGAAATCAAGCCAATTACATTATGACATTATGTGGAAGAAACAAATTTATTTCTTCGGGAATTTACTGAGAATACCGGACAATTGAGTAACTAACAACTCATTTTGAGTAAACAACTCATTTCTATAATTAACTCGTGGAAAAATCCTCTAAGGTGGTTGGCCGAAGTAAAGCAAGATTTGCAAGAACTTAACATTGCAGACATGATCTTTTAAAAAAATCTGAACAGCTTAAGTTGCTTAAAGACAAAGACACAAGATTCGTCGAAAAAACTCGAGCTTCGTCGTCAATGTTTTGTACAGATAAAATCAGACAGATCAGATCCCAAAATGTGAAGAATATTGGGAAAAGCTTAAGAATCCTAAAACCAAACCAAGAAGGATTTTTAAATTTGGTTCAAGTGATCCAATGAGGCCGGAAAAGGAAAAAAAGTTATAAAGTTTTTGATTTTTTATATGCGACATTATAATCTGTTCGTTTACTTCGAATTATAAATAATTAGTCTTACAGAAATATTTAAAACTGTATGAAGCCTAACATCCATCGATGTTTGATTTCTGTGATGTTTTCAATAATATAGTTTTTAAAAAATTTATAAATTAGATAAGTAAATAAAATACAGAAAAATGTTCCTCTAAACTTTGATTACAATATCAATAAGGTAAGTCCAAAAAGTCAAATCTCATGAACCTTGAATTTAGATTTACACTATTGTCTAATTAATTAATTGCCAAGACGTTTTTATGTTCGTTAAGTTTGTCTAAACAAGATAATACTGAATTTTTACCTACACGCCTAAATAGCGTGTTTGAGTAGTGTGAGGCAGCGGAATATTATTAATGTAGACGGTTGGGCAGTTTTGTCGTGTAAGAGTAAACGTCATTTGTTGCGGTTTGTTTTCATTAATTATTATTTTCCATATTTTAAGCCATGGCTCTATCAGGTGTATATGGATTTCTGTCTTTCGAGTTAAAAAAATTAAAAACAAAGTACATTTTTATACTTTGACGTTTACCATTAGACTTTTACAAGTCAACCCTATTTCTTGGTTGCTTTTCATATTTTGCGTTTTACTTGATTTGGTTTCATATATATTATTATTATTAGTACAAAATGATGGTTATGAGGCGTAATGGCTGAATGAACTCGGTGCCAGAGCCCAAGCCTCGCTTCTGCTGGTTGCCAATGATGCATTGTATGCATTGTGATGAAAAAATGTGCATCAATTGTATAAATCAATAAATAAGTAAATGAATATTATTTTTTAGCTCATTTTATTTTAGGTATTTTATTGAAGGGGACCTGAAAGAGGTTAATAATAACATCATGTTAAAATAGAATGTATAAATGACTCGTCGTTTTCTCTAAAACCGTTGAAGGTAGCCAATTGATTTTACAGTGAATAATAATAGAAAGTAAGCAATTTTTATCCGATAAAATATAGTAATATTTTGGTTAAACAACAAAAAATGTATCTTTTTCTAAATTTTCGGTTACAGGTTCCATTATTTAAAAAACAACTTGTCATAAAATTCGTAAAAAATTAATTCAGGTACATTTCAAATATTATTAAAATGTATTTAACTTTTATTAAAACTTTATGAACTACCCTGTGGTTCTGTTACAAGTGGTAGACTATAAATTACAAAACTTTCTTGGGTAACATTCAAAATCAAGCCAACTTGGACAGAATCATTCCATCGTCGCAAGTCGTTATAGATCGCTTCGTTATTCGTTATAGAAGCGGCTTGCAACACTCGTCACAGTTAATCTTGCTGATCGACTCTTTCATCAAAGCCAAAAGCAGTTCGACAACGAAAACGGAAAGAAACAAAATAAAAATAATAATAAAAATAAAAACAAGGAATACGTGTTCAGAATGTTTAATGATTTGATAATATCGATTGTATCGAATTTCAAATTCAGTTAACTTTAAGATTTCTACCGTGCTATTGTTATATTGAAATCTGGGGTATAACAATGCACATCTAAATCATTGCATTTATTAAACTGAATTCACAATTCAAATTTATCTTTCTACTTGAATTTCTAAAACGATAAGATGTAGCGCAAGTAAGAACAAGTGATTAACGAAATTTTATTTTCGAAAGAATCAACTTAAACTACCTATATTAATATTTCATAAAATTTTGTAATCAAAAGTTGATCTCAAAAATATCGATGTAGTCTTTATAACCAGAATCCATAAATCTCATAACAGGCAGGTGGAGTGTTAAATTATTTGCACTCGATCTACTAGTGGGGGCACTAAGGTCAATTGCTCCCCTCAGAGATCGGTTTTTTTTACAAAAAATGCAATGTTGTAAATTTTTAGAACTACTGGTAACGCAATATAAGTTGACGATCGTCAGCGAGAGTAGGACTGGACTATGCGGGGGATGAAAGTGCTACCGCATGTGCTTTTCTAAATACATCATAGCGACAGCTCTAACTATGACATCATGTTGTAGTTTTACTCTCACATTGATATATTATTATGTTTACAACTATATCGTTTTATAAACGTCCGATTGTATTACTTTTTGATTCTTAATAATTTTCCTAAATAATAAACATTTATTCTAAATAAGCCATAATACTAGACCTGAGCTATATTTAGTATATCCTTTTTCGTCATCAGCAGTAAACTGAATTACTGCACTCTGACATTTGTAGTGATAGACTAGTTTAGTCCGTGAGTTTCGTCAATGCGAGCTTATTATCGTGTACTAGTTTCACAGTAATTTACGGTAATTACAAAATTTTATTGTATTTTTAAGGTTTTCATATTTCATTATTTTCATTAAAGTTAGGTATGTTAAATTGCAATTGAATTTTAAACAATTCACTTTCTTTAAATAATTACATTACTCCTTACTTATTTAGTGTGGACGGGTCATGAACTGAATTTTATTACTTAAGTGTTTGTGGTGGTTACATTTTGAGTTACACGCTTGATATATGTCTTATGCTTTCGGGTTGGCCGATGTAAGTAGGATAGATAGTATACTGTCCTCCGCATGATAGACTCAATCGTCAACTTATAGCGCGTTACCAGTACAGTACAGTAGATAGACATTCTGATAAAAACAAACGCCAATAAACAGAATAAGGTTACAACTAGGCTATTATTCGTAGATGGGATAAAGATGACAATTTTTGGCTATATTTTTATGTTTTGGTAGTATGGAAGATTGGCAGCATTGCTCTCGTTATTATGAAACTTCTAAAGCAGCCCGCACACTGGATGCGTTCCGTTACGTTGCATCACGTCACATCGCGGTTTCCTTCAAACCGAAAGCTTTGCTTACTACAGATTCTTATGAGCAGGCGCACACAGGTTACGGCACTTTACGACGCGTCGTGTCGCGTCTAGTATAATATTGGGCGTCTCACTTGGCGCGCAGAAAGTTTAGCCTGTAATAATACCAGGTGTATCAAAAATTACCGACTCTAAAACAAAATGTACGACACTGTTTTCTATAAAGCGTACATTTATACCATAATATTCATATACAGGGTGATTCATGAAGTTCTCCCCCCACTTCTACAGCACATTGTACTAGTAAAAATAATGAAAAAATGTTATATAAACATAGGTCCGAAAACGCTTCGTTAGCGAGTTACAGCTAGCGAAAGTTTCGCCTGGATTTCAGTTCACCAGGTGAAATGAGGTCTTCCTGGAATTGTGGTAATGTAGATTAAGGAGCAAATTCAATCATTTCTTATGGTTTTTGATCTGATAAATTGAATAAAACAGGTCCCAGATCTGTAAGTTAAATAGTTTTTAAGAAAACCAGTGTCAAATGCAAAAAATGGAGTGAAAAACTTATTTTTTCATCTTTGGGCAAGGATAACTGTGTTATTTCACCAAGAAACAGTTAAAATTTTTCAATAAAACATGTAGAAAATTTTATTCTGAACAAACCGGTGTAAATTAAGTACACAGAAAGCGAATAGATGTTTGATTAAATGAGTTTTTATTCATAAGAGTACAAAGTAAAATTAACCGGAAAAACTAAAATGAAAAAATGTGTTTTTTTCACTCCATTTTTTTGCATTTGACACTGGTTTTCTCAAAAACTATTCGCTTTCTGTGTACTTTATTTACACCGGTTTGTTCAGAATAAAATTTTCTACATTTTTTATTGAAAATTTTTAACTGTTTCTTGGTGAAATAACAAAGTTATTCTTGCCCAAAGATGAAAAAATGTGATTTTCACTCCATTTTTTGCATTTGACACTGGTTTTCTCAAAAACTATTTAACTTACAGTTCTGGGACCTGTTTTATTCAATTTATCAGATCAAAAACCATAAGAAATGATTGAATTCGCCCCTTAATCTACCTTACCACAATTCCAGGAAGACCTCATTTCACCTGGTGAACTGAAATCCAGGCGAAACTTTCGCTAGCTGTAACTCGCTAACGAAGCGTTTTCGGACCTATGTTTATATAACATTTTTTCATTATTTTTACTAGTACAATGTGCTGTAGAAGTGGGGGGAGAACTTCATGAATCACCCTGTAGACCCGATTATAATTAATAAATCTCTTTCTAACCTTAACAAAATTTCGGTAACAATTTTGATACAGTGCTACTTTAATTTTTTTAATTAATTATTAATATTCGCCAATATTTTTAGAACTCTGTTACGCACTGTTATGAATGTCATTGATATTCTTACTGTTAGTTTTCTAAAAATAATTTTCCGGCGTAGCTAATAAAGTTTTTAGTAGTACATTAGACTTTCTGGGAGGGCAACAAAAGTCACAAACCACAAAAAAGTCACAAAAGTCAAAAAAGTGACTGAAAGAGAAGCTTTTGGTGTGCGCATTTACACCGTTCCGTCACGTCACGTCACCAACCGCCTCTGAGCTGTATAGAGACGTGACGTAACGGAACGTATCCAGTGTGCTCGCTCCTTAAGTTGATGAAATGATTTTTATACTCAAAATACTGTTTGTAAAAATATAAATGCAAAACTACCTGTAAAACATGTTGTTTACTTTTACTTTTTTTGTTATAAATAATATATTTATAAATAATGAATTTAGGGGTATTCCATACCCCCAATCCCTCATATTGCCCCTCCCCATAATATCTGCTGGATCCGCTGTTGGTTATAATATATAATATATATAAATTAATGATACTCCTAGAAATTTCACTGTTGTACTTATTGTTGCACTGTTGTAAATTTTCCGGGAGAAAACTCCCAGATCCTCTTCATGGTTGGGGAGGGGGTATTTTATACCCCCTAAACTCCCAGCATTGCCCTCTACCTGCAATAGCTTCTGGATCCGCCGTTAGTTGTAATACATAATGATGCTTCTAGAAATTTCACTGTTGTACTTATTCTAGAATATTATTATTCTATCTTAGGAAGTGCCTTAGGAAGTGCTCCAAAACTGACATAGGTTCCCTAAACCGACACACTTGGTTATTTTAAGCAATTAGTCCTGCCATTTAACGGTAATTAGTGAAATACATTCGTAGCAATCCCATGATGCCTTGCAAGCATCATCGGCCATAATTGACAATGTGTTGTGGTTGTTGTGAGAGATTATTGTTTTTGTGGCTTCTCAGAATTGTTTATACTTTTAAAAGAAATATTTTTCGTGATTATTGGAAGGTGATAAATACATTTATAAATACACATTTTCATTCTAAATTAAATTCGGATTGGTACTACATATTTAAAACAGTGCTTATTACTTCAGTTTTTGTAAAATTTAAGTTTAAGTAAATGTATTGTTGTGTTTCTAAACCGACATACATGCGTTTCGGGTGCATAAACCGACTTACCTTTATTTTTATGGTACCCTAAACCCAAATGAAATATCCCCATTTGAATCGAGACCTTCCACATCTTATGACATTAGTCCTTACAAAATTTTTCCCATTCCCGTATCTAAAAAAAAAAGTTCAAAGAAGAAAAGAAAAGGCCGCAAAGAAGTGGAGGCTACCGGTATAACGTCGTCGCCGTATAAAAATGTTTTGATGGAGAAAAGACAAGCCAAAAATAAAAATGAAGGTGAAAAAGCTCCCCAAGAACCTTGTGGCGCTACTGAAAGAAGAGAAAATCCTACTTCGCGTAAAAGAACATTGGATTTTGGAAGTGGCAAAAGTGCTAATTCAAAGACTAACGAAAGAAATGTTTTTAAAGAGCTGTACACCGACAACCTTAGTGGGGAATATAGTTCATCGGAAGACATTGGTAAACCCACTGTCCCTGATGGTGCAGGTGCATGTATATTCTGTCAAAGACGCTTTTTCTCTGATCAAAGTGGGAAACTCTGGATTAAATGAGTCATGTGTAATGATTGGGCTCACAATTTGTGTGCAAGCGCAGAAAATGAAATTTATATTTGTGACATTTGTAAATAAATTAATTTAATGTAAAAAAATACATTATCATTTGTTATTATGATCTAAAATATTGTTTTCATCACAACAATAATCATTTATGTTATAAAAATGTGCAATAAAGTATGAAATATACATTAATGTGTTTTCTTCTACATTTTTATAGTGTTGTATATGGTATGTCGATTTAGGAACCCATTTTTAATATGCACCAGCTGGGTTTATTGTTATAAAAACTTTTTTCCTGAAAAATGTAATTTTGTTACATTATATTTGACCTCGGATTATAATTAGGATTGAAATTCTGCACACACTAATGTATTCAAAATGTAATTTTTGCCATTCACTTCTTGAAATACAACCAAAAAAAAAATAGTATGTCGGTTTTGGTGCCTTTCCTGAACAAAGTCTGGTTGAGCCCCCGGCAGTACAGGCTTCAGTAGAAAGTTGATGGTGACAATCGGTAAGTTTCTCTGTTGTCTTTACTAAGGAAATCACCCAATAGTAAATTTTTTTCAATAATTTTTAATATAAAATCCATATTACACATAGGGAAACTTGAAGATTTGTTTTATAAGTAATTACAATCGTATTTATGTTATTAAATAAGACAAAAAAAATCACAAGTTTTATGTGACAAACAAGGAAAATATATAACCAATATTATTTAATCCAAGGCGAACCCCTGCTTAGTTTTTTATGTCCGTACATAGTATATGTAGGCCTATTTAGAATTTATAAAAATGTTCAATTTATTTGACACATAAAACGTAGATTGTCAATGTAACATTATGAAACTAAAACCGAAATGACAACGTTGTTTTAAACTGAGCTAATACTAACATACTTTTTTACCTGTAGTTTAAATGCACACTAGTTTATTTGATTACAGTATGTGGCTATAAATATTTGTAAAAGAAATAAGATAATTTTTATTTTCTTTCAATATTATAGTTTAAATGTGTCGTTGTAAACATATCAAAATAACGCCTGCATTTGGAAAGAAGTAAAAAAAAACTGATTTGATGGGAACGAGGAATAGAACTACCCACGCTTAGACAGTTTTAGTTTAAACCAGTACAATGATCAAGTCAGGAATGAACCGTAATACTATTTCATTCTATCAGTTCTCAACAGTTGGTTCCCCTGTACGTTTTGTATTTTTACAATCGCTTTGTTAGTCGGTCGTATATATAAAATAAAGGTTTTTCTTTTTTTTTTAATAAAACCCTTTGCTAAATTAATAGAACTTGTTAGAAACAGTATGAAGAAGTTTAATTTGTTGTTTTTAAAGTTATTAAATAATTAAACCCACCGGGTTGGTCTAGAAGTAAAGTCGCCGCCAAAATCAGCTGTTTAACAGCTGATTTTCGGAGACGGAGGTTCCTGGTTCAAATTCTAGTAAAGGTATTACTTTTATACGGATTTGAATGCTAGATGGTTGGGGTCATGGCGTTCTCTAATTACTAAAGACTCTAGTATAAATTACTCTAGTAACTAAAGAACGCCATGTTGGGGTTCAATTGACCATACTCTCTCAGGAATGGTCGGCCTGAGTCTGTACAAGACTACACCTGATTTACACGGCATAGGCTACATATTATCCTCATCTCATTCGGTCATGAGTTTGCTTATTGTTCTGAATTGAACAGATTGCAACGTACACATATTAGGAATTTTAAAAAAAAATTTATAATTTTTTATCATTATATTCTTCTTGGCGTGCCGATCCATTTCGGATGTTGGCGATCATCATGGTTATTTTGATATTTTTAGTCAGGAACCTTGCTATCAGAAGCAATTCCACAGAGCTGTTACCAAACCAGGCTCCTCGAATTGGAGATTGTTTTATCAACCGGTTGTCATCCATTCTATACAGGTGTTCGTAACATTTAAGTCTTATTTTTCTAATCGTTTCCATTAATCGTTAATTTTCCTTGTACAATTCTTCTCGACCTCGTAATCTATATTGTTCGTCTAATCTATATTGTTCAAATTACTTTGCTTCTCTTAGACCAGCCTTCCCAGACATAAGGCACTCTTTCGCATACAGATAGGCCTACATAGGTTTTATTACTGTATTATAATGTCTAATCTTGGCTTGCCTTGAGTGTTTTCTTCTTATAAATATGGTGAGTTCCTCGGAGTACACCGGCCATCTTTCCTCGTCTGTTGTTTTCCGCTTCCTTTTCGATGGTCTTCGGTTTTATTATCTCCCCGAGATACTTGAAGCTAACCAGACTATTATTAAATTTTTTTTTATTAATTCGCAACCCAGAGAACAAAGTAGCTCGAGTAAAATCAGAGTATTAGTTGATCAGATAACAAACAAACATCATAACTTTCCTTTCTTCTGAAAATATACTTAACACACATGGTTTTAAAAGTAAATACGTGTGATATAAAAAATATTCACATGGAGTAGAAGTAAAATTTGTATTGTTCTTATTATACACGTTGGCTGTGAAATTAAATTTTTATTTTTTAACTGAACACTCGCGGTACTCAACAGTTTAAGGATTTCCACATTTGTAACTTTCATTTCAAGGAACACGCAATTTTAAACTTTTAAAACTTAAAACTTAGTTAATTTAACTTAGTTAACTTAAGTTTAACTTAGATTAACTTAGTTTTTAAACATCATATTTCAAAAGTTTTAAGTTTCTTCATATTTTTTGAATTAAAGATTCATTAAATCCCTAAGAAACTACCCCCACTTCTCTGGTTATTGACAAGTTAAAATATCTTCATGTTAATTCTATCAGGTATTAAAATTTCTTTTCTTAACGTTGTTTGTTGAAGTTGCTCAGCTTCTTAGTTGTTACATTAATATCTAATAGAAATGTTTATTTTACAATGAAAGCTTACGAGTGGGTGTACCCAGGTTGTTTATATTGATAATATAGGATAGACTGACGTAACACTACATTGTAGATCTTAAGGTACACTTTACAAGTAGCTAAAGTAATTACGCCCACTTTATCTGAACATTTATTCATTTTTTTATCTCTTTCTTTATTTTTTTTCTTTCAACCAGTATAATGAATGAATGAACCAGAGTGTACCCTAGACCTCGAAAAATGTTACAGAGATATTATAAAGGCCGTGGCTGTAAAAATCGTAACAAAATTTATCTGTATTTATTTTGTGTGTAACATATATTGCTAAGGTAGTTGAGTAGTTATGTATAAATTAATTACTATAAGATTTAAATTATATAAAATGTGTATACATATATATTTATCATTTACAAAATACTTCAATTTATTTTTATTGAAAATTTTAAATTACGGTAGGTGCCTCCTTATTTATCAAGAAAAATTTATATATATGAAGACATCAGGGGGAAAACAGGCTCAGTCACATTTATTTAATTTTTCAGGAAATGGTTTTAAGATTTAAAACCTAGTTTGCAAAAATATTGCAAACTAACAAACTTTTTAAAATTCTAGTGTCAATATTTAGTTTTTAAACATTTTTTAAAATTTATTTAAAGTCGCATTGGCAGCATTAGCGACTACAGTGGGGTTCTGGTACTTTAATGGTGGGTTTTAGTTTGTTAAAATTTTCATACACAAGCCGGGGGAATCGAAACCTGGACCTTTCGCTTCGTAAGATAGCACGCTAGTCACTACACCACAGAGGCGGTCACTTAGCTCTTTTAATTTTTAGTTTGATATTGTTTTTCAATATCAAAACACTTTGTATCAAATTTAATGAAAAAACATTCACTCAAGTACTGTTTTACAGTGTAAAAACCGGCTAACTCCAGGACTGAGCTTATTGTTCCCTAGTACTTGATTACTTTTATTTTTACAAGGGACTGAGCTTGTTTTTTTCACAATTGTATGAATTATTGCTTTCATTAAGTTAACATTGTAACAAAATATGAAAGAAAAAAAATATTCGAAAAAATGGACTGAGCCTGTTTTTCCCCTGAAGTCTTCATATGGTAGCATAGAATAAATTGATGAAAATTAATGCTCTGTAAAATTTTTATTTATAATGTACATACATTTTGTATCTTACTTTTTTATATTAATTGACTGAATTATTGACCAGTAAAGGTACAGACAAACTGTATATTATACAATACGAATTTTATAACTCTATATTAAGTAATACATAGCCTACTTCCTAACCATAGTGTATAAAGTTGTTAGACATTTTTAAATTGCATTTGATATCACAATGTTGAACCCTTCATAAAAATTGTATTAATTTAATTTTGAGTCATTTAGTACACAACTTTCAACAATTTATTTTACAGTATCTTGTAACAAGTTGAAATAACTGTAAATAATGGAAAACAAATATGCTGTGAAACCTGAAAAATTAAAAATAATTATATTAATGAGTCTCCATAAATTATGCATAGCTTAGACATTGCTATTTTTTTTTTTTTAATATATGAATTCATCTAGTGCATTAGAATCTTTTGACTTTATTTATACCAATATAATTCTCAAACCGTTTTTGACTTACGAATTAGAGCTATGGGGTGCAGATAGTTCATCGAATGTAGTGTCGCCGACAGCCTACCAATATCAGCGCCCCAGAACAGAACTGCCGCGGAGAGCGTTACCGACACGCAGCAGCAGTGCCTCCCCACCACCATGAGGTGGACTCGCCGGAGGTGTATTTAAGCAGCTGCACTGGCCCCCGAGGGACACTCGCAATTCAGCTTTCAAACGACGAACAAGAAGAAAGAAGAGAGGTAGCAAGAAGAACAGCCCAACCGAGACCGGATGTACCATCCCTGGTCTACGCTACCGGTGGCGGACGCACATTCCCGCACCTATCAGCCTTCGCCGACCCGGAGAGAACCGCCTCAGCCGACCCGACACTGAGGGCTCTGGGGGCTACCACTGTCGCACTGCAGTGGGGATCCAACTGCCCCTGAGGGAAGGCTAGGCCTGAACCCGGTAGCCGATTCGTCACTCTTCGGGCTCCGCTTTCAACACGCCGGCTCGCCGCTTCCGATTGCTGACAACGGCCCTTTTCAGGGCCAACCACAAAACATACCCAGCCCTTTTCAAGGCCACCAAACTCACAAGCAAGGTTCACCACGTTTCGTCAGCAACAATAGAAATACTGCAGTGCTTTTATTCAAAATACCTGACTGATCACTGCAGCCCTGTGGTACGTAACCAATGAATAATTGCACAATGATTTGAACCTGTCTTTCATAAAAGAAGACACCGTAAAGAGAAACCACCTTTATTTTGTTAATTATTGAACCCATTTAATTTTTCCTACTTCTACTTCTAGTCATAATCATATCAATCAGTATCATTATCATCTCCATTATGGTCATCGTCAGCTACAACTACTTCATGTTTCAAAATATTAATGCAAAGTTCAGAGTTAAGTTTTGTTTTGTTTGTTTTTTTGTTCAGAGTTTAAACCTTTTTTTTTTGAAACTCACAACTGAATGCATTTTATAGTTTCATTCTAAGAACATGTGTCCAGTAAGATAAGAAGATTTGCTGTCGAACATGAAGGTCGTGTATGGCCGCAATTCAACTTCTCGATAATGAAAATTTTCTTAGAAGGCTTAAAAGGAAGAAGCCCTTCAAACTAATGTAACATTACAGCGTCATGTGTTAAAGCAGAGTAGTGAGAAGTGCAAAAATAGTGAATAGTTTTATATATATTTTAGTGTTAAGGTATAAAAACATTGTTGGATCGATTATATTATTTAAGCATTTAGTTTTTAAGATAATATGAAAGAAAAATTAATAGCTGGTCTTTAAGACCAAGTTTCAATCTACATTAAAAAAAATTGTAAGAACTTGCCCATATAGGCAGGTGGATGTTAAATTATTTGCACTCGATCTGTTAGTTCCAGGGATACAAAAAATATTTTTGTTTCATATCAGATGGACCCAATTATATGACTGAAGCATTTAAGAACAGAAGAGGTAGAGGTTTATAGGGAAAATCTTCCTTCTGTAGGTAGGTAGACTGCAAAAAAGATGGGTAAAGGAGTCAGAATAGTTCGGAAGGCCTAATCCATGACTGGAAGAAAAAGAAAAAGAAGGAGGAGGAGGAGAAGAAGAAGAGGAGAAGGAGGAGGAGATATGGTGGGTTGCAAGTTTCACCCTTTCACCAGCCTCTTTTAAATTTACACAAGATTTGCCATCATCTGGACAAAGATAAAAAATATGGGCTGGTTAGATGTACCTGAATTATCATAACTCTGTACAGTAATGTGCTGTAAAATACCTTCTGTAACTACCAAACCACCTTAACAAGAGTAATGCTCCATAGGTAGACTTTTAAATTATTTTTTGAAATAAGTGGAAATTTATTGTACAGTAAGTTTTATAAAAGTTAGTACAAATTTGAATTAAACTGATCATATATTTTTGTACAATAATTGGTTTATATTTTTAAACAGAAATGATTGAATTTTATCTAAGTTAATTTAAATCAAAGGTTAAATGTTAAATTTTGTTTTACGATAAAAATACGAGTAAACTATTCTATATACCTGCATAACAGTAGACGCAACTTGCAATATAGTAATGTAATAAAGGTTGCCTATATTTTCTCCCAGGCGTAAGAAATTATATTAATCCTGTGGCTATTCGGTGAAAAATTTCAGTTTTCCTTCGGTAAATATTTTGGGTGGAATTGTTAACAGAAAATGCTTAGAAGTGAGCAACAACTATGAACGAAAGTGAAGTAGGTTTGAAGAAAACTAAAACCATCAATAAAACATTTTTCTAATAGATTTTTTACAACTAAAAGCCCCGTACTTTACGAATATGTATTGTAAGTACATCAAGAGTAGCTACCATCGCATAATTTATTTCCTCTTTTCTCATAGTAATCTATTATACAATGTGGTCTTCATGACTCAGGTATATCACCATCATCATCTGTCAAGGATGATATCCATCTCTTTTTAGGTCTTCCCAAGCCTTGCTTTCCTGCAGGTTTATATTTCCATACTCATAGAGGGAGTCTGCGTGCTGGCATGTGAAGTAAATGGTTGGACCAGTTTTTCTTATATACTTAATGTTTCACACAGTGACTGAAAATTTAATTTAGCGTGTATAGCTTCGTTACGTACTCTATATAACTGAGTACAACTTTTCACTCCCTGCAAAAATCTCATTTTTGGATATGAGATTCATTCCTCTGTAATGACACCCATGTTTCACTCCCATATGTTGTGAGTGGTACAGCCATTACTCTATAAAATTTCATTTAGGTGTCCTGTGAAAAGAACCACATACAGCCCTGAATTTTGCCAGTTTTTGACTCACATCATTATCTTTGTCGTAGGAAATCCTGCATCCTAAATATTTGAAATCTCAAACATTTATTTTAGCATTTCATACCCAGGAAAAAACGAGCCCGAAAATTTATATAGTGGTGTTAATTTTTTTGTTTTTTTTTTTTTTTTGTTTAACGTCCGACTGTTCTGCAATTACTGCTAATGCAGACGGTGAAGGATGAAATGATTTTTGTAACGTATGAAAAGATGCCGTGCCTGAATGGGATTCGAACCCAAGACCGCATGATGAGAGGCGAGCACGTTACCAACTGCGCCAATGCGACCGGTGTGATAGTGGTGTTAAGAATGACTATAAATGTTTTTCAGCATCCGGTTCGATACTACTTTCAACAATATGGGTAGAAAGGGGCACAATTCAGCTGCATTCCTCACCTTTTCAGTAGCAAAAGCCACAAAAAGAGCAGCATTTTACACAAATTTATCAAAACATATTATTTCTAATATCATAAAAGAAAGGAAGAATGCTGTCTACTCCAACATATTTCAACATCATCATCATCTGTCAAGGATTAGGCTCAATGGCCAGTTCCGCCACCCATCTCTTTTTAGGTAATACCAAGCCTTGCTTCCCTGTTGGTTTATATTTTCGTGCTCATAGAGGAAGTCTGTGTGCTGGCATATGAAGTAAATGGTTGGACCAGTTTCTCTTATTTATTCTTAATGTTTCACCCAGTGACAACATTTAAATTGCCATGTATAGCTTCATTATGTACTTTATTTAACCGGATACAACCTTTGACTCCCCTGCAACAATCTCATTTCTGCAGCCTGTAGACGAGATTAGTTTCCCTGTACTGACACCCATGTTTCACTCCCATATGTTATAAGTGGTACAGCCATTGCTCAATAATTTCATTTGGTTGTCCTGTCTTGTTTTCTTTCCTCTTGTCCTGCAAATAGAACCTCATACAATGCTGAATTTTGCCAGTGTCTCACTCACATCATCTTCGTCATGGGAAACCCTGCATCTTAAATATTTAAAATCTTGAATTTGTTTTATTGTTCAGTTAGCAATTATAATTTTAGAGCTATCCAGCTAACCAGCCATCTTCCCTTGAACCCCATAATCTTTGAATTTTGCGCCGATATTCTCATGCCAAATTCTGCACTAATGTTGTACAACTAATAAATTCCATATAGGAGTCTGTCTACTGTGTTCTGAGACACACACACACAGATGAATCAGACATAAATAGGTATTGTATATAATAAATTAGTCAAAAAAATATTCTAATTTTTTAAACTAGCATTGTACACGTATCAATGAATATTAAATAACATTGGTACGCTTGCTAAATATTTTGGTTTAACTTACCAATTCTAATAATATCAATTCCAGCTTGTTTAAAATCAGTTATAAAAATATCTAATATCAAACTAAATATATCTGATGTAATTGATATTACTTTTATTGTAATCCAAGGCATCATATATTGTGGGTTTGCCTGAAAAAGAGATGTAAGATGGATAAAAATGTTTTACATTAAAAAAAAAGAAATTATTATAATTTTTTATAGGTTATTAAAAATTTTCAAGTAATTTTTTCTATTTTTACTTTCTTTGGTTCGTCTAGAGCATAAATAATTGAGACATATTGGATGAGTAGCATTATTTGAAACCCAGATTTCAACGCTTTCAGTCTCATGTCGTACTGAACTGAAAAAAAAATCTGGTGTGACAACACAACCCAATTTTAATCATGAGTTAATGATGCAAAATGAAAATCAACCTCTGTAGAACTTCAAATTACAGAAAATCAGTAATTGCCCCTAATCTAGGCTCTGTAGAGAAAAATTTGTAAAATAAAAGTTGGGTATTTTTTGATTTCCTATAAATTTTATTCTGTATACTTTTTTCTTAAAGTGCATACTTAGACTGCAGTCTTAAAAAATTCAATTTTATTACAGATTTTCATGAAAAAAAAAGAAAATCCTCTCATTGCCGCAAAACTAAGTGTTGTATAAAAATAATGTTTGAAATAAAAGTTGTAGGTTTTTTTAAATGTTCACAATTATGATTATACACTTTTGCCCTAGAATGCATATTAAAGCTGCAATCTTAAAAAACAATTGTTTTCTACAAGAGCACAGCCTCTCCAAAAATTTCAGCAGACATGGTGCTTACACTATCTTGTACAGCATAAACTATGTAGCAAATGAGGCAATTTTCAAACAAATCATAGGGGCCGTTTTTGAGAAAATTTCAACAAGGCTGATACATCTGCACAATCTGATAATGCTGGCAAACGTTCTGATTGATGTAAATGCATGGAACAGCAGATCTCATCAAGGATGAAAAGCATTATAGTCAGAGTTATCTCCTCTAAAAGTAATGAATTTCATTATACAGCCAGACCCTGCGGTAAATGAATTTTTTTTTTTTTGGTTTAACGTCCGACTGGCGGTGAATGAAGTGACGGAGTCATTTGCAGGGTGGAAAGTATATGCTTTTCTGAGGGCCTAGCATGCTGATAAGCATACTTTTCCACTCAGTAAGGAAGCCAGTTGTAAACCATCTCACTCCTCATTTTACTTAGTAAAACCTCTAGAGGTTCAAACCAGCCTTTCATCTGATGACCTTAACAACTACAACAACCATATTTTATTATTATTAAAAAAAGTTAAAAACTCATTTTCATGAAAAATATCTATGTTAAATTTAAATTTTTCAAAGCTTACCTCTATAACTCCTTTTAATAACATAACTGAAGCAATTAGTAGGATTGCCCTCACAATCAGAATTAAAATAATTGGAGTAAACATCACCATAAACACTGTAATTCAATTCAAAATTTATTTTAATAAATATTAACTTTTTATGTCTTTTTTGTTCATAATAAAACATGAAAACTTATAATTTTTAATAACTTACAAAAGTATCTGCATTTTTATCAGTCAGATTTTTCTACAAAATTAAACCATAAATCAGTATTCAGGTAATAAAAAAACGATCAGATTTCTTGCAATATTTATAAATCTCTATTACTGCAGTTTACTATTACTTGTTTGTTTGTACAAGGTAATCATAGAAACTAACCAATTGGTTTGGTTTCAGTCGTAGTCAGGGACGGTTTCAGGGAAGAGGCCATGGGGGCCATGCCCCCCCCCCCCCGAAATACTAGGAAAACTTGGTTTAATATTTTCTATAAGCTATTATTTCTAACAAAACTGAATCCCAGTACTCGTACCTATCAATTAACAATAATTATTTTAGTATAAAAATGAGTCAAACAGAAAGTATCTATTTTTAAATAGAATTAAGATAACAATCAGTGTCAGTAGTCAAAAGCCACTCGCATCCAGTCAGCGCCTTCATTTTTCAAGATTTTCTTGATTTACAAGGACTTTGGCATAGCGAAAATTTCTCAATGAATTAAAATTGTGATTACAGCAATACAGCATAAAAGAGGACTTTTCAATGACTCAATTACAAACAGTAAGAGCTACATAAAAACAAGATAGATCCCCCCCCCCAAAATCAGCCCTGGAACCGCCCCTGGTCGTAGTAGATCACCTTGGTGCGATGCGGTTGTTACAAAGGGTCATCATAAAAGAATGGTAGGGTTTTGAACATGGATTAAATAAAAACAGTAATATTTACAGTTTTAATTCCTAATGTGTGTACGTTGCAATCTGTTCAATTCAGAACAATAAGCAACCCCATGACCCAATGAGATTATGTGTGAGTGTAAATTAGGTATAGTCTTGTACAGACCCAGGCCAACTATTCCTGAGAGAGTATGATTAATTGAACCCCAACCATCAAAGTACACCGGTAACCACTGTCTAGTATTCAAATTTGTATAAAAGTATCTACCTTTACTAGGATTTGAACCACAAACCTTCGTCTTCGGCAATCAGCTGTTAAATAGCTGACTCACGACGACGACTTTACCTCTAGAATATTTACAGTTGATATTTGTTTATCGAACTTGTCATCTCAAAGAGTGTATTCACGTAACTAATAATTTTAATGTCTGTTCCATTGGTTGCTCAGCAAATGTCCAATCGATATTCAGTTTCTGAACAAACGTTAGTTAACATATCTTCTGTTACAGTTGTCAATGTTTCATTAATTCTTTCCTTTAAGAGATTTAGGGGATGAATATTTTTTGAATAAACAATGTTTTTGATGTACCCCCACGAAGTGTCAGGTCTGTACTCCTTGAAGGCCAGGGTGTAGGTCCTTGTCAGCCTCCATCAATGTGGTAATCTGTCTGCCAGCTGAGTTCTACTTGATAACTTATTCAGTTTCTTCAAATTGTTTAAACCAACATCGTATATAATTTTCATGAGGTGGATCTTTTTCATAATCATGTCTACTAAATGCATGTTTGAACTAAAATTACAGATTTCAATTCAGCCAACAACAAAACACACTTTGCCTTTCCTTTATCAGTGAACATAGTCTAATCAAACCAAAGCAACAATACAAAATGTTAAGTTGAGGTTACAACTGCTGTTACATAAACTTTTGGGTTGAGGCTATCAGAGCTACCAACAAAACATCTCAAAATTTCCCTACTGTCTTTATCTGAATTACGGCAACCCCACCTTTCTTTCATGATTACCCTGTGTAATTTTTTAGTCTATTATCCAACTAATCTAAAAGTCTATTCAGTCACATTTAACTGACCCATAACACACCAAGAAATTTCACATGGAGTTTACAACGTTTCAGTTCTTCAGAAGCTTAGAACAATTTATTTTTTATCTTGAAGGGTTTGTTACAGCTCTTGCCATTCCTTACATTCCATATGCCACCCCTTTCTATCCATAACAGTCCTCCTTGCTCAAATTCTGTGCATACATATCACGCCACATTTACCCTTACCATGATTCCAAAGTCCTACCACGTCTTCTACACCCTGGTGGGTTCCAGTTTATTATGTTCTTTGGTTAGATTTCATTTGCCATTCTTTGTGCATGACAACCATTTCAGATGTTTTTACTCAATTTCCTCTATTGTCGTGTTCAGTTTTTTTATTATCTCTCTTATTTTTGCAATCCTGACAATAGAGATGGACTAAGTACCTAAGTTCATCTCCATTGCATTTATATGGTGTTTATCCTTCTTTGTCACCTCTGATGAAAAAGTATATCTCTAAGACACTCAGAGAGACACCAGAAACAATGGTAGCGCAGTTGCAAGCGGTGCAGTGCAGTTGCCTCAAGTAAAGACAAAAACGAAACCAAGGAAGAATCCCGGGGGTCTCCTCCAGAGCAGTGGACTGTATATGTTGCGTGGCTTTCTGTGCATCTTGTGGAATTTTTATTTAGTTGGTGTTTCCAAAATGCGATAAAAAGAAATATAAAATGAAGCAGCCTCTTACCTCCTTTTACAGCATGAATAGTACTCATGATGAAGGGGGAGTAAAGGGGGAAATACAGGAATAAAGGAATAGGTATACCCACTACACTGCTGTCTCTTTGTCCAGGCGATATTTTCACAGGACCTTGGTTGTATACTGTTTTCCCGGGCGTGTAAAATCGATACAATTTCAAAGGAAACGAACCAACTGTCTACGGCATGTACTTACGAGCAAGTGTCTCTCTGAGCCATCCAACAGAATGCTCTGAACTGCTGTCTGTAACCAAACCTATGTGCTATTTCTGGTACTCCTTTACCTGAGCAAAGAATTCAGTACCAGTATTATTTGTCTAGCCTCCTCAACCCAGTTGCAATTGTCCCGTGAATTTCTGTCTTATGTTACCAAATATTGGTAGTTGTCAGGTTAGATTAAGGGGATAAGAACTTTCTGATCATAAGTATCAAGTTTAAGAGATTCAGCATTTAGGTGGTCATGCTCCAAGCCAAAAAAAATTTAATTAGGCAGAGAACCAGAGGAATATTAACTGTTTTGCACAGTTTATCCAAAGTGGATTGGAAGACTGTTATCAGTACGTGCTCAAGGGTAATACGAGGTGTGGCCATAAAATAACGAGACTAACGTAAAAAAATTTATTTTTATTTCATACATAATCCACTTATTGTCTACTTCAATATACACTCCTTCTCTATCCCTACAACACTCCATGCAAACTTTCCATTGTTGGAAACAGTGCTGTAAGTCATCTTCTGTCAGCTCCTTCAGGACGTCTGCCACTCTTTCTTTTACAGCTTCCACAGACTCAAATCTTGTCTTTTTTATGCAGATTTCACCTTAGAGAAACAGGTAGAAGTCACATGGTGCAAGATCTGTTGAATAAGGTTGATGTTCTAACACTGAGATGCTGTACTTGGCTAGGAACCTCTTGACAGATAACGCGGAATGAGCTGGGGCATTGTCTTAGTGGAGAACCAATGATTTGTCCTTCCACATTTCGGGGCGTTTTTTCCTTGCTCTTTGACGTAGTTTAGAAAGTACCTCAAGGTAGTAATATTGATTAATTGTTTGACCATCAGGAACCCAGTAAAGGTACCAACACAATGCCATGGATATCAAAAAAACAATCATCATTGCTTTAAATTTTGAATTGCTCATTCAAGCTTTTTTGGCTCTCGGTGAAGTTCAGCTCTTCCAGGGCATGGATTGGCGCTTTGTTTCCGGATCATAAGTAAAAAACCACGTTTCATCACATGTTATTATCGTTTCCAAAAAATTTGGGTCATTTTCAATCGCGTACAAAGTGTCAGTACAAACATTTTTGCGAGCTTCATTTCAAATATTTTTGAGCGGCACGTGTCCTGAAGGAGCTGACAGAAGATGACTTCCAGCACTGTTTCCAACAATGGAAAATACGCATGAAGTGTTGTAGGGATAGAGGAGGTGTGTACCTTTAATATGAAGGTGACAAGAAGTGATTACGTATAAAATAAAAATAAAATTTTTATGGCAGTCTCATTATTTAATAGCCACTCCTCGTATACTTCCTAGGCACAACTAACAAAAAAAGAATTTCCCAGATATCTGTATTCTTCACATTTCCTACTATTTGCATATCCCTTGCCTCACTTCCAACCACCAGATACTTTATCTTTCTGAAATTTGTATTCAATCCATCCCTTTCATATCCTTTGGAAAGGTTTCTCATCATGTAATTAATGTCATACTCATCTCTTTCCATGATCACCTGATCATTTGCTAACAACAAGAAACTAATGTGATCATCCTGCACTGAAACGTTCGTATAAACCTTTCCAGTCTGACAAGATAGCTTCCATATATTTTAAACAATGTATGTAACTATCATGTAACAATGTATGTATGTAAATCTTACTGTGAGGTGATCACATTTCATTGAAATTTGTCTCTGACTGCTTTACTTACCTCGTGATTCTTCTTCGTTAAGATTGTGATCCCGCGCCTCCTGATATAGTATGACTTCTATTATCATAAGTGTAATAAATACAATTGTGTACATAACCTAAAAATAGAAATGAAAGTAGAGCATAAACTAAATTATGTTTTACATACATTACATTATGTTAGAATGTGTTAAGGTTTATCTAATTTAACCCTTCCAGTGCCAGCAGAATATTGTGAGTTCTTATTGAAAAATGCCAAGAATTTTCCACTAGGTACTATAGATACTGAGTCATGAGAATCTCTTTTGCGTGTGAATAAGCTGTGAGAAAGGAAGGAGAAAATCTGACAGTGCTGCCAACCTCAACAGTGAGGCACTATATTTTATAACCGTGCAATTACACCGTTTGTTAACCGCATGTTGCCTTTCAATTAATATACCTTGTTGTGACTGACACTTTTTTCACTTAAACCCCATTTTCTTTAAAATTTTTCTTAACAAACGAAGTTTCCAACTAAAATTTAGCCTTTCTTTTAAAACTGGTAATAATGTTTCACATATCAGTAGGCCTACTACTTTTTAATTGATATAAAAATCCTCCATAATTTTGACAACCGTCCAATGAGGCATTCCTATATTTTGGCTGTTCCCTTTTTTTACCAGATGTCAAAAAAACTGTTTATGAAGAATTATCTTCTTCACTGTCTTTAACTTCCTTCTTTATATTTCAAATCATGGATACAGAAACATCAGAGTAGTTAGCCCCTCGCTCATGGCTTTTGTCAAGAGGCACGGAAAGGTCTTATTGTTTAGCTTCAACTTCACAACATTTTATTACATTCCATATTAGATTTCGTTCAGCACTGTGAATAGTTCGACCACATTTTTGACAAACCGACATTTCTGTTTACGGTAACAAACAGTTTTACTTGTGCAGTTAACCTACTAGCTTCCGCAGTATACTATGTGTCCTCTAGGTATAACTTACGTTGTTGTGATGGTGAACTGGTACCAAAGCAGTCACGCATGACCAATGATGCTTTCCCTCTCTACCTATCGTTAAAACTGAAGGCAAACTCTATTTTTGTGCGATTTGTAGCATTCTACATATATCTATCCATAACTTGGCTATTTTTCAAGATATTTTAATGGTTTCTATTTGTTTTGTTCATAATGAGTTGTTCTTGTATACCTGTATGATATTTAACTCATACTCACGAGTAACAGAGATGAAGCCATTCAAACAGTAAATATATACATTAGATTCCCAGTTAACTGAAACCAAGATGTCCGAAACAACAGAAAATTTTTAATTTCAAATATGTTATTCACATTTTGTTGTTTAGGCCAACAGCCGAAAGGCTGTTTTGAACCTCTAGAGGTTTAGTAAAGTAAAAACGAGGAGTGAGGTGGTTTACTATTGTCTTCTTTACTGAGTTGAATGCATATTATGCTTATCAGCATGATAGGCCCTCCGAAAAGCATGTACTTTCCACCCTGCAAATGACACCTTCACTTCATTGATCATAGGGTCTAGCTGTACATTACTCTCAGAGGAGATAACTCTGACTAGTGTCATTTACACTTCTACCTCTTATATTCCCAAATAGTTTGGTTATATAATTGGCTGAACTATTATCACATGTCATACAACATGTGATAATAAACAGAACTATTTTTTGTAGCTCTGGAACTAGCAGATCGAGGGTAATTAACAAACACTCCATGTTACTGTAATGGATAATAATTTACATGAACAAAATGAAAATAAAAATCTGGTGTGAAACACTCACACAACTTTCTCTTGCCAATGAAAATAATTAATAATAAACCTAACATTAGTATTAAAACATTAGAAATGAACAAAAACTAACCTCAAAAACATAACCTTATTTTAATCATGAGTGAATGACGCAAAATGACAATCGAACTCAGTTTGGCTTAAAAATACGGAAAATCACGCTTTCACGCTAAACTAGGCTCTGTAGAGAAAAATGCTCTAAACAAAAGTTGTAGATCTTTTAATTTTCTATAAATTTAATTATATACACTTTTGTCGTAAAATGCATACTAAGACCGAAATGTTAAAAAAATCGATTTTTCTCACGTTTTCGTGAGAAAAAAAACAGAAAATCGCAAATTACCGCTAAACTAAGCGTTATACAAAAAAATGTTTGAAACAAAAGTTGTAGGTTTTTAAATTCTCTACAACTTTTATTATATAAGTTTTTGCGCTAAAATTTATATTAAAGCCGTAATCTTAAAAAAACAACGTTTTTACGTGAAAACAGCCTCACCGAGAATTTCAGCAAACATGGCGCCTACCCTATCTTGTAGAGAATAAAAAATTGAGTAAAATAGGCGATTTTAAAAAAAATCGTAGGACCAGTTTTTGAGAAAATCGCAAAAACTGAAAAATTATACGAATAAACTACTACTTCCGGTTGACCGATTTTGATGAAAATGTTCGTGTCGCATCCGGTAGTGGTATGTAACTTAAGTTTCAAGTTTCAAGTTCGTACGATGTTCCGTTCTTGAGATATTCTGTTCACACACACAGACACACACGCACACACAGACACACAGACACACACACAGACCAATCGCTAAAAACATGTTTTTTGGGTTCAGGGGGTCTGAAAACGTATAGATCCGGTGAAAACTCGATTTCGAAAAATCGACATGAAAACAATACTTTCCTTCCTATATATTCATATAGGCAAGAGAAAGTAAAAAGCACCTCTAATGTGTATATCTAATTAAATTGCAGTATACTTTGCTCTTTGCTGTTAAAGAATCTATCGATGAAGATGAAAATAAGATATTAAAACACAGTTATAAAACCAGAAGAAGAAGAAAACCTTCCACCTGAACAAACAATCTGATGAAACCAACTGATGTGAGAAAATCAAAAGAGTACCAGAGATATGGACAATGATAGATCGTACCAAATAAAGTCATGTTTAGGGAGCTGAAACACATTACCAACGTATATACCTACCATGTTTAAGAGACTAGATTCTTTTGGCGTATTGCAATGATACAAGACTCAAGACTTTTAAAATAACTGGTACAGTACAATTTCGACTCAAAAAACACCAAGACAATATGTAGCTGGATTAAGGAAATAAGAAAGGATCTAAAGGAGTTGGCATTACACCAGTAGACAATATAGATAAGAAAAAATTTAACGAAAAAATTCAGGGCAAAAGCAATCACTTCACATTCACGAAAGGAAGCTCACAACACCAGAAAGGGCACAAATATCAGAACACATGAGAAAGAACCATGAGGATTACATGGCCGAAACAGTCCCTTCAAAGATGTTTGAATAATGGACAGACTAAAGTTATCCTATACGGTTATAAAATATGATTGTAATAATAATTATTTCTATTTTATATAATGAATTTCACTAACCTTCTTTTTAAACTGCGTCAACTTTTATCTTCACTTACACAAGTTTCGGTGGATTCACCATAATCAGAGTAAATAACATAATTGAAACTAAAAACTTTTTTGTTTATTTAAAATCTAAGAAGATGATACATCTTAAGCCATTTGTACTGACTATCATTTGAGCCTCTGAAAGGAAAAGTGGCTTAAGTCATTTTTTTTTAATATTGAGCTAAACACAGTTTCAGATTCCTTAACCTTCATTCTGTTTCAAGGAAAAGAGAACTAAGTCAAACCACTGACTACTCTTGATACACATGGCAGTGAAAAAAGTTAAGAAATAAAACAGCTGATTCCTCTCAGGCAATAATGGCTTAAGTCTGACTTACTTCACTTTTCCCTCCATTACTAGCGTTTTGGTTGGTAGACTGTGTTTTGAAAGAGTGATTGTTTTGATAATTTTTTGAGTTTTATTTGTATATTCAGAGCTTTATTATATTTCAATGGAAGAAATAAGTGATTCTGATAGCATCCCATCATTGTTAAGAGACTCTGGCTCTGAATATGTGCATTCAGAAGAGGAATATACTGATACAGGTAAGTGTTGAACCATAACCTAAAATTTACTCATATTACCTTATTCTACAGATTGTGAAAAGTTGAATACTAAACAGATCAGTTAAACAATCTTAACATTAATTAATGGGCTTTTAGATGTAAAGTGAAAAAATATATGGCTAATAATTCTGGAAGAGTTATTACCCATCAACCTACTGGGTATTAAAATGGATAGCCTATGCCTACAATGACTACTTTTATATTCAAGTAAAATTTGAGTAGGCCTACTGGTATTTACTAAGGCCTGTAATTAGACCGACCACCAACCAGAACTACTACAATAAATTGCTACAGTTTTGTGGTAGGTATGCTTACTATACTGAGCCTAATTTTTACTCCTAGGCCCACAATTTTGTTGATTGAGTTTTTCTGTTTAGCCTCTTTCATTTTTGTTTGTTATTGTTTCAGCTCCAGATCCTGGTAATGGAACTGATGAGATGCAGACAAACCATAGTACTAATGTGACCTCAGATGACGAACCAGGACCTTTGAATGCCAGTCAAAATAAATCTCGCAAACGTAAGAGAAATGTCAACAAGAAAACACTTCGAAAATTTAAACGAAACTCAGGTAAGGAATACTTTACTTCTAAAGGGAAAAAAGTTGAAGAGAAGACATTTTCAAACATACCCTGCACATGCAAATTAAAATGCAGTGACGTAATTACTGAAGAGCAAAGACAAGCTATGTTCAAGAGTTTTTATGCAATTGGTAATTTTCAAGCTCAAAATGCTTACCTTACTGGTTTATGTCAGCGATCTACTCCAAAAGCACGCAGACCTAGAGACGGCAGTCGAGGGTTAAAAAGTACGACTGTTAAGTACTATCTGCAGTTGCCAGAAAAAAACATCAATGTTTGCAAAGAGTATTTCAAACAAACTTTTATGGTTTCTGATGGAAGGATTTTTAGAGCTCAAAAAAAAATTCGAGATGGGAAAGGAAGTGATCTGAGGGGTAAGCAACCTTCCAAAAACAAAATTGAAGAATCACGGTTAGATATTGTGCGCAAACATATTGATTCTTTTCCTTCTAACGAGTCGCATTACACCAGGGCCCACAATCCCAACAAGAAATACCTTTCAGAAGGTCTGAACATAACCCAAGTGTACACTTTGTATAAGGAGCACTGCTCAAACATAAATGCTGAGCCAGTAAGTGAAGCTATTTACCGTCGAGTGTTCAATTTCGAATTTAATTTAAGTTTTCATCACCCTAGAAAAGACACCTGTGTAAAGTGTGATGTTTACAAGATGAAAATGGAAGTGTGTATAGACGCAGAAGATAAAAAAAATCTAGAAACCATGCATGAACTGCATCTGCGTAAAGCAGATCTTGCTAGGCAAAAAATAAAAGATGCTAAGGAGGAGTGCAAGTCAAATCCTACAATGTATACATTCTCCTTTGATCTGCAAAAAGCTTTGCCGTTTCCGATTCTGACTTGTTCAACATCATACTATAAAAGGAATATGTATGTCTATAATCTAGGTTGCCATGATCTATGCACAAATTCTGGATACATGTACTCCTGGAATGAAATCACAGCTTCAAGAGGCTCTCAGGAAATTGCTTCATGTGTTATTGAACATTTCAGAAACAGATCGTCATCCAACCACATTGAACACGTTGTTATGTTCAGTGATAGTTGCGGTGGTCAGAATCGCAACATCAAAATGTCACTTGCAATAATGCACCACATACAAAGTGCGGAAAGCACAATAAAGACTGTTGATCACAAATTTATGGCCAGCGGCCACTCTTTCCTCCCGAACGATGCTGACTTTGGTGTAGTAGAGCGTTTTGCAAAAGGAAAATCCATATACGTTCCTGAGGATTGGTATAATGCAATTCTAAAATCAAAAAGAAAGAAACCGTATGTGGTAAAAGTTATGGACCAGACAGAGATGTTTTCTACAAGTTCATTGGAACAATCCATAACAAGAAGAAAGAAGAATGAACAGAATGATAAAGTTTGTTGGTTTAATATACAGTGGCTAAGGTATGTCAAGGAAGAACCTTTCAAGATATTCTACAAAGAATCCCTCAATGATGACATGCCCTTCCTAACATTGAACATAGCACCAGCCAAAAAAGGTGGTCGCCTAACAAATCTTAATAGAGTACTATTAAAGCCACTTTTTAGTTCTCCACGAAAGGTTACAGTCTTAAAGAAGAGGGATATGATGGACCTGCTCAAGTTCATCCCACCAGTTCACCATGGCTTTTTCAACTCCTTAACCGACGGAATTGATAATGATGATAACCCTATTGTGAATCGAGAGTCGGAGGCAGAAGAAGATGATTGAATCTTGAATGGAAGACAATAAACACTTGAATTATTTTTATTCTTTTTATGTATTTTTAATGTGTCTTATATTAATTCTTATTATGTACAACTTAATTATATAATTAAAATCAGGTTTCAAAAGAGGTATTGTTCTTATTTTACATTTAATTCATCAAAATGTTTTAGCAAAAGTGGCATAAGTCAACATTTTGACATAAAACATAATATTATCTATGTATATATTCTTACAGTGATGATGAAGTGTAATATGAGACATTTATACATACAAACAACAGACCATACGTACATTACTAAAACCACTCACACATAAACATAAACATACAAATTTACACATTCAATATAAATACCAGATGATTTACCACCTACAGATGTGAGTAGTGAGAATAATAAAAAAAAAAGAAATAAAAAGGAAATTTTCTTAAACTAATAAAATGGATTGTTAATTGATTCCATTTTAAATCTTTTAAGGAACAAGACATGCTTTACAATTTTTTAAGATAAAAAGGACTTGAATATTTATTAATTTTATTAAGAAATAATTCAATAATTTTTAGAAGATTTAATTATAAAGAATTTCAACGATTTTAACAAATTTTAAAAAGGATTTTAAGATTTTAATAATTTTAAATATTTATTAAGAATTTCGAATAAAGAAACGTTGAATTTTGAGATCTTAAAACATTTGGATTTTTATTTACGAACCTTGGGTACAAAATGGTGCCGTGACCAGGATAATTTCAATAGAAAATTTCAATAGAAGATTTCAATAAATATGTTCAACAATAAAATTGGGAAGGATATCAAAACAATAAAAAAGGACGAACCAGCGAAAAATCATCAAACAACATCCAATAAAATAAGTCAAGACCGAGAAAAAAAAAAGAGAAATCCAAAATAAAATATAAATCTTCTAAAATTTACAAAAAACAAATTATAAACAACTCACATCTGACAGGTATACCGACGTCGACTGGTAAGTCATCTATTACATACATATAAATAATCATCATCAACAAACAAAACAAATAGAAACATGAATAGACAGGTAGCACCGATTCTTGATTCCACTAAACTAGACGAAACAAACCTTAACTTCCAACTTAGAATACGGAAAAGCACAACAACAGGAAACGTAAGACAAAAAAGACAAAGATTACAAAAACTCATAGATAACGGGCGACAAATCGATCTAACTACATTACATAGATTTGACATGGACAAACAACTGACAGAGTGTCAAAACTATTTAGTAAAGTTAAGAAACGTAGAAAATTTTAATGAATTAGAAAGGTATAATGCCGAAATTTTTGATGATCGGCTTAACAAAATATTAACATTTATATTACCCAACAAACCAGATAAAGTTGTAGGCTTTCAAAATTTAAGAGAGGGATTTGATATTTGGAAGGCTAATAATGGGTTGCATAATTTCGAAGTTGGACCTAATTTCGAGCAAAATTTAAATCCCGAAGAGGCACATTTAGGGAATAATTTCTTACCTGATCAACAACAAGGAATTCTTAATTATGATCAAATTAATCTTATGCATCACCCAGAAATGCAAAATCCTGTTCTTAGAAACGAAGCCCCTGACATATTAATACCAAATGCCGTAGGTAACAATAATCCTTTGTGTTTCCAACGTGAATTAAATTTTAATTGGACAAAAATTGCAAATCCAATAGAAAATGAATTAAAACAATTAACTATTACTGATGGACGTGACATTGACACACTAATACGAAATATTAAAATTATCAAACAGATACAGAAAAGATACGCTGTTGATTTACCATTGATGTTGTTAACTCCGTTTATGACTGGTTTCACAGAACAAATTTTTGAAAACTCTATTAGGAATAATCATAATTTCGATCAATTTCATCAAAATTTAGTAAACAAATTAATTACGCCAAAAATGAAAGAAATATTAAAATTAAAATTGTTATACCGAAACCAGACACAAACGGAAACCCTTGCGGAATATATGAAAGAAATTTTAGAGAATCATGATGTATTAAGACTAGATTTAACAGAAGGTGAGTTAATTAACGTAATTTTGACAGGTTTAAATGAAATATATGCCACACATATAGGCATAATTGGTAAACCCAATAATTTACAAGATTTTAATAAACTAGATGCTTATGTTTATGAAAGAGTTTATGCCAGAACTCTTAATGATCTTGGTTTATCAAAAATGAATAATACAAGCACCCTCAATACAACAGTACCTATTCAAGGTAAACAAAATACCTTGAAAGAAACAACATTTAATAACACCAGATCACAAACATCATCCACAACATTGAAGTGTTTTTATTGCAATAAATTAGGACACATTAAAAGAAACTGTAAACTTTGGCAACGGAAAGAGAATTACCATGTTTCAAAAAACTAAATTCGTACAAATACGAACAACATAAACATATGGTACGTATTTGTAAAAATAATATAAACAAACATTTAAAAATAGATTAACAAAAGTCAATCCGTAATTACACTTTAACAATAAAAATTAAAAATGATACCTTTAATGCTCTTATTGATTCTGGCTCTTATTGATTCTGGTTGATTCTGGTTATTGATTGTAATATGAGACATTTATACATACAAACAACAGACCATACGTACATTACTAAAACCACTCACACATAAACATAAACATACAAATTTACACATTCAATATAAATACCAGATGATTTACCACCTACAGATGTGAGTAGTGAGAATAATAAAAAAAAAAGAAATAAAAAGGAAATTTTCTTAAAATAATAAAATGGATTGTTAATTGATTCCATTTTAAATCTTTTAAGGAACAAGACATGCTTTACAATTTTTTAAGATAAAAAGGACTTGAATATTAATTAATTTTATTAAGAAATAATTCAATAATTTTTAGAAGATTTAATTATAAAGAATTTCAACGATTTTAACAAATTTTAAAAAGGATTTTAAGATTTTAATAATTTTAAATATTTTAAATATTTATTAAGAATTTCGAATAAAGAAACGTTGAATTTTGAGATCTTAAAACATTTGGATTTTTATTTACGAACCTTGGGTACAGAAGTACACATCAACAGACAGGCCAACTACTCCTCTACTTGAAGATGTCATAAGAAAAAAAAAGTTTTTCCCTGAGATTTACAAAATTGTTTCTGATAAATGTCAATTTTTCTCAATAATATAAAAACGTGACTTATGCCACTTTTCCTTTCAAAGGCTCATTTATAGTAAATGACTGAAGATGTATAATCTATAGATTTTAAATAAATAAAAAAGTTTTTAGTTTCAATTATGTTATTTACTCTGATGATGGTGGATCCACCGAAACACATGTAAGTAAAGATAAAAGTTGACGCAGTTTAAAAAGAAGGTTAGTGAAATTTATTATATAAATTCATTTTATAAAATAGAATTAATTTCAAACTGCAGGATGCATTATACAGAGATTTATTTTTGAATAATAATTATTATTACTAAGGAAGTTAAAAAATGTATGGAAGAAATGCAGATTACACTGGAAGATTTAAGGAACAAAACAGGAAAACCTAAAATACTAAAAGACAGACACACCATATTACAAACTAGAACTAAAAAATACACAGAACGGGTGTTTTCAGATGAGGAAAGCAAAGAAAGATCTTATAGAATGAAAAAATACTGGGAACAAAAACTTCAAAAGGAATCTAAAAAGTAACTGACTAAATTGATCCAATGTGTTCAAACAAGAAAAAAATAATAAGCAAAAAAAAATTAAGACTACAGATTTCCTTCAAAAAAACTAAATACATAATAAACATAAAAACAACCCTACATTAAGTGATAGCAAAATTTTGAAATTTGACAGCTACAAGTACCTTCACAAGGTAATACAGGTGAAGACCTGCAAGAACGCAGAAAACTAATTTAGGACAGTGCACTTTGAAGAAAGTACAACCTGTTGAAGAAAAATATACTCTAGACAAGTTACAATCACATGTTATTATATTTCAGTGATAAAACCTGAGTTTCTGTACACCATTTAATTCATTAGAATTGTATAACAAGGAAGAGGCAGCTTAGCGAAACAAAGAAGTCAGGCAAAAGATTTTAGAAAAAAATTGTCCTAAAACAATGAATAGATAATGTAGATTATGAGGAAGAAAATAACAGTATATGTATAATTTTTTAATGGAGATAGTCAGAAAATGGAGACTGGAATTCTATGGACGTGTGGATCGAATCTATGACAGTTCATAAAACGAACTTTTACGATACTAAACAATATGCCATGCCTAAGGTGTCACACAGGTTGTTTAAAATTGTAAGAAAGGGTATTGAAAAAAATGGAGTAAACTAAGACAACATATTGGAACAAACCAAGAATAACTTATAATTTAACAGATTAATGACATCAAGGGCATTCATGAAGAGTAAAAGCCAAACACCACACAGAAGTTGAAGGAGAAAAACCAACAGTGAAAGAATGTTGAGAAAGTGGACTGTAAAAAAAAGTCCAGATATTTTTAAAGCTATTGGCTTAGAATGACCTAAGTGTCACAAAAGAATAAAAAATTGTATTTTTAAATAACTAAAACAGCTCCACGTAATGAAGTAAAGAAGCCAGAAAGGATATTAAGAAAACTAAGAAAACTAAATGAACTGAACAAAATTCAGATAACTTATTATGAACTTTAAGGGCTTCCATGAAGAGTAAAAATAAAACATCTAGTGGACAGAAGAAAGGAAAAATTTGGTGTGAAACACTCACACAACTTTCTCTTGCCAATGCAAATAATGAACAATAATCCTAACATTAGTAATAAAACATTAGAAATAATCAAGAAAACTAACCTCAACAAACATAATCTAATTTTAATCATGAGTGAAAGACGCAAAATGAAAATCGACCTCAGTTTGGCTTAAAAATACGGAAAATCCCTCTTTCACGCTAAACTGGGCTCTGTAGAAAAAATGCTCTCAATAAAAGTTGTAGATCTTTTAATTTCCTATAAATTTGGTTATATACACTTTTGTCGTAAAATGCATACTAAGGCCGAAATCTTAAAAAATCGATTTTTCACATGTTTTCATGAGAAAAACAGAAAATCGCTAATTACCGCTAAACTAAGCGTTATACAAAAAAATGTTTGAAATAAAACTTGTAGGATTTTAAATTCTCTACAACTTCTTTTATATAAATTTTTGTGCTAAAATGCATAATAAAGCCGTAATCTTAAAAAAACAACGTTTATACGTGAAAACACCCTCACCAAAAATTTCAGCAAACATGGCGCCTACCCTATCATGTAGAGCATAAAATTTTTAGTAAACCAGGCGATTTTAAAAAGAATTGTAGGACCAGTTTATGAGAAAATCGCAAAAAAGTGAAAAATGACACGAATAACCTACTACTTCCGGTTAACCGATTTTGATGAAAATGTTTGTGTCCCGTCCGGTAGTGGTATGTAACTTAAGTTTCAAGTTTCAAGTTCGTACGATGTTTCGTTCTTGAGATATTCTGTTCACACACACACACACACATACACACACACACACACACACACACACACAGACCAATCGCTAAAAACATGTTTTTTGGGTTCAGGAGGTCTGAAAACGTGTAGATCCGGTGAAAACTCAATTTCGAAAAATCGACATGAAAACATTACTTTCCTTCCTATATATTCATATAGGCAAGAGAAAGTAAAAAGCCTATAGTGAACCAATACGGGCTGAAAAAGAGCTTCAGAAATGTCTAAAAACACCTCATGTGGTCTAAAATTAGCCCTACTTAAAGAAAAACCTCAAGTAAATTAAAATATAATTATTGACTAAAAATAATTGCATTACATATTACCGCTGTATACCACGCTACAATCATGGCTCCTGTTCTCAGTGAAAAGCAACCGCACAGGTTAATTTTAGGAAATGGATATGGTACATGATGAACTTTAGTTGTCATTTTAAATGTACTGAAAATAGAATCACGATAAGCATTAATAAAATAATAATAAGGTATTAAATTTTTTGTTATAAATGATCAGACATTTTCATTTTGTCTCACACACTAATAAATGAATCAGTCATTTCAGAAACCCCATAAGTCAAAATTGAACATTTTTTTTACTGAATTTTAGGACTAACTGAATTTAAACACACCATCCCTACAAAAATCACATACGTGTGGCTTTTCTTTTCTTAAACACTAAGAAAAGGCTTATCCTTAAGGATATAAAATGCTTCCTTCTAATGAAAGTAAATGATATTTTGAAGCTTTAGTGTTGTCTTGGTTTCACTTTCTTGAGAAAAGACTATACAAAGTTATTATGCAAAAACCTTTTTAAGGGAGATAACTACTGTTTGTGATAACGACAAAAAATCTGAATAGACCTGAAAATCAAAATGTTTCTTTCTTACAGTTAATAACTTCAATATTATTGCAAAAAGCTATTTTAAGTCAGTAATGTCAACTAGTGAAATAAATAAACTAATACTATTGCACAACACAATTTTCTTCTGTTCTAACAACGTATTTTACAGAAAACAATATAAGTTAGCGTTTTACTCCAATTCATTTCAGAAACACCTAAAGTCAAAATTTAAAATTTTTTCAAACAAATGACTTATCTTTAAAAAGACAAAAGTATGCGTTTTATTGAAAGGGGACAGCCCTCTAAACAAATTTTATTTTTAGTTAGTTTTTTGACTTATGGGTTTTCTGAAATGAGCGATTCAAATGTCACTACCTTAAAATATTATACATTATCAAGAAGCACAATGTGCTCAGATTTTGTATTATATTGTGCAGTTAGGGGAGATAATTCTTTGAATACACAACTACCTCACAAATACCTTTTTCAGAAAAAAAGACATCCACAAATACACTTGGGCAGCAAGAGGATACAAGTCATTAATTGACTATGTTATTGTGAATAAGAAAACTGCAAGCCAAGTTCGAGATACCAGAGTATATAGAGGAAGCAATATTTCAAGTGATCACTACCTAGTTGTTTCAAAAATACAGTTATGGACCAAATGGAGAAAAAATAAAAAAGTCACAAGAAATGAAGGAAATGAAGTTTATAAAGTCTACCTCCTGCAGACTGAGAGTGTCAGGACCCTATATCAAACAAGATTAACACAGAAACTTTCTATGAGGCCCACAGCACCGACAGTGGAGGAAGAGTGGATCAACTTAAAAGATACTTTAAGAGAAGTAGCCTATGAAACGCTGGGGACGAAAAAACTTGTAACAAAACATAAAGGTTTGAAAATTTGGAACGAAGAGATTGCTGGAGCTATTAAGGATAAGAAGATTGCCTACAAACAATTATTGAAATCACCTACAGATCAGGCAAAGGAAAATTACAGAAGAAAACGTAATGTAGCTAGAGCCATTGTTAGGAAAGCTCATGAGGATGCATGGGATAGGTTCATTGCCGGAATTGAAGATGATCTACATGGAAGGCAAGAGGTTGCCTATAAGTTGATGAAACACCTCAATAATTATGAGAAGGAGATGGCTAAAATAGACAATATAGAAAAACAAGAATGGATTGAGCACTATAAAATATTGTGGTACAAAAGCGATTTACCATTCATAGAAGAAGCTCATCATCCAGAAGCAAAACATGGTATTGATCAAATAGCTATTGAGGAATTGGAAGAGGCATTAAAACAAACAAAAAATAGGAAGGCAACAGGATTAGATCACATAAATTCAGAACTATTGAAATATGGTGGTACACTACTCAAATTTCACCTGCTTCACTTGATGAACATGTGTTGGACTTCGCGATACATTCCTAAAGATTGGAAAAAAGCCATAGTAATCTCGCTGTTTAAGAAGGGTAACAGAAAAGATACAAATAATTACAGAGGAATTAGTTTGTTGAGTAGTGTGTATAAATTATACAGTAAAATCCTGAACAATAGACTCAGAAAAATCTCGGATGTGTTATTATTAGAAGAACAAGCCGGCTTTAGAAAGGGCAGGTCTTGCATTGACGATGTTTTTTCTTTAAAGCAGATAATTTCAAAACGAGTTGAATTCAATTTGGAGACACACCTTGCATTTGTAGACTACGAAAAAGCGTTTGATAAAGTTGATAGACATATCCTGTTTAATGGATTGGTCAAAAGAGGCTTTCCAATACACTTGGTGGAAGTTATAGAGAGTTTGTATCATGGAACAGCTGTCATCTTGAACTGTTCAGGCTCTCTCACAGAGGAGGTTCGTACAAATGTTGGTTTGAGGCAGGGCTGCCCACTCTCACCAACTTTATTTAACAATTATGCTGATGATCTCTGTAGAAGATGGAAGCAAAACGTCCGTCCAGGCATTTGGATAGCCCCGGAAGTCTCCATCAGCTCGTTGTGGTTTGCTGACGATCAGGTGATACTGCAGGAAACAGAAGATAATCTCCAGAAAGCATTACACCAATTGAATCTTCTCAGTGCTGAATATAACATGAAGATCTCATTCAGTAAAACAAAGGTGATGGCTTTTGTGGGAAAAGATCCAATTCGGTCTAAGATAGTTCTTAATAACAAAGTCCTGGAACAAGTATCACATTTCAAGTATTTGGGGTGTGATGTCACATATGAAATGGATCAGGACTTGAGCATGAAAATAAATAGATTCTAAGCTATCTGTGGAACAATCAACAGGACCTTGAGGAACAAAGCCAGAAGGGAAACGAAAATGAAATTCTATAAAGTTATGGCTATCCCCACTCTTTTATATGGTTCTGAAACCTGGGCACATAAAAAGAAGGAATGGAGCAGGTTACAGGCTGCTGAAATGCGATTCCTAAGAATAGTGAAGGGTTGTACTAGGGAAGACAGAATCCATAATACTGAGATCAGAAAAGAGCTCAACATACCCTCCATATGGCAGAAAATCGAGGAAACCAAACAAAACTGGAAGGATCATGTGGAGCGCATGGAGGATGGAAGAATTCCCAGGGCAGTCATCTCCTATCAGCCAGTAGGAAAGAGAAGTGTGGGCAGGCCTCGTAAGAGATGGAATTGATTAATAAAGGAGTTTGCAGTCGGAACAGGCAATGTGCCTAATCCTTGAAGGAAGACGACGACGAATTCTTTGAATAATTTTGAATTAATGTTATTCAAAAAGTGTACCCATACTAAAAGGGTATTATTATAAATGATCAGATAATTAGAAGAAAATAGAGAAAATTACCTATTGCAGTGAGACCCTGTTTAAAATAAAATCTTAGATTAACACTGACAGAGTTGTCAAAAAGGAAAGAGAAATAGTGAAAACCTGCATAGGCAAGAGAAACAAAGTGGAAGGACACTGAAGACTTTTGCCCAATAGTAAAGTTTACAAAACTATTGATCCAGTAACTGAGACAATGAGGAAAAAGAGAATATCATACCTCGGTCACATATTGAGATATCCAGAAAATAGATATGTCAAACAGATATTGAATTTCTGTTGTGGACTCGCTCTCAAACCGGTATGGATGAGAGAAATAAATGAAGATCTGGAGGAGATGGGATTAAAAATTGAAGACCTCCAAAATAAATCCGAAAAATACATCATTAAAAGCTTTAAATTTGCACCTCCTCCAACTAAACAATATAAAACGAGTGTCGTGAAGTGAGACTGGCCCGATCACTTAGAATGAGGGCCTACTGGAAGAAGAGAAAACAACGTAAGACTAAATAAATGTTAAACTAACTTAAAGTGATCCCAGTGTGGTCTTAAAAAAAAATGATCAGACATTTTCATAAAAACTCAAAAGAAAAAATTCATAAAAATGAAATTCTAGTAAAAGAATATGTGAGAGAATGTCTTTAAAAAATACATGTACTTGACTATAATTTTAATTATTAAATATTATTAAAGTATTTTTTAAAGACATTCTCTCACATATTCTTTTACTAGAATTTCATTTTTATGAATTTTTTTTTTGAATTTTTATGAAAATGTCTGATCAATTATAATAATACCCTTTTAGTATAGGTACACTTTTTGAATAACATTAATTCAAAATTATTCGAAGAATTATCTCCCCTTACTGCATAATATAATACAAAATCTGAGCACATTGTGCTTCTTGATAATGTATAATATTTTAAGGTAGTGACATTTGAATCGCTCATTTCAGAAAACCCACAAGTCAAAAAAACTAACTAAAAATAAAATTTGTTCAGAGGGCTGTCCCCTTTCAATAAAACGCATACTTTTTTCTTTTTAAATATAAGTCAATTGTTTGAAAAATTTAAAATTTTGATTTGAGATATTTCTGAAATTAATTGGAGTAAAACGCTAACTTATATTGTTTTCTGTAAAATACGTTGTTAGAATAGAAGAAAATTGTGAAAATAAATATTATTTATTTTGAAGGCTTTTGATTAGATGAAGCACAATGAATTGCTTGAAACTCATCTAATATTGGATTAGATCCAAAAGATGTAAATCTACGTAAAAATCTCTATTCATTACTCTTAGAGGAGATAACTCTGACTAATGTCATTTACACCTCTAACTCTTCTGCTCTTAAATGCTTCAGTCAGACCATGTGGTAAGAAACAAAACTGTATTTTGTATCCCTGGATTCAGCAGATCGAGTGCAAATAATTTAACACTCCACTTGCCTGTTATGGGCAAAACTTTCCATGTAAAACGATAAAATTAGAATGGATAGTATATTGTCCATTATATGGTAGGCAGCAATCACCAAGTTACCGTAAAGTATAAACTGAGTTTCCATGGTGATTTATTTTAAATTTTTGTAATTAGTTACCTAATTAGGGAAAATTTTTGCTAAATTAAAATAATACTATGAATATTATAATTAAGTTTTTAAGTAAGATTTAAATTTCAAATTATTACCTGAGTACACCTACCTTTTTTTATAAAAGAAAAGATACAGTACAATACAATTTTTGATGTATTGCCTGAAGCATACATGAGATTTTACGTTGTTTTAAACATATTTTATGAATTTCTAAATTTAAAAACATTGTGTCCATTTCGAATTTTACATGACGAGTAAAGAGACAAATAGTATCATGGCAACGTTAAGTTTTACTTCCTTTTGGTAATAGTGTGTTCTGTAGAATTGTAGCAAAAATGCTTTCAGGATTGCAATGAAAGATTATTATTACCTTAAGACCCAATGAGATGAGAATGTTGTATATGATGTGTAAATAAGGTGTAGTCTTGTACAGACCCAGGCTGACCATTCCTGAGATAGTGTGGTTAACTGAATCCCAACCAACAAAGTACACCGGTAACCACTGTCTAGTATTCAAATCCATATAAAAATAACCTTTACTAGGATTTGAACCAGTAACCTTTGTCTCTCAAATCAGCTGTCAAACAGCTGACTTGCGGCGAAAACTTTACCTCTAGACCAACCCAGTGGGTCAGTAACATGATAGTGTATTCTTGGTAAACATTATTGGATGACATGCTTATTGAATCAAATAACTATACTAATTGCCACGAAACTGCAAGCTTCCTAGTAAACCAAGCAGTCGTTTACCTCCACCAGTCCTGCCTTACAGTGTTGCCACTCCACCCACGGCATTAGAATTGCTTCACTCAGTCAGTTCAATGCAAGCGTAACATACGTTTCATAACATTTGTGGGCTGTTTTTTACTTTCTCTTGCCTATATGAATATATAGAAAGGAAAGTATTGTTTTCATGTCAATTTTTCGAAATCGAGTTTTCACCGGATCTACACGTTGTCAGACCCCCTGAACCCAAAAAACATGTTTTTAGCGATTGGTCTGTGTGTGTGTGTGTGTGTATACAAAATATCTCAAGAACGGAACATCGTACAAACTTGAAACTTGAAACTTAAGTTACATACCACTACCGGACCAGACACGAACATTTTCAACAAAATCGGTCAACCGGAAGTAGTAGTTTATTCGTGTAATTTTTCACTTTTTTGCGATTTTCTCAAAAACTGGTCCTACGACTTCTTTTAAAATCCCCTGGTTTACTACATTTTTTATGCTCAACATGATAGGGTAGGCGCCATGTTTGCTGTAATTCTTGGTAAGGCTGTTTTCACGTAAAAAAATTGTTTTTTTTAAGATTACAGCTTTACTATGCATTTTAGCGCAAAAAATTATACAGTAAAAGTTCTAGAGAATTTAAAATCCTACACTTTTATTTCAGACATTTTTTGTATAACGCTTAGTTTAGCAGTAATTAGCAATTTTCTGTTTCTCACGAAAACGTGTGAAAAATCGATTTTTTAAAGATTGCAGCCTTAGTATGCATTTTACAACAAAATTGTAATAATCAAATTTATAGGAAATTAACAGATCTACAACTTTTATTGAGAGCATTTTTTTCTACAGAGCATTTTTTTCTACCTAGTTTAGCGTGAAAGAGTGATTTTCCGTATTTTTAAGCCAAACTGAGGTCGATTTTTATTTTGCGTCTTTCACTCATGATAAAATAAGGTTAGGTTTTTGTTTATTTCTTATGTTTTATTACTAATGTTAGGGTTTATTGGTCATTATTTGCATTAGCAAGAGATAGTTGTGTGAGTATTTCACACCAGATTTTTTAAAGCTATTTTCATTTTAAAAATTTATTTATTTTATAGGCCTACCGTTTAATTGTAAATATGAATGAATTCAGTGATTTTGACGAACAACCCAGTAAATCGACTCTGAACAGTGACCATCGTTATCGAAAGAAAGACCTTAGAAAACAAAGTAAAAAAATAATCCATAATGTTTATAAGTTTTTAAAAATTTGGCTAACAATCCTGAACCAAGAACAAAATTAAATTTATAATTTTTATGATAATTATAGTTATAAAAATAAAAGAAAAAGGTTTGTTCGCATTTTCCCAAATATGGCAACGCTACATTACTGTCTAATTAGATCCAGGCTTGCAATTTCATGGTTACTACTATAAGTAAGTAGTAGTAACAAAAAGGTAATAAATTAATTTTCAAGTAATGAATTTGAAAGGTGAATTGTGCAGCTTGTCTTAAAGAGAATGATACATGGCGAATTAAACATTTATGAGAAATAGACAAGATAAAGCACGACTGATGCACTTTTTGCCTTAAGGCAATTGCTGGAGAAATATGGCGAGAAGAAAAGGGACCTGCACCTGGTATTTATAGACCTTGAGAAGGCCTATGATACCGTCCCAAGAGAGGAACTATGGAGATGCATGAGGATGAAGGGGGTGTCTGAGAGGTATGTAAGATTGGTGAAGGACATGTATGATGGAGTGGGCACCAGAGTAAGAACCTGTGTGGGAGTAACAGAGAGTTTTCCAGTGACTGTGGGTCTGCATCAAGGCTCTGCTTTAAGCCCATATCTATTCAACTTGGTTATGGATACACTTACTGAAGGGGTGAGAGAGCAGGCACCCTGGACAACGCTTTTTGCGGATGACATTGTGCTGGTGGGAGAAACCAGGGATATAGTGGAGAGGAAACTGGAAAGTTGGAGAGAGGTATTAGAGGAGGGAGGCCTGAGGATCAGCAGGGAAAAGACTGAATACCTATGGTTTGGAGGTGAGGATAAGAGTGGAGGGGTGTGTTTGCTGAATGAAGTGGTGAGAAGGGTAAAGTGTTTCAAGTACCTTGGTTCATGCCTCACCGAGAGTGGAGGACTGGAGGAGGAAATTAACCACAGAATACAAGCTGGATGGAATAACTGGAGGCGAACAACAGGTGTATTGTGTGACAGAAGGATTGGGACAAAAATGAAGGGAAAGATATATAAGACAGTGATTAGACCGGCATTGTTATATGGTAGTGAGACTTGGCCTATGACGAGGAGACAGGGAAACAAGTTGGAGGTTGCGGAAATGAGGATGTTGAGGTGGATGCAGGGAAAGACTAGGAAAGATAGGATACGGAATGAGGTAATAAGGGAGTCTGTGGGAGTGATAGAAGTGTCCAAGAAGGTTCAGGAACGAAGACTGCAGTGGTATGGACATTTGATGCGTAGGGAGGAGGAGTATGTGGGGAGGGTTGTGGATGGATTGGTGGTGGATGGGGTGAGAGGGAGGGGGAGACCCCGGAGAAGATGGAGAGACGCCGTGGCGGACGACCTGAGGGAGAAGGGCCTGAGCGAGGAGGATGTGGTGGATCGGAGAGAGTGGAGGAGAAGAATAAGGAACAGCGACCCCTGAGGAAGGGAAAAGCTGAAGAAGAAGAGAGAGAGAGACAAGATATTAGAACAGGAAGACATTGTAAAATTCACTAAGTGTCAGCACCGAATATGATGGCGCTTTGAGCGAATAGACAAACACTATAGTTTTTTTGTCATCAGTCTCTCGACTGGTTTGATGCAGTTCTCAAAGCTGTTCTATCTTACGCAAGTCGTTTCTTATCTACACACCTGTAACACCCTACATCTTTTGTAATTTGCTTTATATATTCTAACCTTTGCCTTCCCCTACAATTTACTCCCTCAATATTATCATCCATTATTGACAGACCAATTCCTGGATGTCTTAAGATATGCCTTCTTGTGGTAAGATGCTTCCATATACTTCTTTTTTCATCCACTCACCTAAGAACCTCTAAATTACTTATTTTGTCCACCCATCTTTTATCTTTAACATTTTCCTATAACACCACATTTAAAATGCTTCTATCCTCTTCTTTTCTACAGCCCCTATCACCCACGTTTTACTCCCGTATAATGCTACACGCCTAACAAAGTGTTTTAAGAAAATTTTCCTAATCTGTAAATCAATGTTTGTGGATATTAAGGTGTTTTTCATTTCAAAGGCTTTTCTAGCTTGAGAAATTTTACTTTTGATATCACTTGTGCTTCTAAACCCATAATTTCTGCTTCTAAACACCATGTTAAAGAGAAAACTGAAGGCTCAAATTCATGAAAAAATCAGAAAAAGGGGTTGAACCAGAATTAGAATAGCTTGAGGACATGACTGAGATTCTTTAAATTATTATGGGGTGAGATGAAACCTGGGGATGGCGAGGGATGAAAGTCATTGGAGAGGATTGGTGTTGAAGACCAAGGCTTACATCGGGCTGTAACACTAAAGGAAAAAGAAGAAGTAATGAATTTAACAGTGTCAATATGTATGCTTATCAGTTTTTAATTCAACAATTCCTATGCTCCCTTTTTTGATTAACTCCCTTTTTTGATACAATTAACAAAAAGAAAAAACACTTGATGAATGAATCACAACATATTATGACTTAAACCAACTTTTGATCAAGAGGTAGACATTCAACCATTGCATTGTATATTCATATCTTATTCATTTTAGATAGTATTAAAATAAACCATTTTTTCACTTTCATGTAAAATATTAAATACTAAATTGTCATATCTCATGTAATATCTTAATTGGACAAATGTCATGACATCGTCAAAAAACAATAAAGGTATAAATAAGAAAACCAAAACAAACTGTATTATTACTCTGTACAAAAAATACTTTATTAAAAATCCTTAAATTATTTTTTTTTTATTTTACAGTAAATAAAATTATATTTATGTATATTAAACTATATAGAATTAATAATATTACTGTATCTTTTACATATATAATAAAAATTTATTTATTTTAAAATATAAACTAATGTAATATATTTAATTTAAATGTATTTAAAAATGAGTATTTTAAATTTTATTAATATACCTTATAAAATATATACATAATACGATTTATAATAAGAGTAATAAGTTATTTATCTAATTTATAATATATTAAACTATATAAATTAATATAATATTGGTATTATTACATGGTTTTAAAAATAATTGGCAGTGAAGATATTTATCAATTATTTTTACCCATATACATGTTCAGCACATCATTCTATATCACATTCAATATAAATTTTCTACTTGGTAATAGAGAACTTCTGAACCCAGAGGTAATAGATTATGATAAGGAGGTAGAAAAGGTAAACATAACCTCACTTGCCAATTTTTATCGAAACCAATATAACTTATAAAACAAATTAGATTTTTCATCATTATATTCGATCATTTCAATAATAATTATTATAAATCAGGGTGATTCTGTTCAATATCTCAACTAATGTTTACACGTAGCAATACTTTTTTTCTTCATTTATTTATTTAACGTCGCATCAACTACAACGGTCATTAGCAACGACGTTGGGGTGTAACTTTTGTACAATGGAGGATGAAATGATTTTTGTAAAGTATGAAAATATGCCGTGCCTGAGTGGGATTCGAACCCAGTTATATTAATATGTTTATTTACAAGAGCAAGTCAAAAATTTTCTGGACATTTGTAATAAAACAATTTTTCAGTTTTTCAAAAAAATTTACTTTTTTCTGTAATATTATAGTTTTAATAACTTTTTAGTTTTTTTTTGTAAGACTTAATAATTTTTGTAAGACTTAATTGATCCAGTTGTAAGTTTGTTGAAATTTATTGTTTTTCTGTAGTTATTATTGTTATAAAGATTTACTCTATTCATCGTAAGAAAGATATATTGAGTAAACATGTTGCACCTGTAGTAGTGCGTGTAGATACAACGCACTAATAACTGAGCCAGGTCATCCTCAACTAACGGAAAATTGTAAATCATATATGTGCCGAATAGTGCTGAACAACTCATTTGTTTTCTTCTGTAATAACACTATGATCACATCTGTTTATTTTCAGTTGTTAGTTAATATTGTCTTTATGTTGACCTTAGTTTGTTTCGTTTGTGGTAATGTATAAGTTTTTAATACATTTTTTTGGCCACATTGCGTTGTTGGTAACATGCTTGCGTCTCATCATGCGGTCTTGGGTTCGAATTCCATTCAGGCACAGCATATTGATATATTGGATGCAGGAGAGAAAGCCTTAGCTGTGTTTTTAGATCTCAGTAAAGCTTTCGACTGTGTTGATCATGAAGTTTTGTTAAAAATGTTAGAGTCATTAGGTATTAGGGACGTAGAACTTAAATGGTTTAAGTCTTATCTGGTAGGTAGAGTACAGTGCATAGAAATAACTAGAGTAGTTAGGGGGAACTTACAAAAATTTTGTCTGAAAAGCTTGATGTCAAAGCTGGTGTTCCACAGGGTTCAATTTTAGGTCCCATTTTGTTTTTGTTGTATATAAATAGATTACCAGATATCTTACCCAACAGTAAAGCTTTATTGTTTGCTGATGATACTTCAATCATAAACAAAAGTTTACTGATAGATAGTCTCGAAGTGAACACACAGATTAGCGTAGAATCTGTAGTCCAATTTCTGAATGAATTAATGTTAACAGTTAATGGGAAAAAGTGTCAGTTCTTACAGTTCAAAAACAAACACAATGTAAGGGAAAACAGAGAAGTGGATGTCTTGATACAAAATAATATCCTAGATCATGTGCAAACAGTGAAGTTTCTAGGAGTGTCACTAGATAGGACCCTTTCGTGGGATTATTACACCGATCAAATTTGTAGTAAAATATCATCTGGGGTATTTGCATTAAAACAAATTGCCAGATTAAATGATAAAAAATTGCTTATAGCAGCTTATCATGGTTTAATTTTATCTCATATCAGGTATGCCATATTAGTATGGGGTAATTCATCACAGGGTAACATGGAAAGAGTTTTTAAAATACAGAAAAAAGCTATTAGGTGTATGATGGGAGTCAACCACCTTACCTCATGCAGATCACTATTTAAAGGGCTGCAATTGCTCACGGTTCCTTCTTTGTACATTTTTGAAGTGATAATGTACGTAAAGAAAAATACCTTTTTACAGAATTTAGATGTTCACAACCACTACACAAGAAACAGAATCGATTATTATGTTGCTAATCACAACACTAAATTGTTTGAACAAAAACCAACTTATACAGGTAGAAAATACATCAATAAATTGCCTCAAGGTTTAAAAAGTTGTGACAATTTAAGTCATTTTAAAAAAAAGCTAAAACAATATTTGATTGATGAAACATTTTACAGTGTGCACGAATTCCTTTCTAAATAGTTTTGGTATTTAACTTTAATTAAACAAATATTGTGTACAATTTGATACAAAGGGGTTCATGACAAGCCTGCTGAGTTAAGCAGTGGTAGGGGGAAATTATTGGTAAGTGATGAATTTATCATTGTGTTTGATTTATTTTTATTATTTATTGTGTGTGATATTTAATTCAATAGGGTTCATGACAAGCCTACTGAAGTAAGCAGTAGCAAAAACAAATTTTGGCGGTAAGTAATAAATTTATCACATTGGTGATCAACTTTCAGTTCATCAATTTTATCTTGACTTGTCCTATACTCCCTTTGGAGTCTCCAGGATGCAAGTAGCAAGAAAAACAAAAAAAACAAAAAAAAAACAAATATTTTCATACGTTACAAAAATCATTTCATCCTTCACCGTCTGCATTAGCAGTAATTCCAGAACAGTCAGACGTTAAAACAAAAAAAATAGGATAATCTTTTGTGAAGTGCAAAATGTGTCTGTGCTTTTATTTTACCTACTTATTTTATAATTTTTTTGTGAAATTGTAATAGCTGATGTACAAGAATCTTCTAATCTTCTGTTACCAAGCACCGTAAAGGAAAGTATTTACGAAGTGGCGAAAAGGCAATCGTGTTAAATGTGTTTAATAAGTTTTTAGAAAAAAATCCAACACATGTCGTAGTGGTAGTGATAAAACTTACTTCTGAAATAAGTGGGGTATCAGTGAGTAGTGTAAATAAAATGAGGATGATTCCTAGAATGCGCGCTTTTATGGTTGGTACTACTGTGATCAAAAGTCAAAAGTCATGATCTTACTTTGGGGACCAAACTGAGACTTCTGAGGTGCTATGTTTTTTCTGTCTTGCTGTATGGAGTGGAGTCCTGGACTCGAACAAAAGAAACGACCAACCGACTAGAAGCCTTCGAACTCTGGCTCTACAGAAGGATTCTGAAAATACCATGGACCTATAAAGTGACCAACGTTGAAGTTCTGCAAAGAATGAAGAAAGCCACAGAACTTGTTAATATTGTGAAAGCAAGGAAGCTGCAATATTTGGGTCATATCATGAGGAATTCGCAACGTTATGAACTGTTACAACGCATCCTGCAGGGAAAGATAGATAGCAAGAGGAAGCCCGGTAGGAGAAGAATATCCTGGCTTGGGAACTTGCGAACCTGGTTTGGTAGGAGCTCCATGCAATTGTTCCGGTTGGCAGCGGATAAAGTCAAAATAGCCATGATGGTCGCCCACATCCGTAGCGGATAGGCACTCAAAGAAGAAGACTACTGTGATGATATGAGCCTCATTCAACTTGATCAAACAATGTTGAGTTGGCAGAGGTACAGATATCAGATGAATTGATGTCCCATAGCCGAGCAAGTAAGAGGGAAATATGTGGCATAACTACACATGTGCCCAAAGGTCTTTACCGTTATAATCCAAATCTGAAAACATACTACAGTCGTTATCTTGGCACGTGTGTGTGTGTGTGTGCGTGCGCGCGCGCGCGCGTGTGCGTGTGTGTGCGCGCGCGCGCGCGTGTGTGTGTGTGTGTGTGTGTGTGTGTGTGTGTGTGTGTGTGTGTGTGTGTGTGTGTGTGTGTGTGTGTGTGTGTGTGTGTGTGTGTGTTATGAACAACAAACACATTATAGCTGAATACAGGAAGGTAAGCAAATAGAATAAGACCGCTTGTTATTTACTGCATGCATAAACGCTTCCTCACAACAATGAGTAAAATTATACAATGTTATTGGAATGGCTCGTATGGCTTGTGCGAATGAGAGCGTTATGCATTCTCCCACTCCCACAGCTAGGGGACTTTAGTTCATCTGAATACTGTAGCATAAGCATGTCTGTTCCACTAACAGTTTACACCAAGAACGAACAAAGGTCACTGATATGATTTCTTTGATCAGAAGGTGTAAAATGGATTGAAATTCAACGTCGACTTTCAGCACAGTACGGTACAGTACATTTTCCTGGACAAGTGTTTTTGAGTGGATCAAGAAGGTTAAATATGATCCGAAAACTGTAACACAATAACAGGGAGCTGGGCATTCATCACCAACCAAGAAAAATTCAAGACTGTACCATCTACAAGAAAAGTTATGCTAACCGTGTTTTGGGATGCAATCATGCTTATTACATGGAGAAGGGGAAAACTATCAAAAAAGAACATTACTATGGATTGTTGACAAACAAACTTAAACCAGCAATTCACAGTTAATCATGAGATCTTTTGAATGTCAAAAGTGGTGCCTATTTAGGTGAAATAGGTGAAAAGCCTCGACACCTATTTTCTAGACCGTATTGAGATTAATTTTCGTCAAAAAATAATTATTATTTTTGTTTTAAAATAAATGATTAAGTATCGAGTAAAAAAGTACATAAAATTATTGTACCTGCTTAGAGCACTTTCTAATGTTTTAAATAGCCCTTGTAATGGCCTTAATATACGTAATAAATCCCCAAGTGAAGAGTTAGATGGTCACAGCTTCTCTTCCAGTTGGCATTACAATGAAGTGGCAAATATGCATGTCTTGCTCTCCCCACTTATCATTGAATAGTGAAGAGCTTATGGCAGGTCACACAGACTACTGCACCAGCATGTTCTATGAAAGTGTACATTACTTGTTTTGCGGTGGTGTGTATGTCTACTTTATGTTTTTCACTCCCAGAAGTCCCGTGAATGCTTTTTAGTGTACTAGTATTTCTCAGTTTTTTTGCAACATCTTTACCTAGTTTTGAAGGCATGAACTACCACTGAATTGCTACTACAGTTTTTGTTTTATAATTAAGATTTTTTTGTATTAATTAATCATCTTAAGCCATCTTTTTTTTTTTTTGTTAAAAAGAAGGGTTAAGATGATTAAGATTACTTTCGTAAACTCCATATATTTACTCTATACTCACATAGTGTTCAATGTGTTAAATCTGATTAATTTTTTTAGATTTAAATTAAATGATGAAAAATCTACATACAGATCCATATGTGCATGGGCTACTCAGAAATTAACGTCCTGTTATAAAGTTTCAAAAAGTAGGACTACAGATTTACTTCAAGAAAACAAAATACATAATGAACATCACAGCTTTGCTGTCACTTAAAAGCACAATACAGAAAAGTTTGGAAAGTTGCTTCTAGTATGTTAGATTGTTAAAGACCAAATACAACTTTGAGTTGTCAAAGACCAGTGAAAAGGAAGTAAACAACAGACGAAGAAAGATGGGTGGTGTACTGCGAGGAATTCATTACTTGTATAAGAAGAAAGCACTCTCAAGACACGCCAAGATTATACATTATAATACTGTGATAAAACCTGTGTGTCTGTACGTGAGTGAGTGGCTTAGAATAATCAGGAAGGATGTTCTAAAAAAGCAGAAAATTTGAGAGAAAGAATCCTTGGCAAGATAATGGGTCCAAAGATAGTAGACAGAAAATATAGGTGACAAGGTCGAGAAGAAGTGCACAAGGAAAATGAACAATACTAATAAAAATACAAAAATTTTATGGACAACTATATAACGAATGACAACCGGTTGACAAAACAAATTTTTAAGACACTAAACAATAGAGGTAACGTGTCGGGTAAGTGGTTCAAAAAAGTTAGAAACGATATTAAGAAAACTGGAATAAACCAAGAAAACCTAATGAATCGAACCAAATTCAGACAATTAATTTAAGAGCTTCCATGAAGAGCAAAAACAGAACATCCGATGGACAAAAAAAAACGAGAAAAGCCTACAATGAACCAATGTTGAGAATGTTGGCTGCAAGAAGAGCTTCCAAAAACGTTTAAACTCATCTCACATGATTAAAATTAGCCATATATTATGAGAGGAAAAACGTTTACAAAAATATTTGATATTTTATGAGTACTTTTGTTATTTATTGTGACAACAGTTTCCTTATTACCACTTTGAAGCGCAATACAATCAAATAATCTAACTAGTTTTATTTGTAATCGTAGTTAAGTAAAGCCACTGGAAGACACAGGAATTCATTGCAAAGAATAAAATAACCTTCCTAAACATCTTTTACTGGTTCTCTTTAACAACCTTCAACGTCGACCATCAAATAGTCAAAAACAAAACAGTATAAAGAAAATTAAAATAATATGAAGTTATTAAATTATATAAAATAATTTTTCACCTGATCTGTAGAAAATTTCTGAATAGCCCTCTCTGTATTTATTAACTTATGATTTCAAACTTCTCTTAAATGATTTAATCTCTCCGTCATAAAAGTATCTCATAATTATGTTTAAAAAGACTTAAAGCAGACAATTCAATAAGTAGATGTAAGTATAATAAATTTATTATAATAAATATTAAGGAGGTTGTTTCAAGAGAAACAAAATGGTGTCTTTATAATAAATTTGTCAAGGAGTTCGCATTATTTACTGTACTTTACAAAATGGTAAAATAATCGCGTTAATTTGTTACAAATACTCGTCCTTTCTGAATCTGAAACTAAATCTTCTTCTTTTTGTCGTCCCTATCCGGTTCGGACGTTGTCAATCACCATGGCTGTTTTTATCTTATTAGTCGCAATCCGGAAAAATTCTGTGAAGCCCTTATCGAAAAAGGTCCTCAAATTGGTGAGCCAGGAAATTCTTCTTCTACCAAGATTCCTCTTTCCCTCTATCTTCCCTAGCAGAATGCCCTGCAGTAGATCTTTTTTTTCATTTCTCATAATATGACCGAAGTATTGCAGCTTACGGCACTTAACAATTTTGACCAATTCCAGACTCTTGTTCATTCTCAACAGAACTTCAACATTAGTGACTTTCTGTATCCGCGAAATTCATTACGAGTTTAACTAAATCATGAATATAAACATTTTTCAAATGTTAAAACAATCTCAATAGAGCTAGTCGAGAAAAAAATCTAAATTTACCTTTACATAACAATCTTATTGTATATTTTTTCACCTAGCTTATTTTTTTTTAAATATAGAATCTGTTTGCTGTAATATATTGACTGTTTTAACATAGTCGTAAATCGTATAAAATAATATGCATAATATATTTATGGTGGAGTGGTCAGCACAGCTGACTTTTATGTTATGGGTTCCCAGGTTCAGTTCCTGGTCAGGTCTGCCATATTTTTAATTTTTACATCACCTCATATCATTATTTTACATACAAGCCAAGGCTTATGTAGGCATCACCACTCAAACAATTTTTAAATAAACATAATCAGGGTGTAAACACATGAAATAAAAATTTCACAAACTTTTCTAATACATAATAGCATGTTATATAAATAAAATTATGAGTTACTTAACAAAATTTCATTTAAAAGAAGTTTTAAAATTGCACCTCAAAATATTCTCATTTACTCAAACATATTAATACTTTAAAAGAAAATTTCTTAATCATGTATACTTCTCAAATTTTTAAAAACTATAATGAAGTTGTTAACTATTGGGTTAAAAATGTTTATTTACAAGAAGAAATTGTTCTTACATTCTTAACTGAAAATTATTTTTATAAGTATTAAAATCTATATGATTCTATAGACAGGAAATCGCTCATAAGCGTCTTAAAGGATTTTACACTCGATAGTAAAACCACTAATATAATTCAAGATACACTTACAAACACATGTTCGAAAGTAAGGTTCATGGGGGAATTCTCGCAGAAGTTTGAAATAGGAACTGGGGTTAGACAGGGTGATGGGCTTTCGCCGCTACTTTTTAATTGTGCCCTGGAGAAAATAATCAGGGAATGGAGGAAATCCGACACGAAGGGTGTGACACTCAGCAGAGGAAAGGACGCGCTATATATAGATTGTTTGGCTTTTGCGGACGATATCGCTTTAATCACAGACACTCCAGAAAATGCCATCATTCAAGTCGAAAATCTTATAGTTCAAGCTAGAAGAATAGGACTACAAATATCGTTTCCTAAAACAGAGTTCATAACAAATGTTAAACAGAGTATGAATTACTTACCTGTACAACAAAATAAAATCAAGACAGTAAACGTGTTTAAATATCTAGGAGAGTGGGTTAACATCAATGGCAATGAGAGGATAAGTCTTGAGAAAAGAGCAGATAAAATGGGTAATGCCTTTAAAAATACCAGAAGAATTTACAATAAAAAAGTTTTATCATGGGGTATAAAAATCAGACATTACGAAACAGTGATAAGGCCAGAAGCGTTGTATGGTGCGGAAACGCTTAAAATTAAGCTAAAAGGAGGTATAAATAAAGTGATGGGCGCAGAAAGGAAAATAATGAGAAGTATAATGGGGCCTAGGAAACTAGATGCAGAGTACAATAGACCCCGAACAAATAAGGAAATATATAGCAGAGTTGAAAACATTATCCACACAATGAGGAAAAGAAGACTTATGTTTTTTGGTCATATATAGCGAGAATGGACAATAATCGGCTGGCAAAACAGGTCTATGAGAGGATAATGAAACTTAAGATTAAGCCAGCATGGTTCACCGAAACGCTGTCAGATTGCTTAACGGCAGGGATTACCACAGAAGACATATGCAATAGAGAGGTTTTTAGGGGTAAAGTTGAGAGAGTGACCTTTAGGGAGGAAAGTGAGAGGAGGAGGTGTGAACCTCACAATATCGACCAACTGAGGATGGACAGATCGAGAAGGATGAGGGAGGTGTGGGTGAGGAAGAGAATGGAGCAGCATAGGACATGAAGAAACACCCCAAATATTGATTAAACGTGCTCTCGTTAAAGAGCTATTCGGAAAAATAAAAATAATAAAAATCTTTCCATTGTAGTAATATTTTTGTATTGATGAAACATTCAGTAAGATGATGGTATGATTTGTGTTTATTACTTCTCTCAAAAAAGTCATTTTTGTTCACATATTTTAGAGAAAAAAAACGTTTAAAATTATCTACATGTGGTTCTGGAGGGAAAACCAGAAAGTAGAAGGAACAAACTACAGTTCTGTCCTAAAAGTTTTGGTTGAATTTCCATAGCTGACCACTTATGTTTGTGCGGCAAGGCTCCTGGTGGAAAAAGTGTTATGGGGTCTTGGGTAGAGAATGTCATTATCCGTAGTCATTTGCAGACAGTAGTTGGGTGAAGATTGCGCATGACTCAAAATGTGTGTCAACATACCCTTGTCGAAAAAACAATGGCCCAAAATGCCGTTGATTCTCTAAAAATGCTTAGGCAAACCTTTTGAGAAGATACAATGTCACAGAATCGTAATCTCAACACCCTGTAGTTTCTATCTGTGAGCAGCAGTCATAACCAAGGTCTCGCTTCTATACAGATAACATTCTGTAAACTTTCAAAAGTGATTTAATTTCAAATACTGATATTTTATAGGCTACTTATTATATATTTTGGAGTCAACGATTAAATTCAGTGATTTAGAAACTCATTAGGCAGCTCTCACACCATTGAAATCGACTGCAACTTGACCTCAACTCAACATCCGATATGAGTTGTACCCTTCCACTTATATGTTCGCTCTCCCACCAGTATGACCTCGATGCAACCTCGATCGAACCGATCGCATACGACTCAGCTTGTCCAACATCTGCTCGACCAGTCGCATATAGTAATCATGGCAGACGAAGCAGCCAACGTAGCCTTTGTGATTGAAGTTGAAAAATATCCGTGTCTGTACAATTTTAATTTGACAGAATATTCTAGGTGAGACATTACTGATGGTTAGTCACAAAATGAACTTTGTTTGAGACGAAGTGTAAGAGCGGAAAAATCTACTGCGCGTGTCCAGTTTCTCTATGACAATCCTAAAAACATACTGACACTCATAGTTCATTGGAATTTAACACAGTCCTTATTTTATTAGGCGATGAGTAGTACAGGAAATATTGTTTTGATTTGGTTATTCTGTTTTTACATTTTAGGCTACATTAATACAAATAAAAGTATTTTAATTAGTTAGAACTCATTCCGTTTCTTTTCATTTTAATTCTTCACATTTTATTCATTATTCTGCAGTGTTGTTATAAATTAGTTATCTATCTGTGTATTATAAGTTCATCATGTCGACCATTCGAAAGCAGGGTAAAACAATTCAAAGTGCGGATGGAATGTTATTTTAAATGTTACGAGTTTGTGCCTCTAGAATAAGGTAAGTAGGCCTATATACTACACAATTGCATGTTTTTAGAAATGTACATACAACAATAGCAGGAGCGCATTGGCCACACTGAGTCCCAGGTTCATCTCGTCATTACATATCAAGCCTTTCTTTTGGCATCCAATAAAAATACTTAAATTTGTTTTCATCACAGTTCCTGGGCACACACATACTCTCCTCTATTACGATTATTACTTGTATACGGTGATATCCAACAGCTGCAGTTTTTTCCCGTCTTCTTCTTAAATAGTAATAAGCAAAGGTTATGTCTTCTTCATCACTTGACATTTTGCAAACTGCAGGTGGTCAAAGAAAAGGTTGACAGTTGCGTCGAGGTCAAGTCTCCTCAATATGTGAACATGCGTGACGTGTTGAGTCATTTTAATCGCGTTGAGGTCGAGTTTCAACGGTGTGAGAATGACCTTAGACTAAAAGAAGTATTAATTACTCATTGTAGAATCCAAGTTAAGAGCTTTCACAAAAGGAAAACATAAATAACAGATATGTTTAAATAATAAAAACCTACTGTGAAAAAATACTGAATGCGGAATTAAATAGAAACCTCCAGAAACATAAACTTGTTTTTTAGCTTTTATTTGTTAACGGGAAAAGTACTTTATTAAAAACCACCCAATTTGATTACTGCTTTTCGTTGTATTTTTTACATGATTCGGCAGGAATTTTTGAACAGGGACTCCCAGTGGAGTTTGTTCAGGATTGGCTGTCAGCTGGTCACTATACAAAGTCCCTTCCCCAACCAGTGTTCCTTAACAAATAATATCAACTTTCTACCAGCTGACTGACTGGACTGGCCCGAAGACCTACTGTGTTTAAACCCAAAAGATAAAAACAATTATTGTTTTATTTTTAAATTTAATCCTTTTCTCTTTACTATTGATAAAAATCCAAATTTATCATTAATTTATTATTGACTAGTCCATAAAAAAGTATACATGATCATAAATTTTCTAATAGTACAATTTTTTTTTTCAAACTACCATAATTTTACTAAAATATTTACATAATATATATTTTTCATATAAAATAACTACAAAGAACTTTATATATTTTTTTAAAATATATTATTCTGATTTGATTACTATTTTTATTAATAAAATAATTATATATATAAACTATGTAACATTGCTTTTTTTTAATTTTTAATTTTATATTTTTTTTAGATTTATTATTTTTTATTTTGGTTTTGAACTTCAGTTCTAAGCTACAGTATTTGAATTTGAAGTTAAATACTTATTAATTTTTTACTTTGCTGTCGTAAAATTAGTTCTATTTAAAAAAATTAAATTAAATTTCAATTATAATTCTGCTGCATAGCTGCCAACTCCATGTGTTATGAGACGAAGTATAAGAGAATGTTTCATGCGTGGTATGAATTGTGTACCATACGGTCTCGAAAACACTGACCATAAATCCAACAGAAAATAATTTTATTGCCACTAGCTTTAAAGTAGCCAGTCTGTGACTACTACTTTAGAGAAAACTCACATTACTTGCTTCATTTACCACTTGTTTTAATTTTTGTGTTACATTTAACATAAGTGATAATATAATATTAAATGGTATTTTTTAAATTAGCATTAGAAAGTATTTTACAGTTAGTTTTTATTTTGGTGCAGTATTATGTCTGAGCATTAACAATATGTTTCAACAAAAATTAGTTTTGTTGTTCACAGTGAAACTTGGCAGACAATAATTTTCTGTTTACAACAATTATTGTTGAATTCACTGAAAAATGTAACAATGAATCTAAATTTCCAAGGCCATTTAGATAGCATTCTATTGAAAGACCTTAATAAAATTCTAAATAATAATTAATGGACTCATATTAGAGCAAGTAAGCCACTATACAAATAAATATCTTGGATCTGATATTTTCTCATATGAAAAGAGTAACTATCACTTGAAAAATAAACTAACCAAATAATCAGATATGTGGGTCTATTCATAGAACATTAAGGCAAAAGAGAAGACCCAAAACAAGGTTAAAGTTTTATAAGATGGTGACAGTTCCGCCCTTGACATATGGCGAAGCATGGGTGATGAGGAGAAGGAGGAAAGAAACATCCAAACTGCAGAAATAAAATTTTGAAGTTCTGCCAAGGGTTGTACACAACTAGGCAGGATCATAAATAAAAATATAAGGCAAGAATTGAGAATTTTCATTTAACCAAATAAAATTGTGCTGTGCTAATGGGTCGATCATTTAAATAGAGTGCCAGAAAGCTGCTCACCTGGTTTTGCAAGAAGATACAAACCAACAGGAGGCAGAGAGTTGGACGGCCAAAGAAAGAATGGGTGCCGGAACAGGTTTTCTATATTGGTCTATATAATATTAATATCGATGAATACAATTTATGGTTTATTGTATGCCTCTGCCTAAATACTTTCAATAGCTTTTGATTTTGGTTTTTGATGCAGGTGCATCGCTGATTTGCCAAAAGACTTTTGATGTGACAGCATAAAGTTATTATTTTTGTTTCTAATACATAGCACGGCTGCTCCTAACAGCTGGGTCTGCAATTATCACAAAAGATAAATGCACATGTTACATGATCATAGTTCTGGAGATTATTTTAAAACAAAAATATTTTAGGTGAGGCATTTTGAAGATTTGCACCACACTGAGAAAATCTACCACACAGTGAGATTACCATAATAATAAGCAAGTTATTATTGAAAGTTAATTCGAGTAGCATGTTTTCAAGTAGGCTAGTTAACATACTCCTACCGTTTATATAATCTCCACATTCCTTTCAGATACACAGAGGTTACCGCGCACCAGTAACATTAAATACATTTTTTTAAACTGGTTAACATGTCTTTTATAATGATACTGTAAGTGGTTTTTTTTTAGACACATCGTAAAATTAATCCAAAAATTATGATAATATCAAAGAAATTTTGTGAGTTGGTAACACTGATACAATTTGGAATTAGAATACTTTAACGTAACAAAATTTAGGTTACAAAAGTTAGGTTTTACAGAACTTACAAATTAAAATACTGTATTTTACCTTATTTTACTGTACAATACAAAATATAAAAATACAAGTTATTTATTTTAAAATAAAATCAATTAAACTTACTCACAATCAAGCATACTTCTGAATAAATTCATATTTACTAAAAATAATTTTATCAACTACTCAAATTCAAAATATAGAATTCATACAAATGAATTGAACATTAAATTTTTATAACAACGCATCCTCTCAATACATTCAACAATACTAAATTTCATTAAAGCACATCATAAAAATTGTTTTAAATTTTTTTGTATTTTTTATATAATTTAATAAAATTATTACAAACTAACGGTACTTTTAATTAATTAATGAGATGATTATATTTAATTTTAAAATATTTAATTAAAAATTAAGATGGCAGTGTTAAAATTGTAGGTTATGGTAAGTACACTGAAAAAAATACTAGTATCATTTTATATTATTTTTATAAAAAATTAATTTAAATAATTTATTATAATAACTACACTGTTGTTAGACTATCCATTATTGTTATTTCCTGCAGTAGTCTGTGTTATCTGACAAATGCAACAATGTGGAAACCAAAATACATCTGTATATAATCTATTGCCACCGCCTTCTAAAGCTACTAAACGTTTTTGTACATATTGTTGTTCGCAACGTGATGTATATCCATTTGGCAGTGAACATAATCCATTACACTGATCTGATCTGAAAAAAAAATTAAAAACAAAAATTAATTCTTGTATATTGCATCAACCAAAAGTTACTTGAAGAGTAAAAATGGTGGGATAAAGTAATCTCGCTCTAGCTGATTTAGCACTACGGTTGAGAGCCATAGTCTCTCGTACTCAATTCAGTAGAGCAGATGCTCCACATATCAAGGCCACCACAAGGAATTTGTACCTCAAATCTGGACCTTACCGACCATCCCCGGTAAAAGCATTTGTCGGTTTTCATTGCTCTAAATTCTTTTTTTGGTGCAGAAGAACGAACCTCTAAGAACAGCATAAATATAAGCTGTTGTGCTTTTGCAGATGACCTAGCAATCGTTTCTACGAACACAAAAATAGCTACAGAACAAATCAACATGTTGGAAGAACTAGCAAAACAGGACTACAATTTTCTTCTGAGGAAACTAAACACATAACAAAATATCAAAACAGCTCACATCACCAGAAGACTTAATACGGAAAAATTGGGAAAGTTGATAGCTTCAAGTACCACAGGAAGATAATACAACCTGAGACCAGCGAAAAGGAACAACAACAAATGAGGGAAGATGGCTGGTGCTTTTTGAGGAACTCATCACTTGTTTAAGAAGAAATTACTCTCAAGCGAAGCCAAGATTAGATGTTATAATACTGTAATAAAACCTGTGTGTCTGCACACAAGTGAGGGCCTTAGAATGACTTGGAAGGAAGGTCTAAGAGAAGCAGAGAAATTTGAGAGAAAAATTCTGTTCAAAATAATGGGCCCGAAGATAGGTAAAGAGGATATAGGTTATGAGGTCGAGAAGAACTGTACAAGGAAAATGAACAATTAAAACAAAAGACTAAAATTTTATGGACACGTGTATAGAGTGTATAACAACCGGTTGACAAAACAAATTTTTAAGACATTAAACAGTTGATCGAAGGTGTCGGATAAATAGTTTAACAAAGTTAGAAACTATACTGAGAAAACTGAAATAAACCGAGAAACTTAACGAACTGAACCAAATTCAAACAACAAATTACAGACTTTAAGGGCTTCCATGAATGGCAAATAATAGAATACTGGGTGGACAGAAAAAAGGACAAAAGCCTACAGTTTGCGAATGCTGAGAATGTGGGCTACAAAAAGAGCGTCCAAAAACATCTTAAGTCATCTCACCTGGTCTAAATTGGCTCTATACAAGGAAAAAAAACATTAATATTGAATCAATCAACCACAAAACTGAGTCAATACTTCTAATCTAGTCAGCCACTCATTCCATAATGCTACAGGTGGAAGTATAATGATCAAGGAGCATACCAAGAGTAAAGTCATGGGTTATTTTTAAATGGTATAACTGCATCATATTTTTCCAAAAAAAAAAAAAAATATGATTAGATCACTACACCCAATCCTATGGAATAAAAACATAACTAAAAAAACAAAAAAAAATATATACCAGGCAATGATTGAGCCTGTCGTGACGTATGGGTCGGAAGTGTGGAGTGTGGATAAAATTACATCTCAAAAACTTCTCTCAACTGAAATGATGTACTGGAGGAGAAGCTTAGGTTTAACGTTGCTGGACCGAATCAGAAATGAAACCATAAGGAGAGGATGGGCGCAAAAAACACGATAATGGATGTCATCGGAGAGAAACAATTAAAATGGTATGGACATCTGCGCAGAATGAATGAGGAGAGAATACCGTTGAAGGTCTGGAGCTGGATTCCTGCAAACAGAAATAAGCGTGGAAGGCCGCGAAAGAAATGGATCTCCAACGTCCGCATTCAAATGGAAAGTAAAGGACTTTTTGAAGGAGACTGGATCGATAAGGAAAGATGGCGATTGGGATGCGAGAAGCGACACAACTGACGTTGCAAAAAACTCGCTATATATATATATAGGGTGATTCAAAAAGAGCGACGGTTTTTAAACGGCTGGTAAATTTTTGTTTATCGGTTGGCAACATTGTTTGACCTCATTTCTATTTCGGAGAACATTCCGATTGACGATTCAGTTGTAGTTTCTCTTGTTCGCAGTGTAATACTCTCGCAGTCTCTGTCTAAACATGGAGAAGTTTACTATTGCGCAACGAGTGTTAATCGTCAAAACATTTTACCAGAGTGGAGAGAGTTATGCGGCTACTGTCAGGCGACTTCGCGGTACTCTAGGACGTATGAAGCACCGAATGAATCAACAGTTCGCAGGCTCATGAAAAAGTTTTTTGAGACGGGTTCAACAGTCGACCTTAAAAGTTCTGGACGTCGTCGTTCTGGTCGAACTGAGCAGAACGTTGCGTTGGTTCGTGACAGTGTGGCTGTTAGCCCAGCAAAATCAATACGTCGCCGTTCTCAACAATTGGGTTTAAGATGTTCTTCTGTATGGAGAATTCTTCGGTACGATCTCCAATATCACTCGTATAAAATTCAGTTGACGCAACATTTGAAAGTGGCAGACCACCAGAAGAGACGACAGTTTGTTGACTGGGTATTGAGAAAACGGCAGGATGATGACACCTTCGCAAACAAAATCATTTTCAGTGATGAGGCGCACTTCCACTTAAACGGTTTTGTTAATAAACAGAACTGCCGTATGTGGGGTTTAGAAAACCCCACATACGGAAACTTGTCCCACATAGTCGAAACTTGTCGTGGAGTAATATCCAATTTCATGGACAGAGTTGATGCGTGCCAGCGCAGTAGAGGAGGACACATGCATGACATCATTTTTCATACATAAAATCGGAAGGTAAGATGAACTTGTTGATGTATTTATTTTCAGTTTTTCAATAAAATAAATCTCTTAATTTGATATATCAAAACCGGCGCTCTTTTTGAATCACCTATATAACTGCATCCAGAAGACACCAAAAACAGGAATATAGGACTATTCAACATAAAAACTGATAAGCTAAATATTAACATTATGTTAAGTTCATTACTTACCAATTACAAAAATGTAATACCTTTTTAATATGACTACTTACCTCTTTCAATAAGCATGTCAAATAATTTTTACTAAATATTATACGCTTTTTACCTCAACGTTTTTATTCTTTATTCAAAAATAAATCTTTATGATGCATCCTGCAGTTTGAAATTATTTCTATTTCATACAATGAATTAATACAATAATTTCACCAACCTTCTTTTTAAACTGCGTCACCTTTATTTTAATTCTTACTTACCCGTGTTTCGGTGGATCCACCATCATTAGAGTAAATGAAAAATTGAAACTAAAAACTTTTTATCTTACTTATTTAAAATTTACAGAAGATGATACATCTTCAGTCACTTGTATAAAACTGATTTAAAATTAATTTATTTTAATTTATCCCTTCTCATATTTTATTTACTGTAGATAGCAGCAGCAGTCAATATCACTTCATCATTCCTAAATTTGACCTGTTCATTCAAAATGTCCTGCTTTTGTTCTTTTAAATATTTATAAATATGGAACATCTCATATTTTTCAATTTTATTTTTATTTTCTATATTACATTGTTCTATTATATTAAAATGTTCATCTACTTTACCAAATTTATGTTTTTCTTCTTTTATATGATTGGTATAGTTAGATATAATGTAGTCACACATTTCAGTGCTTTTTTATGTTCATTATACCTCACTTGAAAATTACGACTAGTCATACCAATGTAAAATTTTTTACAATCCTCATTACCACACTCTATTTTATACACACCCTTTTTATTGCTTAGTGTTTCATTTATATTATTTTTAATTATATTCGTGGACAGTAGTTTTTTATTATTACATGTGTATGCTTTTTATTCTTATTTTTCCAAATTATATTTTTTCTACACATATTTAAAAAGTTATTGCAAAAAACTGCATCTCGATATTTGTACTCCCAAAAAAAAAATCGTAACTTTTAGTTAATTTTCATCAAATAAAATAAAGTAATAAGTATTAATGTGGAAAAGTAATTTTAGTTGAAAATATTATCTGATTCAATGATATTAGTTTTAGTCTCAACAATGGACCACAAAGGTCAAAAAATATTTGCTACAGTATTTTGGAAATAAGAATTTAATAAAATATAAGGAATTTAATTGTATTTTTTTAAAAAAACTACCAGGAACTACAAATTTAATACTTTTCTGAATTTTTTAAAAATAAAAATTTGTTACTTACGCGCAAGATACACTTTGAACAAGTTGCGTATATCCATCCTGTTCTAAATTAACAACATACATCCAGTTTCCTTTATTATTTAAAGCTGCTTTTGGCATAACATATGATGTTCTTGTTGGACACAAACCAGTTGAAGTTCCAGTTGCATTGTTTGCTGCTTGACGTCTGTTTCGTAATTTGTCTTTCGCTCCACTTCCATCTGATCTTGTATATCTGAAATTTTGTTCATAAATTAGTAAATTTAGAACCTATTTCTTGTAACCAAAACGTTCTTAAAAATTAAGAGTCAGAACTCTGTTTCAGTTCATAAATGTCAGATTACATGGTGACTTTTATACCAGGGATCCTGGTCAAATCTGGCATTTTTTCACAACTCATTTTTATTTGTCACTTTACAATGTCTGTATTTAAAAAAACAGTTGGAAATTAAACAAGTGGAGTTCATGAAGGAATAAGAGAAGATCTACAGGATGAAATCAAAAAAATTAAATACAGCATACAACTGCCTTTTTAAACTTTATGATGTGTACCAGATTTCTAACATCAGTAGACATAAAATTTAAAAGTTTAGGAGCTAAATAACTCCTTTGATATAATTTAGTGGAAGCTCTGTGGAGAGGAACCAAGTGCCTGTTTTGGGTATTGTGCCGATGAGTTGTAGAGGGGAATGTGTTTTTGTTTTTAAATGTCTGAATAAGAACTCCTCGTGTACAAAGCTGTCGTATATCCAGTGCTTGAAAATCCTAAAAAAAGCTCATCAGATGGAAAGCATTCGTGTTTTCTGGTTATTACTTTTAATATTGTTTTCTGTACTCTTAAAAGCAACATATGATTCTCCCCAGGTAACAATGCCGTTGGAAACCACTGATTGAACAACTGCATAGTAAACCATTTTTAAAGTTTTTAAATTAAAAATTTTTCAAAGGCTTTTAAAGAGGTGTATAAGTTTTCTTAGATGTTGACATAGCTCGTTTAAATGTTCATCCTAGTAAAGTGTTAGATTAATTTTTATTCCTAGATATTTAACAGAGTAAGGTCTGTAGATATTTTGGCAGCTGCCGTTGGTATTTGGCTGACAGGTATGAACAGTTAGGTTCTGATAGTTGGGAACTATAAAAAAAACAATATTACAGTCAGACCTCTATTTATTGATCTTCTATATATCGAAATTCTCTACATATCGAAGTACTTCCTGAGTCCCGTGATATTTTAATGGAAAAATGTTTCTGTATATCGAAAATAAATTCTATACATATATTGAACTTAATTTTAGTAAAAATATTAGTAGAACTCCATATAGCCCTCCCATCACACACTAGTCAATCCAAAACATTGAGAGACAGCAGCGTGACAATACAGATGATGTGGATGAAGCAGTTTTCTAATGGGTAAAAATGTTACAAGATAAAAATACACCTCAGCAAATGAGAAAAGTTCTTCTTTTTTTGGGCAATTACCCAGTGCATCCGTCTTCACAATAAAACAAACTTTATTGTAAACAAAAATACTACTTTTTAGGCAATATGGTTACAGTTGAGTAATCTCACTTAATATACTTAGCAGTCATAATGAGAAAAAAAACAGCATTTCTCTTTATCAAAATTTCTATTTATCAAATTTTTTATAAGGAAGCTACAATTTCGATATGTGGAGGTCCGACTGCAATAAGAGATGAAATTAAGAAAAAAATTTCAAAAAAATGCAAAGAAAGAAACTCAGGTTCAACCAATGTTACTTAACAAGTATTAGCAACTCTGTACCAGCTGTTTGACTGAGCTGTCGAAAAACTGGATGACGAATGAATTATTAAATTAGTACTGTTACCTACCTACAGTTTGTCCAATCTGAATTGGTGCGCGTAGCTACAGAGTTGTGATTATAGCTATTTTTGTCTCTCACCTCCATGTACAAGGTAACTCACAAACAACATAACAGAAAATGAGTGAATTGTTCATTTATTTTTCTCCATTAGAAGGATAAAATGTTTAAACAGTCTGTGGTCTTAGGAAACACCCTGCACTTGTATAGCAATTTGAGTTGATGTACCATTTCAGTTCGGACATACTGTACCTAAGTACAGTTTTTTCCAATGAAAAATTAATTTTACTTTAATTTTATAATAAAAATCATGAATTGTTATACATGCGTTTCTGATTTTATTAGCTTAATTTAAGTTTCAGTATGGTATAATATTCTGACTCACCGTTTCCACCAGGTATTATGATTATATTGTGCTAATTCGGGTTGAAGGAGTGCTGAATATATGAAACCTGGATCATCTTCAGGGAAGTATGAAGTACCCGTTCCTGGAAATAATGGGTAACGCCGATCTGGGTAACCTTCTTGGGGCTAAAACAAAAAAGTTTTATTTTCACTGGATAATTTATTTCTCATATTAGATTAATTAATATACCTTAATTTTTTTATAAAATATTTTTATGAATTATTTTGCTTGTTTGTTTTAGGTATGTGTCAACTTCTTTGTGGTTTGAAGAATTTTTTGTTGTGGTCGATGTGCAAACTCTTATCAATTTTTATAATTTCGAACATCAGTTTAGCAACTATATTGTGCTGCCACTCATAATTTTCTGCATGAATATGATCTCAAGGTAAATAAATATATAAAATTTTTCTACTTCTTAAAAATAATGTTCAGAAACAATGTTTTAACAACATTTAAATATCTTAATCATATTTGAATCGGTCATTTCAGAAAGTCCATAAGTCAAAAAACTAACTTTTAGAAAAATTAAAAAACTTGTAATTTATTTTGTTTAAATTTAAAAAATATAAATTGTTCAGAGGGTTGTCTCCTTTAATTTAAAATATACTTTTGTCTTTTTAAATACAAGTCACTTGATTTAAAAAATTTAAAACTTAGATTTAAGGTGTTTCTGAAATAAGTTGGAGTAAAATGTTAACTTACATTGTTTCCTATAAAATACGTTGTTAGACCAGAAGAAAATTGTGCTGTACAATAGTATTCATTTATTTATTTCAGTAGTTTACATTATGACTTAAAATAGCTTTCTGCAATAATAAAAATTGAAATTCTTAACTTCAAGAAAGAAAAATGTTGATTTTCAGGACTATTCACGTTCTTCATCGTTGTTATAAATGGTAGTTATCTCCCTTAAAAAGATTTTTGCATAGAATCTTTGTGTGTCCTCTTCTTTTAGAAAGTAGAGCTTAAGCTACAAAAGAACATCCACTTTAAATTTTTTGATTAGAAGAAAACACTTTATATCCTTAAGGATAGCCTTTTCTTTGTGTTATATAATATTATTTAAGGAAAGCCAGACTTATATGATTTTTGTAGGGATGGTGTGTTTACATTTAGTTAGTTCCAAAATGCACTAAAGAAAAACTTTAAAATTTTGAATTATGGGCTTTCTGAAATTACTGATTCATTTACATTTTGATTTGTACAACAAGGTAATTTATTTTACTTTAGTAGCAAATTTTTATTAAACTCTTCCATTTACCATTTACCATAGAATAAAAGTAGTTCTGATTTTTATGGTATATTCACTGATTAAAATTTGTTATTGTTTCTCTGTTAAATTGTGCAATTTTTGTCTCCATAGGAGCTTAGAATTATAAAGTATTATTATTTAATTGATCAAGTTCTGATTAATAATATTTTCTTGGTTGCCTCCGTGGTGCAGAGGTTTAGAATGCAAGATTATGCTGAAGTGCAAATTGTAGCATCTAAAATATTGCAACATTATAGATGTTTAAATGTTTTAAGTAAAAACCTAGATATTTTTTGTAGCCGACTTAGGCTGCCAATAAGCAAGCAGTTAATGTCACTTTAAATTTTGTAAAAAGCTATTCGTGCTATTCAGAAACCAACCTCTGTCAAAAAATATAAATGAACACAAAAAAATTGAAAAAATTTATTATTTACAAAAGTTACATATATTAACACACTTATATTAACTCTTCGACATAGTCTGGTTAATATTTAATTAAAGTTTTATTTTGTGTGTGAATGTGTTGAGTTGCGAAAATGTGTGAGTGTTAATGGGCGCTGGCTACTGCCATGTGCGTAGCTAGTTCCAGTGAGTCAACCAGTGCGCAGATGAGTGAGTGGGTGCTGAACATTGATACAGTCCGCTTGTGTCCGTGTGTGTTCAATAAAACAGTGTGCAAATTTCATACATAGACTCAATTATTTGTGAAACTATACAACTATTTATTTAATTAATCATAGTCTCTGCCCAAATTTTAGTATTTGTCATTTCATGGCATCAAGTTCTATATTCCCGCTGTAAAGAGAATGGTGCCAACTAACTACCTATCCACTTAATAACTTCTTATTGAGTTAAACATTGCTTTCAAAGCATAGCCAGCTGATTCTTTAATTTTGTGAAAAGATGAAAATTGGAAAGTGCCAAATCGTGATTGAAAGAGGCATGTCACTTAACCTTGTTTTGTCCAGATTTATTATAAATAAGACATTGGCTGGCTAGGAACTCAACGTTTGGCAAGCAACATCCGTTTCAAAAATAAAGTCAATCAGTGGTTACACAGTTTAGTTCTGCCATTCTCTGCTGAGGGAATAGACAAGTTAGTGCCATGATACAACAAGAGCTGAAATTTGGACAGGCATCAAAATGTGATCCATCAAACTACAACTTGAACTCTTCTCAAGAACCACATTTTTGCTGTCTGGATCTGACGTTCATCTTTCCTCCCGTGTACCCAAGACTCACTACTGTACAGCATACTGGAACAGCCAGAGTCATGTAAAACTTCAACTAGGTTTCTTTCTGAACTCTTTTACCTAGTGATTGCGCTATTGTCCTATATATTTACCAAAAATGATTCTGTTTATCGATCATGTCTGCATTTCTAGTGTACGTTAAATCACATCCCTGGTATTTAAAATGCTTTATCCTCTCTATCAGGCACCCATTGATAACTAGTTGTGTTTATACGGAGGATTTTTGTTCATACAAATCAGTTTATGAAAAAAAATATACTACCTTACCTACAAAACAAATCTTGACTGTAGGCAAGGATTTTGTTCATTTTTATTTCTCTACCAAGTTGATTTTTTAATAGCCCTTGTATTAAAACGATTATCACTTTAATGTGATATGTAGGCTATAATATACTCCATTTTATGTTGAAGTTAACTGAAAATGAAAATAACTAAAAATCGCAAAAATATATAAATGAGTCACCTGTGAGAAATTTATAGAATTGTAAATTGGCGTTGGGGGTGCTGGTGGTGGTGGTGGAGGGTAGAATGGCAGGGGTGGGGGATGTCTTGGAGGTCCATAATTGTAGTTTGGGTGGTATGGAGGTCCGTATCCATGGGGTGGAGGTGGTGGCGGTGGTGGAGGAGGTGGCCTCGGCGTAGTTGGTGTGTCTTTTCTGTATAAAAAAACCAAACAGGAATATTAATTAACTACATAAAAATTATTATTTTGAAATACATATTTTGCATACTAGATAATTGTTAAGATTCAACATTTACAAGATAAGTTTTTGGAGCACATTCATGCTTCTTTCTCATATCAAAGATCTCGCTTTTTATTTTTTTTTTGTAATCTATTATATTTTTACTTTCTCTTATTCTATGTTTATGAAGTATAGGAAAAGAAAGTATTGTTTTATGTCGATTTTTTAAAATTGAGTTTTTCCTAAAATAGATGTTTTCAGGCCTTCTGAAAAAAAAGAAACATGTTTTACCAATTGGTCTTGTCTTTGTGTGCAAAATATCTTATGAATGGAATATCGTATGAAGTTGAAACTTGGAACTTAAGTTTAGTACCATGATGGGACATAAACATTTTCACCAAAATCAATCCACCAGAAGTTGTAGTTTATTCGTGAAATTTTTCACTTTTCTCCAATTTTCTTAAAAACGGTTTATGCTTTCTTTACAATATCCTACGGTTTTCTATGATTATGTTTAAAATCGCCTCATTAACTACATTTTTGTGTTCTACAAAATAGAATAAAGGGCATGTCTGCTGAAATTTTTTTGGGGGCTGTGCTGTTACTGTTAAAAATTGATTATGATTGCAACTTTATTATGAAATTTTAAGCAAAAGTATGTACAATCGAAGTTTTGTCATTTGTTACGTCATCAGCCAAAAGGCTGGTTTGAACCTCTAGAGGCTTTACTAAGTAAAACAAGGTGTGAGGTGATTTACATTTGCCTTCCTCTCTGAGTAGAAAAGTATGCTTATCAGCATACCTGGTGCTCTCAAAAACATCTAAATTCCACCGTACCGATGACACCTTCACTTTATCCACCACAGGGTCTCGCTGTATAATGATGAAATTCATTACTCTCAGAGGAGATATCTGTGACAAGTGTATTTTACACCTCTAGCTCTTCTGTTCTTAAATATTTCATTCATATAATTGGCAGACCAAGTGATAAGAAACAGAATTTTTTTTTGTAGCCTTGCAACTAGCAGATTGAGCGCTAATAATTTAACACTCCACCTGCATGTTATGGACACAAGATAATTAATAGCATCAAAAAAATTTGATTGTAAAATACGACAAATATTAGGTAGAATCATTATATGAAATTAATCTTAATCGTAATTTCTTATTATATAATTAATTCATTAGTAAAGTTTTTGTATTATTGGAACAAAATTATAAATTACAGACTTCGGTTTGAAGTCTTCTCGTGCTTCATCGCTGAGTAGTGTGTTGTAATCATAATTGAATCGATCAACCAAATATTGTATCAAGTGCCTGAAACAGAAAATAAAAAAATTAGTAACAGATATTTTTTTATAAAATAACAAATCTTCAATTAATTATGAGTAGTTTAAGATTAGTCTATTTTAGTGAGATACATCAGAGACTTGCTTTTTGAAAAGGAGTTCTAAAAAATTGTATAGTAATTTTGAATTTTTAATCATCTGTACACATTTTGTTCTCCAGAAAAATTAACATTTTGTGACTGATACCCTTTCTCAAATCAATTTAATATAAATGAATTTATAACTTTCTGTTTCTGTAGTTGCCATTTAGTTTAAAAACTTACGCCCGTTTTGGTAGTACCACCTTCTTCAGTGTAATATTAAATTCAAACTAAAAATAAAAATGTAGAATGGTATAACCATTCAGTTGTATCAGATGAAACTGATCGTCAGTTATAAAATAAAACAAATCAGTTTTATTTGACATGACTGAGTGGTAATACCATTCTGCATTTTAATTTTTAATTTCAATTTAATATTACTTTAATAAAGGTGGTACAACTGAAACGCGTACATTTTTTAAACTAAAGGACAACCAAAGAAAAGGTAAGCGATAAATTCATATTTATTGTGATTTTTGGCAAGATGCATTACAAAGATTTTTTTTTGTAAATTACAATTTAAATATTATGTTTACCCTAAATCTTTATGGGACTATTTGCTTTTCTTGTAAAGTAATATTTCCTTTATTTAAAAGTTTTGGAGCATTTATTTCCTTTTTGTTGCCTCCATTCAAACTACTATGTGGAGTATAACAAATAAATATAATTATTGAATAATGGACTAATGTTAATCTTTATGAACCAAAATAACCCTGCTTAATGGTATAACCTCTCTGTCATCTTCAGTTGAATTCATCGCTGAGTAGGTAAAGTATTTTAAATATTTCATTCAATCAATATAATAACTGATTAAAAAAAAATCGAAGTAATTTTTATTATAATTATTTAAGTTATTAGTTAGGATCATAGCAGTAGAATCCATATTAATATTTTGTTTTTTGTATGTATAAAAAACTTTGTAATTTACCTTATACTGCTTTCAAAATTCTTCTTACGAGTACTTTGGCGGTGCGCACTGCTTCTTCAGGTAATGATAATAAAAGTTCTAGAATATTATAAAAATTGCATCTTCCTTTATCAATGTTTTGAATCAAACTGAATAGTCAATAATCTGAATCAATAGTAGTAGATTTTTCCATTTTATATTCAGTTTGATTCAAACCACTGACAAAGAAAGATGCAATCTTCATAATATTCTAAAACTTTTATTATCATTACCTGAA